>CAJQZP010001449.1:5710000-8417500 GCA_907164705.1 Parnassius apollo | reverse complement strand
GCTCAAGGTCGCTCAGCGAGCTATGGAGAGGGCTATGCTCGGAGTTTCTCTGCGTGATAGACTCAGAAATGAGGATATCCGCAGTAAAACCAGATTGACCGACATAGCCCAACAGATTAGTAAGCTGAAGTGGCAATGGGCCGGCCATATAGCTCGAAGAACCGATAACCGATGGGGAAGAAAGGTTCTCGAGTGGCAGCCTCGTACCGGTAGGCGTAGTGTAGGGCGACCCCCCACTAGATGGAGTGACGACCTGGTAAGATATGCAGGAAGTCGATGGATGCAGGTGGCTCAGGACCGTGCTTTGTGGCATTACTTGGGGGAGGCCTATGTTCAGCAGTGGACTTGTGAAGGGCTGTGATGATGATGATGATGATGATTATTATATATACTAATAAGTTTCCATTCCGACACAATGTCTTATATATCTCTATATATATGAAGGATTTACTAAATAAGTAAACAAAGCAAAGAGGAAATATACATACAGCTGACTCTATTCAACCTGAAGCGGTACTTTGATGTTATTAAGGGTATAAAAATGAAATATTTTGAAAGGCCTATTCATAACAGACATTCCATTCAAAATTAGTGAGCAAATCGTGTTATTCATATTCTAAAGAAATCTTTATTGAGAGGCGTTGAATTTATCTTGTCGGTAAAAATAAATTTTCTAAAATAAGCTTGATCCACAATAGTTTAGTAACCAAATAGAGCCGTTTATAAGCAATTTAAGAAATCCACTACTTCATATAATCCCGTAAGTGTCTTAAAAGGTGATGGAGGGCATAAAAACAAGAGATGGGATCCGGCATCTTCTCGATGACAACTCAATAAAGGACTTCTATACGTGATAGAGCCGTGCTGCCGTTATATTAGTAGTATAGTTGTAGCACGAATAGGTCGGCTCCACCGCGGAAGGACCACGCTCTCACAGAATACCAGCGTAAAGTAGTAACTTAATGCTGCTATGTTATTTATGGTGAGTGTATAGAACCGGATACCCTTTTTACTGGAAAGGAGGCATTCTATCTTACTCCTCACGGGTGACAACGCGTCTGCATATTGATTCGTAATCTTAACACAGCAACCACTTACTATCAGGTGGACTATGTGCTCGTGTGTTACCCTAACCTTTAAAATAAGACTATAATTGTTGTTGTACTATGTCAAGTGTCCCCCATCTCTCTGCAATAAATGGGGGGGGGGCGATGATTAGCTGTGGAATTGTAACTTGCAATGTTCAATCAAATTTACAATGGTATAATATAGTATATTTTAAATATAATATAGTAGATACAGTTGCCGCAAGGGGGCGGTATAAGAATATTCACTCCCGGGAGGGAAACAAATCAGGAGTTAGGCAGCAGCGCCTTCCTAATAACATCTTAGTAATAAAATGCCGCGGTTGCCAATCCGCCAGCCAAGCATGGCAACTAAGGCTTATAACCCCCTAAAAGGCAATTATGGAGGCCAAATGATTATAGGTAACTCACGAATTTCTTTTCTAAGTATTCGAAGTTTTATAGAATCACACGTAACTACTCACGAAAAATTCATGGATACATGGACGATATTCATGGACGATAAACATATTTTGGAGATTAATCGGAGAATTTGTAATCCTTTTATTAAACAAGCACATTAAACTGGATTATAACTACAATCATATGTGGTAAAAGGAGTTCATTCGTGCCATAACACAATACAGCACAATAAAATCAACACAGAAAGAAAAATAAACGAAATATCTCATTAAATATTGGGCTGCCACAACAAAACGGTCTCAAACTCAGCATAAGTTTACAACGAAATTGCTGCAGGGCTGTTATACTATTTGTACCGTGGACAAAAATATTCACGAGCAGTCATTAGGCATATACAATATGTAAACACATATTTTCAAAAGTGCCTTAAAAACTGGATTAAAAATCAGAAAAAACATTTAGACATATAATTAAAAATATCGTAAAAATTATTATAACATTGTTTTATATTTTAAAATGGAGAAAAAGAACATAATATATATTGTTTAAATAATTCGTATATTTAATAAAGATATTTCATCTCGTGATTTCCTGTACGGAATTTTTATGCTAGACTGGGTTTAAATAGCTACGAACAAGAATTTTACAGCTCTTTCAGCTTTGTTCTAAAGAAGTTAAATACTATGAAAAGCTATTTAAATTTACTTGAATATTTTTCTGTATAAAATGGTTAAGGTTTAAGGTTTAATTAAACTAAATTATTATGCTGTTTTTGCTTGAAAATCTTTTCATTTTTGAGGGCGCAGTGGTTGACCGTTCCGCTACGGCGCTACGAGCTACGTTTTCGATTTCTGGGTCGAACACGTAATTGAAATTTTAACTCTTACAAGCCAGTGCTTAAGTACTTCCCATCGGATTGTAAGACTCGTTACTGTAATAGTGTCTTTTAAAAGTTTTCGGAGAAAAATAGGGTATATATAGGTGAAAAATTAGAAGCCTATAAAATGCGTGTGTGTGTGTGTGTGTGTGTGCGTGCGTGCGTGCGTACGTGCGTGCGTGCGCGCAGGCGCGCGCGCTTGTATATGTGTGAATTTCACCAATATTAGGTTTTTCACCCTATCCCACTACAGTACACACTTCTCCCACTAACTTTGTGGTAAACTGGTAGAATATGCCATATGGAATTAAATCCGCCCTCTGTACCCTTTAGTACAAAAAAAAACTATTGAAAGAAAAAAATGTGAAAATATACGTGAAGTATTGACTCTGAATTTATTAGTCTAATAACACGATATTTTTGAAGGCAATCTTTGCACCTAAAGGCGATAAGTAAAAGATGTTAGCCTTTTGCTTACAGTTTTGAACTGTATATGTGCTTATGTAATATGTTAATCCAATTATTATTCAAGAATACTTAGGACCTAGAGTCCTATGGAGCTGTAAGAGCCGCATGGACTAGCAGCACCAACATCATCGAAACCATATTCAAATACATGTCATTATAATTCACATACAATAATTCATTAGAAATAATCAATTATTACCTTATGTTACACCCCCCCCCCCTCCCTTCTATACAAGGAACAAGTAGAAGAAACATCCCAGAAAATGTACAAGACTATTCATAAAAAGGTAAAGATTTTTTTAAGCAAGAATTGTTTAATAAGGGTTTTTACACTACTAAGTAGTACATGACTGATAATAAGCCCTGGGAATTATGTGATCGCTGCCGTGCTGTTTCTAAATGTTTTTTGTGGGTTTGTTGCTGGTTCTTCCCAGAGCAGAGAATTTTTTCTGACCAGCGGTAAAAGTATAAATGACTTTTAATGAGTATTTATGTATTCTATATCAAATGAAACTTAATCTGTAAAAACACCTGATGCATTGCTTTATCATTTTGCATAAGGTAATGAAATTAAAAAAATAATTAAATACATTTTATTTCTTTCACACCAGAAAATTAAATATTTTTATCTACTACCGTTTTGAAAAGAGGTTCCTCTGATCGTAGAAGAAACTGCGAAAAACATCTCTGCATATTAGTCATATTGCTAAACAGCGATTTAAAGTTGGTTTAACATCAAAGCAAGATGACTTCCAGCCGATAAAATATATTACATGATAACGCTATCAACATTAGTAATGCTTCATTTTACCACTCAAAGTACAGTTATAGTTCTGTTGGTAAGTGGCTACCGCAGTCCACTGCTTCTTTGGTCTAGTGGTTGTAGTAATGCAACTGCTGATCATGAGATCCTGGGTTTGAATGTCGAGTTGAACCAAAAAATATTAGTTATTGAGTTTCTTCATTAAAAAATTCTCAGCCCGGACTCAGAAAGTTGGTGGTGTCTCACACCCGTTCATCGGAAAGCACGTAAAGCCGTTGGTCCTGTACCTTTTTTGTAGATTAGGGTGCCAAACGAGCACGTTATGGTAATTGGTTACTGTGGCCTATAGAAATCTGCATCTATCCTCGATTACGAATCAAAATGCAGATGCGTTGTCACCCGTGACGACTAAGATGGGATGCGTCGTTTCCAGTAAAAAGGGTCTCCGGTTCTCTACACTCACCATACGAAACACAGCAGAATTAAGCTACTATTTCACGCTGATATTCTGTGAGAGCGTGGTCCTTCCCTGACTTCTCTCCGGTTGTATCGGTTTACCGTCCCATCGGACGATGAGAGTAAGGGAACATAGAGTGCACCTGTGCTTGCGCATACATTTGGGTACTATAATCCCGTCCTTCGCCGCTGGCTAGTCTCCGTTGAGGCACGCCGCCATGACCGAAATGCGGTCTGGAGGAATGCAGTCCATGTACATTGGTAACCAATTTCAAAAGAAGAAAGCCGCAGATGCGTTTTTACCTCTGAACACTACTACAGTATACCTCACAGCCTGTAAGTATACTGGCTCTCTTACCCTTCAGACCACATTTGGACTAATTGCGGCAGATATGTTAGAGTGGAGTGCTAGGAGCTGTTTACTATAATAGCCTAATGGTGTATAAGAGGCTGCGACTTTTTGAGTTTGCAGTTCGTAATCTTAACCATAAGGGTAATATCATTTTAATTCTACTCGTAACTTTACTGTCTCCGCAGTGCATCTAAATGTTTCAGATTTACTAAAATAGAATAATGAATAAGACAAAATAATATTTTTTGCCCGAGTTAGAGTGGAAAGATACAAGTCACGAAGTGCTGAAATTGGATATTTCCTCCTGTATAAATTATTGTTTTGTTTATACTGAGCCTTAATGAACCTGCCGAGTAACTAGAGGAGCAAAACTGTTAGCATAAATAAGAAAAATAAAACTAGTCAGGTTTTATTTCGAAAGCTAAATCTACCCTCCCTAATTGATTTCATCAGACCTATTACATATAACAAACATACGCGCCTGTCAAATTCCACAGCTGAACATAGGCTTTCATAGATTTCCTCAAAGAAGTGGACCCCCCCCCTCCACCCGTTGCCATAGTTGCCACGGTTGTTCTTTAAACCTGTGTCCCATCTTCTGTTTCTCTCTCTATCTTACGACATTTACGGGACAAAATGGGGCAGTAAGTACACTTACACCGCCACTTCATGGTTTTAAAACACGCTTCGATTAAATTTTCAAATTCCCTGTCTAAAACGCATTCGTTCAACATTCGGCCGGTCACCTCGTGAGCCAGGTTTATTATTTATACCATATTCGTCATAATCAGCCTCAGGCAGTTCAGTTCAGTTCAGTTGCTAGATACAGGCCTCGGCTTTACGCATCCAAGTTGCCTCATAAGGCGAATTTGTCATAGTTTCCATGCTTGGCAGACGGCTTGGCAACTGCAATTTTTGTTGTGCTGCCCCCAAACCGGAGTTTGTACTGGACTTTATTTTCCTCTGTCGCGTTTTACGCACCAATTGGGCGATATGGGATAGTGGATTGTCTTACATCGCCACTTCACGGTTATTTAAAGTTACAGAGCACCACTTCATTGTCACGACCTCCAAAAAAGCAGGAGGCGTTTTACGTACAAGAATTGCTCGTGAATAACATTCCAGACCTGTAATAACTATTTGGGGGCCACACAAAACTTATTCCGCGCGGGATTGGAACCCAAGGTCTGCTAATAAATGCTTGGCTACTGCGCTACCAAGACTTTAAAAAGTCACAAGGAATAAATTTTATTTATGAATAAACGACTCAATCATTAATCATGTCTTTAACTTTTTTGAAGCCCTCCCACATTAGGCTCTGCAAAATTACTAACGCCTTATTTAACCATGTATTTGGTGAAGCCAAAAAATCCCTAAGTTCGTTGTAGGAAGCGCGGCAACATCATGTCGATCTTGCTGCAATTACCAGTAGATTCATCTGTATATAATAAGAGTGAGAAGCTGGTACACAGACTACCTGATGGTAAATGGATGCTGTGGCCCATAGACATATTATCCTAGATTAAGAATCAAAATGCAGATGCGTTGTCACCCCTGAGGACTAATATGGATTGCCTCGTTTCTAGCAAAAAGGATCTCGAGTTCTCCAGACTTACCATACGAACCACAAGAGAATTAAGCTGTTGTTTTACATTAGTATTCTGTGAAAGCGTGGTCTTTCCTCGATCGAATCGAAAAATTCGTGGTACACTTTGAAATAATACTAGTTTTTACGTTTTATAACAGTTCCGCTATTGTTATATGTGGTACAATTATACCTTATTATAGCTGTGCTTGGCTTGGCTGGGCTTTACCACGTTAAGACGTTTTTTTGATTCTTCTTGATAATTATGTATATGATCTTTTTCTTATAATAATTTAATAATTATCAATACTACTACTATATTAACTCATTTTTGTAGTAAATTATATAATTGTAAAACCAAACGATTCTTTAAGAGTTGTTGTTTCTAGGGCTTTTTAGTATACCATGTTAACTTTTTGTCAAGTAATATATTGAATCAATAAATATTTTTACAGACAAATCTATTTGTTAATAAGTGAATGGAATACTTAATATTTCTTTTTAGCATATTGCGCACACGTAGAGGTATGAGATTTGACATAGTTATAGTTTATATGGAGAAGGATTGAAGAAAACTATTAATAATATATAATATTAAGTGTTACAAATACAGTAAATTAAATTAAATAAAACATTCATTGTTTACGTTCACACTACCAATGTTAAACACAAAATAATCTGTGGTTAAACCTTGGAATTATAACATAGTTTAAGAACAGTATATTGAGCATATTAACAATAACAGATTGACTTAATTAGCTGTGAATTTTTTGTGATTATAAATGTTTTGTTTTCAATATTTTTTTCATTCGTATAGGCAAAAAGCGTTTAATTCATATTTTGTATATTATGTGTCTACGTGTTCAGAACAGAACAACGGATATTAAAGAAAGCTCCTTAGAACTACAATACAAGTATATTTCGTGATACAATAATTAAGGTAGGTACAATTAGGTAGCGTGCCCGTGAAGATATTTAATTATTTTAACTCGTCGTAAAAAACGTACAGTACTTATATACGAATTAGCACCAAAATTACAGACTACACAATTATCATACCAATAAATTATCTATGGATTTATAATTGCAGTTATATTATTTATAGCACAGATAATGTAATGTATTCGTACAACGAAAATTCATAACTGTCTGCGGCGCAGACACCATGTTCTGTATATATATATGTGCAGTTTAAAGGAAAGTACGGTTTACTAAACATAAAAATTTTGTTGAATTACGGTCGAATTCACAGCCTACTAAAGTCCGTATAACGGATCTCTGTCATAGATTGCCGCATAGGATAGGATAGGGATATGTTGGCAAGCGCAGTTTTTCATTTTTAATCGTTATTAGGGAGACGCTTCTACCCATGAGCATAGTATGATATTTATATAGTCGAGCCTCGGTAAGTGAGAACTGGATAAGTGAGAAAACTCCGTAAGTGAGAGTAATAGCCAGGACCCGTTATTTTTAGCTCCCAAAACCTCTATTAGCGAGAAACAGAAACCTCGCTCGTAAGTGAGACTACTACTTATCTATACCTCTATAAGGGACAGTCGAGCTTTATTTATTTATATTATTTAGGAGGAACTATAGCTACAATAAAAATGCATACATAAATAAAAGATACACACATACAGTAACAAATGACAAAACAAATTACAATTTTAACATCTGCTATTTTATGTCTCATTCTTAACTTTCCTGGAACTTCCTACCATTGTTTTTGTATCGTTTTCTCGTCAATATTGTACTTTGTTGTTATTTTATCGCATTCTTTTCGAATGAACAAGTGGCCCTGTGTACCGTCCTGTTTGCGGACTTACTCAGTTTATAGTTAATCAATTCTTTGAAATTCTTGAAAGTTCTGTTCTGCATCATGTCAAAACGTACGTACGTAAACGTAAATAGTGAATGCGTTTGAATCCGGAAAATCACAAAATAAAATTCAGAGGGAGTAGGTGGATTCTTGCAAATCAATCAGAATCCACCTATTATGAAATTATAAAATGAAAATATACCCTTATAAAGTACTTATATGTCGAAATCTAATGAACGTAATATATACACACTATTAAAAATATATATGTACATAATATATGCTGTGCATATTATTCACCTAATTTTATCATATTACATATTTACTACATTCGTACTTGCTGTGACTTGTTATTGCTGCGTACCTCTATAAAAGAGAAACACTACCCATTTAGCTGCATTAGCGAGAAACGGGTTAGTGAGAAACCTCTATAAGCGACAGTAAGATTGTGCTCCCTTAAACTCTCGCTTATCCAGTTTTGACAGTATATCCTATCTCTCAAGTTGGACCAAACTGCACACGGTATGCAAATTTGATTAAAATCGGTTAAGTAGTTTAGGAGTGCATCGTGACACGTAATTTGTATATATATATATATATTTTTAATATATATATGTATATTCACGCCTGTCACCCAGCGGGGTACGCATAGACTATGGACTTTCCTTTGGCAAGATCTTGACGTAACTCTCTCGCCTCCTTTATATTTTCAAAATATCGCCAATTCGGTCAATGAACGTTCTTCTAGGGCGTCCCTTGCCGACTCTGCCATTCACGTCTGCAATATAAATTTGCTTTGTCACTCTTCCATCGTTCATTATTTCTACATAATCAAACTAACGAAACATTCCTTTCTTAATCCTTGTCGCAACATCATCTTGCACACCACATTTTTCTCTTATCATGCAATTTCTCACTCTTTCATTCAGATTCAGCCCTAGCATACTCCTTAAGACCACATTTCTAAAGCATTTATTCTACTTTCATGCTTCTTCTGCCAGGCCCAACTTTCACTACCATACATTATAGTAGAGTAGTACACAGCATTATGAATTACCAAACGTGCCTTTTTTGACACATTCTGATTCTTCATAATAGAGTGTAACGCCACATTCACTCTATTTCCTGCATTTAGTCGTCTTTCTATATGCTTATCGTATGTACCGTTCCTGCTAAATACACATCCCAAATACACAATTACATCCACTTGATCAATCAATAAATTCAAATATATATATATATATATATATATTTTTTTTTTTTTTTTTTTTTTTTATAGAGCCATGCTGCAGTTATAATTAGTAGTATAGTTGTAGAACGAATGGGTCGCCTCGACCGGGGAAGGACCACGATCTCACAGAATACCAGTGTCAAATAGTAACTTAATGCTGCTGTGTTTCTTATGGTGAGTGTAGAGAACCGGATAATCTTTTTATCGGAATCGAGGCATTCCATCTTAGCCCTCAGGGGTGACAACGCATCTGTATTTTGATTCATAATCGAGGATGGATGTAGATGTCTATGGGCCACAGCAACCACTTACCATCAGGTGGACTGTGTGCTCGCTTGTCACCCTATCCTATATATAAAAAAAGTAGTGGACCGCAAAGCATCCAGATGGTGCAGATGATATCTTGAATTTTGACGCGATATGCGTTCATGAAATTTGGCGGCCGGGATTAATCCGAACCGGGATTAATTCGCATTTAAGCTTAGGAATAATTTAAGAGATAATCTTCACTGCAGAACTTCGCATACGTTTCGTAAATACTTCGTTTTTATCAAAACAAACTAGAATTTGTATTTATCTATCGCAGAATCTATTTTTCCTGATGATTCCTCGCTTTGAGTTGAATTACGTGTCTCCTAATGTATAGTACCGTGTAAGTTTTTTCCTCTTGGTGGTGTTGGTTGTAGTTGTGGCAACAATACTGCACGATTTTTATTAACACGTCATTTTATTTTTCACGTGGATGACGATAATTATTTTCTATTTATATATCTTTAACAAAATAGTAATATATATATATATATATATATAATGCACATTTAAATAAATATGAAGCTTTCTAATAGTAATACAAACTTCTACACCAGCAGACCGTAAATAAGAGAGTGGACATGGGCTACTCTCGCTGTAGAGAGGATGTCCCATATGGCACATTCCACGTTTACACGTAGCATTTTGCAAGCAAATTCACGATTCATTCCGAGGAGTACCAGACGTCTTGCACCGTTGCCGCTGCTGTCCGTTACCGGTCTGGGTTGGCTATACCGCCATCTATCGGAAATCATAAGTTTTATTCTAGCATTTCCTAAAGTCGCCTTTTACAAAACCCACGGTACAGAAGGGGCGATTAGTTCCACGTAACCACCATAAGGCACTATATTATAAATAAATAAAACATACAATCTAAACAATATTAATTATATTTTGTGGAAAGCAAAATTGCTCTTATTTTTTTGAATGAAATTAATAATTTTATTTTAATTTTAAATTATCTCGATGAAATGTGGCGCATTTCACATAAAAACAGTAAATCCGACAAGAGATTTCAGACTAATTCGAGCAGATTTGAATGTCACTTACACGTTAAGCTTTGAATGTAGAAATGAATTACCGCGCCATTTATTTTAGTATGAAACATTATTTTAAGTTTTTAAATCTAAGAAAAACGTAAATTTTTTAGTGAGCAGTGTGAGAAAAACAAACTAAAAATACTGCCTTTATATTTTTTTATAGGATAGGTTGACAAACGAGCACACAGTCCACCTGATGCTAAGTGGTTGCTGTTGCCCATAGACATTCAATTACGAATCAAAATGAAGATGCGTTGTCACCAGTGAGGACTAAGATGGAATGCCTCGTTTCCAGTTACGCTATTATTTTACGCTGGTATTCTGTAAGCGTGGTGCTTCCCAGTCGAGCCGACCCTTTCGTACTACAACTATACTACTAAAATATCTGCAGCATGGCTCTACCACGTACAGCAACTTATGATTATCGAGAGATAGTGGTTGTCTATCGTAGTGGTAGCATCTTGTTTGTGCCATATATAAAGTAAATAAACTGAAAAAGGGGAGCACGTCGAAGATGCATAACGCTGGTACTGCAGTAGGCAATCTGACTGCCAAGTACGAGGAATAAAGTATTTTGTGGGAGAGATCCACGTCCAGCGGTGGTCTTAGGTCTATAGGTTGATGATAAAGAATAATAGTGATAAAAGAATTTTCAGTTCATCTGATGGTACAGATGAGTCGTCATCCCTGAGAATTATGTTGGATTGCCTTGAATTAAAATTACGGAGCTAGAATGCGAATAGCAATATGGTACTATTTTGTTAAAGATATATAAATAGAAAATAATTATCGTCATCCACGTGAAAAATAAAATGACGTGTTAATAAAAATCGTGCAGTATTGTTGCCACAACTAAAACCAACACCACTAAGAGGAAAAAAATTACTACTATACATTAGGAGACACGTAATTCAACTCAAAGCGAGGAATCATCAGGAAATATAGATTCTGCGATAGATAAATACAAATTCTAGTTTGTTTTGATAAAAACGAAGTATTTACGAAATGTATGCGAAGTTCTGCAGTGGAGATTATCTCTTAAATTATTCCTAAGCATAAATGCGAATTAATCCCGGCCCGCCAAATTTCATGAACGCATATCGCGTCAAAATTCAAGATATCATCTGCACCATCTGGATGCTTTGCGGTCCACTAGTTTTTTTATTTATAAGATAGGGTGACAAGCGAGCACACAGTCCACCTGATGGTAAGTGGTTGCTGTGCCCATAGACATCTACATCCATCGTCGATTACGAATCAAAATACAGATGCGTTGTCACCCCTGAGGGCTAAGATTGAATGCCTCGATTCCGATAAAAAGATTATCCGGTTCTCTACACTCTCCATAAGAAACACAGCAGCATTAAGTTACTATTTGACACTGGTATTCTGTGAGATCGTGGTCCTTCCCCGGTCGAGGCGACCCATTCGTGCTACAACTATACTACTAATTATAACTGCAGCATGGCTCTACCACAAAAAAATACTGTGCGTTTTACTAGGTGTTTTCTTCCTCGTACAACTTCTCTGTGGAATTGTTTACAACTGACAATTTTTCCGGACCGATACGACTTAGGGACCTTTAAGAAAAGAGCTTACTCTTTTTTAAAACGCTGACAACGCAAGTCCCCTGGTGTTGCGGTTGTTCATGGGCGGCGGTAGACACTTACCATCAGGTGAGCCGCAAGCTCGTTTGCCCCCTCTTCTATAAAAGAAATAATATGAGCTGTGGACTTTAATTTTACTTGGTGCAGTAAATTAACACCTTTTATTTTGTTTTGTTAATGTTGACTTCAATAAACATTGTCGTGACTCACGAACTTACACTCCACCTGGTGATGAGTGGCTTCTGCAGTAGACGGACAGCTACAACCAACTTGACATAACATAAATATATGTATTGCAACACTTACATCTACAACACTACACTTACACATCATGACAAATTACAATTAAAAATAAAACAAGTGACTTATTAAACAACATACAAAATACAGGAACTATTAATAAATAAAAGGGATGCATCGATTATATGTGTATGCAATGTGCTATGATGAAGTGGTGGAAGGGACCGTCTCAGCATAAGCCGCGAGCGTGCAGCGCTGATTTTCAGAAGGCCCAGAACAAGTTCTGATGGTCAACTTCATGCCAGCGAGTACTTTTTTTCTTTCTTAAAACTGTATTCTTTACCTCATGTGGATGTGCCGTGGACGGTAGTATGCAACGTCCCAACGTTTTACTTAAAGTTTATGATATATATATATATATATATATATATATATATATATATATATATATATGTGTGTGTGTGTGTGTGTCTGTATATTTATATATCAGATTTACACAGATCAATTATTTATATCTCCCTTTTGTTCATTTGGCATTACGTAATGGTGAAGGTATATTATTCCAGCAGTGAGTGACTGTAAACTTGTAACTACCACTGAAGCCAGAGGACCTATGTCGAGGGACACTTAATATGCGAGAGGAAACACGCATGAGATATTAAAGTGTTGATACTTTTAGGTACATAGATTTATTCATTTCTAACAGTGTGATAAGCCACATTGAGTACCATGCACAACAGGTATTGAGGTTTTTATATATATTTTATATATATATATATATATATATATATATATATATATATATATATATATATATATATATATATAGCATAGATATACGTAAGATATACATTATATATGATACTTTTGTAAGCATAATATATCAGAGTTTTGTCTATTTGAACAATAAAATAAAGTGAATGCTTATTGTACTACAAAAGAATACAAGCATTAAAAAATTGCAAATAAGAGGCTATTTGAGTTACGAAATAAAACTTTTAAGATATAACGTGTAATACAAAAAATTTATATAATCTTATGTATGAGTTTGTTGTCCATATAAAATTTTTATAAGAAGGAGTAATATTTTTACCAAACTAATCAAATACTCATTATTATTAAGACCACAAAGTTAGTATACAATTCCGATATTATAAAGGCGTGTATAAAGAATATGGTTGGTAAGAGGTTATACAGGTCGTTAAACAATAAATTTAGGTTATAGGAGGTTTAACATGCTGAGTCTGTAATATTATAATACAAATATGTTATTCATAATATTAACAAATTTAAAGAAAAAAACATTATATTTCCTAAACAAACCAAACATTCACTATAACTAAAACTACTAAGGTAATAATATAAAATCTTAAATAAAACTTTTACTTAAAATTAGCAATAAAGCCAAAGTCTATTGACCTATAACTGCAAAATAAGGCTTGTATAAAGAATATTGTCGGTAAAAAGCTATATAGATTGTTAAACAATAAAATTAAGTTAAATGTGGCATAACATACTGTGTCCTTAATGTCATAACGTAATACAAATATGTTAGCCATATTATTAACACATTTAAAGGAAAAAATATCATCTTTCCAAAACTAATCAAACACTCACTATTACTAAAATAACAAAAACAAAGGTAGCACATAAACATTACATAAACAACCAACTCAGATTTAGCAGAAAACACGAGTTAGGTCTGTATCAGATCGGATGCGTGTCACAGGCTTTCCGTCTTCCTGTCTTACGAATATATGACTAACCTTTGCCCAAATTGCCAATTTTGCTGCTTCACGTGTCTTTCCAAACAATTTCCTATTGAGTCGAGTAAGCCGCTCATTAATATAAATTCTATACGGATCTCCGGCCAGTGAATCACTCATTATATTGCGTCGCACCCGCGCACAACGTAGGAACTCGTCCCGAACCGCATGTCGATTCATCCGCACCACGATCATGCGTGGTCCAGTAGACATGAGTTTTTGAGCGCTATTGTTATTATAATAAGATGCACGCAAAATACCAGCACGCTCCGCATGAACTATCTCACGGTGATCAATATCGAGATCCATCTTTTTGGCGCATAGCACCACGGTATTGATAGGATTTTCATCTTTTTGCTCCGGTAACCCTGATATCTCCAGGTCATTGACTAGGTGGTCCTGATCTCTCTCTCTCTCTCTCTCTCTCTCTGATTAAGTTGGACCCTAAGTTCACTAATCGTGTCGTCTAGTATTTTCGTGTCGCACTTAATTAAACGTTCTTCATATAGTTTTTCCAACTTGGTGACTATGCAATCCATTTCCTCTAGGTTTTATTACACGCAAGAACTGTGTATCCTATAGTTATATTGTCCCTGACTTCCTTCAGCGCATTCCTCATAGCGCTAAGCTCATTTCGAAAAAGACTTATTTCTAAACCTATATCAATATCTTGATTGAGAGGACTACATTCACCATCTTCTTGTCACTTAACCGGTGTGTTGGAATGGTCTCCTGTGCGAGGAACCTTATTTTTACAAGCAGGGCTCATCCATGAAGCTGATATCTCCGTCTTCTCAGAGAGGTTCAGACAGCCTCGATGATAGGCGACATCACGTTTACATCACGACCAAAAGCTTCACACTTGACCATGGTTAGTTGATTGTGATAGACTTATTTATATCGCGTTTATTTATTTATGTACGTTGCAGCATCTTATTTAATACCATTAGCCGAAGGAGGGCAATAAACACAAAACTATTGATCACCACTACTGACCAGTTTAATGGTTAACACAACACACAAGTATTGTTAATTTTTATAATTATTATAAATTATCTAGAATTAAACTTTAAAAATTCAATGTAACAGTAATTATTGCAGAACAATAAGTAAACATAATGTTTGTTAACAAATGAATATGTAACACGAACACAGTAAAAGTTAACAGTAAAGTTAACATTTAGTAAATACAACGTGGTAGATCGATATTGTTGATAGTTTTGTTTTAACACTTTTAATTTTAATGTTGTTTATTTTGATTTCGCTTAAGTAATGTTAATACACACTCACTTTTATGACTAGTTTAGATAATTTTGACATTGATAACAACATTACTCGCCTGACCGTAGGTCAACACAAGTTCTAACGATATTAAATTTATTAGCGCAAAAAAATAGATTGTTTTTAAGTTTATGTAGCACTATTCTTACTAATAGATATATATTTAATTTTAGTCGAGAAATAACTTATTGTTTTTTTTTCAGTTTATGTTTTTTTAAGTTACATGAATGCGGAGTTTACCTTTAAGTAATTGTGGCACTTTTGTTAATACTTTAAAGTAATTGTACTAATTTGATGTATTAGTTTTAACAATTGTTGGTAAACTTAAAAAAAATGGTAAGAAACGAGCACACAGTCCACCTGATGGTAAGTGAATGCTGAAGCCCATAGACATCTACATTTATTCTTGGTTAAGAATCAAAATGCGGATACGTTGTTGCCCTTGGGGATTGAGGGATGACACTTTACGAAAGAACATTTTATGTTAGAATTCTGTAAAAGCGTGTTACTATCTTGATCGGGCCAACCCATTCATGCTACAATCATATTATAGCTGTAGCCTGGCACCACCGCGTAAAAATGACTCACAGCCTGTTATTATACTTGCTCTCTATCCTTAACAACGCAAGCACTGCTATGTATTTGGTGTCAGAAATAGGCAAGAAGAAATCTTATCATTACGTAGTAATGTATGACAAATAAAAAAAATCGGTTGACCCCGCACGCCATCTCTAGAACTTACCGCTAATTTCAAATGCAAAGTGCTCCAAATTTCACCAAATTATGACTTTGAATATGAAATATCGGAGTAATTTAAGAAAATTAATTATTTTCTATTTTTGGTTATCGATATCTCACGAACGCATCAACCGATTTTGACCAGACTGGAGGCAATCGACTTGATTTTTCAAGGTTATTTTTTAGAGTCGATCGGTAAAACCGAAAAGATACTCCAAAAAACAGTTTTTCAAACATTTTATTTTTGACATTTCTCAAAATCTACCGATACGAATTAGTTAAAATTCATAAGAAATCTAAGTTTGATGAAACACTTTGGAAATTCGCTTAGTGCAATCGGTCAAGCCGTTCAAAAGTTATGAGGCTTACATCCACATACACGCGCGCACACACACATACTCGTACAGACATACAGACACCATCGAAAAATTTTCAGGGCTTCCTGTGCCCTCAAAACGTTAAGATTTGATCAAAAATCAATTTTCGAAAAACGGGATAAAAACGATAACTTCCTGATTTTTGTAATTTTCAATTTTTTTAGCGGAAAGTTAAAATACTCGTAGATAAAACACAACAAGAGCAGCAAAACTATAAGCTTGGGTTATATTATTGTACTAAGTTGAAGTAAAAGTTATTCCTTACTTCCTAGTTAGTAACCCTGGACCTCATGATCAACAATCACACTATTACTGCGTTATTGAGTTTTTCAGTGAAGATATTCTTAGTAGCTGCCCGGAGTCAGGAAGTCGCCGGTGACTCACCCCCGTGCCCCGGAAAGCACGTAAAGCCGTTGGTCCTGCACCTAACCTCTCTCCGGTTGTGTCGGTTTACTGTCCCATCGGACCATGAGAGTAAGGGAATGGAGAGTGCACCTATGGTTGAGCATACACTTGGGCACTATAATCGTGTCCTGCGCCGATGACTAGTCTCCGTTGAAACTTGCCGCCGTGACCGAAATTCGGTCTGGACATTACGTTTCGAGTGTTGATTACATTAAAATCTTACTTTAAATTCATGCTAAGATGATTTATAAAATTTCATTAAACCAATTTTGAACGGATAGAAATTTGTAGACACAAAATTCATGAAATAATTCGTTTCAAAGCGTTTTTGGCACGAATCAATCAGAAATCTAATTTGGATCCTGATTCAAAGAACACATAAATTTAACAAGCTTTCAATTATTATTTATATTTCTTTTACACAAATTTATAAACTAGTATGGTAAAGCTAATATACGTATTACTGGGTAGTGACGGCGTAGGAGAATTTACTAACCTATATCATCCAGTTACTTTCCTAAGAGGCGCCAGAGCGAAACAAACCAGGTGATGGACTAAAGAATCTGCCTAATAACTTAACATAAACACTCACGCCTGTCATCCAGAGGGGTAAGTAGAGTCTACAGACTTCCATTTGGCACCATCCTGACACACTTCTTTCGTCTCCTCTACATTCATATACCTACGCATATATGCTCGTCGGTTAAGTATACTTATTTTGACCCATTTTCAATATATCTCCAATTTGGTCGACAAACTTTCGCTTAGGACGTCCCTTTCCGACTCCGCCGTTCATTTCTGCAACATAAATTTGCTGTGTTACTCCTTCCTCATTCGTTCTTTCCACATGACCAAACCACCAAAGCATTTCTTCCTTAATCCTGGTCACCACATCATCTTACTAATCACACTCTTCTTCCTAATAAGAACCCAAAATAATAAGAAAACTGTGTTTACTAACACAAATACTATAGCAAACCCCTCTTATGGGGCAGGTCCGTATGGGGTTTTTATAAGGGATTCAGAGGGATTTTCAGTAGTGAACATTTGATAAGCTTTATTGAATGAACGATGGAAGTTAATATACGTCTACTACCTGCTGCTTAGTGACCTCCACCTAGGCCTCCTCTACTTTCTAAGTTATAGACTCAAGAGCAATTAGTCCGCCGCTTCCCTAATGTGGCGAATTTTTTTTTCACATTTCTTCAAAATATTCTACTTAAGTGACATATTAGGTTAAGTCCACGTGACGTTTTCCGATACTTCAAACTAATTTAAAAAAACTATTTGGAAGTAAAGTGAAAAGTCATGGCTGCGGCGAGGGCGTTGCCCTCTTCCCCTGCCGCTGCAGTCGAGGTGGAGTCACGGAGGGCGAGGAGTGTTGGTATGGCGATGCGCCACTTGTGCCTCCGCGACTTTGACGGGGCCGCACCGTTAATTGATGCGATGGTGGTGAGGGTTCGGGGGGGAGAAGAGTCGGTATTTCGAGGCGCCTCTCTCCCTAGCCTCCGCAGCTGAATCTTGGTTGGAACCATAGACCAGATCCGCCGCTGGGGTCTGGAAGGCTAGTGCTTCTGAGTGCTCGTTTTTCCTAGTCCCATGGCTTTCGCGAATCGTGCACTGGGGCATCTGTTGCGCATGTGAAATTGGAAGCCGCCGAAGGAGATGGGAGAGGAGTAGTCCTCTCCAGAGTAGTGACCGCCATGGGGCAGCCCGTGCTGGTGGGGTCGCGGATGTGTGCGAGAGCGTTCCCGTGGTCAGTATGCGACGAAGGTGGAACACCATGGGGTTTTAGTCGGTGCGATTCCGACAAACAACCTGTCCAAATCAAATTCAACTTTCAGTTAAATTGAAAGACCCGATCCCACATTGAGGTGTCTAGGGTTCTGAGTTTACTGTTGCATACCGCTTTACTGTCACATGATCACTGGCTTGCTGTCTTGGACAAATAATAACAGTCAAACCGCGACGGTCAAAGAGCTATATTGATCGAGGAATGCAGAACTCTGTGCTCAGAACTCTAGATCGCTAGCTCTGGGAGCGACGGCGCACCGTCACCGTTAAGTCCTATTAAATTCCACTACTGAACATAGGCCTCCCCCATAGATTGTCTCATAAAGGAATATATGCCATAGTTGCCACGCTTGGCAAGCGGTTTTGCAACCGCAGTTTTTTTTATTTTTGGTCGTTATTATGAAGACGCTGCTGCCCGTCTCCTGATTTGTTTGGCGCCTTTTACGACACCCACGGGATGATATGGGGTAGTGGATATTCTTATAGTGCCACTACACGGACTATTGTACTGCAATTTGACACTTAAGACAAAGTTGGAATGATTTGCTATAATTATCATATTATGGCAAACCTTCCCAACTCTTCCTTCACTGTGACTAGAAGAAAAAGACAAAATTTCTCTTTTTAAAAAGATGTTTTTGCATAACTTTGTTTTACACCTGTTTATAAGAAATATTTAATTATAATATGAGGCTAAAATTCATAACACACTCTTTTGTTTTCCACTTTAAAATAAAGCTATCCAAGGTTAAAAGCCATATTTTAGACTATTATCATCGATAGGTTATAGGTTAGTGGGTCGAGTATCGTTCACACATCTAAAGAGTTATATTTTGGGAACATTATAAAAGCGGCTTAATTTTAAAGACGATGAAAATCAATACAATTAATATAACAATAAGAAAATCGCGATAACCAAGGGCTCTATCACTCGCAATAGTTGTTTAGCACACAAGTTTTTGATCTTGACTTTTATAGACTGTAATTGAATCGTTATAAAAGTACCTATGTTTTCCCTTTTAACTTTCTGGCTAATTGAAGTATTTGTCATCTCTTATCACATTTTGTTTTAAAAATTTATAAACACATTTTCATTCGTTCGTTGTCCAAAAATAAACCTTTGTGCGAAATAAATCCATTATGAACCGTTCATGTTTGTGCAGTGTTACATAAAAGCATGTATATTCAATGCTTTCATATAAGTTTCCTTTAAAAATATGAATCAGACGCTTATCTTGCATGAATCGTGGTTTCAAATGTATTTCACTTTCAAAGTTGTTTTTCAAGTAGAGTTAGAGATCTGGTTAAGATTACAAGTATCCCGCGTTGCCGTTACAACTAGTCTTCTGCTGAAAATTGACTTCCCTCATTAATTGCCCTATTTTTCCATAGTTTCCACGCTTAAGAGGCGGGTTAGCAACTGCAATTTCCCTTTTTTTTGGTATTATAAAACACCGCTGTCCATCTCCTGATTTGTTTCCCTGTGTCGTCTGCTTTGACACCCACGGGACTGAAACTACACCCCGTGTTAGTGAAGTTAATTCACTGTCGCGTTCAGTCCTTATTAAAGGATGAAAATGTATATAGGTTTTTAAGATGTTTGTATATTTGCGTATTTGCAGGTGGCTCATGGTCTTGCTGTGAGGTGTTCCTTGTTGAAAATCTATGTTCACTGGTGAACTTGTAATAGGTTGTTTAGATGATAATGATGATAATAATGATGATGGTAACGATGATGGTAATCATTATTACATTTTTGAGTGTAAGTTGGTAAAATGGTTTCACTTATATACTATACTATAGATATTTATAAAGTGGGGAAACATTGAATATGACGATAAAAATTAAGAAGATAGGAGAAGAAAAGAAGAAGTATTTGAAAAAAAAACTCGTCACGCCACCTACCGGAAGGGCCGGAATAACATCTTCCGATCCAGATAGTAGGCAATAAAATGGCAGACAAATTGATACACTCTCCATATATACGCGGCATAGTCATCATGTAGCTACTGATGCTGGAAATAATTGTGTTATCGACGAAACGAAGCGTTATATTGCTGCCAGTTCGTATCAGCTTTTCATTGAACATCGTTGCTCACAATTTAACCGAGACCAAGACATTACAACATTAAGTAGTACAGTATTGTTGTGTATTTTATTAACGTACGCGGGTTTTGTTTTAAAGTACGTGAAATGTATTAAAGATATAAATACAAACCCATTTAATACCGATTTTTAATTTTCACGTAAAAGTTATCCATCAAATAAATTATAACATCATAAAACTGTCATTTTGAATTTATTTAAGTTGTAATTTATCTTCTGAATAACTTTTGACTGTTGATTGATAAATCAGCCCTAAATTTATTAAAGTACTTACTTTGCAAAAGTTGTTATATTTCATGATAATTTTAAAATTTCTCCTGGCTCATGATTATTATCATATCTTTATAAATAATAATCATCTTGTTGAAAACATAGGGATTAGAAATTTAACCTGGATTTCCTTAAAAATTATTTGAATATTCCACAAAAACACATCATAATAAAATAAAATGTTGTAACACGTTGTGTTATAGAATGCGACTTTCAAGTTCGTGCGAAGTAAAACATGCAGCAGCCTAGAACAGCATAGCACCACAGAAACCTATAATTATAAGGCAAATTATATAGATTTCTGTGAGAGCCACGCTATATTAGTAAAAATAGAATAGAATTTAATAGTATGGTTTTTATTCAATTTAATTACATAAACAAATTTTTCGGAACTTAGTACTTGTTTGAAAAAGAAACTCCGCTCTGGTAAGAACCAGTAAGTATACAGCGGGTTTTTTTTAAAGATAAATTATAATGTAATCCTATTCAATCATACATTAGAAACATCGATATAGCCATTACTTGATTCCTAGCAATTGTGTTCAGTAATGTATTCTTTAATATTTGTATTAGTTAAAATAATAAAGTTAGAATAATTTTTAAATCTTAATAAACCGCCAAGAAGCAAAAAGCCGTTTCTACTAGTGCATTTGAATAACGGCTTTGTCACGTGTGCAATAACTTTCTATCAGTGCACTGAAGTTTACACTTTGTAGCAATTTCTCAACTTTTGAGTAACGTGAGAATGAATAAGTAAAATCTAAACATACTGGAATTGAATTAATTTCAAAGTTAATTAGTATTGGATAGTATGTAGGCTAAACGATTTATTGTTTACAGCTAGCATAAGAAACATTATTCAATATTTATTTAGAACCAGCCGATACCCGCTCGCTTCACTGAGCTTCACTGAGCACTCGGTAATATTTTATCGCGGAACCTAAATTATATCAAGATTTTTTTTAGTGAGACTATCGTAAAATACATTCTTAGTGAGCATCTTCACTTTGTAATGAGTAACTTTACCTATTTTCAAGTCAATCAGATGTATATATTTATATATATATATATATATATATATATATATATATATATATATATATATATATATATATATATGTACTCAGTCATCATATAAAATAACCAGCCTTTTCAAGTCTACTGGTTGACTAAATGGCAAATATTCCTTAGTAGATTTGTGTGGTAGCGGAAAAAGAGAATCAAATCTTAAACGTGGTAGAGCCAAGCTGCAACTTTATGATTGTAGTACGAATGGGTCGGCTCGGCCGGGGTAGTAACACACTCTCTCAGAATACCAGCGTAAAATATCAGCTTAATGCAGCAGTGTTTCGTATGGTGAGTGTAGAGAACCGGAGACCCTTTTTACTGGAAATGAGGCTTCCATCTCAGTCTCCAGATATAACAATGCATCTGAATTTTGATTCCTAGTTGAGGATGTAGATGTTTATGGGCCACAGCATCCACTTACCATCAGGTGGACTGTGTGCTCAATACCACCTTAATTCTATAAAAAAATTACATGGAGTAGTTTGTATCATCCCGTGGGTGTTGTAAGAGGAAACAAAAGGAACTGAAGAAGGAGATGTGCAGCTGTGCTTTCCCAAAAACAACGAAAAATAACCTCTATCTGAGAATCTGTAGGGGAGAGTTTAGGAGTGGATTTTTAATAAGCTGTAATATAAAAAAATATAAACGCTGTCCGTCCCTTAACGAGCTTCTTATTCTTTCTCGTTCTTTCTTTCTTTTGTTAACCTTGTGCCTAAATCTTTATTACTACTATTGTGAGTTCAAACTTTCAATATTGGTGGATTTAGTATTATTTTTAATGGTTGATATATGAGCCACAGCATCCACTTAGAATCAGGTGTACTGTGTACTTGTTTATTACCCTTACTCTATAAAAAAATATAAAAGATTACGTAACTAAGTTACGTAAGCTTGAAAATTATGAAAAGTCTAAGTTGCGGCCTTCAACTTATTCAAAGCGCCTGTCTAGCGTAAATAACTTGAACTAGGGCCCTTGAAATGAAAATGGCGTCAAAAGAACGTTGTTGGAACTCGTAAAGAAAATTCATGGGCTATAAAGAATGCCTTCAATGTATCGTGTTTGGGGAGCAATTTACTCAATGTATTGACCTGTGTAGTACAGCGCTGTTATTAGTTAAACTAAGGTTACGCATGCCGTTTAACCTAAATATATACATATAAATAAAATCAAAGTGACTGTCTGTCTTGAAATAACATTACAGACTATTAAAGTGCACGGCTGAGGGTAGGTCTATCCCCATATATTGCCTCATAAGGGGAATATATGCCATAGTTGCAACGCTTAGCAAGCAAGTTGACAACCTCAGTTTTTTTTTATAGGTTTTGTTAGGAAGATGCTGCTGCCGATCTCGTTTCCCTGTTACGCCTCTTACGACACCCACGGGATGATATAGGGTAGTGGATATTGGACACTACCACAGTACGGTAAAATATCAAAATAACTGCTTTTTATTGAACCGAGGGTTTATTTGCAACGACATAAAGACATACATCTTTTTGTCTATCTGTTTGTTCGGGTTGATCAAGTATTTATTTGCTCACTAAGTGCAATAAGATCTTAATATTTATGACGAATATTACTTGTCACTTAGTAATCTTTTAAAATTATAAAATAACTGCTTTTTATTGGACCGAGGGTTTATTTGCAACGACATAAAGACATACACATACATCTTTTTGTCTATCTGTTTGTTCGGGTTGATCAAGTATTTATTTGCTCACTAAGTGCAATAAGATCTTAATATTTATGACGAATATTACTTGTCACTTAGTAATCTTTTAAAATTATAAAATAACTGCTTTTTATTGGACCGAGGGTTTATTTGCAACGACATAAAGACATACACATACATCTTTTTGTCTATCTGTTTGTTCGGGTTGATCAAGTATTTATTTGCTCACTAAGTGCAATCATCATCATCATCATCATCATTACAGCCCTTCACAAGTCCACTGCTGAACATAGGCCTCCCCCAAGTAATGCCACAAAGCACGGTCCTGAGCCACCTGCATCCATCGACTTCCTGCATGTCTTACCAGGTCGTCACTCCATCTAGTGGGGGGTCGCCCTACACTACGCCTACCGGTACGAGGCTGCCACTCGAGAACCTTTCTTCCCCATCGGTTATCGGTTCTTCGAGCTATATGGCCGGCCCATTGCCACTTCAGCTTACTAATCCGTTGGGCTATGTCGGTCACTCTGGTTTTACTGCGGATATCCTCATTTCTGAGTCTATCACGCAGAGAAACTCCGAGCATAGCCCTCTCCATAGCTCGCTGAGCGACCTTAAGCGTCCTCATACGGCCAGCAGTGAAGGACCACGTCTCAGATCCGTAAGTCATCACTGGCAACACGCACTGGTTGTACAATCTAGTTTTTAGAGATTGAGGTATACCTGACGAAAAGATATGCCGTAATTTCCCGAACGCTGCCCAGCCGAGTTGAATCCGTCGATTGACCTCTCGGTCGAAGTTGGACTTACCTAGTCGGACTATTTGTCCCAGGTAAACGTATTCGTCAACAACTTCGAGTGCAATAAGATCTTAATAAGTGCAATAAGATCTTAATAAGTGCAATAAGATCTTAATATTTATGACGAATATTACTTGTCACTTAGTAATCTTTTGAAATTATAAAATAACAGTTTTTATTGGACCGAGGGTTTATTTGCAACGACATAAAGACATACACATACATCTTTTTGTCTATCTGTTTGTTCGGGTTGATCAAGTATTTATTTGCTCACTAAGTGCAATAAGATCTTAATATTTATGACGAATATTACTTGTTACTTAGTAATCTTTTAAAATTATAAAATAACTGCTTTTTATTGGACCGAGGGTTTATTTGCAACGACATAAAGACATACACATACATCTTTTTGTCTATCTGTTCGTTCTGGTTGATCAAGTATTTATTTGCTCACTAAGTGCAATAAGATCTTAATATTTATGACGAATATTACTTGTCACTTAGTAATCTTTTGAAATTATAAAATAACTGCTTTTTATTGAACCGAGGGTTTATTTGCAACGACATAAAGACATACACATACATCTTTTTGTCTGTCTGTTTGTTCGGGTTGATCAAGTATTTATTTGCTCACTAAGTGCAATAAGATCTTAATATTTATGACGAATATTACTTGTCACTTAGTAATCTTTTAAAATTATAAAATCAGTATTTTTTCGTGTTTTAAGTATACCTGTGTTTTGTTAACCCTTCTAAGGAGTCGAATCCGACCGCGGCGCTATTCCGTCAAAATTCAAATTTTGGTATTATAGAATTAATATGAAATTTTCCATACTCTAGTGCAATAAAAAACAGTTATCCTATGGATATTCGTTTATATGTTCATTTCGTACGCCACTCTCGCGTGAATGTGTTTTATTATAAAATTGTAATGAAAGTACTACAAATTATATATATATATATATATATATATATATATATATTGCAATTAATGTGATTTTCACGCTTCCGACATTCCCTTGGTATGTTTTGTTTTTTTGTTATCAAAATACAATAGTCTTTTTGTAATAAAGAAAAACCTGACTTTTATGTAGAGAATTTTGTATAGATTTTATAATGTCAAACTTCTTCATATAAAAGCAGTCTCTAAATATATGTTTTAATGGTTTAAAGAGCTGTGGGTGGGTGCAGTCGCATGTAGCCACTCGGGCTTTGACGGACGCATGCGATCGTATTGGAATTTTAAGGGTACTGAGGGGTTAAAAAAATTCGATGTGCTTCGTTTGTTTCGAGAATTCTGCTATATTTAACAGCAAGATTGTTAAAAACCTACGAGTCATCATGGACAACTCAATGTTACAAATGCCTTAAATAGAACAGACGAGTATGAAGATGAGTCAACGTGTGAAAGTCTTAAGAGAGTAAAATTTTCTGTCTTTTTTACCGAAATTTAGATAACGCGTTCCTCTTTATTGATATACGTTACACTGACATAACCATGAAGCGATTGAACAAGTATGAACGTCTGCAGAATCTATCCGTTTGCTTCATATTTGATTTAAGCAAATATGGCTACGTATTTGATTTTGAAATCTACTTACGTGATACGTAAGTGGCGTCCAATTCGGCTTCGCCGGAATGTTAGTATGGTAGGCGATATATTTGTGAGTGCTGGAGAATATTGTTACTAAACTGTGGACATTCCTTCCTAGTTTTCAGGGGTGACACCATATTTGTATTTTCTTTTTTAATCTAGTATACGAGTACATGCAGATCTCTATGGGTCACAGCATCCATTTACTATCACGTGGACTGTGTGCACGTTTTTCATCCTTATTCTAAAAAAAATATTAAACAAATGACTCATGCTGGAATGTAATGATAATTATGATGAACTTTAAACGTGATTGTAGGTGTCTTAGGTTTAAATGCAATAAAAAATTTATCTATCTATTTATCTGTCCAATTTATTTAAATGGAAAAGCCGTTTTCCATATACAATACAGAAAAGTTCTTATCAAGGTCTTTCTTTCAGCGCTGTTCTCGATTCCTACAATTTTCTGTTCGCTAATAACAAAATGGAAAGTCGGTTCCTTTGAAATTATGATATTAATACTTTCAGATAGTTATTCCAGTGGGAAAGAGCTGAGTATTAACTAATAAGTAAGCTGGAATCGTAGTAAAAAAACTGGTGCGTGGAATACGTGACATTTTTTAAACCTTACTACATTTCCGGACTCCGTCAATAAATAAGTTTAACTTAAATTATTACTTAGAATTACAATATAATACCTTTATTTGAAGTAAGTAACAGGTGTCCATAGATTGCAGTAGCCTAAGTTACTCTCAGGTGAACTGTAAACAAGATGTTACTTCAGTTTCACAAAAAAGTCATCTACTGGCTTTCCGTTTCCTTTTGGCGTATGGTAGCAGATATAGGTGTGTTAGGACTTCAATAAAACTTCAAACATAATGTGAAAGTGATATGATATATATTCTGGAAATATGGAGTGTTTTCTGACAAAATTTTATATTTTAAGTTGAATTTTTTTTATATTTAAAAACGATCTTTAGAGATCCTTCGTTCCTTTTTGTTTTCTATTTTCCTTTTATACGCATTTTCTCTAGCAGTTTCTTCTCGGCCAGTGTTTTTATAGATTAAATAATATAGTATAAGTTAAAAAAATAATTTGCAGTCGTAAGCGGGTACAGTGTGTTCCTATTCAGACGAATTCCTAGACAAAAAAGGAGTTCAACCATCTTACAAGACATTCTCTTATAGCGCCAAGCCGCAATATTATTCAATTGATGTCCCCGGGAGGGATCAAACAAATCAACCTTTGTATAAGATATTTCATATTTGGCATTGTTCCGTAGAGTAATTTTAATATGTCTAAAAGCTTTGGCTAAGTTTGAAAGATAAGGACTTTCCAAAAATACTTTTACCAATACATGTAATACATAAACCAATAAATATTTTTTACTGGCAAGCACTCCGGCAAGACATGCAGGATGTCAGTGGGTGAAGGTGGGTTACGAATGTGTTTTATGACATTCTTTGAAGGGGGCTTAGGTTCAGCAGTGGACTGACTTGTGGAGGATTGTTATGATGATGACGAATGATTAAGTACACTTTGACACATGAGCGAGCTTTTTCAGTGATCCTCGCAACGACCACTTATTCCAATTACTTCTCCGCAGACTCACGCAATTCCCATTACAATGGACACTGAGCATATCTGCTATCGTTAGTCAAAAGTTCAAATTACAGCCTATACGTATACGTTCCACTGCTGGGCACAGGCCTCCTCTAATTTCTGACATAGTTTTTAGGGCAAGGAAATGTCCATCGCGAACTTGACGTGTCTTGAAAAATATTTTATTTATTTCTCAGATATGCAGGTTACCTCACGATGTTTTTCTTCACCCCCGAGCACGTTATAAATCAGCACTTTCAATTGCAATTAATCATTTCATTGGTGCTGGCGGGATCGAACCCGGGTTGCCCGTGTACTGTGGAATTTACATCGAGCGCTTCGCCCCTGAGCTATAAAGGTTTATCGTTAGTTGATATAAATATTTCTCTTCTGCTTCTCTGGGTTTTAAGGCCTAGTCTTCAACCGAACCTGTGGATATTTTACTACTGTAAAATATTACTAGGCCACCGTCACACTATTCCCGGTTGACATCAGATAACATAGAGGTAAGGTAATTAATAGAGCTAAGTTATTGATTGCCAAGTTTTATACGTAGGTATATAATAGACGTCATTTGTTTTCAGATGTTTGAAATAGGCAACTTGGTCAAACAATATTTCAAATACTAAAATAAGTATGAGATTCGCTATTGCAGTTAAGTGGTGGTATAATAGCGATAAAAAGCGACAGTAGCCTAATGGCAGGGCGCGGACCGCGAACTCAAAAAGGTAGTGGGTTCGAATCCGCCATTCGATTACTGGCGTGAACCACTCGTAATACAAGCAATTTAAGCTAACCACGAGTGGTTAAGGGGAATATTAGTAATGTTTATAGCATTGACTTTTTTTTTAAAAAAGAAAAAAATTGAATTCACCACCCCGTGACCATTCGTTAGTACCGTTAGAGCCGACAGAGGGAATCTGAAGCAGGAAACGGGCAGCAGCATTTTCTTACAACAGACATCGAGACAAACCGTGTTCGTTTAAGTGATGTTTCACATTTATCTGTACATATAAAAGAAGATGTATGTATATATGAAATCGTTCAACTCAAAACTCATTTGATCAATAACCATGAAAATTGGTAAATGTTAAAATATTTGAAAAAAAAAATTAAAAACAGACAAAATTTAAAATTTTAATTTTTTTCAATGAAGCGCGGCAGTTAATAAATTAAATGGTGAAACTATAGACATCCGGTACTCGAGTACGGTAATGTGAGTGGAAGGGGGGCTGGGAGAGTTCAGGGGAAGCCCCCACTACCCTTCCCCATTTGCAGACATGTATAGTTTATGAGTAATAATTTTTTTGTAAAATCATAACCTCACTTTTTTACACAGGAATATTGACACAAAGTCACTTCTACAACGGCTTCGGCACGGCGAGAAGTGCAGCTCCTTTGCCCTAGCGTAGCAAATCCCTGGTACCATGCTCGCCTCCGCTTCTGCTTATTGGTCGCCTTCGGCTACCAGGCTCAGCCGCTATATAGCTTACTCAGGGGCCTGCAATTTGCTATAGCGGGCGCTCTCCCTCTACCCCTACGGCTTTACAAAAATACTCTAGGGGTTGGGCAGACAAGACTACGTGGAGTCGGAGCGTGCTAATTTGGTTTTAGAACTGATTCGACCAATTCTATCTATAAAGTCAGGTTGCCGTAAACTATGCTATGATAGTGGTAAATTAAATAATGTAATGTGAATTGTTATAATTTTCTTTTCTGAAAAACCTCTTCACTGCTCTCCATTGCGTCTCAATTAGTTGTATATGAGTCTTCACTCTATCTTCAGCAACAAATTGATTATTTGGGTTCGAGTGATTAACTTTTTTATGAGTGTATCTGTGTTAAAAAAATAACAAATTGTTGTTGTTTCGTTATACGCAATTTTTAGTGATATTTATTTTCATCGTAATTAATTCAAAAGGAATTTCCGAAATCCGAAAACAGTGTAAAAGGTTCGACCTTAACCCTGAATTGGAAAACCTCCTAAATTGGAAACAAAATTTAAAAATCAAGTACCGTACTATTTCAGAACACTGGAATAAATTGACATATTTTCCTTTCGTTATACCTAAGTAATTTTAGTGAAATTTGTTTTTATCCAAAAAATGTATAATAGGTTCAAGCTTAAGCCGACAAGCCTCCTAAACTGAAAACATAATTGAAATCAAGTGCCGGATATCTATAGCCAACCCAATTAAATTGCATGAGCTAAAATAAAATAAAAACGTTATTGA
Source organism: Parnassius apollo (assembly GCA_907164705.1). Lineage (NCBI taxonomy): Eukaryota > Metazoa > Arthropoda > Insecta > Lepidoptera > Papilionidae > Parnassius > Parnassius apollo. Next base: position 8,387,557 of record CAJQZP010001449.1, on the reverse strand, counting down.
ACACAACCTATGATATTAACTGGCAGGACTGCTTCTGCGGGGTTCAGCTAGTGCTTATTAAAATAAGTGAGATTTTGTAATAGAAATAAATAAATAACAAAAAATCTACAGTTAATAACCCACTACAAGGTCACTACGGCCACTACAAGGTCTCTTTATTACCAAGTTTAAATATTTAACTAAACAAAAACTGTATAAAAAGGGTTATTATGATATAAATGAATACATGATGATAATAACCCCTGGGAATGAAGTAGTCGCTTCCAAGCTGTTGTTCTAAAATAAATTTTGTAAATATTTTGTGAACCTTGACGGGACTTTTTTAAAAAAAATTTTTTGGCTCTTTTTAAAAAAAAGTCCCGCTGGGTTTCTTGCTGGTTCTTCCCAGGACATAAGTTTTTTTTTCGAACCAGTGGTAACGTAAAATATTGACTTTCAATAAGAATTACGTTTAATCTATATTGAATAAAAAATTAATCTATTCTATTCTATTCTATTCTATTCTATTCTATTCTATTCTACTAGTTAAACCAATCACGTAATCACTAGATGGTTGGACATCCATTATTCCTAAGAGCCCGTCTGGGTGGATAACATACTCTTACTCTTTCTTATTCCTGCCGCCAAATAAAACTGTTCGCATTACTGTGTTCCGGTCAGAACTTCATAGAGAGCCAGTAAAATTGCAGGCAGTGAGGCATTCCATCATAGTCCTTAAGTACTCTTTAATTATTTTACTCTGACTAGGGCAGTACCATTAGGCATTAAAAGAGACACATTTATGGTACTCTTGTTTCCAGGTCAAAACGCCATAAACTGGCTTTACTTAGCATTATATACTAAACCATGTCTAACAGCATAATCTTCGCAAACACGTAACAATTTTCTAATAGCACTAACAGATGAGGCGAGCAGCACCACATCATCTGCGTAACTTAAATTCTTTAAGCATCTACATAATAAATATAAACACGCAGTTTAACTCACCGATTAAGTCACTAATGCCTGAATCAACGCATCTTAAGCCTTCTTTGTTTGAAACTGCACTATCCAATGCACTGCTATGATAATGGTCTACAGTAACCACTAACCATCAAATATTATATAAATACATTTGTTACTCCAGTTTCATAAAACGATCTATATGGGAGGCCTAGGTTTAGCTGTGGTGACTTTTGTAAGGCTGTTATAAATTGATGAATAAAATTCGCTGTTGATGCTCGTTTAAAGGATATGCAATACTATAATAGATTATAATAGCATTTTTTTTATAAAATATGTGTGACAAACGTGCACACAGTCCACCTGATGGTAAGTGGACGCTGTGGCCCATAGATATCTACATTTATCCTCGATTAAGAATCAAAAAGCAGGTTTATTATCACCATTGATGACTAAGATGGAATGCCTCATCAGTCAAAAAGGGTCTCCAGATCTCTATACTCACCATACGAACTGCAGCAGTATTAAGAGGCTATTTTACGCTGGTATTCTGTGAGAGCATGGTCCTTTCCCGGTACGGCCGACCCATTCGTGCTACAACCATAATACATAGCTGCTGCGTGGCACTACCACGTATATACTTATAGCACGTATAGCATTTCTCAAGTAATAAAATTCTTTGATAAATATTCTTCGCTGTTAGAATCCAATTTCAAACAAGCGAATACTCAGCACGTACTTTAGTTAGTTTTACAAACCAGCGATCGGAATGCAAACGGTAAGCTTCGCTTTCCAACTCGATCATCCAAGCCAATAAGAACGTTCAGTAGAATGCATAGTACTGATAGTAAACGTTAGGTTTCGTAGGTTTTACTAATGGCGTGGACAGAATAAGCACTGCAGCAATATTCATATAGGATAACAAAATCCTATCAAGTTTTGATTTCGTTTACGTTAATTAATACTTCATACATATGTTCCATGGCTTCGGTAAATATTTCTTTTTTATTTATGTATTTCATTCTTTATTTCTCAGTGGTATATTATAATAATGCATAATATTTTCAAATGGTATTCTAAAAATGACAATTTTTTTATATTACTTCGCAATAAACTCCTCAAAAGAAATTCATAATTCTGTATTTATATTATAACCTTACGTTCATATTTCCTTAAAACTGCATATTGTCTATAATCTACGTATAAAGCCGTTAGTTTAAACGTAACTAAAATTAAATAAAAGTATTTTGCCTTTTTTATTAGAGCCTATTACGTGAAAATTATATAGAGCCTCTAGCAATAGATAGTAAAATAAGTCGGTGTTTAGTTTCTAATAAAAGTAAAAATTTTCCAAAGATATATTTCGTGGCATTAATAACCGGCCAATTACGATTCTAACTTGCATGTGAAGGGTTCCGTGCCATCGTAAAACACGTTTTAGTAGGGGAGCCCATTTAAATTTAAATTTATTTTCATGTCTATATATTGTTATATCGGCAACAGAAATACACATTCTGTGAAAATTTCAACTGTACTGTTGTACCCATTACGGATCTTGAGATACAACCCGCTGACTGACAGACAGACGGACGGACGGATGGACGAATAACCGAGCAGAGAAGACTTAATAATATGGTCCCATTGTTTACCCTTTGGGTACTGAATTATATAGAGCAATTATTTATTAATATATTATAATGCAAAATCATATATATATATATAAACGCATCTTCCTAATAACAACACTAATATAATAAAAACTGCGGTTGCCAAGCCTCGTACCGGTAGGCGAAGTGTAGGGCGACCCCCCACTAGTTGGAGTGACGACCTGGTAAAACGTGCAGGAAGTCGATGGATGCAGGTGGCTCAGGACCGTGCTTTGTGGCATTACTTGGGGGAGGCCTATGTTCAGCAGTGAACCTGTGAAGGGCTGTAATGATGATGATGATGAATGATGCCTTAGCATAACTTGTCTTACATAGATTTATAAGAAATATTTAATTATAATATGAGGCTCTAACACATTCTTTTGTTTTCCACTTTAAAACATTGTTACCCAAGGTTATCATATTTTAGACTTGTGTTTATTCTGCCCTTAATATCATCGATATGTTATAGGTTAGTGGGTCGAGTATCGTTCACACATCTAAAGAGTTGTTATTTTGGGAACATTATAAAAGCGTCTTAATTTTAAACGCGATGAAAATCAATACGATTAATATAACAATAAGAGAGTCATGATAACCAAGAGCTCGATCGCTCGCAATATTTGTTTAGCACACAAGTAACCCGGCTTTGATCTTAACTTTTATATACTATGATGGAATCGTTATAAAAATATGTTTTCCCTTTTAACTTTCTGGCTAATTGAAATGTTTGTCATTTCTTATCACGTTTTGTAAAAAATTCAAAAATACATTTTTTGCCTTCGTTATCCTAAAATAAACCTCAAAGCGAAATAAATCCATTTTAAACTGATCATGTTTGCGCAGTGTTATATAAAAGCTGTATTCAATGCTTTCATGTAAGTTTCCTTTAAAAATATGAATCAGGAGACGCTTATCTTGCATGAATCGTGGTTCCAAATGTATTTACTTTCAAACTTGTTTTTCAAGTAGAGTTAGAGATTTGGTTAAGATCACAAGTATCCCGGTGTGTGTTTGTTCGGGCTGATCAAGTATTTATTTGCTCACGAAGTGTACAATCTCAATATTTATGACAAATATTACTTATCACATTCTTTTACAGGTTTTAAATATTTTAAATAGGTATAAAATAAAAATTAACTAATTAACATGAACATTGTTTAATAACATAACATAAACACTCACGCCTGTCACCAGAGGGGTAGGAAGAGACTACAGACTTCCATTTGGCACGATCCTGACACACCTCTCTCGCCTCCTTCATATCCATGTACCTACGCATACATGCTCGTCGGTAAAGGCTCCTAATTTGGCCCGTTTTCAATAAATCGCCAATTTGGTCGATAAATTTCCATCTAGGACGTCCGTTTCCGACTCTGCCATTCACTTCTGCAACATAAATTTTCTTTGTCATTATTTTCTCATTCATTCTTTCCACATGACCAAACCACCGAAGCATTCCTTTCTTAATCCTGGTCACATCATCTTGCAAACCACACTCTTCTCTTATCACACAATTTCTTACCCTGTCATTCAGATTCAGCCCTAAAATACTCATTAACGACCGCATTTCTATTACGTTCATTCTACTCTCGTGCTTCTTCTGCTACACCCAACTTTCATACCATACGTTAAAGTAGGGACCAACACAGCATTGTGAATTGCCATAAGTGCCTTTTTCAATACATTTTGACTCTTCACATAAGAGTGTAGGGCCCCATTTACTCTATTGCCTGCATTCACTCGTCGTTCTTTATTCTTATCACATCTCCCATCCCTGCTAAATATAAATTGGCCCCGAGTTCCCGGAGCCCCTTTAATGGGGCAGGGGTGCGAAGAATCTCCGGGAGGAAAACCGGCGACGAGGTTCGCCACCCGTCATGTGCTGTCTCCCGGAGGGGCGAAAAGTGGATTGCAGAGTTTATATTATAATTATTAATAAAATGAATTATCTTAACTAAACATTAAACACCTTTGTAATCTTCGGAATGGATTAAGCAATCGTAATGAAATTCAAGAAAAGATTCCAGGAGAGCAATTTCAGGACTGATCTAGGCTACATTTTATCCGAAAAACTTTTTTGAGAAAGGCACTTATCACACAATTTCTTACCCTGTCATGGTCCAAATTTGTATGACGCGTAGGCCTGGTCTTGTACAATTAGGGAAATAAATTAAAATAATATATTACACCACATTTGGTCATTCAAATACACGAATTAGCCTTTATTTCAGTGGATTTATATTTTATTTTTACCAAAAACTGCAACACCAATGGCGAATTAATGTCGTTTCGACGTTAGCTGTCAACTGTCATAATGTCATAAAAAAAGGTTATTGATGCCTGTTCATTAAAAATGTGAATCTGTAGAAACCAAAGACATTTACGAATGTAGTAGTAATAGACCGGACAACAGCAACAAAATTGTCGCCTGTAACTTTTTCCTATAAGATACATCTCTGTTTTTTGTCATTTAGTGTAACATCAACGAAAGGTTCATTCGTTTCATAAATTTAAAAATATTTTTAAAGAATATATGCCCGGTTTTGCATTAAGGTATAGTAAGTCACGATATGAGCAAAAAGTGAATATTATTTCGGTATATTATCCTAAGAATAATGTATATTTACCAAATAATCTTTAAATTTTATATTTTATGGTAGATTGTTCTAGAAGAAAGAAAAATTATTGAAATAAGTGCGCTCTGTTATCCAGTAACGTCACTATTTATTTAAAGTTATGTTAGTAATTGACGACGTGCCTGAAACCGATTTTTACCTTATATTTAGAAGCGTCACCTAATGAGAAATAGCTAAAATGTTTTCCAAATAAATATTCAGCGTAGTACTATTTTTTGCAAGAGGGCTTAACACACGCGCGTGCTCATAGTTTTTGTATGTAAATGTTCCTAATGTCCCCCCTATAGTAGGTATATATATATATATATACTACTATAGATATATATATTATATATATATATACTTTTTTTTTTTTTATATATATATATATACATATATATATATATCTTTGGTAGAAACAGATGTCTCATATCAATGAAATCAAAATCTCACGTAAATTATGAAGCCCATAAAACAAAAACCGAGTGAAACAGGTAATAATAGATCCAAAGTCCAAATGAAAAAAACACAACTGCGCGAATAAGCTCGGAATAAAAAAATATCACACTATATACAAAATAAATGACAAAATTAAAAAAAAATATTCGATATAATTTAGCTAATTACCAATACAATCCACTATTACCTACTTATCATTCTACCTATGTTTATTCCATGATAAAAATCAACCTCGCGCGGACACAGAGTAATAGCTAAATAGCTGTTCTAGTACATAAGTACATATTACTTCAATGCACTACCTACATTATTTCATGACTCAAGTTACTTTTCAGACAAGACATTTGACATATAATTTTATGAATTGGGATTACATTTTTAGGTTTTAGCAAGTCATTGTGTTTGATTTATTTAATTTTAATAAAATCGCCGAATTTTTCGCTTTTTTACGGCATAGCATGGGCCTGAAATGCACCATCTCCTTTGACAAAATCATCAAATACCATTTTGCCATTGATTATTATCCTTTTTAATAATGCTACATTAATAGATTCTACCGTACCCCGTTGAAGTCGGTGCGGGTCACTAGTGTCATAATTAAATTTCATTCATCATCATCATCATTACAGCTTTTCACAAATTCACTGCTGAACACAGACCACCCCTAAGGAATTTATTTATTACCAGGTAATTAAGGAAATTTAAGTTCCTTAACAGTAAATAAAATTACTTACAATCAAGAATTTAATTTTCGATATTATTGCTTTCTTCTTCACCATCATCATCTCGTAAAACCTCACTGCTGGATTGCCTCCCCTGTTAGGGATTCATTGGCTTTATCTTCGTTTCTGACAGGCGGACTGATGATCGCAATGTCAAACGTGAGGCTGCTACCCGTTGACGATCTGGTCTCTCTATTATACGTGATGTTAACGAAGTGGTTATACCACCTTCTATTTGTCATCTTCTATTGGCCATATGATCTTTCTGGCCTTTCCCAGAGTCGTCTATTACGACAACGAAGGGATACCAAATGACTATAGAAAGAGACGGGTATAGAGATAACTTATACTTTCTTTATATAGTATAACGGTACAAACGAGCATACAGTCCACCTGATGGTAAGTGGATGCTGAGGCCCATAGAATTCTCCATTTATCCTCGATTAAGAATCAAAATGCAGAAGAGTTGTCACCCCTAAGGACTAGGATGGAATACTTCATTTCCAGTAAAAAAGGGTCTCTCGTTCTCAACACTCATCATACGAAACAGCTGTATTAAGCTTCTTTTTTACGCTGATATTCTGTAAGAGCGTGGTCCTTCCCCGGTCGCGCCAACCCATTCGTGTTACAACCATAATATAGCAGCAGCGTCGTTTATATATAATTTACTTAATTTAAGTAAGCGAAAATCAACGATGAGTATGATAAGAGCCGTGCACCTTTAATTAGACAGTCTAATGAACGTAAATAAAAATGTCGTGTTAGCTCTCAATACAAGGCAACCTTAATGACTATCTGCAAAGTTAACAGACTAAATGATTTAGTATGTACTCGTATTAAATTCAACCAGTCGCCTCTTAAATACACTGAAATCTAAATAAAGTTTTCTGTTATTGTTAAAACAGAACACTAGAACGCTTAAGACATTTTTTTAAAACTGAAGAGACGAGGGAACTGGAGTCACAATAGTATACAAAACAGAGCAGTTCCCTGTGTTATCCCGTTACAGAAAGTTTTCACTGACCTGTTGAAATGCTAGATGAGAATTCTGCTATATTTTACAATAAGATTGTTCAAAACCTACGAGTTCTCATAATAATATAGCCATTTATTATTATTTAATATATATAATAAATAACAATAAATGCCGACCCCATCGCCCGCTGACATAACGGTTATGTGACAAAACCACTTCGTCAGCGCAGTCAGTCAGCACCTTCCCAAGAGATGTTAGTGCCGTGCCTTGGCAAAAATTGAAGATGCAAAGGCCCGCTTGTGCACATGGCCCCACCATGAGAGGACGCCGGGTCTGGGCGTCACCCGTTAAATGACTGATGATGAAATGAATACGGAAGAATGCGCAAAGGGCTGCTGCCTGGAGGTCGCCAAGGCGCGTCTGGAGCTGGCGCTGAACGCGACAGCATGCGAACCGCCAGCCGAGCGAGAGATTCTGCACAACCACCCATCAGCCCCTCGCATCCATCATCCCCACCAGCTGGCTTGGTGTCGGCAGGGTCTTCGCGGGCCCAGCAATCGGCACCCGCCACTGGTGGAGTACGCCGCATGCGATGGACAATCGAAATGAATACTAACGCATTGCGGGCGTATTTTAAGGCGAAAGGGGGAGAAGTTGGAGGTATAGCGTATCGGGCTAGGATGCATCGTCTTTTTGCTGAGCTGGAGCCATCTAATTACCGTCACCGAGTAAAACCTGGCAGACCGAATTCGGTATATCTTACGCTCAATTATATTTGATGGCGCCGAACTCGAACGGCTACGACGTGAGGCTGTTCCCTCATCAAAAGAAAATACTACGACTGAGAATGCGGTACCACAAGTTGCAGAACAACCCGCATACGTGGATGCCGTCGTGAATACCCCAGTGGTTGCTGATTCAAATGATGATGGAAAATTCACCCAGGAACTAGAAATAGAGCAAATGAGGAGTACATTGGAAGAGGCGATTGTAGAAATGCGCAGTACGCCTCTCGAAAATTGACCTCGACTTCCCCGCATAGCCCTAAGCAAGCGGAATCGGGCTGTCGTGAGGGCTCTGAACCCAATGCTGGTGACCTATTTGGAAGCCAGCCGGGACCTTTGCGAGACGAACTCAATTCTTTTTGGCACCGCACTGGCAGTATGCCGTATTATAGGCGCCAAACTTTCCACGGCTGGACGCGCCCCATCACGTGTCTACCGACCACATACAAGACACTAACATCCATTATGAGCGCGAAAATCACTCGTCACCTGGACTCAAATCAGGTGATGTCACGCGCTCAAAACGGATGTCGGGGCTGTGGTCGTGGAACCAAGGAATCACTCCTCATTGACGCGGTCATTGGCAAAGTGGTGAAACGCAGCCGTCGGCACTTCTCCACCGCCTGGATAGACTATAGAATGGCATTTGACTCGGTGCCCTATACATGGCTAAAGAGAGTCCTCGAGCTATACAAGATAGACTGTACGGTTAGAGACTTCTTCGAGTAGTGTATGGGGCAGTGGAGTACAATCCTTTGTCATCTGGGTGAGCGGATAATGGCTGCGGAGAACCACTTAAGGATAAGAAGGGGTATCTTCCAGGGCGATTGTCTGAGTCCAATCTAGTTCTGCCTCTCTCTGAACCCTCTCAGTACCTTACTGCAGGGCTCCGGGAGGGGATTTTAGCTACGAAAAGGAGGGACAAAAGTGACCCACCTTTTCTATATGATGACTCAAGTTATTCGTAAGTTGCTAATCTTATGGAATTGCTAAACATCACTTGTGAACTTAGCAATTCTATTGGAATGGAGCTGGGGACGGATAAGTGTGCGGTCCTCCATGTAGAAAGGGGGAGGGTTGCTAACTCTGAGGGCATAGACTTATCTATGCCCGTCAAATTAAGGACCCTTTCCGAGGCTGAAACATACCGATACCTGGGTATGTCACAGAACATCGGTATCGATGAGGCTGGTATGAAACAGTCAGTTTGCGACATGTTTTATGCACGCTTGACCAAAGTGCTTAACAGCCTTTTGTCCGGTGTGAATAAGACACACGCATATAATGGTTGGGTCATGCCTGTCCTCATGTACACCTTTGGCATACTCAGGTGGACTCAGACTGAACTTAACGCCCTGGATAGAAAAGTCCGCACTACCATGACGTCCCATAGGATGCATCATCCGAGATCGTCGGTAATGAGGCTGTACTTGCCGCGAAAGCATGTTGGGCGTGGCTTCTTGAGCGCACTCACCATGCATAATCGCTAAGTGTGCAGCCTCCGTAATTACTTCGACGATCCATTCTATAAGGACTTCATTTCTTGTGATAAAGGACTTACCCCTCTATTCTTAGCCAACGAGCAATGGCAAGACCCAGCAGTGCAGAGCATTTCCGACCGAGAGACCGTATGGAAGGAGAAGGAGCTCCACGGGAGGTTCTACAAGGCTCTACATGAGCCTTTCGTAGACACAGTAGCCTCCCTCCACTGGCTACGCTTTGGTGACCTCTTCGGGGAAACCGAGGGTTTTGTCTATGCAATACAGGATCACAGATATTAAGACCAACAACTATCGGAGATACAGCCTAAAGGATGGCACCGTCGACATCTGTCGAGCGTGTCGCCATCCCGGTGAGTCACTTAGGCATGTCATCTCCGGTTGTTCGGCGCTTTCGAACTCTGAATACTTGCACAGACACAACTTAGTAGCCAGAATTCTACACAAGGAGCTAGCTCTGAAATACGGTCTCGTGGACCGGAAATTGGCGTATTACAAGTACTTGCCGGAAGCTGTGCTCGAAAATGATCGCGCCAGGCTCTACTGGGACCGGGCCATCATCACAGACAGGACTATTCTTGCGAATAAGCCTGATATTGTGCTGATGGACCGAGCACAGTCAAGGATATTTTTGGTCGGCATTACCATTCCGTATGACGAGAACCTCGTGAAAGCCACAGATAAGAAACAGATAAGCGAACAAAATATCTGGACCTGGCTCACGAGGTGACCGGCATGTAGGGTGATCTGCCGACCGAAATTATTCCTATAGTTCGTCTCTGCGAATGGGCTAATCCCAGTCAGCCTCTCGGGTCATCTGAGGCGACTGGGACTCCGTGATGGACCGCTCCGGGCACAAATGCAGAAGGCAGTGGTGCTCGATACCGCGCGCATCATCCGTCGGTTTCTTTCCCTTTCCTCCTAACCCTCGGCTGTTCTGTCTCCCCTACCGAGGGCTTCCATCTGGTTGGATCTTTATTTATCAGTGTATTTTTTGTATTTATTTTATTTTATTGATATTTATGTATATTTATCTTTTCATTTTAATTTATAATTATATATTTATAGAAACCAACCAGATGAGAAAACTATAGATACCCCAATAATAATAATAATAAATTGTATATAATAAATTATATATTATTATTTACGGTAAGATTGTTAAAAACCTACGAGTTCTCATAGACAGCTCAGTGTCACATATGCTTTAAATAGAACAGACGAGTATGAAGATGAGTCAACATGTGGAATTCTTAAGAGAGTAAAATTTTGTGTCTTTTGTAATGAAATTTAGCTACCGCATTCCTCTTTATTGATGTACGTTACACTGACATAACCATGAAGCGATTGAACAAGTATGAACGTCTGCAGAATTTATTCATTCGCTTCATATTTGGTTTAAGCAAATATGGCTACGTATTTGATTTTGAAATCTACTTACGTGATACGTAAGTGGCGTCCAATTCGGTTTCGCCGGAATGTTAGTATGGTAGGCGATATATTTGTGAGTGCTGAAGAATATTGTTACTAAACGATTGACATGGCTTCTTAGTTTTTAGCGGTGATAACATATCAACAAATGATTCATGCTGTAATGTAATGATAATTATGATGAACTTTTAACGTGATTGTAGGTGCCTTAGGTTTAAATTCAATAAAGAAAATTTATCTATCTATCCAATTTATTTCAATGGAAAAGCCGTTTTCCGTATACAACACAGAAGAGTTCTTATCAAGGTCTTTCTTTCAGCTTTTTTCTCGATTCCTACAATTTTCTGTTCGATAATAACAAAATGGAAAGTCGGTTCCTTTGAAATTATGATATTAATACTTTCAGATAGTTATTCCAGTGGGAAAGAGCTGAGTATTAACTAATAAGTAAGCTGGAATCATAGTAAAAAAACTGGTACGTGGAATACGTGACATTTTAATACCTTACAACATTTCTGCACTCCGTCAATAAATAAGTTTAACTTAAATTATTACTCAGAATTACATTATAACACCTTTATTTGAAGTTATTAGTAACAGGTGTCCATAGATTGCAGTAGCCTAAGTTACTCTCAGGTGGACTGTAAACAAGATGTTACTTCAGTTTCACAAAAAAGTCATCTACTAGCTTTCCGTTTCCTTTTGGCGTATGGTAGCAGATATAGGTGTGTTAGGACTTCAATAAAACTTCAAACTCAATGCGAAAGTGATATAATATATATTTTGGAAATATAGAGTGTTTTCTGACAAAATTTTATATTTTAAGTTGAGTTTTTTTATATTTAAAAACGATCTTTAAAGATGAAGTAAATATGCACGCAACCGACAGCACTTTTGTTCCTTTTTGTTTTCTATTTTTCCTTTTTATACGTACTTTCTCGAGCAGTTTCTTCTCGGCCAGTATTTTTATATAGTAATTATATAGTAAAAGTTAAAAAAATAATTTGCAGTCGTAAGCGGGTACAGTGTGTTCCTATTCAGACGAATTCCTAGGCAAAAAAGAAGTTCAAGCATCTTACAAGACATTCTCTTATAGCGCCAAGCCGCAATATTATTCAATTGATGTCCCCGGGAGGGATCAAACAAATCAACCCTTGTCTAAGATAAAATTCATATTTGGCATTGTTCCGTAGAGTAATTTTAATATGTCTAAAAGCTTTGGCAAACTTTGAAAGAAAAGGATTTCCAATAAATATTTTTACCAATACATTGTTTACAATACATATACCACTTAATATTTTTTACTAGCAAGCACTCCGGCAAGACATGCAGGAAGTCAGTGGGTGCAGGCGGGTTAGGTGGGATAAGTACACCTTGACACATGAGCGAGCTTTTTCAGCGATCCTCGCAACAACCACTTATTCCAATTAACTACCCCACCGACTCTCCGCAATTCCCTTTACTATGGACACTGAGCATCTGCTATCATTAGTTAAAAGTTAAAGTTACAGCCTATACGTATACGTCCCACTGCTGGGCACAGGCCTCCTCTAATTTCTGATAGGATTTTTAGGGCAAGGAAATGTCCGCCACGCTGCCCCAATGCGTGTTGGCGAACTTGACGTGTCTTCAAAAAGATTTTATTTATTTCTCGGATACGCAGGTTTCCTCACAATGTTTTCTCTCAGCTCCGAACATGTGGTAAATCAGCACTTACAATTGCAATTAATAATTTCATTAGTGCCGGCGGGGTTCGAACCCGGGTTGCCCGGGTACTTAGAATTTACAGCGAGCGCTTAGCCCCTGAGGTACAACGGTTTACCGTTAGTTGATACAAATATTTCTCTTCTGCTTCTCTGAACATTAAGAGGATAGAGTAAGTCAGCTCAAATTCTAATTTCGCCCCCACTTCCCCGCGCGTCGTATGCTATGTACCGATATGTTTGTAATCACTAATACTGTAAGTAGAAAGGTCGTTAGACACTTATTTCATTAGGTTTATCATATTTATGCCTGTTTCTTAACGCCAAGCCAGCCGCTTCTTATTTTTATCACGGTTATTTCCCATTTTAATTTTACGTCGTACTGTTGCGTAATGTATATTCTGATCGTAAGCGACACAACTTCTCCCTTCAAAAGCCTAAGCGATACTAACGGGCGACAGGAATCAAGCTCAAGACGCCGATAGTTTAGGTAATTTCTTTTTACAGTGAAAATAATGGTATTTTAAAAAAAGTAAATAACATAAGCACTGCTTTATAGTTAGTTCAGTTAGTATGCAAAGTTTCATGATCTTATTTAAAGTATTTTATGAATAACAGCGGTTTATTGTTTATTTTGGAGGTAACTTTGGATTTTTTTTCTATCGAGAAAATTTTACGAAATCGTGTTTTCGTCTAACATAATCATTAACTTTAATCCTCAACTTTACTATATATTTATTTCAAAATTAATGCTGCAATATTTTCGGCATAACGAAGGATCTTGCTAAGCCATTTGACATTATATTTCCCCTTAAGGCCTAGTCTTTAACCAAACCTGTGTATAACAGTGGTTAAATATTACTATTTCCGGTTGACATCGGGTAACAGGGATGTAAAGTAAGTTATTGATTACCAAGTTTTGTACGTAGATAATAGACATAATTTGTTTTCAGATGTTTGAAACTGTTTGATGTCTAACAATATTTTAATAGACATAATTTGTTTTCAGATGTTTGAAACTGTTTGATGTCTAACAATATTTCAAAACTCCGTAACAAAATAAATATGACATTCGGTGTTGCAGAGCCGACAGAGGGAAGCTGAAGTAGGAAATGAGGAGCAGCATTTTCTTAATAACAGGTATCGAGACAAACCGTGTTTAGTTTTAGTGATGTTTTACATCTCCATCATCTTATTCCTGACGCCAAATAAAACTGTTCTTACAACTCTGTTCCGGTCAGAAAGTCATAGAGAGCCAGTAAAATTGCTGGCTGTGAGGCATTCCATCATAGGCCTTAAGTACTCCTTAACTATTTTACTCTGACTAGGGCAGTATCATCAAGCATTATAGGAGGCACATTCATGGTACACTCTTTTCCAGACATAAAATGGCTTTACTAAGTATTGTATACTAATCCATGTCTTACAGCATAATCCTCGCAAACACGTGACTATTTTCTCATAGTACTGACAGACGAGGCAAGCAGCACCACGTCATCTGCGTAACTTAAATTGTTTAAGCATCTACATAATAAACATAAACACGCAGTTTAACTCACCTATTAAGTCATTAATGCCTGAATCAACGCATCTATAGCCTTCTTTGTTTGAAGCTGCACTATCCAATGCATTGCTATGGCAATGGTCTACAGAAACCATCAAATGGGATATAAATATATTTGTCACTCCAGTTTCATAAAACGATCTATATGGGAGGCCTATGCCTAGCTGTGGTGACTTTTGTAAGGCTGTTATGAATTGATTAATAAAATTCACTGTTGATCCTCGTTTCAAAGATATGCAAATTTCTTATATAACAGCTTTGCGTGTGTGACGGCCCAATATTATTATTAATAATTAAATTCAATATAAAGGGGCGTCAAAAATAGTCTTAAAAGATATAATATAATAAACAATAAAATTACATTAATAACCATAAAGTTGATATAAATACATTTCAGACATTAGACCAATAACAAAGTAAATTAAAGGCAAAATATTGTTTTCCATAATAAATAAATTTATTAAAAACTTGGAAAAATTTTTAAAATAAGATAAATAATAGAAATACAAGTCGAAAATATTATAAAAATAAAGATAAATAACATTTATAAGATAATTAGAAAATTTGTTAAAAATTGTCTTGGAAGGAGTTCATGTATAAAAGAAATTTCCTAAGTTGTGGAAGGAGTTCAAGTATAAAAGAAAAGTTTTCAAAGTTATGGAAGGTGTTCATGTATAGAGTCTTGTATAGAGGAGCTGCCGGAGATACATACCTGCAGTTGTACATATATATGGGGTGGTCGGGAGCCCCATTGCCTGAAGTACTGTAGCACAATGACTAGTCCTATATTAGGGACTTATGATATTAAATTCAATGATACAAAAGCAATACTATGGAAGGTCTCCATGATGAATTTGCATTACAATAGTAGGGTCGTGGGTTTGAACCATATATATTAATGACTTATGAAAGTAAGGTCTATGATACAAAAGCAATACTATAGAGTTTAGGGTTGGGATTGTGTCTCTATGATTAATTCGCATTACTTTAGTAGGGTCGTGGTTTCGATTCCTATATATTATTGACTTATGAAAGTAAGGTCTATGATACAAAAGCAATACTATAGAAGGTCTCTATGATTAGTATCCATTACAATAGTAGGGTCGTGGGTTCGAATCCTATATATGAATGACTTATGAAAGTAAGGTCTATGATACAAAAGCAATACTATAGAAGGTCTCCATGATGAATTTGCATTACAATAGTAGGGTCGTGGGTTCAAATCCTATATATGCATGACTTATGAAAGTAAGGTCTATGATACAAAAGCAATATTATAGGAGGTATTCTTGATGCATAAGCATTGCATGGAGTGGTCGGGTGACCGACTGCTCCTAGTACTGTAGCAAAATGACTAGTCCTTATTAGGGACTTGAAAAGGAATATTATGGTGGCGTGTATGCTGCTTCACGAGCAATTGGTCCGAGGTAAACTTGGACTCGCTAACCGATGTGTCCTAGACATATCATCTTAGTGCTGGTGGTAAGCGGGTTTGTTGTAGCAATACGGCTTTCCCGTGGACATCGCACACCCATACCGTTTGTGGGCGACGTCGTAGCGCATAGCGATGCGTCGTCTATCTTTCGGATTGGGGTGATGAGTGTGTTTGGTAGCACTTTTAAGTGTAACAGGCATACTAAACTTCATTTCTTAGTGCATTAGCGCTATGATACGTGGAGTTTTGTCCACTGGCGTCTTGGTAGCGTGATACTGTGATACGTTGGTGCAGTTTTATATAACAACAATCTCAGTGCCGGTGGTAAGCGGGTTTGTTGTAGCAATACGGCTTTCCCGTGGACATCGCACACCCATACCGTTTGTGGGCGGCGTAGTAGCGCATAGCGATGCGTCGTCTATATTTCGGATTGGGATGATGAGTGTGTTTGGTAGCACTTTTAAGTGTAATAGGCATACTCAACTTCATGTCTTAGTGCATTAGCGCTATGATACGTGGAGTTTTGTTCATTGGCGTCTTAGTAGCGTGCTACTATGATACGTTGGTGATATTTTTATATAACAACAATAAAAACTTTGTTACCAAAATCGATAGGGGTCATGTGGGTGTGTTGTGAGGGGGCGCCATCCGTATGATAGTTGCATTGATGCTTACTGCTACTTGCGGTATTGCGTCTTGTGATGGATCTGCGGGTGTGCTGCGCCTGATTCGACGCACTCTTGTGGTTCTGGTCGATGGAGGTATGCGGGTGGTGATGTCTGCTGGGTTGTATGGGGGACCTTGGGATGGTGTAAGCCGATGATAGTCGTATTGATGCTTGTTGCGTTCTGCAGCATTGCGTCTCTGTGATGGTAGTTTGGTGGGACGCTATTCTCAATGGCGCACTCTGCGTCTTGGTTTGACTCACACCTAAGTACCTTTGCCCAAGTCGGGTTCCTTCATTACGGGGCTGCAGACTGTCTGCCCTCCATGATGTTTTATATAACAAAATAATAATATATCTCTGTAACTTTCCCAACTTTGAATGATTGAAGGCAACTTGTTGGTGGGCGAGACAAACATGATCGAAAATGCATTTACTCAACGTCAGTGATACAAACCCTTTCTAATGGCGAATTATTACTCTTATCTTATCTGATGGAGCTTATGTGTCGACCTCATGCGGGTGGTAGCGGGCGGGAGGATCTGAGGAGACTCTCAAGGCTGCGGCCGAAAGCCACACAACGTGGGACCCCATTCCCTTGAGGTGAGCGGTGGACTCATGACACGCTCTGCGGCTAGTAGCCGTGCTGATCATGCAATTGGTGGTGATGCCATACACTTACATCACGTCTGCAGGAGCGGCGGTCTGGCAGGTGGTGGCGCTCACGGAGGGTTTACGGCCAGTGTGCCTATTTGCCTTAACCATGTGACGTACATTCACTGTGGCTGGATTCGTTCGTATTCTTTATGGCGTTTACACGTATTGACATGCGCGACTTCGGTCGATGTTTGTGCTTACGCACTAACAAGGGGCTAAGCCTCATTTACAGGTTTTCCAGTTATTTTGCTGTGGACTACGGTCCAGTTCCCGAATTAACGTTCCCTTCGGGGGGAGTGCATCAAAATGGTTGGCGCTCACCGTGCATGGCGTGTGTGGGGCCGTGTGCCTCCCCTACATTTTTTTAAATAAATGTAGGAGAGCGAAGCCCTTGTATCGGGTATTTTGTATAAATATATTTTGAGCCTTTTCCGAGCGGGAAGGGATAAATAATAATAAATTAGTAATGTAAACCTGATACAAGTGGAATAGGGACGTTTTATGTTCTTAACCTTTCTCGAGCCCTGTCTTCGTGAACGGGGTTCACTTAGCTTATAAGGCACTACCAACAGCTTTCAATTGCTCTAGTGAATATTCATTCTTCCAAAAGACACCTAAAAGAACTAAGTTACTAAACAAACGCAACGTAAATAAGGGTCCTAACTAAGACGATCACGCCAAAAATATTACAAACGGCCTATTATTAACCTTTAGAAAGATCATTTAGAAAGATCAAAACATATCCTATTTATCCTGGTCACATATATATAATTTTTATTATAAAGGGGAATTGATTATATTTAATCTAATATATTTATTTTTATGAGAGGGGGGAAGCGTTACACGTGCTAGCTTCTTTTTCATAGAATAAGGTTGACAAACGAGCACACAGTCCATCTGATGGTAAGTGGACGCTGTGGCCCATAGACATCTACATTATCCTCAACTGAGGATTTATCAAAGCTGCGACATTCTTCAAATAGCTCAAAACGTATATACGTATAGCACGTTTATCATTTCTAAAGTAATAAAATTCTTTGATAAAAGTTCTTCGCTGTTAGAATCCAATTTTAAACAAGCGAATACTCAGCACGTACTTTAGTTAGTTTTACAAACCAGCGACCGAAATAAAACGGTAAGTTTCTCACCACAAAAATGTTTGGTTGTTTATGGCTTCGGTAAATATTTATTTTTTATTTAATTATTTCCTTCTTTATTTCTCAGTGGTATATTATAATAATGCATAATATTTTCAAATGGTATTCTAAAGATGACAATTTTTTTTTATATTACTTCCCAATAAACTCCTCAATCGAAATTCATAATTGTGTTTTAAAACTTTAATTTCATATTTCCTTTAAACTGCACATTGTCTATAATCTACGTATAAAATCGTTGGTAAAAACGTAAGTAAAATTAAATAAAAGTAATCTGCCTTTTTTCATTAGAGCCCTCATGTTGAAATTATATAGAGTATTATAATAAATAGTAAAATAAGGCGGTGTTTATATTCCAATGAAAGTAAAAAATTTCCAAAGATATATTTTGTGATATTAATAAACGGCCAAGTGCGCTTCTAAGTCGCACATGAAAGATTGCTCTACTACCGTAAAACACGTTTTAGTAGGGGAGCCTTTCTATTATTTTTTGTTATATCGGCAACAGAAATACATATTCTGTGTAAATTTCAACTGTACTGTTGTACATACTGTTCAACTGTACTGTTGTACCCATTACGGATCTTGAGATACAACCCGCTGACTGACAGACAGACGGACGGACGGATGGACGGATAACCGAGCAGAGAAGATTTAATAATAGGGTCCCGTTTTTTAACCTTTGGGTACTTGGGTACTGAACCCTAAAAAGCAATTATATATTAATATATTATAATGTGTGTATATATATAAAGTGTTATATATACACATATTATATATATATATATATATATATATATATATATATATAAATTTATATAAAACACTAAATCGGTTTAAACGTATACGATAATAAGTAATAAATAATTTTTATTTCATTTCTAATTACACATGTTTACATACAAGAACAAATATGATTGCAGTTAAATAAATTTACGATAAATCTAAAAAATTTAACATGCTATAATAAAATTAAAACTATGTGTAGCTTAATAATGTAGAATCTATAAAAGAAAATTAGAAAATTCAAGTTTATAACAATAGCTACCGGCCTGAACTAGGTTGAGTACCTATCTTTCAGACTGATGATGACGATGAGTCATTTTAGTCCATGCATATATCCATACATATTTTATATATATATATATATATATATATATATATATACAACACTAGCATTTTCTCCTATATAGCAGGAAATTTTTCATACATAAATTTAACAAGGACTAACATCCAGAGCCGGAATAATTATGTGTAGGCCATATAAATACTTTATCCGTGCGGGATCCGAACCCGCGGGCTGCAAGCGCTGCAACAATTAGTTGCCATGCAACTGTGCCACGGAACCGTCACAATAACTTTAAAGTAAGTTATTTATTTCGTGTCTATTTTGTTTTATAGCTGCGAGTAATATTTCACGCAAAATTATAATTGCAAAGAGTGCTTTTAATTAAAAGTTCCTAATTGTAATCATACTAACGATCTCAAAATTAAACAGGAGATGGGCATCAGCATTTTGCTGATAACAACTCAAAACAATATAAAAAACTGCAATTGCCAACCCGTTTACCAAGCGAGGCCATTACGGCAAATATTCCCCCATAAGGTAATCTATGGGGGAGGCCTGTGTTCAGAAGTGAACTTTTAATAAGCATCATTGGTAATGGTATGACAGTCTCGCCTTCTTTTTTTAAATATACTTCAAAAGGCAGAGGTTCTCAATTCGTCGAAAGACATTTTTACATTATGTATTTAGATATAATTCTTCACCCCGTTGGCTGATTTCAAAGATTGAGTTTTTTAGAAAGGGTCTCATGGGTGGTTTTATCTAAATTTATTCAAGAACCGATTTCGATTTCAAAGAACCAAAAATAATATAATCATTATTTTTGATTCTTTAAAATCAATTTTTCAAGGGAAGTTGAAACATTAAACTTTAAATATTTCAACTTCTCTGGTAACACACACATTAAATTAATGAATGTCATGGTACGAAAATTAAATGCTTCTAAGGCAGTTCTAAAAGATAATACATTGTATTTTATACTTCATAAAATACTAGCTTCCCGGTCAGTCTTTACGACGTTATAAAAGTTTCATTCGTTTAAATTTTAAAAAGAAAACTAATGTTAAGTTTTAACTATATTTTTAGTTTGTTGTGATTCGGGTTATTAAAAATAAACTAATAGCTGTGTAATGGTGGCATGCTAGTGTCCAACATCATCCCATATCATCGCGAGAGAGTCGTGAGAGGTGATGAAGAGAAATGAAACAGGAGATAGGCACAGCATCTTTCTTAAAAACAAAATTAAAAATCATAAAAAAAACTGGGATTGTTAACTCGCCTGCCTAGCCATCAATGAATGGAAGAAAAAGTGTAAGCCTATATTTTACATTTCCTGATCTTCTGCTGAGTGCATAGGAGACATGTACATTCATTCATCCTTAATAACCATTCATTATTAAGACTTAGTAACGTCCACTTCATGGTGATTGTGGGGCGGTAGGTCAGTTTTGATGTTCAGTGTCTATTTACATGCGTACGTGTTGAAGACTGCATCTCAATTATAACTAGGAAATGAGAGAATAATAACATGCCAGCAGAATATGCAGTACTACTCAGACTCAGGCTATCTACTCGTATTGTGAGAATTTTACAAGCGAGTAGATGCTGTTGTGGTGGGCTTTGTCTTCGATTGTCGCCGCTATATTCATAAAAGACCTTGAGGAGAAAGGCCTTCTTACTGCACCCGTAACGCCAAGGTTCTACAAGCGGTACGTAGACGATACTTTAACAATATTACCATCAGACAAAGTAATTGCATTTTTAGAACATCTTAATTCCACAAACTCTAAAATTTAATTTACTATGGAGTTAGAGGCAAATAACTCCTTAGCCTTCCTAGATGTGTTAGTCATCCGAAATCCTAACAACACCATATGTGAAATTGTTTATAGAAAAAAGACTCATAAAATCCGATATTTAAACAGTGAATCTCGCCATCATCCTTCGCAGTTAGCTATAGTGGGCAAATCTTTGTTACAAAGAGCACGAGAGATCTGTGACAGTAAACACCTGGCCGCCGAGCTTCAGCACGCCAAGCAGGTTCTGTACGACAACAAGCTTCGGGTCCCGCGCCTACGTCACAGTGACCGAGTGAAGCCGGCCACAGTCCAGCATCGTGTGCCTGCTGTATTACCATATGTCAGAGGTGTCACAGACAATATTGGAAAAAGATCAATTAGAACCCACATAAAAGAACATACAGCTGACATGAAGCACCAACGTTACGGGAAGTCTGTAGTTTGTGATCATATCTAGACGGCCCCCGCTATTATATCAGATTTAATAGACCACAAATTCTTCCGAAAGAACATCGACTCTTACCAAGGATGATACGTGAGGCCATTGAAATAAAAAAATATCCCAATTTCTATAAAAAGGAGACTGGGTGTTACCGCCTACTTGGGATCCTGTAATTAATAAAATTGAAACCAAACCCAAGCATAACACTGCAAGACTTCAAGACACAGAAAGTTCATCTGCGTATATTGGACCATAAGTAATAATTAAGCTAAAGGTACTCCGGGTTAACACTGACATCAGGACGTCAGTCACCACTGTCCCTGTGACCATTGTTGCTGGAACATGGGGAATTAAAAATTTCTTAAATTGAACAGAAAAAATTCTGTAAAAGTAGTTTTAACCAATGTGCAGTGTTCATCTTATATTTAATAAGAAATCATTATGCAATTTTAAATGCTGACTTACCACCTGCTTGGTGGTGAAGGAAAATTTCGTGAGGAAACCTTCATGTCTGAGAAAAGAAATTTTTCGAAGAAACGTGAAGTTCGCCAACACGCCTTGGGGCAGCGCGGCGGACGCTTCCTTGCCCTAAAACCCTCTCAGAATTGAGAGGAGGCGTGTGCCCAGCAGTGGGATGTATATAGGCTGTAACGTCTATTTTAACTTTAAGGGTTTGTAAAATAGGACAGTTTTTTAATGTACCAAGTTCAGACGAATCTGCGCATGTTATATTTCTTAGACTACTCAAAAGGTTCAAAAAATTTAACTTTTAGTTTAAGCTCGACTTCGAAGAACTAAAACCAATTAATAATTAGTATATAATATATATTCATATACGAGTGTATTATTTATAATTAAGTTACATTAATAGTTTCATATGGGGCAACATGGGGCTATAACTAACACTTTATCTTAGCATCAACTTTAGTATTCTGTGTAACTTTTTTTTAAGTCGAGTTTTACTTTTTAATATAAGTTTAATATTTCGACCCTGCCTTGAAGAAATTAGTTTTCAAAGTGTAGAAGTTTACAAACAAAAAGGTTATAAGAAGAGAAATATAATTGCCTATATTAAATTAAAATACATATAAAAGCTTTCAATTATATTTAATTTGCTTTAGTTATATCTTCAAATAAGGGAAAATTACATTTTATTAAATGTTTATTGAAGAGGGACATAAAGAGAACAGTTTGTTAATGATTTTTTTTAAATACTTTGGAAGCTTATTTATCTTAATATAAGAATTTCCAAGAAAAAGTAGATGGGCAGTGGCATCTTTTTTTTACAACTGGGGCAAACGAGCATACGGCTCATATGATGGTAAGTGATTACCGCCGCCCATGAACAACTGCAACACCAGGGGGATTGCAGATGCGTTGCCGGCCTCTTAAAAAGGAATAGGCTCTTTTCGGCACAAAAAAACGACTTGACCGATTTTGCTCAAAATTTTATTAGGTCTAAGTTACATAATTATGCGTTAAATGAAACTGGCCCCGTGTCGATATTACTCTTTGCTGTCGAGATACACGAGGCGAAAATTTTATCCGAACATACATACATACATACATACGTACGTATATGTGCACACACGGACATCCTCTTAAAAACCATACTATTCGATTCTAAAGATCTTAAAACGTGGAGATATGTTAAAATTTCCAATTTGCAATATCGGACCCATTACAATAACTTTCCACTGGGAAGTTAATTATGGTTGTAATAAATATATTTATGTAAGGTAAAATTAACTCCAAATTATTTTATATGGAAATTCTTCAGAATTTATATTACAAAATGAACCAGTCTAATATTTATTGATGTTTGTAAATAGGGAAGTCGCTTAAAACGTGTATAACAAAATACTAACCTATGATTTTTCCGTGAGACTTATTATTATAGCATGAAAGTAACATTCACCTATTTACTTTAACTTTCTGGATAAACTATTGGACGTAATAAATTAAATGGTTTATTAAAACGCCACGCATTAGGCTAAGCAGTAAGGGTAACATTTTATTTAAATGGTTTTTATATATACAAATTACACACATCCATACCCGGAACAATTATTTGCACGATTTTTTGTACTATGCGGAATTCGAACCCACGCACAATATTGGTGAGATCAAATGATTAGCCACTGCGCTACGGGGTCGTTATTAAATGTGAATCACTCATAAATAATGTCTCATAATAATGCCACTTATGAGTGATGTCTTTTTAGTACATAACTAGCTGTTACCCGCGGCTTCGCCCGCATGGTCACCGGGAAATGAACTGTCCATTGCTTTTTAAATTGAAAGAAAACTGAGTTTTATAGATTTGTCAGAGATGCAGCCATTAAAGGAAACTGAGCAAAATTGATTTGTCAGCCTATTTAAATGTTTTGAAACGCAGCGTATAGGAAAGCATGAAAATAGCCTGTTTATTCCAAATGGAAATGGGATATTTTTTTAATTAAAGGAAACTGAGCATAATTATCCGTCAGTGATGCAGACTTTTAAAAAGAAACTGAGCTAAATTAATTCGTCAGAGATGCAGCTTTCTGAATTAGAAGGAAACTGAGCCAAATAAAAGATCCGTCAGAGATGCAGCCTTTTGAATTTAAAGGAAACTTAGCTTAATAAGTTCGTCAGAGGTGCAGCGTTTGGAATTGAAAAGAAACTGAGCTAAATAGGAAATTTTGAATTAAAAGGGAAGATCTATGGGAATTCTGATTAATTGATTGTGGGAATTTTGGAAAAAAAACTAACTGAACACTATTTTAAGACGCTACTGTACACAATGTTATATGTTTTTTCCATTCGGGGAAAGAATGTCGAGATTCTAAGCATTTGACGCACGCGAACATGCTACATATCGCTGATCATGAGAGAAGCACGGTTTTTCTAAGTTGACCCCCGCTACCTGTAACGTTTGCCCTTGCACTTTATTAATTGTCATTGCAAAACTGAGCTTAGTAGGGAACTGCAACCTTTTGAATTAAAAAAGAAGATCTGTGGGAATTATAGGGATCTGTGGTATAATAAAATTTTCACCTTTTCCTACGTCTGTCAAAATTGTGGCACCAATTATATTCCTTCCAAGATGTATCACACGCAGCCTTGTACCGTTACATAACCGAGGAGCATCTAAATTTCGCATTAGCATGACTGAGACGCCTAATTTTAATTGAAGCTTATGTGAGGGCACACCCGACAACCCTAGAGAATTTAGAAACTCTGCGGGATATAAAGTGCTCTATTCTGTGTCCATATGTGTCCGTATGTGTCTACTAACAAATACTCTGTTATTTCTCCTGCTACTTCGCTTGATATATCTGAATTTATTTTGTTAACGCTCTAATTTTTGGTGCAAGAATGGCCCTTTCACATAACCATTTGTCTTCATGTATGTTGTTCGTTAAATCCGAATAAACGCTCGCAATTAATTCGGAATAACTCTGTACTAAATTACAAAAATCTCTCGTCAATTTAACGCTGCCCTCAGCATCCGTTTCCAACCGCCCATCGCCAATTTTTAATAGTGTGTCAGCATAGTTTCCAGCATTGATATCATTATACAAATGCACTCTCATATTCGTAGTTAAACTGAATTTTGTCACCTTGTTCCATAAAATAGACGACTTGAGGCATGCTTTAATTTCATCTGCAGGTGTGCCCTTTTGAATGATAGGTAAAGTTTGGCGAAAGTCAGCATTACATCGGTATTGCTGCGCAAATCCTGGAGCGTTCGATTTAGTGCTTCTATAGCTTTTTTATGCGAAATTGTACTTTCGTCCCACACTAAAAGTTTGAATTGTCGTAGCATTATACCTCGTGCACTATTTTTGCTAAAGTTGCCGATCGGCAATTCTTCCAGGGCTAGATTTAGAGGGAGTTTTAAAACAGAATGTGCAGTGCGGCCCCCGCTTAGCAGCGTGACGGATATACCGGAGGAAGCTAAGGTCACAGCAATTTACCTTAGCTTCCTCCGGTATATCCGTACTTTCGCTAATAATAAATTTAACAAAACTGTCTTCTCAGTTCCTCCAGGGGCACCTAAAAAGAAGAGTGCAGCATTTCCAGATTCAATTTGTCTTAATACTTTGTCAAAAACTCGTTTTTGTTCGGGAAGCAAGCGGGGTACATATTCGTCTACTTGCTGCTGCAAAGCCGGTATCGTAGTTTGTTTCACGTATAATTTCATCACTTAGTTCATTTTCGGTTGTTTGCTGAGGGCTTATCATTCCAAAGTCGCTTAATTTTTTGCCTACCATTGCCATTACTTTATCTTCTATTTTTCCAAGTGCTTCATTATAAATGTGTTCATTGTATGTCATGTTCGCGTGTGTATTGTGTGTGTCTGCTGTAACCTTCGCAAAATATCTTCCGCCATGTACTCTTTATATTTGTCACACAATTCATGTACATTAGATAGCCCGCAAGATGATATGAGAGTTGCATAAAGATCCCTAATTTTGGCTGGTGACTGGCACTGCACAGCTTCCACCATGGTTTCATCCCAGTGATTATCGTTTTCTAAAAGATGCAGAGCTTCACATGCTTCTCTAAGAGTTGCGCATTCCTGACCTATGACAGTTTTAAGGTCTTTATATCCTGTACAGATACAGAAACATTTAAAATTAGTTACATGGACGGTATACACACGACACCGAACTATCCCCATATGAAAAATCATGCCATGCCGACGCTCTGTTGCGACGTGAAAGAGGGACAAACTTGTGCAACATATTCTATTTTCCCACGGGAATGAGATTATTTTCCGCTGAAAAAAGTAGCCTATGTCACTCTACAGCCACCAAACTCTCCCCGTACAAAAAATCATGCCACGACGATGCTCTGTTGCGACGTGAAAGGACATACTTTTGCAACATATTCTATTTTCCCACAAGAATGAGATGATTTTCCGCGGAAAAAGTATTGTATTGCCACCAAACTCTCCCCGTCAAAATCATGCCATGCCTACGCTCTTTGCGACGTGAAAGAAGGACAAACAAACAAACAAACACACTTTCGCATTTATAATATTAGTATGGAGTATTGATAACACAGAATAAACGAGCATGCGGCTTTTTTTTTTGCTACCTTGGGCTACCCTCCGGGAAGCGGGGGAGGCGGGTGGTGAATGCTTTAAGCATACCACACAGCCGGCTGTGTGGTTATGTGGGACTCACCGAGAAACCTCAGTGCCTTACCCACTAAATACCACCTGTGAGACTGGCTTTAACCTGGTAAGATCTTATAGCCGTATCGGAAGCGAACCCCTTGGAGAAAGGTTGGCGCAGGACTAACTGATGGCAATAAATACCACCGCCGATGAATAACTGTAACACCAGGAGAATTGCAGGTGAGTTTCCGGCATTTTAAAACAGTAGCCTCTTCTTTAAGTAACTACTCGTAACTCTTTCTCTTCTTTTTATTTAATAATTTTTTCTAGGTTGTCTTGACGAAATTTGTATGTAGCAATAAGACCCCCTTTTTCCCCTCAATATTTGTTTATTTTTGTTTTTTATACTTATATTTTAAACAATATTTGTTCTATCCTTAGTGTATAATAAAAAGTATGGTTAAATTTTATACAACCGACTTTAAAATAAATAAAATGAGAACATCATGAATGTAATCAAAGTCAATTAAATACGCATTATTACGGATAACTCAAAAACTACTGGTCATATTTTGATTAAATTTATATAAAACCACATGAAAAGCATCGCCATTCAAATAAAAAAAAAGAATCATCAAAATTGGTTTACCTAAAAAAAGTTTTAATGTATCACACATAAAAAATACAGTCGAATTGAGTACTCCTCATTTGTTGAAGTTGGTTAAAAATAAAACTATATCCAACGCCCAAACATGGTAGCTTAACTCGGACAGTGAAAAAGATCATCGATCACTAATATTAGTGATGGATGATCTTTTCACTGTCCGAGTACAAAACCAAAGTACGAAACCTATCCAACTGCGGAGAGGTGTAAGACGGGGTGACGTTATATCCCCGAAACTCTGCACGAAAACGTTTTCAAGCTACTGGTCTGCAAAGGATATGGTTTTAACACTAATGACGATTACATCACTCACCTTCGATTTGCCGACGATATACTCCTTATGGCAGAATCGCTGAAGGACATAAGCACTATGATCAATGATCGATTATGTGTAACGTCTATGTCACACCTATGCCGGTAGTTATTGGGAGCGCTAAGCTCTGTCGCTAATGTTAAAGAACAAACCCTTGTCTTAAAATTTCATATTACTCGAGCATTAAAAATGGTTAATGCAATTTAAATACTAATGTACTACGTGCCCAGCGATGAAGGAATACATCATTAGGAAACCTGCATATCTTATAAATAAAAAACATATCGGGGAAATGAAGTCTGCCATTAATTATTGAGGCAGCGCGTTGAACTCTACCTTTCACTAAAACCTTCTTAAAAATGTCTAAACGGAAGACATCGTCAAGACTTTGCCATATAAACGTGGACAAAAAGGCGTCGAACGTGTGTTTAAATCGAGGCGAACTCTTCCCGGAGACCGAAAGGTACATGATTGTTATACAGGACAAGGTAGTTGAAACCAAAAACGACAGAATGTTTTTCATAAAGGATTTAAATAATGACACATGTAGAAAATGTCATAGCTCTCGAGAAACGATTCAGCATATCGCAGGTGCGTGCAAGTCAATAACCCAAAGTTATAGATTCCGTTACACTATACTACAGATACAATCCGTAAACTGTATTAGAGAACCCCTCAATAAAACTATATTTGGACAACATCATTCTTACCAACCGAATAATCTATTTCAATAGACAAATATTACACTTATAAACAACATAAACAAAATTTGATATTTAATAGATATTGCTAAACCAAATATCCATAACTTACAGACAACGATAGCAGAAAAACTGAGCAAATACACCGAATTAAATGAGGAAGTTGCCCGACTCCGGCATCTGCAAAAAGATACAATAATTCCAATAGTATTGCCTACAACAGGAGTAATACCGAAAAAATTTTACCAGTCTCTTAATTCCCTGACCTTACTACCAACTACCTATCATCTGCTGCAGAAGACTACGATACTGAACACATGCAGACTTGTTAGAAAGTTTCTGCAATGTGGATTAGAAAACCCACATCAAAACACAAATATGCTACCACAAACTGGGCAATCTTCTGCACGTGACCACAAGTAATCTAATTGATAATCACTGTGTGTTATCAGCTCTTTCCGGATAGCCGAAAATATCAAATTCTTTCATAATAATAATAGTATGTTTATTTCTTAAACCAATACATTTTTAAACGAAATGGTGACCGGAGTCCCCTTTTAAGAGACTAGACCTGTGTCAGGGGGGCACCGCTCTTCCTTAAGTTAACAATTATTATTTAACTTTAGTCTATAATATAGGATCATTTCAAATATTTACACAGTGCATGCATATAAAAAGTTTTTATTTGTGTGTGTGTGTGTTTGTTTTAAAGTACTACGTACGACACTAGCCCTACGACAAAGTCTCGGGATCGGAGGTTGCAGCACGAAACCGCAATCTCCCCTAGCTCTGAAATACACTCTACAAGAGTTTTTCGTTTCTAATCAGTTTTGGAAAAGGCTTTTACGTTGAACGTATGTTTTACTAATATATTTATGTATGCTTTTTGGGGATGGTTTATAACTTAGATTGGAGGCATAAGAGCAATTTATAATCCCCAATTTTTAAGTTTATTTACCAAATTTACCAATTACCAAGCAATTTATAATGTCCCAAGTAGTATATAAGAGAAAAAATTAATGAAATAAATAAATAAAAGTTGACCATTTGGTATTTTTATGAAAATGTTATGTGTGTGGATAAAAATAAAAACAGTTTTAATAAAAATAGCAATGTATATTCTGTAAATACTAGAAAAAAGTACAAGCTAGTAGACAGCAACATACACTCATACAGTTTTGATACAGAAAATAACTTTACTTTTTGACTGGGTTGACTGGTAGAAAATTCCTCAAGGCATTAAGTCCGCTCTTTTTATTCTTTTGTTTTAAGGAATGCAATAAATAATAATAAAATAAAAAAATAATAAAAGAAACATAAAAACATTTTCTTAAAATAAAAATAAATTAGAGAAAGCAGACATAAAAAAGTTTGGAAAATCCAAAAGTGCACGCCTCATAATCTCATTTGATTATATAAAAAAAAATATCTCTTTCCATATTTGAGACGAAAGAAGAGATCCATGAGAAAAATTTTTTGTAGAAAATTACCAGTTTATTTCTTCATTAATTACAATTAAATAAGAACGAAATTACTCAGTGATTTGTAAAAGGAACCTGTGCGTCCCGGCCCTTATTCTATTAAAAAAAAACAAGTGGTATAAGCATAAATTGCTTTCAACGAGTAGTATTGTAAACCATAAGCAATAAAAATTATTCTTACATTCTGTTCTTTGAGCGATCAACAAAGATAATATCATATATCGATACCATTACAGCCTATTAAAGTCCACTGCTGACCATAGTCCCTCCCCCCCCCCACACCCACCCCTACTCCACTATGTACACGAGATATTTACCATAGTTATTACGCTTGGTAGGCGGGTTGTCCGACGTTTCTAGTTTCGCATAAACTAGCAGCAGCTTGATGTCCTGCTGAGCTGAAAACCGATACTGTCCAGCCTAATTGAGTTAATCGACAACAAGAAGAATAATTTTCGTATTTAGAAAAGCGTTGTTCAATAATAAATATACGGCTTATCCCTGAAAGTAAAATAAAATAACAACCAGCTTCCACATCTGATTTTGCAGAAAACACATATATCGTCCGAAAAAAAATATTTTTGATGTAAAGCATTTTAAGCGCTATTTGAGCGTAACTTTTTTTCAGAAGGAAGTAATATTCAGTAAAATATATGGTCCACAGACGCAGTTTCAGCATTTTTAAAGACGTCGACTGGCTACAGTAACCAAGTATATATATTTTAATTTATTACAGTCAGAACTGTTGTTCAAAATAGAACAAGAGAGATAAAGTAAAGCTCCTTACAAGTATCTTAAAACTACTACAAGTGTCTTTCTGATACAACTACAGTAGTTACAATTCGGATGCGTGCTCGTTAACATATCATATTTTTACTCGTCTTAACGAGGGCACGATATTTATATATGAATTGTATTATATATACGAAATATCACTGACTGACTGACTCATCATCATGATGTCTCTAAAACTATCCACCCGATTGACATAAAATTTAGTATAGTTACTCGTTCCTCAATGTTGACGCTCACTAATAACGGATTTTACGATAGTCCCATAAAAATCTTGATATATTATATCTTATCGTCTATTATCGTGCGCCCAGCGAAGCAAGCGGGTATCAGCTATTACTATATACAATTATTATTATTCTCTGTGTGATAATTAATATATTATGTATTATACAGACAATGTAAATATACTTGTATAAATGAAAGTTTATATTAACTGAATAATCTGTAGTGTTCGCGTAAATTTAAGAAATCATTTTATATTAACTGTCTATGGTTTAGACACTGTTTTCTGGTCAAAACTAAACTTTTTACCGACAAAAGCAGCCAAAAGCACTGTTACCGGTCAAATCCAATTTTAAGGGCGTTAGCATATTTGCGGTTTGCGAGCGGCTTCATGGTCGAGCGGGCCTGCAGCGAATACGTCGCGGACGCGCAACTAATCAGCCGCGCATGCGCAGCGAATACGTCGCGGACGCGCAACGAGATCGCCATGAATAGCAGCGTGGACACCATTTTGTACACTCTCGTACAAACGTTTAAAATATACCTTATAGTAATTACGAGCCTTTCTTCAAGTTACACTGATAATCTCAAATGTGTATCTTCATGTCTTAAGTCGATTTGTATCAGATGCAACGACTCATAAAATGTAGATCTTGACATTCGCAGGTAGGAACGAATTTTTTTAGGATTATTTTTTATTCGTTTGCAAAACAATACAAAGTAGTCACCCTCTTCCAGTCGATTATTTGATAATGGATCCTTCCAAAATCGTCGATGCTTTTGTTTTCGTCTCCTGCGTCTTTGAAGTAACAAAACTAACAGCAGTGTTTCCTGGTTGGATTCCATTTTGTTACTGAGTGTAGTGTACGTCGTAAACTCGCCGCGAATACGCGATGAAAACGTTGCGTATCCGCCATGCGTCCGCAACGTCCTCGCTGCGCAGCCGCAGCGTGTTCGCGACATATTCGCTGCGCGCCCGCTCCGCCTCGAAGCCGCTCGCAAACCGCTAGTATGATAATGCCCTAAGACAAACTTATTTTTACTAGGCTAAACTGTTATTTAAAAAAATAATATCAGTGAATGACTTGTTGAAGCTGCGTAACAATATCCACTACCCCTTATCGTCCTATCGATGTCGTAAGAGGCGAAAGGGGAAAACTAAAACAGGTATATGCAGCAGCACCTTCCAACAATTCAAGATAAAAAACTGCGGATAACAACCCGCTTGCCCAGCGTGGCAACTGTGGCGTTGACTATGAGAAAATCAATGGGGCGGGTCTGTGTTCAGCTGTGGGCTTTTGATGAGCTGTGATGAAGATTTTATGCATAAATATGTTATAAATAAGTTTTACCTAATAAAGTAATGTAAAAAGTTAACACCTAATAAGTAATTCCTTTTCATTTTATTTTTCCCTAAAGTTTGTTCTAATATCAAAATTCCAGTTGATTGAAAAGTCCGTTACCGTCTTTTTGCCTTGCGTAAACCCCGCTTCAACTGTCCTAATAATTGTGAATAAACTTTTGATTCTTCTCATGAAATTAAAATAAAGAGCATCTTCATTGCGAAAATGTAAATTTTGTGAATTTAAGAGATTCATAAAAGCAAGGACCTTCTAACTATTTTTCAAATGAATTAAATGTACCCATTTAACTAATCCTTGCCTGAAATATATTCTTGTCTGAAAGGCAATTGACAGAAACACTTCTACGCGTTGAATAAATAAACCCGTGTCTATTCGAGTCGTATAACATAATTCAAGATAGAATTGAACAAGTTACAGGGAATTGCATAAACGAATAAAATACTCGTTTTTAAATAAATATTTCAATGTTATGCCAACCATTCAACCAAATCAAATATGTTCACGTATGCAACATTTTGTTTCCGTAAAATTTCCCGAGGTTAAGCTTTGACTCATTTGACGGCTCGTTTGTTATTTCACAATCAAGTTAAATGTTTGTTTTCTACACAATATGTAAATAAGGAGACACCTGTTAAAATTAAAAACTTAATTCAGTTTGTTTTATGTAATTTGTGGGTGATTTAGTCCTTAGGCAAACCTATCAACGAGTAAAATAACTAAAAGTAAAGGTTTAATTTACTGTAATTTGCAAAACGAATTGGATATTTTATTAAGTAAGTAAGATTACTTTGAACGTAATCGTGCCAAGATATTAAAAAAAAAACAATTTTAAATCCACACAATATGAATCACTCAATAGTATAATGGAAAATGAAAATACATTCATACATACATAAGCACTCACGTCTGTCACACAGAAGGGGCAGAGACTATGGACTTCCATTTGGCACGATCCTGACACTCTTGTCGGTTAAGGGTACTCTTAATTTGTCCACCAGTGGTAAATTAAAAAAGTCACTTATTTAATTTACCAATGGTTCGCAAAAAAAACCTCTGTCCTGGGAAGAACCAGCAAGAAACCCAGCGGGACTATTTTTTTTCAATAATAGCTTACAATCATATTTACAATTAACAACACAAGACAAATTAGAAATAGCTTGGTAGCGATCACCCTTCCCAGGGGTTATCATCCATAAATTCCTTAATATTATAATAACCCTTTTTATACAAACTTAGTTTAATAACATTATTGAATTTTGTGTATGACAAATTTTGTATATTTTCTGGGATTTTGTTGTAAAAGCGTATACATCGCCCCAAGAATGAATTACTGACTCGGTGGAGTCGAGTAACTGGTACTATTAGATTGTGTCTGCTCCTAGTATTTACAGAATGAATATCACTTATTTTCGCAAAACTACTTTTATTTTTGTGTACGTACATTACATTTTCGTAAATGTATTGAGATGCCAGAGTTAATATATTGATTTCCTTAAATTTTTGTCTCAGTGAATCTTTTGGTTTTAAATTATATATTGCTCTAATGGCCCTCTTCTGCAAAATAAATATAACATGATCATCGGCGTACAAAAGGCATTTGACGGTTACCTCATCCATTCTTAACCCGCATTCTTTAGCTTTCAAATTTTTCAAACAACTGTCCATAAAGAGATTGACCAGTCACGGGGAAGCCAAACAGCCCTGTTTGACACCTTTATGGATGCAAAGCCAGTCTGAGTAGCGCCCGTTGATCCTAACATAAGCACTGGAGTCCCTATAAAGGGACTTCAATGCCTGTATCAACCCTGCGCTCAAACCAAATGAGTTCAGCGTTTGCCATAACAAATCCTAGTCCACTCTGTCATAAGCCTTTTCCATGTCCATTAATGCACAAAAAACTTTTTGGTTTTTGGCCAAAAACATCTCCGTGATAATGTGCATAGAAAATACTTGATCTATACACCCCATTCCTTTCTAAAGCCCGCTTGCACATCCCAAATTTTTTATCAGTTTCTTTCATAACTATCAATTAGTATCTTAGCATACAGTTTTCCCACAACGTCCTGCTGCAACCCTTTTTCTTTATATATTGGGGCTATCACGGCTTTGCACCAGTCTTCCGGTACCTGCTTTAGTCCTTAACATAAATTAAACAAGGTGTACAGCAGGCCCGCCACCACTTCCTCTCCAGCTCATAGCATTTCGAGTGAAACTCTATCATATCTGACTGCCTTACCTGCTTTCATGCTTTTCATTTTCATTATTTCATCTATACTTAACTCTCTATATTTTCTTTCCTCTTCTTTCGGAGTTTACATTTAATTTAATTCACGCGTCACACTCATAAACTTACTTTCAAAATATTCCTTCCATCTCTTCAAATTGTAAGCTTCATTATTCAGAATACAGCCATTCTCGTCTCGTATAGCATTCAATCGAGGCTGTTTTGAATTTCCCCTGGCAGTTCTTACGAGTTTCCAGAACATTTTAATATTTGCCTGTAAGTAATCCGATGTACTTCTATCATTCTTGTCAGTTCTTTCTTGTTTTTTCCTTTCAACTACTTCCTTTACTCTCTTATTTAGACGTTTAAACTCCGCCTTTTTTATTTCATACTCATCATTCATACTGCCAGAATTACCAGCTTTGGTTGCTAGTAAATCTAGTCATGTTCTCTTCTTTGCTTCAACTTTCATACGTACCTCATCATCCCACCATAACGTATTGTCTTTCCTTTCATTCATTCTCTTACTAACACCACATACTTACACGTATTATACGTAGCTGCATTCACCAAACCTTTTTTAACATTATGCCACACATTATCCAATTCTAGCTAATTCATAGACAATTCATCCGAACCACTTATATTTTCTTTCAGTCTACATTTGTACTCGTTTTTCAAACCTTGATCTTGTAAACTCTCTGTTCTAATACGCTGTAATGCAGTGGTAGTCACAGACGGACGTCTGTGCCTACCACTGCATTACAGCGTATGCCGCCAACTTCTGAAAAGACCATTAATTCGGCATAAAACCAAGTAATGATCCGTCCCTACGTTGACACCCGGTAAACCCTTGTATCTACGACTGCGTTCCTTATAATTTCATCCACAATTATGAAATCTATCATCACCTCTTTCCCATGTATACATGTAAATCTTCTTATGGCGGAAGAAAACAACTTCCTTAAGCTCACTTTCATTCGTATCCATCGCAGTCTCGGGCTTACACATTCATACTATTTCACACTATGACTCATTATTTCTGAAAGGATGATACCGACCCCCTGGCATGCCAGCTTGATCTCATCTACACCAGACCAGTGCGCGGTATACATACCATGAGTAGTGACATCACTTCCCTTCCGTGTCATCTCATTTACATATAACACATATATTCCTTTATCATTCATCATATTGCATGCTTCATCTATCTTATTATTAATTGTTCCACATACATTCAGCGTAGCTATACGGGCTTCTGAAATCCACTTTCTTAGAAAATAAAAGATGTAATATAAGAGTACGATAGAAACAAAACCACGTATAAAAAGTAAATCTCACACTTTCTTTTCACGCGTAGCAACGAAAAATCCGACTATTAACAAAAGAAATTTAGTCAACAGAAAAAAAAAATTACTTCAACTGCAATCGCATTTGTTTATCTTTTAATTTTTGTGCGGTTGTAACTTTTCTAATATAAATACTAATGTCAAAGTCGTCTGCACAAGTCCTTCAAAATTTAAATCACCAACCACAGAGTTAAACAGAGCTACCCCAGCTCTCGAGAATAATATTGTTTGATTAAACTAATAAAAGTAGTCAAAGCCGCATTACATTTTAGTAATAAAGTTTTAGACGTCATCACAAAGGTTAGACGATTTTTTTTTTTCATCATACCTTGACATCATTAGACGAAGCGCTGCCTACATTTCGAGTGTCACCTAAGCCAAGCTATATATATATATATATATATATATATATATATATATATATATATATATATATATATATATGTAATGAAATGAATGATATTTCATTAATTTGAATTTGCTGCGCTTCGCGTATCTATGTTGTCTGTGGAAGATGGTAGAGGGCGCATCGAAGTGATGTGTAAACTATGATTCAATGGCGGATGACGTTTAGATTATTTTGTGCATTTTATTGTTATAAAAACTTGTAGAGAGATAAACCGAAGGATACGATTGAGGAAGCAATATTAGTAAACTTTAAATGTCGTTTCTTTGTATTTTCAGGTGAGATAGAAGTGTAATTGTCATAACTTGATAATTGTTGTAATATTGGAAAGACGTGTTAAATAAAACAAAGCTTTGTATTTTCAGAGAAACAATTTGTGGTTTATTTTGAAGATCCTCAATAATATACCTTATAAAACGACATTTTTGTTAACTAAGAGAAGATGGACCGGCTGCAATTCGAGTTTACGATGATAGCCTCAAATGATGGCAAATCTAATGTACTAGCCATAACCTCAATATCTACAGAAGAAGGAAAATGTTATGTTTTACCCGAGGAGCTGAAGCCGGTGAGTCATCATACATATATTGTTAAAATGAACACTTTCACAAAAGTAAAAAATAGCATAAAGAAAAGACACCAAAGTAGAAAAGTATGGATAAAATTGGATGAAAATCTAAAGAAGACATATGTAGATGAGGAAGGTAATATGCAATTTTTAGATCAATATTTAGAAGAAATGAGCACAAAACAAACAAGAGACAAAGATGACAGTTTGCAACATATCTTGGAACAATTAATAGAAACTACAACTAAGAAAGAAAGTCAACGTAACTTAAAACATATTTCAGAAAAATTTATTATTGAAAAATTCACAAGCAAGAATCCTAATGCGATGCAATGGATAGAGATTTTTGAAAAAGAGTGTGCGCGCTTCAATATAACAAAAGATGAAACAAAAATTGATATATTGAGGTTATTTTTAGATAAACCTTGTTTGGATTGGTATGGCTCGATGATCATAAAACTAACAGTAAATTCTGAATGGAGTGAATGGAAAGACAAATTTTTAGAAACTTTTAAAAACCGAGGATGGGACATAGTCACATATGTTCACGCATTTAGGTATAAAGAAGGACTGTTAATTGATTATGCCATAAAAAAAGAATGGCTTATATTAAATATAAACAAATCTATAGATTCCAAAACAATGATAGATCTTATTGCAACTGGTTTACCTGGATTTATCTTAAATAAGTTAAACAGGGACGAACTCAACAACACTACTGATTTGTACAACGAGATAAGAAAATATGAAGGTATGGTGTACAAGAAAAACTCAACTAACATAAAGAGTAGTATATTTTATAATAAAAATAAAACTAATGAGAAGAAGCCATGTAAGACTTGTGAATCTTTGGACAAAGGAATTAGATATCATCCGGAGGAGTCATGTTGGTTCAAGAAAAATAAAAATGAACCTGAAAAGGTTCTTAAAACTAAAAATGTAAATAATAACTCCATCATTGAAGTAGACATAAATGCTTGTAAAAAAAACTAGTAAGTACACCATTAATCAAAATCAAGCTATTATTAGAAAATAAACTAGAAGTGAGCGGCATTTATGATTCAGGCTCACAGATCTCTTTAATAAATTCAAGATTGATAAAAGTAAAAGAAAAAAAGATGATGTGAATATAGCATACATGAAAACGGTTAATGGTGTGAAGAAGATGGATGGCTTGATAACAATAAAAATAAAAATATTTGATTTGGAAGAAGAGGTGGATGTATACATAGTAGAAAATGAAGATTTTGAAGATTTCATAATCGGATTGGATATGATAAAGAAATTCAGATTAACCCAAAATGAGAACTTGCAGATAGAACAAAAGAAAATAACAAATAAAATAGACAGAATGTCTAAAGATAACAGAAATGAAGATAAGAATATAGAAACATATACAGTAAATTTCAATGAACACATAGAAACAAAGGAATTTATAAGTATGACAGATCATTTAGATAATAAAAAGAAAATTGAGATAGAGAAAATTATAAAGGAGTATACAACAATTTTTGCTAAGGACAAGTATGATATAGGA
Source organism: Parnassius apollo (assembly GCA_907164705.1). Lineage (NCBI taxonomy): Eukaryota > Metazoa > Arthropoda > Insecta > Lepidoptera > Papilionidae > Parnassius > Parnassius apollo. The sequence continues at coordinate 8,349,258 of CAJQZP010001449.1, read as the reverse complement.
TCAGTTAGAGATTATGAAGCTCACATAGATTTAATAGTAAATAAATATTGTAGTAAAAGACCATACAGATGTACAATAGAAGATAAATTAGAAATTGAAGAGCAAATATCCATGTTACTAAAGAATAATTTAATAGAAGAATCTTACAGTCCTTTCGCTGCTCCAGTGACATTGGCTTTTAAAAAAAGGTGAAAATAGAAAATCCCGTTTATGTGTAGATTTCAGAGAATTGAACAAAATTGTTGTACCACAAGCTCAACCTTTTCCTTTGATAGATGATCTAATTATTAAAACAAGAAATTGCAAGTATTTTACTACACTGGATATAAACTCAGCATTTTGGGCAATACCTTTACGGGTGGAAGACAGAAGTAAAACAGGATTTGTCACACAAGATGGCCACTTCCAGTGGACCTGCCTCCCTTATGGCTTGAAAACATCACCAGCAATTTTCCAGAGAATTTTAAGCAATATTTTAAGAAAACACAATCTCACAGGATACTCTGTAAACTATATTGACGATATTTTGATATACTCGTCTACCTTTGAAGAACATATAAAGCACATAAGAAATGTATTAGAGGCAATAATTAAAGAAGGCTTTAGATTGAAGTTTAAGAAGTGTACCTTTGCTTCAGACTCGGTAAAATACCTCGGCCATATAATTCAGAACAACTCAGTAAGACCATTAAAAGACAATTTGATTTCAATAAAGAATTTTCCAACTCCTAAGACCCAAAAAAACATCAGACAATTTTTGGGAAAAATAAACTTCTACCATGAATACATACCAAGAAGTGTAATTATCCTGGATCCATTACATAATTTATTAAGAAAAAACGAGAAGTTTGTATGGTCAGAGAAGTGTGAAGAATCATTTAATCAGATAAAAAGATATTTATGTTCTCAACCGGTCTTGGAAATATTCGACAAAGACTTACCAATCAAAATCTTTACCGATGCATCTTTGGAGGGCATTGGAGCAATATTAAAACAGACACAACTAGATGGTAAAGACAAACCGGTGGCATATTTCTCAAAAAAACTGAACGAACATCAAAAACGGAAAAAGGCTATATATTTAGAATGTCTTGCTATGAAAGAAGCCGTTAAATATTGGCAGCACTGGCCCATTGGAAAACAATTCACTATTTACTCAGACCACAAACCTCTAGAGAACATGAACATTAAATGCAGGACAGATGAAGAATTGGGTGATCTAACATATTACCTATCTCAGTATGACTACAGTAAAATATATACCTGGTAAAGAAAATGTAGAAGCTGACTGTTTGAGCCGAAATCCGGTATTAGAATCAGAAGATAACAGTGAGGAACTATTGAGAATAGTTAATTTAATACAAATAAAAGATATAGTTGAAGACCAAGAGAAAAATGAAACAATAAAAGAAAAGAAACAAAATTTAATACACAAAAATAAAATCTATTATAAAAAAATAAAGAAACAGGAAAAGATTATCCTCCCAGAAGAATTTAGTAAAAAACTTATAAAAAAGGTGCATGAAAATTTATGCCATATTGGGATCAGACAATTGCAGAAGAAAATAAGTCCTATATATACAGCTATAAACCTAACAAAAAATATTATAAATATTTGTAAAACATGTGAAATATGCATAAAAAATAAATCAAGATGTCAAAAAAAATTGGATTAATGTCACAACTGGGACCAGCTACAAAACCATTTGAGATAATGTCAATGGATACTATTGGTGGCTTTGGAGGATCTAGGTCTACAAAAAAATACCTACATCTTTTAGTAGACCACTACACAAGATATGCATTTATTGCGACTTCAAAAACTCAGAATGCAAGTGACTTTATAAATCTAACAAAGAAAGTACTAGAGACAGATGAGATTGGAATTATCCTGACAGATCAATATCCGGGCATCAATTCAAGAGAATTTAAGCAATATTTGCAGGAGAATAATATTAAACTAATTTTTACAGCTGTGAATACACCATTCTCGAACGGCTTGAATGAAAGATTAAATCAAACAATAGTAAATAAAATAAGGTGTAAAATGAATGAGAAAAATAATAAGAGAACGTGGACAACACTAGCAAGAGAATGTATACAGAAATATAATGAAACAGAACACTCCGTTACAGGTTTTGCACCAAAATATTTACTGGATGGTACAAATGTCAGTATTCTACCAAATGAATTTAAAACAATAGAAAAGGAAGACAAGTGGATGGCTGATAGAAGATTGGCATTAGAGAATACAATAAAATCCCATGAGTACAACAAGAAAATATTTGATAGAAATAGAAAAATGCAAGAGTTTAATGTAGGAGACAGTGTATATTTAGAAAATGGAAATAGACTGAATAGAAAGAAATTAGACGAATTAAAAATAGGTCCTTTCAAGATAATAGAGAAAATATCGAATTCAATTTATAGGCTTGATACAGGCAACAGAAAAGCAGAATCAACATTATTTCACATAACAAAATTACAACCTGTCGTAACAGAAGAAGATGAAGGAGAAGAAAACGAATATGAAGATAACTTATAGGTACATTGTATAGATATATTGCTTAGAATTTTCGCTCTTAGGGGGGAGATGTAATGAAATGAATGATATTTCATTAATTTGAATTTGCTGCGCTTCGCGTATCTATGTTGTCTGTGGAAGATGGTAGAGGGCGCATCGAAGTGATGTGTAAACTATGATTCAATGGCGGATGACGTTTAGATTATTTTGTACATTTTATTGTTATAAAAACTTGTAGAGAGATAAACCGAAGGATACGATTGAGGAAGCAATATTAGTAAACTTTAAATGTCATTTCTTTGTATTTTCAGGTGAGATAGAAGTGTAATTGTCATAACTTGATAATTTTTGTAATATTGGAAAGACGTGTTAAATAAAACAAAGCTTTGTATTTTCAGAGAAACAATTTGTGGTTTATTTTGAAGATCCTCAATAATATACCTTATATATATATATATATATATATATATATATATATATATATATATATATATATATATATATAAATATAACGTAGACCATCATTTATCAAGATTGAGTTGAGTAACGCAATTTTTTGGTTAAGTATGAGAAACTAGCACAAAGTCCATCTGCTACTTTATGCTGATAATCTGTTAAAGCGAGGTCCTTCCCAGGTTGACCCGACACATGCTACAACTATACCTCATATATAGCTGCAGCATAGCTCTACCACGTACAAAATGATTATGTTCTTACACTTGCAAATTTTACTAATGAGAAGAATTTTTAGAAGTCCAATTTTTTAAATCACGATACGTCCGAAGAGTAAAATGTTACTTGTACTTAAAAGAATGTTCATATAATATGTTCGAATCTTTAAACTTTTGTCCCTTAGTGTGCTTTCTTACAAATAGCAACCTAAATATTATACAGTTCGCACATTTAACTACGGCCGATTTCGACACGTGGTACATCAAATACAGAAAGATAAATACGAGTAAAACAAACACCAGGTGTGTTAGTTTACCGTATACATTATATAACGTCCTGGGTTCCGAAACCAGGACTTGTCATATCGATCTTACTCACGATTTAAAAAAAGGTAAAGGCGACAAATAAGCATACAGTCTACTTGATGAAAAGTGGATGCTGCGGCCTATAGACTACATCATAATACTGATATCTCGTCACCCCTGAGTTTATAACGTAAAAAGTGAGTTGATAATTTAAAAGTTAAAGTTACAGCCTATATTTGTCCCGAGGCTGGGCACAGGTCTCTTCTCATTTCTGAGTAGATTTTAGAGCTTGAAAATTACTTCATATGTCTTCTTTATTTTTTTAGTTTATTATTTTTCCTTTCTATATCTTTATATAATTTCTCATATATGCAGGTTTCCTCATGATACTTTCGTTCACCACCGAACACGTGGTTTATCCGCAATTAAAATTGCAATTAACAATTTCATTAGTGTAGGTGAAATTTACAGCGAGCGCTTTATACGCGGTAGAGCCACGCTGTAGCTATATAATGGTTGTAGCGCGAATGGATCGGCTCGACCGGGGAGGGACTCCGCTCTCATAGAATATCAACGTGAAATAGCAGCTTAATACTGCTGTGTTTCGTATGATGAGTGTAGAGATCCGGAGACCTTTTTTTACTGGAAACGAGGCATTTCATCTTAGTCCTCAGGGGTGACAACGCATCTGCCTTTTGATTCTTAATCGAGGATAAATGTAGATGTCTATGGGCCACAGCATCCACTTACCATCAGGTGGACTGTGTGCTCGTTAATCACTTTTATTCTATAGAAAAAAAAACTTACGCCTGAGTGCTAACATGTAATAGCTCGTTAAAGGGGAGACCATGGAAGAGAACGAGGATCTCGTCGCCAAATATACGAAACACAAGAGTATTAACTATTTTATCTAAAATTGAAGTGAGAAGTGAAGTCACAGGTCATCTGATGATAAGTGGCTATGTAGTTCATGTTCACCTATAGCCAACTTTGAACAAAGGAGGCTACATATGCGTTGTCACCACTGAGGAGATAGATTGAATGCCCCTCTCGATGCTGGTATTCAATGAGAGCGTGATCTTTCCCCTATTGATTCGATACGAGCTACAACCGTAATACAATCGAATCGTGACTCTCTATCTATTTATCTATCTTTAATTAAAACTTTTCGATTAATTAATTCAAACAGTTTGCTTCGTCTTTTGTATTGCATACAGTAAAGAAAATGAAGAATGTGCCATTAATTAAATCCAAACTGAGTACCACATAATTAAAACCAAACCGTTTCCTTTGTATTTTGTAATGCGTACAGCAAAGGAGTGAAATAATTTTCCGGTGCCTGTATTTCCATCAGCAAGAGTGAACAGGCTTTTGCTACGCTAAGACTAGTTGACTAGTTAAGCTATATCACTTCTTACCACCAGGTGAGATTGTGAATTCAATGAAAATTATGCAGTTGTCATTAGTAGTAGTCATCACGGGTTTCTTCCTTTTAATTTGTCAGTAAATTCTAGTTCTTTTACACAAAATAAAGGTAAGCGAGCACACGGTCCATGTGATAGTAAGTGCATAGTGATGCCCATAGACGTCTACTTCTATTCTTGATTAAGATCAAATGTAAATGCGGTGACAACCGCTGAGGACTAAGATGGAATGCGTCGTAAGAGGCGACTATGGGATAACTCAAAAAGATCTTATAGCTTCCGATAGACGGTGCTATAACCACTTCATTACGCCAAGCGTAAAATAGCGACGACGGGAGCAGCGTCCAAGGTGGACGACTTCAGGTGCTGCGATCGACAATTCGAACAAAATGTGTATTATCACTGACTGACGTGGTGGCTGGTTTTTGGACATTGTAATTTACTTCGGATTGTCTGTACCGCGCTAGTGAGATCTCGCAATCAGATCTCGAGACTATCGTGTATTGGGCGGCGCGCTCGGACGGTGTGTTCGAAAAAGTTCGGCGTACGCGCTCATAATTAAAATATATACTTTTAAATGATTGTTCGGATGATTTTGTGCCAGTGTACAGGACATTCGGTTGTATTGTGTACATTCAAACATACTTGCGGTTTATAATCACCATTTTGAAGAAGACTACAAGGATAGCAGCAGATAGAGGCGGCTCTAGGGTCACACCGCTTCGCTATAGAAAGCAGATTAGTCCGTTTGACCGTTTGGGAGTGATTATGATAACTCTTCAAAAAAGTCAAACAAAATAACTGCCACGTGAGCGAAACTGGGAAAGAAAACCTTGCTCACCGTTGACTTATCTTTCAACAGATATGTTTGCAAAAGCGTAAACAGCTCGATTGACCAGAATTGATGTCTATATAGTCGTATAGACGTCGATATAGTCGTATAGACGTATATATTGAGTCAGAACTGGCAAGTCTAGGCAAATCCTCCATTAAATTACAGTGATTGCTCGCAATCACTGTAATTTAACCGTTTTTGATACGAATGAGATTTGATTTGTGATGAACTTGTAATTTTCGCTAGATACAGAGTGATGAATGCCTCTATTTGTGTTATCTATTCCAATGAACGATGAGTTCAAATATTAAATCAAATCGTAAACTATTTCCAGATGAATGGTTATCTAATCTAGCTGATCGAGTATTAATCGAATGACTAAATAGGAAAACATTGTTTAAACATTTACTTCTGTCGATGTGTAGTGATAGCGTAAGGATAAGAATCGGAGGCGTAAGAGGCAATAGAAGGAAATTGGAGCAGAAAATGAGGAGCAGCATCTTCCTGATAACAAGTGAAAATAATCAAAAATTTGGTTGCCTACACCCCAAGCCAATCGTAGCAACTATGGAAAAATCCGCCTCCAACCATGTTCCGTAATCATGATGATGATTTTAATCCCAGTGGAAAGTCGTTCTTCTTCTTAATCATCCTACAACAGTCTACTGTTGCACAGGAGACTTTCATAGAAGAAACTGCTCATAAACTCCATGTTTTTATAAATCAGTGCCATTTTTGACACTTTCTTAATATTTTATTTTTATTTTTAGTTTGCGTATATTCAAATTCCTTTTTTTACAATAATACCACGTATAAGAAATTGCGGTTTTAGAATTTGTGTTTACCAAACATAACAAGGATATAAAATGAAGACTGAATGTGGCTGATCATTCCAGTGTGGGAAGTTAGCATGAGTAGAAAAAGCCACGAATGGAAACTTATAAGGCTGTGTACGTAAGTCCTTACGTTAATGAACGCTAGTTAAAGTTGGGTATGGATGAGGAAGCATTAGAGCTTATCTCATCATCATTAGCCTTTCACAAGTCCACTGCTGAACATATGCCTCCCCCAAAGAATATCACAAAGCACAGTCTTGAGACACCTGCATCCATCGATACCAGATGTACTCATGCGAGGGGCCACCCCCAGAGACTGCCACTCGAGAACCTTACTTCGAGCTATATTGCCGGCTCATTGTCACTTCGGCTTACCAATCCGTTTACAGTTTATTTAGAAATGAGGCCATGTGGCATGTTATGGGTGACTCTAAATTATAGGGTTAGAAATTTCGTGATAAGAGGCTTCGGTGGTTGGAACACGTAAAAATGATGAAAGCTGAAAATAACGAAGCAAATTTATTCATATAATTCATATTCATATTCATAAACACTCACGCCTGTCACCCAGAGGGGTAGGCAGAGACTACAGACTTCCATTTGGCACGATCCTGACACACCTCTCTCGCCTCCTTCACATCCATACACCTACGCATGCATGCTCGTCGGTTAAGGGTACTCCTAATTTGGCCCGTTTTCAATAAATCGCCAATTTGGTCGATAAATTTTCGCCTAGGACGTCCCTTTCCGACTCTGCCATTCACTTCTGCAACATAAATTTTCTTTGTCACTCTTTCCTCATCCATTCTTTCCACATGACCAAACCACCGAAGCATTCCTTTCTTAATCCTGGTCACAACATCATCTTGCAAACCACACTCTTCTCTTATCACACAATTTTTCACCCTGTCATTCAGATTCAGCCCTAACATACTCCTTAACGACCGCATTTCTACTGCATTTATTCTACTCTCGTGCTTCTTCTGCCATACCCAACTTTCACTACCATACGTTAAAGTAGGGCCCAACACAGCATTGTGAATTGCCATACGTGCCTTGACACATTTTGACTCTTCACAATAGAGTGCAGGGCTCCATTTACTCTGTTTCCTGCGTTTACTCGTCGTTCTATATCCTTATCATATCTCCCATCCCTGCTAAATACGCAACCCAAATATACAAACTCATCTACTTGCTCGATCAACTCCCCTTCTATTCTTATTTCACATATCGTTTTACTTTCATCTCTTTCAAAAACCATAATTTTTGTCTTACTTGCGTTCACTTTCATACCCCTTTCTTTTAATGATCTGTTCATTAATGTAACCATCATTTGCAACTCAGCCGCCGACGACGCAAGAATAACTTGATCATCGGCGTACAAAAGGCATTTGATGGTTAACTCACCCATTCTTAATCCGCATTCTTCAACTTTCAAATTTTGCAAACAACTGTCCATAAATAGGTTGAACAACCACGGGGAAGCCACACAGCCCTGTCTGACACCTTTATGGATGCCAAACCAGTCCGAGTAGACCCCGTTGATCCTAACACAAGCACTAGAGTCCCTATAAAGAGATTCCAATGCCTGTATCAAGCCAGCGCTCAACCCAAATGAGTTCAGTATTTGCCATAGCACATTCCTATCCACTCTGTCATAGGCCTTCTCCAAGTCCATGAACGCACAAAAAACCTTTTGGTTTTTGGCCAAAAACTTCTCCGCGATCATGCGCATGGAGAAGACTTGATCTGTACATCCCATTCCCTTTCTAAATCCCGCTTGCACATCCCAAATTTTTCCATCGGTTTCTTTCATGACCCTTTCAATTAATACCTTGGCATACAGTTTTCCCACGATGCTAAGAAGGCTGATACCGCGGCAGTTTTTACAGTCCTGCTGCGACCCTTTTCCCCTTATATACTGGGACTATCACGGCTTTGCACCAGTCTCCCGGTACCCGCTTCAGTTCCCAGCATAAATTAAACAAGGTGTGCAGCAGGCCTGCCACCACTTCCTCTCCAGCCCTTAGCATTTCGAGTGAAACTCTATCATATCCGGCAACCTTACCTGCTTTCATGCTTCTCATTGCTTTCATTATTTCATCTATACTTATCTCGCTACCTTCTTCCTCTTCTTTCGGAGTTCCTATTTCATTCAGTTCATACGTTGTCTCCTCACTCATAAACATGCTTTCAAAATATTCCTTCCATCTCTTTAAACTCAAAACTTCATCATTCAGAATATAGCCATTCTCATCTCTTATAGTATTCATTATAGGCTGTTTTGAACATCCCCTGGCAGTTCTTACGAGTTTCCAGAACATTTTAATATTTGCCTGGAAGTTATCCGATATTCTTCTATCATTCTTATCCGTTCTTTCTTGCTTTTTCCTTTCAACTACTTCTTTTACTCTTTTATTTAGATGTCTAAAGACTGCCTTTTTTCTTTCAAAATCATCATTCGTACCGCTTGAATTACCAGCCTTAGTTGCTAGTAAATCTAGCCATGCTCTCTTCTTTGCTTCAACTTCCGTACGTATCTCATCATCCCACCATAAAGTATTATTTTTCCTTTCATTCTTTCTTTTACTAATACCACATACTTCGGTAGCTGCATCTACTAAACCTTTCTTAACATTTTGCCATACATTCTCCAAGTCTAACTCATTCATACATAATTCATCCAAACCACTTACGTTTTCTTTCAGTCTACATTTAAACTTGTTTTTCTCACCTTCATCTTGTAATCTTTCTGTTCTAATACGCTGTAACGCAGTGGTAGACACAGATGACCGATGGCGCCACCGCCTGAATAGACCATTAATTCGGCATAAAACCAAAAAATGTTCCGTTCCTACGTTAGAACCCCGGTAAACCCTTGTATCCACCACTGCGCCCCTCAATCTTTCATCCACAATTATTAAATCTATCATGCTTCTATCGTCATCTCTTTCCAAAGTGTACATGTGAATCCTCTTGTGGCGAAAGAAAGTGTTCGTCACAAAAAGATTCTTTTCCATACATACAGTGAGGAGGCTTTCACCATTCTCATTTATACTTTCATCACCAAACGTTCCCAATATCCTTTCATAACCAAGCCTCCTCACCCCAACTCTTCCATTAAAATCTCCTAGCATAACAACATTTTCATTTCCCTTACATTTCATTAATACCATCCTTACCATTTCCCAAAACTGCTCTCGGATATGAGTGGGCTTAGACATGTCAGGGGCGTAGACCCCTAGTACAAACAACTTCTTTAAGCCCACTTTCAATCCTATCCATAGCAGTCTTGGGCTTACACATTCCCGCTCGAGCTCGTCTACACCAGACCAGTATGCGGTATACATGTCATGTGTAGTGACATCCTTCCCCCTTCCGTTTCGTCTCATTTACACATAACAAATCTATTCCTCTATCATACATCACCTCGCATACTTCATCCATTTTATCATTCATTGCTCCACATACATTAAACGTAGCCAGACGGGCCTCTGCAATCCACTTTTCGCCCCTCCGGGAGACAGAACGACGGGTGGCGAGCCTCGTCGCCGGTTTTCCTCCCGGAGATTCTTCGCACCCCTGCCCCATTAATGGGGCGCCGGGAACTCGGGGCCATTTAATGTTGCAGTAATAAGAAACATAGTCGGTAAGGGATGCCCTAGACGAAGTTTCAATTCGGCGGTAATTGGCAATTTATTTAATATGGGGGATATTCAACCGACGATCATATATGCGTAGACGTTTGAATCAGAAAGAAGCGGGAATGGTATGTCAGGATCGTGCATTTTATATAGATTAAGGGTGACAATAACACACAGTCCACCTGATGGTAAGTGGATGCTGTGGCCCATAGACATCTACATCTATCCTCGATTAAGGATCAAAATGCAGATGTATTCTTACCCCATGAGAACTATGATGGAATGCCTCGTATCCAGTAAAGAGTGCCTCCGGTTCTCTACACCCACTATACGAAACACAACAGAATCAAACTACTGTTTTACGCTGGTATTCTGTGAGAGCGTGGTCCTTCCCCGGTCGAACCAAGCCATTCGTGCTACAATCATAATATAGCTGCAGCATGGCTCTACCACGTTTAAAAGGAAGTCCGTAGCTCTGCCTATCCATCTGAGTGACAAGCGCGAGAGTGTATGTAGGTATATAATACTATAATAATATATAAACTGTAATATTTTACCAATGCATATGAAACTTCACATGACCCTATTAATTGAACAATTTAACAATAAAAGCATCCAAATACCATTATCTCATACAGTAATTACAAGAAATATTACTAAAAAAAATTAATTGTGCCTAGGATCTCAAATTACTATGGTAGGCGAACTATTGAATTTTTAATCCCAACTTTTATAAACAACATCCCGCAAAACATTCAAAACGATTTAAACACAAAAAACTATAAACGTAAACTCAAAAAATATTATTACAATAATATAAAGAACATCGTCGTATAACATCATTTAGAATCATAGTTATAATTTAGTTTGTATAATAGTGAAACAGCCTGTATAAAGTTAAGAAGACTGCGCTGTAATAGAACGGGTGACATTCCAGTGAGAATTGAATGGTGCTTAACTTACAAGATAAAGAATGCGTATTTATTTATATGTAAAGCAGTGCGTTAGTTACGAATGTGAGTACCAATACAAACCACTATTGGTTTAATGGTACAAATCAAGCAAATATGTAAGAATACTTTAGAATAAATAATAAATAAAAAAAAAATATGTAAGTACGTAAATAAGTGCAGTTTCTAGATGATAGTACTTGGATTCTATTCTTAATTAAAAAGAATTATTGATTAAAATAACAAAAAAAGATGCCTTCGGAGTATCTTTCGCCGGTCAGAGCAAACTAATTTCGAATCGTTTGAAAAAAATTATATTTTACAAATGAAATCCTAATATCGTAATATTTTTTCTTAAATATGCTTTGTTACCCCTGAGGACTAATATTGAATGCCTCCCAGCCATTCTAATATTTTCCGATGCTCTTTATTTACAATCCGAAACTTGCTGTTATTCTGAGAGAGCGTAGTCCGTAAACATTTCAGTCAACTAACTCTGCTGAGTGCTACAAAACCTATCCTATCCTTACCTATGCTGTTATATATGTATAAGTTGATAAGATTAATAGTTCTTCAAATATATTTTTTCCATATTGCACATAGTCTTCTAGTTAATAGCAAAAAATTAGTTTAAAGTAGTTTTTCAATAAGCAGATAAAGTCTCAGGTAAACGCTAGAAAGATTTTCTGTTACAATCACATTAATAAGATGTTGAGGGGTGGGGGTTTGTGAAGGGTGAGTTGGTATTTTTTTACCTCAATATTTCTAATATGAAGTCCCAGCGAAACACAGGTAATAAATAGCACGTATAAATAGCTACGTAGTTAGTTAGCTGTTGTTATTATTGTTTACATTAATTACGCTAAGTGTTAAAAAACAAGTAAACTTTTATGTAAAATTATATGTTTGTAGACATCTCTTCTCATATTACAAAATCTTTATAATTTTACATTTACTCATTGTTTTTGACGTTTATTCATAATTATCATCATCATCACTACAGCCCTTCACAAGTCGACTGCTGAAACATACGAAACACATCAGCAATAGCTGCCGCGTGGCTCTACCGCTTATAAAAACAAAGATATGAAATGAAGAGTGAATGTGGCTCATTATTCCGTTATCTGCTGACTTCCCGCCAGCATGAATTAAAAAGACACGAATGGAAATTCATAACGCTGTGTCAGTTTTTACTTTAATGAATGGTAAAAGTTGGGTGTGGAAGAAGAAGCATTAGAGTTTATTTCATCATCACTACAGCCCTTCACAAGTCTACTGCTAAACATAGGCCTCACCATGGAATGCCGCAAAGCACGGTCCTGAGCCACCTGCATCCATCGATTTTCTCAGATAATTTCCAAATAACACCGAATCCCTATGTAGAGTTAACGTTATCTAAACATTGTGAATATGTACATTTATATGGTTTGCGTAACACAACCTCAATCAAGGTTAGACTATTGTAGATCTATATATGCATATAGGTGAATAAAATTGAATTCTCTGTCTTTTTTTATAGCATAAGAGTGACAAACGAGCACACCGTCCACCTGATGGTAAGTCTATACTGTGGCCCATAGACATCTACATTTATCGTCGATTAGGAATCAAAACGCAGATGCGTTGTCACCCTTGAGGACTAAGATGGAATGCCTCGTTTCCAGTATAAAAGGGCCTCCGATTCTCTAAACTCACCATACGATACACAGCAGCATTAAGCTACAATTTTACGCTGGTATTCTGTGAGAGCGTGGTCTTTACCAGGTCGAGCCAACCCATTCGTGCTACCACCATAATATAGCTGCAGCGTGGCTCTAACACGTATTAAAACTGTCTGTAACGTTGAAATACCTGGCTTCTATATATTTATATATATTGAGGGGTCTGTCTGTCCAGGCTAACTTTAGGAAGTCTGAACTGATTGTAATGAAACTTTACGAACAAATAGAAAGTAATACCAGGAGGGATCTAGGCTCTATTTTATACTAAAGATATTAATAGTTATTTTGTAACTATCTGCAAAATAAAATAAAATAATGTGTCTTCCCTAGTTTGAAGAGCCCTTCCCACCCTCCCTCAATTGCGTGCACTAATCCCGTCACCACCAATCCCAGCACCACTACTCCCAATACCACTGACCACCACTTCTAGGAAAGACACACCATCGACGATAATACCACACGTATTTCGCCTCTCCACGAGGCATCTTCAGGTGATGTAGACTCTACGGCAGCTGACCGCTAAGTATCTTATCGGCTAAGTATCTTATCGGTCAGTCGCCATAGAGTCTACATCACCTGAAAAAGCCTTGCTGGGATTGGTGGTGACGGGATTAGTGCACGCAATTGAGGGAGGGCGAGAGGTGCTCTTCAAACTAAGGAAGACATATCATTTTATTTAATTGAGCGGATGGTTGCAAAGTAACTATTAATATCTTTATTATAATGGATTTCCGCAAAGTAACGCCTGATTCTATCGATTATCTATTTTATACGAAAACTTTGAAGATATTGTTTTTCGAAAATATGAAAAATTGATAAAATAAATACTCTTTGCTTATCCTAAATCTAAATAAAGCGACATCAATATATTCCATCCAGGCAAAGCCAGTGCTAGTCGCTAGTCATTTTATAAATCTTGCGATTATTTTATTTGACGTTTAAAAAACATTAAATCAAAGCTACTTACGGCACCGCCGCACTTAACATCGTCGGCCATCGGGAATTGTTTGCACCTGCCACTACCATAACACGACGAACAACATCAATCTTCGTTAAACAAACGTCAATTCAAGTTAATTAAAAACATGTTCACCTCGAACTGCAACAAAACAAATTCTCTCTCGTAAAGAATGTCATTATCCAAGACTGACACACGCAATGTTTACAAAATTTTTTGTTTATGTAGGGACGTAACGCGACTAGCCCGTCTCAAAGTTTGGGGGAGACTGCCTGCGCGCGCCACGTCGTGTTTCCATGGTTACCATTTGGAGGTTGTTTCTGTTGAAGCTTCAGCAGAAATTGATGTCAACTTAATCTATATTAATCATTTTCTAATGTAACCTAAGCCAATTTTCTCGTGTCCAGTCGACCCAGAAAACGTTTGCTTAGAAAACCTTGTTAAACTTTCCTTATATTAATTTGTAGTTTTCCTTGGGGATCGTAGGGTATTGGTAGTTTAAAACTAGTTAGTGTAAAGTTGATCATTGTGTACCTTTGAATGACGCCACTTTTTGGAGGTATTTTTATTTTCTTTCGAGGTATGTACATTTTTAAACTGTGCACTACACAGTAAATTAGTCGGACTCCCCGGCTGTCCTGCCTGGGAGGCGATATATAAATCAATTTCACATAGACAAACATCAAGAACTGAAATTTACAAAATCTGGCATCCGGAAAAACAAACAATTATTTGTAAGTCATACAAAGTCTTGTTCCGTGCGGAACTTGAAACCGCGGCCTCGAAACGTCGCAGCCAAATGTTTGACCACTGCGCTACTTATCTTTAAATTTCTCTTATCTTTAGTTTAATTGTATAATGCTTTAATGAAACTTGAACCATTTGCAAATACATCGAAACCTGATATAATAATTTCATTAATACTTGAACGAAAACGAATGTGACATAGGTATATGGTATGATATAAGTAAAAATAAATAAATGTAAAATAGATAAAATAGACAAAAGTAAATTGTCAGCCTATGTACTTCCCACTCCTGGGTACAGACCTCTAATATCTGAGAGAGTTAATATACATTACGTTTATATAAATATATTTGTTTATGTATATGTTACTTATAATCACCCTCGGCTTCGCGAGGGTGATTTCTGAACCTTGACAACAGCGCCACCTACCGAATCCAAGCTAAGAACCACTCAGGTTAACACAAAGGTCTACCTCTAAGATTCACCAAAATCGGTCAAGTCATATATGAGTGTAAGAATCGCGAACACACATACCAGATTTTATATATAAATATATTCGTTGGATGTCTCCCAACGTAAGTGTGTATTCTCTACATATTCTACATGTAGAGTTCTACAGGATGACAGCGTGATAGGTTATGTATGTTCTACATCTTTACTAACACCAAGTTTGAAAACTCTATCAAATAAGCTATTTAATAATTTAGATCTTACTCAGTAATATTCTGTGTTTTTCATAATTTTTAAGCATTACAAAATATTTTGCACAAAATGTCTGAACAACTTCTAATAAATTAATACCATTTTCATTTACTACCAATAATATCCACCCCATAACGTGCTGTAGGTGTCGTAAAATGCAACAGAGGGATACAAATCAGGAGATGGGCAGCAGCGTCTGCCTAATAACGACTAAAAATAAAAAACTGCGGTTGCCAACCCGCTAGTCAAGCCTGACAACTATGGCAAATATCCTCCTGTGATTCAATCTATGGGGAGGCCTATGTTCAGTAGTGGACTTTAATAGGTTGTAACGGTAACAGTAATACCAACTAAATAATATGTGGCACTCCTACGAAAGGCAGATTGTAGCGTTTAATATCGGTACAGAACTCTATTAACCCATAAAAGAACATAGTTCACTTATAATGAGCTTATAAACTATTTTACAAGTATATAGTACATATAATATTCAAACATGTCCAGCTCATCGCACTTTTTCATTAGGTAGGTGTTAAAAATGCTGTCGTTAATGTAGTGCTTCAATTTTGATTTAAAAAGGCCGAATGAATCGCACTCTTTTATATCATTAGGTAATTTGTTGTATATTATTTGTGCTCCCTCAAACATTATGTTCCTGTTACCTTGCCTAATTTTTGGTGTCAGCAAACAAATCTTATTTGTGTTTTTTAAATGATGCTTGTATGCTTGTGCTTGTAACTGGTACGATTTGTGAAAGATATTTCGGAGTGAATTTTGTTTGTAAATTTTTTTTGTATTAGAATTCAAGTTGTGTATTCGTACATTTGCTTTAAGTTAAATAAATGTGATTATTCACATAGTTGTTTGTATTAGTTAAGCGATCGTATTTAAAAATGGTTTTAATAATTTCATTTTGTAATATTTGTAAGCTTATAAGGTTTGTTTGTGCAGCACGTCCCCACACTTCAATAAGATACTCTAAATGTATTTCACAGGCGAGTTATACAAGGTCATTCGAACCCTGCTCGGTATAAAACTAATTACTATTCTACGTAACGCACCATTCAAAGCAATTAGTTTCGACCCAACTTTTTCGATGTGACATTACCAAGTGAGTTTATCATCCAAATTCAGTCCTAAGTATCGCTCTTAGTGCAAGCGGTGGATCAATATTCATTATTAATAATTAGCGTTATGTGCTGAGGGATTGTTTTGTTTTTAGCCGCAAATATCATATAAGAGGGTTTTTTGCATTAACAGTTGGAATATTACAATGGCAACAGTTATTATAGATATTCAAAGCTTTTTGTGCTTCATTAATGTCTGTACAAAAATAAAAGAGACAGGTATCGTCCGCATATAATGTTACGTTTCCTATTAACCCTATCTTAGTTGCATTATTAACATATATTAAAAATATCAGGGGCCCTAGTATTGATCCTTGCGGTATGCCATATTTCATAAGCCGAGGGCTGCTACAGAAATCTTCTATATTTGCATACTAAAACCTATTATTTATGTATAATTCAAAAATTTTAAATGCATTTCCCGTAGTACCCAAGTTCTCGAGTTTACGAATGGTAAGAAATGGAGTAAACGAGGATAGTGTGGCTGATTGTGTTAAACGCCTTTTGCAAGTCAATGAAAATTTCTAAACAGAGGTTTTTGTGGTCGATATTTGTTTTATTTTTGTTATAAAATCTATGGTAGCCTAAAGTGTGTTCGATTTGTTTCTGAACCAACACTGGGAATCAGATATGAAATTAAGGTTCGATAAGTGATCATTTATTCGATTGTAAAAAACTTTCTCGAAGACCTTGGATATTACGGGCAAGATAGGTATTGGTCTATAGTTACCGGAATCAGTATTAGTACCCTATTTGCGAATGGGGGTCACTCTTGATATTTTCAGGCTATCTGGAAAATAACCTGTAGTAAGGCATTTATTTATGCACCGTGTTAGGTTTTCAGTCAAAAGGCTGGCAATACATTTAATGGATTTAGTACTTACTCCGTCAATTCCTATACTCGTGTCTGCATCTAGATCATTCATTATTTTAAAAACCTTATCTAAAGTGCATGCAGCCATTTTCGTTAATTGATCAATAGGAATATCCTTTTCATAAGTTAAAATGTGTGCTGAATTAGTTTGGTGTTTTAAATCCACCATTAACAGTTAAAGAATTAAATATAAGTTTTGGGGTTTAGTAGCTGGGGTGTTTATAAAATTCCACGATTTTTACGTTTTACATGTTTATAAAATTCCACGTTTCTTTTATTGTTTGAATTTGTTACAGTAGTGTTTTTCTTTAGTATCCTTGATTAAGACTCTTACTCTGTTTCTTTCAGCTACAAAGTTTTCTTTTTTTGTTTTCTGTTGTTTCCATAGTAAATTTCTTTTGTGGATTTCTGTGATAATTTCTTTGTTAATCCGGTCCTCTTTAGGTATGTTTAAGATTTTTTCTTTAGTGACTCAGCTTTCTTCAATGCTTTATCTCTATAAAAATTTCAAAATCCCCATAAATGTAGTTTTTATTTTCAAAGTCAGCTTCTTTGATAGTCTTCTACAATTGAGTATAATCTATAGCTGAGTATTTTTTTCGTATTTTTGGTGTATGATTTTGCTTCAGCAATTCAAGAGAAATCTATTTGTGATTGGCCATGGGTGTATCTATTATAGTAAAGTCGGAAGGATTTTTTTTTCATTTAGAGTAAAGTAAGCAATATGATTTACTTACCTCTCTTGGACGTCTTGAATCCAACTAACTGATTAACAAGATCTTGACTTATAAAGGAAAATTTACCTAAAATCGTTCATATAGGCAAATCTTGCAAAAAATGAATTCACAATGGCGTCTACTAGATACTAGATGGAGTGACCAGTGCAGGATGTCAATGGGTGCAGGTGTCTCAACACTGTATTTTATGGCATTTCTTGGGGGAGGTTAAATATTAAGGATGAAACGGTTTATAAATAATTTTCATTTTTTAAGTCATTTTGGCTGCCCGGTTGATCTAGTGGTATTAAACGTGATTGCTAATTATGAGGTCCCGTGTTCTGATCTTGGGTCAGACCAAAATCAGTTATTGGCCGTTGCTGTGCGCTTTATCTCTCTCCGGTCGTGTCGGATTACCATCCCATCGGTCTATAACAGTACAACTGTGCTTGCCCATGTATGCGTTGCGGTACTACAATCCTGTCCTGCCTAGTTTGTTCTGGGTGCGGTGACCAAAATTCTGTTGGGAGACATTATAAATACAAATTTAAAAATTTGCAATTTCAATTAACAAAGTAGAATCATCGAAAACCTTACAACATATTGTTGAATTTAACTTAATAGTACCTATCGGAAAAACGTTAGATCATAAACACATTTCAAATTAAATACAATTTTTATTAATGTACAGACTGGACTTCGTAAGTGGATTCTGCGCGTTTAAAGCCTCTGGTGACGACAATATTTCAGTTCCACTACAGAGAATTTAGTTAAGACAAGTTTGATTTTGTTATAACACAAATAAAGCGACACATTTAAGAAAATACCTAAGTAACCTAACATGTCTTAATTTGGATCTGAGGTATTCCGTCTTAGTCATAAAAGGTGACAACCCATCTAAAGGATTCACTAGCCAATGTGAATTCGCTAGTGATTTCAATTTTATGCAGGAAAAAAAGAATGTTAGTATTTTTTGTCTTTACACTAGGAAGCCATAATCTTGATAATATATTGCAAACACAAGACATGTTGATCTGTGACTGTGCCATGTTGGTCTGAGACATATGTCCCGTGTACGTGTTGGACTTATAAAATACAAAAGAACATGCCAACAGCGTTACTTGTGATTGTGTAGGCGATGGGCTAGTCACGTATCACTTCTTTAGCAATTTTCCATCAAAACCTATTTTTGACTAATCGTGGTCTCAGAGGCAAGACGTAAATTATGTATGATATTTCAAATATGTACTTATTTTTATTATTTGTATTATTACAAGCATTTTTAAATAATATATATGTATATATATATATATATATATATATATATATATATATATATATATATATATATATATATATATATATATATATATATATATGTGATATATATATATATATACATGGCGAGCCGTAGTAGCTAAGATGGTTAACACTCGCTGTAAATATAACAGAATGCGAGTAACCTGGGTTCGCCGGTACCAATGAAATTGTCAGTTGCAAAGTCTAAGTGCTGATTTACCACGTGCTTGGCGGTGAAGGAAAAATATCGTGAGGAAACCTGCATGTCTGAGGAAAATGAAAAAAAATATTTCGAAGACATGTGAAGTTCGCCAACACGCATTGGGGCAGCGCGGCGGACACTTCCTTGCCCTAAAACCCTCTCAGAAATGAGGGGAGGCCTGTGCCCAGCAGTGGGATGTAAATAGGCTGTAACTTTACTTAACTTTATATATATATATACATAAATACATGATGACCTTTCTTACCGTCTGGAAAAAATAGGTTGTAACATGTGAACGGAGTATGAACGGCCTATGGTACTGATATTTTACAAAAATAAAAACAAAAATTTTGAATTTAATAAATTAATTAATTTAAACCTATCGAAAATCAATTTATTTACGAACGGCAATAAAACAATAAATTTTGTAGGCAACTTTGACCTTGTCACTTCGCAGGATGCCTATATGTGACGGTATAATTAAAAAAAAAACAAATAAAGCTAGGTTTTACCAAATCAGAAAAGTTAAATCCAGGTTATGGGCTACACTTTTCACATGAACCTGAACCCTGAATGAACCTGAGGAAAAACACCCAGCACTCATCACATAACATACCACTAATTGTCAAGCGAGGTGCTTAATTGGGAAAACCGCTATTGATGAAATAAATAATTAGATAACAAACTACTTTTATTAATTTTATGATGTTTTTAGCATGCTTTAAAGGGTTATTATCCTACAGTAGAATTTTATAGCTGATGAAGCAGAAAAAGAAGAAAACAAACGCGATTAAATCTGTTAAAATAATTTTATTTAAAACAGTATTTTCATTTAAACGTGTAAGTTCAAATAATCAACAAAAAGCTTAATGCTTGGTTGTAGCATTTAATTTTACGGCTGATTTAAACTGCGGTAGAATTGACCCAGTGACCTCGAAACGATTTATTTTAAATCACAGCCGCGACTTTAGATCAATAGGCTATTTGAGTGACATTTCTTGCTAAGCCTATATTTTAAAACGGGTGATATTACGTGTTTACGTGTTTGTAATGTAGAGTTCTAATCCACACGACCTTATTTTAAAGTTTATAAGGAGTGGTCTAATTAAAGTTCTGGACATATCAAGATGTCTTCTGACATTGACATCTTTACAACATTACAATGTTAACTGAAATTATCCGAAACTAGAATTAAGATACACCGTGCAGTGGCGGTGTAAGAATATGCACTACCCCATATCGTGCCGTGGGTGTCGTAAGATGCTACAGAGGCAAAAGAAACAAGAGATGGGCAGCAGCATCTTCCTTTTTTATAAAGAATAAGGGTGACAAACGAGCACACAGTCCACCTGATGGTAAGTGGGTGCTGTGGCCCATAGACATCTACATTTAACCTCGATTAAGAATCAAAATGCAGATGCGTTGTCACCTTTGAGGACTAAGATGGAATGCCTCGATTCCAGTAAAATGGGTCTCTGGTTTTCTACACTCACCACACTAAACGCAGCTGCATTATGCTGCTATTTTGCGCTGGTATTGTGTGAGAGCGTGATCGTTCCCCGGTCGAGCCGACCCATTTGTTCTACAACCATAATATAGCTGCAGCGTGGCTCTACCACGTATGATATATTCCTGATAATAATTCAAAATAATAAAAAACTGCGGTTGCCAAGCCGTCTGCCAAGTGTGGCAACTATGGGGAAAGCCCCTATGACGTCATCTACGGGGGAGGTATATGTTCAACAGTAGACTTCAAAAGATAATGGATAAATGGAAAGGCTTCAATTATAGCTAAGTTTCTTGTGCACATAACTATGAAAGTAATACCGTTGAATGGTTAAAGTCAATTAACTTCTTTATTTTATAAGTCTTAGTCGTGATTCTTGTATTAGAAAAATATGAAACAACAGCTATCATACTCTGCAGTTTTCAGCCCGTGTCTTGCATCCTAGCTTGACAAGGTATCTACATTGTAATAACGCTTCCTGTTTCTTCAAACTAATCTCTGTACTACAGTGTTCAGCACAGCTGTAAGCTTTACTGGTTCGCCTTTACTTCACGGCACTCTTGCAAATTGCTTGCCTTTTTCTCGACTGCCCATGGACACAAAGCAACTCTTGGCGCTTCCACCTTTTTTTTTCAGTAACTAGACTGCACCATTGACCTAAGGGTATTTGTTTAAATTCATATGATTTAAGTAATTTTAATCCAAATTATAATTTAGGTATTTATCTTATTGTAATTGATAGAATCTTCGATCAACAATACCAACTAGATGTCGGGTCGGCGCAAGAAATCCATCTCAGTAAATAAGAGCGCACATGAGACGTGAGTCGTGAGCTCTTTCATGTGAGAGTGTAGCTCGCAAGGCAATAACGGGAAAAAGAACTTTATTTGTTATACCTTAAGGTTGATTTCACATTAAATGTTATTTAATTTATGTCTTTTCATAGTTTATATTCATGCGGACAGTATTTAGCTATGATTTTGTACGTGACCCGTTATCTAGTTGGTATTGTTGATCGAAGGATAGAATCAAGCGTTACTTTGCGGAAATCCATTATAATAAAGACATGAATAGTTACTTTGCAACCATCCGTTCCGTCTTTCCTAAAATAGTGGTGTTGGGAATAGTAGTGCTGGGATTAGTGGTGACGGGACTAGTGCGTACAACTGATGGAGGGCGGGCGGTGCCCTTTCAACTAGGTGAGACACATCATTTTATTCATTTGAGCGGATGGTTGCAAAGTAAATATTAATATTTTTATTTATCTTATTACTACTTTTGACCACTAATCCCTATCGTATCGTGAGTGTCGAAAGAGCCGACAGCGAGAAAGTGAAACCGGAGATGGACAGCAGTATCTTTCTGATAACGACAAATAATAAAAAACTGCAGTTGCCAACCCGCGGGCCAAGCGTGGCAACTGTAGCAACGATAGCAAATATCCTCTGTATGAAGCAATCTGTAGAAATATGTTTAGCAGGGACTAATGTACGAATAAATGTGTTGTAAAAATTTACAACACGATAGTAAACTTTCTCACCGAAATCTTTTCATGATGGCTTGTGGTTAGAACGAATTACTTCGGTCCGTAAAACTTGCGAAACGTATAAGTCAACTAATGGCCAATGAAATTTCTGCTTAAGCTAAATAAATTGAGCTTGATGTGACGGCCCAATATTATTATTAATAATTAAATTCAATATAAAGGGGCGTCAAAAATAGTCTTAAAAGATATATACTAAACAATAAAATTATATTAATAACCATAAAGTTAATATAAATACATTTCAGACATTAGACCAATAACATAGTAAATAAAAGGCAAAATATTGTCTTCCATAATAAATAAATTTATTAAAAACTTAAAAAAAATATTTAAAATAAGATAAATTAAAAAAAAATACAAGTCGAAAATATTATAAAAATAAAGAAAAATAACATTTATAAGATAATTAGAAAATTTCTTGAAAATTGTCTAAGTCGTTGAAGGAGTTCGTGTATAAAAGAAATTTCGTGTGAAAGTTGTGGAAGGAGTTCACGTATTGGTGGAGCCACGTGTTTAAGGCTGCCGAAAATCTAGTTCCCCGGTCAAACCTCAAACCTATTACGCGAGATATTAACTAAAGTGGACTGTATTTGCGATTGCTTCTATGCTTATGTAAAAGCGACTACTATAGCATGCGGTACAATGCACTCGCTCTTCCCTAAACTAAAACTATTACTTGCCAAATCGATGAAAGGAATCCTGCCTGATGGGGAGAACACAGAATTGGAGCGGTTAAACAATTATTAAATATTAATCAGGCAGTAAATTAAGGAATGTTGACTCACCGGGGTTCTTCTATCCTTTAGAGCACTATAGCGGCGATTTCCGGAACCTCCTCTGGACAGACACTCTGGGGCCCCAGGGGTGCGTCAGGAGAGAAGCGTTGTAGTTCAACGACGGCTGCGGCGGGAAGAAGCGCGCGCGTCGGTCGCGCGTGTCTTATATATCCTCGGGTCCGATGATTACGCGATGTTCTAGAATCGTCTTCTTTCCCCTCCCACCCCATCACCCCGATGTGTCGATAGGAGGGTACGAATGATATCGTTTGGGAAAGGGAATAATGATTCGGCAAGTTCCTACCGTCAAAAATAAAAACGCGAATGGTTTTCCGCGCAACCATCTCCCCCCGCCCTTGAAGGATTTCCTTCAAAACATAACTAAACAACTAGAGCTAAGATCAACTAACAAATAACTAACTAACGCTAAGATTACCTAAATTCAACTACAATTTTAATCTAGAAATCTAATTTAAATTATGGAAGAGGCAAGGGGCACAAACGGACAACAGGACGTAGGTAAGACCCAACCGTGGTCTTAACGCGAGCTATCCTAATTACTCCGTCGGAACCGGGAAAGACCTCCTCGACGATTCCTAACGGCCAGTGGAGAGGCGGCGTATTCTCCTTAGTGAGCACAACTACCGTTCCTACAGCTAAAGGCTCTGTCGCTGTGTTCCATTTTTGCCGAGACTGCAAAGTATGCAAGTATTCCATCCTCCATCGTTTCCAAAACGATTGCACTAACCGATCTAATAATTTGTGGCGTGCGGAAATGCTAAGTCTGTTCTCATCCATATCCGCGGCGGGCAGATACCTTAGAGGCGTTAAATTCAAAAAATGTGCTGGAGTTAGAGCCAGCGGTTCCGAGGGGTCACTAGATAACGTCCGACAAAGTGGGCGGCTATTCATTACGCATTCAATTTGAGCGAGCACCGTACTTAGCTCTTCGAAGGACAAAATTTGATCTCCTATTACTCGGTATAAGTGGCTCTTTAGACTTTTAATATTAGTCTCCCAATTGCCCCCAAAATGACTCGCGGCTGGGACGTTCAGAGACCACTCAATGCGGTTCTCGGCTAGAATGTGAGCGAACTCCGAATTATAATACTTGCTAGCTAAGAGCTCATGTAGTTCCGATAGAATACGTTTTGCACCGACGTAGTTCGTACCGTTATCCGAATATAATTTACTTACAGGGCCTCTGCGGGATAGAAATCTTTTAAATGCACCCATAAAGCCTGCTGTGCTTAGATCACCCACGAGTTCTATATGCACTGCTCGAGTAGTTAGACATACGAAAATGCAGACGTAAGCCTTTGTGGATCTTATACCGCGCCCGCGAGTGAGCGTGACCTTAAACGGACCAGCAAAATCAGACCCGGTGTGCGTGAAGGGCTTTACTGATTGTATCACTCTGCAAGATCTAAGTTCCGCCATTTCCGGAAATGACGGCTTGGGGCGTGCCCGAAAGCAAGCTATACATCTGTGCACCCGATTGCGTATTAAACTACGTGCAGAAAGAATCCAATAATTCTGACGCAAGATCGACATCAATAAATCGGGGCCAGCGTGCGAGTTCAATTTATGATGATAATCGACTAATAAGTTCATGATATGGTCTTTACGCGGTAAAACTATAGGGTGCCGTTGGTCGAAACTCAATTGCGAGTTGGACAAGCGTCCACCTACCCTTACAATCCCATCCTGTAAAAATGGCTTAAGGCGTTGAAAGGCGCGACTACAAGCTCTATTCGATTGTAATCTTGTAATTTCTTCGGAGAAGTGCGCACGTTGAAGTTCACGTAATACTAGCGACTCGGCATAGTTGTAATCGGATGCTAAGATATACGAACGTCGCGGTAAAAGCTTCGCGAATCGACAAACGTAAATTACGATACGCAATAATTTCGACCAAGAGGACAAGCGGTTCGCCAGAGCAATAATTGGAGAAACCTCGCTCGAAACGCTCGCCACTAGAGCGTGTCTCCTCTCTTCCGGCGGTTGTGACACTGACGAAGGTTCGAAATCGGTTATTGGCCATTGTGAGGGATCCAAGTGAACCCAAGAAGGTCCATGGAACCAAAGCGGGTGGTCCATTATTTGCATCGGGGTGAGTCCCCGGGAGAGACAATCGGCAGGGTTTTCCTTACCGGACACGTGATAAAAGTTCCGCGTTTCTAACTCGTCTTGGATCTTGGCCACTCGGTTCGCGACAAACGTATCCCAACGGTGGGGTGAAGAATGAACCCAACATAAGGCGACGGTGGAGTCGGAAAAGGCAAATATCCTTTCTATGTGAACTCTATCCCTACATGCGCCGATAACTGTGGTAATAAGCTTGGTGAGTACTAATATTGCGCAAAGCTCTAAGCGCGCCAGAGAGACACCCTTACGGGGGAGACTCTCGACTTAGAACTAATGAGGCTAATCGAATTTCTACCATTATTCTGGACATGGAAATATACAACCCCCCGTAAGACCTCTCGCTGGCGTCTGCAAATCCAACGACCGTTATGCTGCTATTTCTATCGACATTTATATGACGCGGTATTTTAATTTCTCTTAGTAAAGGAAGTTCCTCTCTAAAGCGCTGCCACAATCGAACAATGCTGTCAGGCGGCGAGTCATCCCAATCACATTCAAATAACCAAAGTTGTTTAATCAAAAGCTTAGCGTACAATACCACAGGAGCTACGAAACCCATGACGTCCCATAATCTAGCAACGCATGACAGTATTGTGCGCTTTGTGCATTTCTCTACGGGCGGATTTACCTTAAGGCTAAACACGTCGGACTCTGGTGACCAACACAGACCGAGCACCTTGTGTGTATCGGAATCGTCGAATTCCTTTATCGCCGAAAGACGGTGTGATAGTGGGATTGTATCTAAAACCGTACGCGAATTACTAGTCCACTTCACAAGATCGAATTGACCCGATTTCATGAGCCTTATGACTGCGGCGGTGGTTAGGGTGGCCTCCTCCACGCTATCGACCGAATACACAAAATCATCCATATATAATCCGTTCTCAATTGCCCTCTTAGCTTTAGGATAAGAGGGACCTTCATCGTGAGCGAGCTGTCTCACCGTGCGTAACGCATGAAATGGGCTCGACTTTAAACCAAAACAAACGCGGTTAAATTCAAACACCATTAGAGGTTCCTTTGGGTTGAAGCGATATAAAATGCGTTGGAATCTACGGTCGCATTCACGGACCCCTATGCAAAGAAACATTTGGCGAATATCGGCGGATAGTGCTATACTAAACAAACGAAAATTGACTATTATATTAAATAAACTGCCCTGTAAATTTTGCCCACTATAGAGGATATCGTTAAGCGACAGGTGAGTGCTAGTTTTAGCACTAGCGTCGAGCACTACACGTAATTTAGATGTAAGTTTGTCCTCTCTAATGACTCCGTGGTGTGGTATAAAATACGACGGTGTGTCTTCGTAGTTATCTAATTTCGAAGCCACAAGCGATATGTAACCTTCTCTTATATATTCGTTAATGACGCCGTCGTAAGCTTCCTTTAACTGGGGCGAAGCGAGCATCCTACGCTCCAAGCTGTAGAAACGCTTTTCCGCCATTTGACGCGAATCGCCGAGAGATAAAACATCTCCTTTAAAGGGTAGCGCTACACTATATCTACCGTCGCGATCACGAACGGTCGTGCGGACGTAAATTTCCTCGCATAACCTGTCATCTGGACTAGCTATAGGTGGGACGTTCACCTCCTCCATCTCCCAAAATTTGCGGACTAACGACTCGAGCGGTTCGACAGTCATACCACAATAAGAGGTTGCCGAAATACTATCTAGGATGGGGGCGGAGCCAAGGATCACATAGCCCAATACGGTTTCCAGTGCGTAAGGCGCGGTATGCGAGGAGTTGCCCCTGACCTTATTGTTTAACAAAAGATAAGGGAAAAGCGATGCCCCAATGAGCATGTCTATGTTTCCAGGAACGGCGTAAGTGTCGTCTGCTAGAGGCAAATTTTTAAATTCAATCATTGCCGAGGTGTCAACCGAAACGGTTGGCAACCGTTCAGTGACCCTATCTACTACTAGTGCATTTATATCAAAGTTAACATTACGATCTATCCGAGAATAAAATTTTAAATTTATATATCCCTGTGTCGCTTTACTAGTACCTCCGATGCCTTTAACTACAGGACATGAAAGTGACCTATTTATTACTAAACCTAAGCGCTGACAACATTGTCGTGTTATAAAGCTATTTTGGGCTCCGCTGTCCAGCAGTGCACGGACGCTTTGTTCGTTTCCACGCGAATCCCTAACCAAAATACGCGCCGTACCCAGTAACACGGTCGAAGGAGGTTGTACTCCCATATTTGCCAATGAGCACAGAGCGACATCACCAGGTCGACCGCTAGAATCGTTGACCTTAGTAGGGGTGAATTCCTTATCCGCCTTACTTGACGCCGCTATGTTGCTATTTTCAAAATGTAATAGCGTGTGATGTTTCCTGGCGCACTTGCTACATACGGAACTCGAATTGCATTTTGCAACTAAATGCTTATCGCTTAAGCAGTTCAAACATAGGTTGTTTGTCTTTACTAACTTATAACGTTCGCTTGGTGAATATTTACGAAAAGTCGCACAATTATATAAATTACCGTGTTTATCTTTACATACTATACAAGTATGCTGGAGTGATGTCGGCGTAGCGGTTACGTAAGTTAACGACCCTGCTATTTTAGATGGTTGAGTCTGTCTACGGTCGACGCACCTTTTAATCTCCTGTTTAACGTTCGGAGAGCGCTGCATCACCTTTATTTGATCTCGCACGAACGATGCTAATGAATGAAAGGAAGGCATCTCCGAGCTACGATGCTCCATTTCAAACGCACGCACGGTGTCGGAGTCTAATTTCTTTAATGCTATATGGAGAAACACCACGTCCATAAGGTCATCAAACTTCAAATTCTTAAGTGCAGCCACCGATGCCACAAATTTATCTAGAAACTGCTCTAAGCCGTTGATGTTCGCGGATGATATAGGTTTAAGATCGAATATCTGGTTCAAATATTCGGAAGCTAACATTCTCCTATCTTCATATTTAGTTTTAAGCGTTTCAAATATTAATACGTAATTGTTTGCTGTAGGTGTAAAACCCGAGCAGATCGACTGTGCTCTGCCACTAAGTTTGCTAATTAAGTAATATAATTTTTCAGCGTCCGATAACGATGGGTTGTTGTGTATATTGTTTTGAAAACTACTGAAGAAGAAGGGCCACGTCTTAATATCACCATTGAATACCGGAATATCTATTGGCGGTAACCTAATTGAGTCACGAGGGCGTACCTGTATTTCCTGCTTTGCTTCGCTTTGAGATTGTAGGAGTTTTGCAGTTCTTTTTACGCGACACAACATATCTTCGAATGCCAGCAGCGGTTGGTAGTTCACTATGTATTTCGGGTCGCTTTGTAATTCCAAATGATTAATTTGGTCTAATATTCTTTCGTAATCTATCCGCAAAGTATCTATCGTTTCGATTTCATTCAAAAAGGCTTCCCGCACTGCCTCTATACTAATGTTCTTTATATAATTACTTATATTCTGCACACGCGAAAAGAGTATGTCCCTCTTGGCATAAAGCGTTTTAATTTTGATTTCACTTCCACTAACTGCCATTTTAAATTATTATAATAAAGTTATATTAATCACAATTAATCTCACACGCATAAACGACGTAGGATGAACACTCGGCGTGCCGTATTACGTAATCAGATCGAACACCCGTTGCGGTTGAGTCTACGCGTCGTTTGCTAAACCTAATAATTTTATCAAATTGTGGGTAAGCGTATCAAACGGTTGCTATCACACCGTTTCAATTGTTTAATAATTCTGTTTGCGAGTACCAAATCAAATTTTTAATTTAAACGAACACTATTTAAGACTATTCCATAAATTACATTGCGTTATCTAAACAATTAATTTAAAATTCGACCAGAAAATGGTTGGATAACCACTAAACACCAATCCAGATCCTGCCGAAGTGACCATAAAATGGTGGAGCCACGTGTTTAAGGCTGCCGAAAATCTAGTTCCCCGGTCAAACCTCAAACCTATTACGCGAGATATTAACTAAAGTGGACTGTATTTGCGATTGCTTCTATGCTTATGTAAAAGCGACTACTATAGCATGCGGTACAATGCACTCGCTCTTCCCTAAACTAAAACTATTACTTGCCAAATCGATGAAAGGAATCCTGCCTGATGGGGAGAACACAGAATTGGAGCGGTTAAACAATTATTAAATATTAATCAGGCAGTAAATTAAGGAATGTTGACTCACCGGGGTTCTTCTATCCTTTAGAGCACTATAGCGGCGATTTCCGGAACCTCCTCTGGACAGACACTCTGGGGCCCCAGGGGTGCGTCAGGAGAGAAGCGTTGTAGTTCAACGACGGCTGCGGCGGGAAGAAGCGCGCGCGTCGGTCGCGCGTGTCTTATATATCCTCGGGTCCGATGATTACGCGATGTTCTAGAATCGTCTTCTTTCCCCTCCCACCCCATCACCCCGATGTGTCGATAGGAGGGTACGAATGATATCGTTTGGGAAAGGGAATAATGATTCGGCAAGTTCCTACCGTCAAAAATAAAAACGCGAATGGTTTTCCGCGCAACCACGTATAAAAGAAAAGTTTCCTAAGTTATGGAAGGTGTTCATGTACCTATAGATGTCTTGTATACAGGAGCTGCCGGAGATACATACCTGTAGTTGTACATATATATGGGGTGGTCGGGAACCCGACTGCCTGAAGTACTGTAGCACAATGACTAGTCCTATATTAGGGACTTGGGATATTAAATTCAATGATACAAAAGCAATACTATAGAAGGTCTCCATGATGAATTTGCATTACAATAGTAGGGTCGTGGGTTCGAACCCTATATATTAATGACTTATGAAAGTAAGGTCTATGATACAAAAGCAATACTATAGAAGGTCTCTATGATGAATATGCATTACAATAGTAGGGTCGTGGGTTCGAACCCTATATATTAATGACTTATGAAAGTAAGGTCTATGATACAAAAGCATTATTATTGAAGGTCTCCTTGATGCATAAGCATTGTATGGGGTGGTCGGGTGACCGACTGCTCCTAGTACTGTAGCAAAATGACTAGTCCTTATTAGAGACTTGAAAAGGAATATTATGGTAGCGTGTATGCTGCTTCACGAGCAATTGGTCCGAGGTAAACTTGGACTCGCTAACCGATGTGTCCTAGACATATCATCTTAGTGCTGGTGGTAAGCGGGTTTGTTGTAGCAATGCGGCTTTCCCGTGGACATCGCTCACCCATACCGTTTGTGGGCGACGTCGTAGCGCATAGCGATGCGTCGTCTATCTTTCGGATTGGGATGATGAGTGTATTTGGTAGCACTTTTAAGTGTAACAGGCATACTCAACTTCATGTCTTAGTGCATTAGCGCTATGATACGTGGAGTTTTGTTCATTGGCGTCTTAGTGGCGTGCTACTATGATACGTTGGTGATATTTTTTATATAACAACAATAAAAACTTTGTTACCAAAATCGATAGGGGTCATATGGGTGTGTTGTGAGGGGGCGCCATTCGTATGATAGTTGCATTGATGCTTACTGCTACTTGCGGTATTGCGTCTCGTGATGGATCTGCGGGTGTGCTGCGCCTGATTCGACGCATTCTTGTGGTTCTGGTCGATGGAGGTATGCAGGTGGTGATGTCTGCTGGGATGTATGGGGGACCTTGGGATGGTGTAAGCCCGACGATAGTCGTATTGATGCTTGTTGCGTTCTGCAGCGTTGCGTCTTTGCGATGGTTGTTTGGTGGGACGCTATTCTCAATGGCGCTCTCTGCGTCTTGGTTTGACTCACGCCTGAGTAGCTTTGCCCAAGTCGGGTCCCTTCATTAGGGGGCTGCAGACTGTCTGCCCTCCATGATGTTTTATATAACAACATAATAATATATCTCTGTAACTTTCCCACCTTTGAATGATTGAAGGAAACTTGTTGGTGGGTGAGATAAACATGATCGAAAATGCATTTACTCAACGTCAGTGACACAAACCCTTTCTGATGGCGAATTATTACTCTTATCTTATAACTGCCTTTTGGCTATATCTGCCGTTGTATTGGTTGGTTGAGCATATGTGTCGACCTCATGCGGGTGGTAGCTGGCGGGAGGATCTGAGGAGACTCTCAAGGCTGCGGCCGAAAGCCGCACAACGTGGGACCCCATTCCCTTGAGGTGAGCGGTAGACTCATGACACGCTCTGCGGCTAGTAGCCGTGCTGATCATGCAATTGGTGGTGATGCCATACACTTACATCACGTCTGCAGGAGCGGCGGTCTGGCAGGTGGTGACGCTCACGGAGGGTTTACGGCCAGTGTGCCTATTTGCCTAAACCGTGTGACGTACATTCACTGTGACTGGATTCGTTCGTATTCTGTATGGCGTTTACACGCATTGACATGCGCGACTTCGGTCGATGTTTGTGCTTACGCACTAACAAGGGGCCAAGCCTCTTTTACTGGTTCGCCAGTTATTTTGCTGTGGACTACGGTCCAGTTCCCGAATTAACGTTCCCTTCGGGGGGAGTGCATCAAAATGGTTGGCGCTCACCGTGCACGGCGTGTGTTAGGAGAGCGAAGCCCTTGTATCGGATATTTTGTATAAATATATTTTGAGCCTTTTCCGAGCGGGAAGGGATAATTAATAATGTAAACCTGATACAAGTGGAATAGGGACGTTTTATGTTCTTAACCTTTCTCGAGCCCTGTCTTCGTGAACGGGGTTCACTTAGCTTATAAGGCACTACCAACAGCTTTCAATTGCTCTAGTGAATATTCATTCTTCCAAAAGAACCTGAACTAAGTTACTAAACAAACACAACGTAAATAAGGGTCCTAACTAAGACGATCACGCCAAAATATTACAAACGGCCTATTATTAAACCTTTAGAAAGATCATTTAGAAAGATCAAAACATATCTTAATTATCTTGGTCACATATATATAATTTTTATCGAAAAGGGGTAAATTAATTATATCTAATATATTTATTATATGAGAGAGGGCGGAAGCGTTACAATGACATATAAAAGTTCTAAAAGAGCGTTAAAAGTTTTTACAAACTATTATTAATCTATTGTTTCTACAAATGTTTAAAGCCTGACTTATTTTTATTAGATTTTTTTTTGTATAATAAGGATGACAAACTACAGTCCACCTGGGGGTAAGTGGATGATTTGACCCATAGATATCTATATGTCACACCTGAACAATTAGATGAAATGCCTCGTTTCCAGTGGAAATGATCTCCGGTTCTTACGTTCCGGTTTACACGTGGTAGAGCCACGCTGCAGCTATGTTATCGTTGTAGCACGAGTGAATGGGCTCGACTGGGAAAGGACCACGCTCTTACAGAATACCAGCGTAAAATAGCAGCATAATGCAGCTGTGTTACGTAAGGTAAGTGTAGAGATCCGGACACCCATTTTTTACATTTTTTAATCTTTTAAATTAAAAAACGAGGAATTCCATATTAGTTACTACTCAGGGTTGACAACGCATCTGCGTTTTGATTCTTAAGCGAGGATAAATGTAAATGTATATGGACCACAGCATCTACTTACCATCATTGATTGGACTTGTTTGTCACTCTTAATCTATAAAAAATAAAAAACATTCACCATGTGAAACACTGCATCAATAAGCTGCTATTTTACGCTGGTATTCTCTGAGAACGGGGTCCTTCTACGGTCGAGCCGACCTATTCATGCTACAACCATATATATACAGCTGCAGCGTGGCCTTACACGTGGTAAAAAATACGCTGTCCACAATATGATGATGACAGTTATAGTGGTGTTTTTCTCTTGCCCTTACCACAGCGAGATCTTCCTTGATGTTACCGAAATATCCAGATCATAAAGGGTACTGGCAATCACTTTGCGCTCGTATGTCCCCTTGACCAAAATATTAAACGCCTCATGACACTTTTATAAATAAATTATTCTAATGATCAATTAAATCAACGTATCCAACCAATAATATAAATAAAGCGTTTTAAAAACATAAATAAGCAACGACTCTGTATAACAAGACGGCATGTCTATCTACGCTTTCAATCAGCTTGTTAAAACTGTAAACTTGCCATTATTTATTCTCAGTTGCAGCTAATATCCGTAACAAACGCTATTAACAGAAAGATTTATAAAAGAAATTCCTTAATAAATATCAAATTCAGAAAACCAACAGTTCTTAACAATAATATATGTATATATATATATATATATATATATATATATATATATATATATATATATATATATTGTACATAGGATAAGGGCGACAAATGAGCACACAGTCCAGCTGATGATATTTACATCTATCCTCGATTACAAATCAAAATGCAGGTGCCTTGTCACCCGTGAGTATTAAGATGGAATGTCTCGTTTCCAGTAAAAAGGGTCTCCTGTTAAATTATAAAAGAAGTTATTGGGATAATATTCAATGATAATCAATTTTGATTGTAAAAGAAAAATTATTTAATCGCAACTGTGCAAAAGTTCAAACAGTTTTTCCTGATGATCATACTAAACGTTCTTTTTATGAATTTCGAAAGAACTCAAAGGATATCAATAGTTATTTATGACTGTTATATGTGACTTTGAAAGTTTAATAAGAGAATATTCGGATATATCTAAATAGATCAACATAAAAATATACAAATTCACGAGGCCACTTGTTATGCTTATTACATTTTTTGCGAAAGTAAGCGAGAACTCAATCAAAGTGTGCTAGTGTCCTATATAGTATATTGTCCAAGTGTATATCCATGTGCAGTACGTTTGTGCGTGTGTATCTGGCACACGTGCGTTATACATCTAATCATGGTGCGATGATAGTACTTGCGGTGAATTTGAGCCCGTTGTAGTTACAGAAATAAGAAATTCGAGGACATTTGACATCCAACAATACGCATTTGGGTAGTGTCCAGAGCTAAAACCTATAATATGAAATGTGACTTATCTTTAATTTCAAATACTTATTAACGCCTTGTAAAAAACTAAAGCAAATTTCTTTTTAAGTAAATTTAAGGCATTTAGTTAAATAATAAGAATTTAATTTTATTTTTAATTACTGGTATTCCGTTTGGTTTGCAGACATAATTTTTTAATATTTACATCATATTATATGAGAATATCGAAAACGATGTTATTAATAGATTTTTGATGCTCCATTGTTTACAAAATTCCATTTCGTACGACAGTCTCGATTAAAAGATTCAACTGGGCATAAAGTACACAAAAATCTATTATTGTTATATTCTCCATGGATTTTTGTGGAAAAAACAACGATTTTTGTTTAACTGTAAATGAACAGGAAGTCCTTAACACCCTTCAAAAACCTTTTAAACCTAGACTATCCCACTCAGTCCCTAAAAAGTGTTGCTGGCTTAAAATCGCATTCGCTATGTCAATACTTTTAATGACTATAGCTTGACATAAGCCTTTTTTTAATAAAGACTTTTTTTTATAGGATAGGGTGACAAACGTGACAAACGTGACTAAGGAGACGAAACGAGAAACGATGGATTGTGTCCACCTGATGGTAAGTAGTTGCTGTGGCCCATAGACATCTACATCTATCCTCGATTACGAATCAAAATGCAGATGCGTTGTCACCCGTGAGGACTAAGATGGAATGCCTCGTTTCCAGTAAAAAGAGTCTTCGGTTCTCTACACTCACCATACGAAATACAGCAGCATTAAGCTACTATTTCACGCTGGTATTCTGTGAGAGCGTGGTCCTTCCCCGGTCGAGCCTACCCATTCGTGCTACAACTATACTACAATATAACTGCA
Source organism: Parnassius apollo (assembly GCA_907164705.1). Lineage (NCBI taxonomy): Eukaryota > Metazoa > Arthropoda > Insecta > Lepidoptera > Papilionidae > Parnassius > Parnassius apollo. The sequence continues at coordinate 8,314,006 of CAJQZP010001449.1, read as the reverse complement.
GCATGGCTCTAACACATTTAGAAAGAATGAACCTATTTATAAAATAAGGAGTTTTAAACGAATCTACAGTCCACCTAATGGTATGCGGCCACTAGCAATGCACCGATTATCTATATTCTACTTTAAATCTTAATTAACGATTAAGATATACAAGTCTTTACGATTCATATATTCAACATCGGAGAACTAAGATGAAATGCCTCATAGTTAATAATTATACTGGTACCTAAACCCAGATTCACGGTTGAGCTCACGGCCGCCCAGTTGCTCGCCAGTCGCTGTTCTACAAATTGTACTTCGGAGAGTGCGCCCATGAGCTTCATAAGTTCATACCGCCATCTCCATTCTCCTATCGGAGTACCAGACGTATTGCAAGCTACCATCCATACTTGATTGATATTCCGAATATTCGCAATAAGCGCTACAAGTTATCTTTAATAATGCGCACAAATAAGGAGTGGAATGTTTTTCCGAGCGCAAATAACCTTAACCTCTTCAAGGTGCGTGTGGTGCGGGTAAACTCGCTCCATCATAAACCTCATCTTTGCCCTCAGGCCAGATGGAGGTCAAAAGCGAGCATTACGTTACATTATTAATAAAAAGAAATACGTAAGAGGGTACTTTTCTTCACCAAACCAAATAGATGAGGTACATATTTGTATTTAGAAGTAAATTCTACCCGGGAGCCAGAACGTAGAAAAGTTAAAAAGTAGCCTATTTGTGTCCCACCGCTGGGCGCAGGCCTCCTCTCATATCTGTGAGGGTTTTAGGGCAAGGAAGTGTCCGCCACACTGCCCCAATGCGTGTTGGCTAACTACACGTGTCTTCCATTTTTTTACGACGAACATAGAAGCTAACATTTTACTATTTTGAGTTCTTATCAGGAAGATGCTGCTGCGCTTACCCTATTTCAATTTTCTTCTATCGCCTCTTATGACACTCACAGGACGATATGAGGCAATAGATATTTTAACATCGCCATTACATTATTCTTATATAAGCCAAGAGATAAGATAAGATATGTCTGTGAAGGTTTGCCTGCACAAATAATTGATATAAGGTCTTGTGGCGGGCGCTCGTGCAGGATTAAAACCTGCACAGTTTATTGAAATACACGCTCCAGTCTACGTGCGCATCCAGTAGACTGTATCGTGTACGGCCAGCATTATGCATTTCTTCTGCGCTTATTGGTAAAAAATTATCTGCGAGAGTAGGAGAAAAAATGTGTTAGAGAGAGAAATCAACTCGAATATACTTACCCATGTTTCATGTTGTTTCTATACAACAAACTAGATAGTGAGACAAGAAAACACGAGTTTCGCGCTATGAACGGGAAACCATTGAAAATTTTAGTACAGACAAAAGATTGTTGGCGGTCATCACATCGAGATAATATGCAGGTTCGCTAACGGTGTTATCCTTCACCGCCTATACGCTGTGAATCATCATTAAAGCCCAATCCCAGTCTACTACTGAAAATAGGCCTCCCCCGAGAAATAAGAGGAGCCGTGGTAGCTCAGATGGTTAACGCTCGCTGTAAATATAACAGAACGCGAGTAACCCGGGTTCGATCCCCGCCGGCACCAATAAAATTGTTAAATGCAATTTTAAGTGCTGATTTACCACGTGCTTGGCGGTGAAGGAAAACATCGTGAGGAAACCTGAATGTCGTAGGAATAAGAAAAAAGTAATATTTCGAAGACATGTGAAGTTCGCCAACACGCATTGGACTAGCGCGGCGGACACTCCCTTGCCCTAAAAACTCTCTCAGAAATGAGTGGAGGCCTGTGCCCAGCAGTGGGACGTATATAGGCTGCAACTTTACTTTACTTTACAAGAAATAAAAGACATAAGCTATCTGCATCCATCGACGTCCTGCATCTTTTACGAGGTTGTCCCTCACTAGAGAGAGCTTTTGTTTGGAATAAAATTTTCAATGATTTCCCGTTCATAGCATAAAATTAATTATATTTTCAAGTGGTAGAGCGATATTAGTAGTATAGTTGTAGCTCAAACGGGTCGGCTCGACCGGGGAAGGACCACGCAACACAGAATACAGCGTAAAATAGCAACTCAACGCTGCTCAACTGGTACGAGTATGTTTCGTATAATGAGTGCAGAGAACCAGAGACCCATTTTACTGGAAACGAGACATTCCATTTTAGTCCTCACAGGTGACAATGCACTTGCATTTTGATTCGTAATCGAGAATAAATGTAGATGTCTATGGGCCACAGCAACCACTTACCATTGACTGTGTGCTCGATTGTCACACTTCCTAAAAAAAAATTTTGCTTACCGGTACGACTCTGCCACTAGAGAATTTTTCAGCTATACAACCGGCCCATCGTCACCTCATCTTACTGATCCTTTGGCCTATGCCGGTTACTCTGGTTCTACTGCAGATATCCTCATTACGAAAACAACACGCAAAGAAACTCCGAACAAAAATTTGTTTTTGTTAACTCTTGTGGTTGCATACTTATATGTAAAAATTAAGAGCGGGAAACAAAAATAAAACTAATAAAGAACTTTACAAAAGGTTGCTTTTGTAATTTACATAAAGGACTCAACAGTTCAGCTTTGATTTACATACAAATGAGAATCGGGTAAATACATGTAACCATCAAATTTGCTAATAAAATTTAAAAACAAAACATAGTTTCTAAGTTAAGTTACAAAACATACCATTCTTTTTCATAGCTGCAGCTATATTGGTTGTAACACGAATGGGTCGGATCAACCGAGGTAGGCCACGAATTCACAGAATACCATTCACAGAATACATAGCAGCACAATGCTTATAGTCTACAGGGGTGACAAAGAGGATAAACGTAAATGTCTATGGATCTCAGCATCCACTTACCATGGATTTTAGGATTGTATGCTCGTTTGTCACTCTTATTCTTAAAAAAAAACTAGAGTCGGTATTCATTTTCTGTTAAACTTACTGTAGTAGCTTAGGGGATACATTTTGTGTAACCTGACGTGATTTATAAAATTAAAACCATATTTTGAAGACTTTGGTCCCCCATATCAAAGATGATATGTTGCGAACCGGCAACATTCATTGCTATGCGGATGACAACACTGGTGATACTTTATACACAGTGGTGTAGCTACCTAGGGGTGGGAGGGGCAGTGCCCCGGGGCCCTCAAGCTCAGGGGGCCCTCGGATCCTTACCAAAAAATCTTGATAATAATAATAATAATAATAATTCTTTATTTAAATCACAAGGTATTTTAACATAAATAAGTGGCTAGAGCCTCCCTTTAAGCACAGAGCGCCTGTAGTAGGAGGCTCCGCTCTTCCACAACTTCACAAACAAAATCATTGAAATACTTTTAGACAACTAATATAAAAAACGTACATGCTTGTGTGGTGTGTGTGTGTGTGTGCGTGTGTGTGTGTGTGTGTGTATGTGTGTGCGTGCGTGAGTGCAAGCGTGCGTGCGTGTGTGTGTGCGTGCTGTACTTATTTGAGTATTCATATGAGCGACTTTTCAAGGAGAGACTCAATTTCCTCATAATCAAGTGGTTGTAGATACTTTTTTTACTGCATTTTTACATTCGTAATGGGTCATTGTGTAAATTCCTACATGTTTATTAATTTTGTTGTATAATTCTGCTGCGCGTTTACTATACTGAACTCTAGCAAAAAACGTGTGAGTATTGGGAACTTGTGCTACTAATTCTTTTCTCCTCTTTTGTAAAATATTTGGATTAAAAGATAGGGACTTATGTTTCTTTAATATTGTGTGCAGTACATAAATTTTTCGTACTGATAATAACTGTGTTTCATTGTAAAGACTTGTAGTAGGATATCTTCTGTTTTTAAAATACATATTTTTAATTAAACCACGTTGCGCACGTTCCAAGTGGATAAATTTTGTTTTGCAAGCACCCCCCCATATAGATATACAGTACCCCAAAACGGATTGTACCAAAGCTGTGTATATATCGTTTAATAATTTGTTTTGCATAAGTTCAGTGGACGCTTTTTTTGGCACCACATGTCTTAAGGTACGAAATATCCAATTTAATTTAGCAATTCTGTTAGATACATGCTCTATGTGAGAATACCATGACAATTTCTGGTCTATTATTACACCTAAATATTGTGTATATGTTACTATATTTATAAATGGACAGTTATTATTAAAGGCGCAGTTATTTATGTTGTTACACGTATGAATCCTTATATTGAAATCTTCCGAGGGTTGCGTGCGTTTAGATATACTGAAACAGATATAATTAGTTTTTGCTGCATTTAGGGTCAGTAAATTCAAATTTAACCATTTTGCCACCTGGGCCATCCCAAATTCTGCCCTTTCCTTAACTTCTTGCCACGATTTACCTTTAAAGATAACTGCTGTATCATCAGCATACGAAATTATTTGTGCGTTTTCTATTTTTAAGTTGCACAAATCGTTTATGTAAAGCAGAAACAAGGAAGGCCCCAATATACTGCCCTGTGGCACACCATATGATATAGTTGCGTCGTTACTAATAAACTGGTCAACTTTTACACATTGATTTCTATTGGAGAGGTAGTCTCTAAAAAGTTTAAGGGCAGTACCTCTTACTCCGACCTTTTCCAGTTTATATAAGAGTAGGGGGACAGAAACCGTGTCAAACGCTTTCATGAGATCTAAGTACACAGTTAAGCATTTTTGACCTTTATCTAAGTCATCAACCACCAATGATGTCACACGAGCAACTGCATCCTCACTAGATTTGCCATGCCTAAAACCAAACTGATAAGGAGATAATATATTAAAAGAATTTAAATAATTAAGAAGTCGAATATTAATTAATTTTTCAAGTATTTTTCCGTTTTAATACCTAAGTGTTGACTACATATTTTAGATCTATGTTTTTTGTTAAAGGCTTTACCTTTTTTGAGAATCTCAGTTTTTATTAGTACGGAGCTGGTTTCCACCACAATCGGAGTATTCTTCTCCTCAGATTTCTTACCACGAACCCTGTAAATGTCTAAGATGTCAGTCTTAGTTATTGGGCAGTCTAAGTTTTGGGATAAGCATAATACCATCTCAATAAGGTCTTCTTTACTTTCATTACTTTTCTTTGGCACATTTTTTATTTGAAGATTATTCTTGCGGCAACCCATTTGTAAATCCTCAATTTTATTTTCTAAAATTGTTATATATTTTTTATCTTCACTTACTTTGCTCTCAAGTTGATTAATCCTTATTTTAAATTCTTCGTTTTGTGCCGTTAAATATGATATCGAATTTTCAATGTTGACATTGGATCGCTGTATATCTTTTAAACTTGTTGTAACTAGTTCCAAGTCCTTTTCGTGTTTAAAGGAGAAGGAAGTTATCATTTCCTTCATTTCTTTCCTAAATTCATTTAACTGCATAATAATTAGATCCTGCGTGTCATCTTTAGTGTTTTTTTTTTGCGTTGTGATACGTAGGTCGATGGCGGCGACTCCGCATCGGTGAATGATTTGTCTATTGATGAGTCCATAAGTACTAGGCAATCAGTGTTGTAATGCGGTAGCGTATGCGCAGCGAACGCAACAGGTGACAACAGGTGTCGCGCAAACGAGACGTCCGAGCAAGCAAAATGGCACGCTTGCTAATTAGGCGTAGTTGGATACTGCGCGTGCGCTGATTTGTTCACGTAAAAACAGTGTTGTGGTAATACCAGGGCAGCAACGCACACCTACGTGGGGAGTCCGTAAGTACGTCCTGCACTCCTCGTATATTTTTCTATAACGACGCTCGGCAATAGAAGTACCAGGCAATCAGGAAAGTAACGGATATTACACTTTTTTTTTTTTTTCACTGAACTTCTTCTGTCTATGCACCCCTATTTTTATGTCGTGTATTTTTATCACTGTGAGCACTCAATTAATTTTAATTTTTAATTTAAAGAAATATGTGTACACGTCTGATAGCTTTTGCGTCCAGATGGGGAGAGGAAATGATCGAACGGATGGGAATGATCGAACTGAACTTTTGAGAATTTTTTCCATTTTCAAAATAAATATGATAGGTTGCAACCCGATTTTAATGCCAACTCAGTTGAGAGAAAAGTGTTATCAATTTGACGGATAGCGACAGCGTTTTATTATTCATCGATGTGCGTTTTATTGGGAATTCGAGTCAAGAGTTTTTTCAAGAACGGTTAAAAATTAGTGCTGTATCTGTACTGGTCAATATAGTGGTTCATTTTTATATATATATATATATATATATATATATATATATAAATCATGTCAAATGTATAGATTTCAGCTACTCATTGTATATCCCAAAATATCGAAAAAAATGCAGGTCAGTAGGTGCACTAATTCTGCCGCGCGCGAGGAGATTGTTCTTGGTCTCCACCGTTAAATGTGGTAACACTAACGTCGATAAAATGTTCGCCAGGGATAGGCCAACGACGTCTTGTAGTGTATTATTATTTTTCTCCTTTCTTTTACTTTTAACGTCGTCAGTGAACAGTAAGTACCTACTCGAGCACAATCTAATATAAATATTGCATAGATCTACTAGAAAACTAAAATTATGGACAAAAGGAAGAAACCCAGTGGTGCATTTAAACGCAAACAACGCCAAGAAAGATAAGACAGTACACAAAAATTGCCCAAAATTGACAAGGTTTTTAATCAGCCTTCTGCAATTACTTCTGGACAAAATATTACTATTGACAATGACTTAAATAATGTGATAACTGCAGTGTTGGTTGAGAAGCCTACTGAAGAAGATTCGATAATTATTGCAGTTGGAGATACCTCCGCCGCCGATCATGTGAACGTGTATGATGTTTGCATGGCACACATAAGAGCGGAGGATTTGGAGAAACTACAGACTTCTACATTTTTCGAATATGTGTACGATAAATCTTTTTATGACTTAGGAAACTTCACGCACAAAATATTAAGTGATAACGAAAAACGTCAAATTCTTGTTATGCGGCCTTTACAGCCTTCAGGACTGTTTCCAACAGACACAGAACAATAGGTGTTTTTCAAAATCGTATAAGTTTCAAGTTCTAAATATGGACCATTTAATCGTTTTTGGTTGTGTTATTCCAAAATACTAGACGCTGCCTATTGTCAACCATGCTGGTTATTTGCTTCACCAAGGAATAATGTTTGGTGTACGGGAATTAGGGATTGTAAGCATTTACCAGAAAGAATTAAACAACAAAATTGTTCGAGTAGCCATACGGAAGCAAGTGTAGTGTATGAATTTTGGAAAAAAAAATAATTATAACTGTATTATATAATTATACTAATACTATCGACAAGGAAGTTAAAAATGAAACTCGCAAAGAAGAATCATTTTGGAAAATGGTTTTTCAAAGGTTATTCGATATCATAATTACTCTAGCAAAGAGTTATTTGGCTTTGAGAGGACATCGAAAAGACTTAAGTCAAGAAGGATACCATGGAAATTTTCTGTCCTTTGTAGAGCTTGTCGTCCGATATAATCATATTTTGCGGCAAGTTTTGGTTATGCCCAAAGGTAATAAATATCATTTCTAAGTTTTTTATCATTTTATTTTGTTTATAATTTTTTTATTATTAACTGTTTAATACCAGAATTTTTTGAAGTTGTGTTTTTAGGATCTACAAGATATCTGAGCGCAACAATTCGGAATGAAATGATTAACTAAAGCTAAATCTAGGACAATATTTTAAATATAATCGTTATTTAGTAAGTTGGTAGGTCCGACTTTTATATAATTAACCATTGAATCTTTTCTATTTTGTTTTATTGCCCAAAACCTACACCAATTGTAATTTATGTTGTTACTGTTTAATACTTTTATTACCTGCCACGCAGTGCACGAAAAAGAGCTGATGATAAAGTAGCTTAGCATTTTTAAAATATTTGTTTATTTAATAATTTTACTTGATAAAACTTAACCAGTTTAAATAGCAGTGGGGCCCCGTTTTTCGATTTGCCACAGGGCCCTTGGTTACCTAGCTACGCCACTATTTATACACTGGCCGTACTAATATTTTTCCAGAAAACATCACCGATTATCGGAACGAATTTGTGTCTGAAGTGTAGACATTGTTGAACAGAGTCTCGGACTGGGGGCGATTAAATCTAGTCCAATTCAATCTCCTGAAGACACAGGTTTGCGAGTTTGCCGCTAATAAGAACCCCTTTGTTGTATCTCCTCAATTTAAGGGCTTTTCTTGGTGCCTCAGCTAGTGTTGGAATCCTCGCCGTCGACATATCAAGTGACGTGCAGTTTCGTGGTCACTTGGAAGAGAAGGCCAAACTGGCCTCTAAAAAGCTTGGCGTGCTCAGCAAAGCGGTACAGTACTTCATGCCGGCATAACGTCTACAACTTTACAAGGAGGAGTTTTCGCCTCACATGGAATACTGTTCCCATCTTTGGGCTTGGGCTCCCAGTGCCATCTCCTTTCATTTGATCGCATCCTGCGCAGAGCGGATTGAACTGTTGGCGACCGAGTTCTTTCTGATCGGCTTGACTCACTGGCACTGCGGAAAAATGTTTCATCTCTTTGAGTATTTTATCGCATCTACCACGGGGAGCGCTCTGAGGAGTTGTTCGGACTAATTCAAGCCGCTCAATTTCATAATCGCGCATCCAAATACCGTTCATACCATCTGGGTGATTAGCGGTCCACCACTGTGCGATTTAGAAGAAGTTTTCTTCCTCTTAAAACTTCCTTGTGGAATAGAACACTACCAGCGAATTTTCCAGACCTATACGACTTAGGAACCTTCAATAAAAATGCCTGCCTTTTTTAAAATGTCGACAACGCATCTGCAATTCCCGTGGTATTGCAGTTATTCATGGGCGGGGGTAGTCACTCACCATCACGTGAGCCGCATGCTCGTGTGCCCCCTCTCCTATAAAAACATGAAGGGTTCTCGAGCAACCTCGACTCTCCTCGACCTCGAACCTCGAACCTCGAAGCAATTTGTAACTTTGGAATGGCAAACTGATAGTAGATACAGGAAGTCAATGGATGCAAGTGGCTCAGAATCGTTCTTTGCGGCATTCCTTGGCCACATAGGCCTCCCCTATGTTCAGTAGTGGACTTGCGAAGGGCTGTAATAATGATTATTAATTAAAACAGACAAATTTACTGCTGCAGACATTATAGCTATTAGCCGTGGCTCTACTAAGTACACAAGCTTAGTGATTAAAACAGTAGTTAAATAAACCCCAATGCATTAAAAGGTATATTAAATAAAACCTTCCCCTCTGCTTTTTTGTATTTCCATACGCAAAAGTGTAACATAGCCTATATCACCCCCACAATTAAGACTAGCGATCCAACGTAAGACCCACCAAGTCGTGAAGGCTAGAGCGTGCCAAAGAAGTAAACATGACGAGACAGTTGACAAAAAGAGGATTTAGCTACACGCATAATAGGTCCATAGAAATGTTTATACGTGTCAAATTTCAATGTTGTTTCATTTACATATCACCCCACCAACAAGTTAGGGCAGAACAACGTTTGCCGGACGAGCTACTTTCAAATATAAGCCAAATTTATTCTACAAAGAAATATGTTGAATAAAATTTATATATATAATTAACGCCGAAACAGACTGACCTATCGACCGAGTCCAAATGTCTACAGATTCCGTGCTACAGCAGATCTGACCCGCAGAGATCGTGATTCTTGGCGATTTTAACCAACAACATGCCCAATGGCTCCGTTCACGTTTAACCCCCTAGAATACGCAGGCAGCCTGAGCACCCACACTCTGAAAAGTAGAATAACTTGGTCGTGGATGCTAAGCGAGGGATTCTCCGTCACTGAGGACGCTGGTACCCTCCTGGGATAGTTTTTATTGATCATGCGGGGAGACTTTGCCTTGGCATATGGTCTAATATAATTAGTTACTTCGCCTACGCAGATACCAGATGTGGAAGATCATACACCTTCTCTGCTGGTGTTTCTGCTGACCTCTCATCCGGACGGCTACCAGTTTTCCGTCCTCGCACCTCTAGGCTCGTCGGATTATTGCCTTGTCCGGAGTTTGGTGTCATTTGCAGTTTTGGAGTCACATTAATGTCGCGGTTGCATTCTGCAGGCTGCCGACGTGTTTGGTACTATAGGTCAGCCGATTGGGATAGGGAGCGGCTTTTTTTTGCATCCTACCCTATGTGACGCGTTTGCTTCTCGCCGGACGATATCAGCGTTGTTACTGATTCTGATGCTGATGTGGTACTTCAGGGTATGGAATTTTTATTCCATCTTCTGTGGTGCCAATCGAAGGCAGATCCCAGCCACGGTTTAGACGCTCCTGTAAAATAGCATCACGCAATAAGCAAGAGTGCTACCGGGCCTGGGCTGACGCATCAATATTTCAGGATGTAAACAACAGTGCTCTTAACAAGAAGTATAATTCCGCCTCCAGGTCCTTCAAAAGAGCCATTACCAAAGCAAGGTCTGAGTACATCGGCCGAATTGACGAGAAACTAGTTCACCTTCCTACGGGAACCCGTGCATTCTGGTCTCTCGCTAAGGCTGTCCAAGAGAATTTCTGTCATTCATCTCTTCCATCTCTTCACAGAGAGGATGACTCACTGGCCCATGGCGAAAAGCAGAAAGCCGATCTGCTAGGCTCTCTCTTTGTGTCGAACTAGACTCTCGATGACGGGGGGTGTTCACCGCCGACCATCCCGCGGTGAGTGCTCCATTCCGGATGTGCGGTTTACACAGCGCTCGGTTCGCAAAGCACTCCTCTCCCTGAACATCAGTAAGTCGAGTGGACCTCCCATTGTGTTGAAGACGTGTACTCTGGAGGTGCTTGGAGTTGAAGTTACGAAACGTAAAACTGACGCTATTTTGTATTGTCACTGTCATCTTTAGTCATTGTTTGTGTCCCTAGCAGTTGAGAGCGTTTACATACCCCTGTCAATGAAAACAACGTTTGACTACCACCATGGCGTCTCCGAAGCCCCAAATTTCGTGTTCTGCTGCGCCGTCTGCAGAATCCAACAAAAATCAAACAAAAAAGGGATGTGTTACCGGTTTTATCGCGTCTTTTCAGGTACTCCAACTCTTAAGGCATAGTCCCAAATTTATGGAAGACATATGTGGTCCACCCGATCCCTAAAAAAAGTGACCACTCAGACCCGTCCAACTATAGGCCGATTGCCATCACCTGCTTGTTCTCCAAAATAATGAAGTCCATTATAAACAGCCAGCTCATGAGGTACCTTGAGGATTACCAGCAGATTAATTACCGCCAATAGGTTTTCGTCGTGGTCGATCAGCTGGTGATCTTCTGGTCTAACTGACTCATATATGGGTGGAGGCAGTAGAGTCTAAGTGGGAGGCATTGACCGTTAGTTTGAACACAGCGAAGGCTTCGATCGGGTCTGGCACAAAGCGCTTCTTTCCAAGCTCCCTGCCTATGAGAATCCCGATTGTACAATTGGATCACCAGTTTCGTTGCTGCAATCAGCAACGCAACACTATTCGATTATATGTCGACGCCGTTCAGCCTCACATGGAATACTATTCTCGTCTCTGAGTCGGAGCACCGCAATGCCAGCTCCTTCCACTTTACCGCGTCCAACGCAGAGCGGTTCGAATCGTCGACGATCGAGTTCTTTCTGATCGGCTAGATTCACTGGCGCTGCATAGGGATGTTGCATCCCTTTGCATTTTCTATCGTATCTACCACGGAGAGTGCTCTGAGGAATTGTTCGGATTATTCCCAGCTGCCAAATTTCATGAACGCAAAATTCAAGATACAATCCACACCATCTGGATGCTTGGCGGTCTACTACTGTACGTTTACTAGGAGTTTCCTTCTACGTACGACCTCTCTGTGGAACAGTTTACCACCGGCAATTTTTTCGGATCGTTACGACCTAAGGACGTTTAAGAAAAGAACTTCATCCTTTTTAAAAGGCCGGCAATGCACATGCAATTCGCCTGATGTTGTTCATGGGCGGCGGTAATCACATATCATGGGTGCGGTTGGCAGAAACAAGCGCTAGCAAGCGCTTATAAGCGCTAAAATAGTTTTCGGCCAGGACACGATTGCTACTTCAGTAGCGCTGACACAATCCGCCATTTTGCTTATTTAATTTGTTTGTTTTGAAATAGAGTTTATAAGTTGTTTTGTGCAATATTAGTTTTAAGTATGTAATATAATGACATGAATAAACATATACATGCTATTAAAAACTCATGATTGATAAGTTTTTAATATGCATATTTTACAAACATATATTTAAATTAGGTTAGATTCCCCGGTTAAAACTAACATCGTGTCCTGGAGGAAAATAGCTACTTACGATTTGACAGCGCTTACCGATTACGATCGCCATTTTGCTTACAAGCGCTTGCTAGCGCTTTTTTCTGCCGAACGCACCCCATCAGTAGCGCCGCATGCTGGTTTGTCCAATCAGTGCAGCAATCTTCGTCTGCAGTCTTTAGCACTTGCGTTCCAGTCTAGCTTGACAAATTATATACATTGGAATAACGCTACCTGTATTACAGTGTTCAGCCAACTGTAAGCTTTACTGGTTCGCTTTTACTTTACGGCACTCTCGCAAATTGCTTGCCTTTTTCTCGAAAGCCTTTAGGAAACAAAACAATTCTTGGCGCTTGCATCTTCATCGACAACTGGACTGTACCATTGACATAAGTGTATTTGTTTGTATTCATATGTATTTAAGTAATTTTATTCCAAATTTTAATGTAGGGTATTTATCTTATAAACCACTTATTCTCATCGTATCGTGAGTGTCGAAAGAGGCGACAGGGAGAAACTAAAACCGGAGATTTACTGCAGCAGCAGCTGCATGCTAACGACAAATAATAAAAAAACTGCGTTTGCCAACCCGCCGGCCAAGCATGGCAGCTGACCATAAATATCCTCTCTATGATCAAATCTACAGAAACTTATGTTCAGCAGGGACTAATGTATGAATTAATAAAAAAAATAAAATAAAGAAATAAAGTAAATAAATGTGTTGTAGAAATGTACAACACGAAATTAAATTTTCTTACCGAAATCCTGTCATGACGGTTTGTGGTTAGAACAAATTACTTCAGTTCACAAAACTTTCGAAACGTATAAGTCAACTAATGACCAGTGAAATTTCTGTTTAAGCTAAATAAATTGAGCTTGAAATATAAAAGCTTTAATAATGCGTTAAAAGTTTTTACAAACTATTACTTATCTATTGTTTTTACAAATGTTTAAAGCCTGACTTATTTTATTAGATTTTCTTTTTTTATGTCATAAGGGTGACAAACGAGCATACAGTTCATCTGGTGGTACGTGGATCAAGTGGATGATTTGGCCCATAGACATCTATATGACACCCCTGAGGAATAAGATGAAATGCCTCGTTTCCGAGGAAGTGAAGAAATTTGTACGTTAAAGAAATAAGGTATTCGAGGATATTCGACGTATGACAATACACGTTTTGGTAGTGCCCAGTGTTAAAACGTATAATAATATGAAATATCACTTAACTTTAATTTTTAATATCTACTTACCTATTAACGCCTTGTAGAAAAACTAGAGTAAATTTACTTTTACTTTTTTTAAATAAAACGGATTCAGTTACATTTTTAATTACTGGTATTCTGTTTTTTTTGAGACAAAGAATTATTTTACATGATATTTCATGAGAATATCGTAAGGGATATTATTAATGAATTTCTCAATCCATACTAATATTATAAATGCGAAAGTGTGTTTGTTTGTTTGTTTGTTTGATTGTTTGTCCTTCTTTTACGTCGCAACAGAGCGTCGACATGGCATGTATGTTGGTACGGGGATAGTTCGGTGGCTGTAGATTGACATAGGTTACTTTTTTCCGCGGAAAAACATTTCATTCCCGTGGGAAAATAGAATATGTTGCAAAAGTTTGTCCTTTTTCACGTCGCAACGGAGCGTCTGCATGGCATGAATTTTGGTACGGGGATAGGTCGGTGGCTGTAGAGTGACATAGGCTACTTTTTTCCGCGGAAAAACATCTCATTATCGTGGGAAATTCGAATATGTTGCACAAGTTTGTCCTTCTTTCACGTCGCAACAGAGCGTCGGCATAGCATGATTGGTGACAGGTGACAGGCATATATATATAAACACTCACGCCTGTCACCCAGAGGGGTAGGCAGAGACTACAGACTTCCATTTGGCACGATCCTGACACACCTCTCTCGCCTCCTTCACATCCATACATCTACGCATGCATGCTCGTCGGTTAAGGGTACTCCTAATTTGGCCCGTTTTCAATAAATCGCCAATTTGGTCTATAAATTTTCGCCTAGGACATCCCTTTCCGACTCTGCCATTCACTTCTGCAACATAAATTTTCTTTGTCACTCTTTCCTCATTCATTCTTTCCACATGACCAAACCACCGAAGCATTCCTTTCTTAATCCTGGTCACGACATCATCTTGCAAACCACACTCTTCTCTTATTACACAATTTCTTACCCTGTCGTTCAGATTCAGCCCTAACATACTCCTTAACGAAAGCATTTCTACTGCGTTGATTCTACTCTCGTGTTTCTTCTGCCACACCCAACTTTCACTACCATACGTTAAAGTAGGGACCAACACAGCATTGTGAATTGCCATACGTGCCTTTTTCGACACATTTTAACCATTCACAATAGAGTGCAGGGCCCCATTTTCTCTATTTCCCGCATTCACTCGTCGTTCTATATCCTTATCATATCTCCCATCCCTGCTAAATACGCAGCCCAAATATACAAACTCATCTACTTGCTCGATCAACTCCCCTTCTATTCTTATTTCACAAATCGTTTTATTTTCTTCTCTTTCAAAAACCATAACCTTCGTCTTACTCGCGTTCACTTTCATACCCCTTTCTTTTAATGATCTGTTCATTAATGTAATCATCATTTGCAACTCCGCCGCCGACGACGCAAGGATAACTTGATCATCGGCGTACAAAAGGCATTTGACGGTTAACTCACCCATTCTTAATCCGCATTCTTCAACTTTCAAATTTTGCAAATAACTGTCCATAGATAAGTTGAACAGCCACGGGGAAGCCACACAGCTCTGTCTGACACCTTTATGGATGTCAAACCAGTCCGAGTAGACCCCGTTGATCCTAACACAAGTACTAGAGTCCCTATAAAGAGACTCCAATGCCTGTATCAAGACAGCGCTCAACCCAAATGAGTTCAGTGTTTGCCATAGCACATCCCTATCCACTCTGTCATAGGCCTTTTCCAAGTCCATGAACGCACAAAAAACCTTTTGGTTTTTGGCCAAAAACTTCTCCGCGACCATGCGCATGGAAAAGACTTGATCTGTACATCCCATTCCCTATCTAAATCCCGCTTGCACATCCATTTTTCCATCAGTTTCTTTCATGACCCTTTCAATCAGTACCTTAGCATACAGTTTTCCCACAATGCTAAGAAGGCTGATGCCACGGTAGTTTTTACAGTCCTGCTGCGACCCTATTCCTTTATATACTGGGACTATCACGGATTTGCACCAGTCTACCGGTACCCGCTTCAGTTCCCAGCATAAATTAAATAAAGTGTGCAGCAGGCCTGCCACGACTTCCTCTCCAGACCTTAGCATTTCGAGTGAAACTCTATCATATCTGGCAGCCTTTACTGCTTTCATGCTTTTTCATTGCTTTCTATATTTCATCTATACTTATCTCGCTACCTCTTTCCTCTTCTTTCGGAGTTTCTACTTCACTTAGTACACCTTGTCTCCTCACTCATATGCACGCTTTCAAAATATTCCTTCCATCTCTTTTAACTCAAAACTTCATCATTCAGAATATAGCCATTCTCGTCTCTTACAGCATTCATCATAGGCTGTTTTGAATGTCCCCTGGCAGTTCTTACAAGGTTCCAGAACATTTTAATATTTGCCTGGAAGTTATCCGATATTCTTCTATCATTCTTATCCGTTCGTTCTTGCTTTTTTCTTTCAACTACTTATTTTACTCTCTTATTAAGATGTCTAAAGACTGCCTTTTTTCTTTCAATATCATCATTCGTACCGCTAGAATTACCAGCCTTTGTTGCTAGTAAACCTAGCCATGGTCTCTTCTTTGCTTCAACTTCCATACGTATCATCTCATCATCCCACCATAACGTATTATTTTTCCTTTCATTCTTTCTCTTACTAACACCACATACTTCGGTAGCTGCATCCACTAAACCTTTCTTTACATTTTGCCATACATTCTCCAAGTCTAAATCCTTCATACATAATTCATCCAAACCACTTATATTTTCTTTCAGTCTACATTTGAACTTGTTTTTGTCACCTTCATTTTGTAACCTTTCTGTTCTAATACGCTGTAACGCAGTGGTAGATACAGATAATCGATGGCGCCAACGCCTGAATAGACCATTAATTCGGCATAAAACCAAATAATGATCCGTTCCTACGTTAGAACCCCGGTAAACCCTTGTATCTACCACTGCGCCCCTCAATCTTTCATCCACAATTATGAAATCTATCATGCTTCTATCGTCACCTCTTTTCCAAGTATACATGTGAATCCTCTTGTGGCGAAAGCAAGTGTTCGTTACAAAAAGATTCTTTTCCATACATACGGTGAGGAGACTTTCACCATTCTCATTTATACTTTCATCACCAAACGTTACCAATATCCTTTCATAACCAAGCCTCCTCACCCCAACCCTTCCATTAAAATCTCCTAGCATAATAATATTTTCATTTCCCTTACACTTCATTAACACCATTCTTACATTTCCCAAAACTGTTCTCGGGTATAAGTGGGCTTAGACAAGTCTGGAGCGTAGACCCCTAACACAAAAAACTTCTTTAAGCCCACTTTCATTCGTATCCATAGCAGCCTTGGGCTTACACATTCATACTCTTTCACACATTGGCCCATTCTTTCTGAAAGGATGATACCTACTCCCTGGCATGCCCGCTCGATCTCGTCTACACCAGACCAGTATGCGGTATACATGCCATGTGTAGTGACATCCTTCCCCTTCCTTTTCGTCTCATTTACACATAACACATCTATTCCTCTATCATACATCATATCGCATACTTCATCCATTTTATCATTCATTGCCCCACATACATTCAACGTAGCCAGACGGCGCTCTGCAATTCACTTTTTGCCTCTCCGGGAGACAGAACGTGACGGTTGGCGAACCTCGTCGCCGGTTTTCCTCCCGGAGATTCTTCGCACCCCTGCCCCATTAAAGGGGCGCCGGAAACTCGGGGCCATTTCTTTTATATGGTTCGTCATGGTGTGAAATATGGGGTAGTATATTATACGCCGCTACCACGGCGTGGAGCCGAGTCTGTGGTATCGACTTGTCGCTCATTTAGCACCACCCGGGGGACACGTGTAGGGTGAGCCTAGGAATAGGTGATCAAAGCCTACGGACGCGAGCAACTTATCCCCCGAGCGACTTATCCCCCGTCCGGTTTTGTTGATTTGGTTGGTATTCCTTTATACATATTTAGACTCTGGCTTTGATCTTGGACTTTGCTTATTTTGAATCGTGAATTGGTTTTCGTTGTTTTAGGTTGTTTAACAATATTTCAAAGGAATATTAATAGTATTGATAGTGTATAAGGTACCTATACACTTACTTCTTTTTTTGTTGGTTATATTTATATTGACTACTGCTTTCGATTTCGGTTTTCTGCGATTCGTTTTGTGATTTGGTTAAAGTTGTTTGATTTTTTTTGGCTATCGTTTTCGGATTCGTGTTGTGTCTTGAATTGGTTTTGTTGTTTTGATTTTAAAAAATATTTAAAAGGAATATTTATTCCTTTCAGATATTTTGGATTTGCCTTTAAAAAAAATATTTAATAGGAAATTTAATTCCTTTTAGGTATTTTAACGTTTTTTTTTTATAAAAAGGTTTTTTGTTACTTCATAATGCCTCGCAAACGTAAGTCCAGCCTTTAAAGAGTATCTTCTCAAAGACAAGCGAAGAGATTAGCTCGATCGAAACAAAATAGCAGCCGTAATTAGTGGTGATCAATTTTCTTCACGAGACATTGTCTTGCGAGCACGTGATGATACGTTGCAACGGGTAGCCGTTACACACAAATTTTATGACGCTCTGCAATACCCATTGATTTATTGCAAAGGACAAGAGGGTTACCATTTTCAAATTCCACTCATTAACCCGGTCACAAAGGAGCCTACTCCGAACAAAAAAGTATCATGTATGGATTTTTATGCGTATTATATGATGTTGCGAGAAAATGAATTTAGCCTCTTAGCTCGGTGTAGACAATTATTTCATCAATTTTTGGTAGACATGTAAGTGAAGGTAGAAAGTGAACGTCTCCGTTATATATCTTTAAATCAAAAAAGCTGCGCGTTAAGAATTATATACATTTACAAGATGCATTTTCTAGCGGCGCCAATGTAAACCCAGAGATTTAGGTAAAATGGTAATTCTGCCCTCATCATTCGTTAACAGTCCCCGCTACATACATGAGTACACACAAGACGAATTCACCTATGTACGAACTTACGGAAGACCTAATACTGACAGACACGATTTAGTTGCTAGAGTATTTAGATTAAAAGTACAAAAATTAATGTATGTAATTAGCAAAGGGAAAATTTTCGGAGAGGTGCAGTGCTTCATGTATTCAATTGAATGGCAAAAAAGAGGATTACCGCATGCTCACATTCTAATATGGCTTAAAGAGAAGTTGCGGCCCAGCTAAATAGACGACATAATAAGCGCCGAGATTCCGGATCCTGAGCAAGATAAAGAATTGTATGATACCATCGTCCGAAATATGATTCACGGTCCATGTGAAGCACGAAATTCAATATCGCCATGTATGAAAGAAGGAAAATGTACAAAGAAATTCCCTAAACAGCTATTAAAAGAAACAATGCACAATGACAATGGCTACCCTTTATACAGACGCAGAGCTCCCGAAGATGGTGGCAGGAAAGTTACAATCAAATCTCGCTCTGGAGCGTTCGAAACCTTAGATAAAAGCTGGATTGTCCCGTATTCGCCCATTCTATGTAAAATGTTTAATGCCCACATTAATGTAGAAGCATGTAGCTCCTTCCGCTCAATCAAGTATATCCGTAAGTATATAAATAAAGGAAGCGACCAAGCAATATTTAATCTCAGGAGTGAAGGTGAGGCAAATTCCGTTAATGAAGTACAGACCTTTCAAGCATGGCATTATGTCTGCAGTAACGAGGCAGCGTGGCGTCATCTTGGCTTCCCTTTACACGAAAGGCACCCAAAAGTTACTCACCTTGCTGTGCACTTAGAAAATGGAGAGCGTGTGTATTTCACCGAAAGAAATTTCCAAGAAAGAATTGCATCACCGCCAAAAACTACACTAACAGCCTTCTTTCAACTTTGTCAAACCGACCCCTTTGCAAAAACGTTGTTATATTATGAAGTCCCCCGCTATTATACTTGGAACTCATCTAGGAAGAAATAACAGAGTATTTGTCAGTAGACACAGTTATGGACACAGAACAGAGCACTTCACGTCCCGCAGAGTTTCTAAATTCTCTAGAGTTGTCAGGTGCCTACATAAGCTTCATTTAAAATTAGGCGTCCCAGTCATGCTAATGCGAAATTTAGATGCTCCTCGGTTATGTAACGGGACAAGGCTGCGTGTGACTCATCTTGGATGGAACATAATCCGTGTTACAATTTTGACAGGCGTAGGAAAAGGTGAAAATGTTATTATACCACGGATCCCTATAATTCCCACAGATCTTCCTTTTCAATTCAAAAGGTTGCAGTTCCCTATTAAGCTCAGTTTTGCAATGACAATTAATAAAGCGCAAGGGCAAAAGTTACAGGTAGCGGAGGTAAACTTAGAAAAACCGTGCTTCTCTCATGGTCAGCTGTATGTAGCATGTTCGCGTGTGTCAAATGCCCAGAATCTCCAAATTCTTTCCCCGAATTGAAAAACATATAACATTGTGTACAGTAGCGTCTTAAAATAGTGTTCAGTTAGTTTTTTTTTTCCAAAATTCCAACAATCAATTAGTCAGAATTTCTACAGATCTTCCCTTTCACTTTAAAATTTCCTATTTAGCTCAGTTTCTTTTCAATTCCAAATGCTGCACCTCTGACGGACCTATTAAGCTCAGTTTCCTTTCAACTCAAAAGGCTGCATCTGTGACGGATCTTTTATTTGGCTCAGTTTCCTTTCAATTCAGAAAACTGCATCTCTGACGAATCAATTTAGCTCTGTTTCTTTTTAAAAGTCTGCCTCCCTGACGGATAATTATGCTCAGTTTCCTTTAATTAAAAATATATCCAATTTTCATTTGGAATAAACAGGCTATTTTCATGCTTTCCTATATGCGGCGTTTAAAAACATTTAAATAGGCTGATGAATCAACTTTGCTCAGTTTCCTTTTAATGCCTGCATCTCTGACAAATCTATAAAACTCAGTTTTCTTTCAATTCAAAAAGCAATGGATAGTTCATTTCCCAGTGACTATGCGGGCGAAGCCGCGGGTAACAGCTAGTATGCTGATAAAATTTAAAAACAAAACATAGTTTCTAAGTTAAGTTACAAAACATACAATTTTTTTCGTGGTAGTGACATGCTGCAGCCATGTTATGGTTGTAAAACGAATGGATCGCATCAACCGGTGTAGACCATGCATTCACCGAATACCAGCGTAAAATAGCAGCTTAATGCTGCTGTGTCCCGTATGGTGAGTGTAGAAAACTAAAAACCCTTTTTACAGGAAAATAGGCATTACATCTTCGTCTTCAGGCGTGACAAAGAGGATAAATTAAAATTTCTATGGACCTCAGCATCCACTTACGAGATTACTTACCTTGATTGACCTAGGATTGTATGCTCGTTTGTGACTCTTATTCTATAAAAATAATCTACAGTCAGTATTCATTTTCTGCTAAACTTACTGCAGAAGCTTAGGAGATAAATTTTGTGTAACCTCACGTGATTTATAAAATTAAAACAATATTTTGAAGACTGGTCCGCCATAACGCAGCCTGGCTGTATCTCCCCTGCTCTAAAAGTAGTTCCATTCACTGTTTATAATTCGGTCAGAGGAACCTCATTTTGAAACGATAGTAAATTATAAAAATATATTTGACAGACGAAATTGAATGATGCTACGTCGAAAAATCCTATACCTTTAAACGAGCAATTCTTGTATATATATAATCGGAATCTCGGAAATGGCTCCAACGATTTTCATAAAATTTACTTTTTTCCTTTTTATTAAATTACCTTTTTTGTGAGAAAATGTATTATTTCGAGCCCTTTCTTTAGTTTTTTTTAAAGATACGAAAATTTTAAGTAAACTAATTACACTTATGATTTTTTATTCAAATAACCAGTTCAGTTTTTTCTATTATGTCAATGAGATCAAAAAATATTCATGTTTCATCAGTATGTAATTTGTATCTAAATGTAATTTCAAAAAAATACAGAGCAAAGCTCGGACATCCAGGTACTAAATATAATATTTCATTTTATTTTATTTCCAAAAAACTTATCATTAGTTGGAAGTGCCACTTTTATGGTAAAACCTTATATATATATATATAGAGAGAGAGAGAGAGAGAGAGGGGGGGGGGGCAGTGGCGAAAACTCAACGAGTAAATGTAACTGTGAAGGACGCACTTAAAGTTTTTTTAATAAAATTGAAAGTGAATAGCGACAAACGGACTTACAGTCCATCTAACAATGAATGGCTTCTGCAACCCATGGCCCATGGACACCTGCAACTTAAAACTTAAATTCATTTTCAGAGAGTGAATTTAAATAACATCACTATGAGAATACGTAATTCACGTGCGATTGAATTTACAAGGCCGGTGGATCAAAGAACCGACAACCGATAGAGATAGGCCTATTGCTATCACCTTCTTGTTTTCCAAAATAAGAAGCAATTATTAACCTGTAAAGTGGAGCAAGCTACACGTGTATCAGACATAAACATCTTCTGCCAGCTGGTGTACCTTAAGGATCACAAGCTGATTGGCGACCATCAGTACGGTTTCCGTCGGTGTCGCTCAGCTGGTGATGTTATGAGTTACCTAACTCATAGATGGGCGGGGGTAGTAGAGTCCAAGGGGAAGGAGTTGACCATTAGGTTGTACATAGGGAAGTCCTTCGATCGGGTTTAGCAGAAAGATCTTCTTTCGAAGCTTCCTTTCTATGGGCTTCCTGAGAAATTGTGCTATTGGATCACCAGTTATCTTACTGATCAGAACATCAAGGTCGTATTAGATGGTGTATGCTCCCAGTCCTTAACACTAATGCTAGTGGTTCACAAGGTTGCGTGCTATCACTAACGCTGTTTCTTCTGCACATCAATGATATGTTGCAAACCGGTAACATTCATTGCTATGCGGATGACAGACCTGGCGATGCTTCAAACACCGGCCGTGCTAATAATTTTCCAGTAAACATCGCCGAGTATCGGAACGAACTTGTGTCTGAAGTGTAGACATCGTTAAACAAAGTTTCGGACTGAGGGCGATTAAGTCTAGTCCAGTTCAATCCCCTGAAGACACAAGCTTCCGAGTTTGCCGCTAATAAGAACCCGTTTGTTGTATCTCCTCATTTTCAGGGCTTTCTTCGGTGCCTCAGCTAGTATAGGAATCCTCTCCGTCGTCATATCGAGTGACGTGCAGTTTCGTGGTCACTTGGAAGAGAAATCCAAACTGGCCTCTAAACAGCTTGGCGTGCTCAGCAGATCGTGTTAGTATTTCATGCCGTCACACTGCCTGCAACTTTACAAGGCGTCGGTTCGACCTCACCTTACCCTGTTGTTCACGGGCGACACTTACCATCAGGTGCTCCTAATGCTCGTTTGCCACCTCTTCTATAAAAACACGAGGGTTCTCGAGTAGAAACCTCGTAAATAAGCGATTTGTAGCGTTGGAATGGCAAGGTGGTAGTAGATACAGGCAGTCAATGGATGCAATTGGCTCAGAACATTGCTTTGCGGCATTACTTGGTGAAGGCCTATGTTTAGCATGGACTTATGAAGGGGTGTAATGATCATAATGATGATTATAGATTAAAAAGATAAAATTACTGTTGCAAACATTATCGCTATCAGCCGCTGCTCCTCTACGTAAACAAGCTTAGTAATTAAAACAGTGGTTAAATTAATCCCACTGCATTAAAAAGTATATTGAAGAAAACCTTCTCCTCCTCGTTTTTTGTGTTTGCAGACGCAATATATAAATATACCATAGCCACAATTAAGGTTAGCGATCCAACATAGTCGTAAGACCCACCGAGCCGTTTAGGCTTGAAAAACTTTACCCTTCATCTAGGACAGTCGGGTAAAAAATTAGGTGATGATAATTAATACAGAATATATAAACTACTATACTTAGACGGCTCCGTGGTGCAGTGGCTTAGCAATGAGTTTTAGCAATGGGGCCGCGGGTTCGAATCCCGCACGAAAAAAGTATTACAAATAATTGTCCCACGTCTTAATGTTTATCCTTGTGCAAATTTTGTTAATAAACTGCCTTCGTGATACAAGAGACAATACTAGGGTTAATGTTAAAAAAAAGAAAAAGAAAACTTAATTTTATATATGAACTATGCTTTGTATATAAGAACTCGCGTCATATCAAGCGGGTTCTTTGACCGGTGAGTAAAGCGGCCGTCATATTGAACCTAATGGACAAGTACATCGTGAGTAATAGAGTTTGAAATTCAATTGAATTTCTTACTGTTGTTCACATTAGTTTCATAAAAAATACGGCTTGTCGGTAATATGTTCCCTCTCTCATCCCCTGTCTTCTATACATAATATAATAAATCTGTAGAAAAATTGTGTGTTCACGATTCACGAAGACTACTGGGCGGATTTACGTGAAATTTTGTGTGTAAATGATCGTGAATGACATACAGGCTACTTTTTATCCACTTACGGAAGATAAAGAAGGGTTATGTTTATATTTTTTTTTTAGTTTATTTTGCTGTTGGTTCTATTAGTCAAAAAGAGAATTTAGCTATACGCATAATAAGTCCATAGAAAAATTTATATTTGTAAATTGTGTTTCATTTACATATATATCGCTCCACTAACAAGAAGCGGCAGAACAACGTCTCCCAGACAAGCTAGTTACAAATAAAAGCCAAATGGATTCTACCAAGAAATTTGTTGAATAAAATTTTCAGCGAACTATTTTACTGTTCAATTGATGGGAAACTTGAACTCTGGTGTAACAAGTATTGAGGCGCTTGTCGTTTGTCTGTGTATACTGTATATAATGTACGTATGTCGCTGTAAAATATTTATATACCCGCGACCCGCTCCGGTTTCGCTTTAATACAATATACGAGGGTGGATTGAAAAGTACTCGGCCTAACACAGATCCATTCAATTCTAAAAATCAAATCTACCCACATTATTTAGTTCAGTTCAGACTAGTTCATTGTGTGAAGTTCGAAACGTGTGCGATAATTAGTTGTGATTTTATAAATTTATTAACAAAGTAATCGGACATAATTTCCGCGAATGGAGCAAATCGAGCAGCGTGCCGTCATTAAGTACCTCCATAAGAAGGGGCTATCATCAAAAGCCATCCATGATGACATGGTCAGTACATTAGGCGATTGTGCTCTGTCATATTCATCCGTCAAAAAATGGATAGCAGAATTTAAGCGTGGTAGAGAGAGTGTGAAAGATGAACCCCGCTCTGGAAGGCCTTCGACGTCAACTACTGACGAAATATTAAAAAAAGTACTTGATTTAATAATGGGAGACCGCAGATTAAAAATTAGAGAGATAGCCGAGATTATAGACATCTCTTATGAACGAACTCAAAACATCATTGTTAACGAGTTGGGTTTCCACAAGGTGTCTGCGAGGTGGGTTCCGCGACTGCTTTCAGTTGAACAAAAAAGGACGCGATTGACTATTTCACGCGACTGTTTGGAGTTATTTGAAGCTGATGCAGATGATATTTTGAATCGTTTTGTTATTATGGACGAAACGTGGGTTCATTACTGTACACCGGAAACAAAACAACAATCAAAACAGTGGAGAAGACCTGGTTCACCACCCCCTAAAAAGGCTAAGTCGATTTTGTCGGCAAATAAGGTGATGGCTTCAGTATTCTGGGACTCGAAAGGTGTGATTATGATTGATTATCTTGAAAGGGGTCAGACTATAAACTCTGATTACTACTGCACCTTACTACTTCGTTTACGAGAGGAAATAAAAGAAAAACGTCGAGGGATGCTCAGAAGAAAAGTCCTGTTTCATCAAGATAACGCCCGTGTTCACACGTCAGTACAGTCAATGGCTGAAATTCACAACTGTGGCTTTGAACTGTTACCGCATCCGCCGTATTCACCTGATCTGGCACCATCAGACTTCTTTCTGTTCCCTAACCTAAAAAAGCACTTGGGAGGTCAAAGATATTCGACAAACGACGAGGTCAAACCAGCTGTAGACGCATATTTTGACTCTAAGGAAGAATCATTTTTTTTCAACGGTCTAAATACTTGGAAGGGGAGGTGGCAAAAGTGTATTGAACTTGATGGTGATTATGTAGAAAAATAAAAATATAACTGATTTAGTATGTGTTTATTTTCTTGGTTAGGCCGAGTACTTTTCAATCCACCCTCGTACTAATGTGGAGTTATTTACATAGATTTATGATAATAAAAGATCATTAATTTTATCAATGTTTATTCTGAAGAAACATCTTTAAGCCTTTCGGATAAAGTACAGCTTCCTGGCATTGCTCTATATCCGTTTGTAAATTTTCATCACCATCGGTTCTGCCATTCCCACCGTTAACCCGAAAATACAGACAAACAGACACACAAATATTTAAAAACTTATATATACTATAAACTTGGATACACAGGTATACGGCGTAAACCTGAGCCTGTGTTTATTTGTGAATTTCTTTAAAATATTAAATGATGTTTAGATTCTGTGAGGCTTCTTTCCAAAAAGAAGCGACGTGTGTAAAATATATCCATTGTAAATCTTGTTTTGTTACCCAAAGTTGATGATCTTTATTTTAAATACGAACCGGAGCCAATATTAATGCAAATAAATAAAATATAATAAATTGTGATAGCTTAGGGGCTGAGCGCCCGGTGTAAATTTCACAGTAAGTGGACAACCCGGGTTCGATCCTCACCGGCACCAGTACGATTTTTAACTGTAAATGTAAGTGCTGATTGAGAATTCCTTAACAGAAAAACCTAATCACTAATTTCGACCCGATCCAGGATTCGAACCCAGGACCACATATTCAGCAGACGCTCTTACAACTTATAAACCAACGAGACAAGTGTGACTATTATTATTATTGTGAGAAACAAATTCTTAAAAAGATATAGATCAAAAACTATTATGTGTTGTTCAGTGAACACAACAGTGAACATGTTCAAGATCGTCCCCACCATTATATCAGATTTGATAAACCACAAATGCTCGCAAAAGAACACCGATTCCTACCTAGGATGATACGCGAGGCCAATGAAATTAAATAAAACATCCAAATTTCAATAGAGAAGATGGATGGGTGCTGCCATCTGCGTGGAATCCCATAGTTAACAAAATTAAACCCAAACCCAAGCATACCACTGCCAGACTTCAAGATAGTGTACGCTCGTTCTGCGTAGATCGGACCAAAATTAATATTCAAAAACTGAAGGAACATCTCCTGCCGTTAATTAACCGCGATTAAAATCCCCACAAATAGTTTTATTCAATGAGTAGTGTTGGCGTAAATTTAAGAAATCATTAGGTATATATTGTTCAGTTAATCTATACTATATAAGTATACAAAATAGAATTGTCCGTCAGTGCAGTGGAATGCGGTTATTAAGGAGTATGTTAGGGTGACTTTGAATGACAGGGTGGGAAATCGTGTGATAAGAGAAGACTGTGGTTTGCGAGACGATGTTGTGACTAGGATTAGGAAAGGAATGCTTCTGTGGTTTGGTCACATAGAACGAATGAATGAGGAGAGAGTGATAAAGCAAATTTATGTTGCAGAAGTGAACAGCAGAGTTGGAAAGGAACGTCCTAGGTGAAAGTTTATCTACCAAATTGGCGATATATTGAAAATAGGCCGAATGAGGAGTACCCTTAACCGACGAGCATGTGTGAGTAGGTATATAGGAAGAGGCAAGGAGGTGTCAGGATCGTGTCATATAGAAGGCTGTAGTCTCTGCCTACCCATCTGGGTGACAGGCGTGAGTGTTTATGTTATAATGTCCGTCAGTAATGTTTAAGTAACTGGTTTCTATTAAGTTCCGGTGATCATATGCATGCCACTATGATATAATAATCGTTTTTAAAAGTTTTGTCTATCTGTCCGGGCTAATCTGCGGAATTCGATTGTGATGAATCCTTACGAAGAGATAGAGAGTCAAATGTCATGCTATATTTATCCGAAAATCTTGAAGATTTTTTTTAAAGGCAAACGGTTTATGCATAGTAGAGCCATACTGCAGTTATATTAGTAGTATGGTTGTAGCGCGAATGAGTCGGTTCGACCAGGTAAGGACCACGCTCTCACAGAATACCAGCGTAAAATAGTAGCTTAATGCTGATGTGTTTCGTATGGTGAGTGTAGAGAACAGGAGACCCTTTCTACTGAAAACGTAAAAAAGGTCATCTTAGTCCTCACTAGTGACAACGCATCCGATTCGTAATCGTGGAAAGATGTAGATGTCTATAGGCCACAGCAGCCACTTGCCATCAGATGGTCTGTGTGCTCGTTTGTCACCCTATCCTATAAAAAAGATGAATTATTGATAAAATAAATGATGTTTAACTATTTTAAATATAATAACGCTACATTAATAGATTATATTCAGCCGAAGCCGGGGTACATCGCTATTAAATTTATAACATCCGTAAATAAGTAGAGTTCAGTAATTAGTTTCACGTCATGTGCTGCTCCTTAAGGGGAAATATAATGTCAAATGGCTTAGCAAGATCCTTCGTTATGCCGAAAATATTGCAGCATTAATTTTGAAATAAATATATGGTAAAGTTGAGGATTAATGTTAATGATTATGTTAGACGAAAACACGATTTCGTAAAATTTTCTCGATAGAAAAAAATCCAAAGTTACCTCCAAATTAAACAATAAACCGCTGTTATTCATAAAATACTTTAAATAAGATCATGAAACTTTGCATACTAACTGAACTAACTATAAAGCAGTGCTTATGTTATTTACTTTTTTTAAAATACCATTATTTTCACTGTAAAAAGAAATTACCTAAACTATCGGCGTCTTGAGCTTGATTCCTGTCGCCCCGTTAGTATCGCTTAGGCTTTTGAAGGGAGAAGTTGTGTCGCTTACGATCAGAATACACATTACGCAACAGTACGACGTAAAATTAAAATGGGAAATAACCGTGATAAAAAGAAGAAGAAGAATGAAGATGTGTGTGTGTGTGTGTGTGTGTGTGTGTGTGTGTGTGTGTGTGTGTGTGTGGATGTTGAAACCTATTACAATTTCGTATTGGTATAAATATTAGTTTGTTGGTTGTGGTGTTAATTATAATGTCTTCGAAATTAAAACAAAGCGAAAAATATCCGAAAACGTAAAATAGGATCTTATATTACGGCGATAAATCTCGTATGTTGAACTACCAAATACTTTTTTTATAGAAAAGGGGGCAAACGAGCATACGGCTCACCTGATGGTAAGTGATTACCGCCGCCCATGAACAGCTGCAAGGTTGCAGATGGGTTAGATAAGAGGGTTTTAATTAATTTTCTACTTGACTATTTTGATTTTTTTTTACAATTATTGTGTTAAGAAACAGGCATAAATATGATAAACCTAATGAAATAGGTGTCTAACGACCTATCTACTTACAGTATTAGTGATTACAAACATGTCGGTACATAGCATACGACGCGCGGGGAAGTGGGGGCGAAATTAGAATTTAAGCTGACTTACTCTATCCTCTTAAGAAGAATTTCTAACTACAAGTATTCGTAAGTACTCTTATGTAAGAAGACAAACTACTGAAATTCAATTTTAGGTCTATTGTGACTGACGTGTATGGCTCTTATTTCAAACCTTATTTGCTAAGCGATTTACTAAGTGAGTAGAATAGTAGTAATGATATCAAATTTACAGAAATTCGAAAAATATTTTTCATTATTTTTATACAATAAGGGTTAAAAATGAGGACACAGTCCACCTGATGGTAAGTGGTTCCTGTGGTCTATAGACATCTACATTTATCCTCGATTAAGAATCAGTACGCAGATGCGTTGTCACCTGTGAGGACTAAGATGCAATACCTCGTTTCTAGTAAAAAATGATTTACGGATATCTTCACTCACAATACGAAACACAGCAGTATTAAGCTACTATTTTACGCTGGTATTCTGTAAAAGCGTGGTCCTTGCCTGGTCGAGCCGACCCTTTCGTGCTACAACCATAATATAGCTGCAGCGTGGGTCTACCACATAAAAATAAAATAAATTTCAATTCATTTAATATCCTAACAAACTAAAACTTAACTGATCACTAGTGCAATGATTAATACAAAAGACTCGGCACCCATGGCTCATTCTCAGTAAGCCTGTTCTGACTCAACAAGGATGCTATAAAAGTGTGGTTTAGTTAACAATTGTCAGCATTTCCTTCATGATTTCAAAGTGAAACCACAATAAATTATTAGTTACGATAAAAGCACCCGCAGTATTTGCCCAGAACGGATGA
The DNA here is from genome assembly GCA_907164705.1 of Parnassius apollo. Taxonomy (NCBI): domain Eukaryota; kingdom Metazoa; phylum Arthropoda; class Insecta; order Lepidoptera; family Papilionidae; genus Parnassius; species Parnassius apollo. Next base: position 8,284,308 of record CAJQZP010001449.1, on the reverse strand, counting down.
CGATATTTTCGTCACTTTGCGTTCGGTGCTGTTTAAAGGCGGGTTAATTGGTTTTTTTGGTGGATTAGTTCGCTGTAGTATGGACCATAGAGTTCTGTTTTGTTTCACTGTGAGTATTTTAATCCGTTTTTTCTATTTTTGTTTAAGTTTAAAAATAACTTTCAATAAAATTACAAGCTGATTTCGAATAACTGGAATGAATAAAATAATTTAGTATTCTATATTCCGTGCTAAGTAAATGATTAGAAGAAATAAGTCCTGATTTAAGAATGACAAATTGTTTTTTTTATTGTTTGAAGTCGATTATTACTTCTTTTAAATGTTAATTTTTAACTCGTTTAAGCGAACTCAATAATATCACAGCCCAATGTCGTTTAGATAGTTACATTTAAACTTCATATTCTATTTTGTTACTTTTAAAGATAGCACGTTTTCTACAAATTTATGTGAGACCACCCCTTACCTATAAAATACAAAAAAAATATCCCAATTTACGAAAATATCGCGTAATATAATATATTAAATCGAAGAATACTCAATTGAATTAAAAACTTTTTATTGAAGTCTGTTGAAAATAAATTTATGTACGGCAATTCCATTGTTATCCTACCTATCCAAATGCAATAACACATAACAAAAATCATTCATTTTGGCGATTTTATGTTCGACAGTTGTGTCTCTGACTTAGACGAAGCTTACTTTACGTATAACAGAGCCACAATGCTGAATTTCAGCTATTGAACTATATACACAGAATAGTGTTAAATAACATCATTAATCATCATCGAGTATTGTCGGAAATCTGAGACCCTTTTCGATGTTTACGAAGCACTTGACCTTTCAGAAATAACAACGCATCTACAATTTAAATCTTCATCGAGGGTACGTGTAGGGGTCTATCATTTTACTATTAAGTTGACCGTGTGGTCTTTTGTCACCCTTACTTCACAAAAGCAACAAAATTTATAAAGTGGTCGTAGGATTTAATTAGTTAGAAGTTACACAACACAATATTCATGAATAAGTTATTATTCTAGAAGTCAATAATATCGTTATTTTTTTAATAAGTATAGGAACCTCTTATTTTGTAAATTGTTAACAATATTAGATTGCATATGGATTAATCCTAAAATTTAAAACAATTTTTTACAAGAGAGCACACAATCCACATGATGATAAGTGGATGCTATGGCCCATAGATATATACGTCTACTCGTCCTCGATTTAGAATCAAAATTCAGATGCGTTGTCACCCCTAAGGACTATGATAGAATGCTTTGTATCCAGTAAACACAGTCTCCAGTTCTCTACACTCATCTTAAGGAACAAAGCAGTATTGAGCTGCTATTTTTTATTCCGCGGTTGAGCTCACTTATTCGTGCTACAAATATAACATAGCTGCAGCATGGCTCCACCACATATACAGAAAGAATTCCTGTAATAATAAGTAATTATGTATCCACCAATGTTCTCCACGTATAGGTACACAATCCTTATGTAGAAGAATTTACCCAAATAAAAAGAGAAAAATATAGAAAAAGAAGTCCAAACGCCTAAATTAACTGTATGATAAGCCCAAGGTCACTGAATGCGCTCTGGAGAGGGAAAGTTTTCGGAGAGGTGCAGTGCTTCATGTATTCAATTGAATGGCAAAAAAGAGGATTACCGCATGCCCACATTCTAATATTGCTTAAAGAGGAGTTGCGGCCCACCCAAATAGACGACATAATAAGCGCCGAGATTCCGGATCCTGAGCAAGATAAAGAATTGTATGATACCATCGTCCGAAATATGATTCACGGTCCATGTGGAGCACGAAATTCAATATCGCCATATATGAAAGAAGGAAAATGTACAAAGAAATTCCCTAAACAGCTATTAAAAGAAACAGTGCACAATGACAATGGCTACCCTTTATACAGACGCAGAGCTCTCGAAGATGGTGGCAGGAAAGTTACAATCAAATCTCGCTCTGGAGCATCCGAAACCTTAGATAACAGCTGGATTGTCCCGTATTCGCCCATTTTATGTAAAATGTTTAATGCCCACATTAATGTAGAAGCATGTAGCTCCTTCCGCTCAATCAAGTATATCCGTAAGTATATAAATAAAGGAAGCGACCAAGCAATATTTAATCTCAGGAGTGAAGGTGAGGCAAATCCCGTTAATGAAGTACAGACCTTTCAAGCAGGGCGTTATGTCAGCAGTAACGAGGCAGCGTGGCGTCATCTTGGCTTCCCTTTACACGAAAGGCACCCAAAAGTTACTCACCTTGCTGTGCACTTAGAAAATGGAGAGCGTGTATATTTCACCGAAAGAAATTTCCAAGAAAGAATTGCATCACCGCTAAAAACTACACTAACAGCCTTCTTTCAACTTTGTCAAACCGACCCCTTTGCAAAAACGTTGTTATATTCTGAAGTCCCCCGCTATTAAACTTGGAACACATCTAGGAAGGAGTGGAAACGCCGTATTCAGGGCGCGCCTGTTGCAAATTGGCCCGGTGTAAAGTCATCAGATGCCCTTGGTCGTGTGTATACCGTCCATGTAACTAATTTTGAATGTTTCTGTTTACGATTGCTGCTGCACCATGTTCGGAGTACTACAGGATATAAAGACCTTAAAACTGTAAACGGTCAGGAATGCGCAACTTATTTGAAAACGATAATTACTGGGATGAAACCATGGAGGAAGCTGTGCAGTGCCAGTCACCAGCCAAAATTAGGGTTCTTTATGCAACTCTCATATCATCTTGCGGGCTATCTAATGCACATGAATTGTGGGACAAATACAAAGAGCACATGGCGGAAGATATTTTGCGAAGGTTACAGCAGACACACGTGAACATGACATACAATGAACACATTTATAATGAAGCACTTGGAAAAATTGAAGATAAAGTATTAGCATTTCCATTACTTTATCTTCAGTAGGCAAAAAATTAAGCGACTTTGGAATGATAAGCCCTCAGCGAACAACCGAAAACGAACTAAGTGATGAAATTATACGTGAAACAGACTACGATATACCAGCTTTGCAGCAGAAAGTAGCCGAATTTGTACCCCACTTGCTTCCCGAACAAATACGAGTTTTTGACAAAGTATTAGGACAAATTGAATCTGGAAATGGTGCACTTTTCTTTTTAGATGCCCCTGGAGGAACATAAGCTTGCGAGTTTGCCGCTAATAAGAACCCCTTTGTTGTATCTCCTAATTTTCAGGGCTTTCTTCGGTGCCTCAGCTAGTATTGGAATCCTCGTGGTCACTTGGAAGAGAAGGCCGAACTGGCCTCTAAACAGCTTGGCGTGTTCAGCAGAGCATGTTAGTATTTTATGCCGTCACACTGCCTGCAACTTTACAAGGCGTCGGTTTGACTTCATCTTACCCTGTTGTTCACGGGCGACGGTAGTCACTTACCATCAGGTGCTCCTAATGCTCGTTTGCCACCTCTTCTATAAAAACATGAAGGGTTCTCGAGTAGAAACCTCGTAAATAAGCGATTTGTAGCGTTGGAATGGCAAGGTGGTAGTAGATACAGGCAGTCAATGGATGCAAATGGCTTAGAACATTGATTTGCGGCATTACTTGGTGAAGGCCTGTGTTTAGCAGTGGACTTATGAAGGGGTGTAATGATCATAATGATGATTATAGATTAAAAAGATAAATTTACTGTTGCAAACATTATCGCTATCAGCCGCTGCTCCTCTACGTAAACAAGCTTAGTAATTAAAACAGTGGTTAAATTAATCCCACTGCATTAAAAAGTATATTGAAGAAAACCTTCTCCTCCTCGTTTTTTGTGTTTGCAGACGCAATATATAAATATACCATAGCCTATATCACCCTCACAATTAAGTAAGACCCACCGAGCCGTTTAGGCTTGAAAAACTTTACCCTTCATCTAGGACAGTCGGGTAAAAAATTAGGTGATGATAATTAATACAGAATATATAAACTACTATACTTAGACGGCTCCGTGGTGCAGTGGCTTTTTTTTTGCATGGGGAAATGCCTACGCATACCCGCCTCGCGGGGGCAAGGACGGGTTATGTCGGACTCGCACCGACTAAAACCCCATGGTGTTCCACCTTTGTCGCATATTGGCAGGGCTACGGGAACGCTTTCGCACACATCCGCGGCCCTACTAGCGCCTGCCGCCCCATGGCAGCACCTCCTCGGGAGAGGAAAATTCCTCCCCGTTCTCCTTCCCAGGTAAGGCGTACCAGAAAACATGGCGCGCCTTCCTCCACGGCCTCCAATTACGTCTGTGCAACAGACGCCCCCGCGTCCGATGCACAAAGGCCATGGGGCCAGGAAAAACGAGCACTTAGAAGTACTAGCCTTCCCGACCCCAGCGGCGGATCTGGTCTATGGCTCCGCCGCCAACCAAGATTCGGCTGCGGAGGGTAGGGAGAGCGGCGCCTCGCAATACCGACAATCCTCTCCCCCCGCAGCCCCACCATCACCGCATCAACGGTGCGGCCCCGTTTGAGTCGCGGAGGATAGGGCGAGTGGCGCATCGCCATACCAACACTCCTCTTCCTCCGCGACTCCACCTCGGCTGCAGCGGTAGAGGGTGCGCGAGTCCCCACTCGCTGCAGTCCACCAGCACACATCCGAAGTGGGCTCCCCAAGCCCACTCGGAGTGGCCACCTCAGGCCGGCCCTTCACCTCGGGCCAGCCACGTGGGTTCCTCTTTGTTCACCGTGGGAGACCAAGCCACGGCTACTAAGCCCCCCGCCACGACAAGGCGGGAACCCGTTCGGGGGGGGCAGTGGCTTAGCAATGAGTTTTAGCAATGGGGCCGCGGGTTCGAATCCCGCACGGAAAAAGTATTACAAATAATTGTCCCACGTCTTAATGTTTATCCTTGTGCAAATTTTGTTAATAAACTGCCTTCGTGATACAAGAGACAATACTAGGGTTAATGTTAAAAAAAAAAAAAAAGAAAACTTAATTTTATATATGAACTATGCTTTGTATATAAGAACTCGCGTCATATCAAGCGGGTTCTTTGACCGGTGAGTAAAGCGGCCGTCATATTGAACCTAATGGACTTTGAATAACTACTTGCCTTCTGCGCCTACTTCCTGAATAACCTACATGTATTGTAAGATATTAAAAATATTTTAAAAAATATTAACTTCTCATTTATTCAATAAGAGAAAAAAATTGTTTTCTTATCGGTCACCATGCTCAAAAAGTGTAACTTGATTTAATATCAAAGACTTAACTGCATAAATAAAATAAATAAATAATTATAATTGCATAAGTTGATAAAACATGCTATGCAATAGCTTTACCGCGGCAGTCACCGAGTGCCACACGTATTTTTATTTTTTTAGTTTATGTTGCTGTTGGTTCTATTAGCCAAAAAGAGAATTTAGCTATACGCATAATAATTCTATAGAAAAATTTATATTTGTAAATTGTGTTTCATTTACTCGCACATATACATCGCCCCACTAAAAGAAGCGGCAGAACAACGTCTCCCAGACAAGCTAGTTACAAATAAAAGCCAAATGGATTCTACTAAGAAATTTGTTGAATAAAATTTTCAGCGAACTATTTTACTGTTCAATTGATGGGAAACTTTAACTCTGGTATAACAAGTATTGAGTCGCTTGTCGTTTGCCTGTGTATACTGTATATAATGTACGTATGTCGATGTAAAATATTTATATACCCACTACCCGCCCCGGTTTCGCTTTAATGCGATATACTAAAGTGGAGTTATTTACATAGATTTATGATAATAAAAGATCATTAATTTTATCAATGTTTCTTTATTCTGAAGAAACATCTTTAAGCCTTTCGGATAAAGTACAGCTTCCTGGCATTGCTCTATATCCGTTTGCAAATTTTCATCACTATCCGTTCTGCTTTTCCCACCGTTAACCCGAAAATACAGACAAACAGAAACACAAATATTTAAAAACTTATATATACTATAAACTTGGATACACAGGTATACGGCGTAAACCTGAGCCTGTATTTATTTGTGAATTTCTTTAAAATATTAATAGATGTTTATATTCTGTGAGGCTTCTTTCCAAAAAGAAGCGACGTGTGTAAAATATATCCATTGTAAATCTTGTTTTGTTACCCAAAGTTGATGATCTTTATTTTAAATACGAACCGGAGCCAATATTAATGCGAATAAATAAAATATAATAAATCGTGATAGCTTAGGGGCTGAGCGCCCGGTGTAAATTTCACAGTACCTGGACAACCCGGGTTCGATCCTTACCGGCACCAGTACGATTTTTAACTGTAAATGTAAGTGCTGATTGCTAATTCCTTAACAGAAAAACCCAATCACTAATTTCGACCCGATTCGCTCTTACAACTGATAAACCAACGAGACAAGTGTGACTATTATTATTATTGTGAGAAACAAATTCTTAAAAAGATATAGATCATAAACAATTATGTGTTGTTCAGTGAATACAACTGTGAACATGTTCAAGATCGTCCCCACCATTATATCAGATTTGTTAAACCACAAATCCTCGCAAAAGAACACCGATTCCTACCTAGGATGATACGCGAGGCTAATGAAATTAAAAAAAAACATCCAAATTTCAATAGAGAAGATGGATGGGTGCTGCCATCTACGTGGAATCCTATAGTTAACAAAATTAAACCCAAACCCAAGCATACCACTGCCAGACTTCGAGATAGTGTACGCTCGTTCTGCGTAGATCGGACCAAAAATTAATATTCAAAAACTGAAGGTAGCCGGGCTAACTATGTAATTGGGACGTCAAACATCTCCTCCCCTCCCCTCCCCCTGAAGTTGCTGGGCCGAAATATCGGGAATTAAAAATATTTAATTAACCGCGATTAAAATCCCTACAAATAGTTTTGGCGTAAATTTAAGAAATCATTATATATTGTTCAGTTAATCTATACTATATAAGTAAACAAAATAGAATTGTCCGTCAGTGCAGTGGAATGCGGTTATTAAAAAATATGTTGGGGCTGAATTTGAGTGACAGGGTGAGAAATTGTGTGATAAGAGAAGACTGTGGTTTGCGAGACGATGTTGTGACTAGGATTAGGAAAGGAATGCTTCTGTAGTTTGGTCAAATAGAACGAATGAATGAGGAGAGAGTGATAAAGCAAATTTATGTTGCAGAAGTGAACAGCAGTGTTGGAAAGGAGCGTCCTAGGTGAAAGTTTATCTACCAAATTGGCGATATATTGAAAATGAATATAGGAGAAGGCAAGAAGGTGTCAGGATCGTGTCAAATGGAAGGCTGTAGTCTCTGCCTACCCCTCTGGGTGACAGGCGTGAGTGTTTATGTTATAATGTCCGTCAGTAATGTTTAAGTAACTGGTTTCTATTAAGTTCCGGTGATTATATGCATGCTACTATGTATATACGTTTTTAAAAGTTTTGTCTATCTGTCCGGGCTAATCTGCGGAATTCGATTGTGATGAATCCTTACGAAGAGATAGAGAGTCAAATGTCATGCTATATTTATCCGAAAATCTTGAAGATTTTTTAAGGACAAACGGTTTATGCATAGTAGAGCCATACTGCAGTAATATTAGTAGTATAGTTGTAGCACGAATGGGTCGGTTCGACCAGGTAAGGACCACGCTCTCACAGAATACCAGCGTAAAGTAGTAGCTTAATGCTGATGTGTTTCGTATGGTGAGTGTAGAGAACAGGAGACCCTTTTTACTGAAAACTTAAAAAAGGTCATCTTATTCCTCACTAGTGACAACGCATCCGATTCGTAATCGAGGAAAGATGTAGATGTCTATAGGCCACAGCAGCCACTTGCCATCAGGTGGTCTGTGTGCTCGTTTGTCACCCTATCTAAAAAAAGATGAATTATTGATAAAGTAAATGGTGTTTAACTATTTTAAATATAATAACGCCACATTAATCGATTATATTCAGCCGAAGCCGGGGTACATCGCTATTAAATTTATAACATCCGTAAATAAGTAGAGTTCAGTAATTAGTTTCACGTCATGTGCTGCTCCTTAAGAAGAGTTTCTAACTACAAGTATTGTAGTTTTGTAAGAAGAATACTGAAATTCTAGGTATTGACTGTTGATTTATTTCAAATTTAAGTACTAAGTGAGTAGAATAGTAGTAATGATATCAAATTTACAGAAATTCGAAAAATATTTTCAATTATTTTTATAGAATAAGGGTTAAAAATGGGGACACAGTCCACCTGATGGTAAGTGGTTCCTGTGGTCTATAGACATCTACATTTATCCTCGATTAAGAATCAGTACGCAGATGCGTTGTCACCTGTGAGGACTAAGATGCAATACCTCGTTTCTAGTAAAAAAGGTTCTACGGAGATCTTCACTCACAATACGAAACACAGCAGTATTAAGCTGCTATTTTACGCTGGTAATCTGTAAAAGCGTGGTCCTTGCCCGGTCCAGCCCACCCTTTCGTACTACAACCATAATATAGCTGCAGCGTGGGTCTACCACATAAAAATAAAATAAATTTCAATTCATTTAATATCCTAACAAACTAAAACTTAACTGATCACTAGTGCAATGATTAATACAAAAGACTCGGCACCTATGGCTCATTCTCAGTAAGCCTGTTCTGACTCAACAAGGATGCTATAAAAGTGTGGTTTAGTTAACAATTGTCAGCATTTCCTTCATGATTTCAAAGTGAAACCACAATAAATTATTAGTTACGATAAAAGCACCCGCAGTATTTGCCCAGAACGGATGACGATATTTTCGTCACTTTGCGTTCGGTGCTGTTTAAAGGCGGGTTAATTGGTTTTTTTGGTGGATTAGTTCGCTGTAGTATGGACCATAGAGTTCTGTTTTGTTTCACTGTGAGTATTTTAAATCGTTTTTTCTATTTTTGTTTAAGTTTAAAAATAACTTTCAATAAAATTACAAGCTGATTTCGAATAACTGGAATGAATAAAATAATTTAATATTCTATATTCCGTGCTAAGTAAATGTGTAGAAGAAATAAGTCCTGATTTAAGAATGACAAATTGTTTTTTTTTTTATTGTTTGAAGCCGATTATTACTTTTTTTAAATGTTAATTTCAACTCGTTTGAGCGAACTCAAGAATTTCACAGCCCAATGTCTTCTAGTCTAGTTACATTTAAACTTCATATTCCATTTTGTTACTTTTAAGGATAGCACGTTTTCTACAAATTTATTTGAGACCACCCCTTACCTATAAAATACAAAAAAAAAAATATCCCAATTTACGAAAATATCGCGTAATATAATATATTAAATCGAAGAATACTCAATTGAATTAAAAACTTTTTATTGAAGTCTGTTGAAAATAAATTTATGTACGGCAATTCCATTGTTATCCTACCTATCCAAATGCAATAACACATAACAAAAATCATTCATTTTGACGATTTTATGTTCGACAGTTGTGTCTCTGACTTAGACGAAGCTTACTTTACGTATAACAGAGCCACAGTGCTGAATTTCAGCTATTGAACTATATACACACAGAATACCAGTATTAAATAACATCATTGTTCTACTGTGCCCCGAGTATTGTCGGAAATCTGAGACCCTTTTCATTGGTTACGAAGCACTTGACCTTTCAGAAATAACAACGCATCTACAATTTAAATCTTCATCGAGGGTACGTGTAGGGGTCTATCATTTTACTATTAAGTTGACCGTGTGGTCTTTTGTCACCCTTACTTCACAAAAGCAACAAAATTTATAAAGTGGTCGTAGGATTTAATTAGTTAGAAGTTACACAACACAATATTCATGAATAAGTTATTATTCTAGAAGTCAATAATATCGTTATTTTTTTAATAAGTATAGGAACCTCTTATTTTGTAAATTGTTAACAATATTAGATTGCATATAGATTAATCCTAAAATTTAAAACAATTTTTAACAAGAGAGCACACAACCCACATGATGATAAGTGGATGCTATGGCCCATAGATATATACGTCTACTCGTCCTCGATTTAGAATAAAAATTCAGATGCGTTGTCACCCCTAAAGACTATGATAGAATGCTTTGTATCCAGTAAACAGAGTATCCAGTTCTCTACACTCATCTTAAGGAACAAAGCAGTATTTAGCTGCTATTTTTTATTCCGCGGTTGAGCCGACTTATTCGTACTACAAATATAATATAGCTGTAGCATGGCTCCACCACATATACAGAAAGAATTCCTGTAATAATAAGTAATTATGTATCCACCAATGTTCTCCACGTATAGGTACACAATCCTTATGTAGAAGAATTTACCCAAATAAAAAGAGAAAAATATAGACAAAGAAGTCTAAACGCCTAAATTAACTATATGATAAGCCCAAGGTCACTGAATGCGCTCTGGAGAGGTCTATGCTCGGAGTTTCCCTATGTGATAGACTATCACAAAGGGATATCCGCAGTAAAACCAGATTAACCGAAATAACACAAAGGATCAGTAAGCTGAAGTTGCAAAGGGCAGGGCATATCTCGTAGAACCGATAATTGATGGTGAGGAAAAATTCTTGAGTGGAAATCTCGTACCGGTAAGCGAAGTGTAGGACAGACTCCATCTAAATTAAGTGATGACCTGGTAAGGAATGCAAGAAGTTGATAGATGCAAGTGGCTCAGACGTTGTATCATGCCTAGCGGGAGGTCTACGTTCAGTGTGCTGCAATGTTGATGATGATGACACTGTTCCCATTTTTTATAGCATAAGAGTGGCAAACAAACACAGTCCACCTGATGGTGAGTAGATACTGTGGCACATAGACATGTACATTTATCCTCAATTAAGAATCAAACTGCAAATTCGTTATCTCGTATCCAGTAAAAAGGGTCTCCGGTTCTCTATACTCACCATACGAAACACAGCAGCATTAATTTAGTGTTCTGTGAGAGCGTGTATCCATAATTTAGCTGCAACTTAGCTCTACCACGTGTGTATATCTACTGAGCATATACATACACGGACGTGGTAGAGCACGAGAATATGTCAATATGTGTGAACAAGCTGTAACATATTTGCATAATACGATACAAAGGCACGTTCACCAGCATTAGTTCCGCATCGTTTAGGCTTTAGACAGTTGGTGCGCAATATAATCAAAAACGATCGTGACATGTAGAAATATAACATCAAGGCAAATTCGTGGCTGTTATAGATTTATAGGCAGTGAAATTTATTGATGTTTATGAGAGTATTTATTCCACGTCAAAAATCAGATTAGTAAAATCATCAGATCTTCATACCAGACTCCAAATTCCTTGTCATGCCTCTACATTACAATGGGAATCACAAAGTTTTAGAAAATTTAAATAATTAAAACTCACTGGCGTACAATATTGCTTCTATTAATAAAGTACAGAAAACTTTTCAATTACGTAGTCCAATGCTCAACCGGATGTGGTTTTCGAATGCCTTCTGTGTTTGTTTCTGAGTTTCTGAGCCTATTCCAAATAAATGATTATAGGATAATATGCTGGTACTTTTTTACTCTTTTTTTTTGTTTGCTGTATTGTTTAACTGAATTGCAATGGGATTGCATTTTCCTGTTAATAATATATTTTTAATTTCTACAATGGATTTTTATAGTGAGTAAAATTTCCATTTTTTATGCCAATCCTTTCGTGCAAAATTTAGCAAAATATAATCATCTCGATGTCTGTCTCTTACAGAGGCTTAGTGTTTCATAATTAAAATGCGTCATAGTTTAAAACACTTTCATACATTTTGGAGTTCCGACTTAAGTTTTGAGGGTAAAACAAAAATAAGACCATCGTTTGAAGTATGAACCTAAAGCTATTTCAAGGATGCAAGCAGTTTTTTTGCTGTCCTCTAAAGTAGGTATCTACAAAAGTATCGCTGCTAAAATGTGAAAACGTAAGGAATAAAAATACAAGAAAAAATATCAGAAAACCTTTTTATCCTTTTTAACACGATTTTATTAACTACGCGTGTATCCATCTATCTATGTAACGGAATCTTTAATGTAATATTCACCAACATGTAGACAACCGATTGACTTGAAAATTTGCACTGGTATCAAGGACCCATGACTTATTAATATATTTATCCTAGTATCCTGATCAGGATCACCAGGATAAAATAAAATATTTTTATCTTTAGTGTTTCCTTATAACCATTATGTTTATTTTTTGTTTTGTTTTCTATATTATTTTATTTACTTTTAGCTCGCTCACCCTAGCTCCTAATTTCCAGGATGTATCTTTTGAGCACACCGACAACCTTCAGTTGTTATGGACTTAGATATCTCCATACCTTAACTTTCCGTGGTTCGTTAAGTCCAGGGCCAAAGCAACCAAGAGGATACTAGGTATCCTAGCTAGGATACGGTAGTACTTTACGCTATGACTAACCCTATATAAATATATAAAGCGCAAGTTCGTTTTGACATGGATAATCGCTGTCACATATTGCTTAGTGCTTAAAAATGTCACCTCGCGTGCCATCATGCATGTGTGCGTGCATGCATGCATGCGTGCGTGCGTGCATACGTGCGTACTTGCCTGTGTAAATATATGTTTAAATATCTACACGTATTCATACATGTATATGTAATAAATAGGAGATTATCACAGGTCATGACCAATGCGTGTTTTCTTTTTTTTACTCTTATTTTATAGCCGTATCGAATTTATAAGTCAAGGGTTCAGAAGTCAGAAGACTATGAAGGGCATCCGTTTTTGTTTATGCAGTTACGCATCGTTAGGAAACGTTAATTAATATTAGTTTTAAAAATCAAAATAAACTTTACTAGAAAAATTAAAAAAAAACGCTAAATCGCAAGTGTAGAGACTGGTTACAAGTTTATAAGTAAAGTAAAAAAAAGAAATGTATTGGAGGCGTCAGAGAGTCCATTGTGGGTAATATAAGAGACGACTATGTGATATACGAGAAATATCTCATAGTACGTCACTCATGTAGCTGTCATATAGATAACGCTAAGGCGACCATCATCTGCTCCATAATTACGTGTCCACTGTTACTAGTACGTATTTAGATTTTAAAATTTACACTTGATAATGGACAAAAACATTAAACTAAAAATAAAATCAAAGTCAAAGTAAGAAATATTTTATTTACTTTACGTTAATGAACTTTAAAACCTACTACCGGTTCTAAAAGCCGTTTCAAAACCCAATTTTAATGTAGCGACATCTGTTATCGTTGGATGTAGTATAGTATACAGTATTTGTACTGGATTGTAGGACTCCTTTTTTGCCAAAAAGGCATGCATTGCTGTATTCTGGTTCGAAGAGTATATTATAATACATAATAGGATAACCTCCGAATTAAGACGGCTCAATATAGTCTCTTCTATTGGAGAGGTAGTAGATTGTGATACAGGTGGATTTTCGTATGAGCAATATTTTTATATACTGGAAAAAAATAGTCTGGAAAAAAATAGGATGTTACATGTGAAGAGAGTAGAAGCCTATGGCATTGATATTTTACTACGTGATAATTGTGGCCAATAGACATCTACATCTATACTCGATTACGAATCAAAATGTTTCCAGTAAAAAGGATCTCCAGTTCTCTACACTCACCATACGAAACACAGTAGCATTAAGCTACTATTAGTAAGCTTTAGCTGCAGGTTAAGCTGGTATTCTGTGAGAGCGTGGTCCTTCCCCAGTCGAGCCGACCCATTTGTGCTACAATTATACTAGTAATATAACTGCAGCATGCTCTCTGCTCGAAATCAAATCATATCCACCCTACTTTTCGTACGGCAATTAAAAAAAAATAAGTGGGTATCTTTGACCTTGTCACTACACAGAGTCACAGGCTAGGGTGGATATGATTTAAATTTCGATAGGTTTTAATTTATTTATTTTAGTTCAAAATTTTTGTTTTTAATTTTTGTAGAATATCAGGGCCATAGGCTCCTACTACATTCACATGTTACACCCTATTTTTTTCCAGACGGTAAAAAAGGTCATCCAGTATAATAGAGCCATGCTGCAGCTATATTATGATTGAATCACGAATTGTTAGGCTCGACACGGTCTCCACACCAGTATGAAGTAGAATAACGATGTTGTGTTTCGTATAGTAGTGTGTAGAATCAGAAACACTTTTAACTGCTAACGAGGTATTCCATCTTAGTCCTTAGGTGTGAGGACGCATCTATATTTTAATTTGTAATCGAGTACAGATATAGATGTTTATGGGCCAGAGCATTTACTTAACATTAGGTGAACTATGAGCTCGCATGAACCTCTTATTCTATAACATAAACACTCACGCCTGTCACCCAGAGGGGCAGGCAGAGACTACGGACTTCCACTTGGCACGATCCTGACATACCTATTTCGCCTCCTTTACATCCATATATCTACGCATATATGCTCGTCGGTTAATGGTACTTCAAATGTGGCCCATTTTCAAAATATCGCCAATTTGGTCGATAAACTTTCTCTGGGCGTCCCTTCCCGACTCTACCGTTCATCTACCATATAATTTTGCTTTGTCACTCTTTCCTCATTAATTCTTTCTACATGACCAAACCACCGAGGCATTCCTTTCTTAATCCTGGTCACAATATCATCTTGCATATCTACATTTATCTCTTATCACGCAATGTCTCACCCTGTCATTCAGATCAACCCTAGCTTAATCCTTAAAGACCGCATTTCTACAGCATTTATTCTACTTTCGTGCTTCTTCTGCCACACCCAACTTTCACTACCATCCATTAAAGTAGGGACTAATACAGCATTATGAAATGCAATTCGTGTATTCTATAAATTAAATTAATAACCCATTTAGAACCTAGTGTTCCCAGACTTTGGGCCCAGTCATCGTCCGTTGAGCAACTTCGGACTGTGTGCTTACTTGTCACATTAATTTTATAGCAAAATGATAACTACCCCGTGTAGATCCTAGTGTAATATAATCATACTCTGAGCTCCGTAACCGGATGGTGAGCAGAGTCAAAGATACGAGACATCTGGTGCTGCTATCAATTCGCATAAATGAAAACGTATAAATGAACACCGTTCTAAAATGTTGGTTATAAATCATATTACTTATAAGGATAATATATTTTATTAATGAATGATTAATGAATCGTGACCTATCTCAATTCCTTGAAGCGCTCCGGTTAGTCATCTCAGTCAGCCTTTCTCTATCGGTCACGATTTTACCCTAGAACGACTATGGTATTTGGTAGACCAGACAGTAATAACGTGACTGTTTTTTTTTTCTAAATTGGCAAAAATGTTTCGGATGCCGAATTAAAGCCTCATCAGCCATAAAATAGTCCACTGTTCATAAAACTGCCCTATCAAGTAAAGAAATCGTATATTATACGTCCCATATGTGGCCTAATCACTTAAGATCTGGTCTGACACACCAGGCTTAAAACATTCTAAAACCTTAATCCGGGCTTTTGATTGTAAATTCGCTTCAGAAACCCTGGGATTAAGTAAAAATAAATTGCGCATTCTGGCAAGAGCCCTAACTGGACACTGTTGTCTTAAAAAGCACATGTCCATCCTGGGACTAAGCAACTCAAGGATGTGTTGGTTCTGTTCCATAACGGAAGAAACGCCTCTACACATCCTAACCGATTGCGGACCCTTAATGGGCAAACGTAACACTCATCTGGGACACTATCTATTCCGCCCAGAAGAAGTGAAATTGCTCACGGCTAAGCAACTCCTTCGATTCATTGAAGACATAGGGCTTAACAGTGAACTATAGCCATAGCAGCGATCACATTAGATCTTCTAGGTCGCAGTGATATTGGTCTCTTTACCTAGACCTGCATAGCTGCTCGCACATAAAAAATATGTGGTCTTTAAGTTCATCTAATTTAAGTTGAAAATTTCAACGACCTAGCTCGGCCGAGGCTCGGCAGGTGACGCGGCAGCTATGCGTATCTTGAAATTTTTAACTTTACGCCCGGTAGTCCAACATTAAATGTCCTATAACTCAAAAAGTATGGACATTATGGACATTATTATAGAAAAAGTTTGAAACAAAAGTTGTAGAGAATAAACTTATCTTTAAAAATGGATAAATGCATTTTATTTATTAATCTTATATTTCAAGAGTTATTGGCCGCGATAGAAAAACCGGTTCATTAAATGGGCCATAAATAGTAAACGGTAAGTTTTACAATAAAATTTACTGAAAAAAAAAGATGCGAAATGTTAGTTTCTGCAATAATGGTCTTTATAATTTTTGGCTTAAAGTGCATAGTCTCCGAGATATCGGCTGAAAAAGTTTTTTCAAGATGGCGCTTGAAGCGCCACCTGAACCTGTCAGCATTTTGTGGTTTTATGCTTAGTAAGTGATCCTAAACCTTATAAAAAATAAAAATTGTATCGGAAATTTAGTGCAAAGTTAAATTCTATTTTTACTCTACTATTCGTGATAGAAAACCATTTGAATAAAAAGTCTATGTAAATTACATTTCAATAAACGATGGTGACGCCTATTTACTTATAAGACTCAGCGTTTCCTTGACATGAAAGGCTGAGAAGTTTATTATGTTATTAAATGCCATTTCGGTAACAATATTATTGTTATGGAAGGCGGTCAATAATTTTGGGTACGACAGGCATTTAGTGGAGATGGTTTTTATTAACTGACTTTACAACCGATAAAAGCTAAATTGTGGAAACTGTTATTGCAAAAAAAAAATTGTGCTCTTTGAATTATGTTACAGTTTTGTTTTGTATTTAAACGCCAAATATTTTTTTTGATATTCATCATTCTTGAGTCCAGTACCTTCGAATGAAATCAATTTTCTTTAGGATTTTAAAGGATTTTTTAAATTATTTTTCAATTCACATCACCTTTTATCGGCCTGCTGTATTTGGTTGTTACTTCACTGCATTAGAACCTATCAAAAGTGCACTGCTGAGTATAGGACTTTGACACAGTTGCCACGCTCGGTAGGCGAGAAAGCAACCACGGTTTGTTTTATTTTTCAGTTTCCCTCTGTCGAATGTTATGACACTCACTGGATGATTTTGGAGTAATAAATATTCTAACGCCATTACTACACACTAACTTCACTACATTTTTAGAGTATTTAATGATGATGTGAAGAATTAGATTGGGTATGGGGGTAGAGAATTTTTAGTCGGTTTTATAATTAAAATATAATAAAAACATAACCACAATGGCAACAAAATACAAGATTGTTATGGTTCGCCCCGATGAAAGTGAATGGAACCAGAAAAATCTATTTCGTGGGTGATATGTTGCTGACCTTAGCGACAAGGGTCACGCAGAGGCTGTAGCGGCTTGAATATCTTAAAACTGAGGGTTATCAATTTGATTTGTCAAGTTGTTGCTCACACATCGATCTTAAAAAGGACTCAAATAACCTTAACTCTAATATATATTGACGTCGGGGCTACACTACACTACACTACAACGACGTGTGACTGAATAAAAGATCAGTAAAATGTAATATTATATTGCATATTTAAGGGGAGAAATATGGCTACTGTTTTTATTATATTCATTAAAAGCCAGTGCTTAACTGAAATAATAAAAGTTACAGCCTATATACGTCCCACTGCTGGGCACAGGCCTCCCCTCATTTCTGAGAGGGTTTTAGGGCAAGGATGTGTTCGCCGCGCTGCCCCAATGCGTGTTGGCGAACTTCACATGTCTTCAAAATATATTTTTTTCTTATTCCTCAGACATGCAGGTTTCCTCACGATGTTTTCCTTCACCGCCGAGTACGTGGTAAATCAGCACTTAAATTGCAATTAACATTTTCATTGGTGCCGGCGGGGATCGAACCCGGGTTACTTGCGTTCTGTTATATTTACAGCGAGCGTTAACCATCTGAGCTACCACGGCTCACTACAATCATACTCAGTTGCAATTGTTAAAGAAGTCGTAGAAAGTTTTAAAAAAAATGCAGCAAAATGGATACCTTGGGCTGACTCCCCAGGTAGTTCCTGTTTAATTGGATAAAAGATCCATGGCTGTTAAACTTTTTCACCACGTTTAGACGGAAACTCATCCCCGGTAGCCCCAGTATACCTGCACCAACTTTATACAAAGAATGCGTCTGTACATTTTCTGAAGACTTAAATACCATACCACCCTGTCTGTTATTAAGAAGCTTTAAGAGCCGCATAGGCTAACAGCACTTACATCTCAGAAAACAGCAATGCAAGCTGCTCACACTGTCAAACCGAAAAACTAAAAAAGAAGATTAATGCACTGCTCTTTGACGGCAGAAATTAGTATTAACCAAGAATTAAAAAAAAGAAGTCAGAAAACCAGCCCCACTTAGTTTAGTAGCACGATCTCATTATCATCATCATCATTATCATTATCATAGCCTATAAAAGTCCACTGCTGAACGTAGGTACCTCCCCCAGGAATTGCGTCATAGGAGGAATTTTGCTATAGTTGACATGCTTGTGGAGTGGGTTGGCAACCGCAGTTTTTTTATTATTTTGCGTTGTTATCAGGAAGATGCTGCTGCCCATCTCCTGCCTGTCTCCCTCTGTCGTCTTTTACGACACCCACAAGACGATATGGGGTAGTGGATATTCCTACACCGCCACTACATGGTTTATAGTACGATCTATTAGCGGAAAATAGAGTAAATGGGGCCTTGAACTCTATTGTGAAGAGTCAAAATGTGTCGAAAAAGGCACGTATGGCAATTCACAATGCTGTGTTGGTCCCTACTTTAACGTATGGTAGTGAAAGTTGGGTGTGGCAGAAGAAGCACGAGAGTAGAATAAACGCAGTGGAAATGCGGTCGTTAAGGAGTATGTTAGGGCTGAATCTGAATGACAGGGTAAGAAATTGTGTAATAAGAGAAGAGTGTGGTTTGCAAGATGATGTTGTGACCAGGATTAAGAAAGGAATGCTTCGGTGGTTTGGTCATGTGGAAAGAATGAATGAGGAAAGAGTGACAAAGAAAATTTATGGTGCAGAAGTGAATGGCAGAGTCGGAAAGGGACGTCCTAGGCGAAAATTTATCGACCAAATTGGCGATTTATTGAAAACGGGCCAAATTAGGAGTACCCTTAACCGACGAGCATGTATGCGTAGGTGTATGGATGTGAAGGAAGCAAGAGAGGTGTGTCAGGATCGAGCCAAATGGAAGTCTGTAGTCTCTGCCTACCCCTCTGGGTGACAGGCGTGAGTGTTTATGTCTATATGTCTATTAACGATGATGTTTTAAAATTCTTATTTTAATTTCAGGTCGTTTTTGCTGGTTTCGTGCTGGCCTCCCGTAAACAAAAAGAAGATAAACCCAATGAAAACTATTACGATGATTACTACGATTATAGATATGATGATAAAGTATCAGACAAAGAAGATGTAGTTAAAACGATACCGAATGACATTATCACAACAAGTACTTCAAAACCTGCGACATATGAAGTTACAGAGATTGTAGTTGACATACCAAGCCCAACCACTAAAATCGGCCCTGTAATCTATAATTACACTACACCTAGACCACTAAACAACGCAAGTGTATCCGATAATAATAATAAAAACAACACTGAAAACCCAGTAATTTCCAACAACAATAATAAACCTAATTACGGTTTTATTGATGAAGCTAATTATAACAGTGATAAAGAATCTGCCGCTAAAGCAAAGAAAAGTTATTTTAGTATACTTCACATTAAAGCCGAGTACGATGACAAACCAAACATTCCTTTAAACTCTGGCTTGTATAATAATATTTATTATAAGCCAGGATTCAAAGATTACATACTTAATATAAAAAAGGGAATTTTTAATGGATTAAACCGATTATTTAATAGAAAACATGGATATGATGAGACACACGAACATCGTACAGAAGATGACAACGAAGCAGTTGTACATAAGTTTTTCGCAAAAAGTTCAGAAAACTTCGAACCTGTAGTCAGGCATGCAGATGATGAGTATGACTGATCTTAATATATATTTACTAAATAAAATTATTTGTTTTTTTTTTTGTACTTATTATAAATTTCTTGATATCATTTTTTTTCCAATGAAGCAAAACTTTAAGAGGCACTTCGTAAAGACACATAGCGGAGGTTCATACAATAAAAGAGTAACAGAAATAAAAACAACTCTAAAGCGTAAAACGTTATTATTAAAAAATATTTAAAAAATATTGTTAATCCTAAATTTCTTGACTGAAAAATAATATTAGTATTAGTAACGAAGTAACAGTAGCACCCGAAACAGGGCACGGTAACAAGTTTTTTTTTTCATTTACACGATGTTAAACTTATGTGATAATTTATAACCTGATAATATAAAACAAAGAAAAGTCAAAATCATGATAATTTCTGCTCTTAATAATATTGTTACGAGCTTGAGGTTCGTGACAATAAAAATTGCCGATAAAATTACCTAAATTAACACTTTAATTTACTTTACACAATTAGAGTTAAAACACTAATAATTTAAACACACTAATTCACTTAATTCCACTCCGAAGCTTCGCTTGTTTCGCCCAAATCAACACTGCCTCCATCGCATCTTGCAGCGCCTATATATTTAAATTAGCAAAGAAATATCCAGAATGTTCAAGTAAACACGGGCAAGGTACCGAGCGTTCGAGTTTCGACTAGGCGCTGTCGGTTGAGTAATTTGTGATGTCATTTTCTCAATGCTCCCCTCGCTCTCGTTCCTGACACTAGATGGCGCTAGTGTATCGTTGACTGGAGCGCGTAACACTGCCCCCTCCTAAGACATGCTCGTCCCGAGCATTATCGGCCCCATAATAACGCGCCAAGCGATTCACATGGACGATCTTAGGAGTCCCTCTTGCGCCTTTCTGTAACGGCTCCGCAATGTCAAGGGCTGTCCTATCCCGTGGTGCACCAACATTGTACAATTTCGGTGCTCCTCTACTACGTGTCCGAGGTCCCCGCACGGCCGCACAACTTGTACATGTACGACACCAATCCTCGACATCGTCACGATAATGGACCCAGTAAAACTGTTCTCGGACCTTCAGTAGAGTTCGTTTAACTCCCAGATGGACTATTGAACGACCATTATGGCACAACTGTAGAACATTCGGCACTTTAGCTTTAGGGACAACCATTTGCAAACGACAGCTCTCTCTTCGACCATTGTCCCATTTACGGCACAGGACTCCATCCTGAATCAGCAAGCTGTCCCATTGTGCCCAATAGCTTTTCGTGGTTGAACTCATCGCTGAGACGTCCCTCCACTTAGGCTTGGTAGCACGGGCCTTCATCCATCCCAGAATCGGCTTGATGTCCGGATCTTCCTGCTGTGCATGTCGTAGGTTGTCCTTCCATTCGTTGCTGAGGTGGTCCGTCCTGAGCATCCTCACGGATACCACCTCCTTACTCTCTTGCCTACTACAATGGTTGCAATCTTTAGGACAAGGTCTTCTTGACAATGCATCTACGTTGCCGTGAGATTTTCCGCTGCAGTGTCTGATAGTAAAGTCGTATTCCTGCTGCTGCTGAGCGGTGCTGTTAGCCGCACTTCCTTTCTGAGTCCGTTCACCTTCCCTTCCTAGGGTGTGCTTAGGGCAGCTGGACCGAAGATGGCCCCTTTCCCCACAGCCATAGCACCTAGGGCTGTATCTTTTATTGTGGTCGCGAACCGTAACTGCTGTAACCTCCCTAGCGTGAGGTGAACGATGATCCTGTCGCCGCCAGGCAGTGCCGTTAGCTGCACTACCCTCTCGAGATCGATCAACTCTCCTTTCCACGGTTCGTTTAGGGCAGCTGGATCGAAGATGGCCCTTTTCCCCACAGCCATAGCACCTAGGGCTGTATCCTTTGCTGCGGTCACGAACTGTAGCGGCTACAACCTCCCCTGACGAGATGGGAACGATGATCCTGCCGCACGGCTTCTACCTCCAGTGCATGGGCCAAGGCGTCCTTAAGCGTCTCGTGGTGCCCAAGCCTCACAGCAGCTCTGACTTCCAGGTCGCGGATGCCGTCGATGAATGTCTGCACCAGGTTCCCTTCAATGAGCGCAGGTACAGACCGGTAAGCTTTTCGCACCAGCTTCTCCACCTCTAGAGCCCACTGCTGCAGGTTTTCGTTGATGCGCTGCACACGATCTTTAAGCTGCGCACGAAAGACGTGTTCCAGGTGAGCGTCGCCATATCTCGCCTCCAATGCCTCAAGGAGTTGCTCATAAGTCACTTTCTCACCGAGAGCTTCCAGAACTGTTAAGGCCTGGTCGCGCAGGCCTAGTGTGAGAGCAGTCACGGCCTGACTTTTATTCCAGCCGTTCGCCTTCATAACAGCCTCGAACTGGATTTTGTAGGCTGACCAGGAAGAAGTCCCGTCGAATGGTGGCACCTTGAACCCACGTAGCGAAGGTGTAATAGCTACTACGGGAGCTGTAGCTCCATCTCCAAGTTTGAGTTCGTCCAGTGATTTCTTCATGTCAGCCATTACGTTGTCAACCCGATTGTTCACTTGGTCGATTCGGGTTTCAGCTTTCGCGATTTGGGTTTCAGCTTCCGACAGGCGGTTGTCATGCTGAGCAACCCTATCCTTCACCTCCCTTATCTCTTTCCCGAATGTAGCGTGAAGGTCCTTAATGAGGAGCATCTGCTGTTCCGACCGACGGGCCTGTTCCTCCTGTCGGCGGGCCTGCTCCTCTTGTCCGCTCTGCAGCTGCTCTTTCAACTGACGGACCTGTTCCGCCTGCTGACGAGCCTGTTCATCCTGTCCACCCCGCAGCTGCTCCTCCAACCGACGGACCTGTTCCTCCTGTCGGCGAGCCTGTTCCTGCAGCATCACCATCAGAGCACCTAAATCGGGTGCTGCAGATGGAGGAGCTACTGACGGGCCTGCAGCCGGCGGCTGGCCCTCCGACGTCAGCGGCGTTGCACCACCAAATCTTCTTTGGTCCGTCTCCTGCTGGCGTTGATTTCGGGTACGGACACCCTCCGTTTCCTCCTTAGGTAAAATCGGCATGATTTTATCCCACTTCTGACACCAATTGTTACGAGCTTGAGGTTCGTGACAATAAAAATTGCCGATAAAATTACCTAAATTAACACTTTAATTTACTTTACACAATTAGAGTTAAAACACTAATAATTTAAACACACTAATTCACTTAATTCCACTCCGAAGCTTCGCTTGTTTCGCCCAAATCAACACTGCCTCCATCGCATCTTGCAGCGCCTATATATTTAAATTAGCAAAGAAATATCCAGAATGTTCAAGTAAACACGGGCAAGGTACCGAGCGTTCGAGTTTCGACTAGGCGCTGTCGGTTGAGTAATTTGTGATGTCATTTTCTCAATGCTCCCCTCGCTCTCGTTCCTGACACTAGATGGCGCTAGTGTATCGTTGACTGGAGCGCGTAACAATATCTTATTGGAGCAGCTACAAAAATTAATAAACAGAGTTGCAATAATTTTGGAAATAGTTAAGTAGTTTTTGATATTTTTAGATATTATTTTATGAAAATTAAATACCGCATTAGAAAATAAAATTGAGAAAATTTAGCTTTTTTCATTCAAGTATATTTATACCTAAAAGTATAAAAATATTAATATTTCTTTCTGTTTCCAAATTTAACTTGTTTTTTTTTAATTATTCAATTTGCAATGGAAGTTTCTATTTGAAATTGCATGATATTGTGTACTTAATCAGGGAGGAACAATAGAAAATGCAAGGTTGTGATGAGAAGACAATAATAATTTATAAACTAGCTTATCTATTGCAGAAGAAACAATTGAGGAAATATCATTTCAAATTTAGAATAGTTATATTGTTTAATTAGGAATGTTAATAAATTCATTGAAATTGGAATTGAATTACCTTCAAATAAATTAAACGATGCGATGCGCACGAAACCTAGATTCGCAATTCAGTTGGTGCAAATTATCTTCCGTTGTCAGACACTGTCATTGATGCAAAAAAAAAAACTTCTGTTGATCCGATCACTACCAAACTTTACAGAATCATCCGCTAGGCTAATTTGAAGACTTCCTAAAAATTTATATATATATATTAACTATTCTGCATAATTACGCAAATGAAAACTGCCCTTATTATTCATAGTAAGAGATGCAAGAGGAATATGCATTATATATGTCGATTTTACTATTGTTAACGCCCCGCATAATCCACTCTGATGTAACAGTGTCAAACGAAAGTTTTGCGTATTCCATTCTACTACATAAGCTATACTGCGTATGCCAATCTACAATAGGATAGTCTCATTCTTTTGTAGAATAAGGGTGACAAGCGAGCACACAGTCCACCTGGTGCTAAGTGGATGCTGTGTTCCATAGACACTTACATTTATCATCGATTAAGAATCACAATGCAGATGCGTTGTCACCCCTGAGCACAAAGATGGAATGCCTCTTCTCAAGTTAAAGGGATTTCCCGTACTCTACATTCACTATACGGAGCACATCAGCATTAAGCTGCTATTTTACGTTGGTAATTTGTCAGAGGGTGATCCTACTACCGTGTAGTGGCGGCTGAGAATATCCACTACTCCAAATATTCCCGTAGGTGTCGTAAGAATCGACAGAGGGAGGCGGCAGGACATGGTCAGCGACGTCTTCCTAATAATAACAACCATGTCACGTCTGCTAAGCGTGACATCTTTGATTAATATTCCCTCTATGATGTGATCTATTTATACCTACATATGTTCAGCAGAGGCCTTTAAATAAAAAATCCTATAACAGTGATGGTAACGGTAAAGTTTAGGCATCTACCCCTGTGTCTGTTTAGATGATGTGGTAGCGACCGATTTCGACTACAGTGACAAATTTTGAAAATATCTGAAATTCTGAAATCTCACAGAATACCAGCGTAAAAAAGCAGCTTAATACTACTGTGTTTCATATGGTGAGTGTAGAGATTCGGAGACCTTTTTTACTAAAAACGAGGCATTCCACCTTAGTACTCAGGGGTGAGGACGCATTTTTTTATAGGATATTGTGACTAACGATCACACAGTCAATCTGATAGTAAGTGGTTGCTGTGGCCCATAGACATTTACATCTATCCTCGATTACGAATCAAAATACAGATACGTTGTCACCCGTGAGGACTAAGATGAAATGCCTCGTTTCCGGTAAAAAGGGTCTCCGGTTCTCTACACTCGCCATACAAAACACGTATGTAGTATTTAGATGATATTTTACGCTGGTATTCTGTGAGAGTGTGGTTCGGTCGGGTCGATCCATTCGTGCTACAACTATACTACTAATATAACTGCAGCATGGCTCTACCACGTATAAGAATGCGTTTTGATTCTTAACTGAGGATAAATGTAGATGTCTATGGGTCACAGCATCCATTTACCATTAGGTTGACTGTGATAAAAAAAATTAAGAATGCATGGTTCTTAAGCTCATTTACCTGCCTATGCCTTACGCATAAGCATTTACTCTTTTCAAAGGTGTTGCCTCATAGAATATCATTTTAAACAATTCCAATATTTTAAGGGCCATCATTTATAAGAGTAATGGAGCAATAAAATTCTATCTTGTATTTTAACTATTTTGTGCTTATTTTTTAGTGAAGATATTTTTTAATCTCAAACGCCTACATTAAATGTCGTTTTTATTTAAGTTTTGCACTTTTTCATTTTAAAATTTGCGAGATTAAGGTTTTATACTTACCTTTATTTCAATGTTAATGAAGACATTTAAAAGGGTATTCTGAATGTAATTTAACATTACGGTTGGAAACTCTAATAAGAGATCCAATCAAGCCTTAATGATCACATTCAAGGTGAAGCTATTTAGAAAAGAAAACGTTAAAACCAGACGAAAAAATAATACATCATGAGACTTTTATACGTGGTAAAACTATACTGCAGCTGTATTATAATTGTAGCGGGATTGAGTCGACTCGACCAGGGTAAGACTTCGTTCTCATAAAATATCAGCGTGAAATAACAAGTCAGTGCTGCTGTTTTTCTATTTATAGTAAGTGAAGAAAAATTGATATGTAAGTGAAGAGAACCAAAGACCCTTCTTTCTAGCAACGCATTTGCATTGGATTCTTAAAGAAATAGATCAAGAAATAGATCTATTTCTTTAATAATACAATCTCTCAAGTCTATTTATGAGCATCACTCAGCATGATGTGGAATGTGTGCTCATTTATCAGCTTTGTGTCGGCAGTATTGGGTTTTTTAAATATTTTTTTTTCTTTATAATAATTAGCCATTTCTTTTTAAATTAGCCAGTAGCGAGGCCTACGTCCACTGCTGTACGTAAAATTGTACATAATATGGCGAACTTAATGCCATAGGGCATTCTCTCCCAGTCAACCATTAGGCTAAACAGTGGTAGACAAACAAGAGGTGGGGCAGCAGTAATAAAAAAGGGTTAAAACCTAACATATTGCACATACTGGATGACTTTTTTACCGTCTGGAGAAAAATAGGGTATAACAGGTGAACATATTAGAAGCCTATGGCACTGTCATTTTACATTTTTTTATTTTACATTAACATATTATAAAATTTATCTATCAATAAATACTACTAATTCGGTACGTGTCATTTTAATTTCGATAGTTTTTAATTTATTTATTTATTTAGTTCAAAAAATTTTGTTTTTATTTTTTTGTACCGAAATATTATTTCTTTGTAGTACTTATTGATAGATCAATTTCAGCATATTTTAATGTAAAATATTAGTGCCATAGGCTATAAAACCAGTATGTAAGATATGACTTTATCGCCTTTCTATCTGAGGCCATGTAATCTTACTGGAGTTACACATATTTGCTTCTTACGGCATTCACTTGACTAGATGAAATGATAGTTTTTATTTACTTATTTAATTTTAATTGAGCCTACACAGTAGTTATATGATCTGAAAGCATACTTAATGCTAAAAACATTTTCTGCCAGTCAATCTTACGAGTGATAACACTACGAAGGCGGTTACAGATAACATATATATATATATATATATATATATATATATATATATATATATATATATATATATTAAAACATACTTGTATACATATAAACATACACAAATATATAAGATACATTATTATATTATACGTATTATACATTAGTACATGGTAGAGCCATGCTGCTGCTATATTATGGTTATAGCACGAATGGGTCGGCTCGACCGGGAAATGATCGCGTTCTCACAGAATACCAGCCTCAAATAGCAGCTTAACGATGCTGTGTTTCGTATGGTGAGTGTTTAAAACCAGAGACGCTTTTCACCGGAAACCAGGCATTCCATCTTAGTCCTTACGGGTGACAATGGATTTATATTTTCTTCTCGATTCTTAGTTGAGGATTGATGTGGATGTATATGAGCCACAGCACCATCAGGATTTTGTGCTCGTTTATCACCCTCATGCTATAAAAAAGAAACATAATATGCTGATTAAATTCAAATAGAGGTAAGCAACAGTAATGATAACGGAGATTTGCAGTTTTGAACCACCTTTAGAAAATTAGCCTGAACATTCGTCTTAAATGTTTGTTTGCTAGTAGATTCTCTTGAATTTCCACACAGGTCATTCCATAGGCGTGCACAGAGTAACAGTTTTCTTGCATCTTTTGGTGTTTCCTGTTCTCAATCTGAGTATTTTATATCGCGCGTAAACAATTATGACTTTATCGCCATCTATTTGAGGGCATTTAATCTTACTAGAGTTACACAAATCCGCCTCGTACGACATTCACTTGCCTAAATGAAATGATAGTATTCCTCACACCGCTACAAAACAATGTTTTATACATTGATTTATTTCACTGTAAAAGCCTATTAAAGTCAACTGCTGAACACAGGCCTCCCCCATATCTTGCATCATAGGACAGCTATTTACCATAGTTGCCACGCTTGACAAGCGGGTAAACAGCCGTAGTTTTTTTTAAATTTCTGTCGTTATTTTTAAAACGTTGCTGCTCATCTCCTGAATTGTTTCCCTCTATCCTGACAATAACATTGTTTTGGCTATGCTACAAAACAAACTAATATTTTCGATACTAATATAACAAGCTTATAATTTTCGATGCTATTATACTTGTAGTATACTTTTGTTGATGAATATTGTTAGTTGTTAAACTTCAAAAGTTGCTGGAAGCTATGTTAAACAATAATAATTTATCAGTCGGTTGAGATTTCGCTCGAAAAATTGTGTTTGTTATATTTTTTTATTATTATATATTATTATTTATGCATATTATTTTTTATTTGCAGCCAGCATATTCTTCAGTACATTCTTTATTTAAAAAGAAAAATAAAAGTGGTGGATGCGAAATTTTTGATTGATGATTGATGATGTTGGCAAAATTCACATTTTTTTTAAAGAAGTGTTGTGAACAAACTTACAATTCAGCTGATGGTAAGTGGTTCTGAAACAATGAAGGGTCGACATTTCGGAGAAGCTTGTTATTATACTGGCTGTCTATACCCTTCAGATTAGAACACGTCAATGCAAGCACTCTATTTGGCGGAAATAGGTAAGATGGAATATATCCTCAAAATATTTCATTTCTCATACATTTAGATCTCCTCACGATGTTTTACTTCAACTACGATCACTCGGTAAATCAGCACTTTAAAAAGAAATTCGCAAATCTTGATTCACTAGCGGGGTTTGCACTGGGGTTGCATGAGCATTTAGGCCCTAAGCTACCACGGTTACGTATAATAATGATTACTTTAATATTTAAGTACTTGTTCAAATTACTCTGTTTCTTTCTTAAGTAATTGTTAGCACATGTAACTTTTTTAGCTCAACCAAGACTTACTGGGAGAGAATTCCGGATGTAGGTCCGCCCATTGTACCCTCTGTTTAAAGTGGTTTTTAATGAAGTATATATAGATAAAAATAAATAATGCCCTTTTAAATAAAATTAGTTTTTACGGATTCTATCGCGTATTTTTTCGCGTATTTACGAAACTTATTTTATAATATAGACGTTGCGACTCTATTCGACTCTGATGTAGTGACGAGGGTCGCCTCTGTCATTAATAAACCACAAATCATCGTTAAAGAACACCGATTCCTCCCAAGGGTGATTCGCGAGGCTATTGAAACTAAAAAACATCCTATTCGAGAAGATGACTGGGTGCTAACATCTGCTTGGAATTCTATAATTAGTAAAATTAAATCCCAACCCAAGCATACAACTGCAAGACTACAAGATACTATAAGTTCATACTGCGTAGATCGGAATAAAAATTAATAATATTATTCTGGAGGTAACAGTGACATTAGGACGACGAACATCTCAGTCCCTCCGTAACCATGGGTACTGTAAAGTACCCGAAACGTCGAGAATATAAAATAAGTTAATATATGCGATAAAATCCGTAAAAACTAGTTTCATTTAAATGTGTAGTGTTCGCGTAAATATAAATAATTAAATAATAATCATTAATAAAGAAATAATTAAATAATGTCCCCTTAAAAAGATTTTTTGTTAAGACAGCCATTCTTAACAGATAATTACCATCTGCACAAGATTATAGTGAACGAGTGTGTGGGCAAGCGTGAGTGCAACCGTAGCACTGTTTCCTTACTCCCATAGTCCGACAGGAAAGCAATCCGACACAACCTTAGATCAGGCGCAGGACTAACGGCTTTGCCGGCTTTCCGAGACACGAAGGTATACCGTCACCGTAAGCAACCTACTTCTTGATTCCGATCTACTGCTACTGAGAATTGTTTTACAAAATCACCCATTGTTGTAACTCGAACCCAGGACCATATGTTTAGCAGTTAAATAAAGGATTTTAAATAAAAATATTAATTGAAGGGAAGATAGTAAAATTTGCGAAATTCCATTAAATAGAAACAAATAAATTTTTTATAGGACTATGTTCTGAAGAAGCATGCACCTGGATTTACAAATAAGGCTCGCTCATACAAAGTAATATCTATAATATGTTAAGGGGTCAAAAACAACGTGCACTCGCATATTCCCTTTTTAATCAATTATAATAAATACTGGTATCACAACTTAGTGTTTATTGTGTTTGTGTGTGTACACAGCACGGGCTAAATTTTACCTGTATGCTAATACTTGGTGGTCAACGAACGCAAACTCTGTTTGTCCCGATTGTGTAGTTCTATAGAGCTGACACAACGCCAGTTTAAGTACGATTTCCTTAAACACATTAATCTCACTTTAAACACTAGAAAAACCTTGTAATACCATTTACTAGACTCCACAGAATTAGTTACTCACTAATTTATGAGGAATTTTGATATACAATTATAAAACAAAATTCTAAAAAATGTTCCAAATTTCTCAATAAATAAGTTTAATTTTTTTTCTTCTTGTATATATATACTTCTAATTCTTGTATATAATATATATATATATATATATATATATATATATATATATATATATATTCCGATTATATATATATAATCGGAATCTCGGAAACGGCTCCAACGATTTTCATAAAATTTATTGTCCAGGGACTTTCTGGGGCAATAAATCGATCAAGCTAGGATTTATTTTTCGTGTTGTTTTTGACATTAAAATAATGATCGTAATAGCTCAAATGGATATCGAGCGGCGGCGAAATCTTAATGCTTTGGTTCGCGTCCCGTCTTCGGACTGATTTTTTTCCTTTTTTTTAAAGTTACCTTCTTTTGTGAGAAAATCTATTATTTTGAGCCCTTTTTTTTAGTATTTTTTAAAAATACGAAAATTTTAACTAAACTAATTGCACTCATTTGATTTTTTATTCAAATAACCAGTTCAGTTTTTTCTATTATGTTAATAAAATCAAAAAATATTATTCATCAGTATGTAATTTGTATCTAAATGTAATTTCAAAATAAAAACCGAGAAAAGCGCAGTCATCCGGGTACTATTAAGAATACATGAATGAAAATAACCTTTGGGAATGAGGTGAGCGCCACCATACTGGTTTTTTGGAAAATCATTTAAAAAGATGTACAATATTATTGAAAAGTGATATATGTTTAAAAAAATTGCATTGACTTGATTATACAGAAAAAAGGCAAGAAAGGTAAAAAAAAATTATGTATGAAAGAATGCTGCCTTATTCTAATGTTAGTTTTAATCAGTGACCTCTCTTCTGTAGGGCAATTTTAAGTGCTGTTTTAATAACGTACTTAGTACAAGCTGTAACTTAAACTATTTTTTGTATGGTGTGCAATAAAAAAAATTTAAAAAATAAAGCAAATGTCCTCAAATTATAAAATTTAACGATCATATTCCTGTATCAGACAAATAAATAAAACAATATTACACTGTGTTTATTAAAATAATATTAGAATATATAATAATACAGATTAAAGTACTGGAAAAATAAAACCGTACAATAAAACAACTATCTAACTCAAAGTGGAACCGGTTTGCGTGTGCGTGATCTGCTCTCTATGCATCCTCAGTACCAAGGAGGGGTCACTATCCTACAGGGATGCTGCGCAAAGGCAGTACGGCGACGTAATCGCTGGCGGATACTCGTATAGGTCGTGTTGCGGATTTTGCGGATCCGCGATCTTAAAGGAACGACGGGGTAAGTAATTCAAAGCAAGTTTTTTTCTATTGATATTTTTTTGTAATTCAATCGTTTCTTACATCTAGCAATGAAATAACAATGTAGTTAAGAATTTTCGAGATTTTTAAGTTTAATACTGAAGTGTTACTCATTACAATTTTGCTCAATAAGTTGTTAAGTAAAAAAAAAACAAATAACAATATTTCATTTCAATTCGTAAATTATTAATATTATCAAAAGATAAGCAATTAGCCAATAATTTACTTAAAAAAGGATGGAAAAAGGACTTGATTTAATATAATTATGTCATCCCTATAACTTCTAAATCATAGAAGTAAGTTTGTTTGTCCAAGATTGTTAAAAAGTTATAAATTATTTCTATTTATAATTTAAGTAATAATTTATTGTTTGTCAAATTAAATAAGAGATTTACTTTAATATTATATTAGTTATGGCATAAATAATTACTTCGTAAAAATACCAGTATTTAAACATTTAATATATTTGTTTCAAATGGAAATACATTAAAAATTATAATATAAAATGTGTTTATTTAACAGTTCCCAGTACAATGTTCTTTTAAAAAAGAAAATTTAAATCTTATTAGTATTGAGGATGCTTTTTTAATTTCAGTGTGTTAAAGGAAAAACAAACTGTTCTAATATAATGCCGTTAGTCATTTGTTGTTCGACGTGTTTGCCTTTTAAAGTCGTTTTACTATATCAACACGTTCTCATAATATATAAATAAATAAAAAAGTGTTTGTTATTTTTGGACGATTCCTGTTTAAATATTTATTCGTTATATATTTCCCATTAGCGAATTTTTAATCATTACAAGTTGGATTATTAAATGCTAACATTTAAAAAAAACCTTACGCCAAGGGGAAAAGGGGGTATATATAATTTAAAGTTGAATATTAATTATGTATACAAAAAATGAACCAGCTTTTAATGTCTTATAATGAATAATCAAGGTTATAAAAAAATATTTTCAAGTACCACAAAGCATTAAATCACAATAAGGGCAAATGAGATAAAAAAATAACTGCGTCACCGGTGCAAATCTTTATATTGTTAGTCTCTTTTAAATGCGGAGATTTTTCCGTGAACATTGCGGTATCCAGTTGTGCAATATCTGTACCTAGGACTGCCTCTTACATATTATAAATAAATATTACTTTGGGCTACGTACTTTATAACCTATGGAAGCAAAGAAATACCAAAGAAGTACTTCTTTTTACTTATTTGTATTTCCTTTAGATTACTTTTTTATTAGATCATTATTTTTGCACTTATTACATATTATGAAATAAGACGAATAAAAATGGCGTTCCCAAATTCAATAATAGAATTATGACTTTAACACAAATGGATGGTCTCGATCGAGGAAGGACCACGCTCTACAAAATAGCAATTTGAAAAAGCACTTTAATGTTGTTTAGTTTTTTATGGTATAAAATGACGACACCCTGAGAGACTTTTTAATAGTAAAGTGAAATACTCACTAATCATACTTAGAGGTGACGAGTAACACCACACCTATGGGCAGCTTCTTAACTTCTTCTTCTTCTTCGCACGCTATAGGTGATGAACAATTATTTTAAGTACTATATTTTAACTCATAATAGAGTTTAATTTGTAATTTTGTATGTGTATAATACTTCTAATTCATTGTCTTAGATACAAAATGTACTTGACGTAAGTGGGTTGATACCTTAATAAATAAACTCATTATTATTAATACCATTAAGAGAACTGTATTTTCCCTATTTGTGTGTAAAAAGTCTGTTTATTCTCTTTACATATTGTACAGAGAATAAACAGACTTAGACATTACATACATTATTATACATAGGTTACTTATTATTACATTAAGGCTAGGCTAGCCATTTTAGCTAAACATTTTAAAAGCGACCTGGCAAGTCATAATTAAAGAAAAAACAAACGCGAATGCATTATTAACTTGAGACACGAAGCTTAAGTCATCGCTATAATTAGAGGTAGATAACGACAAAATAAAAATTTGCAGCATCCGTTGCTGGGATGACATCGGAATCGAAACAAAAGTGGCAGGTTTGTTGACCTAATACAAAACCGATGTAACCAGTGAATTATTGCAGCGAAACGCGTTTACGATAGTATAAGGAGTTAGGAGACTTTTAAGGATTATCAAGACTTCTCAAAGGATGTGGTAGCATTAAATCATTTTTTACTTGGTAGAGCCATGCTGAAACTATGGTCTGCTCGACCGGAAAAGAAATCCGCTTTCACAGAACGCCAGCGTAAAATAACAAGTCAATGCTGTTGTGTTTCGTACGGTGAATGTAGAGAACTGGAGACACTTTTACTGGAAACGAGGCATTTCATCTTAGTCCTCAGGGGGGACTACGGATCTACGTTTTGATTCTTAATCGAGGATAGATGTAGATGTCTTTGGATCACAGTACACATTTATCATTAGGTGAATTGTACGGCCGTTAGTCACCCTTATTCTATAAAAAACATTATACTTCTTCATCGGCCCACAAAATTCCACCGATGGTCATAAGCCTCCATAGTCAGGCGACAGGCGCATTTTCCATCGCAATACCAGACATAACTCAACTTTGACACTGCAACAGGTGCGACAGAGACCGCTCCATACTTCGTTTAGTGGTAGCTTAGAGTCTCTCAATGGAGAACCTTTGTCCATATTGCTTATCGATCAAAGTAATGTCATAACAGATAACTTGTTGATAGCAATTATCACAACTTCTCCCAAATATGGCAAAGGTAGATTCAACATTCATAATGTGACATTTTAAATTCTATTACTAGGACATTATAATATTGACATCAATTAATCTAGCTTTTAATAATCATAAATGCACGAAATTGAATTTCCACTTGTTGTTAAAAAAATTTTTTTTTGCATGTATACCCATAAAATATTGGCACACCATATAAAATGGTAGAAGGTAAATGGACCATTAGACATAATTTAAGATCATACTTTATTGTACACATACATTCTAGCAAATAAATGAATTTGAATTTGAACAGTTAAGCTATTATAGGCTACCGTTAGCGGTACAGCATATTAAAAGTCCACTGCTGAACGTAGGCCTCCCAACTAGATTACCTTGAAGGAGGATATTTATCATAGTTGCCACGTTTGGCAAGCGGATTGGCAACAGCAGTTTTTTTAGTTATTATTAGATAGACACTGTCGCCCTCACGTTGCTTCTTACGACAGGACAGTATGAGGACGTGGATATTCTTACACCACCTCTATTGGATATATTCAAAATATTCACGGTATAACCTCAATACAACTTATATTTAGCAGGATAAAAAAATCTAAAAGAAACTTGAATACAACATTTATATCATTGAGTTATAGAAGACTAGAGGAGCAAACCACATTGCCGCGCGTCGAACAAAGTGTAACCACTATCCAAATGCGACGACGTAGCTTTGAAATCATTAAAATTTTTAAGTAAACATATATCTGTCTCACTTACACAAGTCGCGGAAAACAATATCGTCCCTAAGATTAGATAAAGATAGACACACAAACATGCAGTGGCGGGTTGGTGTTGCATACTTTATGAAATTTTACCCAAAATGAGCAATATAAAGGAGTTTTTTTTTTAAAGTTGCAGTAAATTGTTTTTATTTTAAATTTGTATATTTTCTTATTAGATGAACAGAAGTAAGCATAAGTAATGAAATAAAATATGTTTTTATATATTATTTTTATTGTACTAATAAATCAAACAAAAAATAAAGCAAATAAAAAAAACAATTTTAGGTTTCTTAAGCGAGATCTGTGTTGAATATGCATAAGTTGTGAAATCATCACCAAGTTTTTGTCTCTTAAATTTATGACATTAGCTACAAAAACTTTGGTTATCAATAAATTTCGTTGATTTTCTTGTTTATAGAATTTCTAAACTACTTAACAACTTTAAAAAGTTTTTATATTTTTTTTTGCAACAATACTGAGGATAGTTAATGGATTCAGGCGTGACTCTGCGGAAGTCTATTTGTAAGATAATATAAAAAGTTTTAATCTGTAATACTAATCCGCTTAAATATTCATAGTAGTCCATGCTCTCAAACTCCGCTATGAAGCATCAGTTTGTTATATAATTGCCTTTTGGATTCTTTTTTTGTGTGTTTGAGTGTATAATTTACTTTCGTGGTACAATCTTATTTTTAAGTACTTATAAATAATGGCATTAATCAATAAAAGGGAATGATCAACTTGTATTGCATTGCGTGCTGCATCTTTAGGTACACTGCAAATTTATTAATATAATATAAAATAATAAAATATAATTAATAGACCATTCATGAATAAACTAAAATAAGAATAATTATTTTGTATAAATGTTGAAACATAGTTTTTATTTTTAAGCAATCAATTTTACTTGTTTATTTTAAAACAAAATTAACTTATTCCATAAATTATACAGTCTCCCATTAATGTGGAAAAATCACAAAGGCGGAAAAGTGGCAACATTGAACCTAAATTGCAATATTCAATATTTTATTTAATTTTTTAGTGTTTTAAACGTTAATATGAATATATAAATTAAAACTTACGTATGGAAAGTGATTCCGCTTGATTTATTATGTTTTTGTGACCTTGAAACGCATTCTTTCACTACGCATTTACCCATTTTTTGTTGTGAATCGTTCGGCTTAACTCGGACGGCGTCACCTTGAACACTGAACCGACGTTCGCTGAGTATAAGGCTGTGGCCTTATGTGAAGTGACAACGCTTTGGCGCGGAAATTACTTATCTAGTGTAACATATAAATCAATGATTTATATAGTCACTGCGTGTCCGGGAAAAAGTTTCTTCGTATTTTGTTCGTATAAAATTGAAGAAAAATCTCATAGGTTCTACTGTTTGTATCTGGCTGGTTGTAATATCAATACATAATATAGGTGGTAAATTAAGAAAGAGAAAATTAAAAACTAAAAAAAATCACATTCCCGCCATTTTTCAATTTTTTTCTGTCCGCCAAAATGAGTGAATCTGATAAAGAAATTCGATATATTCTAAAGTTTTATTACAAAAAAAAAGGGAAAAGTACGACTCAAACCGCCAAAAAAAATTGTGAGAGTAGCACAAAGTTGGTTCCAGCGTTTTCAGTCTGCGAATTTTGATGTCAAGATGTTCTGATGTCGATGGCATTTTTGGAAAGGTGGAATAATATCGGATTATTAGTAGTTAAGACAAGATCGATAAATTGAAGATTGACCACAAAACAATTGTGACTTATTTGAAAAAATCTGGCTATACAAAAGAGCTCGATATTTGGGTACCACATGAGCTCACTGAATGAAACTTAATGAATCGTGTACTCATTTGCGATTCTCTATTGAAACGTAATGAAACCGATAGTGATGAAAAATGGATTACCTACGACAAAAAAGTGCAAAAAAGATCATGGTCAAAGGGTAGTCAAGCTTCACAGACAGCAGCGAAACCCGAATTAACAACCAGTAAGGTGATGCTGTGTATGGTGGGAGTAGGATGTTTTTGAGTTTTTGTCTCCGAGCAAAACCATCGATTCGGATCTCCACTGCCAACAACTGATGAGACTCAAGCAAGAAAATGAGAAAAAACGGCCGGAATTGATCAACAGAAAAGGAGTGAAATTCATCATGATAACGCCAGACCACACAGGTGTTTGGTCACTTAGCAAAAATTGTGAGAGCTTGGTTGGGAAGTGTTAATGGAACCACCAAATAGACATTGCACCCTTAGATTTCCACCTGTTTCGGTCTCTTCAGAACACTTTAGGTAGTGTTAGGTTAACATCAAGTGAGGACTGTCAAAACTACTGGTCGCATTTCATCGCATCAGCATCGCATTACATAGCAACAGAATTATGTCACTACATCATTGAGCTATTATGTACTACGTACTAGAGGAGACACTGCATTCAGCTACTCTGTTCCACTCAACTGCGGTGCATGCACTGCACTTTACTCAGTCACTGGCTAGGCGCTTGTAGAGTTGTCACGTGTTGTGTTGATTTAAAAAAAATCTCTTGATAAAAATATGCCGTCTTGTGTACTTAGATATTGCACAAATAATTCAAGAAATGTCAGTAAAAACCAAGGAATTACTTTTCATCGGTTAATAAGATACTTATTCAATAAAAAAGTAATATAAATTAATAATAAAAAAAATATTCCTAAGCCGCCATCTCGTATCATTGAATATAGCTTATGGAATTAAATATGTTCAGATGCGACATTTCTGTGGGTACTTAAGTATAGGACGAATAATATATTATTATACACATTTTTTGTAGAAACATATAAGTTATTATAATTAGGCTAAATTTTTTATGTTTAAATCTGCTTACTACTCTTTTATTTTATTTTTAGGTTTCCACTTCAAAGTCAAAGTGGAATAAATTCGTCCATTTTTAACTCTCGCGTGCCCAGCATTTATGATTCTAATTTAAATAAATATATTTGTAATTTAAATTTTATGTTAATAAGTTTTGTTAAACATACATTTAGTATGTTTTTTTATATTTGACATAGATACCTTTTAAAATATTCAGATAAAAATATCATTAAAATGTAATTGTGATATAATATTATGTAATATTATATTAAATAAACAAATATAATATACAAAACAAATGAAAAAATTTAAATATTGTTCTCGGTATAATTTAGTTATTTAACAATACAATCTACTATTACCTACGGATCATTCTACCTATGTTTATTCTATGATAAAAAAACCAACCGCGCGAACACAGAGTAGCGCACATTTTTTGTTTGAGATAGCTGTTCTAGTACGTAAGTACATATTACTTCAATGCACTACATACAAAATGGCTACAAGCTATCGAACAAAATGGCACATATATAATATAGCAAAATGTAATTAAACTTAAAGTTTGAAAAAAAGGCATGAATTTGTATATAAAACAGGAAGAAACTTTTCCCCTACCAATTTATTTTTTTCCTCGAAAAAAGAAGAACAAACACCTTATAGTTATTCTGTATGTTTATATTATAGTATTAGACTATAACTGTTTGTTTTTTTTTTAACTCTATTATGCGAGATCTTATTTTTTTATTTTATAGTATAAGGGTGACAAACGAGCACACAGTCAACCTGATGGTAAGTGGTTGCTGTAGCCCATGGACACCTACATCTATCCTCGGTTACGAATCAAAATGAAGATGCGTTATCAGTTATCACCCCTGAGGACTAAGACGGAATGCCTTGTTACTAGTAAAAAGGGCTAGTATTCTGTGAGAGCGTGGTCCTTCCCCGGTCGAGCCGACCCATTCGTGCTACAACTATACTACAAATATAACTGCAGCACGGCTCTACCACTTCCGTGACTTGCAGTGAGGTCGTGTAATGGCGATGTAAGAAAATCCATCTTATATGGATAGTCCATCCATATCATCCTTTGGTTGTCGTAAGATTCGACTTCGGGAAACGAGCCAGGAAACAGGCAAAAGCATCTTCTTGATAACAATTCAAAATTATTAAGAAACTGCGGTTGCTAACCCATTTGGTGGCAACAATGGCATTGCTCACCCTGAGAGGTAATCTGTGGGGGAGGCCTATACTCAGCAGTGGACCAATCTATAATGGAATGGATGGATAATGTGAGTTCTTTTCGCTTCTTCTTACAAAGCCTCTACGGTGGAACTCAAAGTGATGGCTTAACTTCCTTCCTTTTATACGTGGTAGAGGCACGCTGCAGCTATATTAAGGTTGTAGCACGAATGGGTCGCCTTCACCGGGGAAGGACCACGCTCTCATAGAATACCAGCGTAAAATAACAAAAATAATAGGTACTTCTGTTGAAATAATACTAGTTTTTACGGAATTTATCGCGTATATTTAACTTTTTAAATACCCGACGTTTCGAACGCTTTACAGCACTCATGGTCACGGGCGGGACTGAGATGTTCAACGTCCATATGTCATAGTTAACCGCGGTTACCATAGATTAAAATTTTAACTTTTGTTCCGATCTATGCAGTATGAACTTATGGTATCTTGAAGACTTGCAGTTGTATGCTTGGGTTGGGATTTAATTTTATTTATTATAGGATCCCAAGCAGATGGTAGCACCCAGCCATCTTCTCTATTGAAATTAGGATGTTTTTTGATTTCAATAGCCTCGCGAATCATCCTTGGAAGGAATCGGTGTTCTTTAGCGAGGATTTGCGGTCTATCAAATCTGATGTAGTGACAGAGGCGATCCTGTACGTGTTCACAGACTGCAGACTTCCCGGAGCGTCGATTCTTCACATCAGATATATGTACTTTAACGATCGTCGGGTATTTAAAAAGTTAAATATACGCGATAAATTCCGTAAAAACTAGTATTATTTCAATGTGTAGTGTTCGCGTAAATATAAGAAATCATTAGGTACTGCTGTGTTTCGTATGTAGAGTGTAGAGATCCGGAGACCCTTTTTTTACGAGAGGCATTTCATCTTAGTGTTCAAGAGTGATAACGCATCTGCGTTTTGATTCTTAATCGAGGGTAAATGTAGATGTCTATGGGCCACAGCATCCACTTACAGTCAGATGAACTGTATGCTGTTTTGTCACCCTAATTTTATAAAAAAACTTTCGAAATATTTTAGTAAAAACCAATTTTGTATAAAAGTATTTTGACTGTGATTTGTTAAAATCATAAAGAATGGAACGAGTTTATCCAAAAATTAATATGCTTAATAAATTATAAGAAAACACCAGTACCTCCATAAATATTTTAGCGTACTGACAAGGGCTCGAAATATAAAGATAAATACATTAACCTCACATACCTTTGATTCAGGTAGATCAGTTATTACAATATTTGGATTGCGGCTTGACTCACATTCGTTGATGATTATCTCCATACCTGTCTCTTTCTATTGTCATTTATTGAAAAGAGAGATCAATCTTCGATTTTAATTAGTTAGATCTTTTAATTGCCAGTTTGCAAAAAAAATATATTTTAGATTTATTTCGATTTATTGATTATTCGATTTATTGATTTATAAGGTGGTAGAGCCACGATACAGGAAGAATGGGTTTACCAGTCGGTAATAACCACACGCACAGAATACCAGCGTAAAATACCAGCATAAATTATGAACAGTTTAATGTTATGTTTCGTATGTTAAGTGGCTCGTACTTAAAGTCATAATTGATTAATTAATTAATCACATAGTTTGTTAAACGGAACCGTGGTACCTCACGGG
Organism: Parnassius apollo; assembly: GCA_907164705.1. Classification (NCBI taxonomy): domain Eukaryota; kingdom Metazoa; phylum Arthropoda; class Insecta; order Lepidoptera; family Papilionidae; genus Parnassius; species Parnassius apollo. The sequence goes on along the minus strand of CAJQZP010001449.1, from coordinate 8,243,601 downwards.
CTAAGCGCTCGCTGTACATTTCACAGTAAGCGAGCAACCCGATTCAATCTCCGCCGGCACCAATGAAATTGGTAATTGCAATTTTATCATGAGGTTCCGGGTTAGAATCCCGGGTCGGGCTACAATCAGTTATTGGCTTTTTGTGTTAAGAATTCTTCAGCATTCAGCCCGGAGTCACAAAGTTGACGTGCCGTCTGATTTGAATTTGTCTGGAGGATTTGAATCTTTGACCGATTGAAAACGGTCTGGATGACATTATTATTTATATTATTTAATTAGACGGCTTTAATAAAATGATTAGATACTTATATCAAGGTTTTTTTAACACATTTATCAAAATACCTAAATAGCGGTTAATGTAAAGGTGTTATAATTGTAAATAAATAAATTTGGTCAGCCGTAATGATACATACCCTACAATCATCCCAAAGCGGCCCCCTACTTTACAGCAAAACCACATCAAAATTCCATTAAGTGAGTAAGTTCCAGTAAGAGTTAAAGAATATATATTATTACAAAGATACAGGTAGATAGATAGACATTGCATTTTGTCTATATAGAGAAGTATTTGAGTAGCTGTTCTGAGTAATTAGGGATGACAACAATTTATGATTTTCTTAAATTGAGTTTGGTCGCATCTGCATTTTGATTCTTAATCGAGGATGGATTTAGATGTCTATGGGCCACAGCATTCACATATCATCAGGTGGAGTATATATACTCATTTGTCAGCTTTATTATAATAAAGGTATTTGCCATATTTGCTACTCTTCTCTGACGGATTGAATAAGCATCATCATTATTCTTATCCATCATTATTTTTAATTTTATATAAAAAGATGAGACGGAAAGAGAAACGAAAACTTTTTTATTCAATATGGTTTATAAATAATACTTATTGAAAGTCACTTTTTTCATTAGGTACTACTGGTTCGCAAAAAAAGCTTCTGTGTTGGGAAGAACCAGCAAGAAACCCAGCGGGACTATTTTTTTTAAACTAGAGCTTACAATCATGTATGTTACAATTAACAACACAAGACCAATTAGAAATAGCTTGGTAGTGATCATTTCCAGGTGTTATTATCATTCATAAATTCCTTAATATTATAATAACCCTTTTTATACAAAATTAGTTTAATAAAGTTTTTGAACTTGTGATAAAGTTTATCTTTATCCTAAATTAAAAGTTAGTTTATCAAAATTATAAAAATCGCCTTACAAGACTCTTCAGTTTGAATTATTAACATATAAGATATAAGCCTAAGCCGTGTGGTGGCGGTGTAGGAGTATCCACTACCTCATATCATCCCGAGGGTGTCGTAAGAGACGAACAGAGGGAAACTAAAACAGGAGATAGGCAGCTGCATCTTCCTGATAACAACGCAAAATAATAAAAAGTTGCCAGGCGTGGTAACTCGCAAATTCTCCCAGTGATGCAGTCTATGGGGGAGGCCAAAGTTTTAAAGTAAAATTTTATAGGCTTTAATAGAAAAATGAACGTATCTATAAGATAAAAATTTATCCGTATAAAAGCAAAACAGAGTGTCCTAGTGGTGTTAGAAATACGAGTATAACGGTTCTGAGTCCGTACAAAGCAGAAATACTTTGAAACAAGTCGAGATGAAATAAATTCACGCTTCTGTCGTACCGTTACTAGGTAACTGCAAACCTGGGCCAATTTATAGGTCTTGTATATATCTAAGAGATAGTAGGGCTGGCATTATTTATTCAATGCACTCCAGTCTCCTGTCGTGCGACCTAGAATAGAAATAACAAGCAACTGGTCGTTGTGACTGCTTACAGAACTATATATGATAAGAAAACATCGCCTTAAAGCCTTAATTAGAAATTGTAGACACAGCAAGTGCGTAAGATCTCTTGCGATGGAATGAAGATGAATAGATTTTTTTTATAAATCAACTCCGGTTCCAATCGAATTATCGTATTTTAAAATCGATTTTAAAATTATATAATCTATATAGATTTAGGCATACGGTCTACGCGGCTTAGGCTTATAACTTATATCTTTTATAATTATAACAAAAGTCTTGTAAGGCGGTTTTTATAAAAAAAATTGATAAACTATAACTTTATTATCTTTTTACATCAAGTTTATAAATAATGATACTGATGCAATCTGTTTGAGAATCGTGGCAACTGTGGCAAACACTTTTAATATAATTAAGGTGACAAACGAGTACACTGTCCACCTAATGGTTAGTGGATGCTATGGCCCATGTATATCTAAGTCTATCCTCGATTGAGAATCAAAATGCAGATGCGAGCAAACTCAATTTAAGAAAATCATAGATTGTTGTCAACCCCGATGAGAAGCATCTTTTCTGACTTTAAAAAGAGAAGTTTCTCAGTCTAACTGTACATTTTTTATATATAAGTAACGCGAATCCTTGCCAATTTTGAATATATTTCAATTTTTTAAGCTATTGCATAGCTTCTATCGCGGGCCTTGAGCGCGGGGACCGAATCCAGAAATTCCGTAACGAAAAAAACCTCACGCTCCCCACTCCGACGGGCACGGAGGTGTGGCTTGAAGGCCGTGCATTGTCTAACGTCGTTTCTTTTCGGCAGTCTTCGACACGGTGTTTGTGTGCGTGCAACTAGACGTATTGTACGACTCTACGAAGCTCGCACGAATCGAGACGAGCTGCTCCGAAATCGGACGAATACATAAGCAGCTGTTGCAGCTTGGTGTATAGGTATTTATGTACAACAGTGAATAGCTGTACTTGTAAAATTTGTGTATAAAGTGTTTTGAATATGAATGAACAAAGTGCATTTATTATTAACAAACTTATTTTTCTTATTTCAGTTATGAGTCACCTATAGTTTCAATGATAAATATTCCTGAATAACCAACAGCTACTGTAAGATAATAAAACCCACATGTATTGTAAAATAATAAAAATATTTTAAACAATATTAACTTTTTATTTATTTAATAAAAGAAAAAAATGTTTTCTTATCGGTCACCACGCTCAAAAAGTGTAACTTGAATTAATATCAAAGAAAAAGAAATACTGCATAAATAAAATAAATAAATAATTATAATTGCATAAGTTGATACAAAATGCTATGCAATAGCTTTACCGCGGCAGTTCCCGAGTGCCACACGTCTTTTTTTTTTTATTAAATAGACTATATTTCGATTTAAAAGTTTTACCCCTATAGATGAAAATACAAAGTATAAAGTTTTACATGAATCTATTTCAATGAATACTACCCCGTATTATCCTATAGTATGATCTAAAATGGGAGATGGGCACCTCCATCATTCTGATAACAAGTCAATAAGTGATTCGTGATGAACTGAATGTATACGAGTAAACGAATTATACCTACCACAGTCGCGAACAAAAACGTTAAAATCAAGCCCCTAAAATATGGCAATAAAAATTTATAATAAATTATCCCAGGAAATAAAAACATAGCAGAATTAACCAAACTTCAATCAAGCCTCCCTTCCCTTCTACCCCCCTTCTACTCAGTGGAGGAGTAATTAGATTACAAAACTAATACTATTACGTATTTTATGTATAATCAGTGCCCTTTTCAAATTTGTAGTGCCTGAAAAGGGCGTCTAGGTTGTGAGCATATTTTAAGACCAATTATGTACATTTAGATTGCAAATGAATGATTTGATTTGATTTTAATTTGACTATCTAGGTATTATATTAACCTATTATTATCTAGGTATATTATTATCTGAGTATTATATTGAGCTTATATTTTTATTGTCCTTTCAGAGAGATCTAAACATAAAAAAGTAAAAACCACCTTAAAAAATTTAAAAATATATAGGAATAACAAGCAATATTATTTTTAATAAGTAAATAAAAATTAATCGTACATCATTGGTTCAATAAGCACGATCCGTGTTAACGCTACATAAAGTCGCGTGTTAGATAAATCGTGCGTAAAAATGTTTCTCCTTTCAATTTTACAAACACATAATTTCCCACCTTTAAAATGAATATTGCTGTCCAATAATTCCTAAAAGAACAAAGAATTAGCATTAAACTATAATTTAGACAAAAATAGATTCTACAGGACAAGTACTAGAGCTTACTTTACCATCATACGTTTACGTATTCCAGCAATAAGATGTAAATTTTACGTAATGAAAATTTAAAATATTTATCGCAGTCTGCTAGGGTATCTAATATTTATTAGACTCCTGTGAGTCATGCTATTTAGAATTAAAAATAAAAGAACATAATTATTATATAAATATTATAAACAGCTTGGGATAGGGTATATATATATATATAAATTACGTGTCAGGTTGTTTGTCCGCGATGGACTCCTAAACTAATTGTTTGGCAGTTTGGTCTAACTTGATAGTTTTTTTTGGCCATGAGTGACCCACAATTTTTCTTGTGAATTTAAGGATTTTTAATAGGACATGACAAAGGGTTGTCGAAAAGACGTCTGCCTGGCGAGCTAGTATATATATATTGTAACATCTTTCTGAAACACCTCAACAATTATCTGCCTTTACTTAACTGCTGGATCAAGTTATTGAACGCAGTACCGACAGATAGCAATGACCACTCCAAATTGGCCTTTTATCAACTCGGTATCTTTATATATTTTTTTTAATAAAAACAGGGTGCCAAGCGAATAAAATCCATCACATAGTATGTTTATACCACTAGGCAAACCATAAACATGTACATCTATCATTGATTAATTATCAAAATTCAAATACTTCAACTCCGACACCATGGAATACCTTGTTACCAGTAAAAATGGTCTACGGTTTTCTACACTCAATGTACGAAGTACAGCATCTTTATGCTTTTAATTTTGTCTCGATGTGAAACCGTCTTCCTGCTGCGGTCGATCCAGCTAGTTTAGGCGTCAGCCTTGATACAGCTACAGGTTGTCTCTACCACGTAAAAATCGACGTTTGGTCAAAATGTGGCAATAAATTATTGAAGTCCATCGCCCTTAATACCTCTAAAAATGTGTTAATTATGTTATTATATCGAAATCTAAATGATTTTTGTAATTTTTTTATTATCATTAAATAACGTTTAATGTACGCAGGAGATCTATACTGCAACTATATTGTGGTTGAAGCACGAAAGGTTCGGCTCGAGAAAGGTCTACGGTTTTCCAGAATGCCAGCGTTAATTGTCCTCAGGGGTGAGAATGCATCTGCATTTTGATATTTTACCGAGGGTAGATGTCTAGGAGCCACAGTATCCACTTACCTCAGCTACGTAGTACTATTATTTATTCTGTGCCTCAGCCATGGTATCAACTGGACTGTGTGCTCGTTTGTCACGTTTATTCCATAGAAAAATACATTGATTTTTTTTTTGGCTCGGTATTATGTATAGTAGCTCGGTAGTATAATGTTTGAAGCTGCTATGTTTCGTATAGTAAGTTTAAAGAACTGAAGATCCTTTTTACTGGAAACGAGGTATTCCATCTTACACATCTGCGTTTTGATACATAATTGAGGACAGATGTATTATATATCGATGGGTTACAGCATCCATTTACCATCAGGTGGATGACGTGTTCGTTCTTTAACCCTGTTCTATAAAAATATCTTAGGTTATAATAGGTTAGGTTTTTAATAGTTGAATTACAATGATAATAATTTGATTAATTATTTCCTTTCAGATGACAGCAATGTTTCGGCACGCTATAGTGGTAATACTGTGCTTACATGCGTTTGAAGTTATCGTGGTAAGCAAAACTATTTGCAACTACTAATAAGAATAAGTTTTTACATCACCATTCGCCATATTTTTTTTTAAATATTAAAGTGTCAAAAGTCAATTTGATGATAAGTGGTAAGTCTTGTGGTCATCCTTAAGGACTAAGATACGTTTTATTAATGAGTGCATTTAGATGATAATAATGGATATGCTATTAAGATGTAATGTAGTGCTACTAAGATGGTACCAGCACAGAGAGAATTAATAGGAAAGGGAGACCTACCTAAGAAAGAGAGATTCATTAATAATAGTTATACCAAATATGTATGATTATTAATATTTCGGCTTTTAAGTAAAAGTTACAGACTAGATGGAAAAGCAGACTCTCTGGCTGGACATTGCTCCAGAGCGTGTTGTCAGAATTCTCTCACTCTCGAATTATTTTTTATTTTTCGCAATACAGGTTTTCTCAAAAAGCTTACGACCATTGCCAAACACGTTGTAAATCAGTACTTAAAATTGCATACATAATAAACATACCTTTTTTATAGAATTAGAGTGACTGACGAGCACACAGTCCACCTGATGGTAAGTGGATGCTGTGGCCCATAGACACCTACATTTATCCTCAGTTAATAATCAAAACGCAGATGCGTTGTCACCTCTGAGTACTAAGATAGAATGCCTCGTTTCCAGTAAAAAAGGGTCTCTGGATCTCTACACTCGCCATACGAAACACAGCAATATTAAGTTACTATTTTACGCTGGTATTCTGTGAGAGCATGATCCTTCCCCGGTCGAACCGACCAATTCGTGCTACAACCATAATATAACTGCAGCATTGCTCTATCATATATAAACTCTCACGCCTGTCATCTAGAGGTGTAGGCAGAGACTGAACTTCCAATTGGCAAGATCCTGACATACATATCTCGCTTCCATCACATCGTATCTACACATACATGCTTATCGGTTAATTCGGGTGCCCTTATTTTGGCCCATCTTCAATATTTTGACAACTTCGTTGATAATTTTCCGTCTAGGGCTTCCCTTGATGACTCTGCCACTTACTTCTGCAGCACAAATGTGTTTGTCACTCTTTCCGCATTTATTCTTTCTACATGTCCAAACCATCGAAGCATTCCTTTCTTAATGTGGGATTAATTTAAAAGCCAATAATTAACAATTACTGGTTTTACTGGTTTTATTCAAAGATAATGTCTTATACATACTATTAGTACGGCAATTAGAACGAAAATTGTGTCACAGCCATATTTCACGCAGGCAAGTAGCTGGCACAGTGAATATGCCACGTATATTCAATTATGACAGTTACATGTTTGTAGGCATATGTGAATTAAAGTTATATACTTTTTGATACGTGGTAGAGCCATTCTGCATTTATATTAGTAGTATAGTTGTAGCACGAATGGGTCGGCTCGACCGGGGAAATACCACGCTTTCACAGAATACCAGCGTCAAATAGTAGCTTAGTGCTGTTGTGTTTCGTATGGTGAGTGTAGTGTAGCGGAGACCCTTTTTACTGGAAACGAGGCATTCCATCTTAGTCCTCACGGGTGACAACGCATGTGCATTTTGATTCGTAATCGAGGATAGATGTCTATGGGCCTCAGCAACCACTTACCATCATGACTGTGTGTTCCTATCCTATAAAAAAATACTTATACTTATCTGAAAATAAACTTCAAACTACATTGAAAAAGTGCGCACGTAAATAATGACATGGTTTTTAGTCGCACTAAAAAAATCTACTAAAGAAGTTGCGGGCAATCATGGCTAGTAGTATACAAGTACATAGAAGTTATTGTTTTTGTTTATTTTACCACCACTCACGGTCAATGTAGAGTATACGAGATTGTAGAAAATCTCCTACCCCATATCGCCCCGTCAGTAACATGTGAGTACACGAAAAATCTGGGTTTGATCTCCGACGGCATCAATGAAATCGTTCTTTATAATTTTAGTTTTTTTTTTATATGATAGGTTGACAAGACGAGCACACGGTCCACCTGATGGTAAGTGGTTACTGCGGCCCATAGACATCTATTCCCTCGATTTCAAATCAAAATGCAGATGCGCTGTCACCCGTGAGGACTAAGATGGAATGCCTCGTTTTCAGTAAAAAGGGTCTACCGATTTCCCATTTAAAGCGACAGTAGCCTAATCGCAGGGCGCGGACCGCGAATTCAAAAAGGTCGTGGGTTCGAATCCACCATTCGACTACTGGCGTGAACCACTCGTAACACAAGCAATTTAAGCTTACCACGAGTGGTTAAGGGGAATATTAGTAACGTTTATAGCATTGTTAATATTCTTTTTAATAAATAAATAAAAAAAGATTTTCTCAGCGGAAAGGGTAAAAACCGTGAGTGAACACTGCATGTAAGAAAGAAAGAAAAATAGACGTTTTCTCCTTTTTTCTTTCATGTCTAGGAAATTAAAATATTTTGAGAATAACATTTGCATTCCGTCCATTGCCTTGGAGCAGCAGAATACTAATTGGTACTTAGCCCCAGAAATGAGAGGCGGGTTATGGAGCTGTGTGTATGTGTGTTCTTTTTAATTTTAAATTACTCTTAATTTTAATGACTGTCTTGTTGGTCTAATGTACGTAAACGCGACTGCTAATAAACAATACGGGCTTGGATTCGATTTCCGCGTCCAAAATCAGTTATTAGATTTCTTAAATTCTCAGTAGCAACCCAAAGTCAGTTGTCAGTGGAAATGTTGTTACAGCGCTTGATCCTCTACCGACGTGTCGAATTGCAGAGAATTGATGTTTATGCCTCTTGTTCGAGCCAGATAAAGGGCATCATGATTAAGCGCTCGCGTTAAGACTCTATTAATAAAGATATTAATAGTTACTTTGCAACCATCCGCTATTAATATCTTTATTATAATGGATTTTCACAAAGTAACGCCTGATTCTATCAATTATCTTAAGACTCTATTATAAACAGATAAGGCTCCCAGGACCGGTCCATAGTGGTGAGGATAGTAATGGGGGCATATGGGGGTATTTCAGTCCCATCGATAGCAATAACATTATTAGTTGCAATTTTAAGTACTGTTTTATCAACTGATCTATCTAAAGTAATGAATGGAAAAAAACGACGATTTGCACTCCGGGAGTGCCGGCAGAAGTGAAAACTTGAATATTAACGTCGTGCATTTTTGATATTTTGGAATGGTTAGGGAATAATTTTGCACGAATTGCTTTAATTATTAGTATAAAAGTAGTATCATTTATGTGGTAGAATACAATATTTATTTATTGCGGTATCGTACACAGCTAAACGACACAGCAGGCGCAGGCATAGAAAGAGAGGGGGATACTTCCTCTCCTACGCTGCGACTGTCTCTTTCTCTACATCCGTCTTACGCATTTTCAATCAGGGTTACGTGTCCTGACGAGAGTTTAACATTTTTTTCCCATTACAAAAAAGTGTACAACGCCGCTAAAGAAGTTTTCACTTCAAAAACTTCTTTATTTATTGGCGGTGTAAGAGAATTCAAATCCAACCAGCAAGTATCCCGCTCGCATGTGGCTAGCTCCTTGGGAGGTATGTGTTCATCATTGAACCCTTCATTTTGTAATGAATGCGCATTGGCGCATCGCGTTCACTTTCCTACCCTAAACTCTTTCATTAAGGGGAAATATAACCTCAAATGGCTTAGCAAGATCCTCCGTTATGCCGAAAGTATTGCAGCATTAATTTTGAAATAAATATATGGTAAAGTTGAGGATTAATGTTAAGGTTTATGTTAGACGAAAACACGATTCCGTAAAATTTTCTCGATAGAAAAAAAATCCAAAGTTACCTCCAAACTGAACAATAAACCGCTGTTATTCATAAAATACTTTAAATAAGATCATGAAACTTTGCATACTAACTGAACTAACCATAAAGCAGTGCTTATGTTATTTACTTTTTTTAAATATCATTATTTTCACTGTAAAAAGAAATTACCTAAACTATTGGCGCGTAAGCTTGGTTCCTGCGGAGCGACAGGAACCAAGCTTACGCGCGATAATTTAAAAATTAATGCTGCAATACTTTCGGCATAACGGAGGATCTTGCTAAGCCATTTGAGGTTATATTTCCCCTTAATGAGAAAAGTTCTATACCACAAGAGACGTATATATGGTGTTACTTTGTCTTTTCCACAACTCGAACCCGAATTAAAGAGGATGGCCTTTTAAACATGGTAGGCAAAGTGGAGTTCTCCCGCCGAGCAAGGTGATGGAGGCTAAGTTACCTCGAAAATTTGGTGGTTTTTCTATAACACATATTTTTTTAAGTTTCATAAATTACGAACCAAATTTTTGGTGCATAATTTTTAACTATATTATGACCTTGAATTGAATAAAAATAAAACATGATAACATGTAACTTTCTTGATAGAAAAAAATTGCAAAGTAGGCTCTAATTAGTTAGATTTCTCCATGACAACACAAAATTTATACGAATTAGTTCATGAATTATTTTTAAGGCATAGTAAATAATCATACCTAAGTTCTCGTAAACCAATTTCTTAATCCATATCAAAGTTTTGTTAAAAAAATGACGTTTGGCGCTTACTTAGTTTTTTCCGAGCGCATACTCGGACTCCCCTCGATTATGACACTTCTTGAGCCATCCATGAGCTTCACCAACAAAGGAATAAGCCACGCCCTCAAAAATACAATTCATTTTTAAGGTATCCTCTTAACGCTCTGTATGGTAGTATAGAACTATTCTATACCGTTGTACTTCAGAACTTTGATAGCGTGATTTGGACTTCGATGCGTTTCACTTGTAGCAGACTTGTGTTGTGACAGTGCTGCCACAGGCTTGACAAGACTACTCGCTCATTAAATTTCGTATACTATTTTTATAATGCACTATGTGAATAGAAGCACATTTATGTAAAGAGAAAACACTAATGAATGAAACTTTTGCTTTTATTTTAATTTAATTGGTATTGCTAGGATTCTAACCAAGGGCCAGAACTTCGGTACTCAAACCACTGAGCCTCAAAGTCAACGTTTTCATTATCTTTAGCTTACAAAATCGATTCATGTAAACTAATGAATATTCATCCTTGTTCTCACTTTCACTTCACAGATAAATACAACAATTGAGTTTCCCCAAACTGAATAACAAATAACTTTCGTAATGTCGACACGTTGTGTTTAACCTATTTCTGATAAAGCGGGTACTAAGAAATAAGAGATAAGTTTTAAATAAAACCGGTAGTTCAAAATAAATATTTCATCAACATTGTTATCCTTCCAGCCCGTCACAAGTTTACTGTTGAACATAGACATCTAGGAACACCACCATCATCCATCGATTGCTTCCTGATCCTGCATTTTTACCAAATTATCTAGTGGGTGGTCACCCTCCACTTCGCTATAAATATGTTAAATAATACTAACGTTAAATAGCAGCATAATACCTCCGCGTTTTGTATAGAGACCAATTATAAAGGCAGACGCTTTTATTGATAACGAACTTTTTCATTATATTTTTTTTTAAATATTAAGAATGCTATAAACATTACTAATGGAGGATATTAATTTAACCACTAGTGATAAGCTTAAATTGCTTGTGTTACGAGTGGTTCACGCCAGTAGTCGAATGGCGGAATCGAACCCACGACCTTTTTGAGTTCGCGGTCCACGCCTTGCCATTAGGCTACTGTAGCTAAAAAACTAAAACTATTTTTATGAATTCTCCCTCCTGTGTTTGTCTTGACGTGACATGGTCACGGGAGGACTCTGGGTATTTTGGTCCGATCTTCGCAGAACAAGCTTACAGTATGTTAAAGTCTTGTAGTTGTATGCTCGGGCTTAGTAGTAATTTATTGATTTAAAAGACTTCACCTGGGTAGGGTCTATTGGTGTGGCGTTATTTGTATTTAAGATAAATTATTGAGAGACTTTAATATTTTAAGACAAATTATTGGATCGAAGATAAATTATTATCTCAATTTTTAGATTTTTCCAAAAAAAAATTCTCCACGATTTTCGGGTAAAATGTAGCATATATCACTCCTGGTATTGGTCAAGATTCATTAAAATTGGTTCAGCAATGCCGAATATTAGCTCGGAGAGACATACATAAAGAAAGACAAACAAAAAATTAAAAAATAGTTATTCGGGTTTTAATGGCATTAGTTTCAGTCTTAATTTTTCAATTTTATTTAAATAGATTAGATCAGGTGAAGGTCACGATAAGAAGCTGGTGGTAGCACCCGGCCATCTTCACTATTCAATCTCGATTTTAAAATGTAGCCAATCTTGTCTGTGACTCCTTTGACATTTGGTAGTACAGCAGGCACACGCATGGCTGCAGCTGGTTTTACGCGGTCACTGTGACGTAAGCACGGGACGTGAAGCGTATTTTCTTGCAATGCCATTTGCTTGACATTTTGTGGAGCTTGGCAACCAGGTGTTTACTGTCACTGATTTCTTGTGCTTTTCTGTCGTCTGCATAGCAAGGAATGTTACCGGTTCGAAATATATCATTGATATGCAGAAGAAACGAAGAAGATTTTCCTACGTCTGTTATCATCTGTTATCAAATGATGGTGTGATTCACAGTCTGAATATTGTTTAGTATGGGTCTTTTCCAATACAAATTCGAACATTATTTATATCTTTTTCTATAATGCTCTTGTGGTGCGCTATAGTAACCATCATGATCGTTGATCTTTCTCTTCTTTTTATGTAATTCTGTTTTAGTTTGTCTGGAAGAAATTGCTTTGTAGCACCTTTTGTTTTCCATCAATTTTTTTTAAAATTGGCTCACTCTTGACTTCCACCTAGCCCCAGAGCAAAGATGAGGTGAGTTTGCTCAGGAGAAGCCTGTTCATATGCACCTTGAAGAAGTTCAGGTTATAAATACTCAGTAAAATATACGTCGGCAGGGCATTCTACTACTTGGCTGTGCGCATTATAAAAGATGACTTTAAAGCGGTCGGTGTGAATATTCAGAATGTAAATTTTCTTGCCGTATCACGTCCACAATTGTATCAGCAGAGCAGGAGGGTTCATCCAAAAAAAAACACACTTGCCGCCACGGATAGAATACAAAAGATGCCGCGTCTCGTCCCAGTTTGCTGATTCTTTGACACTTCAATATTTGTATGTTCTATTATATTACTTCTTATTATCTTAATATTGTTGTGCGCCTAAGTTGACGTCATGTACCCGGCACTAGCGCCATCTAGTGTCGGGGACCAGAGCAAGGAGGGCTTCCTAGAAAATGTCAATCTTGACTTTCGACCAACAGCGCCATCTAGTATCGAACAGAAGAGTTAAGCTTTCTAGAAGCCCCACACTCGAACTTTCTGCGTCTGGTCGGTCGGCGTCCGTATCTACGGGAATATTCTGGATGATTCAGTGTAAAAGTGTATTTAAATCCGCTGCATGCCACGATCGGGGCAGTATTGAATTTGGCGAGACAAGCGAAGCTTCGGAGCGAAATAAAGTGAATCAGTGTGGTTAATTATTAGTGTTTTAAGTTTTACTTGGTGTTCGGTAATAAAAGTGTAAATTTTGGTAATTCAATCGGCAGTTTTTATTATCACGAACCCTAAGCTCGTAACAATATATATAAATTAGTGTCGCAATGGAATCCTAAATTACTAAACTGATTTTAATCAAATTTGCACACCATGTGCAGTTTGGTCCAACTTGAGAGATAGGATAGCTTTTTTTGCCCATGAGTGACCCACATTTTTTTGCGAATTTAGGGATTTTTAATAGGATATGACAAAAGGGTCATCGAAAAGGGCAGAACAACGTCTACCTGGCAAGGTAGTTGTATTATATTGTACTGTCCTATACATAGGAATTAAAAATAAGTCAAATAAAACGCAACAAAATCCGTAAATAATTTTATTCAATGAGTCTTTTGGTCCAACAAGTGGTAAAATTAAAAATTTTGTACAACCGACATTAATAAAAATAAGAACATCATCAATGTAGTTGAAGCACAGATTGCCCCTTAACCTTAGGGTTGATCTATGAGTCGAAATCAATTAAATACGCTTTATTAACGATAATTCAAAAACTAATGGTCAGACTTGATCAAATTTCTATGGGACCACATGAGAAGTACCAGCTTTCAAGTAAAAAAAGAATCATCAGAATCGATTCACCTAAAAAGTAGTTCTGAGGTAACACACATAAAAAATACAAATAGAGAATCTCCTCCTTTTTTGAAGTCGGTTGAAAAATATGGAACTTGTTAACTTGACTACAGCCCCACTTATCATATCTTAGCTTAGCATATGAGAATTGTTCATAGCTATTATGAACCCCTTGAAAAATCAAATATTACGTTGTGTGAATGTTTCTTTGTCAAGTTGTTCAGAAGTAACATGATTATTAACAAATGTACATATAGTATAAGAGTATATAAAATATATAAGTGATTCTTTTATGTAGTTAGCCCAGTATATGCCAAGCAGAGGCATCGTAAGAAAATCTATTACATACCATCCATTGTCGTAAGAGGCGAGAGAGTGAAAAAACTGAGAAATTAAATGAAATGAATAACTTTTATTCAATGTAGATTAGTACATAATACTTATTAATAGTCATTTTTTTATTTACTAGTTGTTTGGAAAATACCTATGTCCTGGGAAGGAGCAGCAAGAAACTTTTTTTAAACATACTTCACTTTACATTAATTTTGTCTGTACAATATTTAAATAAATTTTAAAAGAAACAGCATCACCTCATTTCCAGGGGCTATTTTCATTTAGATGATCATGATGTATCATGATGATCTTTCTGAAACCAGCTTAAAATAGTTTAAAAGAATCGGGTGCTAACTTGTCAGTCTTGAAAGGTGAATTGGCATTGGAACATCCATGTGGGGTGCATGCTATTTAGGAGAGCCCTTTGTTTAGCAGCCAACTTTTAATGTCTAATGAATGAAATGGATAAATCCAAATAAAGAAATATTAATTGACTGTTCAAAAAGAAATTTGTAATCGAAATAAAGATCTTTTTCTTTCAGCTGGAAGCAGCCAAACAAAATGTTCAACTTTCGGATTCCTACTTACCGGTGGCGATGCAAGTGATAGCTCATCTCACAGACCAGATGGCATTCGTCATGCACGAGGAGTCCGAAGCTAAACCACCGAAACCGAGTACTAAGCCCCCAACTACGCCAAAACCTTTGTATGTCACATCCGATTACTTTTGAGATATTGAAGCCTAAATCATGGTGATGGATGCTCAATGGTATTTTGAGGTGAAGGTTTTGTCTGAGGTTTTTGTCTGTTTTGTGTATATTTATTTGTAGTTTGTTCTCGTTCAAAGGTGAGCACGGTAACAAATATTTGTATTTAACACTTGTTTGGCAGATTTTTGGTTTTGTATTATATTTAATAACAGTTTAAAAGGACGAGCCTTACCTACAATAGGAAAAGTCTATGCCTGATCATTACAGGTTGATAAACATAAAGAAATCATGTTTAAATTAATATTAAATTAAATTTTAATTTTTCACAAACGTGGTGTAAGGTGGTGTAAGGTGTAACATATGGTGCAATAATCACGAGGCACTGGTAACTAGTAATATATCACCGCAATGTAAAAAGTATAACTACTAATTAATGTGTCCAAAACTTATGATCGTGATCTACGTTTCAGAGATGAAACTACGCCTTTCCATCAACCTGGATATTATGCTCCAGCATCGCCACCCAAGCCTTCAGAAAGAATATTGCAAAAACAACTGTCTCCACAAAATAACCAACAAAACCTCACCCCACAACACCAACCATACCCCACACCCCAGAACCAACAACAAGTCTCAAAATGAACAACAATATCCCAAACCTCAAAACCAACAACAATACCTTAACCCTCAGAATTACCAACAATACCCCACGTCTCAAAATGAACAACAATATCCCTCACCTCAAAGCCAACAACAGTACCCCACCCCGCAAAGCCAAGAACAATACCCTACCCCCCAAAACCAACAAGAATACCCCACACCTCAAAGCCAACAACAGTACCCCACCCCGCAAAGCCAAGGACAATACCCTACACCCCAGAACCAACAAGAATACCCCACGCCTCAATATCAACAACAATACTCCACATCTCAAAATCAACAACAATATTCTACTCCACAATATGAACAACAATATCAAACTCCACAGAATCAACATCAATACGCCACCTCACAAGTTCAGCAACAATATAACTACCCCTCACAACAGCAACTATATAACTTCCCTACACAGAACCAGCAACAGTACTATTTCCCTTCACAGAACCAGCCACAATACAACTTTCCCTCACAGTACCCGGAACAATACAACATCCTTCCACAGAACCAACAAACGTACAACTTCCAAGAAAACCAGAATCAAAACGAATTCTCACAGAATCAGCAGGTGTTCAACGTTTCCTTACAAGACCAGTATCTAAACAACGAATATCAACGTCAGTATAACCTATTCCAAAATCAACAGCAATATAATACTCCACAAAATCAACAATTCAACGTCATGACATTCGACTTACCTCAGTACAACCCACTACAACCTCAAAGCGGATGGAACGAAGAGCCATTACTGTCTGCCCATCATGAAGAAGTGAAGCCGCTAATGGAACCTACTCCGAATGCACCACAACTCTTACCTCCTCATTTTGAAACCGACGTCGATAAAATTTCGAGTCGATCTAAAGGCTTTGATGTGCATGAATTGACAGAAGAAAACCTTCAATACTTATCACATAACGTGAGGGAAATGATTAGAATGGCTCATGACCCGCATGATGAACGATTGGTTGACGTCTGGGAAGGGCTAAGAGCACGTCCATTGGAGCCGGCACCTAAAGGGAAGATGTCATCTTCGAACTTGAGATTGCTACTTTTGTACGATCTGCTAAGCAGGGAAGCGAAGAGACAGAGGCTGTCAGATTATAGTGTAAGTATAAAATCTCAACTTTTTACTTAATTAAGTTTACCAATCGTTTTACCATAGTCTAATATGGCAGCCTACGTGGGTCGTTCAGAAAGTTTTGCAATGCTTCATATTTTTAAAGTTCTATGGTAAATCTTTTATTATTAAACCTTTTCTGAAAATTCTTCACTATACCTACAACGCTTCATGCGTTTTCACCACTTCTTCAATCACACTTTTCCCAGTCTGTCTCAGACGCCTCTTCTACGGCCTGTTGAACTCTAATAACCCTCCGGCGTCTGTATTCCTTTCAGCTGTTCTTTTTAAGGGAATAGAAAGAATTCACTCACAAGTAAGATTTGTAAGAAGTGTGAGCTAAAATCTTAACCGCTGTGCTGTCGGAGAATCCCTCATTTTGAAGGCTGAGTGCGCGAGCGCGTGGTCACGGTAAAACAGCGCGTGGATTTTCGTGTTCGGTCGTTTGTTCCACGCAGCAGTATATCAATTAGCATTGATGCTACTTCGATTACTAAAAAAAATTGACACTACATACCCTATTAAAGTGAAGAAAAAAAACTAGCGATCAAATTCTTTCCTGAGCATCTTCGTCGATTCACTTGGTGCTTACCAAATATAGAATTTTCTTTGTCATTTCTTAAAATCTTGAACTAGCTGACATTTGAAAAGCAGGCACCAATTATGTGCATATTAATATATAACTCAAGGTCAAATCGAATATTAACCCAATACCAACACAGATAAAAACTGTCTATGTGTGAATCAAATTATGGGAATACCTAGGTGAATAAATCTTATTAAAGAAAGATAATATAATTAAATTATGTTTGTGCATCAGACTGTTATCATAATTAGATCGACCTTAATTCGATTCCTTCGAGTCCTTAAGTCTTTTTTCCAGATTTTTTTTTCCAGACTTCGATAGACAATAAGCTTGATTAGATAAAACAAATTAAATTATTTTATTTATATCTGTAATGGTGACTTAAGTAGACGCTTAATAATTCCATCACATATTATTTCGTCATTGTCCTTTAAATGCAAAATTTTTAATTAAATACATTGAGTTATATGTACTACGTACTAGAGAAGCTATTCCATAAAAAATATGCACTACTCTGTATCCGCACATGCGCGGGAAACAGTAGATCCGCGCATGCGCAGTTGATATATAAACGCGCGAAAATTGTCATAATAAATAGTTGTCTATTTAGATTGCATTGTTAATCGAGTACATTTTTTTAATTTTCGTTTATTTTGCATATGTGCTAATTTAATATAAAATTATTATTAGTACCGCTCCACACTGCATGAATATCGAAGCCACAATAACAGGTGTATAGATTGCAGTACAGTTCAATTGAACATAGTGAGTGTTCGGAATGCTAAATCTAGTGCGTAGTACATTGAAGTATTATGTACTTACGTACTAGAACAGCTATCTCAAACAAAAAATGTGCGCTATTTTACTCTGTGTTCGCGCGGTTGGTTTTTTTATCATAGATAAACATAGGTAGACTGATCCGTAGGTAATAGTAGATTATATTGTTAAATAGGTAAATTATATCGAGAACAATATTTAAATTTTGTCATTTATTTTGTATATTATATTTACTTATTTAATATAATATTACATAATATTATATCACAATTACATTTTAATGATATTTTTATCTGAATATTTTAAAAGGTATCTACGTCAAATATAAAAAAACATACTAAATGTGTATTTAACAAAACGTATTAACATAACATTTAAATTACAAATATATTTATTTAAATTAGAATAAGAGTCGTTCATAAATGCTGGACACGCGAAAGTTAAAAATGGACGAATTTATTCCACTTTGACTTTGATATGGAAACCTAAAAATAAAATAAAAGAATAATAAGCAGATTTAAACATGAAAAATTTAGCCTAATTATTATAACTTATATATGTTTCTACAAAAAAATGTGTTTAATAATATATTCGTCCTATACTTAAGTACCCACAGAAATGTCGCATCTGAACATATTAATTTCATAATCTATATTTCATGACACGAGATGGCGTTCGTAGCAATAATTTGTGTTATTATTATTCTATAATACTTTTTTATTGATTAAGTATCTTATTAACCGATGAAAAGTAATTCCTTGGTTTTTACTGACATTTCTTGAATTATTTGTGCAATATCTAAGTACACACGACGGCATATTTTTATGAAGAGATTTTTTTTAAATCAACACATCACGTGTCAACTCTACAAGCGCCTAGCGAGAGAATGATTAAAGTGCGGTGTATGCACTGCAGTTGAGTGGAACATAGTAGCTGAATGCAGTGTCGCCTCTAGTACGTAGTACGTAATAGCTCAATGGCGTAGTACATATTTATATACGTATACCTATCGATGATTATATACGAGGGGATGTCAAAAATTCGGTGGACAAAGAATTACAGAAAAGGATAATGAAATGAAACATTAAACTATTTTTCCTTTTCAATTTATTCTCCTTTAACCCTAATACAACAGTGAAATAACTTATTAATATCGTCTAAAAAAATATTTATCTTGTGCGTCAAAACAGACCGAAAATTTCATTATCGTCGCCAAATTTTTTTATCTTCATTTTTGGAAACGAATAGTCGTCGCTTGGGGCTAGGTCTGGGCTGTTGGGTGGGTGGCGCAGTTGTTCAAAACCGCACCGGTGAATGGCAGCCGTCGCAACATGGCTTGTGGCACGGGTGCATTGTTGTGCAAAAGGAGCATGCCTTTTATAAGCTTTCCTCGCCATTTTTCTTTAATAGCTTCTTTTAATTGATTTAGTAAAGAAGCATAATATTCTCCCGTAATGGAAACACCACGTTTCTTATAATCAGTGAAAAGGTTACCTTCTGTATCCCAAAAGATCGTCGTCATGATCTTTGCATCCGATTGAGACACCTTATACTTCTTAGGAGGGGTGTCCTTATTATTTATATTACTAGCTGCTGTCGGTTTAACGTCCCATCCGACTATGATAGTGAGGAAATAGAGAGTGCACCTGTATTATAATACTGTTCTGTGCCTTTGGCTAGTCTCCGTTGAGGCTTGCCGCCGTGACCTAAGTTCAGTCTACGGGATATTATTATAATTACTATAATTCCACTCTTTACAATGATAGACAAGAACGTGTTCTCGATTTAACTGAACCACAAATACTCTATCAATGTATTTGTTGTTGTATGTCAGTTCTCCCATAAGATGACTTTTTCTTCTTCTTCATTAGCCCTTTAAACTCCTCTAGCTCTAGCTTTAACTTCAGGCTTGATACGCAGATTGACGACTACTATCCAGACGTCTTATATCATGGAAATGTTGCCATAATATAAATAAATACTGCCAAAACATCTTACGTAGTATGTGCAAAAAAAAAACAAAAAAAATCAACAACACACAGCATTACACATTAACGGCAAATTACCACGCCAACCTCATCAAAAAAAATATCTTGGATTATTGCTTGATGCATCTGTCATTTATAACCACACACATTAAACACACAGTACATTTCACAGTGCGCGAGCAAACCGGGTTCGATCCCCGCCGGCACCAATGAAATTGTTAATTGCAATTTTAAGTGCTAATTTACACGTGCTCGGCGGTGAAGGAAAACATCGTGGGGAAACCTGCGTGTCAGAGAAATAAGAAAAATAAATATTTCGTATACAAGTGAAGTTCGCCAACACGCATTGGGGTAGCGCGGCGGACCATTCCTTGCCCTAAAACTTTCTCAGAAGTGAGCGGAGGCCTGTGCCCAGCAGTGGGACGTATATAGGCTGTAACTTTACTTTTTTACATTAAAAAACAAGCCATTATTACTTTGAACCACCGTCTTATATTATCAACACTTGAAACATTGTTCGTACATTGCTTACTTGCAACTTATATTTAATTTTGATCTATCTTTATTTATACTTACTTTTTTATTATTTTGTTCTGTGTGATTTAAATTGTATGAATGTACTGATATCAGTGACATTAGTCTTAATGAGTAAATAAAGATCTTTAAACCGTAGCAAATTAAAACCAGACTACGTTATGTATTGTACATACTAAGGTAATTTTCAATTTTTGGAGGCCAATATAATTACAGGCTGTTCTATCTTAGTCCTCAGAGCTGATAACGTACTTCATCATCTCAATAATCTTAGTCACAAACTCTCGCGCCTGTCGCCCAAAAGAGTAGTCTGAGAGTACGGATGTAGATTTGACACGCTCTGACGCTCTCACTTCTTTCAAATTCCTATACCTAGATGCACAATGCGCCTGTAGTCTTATTTTCTTACAGTTCGTTGCAGGTGTTCATAAGTTGTAGCAGCCATAGTCAGAGGGTTTCGTCTCACAAGATACTTCTTTGTTATTCCAGGGCTTCTCACCCGACGTAATGAAGACCCTAGTGGAGTCATCAAGTGGAGGCGCTAGAGAACAATTAAAAATGGCGTTATCAAAGATGGTGGAAAGAAAGGACTGCGCTCATGAATACGCCAACAACCGCGCCAAGGAGATGGTGATGGAGTTGGGAAAAGATGATTCCAAGCTCTCTTCTGAGATCAGATACCTTCAGCCCCTAGTTTATAAGTACTAGAAATTAATGCATTCATTGTCTGCCATTTTATACTAAGTCTATATAAGTTACTAAATACAATATTAAAAAATATATCATTTTATTTTAATGAATTTATATCGTAGCCATTTGTAAGTTTCGGTGTCATATGAAGAAGGTGTGTCTGGTCCATCATCATCATTACAGCCTATCAAAGTCACGGCTGAACATAGGCCTCCCCCATAGATTGCCTTGATGAAAGTTACTGAAGTAACTTCAACCGATTTTGTGCTACTCTTATTAACACTGTGATTAATACGATGGTAAATGGCGGTGAAGTAGTTTTAAGTCCCGTATTTATACGTTTATGGTGTCTGAATTAAAATCAGGCAAATTTTATATGGCACAAAATGACAAAGGTCCAAATTTTTGTTAAGCACTGGTTTATATTAAGTAAAAAAAAAACTGGTTCATTAGGATTTAGACGTAATAAGTTAGGATTAGTTCCATATTGTACGGTATAATTGATTTAATTTTGAATTTTGTGTCAAATTTTTATGTTTTTAATTCGTAAAAACACTTCAAAACATACCGAATTTCTAGATCACAATCCAAAGTACGAAAGAAAAATGGCAAGAAATATTTTTTATAATAGTAACAACTTTAACGATATTGATATCAGCCAGTAACATAACATACATAATATAACATAAACACTCACGCCCGTCACCCAGGGGGGTAGGCAGAGACTACAGACTTCCATTTGACACGACCCTGACACACTTCTCTCGCCTCCTCATCCATATACCTATGCATACATGCTCGTCGGTTAAGAGTACTCTTAATTTGGCTCATTTTCAATATATCGCTAATTTGGTCAATAAACTTTCGCCTAGGACGTCCCTTTCCGACTCTGCCGTTCGTGCATGTTACTAAGTAAAAGTGCCTGTTTTTCAGCCAGTATAAATCAAAAAAGGTTTGATTACAATTTTATACGTACAAAATACGAAAATGATTCCTGATCTATTATAACGGCCACTGTATCATTGTAAATTTTAGTAAGACATTTATTACCGAAAGCAGAGTATGTCATTACGGGGCAACAAATGAGACGTTGGTATTCAACGTTGTAATGTGTTCGTGAGCCAGGTTATTTATCAACCGCAGTAAAAGTTGTATCCGTATGTAGTGGCTGTTACTTACACCGTAATATTTTCTTTATTTAAAAAATATGATATTACATATCCATAAGGGGATATCCCGTAGACGTTTAGCCATACAAATCTATTATTCTGTTTTTTTTTTCCTATAATATATTAAGTTAAAAAAACTAGTGCATTAGGACTCAGACCTAATAAATTAGGATTAGTTTGATTAAGATTGAGGTTTATAAGGTAGTTTTTCATATTTATAATCAGTCCGAGCAGCATGTGCCTCTCTGGGATGCCTAGCTCGGTTATTTTTGAAAGGAATCTGTATATAGACGATCTGTACTGAGGTTAATATTACCTCGTAAGTTGCTCTTATCACTAACACAGCTGTCATTAATTGTTTTTAAGGAATAATGATGACAAACGAGCACACAACTCACCAGATGGTAAGTGGATGCTGTGGCCTATTGACATCTACATGTGTATACCTACTCGATTGAAAATCAAAATGCAGATGCGTTGTCACCCCTGAAGAATAAAATTATAAAATTAGGATGGGCCAAACATGGATTTCACCGAATACCTACGAATATTCGGCCGAATGTTCGGTAAAACTTTTACCGAACCGAATATTCGGCCGAACATTACTCGGAAGGATAACCTCGGGACCTAACTAACCAATTTATGTCGAAATTTGTCACCGTAAAGCGCGCGGGATTAGCGCCGGACCCTGCCTCTCGCTCCCCGCCACACCTGACAGTTATTGCATCATTGAGCTGAGCAAATTACCGGCACATGCTTATGTTTTGACTATTTTTATGATAAAAAAGTATTTCGTTGTTTTATTGTTAGTGTAAATTGATAAGTAATTATATAATAAAAATGAGCGGCAGGAGATTTATTATTTGGACTTATTTTAGAGAAACTGACGACCAAAGTAAAGTGAAATGTACTAATGTAATGTAATGTTTCTTTGTTTAATTCCAAAAACATTTTATCAAGTTTCTATTTACCATAATCGGAAATAAATTAACAGTGCCTCAAAAACATAATTTATGCATTTGAGGCACTCTAGAGTAAGTAGATTTAACCCATAAATAAAATACACTTTCAACAGTAAAAGACATCGCATTACTCAATTCGTACATTTAAATATATATTGGACACTATGAAAAAAATGTTCGGTGATTTAGCCGAATATTCGGCCGAGTACGAATATTCGGTAAAGCTGCCGAATATGCAAATACCGAATATAAAACGAATATTCGAACCAGCTCTATAAAATATAATGCCTTGTATCATACATCATAATTAATCATCATATCATAAACACTCACGCCTGTCACCCAGAGGGGTAGGCAGAGACTACGGACTTCCATTTGACACGATCCTGACATACCTCTTTCGCCTCCTTTACATCCATATATCTACGCATACATGCTCGTCGGTTAAGGGTACTTTTAACGTGGCCCATTTTCAAAATATCGCCAATTTGGTCGATAAACTTTTTTTCTAGGGCGTCCCTTCCCAACTCTGCCGTTCACATCTGCCATATAAATTTGCTTTGTCACTCTTTCCTCATTCATTCTTTCTACGTGACCAAACCACCGAAGCATTCCTTTCTTAATCCTGGTCACAACATCTTCTTGCATGTCACATTTATCTCTTATCACGCAATTTCTCACCCTGTCATTCAGATTCAACCCTAACATACTCCTTAAAGACCGCATTTCTACAGCATTCATTCTACTTTCGTGCTTCTTCTGCCACACCCAGCTTTCACTACCATACATTAAAGTAGGGACTAACATAGCATTATGAATTACCATACGTGCCTTTTTTGATACATTCTGGTTCTTCACAATAGAGTGTAGTGCCCCATTCACTTAATTCCCTGCATTTACTCGTCGTTCTATATCCTTATCATATCTACCATCCCTGCTAAATACACATCCCAAATATACAAACTCATCCACTTGCTCAATTAACTCTCCTTCTATTCTTATTTCACATACCGTTTTGCTTTCCTCTCTTTCAAAAACCATCACTTTCGTCTTACTTGCGTTCACTTTCATTCCCCTTTCTTTTAATGCCCAGTTCATTAATGTAACCATCATTTGCAACTCAGCCGCCGACGACGCAAATATGACTTGATCATCGGCATATAAAAGGCATTTGACGGTTAACTCGCCCATTCTTAACCCACATTTTTCATCTTTCAAAGTTTGCAAACACCTGTCCATAAATAGGTTGAACAGCCAAGGGGAAGCTACATAGCCCTGTCTGACACCTTTTCAGATACCAAACCAGTCCGAGTAGACCCCATTGATCCTGACACAAGCACTAGAATCCCTATAAAGAGACCTCAATGCCTGTATCAAACCAGCGCTCAACCCACATGAGTTCAGTATAACAGTGTTTTGTTTAACATCATAATTTCACGCTGGTATTCTGCGAGAGCATGGTATCTCCACGGTCGACCCGATCCATTCGTACTGTATCGTAGTGTACTTGCATCTTGGCTCTACGTATTATGTAATTTAGTGTTTAAGTAGGAAAATGTTCATCAAATATATTATTAAGAAGCCTACTCGTACATACAGGCTTTTCAATTTTGATATTTTTGTAAAACTATTTATTACTGTGTGGTAACGACGTATAAGAATTCAACACCTCATTTCGTCCGATATATGTCGTAAGAAGCGACTATAATAAAAGTCAGAAAAAACTACGAATATTTAAAAACTCGAAATTAAATATAATAATACGAACCCAATTAGTATTATTTATTGATAGATCAATTTCATAATACGATAATGTATGCCATTTTGCTTATTTAATTTGTTTGTTTTGAAGTAAAGTTTATAAGTTGTTTTGTGCAATATTTGTTTTAAGTAATATAATGACATGAATAAACATATACATGTTATTAAAAATTCATGATTGGTAAGTTTTTACTATGAATACTTTACAAACATATATTTAAATTAGGTTAGGTTCCCCGGTTAAAACTAACTTCGTGTCCTCAAAGACTAAGCTACTTACGATTTGACAGCGTTTACCGCTTACGATCGCCATTTTGCTTACAAGCGCTTGCTAGCGCTTTTTTCTGCCAAACGCACCCTATGATATACCATTAGTGCAGTTTTTGAAAATACTTGTAAATAAAGTTAAAGTAGGGACTAATACAGCATTGTGAATTGCCATACGTGCCTTTTTTGACACATTCTGACTTTTCATAATAGAGTGTAGAGCCCCATTTACTTTATTTCCTGCATTCACTCGTCGTTCAATATCCTTATCATATTTCCCATCCCTGCTGAATACACACCCAAATATACGAACTCATCCACTTGCTCAATTAACAAGATGTGGCAGAAGAAGCACGAGAGTAGAATAAATGCAGTAGAAATGCGGTCGCTAAGGAGTATGTTAGGGCTGACTCTGAGTGACAGGGTGAGAAACTGTGTGATAAAAGAAGAGTGTGGTTTGCAAGATGATACGGTGACCAGGATTAAGAAAGGAATGCTTCGGTGGTTTGGTCATGTAGAAAGAATGAATGCGGAAAGACTGACAAAGCAAATATATGTTGCAGAAGTGAATGGAAGAGTCGGAAAGGGACGTCCTATACGGAAGTTTGTCGACAAAATTGGCGATATACTAAAAATGGGCCAAATTAAGAGTACCCTTAACCAACGAGCATGTGTGCGTAGGTATATGGATGTGAAAGAGGCGAGATAGGTATGTCAGGATCGCGCTAAATGGAAGTCTGAAGTCTCTGCCTACCCCTCTGGGTGACAAGCGTGAGTGTTTATGTTTATGTTTTTTACTTGTAAATAAGGCTTCTAATTTTATTTTAAATCATCCCAAATTGATTGTGATTTATGGGCAACAACTTATCGCTACCGATCGACCCTTACGAATGTACATACGTACCCTTATGGTCGATGCGCCGATAAGCCGGCCGGGTCTAGATTTCGGCCTTTAGCACGAGGTGATGCAGTAAATTTGATTTGATAACAAATTTAGTAAATATCATCGTACGAAATAAAGTTTAATGCATTTGTAAATAGTTGCACTATATCTGGTAGCATAAATCGGGTAAACACAACACGCGATTTATAATAAATAGTTTAAGTTCGACACCGGAACAGAAGCTGTCAAAATGGGTAATATCGAGCAAAAAAAAATAGTGGCGCGCGTTCCATTCTAAAGTAAGTTTCGTGCTGTATTTAATACAATTACTTAATATTGTGCTTATATTTCTGGGTATAACTGGTTACAGTACACGTGCACCTTCTTCTGCAGCAATTTCATCTGCGGTGTGGCGAAAATTTTATGAAGATAAGTGAAAGTTAAAATAGAGAAGTAAGAACTAAAATATTTTGAAAAAGAAAAAAATAGAAAAAGAAAAATTAAAGAGTGCTAAAGTTCAAATACGATAAATAGCTAAATCCAAGAAATCTATGAAGGAGAAAAGGGTAAGAGTAAATTTCGCTTTGTGTTACAATATTTTAATAAACGATACAGAAGAAGATCTGGAAAAAATATTGGATATGATATAAAAAAATCAATTAAAATTAAACGCGCTAAAATCCGTAAAATAGTTTTAATCAATGTGTAGTGTTCGCGTAAATATAAGAAATCATTATATTGGATGTGACTTTTGCACCAAATGGATTTGAGATGTACTGATGGTTAGAGATAGTAACAGATTTTGTTGAACAAAAATACTTATCAAGAAGTACAAAATACTCGTAAATGAGAAGATTCGATTGATTTGCTATATTTAAAAGATTTTATTATTAGATTATGATTCAAAGAAAAATGATTAATCATGGTTATTATTTTATATCAAAACCACCCCCAAAATGAAAAAAAAACCGTTACAGTTAAAAAATCGCAAGCACCGATTGAAACAACTAAATACACCGATTTCCCAAACCGTTTTACCATTTTCTGATTTTACAAAAACACTTTTACGTTTGTACTACCTCTTCTAATACAGTGGCCGAAAACTAAAACTCTTGTGGGTCGAAATCTAAAATTTGGGGCCGAAAACTAGCGTTATGCATATTTTTTACAACAAAAATTATTATTAAAGTTAGATTTCTTTTGTAGCATCAATGAGTTATAAAAATGAAAACTACATTATACAAGCTACAAATTAACATTAAGAGCACTAGGTCAACATAATGGCTATTATTTTTTATTGTACCTTAAAGTTGTCACCCCACTAAAAGGCCGAAAACAAGCGCATCGACCCTAGGTAATTTGTGCGTGCACAGTTAAAACAGTTAAAATAACGCACCTTTTAAATTCAAAATGCGTGGTTTAAAAGATAAAAAGGTTATAGTGTTTGAGATTTTTTAAATTAAATTTTCTTTACCAATTTTGCCTATATTACTTATTCCCAAACTTCTCTGCAAATTTGGTGGGTTATTTCAAAATAACCCTGTATATTTTAATTTTTTTATAACAGTGTCATACGACCAAAGACCTTGGAGTCCACAGCTGCGTAATCATCCAAGTAAACATAGAGAGTATGCCTGTACGTTGTAAGGACTTAACCCCGTAGCGGCGATTTAAGAATATCCACTATTGTGGGTGTCGAAAAAGTGATAGAGGGTAACTGAATTAGGAAATGGACAGCAGAATCTTCCTGATAACAACTCAAATTAATAAAGAAACATATATTGCCAACTCGGATGCCAAGGATGGCAACTACAGCTAAATTCCCTCTATGGGATAATCTTTGATGAGGTCTACGATCAACAGAGGTCTTTATGGGCTGTAAGGACTGCCTTTACTCTCCAAACTAAAACTAACGAAATGGGATAGAAAGATAAGGAGGTGGTTTCTAGAATAAAACTACTTTTGCGAAGTTTATTGCCGTTAATTTATTTATTTTAATACCCGAAGTTTTGGATGCTTTTCAGGATCCAACGTCACGGGGCACTGAGGTGATTGACGTCCCGATAAGTTAACCTAGAGTACCTTCAGTTTTTTTAATAATTACTTTTGGTCCGATCTACGCAGAATGAACCTACTGTATCTTGACTTCTTGCAGTGGTATGCTTTATTTTTACGACTTAGGGACCTTCAAGAAAAGAGCTTGCTCCTTTCTAAAAGACCGGCAATGCATCTGCAATTCCCCTGGTGTTGCAGTTGTACATGGGCGGTGGTAGTCGCTTACCATCAGGCGAGCCGCACTCGCGTTTGTCCCCTCTTCTATAAAAAAAATTACTGGATTCCAAGCAGGTGGTAGTACAAACTTCAACAATGTTGATCGAAGTTTGTAATAATGAAGAAGAGTACAAAGCCTTCTTGTCTATTGAAATTGGGATTTTTTTTTCAATAGCCCCACGTAATTTTCTTGGCAGGAATCGATGTTCTTTCGCGAGTATTTGTGGTCTATCAAATCTGATGTAATGGCGAAGGCCGTCTAGGATATGATCAGACTATATGCAGACTTACCGGCTCCCGGAGCGTTTGTGTTTCACGTCAGCTTTGCTATATCGCTGACATAAAACACCAACGCTCGTACACGCGCAGATGTATGTTGGAAAGCACTCGAAACGTCGGATTCTTCCAACATATATCATCATAATCTCGATAAAATCCGTAAAAGTAGTTTTATTAAATTAAATTAAAAATTACCGTAAATATGTAGAAGAAATCATTAGGTGGTTTCTAGAATCAGGTTTGTACAAAAAAAAAAGGAGTTTATCTACCAAATTTAGATACCAAGTCTATCTACCAAAGTGTATATAAACTTTTCTTACAAGTAGTATCGGTGTAAGCTACACTCTAACATAGCACAAATAATAAACAATTCCAAAGTCGAGTCTTTCTTCTAGCTGAAAGGCGCGCTCCGGGGGAATTGTTTATTCTATCTTCCCGCAAGTACTTTTGCTTAAACAAAGTTACGAGCTCTAAAGTTTTATGTAATAATATGTAATTCTTTTGTGTGCTACCTCGTAACAATATAAAATGTTATATTTTAGTATTAGACATTTTTGTTGATATATTTTGTTAATAGATCTCTATAGTTCGTCTATTAGTATGAGCAGCTGGCGGACATACTGAGCACTGTTTATCAAATGATGAACAGTTAGAGTGATAGTACTTAGATGAGTACTATCAGTCTAAGTGATAGTAAGCTATTCATCATCATTACAGCCCTTCACAAGTCCATTGCTGAACATAGGCCTCCCCCAAGGAATGCCACAAAACATGGCCCTGAGCCACCTGAATCCATTGACTTCCTGTATGTCTTACCAGGTCGTCACTCCATCTAGTGGAGGATGCCCTACACTTCACCTGCCGGTACGAGGCTGCCACTTGAGAACCTTTTTTCCCGGCCCATTGCCATGTCAGCTTACCAATCCGTTGGGCCTCCGGTTACTCTGGTTCTACTGCGGATAATCTCATTCCTAAATTTATCACGCAGAGAAACTCCGAGAATAGCCCTCTCCATAGCTCGATGAGCGAATTTGAGCTTCCTCATACGGACAGCAATGAAAGTAAGCTATTGCAATCTATGAAAATCTGCAGCCAGCTTCATACAAATAAGGTTACGAATACGTTGTCATCCCTGACGAAGACGAAACGCCTCACAGATTATAATGATACTGGCTCTCTATAACCTTCAGACCGAAACACGTCAGTGCAAGAACTGGTATTTGGTGCCAAAAATAGGTAGGAGGATGTTATGTACCGAGATGGACTTCTTGACAGGAAAGTAGATTTTATTTATTTATTTATTTTTATTTAATATTTATTTAACATTTATTATACATCTTATAATAAGAGATATAAAGGCCGGACTTAATACCTCTTGGCATTCTCTACCAGCCACCCTGGATGATTTGAGAAACTGTGACAGGTGTAAACAATCATTTTATATATTTAATTAATAAGTAATAAAGATATAAGACACAATAAAATGCAAATAAGTAGAATATAGTTAGTAAAATGAAAATATACATACTAACTTAATATATTATACGTGTTAGAGTCATGCTGCAGCTTTATTATGGTTGTAGCACGAATGGGAAGGGGAAGGACCACGCTCTTCAAATAATACCAGCATAAAATAACAGCTTAATACTGCTGTGTTTCGTATGGAATAACTGGAAACGAGGCATTCCATCTTAGTCCTCAGAGGTGACAACGCATCTGCATTTTGATTCTTAGTCAAGGTTAAATGTAGATGTCTATGGGCCACAGCATCCACTTACCATCAGGTGGACTGTGTGCTCGTTTGTCACCCTCATTCTAAAAAAATATCTACCATATAATATAGAATAAATGATAAATCTATAAACGGGTACTTATACACAAAATCTATAGATAATTAAAATAATATAATATAAAAATAAAATAACACAATACATATAAAATACATATATACAAAATATCGCTTATAAAGTAAAAGAGAGAAAAAAACAATAGTCGGATAAGTCAGGTGGTATTCTTATGATAGAATTTTTGAACTAGTCTCTTGAAAGAATTCGAGCTTTATTTTATTTTTTACTTTAGCTTTAGTTATATTCACTGGTTTTTGTACACATTTAACTGATTTTTTTAGTTTTGATCAAATAAACGTTTAGAATATTTAGCTCAATACTTTACATTCTTCTACTCGAATATGTTTTTTGTTTTATTTTTATTACATTGAACATGATAGTAACTATACAACCGCAACCTGCGACTAATGTCTATGGAACGGTTAATTTAGCTAGCGTTCATTATTGTATAAATTAAACAGAATCTTTTGTTAATCGATAAAATTCGTAAAAGTAGTTTTAATCAATGTATAGTATTTTCGTTATTATAGAAATAGGGTGATAAACGAGCACAGAGTCCACCTGATAGTAGGCTGTTTACTAGTCTACTTATTAGTTAGTGGGTTCGTACTGAACACCACCCCTACTTCAAGTAATTCCGGGAGTCTGATAGAGCGGAAGTACGGTAGTATTCGAGTTTAATGTAACTGAAATATTCGAAATATTATTAATTTGACAGGTATAAATATTTAATGATTTCTTATATTTACGCGAACACTACACATTGTTTAAAACTACATTTACGGATTTTATCGCGTTTATTTTATTTTTAATTACTTTTATTTTTAATTCCCGACGTTTCGGGCGCTTTCCAGCACCCATGGTTACGGGGGACTGAGATGACTGACGTCCCGATGCCATTGTTAAACCCGGAGTACCTTCAGCTTTTTTAATTATTGTTTATGGTGCGATCTATACAAAATGAACTGACTTTGTCCTGAGGTCTTGCAGTGGTATGCTTGGGTTTAGTTTTAATTTTATTGATTATAGGATCCCAAGCAGGTGGTAGTACTCAGCCTCCTTCTCTATTGAAATTAGGATGTTTTTTAATTTCAATAGCCTCACGTATCATCCTTGGTAGGAATCGGTGTTCTTTCGTGAGGATTTGTGGTCTATCAAATCTGATGTAATGGTTGGGGCCGTCTAGGATATGATCACAAACTGCAGACTTCCCGGAACGTTGATGCTTCACATCAGCTATATGTTCTTTTACGCGGGTTCTAATTGATCTTTTTGTTTATCCTATATAAGAGAGACCACATTCACAATCAAGCTTGTACACTCCTGCATCTTGTAGAGGAATATGACACTTGACGGATGGTAGGAACTGACTAATCTTCTTCGGCGGCTTGTAGAGTGTTCTAATTGAAGCTCGCTTCAAGATGTAGCAATCTTGTCTGTGACACCTCTCACATATGGTAGTACAGCAGGCACACGCTCCACTGTGGCCGGCTTCACTCGGTCACTGTGACGTAGGCGCGGGACCCGAAGCTTGTTGTGCAGAACTTGCTTGACGTGCTGAAGCTCGGCGGCCAGGTGTTTGCTGTCACAGATCCCTCGTGCTCTCTGTAATAAAGATTTGCCCACGGTAGCTAACTGTGAAGGATGGTGGTGAGATTCACCGTTTAAATATCGGTTTGTATGGGTCTTTTTCCTATACACAGTGTATACAGGTATGAATTTCGCAACAACACCGCGAAAAATACCGTATGAGGACATTATCTGTAGTGTAATACAACAACGAAAGGGTGGAGACTTACCTTGGCCGAACGTCTGGTTGTCCGAGTATGGATGGAGGAGGAGGAGGAGAGATGGGAGAGGGAGAAAATAAAATATGCAATTCCTGCACACTTTCCGAAATGCATCCTGTAGAAAACTAAAAGGCTGGCTACTTCGCGCCTGTGTTCGAGAGGAGGCATATTATAATTAAATCAGTATGTTGTTATATATTTGACATCATTTATATAATGGAACGGCTACGAGTAGCAGCGTCAAAGGTAGACTGGTGTCAATCATGAATGATTCGTTCGTTTGAGCTGGTACAGTTAAAAGTATTGCTGGTAAATTAATCTGTTTTTGAATGTTCCGGTAGAACCAGTCACAAACAATTGACGGAAACTTTTTAACTATTGATTGGTGTGAATTGTGAATGAGTCGAAGAGTGACCGAATCCCGAATGATCTTAATGAATTGTTTTTATTGTAGGGTACTGGAGCCCGAAATGATCCATTTCAATGATCGATCCGAATGTACCGGTACGCGTGACGAAATGTACTAGAATTATTCTGTCACGAGAAATAAATGATTAACACATGCCTAGTCAAAGGTCCGTGGATGTCCGATACTGCGATGATTAACACATGCCTAGTCAAAGGTGCGTGGATGTCTGATACTGCGAACGTCAATCCGTTTACAGTAGTAAATAAAATATCTTATATCTAGTGCCCGAGATAGGAAAAGGGGAGACCTCCCGCCGTACAAGGTGTTCTGATGAGTGGTCAACGCTCCATGTGATGGATCAGAGCTATTCTATATAAACCGTTTTACATCGGAACTTTGATAGCGCGATTTAGCCTTCGATGTGTTTCGCTTGTGGCACGTCGACAGCGCCGCCACAATCCTACATCTTATATCTTATATCTTTGCCAAGGGTGATAATTAAAAAAAATCCTGTCTACAATAAAAAGGCCCATGTCCAGCAGTTGACTTTTAACGAATAAATGCAGATGAAGAATAAATCATATTTTATGTTTGTATAATTTTCATTAATTTTTTCTTAACAAAGAAGGTCAGAGATACATAATCTTCGTTAGATTACACTCTATTTAAAAACGAAAGAAACCTTGTGAATAACTTTTAAAACAGAATTTATTATTTACTTAATAACTATGCAGTGAAGAGTATGTACCACTGTCGTAAAAAATTCAAAGTACATTAAAATTTTAAATTAATTGCTCGCTCCATGCTAAAAGTATCTCGGATGAGAAAGTTTTGAGTGTAGTAGTTAATAATCTGCTCTTCAAAATGACACGTAGTGTATATAGCTGTCAACTTGCAATTCCTGTTTGGATCATATTGGTATTCAATACATGTACAAATCTATCCACGTCAAGGGAACGACGACAAAGCTAGTCGAATATTTAATATTCAACAAGCTAGCGAAAATATAAAAATACTGGCAGTTGCTGGGGCTCAAAAAGGGTTTTAAAAGCATATTTTAAAAGCACACGCTTATTCAAATACAATATCAAAATTTCTAAGCAATCGCTGTAGAATTTAAAAAAATTGTACGAAAAACATTTACATTTTCATTTAATTATATTGATTATTTTAAAATATGGCTTTACGAAATCACTTTCTTGTCAATCTTTGCAAATATAGCTCATAATTTTACATTTTGTTACATAATCTTAAAATTTCGAAGCCAATTAATCAGATAGGATCTGCAGTGCGATTATGTAACTCTGATTGGAATCGTTTGCCGCTGGGAATCACTCCGCTACTGTAATACTTTGTGATTGAAAATCAGTTATTAAAAGCCGGCTATATATGTTGGCCGAGCGAAGTCGGGCACCAACGTATAGACAGTCCATTTGTCCAGCCTCGTCATTGCTCTTCGACATTCTTCTGCTTATGCGCTCTATAAACTCTCATCCATCGTACCGATGCGCTTCTCATGGCTTACCATGGTATTGTTGATTCCATCTTGAGGTTTGGCATCATATTTTGG
Source organism: Parnassius apollo (assembly GCA_907164705.1). Lineage (NCBI taxonomy): Eukaryota > Metazoa > Arthropoda > Insecta > Lepidoptera > Papilionidae > Parnassius > Parnassius apollo. The sequence goes on along the minus strand of CAJQZP010001449.1, from coordinate 8,209,145 downwards.
GGAAATTCTACTAATAAGGAAATTATATTTAGGTCCCAAAAAAGGTGCATCAGAGCTATGTTCGTTCTTAAAATTACTGATAGCTGCAAACCACATTCCATTGAGCACAACATTTTGAGCTTACCCTCCTTATTTATATATGAAGTAGCAAACTCCGTTCAAAGTTAGGGTTACTTTGAACGAAGTTTGCTTTTTATTACATTGTTTAACAAACTATCGGACTTTACAATTCGCAATCGCAGGGATAATAGTAGATAGGTTATGCGCAGTTGGTTCAAAAACGGAATTGATGCATAAAAGTATTTTCTGTCTGGCGCCAATAATATATAATAAAATCCCCAAACACATCAAACAATTGCCTACCAGACTTTTTAAGCTACATCTTAAAAAATATCTGATAGCCAAATGTTATTACAGCTTGCCTGATTTCTTAAGTGATTGATTTTTAAGCTAAATAATGAATTGCGACATTTCTCTAATGCAATTTTACGAGATGCCATTGAAATTGTTGCACATCTAAAATTATGAACGTAGTTAGTTAATTTGTCTTGTAGAATAATTAATATATGTAGTATAATTTTTGTACTCCATAAATGGCAAAACATGTAGCTCGTTAAGTTTTTTAACACCTGTTTTTTTTATTCATGTTTTACAAAATAAAAAATCCTTATTTTTAAAAAGCTGCAATAACTTCTACGTCGTCCATATCGTTCTAATTCTCAATGACAACGAATTACTGCCAACATGTGGATAGCTCCACAAAAACTCGTGAACATTGGCCTTGGCATTGGTCTCTTTCGAACTTGATCAACGTGTAGACTGTAGCACTCGCCTTGTATCAATTTGCCTACGCTCGCCTTAGCTGAGGCTTGGCCAACATGTATTGCCGGGGTAACAGTGATAATGTGTATATTTAAAGGATTGATGAGGCATACCTATGTGCACGGTAAGTTACTTAAATTCACACAATTGTAAGAATTCTATTTAGTGGTGCGGAACCGCGATCTGAATCACACGCGCTTACGCAAAAAAATATCTTCGAAATGTTGTGTGATGCGGAAGTGTAAAAATTATTATTTCAAAATAAAAAAAGACAAAGAAGTTTTATATCACACGTAAGTTTGTCAAAAATTATCATACATTTATATCATTTTAAATTAAATTTAATAATTATTACGTTTTCTAGAGGCAATTTTCTACTTTGTTGTAAATAAAGGACAGAGTATACAATTTTATGTGAGTGTAACAAGGATAGCACTAACTTGAACGTCATAAATTATTCTATGAGAAGTGAAAACAGTACAGGTAAAAAAGTTCATCTTTGTTAGAATTTATGTTACGTTTTGTAGAATTTAGGTTGTTTGTTTTCCAGATTTTCGAATGACGAATTATTAAGGAACAAATGGGCCAAAATTGTTCAAACAGACAAACAACACAACAAAACAAGAGAAAACGCAACAAAACTTCAGCAAAGAAACAAATTAAATTTGATCGAGGGCAAATAAATTATAATTTTCAATAATTGTAATATATACAATTTATTATTAATCCAATTTATTATTGTATATTAATTGTGTAAATAATAATTGCAAAGTGACATGAAGCAAACAACGTCATGTTCTTTCAATAAAAAAAATTGAATTAGAAACAAACAGTAAAAGATGATTAGTGATAGAAAAGTATTTTTTGTATATAAAATGTTTGCATTTTTCTCTTTAGGTGTTAAAATAAATATTCTAATGTCTAGAAATGAGTATTGTTTATTTTACCTATTACCTAATTGTCCCTTCTGATGTATACTTACCACGTAATTAATCTTTGTTGTCTTTAAGTATCAACTATCTCTGGGTTTTTTTTGGCGGGAACTTGGCCGTAGACGGATTGTCACTCCTGTTTTGTCGCTTGCTATGTAGATAATATTAAAAATTAAAACTGGTAATAACTTCTATTTCCCAAGTTCTAAAAATCTAAGAATTTAAAAGGGGTTTGTCTATGTGTGTACGAAACTCCCATACAAGCCTGCCATTCCCCTTTATTTCGCCGTTTTCTGCCGTTCGTAAAGTAGTTTGAATATTATGTGAATTTCGATAGATTATAATTAATTTGTTTATTTAAATCAAAATGTTTCTTTTTATTTTTTGTAAAATATCAGTATTATAGGCTTCTACCATAGATTAATAAATAGTTTATTCTACTCCGTTCACGTATTACACCCTACTTTTACATACATAATCACCTGCTCTAATGATGCACATTTTTTAACCATGTTCCACTCTTCTTCATTCGCAAACACAAACTCCGTGTAATACTTCGGTAGTTTTAACATTTCTACAACTCTTGGATGATCAGGCCAATCTTTACAGTATTGCAGTCACTGAAGTAGAATTACAAGGTTTATCGTCGTGCTTCTTTTTTGTGCTTGTGTTGGCTAAAATCGGTCTTGGTCTTATTCTTTCATTTTTTCAAGACCAATACCAAGACCATGATCGCCTAATTTTAGCAAAACCAAAACCAAGACGGACCGTGCAAGATTTGACCAAGAACAAGACTAAGCCTGCGAGACACTTGCAGTTAAGACTGAGTGAGTGGACTTATGCGCATTAAGAACTACGTCATAAACATACAATGCAAGCGAATGAAAATATCCAATAAAAGAAAAAAGAGTGCATCCCTAGTTTTGACCATCGGCACTTTGATAGTGCGCTGCGTCTTGTTTTCGACATCATCAAAGGCATTATACTGACCTGTCAAAGGATTTTTTCAGCTATTTGGAAGTACAAGGTACACGCGCCGGCAGCTTCTATTGATCTCGCATACAATAGTCGCCGCCGCGCCGCACGCATAACATTTGACATTGTTTGATTGCCGCCACAGAGTACATGTTCCAAAGAATAAAATAATTTTCCGGGTGCTCTGAATGGACACAAATACATTATGTTGTAATAAGAGAAGAGTGTGGTTTGCAAGATGATGTTGTGACCAGGATTAAAAAAGGAATGCTTCGGTGGTTTGATCATATGGAAAGAATGAATGAGGAAAGAGTGACAAAGAAAATTTATGTTGCAGAAGTGAATGGCAGAGTCGGAAAGGGACGTCCTAGGCGAAAATTTATCGACCAAATTGGCGATTTATTGAAAACGGGCCAAATTAGGAGTACCCTTAACCGACGAGCATGTATGCGTAGGTGTATGGATGTGAAGGAGGTGGGAGAGGTGTGTCAGGATCGTGCCAAATGGAAGTCTGTAGCCTCTGCCTACCCCTCTGGGTGACAGGCGTGAGTGTTTATGTTTATGTTATGTTACATTATGTTGACCTCACAAGGAATAATGTAATTAGATAATGGTAAGGATGGGTAGATATCATAATAATTTATAATGCTAATCTAATAATATAAGAAGCGTGTATACAGAATAAAAAGCATGTAATAAGATCTATATACTGCTTAGGAGCCCGAGTATCTCTGAGAGAATTGTTTAAAGAAATTGATATCTTGACTGTTGCATCATAATATATTTGTGCAAATATCATGTATGTACGACAAAATATTTACTTACATATAAAGAATAGTGTCTTGCACAGTTTTAATAGTAGAAACAAAAACAAAATCACATTATCTGCTTCCCGGTTACACACACATTGATTTATATATTACAATAGACAGTAATAACCGCGCCAAAGCGTTGCCACTGCACATATGGCCACAGCCATATGCCTAGCTAACGTCAGTTCAGTTCAATGAAAGAATGTTATTCAAGGTTACAAAAACCTAATAAATCAAGCGGAATCACTTTCAACACATAATTTTTAGTTCTTGTTTTCATATAAACGTAAAAAACCTCAAATAATTAAATAAAATTATAGAATATTGCCATTTAGGTTCAATGTTGCCACTTTTCCACATTTGTGATTGTAGCGGCGCTGTCATCGCCGCCACAAGCGAAAACACACCGAAGCCTAAATCGCGCTATCAACATTCCGAATCATAAACAGTATATATAGAATCATCATCCTGGAGTGGAGCAGCATTATTTTTTTCATACAGTTGCACCACACTCGATTTCTCCTGAATCGTAGACGGTGCGATTACAACCACAAATTTACACATACAGAAACACCTGTGACTAGTAGCGCAACAACCAATCTCTTAGCCACTGCACCAAACCTGTCATATGCTAAGTTTCTACTTAATATTTGTAATCACTAATACTGTAAGTAGATAGGTCGGTATATACTTACTTCATTATATTTATCATACGTTTGCCTGTTTCTTCACGCCAACCCAATTGCTTCTTATTTTTATTACGCTTATTTCCCATTGCGCCAACACTATAAACCTACGTGTCTATTTTAATATTTTAATTTCACGTCGTCCTGTTGCATAATGTGTGTTCTGAGCACAAGCGACACAACTCTTCCCTTCAAAAGCCGGAGCTAGAGTCTAGACTCTAGAGTGAATGACGGTGGTCGGGCAGGAAATAAACTTTAAAACGACGATAGTTTAGGTAATTTCTTTTTACGGTGTAAGTAATGATAAATAAAAAAGTAAATAACCTAAGCCCTGCTTTATAGTTAGTTCAGTTAGTATGCAAAGTTTCATAATCTAATTTTAAGTATTTTTGAATACCAGCGGTTTATAGTTAGTTCGGTTTGGAGGTAACTTTGGATTTTTTTCTATAATATATAGAGAAAATTTTATGGAATCGTGTTTTCGTCTAACATAGTACTTAACATTAATCCTCAACTTATTATTCATTTCAAAAACAATGCTGCAGTAATTTCGGCATAACAGAGGATCTTGCGAAGCCATTTGAAATAATATGCTTAGCCAAAAAATTATTTTATTCAGTAAATGATTATCTTAATGACAAAAATGCTTGGAACTGACCTCGTATTACACAGGACTAACTAGAAATTTTTATACCGATTTGGTATCTACATATACATTTGACATTTTATGTTTGACTTTTCGCTTTACATATAATTATAGTACTATAGTAAAAATATTTTGAAAAGAGGAACTACTGAGTTTCTTACTTTCTTCCATGATTCTTCTCAGTAATCAGCTCAAAATCAGCACCCCTGAATATGGAAAAGAAAAACACTGTGGGCAAACAGTGATTATATGACTATTCAAAAGTGTATTTTAATGCCTACTTCAATAAAAACAATTTAATTTTGAATTTCGAATGAGTGAAGTCATATTCGTGCATTTTGTGTTTTAAAATCACACACTTCCAAAAATTAGTTAGCACTCGGTATATCATCTATCATACTCTAGTAGTTAGTAAGTACCTAGATAAATAATTTAATTAACTTAGATTAATTCTATCACAAGAAGAACATAGTATGCACAATTTTATTTACATATTTACATTTCATTGTTACTTAGGCACACTATATCTATCTGGCAACGCATCTGCTTTAATAATCTTCCGAAAAATCATTATTTTTATCAAAGGATGCCGAATTTTCCTTTGTCGGTCTTTCAGCGTGTACTTGCAAATAGTAGCATTTATTTTTAATCCAATCATTCACAATAATGAAACTTTGCTTCGAGTCTAATGTATTAATGTTTACAGTTTGAAGATCCATTCAATACTAAGCTACATTAATATCATTTATCTGATTATGAACTTATTACTAATCGCCACGCCACAATTATAACCATCCCTTGTATCAAGCAATCTGGGGAGTCCTATGTTTAGTAATGGACTTCGATCTTTGATGGGTTTTAATAACCAAAAAACGCATAATTTATTTATAATATAATTTATTTATATTTTTTTAATTTACCATCTACATGTCCGTAATAAACAAACTTTATGAAAATTAACAATAAAAATTTAATAAAAAACTAATAATAAAATTAACATGGCACAAAAATTTTAATTTCTTTTTTAGTTTTAGACTTTTGTTAAATTAAAAAACGAAACTTATCAGCTGAGAAGATTTATTTACAGTACTAGCTATAATTTAACATAATGATTGTAGTTTTATGCTCTTTGGCCATAATGTAAACACAGACAACAGGTTTGGATATGAAAAATGTATCTATGGAAATATAAATTTTGCATAACTGGATCCTAGCTCGGAAGACTACTACCACACCTAAGCCGTTACTGTACTGTTGTTATTTACAAAATTGTATGTAAATAAACGATAACTATTCGGGCGATGATAGATACACATGGAATCGTTCAAGCAACTTCTTTTTTTATTATTAACTGGCTTTACGACTCTGAGTTCTAGCCCTTCTGTGCCTATCATTTCCTTCGAAATCTTCATTTTATGTTCTTTTTTTCACAATATGCTAATGTGTCACATTGCGAAGCCCTTGTGAGATTTTGACGACAGCTCAACCTAGCGGACAGTTGATGACGACAGCCCATAGAAATATAAAAAAACAGTGTCTATGCGACAGCCACTCAAGTTCATAAGGCGCCCAAGCGATCGAAATAACTTGAGGTTTATATCGACTTCAAAGCACTTGTTTCGTCATTTTCTCTAATAGTTCACACGCGCGGACACTTAATTCACAAAATCGCATCACTTTTATGAGTCAAAATCCACTTCAAATTATTATTTAAGCGACAAAACAGGGGCGACCATCTATCTACGGCCAAGTTCCCGCCAAAATTCTTAAGCAACTTCATACAAAGAAGGTTACAGATGTTTTGTCTCTCATGAGGACTTCGACAAAATCAACCCTACCAGTATTTTACGTTGGCTCTAGCTTTCAAACAGTAGTAAAACAGTTGATGTACTGCTACTTAGTTGCAAAAATATCATAGGGTAGACCACACTGCGGACTTCTAGACTGAACGAAGCCTTAACTATTGATAATTGTTTTCTAGTGTAAGCTTGCACATTTATTTTTGATTTATATTTTTCCAATATTATAAAGTTAAACTCACTTCTTTACATAACTTTTTTTAATTACAAAATATTAAAATCACGGATCTTTTGAAAAATTTTACTTCGATTCTAAATGCTTATATGAATTAAGTCGTCTTAGGAGACTGGAATAACGCCATCAACCCTCCCCAAATTAATTGTATAATACTACCTATTACCTCTAAGAAATAAATTATTCCGCCTTCCCGAGGCTGAGGTTCGTCATCGTCATCATCATCAAATCCAAATGGTTCTTCATCACCACTACCAACTTCATTGATCGTATCATTTAACTCTATATTTTCTTTTGTTGGTAAGTAACTTGAAAATAATGTTATTTTCTCTGGTTTCTTGTCGGCTTTCTTGACATTACCTTCAGCTGAGAGTTCCTCAACATCTCTTTCGTTTGGTATTTCATTGCTCAACGGATTCATATCAGCTGTAGTAACATGTTCAGGCACTTCATCAAGGATTTCGATTCGATGAAAAGGTCGTTTGGTAGACGTTTTGTTTGCATCTTGATCATTACCAAAACCAAAGAATCTGTAAATGAAGACGATATATGTGAGAAAATTTTAGTTATTTCACATCAATCACTTAGAAGTTTTTCGACACTTTAAACGTAGAATAGAACCTGGAATATTATTATAATAATTTGGACAAGATTATATACAAAAATACTTACTAGCATTCGAACAATACTACTGTTAATTACTTTGTTAACATAAAGGCAAGATTAAAATTGTTCAAGACAGCAATAGAATTACATATTAAAACCTGTTAATTTATTGGACTATTAACGATTTTGTGGATTTATATCTAAATAAAATCACAAAGGATTAGTCACAGGTACATAATTATAAATTTGCCTTTATATAACTGGCTAGTTTGATGTTAGACATTATAAAAGTAAAGTAAAGTAAAGTTACAGCCTATAAACGTCCCACAACTGGGCACAGGCTTCCCCTCATTTCTGAGAGGGTTTTAGGGCAAGGAAGTGTTCGCCGCGCTGCCCCAACGCGTGTTGGCGAACTCCACATGTCATCGAAATATTTTTTTCTTATTTCTCAGACTTGCAGATTTTCTCACGATGTTTTCCTTCCCCGCCGAGCACGTGGTAAATCAGCACTTAAAATTGCAATTAACAATTTCATTGGTGCCGGCGGGGATCGAACCCGGGTTACTCGCGTTCTGTTATATTTATAGCGAGCGTTAAACATCTGAGCTACCACGGTTCGACATTGTACTGTAATTTAATTCTAAATTGAAACTAGTGGCACTTAAAAACCATTGTTTTCTTTTAAAATATACAAAATCAGTTATTCATTCGTTTCCCGCCGTTTGGTGATGAATTGATTTAACATTTCATTACATCTCAGAGCACGTTAGTGTGAGTAGCAGCCTTCAATATCAGCGACAAAAAGATAATTTTATTACTTATATTTACACTCTTTACTATACACAAAAAACTTAAATTTATAAATGATTAAATATACAATTTACTATCACAGTCTATTAAAGTCCACTGCTGAACATAGGCCTTCTCATAGACTGCCTATAAGGGGGATGTCTTCCATAGTTTCCACACTTCGCAAGCGGATTGACAACCGCAGTTTTATATTTTAGTCGTTGTGAAGACGACGCAGCTGCCCATCTTCTGATTTGTTTCCCTATGTGGCTTCTTACGACATCCACGGGATGATATGGAGTAGTAGATATTCTTACACCGCCACTACACGGTATAAATTAACGAAGTACTAATATCCACCTTTGATATAAAGTTCCTGCTCAGGTCAATTTAAGACAGCAAGTGAATTACAACTAATTATAAAGCGATTCTAGAATAGAGATATAGCACAACAGATTCCTAATCTGAAGTGAAAATGGGCTCGAAGGACCGACAATCGATGGGGGAAAAAAGTTTCTCGAGTGGCAGTCTTATACAAGTAAGTAGCTTAGATCACGAGCATAGACTTTATATCAAAAGTGGATTCAGAGTTTTTGGAACCGCGTGTTTTGGCATGGCATTCTTTAGGGGAGGCCAATGTTCATGTTTCTTCGCATGGCATTCTTTAAGGGAAGCAGTTTTTTGTGTGAGTATGTAATAATAATTAAGATGATGAACAGAGCTAAGAACACTTACTTAGTAATAGGCGAAGTAATTTTTTCGGCAATATTGCTAGCAATTAAATAGACTCCCGAGGTTCTGGTACTCTCTGCTGTGGAAGGTTGGTTCGTATAGACGCTGACGACCGAACTCTCATCGGTGATTGATCTGCTGCCGCAGGGTTGTGACACCTAAAAATTAAAATTGTTTACGTTATTAAGTAGAAGACGGAAGTCACTAAATAGTATAAAACAAAGACGCTTATCCTCGTCTATCTGTGCATTCGCATTATAAAAAGTTTGTGCGCACGTGGTCCTTTACCGTTCGAGTTGACACAGATGTATAATATGGGTCACTGCCGCCTCGTCTTTCCTATCTTCAAAGATTTTTAAAAATATAAAAGAAAATATTCTCTCTTTTTTTTTCTTTATAAAAACGTTACCCCTCACATTAGGATTTTCTCCTGTATCGTGGAATCAGTTTACATACATAAATTGCACAATTTTTTGCAAATTGTTTCGTGCGGGATTCGAACCCGTGACCTTCAGTTGCACCACGGAGCCGTCAAAAAATTGTTTGGTAAAAACCTTCTCCGAATTCTTATTTTTATTTTAAAACTATTTTATTATGCAATAAGCGTGAAAAGCACACAGGCAACCTGATGCTAAGTGGATGTTGTATGGATGCTACTAAGCCGGCTCATTCGTTCTGTAGCCACTAGCCATGAAACGCTACTGCGTGGCCCCATCACGTAAAACATTATTCCATAGTTCAAACTATAATCCCCGAAGATATTTATAGGTAGCACATTAGTTTTTACTAAAAACCTTACATAATATTATAAAAATGGAACCCAAACCAAGTAACATTGGACTAAGTTATTCAAAGTAGTCTAATCATAAACAGATAACAAATGCTTTCTTCAACTCCGATGGATAGGTTCCGTGGGAGGTCAGAGTACATCTATCCTTGATTTCAATGTTAAATTGCTTTCGCACACATATCACGTACTTATTCACTCAGTGCTCACAACATGTAGAATAACTAAAACCGTTGCGAACAGAATACGTTATGTCACATTCACTCATCGGAAACTAGGCATCAACAAGGACTTTCTTTAATAAAGAAAAACTTACCTGCTCAAAACTTGATAGCAATGGAACTTTAAGACATACTATATGAATATATGTATGTCTTAAAGTTCATATAATAATATACGAATCATATAATAATATACGAATTACTTCATTATTTGTCTTTTTACTCGACTGCGCCTGCGCTTAAATCTAAATGGAGGGTAATACTGGATGATTTTTTACCGTCTGAAAAAATTGGGTGTAACAGGTGGCCTATGGCCATTGATGTATATGTTACATATAACTGAATGCCAACAGCACTGATATTTTTTTATTACGCATTATCATATTATAAAATTGATCTATCAGTAAATACGACTAATTGGGTACGTATTATTTTAAATTCGATAGTTTTCAATTGATTTATTTAATTAGCTTAAAAATTTTGTTGTCATTTTTTAGTACCGAAAATTTATTTCAAATTAGTAGTATTTATTGATAGATCAATTTCATAATATGGTAATGTAAAATAAAGAAAATGTATAATATCAGTGCAATAGGCTTCTATTCCGTTCACCTGTTACGTCCAATTTTTTTTTCAGACGGTAAAAAAATCACCCAGTATTTTGCTTCTTCGCCCAAAATTGGGTAAGAGGATAGATAGATTTAGAACTAGTACAGATTATTCATGAGCTATAAGATTTTATAGGATTGATTAACCTCGGTATTCTGTAAAAATGTCCTTCTAATGAATTTCGATTACGGGGGCCGACCTTAATTTAGACTAGCCTACTAGACTATAATGCTTTCCTGTGGAGATGCACAGGACAGCATTATGGTCATAGAGTATTTAACAGTAGTACTACTGTAATAAATACTCTAAGTTTATAGTGTACAAGTGTATGCGCAAGGACAAGTGCACTCTCTACTCCCTCATTTTCATAGTCCTATGGGACAGCAATCCAATGCGACTAAAAGAGATAATACCAACGGCCCTACGTGCTTTCCACGGCCGAAAGTGAAACATTGCTTCTGACTTGAATCTGATTGAACTTCCTGACTCCGGGCTGCAGAGAATTTTTTGACGAAAGAAAACAATAACTAACGTTGGCGTCACTCGGGACTCAATTGCGGAGAACTTGATAAGCAGTGGCGTTTAAGACCACTATACCGGCTGAGTAGTCAAGAATGTTAAATAAAATTGGTCTCACAAAAATCCAATTGCAATCATGGTAAAAAATTTTGGACTAAGATCGTGTGATCCACACTTTGATGAAAATTTGACCAGTAAACCGGATCAAATCAGAAATGTATTCGGTTTGATTCTAGTTATATTATATGCTCACTCATTCATTTTAAGCCACTTGCTCTCGTTCAGCCAGCAATTCAAAAATTTGTTTCGGTTTTAAAATCCAATCCTAAGTGAGTCAATTATATGAGAATGTAGATGACACATACCGAATATTCGTACGGGTGACAAGTGAGCACACAGCCCACCTGATGGTAAGTGGATGTTGTGACCCATAGATATCTAATTCTATCCTCGATTAAGAATCAAAATGCAGACGCGTTGTCACCCTGAGGACTAAGATGGATTGCCTCGTACCCAGTAAAAGGATTCGTTTCTTTACACTCACATAATACCAGCATAAAATAGCAGCTCAACACTGCTGAGTTTCGTAAGGTAAGTGTAGGAGAACGGGAAACCCTTTTTACTGGAAACGAGGCATTCTATCTTAGTTCGCATCTGAATTTTGATTCTTAATCGAGGATAAATGTAAATTTCTATGGTCATCATATTTCTTCAATATATTTCTCAGTATCTAGATCAGGACTGTGTGCTCAGTTTTCACCCTCTTTCTATATTAAAAAAAAAACTTATTGACTTTATAGGAAAACAAAACATAAAAATCTTGAGCCTTAAATAAATCAAAACAAATGATGGTACATCGGACGCGTAACCCAAATAAACAGACTGGCCCAGCATAGGTCCTTGGCGTCAATGCCAGGGCATAGTCAAGTCCAATCACGTACTCGAGCTATATCTAAAGCCACGAAAAAGGGCAACCATCGACAATGGCACATTTTTATTTTATTGTACCATTACAATTGTTTGTTGTTATGATTGCCGATGAGCGTCTTCTGTTAAGATATATGACGTCAGGGAATCCACTACCACATAATATCATGGGTTTCGTTAGAGGCGATAGGGAGAGTAAATAAAATAGGTGACGAGCAGCAGCTAAAAGCTAGCTAAAATAACTGTGGTTGCCAAGCTGTTTGCCAAGCGTGACTATAACTATGGAAGTGTCTCCATAGGAAGATGTATGAAAGAGTCCTACAATTGCATACAAGTTTCTCGTTTTCTTCTTTTTCCTGATTCTGAAAAGGTCTTTGGAGCAGATAAGAGTAAGCCACCCTGGCCAATTGCATGCTGGTGGTCTCTACATAATATTATTCTTCATTCGTTATAATTATAATTTCTCAGGCATGTAACTATTTTAATTCAACGCTGGTTTTTGTCGTGTACGGTTTTATATCAGTATGTTTATAGTCAACCAAATCTACTAAATACCTTTTGACGTTTCACATTAATCATTCCGCAATAACTTTACACAAGCGTACTCATGTAATTTAAAATAACCTTTTACTTAAATCCGAAGAATTATGAAGTTATCTGTATTTCATTACAACGTGTATAGTTATTTATAACTAATTTAAATTCGAATCTTTCAAACAAAGCAAAATATTAGAAAAATAACCAGTATCAACTCTTTTACTTGACGTCGTTTCAATTATATGTCGCTATGTACCTTACCGTAGTGTTTGGATAATTAAAATTCGTTACTGTGGGATTAATCGGCAAAAATATTCAAATAATCGGTAAATATATTAAAATAATCGAATCATTAATTTTTATAATGTATTATTTGTTTAATAAAATTTTTTATTTTTAAAATTTCTTTAATTACATGAATCATGAATAAAACAAGTTTAATTTTTTTACCTTGCCAACGTTGTGTAGGTAAAAAAACTTATGTACAAGGCCGCGCTGAAAAAACTACTTCGTAATTTCAATCTCCCGTTATATACAAGGCCGCGCTGAAAAAACTACTACGTAATTTCAATCTCCCGCCATTTCGGGACTGTGCGTAATTTTGCGATTTTGTGTTTGTCTTCTAATTTTGTGACTCGGCTTTAACTTTTTGGACTCTTTCTTCTATATTCATTGAACCATGTGCTCATGTCACAAGGGATGGTTGGGCAAAAGTGGTAGAAAAAACAGAAAAATTGATTATGGATGACTTTGAAAGGGACATTAACTTTGAATGCATTATTGAAAATCAAATAATAATTAATCTAGACAACGACAGACAGCTCAAGAAAGTGATTGAATAAATTTATTTTTAATTTTATTTTAATAAACTTATTTTTAATCTAGTTTTAATCTTAAATTTTCATAATCATAAGAAATAAGCAGTAACAACAAAAAACGAGAAAATAAATCTTGTGTTTTGAATTATCCATTTCTAATTTATTCTGATATTATTCAAACCAAACTGTAAATGATTACCAACTCTAAATAATCGATATCGATTTTATTTTTAAGAATCGAATATTGTACGTTCGAATTTTTTGGTTGGCATGCTTTTTGCAATAAGTCTGACAGTTGTCAAAATGTATTTCTTAGATTTGGTTGACTATAGTGCAACTGAGAACTCTTTATGACTCGAATTCGATATGACAGACCTACGAGAGAGATAGAGCGACAGAGAGAGAGAGAGAGAGAGAGAGAAACTTTATAAAGAACAAACATTAAAATAATGTTACCGATTCATGTTCTAAGCATTTAAAAATTTTGTGGTCAAAACTATTAAGAATAGATAAAAAATAATTTATGATAGATATAACAGGTATAATTTATGTTATGGTAATAAAAATCACTAACAAATAACTGGATTTTGTAGCAGACATATATATACACTTGATTTATAATAATCAAAACAAAAATGCGTTGTTACGTCTAAGAACTAGGAAAAAGTTTCATCGTAAAAATGGATCATGAGGGTTTTTGTTCTGTCGAGCCAACCCAAACAGGACCATAGGGTCGAAACGAGGTGAGCTGTATACAGCTGCTGCATGACTTATGCTTTTATAGTACAAGGGTGACAAGCGAACACATAGTCCACCTGGTGGTAAGTGGATATTGCGGCTCTGAGACATCTACACCTTTCCGCGATTAAAAATTAACATGTTGATGCGTTGTCACCCAAGGACTATGATGGAAAGCCACGTTACCAATAACAATCGTCTTAGGAAGTACACACTATACGAAATATAGCGTTGTTTTACTGTATCCTACTGGTATTATAGGCTATACTGCGTATGATTATTATTTATACCTAGATATCAGGGACAAAAACCTTCTATTCAGTGATGAAAAGAACATTGAATATTTAAATTTGTTATTCACGATTTTCTACACTCATTAACAAATTTAGAGTAACGGCAAAAAAAGGTTTAATAACTCCTGCGGTAATTGCAGTGCGTATCGACCACAAACATTAGTAAATGCCATTAAAAGAAGAAAGTTTTGGAACGTTTTTTTTTACGAATTTCATTTGTTTTATGTAACTATTGCGTAACACCACAGAATAAATAATAGTTCAAGAAAGTAATATTGCGTTCTTTCATGATGCGAAAAACTGCAAACTTTTGAATTTGAGTTTGAATTTAGGTTTTGTTTAAGTTTTTGCCTGCTTGTTTATCGTGTTAAGTGTGAATTGTTACTGCAAATAAACTGAGAATTCCAGATCTAAACGCCAATCAAGTTGTTAGGGCTCTTACTCTAATTGAAACTGGGAACACCTACAAATATGTGTCCTAAATGTTAGGAGTATCAAAATCAGTACTACATCGAGTTGTCGAGAGGTATTGGCAGACCAGACAGTATACTCGCAGGATAGGAACGTAAATATAAAACTGTGACCAGAGAAGAGCGGTTCATCGTTACCAGTGTGATTAGAAACCAGACCTTAACTTCTTCTGAGGTAAGAACAAAGCTCTAAGAAGTTAGAGGGCTTACAGTAAGCACAAAAACTGTGAGAAAAAGACTGAAATTGGCCGGAATAAATTCACACTTGGCTGCTAGAGGCTTCTAGACCCTTCTTGCCACATCGAGTAGCTTGAGTTAATTTTGCTCGTAATCACTAAAGTTGTA
This sequence comes from Parnassius apollo, assembly GCA_907164705.1. NCBI lineage: Eukaryota > Metazoa > Arthropoda > Insecta > Lepidoptera > Papilionidae > Parnassius > Parnassius apollo. Next base: position 8,193,847 of record CAJQZP010001449.1, on the reverse strand, counting down.
ATGACGAAGTTTGGAGTCCAGTTCTATTGATGAGTCCAGATTTTTCCAGATGCCGGATGATAGAAAGAATAAATGAATGGAGACGTTCGGGAGAGAGGTACGCTCAGTGCAACATCATTTTTTTAAAAGAATATTAACAATGCTATAAACATTACTAATATTCCCCTTAACCACTCGTGGTAAGCTTAAATTGCTTGTGTTACGAGTTGTTCACGTCAGTAGTCGAATAACGGATTCGAACCCACGACCTTTTTGAGTTCGCGGTCCGCGTCCTGCCATTAGGCTACTGTCGCTTTAAATCATTGGAAAAGAGACATATGGTGAAGAGTCAATAATGGTGTGGGGAGGTATTATGGGAACATGTACGGAGCTCCGCATCGTTGAGAATCGGTCACAATGTAACTGAGATTTTGGAAGAGAATGTAGTTCCATTTGCCCTTTTATAGGAGATAGATTTGTTTTCATGCATGATAATGCACGTCCGATACTGCGGCTGTAGTTGTCGAATACCTTCGAAACGTTGAAATCAATGCTAGAGGTGGCTAGTGCGCTCGCCCGACTTTAACCCCGTAGCATATAGCATGTATGGGAAAAACAAATACAAAAAAAATCTTTTCTTCTTAATTTGCTTAACTTCTGTCATTTGATCGTTTGTTTGTCTACGTATGCAATTTTAAATTAAAGAATAATAAGCAAAATCCAAATTAATAGAAAGAAAGAAAACAAGACATTTATTCACTGATAATATACACCACATCATATAAATAAATAAAAAAAAATATAACATATAGCAGTTTAAGACATATAGCAGTTTGCAAGTGATGGGGTAAGTATCGAGCCAATGAAAAGGTTATGACTCAGCATAATGCTGCAGGACTGATGATTCTGTCATAACCAACGAACCGCCTGTTTGTGGTTTTGAAATATATTTTATATATACTTTTATAAATTAAAATATTTCTGTGCCTCATAAATATGTACATTTAGAGATAGTAATAAACTTAATAGTCACAAATATCCATGATAATTAGTTTTATTATTTAAAGACAGTAACAATCGCAATTTTCACAAATTTCCACGGTGATTAGTTTTATATACACTTTTATGCGTTGCTCTTTATTTGTTGAGTATAGTTGAAAAGAAAGAAGTTTTAACAAAAATCCAACACAGAGACAATTGCCAACTTTACTGTTCTGGAAGCAATGCATTAAGTAGTTAGAAAGAAAAACTAGAAAAAGGACAATCAATTATAAGAAACAAGTAAGAAAAAAGTAACAATTGGAAGATTTATGCCATTGATAAAATATTTTTTCAGTCCACCTACGTTTTTACGTGGTAGAGTCATGCTGCAGCTATATTAACTGTATAGTTGTAGCACGAATGGGTCGGCTCGACCGGGGAAGGACCACGCTCTCACAGAATATCAGCGTCAAATAGCAGCTTAATGCTGCTGTGTTTCGTATGGTGAGTGTAGAGAACCGGAGTCAGTTTTTACTGGAAAAGGGGCATTCCACCTCAGTCCTCAAGGCTGACAACGCATCTTCATTTTGATTCGCAAACGAGGATAGATGTAGATGTCTATGGGCCACAGCAACCACTTACCATCAGGTGGACTGTGTGCTCGCTTGTCATCCTTTTCCTATAAAAATAAAATTATAGCCAAAGGAATACGCTGCAACAAGTGCATATTATTATTTTCTTTACTTTGAGTTACGTTAGAAGCTGAAAAACCTGAATGAAGTATCAGATTAAAACAATTATGATCAATCTTCTGTACCCCGGAAGTTTTGATATGAGGTTCAGTCTGTGTGAATTATTCAAATCTCTCTCCACTAGATGGAGTGACGATTCGGTAAGACATACAGGAATTTGATGGATGCAGATGGCTCAAGACCGTGCTTTATGTCATTCCTTGGCGGAGGACTATATTCGGCAGTGGGCTTGTGAAGAGCTGTAGTGAGTGAATGAATAATTAATCAGGATAATATCCCCCCCCCCCACCCGCTGCACAAAAAATTATATAATATTTTATGTTAAGTATATTATTAGACAATAGTTGAAAGCTTTTGTTTTTCGTTCGTTAAGCCTTTCCCTGGTAATTGTGAGCATTTAGGTAAGTGCATTTTGACTCACTTTTCGAATTTATAATAGCAATCAAAGAAATTTATCGATTTAGGCTCTTCTTGGTATAAAGGTGACCCCGCCATCTTTCGCATAACGATTAATGGTAGTGGTATTAGGCCGTTAGTTGGTGAATCACTTTTAATTTCGTATTGTATCGGTAGTGTGACCTTCTTTATAATTAATTTAAATTCAACAGGTCCATTAATACACAGTAAACATTCTCTATCAATTCCAGGCAATCAGGACAAATGCTAATAAGAAATAAATTTGACGGACAGAAAAGAAATTAACGGTCTAATATTAAAACCAAAAAAAAATTGAAAACTTGTAGTTGTAAATAAGGGAACATGGATAATCTATTAAGAAATACCAGTAAAGTCATCTGTGTCAGACCGTGAGAATCAATCGAGAAATCGGCAGACGGCAGATTGGTTCACCAGATTACAGTCATCAGAGGGAGTAGAAAGTTCTTATATATGAAAATTTTAAAGCCACCAACTTTATATATTATTTCAGTAACATTAATGAATCAGTTGAACCGGAGAAAAACTAAGCACCTGCATTTCAAGCATTGATTTAAACAGTCCTTAAAACATAAATTAACCATCAGTGGTTGTTGGTTTAAATTCCAAATACATCAGATTTATGTTGTTATTTTATGGTGAGATTAAAATTAGTAAACCCTTATGTGCGCATCACGGAAAACTTCTGGATAGATTTTCATTAAGCTTTCTAAGTTTTATTACTTAACACTTGGCCCTTATCTAAAAAAAATATTACGATATCTTAATTTAATATAAAGTTATTAAAATTTTGAGAACGCGGACGAAGTCGCGGGTATCAGCTGGTACAGATAATATAAACGATAATGTAACTTGTAATGATATAGATACCATATATGTACATGTAAGACCTTTATTTTATAAATTTAATATGTCTTTACTCATAAACAATGAATCTTCATGCCAAGTATTGTTACGAGTATATTAGACTTAGAATCGTATTGACCGGTCGGGTCGACCCATTCCTGCTGATGTCAATATACTTATTTTATAGAATAAGCGTGATAAACGAGCACACAGTCCACCTGATGGTAAGTGGATGCTGTGGCCCATATATCTACATTTATCCTCCTTTAGGAATCAAAACGCAGATGCGTTGTCACCCCTGCGGACTAAGATGGAATGCCTCGTTTCCAGTAAAAAAGGGTCTCCGGATCTCTACACTCACCATACGAAACACAGCAGTGTTAAGCTGCTATTTTATGCTGGTATTCCGTCATCATACTGCAGAAGCATGGCTCTACCACGTACCGAGACTGCATTGATTTGCATTTCTTATCAATAGCCTTTTGACATTTCTAATATATTTTGAACGGTCTATAACATTTAGCGACGTCCGCCAGCGTGCGAGCACTACACACTTTACTAGCATCAGTATTACTTCTAAATGTTACCAGCCTGTGAAATTTTGCGTTAGAGTTTTTGGATATCAGGAACAGAGGTCTGCAAGAGCCTCGTCTCAACAGAAGCATAATGTGCATATTAACACTAGATACTGGTAAACATCATATAGACTTTAGCTTTAAAATTTATTCACAACCCCGTCAAGGCTCATGCTTCAAGGTTTTTCACTACTAAGTTAGGAAAGTGTCTTTCCAGACTGAATAAGATAATTTTAATTTATGAAAACGAGACATCTTCAAAAATAAAAAATATTCCCTTGAATTTAATTTTTATGCTATTTTTTTGTAATTATCAAATGCTACAGATAAAAATAAACGGAGTGCAAAAACTGTAAAACAAAAAGGGACCATGTTTGTATCCGTATGAAATTATAAATATCTCTCACCAGCAAGCCGAAAGCGATGATCGCGAAGATTCTCATTGTGTCAAACAGTCGTCTAATTGTTGCCAGTCGTTTTTTAAGATTCAGTTCGCCTCAGGTTCCGCAGTCAGTGCACAGGTAACGCGCGCGCACATCTGAAGAGAAGTGGTGCTTTGTACACGCGACCCAACTCATGATTAATGTAGGGTAACACATTCGGCGAAGGACGAAGGACAACTCGTTTAGTACATACACGTAAATATAAATTCGGTTTTTAGTACCTACTCATAAACTATAAAATAATAGCAATAAAATGGCATAATAACAAGACTTTAATACATAAACGTGATGCAAACGCGTGAGCTTCAAGCGTATAATTGATAAATAAACAGTACCCAATAATTTTATTTGAAATAAGAGCTGATAAAATTCGCGTATGTTTTCATGTTAGTGAAAGTTATACATAATTAAGTGTTTCTAATTGCTTCTTAATCTTAAAATAATTAAAATTTTTTAATGGCCAAGAGCATGTTGAAATAACTGGTTTCTTTCCAATCCGTGAAATTTATGACTAATTTGTATATATACAACAAAATAATTTTTTCGTGTCTGACCATATCAGTCAAATACTTTAAAATACGACTTGGTGAAATTCGTTTTTCAATACGATTAAAGAATTTTTTGAGAAACATTTTAGCGTATAATGCATGCAAATTTTATGTGATATTAGAATGTTGACGTTTTATCATCAAAATAGGAAACCCGACAGTTTTACTCGACAGACAATACATAATACAATAACAACATATAATTATTGATCTTCAATTTTAGAGATTTATATAGACTTTATTAGATTTTTAATCATAACCGATTACTTTGAAACTAATGTTTCGAAAACAGCTTTTTTATTATCATTTGATAACAAGTTTAGAAGACTTTCCGCTAAGCATTTGAATGAGTCATGTGAAGTGGGTAAGTGGTAGCTTAGCATTCCGCAAGAAACAAGTATTTGTAAGAAATACTATATATATATATATATATATATATATATATATATATATATCAATTATTTTTTACATTAGTAAGCGAAATACCACTGACTACTAAAATAATCACGACATCTCTAAAACTATCACCCGATTGACTTGAAATTACTATAGTTACTCATTTCGTAATACTGGACACTCACAAAGAAAGGATTTTATGATAGTACCATCAAAAACATATTTCTTAATATTTTATATCTAGGTTCCGCAATATATAAGCGAGCGGGTATCAGCTAGTAGTGTATATGTGCAATTTAGATATAGTGCTTTTTATGTTTTAATTGATCATATATAGTGCCGTGTAGCAACAACGTAAAGGAATCCACTGCCATGTATCATACAGTGGATTTCGTTAGAGGGTGAACTGTCCGTCAGTCCCAGTCAACGTAAATACTCGTAATAAAGGTGGTAATGGAGAAGATAACAAGGTTACAATATTAGACTTTTAAGTACGTAGGTAAAAAGTCTAGATCAAACACATAATTCTAGTTTTTATTTCACATCGATCGGTGCACTATTACCGAAGTTAAAAGCGTGGAAAGTTTACGTACATTTTTAAAATCTCGCCCGTGCCCGCTTGTAGCGCGTGACGTCATTGATTCCATGCGGCCGCGCCGCCATACCGTTCCAGCGCGCCGATCATACGTTTGTAGTAATATTTGACGGGTGAGTTGTTTGCCCTCGTGCGTTCTGGTGTTTTTAAGTATTTAATGATGGAAGAAGGGTTTCAAAAGGGTCAATCTGACAACCTTCCAATAGTCCGTGACATGATGGTGGCAGAATATTTTCTAAGAAACAAAGATTTTGACGCGGCTGAAATACGCATAAGAATAAGATAATATTTTTATAACATAGGTACTCACTATTACATTAATACTTCTGGGTTTCATTTGCTAACGATAAGAATAGGTATAACAAAAATACGTAAACATTCCTTACCTACCTACTTACTATCTACCTCTAACTAGTTTTGTTTTCTCTTCTTAAGTGCACCCTGACCTTTTTGTGGTTTTTATGGTTCAAAAAATTTCCTGTTGTTTATAAAGAAATTTACTACAAATATACCTTCGGTGTATAAAAAATAAAAATATGATTTTATCTAAAAATAAGATGTTTTCAATATTAATAGAAAAAGGGTCGCATTATTATTATGATTAAAAGCGTAGTTATATATTCTTTAGGCAAGGGATCAATCTCAATATTATCATCTAGAGTAGTAACAGGATCGACAACATATCTATGCTCAATTTCTTGTGAAGTTGTGGAAATCGCATGTGCAACTGTTTCTAACCTAGATTTGGCATTTAGTTTTGATAGTAAACATCTTTGTGGTTTTTCTGTACACCAATTTTGACAAGCAAACTTGTGAGGCAAAACATCTTTTTAAGTTTGAGGGGACCACCAACTAGTTTGTACTTCACGTAGTTTTCCATATCGTTTTCGACCTAGAACAAAATACAAACTTATTTAAAGTCTATAAAAAAATAAGGGACCTCGTAATTAGTATTATATCAATATTTAAAATATGTACCAACTATGTAATACATAAAAATAGGACAACACGAAAAATAATTCAAGTGCTCCACTTCATAATCAAACTTCTTCCATTATTTGCGGCCCGCAAAGTATGAGGTGAACTGTGTTTACTTTTTGCTCGAAATATCGTAAAAATATAAAAACGTTTAACATATGTTCCATATTTTAACTTTTATATGCATTACTTATAAGCATTTTAAAATTTGCTGCAAACATAGGTTGCAAACATTTTAACTTACGGACTCACGACAGGTCATTGACTTATCTACATTACATAGGTAAGTACTTTATTCTTATCCAACTGTGACGAACCCTTAGAAGAATGATTTGTGATCGCAGACGCATAGGTTCTGATGGTTGTCATCTGGCTGAATATTTAACGTTCTGTAAGCAGGTTAGGAAACCGCATTTTTTTATTATTTTTCATATTTTTATTTACTTTTTATCAGGACGGAAGATTTTTATTACGGACGACATAAGAGTATACCATTCTTTTATTTACCATTATTTTCAGTAAGACTCCTTTTATGTCTGGAAGTCCCCCTGTTTCTAGTCTCTTACCAATTTTTACTGTCAAGCAGCAGTACCTGCACTGCTGTGTTTCGGTCTAAATTGTAAGAGAATCAGTATAATTACATGTTGTAAGGAATTTTATTTTAGTCTTTGTAACTTGGCTTGTCACTTCCATATTATAAAATCAGCTCCTGACACGGATTCATGTTATTTAAATTTTTGGGCCATTAGAAACATCACAGATAGTGAATTATCTCAAACCCATAAATAGATTCGTATATAAACAAAATATGTAAGCATAGGATCATAAGGAACAGACGACGATGCAGGCTCCGATTGTGTGGAACATCAGCAATCACCAACCTTGTGAATGCTGGTGTTCCACAAGGCTGCTTGCTATCGCCTGTTCCTTCTAGATAGAAACTAGTAACATTCATTTGTTATGCAAATGAAAATACCAACTGGCGAAGTTTTATAGAGCGAACGTGCTTATATTTCTCGAGAACAAGTCGTCGAGTGCCGGAACAAACTTGTTTTTAAAGTTGAGTCTTTGTTAAGCAAAATGGATTTAGACTTTGTTTATTTAAACTTCGTTTAACAAAGTGTTCTTCTAGGCATGACATAGATTTGAGCGTTTACTTTGTCGTATCTCCTCAATTTCATTGCAATTCTCTTGATGCCCCAGCCTACATGCTGTTATAATCCTCGGCGGTGACACATCGAATGACTATCAGTTCCGCGTTCACCTGGAAGGAAGGCCAAATTAGCCAAAACTTGACATATTTTGCATATAATTTTGAATATATTTTTAATATTTTGCACATAATCTCTGTAGGTTTTATCTTGTACTGCAATATCCTATTCATTTCCTGGTGCCCTTGCATGGCATGTGAGAAACTTAAGATGATTCATCTTCGGATGATCGATTCAGTTCTTCAGTTCGGACAATTCCAGAGGCTAAATTTCACCATCGCACATCGCGACATAATTCGCAATACTATCCACTTCATGTGCGCGATTGGCGGTCCTCAGTCTTCTTCCTCACAAAACTTCTTTGTGAGATCGGCTACTACCAACGAATTTTCTGGACCGATACGACTAAGGGACGTTTAAGAAAAGAGCTTACTCTCTTTCAAAAGGCCTGGAAATTACCTTCAATTTCCCGGGTGTTGTAGTTGTTCATGAGCGGTAGTCACTTACCATAAGGTGAGCCATATGCTCGTTTTCACACTCTTATTTAAAAAAAAAAAAAAACAAAGTTTTATTTAAGCTTCAGAGGATTTTATTGAAGAAAACTTAGATAGGTTATTATAACCTACAAAAACGGACTACTAGGTAGAAAAGCAGGCCAAATTAGCCAACCACATAGATTTGGAGATGATTTATATTTAATATATTAGATATATAATGTATTTAAATATCGATAACAGCTTATTATATAAGTCACCTTATTGGTTGCAGCGAACGAGGGTCCTGAATCGTCACACTTCGGTTATATACAAACGCTATCAACAAATCCCTTATAATAAACTTAAGAATTCAGCAAATTTCACTGTAGCCTTTATGTACAAGAAATTAAAAATAATTATCCATCTACTAATAATATAATATACATTATCCTAAAATTTTCAAAAACCGCTGGTCACCCTATACAGCCAACCTTAACGCGTGCCTATCTATTCGTGATCGGGAAATCAATGAAATGCATCAAGACACTCATTCATTAAAATTATCAGGGTATTATGAAATATATTTCGGTGAAGGAAAGCGACGTAAGGAAACGTACATATTTATGTAATAACAATCTTTTAAAGGCTCTAGTAATTAATTTCCACTCATACTGAAGCGTTTACTTGTTTATAAAACTATAATTACTCGTTTTAAAACAGTTATCTATTAGTAAAGATAACTGTTTTAAAACGAGTAAAAAGCGATACTCGCTTAAGGTCAAAATTCGTAACCAACTGTCATTTGTTTACGTGGTAGAGCCATGCTGCAGTTAATAATTATGGTTGGAGTGGTCAGCTCGACCACGGAAGGACCACGCTCTCACTGAATAACAGCATAAAATACCAACTTATTGCTGCGGTATTACAAATGGTGAGTGTAGAGAATCGGAAAATCTTTATTCATAAAACGAGGCATTCCTCTTTGTCCTCAGAGGGTGACAACGCATCTGCATTTTGATTTTTAATCGCTAATATATACAGATGTCTATACCACAGCATTCACAGCCTGATAGTAAATAACTTACCATCAGGGGACTGTGTGCTCGCACCGTTATTCTATAACGAAAAAAGTTTAGGGGGTCATTGTAGAAACGTGCTCGTCGCGACCCCTGCCAGCCCTTTTCAGGGCTACAATTCTACACAGCTGCGCACCCATGCAAACGAGAGTTAGGGCGTCCCCCCAAGGCGACGCCCACCAGCTCGTCCCCGTTGGTGTGGAATGCAGCGCGCAAAGCGGCGATGGGGACCGCCACCCGTCACGCACAGCCCGACACGGCGGAAGGTGGAGGACGGAGTGCAGAGTTGGCACGTGGAATGTTAGAGGGGGCATGAGAGATAAGACGAATGAGTTGATCGAAATAATGAAAGAAAGAGAATTAGATGTCGTGTGTATGTCGGAGACCAAACGGAAAGGCAGTGGTACTGAAGAGCTCCCTGGCGGGACGTTAGCTATATGGTCCGGAGTCCCGGAAAGCGAGAACGCCTGCCAGGGAGTGGGGGGTGCTGTTGTCGTCCCGGTTGGTCGATCTTATGACTGAATACAAGGTTGTGAACTCAAGACTTCTCTGGATTCGCTTTAAACTGGGACTGACGAAGTTATTCCTTTGGCTGTTTATGCGCCGGTAGCTTCGTCGTCCAGGGCTGAGCTGAAGGAGTTTTGGGAAAATGTAAGAGAAGTTCTAGATTTGGTTAAGGGAAACGAAAGAACTGTTGTATGTGGTGATTTGAATGGATGGGTAGGTATCGCTCGACCAGGATACGAGTCGGTGCTTGGAAAGTTTGGCGATTAAAAGGGTTAATGATGCTGGCAAGCTTATACTGGCTGTATGCAAGTAAAGGGTCTTCTTGTGACAAACACTATGTTTAATCACAGGAAAATCCATATGTTCACTAGAGAAAGAAAGAATGAGAGAAGTATGATTGATTTGTTCCTGGTGGACCGACTGCGAAACAGGTGATGGATACACGAGTGTTCAGGGGTGCTGACCTGGGAACGGATCACTATCTAGTAATTACTAGATTTAGGGGTTTGTTCGCGGGTTGGCGTTACCGGACGGCAGTAACAGAACCACAGTCGGTCTGTCGCATCCGAAGCTGGAAGCTTCAGGAAGCGGATACTAGGGACACATATCACACGAGGGTAGCCGAAAAGCTTGACACCATCGATGGCAGTAAAGAATTTGTGGAGAGAACATGGCAGAACCTTAGGAATGGTATGGTAAGTGCAGCGGAAGAAGTATGTGGAACGACAAAAAGAGGTAGTAGTAAAAGAAGAGATGCATGGTGGAATGATGAAGTGAGAGAAGCTGTAAAAAAGAAAAAAAAGCATGGTTAGACTACTTGGCCTCTAATAACGATAAGCATATGAGAGAGAAGATGAAAGAAAGATATAAGCTGCAGAAAGTTCATGCGAAAACATTGATTGAGGAAGTACGTGAAAGGTGTAGAATAGAAACGGACGAGAGGTTGTCGCACAACTTTAAGGAAAACTCCAAACTCTTTTGGAAAGAGGTTGGAAGGTCCCGGAGTGGTGCGACAGCCTTAAGAATGAACAAAGTGCTTTCGAGAACCAATGACGTCCTCTCAGAAAAATCGGACGTCATGCAGCGATGGAGTGAATTTTATAGAGAAATGTATGCGTGTCATGATCTTAGTGAAGGATCCGGGGGTGACGCCATGACTGGCACGCCAGACACGGACCTCGATGACACTGAGGTCATCAGCATGAAAGAGATTGAACGTGCGATTCGAAGTTTGAAATGTGGTAAGGCTGCGGGACTAGACAGAGTTACTGCTGAAATGGTCAAGTACGGTGGGCCTCACGTCTGGGACAGCTTTCGTCTGCTGTGTAACTTGTGCTGGCGGACGGGAAATGTCCCGGATGATTGGCGATACGCGGTCATTGTGCCTTTATATAAAGGTAAAGGTTCACATTTTGACTGCGGGTGCTATCGGGCGATCAGCTTGACCAGTTTAGCAAGTAAAGTTTACTCGAAGGTTTTGATACGTAGGATGCAAGAGAAATCGGAAAGATTCTTATGGGAGGCACAATGCGGATTTAGACCTCGTAGAGGATGCACGGATCAAATGTTTTCTCTCCGCATGATCACGGAAAAGCTTCTGAGTGTTAACCAGAGGATTTTCTGTGCTTTTGTGGATCTGGAGAAAGCATTTGATAAGGTTATAAGGAAGAAAATGTGGGAACTGTTGCCGGGATATGGTGTGGATGGTCGATTGTTAAGGGCTGTGCAGTCACTTTACTATGACTGTAAAGCCTGTGTGCGGGTAGGGCATGACCTGTCACCCATGTTTAGCGTCCAAGCGGGCGTAAAACAGGGTTGTGTCATGTCTTCCTGGCTGTTCGTACTGTATCTCGACAGCTGTTTACAGAAGCTGAAAAATAGCTGTTTGGGTGTGAAATTGGGTGACATTAAGTAAATTGTCTGCTGTATGCTGATGATGCAGTCCTTATTGCACCTCAGAAGCAGAACTGCAGGCATTAGTCACGTGTATGAAAGAGGAATGTGAAATTAAAGGTCTCCGTTTGAATGCTAATAAAACTAAGGTTCTGGTATTTGAAAAGGACGAGGAGAGAACGAAATGTGAAATATGGGTAAATCAGGAATGTCTAGAAGAGGTAAATGAAATTGTATACTTGGGGAGTACTTTCAGCCGGGATGGAAGATGTGATTTAGATGTGGATAGGCGTGTCGCTGCCGGAAACAAAGTCAATGGTGCCCTGAATGCATTAGTAAAAAGGCAAGGCGTGGTGAAGAGTGCACACCTTGCAATACATAACGCAGTGTTGGTACCGACTTTGTTATATGGCAGCGAAACCTGGGTATGCCAGAAGAAGCATAAAAGCAAGTTGAATGCAGTGGAGATGCGATCTCTTCGTAAAATGTGTGGCGTTACCATAGCCGATCGAAAGCGAAACGTAGAGATTCGCAATATGGCAGGATTGAAAGATGACCTTATCACAAAAATTGATAGGTGCGTACTCCAATGGTTTGGGCACGTTGAGCGAATGAGTGAAGACCGAATGGTGAAGAAAATATATAGAGCGAAAGTAAATATTAAAAGGTGTCGAGGTAGACCGAGACTAACTTTCGAAGACCATGTGAGCAAATTGCTCGAAAAGGGGAAGGTCAAGAGTACTCGGATACCTAGACGTGCATGTATGAAGAAGTTAATGAACCTGAAAGAAGCGAAAGAGGTATGTAAGGATCGTGACACTTGGCAATCTGTGCTCTCTGACTACCCCGTTAGGGATTGTGCGTGAAAATAAGTAAGTAAGTAAGTAAGTAAGCTGATTAGTTTGATTTCAAAATATTCTATTTTCAATATTCTGTGGAGTGTTAAGATAAAAAAATCGTTTTTTTTATTTGATCTGTGGTGTTATTGTAATTATTCTAAGTCAGTGCTTGCTTACTGTCCTACCTGATGGTAAGCGGTGGTGCATCCAAAAATGATAAAGCGTACAAAAGCCATTTCTCTTCTGTTTCGAAGACACCCAAACTGTAATCGTATGGATAGACAGATGCTGGCAATTTATGCAAACCGTTTAGTTCCAGTGCATGGTATATTGACAATAAAGTATTGGAGACTCTCCGAGCCTCCGATTTTCCTAAATCAAAGAATATCAATGGAGTTAAGTTATGGAATTAGTACGACCACTCTCTGAAACTAAGGCAAGCTAATTGGGGACGAGAGATATCGCGATTGGGTCCCAGCACACTTGTTTCAAACAGAAAAATGTTCATGTGCAATGCAGAAAATTAAAGCAAAGAAGCAGCTTATGGTTTAGCGTGTTTTCTTTGCCTTAATTCCCTGTACATGCTCGCGGCTGTACAAATGTACAGTATTTGTACATGCCTGCAGTGACGCATGATACAACATGTAATGAAACCTGGTGGTTCTCATTATCAGAATCAGTATTTTCATACGTGGTCGAGTCACGCTGCAACTATATTATGGTTTGTAGTACGAATGGGGCGGCTCGACAGGGGAAGGACCACGCTCCCACAGAATACCGGCGTAAAATAGCAGCTTAATGCTGCTGTGTTTCGTATTGTGAGTATAGAGATCCGGACATCCTTTTTTACTTCACTGGAAACGAGGTATTCCATCGTAGTCCTCAGGGGTGACCACGCATCTGCGTTTTGATGTAGATAATGATTTCTTATATTTACGCGAACACTACATATTTAAATAATACTAGTTTTTACGGATTTTATAGTGTATATTTAACTTTTTAAATACGCGATGTTTCGAGCGCTTTACAGCACCCATGGTCACGGGGGGGAGGGGGTACTGAGATGTTCAACGTCCAGATGTTACAGTTAAACGCGGTTACCATAGATTTAAATTTAACTTTTGCTACGATCTACACACTATGAACTTATGGTATCTTGAAGTCTTGCAGTTGTATGTTTTTGGGTTGGGATTTAATTTTATTTATTATAGGATCCCAAGCAGATGGTAGCACCCAGCCATCTTCTCTATTGAAATTAGGATGTTTTTTGATTTCACTAGCCTCGCGAATCATCCTTGGAAGGAATCGGTGTTCTTTAGCGAGGATTTGTGGTCTATCGAATCTGATGTAGTGACGGGGGCGATCCTGTACGTGTTCACAGACTGCAGACTTCCCGGAGCGTCGATTCTTCACATCAGCTATATGTTCTTTAACGCGGGTTTTAATTGATCTTTTAGTTTGTCCTATGTAGGAGAGACCATATTCACAATCAAGCTCGTACACTCCTGCATCTTGCAGGAGATGTAGATGATAGAGCAAATGTAGATGTCTATGAGCCACAGCATCCGCTAACCATCAGATGGACTGTGTGCTCGTTTGTCACCCTTATTCTTTATAGAAAAACACGTATATAAATTTGTTTTCCGAAAAGTCGGCGTTTGAAATTTTTATTTAATTAAAATAAATTGTATTCGCAAATTGTATGTGATTTTATTACCTCTAACTGACACAATAATCGGTAAAGCGGGATCATTGACAATCCTCTTACTCCCCGGACAATGCTGAAGTAATAAAACCACATACAGTTTGCAAATTAAAATTAATTTTTTTTTATGCTCGAGTTTTCTGATGTAAAGTCATTTCATTACGTTATAATACATTACATACATACATTTCTTTTCATTTCATATCGTTGCGCCTCGACTTCGCTCGGGTGATTTCTGGATCTTAATATCAGCGCCACCTACCGGCTGCAATTGTAAATGTAACCCATTCTTGAATTAACTTAATCTCACATACATAAAATTATATTAAATTGAATTGAATTGAACAAGATTAAATTAAACTAAATTAAATTAGATAGATAGATTAAACTTAATTAAATTAGATAGATACATTAGACTGAATTGAATTGAATTGAATTAAATGAAATGAAATTAGATGAGATTAAATTTATTATAATGTAATGTTTTTTCTTACGTCACTTGTATGTGTACTCTGTCTGAAATAAATTGATTTAATTTAATTTTATTTATTTATTGCTTCATTACAAGTAAAGAAGTAACAGCCTACATTTCGTCGTCGACATTACTGGGCAATTTTTAGTCAAAAAAGTTCTCGCTGCGCTGACACCAATACGGGATTACCTCAACTGGGGAACCATATACCATAACCATATATGTATATGCAGGTTTCCTTGCGATGTTTCCTTACCATCAAGAACGTGGTAAATCAACACTTCAAATCGCAATTAAAATACCTTTTAACTATTCGGATATCTAGGTTTCCCCACGAAGTTATTTTTCACCACTTCACCGGACACGTGATAAGTCAGCACGTAAAATTTCATACAACAGATTCATTTCTTCTCGAGGGAATCGTACACGTTCTGCTCCTGTGCTATGATAAAATCCCGTATTTGTTTAAATGAAATTCATATTCAACTAAAGAGCTTCTCTCATAATAATCACGGTTTTATGTACACAGTATATATATATATATATATATATATATATATATATATATATATATATATATATATATATATATATAACAGTGTTATAGTCATTTTGCCAAACGTGCTAATTACGGTAAATCATCCCAATAATGGCCATCGGTCTGGGTACCTATTTAAAGTTTTAATTCTATACGAATAAGTATTCAGCAGCCTCTGTTATTTAATTTCATCATAGACTTATTGTTAGTTTATTTAGCAGTAAGTAGATGGCGCTATTATTAAATGAAATAATGAAAGATGTTATCTAGTAATATCAGCGGTAGAAGGTTGGGATGCGACTGGAAAGCCGCGAACAAATATTTATTACATAAATATATAAATAAGGCATAAAGTAGCGTTGATTTTGCTTAAAACTATGCTATTAGCGCCGCTAGCGGTGAAAAATATTTGACAATATGACCATAACATCGTGAAATAGCAATGTTGTTTAGTTATTAATATCGTCAAACGATCTCTATTCGCTGATTCGGACAAACTATATTATGACATGGTCAACAAACAGCATTAAGTTACTACTACTATTTCGCGAAATGATAGACTACTTTAAGATATGATTGGTCTACGACCTGGCCACGATATATATATATACAAATCTTTGATCAAACTACCTTTATGGATAATGAGAATTTTGCAATAATTGCAGGCAAACCAGTTTAAATCAATTTGCATGTATATGACATTAGTAATTGAACTAAAAATCCTATCCATTTTCATATTTTTCTTAGACGCTGCTATATCCACTTAAATTATTACACTTTTAAAATGAAGTAACGAAAAGGCTAAAAATAATAAATGTTAGGATTTTAAAAAAATCATAAACCCTATTATTTTAACATATAAATTAGTAAGTTGTTCAATTTTTTTTATATTATTTAATATATTGGTAAGTGAAGGCAAAATATACTTTTTGTATTTGATAACAGATGACAGTGCTTTAAAAACTAAAATATAGATCATCGGCGTAGTTTCAAATTATTAAACAAAGGTTAAAACTAATTTGAAACTTTATTTATAAATATAGTACATATTTATTTGAAAAAGAGACAGACAGACAAAAATTCTAGAAACCACTAATTTGGCTTATACTTAGTCCCCTGGACTGGTTTCTTTAAAAATATATTATTACAATTACAGATCTAGAGCACCCGGTGCTAATGGTCACATAGTCTGAGGTGTTAGACATCCCAATGTCATAAATAACAACAGCTACCTTTCAGTTTAAAATCACTAATTTTTGGTCCAATTTACGCAGAAAAAACTTATACTTCGTCTTGCAGAATTATAATACCTATAATAGAATATAAACGTCGGGAATTAAAAAATATTTAAAATTAAACGCGATAAAATCCATAAAAGTAGTTTTAATCAACCTAACCATCTTCTCTATTGAAATTAGGATGTTTTTTTATCATTCTTGGTAGGAATTGATGTTCTTTTGCGAGAGTTTGTCGGTCGACCTTGACTCCTCATGCGGCCAGCAGTGCAGGACCACGTCTCAGATCCATAAATCATCACTGTCAAGAAACAATGGTTGTGTAATCTAGTTTTGAAGTTTTGAGGTATGCCCGACAAAAAGATGTGTCGTAATCTCCGCATAAGGGGGCGTCCAGGCGATTTCGTCAATTTATCTACCCTCCCCTCCCCCTGGTCGTGAGATATGGCTCGATCTTCACCCCCCCCCCTCAAACTCACGAGATTTTTTAAAATGCGTATTTTTAGTATAAATATATTAATCTGTGCTTGACTGCGTTGAGTATAAAAAAAATAATTTGCTTAATTAAATAAAACTAATTTTACGAAGTTGTTTGTGTATAATCTGTGCTTGACTGCGTTGAGTATAAAAATAATAATTTGCTTAATTAAATAAAACTAATTTTACGGATTTTATCGTGTTTAACTTTTTAATTCCCGAAGTTTAACGACATCGTCAAAGAAATCATTAGATAATATTAATTTGCTTAATTATTTTTGTATAATTTGTGGAGTTTGCGTAACCGCGATAACTATTGTTGTGTAAGATTTAGCCATATTTAATTTAATTTAAGTGAATTTTCTCGAAATTTGACCGTTTCTTGCGAAAACAAAAATACATTATATTTGTCGAAATCCTCCCTCTCCATACCTGAGATTGAGTGTGATTCGGCACGACCCCCTCGTTTATAGGGAGTGGTACTCAAAAAGGATTTATTTTAAAAACAAATTTTACAATAATACAATCTAGATACTTGTATAATAGAGGTCAGCGAATCTACATCAAATCATTTATCTACCAAGTTCGTACAAAAATAGGCATAGTTCCTTATCCATTTATAAGTTCCCGGCAGTGTAACCCTAAGATATATATATGACTGTAACAAACCTTGCCGTAACTGTCTTAAAGTATGTTGCATTTTATAAGTTGGTCGGTTATTACTCCTTAACTTGTTAAGTCTATTTAGCTATAACAGTTTTCCTATTAATTTCATTATATATCTGTTTGATTAACTCAAAACAAGTGAGTGTTAGTGAAGAAAGAATTTAAACCTTCCTTTAAATAAAAAAGGTATCTGGTATTAAATACACATGGTGTAGAATAGGTTTGATCCGATCGACGGTAATCATTTACCATCAGGTGAGCCGTATGCTCATTTGCCACCTCTTGCGTAAAAGAATCCAGCGATAGCGATTTTTTTATACAATAAAGGTGACAAACGAGCACACAGTCCACCTGATGGTAAGTGGATGCTGTGGCCCATAGATATTCTACATTTGTCCTCGATTAAGTACCAAAATGCAAATGCGTTTTCACCCCTGATGGAAGATGGAATGCTACATTTCCAGTAAAAAGGGTCTCGGATTTTTCACACTCGTAATAACAAACACGGCAGCATTAAGCTGCTATTTTAGGCTGGTACTCTGTGAGAGCGTGGTCCTACCGCGTCCGAGCCGACCCATTCGTGCTGCAACTATAATATAGCTACAGCATGGCTCTACCACGTACGTTTATCGCCTAAGCATTTTCCATATAAAATACGTCTTCATCACTTTCAGGTCATGGATAAGTTGCATAAATTGCAGCGTCTCTGACACTGGATGTATCCTCCCTGTGAACGTATCGATCGCTCGTTCAAGAGAACACAAGGACGACTAAGTACCAACGTGTTTTAAATGCATGTCGCGTTGCAATTTACACCATACACATATTAGTTTGTGACAATTGCCGTTAGACGGTACTACGCAAGTGTTCAGTTAGAAATACTTAAAACTATGTTGTACTAACAGTGCGTGTTGCCAGTGATGAACTATGGAACCGAGACGTGGTCCTTCACTGCTGGCTATATGAGGACCCTCAAAGTCTCTCAGCGAGCTATGGAGAGGGCTATGCTTGGGTTTCTCTGCATGATAAACTTATAAATGAGGATATCCGCAGTAGAACCGGAGTGAATGACATAGCCCAACGGATTAGTAAGATGGAAATGGGCCGGCCATATAGCTCGAAGAACCGACAACCATTGGGAAAAAAGGTTCTCGAGTGGTAGGCGAAGTGTAGGGCGACTCCCCACTAGATGGTGTAAGAAGCAGATGGGAAGTAGCTCAGGACCGTGCTTTGTGGCATACCTTGAGGGGAGGCTTATGTTCTTATATATATATATATATATATATATATATATATATATATATATATATATATATATACCTATGTTTTTTTTTTAAAAAACACTTAAAAAATTAATTTTAATGAAAAAAAATTAATTTGCAAATTGTATGTGGTTTTATTATCATTGGCTGAGGAGTAAGAGGATTGTCAAAGACCCCACATTACCGATACTCGTGTGAGTTAGGGGAAATAAAACCACATACAATTTGCAAATTATTATTTTTTTTCATTAAAATTTATTTTTTCAAATATTTTTTTTATATTTATTTTTTTATATATATTCCTATACGCTTGAATACTGATTCTGATAACACATTTAACGGGAACCACAGGGTATTTGTTACATGTTGTATATATTTATAAAATATTGTGTAGTAAACTTTTAATAAATATTGTATTATTATACAATATTTATTAAAAGTTATTTTCTTACCTTAATTGGTTTTAGTGTGTTTACTCTGCTGTGTAATATTGAAGAATACCTGAAGACACTAAAAATAAACAAATAAAAAAAATATATTTCATTGCGACAGGAAACGCAAACTGCAGTTTGGTGTAGGCTAAATTTCCGCAGTGAACGCCTTACGGACCGACGTAAATGATAACATAATGATGTTATTCCATTAAATTGCCGTCAAAAATAAACTCCAAAACTGTGATTGTCCATTACACTCTATAAAAACTACAGCTAAAGCTGAGGCCCCTCCCATAGATAGCTTAATAACCCTCTTATTGTGCTATAGTTGCCACGTTTTTTTTAAAGGGCAGGGTGACAAACGAGCACACAGTCCACCTGATGGTAAGTGGTTGCTGCGGCCCATAGACATCTACATCTATCCTTGATTACCAATCAAAATGCAGATGAGTTGTCACCCATGAGGACTAAGATGGTTTGACTTTTTTCCAGTAAATAAGGTCTCCGGTTCTCTACATTTACCATACGAAACACAGCAGCATTACGCTCAACGCCATCTTAGGCCATACCGGGGCCCTTGGGCACACAAGAATTTGGGGCCCTGTTGGAAAGTAAGAGAAGTGAATATAAAGACATTTTTCTGTTACATTAATGAGGGCATCCACGATTTTTTCTGCCACCAGGGTGGTGCTACTTTAAAATGAGGTAAAATGTTTGACAGATTTCATAGCGAGGACGATAATTTCTTAGGAAAGTGTAAACTTTAATGTTTCAAAATAAGAAAACATTCTATATCAACATCAATACGTGCATTTTTTTTGTATTTATTACATTAAAATTTAGGCTCCACTTGTCCAAAAATAAGGATCGTAACAACTATTTGCTATAAAATCTAATATTTGTGGTTGAAAATTATCGTATTTAAATAAATCACCTGCAGTTAAATCTTTTGAAGTGTTATTTTTATTAAACAGTACGAAATGATATTTTTGTCTCATAGATAATAAATACATAGATTGCCGGAAATTAAAAAAAATCCAGGCTATAAGTAAGGCGACTGTAGAGCCCGACAAAAACGTTTAATGCCACTTCTTCTGGCTAACTCGGTAATGTGTAGCGTGTCACTGCCCAGGGTTGCCAGTAAATCACTAAAAACGCCCTCATTTACTTTAAAACTTTTTTGTCGGGTTATGTTTTCCTAAAATAGAAAACGATGTATAGATAAGTGAATTTGCCCGTCACGATAGGGGCACGGGTGGCGTGGCTGGGCACGGGCTCCGTGAGCCCTTATGGTAAAGACGGCTGCGCTTCTATTTTACGCTGATCTTTCGTGAGAGCGTGGTCCTTCCCCGGTCGAGCCGACCCATTCATACTACAACTATACTTCTAATATAACTGCAGCATGGCTCTACCAGGTATAAAATGTTTTAATTTGTTATCAAGAAAATGCTGCTGCATATCTCCTGTTTCAGTTTCCCTCCGTGGCCTCTTGCGCCCGTGGGATGATATGGGTTAGTGGATATTCTAATGGTCGCCACACACGGTCAGTTCAACTGATCATTACGACTGATCAGTTCAAACTCAAACTGTTGATATTTTTTAAGATATTGGATTTTCGATATATCTATATATAAATATAATCTATACATAATATAATATATAAAACTCCGATATTGATATATTTATAATTATCGGTATATCGAAAATACAATATTTTAAAAAATATCAACAGTTTTAGTTTGAACTGATCAGTTGGTCAAAATTTAGCTTCTTCATCATCATCATCATTACATCCCTTCACAAGTCCACTACTGAACATAGGCCTCCCCCAAGGTATGCCACAAAGCACGGTCTTGGGGTCGCCCTACACTTCGCCTACAGGTACGAGGCTGCCACTCGAGAACCTTTTTTCTCCAACGGTTGTCGATTCTTCGAGCTAAATGGCCCATTGCCATTTGGCTTTTTACTCTAACAATATTGTAGCAGTGTTTCATTGCCTAAAAACACGGATAAAACGACATTTTCTAAAAATAAATCCTAGCTAGTTCGATTTATTGCCCCCGCAACCCCCTGGACACAAAATTTTATGAAAATCATTGGAGCCCTTTCCGAGCTTCCGATTATATATATATATATATATATATATATATATATATATATTAAATCGGAATCTCTCTATCTAATTTTATATAAGAATTGCTCGTTTAAAGGTATAGGACATAATGGCGTCGATGAAGTTGCGCCCTTTTGACCCTTTAAGATTTGATAGACTAATGAAGAGCTATCCTATCACAGAGTCATCTATACAAACAAAGCTATAGTTTAATATTTTTTGAGTTATAAGAAAGTGATCATATTAACCGGATGACCATATTAACCCCACATACAATAGTTCACACGTTCTTTCGTTTCCACTTTGAAACAATTCCTGACATACGTTTTGGAAGCAAGCCCGTGCGTGCAATTTCTAATGGAGAGAAACAAACGTGTGCTCTAGGCTAACGAAATTCTTACGTTTGTGAACTGCCTTAAGGCTCAAGTTAAGCTACTTTTTATTGATTGGTAAAAACAAAAAGTTTTCAAGACTGGTTTGAGTCCGATCCCATACCCGTATAAAATCCATGTGCAAAATTATGCAAAATCTTCAGTAGAAAGTTAAAATTCAACTTTCTACCTATATTTTAAAAAGTTAATAACTTTTGCCATTATGTGAATGTAGTTAAGAATAATTTCGCTTACCGTTCATTCATTCGCCATTGCTAGAGACATTTGTGTTCACACTAAAAAAATATCGGCTTTGAGACATTAATTTTTAAATTAATGTTCTACGGTTTTTCGTCCTTGTGGTTTAGGCCTCTTTTTTATATAGAAGAGGGGGCAAACGAGCATGCAACTCACCTGATGTTAAGTGACTACCGCCGCCCATGATCAACCGCAATACCAGGGGAATTACGGGTGCGTTGCCGGCCCTTTAGAAAGGAGTAAGCTCTTTTCTTGAAGGTCCCCAGGTCGTATCGGTCCGGAAAAATCGCTGGTGGTAAACTATTCCACAGAGAGGTTGTACGTGGAAGAAAACTCCTCTTGAAACGTACAGTGGTGGTACCTCTCTAATAATGTTGCTCGCTTGACAATATTTTCTGTAAAACTTTACCATTCTTTCTACTCTGGGCAGATGGTTTAGTGAGCAAAGTGCCTAAAGCCCTCGCATTATGAAATTAGAACTCAGCTATTTAGGACGGATTTTCTTCAATCAAACTGCAGTTGCGCCCCGCATCCAAAAGGTATGCAGGTAAAATAGAATAGGATACATTTAATTTATTAAAAAAATATATTGATGTATTATCAATCATAATCAATCTAGTATCAATCTATACACAACTATACGTCATTAATGCTTACCAATAATTCGGAAAAATCCTCTGTCTAAATAAAACACTGTAACGCTGTTTTACCTACCCTATCCTTGACAATTGCGTGTACGAGGGCGGCACTGAAAATTTCGGGAATCAAGGAAGTGACACAATATTACTATTTAAAATGTATTTATTTCGAAGTATTCTACGCGAAATTTGACACATTTTTCCATACGATGGAACCAATCATTGAAGCAACCATTCCATTCGGAAGTTGGGGTCTCCAAAATGGCCGTTTTGTAGGCGTCCACAGCTCCTTTAGGTGATGAAAATCTCTGTCCATGCAATTTATTCTTTATTTTAGGGAAAGTATAGAAATCATTAGGGCTTAAATCGGGGCTCTACGGCGGATGGTCTAATAATTCTATGTTTTCTTGCTCTAAAAACTCTTTTCTTCTGTGTGCGGTGTGAGAACTCGCATTGTCGTGATGAAGGATGATGCGGCGGTTGCAGTTCTCTTTACTGAGTTCAGAAACGACCTGTGGCAAGCAAATGCTAGCATACCATTCTGCATTAACCGTTCTTTGTCCCTCAAGAGGAATAGTCGTAACATGGCCAGTTTTGGAGACAAACGTGGCCATCTTTTTTTTGCAACACTCCGTGAACGAACAATTTTTGTTGGCTTTAACTCATTTTCGAACACCCAAACTCGTGACTGGTTTTTTTTTCTGCATTAACCGTTCTTTGTCCCTCAAGAGGAATAGTCGTAACATGGCCGGTTTTGGAGACAAACGTGGCCATCTTTTTTTTGCAACACTCCGTGAACGAACAATTTTTGTTGGCTTTAACTCATTTTTGAACACCCAAACTCGTGACTGGTTTTTTGTTTTGGGTTCGTACGCGTATATCCAGGATTCGTTACCTGATACGATGTGGTATACAGCATTTGAGGAGGTTTTGTGTTCAACCACTTCGACAGTCATAATAAATCATCGCTCTTGAATTTTCTCGAGTCAATTCCACTTTCTCAACGACTAAACAAGTTTGACAAAACCTTGTGACAAGACCATTGAGCTATTATATACTAGGTACTAGAGGCGACACTGCATTCAGCTACTCTGTTCCACTCAACTGCGGTGCATACACCGCACTTTAATCAGTCACTCGCTAGGTGCTTATAGAGTTGTCACGTGTTGTGTTGATTTCAAAAAAATCTCTAGAAAAAAATATGAAGTCGTGTGTACTTAGATATTGCACAAATAATTCAAGAAATGTCAGTAAAAACCAAATAATTACTTTTCATCGGTTAATAAGATACTTAATCAATAAAAAAAGTATTATAGATTAATAATAAAACAAAGCATTCCTAAGACGCCATCTCGTGTCATGGAATATAGATTATGAAATTAGTATGTTCAGATGCGACACTTCTGTGGATACTTAAGTATTGGACGAATATATTAATATACACTTTTTTGTACAAACATATATAATATATTATAATTAGGCTAAATTTTTCATGTTTAAATCTGCTTATTATTCTTTTATTTTAATTTTAGGTTTCCTCATCAAAGTCGAAGTGAAAAATTCGTCTATTTTTAACTCTCGCGTGCCAAGCATGTATGAACGACTCTTATTCTAATTTAAATAAATATATTTGTAATTTTAATGTTATGTTAAACATACATTTAGTATGTTTTTTATATTTGATATAGACACCTTTTAAAATATTCAGATAAAAATATAATTAAAATGTAATTGCGATATAATATTATGTAATATTATATTAAATAAGCAAATATAATATACAAAATAAATGACGAAATTTAAATATTGTTCTCTCGATGTAAATTACCTATTTAACAATATAATCTACTATTACCTACGGATCATTCTACCTATATTTATTCTATGATAAAAAAAACAACCGTGCGAACACAGAGTAGCGCACATTTTTTGTTTGAGATAGCTGTTCTAGTACGTAAGTACATATTACTTCAATGGACAAGACCGAGAATCTTTTTTTAAATAAATAAATGGTATTCGATTTTTAAAACCAAGGAATTTTCAATTAAAAAGATTTTAATATGACAGGAACAGTGGACATATTAAATTCCCGATACTTTTAGTGCAGCCTACCTTGGCAGATTATTTGTATTTGCAACTTGCAATGCTACAGTGTTCGTTGTATTTAGTCAAAAATATTCAGGATGTTATTCTTCTGACTTTTCCTGGAATCTCTTACAAAGTTAAAGTGTATATAAATATATATGTATGTGTATAAATATAAGTGTATATGTAAGTTAAAGAATTTAAATTCATAATTCCGTTAGCCTAGAGCACACGTTTGTTTTTTTCCATTAGGAATTGCACGCACGTGCTTGCTTCCAAAACGTATGTCAGGAATTGTTTCAAAGTGGAAACGAAAGAACGTGTGAACTATTGTATGTGGGGTTAATATGGTCATCCGGTTAATATGGTCACTTTCTTATAACTCAAAAACTATTAAACTACAGCCTTGTTTGTATAGTGGAGGAGCGGAAAGCTGACTTTTATTTCCTAAAATGTCGCCCCCTAAAATCAGCTGCCCAAGGGCATGACCTCAAAGAGTTTAGTAATTTGCTCTGGCCTTTGCTACCTTACTGATACAGAAACGCATGGGGTAATACCGGATAACAGCCATAACTATTCAATTTCTACACGAAATCATGTGTGACTGAATTCGAAATTTATAATTAACATTTTTTACGCATTTTAAGTGAAAACTACATTAAGGGTACTATAGGAGCTAAACTTCGCGTAGTGTATATATTCTTTGGCTAAACGCAAGTTTTATAATGCTTTAAAGTATATGATACGCCGCAGTGAACAAAATCAGAAAAATATAGGATATTTTTCTTGATATATAATACAATATTAACTGTTGTATTGAAAACATGATTAGATTGATATGATAGAAAAAAATCACAAAGATACCTCCAAAATTTCTTTTAACGAGCAAAAAACATACTAATATACAATGCAATCATTCTGATTTTTTGTCAGATTATTATACAAGATACATTTTAACTTATCGTTGTTTTAATTTTTTAATCAATTTTTTTTTAAATCGAATATTCTTATTTCTGAAAGACTGTGGCCCACAGAGTACCCCATGGTATGTGTATTTACGTAAAGATCGTTTAATGTACCTGTATAATTTTATTTTTAAATTCATTGTTTCATAAATATTTTTTTTTAATTTATTTTATGTACACACATTAAGGTACAGAAGCAGTCTTATAGTAATTACGTACAAAGGTTCTACTTATTCCAAATTCGCTGAAATATCTTCCAGTAGACCCATAAAGGAAATTATATTTAAATTGCAAACTTAGTGCATACATTAGTACTACTAAAAATAAATAATATACACAATGTTACGGAAATTATATAAAATAAAACAATAAATAAAAATAAAATAAATCAATAAATAATAATAATAATTGATACGATAGTTACTTATGATATATATATATATATATATATATATATATATATATATATATATATATATATATATATATATATATATATATATATAAATTAACAGGATGCAAAGTAGTTATCTCTAAGACGTTTCTTGAATATCAACAAAGTTTCGGAATTTCTTATATTTGACGGTAGTGAGTTCCATAATCTTACCGCGTGAACTGAAAAGTAGTGGGAGTAATAACCGGAATTAAAGACGGGAAAGTCAAGAAGATTTTTAACAAGGGCTCTGCATGGTTTGTCCGGAGGATGGGTGAAGGAAAATCGGCTTCTGAGGTATGTGGGAGAGGAAGGGTTGTGCAAAATGTTATAGAGGACACATAACAATCGAGTGTTCCTTCGAAGTCGAATAGGAAGCCACTTGAGTTGCTTACGAAACTGAGATATACGGTCAAATTTCTTGAGCCCAAATATGAAACGGATACACTGATTTTGCAAGCGCTCAAGTTTATTAAGAAGCTCCTCTGTAGCATCCAAATAACAAGCATCCGCATAATCAAGGAGAGGTAGGATAAGAGTAAGCACGAGTGATATTTTAGCTTTAAGGGGTAAGAAATTTTGTAGACATTTAAGCGAATGCAAAGTAAAGTAGACCTTGCGACTAACTTCAGCGATATGCGTGGTCCATGTTAAATGGTGATCAAATATGACGCCTAAGTTTTTGACAGTATTGGCAAAGGGTATAGGAACGCCATTAAAACAAACAAAAGGTAGTGATGTAAATTCTAATCTATTACGCAAATGCCTACTGCCTATTATGATGGCCTGAGATTTCGTGGGATTAACTAATAGTCCGAAGGATGCAGACCATTCACAGATGCGGCCTAGATCCGCATTCATAGCTGCAATTGCATTATTTGTATCACCCACCAGAAAATGACGATAAAGCTGTAAGTCATCCGCGTAGAGATGGTAATTAGATGTAATAACACTCGTAATAGAGTTAATAAATATGGAAAATAAAAGGGGGGGAAAGAACGCCACCCTGAGGTACACCCGTAGTGATACCCGACCAATCGGATAGAGTGTCATTAACACGGACACAATGTGATCGACCACGAAGATATGAATCAAACCATGCGATGGCAGATGGGGAAATGTTTATAGATTCCAGGATCCGGAGAAGAATATCAAAGTCTACTGAGGTAAAAGCACTACTAAAGTCAAGCAAAATTAAAAGTGTAAGAGATTTATTGTCCATGGCCCAACGGATATCATCGGTTACTTTAAGTAAAGCAGTGACAGTGCTATGTCCACGACGAAAGCCCGACTGATAAGTGGAGAGCAAGGAGTTAGACGATAAGAAGAGAGAGAGTTGACTATGGATGATGTGTTCCAAAACTTTAGAAAGAAAGGGTAAAATAGATATGGGACGAAAGTGGGACAAAGAAGAAGGATTAGAAACCTTAGGCAGAGGAATTATATATGCTTGTTTCCAAACTGAAGGAAAAGATGATGACGATACAGAAAAATTAAATATATGAGTAAGAATTGGTAGAAGTAAAGGTAGAACTAGCAAAATCATCTTCGCACATAGACCATCAATACCAACAGCATTTGAAGAGATGGCTAGGATGGATTTTTTAACATCTTCCTCTGTTACAAGGGAAAGATGAAAAGGGCAAACGTGCGGTTTCGGTATACCCGCCAAAGCGAGTAGTGTGTTGGATTTGATGTAAGGATCTAAAGTCATAGGAGGAGTAGCAAAGTGATTGTTTAGATCCTTTACTTTAACGTCATTGTATTCTAGGATCGGAGACCTGCCCACACCAACAGAACGAAGGAACTTCCACATCTCAGTAGAATTTTTTATTGTGTAGAGAGTTGTAAAAGTAGCGTCTTTTAGCATACCGACACAAGCGACTGCAGCGGTTGCGTAAAAATTTAAAACGATTTAAGTTATTTTCAGATGGGAGACGTTTAAACCTTTGCTTAGCTTTGTCCCTCTGGCCCATAAGTTCTCTTATATCTTGTGTAATCCAAGGTGCAGGATTACGCTTTATTTTTACGCGTTTGAGCGGGGCATGGTTATTGTATACCTTCAAAATTATATCATTAAAGTTACTAACCTTCTCATTAATATTAGTATTGTCAACAATATTTTTCTTTCCATAAATATTCTTCTTTCGTATATATGTCGATTTAAAATATTTAAAGTTAAGATAGCGTAGTGTTGTACCTTCCCAATAATTATCATTTGTAAATATGGGACATAAAGTGAAACCCGTTACGAAGAGTAAAAACTTTCATATAAATCAAACGCCTAACATATGAACGATATTAAAAGGTTTTACTTATTACTATAACATTTAATTATTACTAAATAATAAATATTTATTTTTATAACAACAAACCTATGAATTTTAGCAATGTAGTTGATTACAGTTGTGTATTTGGTAGCGCGGGATGGATTTGCAGTTTGCATTCAAGTGCTCGGGTTCGATTCCAGGAATATGAACACAAATTTTCTTCTTTGTCTTTTATATATTTAGATACATTTAAAAATTACTTTATAAGTAAAAAGAAAACAATGTATTTTTCAAACCCATGAATTTTAAATACGTAGTTTATTACAGTAGTGACTGAGTATTCAAACAACGTGTATTTGGATTTGACGAGGAATGGATTTTCAGCTTGCACTCAGTGCCCGGGTTCGTTTTCAGGAGTGTAAAGTCAAATTTTCTTTGTTCTTTTTTATATATTTAGTATTATTTTGTAGTTTGGTATATTAAGATAAATTAATTAAACACTTTTATAAATAAATAAATAAAGTTTGAAATGTAATATTTTTGACCGGAGAAAGAAAGTTGAAAATATCAACACGAAAGTTATTTCCATCCAAACCTCTACCAAATTTGGTTTGGATTTGCAGTATGCACTCGAAAGTGCCCGGGTTCGATTCCAGGAATGAGAAGTCAAATTTTAATTTTTCTTTTTTAAATTTGAATATTAGTTACTAGTTTAGTATATTTGGATTAATTAAATTAACATTTTTATAAATAAATAAAAAGTTTGAAATGTAATTATTTTTAAAGGAGAAAGAAAGTTGAAAATATCAACACTGATGTCATTGAGTTAAACAACACTAGAGGAACAAACCACATTACCGCGCGTCGAAAAATGTGTAACCACTATCCAAACGCGACGACGTAGCTTTGAAACTAATAACAATTTTAAATAAACATATATCTATCTCACTTACACAAGTTGCGAAAACAATATCGTCGCTATTTTCGTTTGCGAGATTAGATAAAGATAGAAACACAAACATGCAATGGCGGGTTGGTGGGGCTTACTATATGAAATTTTACCTAAAATACGCAATAAAAATTAGTTTTTTTAAGCTGCAGTTAATTGTTTTTATATTTTTTTTTTTTTTTTTTTTTTGCGCCCGAAGCAATTAAAGGGCTACCCTGTACGTAGGGAGGCGGAAAATGCATTACGCATACCACGATAGCCGGTCTATCGTGGTTATGGGGGACTCACTGTCCTACCGGGGGACCCTAAGTGATACCCCTAAAAACCGCCTTTAGGGACAGGCAACCGGCTGATTAAGCTCTATTGTGCCTTATCATGAGCGACCCTCTTTTGGGAAAAGAGGGCGCAGGCGGCTAAGTGCCGCTGAGGGAGTGCCTACGAAGGCAGATTAATGTCAGATATTACAATAATTTTATTTAATTAGAGTTGGCCTGAGCTGCCAGGAGACAGTTCAGGTCGTTTGAAAGTTTATTAGGCGGGTCCGAGAGAGAGTTTCTCGGCCTGCGGACACGATAGCGAGAGGGGGGTTGGGCTGCATAAGAAGCTGCCTCACGAATTAAGTGGTTTGGGTGCGACTCTGAGGCTTTGAAGAAGTTCTCAGAGAGTTTTTTAAGAAATTGCTGAATTGTTGGGAGCTCTAAGTCCCGATGAAGGTCGGCATTGCGGACGTACCACGGTGCGTTCGCAGCTCGACGACAGAATAGGTTCTGAACTATTTGGAGTTCATTTAAAATGTTAGGGTTTGCGTGGGCAAAGACGGGGCCCGCGTAGGACATGACTGGTCGTATACATACCTTATAGAGTGTACGCTTGTTTCGAAGGGACATTTTACTGTGTCGGCCCAACATACTGTTGAGCCTACTCAGATAAAAACGTGCGTGACGGGTTACTCTTTTGACGTGGGGCTTGAAAGTGAGCCCTGTGTCTAGAGTGACACCTAAATATTTGGCGGACGTATGCCAGGGGACAGGGGTCCCTAGCATACGTATTGGTGGAGTGTTTTTGAGACGGCGTCGTTTATAATCGAAGTGAACGGCGGAGCTCTTCTCCGGGTTCACATCGATGCGCCATTTTTTGAACCAAGCTCCTAGGTCATCAACTGACTTTTGGATCTTGTTCCGTATGAAGGGTAGTGAGACACCTTTGCAGTAGATGGCAGTGTCGTCTGCAAAGAGGGAGAGTTGAACACCTTTCGACGGGATGGGAATGTCGTTGGTGAATATGATGTACAGCAGAGGAGCAAGTACTGAGCCCTGAGGGACACCAGCCTTGATAGTTCGCTGTGAAGAGAGCGTGCCTTCGTGTCTGAAACGAAAGGTACGATGTTTTAAATAGGAGGCCACGAGACGAACTAGACGATCGGGGAGACCTATTTTATAGAGCTTGTAGATAAGGCCTGTGTGCCAGACTCTATCGAAAGCTTTGGCTATATCGAAAAAGACCGCGATGGTCTTATGACGACGAGGATAGAAACCGCTGAGGATATATTCCACAATGCGGTGAACTTGTTGGGGACATGAGTGTTTGGCTCGGAAGCCGAATTGATGGGGAATGATAAGAGGGTCGCCGTCTGTGGGAAACAGGTAGCGCCTCATACGACTTTGGATGACTCTTTCGAAGAGCTTGCCCATTGCCTTGAGGAGGCTAATGGGGCGATGGCTGGAGGGGGAGGTTGAGAGGCTTGCCTGGCTTGGGAATTCCAATCACAGTAGCCTCTTTCCACGTAGTGGGAAAATAACTAAGGTTGAAGCAGGCGTTGAAGATAATAGATAGAAGGGTTAACACCTGCTCGGGAAAGTGTTTGAGGGCTTGGTTGGAGATGCCATCCGCGCCCGGAGCCTTTTTAGGCTTAAGTCCTTTGATGAGGGATGAAATCTCATCATTGGACACAGAGATAGGTTCGGAGGCGGTAGGGGTGAGTTCCGGCGGCGGACCTCATCCTCTACTGCCTGGACGTGTGAGGGGTCAACAGGTTGAGAACTAGGGGAGCATTGATCGGCAATGCTATCCGCAAAGCACTCAGCCTTCTCCTCGTCCTCGAAGGCAACCGTGCCGTCGGGACGGGAGAGAGGGGGAGTGTGGGTGATAGCGTCTATGCGGAGGGCTCTAGCCATCTGATAGTACGCTGTGTGAGATGGAGTGATATTCTCCATGAGCTTACTCTTTTCGAGATCTTGAAATTCAGAGAGGCGGAAGCGGAGTTTTCGTTGAAGACGATTGGCCGCGCGCCTATATTCGGGGGTGGGATATTTTGCTGCTCTCCGGAAAGCAGCTTTTTTGGCTTTTAATAGGTTGCTAATATGTAGGGGAAGCCCACTATTGTTAGCAACCGGGACGACCCTTTCGTTCTCCTTAAGGGAGGATTTAATAAGGGTGGAGAGTGAGTCGACCGCGGTGTCGATTTTTTCGGGACTGTCTAAGTCCGACGGAATGGAGATGGTAGAATCCTGTGAGTCCAGAGCTTTAGCTAGGGACTCCTTGAATCCCTTCCAATTAGTGAAGGTTTTTGTGTGTATTGGGGGAGGTGGCTGATGGCCAAGAATGAGGGAGACCGGTCTGTGATCTGATCCTAGATCGTCTAGTGTCTCGATTGCTCTGAGGTTGAGAGAAACTCCTTGGAGTAACGCAAAATCTAACACATCGGGAGAGTGATCGGTGTTATCGGGAAAGTGAGTAACACCGAGAGGACTATGGACAGTGATATCAAGAGACTGCGTGATATCGAGCAGTATCTTGCCACTAGGGGACGTAGTGCGGCATGTCCATTCAGTATGCTTGGAGTTAAAATCTCCAAACATAATGACTGAATTGCCCAAGGATAAAATGGCTTCAAAATCTTTTTTGAGGGGATAGGTTCCTGAAGGGATGTAACAGGAGGCTATGAGGATGGACTGATGTCCAGTCATAGCTAGCTTGCATACCGTGGCTTCCATATTGGTAAGCTGCGGAGTAGAAATGGGCGAGCAATGAAGTGTCTTCTTGTAATAGATGGCCGTTCCGCCGCCTCGGCGGTCGGGTCTGTCATTACGAAGAAGAGAGAAGTTTCTAATAGAAAGGCCTCTAGTGTCCTTAGTTTTAAGATTAGTTTCCTGTAGGAGGAGGAAATCGACTTCATGATTTCGAAGAAAGAGCTTTAGCTCTGGGAGGTTATTTCGCAAGCCGCGAATATTGAATGATACAAGCGATAAACCCTTAGGTTTGATACGACCGTGGGATCTTGGTAGGTTAGTATTATTATCAGCCATTGAAGTTAAGTTAATTAAGTTAACTTAACTTACAACAGAGCAAGCAGAAGATCATTGTGTTCCGCAAGAGCGATGAGACGCTCTTGGGGGGACTTCGCCGCGCGCAGTTTGCGTGAGATTACTGTAATCTCCCTAACATCTATATTCCTAATCGCGGAATATAGTGTGTTGTAGTCATCAATTGTGGGCTCTGCCTCGTGTGCGTACGAGGTTGTCCGCGGAGGGTCTGCCTTTTTGGGCCCCCAGGGAAAGACTGGAGGCTGCATTGGCTTTGAGAAGCCCGGAGGGGGGCCGAATTATGCCCTGAGGGGGCCTAGGGGGACCCTGAGGGGGGCCTAGGGGGCCCCTGAGGGGGCCTGGGGGGACCCTGAGAGGGTCGAGGGAAGCCCTGGATAGGCTGAGGAGGGGCCCTGGCGGGGCCGTTGTTGGAGGGCCGGGAATGAGCGGTCATTCACCGGCGGTGGAGCTTTCCCTACTGGGGCGAGGTTGAGGTGCGCGTGGGCAACCCTTGTAGGGCGCCGGGTGACCTGTCTGGTTGCACAGGACACAGGCGGGCGGGGATTCGGCGTCTTTGGGCCGGGGACACTCTTTGGTGTTATGAGGCTCCAGGCACTTCACGCACCTGGGTGGGGCGGAGCAGTTGGCCGCCGCGTGACCATAGAGCTGGCAGCGGTGGCACTGCGCCGGGAAACCGGGTCTGTGTGGGGGCTCAACCTTCACCCTTGACAGGCCGCACACTGTGCGCACCTGCCGGAAGATGGCTTTCGCCTCCGGCACGTTGGACAGGATTATTAGGGCAAGGTTGTACCTCTTGCCCGTACGGTTGTGCATTTTGTGCACTGCTTCAACCGGGAAGCCTTGGGACTTAAGGTCCTCAAGTATCTCCTCGTTGGAGAACTCAAATGGGACGCCTCGGATGACGGCCCTGACTTTACGCTCTTCGGGGAGAGCGTACGTGTGGTAGGATACCCTTTCGGCTGTGAATAGCCGGGTAATTGAGCGGAAGTCCTCGATGGAGCTAGGGATGATTTTAATGGCCTCCGCGAGGTTGACTGCATGGTCATATTTGATGCCTGCGTCGTAGCAGGTCTTGGATAGCTGGGTGAATTTAGCCTTGTCTCTTAGGAAGACAGGAGGCGGGACTTGCTTCTTCGCCAGCACTGGGGCACAGCGAGAGGCTGGTTTAGATGGGGTAGGGATGTCTAACGACATCAGTGGGACGGGGGCAGCGTCAGGAGCTGCGGAGGTTGATGGAGCGGCAGGGGCCGCTGAAATAGGGGGGGTGCGTTTGATCGCAGCGCGCTTTCCGTTGCGCTTGGAGGTGACCGTGGTGAAGTTGGATTCATCGGTACCTTCGGAGTCAGAGGACTCCGATGAACCGGAGCCTCGGGTAGTGGCGGGCCTCTTCCGGGAGGTAGACGCCGAGGATTCGGAGCATGCGTACTCCATTTCTAAGGGGGCTGTCTGTAGAGGGGCAAAAGAGTTCCTCGTTTCGAGGTATGCCGCTAGTACTGGCGGTGGACGGTGTGCCTGAGGGGCAGGGAGGGGGAGCCTGGGCGGCGATGGTGGCCATGGCGGCGAGGACCGTGTCATTGTCGTTTAACCCGTATTGAGTAATGAGGGCGGCTAGGGACTCACTAAGACTGGAGTTGGCCATATTGGGTTGATTGAGATAAGATAATCTAGTAAAGAGGAGGTCGGGTCCCTGCTCTCGGTAGAACAGGGACTAGAACGCGAGACGTACTACAACACACTATGCGCGCAATAGTAGAAGTACAGAAAAAAAAAAAAAAAAAAATTGAAAAATTATAATGAAAAATTATAATGAAAAATTATAATGAAAATGAAAAGAAAATGAAAATAGAAAATGAAAATGAAAAATAAAAAAAAAAAATGAAAGCGGAGGTCAGTCAGACCTCCCTGCCCGAAGACAGGGGGGTAAGAGCTGTAGCACAAAAGTGACTCACCGGCAGCCTCGACGCTGTTCCGCGTGAGCAGGACAGCGGAGGCGCGTGAGAGCGCGACAGCACTACCGTACTGTACGGGAGCGCGGACCACCAGGAGGCGACCGTCCGAGAGCGGTGCCGCCGGCGGACTGAGCACTGCGTCAGCGCTGTACAGCGCGAGCGGGACAGCGGGGGGCGCGAGAGCGGGGAGCACTACCGTACAGGAACGAAAGCGCGGACTACCTGGATGCAACCGCTCGGAAGCGATGCCACAGGCGGAATGTTGTTGTTTTTATATTAAAAAAGTATATTTTATTTTAAAATCTTTATTGCGTCCCCTTAGAAAAAACTTCATCATTATGTGTACTTCTATTCATCTATAAGATGAATAGAAGTAAACATAATGATGAAATAAAACATATTTTAAAAGTATTTTTATTCTACTAATAAATCAAACGATAATAACTAGGTAATAAAATATAATTAATATAAAATTTATACGAAATTTTAATTAATATAAAATTATTAATATGAAATAAGTAGGTAATAAAATATATTTAATAGATATTTCATGAATAAACTTAAATAAGAATAATTAATTATTTTGTACGAAAGTTAAAACGTAGTTTTATTATAATTTTCAAAAGATTTAAAATCAGAGGTAACAAATTAACTTACTCCATTAATTATATAGTCTCCCATTAATGTAGGATAATCACAAATGCGGAAAAGTGGCAACATTGAACCTGAATGGCAATATTCGATAATTTTATTTAATTATTTGAGGTTTTTTACGTTTATATGAAAACATGAACTAAAAATTATGTGTTGAAAGTGATTCCGCTTGATTCATTACATTTTTGTGATTTTGAATAGCATTCTTTCACTACGCATTTACCAATTTTTTGTCGCGGATCAACTCTGTCGGCGTCACATTGAACACTGAATAGGGATGTTCGATGATCATCGATGTTCGATGATCATCGATGTTAGAAATTAAAACATCGATGTTTTAACATCGATGTTACCACACGTTAAACATCGAAACATCGATGTTGCCACATGTCAAACATCGATGTCAATGAACCAATAATCGATTAATAAGAACCTGTGAACAATGCGAACCCGCGAAATCAATATCAACTAAATATTTCATCTCCCACTAAAGGTTTAAAATTTTGAATTCTTAAATGCATCGATCACCTAAAAAAATATCATTCTGTTGTGTCAAATACCCTGTCAAGTGTTAACTGTAATGTCAGTTGTCACTGCTTTCGCTTTGTTATTATGGTGTCGTTGTCAATTGTCGCCTAATAACTATTCTATATAAATTGATATTCAAATTAACTCTTTTTTCCCTTGCTGT
Source organism: Parnassius apollo (assembly GCA_907164705.1). Lineage (NCBI taxonomy): Eukaryota > Metazoa > Arthropoda > Insecta > Lepidoptera > Papilionidae > Parnassius > Parnassius apollo. Next base: position 8,157,829 of record CAJQZP010001449.1, on the reverse strand, counting down.
CTATACACACATAATTTTGAAACAATATGTATCTACACAATTTAATTATATTTAGCTATTTTTTTGAGCTCGGGATAACAAGTTTATTGTTTGCTTGAAGTTTCTAAAAATAAACTACTCGGCGATCGTGAGCATAGACAATTTCACTTTATAGTGCATTCTACAGTGCATTTAATAAACGGCTGTGGATAATTACTGCTTGGGCTGCCTGATTAAAAATTGTGTGAACAAAGGTGACGGAAAAGTCTATTATTTTGTTTTTGTTAAGTTTGTTAATTTTTCCTCTATAATCACTTTTTTGTTTCGCGATAGGAGTAGTTAATATAAAACCTACGTCTAAATTGTATATTAGGATAGTATTTTTTTTAATACCAGATTTATAATTATATAGAAACATTTAAATATCAAAATAATAATATTCATCATTATCGGCAAAAACTATAACAAATTAACTAAACATTTATTAAGTTTTTCCCTTTTTTAAAATTACTGTTTCACACTAAACGTTTTATTAATTTCTTTAATTTATTAATAATAAACCGTAAACCGTGCCGTGTAGTGGCGGTTGAGAATATCCACTACCCCATATCTTCCCGTGGGTGTCGTAAAAGGCGACAGAGGGAGAGAGGCAGGAGATGGGCAGCAGCATCTTCCTGATAACAACTGTGACGTAATAAAAAACTGCGGTTGCCAACCCGCTCGCCAAGCGTGGCAACTATGGCAAATACCCCCCAATGAATAAATACACAAACAGACGGCCCCCAGTCCCCGGCGGCCCCGCTATTCCTGGCTACGGTGGCGACCATGGTAACGGCGGGGCAGGGGGTGCTAAGAATCTCCGGTGGAGGTTCGGTTGCCACCTACGACGACTCGACCTGGCAACATATAACGCACGCACCCTGAGGACTGACGAGAAGATACTAGAGCTGGAAGAAGAGGTAGACAAGTTGCGCTGGCATATTATTGGATTATCCGAGGTCCGAAGAGAGGGGGAGGACACGGCAATCCTCGAGTCCGGCAACTTGTTCTATCACCGGGAGGGCGACCATCTGTCCCAAGGAGGTGTCGGATTTATCGTCCACAAGTCTCTCGTCAACAACGTTGTAAGGATTGGGAGTGTGTCGACGAGGGTCGCGTACCTCATACTCAGAATCACCAAACGGTATTCGCTGAAGGTCATTCAGGTTTACGCACCAACCTCGGCACATCCCGATGAGGAGGTGGAGGAAATGTATGAGGATATTTCCAGGGCCATACATTCCTCCAAAACCCACTACACGGTGCTGATGGGAGACTTCAACGCAAAACTAGGCACAAGAGAAAGCGGTGAGCTGAAGGTAGGGAAATTTGGAGTAGGGCAACGGAACCGAAGGGGCCAGCAGCTGGCCGACTTTATGGAGAAAGAGGGACTCTTTATGATGAACTCTTTCTTCCAGAAGCGGCCCCACAGGAAGTGGACCTGGTCAAGCCCCGACGGTTCGACAAAAAATGAGATTGACTTCATTATGACGACCAGACGCCAACTGTTCAGTGATGTCTCAGTGATCGCAAGGGTGAAAACTGGCAGCGATCACCGAATGGTTAGAGGCACACTGAACCTAAACGTTAAGTTGGAGAGGTCTCGTCTAATGAAGTCAACGCTCCGTCCCCCTCGTGCTCTAATCCAGAATCCCGAAACCTTTCAGCTCGAGTTACGTAACCGCTTCCAGTGCCTAGAAGATTGCAATGCAGTGGACGATATGAACGACAAGCTCGTGGAAACTGTCCATGCGGTCGGAGCTAAGTTCTGCAAGACCCGCCGCAGAAGAACACAAAAACTCTCCGATCACACTCTTAATCTCATGGCTGTTAGACGGGAGATGAGGCTGCAATCGTCAACAGATTTGACAGCATACAGGCAACTGAACAGACAGATCTCCAAATGCATGCGGCGAGACTTACGCAACTTTAATACTTCTCGTATTAAAGAAGCGATCGAGCGGAACCAGGGCTCCAAAGTCTTTGCCAGAGATCTGTCTGCCAGAGATCTGTCTGCCAGAAAGATCCAACTGTCAAAGCTGAAGACTGAGTGTGGCAACATCGTTTCCGGGACACCTGAGATTTTGAGTGAGATTGAGAGGTTCTATGGGCAGCTGTACACATCATCGTTGGAGCCACACGTAAGTGTGAGTAACGATCCAAGAGCAAGTCTTATCCGACACTATTCCGATGATATCCCGGACGTCAGTCTGAGCGAGATTAGAATGGCTCTCCACCACCTTAAAAACGGCAAGGCCCCGGGCGAGGATGGAATTACAGCGGAGCTTCTGAAAGCGGGTGGAAAACCGGTACTTGAAGTCCTTCGGAAGCTCTTCAATTCCGTCCTCCATGGTGGCACTACTCCGGAGGCGTGGAGCAGAAGCGCGGTGGTTTTGTTCTTTAAGAAAGGCGACAACGCTCTCTTGAAGAACTACAGACCGATTTCCCTTCTGAGCCGCGTCTACATGCTATTTTCGAGAGTCATTACGAATCGTCTCGCACGCAGACTCGACGACTTCCAGCCTCCCGAACAAGCCGGTTTCCGAAAAGGCTTCAGTACCATAGACCACATACATACTCTGCGGCAGATTGTACAGAAGACCGAAGAGTACAATCTGCCACTTTGCCTGGCATATGTGGACTATGAGAAAGCCTTTGATTCCGTCGAAATTTGGGCGGTGCTACAGTCCCTTCAGCGGTGCCAAGTTGACTGTCGGTACATCGAAGTGCTGAAGTGTTTGTACAGTAGGGCTACGATGGCTATCCGAGTACAGAACCAGAGTTCGAAACCTATCCAACTGCAGAGAGGTGTAAGACAGGGTGATGTTATATCCCCGAAACTCTTCACCGCTGCGTTGGAAGACGTTTTCAAGCTACTGGACTGGAAAGGATACGGTATTAACATCAATGGCGAGTACATCACTCACCTTCGATTTGCCGACGATATAGTCATTATGGCAGAATCGCTGGAGGACTTAAGCATTATGCTCAATGACCTCAATAGTGCCTCCCAACGGATAGGTCTTAAGATGAACATGGACAAAACAAAGATCATGTTTAATGTCCATGTCACACCTATGCCGGTAGTTGTTGGGAGCACTATGCTCGAAGTTGTTGACGAGTACGTTTACCTGGGACAAATAGTCCGACTAGGTAAGTCCAACTTCGACCGAGAGGTCAATCGACGGATTCAACTCGGCTGGGCAGCGTTCGGGAAATTACGACATATCTTCTCGACAGGTATACCTCAATCTCTAAAAACTAGATTGTACAACCAGTGCGTGTTGCCAGTGATGACCTACGGATCTGAGACGTGGTCCTTCACTGCTGGCCGTATGAGGACGCTTAAGGTCGCTCAGCGAGCTATGGAGAGGGCTATGCTTGGAGTTTCTCTGCGTGATAGACTCAGAAATGAGGATATCCGCAGTAAAACCAGAGTGATCGACATAGCTCAACGGATTAGTAAGCTGAAGTGGCAATGGGCCGGCCATATAGCTCGAAGAACCGATAACCGATGGGGAAGAAAGGTTCTCGAGTGGCAGCCTCGTACCGGTAGGCGTAGTGTAGGGCGACCCCCCACTAGATGGAGTGACGACCTGGTAAGACATGCAGGAAGTCGATGGATGCAGGTGGCTCAGGACCGTGCTTTGTGGCATTACTTGGGGGAGGCCTATGTTCAGCAGTGGACTTGTGAGGGGCTGTAATGATGATGATGATGTAACCGTAAACAACACTACTAATTTTTTGTTCATCTAATTTTAACCTACTAAATAGATACATGTGCTATAACATCGATAATGGCCAACATCGATGTTTTAAGTAGGATAAACATCGAACATCGATGTTAAGCTATCGATATCAACATCGATATCATCATCGATGTTTCTGTAACATCGATCATCCCTACACTGAACCACAGAATAAATAATAGTACTATGTAACTTAAATGACGTTAGCTACGCATATGGCTGTGGCCATATGTGCAGTGGTAACGCTTTGGCGCGGTTATTACTGATCTAGTGTAATATATAAATCAATGACTGGTGTTATTTCTAATGCATAGGTACCTACAACTTTTCTAAGCTATAATAATTTATAATAATAAAAAAAATAAAAATACCTTATGTTTTTGTTAAAAAGACCAAGGCTTAAAGATAATAAACATGACGAAATAACAGAATCATCTGAAAATTGCGATGTGACTTATCACAAGAAAGAATTTAGTTTCCTTGATTTTGTTTATAATAAATAGTAATTATAATGATGTATGAACGTTAGTTCTTTTACTTGTAGCTTAACAATTTTTAAAAGTCAAATACAAAAAAATAAACGAAATGCAAAATTACATATAGCTATCTTGTGAACCAGAGAACTATTATAAGCTCAATGTGAAATTATTGATATAAGTAAATATTTTTCATCGAAGCATGTACTGGAAGAAGCTTATAGTATACGGGTCTCATAACGATTTATAAAAAACGTGAATTAAATAATGTAATTCTAAGAAAAACCCTTATGTAAATCATAAAGATGTATTAAACGGCGCCACTTGACATTTTTTTATATAGATCTTAAATAAAATGTTTTTTTTTACCTTGTTTTTAATTTCAAATCAGTTTTATTTCAAAATCACCCACATCCTTAAATCAACACTGAAATCAAATAACAAAAAAGTAACACTCAAAATAATTTCATTGTCCCATAGATCTATGTTTTGCTTGTTATCTTATCTATTATAATTATAACACTCGGGTACGTAGTACTATTATTTATTCTGTGACTCGGGCTATGGGGTGTAGAAGTAACTCGGGCGCAACCTCGCTAATGCGTTAGCTTAAGCCGGGTTTTCACTATACGAGTACTCTCGGACCGAGTGCGCTCATACGAGCTAGATCGTATAGGAGTCCACTCCGAACTGGGTTGCCACGTTACGAGTTCATCAGAGCCAAAGTAGCATTTAATTTTGTCTCTTTGTAAGCGATGACGACTGATCAACTGCTGAGAGGTATGTTGAGGTTATGAACGATGCGTTGTATTGCAGCATTTCGGGCATCTTTTTTTATATTCAGTTAATTTCACGTTCCACAATACTTCTTCCGCTTCATATAGTTCCACAAACCTCAGAGTAACATGTTTGTTCCACTTTTTTAGTTGGCGCCATTTTTTCACCATAAAACTATCCGAGTGTTCTCGTAAAAATAGAACCTCATCCGACTCCACTCTAATCGGATGACGCTGTCCGAGTACGCTCGGATTACGTGTTTACACACTACGAGTAGCGTCCGAGTAGTAGTAGTAGTAGTAGTAGGCATCCGAGCTAATGGTGGTTAAAATAGCGCATAGCGCCATATTATAGCGCGCTATCTGTTCATAACACATAGCGCGTGTTATGTAAGTAGTTGCCATGGCGCTATTGCGCTATGGCGTTTGGCGCTATCAAGTATTATTAATGTAAATAAAATATAGATACAAAAGTGTATATAATAGTGTATGTAAATAATAGATTTTTATAAATACAATAAATAAACTTTTAAATACACCTTTATTTGATTTATAATTTATATAAAGGTTCAAATAATGTTTACATCAATTATAATAAGAAATAATTAATTTTATTTCGATTCTAAAAATAAAATTAATTCTATTTTAAATAGTACATAACTTAAAAATATTTTTAGGATTATAGAAATTAGTGGGCCTGAAAATTATGAAAATGCGTGCATTGGTTTTTCTTTACCGCTTTATTTTATTTTAGTCTAAAATGTGACTTATTACGAAATAATTTTCTTATATAGCACGCGATCTATCCAATGAACGACATGTAATGAATTTAACGTGCTAAGAAATATAACGTGCTGTAAAACTTAACGTGCTTACCGGCCTCCTACACGCTTTCTTATAAATAGCGCGCTATAACATAGCGTATTTAATAGCGCGCTAGAAATTTATAGTTTATAGTCTGTAGCGTGCTATTGATTTATAGTCGTTTTGAACAACTTTAATCCGAGCGCACTTGGTCCGAGAGTACTCGTATAGTGAAAACCCGGATTTAACCTCACTGTCCGTAGATGGCGTTCACTTAATTGTGTAAATGTGTGCGTGCAGCATTCAAGGTCACTTGGCTCTTGTTGGCTCTTGTAGTCCCCTTAAAATGAGCGTTTATGTACACAATACACTATACCTACATACTAGATGTTATTAAATAAGCTCTAATTTTCGAAACAAAAAAACAATAAACCCGTGATCATGGGTGCTGTAAAGCACCCGAAACGTTGGGAATTAAAAATAAATTAATTAAACGTATAAATATTTTTATTCAATGTCTAGAGTTGGTGTAAATATAAGAAATCATTTAATAAAATTTTAAAGTTATGAATCAAAAATATTTGTGCGCCATCTACACATCAATGGTGTTGATAAGCACTATTTTAAGTTAACTCTGATGCTGTAGTACCAATACAGATGTCACTTTAACAAAAATCATTATTTTTAGTACTAAAAATACTACTTTAGACTTTATTCACTAATTAAAAATGTTTTTTTTTATTCAACCGAAACTTAAATAAATACATTTAAACTGTTCTGCCTCATCAAATATATAATAGATTTTTTTTTAAATTAGTCACCATAGAAACCGCGTCACAGCTTTTTTGACATTGACATTTGAGTTTGACATGTGGGGAATTAGAATTTAGAATGTTTGTTTTGTGTAAATTGAATTTACAATAAATTAATAATGAACGATAAAGCTGTAAATTGTGTTGGAAATTATAATAATTTTAATTCATCTAATTGCATCAAAAGTAAAACATATTCTTATAAACCACGAACCTTGAAAAAGGTTATACCTTCGAAGAGTTTCATTCAACGATGCAGTGGTGACAGAAAAGGATGTTCCACTGGAACCATAAGCCATCTAGACAAAAAATCTGTTGGTAAACCAAAAGTAACCACAAAGTCTGATCAGACTTTTAACAAGAATGCACCAAAAAAGATTGTGAAACCAGACCTTTGTAAGCAGTGTGGAGATGTCGATGAAAAAGTCAAAGGAGGGACAAAGCAATTAGAGGTAAATGAATTGTCTGACCATTCTAAAACACCCATCGCATGTGATGGTAATACCAAATTTCATAAAAATACATCGAAACATCAAATGGAAAAGATATGTTCAAGGTCAGCAAATAATGAAGGATACAATCATACAGTACAACAGTATTACAAAAATGAAAATTTTGCATTATCATCCGAATCAGTTCATGTAACTCCAAGTAAAAACAAAAGGAAACCACCATTAAGCACAATAATTGAATCTTCAGAAGTGTCTATTTCTGAAGGAAACACTTCAAAAGCTGTGCTATATGAAATATACCCCGAGTCAAATGATGAGGAGGTGGGATACTTTGACGTAAACAGATGGGACAATATAAAGGAAATTAAAGAATTCCGACAGCGAAATTATTTTGAATGTCACTCAGCTAAATCTAGAATTAAAGTTAAGGATGACACTTCAATTTTAGGTGAACACAAATGTCTATACAGATTCTATTTGAATGATAGGTTATTCCCCGTCCCATTGAGTACAGATTATCACAATAATATAAGATGCATTGAGTGTAAGTTACCATTAGAAGAGGCAACAAAGATAAATAAACCAAATTCACAAAATTCTATTAATGGGACTGTTCAAGCTAAAATTAAATTAAATGATAAAGTACAGGATATGATACTTATGCTGCCAGTAAAAGAACCCTTAATAATTAAAGAGAAAAGAAAGGAAATGCAAAATATAGTTGACCCTGAAGTGCTATATTTTGGGATCATAAAACTAAATTCTACTGGTGATTCAGTGTTCAGAAGCACTTGCCCCACAAATTCGCTTGCATTAAAATACCAAAAAGGATATAGGGAATTAGTAAATAATGAGGTTTATAAGTATGAATGTGTAAATGAAGGGGATGTTATTATAATTTAATTATTTAATACATAGATACATAGCATTACAGGGAGTAATGGCAGTGTAAGTATATCTACTACCCCATATCATTCTGTGGGTGTCGTAAGAGGCGACAGAGGAAATCATATTAGGAGTAGCAGCGTCTTCCTAAAAACAAATAAAAATAAACAACTGCAGTTTCCGACCCGCTTGCCAACAGTGGTAAATATGGCAAAAAAAAAACTTATGAGGCAATTTAGGCAATACTATTATTCAGTATTAGACTTTTATAGGCTGTAATGATAACAGTAGCATTACACCTGTTATCCATATGAGGGTAGGCAGAAAGACTAGTGTGCTACTCTGACAACGCTTAGCCAACAAATATAGGTTAAGTTGGAAAATTGTGAAAGAAGTGATAAGTGTCCAGCCCACAAACACAATATCCCATTAATCGCCTTTTATAAAGTAAAGGGCAAGTAACACAGTTAGCACATTTTTTTTGTTAAAGTCACTCATAAACATGGCACCTATGGCAACCCAGCTTTAGTCGTAATTATTTAATTTATTTTTTATATAATGTATGTTTCAAAAAAGAGTATTTGTAGCACGGGGGAAAAGCTCTTGTCTGCAAACTTAATATTGTGCAAGCAGACCATGTTCGATCAATTGATATTATTTTGAGAGGTTAGTTTATAATTATTTATTACCACATGATCTGCTGTAAAGAATAATTTCATAAATAAGCTTGCATGTCTAAGATAATATAATTTGAGCACATGAAAGTCTACAAGCGTTGAGGCAATATGGAAGATAATTTCTAGCACTAAAAACCTCAGACATAACATGAGGCAAGTGCTCAACAGTGGGATGTATCTAGGCTGCTTTCTTTTACAGACTATTATACATTATGCAGAAATAAGTCAAATCACAATCACAAAATGTCAATTTTAGATTGCAATTGCCTGTTTCTTCATCATCACATCATCTATATTACAGCCCATGACAAGTCTTCTGCTGAACATAAGCCTAGGAATGCTACAAAGGTGGACTTGTGCCACCTGCATTGTATCACTGTTGTATCACTATTTTATATTACCTATAATATTTCTGTTTCTTTTGGTCACAAATATTATCTAACAGACATAATATTCTTGGGGGTAGTTTTTAATATATTTTTCCTTGGGAACTTTTTAAATTATTAATACAATACTATTATTAACATGCATCAACTTGCATTATTAAATAATACTCATTACTTAGAAATTGACCATTTGAAGACTGGATCAGTTTGGCTTATTAATGTATTAATAGTATTATGAGTTTACCTGATTAGTTTATTACTAATATTTTTATTTATTAATTATTACTATTATTATTAATATTATTACTATTATAAAAGACATTAAATAACATATTAAACATGACAACATTTTTTTTTATTTTGGTGATCATCACCTATGATATACACCAATAATATTATGAATATTACTATGAGTATTATGTATGTTCTTTGATTTACTTAAAGAAGAGAACACGGGTAGATTTAATTGAAAAGTATCCATTAATAATAATGATAGAAATAGAAATATATTTATTTGCCAAAAAATAAAAAAACATTATTTAAACACTATAAATGTTTTTGCACTAAACTAGAGGCTTATCACAGGTATTAAGTACCTCACCAATTGATAGACAACTTTTACAAAGTTCAGGACACCGGTTTCAGTACAAATACAAAGTGTCCTAACTAAATTTAAATAAGATGTAAATGAAGTAATTGAAAAGAACATTTTTACTTAAGAAATGTTTATGTTTTGAAAAAAAAATAGCTCCAGTTGATTTTTTGTATTAGAACAGTCATGAAACTTGACACAAAATAGAAACTTTTTTATGGAATATGAAAGACAAGCGAACACACAGTCCACCTGAAGGTTTTTTTTCTATATGAGAGGGCAAAGGAGCTTGTGGCTCAACTGATAGTAAGTGACTACCGCCGCTCATGACTAACTTCATTACCAGGTGAATCGCAGTTTGGTTGCCAAGACTTGTAAAGTAGACATTTACATCTATCCTAGGTTAAGAATCAATGCAGATGCTTTGTGACCCCTGAGGACTAATATGGAATGCCACACTTCCAGTTAAAAGCATCTACGGTTCTCTACACTCACCACACGAAACACACCAGCTTCGAGCTGATATTTTACGCTGGTATTATGTGAGAACGTGGTCCGTTCCCCGGTCGAGCCGACACATTCGTGCTTTCGACAAATACAATCAAAATGTTGTGGTAGCATTACTAATTACCACGTAGAACAAGACCACAAAAAGTGGTTGTATATATATATTATTTTTATAGAAGAGGGGGCAAACGAGCATGTAACTCACCTAATGGTAAGTGACTACCGCCGCCCATTAACATCCGCAAGACCATCGCGATGCCGGCCTTTTTAGAAGCTCTTTTCTTAAATGTAGGGTCCCTAAGTCGTATCGGTCCGTAAGAATCACCGGTGGTAAACAATTCCTCAGAGAAGTTGTACGAAAACTTCTAGTAAAACGCCAGTGAATCGAGCTGATCAGAAAGAACTCGGTCGTCGACGATTCGAACTGCTCTGCGCTGGATGTCTCATCCGCATCCATTGATTTGTAACAATGTTTGTTTATTGTATACTCTTTTATCGATTTGACGAGGTCATACTACGCATTAAATTCTTTCTTCTCGTGTGAAAGCTTCGAACCAACCTTTTGAATTTTTTTATCGGAGTAGTACTTCATTACTGCCTCGTTCCTCCAGTGATCGTAAACGTGATTGGTGTTCATCACCCTCCGGGTTCGAATTCCGGGTCGAGCTAAAATAAGTTATTGGGTTTTTCTTAGAGAAGTCGGGAAAATGGCAGTGTTTTCCCCCGTAACTCGAAAACCCTTGGTCCTAAATCTGGTCCCTCAACGCTCATGTCGGAAAGCCGTCCCAATGAACTATGAGAGTGAGAGAACAGAGAGTACACCTGTGCTTGCACACAGACTTGCGAACTATAATTATGTCCTGCGCAGGTGGCTAGTCTCCGTTCAGACTACCCGTTGTGACCGAAATTCAGTCTGGAAGACATTAAGTAAAGTGGATGGACCATGGAAGGCCATGCTTCTTCGAAAGCCAATTATTAAAATGTCGTAATTATTGCCGTGTGATGACATTCCTTCTACTTAAACACCGATCGAACTGAAAATCACAGACGCGGCGGCGAATCGCTCGCGCTACTATTTTGGCAGTACGGTCCCTCGCTTCATTGATTTCGGGAATCGACGACGTTAAAATAAGGTGGGTGTACCATGGAAGGCCACTCTAACAAATAAACAGTTATTATTCGTTTATTTACTGGATAAATGAAACTAACAAATATTTAAGTAATACTTTGTTTTATTACGTAACATATAAACCACTTCTTTTTATTGTAGATTTAATCGCTGTTTATTAAACTTTAGTGTCAAAAGACTGATTTATTATAATGACCTTCTAAGAAGCCTTGTTCTTAGCAAGGCAATTTGGAAGAGTTCAATTAATTTTGATTAAATATACAATAACAACAAAAAAAAATGTGGTTTATATGTTATGTAATAAAACAAATTATTACTTAAATAATTTGTTAGTTTCATTTATCCAGTAAATAAACATATAATAACTGTTTATTTGTTAGAGTGGCATTCCATGGTATACCCAACTTATTTATAATTTCGTTCACATCTTTGTGACAAAAAATTGGAAGCACACGGCAATAGTAGCCTCAGTACAACCTAAGTAAGGCGTAGCGTAACGTCTTATTTTCTACTTTTATTGTAAACGGAGTCTCCATTTCTTTTAATTATTTTTTTAATAAAATAAGGATGACCAGCGAGAACACAGGCGACCTGATGGTAAGTGAACGCTGTGGCTAATATACATCTACATCTATCCTCATTAATGCAGATACGTTGTCACCCCCTGAGGACTAAGATGTCTCTTAAAACGGGTCTCCGGTTCCCTACACTCACCATACGAAACACAGCAGCATTAAGCTAATTTACGCCGGTATTCTGTCTGAGCGTAGTTCTCCCCCAGACGAGCCGAACCTAATATAGCTCAACATGGCTTTACCACGTTAAAGTTTTCTACTCGAATAAATAATCTGATAAAATTACATAGTTTGTTTCTTAAATTTTAACTTTTAATACCATCGTGCTTTCATGTCATGTCACATTAACTGGAACAGGACCTAGGCATCAGCTTCTTCCTGACAACTTAAAATAATAAATAACTGCTACAGCTAACTTATAATGCAAAATGAGGAAGGCCTATGTTCAACAGTGATATTTGTAGACTGTAACGATGTCATTTCTGAATTAGCGGTCAGCCATCGCAGAGTCTATTTATTTTCTCCTCATGATGCCTCGTTTAGCGACAAAACACGTAAGTATAAACGGTGGTGTATCTTTCTTAGTGGAAAGTGATGTTAAGATTAGGGGTGACAGCACGCAATTGAAGGAGGGATACACTACAAACCGGGTAAAACACATCATTTTTGTTTGCTCGTGGATCTAAGCTAATTAAATTTTAAGATTTTTAAGCCGTGGCGAAAGTCAACCAGGAGAACTTGAACTTAAAGAGTGTAAATTTAAATCGTTACAACCTGCAATATCTTACCATTACAACCTACTCAAATAACATTTATTTTTATAGAATTAGGGTCACAAACGAGCACACAGTCCACATCATGGTGAGTGTATGCTATAGCCCGTAGACATCTACATCTATCCTCGATTAAGAATTAAAATGGCGATGCGTTGTCACTCCTGAGGACAAAGAAATGATTCGTTTCTAGTAAAAAGGTTCTCCTGTTCTCTACACTCACCATACGAAACACAGCAGCATTAAGCTGTTATTTCACGCTGGTATTCTGGTCACATTCGTGTTTCAACTATATAGCTGCAGCATGGATCTACAGAATATCAACGTGTAATGGAATCATAATACTGTTCTGCGTATCGAAAACCAAATACCCCTTTTACCGTTAACGAGGCATTCCATCTTAACTCTCAAGGGTGACAGAGCATCTGCATTTCATTATCTGCATCTGCATTTCAAGTAACAGCATCCACTTACCGTCTGGTGGACTGTGTACTCCTTCGTCACCCTTATTTCTATCAAAAAAATTATTCATTGCCAGTGCACAATTTCTTATGAAACTTTATACTATTAAATTCATGATCTTCATGTGAAATTTTATATTGAAAACAAAACTTTTACGGTCATCGATTGTGGCCGAAAGCCGTCAGTAGGTCACAACGCTAAAAAAATGTCCTTGAAGCTCCATCCAAATCAAGTTAACAACATACATGTAGAAATACTTTTAAGAAATTTGTTATTGTTTTTAACCGAAATTCGTTTTATTTTTCATCACACAATAAATAATTTATTCAAGAATTAAATGATATTAAACTAAAACCTTCAAAAGTTTTTGATCTAACTTTATACTTCCTATAAACGGGCCTCCACTTACTTCCGAAACAGTTATTTAACAATTATATTTAAGTAAATTGTAGATATTCTAAAATTAATAAAAATTTCATATAAAATATCATAATTTAAATGTCATAATAATATTACTAATTGTCAACATTTTCAGTGTCCTTGTATGGTTCTATACGTGGTAGAGCCATGCTGCAGTTATATTAGTAGTATAGTTGTAACACGAATGGGTCGGCCCGACCGGGGAAGGACCACGCTCTCACAGAATACCAGCGTAAAGTAGTAGCTTAATGCTTCTGTTTTTCGTATAGTGAGTGTAGAGAACCGGAGACCCTTTTTTACTGGAAACGAGGCATTCCAATATAGTCCTCACGGGTGAAAACGCATCTGCATTTTGATTTGTAATCGAGGATAGATGTAGATGTCTGTGGGCCGCAGCAACCCTACCATATTAAAAAATGGTTCTTGTTTTGACCGCTACCGTAACAGCCTATGTCCACTTCTGAACATAGGCTTATCCCATAGATTGCCTCTTATGGGGATATTTACCATAGCTGCTACGCTTGCCAAGTGTTATGACAACCGCAGTTGTTTTGCGTTATTAGGAAGATGCCGCTGCACATCATGTGACTTGTTCATATCTATCGCCTCTTGCGGAAACCACGCGATGATATGCGGTAGCGAATATTCTTATACCGACACTACAGGGTAATGTTTTGAACTAATTAAGACCAAATGTATAACAACAAGAATAGCGAATAAATTGAACTGAATTCTTCCGTCGCGCTACTTTAGTGCGTGTTGGCGGAATCTATAATCATCATCATCATCATTACAGCCCTTCACAAGTCCACTGCTGAACATAGGCCTCCCCCAAGTAATGCCACAAAGCACGGTCCTGAGCCACCTGCATCCAACGACTTCCTGCATCTTACCAGGTCGTCACTCCATCTAGTGGGGGGTCGCCCTACACTACGCCTACCGGTACGAGGCTGACACTCGAGAACCTTTCTTCCCCATCGGTTATCGGTTGTTCGAGCTATATTGCCGGCCCATTGCCACTTCAGCTTACTAATGCGTTGGGCTATGTCGGTCACTCCGGTTTTACTTCGGATATCCTCATTTCTGAGTCTATCACGCAGAGAAATTCCGAGCATAGCCCTCTCCATAGCTCGCTGAGCGACCTTGAGCGTCCTCATACGGGCAGCAGTGAAGGACCACGTCTCAGATCCGTAAGTCATCACTGGCAACACGCACTGGTTGTACACTTTAGTTTTCAGAGATTGAGGTATACCTGACGAGAAGATGTGTCGTAATTTCCCGAACGATGCCCAGCCGAGTTGAATCCGTCGATAGATCTCTCGGTCGACGTTGGACTTACCTAGTCGGACTATTTGTCCCAGGTAAACGTATTCGTCAACAACTTCGAGCATAGTGCTCCCAACAACTACCGGCATAGGTGTGACATGGACATTAATCTATAATCACTGTCCTTGAAATATTATATAGCTCAGTATTTCCCACGATGTTTTCCTTAACCGCGCAATTAACAACTTTAATACATTCCAACAGGGATGGAAGCTAGATAACTCGTGTACTATTAAATTTACATGTATACACACTAACATAATTAAAATTGAAGTGTTTACCTGTAATATTAAAGTAGCTGGCCTCTTTGAAGCTCACGGGGATATTTGAACGCTAAATAACATTTTTTTTTTGAATTTTTATGTCTTTATGCCAATGTGATGAAACTTTACAAACAAAAAGATATCATGGCTAGGAGGGATCTAGTTTATATTTTATACGAAAAACTTAACAGTTTTTTTTTTCAAAAACGAAAATTTGATGAAATAAATTATCACCGATTATCTTAAGTTTAAATAACGCCACATCAATGGATTATAATAATAATAGAATATAGATATTTAATTCTGATGTGTTTTATATTTTAAACTCCGCCTGGGCTTCGCACGGGTGATTTCTGAATCTCGACAACTAGTCAGCGCCACCTACTGGGTCAGAATATTAATCTAAACCATGTAAGGACCCATTCAAACATACACAAAAAATTCATCAAAATCGGGCAAGCAGTTTTCTAGTTTTAGCGAGACTAACGGAGAGCTCTTGATTTTTATCTATACGGAGATTAATAAAAAAGTGTTTGTTTTTCTTTTTTATAGAATAAGGATTTTATAGAATAAGGACATACGAGCACACAGTCCACCTGACATTTATCCTCAATTAAGGATCAAAATGGTCTCCGGTTCTCTACACTCACCATACGAAAAACACAGCAGCGTTAAGCTACTATTATACGTTATATATAGTAGTTATATATTGTAAGGAACTGCAATGATGATGAAAAATTATTGCATGGATATTGTATGATGATGTCGTAAATGGAGGAGAAAAGCTTTTTTGGTATTGCCCCACAAAATTATAATAATTTACCTGATACAATAAAAAATACGAACTTATTTAAATTTAGGAAGTGCTTAATGAATTATTAACAGAGAAATATTATAAAATTGACGAGTACTTGAATGATAATTTTGACTAAACTTTAAATTATATTGACTAATTATATTATTTTGTTATTGTCATCTATTTAATTTTATCAATATAGAATCTTAATTAGTGTTACAATTTCATTATTTTTTATTCTATTTTATTTTTATGGCATGATTACACACACTTATATTTGTTATCTTTAAGATTAAAACATTGCGGACTAATAATTGTAACCCTCGGGAGAACTTAAATGTTTAAACCTACCTATGTTTGACATATAAACTA
Organism: Parnassius apollo; assembly: GCA_907164705.1. Taxonomy (NCBI): domain Eukaryota; kingdom Metazoa; phylum Arthropoda; class Insecta; order Lepidoptera; family Papilionidae; genus Parnassius; species Parnassius apollo. The sequence continues at coordinate 8,141,579 of CAJQZP010001449.1, read as the reverse complement.
TTCTGATTCTGGAGGATTGACCAAGCCTATGAAGTATATATTTTGTTTTTTAGGTAGCTGACCTTGTTCGTGCGAAGTTATAGGAATATTTCGACCAAACAGTGCTGACGTAGTCTCCACACAGGATTTGCGTAATTTCTAAGTTTATTAAAGACTATTTATATGCGTAAGAGACTGTGATAAGTCATTATTATGGAGGATTTGAAATGTAGCATTAAAAATTCCAAGAAACAAATTTTGACACTGGCAAAATATTTATCCATAATTTTAAAAACAAAATGGTACATTCAAAAAAATACTCATAAAACTTAAGATGGCGGCCACGGTTTAACGTGTTGCGCTACAACATTATAAATAGACAGTATCCTTTAAAATTGTATTCTAAAAATTACTTCAGTACATATAAAAAGTAAAGTAAAGTTATGGCCTTTATTCGTCCCACAGATAGGAACAGGGTTCCTTTCGTTTCTAAGAGCTTTAGGTCATGGAAGAGTCCGCTTCGTTGCCTCAATGCGTGTTGAGTGTTGAGGAACTTCACGTGTGTCGTTATAACAAGATAAGGTGACAAAACACACAGTCCACCTGATTGAAGGTGATTGCTGTGGCTCATAGACATATTATACATCTCAATTACGAATCAATATGCAGATACGTTGTCCCCCGCGAAGACTAAAATGGAATGCCTCGTTTTTAGTAAAAATGGTCTCCAGTTCTCTACACTCACCATACGAAACACAGCAACGCTAAGCTGGTATTTTACGCTGGTGTTCTGTGAGAGAATGATCATTCCCCGGTCGAGCCGACCTATTCGTGCTACAACTATGTACTACTAATATAGCTGCAGCATGGCTCTACCATGTAATTTATTTCACTCACGTTGTTATCATATTCCTTCAAGAACGTGGTAAATTGCAATATCAGTGGTACCGTCTGATGAAATCAATGTTGCCCTTTCTGCCTATAAGCACAGTCTATAAATCTTTTATTATACTGTGCTATATGCATACTATTATTTATTCTGTGCTATAGCACAGAATAAATAGTGGTACTACGTACAGAAGTTGCACTCCTTTGATGTCGACTGCTTACCGACGTTTAATAGCCTACATTATTATTATTAATCAGATAAATCGCACACGCAAGTTAAATAAAACTTTATCGCTGCGCGCTAGTGTCCATATTACTTTGCATCTATTTCTCACGGTGGACTTAAGGGTTATTAAGGGATGTCAATAGAAAGTAAAAAAATACATTGCGAAATGTTAATTATGTTACTTAGGTGAAGTACTAACTAATATTCTGACTATGATTGAACCATACTTTCGCCCACATGTGAGTTCTGAGATGCCTAACGCATGCAAATTGCAAGGTCATTCGTCGGGAATCGTAACGCTTGGGAGAAATAGGTAGACAGTGTAAACAACAAATAAACCTGAAATACGATTTCTAACAGAAATGTGATCTATTCTATTTAGTTAAAAATCTTGTTAGTATACAAAGTTTTAATTTCAGTATTTTGTGTTATTATAACTCAAAATATTTTAATTACAAAAGACAAGTATAGATATGTAAGTAAATACTTGGATAGTGAAGTAAATTTTAACAAATTTTTGTAATGAAGTACTTAGGTATTTCTTCTGTAGACCAAATTATTACTTAATTCTTTTTTGCTGTGAGTACCTATCTAACAAAAAAATTAAATAAATTTTTTAACCTTTCATAACTTCCTTAGAAGGAATTCTATGTTAAAAATATTTTGTGTTTTAAATATATAGATTGACTTGGCCATCGCATGAAAACACAATGTATCTCACAAGTAATACATATTATATTGAATTAGATTGCTTAGTTCGATTGCCAAGGGTCACTATAAAATTTTGTTACGTTAGCTAATTACGTAATAACTTAAAATGAAGGACCCTTAAGTAGGGACTGAATAAATTAACCGACTTGGTATTACATGGATCTCACAACTTTTTACGGTAGAAGAACTGAGTTGCGAGACTTTTTTTTACAAGTTATGTTTTTGATGGCATCTCATTTCTTTTTGTAGATAATAAGATAGTACTACTTTTTTACCTTTCTGGTACCTTCTACTTCTTGAATACCAACAACGTACCTATCTACACCTATTATACAGGATGTTAGTGTAAACTGTAAACACCGTTGTCCTTGAAACCAGTGGTTTGGTTTCACTTATAGAACGGAAATGCAATGGCAAATAGTTACATTTTTAAGCTATTGCATAGCTTCTATCGCGGGCCTTGAGTGCGGGAAAATCCAGAAATTTCGTAACGAAAAAAACCTCACGCTCTCCGACGGGCACGGAGGTGTGGCTTGAAGGCCGTGCATTGTCTAACGATGGTCTAACCTCTTTTCTTTTCCTCGGTCTTCGACATGGTGTTTGTGTATAAATTGTTTTGAAATTTTGAATATGAATGAACAAAATGCATTTATTATTAATGAAGAAAGTCACGAAAAAATAGTGAAAGAAAATGAGTGAGTACTCTATATACATACCTACATTTTATTATTATCACAAATGCAGTACTAATTTTGAATTGAAAATATAATACTGCTATAAAGATAACCTAAATTTTTGATATTAAAATGAGCGATATTAAAAGTAGCCCTCTTTATATACACACAAACACACACACGCGTATAGTTTAAATTCTCAATTTAGATTCTCAATATGTATATATATATACTCGATTAACCGGACTAATTGTTGCCGTTAGGGATTCGGATAATCGAAAATCCGGATGATCGAATGTAAAAAAAGCGGGTTTGTGCGACACATAATGTTATGTGTTTATTAAAAACAACAATTTCAACGAAAATCAATGTTTATTAAGAAATTATTATTTTTTAATAAACATTGATTAAATTCCATGAAGAGATATAAATCTATATAACCATCCGTTACTTGCGACTAACGAGCCGCCGTCACCTAATTTTTTATTTAACTGTAATGCTTTTTCACAAAGCAAAGGGCCAGATATCATTTGCCCAGTTGATCGTTTTTGTAAAAACCAACAATACAAAGCGTCTTCTAATTGCCAATTTACTCGCGGACATAGGTCCTTATGTCCGGGACGGGGGTTTGTTAGCGCCTGATAGTAGATCGTCTTATCTCAAGCGGTGTGAAGCGACGATTAGTGAGGTGCGGGAGGGGGAGGCTAGCTGTATTTGTGCGCGCGGTCGGTCACCCCTAAAGTTGGGCGTTATAACATACAACAGATAATATATTTCATTATATATTTTTAATCTTACAACACATTAGAATAATGAACCATTGACTGTTATAATATTATATTCATTATCGTTAGAAAGCGTCATCTGTTTACGTTTACGGTCCAACCGTCGCGTCGGCCGAGACAATGGGAGTCAATAAAATACTACCTACATTCATTATGCCACAAGGATTGCGTATAGCTTACACTAATTTAAACTCTAAGCTAACTTAATAAGAGCTTATTTTACTAACACAAACGCGAAGCCGAGTTGTTCATATATTGAAAGTCTCCTTGTTTTGTCTTAGACTTATGTTAATAGAGCGTGCCATTTGAACTTAAAGACAATTAATTGGACATTAAATAATAAGTGACAAATCTTGCCGTGGAGCGTGGAACTGAGTAGTTGCGCGTCTTGTTAATATAATTGCCGTACGGCCGCCCTGACGTATGTACTGCGGGAACCTGAGTTTTTTGCGACGCGTTCGTTATAACGCGGGTTCGGTTAAATCTGGTTGAATTTGATTGGATTAACCTAAGTAACTTGAATTAATATCAAAGAAAAAGAAATACTGCATAAATAAAATAAATAAATAATTATAATTGCATACCTAAGTTGATACAAAATGCTATGCAATAGCTTTACCGCGGCAGTCCCCGAGTGCCACACGTCTTTTTTTAAAAATAAAATCGCAATTTTTCCTTAATTCCTCAATATTTGCCAGGATGAAAGTATGAAGGAAAAGTTACATCACGAGTTATGTGTACCTATTGTGTTTTTATTGGAATGTAGTGTAGGTAGCTAGCGCGGGCGGTGATCTTTACAGTAATTACATCACTCGTGCGTATAGGGTATCCATGAATTTACGGTCAATGTCGGACAGAAACTATTTAAATTTTATGAAAGTAAATAGGGTTTTTTTAATTCATTGAATTTACGTTCTATAAGTGAAACCAAACCACTGGTTTCAAGGACAACGGTGTTTAAACTAACAGCCTGTGCATATAAAAGTAGGTACACTTATTCATTCACTGCAAATGTAACTCTGTAATTCTATATATTTATATAGGGTTACAAAGTTATTTATGCAGTTGGTGTATCTAGAAAACTGGATCAAATTTAAAAAATATTTTAGTTTTTCCTTGATTTTTATACACTAAACACTAATTGTATTGTAAATTTGAAACTTCTATATCTGCTAGAAGTGCCTTAGAGTTTTGATGATTGGTCAGTCAGTGAGTGACAAAATTAAGAAACTTTGAATAGTTATAATTCTTAAACTACTGGTTCAACATAATGATTTCTTATATTTACGCGAAAACTATACATGATTAAAACTACTTTTACGGATTTTATCGCGTTTATTTTTACTTTTTATTTACTTTTATTTTTAATTCCCGACGTTTCGGGCGCTTTCCAGCACCCATGGTCACGGGGGACTGAGATGACTGACGTCCCGATGTCATTGTTAAACCCGGAGTACCTTCAGCTTTTTTAATTATTGTTTATGGTCCGATCTATGCAAAATGAACTTAAATAATTAAAAAATGGAGCAAGCAGTGGCGATATTTTCCATGGAAACAGTGCGTAAATCCATAGATTCGTGGCCAGACAGATTAAAGGCCTGTATAAAAGCCAAAGGTGGCCATTTTGAATAGAATAGTGTTTTTATTGTTTGCTGAGATTTTAATAAATATGTATGTAATAAGTTTTAGTAATATTACATTACTTCATTAAAAGAAAAATGCTTTTTCATTTGTAACAGAACTTATGGCCGGACTAGGCAATATATATATATATGTTATATTCTGTGCCCCCCTGCGTATCGCGAGAGAAGGCTTTTTGATCGATCCACTCTCTTTAATTGTAAAGATTTATTTTGGGCATGTACTGTATATCGACGATAAGTACCGAGCTTCAGGTCTTGTTTTATAATACGTGACAGAGTCCTAGCGGGGATCTTCATTCGTCGCGATAAGATTTTATGCTTCCTAATGTAATTTCGACGAATTCTGGCTTTAACAGCATTAAAAGCCTTTGAAGTTCTAACAGCACGCGGCCGCCCCGATCTTCTAAGGTCTTCGATAGAGGAAATGTTGTTGTATCTGTTGATAGGACGATATACGATCATACGGCTGATACCAAGCTTTTGAAGTGTCTGGAATATGACCGATGGCTCCATACCTACTTTGTGCAAGGCGATCACCGCAATCGTATTTTCTTTAACACCCCATTCCATATTGTAATTTGAACACGAAAAAATATGTGAAATTGTGCGAAATCGTAAGAACTTTTAAAAATAATGAACGCGTTCCAAATTCAAAATAATTAAAAAGTTGAAAAAAAGAAAAGTTTTTATGTAACAATATTTATGGCCAGACTAGTTATGTATACAAGTCCTGCATATTTTCTGAGATTTTGTACATTACCCCATGAAGAAATAACTGACTTGGAGTCGAATAACTGTTGTTACTAACATGTGCTTGTTCCTAGTTTTTACGGAATGTTCCTCATTATTTTTTATAAAACTTTTTTTTAATAAAACTACTTTTACGGATTTTATCGCGTTTTATTTATTTTTAATACCCGACGTTTCGGGTGCTTTCCAGCACCCATGGTCACGGGGGACTGAGGTGACTGACGTCCCGATGTCAAAGTTAACCCGGAGTACCTTCAGCTTTTTATTTTTTTTTTAATTTCAATAGCCTCACGTATCATCCTTGGTAGAAATCGATGTTCTTTCGCGAGGATTTGTGGTCTATCAAATCTGATGTAATGGTTGGGGCCGTCTAGGATATGATCGCAAACGGCAGTCTTCCCGGAACGTTGATGCTTTACGTCAGCTATGTGTACTAACCTTCTTCGGCGGCTTGTAGAATGTTCTAATAGAAGCTCGCTTCAAGATGTAGCCAATCTTGTCTGTGACATCTCTGACATATGGTAGTATAGCAGGCACACGCTCGACTGTGGCCGGCTTCACTCAGTCACTGTGACGGAGGTGAGGGACCCGAAGCTTGTTGTCGTGCAGAACCTGCTTGACGTGCTGAAGCTCGGCGGCCAGGTGTTTTCTGTCACAGATCCCTCGTGCTCTGTGTAACAAAAACTTTCCCACGGTAGCGAACTGTGAAGGATGATGGTGAGATTCACCATTTAAGTATCGGTTTGTATGGGTCTTTTTTCTATACACAGTATGACCTATGGTATTGTTAGGATTTAGGACGACTATCATATCTAGGAAAGCTAAGGAATTATTTGCCTCTAACTCCATAGTAAATTGAATTTTAGAGTTTGTGGAATTAATATGTTCTAAAAATGCAGTTACTTTGTCTGATGGTAAAATTGTGAAAGTATCGTCTACGTACCGCTTGTAGAACCTTGGGGTAACAGGTGTAGTAAAGAGGGCTTTCCCCTCAAAGTCTTCCATGAATATATCGGCGACAATGTGAGATACAGGTGAGCCCATCGCAACACCATCTACTTGCTTGTAAAACTCTTCCTTCCACAATAGATAGCCAGATGTAAGGCAATGTCTTAGTAGTACTGCATATTCTGGTGGCATGTTATTTTCATCTAGTTTCCTAGGTATAATTAAGATGCAGTCGTCAACAGGTAGGCATGTAAATAGAGACTGAATATCAAAACTGACCATGGTTTCATTGTCAGCAAGACGTAGGTCTTTTATTTCACTGACAAAATGGTATGAATCCTTAGTATGAAGATTAGATTTAAGATCTTAGCGCTTCCTCGAATGTCTTTTTAGTAGATATCTTGACACACGTAGGAATGAGATTATGATCTCTGCATCTCTTCAAGAAATTTAAAGCTGTTATGTATCTTGCGCGCTTGGTCTTTAGATCTTCTAATCGGCGTATTTTATTTGCTATTTCCAGTCCGTACTGGTTTACATAATGATTTCTTATATTTACGCGAACACTATACATTGATTAAAACTACTTTTACGGATTTTATCGCGTTTTATTTATTTTTAATACCTGAGGAAAGACAATAATTAAAAAGCTGAAGGTACTCTGGGTTAACTTTGACATCGGCACGTCAGTCACCTCAGTCCCCCGTGACCCGTGACCATACCCGACGTTTCGGGTGCTGGAAAGCACCCGAAATGTCGGGTATTAAAAATAAATAAAACGCGATAAAATCCGTAAATGTAGTTTTAATCAATGTATAGTGTTCGCGTAAATATAAGAAATCATTATGAAAACTTATTTTCTTTTTGTGTATTTTACATCAGGATTTTTCACCAAGACCTCCAGGGTCATTAAAGTCTCCGTGGTCATAAACTGCCTAAAGCTAAACCTAAGCCGTGTTCAAAAATGACGACGCCAAGTTCTATTGGGGCTAATCCATTATCACAGATGGGACTATTCTTGCGGATAAGTCTGATATTATGTTGATTGACCAAGCATCGTTAAAGATATTTTTGGACGAAGTTATAATTCCATATGACAGAACCTCGAGAAAACCCAAACAGATAAGAGAACAAATATCTGTACTAGGATCAAGAGGTGACTGATATACGGTGTGGTCTGTCGATCAATTTTTTTTCCTGTAGATGTTTCTGCGAACTGGTTATTGTCAGTCAGCATCTTGCGTAATCTGAGGCGACTTGGACTACGGTTATTACGGATATGGATATGGTAGTAGTTACGTTGTACCAGTTCTGGCGCACTTGTAGAAAGGTTGTACCAGTTCTGGCGCACGACGTTCGTCGACTCACAATCCTAAAAAAAAAAAAAAAAAAAAAAAAAGGTTTTGGCATGCTCTGATCACGAATCTGCGGTCCATTTTTGCGTAGGATGCACGGTTCCGGAGATGTGCAGATCAATTAACTCTTATCTAATTGATATCCGCTACGAGCCTCAACCGTCATTAGCGCTCCATTGTCCTTATCTACTTACCTATTGTTGATTGACTACCGTCATTATCTATTATGCGTCCAGCGTGTGGGTCGGCTTATGCTATTGTATTATACTCCTTTGTTCCTATCTACAACACTAATCTGAATCATCAATAAAACACATTACCTAATTTTGTTAAAATTTTTATTTATGAAATACAAAATCTTATTACTTATTATCTATAAAATAGGAGCGAAACATCTCATCCACTAAAATATCGTTGTACAATGTGTTCTCTGTAAATATACTCGTAAAACTATGCATTGAACATCCCTGAAACTTATATAGCAAATACATTAAGCAATATTCGCCACAAACTGAAGTCCACTCATTCTGAATCCTATCAACATTCCAGTTCCATCTTTTACAATTTCTTTTAAAAAACTCTAGATGATATCGTACAGGTGCCCGTCCGAATGAATCAAAATATTGACCGACGTCATTCGTATCGATATATAAAGATACCCAATGTGACCCTGGTTTATCATCTGTATCCAAATTGCATATTATATACGTTGGTACGTGGGTGTACATGGGTAGTTTATTGGCAGCATAAACATTATTTTCTAGAGTGGGGTGAATCTTTTTCAGATGTTGTTGTACATCTAGTGTATCCATAATATTACTGCTATTAGTAGATTATTACAGTACCAATCTACTCAATGACTAATATAGGAATGATCAATTATAGTGATATCTAAATATTAAATTGCTTTCTTTGTGTCATACAAAACGTATTTGAGTCACCAATACACTGAACAAGACATGACAGGAAGGACATAGTAATGTAGAGATAACCAACAGAATGTAAGGTAAGCTTGTTGACGCATAAAGATACTATCAATTCTACTGCAGAAATTCTTTAGATTAGAATTATTACTCACTGGTACTATATAAGACCAAGCAACTGCAGTCATGGAGTTAGTGTATGGTCGTTTGACCGCAGTGGATCTATCAATACTACGTTTGTGTTACTTCAACGCATCAAAGGCCATGGATGTAAGTGTTTATTCTATTGACAAACTTACTTTTCTTTCTGTTATTTTCTTACGTGTGTATGATTTAGTGTTAACAAATTATATTTAAATATTATGTGTGTGTATATGGTTAAGCCGTGGTAGCTCAGATGGTTAGCGCAAAATGTAAACTTCATAGTACACGTCCCGGGTTCGATCCCCCGCCGGCACCAATTAAATTGTTAATTACAATTTTAAGTGCTGATTTACCACGTGCTCAGCGGTGAAGGAAAACATCGTGAGGAATGCACGTCTGAGAAAATTTCGAAGGCATGTGAAGTTTGCCAACACGACTTGAGGTATCGCAGCGAACATTTCCTAGCCCTAAAACCCTCTCAGAAATGAGAGGAGGCCTATGTTCAGCAGTGGACTTTAATAGGTTGTAACTTTAGCTTTTTTAACTTTTATGATTAAGTGTTAACAAATTGATATTAACATGATAACTGTGTTGTTGCAGAAATCATTGAGCTTCGATGAAAATACCTATAAACAGTATTACTACTCGCCACTCTCCCCTCAAGAAGAGAGTGATGACATCGTCATTAATAATAACACATGCGATGGTGGAAAAAGAAAATCGCAATCGATTGATCATTTTTTTGAAGCTGAATCAAAAATAAAAAAGAGGAAGCTGTTATCATCAACCGTAGCACGAGCCGCTAGAGATGGTGTATCATACATTTCTACTAATTCTGACGACGGAGACCAAGCGACGCATCTCATCAAAATTGAAATGTACGATATGAAGAAGCTATCCAAGATTCCAACTACTGATCATTGGAAACATGCTTCCACGAGGATTAAATATTACGTAAAGACTAATAAGGATAGCATCTACGACAACACAAACGCCCTCGTATACAATATTACAAAGACAATAGCAGAAAGTGAAAAAGTTAAAAAATACTTTTTTAACAATGACAGTCATTAGCTGATCATTAGTGAATGTGATTCTGTTTACTTAAATTACTTCCGTGTACTCATTATATTCTATTTCTAATCCTTTGTTAGACTTAAATGTCGGACATTATTTGAAATTTGGGTATCAGTTGGTCTACCAACACTGAACTGTTACTTACTCTGCTACCTATTTTCTTCTTTACTATAAGGATGGCAAACTTCAGTGAAGTGTGCACCAGTGCTTTCTTCTCCACAACCATGGAAGAGAATACGGAACTATTCAACAGCTAATTAAATCAGGAGTTGTCTAAAGTTTGTGATGAAATGGAGAAGGATCAACTGTTCGATTCATCATATGATGATGAGTTGTATAATCACTGTGCGATGGTTGAAACACAGTTTAAGTAAGTAAAATAAACATTCATTTCGATCATAATTTACACAATGTCTTGTACAGTTTTTAATAAATTTAAACATTTTAGTAGTCAACCACTACAACTTGGAAGAGGAACGAAGCGAACGAGCAGCAAAGAACCCAAGATCATCAAAAAACCAACAACGGAAGCAGAAGCGCCTACCTCTGCAGGGAACAGTATCAGTAACGAAGATCAAGTGGAATGTCTAACGTGTCATATATTTATCAAGAAACGGTATTTAGCTAATCATTTTAAAAGTAATGTTCACAAAAATAATCTTTTAAATTCACATAATTCTTTATCAAACGTTAGTGTTATTGAATCTGCTTTTGGAAATAGGATTTTAACTTATAAAATCAAGAGTAGAGTAGATAGTTCGACATTGGTAAATTTTGAAACTCCTGAACTATTTTTAAATTCTATTAAAGATGATATTTTATTTTTAATACAAGAGTGTATTCATCAACACATAATTTTTAAAGTAAACTTCATATTGCATGCTGATTTTGTTCAACAAACTAAAGATATTCATGATACGTTCGATTTTCAAACGCTTAACTATATTATTTGTCAAGGAGATGACTTAAATATTTTTTTTCATCTTTAAATGATACAATTACTACTAAAATTAGTGCATTTGAAAAAAAAGATAGTGGATGGAGTCTAAAAAACATAAAATCTATAGACATGAATGTTAATAAATTTAACCCCCTACGCGGTACTTCATACATAGATCTTCCTCGTGACATAAAATTAAAAAAGGCTGTTATAAATGTAAAAAGCAAGGATTATTTTTGTTTTAAATGGGCGTTACTCTCGGCGTTATATCCCGTAAACAAAGACGCGGATCGTGTATCATCGTACGTTAAACATGCAAATAAACTTAAATTTAATGGTATTTCCTTTCCAGTTAAAATTTCTGACATAGCAAAAGTAGAGAAATTAAATGATATTAGTATTAATGTTTTTGGGTTAGAATATAATAAAGAAAAACGATGTAATTCTATAGTAGGTCCATTATTTTTAACAAAGTGTCGTAAAGATAGACATATCAATTTATTATTTTTTTCCAAGGATACAAAAAATCATTATTGTTACATAAAAAATTTATCGCGGTTAGTTAGTAAACAAATTTCAAAAGACGGTCACATCATGTACATTTGCGAAGCATGTCTACTTCACTTTCCATCTAAGGAAAGTTTAAATAACCATGAACAATACGATTGTGCCCACATTTGTACAGAATTACCAAACAGTGAAACTTTAAAAAAAAAGAATTGGTTTGGTCAACCTATTTCAAATGATAAAATTAAATTTGATAGTTATGAAAAAAAGTTGAAGATACCATTCGTAGTTTATGCTGATTTTGAAGCATTTTTAAAACGTTCGACCACTTCACAAGTGTTTATGGAAAGTTTATCTAACAATCTCAAAGAAATAAATAGACTTCAAAAATATCCTCCACTTCCGCTAACAAATGAAGACAAAAACCAAATTTCAAATGCAACCATTTGTCATATTTGTGAAACAGAGTTAGCAGAACATTTTTATGATTTTGATTGGTACACCGGTAGTTTTATAGGTGTTGCTCACGAATCATGTAGCTCGAAGTTCAGGAAACCTCGTTATATACCAATATTTTTACACAACCTTAGTCACTATGATGCTCATTTTATTGTTCACGCGTTAAACTTTTGTGATGGTGAAGTCGAAGTTATCCCTCAAAATAAAGAAAAATATATATCCTTTTCCAAAAAATTAAAAATGAATAACCACGAAATTATATTAAGATTCATAGATTCATTTAATAATGATTTTTTGTATCCTTGGAAAAAAATAATAAATTGATATGTCTATCTTTACGACACTTTGTTAAAAATAATGGACCTACTATAGAATTACATCGTTTTTTCTTTATTATATTCTAACCCAAAAACATTAATACTAATATCATTTAATTTCTCTACTTTTGCTATGTCAGAAATTTTAACTGGAAAGGAAATACCATTAAATTTAAGTTTATTTGCATGTTTAACGTACGATGATACACGATCCGCGTCTTTGTTTACGGGATATAACGCCGAGAGTAACGCCCATTTAAAACAAAAATAATCCTTGCTTTTTACATTTATAACAGCCTTTTTTAATTTTATGTCACGAGGAAGATCTATGTATGAAGTACCGCGTAGGGGGGTTAAATTTATTAACATTCATGTCTATAGATTTTATGTTTTTTAGACTCCATCCACTATCTTTTTTTTCAAATGCACTAATTTTAGTAGTAATTGTATCATTTAAAGATGAAAAAAAATATTTAAGTCATCTCCTTGACAAATAATATAGTTAAGCGTTTGAAAATCGAACGTATCATGAATATCTTTAGTTTGTTGAACAAAATCAGCATGCAATATGAAGTTTACTTTAAAAATTATGTGTTGATGAATACACTCTTGTATTAAAAATAAAATATCATCTTTAATAGAATTTAAAAATAGTTCAGGAGTTTCAAAATTTACCAATGTCGAACTATCTACTCTACTCTTGATTTTATAAGTTAAAATCCTATTTCCAAAAGCAGATTCAATAACACTAACGTTTGATAAAGAATTATGTGAATTTAAAAGATTATTTTTGTGAACATTACTTTTAAAATGATTAGCTAAATACCGTTTCTTGATAAATATATGACACGTTAGACATTCCACTTGATCTTCGTTACTGATACTGTTCCCTGCAGAGGTAGGCGCTTCTGCTTCCGTTGTTGGTTTTTTGATGATCTTGGGTTCTTTGCTGCTCGTTCGCTTCGTTCCTCTTCCAAGTTGTAGTGGTTGACTACTAAAATGTTTAAATTTATTAAAAACTGTACAAGACATTGTGTAAATTATGATCGAAATGAATGTTTATTTTACTTACTTAAACTGTGTTTCAACCATCGCACAGTGATTATACAACTCATCATCATATGATGAATCGAACAGTTGATCCTTCTCCATTTCATCACAAACTTTAGACAACTCCTGATTTAATTAGCTGTTGAATAGTTCCGTATTCTCTTCCATGGTTGTGGAGAAGAAAGCACTGGTGCACACTTCACTGAAGTTTGCCATCCTTATAGTAAAGAAGAAAATAGGTAGCAGAGTAAGTAACAGTTCAGTGTTGGTAGACCAACTGATACCCAAATTTCAAATAATGTCCGATATTTAAGTCTAACAAAGGATTAGAAATAGAATATAATGAGTACACGGAAGTAATTTAAGTAAACAGAATCACATTCACTAATGATCAGCTAATGACTGTCATTGTTAAAAAAGTATTTTTTAACTTTTTCACTTTCTGCTATTGTCTTTGTAATATTGTATACGAGGGCGTTTGTGTTGTCGTAGATGCTATCCTTATTAGTCTTTACGTAATATTTAATCCTCGTGGAAGCATGTTTCCAATGATCAGTAGTTGGAATCTTGGATAGCTTCTTCATATCGTACATTTCAATTTTGATGAGATGCGTCGCTTGGTCTCCGTCGTCAGAATTAGTAGAAATGTATGATACACCATCTCTAGCGGCTCGTGCTACGGTTGATGATAACAGCTTCCTCTTTTTTTATTTTTGATTCAGCTTCAAAAAAATGATCAATCGATTGCGATTTTCTTTTTCCACCATCGCATGTGTTATTATTAATGACGATGTCATCACTCTCTTCTTGAGGGGAGAGTGGCGAGTAGTAATACTGTTTATAGGTATTTTCATCGAAGCTCAATGATTTCTGCAACAACACAGTTATCATGTTAATATCAATTTGTTAACACTTAATCATAAAAGTTAAAAAAGCTAAAGTTACAACCTATTAAAGTCCACTGCTGAACATAGGCCTCCTCTCATTTCTGAGAGGGTTTTAGGGCTAGGAAATGTTCGCTGCGATACCTCAAGTCGTGTTGGCAAACTTCACATGCCTTCGAAATTTTCTCAGACATGCATTCCTCACGATGTTTTCCTTCACCGCTGAGCACGTGGTAAATCAGCACTTAAAATTGTAATTAACAATTTAATTGGTGCCGGCGGGGATCGAACCCGGGACGTGTACTATGAAGTTTACATTTTGCGCTAACCATCTGAGCTACCACGGCTTAACCATATACACACACATAATATTTAAATATAATTTGTTAACACTAAATCATACACACGTAAGAAAATAACAGAAAGAAAAGTAAGTTTGTCAATAGAATAAACACTTACATCCATGGCCTTTGATGCGTTGAAGTAACACAAACGTAGTATTGATAGATCCACTGCGGTCAAACGACCATACACTAACTCCATGACTGCAGTTGCTTGGTCTTATATAGTACCAGTGAGTAATAATTCTAATCTAAAGAATTTCTGCAGTAGAATTGATAGTATCTTTATGCGTCAACAAGCTTACCTTACATTCTGTTGGTTATCTCTACATTACTATGTCCTTCCTGTCATGTCTTGTTCAGTGTATTGGTGACTCAAATATGTTTTGTATGACACAAAGAAAGCAATTTAATATTTAGATATCACTATAATTGATCATTCCTATATTAGTCATTGAGTAGATTGGTACTGTAATAATCTACTAATAGCAGTAATATTATGGATACACTAGATGTACAACAACATCTGAAAAAGATTCACCCCACTCTAGAAAATAATGTTTATGCTGCCAATAAACTACCCATGTACACCCACGTACCAACGTATATAATATGCAATTTGGATACAGATGATAAACCAGGGTCACATTGGGTATCTTTATATATCGATACGAATGACGTCGGTCAATATTTTGATTCATTCGGACGGGCACCTGTACGATATCATCTAGAGTTTTTTAAAAGAAATTGTAAAAGATGGAACTGGAATGTTGATAGGATTCAGAATGAGTGGACTTCAGTTTGTGGCGAATATTGCTTAATGTATTTGCTATATAAGTTTCAGGGATGTTCAATGCATAGTTTTACGAGTATATTTACAGAGAACACATTGTACAACGATATTTTAGTGGATGAGATGTTTCGCTCCTATTTTATAGATAATAAGTAATAAGATTTTGTATTTCATAAATAAAAATTTTAACAAAATTAGGTAATGTGTTTTATTGATGATTCAGATTAGTGTTGTAGATAGGAACAAAGGAGTATAATACAATAGCATAAGCCGACCCACACGCTGGACGAATAATAGATAATGACGGTAGTCAATCAACAATAGGTAAGTAGATAAGGACAATGGAGCGCTAATGACGGTTGAGGCTCGTAGCGGATATCAATTAGATAAGAGTTAATTGATCTGCACATCTCCGGAACCGTGCATCCTACGCAAAAATGGACCGCAGATTCGTGATCAGAGCATGCCAAAACCTTTTTTTTTTTTTTTTTTTTTTTTTTTTTTTTTTTTTTTTTTTTAGGATTGTGAGTCGACGAACGTCGTGCGCCAGAACTGGTACAACCTTTCTACAAGTGCGCCAGAACTGGTACAACGTAACTACTTATGGTTACGGATTACTCCGGCCTCAAAATGCAGAAGGCGGTGCTCCTTTTTGCCGCCTGCATCGTTCATCTCGATAAAGCTTGTGTCAGGCTTTTAGTGAAGGGCATGGCGCAATTACGAGCCACATCCGAGTCCTTTTTCTAGAATAAGGGTGACAAACTCGCAAACAGTCTAAGGGTGTGCTATAGCTCATAAGCATCTACATTTTATCCTGGATTAAGAATCAAAACAGATGTGTTATCACTCCTGAGGACTAAGATGGAATGTCTCGTTTCCAGTTAAAAGGGTCCTCGGTTCTAGCCGTGTAGTGGCGGTTAAGAATATCCACTACCCCATATCTTCCCGTGGGTGTCGTAAAAGGCGACAGAGGGAAACAGGCAGAAGATGGGCAGCAGCATCTTCCTGATAACAGCAACTTTACAAAAAAAACCCCGACGGTTCGACAAAAAACGAGATTGACGACCAGACGCCAACTATTCAGTGATGTCTCAGTGATCGCAAGGGTGAAAACTGGCAGCGATCACCGAATGGTTAGAGGCACACTGAACCTAAACGTTAAGTTGGAGAGGTCTCGTCTAATGAAGTCAACGCTCCGTCGCCCTAGTGCTCTAATCCAGAATCCCGAAACCTTTCAGCTCGAGTTACGTAACCGCTTTCATTGCCTAGAAGATTGCAATTCAGTGGACGATATAAATGACAAGCTCGTGGAAACTGTCCATGCGGTCGGAGCTAAGTTCTACAAGACCCGCCGCAGAAGAACACAAAAACTCTCCGATCACACTCTTAATCTCATGGCTGTTAGATGGGAGATGAGGCTGCAATCGTCAACAGATTTGACAGCATACAGGCAACTGAACAGACAGATCTCCAAATTCATACGCGACTTACGTTTAATACTGCTCGTATTAAAGAAGCGATCGAGCGGAACCAGGGCTCCAAAGTCTTTGCCAGAGATCTGTCTGCCAGAAAGAGCCAACTGTCAAGGCTGAAGACTGAGTGTGGCAGCATCGTTTCCGGGACACCTGAGGTTTTGAGTGAGATTGAGAGGTTCTATGGGCAGCTGTACACATCATCGTTGGAGCCACACGCAAGTGTGAGTAACGATCCAAGAGCAATTCTAATCCGACACTATTCCGATGATATCCCGGACGTCAGTCTGAGCGAGATTAGAATGGCTCTCCAGCACCTTAAAAACGGCAGGGCCCCAGGCGAGGATGGAATTACAGCGGAGCTTCTGAAAGCGGGTGGAACACCGGTACTTGAAGTCCTTCAGAAGCTCTTCAATTCCGTCCTCCATGGTGGCACTACTCCGGAGGCGTGAAGCAGAAGTGCGGTGGTCGTGTTCTTTAAAAAAGGCAACAACGCTCTCTTGAAGAACTACAGACCAATTTCCCTTCTGAGCCGCGTCTACGTGCTGTTTTCGAGAGTCATTACGAATCGTCTCGTACGCAGAATCGACGACTTCCAGCCTCCCGAACAAGCCGGTTTCCGAAAAGGCTTCAGTACCATAGACCACATACATACCCTGCGGCAGATTGTACAGAAGACCGAAGAGTACAGTCTGCCACTTTGCCTGGCGTATGTGGACTATGGGAAAGCCTTTGATTCCGTCGAAATTTGGGCGGTGCTACAGTCCCTTCAGCAGTGCCAAGTTGACTGTCGGTATATCGAGGTGCTGAAGTGTTTATACAGTAGGGCTACGATGGCTATCCGAGTACAGAACCAGAGTTCGAAACCTATCCAACTGCAGAGAGGTGTAAGACAGGGAGACGTTATATCCCCCGAAACTCTTCACCGCTGCATTGGAAGATGTTTTCAAGCTACTGGACTGGAAAGTACATAAATCACCTTCGATTTGCCGACGATATAGTCCTTATGGCAGAATATGAGGACCTAAGCACTATGCTCAATGACCTCAATGGTGTCTCCTAACGGATAGGTCTTAAGATATACATGGACAAAACAAAGATCATGTTTAATGTCCATGTCACACCTATGCCGGTAGTTGTTGGGAGCACTATGCTCGAAGTTGTTGACGAGTACGTTTACCTGGGACAAATAGTCCGACTAAGTAAGTCCAACTTCGAACGAGAGGTCAATCGGCGGATTCAACTCGGCTGGGTAGCGTTCGGGAAATTACGACACATCTTCTCGTCAGGTATACCTCAATCTCTGAAAACTAGATTGTACAACCAATGCGCCAGTGATGACTTACGGATCTGAGACGTGGTCATTCACTGCTGGCCGTATGAGGACGCTCAAGGTCGCTCAGCGAGCTATGGAGAGGGCTATGCTCGGAGTTTCTCTGCGTGATAGACTCAGAAATGAGGATATCCGCAGTAAAACCAGAGTGACCGACATAGCCCAACGGATTAGTAAGCTGAAGTGGCAATGGGCCGGCCATATAGTTCGAAGAACCGATAACCGATGGGGGAGAAAGGTTCTCAAGTGGTAGCCTCGTACCGGTAGGCGTAGTGTAGGGCGACCCCCCACTAGATGGACTCACGACCTGGTAAGATATGCAGGAAGTCGATGGACGCAGGTGGCTCAGGACCGTGCTTTGTGGCATTACTTGGGGGAGGCCTATGTTCAGCAGTGGACTTGTGAAGGGCTGTAATGATGATGATGATGATGATCGGTTCTCACCATACGAAACACAGCAACATTAAGCTTCTATTTTGCGCTGGTATTCTGTGATAGTATGTTCCTACCTTGGTCAAGCCGACCCATTTATGCTACATCCAGCTACAACCATAATATGGCTGCAGCGTGATTCTACCACGTCCTTCCGGGGAGTTTGTAATTACCCATCTTAACTATACATGGTGATTTAAGGTCACTGCTGGTATTCATAGCCTACTTTAAAAAAAACTATGTCAACATGCTTTAGGATCTGGGGGCACGGCAGTGCCCCCGCCAAGTCGAGCAAAAAAAGCGGCACGGCCGTACCATCTTTTCTCGAAGCAATTCAGGCCATTTTCGACCCCTTATAACTTCATGGTCAATAAAACTAGAAGCCTGAATTTTCAGTAACTGAGTAATCATTGTATAAACATGGTGTATTTAAAATTTCATTCAATTTGAACCAGTATTTTAAGAATCGTAACGAGTCAAAATTTCTATATTTTAACACTCACTGACTGACCGATCATCAAAACTCTAAGGCACTTCTAGCAGACATAGAAGCTTCAAATTTAGAATATAATTAGTGTTTAGTGTATAAATCAAGGAAAAACTAAAACATTTGTTAATTTCTGTCCAGTTTTTAAATAGACTAATTGCATAAATAACTTTGTAATCCCATATAAATATATAGAATTACAAAGTTACATTTGCAGTGAATGAATCTGTGTACTTGTATATGTATTACAGGTGTACGTTGTTGGTACTCAGGAAGTAGACGGTACCGGAAAGGTAAAAAATTAGGACTATCCTATATACAAAAAGAAATGAGATACCATTAAAAACATAACTTGTAAAAAATCCAAGTCTCGCAACTCAGTTCTTCTACCGTAAAAGTTGTGAGATCCATGTAATACCAAGTCGGTTAATTTATTCAGTTCCTACTTAAGGGTCCTTCTGTTTTAAGTTATTACGTAATTAGCTAACCTAACAACATTCTATAGTGACCATATCAATTTTAATAGTCTTTTATGTTTTAAATATATAGATTGACTTGGCAATCGCATTAAGCAATCTAATTTAATATAATACGTATTACTTGTGAGATACATTGTGGTTTCATGCGATGGCCAAGTCAATCTATATATTTAAAACATAAAATACTTTTAACATTGATATGGTCACTATAAAATGTTATTAGGTTAGCTAATTACGTAATAACTTAAAACAGAAGACCCTTAAGTAGGAACTGAATAAATTAACCGACTTGGTATTACATGGATCTCACAACTTTTACGGTAGAAGAACTGAGTTGAGAGAGTTGGATTTTTTACAAGTTATGTTTTTAATGGTATTCCCTTTACTGAAAATTCCGGTAAAAGTACAAGTGACATCATAATCGAATTTGAATTTAAGTTAGTTATAATGCCCTAAATCCGAGCCTTTTTGTTTTGTGAGAGCTTTACTCCATTTGTGACTCGTTTGTCACCTTTATTGTATAAAAAAACATAGTAACCCTGCACTTTTTGTCTGCCATTTTAAAAAATGGTTTAGTTTTCTTCGTTATATCATCTAATCTCGACCGTGTATAATTTGTCAGTGAGACATAAAACATTGAAGAAGAATTCATATGTACTACGTACTAGAAGAGAATCGGAGACTATGTTGTTTGCAACACGCGTTAAAACCCGCGAGCGCAAAATTACATAGTCTGTGTTATAAAAAGGCACTTACTCACACATTTACACGCCCCGTACCATAGAAAAAAAATAGTAGGATCCTTCCGCGCCGTGCGAGACTTAAATCCCTACTGGTGCAGGATTGTCATTCTCTTTTTGTTTAACAGCTAAGTCTCATTTAATTTTATAGGTAGTTATAATATTTACAAACATAATACAATACGTACCTACGCATCATATTTGTTAATCATTTCTTTAGTTTCCTCACAAATAATCATAAGTATATTAATTTATTTTACAAAAAGGGAATTAAAACGAGAAAAAAGACTTTATTATTATTTTATTAAAAGTCAATAAAGTAAAGTCTCAAACAATAGTGATTGCGGAGCGCGGCGCAAGGCGTTCCGTACTCGGCCCAATCTTTCCGGCTTAGCAAGTGTCGTTGTGTGCGTGCTGCAGCTCGTGCGTACGAGCCGTCAGTGCGTCCGTACTGTCACGTGCCAGGCACGCACACATATTAGAGGCGTTCGGTACATTTCTTAAAAGAAAGACTACTATTCTGTTTTTACTATGCTATGCCCGTACTGCTGCATAGATTTTGTTCGCGGTGCCTGTCGTAGTAACGACCTATAATTATAGCACATAATATTACTTCAATGTAAAAAAAGTGCATCATCGCCTTTGTGTCGGTACTACGTCGTTGACTGCCGCCTTGGCCTAAAGGCCGTAAGCACGACTCCTGTGGCCTCAGATTCGAATCTCAGGTCGGACCAAAATACGTTATTGTATTGTATTGTATGGAATAGGAACTTATTTACGAAGTAGCTCTCAGTAGCTTTTCCCCAGTACCTTGGAAAACTCGTTAGTACTGCGCCTGATTTCTCCTCGGTCGTGTCGGCAATCATTCTTCAAGGCAAAAAAAATCGGATTATGAGAGTGAATCAGCGCACTATAATCATGTTTTGCACTAGTCTAGACTCCAGTTAGTATTTCGATTGATCCTATTTCCGCTATACGCTTAGCATGCGTTGCAACGCGCGCACAGTTCACCAAAATTTCACCGTAATCGGGTGAATGAAATAGAAACACATAAAAAACAGCAAAAACTATTCATTTATCTTATCGGATACATTCGTAAACACAAATAAATAATAATAATAATAATGTCCTCCAGACCGAATTTCGGCCACGGCGGCCTGCCTCAACGGAGACTAGCCATCGGCGCAGGACAGGATTATAGTGCCCAAGTGTATGCGCAAGCACAGGTGCACTCTCTATTCCCTCACTCTCGTAATCCGATTGGACGGTAAACCGACACGACCGGAGAAAGGTCAGGCGCAGGACCCTTTCGAGGCACGGGGGTGAGACACCGCCAACTTCCTGACTCCGGGCAACTACTGAAAATTTCTTGATGGAAAAACTCAATAATTAATTTTTTGGTCATACCCGGGATTCGAACCCAGGACCTCATGATCAGCAATCGCAATACTACAACCACTAGACCAACAAGGCAGTCATACACAAGTAAATATACTTACCATCATCCCGTCCCTTCTAATGAGTTAATACGGAGCCATTTAAGCTATTTGCCTAATATGACGAAAATGCAGTTCCTAATTTGGCTTTGCGTAGATGTTACACTTCGGTCGTCATTATTGTAGCAAAACATTCGTTAATTTAGCATGACGCTTTTAAGCTATTTTCAGTAATAGACTTGGGATAAAATATCTATATATTAAAATATCGGTATTTTCTTACAAATATATCGATATATATATATATATATATATATATATATATATATATATATATATATATATATATATATATATATATATCGATATTCGATGTTTATTTTATAGAATCAAATTTGTATCAATTTCGATATATTTTAGAATGTTCTATTAATCGACAAAACATTAAGCAACAAAAGCAGCAATTAAAGCATTAATGTGATGGTGTCATTTTGTTTCGTTGTCCAACCGTCTTGAATAAAATTTTGGGGGTCCGCTTATTCCTCTACGTCACGAAAAACATGACGATATATCGATATTTATTTTGCGATATATATCGATACTGTTTAATTTATACGATAAATATATTGATATATTTTTTCACTTGCCCATCCCTATTCAGTAACTACCTGTTTTATTATAAGTCAATGCTTTACTTCAATCCACCTGGCGGTAAGTGGTGGCGAAGATCTAGATGATAAGTCGCACTGTTTTAGCGTAACATAAACCTATTCACTCTTGCCTTGAAGACACCCGTATTGTAATCCACTCCTTTGCTGTATGCGTTATGAAATATGAAGCAAACAGTTTAGTTTTGTTTGATCTGATAAATAATTGGAAAAAAAAAGCCGAAGGCGTGGAAAATGTGTGAAGGTGAGACCGCCTGGTTGTCCGATGCTGGAAAGCATAGAATACTATAATACATACATAATGGAACGGGGGAGTGAGCGGAGCCCGTGTAGCCACTAAAATGGCACTAACACGTCAATTCACACGTATAAATGTCAACACGAGATGTGTTTTGACGTCACAATCGTTTCTAAATTTCGCATGCAAATTATTAAGAAAATGGCAAACCTCACGCTATTTACAAATTGATATGTATTAAAATCCGTCTGTCAACACAGCGAATCAATTTTGTAGTAGTGATTAACTGATAATACGACGAAATTTCTTGTATGTGTGCTCCCGGCGACGCCGAATCTCGTACAAAATACGGTTGACAGCCATTCTATTGTGTATTATAGTATTCTATGCTGGAAAGGGTAGGGAGGAATTAAATGATGATATTCCTGCGTACCTTGTAGTGGCAGTGTTAGAATATCCACTACCCCCATTTACGTGGTAGAGCCACGCTGCAGCTACATTATGGTTGCAGCACGAATGGGTCGGTTTGACCAGGGAAGGACCACGCTCTCACAGAATACCAGCGTCAAATAGCAGCTCAATGCTGCTGTGTTTTGTATGGTGAGTGTAGAGAACCGGAAACCGTTTTATACTGTAAACGTTCCATCTTATTCCTCAAGGGTGACAACGCATCTGCACAATGATTATCAATCGAGGATAGATGTAGATGCCTATTAGTCACAGTATCCACTTACCATCAGGTGGACTGTGTGCTCGTTTGCCATCCTTATACTATAAGAACCCGTATCTTCCCGCAATTGTCCGAAGAGGCGGCAGAAGGAAACTACAATAGAAGAGGGCAGCAGCATCTTCCTGATAGCAACTCAAAGTAATAAAAAGCTGTGATTGCATACATGCATGCCAAGCGTGGCAACTATGGCAAAATCCCCCCTATAAGGCATTTATGCAGGGGTCTATTTTCAGCAGAGGACTGTAACGAGGAGGTGAATGAATGCCTGCGCACACTATATATACTCATCATAAATTATCCTATAGTATTCTGCCGAGAGGTAGGTTAATCTGTGCCTATGCTCGAGGCCAAAGATTTGTTTCAACGAAATTAAGGTCACCAATCAGAATCTTAGCAGGTAAATCTGGAGTCCAATCTTGGTATCGTTTATTTTTTTAACCTAACAATTATAATTATTTTGAAAGGAGAGGTTATAAGTTTAAGTGTTTAATCGAGATAGAAGAAATAATTGAAGAATAAAAGATAGAAGAAGTGATTGGTAACGCCGCTCTTCTTAAATTGGAGGTGTTTATTTTTTCTTATGTGATATACAAATGCACTGGGAAGGGTGATCGCTACCAAGCTATTTTTAATTTGTCTTGCGTTGTTAATTTTAAATATGATTGTAAGCTATTATTATAAAAAAAATTATCCCGCTGGCTTTCTTGCTGCTTCTTCCCAGGTCAGAGGTTTTTTGCGAACCAGTGGTAAATGAAAAAAGTGACTTTCAATAAGTATTGTTTATAATTTACATTGAATAAAAAAGTCTCTGTTTCTGTTTCTAATATCAATAGTTTTGGTCTATCGGTACCTGCTATTTTTACTGATCGAGATATAATGGAACCGAACTGTGACCTGACATGTTGTAAAATTTGCAATTTCCTACAACCAACTTCAATATAAATAAAATGAAAACATCATCAATGTAGTCGAAGTCAATTAAATCCGCATTATTAAGGACAACTCAAAACTACTGGGCAGATCTCGATAAAATTTATATGGGACCATAAATAGCACCAGATTCCAAATAAAAAAAGAATCATCAAAATCGATTCACCTAGAAAATAGTTCTGAGATAACATACATAAAAATGCAGTCGAATTAAGAACCTCCTTCATTTTTTGAAGTCGGTTGAAAATTTCCTATTATTGTTACTTCTTTCTTTCAGATTACTAATCACATTGCATCCAAACGTTTCAAGTAGTTTTTTATAAATGTCGTAGCAGAAACAAAATCTTATGAGTTATTGTACGAAAGGAAATTCAAACTTTGCCTTTTTATGAAATGATTTAAATCTCGCTGTGTCTTTGCAATTTAAATGATTTCAACCCTACTTCAACACAGTACTGTGACATCAATATCATCTGTCACAAGAACTAGCTGTTTGCGTACATTGTATTTTCGCAATCGCCAACCAAAGTAAATATATAGGAGCGAAAAACGCGCGCGAATTCAGTCGTATGACGCCATTACGCTGGAGCTGATACTTTCGCCTTGCATAGTTCCGAACGCAACCTCCGTGCTTAAGTTATCTGTGACACAATTATGAAAATGAAGAACTCAATTTTTATATTCGCTTCAATAACAACTTTGGCGATGGGAGAAAATTTGTTGCGTAAGTTTTTTTTTTTTTGAACTATTTTTAAGTTTTGAGAAAAAAGAGTTTAAAATGCTTTTGTATTAACCTTTAAAGCTGATGATTGAGATGTGATTTTTTATGTTAGGTAGGTGATAAGCCATTCTTAAAACTAAATAATAAATTTTCCAATTTTTATGTAGTATGTAGAGATATTTTAAAAAAGCTTAGGATTTAATAGAAAAATATGATGACGGTTTTGAATACAAAAATATTGCTAAAATTGTATTTATCGCTCAAAAACCGTTTGATGCAGTCTCCTGGATTCTGCGGGACAGTCTCGCAATAGTATAATATTACATATATATTTGTATAATAAATCCTAGCATAGCGTAATATATTGATTGAGCTGATATTTAAAAAAAAATTAAACGTTAAAACTTTGCCACTGGTACGGAAAAATATATCTGCCCTCGGAAGAACCAGCAAGAAACCCAGCGAGAATATTTTAAAATAAATTTTACAATATGAAACGTTGCACAAACTATTTACAAAACGGTGGACATATAATTTTTAAAAAAACATACGCGTCGAATTTACAACCTTCTCATTTTTGGTATTCGAGTAAAAATTAAATTTTATCGACTTGCTTGCGACTACTTGCTTTCTTGCTAAGAGTATGTACCTTCCTTCTTTTTTCTTTAAGTATTATTTAATTCAAATAAATAGCTAGGAAATAGTATTCAGACTTACTGACTGTAATAAAAACTATTACATGACACAAGACGTAACAAGTTCGTAATATACCGTGTTCATAACGAATTATACAGCAGTTTGCGTGCGAGGTTTGAATAACTACCCGCTAAAATCGGCACAAGTGTACTAAACACTTAATTAAAATATAAAGGAATCGTTTAGCAGATGCAAATAGATTATCAAATAACGCCTTCCTAATATTCAATTATTCGCATCATCTTCAGCTTTTAATCGGTTTACTTTTATATATGTTGTTCATAACTCGTTACAGACAGAAAGACTTTTTTCTGCATTTTGATTCCTAATCGAGGATAGATAGTAGATCTAAAATATGTATTTTTAGGAATATTTAAAATTTTATGCGTGCTAGAGCCATGCTGCAGTTATATTAGTAGTATAGTTGTAGCAGGAATGGGTCGGCTCGGCCGGGGAAGGACCACGCTCTCACAGAATACCAGCGTAAAATAGTAGCTTAATGCTGCTGTGTTTCGTATGGTGAGTGTAGAGACCGGAGACCCTTTTTACTGGAAACGAGGTATTCCATCTTAGTCCTCAGGGGTGACAACGCATCTGCATTTTGATTTGTAATAGAGGATAGACGTAGATGTCTATGGGCCATACCAACCACTTACCATCAGGTGGACTGTATGCTCGTTTGTCACCCTATCCTATAAAAAATATTTATGTGATATATAGTTCACCTCGCATTATATTATTCAAAGTTAATAGCAGGTTTTATGCTGCTGATAGTGATATAGAATTCCGAGATTTTTTCTCCAGTGTATTAAATTTAGTGTATTTTGTTAGTATTTCAAGGTTTAATATACAAACCAACAAGATCAACATTAATATTAAAAAATTGCCAAGTGCATGTTGGGAGATACGTAAAGTTCCGCTGTTTTCTCTGATTGATTCTTAAGTTTAAATGCTAGTACCTATCCGATAAAATTTTAATGAGGAGTATGCAGTGGAATCTACTTTACAGAATTTCACAATTTTAAGTGCATCGCTTACAAGTTAATGACACAAAAATAAAGTTATCAAAATACCTATATTATATTATTACTTCGTAGCTACGTTGAGATTTCTAAATTATTTCGCGGGCTAAACTGTGTGCGATTTAATTAATTTAATGACAAACTATATGATTCTTCTTATTTTTCGTCATGTCCGTAAAATCCACTGGTAAACATGGTCTTCTGCTACAAGTAAGATTTGCCTCAATCGCGACTCTTGACGACGCAAGACGGGCAAGAGCCCTAACTGGACAATGTTGTCTTAAAAAGCACATGTCCATCCTGGGACTAAGCAACTCAAGGATGTCTCGGTTTTGTACGGAACGAAAGAAACTCACATCCTAACTGATTGCGGACCCTTAATGCGCAAACGCAACACTCATCTGGAAAACTATGTGCGTCGCCCAGAACTGAAATTGCTCACAGCTAAGCAACACCTTCTATTCATTGAAGACATAGGGCTTAGCAGTAAACTATATCCATAGCAGCGATCACAATAGATCTTTTAGGTCAAAATGATACTGGTCTCTTTCTCTAGATCTGCATTGCTGCTCGCACACTAAAAAAACACTCTTGACGGTTACAGTAGCAAACGTCTCGCACTTTTGTCACTGTTGCCCGTCGCCGTACGAGATATACCGCCATTGGAAGCCATAAGACTTGTCTAAAATTTCTCCTTGTCACCTCTTACGACATTCGCAGGACGAAATTTGGTGATGGATTCCCTTACGACACCACCATACGGTTATATGATGATTACTATTTAATCAATTATAAACTATAGTGGAGTATTTTCTTTTAAATAAATTGAAAATATTTAACAGGCAGCTTAACTTTTAAAAATGTAAAAAGGTAATCCAGATAATAAATAATTAATGAAAAAAAAAACTAAACAGTATAAATATGTACCGAGGATATTATTTTCTTTTATTATATCAATAAGTATTTTACGAAATTTCTTTCCATCCGTTTATAATGTGGGTGTCTTTGACACAAGAGTGAATATTAGTAAGCTAAGTCAGTCCGTTTTATCATCTTCACCACTTACTATATGGTGGGACGGTAGTTCATCATTGGTTTATAAGAGATACCGAAATACAGTGTCAGAAAAATAAAATGATTGTTAAGCTTCTACATAAATAAAATTTAGATAAAAATATAAAATCTATTGTACTTAGTTCTCTCACAGAGCATCAATGAGTTAATAACTTAGAAGAATTGATTAAAACTACTTTTACGGATTTTATCGCTAATATATAATTTACGGATGAGGCTATTGAAATTAAAAAAACATGCTAATTTCAATAAGGAAGGAGGCTGGGTACTACCACCTGTTTTGGATCCTGTAATTAATAAAATTAAAACTAAACCCAAGCATACCACTGCAAGTTTTATACGTGGTAGAGCCATGCTGCAGTTATATTAGTAGTATAGTTGTAGCACGAATGTGTCGGCTCGACCGGTGAAGGACCACGCTCTCACAGAATACCAGCGTGAAATAGTAGCTTATTGCTGCTGTATTTCGTATGGTGAGTGTAGAGAACCGGAGACCCTTTTTACTGGAAACGAGGCATTCCATCTTAGTCCTCACGGGTGACAACGCATCTGCATTTTGATTCGTAATCGAGGATAGATGTAGATGTCTATGGGCCACAGCAACCACTTACCATCATGTGGACTGTGTGCTCGTTTGTCACCCTATCCTATAAAAAAAATAAGACTTCAAGACACCGTAAATTCATTCTGCGTAGATCGTGCCATAAATAATAATTAAAAAGCTGAAGGAACTCTGGATTAACACTGACATCGGGATATCAGTGTTGGAAAGCACCCATGTACACAAAATAATTAAAAATAAAATAAATTAAACGCGATAAAATCCGTAAAAGTAGTTTTAATCAATGTGTAGTGTTCGCGTAATTATAAGAAATCATTATGCAAACTTAGAAGAAGCTAATGTACCGAACACTGCAAAAAGGCCGCCATATTATGAAACAAATGTTCGGTTCAAGAGAACATTCGATCCCGTCCTTAAGAGCAGACGCATCGCGGAATGTAAATCGGTGCATTGTCTTTAAAATTCAATGGTCATACACCTAACGATCGTTGGTGACCTTCATTAGTTACTGGCTAGCTCTGACTGTAGCTACAATATTCAAGAACCTCTATATATTGGTTACTATTAAGGGGTCTATACTATATTATGTGGTTTTCTTGAATATAAATATAAATTACCACCGAATTTATACTCTAGTGCAAATCCAAGACAGATAAAAACGCTCTCCTGCACCATAACGTTTGAATTTAACTATCGAAAGCTTTGAAAACAAGTTCAATATAAATAAAATTATAACATAAAAATGTATTTGAAGACTATTAAATGCGCATTATTAAGCATAACTCAAAAATTACTGGTCAGATCAGATCTTTGATCTTGACTGTGACAATACATGCAAAGCACTAGCTTTGAAAATTAAAAAAAAATCATAAAATCGAATCACATAGAAAAATACAGCCGGATTGAGACCCTCCTCCTTTTTTGAAGTAGGTTGCAAAAAAGGAACTGCCTAACCTAAAGAAAGGATAGCAAGTTATCTTATAGCCATCAAAAAACCAAATCTCGCAACTCAGTTCTTCTACTGTAAAAAGTTGTGAGATCCATGGAATACCAAGTCGGTTAATTTATTCAGTCCCTACTTAAGGGTTAAGTTATTACGTAATTAGCTAAACTAACCACATCTTATTGTGATCATATCAATATTAAAAATCTTTTATGTTTTAAATAAATAGATTGACTTGGGCCATCGCAGGAAAACACTATGTATTTCACAAATAATACATACTAATATATTAAATTATATTGTTTAGTGATGAAAATAAAGAACTTTGACTAGTTATAACTCTTAAACTACTGGTTCAAATAGAATGAAATTTGAGATATGCCGTGTTTATACCAATGCCTGCTTGGTCAGATTCAGGCTTATAGTTTTATCCACGATTAAGTTATAGGGAGGTCGGAAATGGCCTAAATTGCTTCGAGAAAAGGATGGTACGGCCGTGCCGCTTTTTTGCTTGACTTATCAGGGGTACTGCCTTGCTCCCAGATATAAAAGATTAGTGAAAAGCTAAGAGAAAGGCTGGAATTGGATGATGTTGTTACTAAGGTCACCGACAAAGCCTATGTTTGCGAACCGAGGTGGCAATGGGCTGATCACATTTCTCGCAATGGTGACTACCGTTGCAGTAGACGCGTCATAGAGAGGAGACCGTGCTTAGGTAAACGCAATGTAAGACTTGGGAAAGGGCCTATGCATGGCCTTGAACCGTTAGACATTATATTTGTTTTTTTTTTAATTTATTATCAAATAAAAATTTATAAAAATTTGCTATGCGGCACAGCGAAAAACCACGCAGGTTTGTGTTGTGTGCCGTTCCGTCTACATTTATATAATACTATTTATTACAAAAATGGCGATAACAGCTAATATTATTTGTTAAGGTAAAAACATTTTAATTTATACTTTATGTTATCTTTAGTAAGTTCACTTCTAAATTTATTATCCAGACCATTTATTAGGCGAGGTATTATGTATGCGCTGATGCGCTCACCATATTTTTTGATCGCTAAATCTGCAATTTGACTTTTGTTTACGTTTTATTTTTTTATTTTATTACCCTATCAGGTTCATAGGGCAATAAAATAAATTAATTTAATTAAGCCACCGCAAGCGATATATGTCAAACATTGCGCCATAAATTGTCTTTTATAGACACAAAGGCTTTTAAGATATATGAGTCAGAACGAGAGCTAACAATTTAAAAAAATTGTTTGTGATTTTAAGCCATAACTACGTACGTGCGTACTGCACATACGTGCTCGGTGATCAAGGAAAACACCGCGAGATAAACATATTTATCTGATAAATCAAGTATATATAGATACGTTGACTCTGCCAACACTCATTGTAACAATTTCATAGTCCAAAAAACCTAATGAGAGGAGTTCTTTGCAGAGTGGGACGTAAAACTACTTTAATTTTAATTTTCTGTCTTTTCATGTTTGTCGTAAGAGGCGACTATTGGAAATGCTAAAAAGATATTATGACTTTCGATAGATTATGATAAAGTCATTTCATTAAACAGACGTAAAATCTGTTTTCGTGGTGACCCGAAATAAGATCTATAATTACGAGTTTAGTCTTGTTGAGAAGAGACGTCGGTCGACAACGAGCGTGGGAACACCAAAATAAACGCAATTATCCGCGTGTTGTGGATCCCATCATACAGGTCTACAACTCCGGTTTGGACAAAAGTACGGGAGAATACATCCTGCGTTTCGTAGAAAAACGAAGCCAATGGTACATAGAGGATCAGATTTTGCTGCGTCTGGAGTTAACTAACTCAAATCCTACGTACCTGTGGTGTGGTTCCTGCAAAATACAAAGGGACAATGGAGTTTCACAGCCTACTGAAAAAGAGGAAAAATATGTTTCTTATGTCGATTACAATCGGGGTGCAAAACACAAGTATCAAATTAGTGTCATAGCTTCACGCTTTAAAACAAGATCTCATCCGTCGTACTTAACTCAATTTATGACCGATAAAACACTTCTGCGACAAGTTAGGATTCACGTAAGATTTTACACATGGTAGAGCCATGCTGCAGCTATATTGTGGTTGCAGCTCGAATGGGTCTGCTGGACTGGGGTAGGACCACGCTCTCTCAGAATTCCAGAGTAAAATAGCAGCTTAATGCTGCTGTGTTTCGTATGGTGAGTGTAGAGAACCGGAGACCCTTTGTACTGGAAACGAGGCATTCCATCTCAATCCTCAGTACTGGCAACGCATCTGCATTTTGATTTTTATTTGAAGATAAATGTAGATGTCTATGGGCCACAGCATCCACTTACCATTAGGGGGACTGTGTGATCGTTTGTCACCCTTATTCTATAAAACAAAGATTAAGTGTAGACACAAGGACAATAACATTACAAAAATACTTGTTCATTTGTTTGTTTGGTTTGCTCTTTTGTATTATCATAAAAAGTAAGTAAAGTAAAGTTATAGCCCATATACGTCCCACTGTTGGGCACTGGCCTCCCCTCATTTCTGAGAGGGTTTTAGGGCAAGGAAGTGTCCGCCGCGCTGCCCCAATGCCTGTTGGCGAACTTCACATGTCTTCGAAATATTTTTTTCTTATTCCTCAGACATGCAGATTTCCTCACGATGTTACCTTCACCGCCGAGCACGTGGTATATCAGCACTTAAAATTGCAATTAACAATTTCATTGGTGCCGGCGGGGATCGAACCCGGGTTGCTCGCGTTCTGTTATATATTTACAGCGAGCGCTAACCATCTGAGCTACCACGGCTGTATTACCATGTATGTGTCTTTTCAGGTACTTTGACCAACTCTGTTCTCCTAACTAATTTCCCTACGCTGATGTGTTTTAGTTTCTTTTTTCTATATGGCGACAGTGTATTCGTTAATTCTGTGTTAGAATTCCAAAGGGGTACCTGGGGTATTGAGTTCCTTCCAAAATTACAACTTGTTCCGGGTATTTATTGCCTTCATGTTCACCTTTAAATATATTTTTAAAACGTTTTATCGGATACTTCTGATGTTTCTATATTAACTAGGTCTATAATATTTAGTACAGTGTCACACTCAAACTCAATAGGTAAAACAGCACTAGGGCACACCCTGTTTTAACACTCGTAAAGCGAAGTAGTTTCTTATTTTGCGATCCACGTCTTATTTTTCCTTTCCATCCTTATTTTATTTTGAATGCCTCCTTCTAAATGGCATCGAGCCTGCTAGCTAACGGAGTTCTGCTCCAAAAACAAAGGCAGGATCAGAAATGTTTCGGAACCATAGGCGCCGTTGGTAGAATCGACGCAAGTTCTTACTTGCGAATCTTTACCGATAAAATTGTAAAGGCCGCTGGGCCAATATAAACACAAAATAATTTAATGTCCATCTTGAATTATGTAGTTATCTAATATTAAGTTTACCCAAAATGTTAGTGTTGCTTTTGAAGATTCCTACCCTCTCTGTCTCTTTATTTCTCTGTCGTTTCTTTGTATTTTTAACGTAAAACTTGAGTCACTCAGACTATAACTAAACCTAGTGACACATTATAAGTCACCATTAGTATTCTACGCTGGTACATTCTTTGTCTAAACAGGCAAGATATATCTCTATATGATTACAATAAGGAACAAAGGGGATGACTTGCAAATAATGTATTAATATAAAATCAATTACCAACTGCGGTATTTAAAGTCTTCGGTAAGAAACCTGTGCCTTCGCTTTCAATAAAGCTGCACGTGATGAAAATACATTTAAAAAATCTATTGATCACATCGTCACGGCATCTACGTAAACATCGTCCTTAATTCCAGTGATAAATAAAAAGTGTATTTCTATTTTCGCCTTACAATGTTATTGCCGGATTAATAAAAGTGAAGTGACCAGCGAACTACAGTTTACCTGATGATAAGTGCGATCTGGGCATCTGCAGCCAACTTAAAACAATGAGAGTTGCGTGCGGACCGCGTTCGTCGCCGGTCACGTCCATCGGTCGTCAGTTCCCGCCTGGTAGGGAGTACGGCGCGTCGCTTAGCAGTGGGTGTACGTGTCGTGTTGGAGCGAGCTTGGCTTTACGTAGAGATTCGTCTCCGTGAAGCTTCGAGATCGCCCCTGATTCCTCCTGGGATGATCTAATCTCATCGCTGCATGTAACCTATATATTAAGAAGCGAGCTCCGGAGGCCCGGTGTGCTACAGTCAGGAGAGTGCACACTTGTCGGTGACATCGGCGCTACGTTGAGATCCGTCTCCGTGGGGCTTTGAAGTCGCTGACACTTCAGCAGATCCCTCACCAGGGGCGCGAGATACGCCACGAACACCTAGATGGCCTTAATATACACACCAGGAAGGAGCTCCTGAGGCTGAGCGTGCTGCTATTCAGGAGCACACACCTGTCGGTGACATCGGCTCTACGTCGAGATTCGTCTCCGTGGGGCTTTAAGGTTGCTGACCCTTAGGAAGATCCTTCCCAGGGGCGCGAAATACGCCAAAGCTAAGATAGCCAACAATGCCGTTCCTGAACTGCTCCCAAGACCAGTTCTCTGTGTTGGACTGTGAGGATTACTCGGGTAATGGGGAATGCCTCGAGGCCCAAGACCTGCTGGGCAGAAAGCTCACGTAGAAGACGACACGAACGAAAGAAGCAATGAAGACTACAGATATTGTCAAATCTAAAGACCAAAGATGGAATGTCTCGCAGACTGTAGTTATACTTTCTATACACTTTAGACCGGAACACTACAGAGAAGGCACTGATATTCAACGGCTGCAATAGTTAACGAGAGTGGCACCTTCCAAAACGGACTCCTGGGTAGAAAGGAGTCCAAACAATTAGAGTATTATACTTAACACTTATGCAATAAAGGCTAAGAAAGGCTCGAGTGCAGTATGAAAGTAATATTGATGGACGCGATAATCGTACATCATCATCATCGTCATTACAGCCCTTCACAAGTCCACTGCTAAATATAGGCCTCCGCAAGGAACACCACAAAGCGCGGTCCAGAATAATCTGCATATCTTACCAGGTCGTTATTTCATCCAGTGAGCAGCAGCCCTACATTTTCATTATCGGTACGACATTGCCACTCGATAACTTTTATTCTCATCGATTCTCGGTTTTTCGAGGTATATGGCCGACCCATTGCTACTTCACCTTAATGTCTTTGCCGTTACAGTCTACTAAAAACCACTGCTGGAATATAGGCCTCTCCCATAGATTGCCTGATAGGAGAGATATTTGCCATGGCTGCCACGCTTGGCAAGCGGGTGCAACCTCCGCTATTAGGAAGATGCTGCTGCCTGTCCATCTCCTGATTTGTATCCTTCTGTCGCCTTCAACGACACCCACGGGATGATATGGGGTAGTGGATATTCTTACACTACCACTACACGGTTCCTTCATTTTTTTTATAGGATAAGGTCCATCTGATGGTAAACGGATGTTGTGGCCCATAAACATCTACATTTAACCTCGATTAATAACCAAAATGCAGATGTATTGTCACCCTTGAGGACTAAGATGGAACGCCTCAATTCTAGTAAAACGGGTCTCCGGTGCTCTACACTCACCATACGAAACACAGCAGCATTAAGCTGCTAGTTTACGCTGGTATTCTGTAAGAGTATGGTCCTTCCCCGGTCGAGCCGACCCATTCGTGCTACAACTATTATATAGCTGCAGCGTGTTTCTACCACATCTTTAGTACAATATATTCAAATCTTCGAACGTATACAATAATATAATAATTCAATAGGTCGGAATAATGACCGTTTCGCAATTCGGGCAGTGATGAGTAACATTCGATTTAAATCAACGTTTATTTTATAACCTAAGTACTAAGTAATCAACTCATCACGCTTTCTACTCGCCGTTATTTCCCGTCTCTTTTGTTTGATTGTACTGCTTTTGGTTACTCTTAATTTGGAGAATGGAACATTTTAAATGTTATTTAATGTTTCATAATCCGGAAGTACGCCTAGATAGGTTTTCAACCGACTAGATAGTCGATATATTATTACTATCTCTCGATGTATTTTTTTTATTTTTAAACGTCAGTAATTTCACCTACATCCTTGAGGCAGCGTACTTGCCAAAATTGTATAGGCGAAACATAATTATGCTTGATCTATACGCGAATCAAAGCCACAGCATGCAATGCGGTATAAAAGCAAAATATAAGAAAAAGTTCAATATTTGTTTAAATGATTAAATTAAATTAATAAATAAGTTAAATAACTTAATATAAATTTAATATTTGTCAATTTTCGTTTGTACGCTCGTTATACACGTAGATAAGACAAAATATTTATATTAAGAAATCGATGGTAGCACGGCTTAAACTATGACATCAGGACGTCAAACACCTTAAAAACTGGTTACTATGGGTGCTGTTGAGTGCACCAGACAGAAATTAAATTGCCGGAAATTAAATTTAAAAGAATAGAATAGAATAAATTTTATTCAATATAGATGTATTACAACAAAACTTATTGAGTCATGTATGTTTTGCCACTAGTTCGGAAAAAAAAACTGCTGTCCTGAGAATAAAAAAGGAACCTAGCGGTACTGTTCTTTAAAAAAATGTTTTACAACTTATTTATTGCGTAGTTAAATATAAAAAACATTTAGAAGCAGCATTGTGGCAAATATCTCACGATCACCTAACGCAAAAGTCAAAGTTAAGTTGCAAAGACCTTATATATAGCTTATTGGGTGATGGAAAATAACATTACCCGTACGAAATATTTGCAATAAGTAAATAATATGACAAAAGTTTAGAGAATCCAAAAGCGCACGCCTCATAATCTCATTTGATTATATAAAAAGAAAATTACTTCTTCCATAACTTTTTCCATATTTAAGACGAAAGAAGAGATCCATGAGAATATTTTTTTGTAGAAAAGTACCAGTTGCTTTTTATATTTCCATTGATTACAATTAAACGAGACCAAATTACTCAGTGATTTTTAAAAGGAAACTGGAAATCTCAGCGTAGATTCTAAACTTAAAAAAAAAGAATTATTTTGATACATTTCTTCTAACGACCGTAATCGTGCGCCATCCACACATACAGACATCCGGACACACTCGAATTTTTTTTTCAATCAGTTTGTTTTTACAAAAGTGTGTGTGGTTTGCAAGATGATGTTGTGACCAGGATTAAGAAAGGAATGCTTCGGTGGTTTGGTCATGTGGAAAGAATGAATGAGGAAAGAGTGACAATGAAAATGTATGGTGCAGAAGTGAATGGCAGAGTCGGGGAACGGGGGACGTCCTAGGCGAAAATTTATAGACCAAATTAACGATTTATTGAAAACGGGCAAAATTAGGAGTACCCTTAACCAACGAGCATGTATGCGTAGGTATATGGACGTGAAGGAGGCGAGAGGGGTGAGTCAGGATCGTGCCAAATGGAAGTCTGTAGTCTCTGTCTATCCCTCTGGGTGACAGGCGTGAGAGTTTATGTATTTATATATGATTTTACACTAAATACAGAAAATTACTTTTAAAAATAATAAAAACATGAACACGAGTTTTTCGATATATGTGTATTTTTATTATCCTAAAAGTGCATTAGTAAAAAATAAAGACTTTTTAGGTCAGAAAATTACTGGATTTCCATTAAGTGAGAGGAGAGCACAACCTCAACGCATCACTTATGAGGCGTGCAATAAATCGAGTTGATGATACTGTTTGAAAGAAACTCTGCGTTCATTATACACCACTTGCTGAAAAATCATCCAAAAATTTCGTCCGTGAAGAATAACTTATTATTAGAATTTATTTTATGGCTAAGGGTCCATCTGGATAGGTACTTCACTCAAGCTTATTTGTGCCACTGTATCCACTGAGGACTAACATGAAATTCCTCACAGCCTGTGATTACTGGTTCTGTAACCACTGTGTCAGTAACCACTTACAATCTGCTACGGGTGGGCTGTGAGTTTGATTGTTTATTCCATTTTATTTAAAAAAAAAAAAAACAGGTAATGTACGTAACAATTTTAAAGATTAGTAAACTCTCACCTTAAACACCGGGTAATTTCGTCCCAGAATCCAGTTATTATTTCTTACTTGTTCTGACAAATTTTTGGTGATCCTCAAAGATTTTCATAACCTTAATAAAACCATAAGTTAAGTTTATTTATTATTACTTATTTCTTTCCCCAATCGGAATTTTCCGATAATTAATAAAAACTTTAGTTGTAATGTCAGAGTATATATTTCGGGATTTTGTGTTTGGTTTCTTGGTGTATATTTTGCTACCTTAATATCCGGTGATCTTGTGGGGGTTATCTTATGTTGACAATTTTTGGACTTCTTTTGCCGAACCCCTATGAGGCTTTCTGGTACTTCTACATCTGTTTGTAATATCTTTTCCATTATGTTATAATCATAAGCTAGAGCATTCTTTAAACGGCCTATGTTCAGAAGTGAACTCTACAAGACCCTTCGTGTTATTTGAAATCATAAACAAAACAACTGTTAAGAAACAAAATATTTTACACTATGCATATCTGTCCAACATTTGTAAAGGCTTTTACGGATAACCAGGTTGAATTTCTTAACGTTTAAACAGTTCCACGTATTTATGAATGAGTCTGCAAAGTGCTTGCAAAATGGCCTTGCAACAAATACATAAAAGCCAATGGTAATTTTCCATACTAAAATCTTGCTATACTATTACATAACTGTTGTAAGTTTATGCAAACTTATAAAATAACAATTTAGAATCCTGAACAATAAGTATAGTACGTGAGAGTAATATCGTCATCCGATTAATATGGTCACTTTCTTATAACTCAAAAATTTGTTTGCATGTTTGATGACTGATGTCTTCATCAGTCAATCAAATATTAAAGGTCAAAAGGGCGCTGCTTCATCGGTGCCATTTTGACATTTGACATTATAGTAAATATTATAGGCGATTTTAGTATTGTGTAGTGTCGTTAGTTTTTTTTGGTTGATTTTTCGAAGAGTTCCTAATTACTACCAGAGCTTGTTTGCTATTTTTTTTCTTAATGTATTAGTTAAGTATACGACTTTGTGTTTTTTTCTCTGTCCTCCTCCTAGTGTTGGTTTTATAGGGCGGCAAAACATACGGTGACCATATTACCCTCACGTACATTATACTAAGTTATAGGGTGTCTGCTGCACAGTGGTCTGTTGGTCGTTGCCACCTTTTGACCTAAGTATTTTTTCGATAATGAACAGAATCAGGCGTTACTTTGCGGAAATTCATTATATTAAGGTTACATAATCATTTCTTATATTTACGCGAACACTACACATTGAATAAAACTATTATTTGCAGATTTTATCGCGTTTAATTACCACTTTAGTATTACTTGTTTATAAAGTGGTAATTGAAAGCTATAAAACCTGTAAATAACAGTTTTAATCAATATATTAATGTTATTTAAGATTACTTTGCTTATATATGTATACGCTCATTGAAATAAAATGATGTGTCCTTACTTAGTTTGAAGAGTATCTCCCGCCCTCCCTCAATTGCGTGAACTATCTCCGTCATCACTAATCCTAACACCACTACTCCCAACACCCACTACACTAGGAAAGACACACTACCAACAATAATACATGTGTTTCGCTTCTACACGAGCCATCCTCAGGTGGTGTAGACTACATATAGGTTAATATAAGAAAAAAAATTTAAAATTTTTTGTCTTTCTGTCTGTCTATAATATGTCTGTTTGTTCCGGCTAATCTCCGAAATAGCTGAACCAATTTTGAGGGGACCTTCACTGGCGGACAGCTGATGTTATAACGATTAAGACGACACATCGAAAAAGTGGCTCTAGGCTATCGCCGTACTGATCCGAGTGAATACATAATTTCTTTAAAAACTTGAAGAAACTCCATCATAAGGTCGTAAAATTGCGTAGCGCCCGCGACGATTAAAAGCGCTTAGAAATTGTTAGAATCTTAAAATATTTTTTTAAAAATTACTGATTTAAGTAATCAAAATAATGAGCAAGTAAATTATGAATAATTATGTTATGAATATATTTGAGTGATTCCCAACCATATAGATTAAGTAATTTCGTTGTAATTTCAACTATAGTGATTTTTTAGAGGTGTTTTCGCAAATAATTATAATCGAGTCAAAATTGTACAATCGTGTTTTTGAGCAATCAAATTTAAGATAAAGACATGAATTTACCTATATCAAAATTCCACTTTCGTTAGTGGTGTCATAGTCCTATACCATTCGATGAAAGGAGGTGCATTTTTTCGCGGTGTCGCCTTAACTAAGGCTACTTTTATTTTGGAAAAGGAATTACGATTCCGCGCAAAGAAAACGCGGACAAAGTCGCCGGGAACAGCTAATCATGCTATAAAACCAGCCTATTGTCCCTTGGGATGTGTTAATGTCAGTTACTCTTGGACTGAAATTTATTACTCCAAGAACCCCTCAACAAATTTATCGGGTATTACTGATCGTAAATCAATATGGATTTTTTTAAAAATTATTGTATTTTTTATTTAAACGACATAGTTGAATATTTTTTTAGTTTAAATGGCTACAAGGCCTTCAGCCAAAAAGAATACATCAAACGCTATAGTATATTTTGATGAAACAAATATATTGTCTTAATATAAGTATGTAACAATCTTTTTCAAACGACAGCCGATGACGATAGTAAGTACCTATTCCCAAGTTTTCAAGCCCCCTAGCTAGGCGGACAAAATAACTTCAAATTTTTTTTGACCATCGTATCACTTGTTTCGTCGTTTCCACTGTGTAATGGGCAGACATTTTGTAATATAAAAAATATACTTAAACGTATCAAAATTCACGTCAAACTATTATTTAACCGTAATTACAGGAACAGCAATCCGCCGGCAGTAAAATTTCCCGCCAAAACCATTTGACCGAAAAACGTTAAATCATATGCCAGTACGAAATATTTACAATAAAGCGGGCTACATACGACATGATATCGGTGGCGATCTAGGGTGGAGTAGTGGGGATGCCTCTAGATCGTGTCGTATGTAGGGCCATCCTAAGTCGTGGCCGATATCGCCTCCTTAATTGGCTGGCAGGAGCAAAAATGCAGTCGATGCTTCCTAGATCGGGGCCCCGCCCCCTCCTTACGATTTAAAATAGATTTATTATATTAAAATAGATTAGATTACATTAAAAAAAAAGTATACATATTATTATACAAAAGTATTTTATTTCCTTTATTTGTTGTGTGTAATACATAACCAGATTTTGACCAAAGCAGAAATGAACAAAGAGAAGAAATAACTAAATAGCATAGGTAGGAGAAATTGACGTTTTTATATAAGTGGCGAAATCATTTCTAGAAGGTTATAAAAACTGTCTTCATCCATCCGGAGAAAATTAATCACGTCCTTGGATTACAGGCCATTTAGTACGTTTATGTGGCTTAATTTTTATCTCTTTTGGAGCCATTTTTTCACCCAGCAACTTCTCTTTTTCTATTTTCGAATAAATTAACTGAGATGGCTAATTCCAAACCAATACGTTGGTGTTTTAAGAGAGTCGGAGGCATTTTGAAGAACTCTACCGCATATGCTTTCCGCTCCAAGTCCGAACGCGTACTGCTAGGCAGGCCCGTGTGTAGGGTCTGCCCCGATAAAAGCCCCTATTTCTTTCCACCCTAGATCGCCACCGATATCGCCTCGTATATACATAGCCCGCTGCAGCAAATTAAAAAAATAAAGGCATTGGAGATGTCGCTCGCATTGCTTGCGTGTATGCTGAAATGTATATATTCGACATAGGGTTGCCAACCATACTGTTAATAACAGTATTATTTACACTTTGTTTTTATCTTTAATACTGTTTAATGTTCTTTAAAAAAATACTGGTTTTACCCGGAGCCATATCACTTGGAAAAGAGCAATCAATTTAATAAAAAATGAGCTCGTTTATTTTAATTTTGACTTAAATTGAGGAGCGGCTTACACATATTTTAACAATGATAATAAATTGTTAATGAAAGCAGCTTTAAAAATATGTCAATAATTCGTAAAAAATATAATACTGTTTATTGTTCTATAATGTTGTAATTGTTTTTAAAATATCTTAATATAAGTATAAGTACTTTTAATTCCGTACAAAAAGTTGGCAACCCTTATTCCACCAGCAATCATACGAAAGCAAGTTTAGATGTTTGTATTGCAATAAGTGGATGGTGCTTTCAACTCTTTCTCCATACACGATGTGTGGAAATAATTTACGAAAACATTCGCACGACTTGATCTGACTGGTTTCATCTTATTTAACGAGCGTTCTTGAAGTTTGTAGATCAGTTTTATTTTAACCTTGTTTCTATGTTTAGTTATTAGTCATATAAAGACATAGTAAGTATTATTACCATTCTTGTTAAACTTTCCAAGCAAAGTGTTAATTTAAAGTAAGCTTTATATACTGACTATACTAATTTAAAGTAAGCTTAATACTTTAAATACTGACGGGAGTGGTTGTCGAATGTAATCAAGTAGCAGTCGAGATCCTACCACTATAAAATACACACAAGTATAGTGACTAATTAGCTTGGGTGATGCACGGCCGCGGGTTCGAATCCCGTACGGAACAGGTTTTTGTATGGGCTATCCGGGTCTTGGTATTTGTCCTTGGGCAATTTATGTATCCAAAACGCCTTCACGGTATGGAAGTTAGTGTGCTTGTAAATTAAAAAAAAAGACTAAATTATTTTAAATATTAAATTAATTACTAATATTTGGTCATTGTCATCGTAAGATTATATACAAAATGTAAAGAACAACCGGTTCGATCTGTGAGGGGGCTTTTAGGTATCATGATGTGATACCGTTCATGTAATTTCTTTCAGAGAATAAATAATGTACGTGTTAGAGCCACGATGAGCTGCGTCATGGTTGTAGCGCGAATGAGTCGGCTCGACCGTGCTCCCACAGAATACCAGCGTAAAGTAGCAACTTAATACTGTTGTATTTCCTATGTTGGTTGTAGAGAACCGGAGACCCTTTTTTACTGGAAACGAGGCATTCATTCTTAGTCCTCAGGGGTGACAACGCATCTGCATTTTGATTCTTAATCGAATATAAACGTCTATGGCCACAGCATCCACTTACAACCATGTGGAGTGTGTGCTCGTTTGTCACGCTTATTCTATAAAAAAAGGTCCACCTGATGGTAATATGCTTTTGCTCAAAGACCCGCATCTATCCTCAATTATAAATCAAAATACAGATGCGTTGTAACTCTTTTTTTTGCGCCCGAAGCAATTAAAGGGCTACCCTTTATGTAGGGAGGCGGAAAATGCATTACGTATGTGGCGGCGCTGTCGTCGCGCCGCAAGCGAAACACACCGCCTACGCCCACCTAAATCACGCTATCGGAATTCCGAATAACAAACAGTATATATAGAACATCTCCGAACTATCACACGGAGGGTCAGCCGCTCCCCGGGCAGAACACCTTGCCCGGCGGGAGGTCTTCCCTTTTCCTTCCTCACCGGCCACAGTGGTGACCCCGACGTGATTTGAACACGCACCCTACAACCTTCGTAAACTTCAAGCTTTTCATCATCGTCAAAAATACCCCACCCATTCGCTCCCGAGCAGATATCGTCTGCAGTCTTCATATCCTGCAAGCCATCTAGCTTCACAAGGTTCATCGCAGCACTAGAATAATAATGCTTCTGTTCCTTCAAGCTACAGTCCGCGCTACAGTGTTCAGCACGGCTCTGAGCCTTACTGCTCGCCTCTGCTTCACGGCACTCTCGCAGATTACTTGCCTTCTTCTCGACTCACCGCAGACTACAAGGCAATCTCCTGGCACTTGCACATTCGTCGACAACAAGACTGCATTATCGACCTCCGGTCTGAGCAGGGGGGTGATGTGACGGCGCTGTCGTCGCGCCGCAAGCGAAACACACCGAAGCCTAAATCACGCTATCGGAATTCCGAATAATAAACAGTATATATAGAACATCTCCGAACTATCACACGGAGTGTCAGCCGCTCCCCGGGCAGAACACCTTGCCCGGTGGGAGATCTCCCCTTTTCCTTCCCACCGGCCACACGCATACCACGATAACCAGTCTATCGTGGTTATGAGGGACTCACTGCCTACCGGGGGATCCTAAGTGTTACCCTCTAAAAACCGCCTTTGGGGACTGGCAACTGGCTGTTTAAGCTTCTTATGCAGTATCGGGAGCGACCCTCTTTTGGGAAAAGAGGACGCAGCGTTGTAACTCCTGAGGATTAAGATGTATATATACCTCTTTACCAGTACAAATTTACTATAGAATACATTTAGTATAGAATAATTGAACATCCTCCGACTTCAGAAATGGTTATGTGGAATTTCTTTTCAGTTCTTCAGACTTTTTATTGAAAGTTTAATTTTTAGACACTTTTGAGTAGACTAAGGAATTTCACAAGGTTAAGGTAACGACTAAAAATGGTATAGTCAGGTACATTAAAAACTTCATTGGCGCACATTTAGGGGTGTTATTTATTCTCCAAAATTATATAGAAAGAAAGAAGAAAGAAACCCTTTATTTTGGCACAGGCAAATTGACGTACAGCAATATAGGTACTAGTTTATAACAAAAAACAAAATTTAATAAATTTGGCTTTGTACGTCGAAGGCGTGCCAAAAAGGTTATTTTTAGTATGAATTGTGGCGATACGCTGTTTTTAGTAATTACTAGAGATGGGCCGAATATTCGTTTCATCTGAATATTCGGCTAAATCAACGACCGAACACGAATGTTCGTTAAAGTGGTACTCAAAGTGTGCACTGTATTGAAATGTACGTATTGAGTAATGCCATGTCTTTCATAATTTTACTGTTGAAAATGTATATTTTACTTGTATTACGTTGTTTTTGAGGCATTGTAGATTTATTTCCAATTATAGTAAATAGTAAGCTTGAAAAAATGTTTATGGAATCAAACATTACATCTAACTATCTAAACAAAGAAACATTACATTACATTAATACATTTCGCTTTAGTTGGGTCGTTAGTTTCTCTAAAATAAGTCCTCTGCTAAAATCTAAAATAAGATCTCCTGCCTTTTAATCATATAATTATAAATTTTCACTAAGAGTAAGAAAAACAATAAAATACTTTTTTCTCACA
This sequence comes from Parnassius apollo, assembly GCA_907164705.1. Lineage (NCBI taxonomy): Eukaryota > Metazoa > Arthropoda > Insecta > Lepidoptera > Papilionidae > Parnassius > Parnassius apollo. The sequence goes on along the minus strand of CAJQZP010001449.1, from coordinate 8,097,059 downwards.
AAAATAGTCAAAACATAAGCATGTGTGGGTAAGGTGCCAAGGTTATCCTGCAGAATAATGTTCAGCCGAATATTCGGTTCAGTAAAAATTTTACCGACCTTTCGGCCAAATATTCGTATTCGGTGAAATACATATTCGGCCCATCGTAGTTACCAAAAAAACCTAGGAGAATACAGCTCCAAAAGTAAAGGGAGTGAAATTTTAAACAGAAAGAAAAAATCAAGCATTCTTGCCATTATTGCTTGTACATATATGGGGGCTACTTCTGAAGTATGACTGAATTAAGAAGAGTCATTAAAATCGGTACATACACAATTAATGAACTTATTAATAAAATATAAAATAACGAATATATATTAAAAAAAGAACACATTCGTTTAAAGTACCTAACTCTTGAAGCAAGTACGGATAATTGTGTGGTCACTGGCTGGTCACTCATAAAAATACAAGACTGTAATCTCAACGACCTGTTGCCACACGTGGACGGAATAAGAGAGACGAAGGTCACTCAATGCCGGTTGCACAAACAGCTCTGCAACGCACTCGCAGATTCGCAGTTCACGTGGCTCGCGAGGCGGTTACACTGACGCTTACGAATTTGTACATATGCCATTAATTAACTTTTAACCTATCTTTATTTCCTATTTAGGTTTCCTGGAAGAAATTGCTGCATAGCAATAAGACCGCCATTTGTTTTTCTCTTTGTTTGTTTCTTGATATGTTGTTTTTTTAGTGTTCAATAAAGGGTATTATATTGTATTGTATGTGTTGTGGAGTCGGCATGAGTGAATCCATCAAGCAATTTCAGTTTGGTCAAAAGTCTGAGTTTTTGATCAAAAATCAGGTTATAACATAAACCTGCGACAAAGAAAGAAAAACGGAGCACTGCATAGGTACAACAAAAAGGACGCAAAAATCAAGCTGAAACCGTGCTTAACTTGTCGCATAAACACGCACTCATACAAATATGTGCATCTAAAATCATTGGCAACCAACAGCATGGTTTTAGATGCGTATGTGTGCGCCAGCGGTGAATTTTTGTGATAAAGAAAGAAAGATGTGTGTATGAGTGAGTGCGTGTCAAGCTGTCAAGAAAGATGTGTGCGTGAGTATGGATGGAGAAGTTGAGCATAGTTTCCGTCTATCTTTGGTGTTCTGAACATGTAGGATAGATAACCACATACCACTGCTGTTTATCGGTCGCCAAAGTGTCGTTCATAGTCAAGGTCAAAAAATATTTTACTTTGTTTAATCTTATCGATAGTTCGCCTAGACGCCAAATTAGCAGTAGAAAAATGTAAAAAACGGCGGTTACTTTTTCTTTTAAAACAACCTAAAAGCTTCCCTTTAAACCTCGCGTTCTCGTAAATAAAATTAATTAGACCTGATTATGTGAGAGACTTAATCTTCAGCTTCAATTACGATCGTGCACACGCAGCGTACATTTCTCCTTGGTTACATAATTCACTTTCAATATTACGAGAACTCTCAAACCGTTTTGTGTTAGGATAGGTCACTAACAGTGTTGCTAGTTGTAAGAAAGTGTTCCATTAATTAAGCAATAATATTAAAGTTTAACACTACTTAGAACCCTACCAAATTAATCAAACAAATCAAGTCAAAAAAGTTATTTCCTATAATTATGTATACGGTCTGGAAAAAATTATATGACTTAGATACATAAACAGCAACTGTAAGACATTATTGCATTAGAAATTGAAAGGTTAGGTTCACTTATGTTAAATACATTATGAAGACTTTTCTAAATTTTTGTGCTGCTAATTCCTTTATGTGCTCATCACATTATCAGTCCTTTGTTAAATCACGATTTATGGAAAGATCTGATAAATTATTTTGTCGATTGTCAACATTGTTGACCTATATTTGTTTTCTATATGTACGACATCTTGGAAAATAGCGCTCGACTTCACAGCTAGAGCACGACAACTTTAAAAAAATCTATATCTAATCTATGAGATAGTAAAGCAATTGGGAAACTTTTGGGAAACATCATCAAGTTTCTTTTTATCATTTAGCATAAACATTGCACTGCAAGAGGTATAAGACTCTAGCTTAGACTTTAACCGAAGAATAAGTTAAAATAAGATTTCAACCGAACTCACTCATTTACCAAATTTTCGTTCACGTCATCTGGATAACAATCAATAAGGTACACTCTCCAGATATGTTTTCATTATTGTTTTTTTGCAAATCCATTAGTCAACCAAATCTAAGAAATATATTTTGACAGCTGTCAGACTTATTGCACCAAGCATGACAACTAAAAAACGGGAATGTACAATATTCGATACTTTAAAAAAATCGATTATTTAGAGTTGGTAATCATTTACAGTTCGGTTTGAATAATACCAGAATAAAGTAAAAACGAATAATTTAAAAAAAAGATTTATCAGTTTCTTCGTACTTGTTCTTACTGCTTATTTCTAGAGGCACAGTTACAAAAAATTAAGTTAGAAACTAGATTAAAAATAAATTTATTCAATCACTTTCAGTACAACTAGTTGAGCTGTCGTTGTTTAGATTAATTATTATTTGATTTTAAATAATACAGTCAAAATTAATGTCCCATTCAAAATCATCCATAATCATTTATTTGTAATTTCTACCACTTTTGCCCAATCATCCTTGGTGACATGGGCACATGCTTCAACGAATATAGAAGAAACAGTTTAAAAAGTTAAAGCCGAGTCACAAAATAAGAAGACTAACATAAAATTACGCACAGTAAGCTCCCGAAATGGCGGGAGATTGAAATTACGTAGTGGTTTTTGTATATGAGTTTTTTGCCTACACAAATTTACGTTGATAAAGTAAAAAAAAATAAACTTATTTTATTTTTTATTCATGATTCACTTAATTTAAGGAATTTTAAAAATAAAAATTTTATTAAACAAATAAAATTAATTATTAGTAAATAAATTAATAATTATATTAAATAATTTTATTTTATTAAAAAATTAATAATTGATTATTTGAATACTTTACCGTTTATTTGAATATTTTTGCCGATTATTCGCATAACAATGAATTTTAATCATCTAAACACTACGGTAAAGTACATAGCGACGTATCATTGAAACGACGTCAAGTAAAAAAGTTGATGTTCGTTATTTTTGAAATATTTTGCTTTGAAAGATTCGAATCTAAATTAGTGATAAAAAACTATATACGTTGTAATGAAATCTAGATAACTTCAAAAATCCTCGGATTTACGTAAAAGGTTATTTTAAATCGTGTCAGTACGCTTGTGTAAAGTTATTGCAGAATGATTGATGTGAAACGTCAAAAGGTATTTCTTTGATTTTGTTGACTATAAAAAATTTAATTTCTTATTATGTGTCTCATAGACTTGGCGTCTTCTATTTAAATCAAAAATCAAAACAGCTTATCCAACGCAACGTTTATTGTGTCTCTTTAAAAATTTTGACTCTTTTGACTTTTGTAGTAATTTTGTAGCAATTCGTCTCTTGTTTATCCTCGTATATCCTCGTTTATCCTCGTATATCTTTAATTTTTGATCCGATTGGTGTCATTTACTCACGTACTCTTTTAATGACATAAATAACTTGTTGCCTTCAAAAATATCCTCCCTAAGATGTATTTACTTTATTAAATAAATTTCGTGTCCCTTTTTGAAAATTTATTCTCTGAACGTAACTAATTTTATTCTATATAATTATTCTGTTCGGGTGGTTGTCACAAACCCCTCTTAACGGCTCGACCGTTTTTGATGAAATATTTTGTGTGTGTTTGAATGGGTCCCTGGAATCAGCCGTACGAAGCTGTGCTGCGAAGAAGGGTTGTTCGGTAGTAATCTCTCTACATAAAAATCAACTGCTCTCCGTTGGTGTCGCCGAAACTAGAAATTGGCTCGAATCATTTTAATGAAACTCTTTGTATGAGTTTGAGTTGGATGATTTAGATTCACAATTGGACCGGTTGGTGGCGATGTTGTCGAGATTTAGTAATCACCCTTTCGAAGCCGGGCGGATAGCTAATAATATATGACAATCACTAGGTACTAAAGTTTAATTTAAGCCTATGTTCAGCTGTCGACTGTACTTTCGGTTTAAAGATCTTTATTTCTCAATAAGACAATCATCATTTACATAAGAACAATAACTATATACTTAGTAATAACAATTTTTAGTGCGGGTATAAATAAAACCTTGTTGGATGTCGCTTTTAAGAAGCAAGTATCTTTGTTTCTTATTTCAATTATAAGGTGGCGGTCCAAGTTTAATAATGTTTTTTAACTTTTATTTATTAATAATTTAGGTTAGGTATTTAGCTGTTGTGAGTATAGGTAGACAAGTAACTTCGGTTTGAAAGCATTCAAAGATTTCGCCTCCTTTACAAATTTATGTAGTTTGTTGTATAACTGTGCTCCTTTATACGTTACTTAATGAATGAATGAATGACTCAAATCGACATATTACGCATGGTAGGTACGTAAACTGACTTAACGGAACCCAAACCTACTGTACGAAAAAACGGACTAAATAAAAAAAAAACATGTGTGCACTTCACACGCTGAAATGAAACCTTCAGAAAAGGAGACCGAGATAATAGGAAACATTCTTATGAATAATAGAATCAGGCATTATTTTGCGGAAAATCGGCTCAATAAAATAAAATGATGTGTCTTATCTAGTTTGAAGTTTGGGGTAGTGGTGCTAGGATTAGTGGTGACGGGATTAGTGCATGCAACTGAGGGAGGGTGGGAGGTGTTCTTCAAACTAGGTAAGACACATCATTTTATTTTATTGAGCGGATGTGTGCGAATTAATTCTTAACATATTTAACACTCTTATGTAACTATGTAAGGGACGTTCAATTAATCTATTTTTAAGAAGTCTGACGTAGCTTTTACTTTCGGACCAGTATTCAATTCCTAACTTCCAATGTAACTCGAAGTTTGTTTACGGAAGACTAGAACAGTTTACTTTCTAACCACGTAAGTATGTGTTATGTGAACCGTGAAGTGATATCCTTGTATAACGCAAAGTCCCAACATGCATCTGCCGCCATTTTGGAATATCATCAAAATAAAAATAAAATATGCTTTTTGATTGTTGTCTCTGGCCAGAATTTCACTTTTTATTTCATGATTTAAGAAGAAAAAGAAGACGAATTCGTTTAATTTAGTAACTAGGATTCATAATGATTTATTATACGTGATCACTACACATTTAAATAAAACTAGTTTATTAACTTATTTTATATTCCCGACGTTTCACTTTTACGTTAGCACTTTACAGCACCCATTGTCACAAGGGGCACTGAGGTGTACGACGTCCCAATATCATAGTTTAACCACGGCTAATTCCAGTATGAATTTATGGTATTTTTAAGTCTTGCAGTTGTATGCTTGGATTGGCATTTAATTTTATTAATTATAGGATGGTTTTGAAGGAGAAGAAAGTTAAACGATATGTGAAATAAGAATAGAAGGGGAGTTGGTCGAGCAAGTAGATGAGTTTGTATATTTGGAATGTGTGGTGAACGTCGAGTGAACGCAGGAAATAAAGTAAATGGGGCTCTACACTCTATTGTGAAAAGTCGGAATGTGTCAAAAAAGGCACCTATGGCAATTCACAAAGCTGTTTTAGGCCCTACTTTGGCGTATGGTAGTGGGAATTGGGTGTGGTAGAAGAAGCACGAGGAGTAGAATAAATGCAGTAGAAATGCGGTCGCTGGGGAGTATTTCGGGGCTGAATCTGAGTGACAGGGTGAGAAATTGTGTGATAAGAGTGTGATTTGCAAGATGATGCTGTGACCAGGATTAAGAAAGGAATGCTTCGGTGGTTTGGTCATGTAGAAAGAATGAATGAGGAAAGAATGTAAAAGCACATTTATGTTACAGAAGTGAATGGAAGAGTCGGAAAGGGACATCCTAGGCGAAAGAAATCAAATTGGCGATATATTGAAAATGGGCCAGAGAGGTGATAGAGGTGTGTCAGGATCGTGTCAAATGGAAGTCTGTAGTCTCTGCCTACCCCTCTGGGTGACAGGCGTGAGTCTTTGTATTATGTAATGTAATTATAGAACCACAAGCAAATTGTAGCACTCTGCCACTTTCTCTATTGAAATTAGGATGTCTTTTAATTTGAATAGCCTCGCGAATCATCCTTGAAAGGAATCGGTGTTCTTTAGCGAGGATTTACAGTCTAACAAATCTGTCCGTCACGAATAGTAATAATTCAACGCGATGAAATCCGTAAAATTCACTTTGTTCCACGTAGTAGCACCAGAATGATAGTCCGAGTGTGGAGGTAGTGGTGGAGTGGGGTTGGAACACTGTAACTGTAACAGGTTTCGCTCTCTCAGAATTGCCAATCATAAATAAAATGTTCGGAAGAAAACGTGATTGAATATAATTGTATAACTTTCAAGAGAGACTGCCTCGTTGGTCTAGTGCTTGTAGTAGTACGACTGTTGATCATGAGGTACTGGATTCGAATCCCAAGTTGGGCCAAAAAATTAATTATTGAGTTTTTCCGTCAAAAAATTCTCAGTAGTTGCCCGGAGTCAGGAAGTTGGCGGTGTCTCACCCCCGTTGCCTCGGAAAGCACGTAAAGTCGTTGGTCCTGCGCCTGATCTCTCTCCGGTCGTGTCGGGTTACCGTCCCATCGGATTTTGAGAGTGAGGGAATAGAGAGTTCACCTGTGCTTGCGCATACACTTAGGCATTTTAATCCTGTTCTGCGCCGATGGCTAACCTCCGTTGAGGCAGGCCGCCGTGGCCGAAATTCGGTCTGGAGGACGTTATAATAGCCTTAGGTCGCCACTAAAATTCTACTAATGTAGATAAATGGTGCATAAAAGAATAATTGAGGAGCAACTCTTTTTTATACTTCCTTACGTGCTAGCCTTCAGCAGTGAGTACTGGTTTCTGAGGATGTTAATGCTGTAAGCATTTTGGCTTTTACGGTTTCATAGGTCTCAGGGCCCGCGGGCTGAAAGGCTGTTAAGGCTTTAAGTCATTCCGCATTTGCTTGCATAACGATGCCACTTATGACAGTGACAGAACAGGAGGTGGCGGACTCCAGCTTTGACGGCTAACTGCATCTGCATTTGCACTTTATCAAAGATAGATGTAGGAGTTCATAAGACACACTTACCTTAGACAGTCTGTGTGCACGCTTGTCACCCTTACTTTTAGTGGTGTAGCATGTTTTGCTACCGCTCAAGGTCACTACGCATCACATCCATCTTCTAACTACGTGTTTTATTAATGCCCGAACTTAATAACGTATCCCTTTTTTAAGATTAAAGACAATCCGAGATCGTACCCTATACAAAGATCGATCTAAATCCACATCCCAATAACATACCTCAACAAGCCTCAACGCTTGCAGTATACTACGTTGCCACTTCATAGTGGAATTCTCTCTACACTTCGCTTACAGATACAAGGCTGCCACTGGAGAACCTTTCTTTCATCCCTTGTCAGTTCTTCAACCTATTAGGCCAGCCCATTGCTACTTCAGCTTACTGATCCGTCAATGTCAGTTACTCTTTTACGAATTTTATCCCGCAGAGAAATTCCGAGTAAATATTTACATAAGTACGATAATAATATCAAAATGGTGAAAGTTTTCTTTACCAATGTGTATTCATTACAAAAAACATTATGTTCAATTTATACTTATCCTGACCCTTAACAAAAGTGTATGTGCAGATTATTTCAATTTTAGAAACTTCTCTTCTTTTTCAAAATGTTACCGGCTGAAAATCTGCCACCCCCTAAAATCTGTCGGACGGGGCTGTGGTCCCACCTCAAACCTCAGTTACGTTATTAAGATAAGAAAAGGGTCGCAGTTCTTATTTTTGTTAGCCGACTTCGCATATGTTTTTTGTATAGTGTAGTATATGTTTTTGTATGTGTGGCCGTGGTAGGAAAAGGGAAGATCTCCCGCCGGGCAAGGTGTTCTGCCCGGGGAGCGGCCGACACTCCGAGTGATAGTTCGGAGAAGTTCTATATATACTGTCTATGATTCGGAATGTTGATAGCGTGATTTAAGCTTCGGTGTATTTCGCTTGTGGCGCGACGACAGCGCCGCTACATCACCCCCCTGCTCAGACTGGAGGTCGATAGTGCACAGCCTCGTTGCCGACAAATGTGCAAGTGCCAGGAGATTGCCTTGTAGTCTGCGGTGAGTCGAGAAGAAGGCAAGTAATCTGCGAGAGTGCCGTGAGGCAGAGGCGAGCAGTAAGGCTCAGAGCCTTGCCAAACACTGTATAGCGCAGAGAGTAGCTTGAAGGAACAGGAAGCATTATTATTCTAGTGCTGCGATGAACCTTGTGAAGCTAGCTGGCTTGCAGGATATGAAGACTGCAGACGATATCTGCTCGGGAGTGAATGGGTGGGGTATTCAATGACGATGATGAAGCTTGAAGTTTCCGAAAGTTGTTGGTTGCGTGTTCAGATCATGTCGGGGTCACCACTGTGGCCGTGGTAGGAAAAGGGGAGATCTCCCGCCGGGCAAGGTGTTCTGCCCGGGGAGCGGCCGACACTCCGAGTGATAGTTCGGAGAAGTTCTATATGTACTGTCTATGATTCGGAATGTTGATAGCGTGATTTAAGCTTCGGTGTATTTCGCTTGTGGCGCGACGACAGCGCCGCTACATATGCATCTTACCGTTAGTTTGCACTGACGCGATTTTCACAAAAAAACATGTTTTAAACACTGTTTTCTGTCAATGTATCAAAAAGCGTTTGCATAGTCAAAGAACATGTTGTGGTGAAATATGTTTGACAGTTTATTGTACATTACATATTTTAACTATATTATATCTTTTTAAGTACAGAAACAAAATGTATGAAAACAAATTAGTAGAAATATTGTCATGTTGAAAGATAAGTTTGAATATCTGTTGAAAATATTACACAGTTTTTGTGAGTGCGAACGCTACTATCAACAAAACATGTTGTGTGATTTATTTTATGCGATTTTTTTTTTCAAAATATTACGTGTTGGATGTGTCTCAGTGCAAACGTACTGTTACGCGATGTCACCGACAATAATTGTCACACAATTATTGTGTACCGATCATCGAACTATATTACTAGCGCAGTAGTAATACCTCAACGATACCGATTCGTTAATTCTTTAGGGGTGATAAATATGGACCTTAAAAAGTGACAAAACTAAACTCCTAAGGGCACCAATCGATCTATCGTCGATAGAAAACGGTCAAACGGTTGCTAGATTATTCCATTGCTCCACATTGCCATCTTCTGAATGCATTTTGAAAGAGACTGATGATGAGCGTAGTGGTACAATAAGGAATAAAGCATATAATAGAACTATTTAGACAATATTAAGATTGTGCTCTCCGTTATTCCACTCAAGAGGTTCAAAATCTTAAATAGAAAGCTATCTTGAAAGACCTAAAAAGAATTAAAGTATTTTCATATTCTGAAGTCGCGGCCTAACTCATCTAAACATAATTATAACTTTTAACAGGAATTAAAAGCCGACTTCACATTTCCAAACAGATGTTAATTATTTGCACCCTTCGGGGTGGAATTTTTTCCGCAAATTTATATGAGAATGAAGTATAAACATATTTAAGAAAAAAAAAACGAATCATTAAAAACGGTTCTATATCTGCGAAGATATCATATGAAATTTCTTAAACAATAGTCCCATATGAAACTTTTTTCCCTATTTTCCATCCTAGATGGCGGAATTTTTTCTTTAAAATTTAATGGGACCAAGGGGAATTTTTCAAATCGGTTCAGAATCTGCGAAGATATCTCGTAACATACATTTAAAAGAAAGAACATACACTCAAATTAAAAATCTCTCTTAGTACCGACTTCAAAATGTGTTTTTTTTAGTTCCTCAAAGACGCCTGTTGCCTACTTTTTAATAAAAGCTATTTTTCACAAACGACTTCCTAAGTAGCACGACTCTAAATCATTTAAATTTGTGATAAGTGTAATCTCTAATTCATAATTGTACCGGCAATTACCATGGCGTGTATGATTTATATTACAGAAGCTTTCGCAATTGTAATGTAAAAATTACTCGTATTTCGAGATGCTGGCTGCGCCTGTACTGATAGTACAACCGTCAACACAAGTATCTGTTACAAGGTCGAATCAGTACAGAGCAATGAATACGCCACGATATTTGTCAACAATTTTGTAATTCGAAAATTAAAAAGTAATGTGAGAATGCATTGCAGTTACAATCCCTTATTAGGACGCGTACCCCTAGTAAAATTTCCTCTTTTAGGACGGTTTCTTCTCAACATTTAAGCATAGTTTTAGTTCATGATCTAGGTATATTATGGATGTAGCACCAATGTCGGTTCGACCAGCGTAGGACCACGGTCTCACAGAATACCCGCGTAAAATAGCAATTAACCGGAGACCTTGTTTACTGGAAACGAGGCATTCCATCTTAGCCCTCAGTGATGACAACGATTCTGCATTTTGATTCTTAATTGAGGAAAGATGTAGATATCTATACGCCACAGCATCCACTTACCATCAGGTTAACTGTGTGCTTGTTTGTCACACTGATTCTATAAAAAATGTTTACACAATTAGCCGTAATATATACACATACCACGTGAACAGATCTAAGGTCATTTGTAGGCATACAAATAAAAGTTCATTAGAGGATTTAAACTTGAGACACGCGCTCAACGGAGTGGTCCTTGAAGAGACTGATAATATCTGTGTTTGTAGGCATATATACATAAATATAATTGTCATCTGAGCAGGACAGGATTATAGAGCACGAGTGTGCACTCTCTATTTCCTTATCCCTCCTTAAAACCTACATGACTGGAAAGAGATCAGCCTCAGGACCGAAATATTTATGTTCTTTCCGAGTGAAATACTGCCAACTTGTGATTTTGGCCCAATCCGGGATTTGAACCGACACCTTATAATCAACAGTAGCGCTTGCAAGCACTAGAGCAACAAGGCAGTCCAAGCAATCAATATATAATTTGCAGCCATTGAACTTTACGTCCGACCTTTACAAAAACAACATCTGTACATGGCTGCAGCCAACGTCGGGACGGCACCATATAGAGGTGCAAATGTGAAGGCTGCATTGTGCCGTCTTCGTTTGGAGTCGCGTGCCACATACAAACCTATTTAATGAGTCACTTATATTTTGCTGTTTTGTAAAGCTATTTTACTGATTTTAACTTTAATTTTAATTTGCTTTTATCTTTACTAGCCAGTTTAAGTCTCGTTGCTCAAGGGATGTAGAGAGGAGCGGATTCCCTATTTACTTATTTATTTATTTATTTGTTTGTATGGATCTCCAACCTTTTTACGTGGTAGAGCCAGGCTGCAGCTATTATGGTTGTGGTACGAATGGGTCGGCTCGACCAAGGAATGACCACGCTCTCACAGAATAACAGCGTAAAATAGCAGCTTAATAGTGCTGTGTTTCGTATAATGAGTGTAGAGAACCGGAGACCCGTTTTACTGGAATCGAGGCATTCCATCTTAGTACTCAAGGGTGACAACTCATCTGCATTTTGATTCTTAATCGAGGATAAACGTAGATGTCAATGGGCAACAGCATCCATTTACCATCTGGTGGACTGTCTGCTCGATTGTCACCCTAATCCTATAAAAACATATTAAATTACTTCTAACACATTCCTTACATCCACAAATTATTATGTAATACCAATTAAAGGAAAATACATCATTCCAAAACAATAGCAGTGTTCATGATTTGCCTATTTTACGACTGATGGTAGTTGGAACAAAAATAAGTTAAACGAACAAAAGATAGATAATAGTTTTGTAACATAAATAAAAGTTAAGTTTAGCATAAAGTTAGTGACTAATTACTATTGATTATGATTCCCTATTTCCCTGTTATAGGCAGGAACGGATTGACCTTTGCACTACTAGACGTCTCGTACCTTTGACGATGCTGTCATCGGTCTAGATATTTTACTTCTTCCGTAAATGAGATCTGAAGAAACTTGATATGCTTTCAAAAGTTAACTGCTAAACATAAGCCTCCTTCTAGATTACCTCTTAGGCCATTTGCCACGTTTGCCACGCTTGATGGGCGACTTGAAAACCGTAGGTTGTTATGTTGAGTTGTTATCAGAAAGATGTTGCTGCCAATTCCCTGTTTCATACCCCACTGTCGCCTTTTACGATAGCCACGGCATGATCTGGTGTAGTTTATACTATTATGTCGTCGCTACGCTGCTAAATGATAATGGTAAGTGTTAATGTTGATAATTATTACATTATTGATAGAAGAAGCTATAATAGTAAAATTAATGGTGTAGAAATGCGGTCATTATGAAATATATGGCTGACTCTGACAGGGTGAGAAATTGTGAGATAAGAGAAAAGTGTGGCTTGTAAAAACTGTGACTAGGATTAGAAAAAGAATGCTTCGGTGGTATGGACACGTAGAAAGAATAAATGAGGAAAGAGTAGAAACGTAATTTTTTTATAGGATCTCTTATCCAAAAAAAAAAATGATAAGGTTGACAATCGAGCACACAGTCCACCTGACGGGCAGGTGTGTGAGTTAGATTAAAATGCAATTTTAAAATGTAATAGATACAACAAACCTATTAATAGATATTCTAGTAATGTGTATAGTTCACGCGATGTTGTTTATTACCGATGCAACTACGGTTTATGTCTAGAGCGGCGTAACATATTCATAAACAATTCTAAATTCAAAACGACCAAAACAAAATTTCGCAATGAGAGCAGCAATTTGAACTGCTATAACGCCATTCTCGTGTGGCGTTGAAACCGGTTCGCTTTATAAAGCCCAGTGTTGCGAAGTAACGTATCGCTTGTTGCAGCGGAAGATTTCACGAGGTGTCGACAAAAGGACGCCAAGTTGAACGATTGCCTCAAGAGCGCGGTGCCTGATGCTCTCAGACGAATGAAAAAAGGTAATGCCAAGTTTTACTATGTTTTACATATTTTTGTCCCTTATACAGGGTTATTGGAAGGTACAAAATAAGTGATATAGGGAAAAGGTAAAGAAAAATTAATTACAAAAAACTGAAACATTCTGTCCTTTTTATCTTTTAAATTCAAAATGCGTACCTAATGCATTATTTTAACTGAATTAAGTTTGGGATAACTCCAAATAAAAGTAGTAGCCTTATTTCCTCGTATTTTCAAAAACTGCAATAACGGTATATCATTATTTATACTGGATGACCTTTTATACCGTCTGGAAAAAAATAGGGTGTAACATGTGAACGGAGTATAAGCCTATGGCACTGATGTTTTGATAAAAACAAAAATTTTCAATTAATGGTTTAAAATTTTTTTTTCATTAATTAGTTTGCCCTTTTTCCTTGAGCCTGTGACCCTGCTAAGTGACAAGGTCAAAGATACCTACTAAATTTATTGCTTCGTAAAGTAGGGTAGATATGATTTGAATTTCGATAGATTTTAATTAATTTATTCGTTTAATTCAAATTTTCAGTTTTTAGTCTTTGTAAAATATCAGTGCCATACATAGGCTTCTATTCCATTCACATGTTACACCCTATTTTTTTTCCAGACGGTAAAATAGGTCACTGGATGACCGGTAAAATAGGTCATCCAGTATATTTGAACTTAAGTTTAAATTTTGGCTACTCTTTGAAAAATAACCCTGTGTAGATACCCTTGGTTGAGTATCAAAATTCAAAATAGTAATAATGTCCTCCAGAGTCTAGACCGTATTTCGGTCATGGCAGTCAGTCTCAACCTAAGATGTTTTTAAACTTATTTATACGTCTTTCGTCTCAACGGAGACTCCGCGCAGGACAAGATTATAGTGTCCTAGTATAGGCGCAAGCAAAAGTGCACTCTATTCCCTCACTCTCATATTCCGTTGGGACTGTAATTTTGTGATAGGTGGCTATCCAATCACATGCGACACACATCACAGATCCAATATCCCTTTAGTCGCCTTCTACAAAATACCAGGCAAGTAACACAGTCGACACATTATTTTTTGGTATAAGTCCCGTATAAACATGGAACCTAAAATTCCCAGACGCACATGAGACAATTTATGTTTGTCGTAAAATACGCGAATTAGCGACAAGGGAGAGGCCTCAAAGGCGTAAGATGTACCTACTCGTAGTCCGTTCGCCCGCTTGCTAACTGTAACGAACACGGATGACGGATGACTGACGTGCCGACCAATGGAAGTTATGCCCAGCTGTGGGTTTTGACGACAGAATAGACGAGCTGCAACTTACTGGTAGGTATAGGTGTAGTCCGGGCGTGCTAACACGGACGTGGTAGAGCCACGCTGCAGCTATATTAGTTGAAGCACAATTGGGTCGGCTCGACTGGGGTAGGACCACGCTATTACAGAATACCAGCGTAAAATAGTAGCTTAACGCTGCTGTGTTTCGTGTGGTGAGTGTAGAGAACCGGAGAACCTTTTTACTAGAAAATTACGCATTCTATCTTAGTCCTCAAGGGTGACAACGCATCTGCATTTTGATTCGTAAATGATACATTTAGATGTCTATGGGCCACAGCAACCACTTACCATCAGGTGGACTGCTCTGATGCTTTGATGTCATCCCAATGAGTATATAATAGTAATTCAACTACGAAATACTCAGTGGGATGACATCCGTACCCTATTTACAATTCGTATTCCACCATCCTCTCAGAAACGAAAGACGTAACCGGCAGTGGTACCTATGTATACTGGATGAAACCTATTTTACCGTCTGGGAAAAATAAGGTATAACATGTAAACAGAGTAGAAGAAGCCTATGGCAATAATATTTTACAAGAATAAAAACAAACACTTTGAATTAAATAAATTAAAATCATCATATCCACGCTAGCCTGTGACCCTGCGAAGTAACGAGGTCAAATATGTCTACTAAATTTATTGTATTATTGCCGTTCGTAAAGTAGGGTGGATTTTTTTATTATTTTTTTTTTATTTATTTTTTAATTCAAAATTTTTGTTTTTGTATTTTGTAAAATATCAGTGCTATATAGGCTTCTACCCCGTTTACATGTTACACACTATTTTTTTCCAGACGATAAAAGAGGTCATCCAGTTTATGGTATTTTATACAACACTGAGTAACTAACGAACTAACATTCCACCTGTTGGTAAATGATTACTGCAGTCCATAGATATACTGTATTCCAAAAACATCTGTAACCAACTACAAAGAAAGCGTAGCGTACTAATGCGTGGTCACCTCTGAAGACTATGAAGGAATGCTTCACAGTCTGCAATTGTGGACTCTCTATGCCTTTCAGACCAGAACTTAACAGTGCAAGTACTTCCATTTGGCGGCAGAAATTGGTAAAAGTGTATGTACCACACATAGACATCCGCCAATCATGAATGATTCGTTCGTTTGAGATGGTACACTTAAATGTATTGATGGTTCATTCGTCTATTTATGAATGTTTCGATACAACCAATCACAAACAATTGACGGAACCTTTCTAACTCGTGATTGGTGTGAATAAGTCGAAAACCGACCGAGTCCGGAATGATCTGACTGAATTTTTTTTAGTGTAGTGTACTGGAGCCCGAAATGATCGATTAGAATGATTGATTCGAATGTATCGGTACGCGTGATGAAATGTACTAGAATGATTCGTTCACGAGAAATGAACGATTGACACATGTCTAGTAGTACATACCCAGATGTACTCTAGACATAAAAATATAAAGAGTCCTACCATCTTGAATAGGCTAATTTATTTTATTATTTTCAAAGACTAAGTAATTACGTTTAAGAGGGTTTTAGGGCAAAGTTTCCATCGCGCTGATCAAATGATTGTTGGCGGAATTCACATGACAAAGAAATACTTTTTTATTTCTCAGACATGTTTCCTCGCTATGTTTTCCTTCACCACCGAGCAAGTGGTAAATTCCTCTCAGAAATAAGAGGCTTTAGACATGTGTAAATCATTTATTTATAGCGACCCAATCATTCTAGTACATTTCGTCACGCGTACTGGTACATTCAGATCGATCATTCGAATGGATCATTTCAGGCTCCAGTACTTTGTGAGATTCATTGGGAACCAAAAATTTTTACATTTATTTGCTACAAAATTAAACATTTACCTACCTTATGGTGGTTGAAAATTATCATTAAATAAATCATTTATCATGAAATCTTTTGAAGTGTTATTTTTAGTAAACTCTACGAAATGATATTTTTAACTCATAGATTTAACAAATAAATTTAGTAAAATGAAAAATAATTTTTAATTTAGGTAACAATATTGTAATACAAAAACCCTTAAATGATAAATACTCCTGATACTCTGCAGTCTGCATTGTTAATACGATTCCCCTATTTATACAGATCATTAGGGATTCGGTCGGTTTGCGGCTCATACACAATTCAAACAAATCGTGGGTAAAAAAGTTGTTTGTGACCGATTGTACTGGTTCATTCAAAAACAAATGAATGATCCATCAATACTTTTAAGTGTACCAGCTCAAACGAACGAATCATGCATGATTGACACATGTCTAAGAGGCTTGTGCCTAAGAGTTATATAGTAGAAATACAATTTTTTTTTTTTTTTTTCTTTACCTTTAGTTTACTTATAATTTCAGGTATACCAGCACTATCAGTCCCGCCTTTGGAACCGTTACGGGTGTCCGGTATGACCATCGAGTCCGGCGCGGGTCCGGTCGTTATCAGCCAAATTTACCGGAACATTCAACTGCACGGCCTTACAGATTCTATCCTCACCTTATACAAGTAAGTACATACTTTTTTTATAACTTACATACTGTTTGAAACTCTTGAATTCATCATTCATAGTCCAGCTAAACATTTCTTTATAGAATAAGGGTGACAAACCAGCACACAGTCCACATGATGGTAAGTGGATGCTGTGGCCCATAGACATCTATCCTTTATTAAGAATCAAAACGCAGATGCGTTTTCACCCATGAGGACTAAGTTGGAATGCCTCGTTTCTAGTAAAATATGGTCTCCGGATCTCTACTTACGAAACACAGCAGTATTAGGTAAGTTGCTATTTTACGCTGGTATTCTGTGAGAGCGTGGTCCTTCCCCAGTCGAGCCGACCCATTCGTGCTGCAACCATACAATTAATATAGCTGCAGCGTGGCTCCACCGCGTATGGAAATTTGAGCCGTGGTAGCTCAGATGGTTAGCACGCGCTGTAAATTTCACAGTACGCGATCAAATCAGGTTCGATCCCCGCCGGCACAAATGAAATTGTTAATTGCAATTTCAAGTGTCTTACCACGGCGATGAGGGAAAACATCGTGATAAAACCTGCATGTCAGAGAAATAAGAAAAAAAAAAATGTTTCGAAAACGTGTAAAGTTCACCAACACGCAATGTGGCAGCGCGGCGGACACTTCCTTGCCCTAAAACCCTCTCAGAAATGAGAATGAAGCCCTGTGCCCAGCAGTGGGACGTATATAGGCTGTAACTAGGTAACTTTTAACTTTCATTCATAGTCCATACAACGCCAGCGGTTCTTTGAAAGGTTTGCGTTTACATTTTCACTAATAACCTGCTTATATTTATTTAGGATCTTCAGACCAACAAAAAAGGACAGACGAAGCGTTTCCTACAATTTCAGTGATGCCAATACCATGCTCAATTTTTTGACAAACACTCACGCATATAGCTCTCATTTTTCTTTCTTTATCAACCCGTAAATTTTCAGTGACGTACACATAATATTCACCAAAAACCATGTTGATTCTTCTTAGAGTATTCAACTAACTAAGGTGTTCTTAAAATGTGTTGGGATGGTTTTTTTTTGCGATAAGTACTTAAAATGTACGCAGAGCTCCACTTTTCTTTCTTTGATGGTCTAAGATAAGTTCACGAAATTATTGCATTGCTTTTACCAATACCTACATACTTATTTAGGCAATCATTATTGGAACGGTACAAGATGTAACCTGAAAATATATGTTAAGCATGGTGCCATCTATCGGTGTATAAAAAAGTTAATTTTTAAATAATATCATGACAAACATAATATGTAATTGCCTATTGTAATTGCAGCTGCTAAAAAATATATTTCTGTAATATAATATGATAAATTGATACTGAATTTGATTTGTTGTAAAATATATTTTCAGAGCGGATTTGAAACATCACCGCCTACGTACAGATTCGTTGACACCTAAGATGGAGTTCATCGCCGACTATGTGATGAAAGGAAGAATTCTCGTCCTACCTATCCAGGGGAAGGGGATTGCTAATATAACTATGGGTAATTAAAAAAATATAAAAATATTATATAAATTGTGCTGTGCAGTGGCAAGTGGCAACTTTTATAACATACAAATTAATAAACTTTTAGTTTGCTTGTCCCTCAATAAAATTAATTAACTGGTTATCTTTCGTGTTTTAGTGAATTTGGTTGTGAAACATGAATTAATCGGCGAGCCAATTACAAAAGATGGAGAAACTTACATGCACATGCGAGACTACAAAGTCAAATTCGTGCCGCAAAGAGTTATTTTGCATTTCTCCAATTTGTTCAACGGTGATAAGACCCTAGGAGATCAGATGAACAGGTACTGTGAAATGCTTACAGCGCCATCTATTGTTCAATGTGTACACAAAATTGTATCTTTTCTCATATAAAAGCATGTGCTTAACTCACTAGATGACACTTTAATAATATTATTGGTTTCAGGTTCCTCAATGAAAATTCGGACCTCGTATTCAACGAGTTGAAGGAATCATACGAAAAGAGTCTCAGTTCAGTATTCCAAGACGTTACAAATAAAATATTCGATAAAGTTCCAATGAACAAAATTTTCCCAGAAGATTAATTATAGCTGTGATCAGAAATTCGTTCATAAGTTTATTTTAGTGGCACAAAACTGAGTGAAATTAATTAAGAATGTGGTAAAAGTGTTTTATATTTAAGTTTAGTATTGTAAGAAAACTATTTACAAAGAAAAGTTACCAACTAGTATCCGAGTAATGTATTTATGAAAAGAAAAAGTGCTTTAATAGATCTTGCTGTAAGTATTTTATATTAAGTAAAAAAAATAAAAAAAAAACAAATGTTGTTTTAATATTCAGCTCTCTATTCCTTAAGTAAATGAAGATACATTTTTAATCACATTGTTTTTTAAAATTTTGTAAAACGTAGACACATTCCATACTATACAGACTACACTGAACAAATCACAACTACCGCCATCTAGTAATGAATAACAAAGAAATTACAAACATCATTCAACTAAAAAAGTTGCATCTTTACTGCCATTATTGCATTTTGGCTGTCTCGTTACCGGCTTACACGTATATTTCAATAATCTTGAAGGGATTTTAGCTAATCTTCGATCGTTCAACTCCGCATCGCTAATGCGTCGAGCGTTTTTCAAGCACTTTGTTTTACAAAAGGCTTCGTTTATTATAATTACTGAAAAAAATATATTTAATTTAAGCGTATGTGTGATTTTTGCTTAAATAGGTGCTCTACGCACCGTTGACTTGGTATAAAATATATTAGGAAGATCTTGGTGTTGATTAATTAATGTAAGTATATTCATACAGGTGCAGCGGAGACATCGTTCGCCTGGAAAGTGTTGCTATTAGAGAAGGTAGCTAATTCCTTTTCATTTTGGAAAATGTAATTTCAAGCATTTAAGGACATTGTTTGGAAACAACAAGAGTTGTTTTATAATTTAAGCACAAAAGTAAATTCGATTAATAAATATTATCTAATCTTTTATTGTAAAATAATGAAATTGCGAAATACAAAGGCCGTGTAATAGCGGCGTAAGAGACTATCCCATATTTTTTCATCATGTGTTTGTCGTAGGAAGCGACAAAGGGAAATTTTGTTTATGTGGTAAAGCCATGCTGCAGTTATAGTTGTAGTATAGTTGTAGCACGAATGGGTCGGCTCGACCGGGGAAGGACCACGCTCTCACAGAATACCAGCGTAAAATAGTAGCTTAATGCTGCTGTGTTCCGAATGATGGGTGTAGAGAACCGGAGTCCCTTTTTACTGGAAACGAGAAATTCTATATTAGTCCATTCGTAATCGAGGATAGATGTCTATGTGCCACAGCAACCACTTACCATCAGGTGGACTGTGTGCTCGTTTGTCAGCCTATCCTATAAAAAAAACGAAACAGGAGATGGGCATCAACATAATATTGCTGAAAAAGAACTCAAAAAACTGCAACTATCGTTGACAACCCGTCTGCCAAGTTATCTTCATTCTATGATGCCTACCTAAATATGTCAGTATTGTAATTATTAATGAATTATATTCTAAATGTAATCTTAGTTACTACTACCTACTATAGTGCCACCAACTTTACTGTTCAGTTTTTTATTTATTTTACCAATTACCAATTATAGCCTATTATAGGCTGTGAACTATTACATATTAGTCCTTAGAGATGACAACGCATCTGTAGCGTTATTTTTATTATATAAGATAGGGTGACAAGCGAGCACACAGTTCACCAGATGGTAAGTGATTGCTGTGGGGCTGTGGCCCATAGACATTTACAGCCATCCTCGTTTGCGAATCAAAACAAAGATGCGACTAAGATGGAATGCCTCTTTTCCAGTAAAAAGGGTCTCCGGTTCTCTACACTCACCGTACGAAACACAGCAGCATTAAGCTGCTATTTGACGCTGGTATTCTGTGAGAGCGTGGTCCTTCCCCGGTCGAGCCGACACATTCGTGCTACAACTATACAATTAATATAGCTGTAGCATGACTCTACCAAAAGTTCAGTTGACAGTGTCCATGGAGTGGAGTAATATAATATACGGAAAACAGAGTTTTTAGTGGAGAGCTTACTACTGGCACTTAAGAAATTTACTGAGGAAATAGGTACATACTACATATACATGTTTATTTCCACTTTTCACAATGAAATCAAACAAAATACACTTTTTACAATGAAACCAAAGAAAGCGCTCTCCTCACAGCACAAAATAAATAATAGCTTATAGTGAAATGTCATTTATAAAATGGCGGCCTTAGTTCCAATTTTATCCACCTGAATAGATAGGTTGGTGGCAGTGTACAAATATATAAAAATTAATTAACTAATAACTTTGAAATCAGTGAAAATACTAACATAATCCAACTAGAAGTAGGTAGATCAACAATCCCAGTAATGTCGCACCCAACTCCATAATTGATCAAACTGAAATATAGGTTTCTTTCAATAACCACTTACCAAATGAAGTGTAATATAAATTGACATATTTTATAACGGGGAACTCAATTTGTTCGAAAAATAAAAAGGTGAATGTTTCTTAACTTATCATTAGTTATATTTTATATTAATTAGATTAAAAATAAATAAACCAAACCACAGATAATCGTAAGAGTAGAAAATTAAAAAAAAGTTTAAATGTGCAAACAATTAAAGAATAAACCACAGAGGCATTGTTTTGTGTATTAACTTTAGAAATTGATAAAATTTTATTTAAAACTAAATTATCAATTAAATTACATTGTGTAACCAAAAATTTCATCTCAGTGCAACTAGCGACATCTGATGAGCGGAAGATTATTAGCCCTCATTATACAATATTTTTAGACTCTGAGAAGCAGCTGGTAGTATATATGACTTTTGGGGCAATTCATACATCCATCCATCCATTACAACCTTCAAAAGATCACTGCTGTACATAAGCCTCCCTCATGCCTCATGAGGGGGGGGAGATACCCATAGTTGCCATACTATGCAAGCGGGTTAATAAATCCAGTTTATTATAATTTCAAGCTATCAAGAAGATGGTCTTTGGTGGAAGATGGTTCATTTTCCCTCTGCCGCCACTTACGACACCCTCGGGATGAAATAGGGTAGTAGAATTCTTACACTGCCTCTACACGGTTATGACTTTTGTGGCAAGCAATAATGTCCTTCAGACCGAATTTCGGTCACGGCGGCCAGTCTCAACGGAGACTAGCCATCGGCGCAGGATAGGATTATAGTGCCCAAGTGTATGCGCAAGCACAGGTGCACTCTCTATTCCCTCACTCTCATAATCCGATGGTACAACACATGGTACGGATGGTAAACCGACACGATCGGAGAGAGATCGGGCGCAGGACCAACGGCTTTACGTGCTTTCCGTGGCACGGGGGTGAGACACCGCCAACTTCCTGACTCCGGGCAGCTACTGAGAATTTCTTGACGGAAAACAATTTTTTTTTGGCCCAGCCCGGGATTTGAACCCAGGACCTCATGATCAGCAGTCGCACTACTACAACCACTAGACCAACGAGGCAGTCAATACTGCATTTTAGATCATCCTTAAAGTTACAGTATACAAACGTTCGACTGCTGGGCAAGAGGCCTCTTGTTTTTTTTTATAGAAGAGGGGGCAAACGAGCATGCGGCTCACCTGATGTTAAGTGACTACCGCCGCCCATGATCAACCGCAACACCAGGGGAATTGCAGGTGCGTTGCCGGCCCTTTAGAAAGGAGTAAGCTCTTTTCTGGAACGTCCCCAGGTCGTATCGGTCCGGAAAAATCGCCGGTGGTAAACTATTCCACAGAGAGGTTGTACGCGGAAGAAAACTCCTTTTGAAACGTACTGTGGTGGACCGTCAAGCATCCAGATGGTGTGGATGGTATCGGGACGTTTGCCGCGTAGTGCCTTCACGAAATTTGGCGGCTGGGATTAATCCGAACAATTCCTCAGAGCACTCTCCATGGTATATGCGAAATAAAATGCAAAGAGATGCAACATCTCTTCGCAGTGCCAGTGAATCGAGCCGATCGGTAAGCACTCGGTCGTCGACGATTCGAGCCGCTCTGCGCTGGACGCGGTCAAGTGGAAGGAGCTGGTACTGCGAAGCCCCAGCCCAGAGATGGGAACAGTATTCCATGTCCGGCCGAAACTGCGCCTTGTAAAGTCGCAGGCGGTGTGCCGGCATAAAATACTGTCCCGCTCTGCAGAGCACGCCTTTTTAGAGGCCAATTTGGCCTTCTCTTCCAAGTGACCACGAAACTGCACGTCACTCGATATGTCAACGCCGAGGATTCCGATACTGGTTGAGGCAACAAGGGGAGTGCCTTGAAACTGAGGAGATACGACAAAGGGGTTCTTTTTAGCGGTTAACGCGCAAACTTGTGTCTTCTGGGGGTTAAACTGGACTAGATTTAGTCGCCCCCAATCCGAGACTCTGTTCAGCAAAGACTCGACTTCAGACACAAGTTTGTCGCGGCACTCGGAGACGTTTTCCCGAGAAATATTGGCTCGGCCGGTGTAAAGAGCCTCAGTGCTGTCATCTGCATAGCAATGAATGTTACGGGTTTGCAACATATCATTGATATGCAGAAGAAACAGCGTTGGCGATAGCATGCAGCCTTGTAGAACACCAGTATTAATAGGCTTGCAATCGGAGCTTGCACCGTCTACAACGACCTTGATGCTCCGATCTGCAAGAAAGCTGGTGATCCAATCGCATAATTTTTCGGGAAGCCCATAGGACAGGAGCTTCGAAAGAAGCGCTTTGTGCCAAACCCGATCGAAGGCCTTCGCAAAGTCCAAACTAACTGTAATGTAGGGTAGTAGGTTAAGACTGATTATATAGGTGGCGGGTAAATTAAGATAATACAGGGAATTCATTATGGAATAAACTGTTATAGATTGCGTTACGTTCTTTGTGTTCTCTCCGGCTTTTATATACATCACATTGGCGACGAGGATAAAAACGTAGTTTTATTGTGTTTTTAATCGTTGTGAGTAAAAGTTTACAAGTTAATTCGAGGACAATGTCGATTGGAAAAGTGAACGAGTTCGATGTAAAAACCGGGGTGTGGTCGTCGTATGTCGATAGACTTGAGATGTATTTTACGGCAAATAAAATAAGTAGTGATCTCAAGTTGCCCACGCTAATAGCGGTCATGGGCGATGAGGCCTACGAGTTGCTAGTGAACCTGGCTAGCCCCGTGAATCCGTCGGAATTAAAATACGACGCCGCCATTAGTCTATTGCGCAACCACTTACAGCCGGCACCATCCGCGTTAGCGGAAAGGTATCGTTTTAGACAAAGGAGGCAAGCAGCGGATGAGAATATAGCAGAGTACGTAGCAGAGTTAAAAAAATTAACACGTCACTGCAAACTGGGCGACGGTCTTAGTGAAAGTCTACGGGATCAATTTGTCTGCGGATTAAGGAGCGATGTTATTCGGCAGAGGCTGTTTGCGGAGGATGACACATTAAGTTTCACCAATGCGATAAAGATTGCCAGCTCGTTAGAGGCCGCGGAGCGGAACGCTGCGGCGGTAGATGCAACCGAGTCAGCAACATCAGGAAGAGATATGGCGGGGGTGCACTCGCTGGTGATGGGGAAAAATGGATCGCGGAGAACGTTGGGGGGAGGCGGGCGCGGAATGCGCGGAGACCGCCAGCCACAACACAATCGGCCGGGATCGTCTACAGCTGTAAGGAGGCCCGATGCAATTAGCAGTCAAAATTGCAGCGGATGCGGAGGGACAGGCCACGGTTATGAGGATTGTCGGTTCCGGGAATACGTGTGCAGCAGGTGCAAGCGCACGGGTCACCTACGACGCGTGTGTCCGGGACAGGGCGCGGCATGTATTCGCACAACCAGGCATACCGCTTGTCATCAGGCAGACGTCAATTAGAGGAGTTTCATCACCTATGTTTAGGTGACTATAAGGCGGTGAGTTTGCCAGTGACTGTAAATAATAAAGTCATCAATATGGAGGTTGATACGGGAACGGCAGTGTCATGCATTAGCGAACAAACTTATAAGCTATATTTTAGTACCATTAAGTTAGATAACACAAGTGTTAGTTTGAAGTTCTATGACGGTTCGTCACTTAGACCTTTAGGGTTAATCACACCGGAAGTTTGTTACGGTGGAGAGAAAAAAAGATTAGAATTGTTTGTTGTCAAAGGAGGAACCACGTCCTTGTTGGGCAGGCAGTGGTTATCTGAATTAAAAATAAAATTACCATTATTTACCAACTGCCATAACTTGCAGAGTAACCGAGGTAAATTAGATGATCCATTGAAAAATTTGTTTTCCAGATATAAAGAATTGTTTAATGGAGGGCTGGGACGGTACACGGGCGGCAAGGCGACGTTAAGAATCCGCGAGGGGGCAGCGCCGGTGTTTCACCGCGCGCGGCCAATACCGTATGCGCTGCGCGAGCGCGTCGACGCCGAGCTGGACGCGATGCTGCGCGACGGCGTCATCGAGCCCGTCGACTGCTCCGACTGGGCCTCGCCGCTGGTACCGGTAAACAAAGCTGACGGTTCGTTGAGAATTTGTGCTGACTATAAGGCGACGATAAACCCTGTTTTGTTAGTTGATCGATATCCCTTACCTAGAGTTGAGGATTTAATTGTTAGGTTGAGTGGGTCGAAATATTTTTCAAAAATTGATCTGTCTCAAGCCTATAATCAGATAGAGCTAGACGATACTAAAAAAGTTAACCGTAGTTAATACGCACCGCGGCTTATTTCAGTATAATAGGTTAGTGTACGGGCTAGCATCGAGTGCTGGAATATTTCAACGTATTATGTATAATTTGTTAAAGGACATCCCCAATGTCGAAGTATTTTTAGACGACGTCATAATCGGCGGGAAAAATGAGTTCGACCACCTTCAAGCCGTAGAAGCTGTCTTTAGCAGGTTACATAAGAACGGATTGAAATTAAAAAATCATAAATGTATATTTTTTGTAAACGAAGTGCAGTTTTTAGGGTATGTACTTAGTAAAGACGGAGTAAAAACAGACCCGAAAAAGATAGAAGCAATTGCTAAGCTACCTAGGCCTAGTAACGTGACCGAGGTACGGTCTTTTTTGGGTTTAGTAAATTTCTACGCAAAATTTATTAAAAACATGAGTAGTAGGCTCGTACCATTATACCAATTACTGAAAAACGGTCAAAATTGGTTTTGGTCGAAGGAATGTGAGCGCGCGTTTGTTGAAGTCAAAAATGTATTAATCAGCGCGGAAGTATTAGCTCACTACGACCCCCAGCGGCCGGTTATAGTAACGTGCGACGCGAGCGCCAGAGGGATAGGGGCCGTGTTGTCGCAGCCGAGCGACGACGGCAGTCGCGAGCGCCCCGTGGCTTATGCGTCACGCACGCTTAACGACGCCGAGAAAAACTACTCGCAGATACATCGCGAGGCATTAGCGATTATATTTGCCGTAAATAAATTCCATCAATATTTGTACGGTCGGCATTTTACTCTGCGCACCGATCACAAGCCGCTAGTGTCCATTTTTGGACCGAACACAGGTATACCAACTATGGTAGCGAGTCGGATGCAACGGTGGGCAATTATTTTATCCGCTTATTCGTTTGATATTGAGTACATACGTACCGATGTGAATGGAGCGGACGGCCTGTCGCGTCTGCCGCTGTCGTCTAGTAAGATGACTCATGCGGCGCCCGAGCAAACGTATTTGCATTTCGTTCAACAATCGTTGTTGTTAGATTATAATAAAGTTAAAAATGAAACCGCTCGGGATCCAATTCTCTCGAAGGTTATTAGCTATATTCGGGATGGTTGGCCAGGGGAATGTAATATTAAGGGTTTACAACCGTTTTTTAATCGAAAGAATGAATTATATGAGGAACTAGGCTGTGTGATGTGGGGGCATAGACTAGTTGTTCCGGAGGCCTGTAAGGAAAAAGTTTTATGTATGATTCACGAACCTCATATGGGCATTGTCAAATCCAAGGCTATAGCTCGAAGCTATGTTTTGTGGGCCGGGGTGGACGAGGCGGTGGAGCGGATATGCCGGGAGTGCGAGATATGCGCGGCGCAAGCGGATGCTCCGCCAAAACAGACGCCTCGTATGTGGCAATGGCCCAATCGTCCTTGGTCAAGGATACATTTAGATTTTATGGGGCCCGTTTTTGGAAAAACGTACTTGGTAGGGGTCGATGCGATGTCAAAATGGCTAGAAATCTATAAAGTAGCGAGTACGGCAGCCACGGGGGGTAATAGATAAGTTAAGGGAACTTTTCAGTCGTTGGGGACTACCCAAACAAATCGTGACGGACAACGGTCCCCCGTTCTCAAGTATAGAATTCAATAACTTCATGTGCAGTCACGGTATCGCTCATATTTTCACGGCTCCGTATCACCCTGCTTCGAACGGTTTAGCTGAAAACGCGGTAAAAACCTTGAAGCGGGTTATAAAGAAAGCGGTGCAGGAAAAACAAAACGTAGACAGGGCACTACAAACTTTTTTGCTATATTATAGGAATACGGAGCATTCAACCACCGGCGAGAGTCCCGCTATGTTATTGTTAGGTAGACGACTGCGCACTAAGTTAGATATTTTAAAACCAGACAGGGAAAACAGGATTTATAAGGTGCAACGACACCAGAAAGACTTAGCCAAAGGAGGAGACAGGAAACTGAATCCTTCGGAAGATGTTTGGTATAGACAATACTTGAAAGGGGAAAAGTGGGGCAGTGGTCAAGTAGTAGACGTTAGGGGTCCTAATAGCTATACAATTAAGGGAAAAGGTGGCGAAATAATTCACAGACATATAGACCAATTAAAAAGGAGATCTTTAAGGGCATCTATGACATGTCCTTACAATGATCCTCAGTCAGGTTGCAGCACAAATTCAACCAACGAGCCGACGGTGACACCAGAGGTGGGAAAGGCTCAGCCGGGTCCGTCGGCGGATCGGGATGACCGGGGGGTGGTAGAAACCTCAGAGGCTGAAATCGGCTTAAAGGAGTCGGCAAGGGAGACGACCAGTGAGAACCCGGGTTCACAGGCGTATCAGGATACCTTGCCAAACGTTGTACCGCCCACAAAGCCTCGGAGTCGCCCTATAAGGCAATGTAGACTCAAAAACCTTAATATTGATTAAGCGCTGATACAATAATGTTAAGTAATTAAGTTATATTTAAGATTAGCATAATAATAAATAAGTGTAGAGGAGTGTAATGTAGGGTAGTAGGTTAAGACTGATTATATAGGTGGCGGGTAAATTAAGATAATACAGGGAATTCATTATGGAATAAACTGTTATAGATTGCGTTACGTTCTTTGTGTTCTCTCCGGCTTTTATATACATCACACTAACGGCCAATGCCTCCCACTTGGACTCTACTGCCTTCGCCCATCTATGAGTTAGGTAGACCAGAAGATCACCAGCTGACCGACCACGGCGAAAACCGTCTTGTTTTCTGGGGGATTATAAAACAATTAGTCTAATTAGTTTCGGGTTTTATATATCTTCAAAACATTTTATTTATCAGACACCAGCGATCCTTCCCGTCTTCGCACGGGTGATTTTTGGATCTCGACAACATATGCATGTATTATTATACATATGAACCTTCCTCTTGAAGCATTCTGTACAATATTGATGAAAACCGCATTAAAATCCGTTGCGTAGTTTAAAAGATCTAAGCGTCCAGACGGCGCGACGGGAAGCGACTTTGTTTTACTCGTGTATTTTATAATATGTATAGAAAAGAGATGCAGCAGTTCCCACAATGCTTAGTTATAAACCAACTTGTCCGTATATCACATTATTGTGTTTATCATGAGTAAAATGAATACAATGAAGTAAAGAAATGAAATAAACAAAATTGTTCAACAATATATATATATATATATATATATATATATATATATATATAAACTTTATAAACTATATTTACCTATACATTGACCTTTTTAGTTTACGAGCCATCAACCTGTCTAATTTATATTAATTAAATGTCTAATTTTTGGAAGCATTATTGAAAACCAAATAAAACTCTTAAAAATAAACCAAAATGCTTTCTCTTTATATTTTTAACCGTTTGTGTTAGTAATAGCCGAACCATTAAAAGACTCGACCGATTGAGGTTGTTGGTGATGCGGGATAACATCTCATTAAACCATTCATTGTTTCTTAAGATAAAGATAAATGTCAAGTTATGTTAATTTTATAAAATGGTGATTTCTGAGAGAAATAAAGATATTTGTATTAACTTACAGTCATGTATTACACGGCAATCGGCTATGTAATGCGAATTATGAACTTTTTTATACGCATTTTTGATTAATGTTTGCTTAATGTTAATAACTGTTAAAATATAAGATAAAAAACCCTAACAACTATAGAACAATAGCCCTATTGCCCACCTTTTCAAAGATTTACGAAAAAGCAATGTGCAATAGACACTCTACTCATTCCTTGAAAAGTATGAAATACTAGATAATAGCCAAAATGGATTCAGAAAATCGAGATCAATACCCAGCTTTGTATAAGTTCATACAAATGGCCCTACGAAATTTAAATGATAAAAAACATAATTTTGGTATTTTACTTGATATGACGAAAGCATACGACAGGGTGCCCTATGATAAACCACTTTTAAAACTTATGAATTCGGGTATCCGTGGGCCAGTACATAACTGGTTCAAATCCTATTTAAAATAATCGGAAGCAAATAGTAGAAATTGAACACTACAACCAAATTACGAATGAAATAATAAAAGTTCGTTCTGAAGAGAAACACCTAACTGTTCAATCCCACAGGGCAGCGTTTTAGGCTGTGTGCTGTTTCTTATTTATGTAAATGACCTGTCAAAGTGTTTGTATAGAGAATCAACACTGCCAGTATTATTTGCAGATGACTTGTCAATACTTATAAAAAGTAACGACAACATTAGTTCTGAAGCCCTTATCTATGATACACTTCATAATGTCACTCATTGGCTTCATGGCCATAATCTAGAAATAAACCTTAAAAAGACAAAAAAATTACAATTTCGTCCATATAATAAACCACGCCTAAAATTAATATTCAATTTACAAAATACACTAATAGAAGAGATAGACTCGTATAACTTGCTTGGACTTAATGTAGATACACATTTAAACTGGAAGTCGCACATAGAAAAAATTAAATGCAAACTCTCTAAATTTACATATGCGCTTTATCAAATTAATCATAGCACAAATTTAGAAACTGCACTTTTCACATATTACGCGTATTTCATGGCTTAAATATGGCATTATCCTTTGGTAATAGTGTTAATGCACATGAATTGTTCATTTTACAAAAAAATGTGTTAGGATACTTGCCAGAA
The DNA here is from genome assembly GCA_907164705.1 of Parnassius apollo. Classification (NCBI taxonomy): domain Eukaryota; kingdom Metazoa; phylum Arthropoda; class Insecta; order Lepidoptera; family Papilionidae; genus Parnassius; species Parnassius apollo. The sequence continues at coordinate 8,066,961 of CAJQZP010001449.1, read as the reverse complement.
TTGATAACAGACATAGCTACCAACCCTACTTCATTAATTTAAATTATTAACCTTAGTTTCTATTTACATAAAAGATATAAGTAACTTTATTCTGAACGCACAATGTAAATACTAGGCATAAAGATTATTTTTTATTTACCCCCATCTAGAACCAAAATGCTCAATTGTAGCCCATATTACATGGCAATTAAAATATTCAATAAACTACCCATAAATATAAAATCTGAAGTTAAATTAAGTTCATTCAATAAAAAACTTCATGATTATCTTTTCAAATGCTTTTATACGCTCACTGAATTTTTTGATAGTTAATTACTAAGCAGTAAATTACTAAGTATTAAATAAAATTTATTTTCAAAATAGCCAAATACATGTTACTTTACATGAGCCAACTTGCATATATATTTCTTGTATACTGCAACGCCCGATAAGTCGCTCGCGTCCGTAGGCTTTGACCACGTAATCCTAAGCCCACCCTACACGTGTCCCTTGGGTGGTGCTAATTGAGCGACAAGCCGATAGCACAGACTCGGCTCCTCACCGTGGTGGCGGCGTAAAATATACTACCCCATATTTCGCACAATGAAGAAGCAAACAAAAAAATGGCCCCGAGTTCCCGGCGCCCCTTTAATGGGGCAGGGGTGTGAAGAATCTCCGGGAGGAAAACCGGTGACTAGGTTCGCCACCCGTCACGTTCTGTCTCCCGGAGGGGCGAAAAGTGGATTGCAGGGGGGCCCGTCTGGCTACGTAGAATGTATGTGGAGCAATGAATGATAAAATGGATGAAGTATGCGATATGATGTAGATGCGATACGATAGAGGAATAGATGTGTTATGTGTAAATGAGACGAAACGGAAGGGGAAGGATGTCACTACACATGGCATGTATACCGCATTCTGGTCTGGTGTAGACGAGATTGAGCGGGCATGCCAGGGAGTAGGTATCATCCATTCAGAAAGAATGGGCCTATGTGTGAAAGAGTATGAATGTGTCAGCCCAAGACTGCTATGGATACGAATGAAAGTGGGCTTAAAGAAGTTGTTTGTGCTAGGGGTCTACGCCCCAGACATGTCTAAGCCCACTTATATCCGAGAGCAGTTTTGGGAAATGGTAAGGATGGTGTTAATGAAATGTAAGGGAAATGAAAATATTATTATGCTAGGAGATTTTAATGGAAGGGTTGGGGTGAGGAGGCTTGGTTATGAAAACATATTGGGAACGTTTGGTGATGAAAGTATAAATGAGAATGGTGAAAGCCTCCTCACCGCATGTATGGAAAAGAATCTTTTTGTGACGAACACTTGCTTTCGCCACAAGAGGATTCACACGTATACTTGGGAAAGAGGTGATGATAGAAGCATGATAGATTTCGTAATTGTGGATGAAAGAATGAGGGGCGCAGTGGTAGATACAAGGGTTTACCGGGGGTCTAACGTAGGAACGGATCATTGGTTTTCTTCTTCATTGCCGTCTATTCAGGCGTTGGTGCCATCGGTCATCTGTGTCTACCACTGCGTTACAGCGTATTAGAACTGAAAGGTTACAAGATGAAGGTAAGAAAAACAAGTTCAAATGTAGACTGAAAGAAAATATAAGTGGTTTTGATGAATTATGTATGAATGAGTTAGACTTGGAGAATGTATGGCAAGAAAGGTTTAGTGGATGCAGCTACCGCTAAGTATGTGGTGTTAGTAAGAGAAAGAATGAAAGGAAAAATAATACGTTATGGTGGGACGATGAGATACGCATGGAAGTTGAAGCAAAGAAGAGAGCATGGCTAGATTTACTAGCAACAAAGGCTGGTAATTCTAGCGGTACGAATGATGATATTGAAAGAAAAAAGGCAGTCTTTAGACATCTAAATAAGAGAGTAAAAGAAGTAGTTGAAAGGAAAAAGCAAGAAAATTCGGATAAGAATGATAGAAGAATATCGGATAACTTCCAGGCAAATATTAAAATGTTCTGGAAATTCGTAAGAACTGCCAGGGGACATCAAAACAGCCTATAATGAATGCTATAAGAGATGAGAATGGCTATATTCTGAATGATGAAGTTTTGAGTTTAAAGAGATGGAAGGAATATTTTGAAAGCTTTTTTATCAGTGAGGAGACAACGTATAAAATAAATGAAGTAGAAACTCCGAAAGAGGAAAGAGGTAGCGAGATAAGTATAGATGAAATAATGAAAGCAATGAAAAGCATGAAAGCAGGTAAGGCTGCCGGATATGATAGAGTTTCACTCGAAATGCTAAGGGCTGGAGAGGAAGTGGTGGCAGGCCTGCTGCACACCTTGTTTAATTTATGCTGAGAACTGAAGCGGGTACCGGTAGACTGGTGCAAAGCCGTGATAGTCCTAGTATATAAAGGAAAAGGGTCGCAGCAGGACTGTAAAAACTACCGTGGTATCAGCCTTCTTAGCATTGTGGGAAAACTGTATGCTAAGGTACTGATTGAAAGGGTCATGAAAGAAACTGATGAAAAAATTTGGGATGTGCAAGCGGGATTTAGAAAGGGAATGGGATGTACAGATCAAGTCTTTTCCATGTTCGCGCGCATGATCGCAGAAAAGTTTTTGGCCAAAATCCAATAGGGTTTTTGTGCGTTCATGGACTTGGAAAAGGCCTATGACAGAGTGGATAGGGATGTGCTATGGCAAACACTGAATTCATTTGGGTTGAATGCTGGCTTGATACAGGCATTGGAGTCGCTTTATAGGGACTCTAGTGCTTGTGTTAGGATCAACGGGGTCTACTCGGACTGGTTTTGCATCCATAAAGGTGTCAGACAGGGCTGTGTTGCTTCCCCGTGGTTGTTCAACCTATTTCTGGACAGTGGTTTGCAAAATTTGAAAATTAAAGAATGCGGATTAAGAATGGGTGAGTTAACCGTCAAATGCCTTTTGTACGCCGATGATCAAGTTATTCTTGCGTCCTCGGCGACCGAGCTGCAAATAATGGTTACATTAATGAACGGATCATTAAAAGAAAGGGGTATGAAAGTGAACGCAAGTAAGACGAAAGTTATGGTTTTTGAAAGAGAAGAAAGTAAGACGATATGTGAAATAAGAATAGAATGGGGTTGATCGAGCAAGTAGATGAGTTTGTATATGTGGTTTGCGTATTTAGCAGGGATGGGAGATGTGATAAGGATATAGAACGACGAGTGAATGCAGGAAATTGAACAAATGGGGCCCCACACTCTATTGTGAAGAGTCAAAATGTGTCGAAAAAAGCACGTATGGTAATTCACAATGCTGTGTTGGTCCCTACTTTAACGTATGGTAGTGAAAGTTGGGTGTGGCAGAAAAAGCACGAGAGTAGAATGAACGCAATAGAAATGCGGTCGTTAAGGAGTATGTTAGGGCTGAATCTGAATGACAGGGTAAGAAATTGTGTAATAAGAGAAGAGTGTGGTTTGCAAGATGATGTTGTGACCAGGATTAAAAAAGGAATGCTTCGGTGGTTTGGTCATGTGGAAAGAATGAATGAGGAAAGAGTGACAAAGAAAATTTATGTTGCAGAAGTGAATGGCAGAGTCGGAAAGGGACGTCCTAGGCGAAAATGTATCGACCAAATTGGCGATTTATTGAAAACGGGCCAAATTAGGGTACCCTTAACCGACGAGCATGTATGCGTAGGTGTATGGATGTGAAGGAGGCGAGAGAGGTGTGTCAGGATCGTGCCAAATGGAAGTTTGTAGTCTCTGCCTACCCCTCTGGGTGACAGGCGTGTTTTATGTTATGTTATGTTTATTATGCAACGCCCGACAGGGTCTATAATGGTCACTGTAACTGCTAATGTACTGTATACATTATAGATGCAATAAACGATTTGAATTTGAAAAAAAATTGAATTATATCAATATCAGGTTAGATAAGGAAAATTAATTTCTTGAGAAAATTAATTTCTTGGGGTATATGTCCGACAAGGATAAGTATACATATTAGAAAGGGATGGTAAGAGCCTCCATCTGGTTTCGATCATGTTGGTGCTGTTACTTTCCCTAATGTTTTTATGGGGATCTGGAGAATGCTTTTTTCTGGTTTTGATGTGTTGGTGCTGTTCTTAAGCTCTTGTAGCTTCATCTGTCTCAGGGCTCGCGGCCTGAGGACCGCAAGCTTAAAAATAAAAAGGGGACATTCTGTGTCGATCTGCATCGTTACTCGCGTAACGATTGTCGCCTATGTCAACTGAAAGTGCACGTAAATGAGATATCTAACGGCCGTCCGAACAGGAGGGTACCGGGCGCCCGGTTCTGACGGCTAACTCGTATCGTTCGGTGTTATGGGCAATGAGAACCGCCCAGGGGCAAGGATCTCGAGAGTCGAGTAGAAATCAGTCTGTCAACTCACACGGGTGTCTAACAGTACAGAAAAATGCAAGACAAAAGTTTTTAAAATATTGATTAAAAATAATATCTGCTATTATAAAATATGAAAATGCATGTAATAAAAGTTTTAGATAGATTAAGTATAATAATAAATTTTATTGATAGAATAACGCAATAATAATAGAATTGTATAAGAAATTAAAGTCATTATGCTTAAAGGTTTTAATTAGTGAATTAAACCGGTGTATTGTTTAAAATATGTGAAATTAGTAATGAGAATTATATTAATAAATATTACATTCGACATTTGAAGTTTATGACTGTAATTGCTTGTGAAATTGTGGTATTTTGTTTATTGACGACTCCGTGGCGCAGTGGCTTAGCAATGAGTGGCTGCGCTGGTAGTCTCGGGTCCGAATCCCGCACGGAACAAGTATTTGTATGGCCTACATATAGTTGTTCCGGGTCTGGATGTTTGTCCTTGTGGAATTTATGTTAGTAAACTGCTCCCACGATACAAGAGAAAATCTTAGTGTAGGGGTAACGTTTCTTTTAAAAAAAAACTACAAAAAAAAACTACAAAAAATATTGTATTAATTCTTTATGTAATGTGAATGTTTTAATTGTTTTTATAATACGTTTTCTTTGTACTTTATGTGAGATATATTGTTACGGACAATAAAGATAATATATGGAAATTAGTGAAATTATCGATTAAATTAATTCAATATGGCTTTGCGTGCGCGGTTCTCTTATTGTTTAACTTCCAGGATAGGTTAGTAAGTCGCCTAATTTGCAATTATTGATTCCACACGTTTAGGTTTATATTACAGCCTTAAGCTCTGTGGACTTCGTACGTGTCGGTCGAGGTCACTTTCGTCACTCCACTCTACTAGCGGACTGGGACGTCAGTCATCTCAGTCCCCCGTGACCATGGGTGCTGGAAAGCACGAAACGTCGGAAATTAAAAATAACTAAAATTAAACGCGATAAAATCCGTAAAATTAGTTTTAATTAATGTGTTATTATAGGCAAAATGGCGTCGTTTTCGTACGACGAACTCGCAGATTTCCTGCGACAAGCCTTCCCAGAAATTTGGTCGACGTTCATCAGGCAACGCAAGGATACACCGATCTGTCATAACCCCCTCTCTCCTCTCTCCAACCCGTTTCCACCGGCTTCGTTCACTCCGGTGAACGACTTTGTTTCAGCCGCGCCATCCGTGATGTCAACCCGCGGCTCCTCTCCGGCCGTCTCGGACGCCGACTCTGGATCCGACATGGAAACGGAGACGCGTGCCCCGCTCAAGCCCGAAGCTTCAACCGACCCGACCAAACTAGGTGCGTCAAGTGCCTGGGTGATCATGGCACTACCAACTGCACCCGCACGCGCGAGAGGGCAGAGCCTCCGATCTGCGTTAATTGCCGCGAAGAAGGACACCCAGCGAACTACCGCTGGTGCTTCAAAGCGTCGGAAAGCAATCAGCGCGGAGGTAAAAGCCGTCCCAGACGTGCGGATCAACCCAGCGTGTCGCACTCTCATCTGCCTGCCCGCAAGCCCGTACCACCTTCGGTGCCCTCTATTGCGCCCCTAACCGTCATCAAACCCGCCCTCGTCACCGGGGTCTCCACGCAATGTGGTAGGACTCCCGCGCCTTCCGCGCCGAACCCAATGCGTAGGTAAAGCTTCCGGCATTTGTCGCCTCACGGCCAATGCCGCCTCCCCAGGCCCCCAAACCCTAGCCTGTCCACAAGGCTTATCTTCTTTCGCCACTGACTTCTTTCTGGTTTGCGGCAACATAAACGTCGCCGAATTATCCACCTTAGCCTGCAAACTACGTGGAGCTACAGGACAGTACAACCATTAGACTTAAACCACGCTCTTTGACTGTCGCGTTTTTTTAATGCAAACGGGCTCAGGGAACAAAAGGACGAGATCGCGCTTTTCCTGCGCAACGACGACGTAGACATTATGCTAGTGCATGAGACCTTCTTGAAGCCTAGCCATCGCGATCCTAAGATCGCAAATTATACCTTAATTAGAAATGATAGGTTGATCAGCCCCAGAAGCGACACCTCGATCTACTACAAAAGGTCCTTGCACTGCGTACCGATCGACGCTCCCCCGTTAGCCAACGTAGAAGTCTCCATATGTAAAGTAGCTTTGTCCGCCACTTACCATCGTCTCCACTTATCAACCGCCAATGAAGCTTATTATAGATTCAGATATTCTAGAATTACTAAACCTAGGCCCCAATGTCACAATAGATGGAATGCTAACTGTTAAGATCTGGAATTCGCTTACAAACAACCCAAATAGCAATATATCGTTCGACCTCACGGAGCGAATAAACTTCGATGTTATCGCGCCTGAGACTCCAACCCGATACCCATTTGCTACCAATCAACAACATCGTCGACGTATCCAATAACGTATCGAAGTAACGTAACGAAATATCAAAGATGTCCTTTTGTCCATAACATCCATAGAGACAATCCCAGAGCTTAACTCGGATCATAGACCAGTGCTATTACAGCTGAGCCAGCCCGCAGGTAAGGTCCTTCAGACCAAAACCATTGTGGACTGGCGTAAACTCGAGTCTACGACCTCCCAGCACTTAGACACGATTCCCTATAAAATATCGCCATAGGAAGCCAATAAGGCGATTAACGTCCTATCGGCCCACCTCACCTCAACGGTCGAAGAATGCTCTCGAAAGGTTCGCGTGTTGAGCAATAGACACCCGAAGTTTCCGAGTGATATTCGACAGCTGATCAGAGCGAAAAACGCGGCCCTTAGACAATTCCATCATTACCGCACAATAGATGATAAATTTAGACTGCGCAACCTCCAAAACCAGGTAAAAGAGCGCATTGCAGAATTTAGAAATGATATGTGGAATGATCTGCTGGAGGATATCGAGCCATCACATACTGCCTTCTGGTAGTTGACTCAAGCTCTGAAAGTCGAACAATCCTCACCCATGCCACTTCTCATTAGGCCAGGAAACCCCGACCTCGCTTCTGATGACTCTGAATGCTGAATGCCTCGCGGACAGTCTATAGAACCAATGCACTCTTTTAAGCGAAACCACAGATCCCTCTCACCTCGCAGAGGTCGAAGCGGAGGTCGAGCGTAGGTCTGCGTTACCACCCACAGACGACTCCTAAGAGCCTGCGACGGCCAATGAAGTCACAGAAGTATTTAAAAATCTCAAAAAAAAATCAGCACCAGGCCCCGACGGCATCAGTAACAGTATGCTAAAATCAACAGCGCTCAGTTCGCCTCCTAATGGGCATTTTCAACGCCCTTCTCTCCAGCTGCTCCTTCCTGGACGCCAGGAAAGAAGCGGATGTTATAGGAGTCCCGAAACCAGAGAAACCGCGCAACTTAGCCTCAGTTTCAGACGAGCAGTTCGGCTTCAGACCCGAACACTCGTGTTCTGACCAGTTACATTGCCTCACAGAATATATTATGAAAGGCTTCAACCTCCCCAGAAGAGGTAAAAGGACCACCGCCAACACCGGCGCGCTCTACTTCGATGTCGCGCAAAGTCTGGCACGACGTCTTGCTTTACAAGCTGTACAAACTCAACGTGCCTGATAGGCTCACTCACACCATCAGAGCCTTCCATGCCAACCGCCATGTTCGCTACCGAAGAAGGCACCCGCTTCTCTAAGCGAACTCAGGGCTGGAGTTCCTCAAGGCTCTGTCCTCTCTTCATTCCTCTTCACACTCTACACGAGTAACACCCCTAAAGACCCAGTAGTTAACAATGCTCTTTTCACCGATAACACGGCACTCTTCTTCGCCCATTACAACAAAAGATTTCTCACGAAGAAGCTCCAAGCAGCCGTCAACCGCTTAGGTGGTTGGTTCCGCTTATGAAGAATTGAAGTGAATCCTGAGAAAAGTGTAGAAATATACTTTCAAAGGAACGCCACTTTCAATCGTCGTTTCACAAATTTACAATAATTTACGCAATACCTAAAATCACCCTGTTCGGCAGCCAGATGCCCTGGCAATCAATGGCCAAATATCTAGGGGTAACTTTCGATCACGGCATGACCTTCGCGAAACATACCTGCTCTGTTCGCAACCGCGCCAAAATGATCACAAGTCGTCTCTACCCGCTAATTAACAGCAAGAACAAACTGTCCTTAGGACACAAGCTCCACCTCTACAAAACTTGCGTAAGACCCATCATGTCTTACGCAAACTTTGTTTTCGCGCATGCTACCCATCGCAATTTGTGCAACCTCCAAACCGTCCATAACAAATTCATCCGCTTAACCACCGGAGCCCGGTGGTACCAGCGAAACGCCGACTTACACAGAGACTGTCAACTCCCGAAGATCTCTGAATATTTCAAGGAAATGTCTCAGCTACTTTGAGAGGGCCGAGACACATTCCAACTCACTAGTGGTAAACGCAGCCACCTACGCCCCGACTCCAAACGTTACGGAAAATCTCCGGAGACTCCGTAACGTTCTAATTGAACCTCCTGTTCCGCTTGATTCCCACAACCCAAATGTCGCCGGCCAGTCACACACAAATACTCGCCTAGTGAAACACACACAGTAAGTAATCGGATGGGACGCAGCGAGTTCACAGACGGGCGCGTCGCACACCCCTTCATACTGCGTACACACCGTACACCCGCGTCCTTGGGCGGTTCTCACTGCCCAGAACATCGAACGAAATGATTTAGCCGTCAGAGCCGGGGGCCCGCTACCCCTCAGTTCGGACAGCCGTTACATAACTCATTTACGTGCACTTTCAACGGACATAGGCGAACATCGTTACGCAAGTAACGATGCAAATCGTCACAGAATGTCCCATTTTAATTTTTAAGCTTGCAGTCCTCAGGCCGCGAGCCTTGAGACAGATGAAGCTGTAAGAGCTGCTTAAGCTAACAGCACCAACATCATCAAAACCAGAAAAAAAGCAATTCGTTCGGGGCCAGATCCAGTTTCCAGTTTTAAATCAAGAAAGAAAACGAAATTAGGGAAAGTAAAGTGAAAGTAGTAAAATTTCAGTATTGCATCTTCAAGGGGCATACATGAACAATCGCTGTTTTATTTGAAGAATCCTTCAGTATCCACTCTAAATGTAGGGAAGTAAGGGAATGTATAGTCCACTAAGTACATGACCGACGTTAGGATCGGCACCATTATTTAAGTACCCGTAATCTTAGGCGTCAACCCTTTTCTTTGAGAAACTGGTTAAGATTCTAAATCGAACGTCTTATTTAGGGGTCACGCCACCACGTTGTTTGCCGAACTCAATGGGGTGTGGTATAGTATAGGAAAAGGGACCAGTAATGCGTTGATCATTGCTGCGGGCGTGAGATGAAGAACGAGACCTCCTTTTCAGAGCTCAAAGTCAAAGTCATAATCTTTATTTGCAGAATAAAATGTTTAGGTAATACAGATATTTAGTATAAAAGTAAGTCTCAATAATATTCTACCGGGAGTTGTACCGGTGTGCAAATATATCTTAAAATAATCAAATTTAATTGTACATATATGTCAAAAGATTAAATAAATTATATAATACATTAAATAATATTGCAATTAATTAAAATATTCCTTAACACTATAATAACACTTGTCAAGAAGCCATTTATTAATCTCAATTTTGAATTTATTCAAAGGCATTTCTTTTAAGTTATTGGGCAATTTATTATATATTTTAATAGCCATTATAGGAGCACTGTTTGCATAAAATCTAGAGCTGCATTTGGGATGAAATAATCTATTTTTATGCCTTGTTTGCCTTTCGAGAGATTCAGCGTGGGTTTTGAAGTAGTTCTGCTCATATTTAAACAATATGTTTTGATCAAAACGATTGTGTCGAAGCGCCTGATAACGTTAAAATAGCAATAGCATGCGTGAGCGCTTCGAAGCTTCGCTGTCTTTCTTATAACGTGCCGTACTTGTAATAGCATAGTTTTAGTATAAACAGGTATTTATACTATATCTACGAGCAAAAGTAGTTTTAAATTCTAAATATTTCTAAGTAATGCTTATCTGTGTAAATCGACATTAAGAAGTGGACGGCCGAATTTGCACGAAGTCTGACGAGCCATTGCTGTCGCTAAACAAATTTTTTAAAACCACCTACATTGAGTTTTGTATGTCTTCGGTAGTTTTTGTTGTAATTTGCATTATTACTTTGTACGAATAGCCCAAACCAAATTTATATTAAGCTGTAGATATGTAAGTCTCATAAGTGAATGTAAAATTCTTGAGATAATAAATTTCTTAAACCAGAAATTCTAAAGGCAGGTGGTTCATATCTATTCTCCGATAGGTGGCAATGTAACCAAGTTATTAACTAATTCTATATCAATCGATTAAAATAATTACTCAAAAAAGAAAATCGACAAAATATGGCACCGATAGGTGATGTTGTGGTTGAGTTTTTAATTCATAGCGTCACACCTATACATAATCCCCAGAGTCCATAGACCAGAGAGCTACTAGGGATGTTTCGTTGAAAAATATGATTTAGATGGATAGTTGTGAAAGACGTAGTAGGTGGCTAGCCCATCATCATCATCATCATAATCGTTACAGCCCTTCACAAGTCCACTACTGAACATAAGCCTCCACCAAGGAACGCCACACAGCACGGTCCTGAGCCACCTGCATCCATCGACTTCCTGCATGTCTTACCAGGTGGAGGCGCCCTACATTTCGATACTACGAGGCTGCCATTCGAGAATATTTTTCCCATCGGTTGTCGGTTCTTCGAGCTATATAGCCGACCCATTGCCACCTCAGCTTACTAATCCGTTGGGCTATGTCGGTCACTCCGGTTCTACTGTGGACATGAGGATATCTCTGTGTTCATCAGGCAGAGAAACCCCGAGCAAAGCCCTTGAGAGCGCGCTTCGGGCGTTTGGTTCGTGCTCGACTGTGCTCCGCCTAATGCCGGTTTTTTGACGAACACAAAGGGATTTGCATCGCATGCATCGTTGTACATGTTGTACGCGCGTTGTACGTCCACACTTGACACCGCGAGTAGAGCGGCTCAGCTTGTGCTCAGCTTGTGCTCGGCTCCTCTAGCGTAGACCCATCTTAAGACATATCCATTAGGAGACACTATTGAGATCGTTGAGCTCGCGAAAACAGCACGTGTGTCTACGGCTCAGAAGGGAATTCAGTTTGTAGTTCTTCAAGATAGTTCTTGAAAAACAATACCACTGCACTTCTGCTCCACGCCTCCGAAGTAGTGTGGGACTACTTCGGAGGACGGAATTAAAGAGCTTCTAAAGGACCTAAGCACCGATTATGCACCCGATTTCAGAAGCTCCGCCATAATCCTCGCATAGAGCCTTGCTGTTTTCAAAGTGCTGGAGATTTCTTTTATAAGATAGGGTGACAAACGAGCACACAGTCCACCTGATGGTAAGTGGTTGCTGTGGCTCATATACATCTACATCTATCCTCGATTACGAATCAAAATGCAGATGCGTTGTCACCCGTGAGGACTAAGATGGAATGCCTCGTTTCCAATAAAAAGGGTCTCCGGTTCTCTACACTCACCATACGAAACACAGCAACATTAATATTTGACGCTGGTATTCTGTGAGAGCGTGGTCCTTCCCCAGTCGAGCCGACCCATTCGTGCTACAACTATACTCTACCACGTAAAGAAATTCTAATCTCGCTCAGACTGAAGTTCAGGAAAATTAATTTTGTGATTTGGAAGCCTATCGCCTTCAAAATCACAAACTTAATATTCTGTTAGTCGCTTTTTACGATATGCTAGGCAAGGGACATATTCTGTTTTCTTTCAAGTTCCACATAAACATTTGATCTTTGAGTGTCGTACAAACATAATGTTTATAAAATTTTATATTTACACTGCGAAAAGCCCCGAGTAAATTTGGTGTAATACTCATCGCGCCACCTACCGACAAAGGCAGAACATCTTACAAGTTAGTTATTTTTATAAAATGTTATAATTACATTGTAAATGCGTAGAAATTCTATAATTCAGAAAATTTTGCTACGTCGGTCTCGGCATGCGCTTTAAGTTCGCTCACTCCTAGGGTAGTGATACAAAGTTATCATGACTAGTACAACACCGTAGTATAATGCTGCTGCAGGTGAGGTTTTGTCCTAGTTTCCACGCTTAGTAAGCGGATCGGCAACCGTATATATCGGTTGCTATTAGGAAGACGTTGCTGTACATCTCCTGCTTTGTTTCGCTCTGTCGCCTCTTCGTCATCTGCAGGACGATTTGTATCTTCTTTGTTTGCCGTGTAGCGGCGGCGTAAATGTACTGACTTCCCCATATTGTCCCATAGATGGCGTAAGAAGCGACTTAGAAAAATGGAACAGGAGATGAGCAACAGCATGTTCCTGGTAAAAACTACAAATGATAAAAAACTGCGGTTGCCAACCCACCTAAATAGAGTAGCAAATATGGCAAAATGCTCTATGCCCTGTATCCTATAAGGCAATCAACGAAAGAGCCATGCTGTTCAACATATGCCTATATTAGGAAACACACCCATAATCGTAAAAAATCGAAATGGAATAAACTATATGTATAATAAATTCTATAATTAACAAACGCCACAGTCCACCCTACCCTATGGGCTATAAAGCCCTTAGTCCTACGGAGCTGTGATAGCCAAAAAGGCTAATAGTACTTACATCACGGAAACCAGAGAGGCAAGGCACCCGTAATGTCGGAAATGAACTTAATAAGTAAAATTGAACGCGATAAAATCTGTAAAACTCGTTTTATTTGAAATGCCAAAAAATCTTATGGCCTTGAGAAGTTGTCGGTATTACTGTCACGTTCAAATCAGAGGTAAAATAATAATAATAATGTCCCCCAGACCGAATTTCGGTCACGGCGGCCTGCCTCAACGGAACGGTAGCAAAACATGCTACACCACTAAAAGTAAGGGCGGTAAATAATCACTTAGACTACCCAAGGTAGTCTAAGCTATCTTTAGTAAAGTGCAAATGCAGATGCGTTCTCACTGCTGAAGGCTAGCAGGTAAGAAAGAATTTAAAAAATTGCTCTTCAATCATTGTTATATGCACCATTTATCTATATTGATAGAATTTTTGTAGCGACGTGGGACTATTAATAATAATAATAATCCTTCAGACCGAATTTCAGTCACGGCGCGGCCTGCCTCAACGGTGGCTAGCCATCGGCGCAGGACAGGATTGTAGTGCCCAAGTGTATGCGCAAGCACAGGTGCACTCTCTATTACCTCAATCTCATAATCCGATGGGACGGTAAACCGACATAACCGGAGGAGATCAGACGCAGGAATGGCTTTACGTGCTTTCTGAGGCACGGGGGTGAGACACCGCCAACTTCCTAACTCCAGGCAGCTACCGAGAATTTCTTGACCGGAAAACTCAATAATTGATTTACTAGCCCGACCCGAGATTCGAACCCAAGTTGGGACCCGAGATTAGAACCTCATGATCAGCGGTCGCACAAATACAACCACTAGACCAACGAGGCAGAGGTAAAATACAGCAGCGTTAAAGGTGCAAGGCGTCAGCACTGCGAGCGTTAATTTTCTTACTAAGCGTGACGATTACGATACATCGTTCTAACAACCCGAGAGGCTCAGAGGCTCAAGTCCTGGATTGCCATTGCCTTTTGCGTGCCAATAAAAAGAAGAAAGAAGTTCAAAAATGTTCATAACTTACTCTATTGTTGCTAAGAATTTCCCTGCTAAGAATAACTATTACATTGCTATAAGTGAAAACAGACTGAGAATAATATTTGATATTGTTCAATAAAATATAATTGATAGTTTCCAATGTATGACATAAATGTGTCAAAATACTGACAGAATCAGAATTATAAAGATATTGGGTGCGTTTGTCAGAAAAAAGCGCTAGCAAGCGCTTGTAAGAAAAATGGCGAAACTAAACAGTTTTCGGCCAGGTTTGCTAACTTCAGTAGCGCTGACATATGGGATATAGTAAGTCAGCTCAAATTCTAATTTCGTCCCCACTTGTCCGCGCGTCGTATGCTATGTACCGACATGTTTCTAATCACTAATACTGTAAGTAGAAAGGTCGTTAGACACTTATTTCATTAGGTTTATCATATTTATGCCTGTTTCTTAACGCCAAGCCAGTCGCTTCTTATTTTTATTACGGTTATTTCCCATTTTAATTTTACGTCGTCCTGTTACGTAATGTATATTCTGATCGTGAGCGTGAGCGTGAGCGCAACACAACTTCTCCCCGTTCAAAGGCCGAAGCGAAGTGACGCATAGATTACTGTAATACTGGAAGTGACCGTGCGGCAGGAACCACGCTCTACGAGGCCGATAGTTTAGGTAATTTCTTTTTTACAGTGAAAATAATGGTATTTAAAAAAAAGTAAATAAAGTTAGTATGCAAAGTTTCATGATCTTATTTAAAGTATTTTATGAATAACAGCGGTTTATTGTTTATTGTGGAGGTAACTTTGGATTTTTTTTTCTATGGAGAAAATTTTACGAAATCGTGTTTTCGTCTAACATAATCCTTAACATTAATCCTCAACTTTACCATATATTTATTTCAAAATTAATGCTGCAATATTTTCGGCATAACGAAGGATCTTGCTAAGCCATTTGAGATTATATTTCCCCTTAATTTGCTTGTTTTAATTAGAGTTTATAAGTTGTTTTGTGCAATATTAGTTTTAAGTAATATAATGACATGAATAAACATATACATGTTATTAAAAATTCATGATTGGTAAGTTTTTAATATGAATACTTTACAAACATATATTTAAATAAGGTTAGGTTCCCCGGTTAAAACTAACTTCGTGTCCTAGAGCAAAATAGCTACTTACGATTTGACAGCGCTACCGCTTACGATCGCCATTTTGCTTGCAAGCGCTTGCTAGCGCTTTTTTCTGCCAAACGCACCCATTCGCAATATTAGACAGGTTCATCACAGAATAATCAATTGAAAATCGATTCTTTGAAGTATTGTGATCTTTTAGATATCGATATAAAAGTGTTGAACACTTTTTCATACAGGAAACCTTTTATTTGTTTCTTTGGACCAAAGTTATCTGTAGCATAGTGATCCTAAAACATAATATTTTATTCAACCTAAGAATAAAATAATGGCACGTACAAATATGTGACATATCACTATTTTATTCTTAGGTGGAATTAAACACGAACATAAACTCTCCCACCAGTTTCCTTTTTGTAGAAGGGCCAAATTAGGAGTACCCTCAATTGATGAGCAAGTATGCGGAAAAATGGGAAAGAAGCGGGAGTAGTGTATCAGGATCATGATTACGGGCAACAAATGGAAGACCATAATCTTTGTCAAACCCCCTGAATTCAGAGATTCATTCAGGAATTCTCTCTAATCTGTAATGACAGGCGTGATAAATTAGAGAGAGGTGCATAATATGTAATATGGTACTTCCCCTCTAGACAGTTTATTTGAAAGGCATTTGTGATTAATTAACGTTTTTTGAAATATAATTAATACTTAACACAAAAATATCAAAAAGGAATAATAAGAGTATTTTCTACATTATAAAGCATATTTAGTGCTCACTTCTCCGGTGCAAGCATAGTTGTCCCGTACGAAGTATAAGTGTGCGGCATTTAGTGGAGAGTTGAAAAAGGAAAAGTTGCTTTATTTTGGAAGGTTTCTGCTTATTATCAGAGAATAAAAGAACTTGTTAAAAGTGTAGCCGATTAAAAATCTAATTCTATAACATGCCTGTCAAATTATCGAAAAATATTTTGTGGTTTTCACTCAAAAAACGAGAATTCGAACTTCAGTTTTTCCCCGCGATCCCGCGAAAAATTCATTCAATTAAAAATTTTACCAAAAAGAATTTAAAAACTCCATTCAATTGAGTATTTCATGTTAGCAATTTTTTGAGCTTATACTATTTCAAGAGGTGTCAATAATTCTCGCGCGTCAAAATCGTGTCTAAATTACGATATTTTATCTAACTTGGTCTTAAGGGGTGTCGATTACGTCTAGAACAATTTTCTTCGATTTGATTAATCAAAAATCGATTTTCCAGTGTCGATTACAGCGAGAATTGAAGACTCGCACTGACTTTAGCTTTTTATTTGAATGATTCCTACTACCGCCAAATCGAGTTCTGAATTAATCAAACTTTTTTCAAACTCAACGTAATTTTACACTCCTGAGACCGTAGCTAGCGCAAAATCAAATAATGGTTCACATTAAGCGGAAGTCTTTAGCTGTCCGCCGTTGCATGGCGTTCGCCATCCCAAGCGATGAGAATCCAATTAATATAACGAAAATATTATAGTAGTGAATTTTTAATTTATTAAAAATGATCTCCGGATAATAAAATGTCACGTTGTGCCCGGTGTTATTTCGGGGCTGGTTTGGGAGTAAGATGGTTCGAAACAATGTCAGAATGTATCAAAAACCGATATTAATTCGATATCAATATCGTAAGTTAGGAAGGAAATTACATAGAACCCGTGAAAAGAACATATTAATTTATAGTTATAGTGTTTAATTTAATTTTCTCAGTCTTTCTTTTTGTCATTCTTTTGTTAGTGGGTATCGTAAGCAGTGGCAGTGGGAGACTAAAACAGGAGATGTGCATCAGCTCTTACCTGATAGCAGCTTAAACTTATAAAAACTACATTTGCCAACCCGCGTGACAAGCGAGGCAACTGTGAGAATCCCGCCTAATGAGGCAATCAAGGTGTACGCATGGGTTCAGCAGCTTTTGATGAGCTTCTTCTTCTTCTTAAAGTGCCATCTTCTTTCGAAGGTCGGCGATCATTAAGGCAACTTGGATCTTTGATGCCGCGGCTCTGAATAAGGAACGGGTGCTCTTTCCAAACCATTGGCGTAGGTTTGTCAGCCAAGATGTTCTTCTTCGACCCACACTTCGTTTTCCTTGGATCTTGCCCTATGATAAGATATGATAAGTTGCAGTAGATCGTATTTTCGGTTTCTCATTAGGTGGCTGAGATATTCAAGCTTTCTTTTCTTTACTAAATATACAACTTCTGGTTTTTTGTTTATGCGACTTAGCACTGTTACGTTCTTTATTTTGTCTCTCGAGGATATCCTTAACATTCTCCTGTATACCCACATTTCGAAGGCTTCAATCTTCTTACAGCTCGATTCTGTGAGGGTCCATGCTTCAACGCCATACAAAAGAATGGAGAAAACATAACAGCGTGTTAATCGTACTCGTATCTGGATGTTCAGCTTTTTATTGCACAGAAGTGACTTAAGCTTAAAGAAAGCATTACGGGCTTGTTCTATGCGGCACCTTATTTCAAGACTGTGGTCTCCCGTATCATCAACCCAGCATCCCAAATATTTGTATTTGCAAACTTTTGTAGAGGCTGTCCATTACATAGTAGAGAAGGGTTAACAGGTGGTGTTTTACAAATCTGTTAGTTTGCCCTCTATGCGTACATTCGCCGATTGGTTCCAATATAAATGTTTAATGAACCTTACGTCCTTAGAGTCGAGTCCGATGGATTGTAATATATCAATCATTCTTGCATGCTGTACTCTATCAAATGCTTTTTGATAATCGATAAAACATACAAACACATCTTGATTTATGTCCCAGCATCTCTGTATTAAAACTTGATACCCGAATAGAGATACCCGATAGAATAGTGCATCTCTCGTTCCCAGGCCATTGATGAACCCAAAATGTGTTCTTGAAATGAGGTCTTCACATTTGCTATAAATTCTTTTATGAATTGCTTTAAGGAATAATTTTAGGATATGACTCATTAAGGAGATTGTTCTATATTCGCTGCATTTCTTCGCAGAAGCAACTTTGGGCAAGGTGACAAAGGTGTATTTGAGTCAATCCGATGATATGACGCCCGAATCATATATAGTGTTAAATAACTTTACTATTATTCCTAAGTTAGCATACTCAAGTGATTTAAACAGTTCCGCGGGTAATTCATCTCCGCCTACAGATTTTCCTAATTTGAACATGTTAATGGCATAAGCAATTTCGCCTTTATTAATAGGTAGTCCAGTCAATTCACTTCCACATGAACTTGGTTCATGAGCATGAGCATGGTAGATGAGCTTGGGCTGCAATTAATAAATGAAAAAGTTTTAGGTAGCTCGCACTTTCAACGCTTTTATAGCCGACTTCTCGACGGAGAATCTTTTGATGTTCCTAACGTAACTCATAATGGTATTTTCACGTGGTAGAGCCATGCTGCAGTTATATTAGTAGTATAGTTGTAGCACGAATGGGTCGGTTCGACCGGGGAGGGACCACGCTCTCACAGAATACCAGCGTCAAATAGTAGCTTAAAGCTGCTGTGTTTCGTATGGTGAGTGTAGAGAACCGGAGACCCATTTTTACTGGAAACGAGGCATTCCACCTAAGTCCTCACGGGTGACAACACATCTGCATTTTGATTCGTAATTGAGGATAGATGTAGATGTCTATGGGCCACAGCAACCACTTACCATCAGATGAACTGTGTGCTCGCTTGTCACCTTATCCTATTAAAAAAAATTAAACTTTTAATAAAATATCAAAACCAAATTAAAACAAATAAAATTAAAAAAATAAAAACTTTTAACGCTTATTTATACTATATATAAGACACACCGATTTCTGAACCTATAATGAGGAAACAATTTTATTGTTTTTAGTTCTTTGGAGTAGCTTTGGCTTTTATTTTTCATTAAAACTCTATTTTTCTGTAATCAGTCTGAATCATAATTTAAAAATATTACCCGTCTTTCGTAGATCCTAACATAAGGGAATATTAAAATGCCACCTGTCGGAGGCCAGGTGGTGGGTCGCCATTTATTTCCACCAAGCAGTAGCACTTCCATTGTGTTTGGTTTGAGGGTTGAAACCATGTATATAGTATATATAGCACTCAAAGAAGACAACGCACCAGACAATACACCACGCACAATGCAGTAAGCAGCTGTTTTTTTTTTTGTAGTAGTCACTAACTTTAGTCAGTTTCGTGGCATAGCCGTTATTTAAATAGGCGGGGCGTTAAACCTTCGCACCATTCCCAAATGTAGAGAATCCCATCTTAAATTGGTCAACGAACCCATCGGACATAGCAGAGTAATGTAGCTACCACTTTGTGTAGATCACTCTCCTATGGTCACTCCCTTGGACTCTCATCGAGTTGGGTCCTTGAACCAGTGCAGTAGTCATTTACTATTATGTGGTGGAAGCACCTTGCAGCGTGGCTGCAGCAGGAATGAGTTAGCTCGTCTGCCAACAAACTACGCTCGAATAAAATGAGAACGTTAAACAGCAGTTTGATTTGTATGTTGATTGACCAAAACCGGATATCCATTTTGCTGGAAACGAGGCATTCCATATTATGTCCCAGGTTTGACAACGAATTTTCATTCTTAATCCAGGATAAATGCATCAGGTCTTTTTTGTCACTCTTAAAATATAAAAGGTAGTAGCAGGCTTGTTTGACCCTTATAGGGTGGTAAAATTTCCTTCCAATATAATTCATAAGCATTAGTAATTTGCGACAGTCCGTCAGGTGACCCTCGATTCGTTTCTTAGAAAATAATTATTATATTCTACATATGTATATATGAAATTTTCTAGCATCTTTTATTTTACCGATTTCAAAGAAAGAGGAGGTACTCAATTCGACTGTATATATATTTTTACGTGTGTTACCTTAGAACTTTTTTCTAGGTGAACTGATTTTGATATAAATTTGATCAACATCTGACCAGTGGTTTTTGAGTTACCCTTAATAATGCGTATTTAATTGACTGCGGATACATTGCTGATGTTCTCATTTTATTTATATTAAAGTCAGTTGTATTTTTTTTTAATTTTAGCACTTGTTTTCATTACAAGTCGTTGGGTAGCGACACCAAATAACCAGATAATCCATTACCAATTCACCCTGTAGGAGTCCACTGCTGAATATAGGACTCTCTCATAGGGAGGATTTTGCCATAGTTGCCACGCTTGGCATGCAGATTGGCAAGAAGATATCTTCTGCATCAGTTTCCCTCCGTCGCCTCCTACGACGCACAAAGGACGATATGGAGTAGCGGATATTCTTACACCGCCTCTACAGCTACATAATAATCACCGTCAACATTTTAGAAGAAAGGTTTGTTATTGGTTTTATTGAAACAAGCATTAGATTTTCTGTCTTATTGGTTTATTGAGTGAATTATAACAATTTCTATGGCATAGTCACTGGTAACGTTATTTCGAAGAAAAACTGTTACACAACTAAGTTCCACTTAGCCTCTAGCGTTGTCCGACCAATGTTACACTTTTAATAATGTTTACTATCACAATTAGCATTTGAGTCTCCAGCAAAATGTATTAAGATCGAGTTGAAATTGTAAGATGTGTTTTACATTTCGATATGTGTAAAATATTTATAAAGTGAAATATTAAAAAAAACAATTAAGAGTGTAACAATAGCCGATTGTAAAATAGCGTTTCAGATAAAAGTTGATCCTTTGAGTGTTATCTGAGGAATTTTAATCCTAACAATTCTCAGATAAAACACAAAATATCAACGGTATCAAGCCGCCGCCTATGTATTTATTGTATTACCTAATCTTAATAAATATATCATTAGAATGTTAAAAAAGTAAAACAATAGATATATAGGTGACGTCATCAACCGGGCCGAGCATTATAAGATGCAATGATTTGGCTGATCATTACTATGTTAGTAATTAATTTTATATCATGCTCCGGGTATCATGATGTCACCTGAGTTTATATACTACATTATATAATTTAAGACACTGATAAATAACAAATGTAGTATAAAAAGAAATAGCAATATAAAGTGCGTAGCATATTGGATGCTCTAGGACGCGCGTGTGAAAATAATCGTAAGCCGATTCCATTTTCCCAAGTTGGGACTTATAGGTCTCATGTTGTTTAAGCGGAACTTATAGCAAAAAAGACTGTGCCTAGTGTGTTACTTGCCTAGGATATTGGGTTTCTAATTGTGCAGGCGATGAGCTTGCCACCTATCACTTATTTCACAATTTTCCGTCTAAACCCATGTTAAGCATAGCTCACTGCTCTTTGGACTCTGCCTACACCCTCTGGGATTACTATAATTCCATTTCTATACCGACGTAAAACCGCTTCGTTTGCTAATTTAACTGTCTAGTTAAATTATATATAAGAACAAAGGAAGCGATGCGTTTCGGATTACCTTTAAATTGGACGGTAACTTTTGTATTCAAAGTGCAAAAATATTTATCTGTTATCGGTATACTAGTGAGGTAAATCGATAATTATTTGCATTTTATTCTAATCTATACTTTTCACGTTTACTGCACTGATTACTACTTGGTACACTTGGTTACATTGAAATTTATCTATTTATAATTGATTATTATATTAAATAATGGTATCAAAGTACTAAATATTAAGAAAAATTGTTAGTAAGTATCGGAATATTTAACTTAAGCCAAAAATTCTCACATTTATAAGCTCTAAACCCTTCACAACCTATCAAATAACAATGAGATTGCTGATTTAAAAAAAATATAAAAAAATTGCCAAAACTCCCGGCTCAGGTGCGGAATGACACTTATACAGTTTGATTAAATGCTACTTTCCTTTGTTAATGATTTAGAGATTGTTAAATTTCACCGGGGATATAGCAATCATAGCCTTAAAAATAACTATTGACTACAAAACTTAATACAAATATTTCTTAAATAAAGCTTTAAATAATTAATACATAAAATAATTTTTTTTTCATCGAAAATGCGTTGTAATAAAACCTCAACATAGCTCAACATTGCTTTTTTTTTTAAATTATTATAAGGAGCAAAAGTGTTGAATTAATTTCGTCTGAATTTCTATTCGACTATAATAATTTATTTATTCAATTGATCTGAAAGGTTATTTATTGAATATAAATTCATATTAAAACTGAATCGGTCAAAAATTTTATAAAATACAAATAGGCAACTTAACATAAACTTTTCTTTAGCACCATCATTCCTACATATATAACGGGATAAATCAGGTCAATATTTGGACTTAACTCATTCCAATATATTTCCAAAAGGGCAATATCAAATAATAATTATTTATTCATCCAGGAGTTGGATGTTTAATTAAGTCATGCATGGGTTAGTACAATTGTCTACTCTAAATAGAATTTAGTACTAGTGTATGGTTATGACATATACCACTAGAATGGAATTCGACATTTTTTCGTATTTTTTATTTTATATAATGCTACGTTAGCACTAAATAAGATATATACTTTTATAAAGATATGATAGTTGTTATTAATGTTAATATATAAAAGGGCCACTTGACCAAACCGTTGGTAATGTGCGCCCAATAGTTGTACAATTAGTGTTCACAGTCAACTGGAAGTTCACCACGACCTATTCAAACGTTTGCACCAACATTGATCAAATTCGATTCACGAATAATCACATCACAATCACACTTGCTCAGTCTTAGAGTCAACAGTCGCATTCTCAAGCGAAAGTTGTCACTGAAATTGCGAAGTAGACGTGGATCGCCTGCAGCCGATGGAAACAGGAGCTGGTATCCTCGACCCGCCCGTCTTAGGATCTTTCCTGGGCGCTGCTAACTGTCTGGTACTTGTAGACCTTTCTAGTTTACCGTCAGACATAACCCACGCTGATGTAAAGTCAGCGTAATCGGAGTCTTTCGAGCTTGTCCTCGATATAGAGTCTGCTGAATCACCCTTTGAATACGTTCTGATTATCTCTTTCATTTTTTCTAAAACGGTCGCGTCATCTTTCGCGGTTTCTGCGGACCTTAAGATCTGTTCAAGCAAAGGGCTTAATTGTCTCTGATGAGAAGGGGAACGCAGAGTTGCACTGCTGGCTCTTAAAGGTGAATTTCGCTTGAACGCCTCTGTTTGGCCCGCTTTAGGCTTTGCTTTCGGCGATTTGTTGGGATTATCGAAGGTGTCTGCTCCAATCGTGGGTCGGCTCTTAGTCTTGGTCTGTGTTGGAGCAGTTCTGCCACTCCAAGTATTCCTTGCTGTTGGAGGCAGTTTGGGCTTTAGCTTGGGCGATGTCTGTACTGGGTTTGGAGCCTGTTTGGGGCTCGGTGTGTTGCCACGGTTCGGAGTCCGGTTCCTGACTGGCGAGTGTGGAATGCGACTCGCCTGTCTACTTCTTATGGTCTTCGTGGGTGATTCTGAAACTTCTCTGTTGGGTCTTAGGCTCTTGCTTGGAGAATCGTTGTTTTCCGTGCTTATGGTGCATTCGGGACTGGCGCGATTAGATTTATCGTCGACCGAACTGGTCTTTCTGCTCTGACCACCGTAGAAAGTGTCGGAGAAGTCTGTCTTCCGGAGGCCAGTGGCCAGGCTGACGTAGATATCCACACGTTCATTCTTGTCCATGTGACAGCCGTCATCGTGTTCGAGACGCTCTGGAACAGATTAAAAATAGATCTTTGAAATTAACTGCCTTGAATTCTTAAACTCAAAAGTTAAAAAATATTATAGTATATATAAAAATATTATTATAGCTAGTATATTTTTAACATCAGGAATCTGAAATTAATGATGTTGAAATTATAAGGTTACGATTTTTTATAAAAATAGGGTGGCAAATGAGCACACAGTCCACCTGATGGTAAGTGGATGCTGTGGCCCATAGACATCCCCTCTATTTTTTTTAAACATGCAGGCTTGTGGTAAATCAGCATTTAAAATTGTAATAAGCAATTACATTCGCGCCGGCGGGTATCGAACCCGTATTGCTCGCGTACTGTGATATTAACAACGACCACTTAGCCCCTGAGCTACCACGGCCCCCTACTATTACAGTATAGATAATGGCGGAATTATGTGCAAAACGTTTCCTGTTGGGCAATAAACAGACCTGCCATATATTGCGTTAAAACGTCGGTTTGTTTAGAGGTTTCCTTTTTCGAGTATTGAGAGTGTTTGGTTGGACTCGTTTAGTATAGCTATATATATATATGTGTTTTTTTTTTTTTTATGGGTTTTCTACTAAGGACTTGACAAGTTTTTTTCAAAATAAAATTAAAACCATTAGAGATATTTCAAAAACTTTATTATCGGGTTGAAGTAAATTCAAAACATTTATGAATGGAACTCGACTTCGCTCAATATGGCCACCGCGGGCTCGTTTGCAGCGGTCGATTCGTTGGACTCAATTTTCCATGACTCGGCCACACATTTCGGCCGAAACGGCTGCTATTTCGCGTTCAATGTTGGCTTTGATCTCTTCCAACGTGGTCAGCTTATTAGCATAGACCAATGACTTGATGTAGCTCCAAAGGAAATATCTAGAGGCGTTAAATCGCACGAACGAGGCGGCCAATCGACTGGTCCATTTCATGAGATAACACGCTCATCAAATTTGTTCTTCAATAAATCGATTGTAACGTGTGCTTAGTGGCTTGTGGCGCTGCCCTGTTGAAACCACATGCTGTCCAAGTCCATACATTCCAATTCAGGCCTAAAATAATCGATAATAATGGTGCGAAAACGATCACCATTCACAGTAACGTGGCGACCACTATCGTCGACGAAAAAATATGGCCCTATGACGCCGCCGGCATGCAAATCGCACCAAACAGTTATCTTTTGTAGATGAAGTGGTTTTTCATTGAGCACATGTAGATTATCACTCCAATACCGCATATTTTGTTTATTGACAAACCCATTGAACCACAAATGAGCTTCGTCACTGAAGATGATTTTGCGATGAAATTGATCATCTTGGCGCATCTTTTCCAGAACCCAATCGGAGAACGTACGTCGCTTTGAATGGTCCATCGGCTTCAATTCTTGATTGAGCCTGATCTTTTTTGGGTGTAAAGTAAGATTATTACGCAAAATTCGCCATAAAGTGGTCTTGGCGATGCCCAACTCTTGAGAACGCCGTGGAATTGACTGTTTTCGATCATTTGCTACGGACGTTTCAACGGCAGCGATATTTTCGACACTTCGACCAACCCGTAGTCTCACTGGCACGGCAACATCACACAACGAATATGTAGACTCAAAGTTTTTCACTAAACTTGTTACTGCCTGTCTACTAGGGCGAGAATTACGACCGAAAATCGGAGTTAACGCTCTTAAAGTAGCGGCCACCGACTCCGAATTTCTGTAGTAAATTTTTAAAATTTGCAGACGTTGTTCCTTCGTGTACTTCACCATGATGAAAAGGTTATGTCTACTGAATAAACTGACAGTAACAGTTTGATGTTAAGTGAAAAGGTGTGTTCACAAACTAAATTCAAAATTGTCAAGTCCCTATTGGAAAACCCCTTATATATATAAAAGTGGTGCTTGCACTTTAGTAGTGTTTTGGTCTGAAGGGTATACAGAGCCAATGGCATCGATCAAGCCAAGCCAAAGGCTTAAGGTGAATCGACTTTATCAAAAACACGTGCTTATGAGTGGTACAAAGCGTTCAAAAGCGGTCGAGATGTGATGGAAGATTTGCTTCGCTCTGGTAGGCGATAATAGTCTGCAACTAAAGTTAACACCGCAAAAGTGAAGGAAATTGTGACTGAAAATCCTCATTCAAGTTTGGGAGAGATAGCCGCCGAACTTTCTGTGTCTCACGAGTCGATCCGTACCATTTTTAATAACCACTTACGTTGAAACATGTTGCCGATCGGCTGTATCCAAAAGACCTAATTTTTTTCCAAAAACTCCATCGCACAAGAGTCGCTGAGGACAAGATAGAACGAGTCCATTTCGACCCAACTAAAAAAATTTATTAAACCCATTGTTACCGGTGACGAGACGTGGGTTTACGAGTTTGACATACAAACTAGTCAACAAACTTCAGAGTGGCACCTTCCAAATGAAAAGAAACCGAAAAAACCACGCCAAAGTCGATCAAAAGTCAAAGTCATTTGACTGTTGTCTTTGTTTTCGGTGTTGTGCACTCGGAATTCTTACCGGGAGGTCAAACGGTAATTAAAGTATATTATTTGAGCGTTATGGGGCATTTAAGAGAGAAAATTAGATGAAAAAGGACAGAAAACTCGTGAATTTTGCACCACGATAAGGCGCCTTCGCACAAGGCCATCATAGTGAACGAATTTTTGACCAAAAACTCAAAAAAATACCACCGAGCAACCACTTTATCCACCAGATATGGCTCCAGCCGACTTCTTTCTTTTTCCTAAACTCAAATTACCACTTCGTGGCACCCATTTTCATTCGGTAGAAGACATAAAGGGGAATTCGCAGTGAGAACTGAACTCAATTCCGGCAAAAAGCATTTAAAAATGTTTTGATGATTGGCTTATTCGTTGGAGAAACTGTATCGTTTGTGAAGGAGCATACTTTGAAGGTGATAAAATAAATTTGGATGAATAACTAACATTTTTGTGTATTATTGATATTTTCCCGGTGGTTTCTTGACAGAGTAGTATGATTCTCTTTTTCACATTCTCATATTTAAGAGTTGACTAACGCTTAGTTTCTATATCTCAATAACGTTTCGTTTTCTCTAATCACCTCTTATTAATTCATAAATTTAAATTAATTTATATAAAAGAATACTGGTTCGCCAATGTTGCTTTATAATGTATAATATCATAAGAAGGATAAACAAAGCACAAAGTAGCGGAAAACGATAAAACTATGAAATAAATTAAAATCGCTTTAAATTTAATTAATGCTTCAATAAAAGAGTAAAGTCATATCACAATTTATGAAAGAGCGTTTAATTAGAAGAATTTATTAGGCGAATTATATTTATTTAAACTTTATCTTAAAGGTTTATCGGAGGCTTTCGACTAAATTTAGCAGGTTGTAAATCTATTTTTAGCCGTTTTACGATCTGCGTATCCCAAGTCCGAACGTACTCTGGTCCGTTTCTCTGCATAAGGAAGTGTCCGGACCGGACTGCATTCTTTTACATAAATGGACTAACGAGCCTAAACAAACTGCGAAGGCTTGTATGAAGTGATTTCGTAATTTATACATTCATAGATTACATATAGTTCTTTCTTTACTCAAATTGAAAGTAAGTAAAGTAAAGATACAGCCTATATACATCCCACTGCTGGTCATAGGCATCCTTTCAATTCTGGGAGGGTTTTAGGGAAAGGAAGTATGAGCCGCGTTGCTCCAGTGCGTATTGGCGGACTTCACAAGTCTTTAATATTCATCTATCAATATTTTGTGACCATTAAGATTGTAAAATTTATTTAAAAATGTCGGTTTTTTGCTGGTACTTTCAATAAGAGTTACATGTAATTTATAATTAATAAAAAAATATTCTATTTTATGTATTATTTTTTATATCTCAGACTTGCAGTTTTATGCATGATGTCTTCCTTCAACGGCGAGCACATGGTAAATCAGCACTTAAAATTGAAATTAACAATTTTATTGGTGCCGGCGGATATCCGACCCAGGTTGCTCGTGTTTTTTTTATGGTATAAGGTTGACAAACGAGCACACAGTCCACTTGATGTTAAGTGGATGCTGTAGCCCATAGATATCTACATTTATCTTCAATTAAAAATCAAAATGCAGATGCGTTGCCAGCCCTGAGTACGGAGATGGAATGTCTCGTTTCCAGTAAAAAGGGTCTCCGGTTCTCTACACTCACCATACGAAACACTGTAACATTGAGCTGCTATTTTACGCTGGTATTCTGTGAGAACGTGGTCCTTCTCCCGGTCGAGCCGACCCATTCGTGCTACAACCATAATATAGCTGCATCGTGGCTCTACCACGTACCACGTGCTCGGTGCTCGCGTACTTTGAAATTTACAGCGAGGGCTAAGCCCCTGAGCTATCACTGTTCTGTAAGCCTTCAATTTTTTTTTGAAATCGATGAAATATATTAAAATCGATTCCCTGCACGTTACGATAAAGAACAACGAAGAAAGCAAATGCAACGCTTTCTTTAAAATAATAGGTGCCTTTAAAACTGCACTTTTTATACTATACAATTACCCGTTCTTTTACCAACGTAATAAGAACGAAGTTCGCAAAGCATCGTCTAGAAACCGCTACAACGGATTGGCGAGGGACCACGTGAGAGTATTTCAAAACAGTCGCATACCGACTGAGTCAGAAAACATCGAACAATATGGAGAACCAAATATAGTCACTACTAGGTAGGGTTCCGTTTTAGCCTGGGAACACGTCTGTTTTGTCATCATCTTTTCATATAGATCGCTGTGTTCTGGTGTCAGGCGTAAGTTACACATACTTTAGGGCTGGAATTCTGAGATGAACTCTTAAAACCAAACTTTATAATGTCTTTTAATAAAATTGTGTAATATTATATTATGGTCTCATAGTATCATAATATTACGATAGTTTAGTCACACCCTGCAGTGACGGTGTAAGAATATTCACTACTCGACATTGTTCCGTGGGTGTCGTAAGAGGAAACAGAGAGTAACTGAAACAGAAAATTAAGCGACAGTAATTTAAGCGACAGGGCGCGGACCGCGAACTCAAAAAGGTCGTGGGTTTGAATCCGCCATTCGAATACTGGCGTGAACCACTCGTAGCACAAGCAATTTAAGCTTACCACGAGTGGTTAAGGGGAATATTAGTAATATTTATAGCGTTGTTAATATTATTTTTTTAAATAAAAAGAAAAATCGACAGTATCATCTTCCTGATAACTACAAAATTCAAAATAATAGAAACCTGTGGTTGCCAAACCGCCTGGCACAAAGCTTAGCAACTATGGCATACTATGGGAAAGGCTATGAGTGGAGATCAAAAAGTTCGCGGAATGACGGGGTTAGCGAGGGTGAGTTTACTCATCCAGGTAAGCGGTAGTTGAGTGACTCATTGTTAATATATATATAGCAAATTGCAGCCTAATCGAGCTTCTCGTGGGGCTGGACCACCCTGATCTCGCTCTAGACGATCTCGAAAAAGCCGAATGCCTAGCCGACAGTCTAGAGTACCAGTGCACGCCATCCACCGCACCAACAGATCCCGCTCACCTACTAGAGGTAGAAACGGAAGTAGAACGTAGGTCTGCGCTGCCACCAGCGGGCGAACCACTCGATCCTGTGACAGTAGATGAAGTCACCGAAACCATCAAAAGCCTTAAGAATAGATCAGCCCCTCGGCCAGACGGCATCAGCAACAAGGTGATCAAATCCCTTTCGGCGCCACTTATTTACCTCCTTGTAGGAATATTTAACACTTTTCTCACGAACTGCTCCTTCCCGGACATCTGGAAAGAAGCAGACATAATAGGGATCCCAAAACCGGGTAAACCGCGTAATCGTCCCTCTAGATACAGACCCATTAGTCTGCTCAACACTTTGGGTAAACTATACGAGCGCATTATTCACAAGCGTCTCCGTCATTACACCGAATCTAACAGACTCCTCCCAGACGAGCAGGTTGGCTTTAGAGCCAATCACTCATGCACCCACCAGATTCATCGCCTAACAGAATACATTCTGTCTGGCTTCAACCAAAACCCGTCAAGACAAGGTGACAAGGTCTGGCCCAACGGCTTAATTTACGAGCTGTACAAACTAAACGTGACCGATAGGCTCGTGCACATCATACGAGCCTTCCTTTCGAACCGCACTTTTCAATATCGAGTGGAGGGAACCCGTTCTTCGAAACGCTTCCTCAAGGCCGGCACAAGGCTCCGTCCTATCTCCACTCCTGTTCACACTCTTCACGAGTGATATCCCTAAAGACCCCGTGGTCAACACCGCACTCTTCACCGACGATACGGCACTCTATGTCTCAGACTACAACAAAAATAGCCTTTCCTTAAAGCTCCAAAAAGCCACCAATCGCCTAGGTGAATGGTTCCGCCAATGGAGAATTGACGTGAATCCCCAAAAAAAGAGTGAGGCAGTATACTTTCAACGGAATTCAACAGCAGGTTCCAAACCAAAAACGATTTCTCTGTACGACCGCCCAATCCCTTGGGAAAAATCATCCATATATCTAGGCGTCACGTTCGACTCCCTCATGAGTTTCGCGACGCACATACGTGTAGTACGCAACAGAGCCAAATCAGTAATTGGCCGTCTACACCCTCTCGTTAACAGCAAGAGTAAGCTGTCGCTAAGACACAAACCTGGACGTCCAATTGAGGCTACCACGCCAGAAATAATCGAAAAAGTTGAAAAACTTGTAAAGGAAGATGTCCGACTAAAGAAAAAACAGCTTGCAGCATTAGTTAGAGTATATGAAGCAGTGGACTTTTATAAGCTGTAATAGATGAATGATGGTTGGTAGTTTATTACTTTAAAGGAAAGTAGTATTTTTTGTATTAAACTGAAGTTGCAAACGAATATATAGTCAACCTGATGGTAAGTGGCTACTGCACTCTATCGACATATAAGTACTACCAAAATCAAATTTTTCACAGGTACACACCTCGTCGTTAAACTCTCACTATACTCTTCAGAACGGGACACAGCAGTGTAAGTGCTATTTTTTGACGGTAGAAATAGGTAATCACCTGTACCTGGGTATGTGCACTCCTGGAAAGGAGTCCTGCCTCCTAACCAGAAAAGAAATTCTACTAACTAGATATAATCCTTGGTATCTCGACCCTATTCTAAACTTTTGACATTGTGTTATTTGAGATTGTCTCTGAATCCGCTTCCTGAATTTGAAGAATCTGGTTGAAAGGTAGACTTTCAACGCCTAGGGGCATGTTGAAGCGCCACCTAAATTATAATTTTTACTTTTTCAAAAATATTATTTTTTCTTATGCAAATATTAGTTTTTAAGTTGTGTCAACTTTTAAAAAAGGAACATTGTAATTTTTCTTTTGTCTTAAAAAAGTGAAGATCAAGTAAAAAGTCGATTGAGCACATTACTGCATTTTTATTATTAAAGAGATTATATTCCTATACATGGTTTTCATATTCCTCTACATGGACCTTCCTGGTGCGGCAGCTACTTGTCATCACGTGGACTGTTAGTTTTAATTTTATATATTTTGAATTTTATGGGTTATAGTTACAACGTTAAATTAAAGGGTTATAAAGGCTTGATGCTCTTTAGCATTCTCTCCAACTCAACTCCGCGAGTTAATGGCAGGCGCAAAAAGGAAAAAAAAACAATAAAATGAAGAACACAGCAATAATAATACCGTTTCCGTTACAGTTTGTCAAAAAATACAATGCTCAACATAAGCTTCTCTAATAGATTGACTCACATGGGGCATATATGCCATTGCTGTTACGCTGTATTTTATTTTTTTACTTGTTTTAGGAAGACACTGCTGCCCATGTCCTTTGTTTCCCTCTGTCGCCTCATATGATATGGGATAGTGAATAACACAGGACTAGGAATAATAACTATAATTGCTACTAAATATTATTGTCGAACTTGTTTTTTTGTTATAGGAATTATGCTTCCCAAATGTAACAACTACTTAGTAATTTTAAGACTAATTTTTTTTCATAGTCAATCTAACTTAAGAATGTGTGAATGAATCTATAATGTTCAGTAATCATATTAGAAACGATTAATATTTGTTACTTCAAAAGACGTTAGGCTAGTCCAAGGAACACAAGGCACACAATGCCGGCCACTCAGCCCCAACTTGAAGCCAAACGATCTTTATCCATATAAGAATCAATAGCACATACGTAATATTCAAATGAATAACCCAATGCAACGGTTTCTTTTCTTCGTTTTTGCACGCAAATGAAATTTGAAATGACATTGAATCCAATTATTGTCTATGCCATTTATACTATATACGAATAAAGGCGAATGAATGAAGGTTTTGAGTCCTTAAAAATGTTTAACTCATCATCTCACAAACTTCGAGTTTAAGGAATAAAAGCAACTTTATGTTGTTGTATTTCGTCGTATGGTGAATGTTGAGAACCGGAGAATCTTTTTAACGGAAACGAGGTGTATCGGCGCTGTCGTCGCGCCACAAGCGAAACACATCGAAGCCTAAATCGCGCTATCAAAGTTCCAAATCAAAAACAGTATACATATATAGAATAGCTTCTAACTATCAAACGGAGTATTGGCCGCTCCCCGGGCATAACACCTTGCCCAGCGGGAGATCTATTCTTTGCCTTCCACTACCAAACTAGTGACTCCAACATGATGTGAACACGCAACCAACAACCTTCGGAAACTCTTTCTTAAACTTATTCGCTCACGAGCAGATATCGTCTGCAGTCTTGAAATCTTGCAAGCCATCCAGCTTTACAAGGTTCATCGCAGCAGTGGAATAATGATGTTTCCTGTTCTTTCTTTTTCCATTAATCAAGCATTTCATCTTAATCCTCAGGAGTGACAAAGCGTCCGCATTTAATTATTAACTGAGGATAGATGTGCAACATGGCTCTACCATGTTAATTTGACAATTACGATATTCTTCTTGGAATTTACCAAGCAAACTGCTGATCATATAATGTTATATGATTCAGAAGTTAATTGCACCGCAGACTTGCCCTTACACGTCTCTGCACACTCGTTCACGGTAATTGTGGTATTTACAATCCGTAGCGAATCCAAGGGTAGTTGTGGAGAGCCTCGGTGAAATCGTTAAAAGGTTTACCTTGGCATGACCTTAAAAAATTCAGTTGTTTTAATTTATAATTGGAACCTGGGACTTTATCTTTAATGTCTATTTTTACTAACGTCCCATTTAGAAGTAGTTGGTCCAATCATTGGGAGTCCAAGATTTATTGTATCCAAATGTTCAGATAACGATATCACCTACGAACATGAACATAAGCCTACCCCATAGATTGGCTCATACCCATTAGACATAGTTGCAGCGCTTGGCAATCGGGTTGGCGCACGCACACACGCACGCACGCACGCACGCACGCAAGCACGCACGCAAGCACGCACGCACGCACGCACGCAAGCACGCACGCACGCACGCACGCACGCGCACGCACGCATGCACGCACGGACTCACGCACGCACGCACGCACGCACGCACGCACGCACGCACGCACGCACGCACGCACGCACGCACGCACGCACGCACGCACGCACGCACGCACGCACGCACACACACACACTCTCACACACACACACACACACACACACACACATCACACACACACACACACACACTCACACACACACTCACACTCACACTCACACTCACACTCACACTCACTCTCACTCTCACACTCACACTCACACTCACTCTCACTCTCACACTCACACTCACACTCACACTCACACTAATGAAAGTGGTTAAGAATAGTAGTAAAAATAAAGTATTTTATTTAATATAAAATGTGTCTTTGGACGTTAGATAATTTACTATCCCATATTATACTGTGAGTATCGTAAAAGGCAGCATCGTTAATGATAAAAAAGTGCGTTAGTGTGAGAACTTTGGCCAAATCCCTCCTAGAGGCAATTTATGGGTAAGGCCGTGTAAACATAGGTTTAGCAGATGACATTTCATAGGCTATTAATTAATGAATGAAGAATGAGTTTCTTTAGTCAGGTAAATTCATTTGGTTTTTGAACACGAATTGAAATCCGACAAAACCTTTCTTTAAATATACAATAAACTGTAATAAAGGGATGGGTTAATGTCGTATTGTAGACAAAATAAAGACGTGAGACGAAGAAGAAGTAATTAACCTGTGCCAGATCGACACAATATCACAGGAGGAAGATTCATTGTGTTACTAAAACAACTGACCGCGCGTCACACAATGGACATGCAAAACTGCCGATCAGTTGGTTTCATTATACTTTTGCCTTAATGATGAAACAATATGAATTATCAGATCGCAGTTGGCACGCTATCCCAAAATTAACGTACTTGGCACAAAAGCCCTAAATGTTTTAGATTAACATGTAAAACAGTTTTTAACAATTTCAGTGATGCAGGTGCCAAAGATTGAACAATACTTTCTGTCTTTGCGCTATAATATCATGATGTAAAGCCACGCTGCAACTATATTATAGTTGTAGCACGAATGGGTCGGCTTGAAAGGGGAACACGCTTTCACAGAATATAAGCGTAAAATAGGAGATTAATGCTGCTGTGTTTCGTATGGTGAGTATATAGAACCGGAGATATTTTCACACGAAATAAGGCATTTTATCTTAGTCACCCTTATTCGTTATAGAAATGTCTAAAATACTGTTGCGCGCCTAAGTTGATGTTGGTACCTGGCACTAGTGCCATCTAGTGTCGGGGAACAGAGTGGGGAGGGCTTTCTATAAAATGCCATTCCTGACCTTTCCACCAACAGTGCCATCTATTTTCGAACTGAAGAACTAAGCTTTCTGTAAAGCCCCCACACTCGAACTTTCAGAAGACTTTGTGGTCGGGACCGCAAGCAGAAACATTCTGAATGTTTCGGTGGAATAAGCCTATTTAAAGCCGCTGAGGGCTGCAACCGGGGTAGGGTAGTATTGAATTGGCGATACAAGTGAAGCTTCGGAGCGAAATAAAGTGAAATAAAGTGATCAGTGCGATTAATTATTAGTGTGTTTTAAGTTTTAATTGGTGTTCGGGAAAAAAGAGTGTCAATTTTGGTAATTAAATCGGCAGTTATTACTGTCACGAAACCTAAGCTCATAACAATACAAAATAATAAACGTTGGAGAGTTGGATAAAACTGCATACTGTAAATTAGACGCGGCCTGACCTTAGATGTTGTGTTAAATTTAATATTAATTTGAAATCAAGTTACTGTAGCTACTACCACTAGGTTATAGGAGTTTAGATTATAATATATATCTATATATATATTGTTTTATCATATATATATATATATATATATATATATATATATATATATTTTAAGGCATGGCTTTTTTTTTTTTCATTATTACTACAACCCAATCATACAAAAAGCCATCGCCATTTTCCATTTACATTGATGTGGCAGCGTAAGGATTCCATCACCCCATTTCATACCACGGCTGCCGTAAAGTGAAAACATAGGAAACACTAGTAAGAACACATTATCACCGATGAATGACGGTAGAACCTAAGACGACGTGAAGCAGCATTACAGGTACACACATGTTACTGCGATAGCCAATGAGCATATTAAGCTTGGCGATAATGACAAATCCTTGTAACGGACTGATTAAGAAGGTAAAGAGGATCTTCTATTCGTTTTTGATTGTGTTACAGGTATGTTGTATAAACTGCAATCATAGACTGATGCATTTGGGATTGCATTCAGGCATAACACGGCAGCAATTTAATGGAAGAGTGCTCACGAGTGCGGCGGACTATTGTTGCAAAATCATTGACCGCTGACATTATACCAAGTCATAAGCGAAAGCGAAAATTATTATTGAATATTACTATTGTGCCAATATGATCAAGGAAGGTGTAGTTTTGAAATTACCAAAAATTATATAATACCTAAATGGGCTAAAAGAAGTATCATAAATGAAAGTTAGCAAAATTAAAGTACTGGTCAAGATTGGAGCTAGTTTAAAAGCGATCCCTTTAATTACATAGTACGTAAACAACCTCAGTTTGATTTGTTAATTGTCTTTTTGAGTGCTCATTTCCTACATGCCTGGGGATGGGAGGGACAAAAAAAGACTCAAGGACATGTGAAATTGTAACCAAAATGCTATGTGGAAATGAGAGATTGAGTTGCCAGCATTGGGACATTTATTTATTTTAACTTGTATAACTACTATTCTTACTAAAATCTAACCTGTGTGAACATACTCAAGTATTAATAGAATTACTTTTGAGAACCGAATCGTTTAGTGATAATGTTGTTCACCTAGGCTGTTGCGACAACATGATATGAGCGTCGGAAGTTATTAAATACGTGGAAAACATTATAGTACACTTGAACAAATATCACGAGTCCTGAGCAAAACAACATTAGTTAGTGCAAACGAAATGTTGATTGTACTAGGTGACACCGTAGCATCTTGGATTGTAAAATCTTCTTACTGTTGCCAAGTAGTATTGTTCCGACAAATAGTATCTTCTATTGTGTTCA
Source organism: Parnassius apollo (assembly GCA_907164705.1). Taxonomy (NCBI): domain Eukaryota; kingdom Metazoa; phylum Arthropoda; class Insecta; order Lepidoptera; family Papilionidae; genus Parnassius; species Parnassius apollo. Next base: position 8,030,688 of record CAJQZP010001449.1, on the reverse strand, counting down.
AGTATAAAGTGTAATAGAGCCAGTATATAATAGGCCGTAAGGCACTCTATCTTAGCCCTCAAGGAAGATGGGATAAGTTGTAGTTGATTAAATGTGTCGGCACTGTAAGCTCGATTTTCTAGTCTCTATTATTTAAAAATTCGTTTTTGTTAAAATGTCAGCAAAGATCTACGCTTCGTATCAGCAAAACTGCGTTGACTATTATTCTGTTTTTTGTATAGGTGTATAAAAATTATAATAATATAAACGCTATCTCTTGTCGCCTAAGCCATAATATATCACAAACAATGAGCAGGAAGATCACACACGGTCTTTTCATTTATTACTTTGAATGCGTTTACACGAATGACCGACCATTATGTTAACGCCGTAACATAACCGTATATGTGCATAATGCATTCGTTGTCATTCATTCTCTCAACAGGCGGTAAGACAACGGGAATAGTAATTGTAGCCGCGAATGAGCTTAATGAATGAGAATGTATGTTTTATTTATCACGGAAAAACAATGTTGATACAAAGAAATATAAATCATTCAATCATACATATGTATATATGTAAACTTTCGACATATGTATATATGTAAAACATCGGCAAACTTGCAAAGTATTAAATTTAAATGGTATTTTGATGTTTTACTTGAATCCGCATTCAGGTTTTTTCTGTTTCCTATTCCATAAATACGTTTTTAACTTCCATTTTTTTTTTCAAAATGTTGTTTTCTTGGAACTACTTCGACACCCTTCTTTTGATCAATTCTATAATCTAATCAGATTTTTTAGTCAAAAATGACGACGATTACCGAGAACTGCATCAAAATCGGTTGATTCGTTCAAAAAATATCGTTGTCGAGAGAAATCTTGAAAAAGTGTTTTTTTTTTCAAAATAACTTGAGAACTTTCCGTGAAATAAATATTTTTGTAATACGCTTTTTTGTTAGTCTGAAAATTCAATACAAGTCAATTGCCGTAAATCTCATCAAAATCAGTTGATTTCTTCGTGAAATATTCAATTTAAAAATAAAAAAATAAAAACGTGGATTTCCAAAATTATCACGTTTTTGAGTTCTTGGAGCTCAATTAGTGGAATTTGGAGCGCTTTGATATTGATATTAGCGGGAAATTCCAGGAATGGCCTGAACGGTCAACCAATTTTTTTTATAATGATTTCTTATATTTACGCGAACACTACACATTGAAATAATACTAATTTTTACGGAATTTATCGCGTATATTTAACTTTTTTAACTTTTTTTACCCGACGTTTCGAGAGCTTTACAGCACCCATGGTCACGGGTGCAGATGCACGGATGCAGGAGTGTACAAGCTTGATTGTGAATGTGGTCTCTCCTACATAGGACAAACTAAAAGATCAATTAAAACCCGCGTCAAAGAACATATAGCTGATGTGAAGAATCGACGCTCCGGGAAGTCTGCAGTCTGTGAACATGTACAGGATCGCCCCCGTCACTACATCAGATTTGATAGACCACAAATCCTCGCTAAAGAACACCGATTCCTTCCAAGGATGATTCGCGAGGCTATTGAAATCAAAAAACATCCTAATTTCAATAGAGAAGATGGCTGGGTGCTACCATCTGCTTGGGATCCTATAATAAATAAAATTAAATCCCAACCCAAGCATACAACTGCAAGACTCCATGATACCATAAGTTCATACTGTGTAGATCGGAACAAAAGTTAAATTTTAATCTATGGTAACCGCGGTTAACTATGACAGCTGGACGTTGAACATCTCAGTCCTTCCCGTGACCATGGGTGCTGTAAAGCTCTCGAAACGTCGGGTAAAAAAGTTAATAAAGTTAAATATACGCGATAAATTCCGTAAAAATTAGTATTATTTCAATTTTTTTTATTATTCTTTGAGTTGTAATCGTGAAAACTGCTGCTCATCTCTTATTTCATTTTCCTTTGTCTCTTACTGTACTCACGGGATGATAAGATAGTGAATTTTCTTACGCCGTCAGTACACGGCTACCACAATAGAAGCCTAACTAAATATCACAAAGGTTATTATTAAATAGAAGTCGCTGACCCTTTGTTCGAATATTAAACGATATTTTTCATTACCGACTACACTCGATGTACTCAAAGATAGTTCATCAAGGGTGTACTTGAATCCTTATCTTTTTTAAGAGAAAACTTCTTTAGGCACGTTGGGCACTTTTTGGATGGGGATAAGTACTAAACTCGCGTGTCCGTCACGTGCAGATACATATGTATATACAACAACAATATTTTCAAGTTTTTGAAGCTAAGTAGTTTTCACTTTTATTGTGCAGTCCTACGATTTACAGTTTCTAATAGCCCTTTCTTAAAGTTTTTTTTTTTAAGAAAAAGGCTCAGCAGCTCCAGAGACTAGGCGTTTGGATGTAGAGTTGCACGACCACGGTTTCAAGTTTTGCAAAGAAGAAGTGTTTATATGGTGGTTCGGCCAGTTTAATAAACAGCCGAAATTTGTTTGTTTATTTGTGAATACGAGAATTGTTTGGATGTCCGTGTATTTCGCGGGTCGATGTGATTCTCGCTTACTATTGGTCCGTTTAAATTACGGACATCTTGTCGTCACGTGATCAACATAATGTCAACGCCGCGCGTCGTGTGAAAGGGGGACGTTTTTCGCTGCTCCCAAAATATATGTTCTACCGCAAGTTCCTCCCTGAATTGGATCATCGTGAGTGACCGAAATCCGTGTAGCTGGGATCTCCGAAGAAGCACACGAGAGCAGGAGCATCCGCCTCCGTATATTCAGGTACGTCAGACCTTAGTAATATTGTCTAGTCAACGGTGTAGAGTAGAATCAGCTAGCGTCTATGCAAATTACAGTCCATTTCCCATTTTCCACCATATGGTCCACAAATAATTGTTCCGGGTCTGGGTGTTTGTCCATGTGCGATTTACGCACACGAGAACAATACAGGAGAAAATACTGCTGAGGGGCTAGAGTTTTTTTTTAAGAAAAAATATGCCAATACCGAAGTTCATAATTATGTTGTGAAGATTTGACCCGATACTGAAGTCTTGCTTTGATGGCATTTGGCACTTGTTCAGCATTTTTAACTTGATATTTGTCGACAGGCTGGAGACGTTAGCATTTAGAATTTTTTTGATATCCCTCTTGTAAATGCATATTAAAAATATATATTACAAATAAATAAACTTACCGTTAAAATCAGCGTCATCAATGGAATTTTGGCTGTGAATAGAATATCTATTCGTGGTTTTCGTAGATGGTGATCCTTGGGTAGACCCAGCGACCACACCCAAGCTCCTGTAACCCTCATCAGATACTTCTGATCCATTGTCCGATGCACTTTCTGTAGCCGGAGCGGGAGAAACAGGCCTGGGGCTCTTATTCCTCACCGCATGAGGCGATGGAACCAAATGATTCGTGGGGACGAGCTTAGGTCTTCGATCTGGGGATGATGAGCATCTTCCCGGGCTGTTTGGGCGAGGAGTCAAATATTTTCTACTGGGGGAGCAAGCTCTGTCCACCTCTCCCATATAGGGAAGACTCGATGGAGCGTCGAGTTTATTGTTGGAATGGTACTGTTGAGCTTTAGGGTCTTCGTTGTAGACCTTTGGAGAATATTGTAGAGACATAGGTTCATATGATTTTTCGTTCTTCGTGAAGGGTAGAGAGGTCGGACCGGCGTCGGGGCGTTCGTATGTGACGGTAGCGCCAGCCAGGTCTTGCTTGGGTCGGGCTAAGCGAGCTGATAGTGAAGTGCGATGCTGTGTGCGGCATCTGCAAGGATCGTGCTTGTCCAGGTAGTGGGCAAGTGTGTCCCAACCACCGCCAACGCGTACCATAACGTGGGAGCGAAGGATCTGTAACAAATATAATACGTGTTACATTATTTATTTATATGTAATTTACCATTTATATTTTATGCATTTACCATTAACCGTTTGGTAAAGCAGGAGCTAAGGCATTTAACTGTAACGCTAAGTATTCGAATCTTACGTAATTTTACGGGACATGTAATTTTATGACTCACATAATATGTTCCACCGTGTTCCTAATGAAAAGCTCTTACCATTGAAATTTATACATTGTGTTAAGGTGTAGCCTATATATGTCCAATCCTGGGCATAGTCCTCTCATTTCTGAGAGAGATTTAGTACAAAAAAACGACCGACGCGACGCTTTGCCCCAATGATGGGTGTTGGCGGCTTTCACATTTTGTTATTTATTTTTTTATTTTTCAGATAAACCAAAGGATATTTTACTTCAGGTATATTTTACTGCACGTAGTCAATCAGGCCTACATATTGTGATATATTGGTGTAAATATAACAAAAACATTGTCATATTATTTTTTTAAATAAGATAAACGTGATAAAGTGGCAAACGAGAACACAGTCCAACTGATGGTAGGCGGATGCTGTGGCCCATAGACATCTACATCTATCCTCGATTAACAATCAAAATGCATACGCGTTGTAATCCCTAAAGATAAGATCAAATGCCTCGTAACCAGCAAAAAGAGTCTTCGGTTCTCTACACTCACCATACGAAACATAGCAGCATTAAGCTGCTATTTAACGCTGATATTCTATGTGATCCTTCCCCGGTCGAACCGACTCATTCGTGCTACAACCATAATATAGTTGCAGAATTGCTTTATCACGTAGTCAGTTTAAATGTTTAGGTATATATTAAAAAAATCCACAACACAATCAAGGGAGATTACGCTCTGCAACTTCGCCATACTAGGAGCACATCTGTAAGTGACCCTGAAGCATCCACAAATCAACAAATATGACGTGCCCAAACATTTCTATTTCAGTCTTCAAACACCGATTTATTATTTATTAATAACCTCACAAACTTGTTTCCATTAAAGTCTCGCGGATCGATGATTCATGCCTCTACATACGATTCCATGTTTGGTCAAATGGAAACCCGCTTGATATTGTAAAGAAAACGTTAGGAGTTCGACCTTTATCACTGCCACTTCCCAACGACCTTTATAATCAAAGCTTTTGTTGTACGAGACAGGTCATTTTACACTTGTATTTGTTTATTTTTAACCAACCTACAATGATTGCTAGTAATAAACTTATGAATTGTATTAATAGATCAAAATAGATTGGTCGTTTCGATCCAGGGTATTGATAGCTCCATATAAAGGGTAACAAGGCGAGGGTCTAAACGAACGAGGTCACGAGACACTGGCGACCGATTGAATTGAATGGACCACTCAAGGTTGCTCCTAGTTGCTTTCCCACGATGTAGCAGATACAAAGCTTTCAATTTTGCATATGCGGGCACACCTTGTTTGCATAAGAAATTCCTATTGCACGATTATAAATAAAAAGATATTGAATATAATAAGCTTTTTTACCACTTGCGAGTCTGTTTATAGGGACGATCGTGTTCGTAATACGATAGAATTTGTCATAATTTTTCAAGCATAGAACAGATCCGCGATTGTAGAATTCCCTCCAGTCTAAAAACGCTTTATTTTCAAATAATTGAATTGAATTTACTTACACTTTTTACTCTATCAGATAATCGAAAGAAATCAAAAATTACATAATTTTTAAAGAACATCGGGTACAGTTTAGTAGATAAAACTACTGAAATACTATGGATGTCGTGACGTATGCATAAAAAATGAATACTGAGCTAATGAAACTCTACCATTAATTCCTGCATCACCATCATCATTCAATTTTTTTAACGATGATTTTAATCACGAACGATGATGATGTTGATGAAGGATGAAGCTAAAATATTGTATGCAGGAAAAATAAATACTTACTGAGATATCGCTAACTCCACCACTAACTCCATCATAATCATTACCATTATCGCCTAAAGCAGTCCTGAGCTACCTGCATCCATTAATTATCCTTACGAATATTATGAAATGCATCAGCTCCTTCCTCCATTTGATTCGTAAAAATGAGATATATTTATCTTCATTACAAAATGATTATTGGGATTACATTGAATGGCAGTTCAGATCGATAAATGGTCTAATTTTGTACAAATTATGCAAAACTATCGAGCGATTACATCGTTTACCATCATCTGTTTTCTCACCTACTGATTATTATAATCACTGACACATAATTATTATTCAACGTCTATAAACTGTGTTAAGTTATTTAAATTATACACGCGTTAATAGTGTGACTACGTCGCAAGAAAACGACGGACAAGTTTTAATGAAGTACGATTAGAGTTTAAGAAATGTCTTTTTTAAATTATCATAATATTATTGATGGTAATTTACGAAATAATAACATTAGCGGGTAAAATTCTGTTTGATTATATTATTTAATAATTGCAATTTATTAATAAAATTTCTGGAAATAATTTTTATAGCTTAACATTTTTACTTTATCTAAATTCTACTGAGTAATAACCACCATCATCATAACAATGGATCACAAGTTCACTCCTTAAAGATGGTAAAACTACAGTCTCAAGCTACCTGCATCCATCGAATTCTTGCATCTCTTACCGCTATGGAACTCTCATCGGCTGTCGGTTCTTTGAACTATATGGTGAAACTGTTGCCAGTTCAGTTTTTATCGTTATATTCATATTGAAGCCTATGCAGTACCTATATTTATGATTTTGTTACACAGTTCCATTTTCCGCATTATTCATGGTGTTACTACAATAATCGACGGCAACAACATGCAATGTCGGAGGTACGGCGACGCTGTGCCGACCGGAGGTGAGCAGAAAACAAATAAACACCGTGCACGAGATCGATTGACCTATTTATATTGATCGTAGTTTATTCAGTGGAATAGCACAAGTTGACAAATAAGGCGTTATTTGAGCGAGTTTTAATGTTCCGAGATTAGACGTAGCAATTAACTAATGGATAATATATTTTTAATACACCGTTATTATAAAAACATAATATTTTGTAATGGTTTTTATGTTGTAAACATAAGAAATACGTAGTATACATTCTATACGTGGTAAAGCCCAGCTGCAGTTATATTTAGTTGCAGCACGAACGTGTCAGCTCTACCGGGGAAGGAAGTTCTCACAGAACACCAGTGCGAAGTAGCAGCTTCATGTTTTATATGATGAGTGTAGAGAACCGAAGACTTGTTTTACTGGATACATTTGATCTTAGTCTTTAGATATTACAACGCGTATGCATTTTGATTGTTAATCGAGGATGGATGTAGGTGCCTATGGGCCACAGTATCCACCTACCATCAGTTGGACTGTGTGCTCGTTTGTCACTTTATCACGTTTATCCTATATAAAAAATTGATGTGACAATGTTTTTGTTATATTTACACAAATATAACACAAGCCGTGGTAGCTCTGATTGACTACGTGCAGTAGAAGATACATGAAGTTAAATATACTGAGGCTTGTCTAAAAATTAAAAAAGAAAAAATATTTCAAAAATATGTGAAGGCCGCCTCATTGGGGCAAAGCGTCGCATCGGTCATTTTTTTGTACTAAATCTCTCACAGAAATAAGAGAGTGAAAGGTGATGACATGCTGAAATGCAGGCTTTAAATTTCCCTCGATTCCAGTCAATCATCTTCAAACTCTACTTACAAGATTATATTTAATTAAAAAAATAACTCACCCTGACAAAGATCAGAAGCCTGGTGTCACCAATCCTGTATTTTCCTTCAGACACCCTGACCATTGGGAATTGTGTGGGACAAGAGCACCTCTCTACTAGATCTCTAACTCTCTCGTCTAAACTTCTCAAGTCATTTGTCACCAACTGTCGTTGCGGGCCTTGGGGTACTAGTCCCAAGGCAGAATCATCGGGTCTCAATTCCTCCCCAGCCAATTCTCTTTCAATCTGTTTCTCCATTTGTACAAGTAGAGGAGCTGGCATGCCAAGAACTGCGCCCTTTCTGGCCACTTCAAGGAGACAAAGAACAACGTGCTTTTCATTCTTTCGCAGGCATAAGTCGTCTGTTTCGAAAAGAAGGCATTCTAATATTCCGAGGGCTCGGCGACACCATTCTATGAAGTTCGAGACGTTGTCTCTGGCAAAAAATGTTCCAGCTTTGGCCGCTGGGAGCATGTTGACTGGAGGTCGGGAGCGGAGAGCTTTAGCGAGGGTCACAGCATCTTCTGTTTCTGTTGCGGGTGACTCTAGAATAAGACGGGCAGACTCCCTCACTGCATTCGCGTGCTGTAACAAAGTGAAAATTATTGTCGTTATTTGTTCATTATCCAAAAATAAATAAACTGTTTAAATTTTTTTTACTCAAGTGACATTCACCTCCACCTGATGGTAAGTGACAAATGGACACTAGCAGCCATCTTCAAATGAAGATGGTTACAAATTCATTGTCACCTCTGAGGACTAAGATGGAATACCTTATAGATTGTAATAACACTAGCTCTCTATATAGAGAGCCAGTAATGGGTATATAACCTTTCTCAGTATTGGACATATACCCTTTTCAGCCAGTAAGGGGTAATACCCTTCTGACGGGAACACAGCAGTCCAATCTCTACTATTATCGGCAGGAATGGGTAAGACAGACAGACTTCAGGCAGAAAAGAAGTAATAGCACCTAGTAGGAGATGTAATGCATTAGTATCATTATATATATATATATATATATATATATATATATATATATATATATATATATATATAGTCCACAAATGTGTATAATTTGACGCATAAATTATTTTGCCATATTAGCATATTTTACGTTTCAACCCATAACAGATGCTTAAAATTAACTCTACAATAATACGGAGGTCGTGACGAATTAACTACACACAGCAGCTCACGGACAGCGCTCACGCCTAATGTTTTGACCTTAGGTTGTAAATTCGCATTGCTTGGTCCAAACCACTCCTTATTATACATACATTTAGGTAGCAGTCGTTAACGTTATACCATTGGAGCATTGATTTTCATGGCATCCAACGAAATTGCATAGTAATTGTAACCGCGAGAAAGAGTTCTGACTTGATATATCGCTCTGTCGTGAACGTTCTGGGTACACATCACATAGCATCCACTGTGTACTAGAGACCCGTTCATCTACCCTTGATTTACAATCTAAATGTTGATGATTTGTTACAACTGAGGACTAAAATGTAATACCACGTAACAAATAAACGGTGTCTGTGGTTTTAGTCACCATTCATATGCGTTACGTTTTTGTTTTACATTTGAAATCGTTTGAAACAGTTAAGTGAAATAATTTTAGCGCCGTGTAACTTGTTATGTAAAAAACTCTCGTTAACATTCATGACTGCGTGTTTACATCTCAATGTAGAAACTGCAGATATCTGATTACTGATACAGTAATTTATAGGGTTGTCACAGCGGAAAACAAATTATGTTAAATATTAAATAATAAATACATAATATTTCTTAACTTTAAAAGACTGCTTTAACTGTATGTATTACAAAAAATATATTAATTGTAATGGGCGGGTGCGATTTAGTGTGTAAACTTTATCACCCACTTTTTGTCTATAAATTTTGCACGCATTCCATCAAAGTTTTCAGAAAAAACAACAAATCAACAGTTTAATTTTTAATCGAAGATAGATTTCTACTAGTAAGTTCGCGGTCGAAAGTATGGACCGTAAATTTAATATTTGTGAATTGAAATCCGCCATCCAACTACTGTCTTGAACCGCTTCTAACACAGCATTTTAAGCAGACCAGAAGTTATTAAAGGGTATATAAATAATTTCAATATATGCTAGTATTAAAAAAACATGCATATTTCTTCGGGTCACAGCATCCACTGACCGTCAAGTAAGCTGTATGCTCGTTTATCACCCTATTTCTATTAAAAAACGTAAATAGTTCCCTAGCATATAAACATCCTTTGTTTCCTTGTTTCAAACAGTATAATAACACTCTATGAACATAAAAAGAAGGCGATGTTCGTATATACAAAACTTTCAAAAGGGAAGTTAAACATAAAGTAAAGTTATAAAGTTAAAATAATACAAAGTTTTTTCATCAGCCCGTTAACGTCCACAGCTGGGCATGAGATTCTTCCCGTTACCGCTACACCCTATTATAATCTACTGCTGAACATATGCCTCCCCCATAGATCGCCTCCTAGGGGAGACATTTGCCAGCGTTATTAGGAAAACACCGCTGTCCATCTCTTTTGTTTGATTTGGTTCTCTATCACTTCTTACTACGCTAACGGGATGATGTAGGAGACTGAATATTATACAGAATTTTTCCGTTATGGAGGATTTGCCTCTATATATCTAGTAACGTTTGGCAGGCCGACTGATGATCGTAGTATCTGATGTCTCACTACTTTGAATCTAATGCCGATATTACGTCTGGCGTACACGAGATGGTATGCCGCCACCTTTCTGGCATTTTACATAATTGCCTATTACAAATCCAGGAGGCGAAATGGAGTAACGGATTCTCTTGAGCCGCCACCACACGATCACATACGCAACAGGAATGAAAAGTATGGATAAAACGATTGATATATCGTCGTGTCAATCGTTATTGATCGCATGATTTATTGCAAGAAAAGTTCAATAATAAAAAATTGACTACTCCTTGCTTTGTAACTTAATACGCCTATTAAACACACGTAACTGAATTACATTTAATGGTTTTTATTGTGCTGTTCAATTTATCTATTTGCTTTATAACATGGCTGTAATAAGATTTAAAACAATTAAAGATTACATTTAAGAACAATTAAAGATAATTATTACCTTGTTTACCATTTATGTAGCATGTAAATCTAACAAAAGTAGAAGAAATTATTCTTCTTTTTTATTCAGTAATAGACTCCTTACGGTTCTACTATTGCCAGTGCCAAAGTAGTATGTTTATTTGTGTATAATTAATTGTATATTATGAAAAAAAAACTAAAAAATGGAAAAACTGCCCACTTTCACACAAGCACGGGAAGACGTGAAGATACGGTAATTTATTACACAAGATGCTGAAACATGAGCTCGTTGAAGTCTTTTACATGCAAAGCGTTTTCATCATTATTCCAAGATGTTGGACAAACACGCTCTGAATTTATAATTGCTCTTGTGAATGCAAGTGTAGGGTGTAGAATTAGAGCTTTTGACGATTGTTTTTAAGGGCATATTTAAATGACAACGGTAGGCCTCATACGTATTTCGAAAGCAGTGTTACTTGTATAATTTATTGATTTTCAAATGTAATACATAATATAATTGTATATAACTGAATATATTTTATTCAATATAGAAAACAAATAGTTTTTATTAAATGTAATTTTTGACTTTTACCTTTTTTATTACGTTACGTTGGTAAATTATACAAATTACAAATATGGTACATGTACATGATGATCTTCAAGACGGAGACTCGGCGTCCTAAAATACATGCATAAAGCCCAAGCACCGGTGTACAACGGGCGTAATAATTTAAAATTACGTGCAATTATTTAATACTGTGCTTAAAATGTAAAACTAAAAATTAGATTGAATTAGAATAACCTTATAAATTATACTGTATTGTCCTATTGCAGTCGTCGAGAAAAATAATATACATAAATAATAAATAATTAGCAATCGTCTACTGGCAAGCGCAACTTTAGGCGAGCTCCTATTAGATGGAATTGAAGGCCTCATGAAACAATCAGACTTAGGACCGTACTTTGTGACAATCTATACCTGAGGTCTGGGCTGACTTTGTTGTTGTGTGTAGTAAGAATACAAAATTGTAGTTAAAACTACTTATATCTTGTAGAATTTCAAAAGTCCAGATGTAAAAAATGTTAAAGCAAGTTTTCTTTCGACATAGCTTTTTCGATTATTCTTAACTAGCTCAATTTAAGCATAGCACAGTGGCATTGATATCGCTGAAAGATCTCGTGAATAATGAGTATACGCGTATCTTTGTACTAACGATCGTCCCATTAAACAAACAGTCCGTAACGATATCGCCCATATTGAATTCCAACGAAATTTCTTCCTACTTCATAATGAGTAAATTACCAAGTCATTGATCATTTCGCCGCCAATTATAAAACATCAAATCTCTAGAAAATTAAAAGGGACATACAACTAGCGGTCCGCCCCGGCTTAGCATGGATGATTTCTGGATCTTGACAACAGTGCCATCTACCGGGTACTATTGTGAATTTACATCATCCAATCATTACCTCGTTTAAACACAAAAACCTTTACCTTCATAAAAAACGGTCCAACTGTTAAGAAGTTAAGTTTAGAGTGAATAAAAAATACAACAAGTTTATTCACTTAAAAATTATTAAATTTTTAAGCTGTCTCAGATTATCGAAATTCTTATGAGATTATCGTATTTCTTCTTTATCATGGGGGAATTTTATGTACATAAACTACATATAACACCTGTAATAATTTTTGTAGGTCATGCAAAGACCTTGTTCGATGTGAGAATCGAACTTGCGGCCTGCACTCTAACGCTTAGCTAGCGTGCTACCGAGTTGTCAGTATTAAGAGTAATATAGTCAATGGTTTTAAGTTAGTAATTTTATCAGTGAGCATAAACTCTTTTATTTTACAAAGCCTTAAATTACCTCCCAATAAATCAATGTCACGTGTTCTTATAACCCGTCTTATCAGCAAAAAATCGAACAATTTTTATTTAATAACGATTATGAATAATGCTTATTGGAAGTCACTTTTTTAATTTACCACTCAAACTCAAACTTCTACTCGAAGAGAGTTATCCTTTAGTTCCCTCCAATTACAAAACGGCAGCAAGATTTAAAACGATGCATTATAGGTGTATGGGAGATTACTATCGGTAACAAATGGAATAAGTTGTGGTGGTAAAGAAAAAAAGAGACATTAGCTCGATATAATTACCCGCATTGCGATAGCAGTGACAAATTGTTCTGACGGTCTTACACTGTATACGCTGAACTCTCATAGCTGTTTTGATGTTCTTATTAAAGGAATATAATAGCTGTTACCCAACGACTTCCTCCTCGTGGAACTTATTACGATTGAATTTCATGGGTTTTATGCGCGGAACCCTAAACCTTTTTCAAAAATAAAAATAGCAGTGAAAGTCCCATCAAAATCGGTCCAGTCATTTTGAATTCCGAAACAAACAAACAGACAGATCGATAAACAGGCAATCATACAGACAAAAGTTCTTAAAATTGTTTGTTGTTATAAGTACCGTATATAATTTCATATAAGAAACAGACACTAATTTTATTTATTTGTATAGATTATGTGACCACGGACCTCATGCTTGCTCAACTTCCTCAGTTCAGCCAACTCTGATATCACCGTGGCTAAAAATGGGGCTCTAAATAAAAAATCTAATAATTTTCTACGTGGTAGAGCCATGCTGCAGTTATATTAGTAGTATAGTCGTAGTACGAATGGGTCGGCTCGACCGGGAAAGGACCACTCTCTCACAGAATACCAGCGTAAAGTAGTAGCTTAATGCTGCTGTGTTTCGTAAGGTGAATGTAGAGAACCGGAGACCCTTTTAACTGGAAACGAGGCATTCCATCTTAGTCCTCATGGATGACTACGCATCTGCATTTTGAATCGCATACGAGGATAAATGTAGATGTATATGGGCCACAGCTACCACTTGCCATCCTTAAAAATCATCGAAAAAAATCCCAATAGAATTAATAATATACGTTTTAAATTGTTTTATAAAGTTTTTATTATGTCTGAAGGAGCATACTCGCACAGAATATGCTTCTGTTTTATGAGTAGTGAGTGAAGAGAACTACTTATAACGGATCTGAACTTTGATTCTCAATTGAGGATAGTTGTCGATGTCTATAGGCGAAAGCATATAAATATATATATATATATATATATATATATATATATATATATATATGTATATATCCACAAAAAACGAAACTTTCTATCACCGGCGGATTTAGACTTACGTTTACGAAGCATGGGTTTTAGAAAAGACCAAATTTGCAAAGAAAAAGGAGAAATAAAGGGAACAAATTTTTATTTTTATTTTTTACTCGTATGATTCAAGAAATTTTAAGTTGAAGTATTTTTTTAATTTTAAACTAAACAATGAAGGCGCTATTTTGAGCTTAGCCTAGGACACATTCAACTTAGTACTAATCTACTAAATGACGGACCATCAGTTAATAATATTAGAATCACGGTTACATTGCAACTGACTGGCGCCTATTACGCATAAATCGTCTTGCATACTTTATATCAATCAATTAATTAATGCTTAAACGAAATAAGTCATGAATATGTATACCTTACCTGTTCAGCAGGATGTATACGATTTTAACCTTTAAATCAAACAAGGTAAAAGTTAGTGTTGTGGAAAATTATTGTGTTGCAATAATATTTACTTACGTCGCGCCGGACTCGATAAGTTTGAACTGAATCGATTCGGACAATTTAATAAAATGATTGTTGTTAAAACAATCATTAGTTCCGAATTACATTAAATAGATCAAGGGCGCGACTGCTTACAAAGTTTTCGAGTCCATATTTTTTTTAATAGAATAAGGGTGACAAACGAGCGCACAGTCCACCTGGTGGTAAGTGGATGCCGTGACCCACAGACGTCTACATTTATCTTCAATTAAGAATAAAAATGCAGATGCGTTACCAGCCAGCAAAAAAGGTCTCCGGTTCTCTACACTCACCATACGAAACACGCTGCTTTTTCACGCTGGTATTCTGTGAGAGCGTCGTCCTACACCGATCGAGCCGACCCATCCGTGCTGCAACCACAATATAGCTGCAGAATGGCTCTACTGCGTAATGAAAATACTAGGTGCGACGACAGACTAAGCTGCTCAAAGTTTACAAATCATCATCATCATCATTATCATATCACAAGTCCACTGCTAAACATAAGCCTACATTACTTACCAAGTTGTAACTCCATATGCGGGAGGGGGGGAGGGGCCCATTTTAATTAAATTTTCAAATTAATGATTAAACTTTTTCATCGTGCTAACATTCATACGGTCATTTGCTTTCCGATGTAATGAGTAACTTACATATCCTTTTAAAAATAGTTTAATGATTTTAAATTAAAAAAATATATAAATCTGCAGAAAGAATAACGTTAGTATTCGGTGAATAGGTAGTAAGACTTCGCAAAGGGTTTAATATCTAGCTATGTATAGAAATACAAGTTACATATGTCATAAGTACCAGATGTCCACTAAGATCGGTAAATCAGACAAAAATCGAGACATCACTATTATATAACCGACTCGTCATAATTACAGGAATGAAGTGCGCGCCCAAATAAAAATACCAGAATTTTTATACCCACAAATAAAATGCAGACGATTATAATCGCCGAGCGAAACGAAACTGTAATCGATTTGCGACGGACCGAGTCAACGCTAAACGTTTTTGCATTTCCTATGAAGCGTGTAAAATAAGTGAGATAATACTTCGTATACATACTATTATGTAAATATAAAAAATAGTGAAGTTATTTTTAATGTAAATTTAAATAATTGTTAGAAATGCAAAGTTAGTCATCTTATAATACTTGTTGGTAACAAGCGTTTACATCACAATCATTGCGGAAAGTGATAACGGCTTCTATTTGCGGAGATTCTTGATGGTTTTGCGGACTTTACAATTTTACATTTTTACTTATTTACACACTTTTAGGGCAATTAGGTGGCCACCGCGCTGCCCCAATGCGTGTTGACGAACTTCACATGTCTTCGAAATATTTTTTTCTTATTTCTCAGACATGCAGGTTTCTCACGATGTTTTCCTTCACCGCCGAGCACGTGGTAAATAAGCACTTAAAATTGCAATTGACAATTTTATTGGTGCCGGCGGTGATCGAACCCGGGTTACTCGCGTTCTGTTATATTTACAGCGAGCGTTAATCATCTGAGCTACCACGGCTCCTTAAACGCGTGCTATATAGATACATGACTTCCGAACTGTTCGTCCGATTTTGACAATAATTGGATCTAAAAAAATATTTTAAAAGCTTGGTCTCGTAGACTATAATATTATGACGTTAGTATAAAATGAATATGGCAGCACGAGCTGTCAAAAATTAAAAAATAATTCATTGCTATAACATGAAAGACATAAATAAGTAAATTCGCAGTATATAATTTGCTCATACATAGCGACGCGGCTCTAATCCCCAAGGGAATAGGCAGAGCCAAAGAGCAGCGAGTACACGGACCTTGTTTAGCCAAAATTATGGGTATATACAGAAAATTGTGTTATTAGTCGCCTTAAACAACCTGCAAACCAAGTAATACAGCTGGCACATCCTTTTTTTACAAGTCCCCCAAGATTACATAACGAGGGACCTATAATAATTTTTCTTTTTAATTATTAATAGTTATACGTTCTGATTCCTGGTTTTCGATAAGAATTAACTTATTTAACACGATTTTTAGTTATATGTTGAAAGTTCGACATTCGGCTCGTGCACTTGACTCTGGGAGTTCGACAACCGCCTCGTTGGAAAACCAGTGCCAGATTGAACAGTTCAAGGCCGACGAACTTGTTTTATATTGCTGTTTTCACTTTCAACGCGGCGCAAGTATTACAACTTCCTTCCACACTAATGAGATGCAATACCTGTTATTGCTATAAAGTTTACCCGACTGCCTCATAAAGGAGAGCTACATTTAATATCATGTTTATACGTGATAGAGCTATACTGCAGCTATAAATTTGTAGTAGAAATCTATCGGTTCGACTGGGGAAGGGCTTCGCTCTTACAAAATACCAGCCGGCTAAATGCGGTTGCATGTTTCGTGTAGTGATTGCAGAGAACAGGAGACCCTTGAAACCGGAAACGAGACTTTCCATCTAACTCCTCGGGGATGGCATCACATCTGCATTTTGAATCTTAATCGAGGATAGATGTGGATGTATGTGGGACATAGCATTCACTCACCATCAGATATGTATGGATAGTGTGCTCGATTGTCAACCATATAAATATATATATTTATAAGTAATAAATAAATATTTTTCTAATTAATAAAAAAATCATAAATAAAAGTTTATATAACAAAAAAGCCGCGATAGCTCGTGGAATTTGTACTCGTCGTCAATTCTACAATACGCGAGCAACCTGGGTGAGATCCCCGACGGTACTATGAAATTTTTAATTTGTAATTTTTGGTGCCCTACGGTCAAGGAAACATCATGAGGAAAATCTTCAGGTCTAAAGAATAAAACGCCAACACGTATCTACTTATTGCTCCATAACCATTCAGGAATGAGGGTAGGCTTTTGTTAGCGTATACAGGCAGCGACATTAGATTTAAAAGATTACAGATTTAAATTACGGTGGCACTGAGATTGTGAGGAATTCGTCTTTATTAAAATAAATTGAAAACACGAGTATCAAGACCGATCGAATAGGTGTCAGTGGAGATAAGTATAACCGCGTAGCAGTTTCGTTTATCTCGTCGATTCATTTGCTGCCTATCGCGGCAAGTGCGACCGGTCTATGCTTTGACAGATAATAAATCATCGTAACTCGGTTAGAGATAGGGGGCGCTTAAGCGCAATCTTTAAGCTCCATTGTCTCATTTTCTGTGCCTTGATATTATAATAAATTATCTCTGTATACGGCTTAAGTTTACTTTGATACTGTTTAATTTGATATTTAGACGAACGCTAAAGCAAATTATCTTGGTTTGTAGAGGTTTATTTTACCTAGGCTATATTGAGTCCCCGTGTCTCTAGCACTATAGTATATATAGTATACCATGATATTATATATAGTATATATAATATGTGTTTGTATTTGATTGTGCTTGTAGGGGTCTGGTTTGTTCGGGTTTGAAACACGGTCAAACCTTATTCAGGATACTCTCTTCTGCCTGAAGATTCGTCTGAGTGTGGTTATTCTCTCCTGTAATGTATCGAATGTCAGTTGTAAATTGGGCGATGTAATCGAGGTATTAAAATTGTCTAGGTGAGCAGCTGTTCAAATATTTCTTAAAGGCCGAGATGACGGGTTTATGATCGGTAAACACAGTGAATGGATTAAGTTTGACCATATACCTAAAATAATTTATGCTCTCATATATTGCTAGCAATTATCATCGTAGTAAAGGCCGTATTTTCGTTAAGCGTTGTTCAATTTTTTTGATAAAAATCCTAAAGTAATCCATTCTGAACCAGATTTCTGCTGCAGCACTGCGCCTATAGCACTGTTAGAAGCATCAGTGACGATAGCTAAGCGTGCTCGTGGGGTCAGGGTGTGTTCACGGAGATCCTTGTTCCTATTTTTGCCGCTAATAGCAGTGCCTGCTCTGCTGCGTTCTTAAAATTATAAAGAGTTAGTAAAATTACAGGTTAAGTGGCATGCTGTTTTAGTCGTCAGAAGTAAAGTAAAGTTACAGCCTATATACGTCCCACTGCTAGAGGCACAGACCTACCCTCATTTCTGAGAGGGTTTTAGGGCAAGGAAGTGTCAGCCGCGCTGCCCCAATGAGTGTTGGCGAACTTCACATGTCTTTGAAATATTTTTTTCTCGTTTCTCAGACATGCAGGTATCCTCACGATGTTTTCCTTCACCGCCGAGCATGTGGTAAATCAGCACTTAAAATTGCAGTTAACAATTTCATTGATGCCGGCGGGGATCTAACCCGGGTTACTCGCGTTCTGTTATATTTACAGCGAGCGTTAACCATCTGAGCTACCACGACTCGTCAGAAGTGACAACACATTTGCAGCCTGTCTGTTTGAATGTGTAGGAGTCCATTTATAGCCATTTACCATTTGGTGGGCTGTAAGCTGTAAGATTGTTTGTTTATTATGTGTTATAAAAAAAACTCGTTGCCAAGTAACCATCACTAAACATATTACTAATCGACAGCGTATCCGAACGTTATTTACATTTGACTCCGTTACGTGGTAGATCCGAGCTCTGCAGCTTTATTAGCAGTATAACTGTAGCACCAATGGGTCGGCTCGACCAGGGAAGAATAACTCTCTCACAGAATACCAGCGTAACAGGTCAAAGCTGCTATTTTTCGTAAGGAGTGTAGAGAACCGGAGAGCCTTTATATTGGAAACAAGACATTCATTCATCTTTGTCCTCACGGGCGACCACGCATCTGTATTTTGGTTTGTAATTGAGGATAGATGTAGACGTCTATGGGTCACTGTTTTATCATTGTTTGACACCCTTTCCTATTAAAAAAAAAAAACTACATAATCGCAGCAGGAAGTTGCACTTCGATTGCAATTATAACAAAATCAATATCTATAAATAGACCGGCGGCAGCCGATTGAAAACGGAACGCCTTATATGGGCGGAGATATCGACTAATGATCATAATAGTAGAGGCAGCTTCTCAAGGCGACATTAAAAAGTTTGCGACGTACATGGTAGAGATTGGACGCTGTCGCAATGGAAGGATTTATTTCATTAGATATATTCTTTAAGATTGCATGGCAAAGACTCCATGGTACACTGGCTTAGAATTGAGTTACGGCGCTGAGGATCGCGGGTACGAATTCCGCATACAGATATTTTTTTTTATAGGATAGGGTGACAAACGAACACACAGTCCACCTGATGATAAGTGGTTGCTACGGCCCATAGACATCTACATCTACATCTATCCTCGATTACAAATCAAAATGCAGATGCGTTGTCACCCGTGAGGACTAAGATGGAATGCATCGTTTCCAGTAAAAAGGGTATGCGGTTCTCTACACTCGCCATACGAAGAAACACAGCAGCATTATGCCCCCGGTCGAGCCGAGTCGTTCGTACTACAACTATACTACTAATATAACTGCAGCATGGCTCTACCACGTATAGGGTAAATAATAAATAGTAGAGTAGAGTAATTATTCTAAGTTTGGATGTTTGTCCTTGTGCAATCTATGTATGTAAGCTTAATCCACGATAGAAGTGAAAATGCTAGCGTGGGGGTTTTTTCAAAGATATTATAATAACGACAAACAACATAAATATTTTACTTCTATTTCTATAATAATTAATGATTCATTGTTTTGTCATATATACGGTATATACGAATGGGGTTTGCGTATGTGGTGCAACAGTAGCGTCCTGAAAATGACCGCGAGCAGACTGGTCTGCTTATATGCGATACATTGTTACGCCATATCGGGTGGGATGGTGAGAAAGCGGCACATATAAATTAAGTAATATTTTTTTTCAATATTTTGTAATATTGGACCTACTAACTAGTTATAAATTAAAGTACAGCCTATATAGCCTATACGTCTCGATGCTGGGCACAGGCCTCCTCTCATTTCTGAGAGGGTTTTAGGGCAAGGAAATGACCACCGCGCTGCCCTAATGCGTGTTGACGAACTTCAAATCTTAGAAATATTATTTTTCTTATTTTTCAGACATGCAGGTTTCCTCACAATATATTCCTTCACCGCCGAGCACGTGGTAAATCAGCACTTAAAATTGCAATTAACAATTTCATTGGTGCGGGCAAGGATCGAACTCGGGTTGCTCACGTACACTTAGCACTTAGCGCCTGAGTTACCACGGTGATAAGTAATACTAACAAAATATTTTTACTTGTTACTTCTTGATATAAATTCTTCTTCTTATATACCATTCATCCGATTACGATGAAACTTTGGTGAATTGTCGTGCGCGAGCGCGTAAATGATTCTAGCAATAAAGGCATTGGATGCATATTTGGAAGACAGTATTTGATAAAATAATTATCCGTTTAATAATAATGTACTGGGCTGAATTTTGGACAAGATGGCCAGTCTTAATCCCTTAAGATATAAACATAGACTAGGAAGTGCAATCTCTAATCCCTGGGACATTAGGAGCAGGACCAACGGCTTTGTAGCATATAATTCGGAGGCTAGATGTGAAACATCCAACTTCGTGACACTAGGCTGCTACTGAAAATTCTTGACAAAAATTTTATCAGGAGATTTCATAAACATTAGTAAATTGATGTTGTACGCTCCTATATGTCTCCTTTATCCTCGATTTGGAACCCATATGCTTTATCATCTCTGTGGAATAAATGGAATGTTTATTTAGATTAATCTTTGACCGTATTATGTTTAAAAATAAATATCTTGCTGGACGCAAGATATTTATGTTACTATACTATTTAACCCAAAGGATGAAAAAAATGTTTCGAATATACCAACGACATTTTTAATGTCTCGATCAATCAGATTAAATGACATTAAAGCGTAACCTTCCGTATTTTATCGCGATGAGGAATATCAAAGTCGTAAATCAGGTCGGGGAGATTTTTTATGAGTCAGTTACCCCTGTACGAGGAAGCAAGTCAACCTTGCGCGGCGGCCACCTGGCCTCGACTGGCACGGGGCGGCGCCGAGCAACCCTTATATGGTAGATATCGAGCTCGCGCGATGGTGCTTCCACGTTCCACGTTAATTGCATCTAAATTTATCACATTTGTTGTCTCCACGTAGGAAATACTTGAAGTGCTTATGATAGCCTTGACGACAAGTTGCTACAATTTGAACTCGGTGAAGGCAAGCTAAACGGGAAAACTACGATGTTTTTTTCATTATAATGCTACTAGGAAATGTAATGAGATTGTCAACAAGTCCTTTTTTGGAACTATGTGTGAAATTTGTTCCGGTTGATATATTGCTAGTGAAATTAATTATAAGTTTTTAAATATCTAGATGCAATTTTATTTTATTTTTCTAAGAACTTTACGGACCGTTCCGTAAACCCGACGCGTTACTATTCGGATACTTCAAATAAACTCGAAATATTTTGTTTAGTCGACTTCAACAAAAGAAAGTTTGCAATTCGAATGTACTCGTACGTATTTTTGTATTAATGTTACGCGATATCTTTGTCTATTGTTGATTTGATGATTCTATTTTTATTTAATAGGCTAAACTTCAGGAATGGAGATACAACAGATTCCTCACTATAATTTCCTTCACTGCCGAGTACATAGTAAAGTAAATTAACACTAAATTCGTCGTTTTTGCCGGCAGGAATTTACCCGGGTTGTTCGCGTACTATGAAATTTAGGTCATGCCCTTAGCATGTGAGCTACCAATACTTATTATACATAATATAGTAGAGGATTTGTTTACATAAAACCCATGCTAAAATTAACAGTGCGTGTTCTGATCTTTCTCATGTCAAAGTCGAGCCCGGCTCTCTTAAATTTTGAGGTATCAGTTACCAATTCTTGCAATTTCATGCTTGACTGGAACTTAGGGTTTCTTTTTATCCTACTAATTTCTGCTTTTTTACAGCATAATTGTGACAAACGAGCACACAATCCACCCAATGGTAACTGGATATTGTGGTTCATAGACGTCTATATCTAACCTCGATAAGAATCAAAATGCAGATGCGTTGTCAACTCTAAGAACAGAGTGACATGTTTCCAATAAAAAGGGTCTCCGGTTCTTTATACTCAGCATTAAGCTGCTAATTTACGTTAGTATGTTGTGAGAGCGAAGTCGCTCGCTTTAACGATGATTTATAAGATGTTTTTAGAGACATTGTTAACCATATTCGTTAAATAAATATTTAAATAACTTTATGTTTTATAATATCTACTACTCCATATCATCCAGTAGGTGGTCGTAAGAAGCAAAAGAGAGAAAAGAATCAGGAGATAGACAGCTTCTCCCAATAACAAACCGAAAATAATAATGTAGTAGAGTATTGTTATGCTATCTCTTATATATTAAAGAGTATGTTTGTATATTTGAAATCGTTTAACTCAAAATCTTTTTGATCGTTCACCATGAAAATCTGTACACATATATGTATTTTTCAATGGAGGAGGTTTATATTTATCAACTATAAAAGAATTGGAAACAAACACAATTGAAAATTTTCGACTTTATTTGCATTTTTTTGTCAACCAAGAGCGGCTACTAACTAAAATAAAAAAGAACTTACTGAACACAACCTATGATATTAACTGGCAGGACAATGTCTGCCGAGTTCAGGTGATGTAATATGTTAAGAGAAAAACTAGTACCAACATTGGACTTTTGATAGGTTATAATAAATGAATGGAGAAATGATTTTTTTATTAAACTTGAAAACACCATACACAGCGTAAGAAAGAGGAAGTATAAACCATCATGGTAGCTCATATTTATGGACGGTAAAGCTGACTCGATTATAATTATATCTCGGAGCGGTGATCGATGATTGATGCAATAAAGCTATCAGAAACCGATTAAACGATATGAAGACTTTTACTTACTAATTTAAATAATGACACTGTATAAAACGTCGATTATTCGATCGTAAATCAATACCTGACGGCATTCGATATTTATACCGAATGTCAAAATAAACTTTGAAAGTCTATTAGTTGGTTTGAAATTATGCAAATGAGTTTACTAGATCGTGTATTTTGATAATAGTAATAGGTACAATGAATACCACCAACAATAGTGCCCCATATTTATTGATAGTGTTTTTCTTCCCAGACATTTATGTATTGACAGTGTAGTGGCAGAATATCTTCTACTCCATATCATCCCGTGGGTGTCGTAAGAGGCGACTGAGGAAAACAAAACAGAGATACGGACAGTGTCGTCTTCCTAATAGTGACTAAAAATAATAGACCGTGCTTGTCAAGCTGATTGCCAAGCGTGGCAACTATGGCAAATATCTTTAGCAATGAACTTTAATAGGCTGTAACACTTAGTTAAATTTTTAATTGGTTTAATTTTATTTCACTTCAATTGTTTAACTTTTTATAGTTAATATTTATAAATCGTAATCGATCTAGGTAAATACACAAAATCTAAACTGTGTTCTATCATAATGTTTTTATAACTTTGAAAGCTATAATAATAATCTTTATTAAACAGTGTTATTAAAAATATATGGAAAAAAGAAAAAAAGAGAAAAATAATAGCAAAAACAAAAAAACGCAAAACGTGCGATGGCCGGGAATCGAACCCGGATCAACTGCTTGGAAGGCAACTATGCTGACCATTACACCACCATCGCAGCTGCCTAGTGGATAAAAATTTACAATTGGTATGTGCTAAACAGTCATGCAATTACATCATCGATTTTATTCAGTAGAAATATTATCAAAACGGATATAATACAGACTAATTATAATTTCGTATTCTCGGCATTTTCTACAGACTATAGATTATTTTGACGTATTAAAGTATTGTCATTTGCTCAGCTTAACTTAGTAGCCTTAAACAGGCATTTATAATAAGACATTTTAATAATTTTATCGACAAATAATTGATATAAATTATGTACTAGTAAATTCAACTACAAAATTTTGTTACTTATTAATTACAACACTGTTTGAGACAAATTCTTAAAGATATTTTATCAGGGCATTATATGGTATTACATAACTCATTTAAAAAAACTAATTAAATAATACATTTAAAAAATTTACCTTTTTATTACTTACTGAAATGTTTTTTTACTTTTTTATAACATTTAATTTTGTTGTACTCATCGGACCAGAATCGTCAACGACCGAGTTCTACTAATCGGATCGGATTTAATACTACTACTATAACTGGTGCTACGAAGGGACGTTACACCCCCTTGCATATTCTATCGCATTTGCCGCGGGGAATTATTCCGACTAGCCACTAAATTGCACTATCCTTCATTGTAACAAAATTCGCCCAAATTCCATACCATATGGATATATGGCTGTCCAATACTGTGCCATTTATCAGTTTTGTCAATTGCACGACTTTCTTGTGGTCTACCACCAGCGACTTTTCCGGACCTATGCGACTTGCCGGCAATGCACCAACGCCGGGGTCTAGTAGACTACTTTAATAAGGTGAGCCGCATGCTCTTTTCTCACCTCTTCTATAAAAAAGTGACACGCGACCTAACATCTGCATCACAGTTAGTGACTACTGTAGACAATTACTGTAGACAATGGATATCCACTGCCAATTTCAAACAAATAAGTCTGCAGATGCGATCTGCGATCAGATTTTTGATTAGTGTTTATTTTTTTATCTTCCTTAGTGTGCGGTGTTAATTATATTTTGTAGCAGCCATATTATATAACAAAGAAAGAAAGAAAGAAAGAAATGCATTTTATTCCAGTTTAAGCATGCAGCATAACAAGTAACAAGTAATTAAATGCCATTAGAAAAATAAAACTAAATTAAAAGTAATTTAACATCATTACAAATTTAAGAAAACATTTAAAAATACCCTGTGCTGCAGCAAGAAACCGTGAAACGGACCGGACTCAGTGATAGCACTGGTTTTCAGTCCAGCTCTTACCCAGAGGCAGCTCGGGAAGCTGAGTGCACGCTCGCTCTTGATGTCCGAAAATTCATAATGTATAATACACATATACATATGCATACACAGATTTATATATAATTGGACTGACAGTAGAATTAGCCATTATTTTCCAAAAAGGATAGGTATGGAAGCAATATCCACAGTTTTGTATTATTAAAAAAAATAACTAAGGTAAATAAACACACAACTCGTATAAGGATTTTTAAATTATTTTAAAAGAAAGAACAGAATAAAAGCAAAAAAAAATTGGCTGGCTACCCACATTATATGCTCAGTTTTAATGTTGCTATATTTACATTTTTTAAATACAGGATTAATTTTTTCTGGTCGGAGTTAATGATCTATAATTTCATACTAATATGACGTTATTTTACAATCTATTGCAATACATCATGTTTTGCAATACTCATATCTAGTATGAGATTGCATTATATTAAGTTTGAGGAAAACACGGGACGTGTCTAAATTATCTAAAAACGACGCGCGCCAGCCCTAAGCAATTCGTGTGCGCCGGCGCACGCCGCGATGTGCCCTCGGAGTTGCTTTGTAGATCGCCGCCGGTGGGTCGTGACCGCACAGATTGCACCGATGTCCATGCTCCATACGTCTGGGAGCTCGCGGACGGCGATCGGGTTTTTGTGCTGTTGCGATATGCCCACCAAACGCGACGGATACGCGTGTTGGGTGAATAAACAGTTTGTATACAGATAGTGCGTACAGTTCACGCGGTTCAACAAAAGTCAAAAAAGTGTACAATTACCACGAAACGTGTGCACCTGTATATGCGAGCGAGACTTTAAATTTTTATTTTTGGAACGAAGTTCCTTATCGCGCGTTGCGAAAGGGGGCTAGACGGAAATAATTAAGACCAAAAGTTGTAACGACACTTTTTACTATAGTTGTAAGCCGCGCGGCGTGCGCGTATTTCTCTGTCCCCCCCCCTCTCACTCTCTCTCTCTCTCTTCTCCCTCACTCTCTCTCTCTCTCTCATAGAAAGCAAGCCAGTTATTTTCGTTTCGTCTTTCTATTTCGCATTGAACAGTGTGGTGTCGCGACGATTATTTTTATTGATTGTATACAGGTTTTTTGTACATAATAAATAATAAAAAATAATAACAATAACAGATATAGCATAATATATCTAGGGGCTACTAAGAAGAGGTGTTTTTTATATTATATTTTTTTTTTTTTTTGTTCCATCCGGGTGTCCCTTGACACTTCTCAAGTTTTTTGTTTATTTTTAGGTATTTAAAAAAATACGTTCACATCAGGAATGTCTCGTGTATCATGTAAGCATTTCGCGTACGTAATTTGACAGACCAGACACAATTATTTTCAGGCTATACAAATAGTTGTTACGACATTTAAATCAATAGTCCAAAGGCTACAGTAAAGCGCTCAGCTACTGCGGTACTATGGCCGTCTTATTTGTCTTTGTATACGTAATCAGATCTTCCAGTTTTCGCAGGGATAATTCTTTAAATTCTTTGAACTCTTTCGGATTTGACAGTGTCGCTAAATCCGCAAACTTATTTTAAGTGGGTTCACTATCGAAAACCTATCTTAACCCCCGAGCAAGCCCGGCGGTCTCTGTGGCCCGGTATGTCGCATGCACGATAACCCGTGACCTGCTGTAATTGGCCGCGCCTGTTCCCACGCCGGCCGCACCGCATGGCCTTTGTTGCCCCGCGAAAACTCGAAGCGCTTGTTAGCCGTTTAAGACGCCGCAATCTTTTTGTCCAAGTTGTGCATGAATAAGACTTGATAGCGCTCAGCTTGGTTGGTGAACACGCTTTCTAGGGAAACAAATTTTTCATGTTCGGTACAATCGCTTTTGTTCCGAAGGTATACGCTCTATGTTTAGGGCTCCCTATTGTCACGTTTCTCTATGGTTGTGCTAAAGCGAAATTATCTAAAATTCAGCATATTATATACAGCACGAATGGACCTGACTCACCAAATTGTTTCACTCGGTTGCTCGATTTTTTATATATAAGGGGATCTATGGGGGAGGCCGTGCTTAACCATCTGAGCCGTGGTACCTCATATGGTTAACGCTCGCTGTAAATATCACAGTACGCGAGTAACCAGGGTTCGATCCCGCGAAATTATTAATGATTTTAAGTGCTGGCGATGAAACATCGTGAATCTGAGGAATAAGGAAAAAACACTTTGAAGATAAGTGAAGTTCGCCAACACGCGGACACTTCCTTGCCCTAAAACCCTCTCAGAAATGAGCTGCAACTTAACTTTACTTATGGGGGAGGCCTACGTTCAGCAGTACTTTTGAATGATGACCAGCCAAGAACCACGATATTTTTTTTTGTTTTATTAAACTGAAATAAGAAGTGACATTACATTACACCTGATGGTAAGTCACTACTGTGGTCCATGAGCACCTGCAGCTAACAAAGAAACCTACAGATGTCTTGTTTAATTTACTTGGTTTTTAAATCCCGACGTTTCGGGTGCTTTCCAGCTACCATTATCAGCAGGGACTGAGGTGAGGTTGAAATGAGGTGAACTTCAGGTTTTTAAATTTTTTTTATAGCATTGGGTGACAAAAGAGCACACAGTCCACCTTAAGTGGTAAGTGGATGCTGTGGCCCATAGGCATCCACATACATATGCGAAATATACACTCACCATACGAAACACAGCAGCATTCCGCTGCTATTTTACGTTGGTTTTCTGTGAGAGCGTGGTCCTTCCCCGGTCGACCCATTCGTGCTACAACAACAATATAGCTGCAGCGTGACTCTACCACGTATTTATGGTCCGATCTACGCAGAATGAACTTACTATGCATAATTACTTGCAGTGGTTGCTTGGGTTTAGTTTTAATTTTATTAATTAAAGGATCCCAAGCAGGTGGGTTTTAATTTTTTTATATTATGCAAACTATTGTTTTCTTAATTTTTCTAGATGAAGTAAAAGTCTTATGCATTTCCAACAGACTGACATATTATTCCGTTATCATTATCTAGCTTTTGCAACAATTTAGGTAGGTGTTAACTAATTGAGTGAGCGAGTGAGTGTTCCCGCGATTGCACAGTGACAAATATCCTGTCCGTACCCGACCATTGAGTTTATTGTGCAGTTAAGAATTACTTTAATCGCTTCGAGTTCGTCTGTGGCGAAATGTAGCGTTAAGGATATTGGCTTTTATCCGTGTAGTTTCGAAATGATAGTTTCAAATGGGATGTACTCGTAGTTTGAAACTCTCGTTGTTTGTTTCGTAAAAATAAAAAATACAACTTATATACATTATATATACGTCTAGACTTAGTGATCGTAAGCGCGATTGCTGATTATGAGGTTTTGGGTTTGAAGCCCGGGTTGGGCCAAAATCAGTTACTGAGTTTTTTCTATTAAGGAATTCTCAGTAGCACCTCGGAGATAGGGAGTTTGCGGTGTTTTGCTCCCGAGCCTTCGAAAGCACGTAAATCCCATCGGACTATATGAGGGAATAAAAATTAGAGATGCCCCCTACGATAAATTAATAAAAGATTTTCATTGATAACAAAATATTATTGCTACCTCATATTATATTATGCATTATCATAAAAGAACATTTAGTAAATTTAAACATGTGTTTATTTGAAAGTCAAAAAGTGGAATAGCATAAAACCGTTGGTTCTACGCCTGATCTCTCTGGTCGCTTCGAATTACCATCCCATCGGATTATGAGTATGAGGGAATGCAGGTGCCCTCTACGAAAAAAATTAATTGATCATGAATGATCATGATGATGAACAAAAAATCATTGCTACCCCATATAATATGCATTATTACAGAAGATAATTAGAGAAACAAAATAATATTAAGAAAATTTAAACATGTGTTTATTTAAAAGTAACAAAGTGGGACACAGTGAAAAGTAAAACGTAAATGGTATTCATCACGCGGATCTATTCAGAGATGTTGCAAGACGAAAATATTTGTAACCGTCTGAGGGTAAGCGTCGCTCAATAATTCAATGAGCTGGCAACATTAATATCAAAAATGGAGGCGTTTTGCAATAGGATGGGTGCAGGGTTGCCAAAACTACATTAAAGTGTAGGTAATAAGACATTACTATTCTTACTATAGGTACTACTCGTATATATACTACGGTATACTAATAAGTGGGAAGGTGATCTGCCAAATGGTTGGAGAAGAACAACACTTTACCGGGATAACTCAAGAGAATTGGAGGAGGCTACGTCACAAGACAGCCTGAGCTGTAAGCTGATGAACATAGCTGAGACTAATATTTAAATGAAGATTATATTTGTACTATAGTTTTAGTAAAATAATTGCTATAACTTTAAACTAGCTTTTAAAAACTTTTGCATTTTCAATCATATCACTTTGCTGTCCACATCTGCAATATAAATCTGCTTTGTCACTCTTACCTCGTTCATTCTTTCTACATTACCAAACCACCGAACCATTCCTTTCTTAATCCTGGTGACAACATCGGTTTGTATTTTCATTTATTTTCTATGTAGAAAGTCAGACTTACTAGTCTGAATTTATACATAGAAAATAAATGAAAAATTTACTAAGGCTATTTTATTATTATTATTTATTTATTACTTAGATATTATTAGCCGAATGCAACGGAGTTCAAAGGCAGGGTTATTATTTTCAATGGTATTTATTATATATTATGTATACGTTTCTATAATCACCCGTGATACCTAAACTTTTAACAAATGATACCCAAACTGTACTTATCATGATAACGCGAGTGATATAGGCTAAAATATCACGTCACCGTAAAATAAATATGGCGAACTTGAACTTACAAAACTTACAAACAAATAATAATGTAAATAATTTACGAAGTAGACCCACGCTGCAGCTATGTTATGGTTATATCACGAATTTGTCGGCTCGACCGGGGAACGACGACGCTCTCAAGGAATACCAGAGTGAAATAGCAGCTTAATGTTGCATTATTTCGTATGGTGAACGCAGAGAACCGGAGATATATTTTACTGGAAACGAGGCATTCCAACCTAGTCCTCAAGGGTGACAACACATCTACATTTTTATTCTATACCTAGGACAGATGAAGATGTCTATGGATCACAGCTCTCTCGTGTATCGTGATCGTCCACTTACCATCAGGTGGACAGTATGCGAAAACTTGACTAAAAATGTATTAATATGGTATCAAATCATGAAAGGCATTTATGAGCATGTTTTAAACAAATATTTATATAGTTTGTATATACAAAATATTTTTATCTGATATTAGTTAGATCACTGCAATCGGGTTCTTTGTATTTTTTATATGTTTACCGCATTAAAACTTATTTGCGCTTGATGAGTACACTTATTTAAAATAACTTTGATCGGGTTCTATATATTTGTTATTTATTATAAGCCACTACTTGACCACAATACCACCTGGTGATAAGTGGTGATGAAGCCCAGTGGCAATTCGCACGGTCTTAGTACTTAGTAGTAGTAGTTAGTAGTAGTCACACGTGTCTATTCACTCTTGCCTGGAAGACATCCAGATTGTATTCGAACAGATATACCCGTATTGCTTGCCCGACATAAATTACCACGGTTCACAATTTCCAGAGAGGGAATAAGTGCAGTAGAAATGCGGTCGTTAACTAGTATGTTAGGGATTCATCCCTGAGTGACAGTATGAGAAATTGTGTGATAAGGGAAGAGTATGGTTTGCAAGATGATGTTATGACGAGGATTACGAAAGGAATGTTTCGGTGGTTTGGTCATGTATAAAGAATGAATGAGGAAAGAGTGACAAAGCAAATTTATGTTGCGGAAGTGAATGAGAGGCGGAAAGGGACGTCCTAGGTGAAAGTTTATAGTCCAAATTGGCGATATATTGAAAATGGGCCAAATTAACCGACGAGCATGTGTGCGTAGGTATGTGGATGTGGAGGAGGCGAGAGAGGTGTGTAAGGATCGTGCCAAATGGAAGTCTGTAGTCTCTGCCTACTCCTCTGGGTGACAGGCGTGAGTGTTTATGTTTAGGTATGTCACAATTTCCAACAATACTACAAATTAGTCCTTTAAATATAATAAATTTATGGAACGCATAAAATTAATGTAGATCATTACTTCTACTTTGCTCCAATTTTGTGAATGAACCGAGTAATTAACTGCCGACAGGTACGGGGGACACTTGTCCAACCCACGGTAGGATATTTAGTTGGTATTAGCAGTTTTGCGTAACCAAGAGACCGTCTGGCCCACGCGTAGTTCCGAACTAGACCAAACTTGGAACCAATTCCGGTTTAATTATAAGCGATTAAATACCGTGTAATGGACACCACTGTTAGGCAAATTTTGTGAATAAATTTTCCATTTCATAACAGTTTTTGCAATAGCGTTGACACATTGACGTTTGTATTGGTTACCTAGAAAATGAACACAGTTTCAATCAACATAAGTAAATTATTAAACTTAAAAAACGTAAAACTAACTGCAACAACGAAAAGGAATCAAAATTATCTAAACGTAATAGCTTTTAAAGTCGATGCTAAGGCATAGTGTATCGAATATTTAAAGTTCAGATTTCAGAAGTTATCATGTGAAAAAATAAGGTACGTGCGGGTAATATGGTACTATAATATGGTAATACCTCATTAACCTATGAAACCAAAACTAAGAGGAGGACAGATACAAAAAACGAAGTCACATATTATAATATAAGTATATATACATACTATATTTTTAAATATAGCTAATAGATTTAGAAAACGATAGCAATCAAGCTTTGTGAATAATTAGGAACACTTTAAAAGGCAACTTAAAAAAACTAAGTAGGTACACTACACAATACTAAAATCAACTGTCAAAATGGCGTCGATAAAGCAGCGCCCTTTTGATCATTGATTTATATATATAACTCAATGCTTTTGATCCTTTATTATTTGATTGCCTGATTAAAAGCGATCGTATCACAGAGCTATCTAAGCAAACAAGGCTTATAGGTTGTGAGTTATAAGAAAGTGACCATATTAACCGTATTACCCCCACTACTATTATTTATTATGTGTCTTCACGTACTATAATTTATTTTTTACTCCATATTAAAATTTTCATTATTTTATCCTTTTGAGTAGACTAAGCAATATCGTAAGCCCTATGTAATAAGTAGATTGTCGTCTTAATTGTTACAATGAAAACTGCATTTTCTACTTTTAACCGACTTCAAAAAGGAGAGGTACTCTATTCGCCCGTATATTTTTTATGTGTATTACATCCGAACTTTTTTTGCATGAATCGATTTTCGTGTCGTCCCATATAAATTTGATCAAGATCTGACCAGTAGTTTTTGAGTTATTCGATTTATATTGAAGTCGGTTGTACAACATTTTTAATTTTACCACATGTTCACCCTTAGGGATGCAATTTTTTCCTCATACTTAAATGGAACACACTTGAGATCGTTTCTGAGAAATCGGTGAACATTCATGAAACCTTCGTTTGTTCCCTACTTGTGTAGTCTGTTAACGCTAGATAAACCTGTTACGAATCATTGTCAATCCTTGACCGGTCGCAGCCTAGTTGCTAGCTAGGCTGTAACAAAACAATTGATGGAAATGTTAACCTTTGCGACATTTGCTACGTTTTCCACTAATACTCAACGGAATTATTTCATAATAGCAGATAAGAACTGTCAGGGGCTTTGTACTCGTCGAAGATACTACAACTCGCTAGCAGTCAGGGTTCGATCCACCGGCACAAATGGAATAGGTTATTATAATTTTAAGAGCTGATTGATCACGTGTTCTTCGGTGAAGGAGAAAAGAGACATATTTCGAAGACATGTGAAGCCCGCCAACACGTGTTGGGGCAGTGCAGGACATATTACCCTAAACTCTCAGAAATAAGAGAAGGTCTGTTGCCAGGAGTTGGACGTGTTTTGACATAACTTTTACAGTAATTTAGACGCAACCTTATTACCGCTAGATGGAGTGACGACCTGGTAAGACATGCAGGAAGTCGATGGATGCAGGAGGCCTATGTTCAGCAGTGGACTTGTGAAGGGCTGTAATGATGATGATGATGATACCGTTCTACTTTATTACAGCCAATTAAAGTCCACTGCTGAACATAGGCCTCTCTCATAGATTGCCTCATATGGCGAATATTTGCCATAGTTGCCACGCTTGGCAAGCGGGTTGGCAACGGCAGTAAATTTTTTTTTATTTTTAGTCGTTATTAGGAAGATGCTGCTGCCCATTTCCTGATTTGTTTCCCGCTGTCGCCTCTTACGACACCCACGGGATGATATGGGGTAGTGGATATTCTTACACCGCCATCACACGGTAAACTATTCATAAGAATATAATAAAAGTACGTGTACATAATACCAGAAATAAGAAACGATAATAAACCAAAAAGAAAGGCAAAACCAATTAAACACACATAACGACTTAATAAATTTAAATTTAAAATGTAAATTTTGTTAAAAAATAGCCTAAATTTGAAACGAAAACCGTTCTACAGTCAATAAACTACACACCTGCATCAATAAAGCCAGGAAACGTCGCCGTCTCGATCAACAGGTGGCGAAGTTCGAATACGGGCAAAGCGTACATAACGAGTTTGTTTTAGAACTGAGACGATTAAGTGCAAAACTAGAAATTGTGTAAATGCCATTGAAAACTGAAAATTGAACCATTCACACAACACATAACTACACAAATATCTTAACACTTAATAGTTATTAAAAAAGAATGGTTGTGGATCGCTGGTGCCTGAAGTAGACAAACGAGCACACAGTCCACCTGATGGTAAATGGATGCTGT
This sequence comes from Parnassius apollo, assembly GCA_907164705.1. NCBI lineage: Eukaryota > Metazoa > Arthropoda > Insecta > Lepidoptera > Papilionidae > Parnassius > Parnassius apollo. Next base: position 7,996,668 of record CAJQZP010001449.1, on the reverse strand, counting down.
AGCCCATAGACTATTATATTTATCGTCGATTAAAAATCAAAACGCAGATGCGTTGTCACCCCTGAGGACTAAGATGGAATGCCTAGTTTCCAGTATAAAATGGTCTCCGGATCTCTACACTCACCATACGAAACATAGCAGGATTAAGCTGCTATTTTACGCTGGTATTCTTTGAGAGCGTGGTCCTTCCCCGGTTGCGTCGACCTATTCATGCTACAACCATAATATAGCTGCATCGAGGCTCTACCACGTATGATAATTAAAACCTGAATTACAGGTCACCAGGCGCCATTTTAGCTACCGATAATCACTGAGCCTTTATGGTGTGTATGCTACGCGACATCTAAGTCAATTGTGAACCTATTTCATTTATTCTTTTATTTATACATTAGTCTTAAGGCGACACCACGAAAAAATGCACCTCTTTTCATTGGATAGTATAGGACTATGACATCACTAACGAAAGTGGAATTTTGATATAGATAAATTCATGCCTTTAACTTGAATTTGCTTGTTCAAAAACACGATTATATAATTTTGACTGATCAAAATGATTTGCGAAAACACCTCTAAAAAATCACTATAACTGAAATTACAACGAAATTATTTAATCTATATGCCTGGGAATCACTCAAATATATTCATAACATCAATATTAATAATTTTCTTGCTCATTATTTTGATTACTTAAATCAATAAATTTTTAAAAAGTATTTTAAGATTCTGACAATTTCTAAGCGGTTTTATTCGTCGCGGGCGCTGCGCAATTTTAGACCTTATGACGGCGTTTTTTCAAGTTTTTATAGAAATTATATATTCACTCTGATCAGTACGGCGATAGCCTGGAGCCACTTTTTCGTTGTGTCGTCTTAATGGAGACTGGATTACAGTGCCAGAGTGTATTCGTAAGCACAGGTGCACTCTCTATACCCTCGCTCTCTAGTCCGATGGGGCTTTAATCCGATACAACCAGAGTGAAATCAGGCGCAGGATCAATAACTTTACGTGCTTTCTGAGGCACGGGCGTGAAACAGAGACATTTTCATGATTCCGGGCTGTTACTGATAATTTCTTGACGAAAGAACCCAATAACTGATTTTTGGCCTAATAATTTGCACTCGCATGTACGAGTACAAACACTAGACTAACGAGGCAGTTAAATAGGTTTATTTATTAAATAAGTTATACGGATGATGCTATATAGACTTAAAGGATTTTTTATAGAATAATAGTAACAAACGTGCACACAATCCACCCGATTGTAAGTGGATGATGTGGACCATAGACATCTCTACATTTATCCACGATTAAGAATCAAAATGCAGATGCTTTGCCAACCCTGAGGATCAAGTTGGAATACCTCGTTTCGAGTAAAAACTGACTTCGGTTCCTTACACTCATCATAAGAAACATTAAGCTCCTATAGTACGCTGGTATTCTATGAGACCGTAGTCCTTACTCGTTCGAGTCGCCCCCTTCGTGCTACAAGTATAACATTGCTGCAGCATGGCTTTCTTTACCACGTACAAAACAATGTTATGTATGTTGTTTTGTATGTAAGAAATGTATGGTTTTCCGAACTGGATGTTTCGGGAATACAACTGTATACAATGTTTTTAAAAATCATGTTACCTACACTACGATCACAATAGATCTTTTAGATCGCAGTGGTACTGATCTCTTATTCTAGACATATGCATAGCTAAATAATACACCCACACTAGATTATCCCCTGTACTCTAGAGGCAGTTTATGTAAACAAATTTCTTTATGACTGTTCGTCACACAAAGAATGAGGTGGTGATGGATTAAGTTCGCCGCCAACACGGCTTGATTATTATCTATAGTCAACCTTACATGAATGTAAATAATATTTACGTTAACAATTAGATAAATTTAAACGTCGAATACTAGGCTTTAGTCATCACAAGAGGCTGCACGGGTAAGGTTAGACCAGACAATCGACCGATTAATTATTGCCAAATACAATATGTTTACTTTATCGCGAGGACAGTCTGACTCACGCGCTTCTATACGAGTATCATCACATCACACATCTCACAAATACAGCGTGTACGGAAGTTTACTATTAGAGCTAGACGAAACGTCTGTAGACTTAATTCGTACAGACAGATAAGGCATATTAATTGCTATACTTTGATTGTATAAAAGTTATATAATTAATTTAAAACTACCAATTTGGAACGTTTTAAATGAATTTAAGTTAAAATAGTGCAGATTGCATGGATTTATAATTGTTTTTTTTTAATAAAGAATATTAACAATGCTATAAACATTACTAATACGAGTATTCCCCTTAACCACTCGTGGTAAGCTTAAATTGCTTATATTACGAGGAGTTCACGCCAGTAGTCGAATGGTGGAATCGAACCCACGACCTTTTTGAGTTCGCGGTCCGCGCCCTGCCATTAGGCTACTATCGCTTATAATTAATATGTTACTTATTGAGATTTAAAGTTTCGATTATTGGGGAGGAGCGTAGCGTAGTCATTTTGATCTTTGGCTTTGATGAAATCTTTATTGCTATCTCCTATAATATTAATTATCGATTTCGATGATTGTTATTACATCTAGCATAATCTACGTAGTGTGAACAGTGTATAGACTTTTCATAAACACCCAAACTCTTATGTGTTCTTAAATAAATACACACGTGTTTCCTAATATAGATTGCACAACCAATAACACTTATTATATTTTTGGACGTCGAAACTTTTGTATTGACTACAGGTAAATGATGAGTCTTGCTAATATTTTTCAAATTTAAACTTTATTTTCTCGCGTCTGTTTTTTTAAAATCTTTTTTGTTTATATTATGTTGTTTTTATCTCTAACATTTAACATTTCAAGAACTATTAATTTTATTTAACGTGTTTGGATTGTAAATTGAAATGTAAATTTTTAATTACCTTACAGCCGATTTTTTTAAAACACAACTAAAATTCATTTACAGGATACAACATAAACAAATTAAAACTTACAGTTGTATGAATTAAATAGTTCAGTTGTTTCGCTTTTATATTTAGACATTTTTATAGTTATATTTTATTCACAATCAAGTCGACTTGACATCACTCTGTCAGTAATAATTTATGGACATTTGACACTACAAGAAATTGATTACTTTGCTGGGTTTAGACTAGGGTCTAAATTTGACATGTTCAAATCCTGGAATATGCCAAATTCAGTTATTCAGTTTTTATATCAGGAAATTCATAGTACCTGCTAGATAATGTGAATTAGAAACCCCCGACACTTAAGACTGTTCTCATTAAAAAAAAAACTATAATCTATAATACGGCAGAAATATGACCCTTAGTTTGGATATCAACCGAAGAGAGAGGCCACAGATAACGATAATATCCCTATCTCCTATTTGATTTGTACGGCCCTCGAAAGACTTTTCTTTTGATTGAGTAATTGTTTTGAAGAAAAATAACTTTACGGACTTTATGGCGTGTAATTTTAACTTTTTTTAATTGCCGATGTTACGGTAGGTACGGTAAGGTATACTACCTAGTACGGGAGGGTAATACGGTCATACGGTTAATACGGTCACTTTCTTATAACTCAAAAACTACAGCCTTGTTTGCATAGATGACTTTGTGATACAAAAGCTCTTCATCGGTCAATCGAATAATGAAGAGTGAAAAGAGCGATGTTTTATCGACGCCATTTTGACAGATATAACAAAATAGTAACTATTTTAGTCGATTTTAGTTTGGTGTAGTATAGTTTTTTTCAATTGTATTTTTCAAAATGTTCCTAATTATTTACAAAGCTTGTTTGCTACTTTTCTCTTCATATAATATTAGTTATAGTATACGACTTTGTGTTGTTGTCTCTGTCTTACTTCCAGTTTTGGTTTTACAAGGCGACAAAGTTCAAAATGACCATATTACCCTCACGTACTTTATTATAAGCACGTGCATATGGTAAATGATGGCAGCCGAAGATGCTAAAGCGCACACTCTGATTTATTTGAACGCCACCAGCTTATGGCAGTTATATAATAAATGTGATTTTATCTTTATTGATCCTTAAAAGTCCATTGTTTACCATGGGTCGCTCGTTATAGAGAAAATTTGCACTTCAGTGCCAAACGTCTCACTCTGATAGGTTCCTTCAACGCTACTACTCTCGTTAATTACTCCAACTAGTAGTGGTTTACGCGTAGTAGATTGGTGGAATGGATTCGAACCCTTGAATACACCTATCGTTCCGCAGTACGTATACTTAAGTATTAGGCCACGAAGCGAGGAGGCGTAGAAAAGAGGTAAATACACAAAAGTTCTTAAAAGCCCTGCCATATGATATGTGCATGACATATGAAACGAAATAGCAACAGAAACTTTTTTTATTCTTAGATTATAAATAATAATTATTGAAAGTCACTCTTTTGTTAAATTTACTACTGTTTCGGAAAAAAACTTTGTCCTGGGATGAATCTGCAAGATACCCAGAGAGATTTTAAAACAAAACAGCTTATAATCTTAAATGTTGTACAATTAACAACACAAAACAAATTAGAAATAGCCTAATAGCGATCATTCCCATGGGTTATGTTCGGTCACGTTCATAAACTCATAAATATCATAATAACCCTTTTATATAAACTATGTTAAATATAGTTTTTGAACTTTGGCTATAATGACTGGTTGTCACGACATCTGATACGCATGACGGAAAAACCCATGCGAAAACCTTTATTTTCTACTTAACGAGCTTGGCCTAAAGGAGGCCTAATAGCTTTAGGCATAAGTACTGTTATCAACGGTACCATATTTTTTATTGCGAAACTTTAATAAAAATTTAAATACCGTTGAAATTGCACGAGTACCTACGGATGACGAACGAGTGGTAGAGCCATGCTACTGTTGTATAGGTAATGCTTATAGCACGAATGGGTCGGCTCTACCGAGGATATACCACGCTCTTCCAGAATAGAGACTGAGACCTTTTTTACTGGAAACGAGGTATTCCAGGTTAGTTTCCAGAGTGAAAACGCATCTGCATTTTGAATCTTAGTCGAAGACAGATGTCTATGGTCTATGGGTATAAAAAACAACTTTGTAAATATATTTAAAAGACTGCTGCGCTTCCTATCAGTAATGAAACGACACTGAATTCCCAAGAGGTCACCACGCTGTTCTTGTGGTGTATTAACGAATTTAATATATCCATAAGGTATATTTTATTTCTCCCACATTCAGGCTTCCTACCGATGTATTTATTCACGCTCTAGCAGGATGTAAATCAATGTATAAAATTACAATTTATAATAACAATGTTGCCGGTACAGGTATCAAGTCTTGGTGACTTTAAAAAAATATTTGTATTAATGGGCGTTATGAATATTATCTTGTATATGTAGATGAATTTTGTGTCATAAAAATTTTGATGGTATCCAAGTCCAAACTTCCACTTCCACACACTCCAAACTTTTCGCACCACACTTACCGCTAATAGAGACGTTTGTATATGTTTAAATTTCAGATTTTATAGCTTTCGTACATACCTGTAACAATAAAAAAATAATAATGAACACTGTTATTTTGCCTATAATTTAAAGTACCAGATCTGTGACGTACTTCACATTCAAATAGTATCAGTTCACCGCTGGACTTATAGACCGATCCCAAGTAGGAGGAATTTGTAATTGTCTCACTGTAGGTGAACCAGTTATCGAAATATCTAAAGTCTCAGACACCGCAGCTCGAAAATTGATCGGATATTAAGGAGACACATTTTAAAAGATGACTATACCCACCAGCTAATACCGTGTAGTGGCGGCGTTAGAAAATCCATAATTCTATACAAAGAATACTATAATATACAATAGAATGGCTGTCAACTTTATTTTGTACGAGGGGTGGCGTCGCCGGGAGCACACATATAAGCAATTACGTCGTATTATCACTACTACAAACCCGATTCGCTGTGTTGACAGACTGAGTAAATTTAAACATTTTAGACTTTTGATTAATGTTCAAGATCATCATTAAAAAATCGTTTAAATTTTAATACATATTTATTTGTAAATAGCGTGCAATTTGGCATTTTCTAAATAATTTGCATGCGAAATTCGGAAACGATTGTAACGTCCAAACACATTTCGTGTTGACAGTTGCACGTGTGAATTGACATGTTAGTGACATTTTAGTGGCTACACGGCCTCCGCCCACTCCCCCGTTCTATTATGTATGTATTATAGTATTCTATGATTCTATATCATCCCGTAGGTGATGTACGAGGTGACAGAATAAAACAAAACAGGAAATGGGCAGTAGCATATTCCTGATAGCAACATAAAATAATAAAAAGTGCCAGTAGCTGACTTGCGTGGCTTCTATGGTAAATATCCCCCTTTGAAACATATATGTATGAATATAATATGACCAATTGGTGATGTCACAAGACCATCATTAAATATCCTATAGTCGGCACGAACTTTCGCAAAACATTCCGTAACAATGGTTTCATGTCAAGATATGTAAAAAAAATGCTTCATTTTTACTTCTAGGGTATTAGCTCTACAATACCTGAATTGGTTAGTAACCCCATTACAGTCTTTATTGAGTTCCATCTGTGACATTCAACGTAGAAACTATAGTTTATTAGTCCTCATAAAACATGCCAGCTGGTGCATGGCTTTCCTATGTCCAGAAGTGGGTTCAAAAGGTTATAATGCTATAATTAATCATATACAGTCGGTATAACGGTATTTTATATGTGGTAGAACCATGCTGCGGTTATATTAGTAGTATAGTTGTAGCACGAATAGGTCGGCTCGACTGGGGAAGTACCACGCTCTCACGGAATACAAGCGTAAAATAGTAGCTTAATGCTGCTGTGCTTCGTATGGTGAGTGTAGAGAACCGGATACTCTTTTTACTGGAAACGAGGCATTCCACCTTAGTCTTCACGGGTGACGACACATCTGCATTTTGATTCGTAATCGAGGATAGATGTAGATGTCTATAGGCCACAGCAACCACTTACCATCAGGTGGACTGTGTGCTCGTTTGTCACCCTATCCTATAAAAAAACCGATGATGTCAACATCGAAATCAAGTGATACGATAGTAAAAAGTTCAGATATAAAAACTTATATACATATTGTAACATCACCGAGTCAAATTCAACGTACGAAACGAACAAACATTATATTATTATGTGATTATTATCTTTAAAAAAATAACGTAAATAATTACGCTCTTAAAAATTAAGCTTTTAATTACACTGAGTCAATGTGTAATTTTTATGTACCGCGATAAACAACCAATACCCCGCTTTCTTTTTAGAGTTCGTTTATCATACAAAGAACCCTTATAACTTTCATTTTTTTGTTACAAGTAAGAATGACCAACAATCACAAATTCCACCTGAGGGTAAGTGGAGTCTGTGGCTCATAGACACCTACATCATAAAAACGCAGATTCGTTGTAACTGTGAGTACCGAACTGAAATACCTTATTACTAGTGAAAAAGTTATTCTCAAGATTCGCTATCTGGTGTTTTTACGCTAGCCTGATATATATCTACGAGTATATCTCGCCACTAGTTCCGTGAAGTATTTACTTAAAATTTTGTATTCACTTTTATATTCATAGCTTGAGACTCATGTCAGCAAAGCAATACTCTCAGGTGCAGCAAAGCAAATGAAAAGTCGGAATTTCGAAATAAACTAGGCGTTCTATTTTAGTTCATAGGGGTGATAACGGATCTGCATTTGATTCTAAATCGGGGATAAATATAGAAAATGTATACGGGCCGTAGCATCCACTTACCATCAGGTAGACCGTATGTTCGTTTGTCACCCTTTTCTATACAACATATAAATAAAATTAATGGGTCTTCTCTCTGTCTGTAATATCGAAGTGACTGTATATATATTGTATCTCTGTCTGTCTGGACATTTTTTTATAGGATAAGGGTGAAAAGCTACTATACAATGCATCTGAAGGTAAGTAGTTGCTGTGGCTCATAGACATGTATCCTGGCTTGTGAATCAAAATGCAGATGCGTTGTCACACGTGAGAACTAAGATGGAAGGCCTCATTTTCAGTCTCCGGTTCTCTACACTCACCATACGAAACACGGCGGCATTAAGCTGCTACTTTACGCTGGTATTCTGTGAGAGCGTGGTCCTTCCCCGGTCGAGTCGACCCATTCTTGCTACAATTAGTATGGCTGCAGAATAGCTCTACCACGTAAAACGAATCTTACCCTTCACGAACAGATAGAGAGCAGTCAGAAGTGACCGAGGCTATATTATGTTCGTAAAATTTAAAAAGTTTAATTTTTTTATAAGTAAATGATCTTTGATTATTTTCAAGCCAAATAACGCCGCGTTTATAGACTTACCCAGGCAAAGCCAGGGTGAAATGATAGTTCTATAATAAAAAATAATTAATAAATTAATATATAATGCAATGAAATCTATAAAATAATTTAGTCAAAGATGTTTTATATTTAGTTTAATGTTTAATATTATATAAGCAATCATTACTGTCTCGTGAATTGGTATGATACAGATCGTTATAGGACAGGGCCAAATCGGTCGTGAGGATTTGTGCCTCGGGTCAGCTCGACCGACCCGTTTCGGTCGTACTCGATTGTGTAGAACGAGTTAGAAACCCCAGGCCTGTAAACATTAACCTTTGTCAGCTTATGTTAATAAGAAAGTTTCGGGTCACATGTGTGGCTGTTTACGAATAAGTTGTGGTTTAAGAACGGTAATATATAATGCACGTTTCGCACGTGCATTAAAATATGTAGAGTAAACTCTTGAAGGAATTTTACTAGAAAAAGAAGCTCGCCATAAAATCTCATAGGACGTGCGAATTGATTAAAGCTTAAATTGATTTGAGACGAAGAAATTTTTAACTGCATTTTTAAATACTAATTAATCAAGTGCTCGGCGGTGAAAGAAAACTTCGTGAGTTAAATCGCATTTATAAAGGACAATGGCAAACTCCCAAACAAATTTTATATGACTTTATTTTCTTGCGTCTACATTTGTGGAACATTGCATTTGCATTTGCAAAATATGTAAAAATATAGAGTTTAAAATCCTGAACATTTGTTTCCTCGGTCATACTACTGCAGTAAGTCAGGGATTAAAGATATTCCAGTTTAAACAAAATACACATTAGACTAGGTGGTATGGTGTAAAACGCCTTAATTTGGAAATCGTACAACAACAACTAGTCGATATAATTTTCATATATGTTTTTTTTTTCTGAATAAAATACTCGTCAAACTCGGCTGTATGGTATAAGACCTTTGTCTGTCTTAACTGATGAATCGTAACAACTACAACAACTAGTCAATTAAGTTTTGAATTGTGTATGATGATTTTTTCCAGACTTGGATAGGCCATAAGCTTGATTATATAATAGATAGTAAATTATTTTATTCATATCTGTAATGGTGACTTAAGTAGACGCTTAATAATTACATCACATATTATTTTGCCACTGTCCTTTATAATGGCAAAATTCTGAAACGCCAATTCAATTTTAAGACGCCATTAAGTCTCGTGCTGTTTCTGTCACTTTAAGTCAAAGTGATTGTGATATCAAGAGACTTAACGACGCCTTAAAATTGAGAAGCGTTTTAGTATTTAGCTGTAAGAGTTGTAAAGTCTGCCACTGTGTATATACGCTTATCTTAGTTCTCAGTGGCGATAACGTATCTGCATTATTTATCAAGGATGGTTGCAAGTACTTATGGGCCATAGCATCCACTTGCCATCAAGTGGACTGTGTGCCCGATTCTTACCAATATTCATTAAAAATATACCATTTATACGCCATGATGATCCACGATTGACCTGGATAATTTAGTTTGGGCAATTTTTGCACTTATATGACCTATGGGAACCTATATTTATTCTCAATTGATAATCAAAATGCAGCCCCGTTGCCGTCTAGGATTTTATTGCTAAGATGAAATACCCGTAAAAATAATTTCTGGATCTCATCACTCACTATATAAAACGGCAGCATAATATTGGTGTTTCACGGTGGTATTCACAAAGACCAAGGTCCTTACATGGTGGTCACATAAAAATTTCAGCGTATTTAATAAAAACAATTACACTAGTTAACTATTGCATAACCTATTAGAGAATATGCCCTAGGCTAGAATGGCGAAAGTCAATTTTTCCCATAACTTTCTAATGTATAGGAAATGTTGATTCATAAACAAATCGAGTTAAATTACGGCAGTAATCACACAGGCTGGGCCAAATGAAAGTGACGACACATCACTGATCATTCGATATCTACTAATGAATCGTCTCGTAATAATCGATTATCGATCTCATCGGTGCGACCATGAAAGTATTCGCCCGGAGCGATGTACGAAAGTGTGGTCGTTAGCACATTATTATTTATTACAGATGAATTGAGTCCTATAAAAAAAAATTGAGTCGAAGTGTCTGTTTGTGGTTGCGGCATCTAATTTCAATATCTTTACCGATTTATTATTGTGTAAGAAGCCTTATTCGAAACATCTCAATTACGAGTTATTCATAGCGCTTTAATATTAAAAATAAATAGAATTTTGTTGTGAAAATAAATGAATGATGATTAATTTTATTGTGAAAATAAATGATGAATATAATCTTCTTCGACATAAAATAATATTTATTATTCGGCTTATTGCAGGATGGACTGTGATGCCATACAATTAATATTTTAATATTTATCATCATCATCATCACTATCATTCTGAACATAGGCCTCCCCCAAGGAATGCCATAAAGCGCGGTCCTGAGCTACCTGCATCCATCGACTTTCTGCATGTTTTACCAGGTCGTCACTCCATTTAGTGGGGGGGTCGCCCTACACTACGCCTACCGGTACGAGGCAGCCACTCGAGAAACTTGCACGATTATTATTTTTCATTTATTTTTATTAAAGATAACCCGTTAAAATTTGTACCAGCGCAGCGTCCACCTTTGACATATATAACTGTAAAAGAGTCATAGAAGGGAATCATGAAATCTTATTAAAATTATTTTTGTGTTTATTGGATAATACTACTTTTACGGATTTTGTCGCGTTTAATTTACTAGATTTTAATACTCGATGTTTCGGGTGCTTTACGACACCTATGGTCATGGGGGACTAAGGTGATCGACGTCCCGATGTCAGAGTTAACCCGGAGTACCTTCAGCTTTTTAATTATGAAATAATTATTAAGAAAAAAATATTAATTTGGATCAAAATGTCATTCACCTGCATCCACCATTGCCTAACCGGGTCTTCACTCCATCTAGTGAGGGAACGCTCGACACTTCTCTTACCGTTACGAGGGAGCTACTCGAGAATCTTGATTCAAGATCGTCTTTTGTGACATTCCTTCGAAAAAGCCTATGTTCAGCAGTTGATTTATGAAGGGCTTTGGTAATGAAGTCAATGATGATGATGAAAATAAACTTTAACTTTCAACTTTTTAACTAACGTAACTCCGAATCAAAAAAAAATCACGTCTTTAACAAAACGAATTCAGAGGACGTTTAGTTAAAATTGCAGACGCGAACTCGTGTGAGAACGCAATTGAATGGTTCTTCGGGGAAATATAGACGTCATGTGAAATTTAACAACCAGCCTCGGGGCGGGGCAACCACTGCATAAGGACGCCAAATGGAAAGCATTATATTTTGGGACAGGACTTATTTTTACAAAACTGAAAGGAGAGACTACCTTGCAGTGAACCTGATGGTAAGTGGCTACTGCAGCTGTGGACAGCTGCAAGTAACTTCAAACAAAGAAGGTCACGGATGCGCTGTCGCCTATTAGGATTAAGATGGTAACACCTCATTAGATGTAATTATATTGTATCAAAGACGTATTAAAAAGGATAGACAGGTTACACACTAACATTATTGTATTTTAAAGTGGCGCAGGTAGTACTATATCTACGTACAGTTATTTATTATGACACGTTACGCTAACAAAAAGAGACAAATGATAGGGCATGCCTATCGTTAGAAAAAGATGAATATACGTTATTAGTTACGTATTGATTGCTGGTGAGCATTCTTTGGCGCGACTGAGAGCGTGCCCGACTGAATGCGAGTCGGGCAATTACCTGAATTTCGTATTGCCATTCTAGAGCGAGTACGACGTATGTATAAATTTAAAAACATCTTAGTATTGTATCTTGCTTTTCAAACACGCCAAGAAAAAAGAAAAAAAAAGAAACCATTATCTTTTTTATAGAATAAGATTATCAAACGAGACAACAAGAATAGAATAGTCCAATTGGTGGTAAGTGGATGCTACAGCCCATAGACATCTACATCCATCCTCGATTAAGAATCAAAATTCCGATGCCTTGTCACTTCTGAGGACGATTCTAGTACAAAGGGTCTCCGGTACTCTACACTCACCATACGAAACAAAGCAGCATTAAGCTATTATTTTACGCTGGTATTCTGTTAGGGCGTGGTCCTTCCCCGGTACAAAATCCTTTTACTTTTATTTTATCCTGGTATTCTGCGAGAGCGTGGTCCTCCTTTGAAGCTGCAACGTTACTCAACCACATTAGGTATGATTTGACTTTGTTTAGCTAAACTAAACTGTAGTAGCTCCTAAACAGTGTGTTCTCAATTCTCATGTTAGTTTCATCTTAGAAATGTTGGCTTATAATCCTCTATTTCTTCTTAAACTTAACGGTTAGTAAAGTTTTTTTTATTAAAGGTGAGATAATGGCTGTGAAGTGGTGGCGTAAGAGAATAGTGGCGGGGCTGTCGTCGCGCCACAAGCGAAACACATCGAAGCCTAAATCGCGCTAACAAAGTTCCGAAGTAGAACAATATATATATATATAGAATAGCTCCGAACTATCACATCGCCGGCGCCCCCCTTTCACCCAGAGGGGGTCGCGTTCGATATGGCTGTAAAGATCAATAACCAGGTCAATCTCACAGGTGGTGTTTTGTGGGCAAGGCACTGAGGTTTCTCGGTGAGTCCCACATAATCACACAACCAGCTGCGTGGTATGAATGAGCATTCACCACCTCCCTCCTCCCCCGTTTACCGGAGGGTAGCCGTTCACACGGAGCGTTGGCCGCTCCACGGGCAGAACACCTTGCCCGTTGGGAGATCGGCCCTTTTCCTTCCATGGATGATTCGATATCGTCGCGCCCCAGAATCATACATGTTATCCTATGTTTGTCTTATATGAAATACCTGTAGGTAAAGCCAGATATATGTCAAGCTTTAAATAGCCAAACGAACGAAAATCATGTTCGCTTTATGTGATTGCCAATCTAATTCACTTCCTCTAACGAACTTTTTTATTGGAAGCAATGTTTGGACATTGGCCTTATTACCAATTTGACACTTAAATTTTCCTTGGTAAAGGACAAAGTAATTTGCCACTCACACTTGTCACTCCTGAAGACCGAGATAGAATGCTTCGTAATCATTTACTAAATCTTGATTACACTCGTCACATTTAAAAATATCGTATTATTTTAAGATTTTTTAGAATTGGTTGTAAGTTCAGAATTTTAATAAAACTGAAATATCCTCAAAGTCTCACATATTATGGCAACACTATCGCCGTAACGATTATTCAATTTGCGGATTAAAATTGAATCAATGTATCGTCGCAGGCGAATTTACAGATTAAACATGCGAGGGGCCGCCACTACTAGGCAATTATTTACATAAATAAAGAGTGTTGTAATTCTAAGAAATCCATTTTATTATTCTCTAACGAAGATTTGATAGAAAATGAAAGTGATTTCACGCTGTTGGCTATGATTGAGTTACATTGAAGTTATACTAAGTTATATAGTGTTTTTTTTTTATAATTTAAGTACCACGTAGTGGCAACGTAGGAAAATCTACTAAGTAGTAATAGCATTGTTATCCGAAATTGAAAATATAACAATAATAATGTCCTCCAGACCGAATTTCGGTCACAGCAGCCTGACTTAACGGAGATTGGCCATCGGCGCAGGACATGATTATAGTGCCCAAGTGTATGCGCAAGCACAGGTGCACTCTCTATTCCCTCACTCTCATAATCCGATAGTACGGTAAACCGACACGACCGGAGAGAGATCAGGCACCGGACCAATGGCTTTACGTGTTTCCCGAGCCACAGAGGTGAGACATCGCCATCTTCCTAACTCCAGGCAGCTACTGAGAATTTCTTGACGGAAAAACACAATAATTGATTTTTTGGCCCCACCCGGGATTCGAACCCAGGACCTCATGACCCGCAGTCACACTACTACAACCACTAGACCAACGAGGCAGTCATCGAAAATATACCTACGTATTTTCCAATCAATGACATCCTACGTTATATTATTTTATTGTAAGATATAGTGCAGTTTAAATTAAGAAATGCGTTTATTTTTGTATAAAAAGTGTTACAAAGCTCCACACTAGGATTTTCTCATGTATCGTTGGGGCGTTTTACGTACATGTATTGTCCAAACACAAACATCGAGTCCCGAAAAATTATTTGTGGGCCACACAAAGACTTTCCGTGCGAGATTCGAACCCACTGCCCTGAAGCTGGCGACCAACTTAAACCAGGGAAGTCATCCGTATCTAATTAATCTCGTGGATTCTGAATCTAACTATTATTAAACTAAAACAATGATGTAATGATCCACGCCATCTCAGTTCATCTTGAACCGCGGTCAAGGGCGAACGTCTATCAAACTCTTCAGACTGTCTTCGATTGATTTCGAAAGATTTATGAACGCATGTCAACAACACGTCGGCTCACGGGTTGATGTAATTGTTATTGGTACTACCGATGTTCATGATTGATTAAATTGCCGAGTGGCTGAGAGTTATTGACAATAACAATAGATGGGACTGTCAGTGACTTTCGACTGTAAACTGTTTCTGCTACAAAAGTATGTACTTAAAACATAAATATTTCTTATTTTGACGCGAACACTGCACATTGAATGAAACTTGTTGAGTTCTAAACACAGAGTCATAGAGGAACTGTCTTCCCGTGACCATGGGTGCTCTAAAGTACTTGAAATTTAAGGACTATAGAATACGTTAGTAAAACGCGATAAAATCCGTAAAAATAGTTTCATTCAATTAAAACATAATGTTTTATATACTTTCATACCAACAATACCGACTCTTTTGTAACGAAACTTTTACCTGTACAAAATGAAAATTAATCAAACGCCTTGACGTAAAAATATTTATACCAACCCCTCTATTTCTTTCGACTGTATTTCTCAGAAGGATAATCAGGTAAATAACGCTGTCGAAACGAAACGTTCATCACAAACAGTTTAGTGAGCGACGGAAGTTTTTTCAAGCCATTAGCGTAACATGTGGCTTCAAAGGTAATCGTAAATATACGACCTTCTTTAGAACGAGGACAATAGATTCCTTAAAGTTAATGCATAATTTAGACAATTATACAAGTGAAGAATTTGAAACAAGGTCTAGGCTACGACGTGATATTGTTATTAAGAAGTAATGTCAAAATTGTTTAACCTTAGTACTAAATTGCGTCCGCCAACGATATTTTTATAATAACGTCCGAACATTAAGGCTTAGACAAAAACAAAGGAATGCTAAACGTCTTCGCCCTTACAATAGGTAATTTGGTAATTGCAGACCAATTAACTAAACTGCTGCGTAGTATGAACGACAAGTAAAGCGATGGGAAGAAAAAAACCTCGTATTTCTAAAAGGTTTTAATTGCAGGGAAAAAATCGACATAACCTCTAAATGGATACGAAGCAGTCAGATAGGCTGAGAAGTTTATTTTTAACTTCTCGGCCTATCTGATAGCCAAACGTGACGACTAGATAAATTCACCCAATACAGCGATGGACTCAGACGAAATAAATATATTTCGTCTGAGGCGATGGAGGCCCATTTCCAGTACTTAATGCTTCAGGTACAGCCTATCGGAACATAGGCCTCCCCATAGATCACCTCATAGGGGGCAAGAATTGCCACAATTGGCAGCTGGGTTGGCAAACTTAGTTTTTTATTCTTTGGTCGTTATTTGGAAGACGCTGCTGATCTCCTGATTTGTTTCCCTCTGCGCCTCTCACGACACCCACGGGACGATATGGGGTAGTGGATATTCTAACACTGCCACCACACGGTTTGTAGAGCATGAGACTTTTCCAGTAATGACTTTCATGAAATCAAAAAACAAGTCCATTTTTATACAAGTAAGAGTGACAATCGAAGACACGCCTGGATAATGCTGCTCATAGTCTACATCTAATCGAAATGCAGATTCGTTACTAAGCGAGGTCTTAAGTGGAATGGCTGGTTACCAGTCAAAAGGTTATCCAGTTCTCGTCACTTATAACACGAAACAAAGCAGCTTATACAGCTAATTTATGCTTCTAATTTATTTATTTGTACTACAGCTATTATTTTCTGCAGCGACTTTACTATTTAAAAATAAGTTAAAAAATGTAAGTGACATTTCATTTTTTTAAAGTTCAAACCGTGATGGAGTTTAAAAAAGAAAGGAGTGATAACAATAGTTTTAAAAAAGCACCTATCACTGTAATGTTTGAAGATGATTGTATCAATCAGTAACTTGGTTTTGATGATTATGCGACTGCTAGATTTATACATGAATAAAATTATAATCCAAATATAATTTGGCAAGTACTTACAAAGAAAAATTGTGGGAAGTCTACAGAAATAATTGTACAATTTTGTAAGACAATACAATTAGCTGAATGGAGACAGACCGCGAGCAAAATATATTACGAACAATTATTTGATTGGATCTGTGAATTCAATTACATATTCCGCAGTTACATATTCCCTTGAGAACTTCCTACAGACCCGTCTTTAATTCATTAATTATATAGTTATTTCTTGTTGTGATTTGAATAATACTGAAATATCGTGTGATTTTCTTTAAAAGCAGTCTCCATTGTGTTGTTATATTAAGTTACAATTATTATAGAGATACCTCTTTTCATAATTTCACAAATTAATTATATGAACTACTGACCGATTTTAACCACGCCACTTCCGGTTTATTGTTGTCAGATTATTGTATAATTATTTGAGTATTTCCCAGCATGGTATGAGTGTAGTGTGGCGGACTCTTCTTTGCTGCAAAACCTTTAAGAAATAAAAAGCTCACTTACGTGAGGATCATCATCATCATCATTACAGCCCAAGTCCACTGCTGAACATAGGCCTCCCCCCAGCAACGCCACAAAGCACGGTACTGAACCACCTGCATCCTTCGACTTCCTGCATATCTTACCAGGTTGTCACTCCATCTAGTGAGGAGCGGCCTTACACTTCGCTTACCGGTACGAGGCTGCCACTCGAGAACCTTTCTTCGCCATCGGTTATCGGTTCTTCGAGCTATATGGCCGGCCCATTGCCACTTCAGCTTACTAATCCGTTGGGCTATGTCGGTCACTCTGGTTTATTTATTTATTTAACGTGAGGATGTATATAGGCAATTTTTTATATTACAGAAGCGCTCACGCTTTTATCATTCACATGGTAACACGAAAGATTGAGAGCCGAAACTGGTTGCAACAATTAAGTTCACTTTCGAATTGCAGAGCAATATAAAGAAAGTGTTTGTGGTCACTCCAAGTTTCCAACTAGTAACACTAGTGTCAAATAAAAATTTGCCCGCGCCTTGTAGAGGTTATCGGGTATTGTCTCAGCACACAATGGAAGAGTCCGAGTTTATGGGCTAACTTTCATTGCCCGATTTGGCGGTATATTTGCTCACCTACAGATTTATTTCACAATGTATTTGTAACTTATATTTTCTTAATTGTTCTTGGATTTGGTTGATTACAGATAAAATCAAAGCTGTGGTAATCAAGAGATAAATTTCATAGTACTGCCAGCACAAAAGGAAGTGTTTATTGCAACATGATTTAATGAAGATAAGTACTAATGTGTCACCAAATCAGCAGTGAAGGTAAGCTTTTTGATATGCACGATAGTGTATAATTGATAGAATTAGGCGTTGCTTTGTTATTTTTTTTTTTATTATGAATTACAAACGAGCACACGGTCGAACTGATGATGTTGGAGCGCATATACACCAACATCTATCCTCGATTAAGGTTCAAACTGTGTTGTCACTCCTGTGGACTCTACACTTATTATACAAAATACAGTAGTATTACTGTTTTTAACACTGGTATTCTGTGAAGGCGTCGTCTTTCTGCGGTTAAGCAGACCCATTCGTGCTACAACCATGGTATAGCTACCACATTAAAAATATTTCTTTACTTTTTTTCTAATTATAATCACGTGACTTAAATTAACTAATTTAATGGTACACCGCCACTTGACGGTAACTATACCGTCAAGTGGCGGTGAAGAACATCCACCAACTCATATCATCCCGTGGGTATCGTAATAGGCGACAGAGTTAAACTAATCAGGAGATGGAAAGCAGTGTCTTCTTAATAACGACTGAAAACATAAAACTGTGGTTCCCAACCCGATTGTCAAGCGTGGCAACTATCCCCCCTACGAGGCAATCTATCAGGGAGGCCTATGTTCAGCAGTGGACTTTAAGAGGTTAGAGTAAGTCAGCTCAAATTCTAATTTCGCCCCCACTTCCCCGCGCGTCGTATGCTATGTACCGAAATATTTGTAATCACTAATACTGTTAGTAGAAAGGTCGTTAGACACTTATTTCATTAGGTTTATCATATTTATGCCTGTTTCTTAAAGCCAAGCCAGCCGCTTCTTATTTTTATCACGGTTATTTCCCATTTTAATTTTACGTCGTACTGTTGCGTAATGTATATTCTGATCGTAAGCGACACAACTTCTCCCTTCAAAAGCCTAAGCCATACTAACGGAACGACGGGAATCAAGCTCAAGACGCCGATAGTTTAGGTAATTTATTTTTACAGTGAAAATAATGGTATTTTAAAATAAGTAAATAACATAAGCACTGCTTTATAGTTAGTTCAGTTAGTATGCAAAGTTTCATGATCTTATTTAAAGTATTTTATGAATAACAGCGGTTTATTGTTTATTTTGGAGGTAACTTTGGATTTTTTTTTCTATCGAGAAAATTTTACGAAATCGTGTTTTCGTCTAACATAATCACTAACATTAATCCTCAACATTACCATATATTTATTTCAAAATTAATGCTGCAATATTTTCGGCATAACGAAGGATCTTGCTAAGCCATTTGACATTATATTTCCCCTTAATAGGCTAAGCTAATTCATTAATTTTTATAGGTAACGGTAAATTAGTTAAGCTATAATGTTCCGTATTTTTAATAGCAAACAGCTTTAAGCGTTTATAAACGATAAATAAATTGAAACTATCAAACAATTGCATCATATTATAATTAAGTGCTTATCAAAAATGCTAGAAGTTTTTAAAAAGCCACGCTTGCCAAAACGTATGTACGACAGTTTGCGTCAAACGCACGCGTTCGCTTTACTAAATGTGTACCTTAATTGTCCTGATGACGTAGGATTTTAATTACAATACCAAATATAAATAACTATAGATACATAACGATTATTTTAAAGTCATCGCTGATTGCATATTATCGCGGCTTGATGATAATAATAATGTAATGTCATGATTAGTTGATTAGCCATCTGCGCTGGACGGGGTTATAGTGCACAACTGGGAGCGCAAAAATAGGTCCATATCACAGAAACTTTATTATTATATCTATGGTCCATATTCTAGCATTCTCAAAATCCGATGGGATGGCAACCCAATACGACCAGAAAGAGATCGGGCTTAGAACGGTCACGGGAGTGAAAAACCGCAAACTGTCCGACTCCGGGCTGCTAATGGGAAATTCTGGCCAGAAAAGCACAATAGCTATGTTTTGTCTTCAATAGAAGAATGGATTTTAACATTATCATTTTTTATGATTTTACCTAAACTAAGTAACTAAGAAGGTTCTTCGTTGAGAGGGTTTTTAAATATTCTATTCATAGGGATTATAATAATAGAGACTCGTAAGTTTATTTCACACTTGAAAATTTAGATCTTTATACACAATAAAAAATTTCCTATCAATTCTAAATCGGTAATACTACACATATATTTTTACTTAGGTAGGCCCACGCTCCCACAGAATACCAGCATAAAATAGCAGCTGAATGCTGTTGTTATTCGTATAGTCAGTGTAGAAAACCAGAGATCTTTTTTACTGGAAACGAAGTATTCCATCATAGTCCTATCCATATGTAATGGGTCGCAACATCCACTTAACATAAGGTAGACTTTGTGCTCGTATGTCACACTGATTCTATAGAAAAAAATAACATAATAATATTATTAATATTCTATAATATATGTTATTATTATTATAATAATATTTTTTATGGCAAGTTTAAATAATAGATTACGTGTCATTTTTTGCGGTGCTTTATAACACATTTGGCTATTTGAGCGCCACTAAGTGCATGTCAACCTTTCAATCACTTTTGTCCATCAATCCGTGCACTGATTATAGTCACCTGATAATTCTCGAAGTCCAATTTCACTCGTGATAACATTTGACTACAGCGACATCTATCAGATATAGGTTTTTACATTTGAGACACATAGATCAGAAGCCCCACAAATAATGTTAATGACATTGGTAATAGTTGACATCAGCTGGTATTCGAAATGATCTGCCACGTCTGAATAGATAAGTATCGTCATTATCGGCTATCACTATAGCCCCTCACGAATTTCCTGACGTACACAGGCTTCCTCCATGGATTTTGAACATCATTGTGGGGGTAAACAACATACAATAATTTCTGCATATATATCAGTGAAAAGGAAAAGGAACTACGGAATTCGAAAGGAACTGTGTGGATTGTCTGTAAAGAGGAAGATCCTACGAGTGCATTAGATCTTCCTCCAATCACTATATCTTCCTGTATCACGATAATTTATCTCTTTAGATCGGGAAGATATGAATGAGCGCGTAATTTAAGCGTTAATATATAATACGTAGGTGTCAGGTTTATGTCTATATGTTTTTCTTTTATTTATAAAACTGGCCATTTTATTGTAAAATCAGATTTCTAATTTTTATAATAACGGATTTATGAAAAAAGCAGCACATAGGAACATGGCAGTGTAAAAAATTTTTGCTCAAGTTTTTTTACCCTGGGGGAAAACAGAGCAGTAAGTTTGTATGGACTAAATGCCGCCTGGATATCCTCTTATTCGATAGATCGGACTTAGATTGCTGTGACAGAGTACTAATAAGCAATAACAAAATAACCAGGAACTAACTAACTTTTTATAGTTGATAGCCACGACTAGCATTCGAAGTGAGATCTCGTAGGTTTTAGCCATATAGGTACTTGGGCTACCAAGGTTGGTGAACTAATTTAGAATAGGATGTAATACGTAATTAGAGTATTCTTAATTTTTTTTAGATTGAATGTCTGTTAAATCATTTTTAAAAATATTAAAATCTAACAGTAGATTTAAAGAAGGATGATTTTTATAATAAATAGGGAAAAAAATGCAAGAACCTATGTGCGTTGTGACTCCTAAAAGCTAAGATAGAATACCTTGTTTACAATAAAAAGGATTTCCGGTTCTCTACACCCACCATATGAAACAGCAGCATTAAGCTGGTATTTCACTATGGTATACTGTGAGAGCGTGGACCTTCCCTGGTCGAGCCGACCCATTCGTGCCACTACTAAAATATGGCTATAACATTGCTTTGTGTGACATGGATTAAAATAGGCGTGGTTTCGGCATACAACGATTTTTGAGCAATTATTTACAAAAGGGTTAGCACTTAATAAGCACTTAATTAGGGTTAGCACTTAATAATTCAAGCAAACTACGGGACTTGTCACAAACGAGTGACAAGTCTGAATAAATTAATCGTTAATCTTTGACAGCGTATTCACGTCGCGTGGCTTGCGCACATCCTGTTTGCATGCGTTCAGTCTGCTTAAGACTAACCAGTTAACCTAGACCCACACCCGCTTACTGGTCACTAAACTAGTTAAATTGGTTACAGACCATCTTAAATAAGTAATGCTTAGAAGGGGATTGCAACTGTAAGTGTTGTAATTTTCTGCATTGTGATTTCAACTTTAATAAAAGTGAAATAAGTTTGCAAGTCATGTGACGTGTTGATGAGGATAAATTGAATGGATTAGGGTGTTTGCCATAGTTGCTATTTCGTGTCGGAAGCTAAGCGCGATAGTAGTCCCTCCAAACAATTTATGTCAAAAATCAAGCACGTTCGGACTCTGTAATAACCCGACCCTCTTTATTATAATAATTCATATACGCGTTTTAGAAGGGTACAAGTTATAAGTTATAAGCCAACTCATTCTGTTAGTATAATTGTAACTATATTTATATTAAGTTTTTGTCGTGTTAACAAGTTAACTATTTAGAAATGCATTGAATGAAATCTGTAAGTGGTAGACCCATGCTGCAAATATATGAGTAGTATAGTTGTAGGTTGTAGCACGAATGGGTCGGCTCGATCGAGGAAGTACCACGCTCTCACAGAATACCAGCGTGAAATAGTAGCTTAATGCTGCTGTGTTTCGTATGGTGAGTGTAGAGAACCGGAGACCCTTTTTACTGGAAACGAGGCATTCCATCTTAGTCCTCACGGGTGACAAAGCATCTGCATTTTGATTCGTAATCGAAGATAGATGTAGATGTCTATGGGTCACAGCAACTACTTATCATCAGGTGGAGTGTGTACTCGTTTGTCACTATATCCTATATATAAAAAACTGAGGATATCCGCAGTAGAACCAGAACGACCGACATAGCCCAACGGATTAGTAAGCAGAAGTGGCAATGGGCCGGCCATATAGCTCGAAGAACCGACAACCGATGGGGAAAAGAGGTACTCCAGTGACAGCCTCGTGCCGGTAGGAGTAGTGTAGGGTGACACCCACTGGAGTGCCGACCTGGTAAGACGTTGATAGATGCAGCTGGCTCAGGACCGTGCTTTGTGGCATTCCTTGGGGAGGCCTATGTTCAGCAGTGGACTTGTGAAGCGCTGTAATGATGATGAAGAATGATGATGGAACAGCATAGTAAGATAATTCATTGGGATTAGATGGGGTAGAGAATTGCGTGTCCTTCCGGGTAGTATAGGGTTAGAAGGCAGAAAGCTGATTGTAAGAAACGACAAAAGGAAGAAAAAAAAAGAGGAAAAAAAAAAAGAAGAGGGGGGGGAGGGAGAAGAAAAAAGAGAAGAAAGAAAAAAAAAAAAAAAAAGGGGGGGGAGGGAGGAAAAAAAAAAAAGGGGATGAAGTAAAAAAAAAAAAAAGGGGGGGAAAAAAAAAAAAAAGGGAAGAAAACCCAAAAAAAAAAAAAAGCAAACAGGAGATAAAAAAAAAAAAGGGGAAGAAAAAAAAAAAAGAAGGGGAAAAAAAAAAAAAAAGGGGGGGAAAAAAAAAAAAAAAAAAAAGGGGGGGAAAAAAAAAAAAGGGGGGTGGACAGACAAAAAAAAAAAGGAGAGGAAGAAAAAAAAAAAAAGGAAGAGGGAAAAAAAAAAAAAAAAAAGGGGGAAAAAGGCCGAAAAAGGAGACGCGAAAAGGAGGCGGCGCAAACAGGGGCGCAAAGGGGCCGCCAAAGAGGGCCACAGGAGATGACAGCTGCATCTTCCTGATATCAACTCAAAATATCAGAAATTGCGCTTGCCAACCCGTATACCTAGTGTGGCAACTATGGCATATATCCTCCTGGATGCAATGACACAAAATATGAGGCAATCTATGGGGGTACTTCTTACTCTTTAAACCAGGACACTTGTAGTCATATGTATACGTATGTACGTAAATATATATATTTAAATTTTTTTTATAGAATAAGGGTGACAAAATAGCATACAGTCCACCTGCTGATAAGTGGATGCTGTGGCCCATAGACATCTACATATATCCTCGATTAACAGTCAAAACGCAGATGCGTTGTCACCCCTGATGACTAAGATGGAATACCTCGTTTCCAATACAAAAGAGTCTCCGGTTCTCTACACTCACCAAACGATACGTAGCAGTATTAAGCTGCTATTTTACGCTGGTATTCTGTGAGAGCGTGGTCCTTCCCCAGTTGAGACGACTATTCGTGCTACAACCATAATATAGGTGCAGCGTGGTCCTACCACGTTTAATTTTAGTTTGCAGTTTTAGTTTGCAGAGTAAGAAAGCTAAAGTAATTGTGTAATTACAAGTATTAAAATATAATTAGTCCTCAGGTAGTATCTGTTACACTTATAGGTAATATAACAAAATTCCATAGACCTATATTTATAATAATACAGGTACAATTTATCATCTACTTGTCTATGGATTACAGCATCCATTTACCATCAGATGAATAAACGATATATAATTTTATATAATAGAATCAGGAACACAATTAAATTCAAAAACGTTTTTCCAAAGTTTTATGACTCAAAATTATTTTTATTGCACATCCAAGTAAGTAATCAAAATAACAAAATAGGTCTTGGACAATGTCTGCTGCAAAATAAGATCGTTTTTATCGAGACATCAACGTGATAAACGTAATTAATCGTTTCACCCACGAAACAATCGATTAAAAACCACCAGCCATATTTTCATTAAGCCAACTTAAAATATGACACCGTCATTATATTCGCTTTAAGCAGTCTTAACAGCCGAATCACAATTTATCACGAACTGTAGCAAAGGCCTTGTCTTTACGTAAAAGTCTCATTCACCTTTAGCACCTGTAATTACAATTATCGACCCTAATGATCACGGTATAAAGGCTTAATTGCACCTTAAAATTTTTATTGTCAGCCTCTAATTGACAATTTTACATATATATGGAGAGTTACGCATCCCTTTCGAGATGCGAAATGTTCGGCGGTTGAGTCAGAATTACATACGACGCATTTTTTTGATTTATAGGGCCGCTTTGTATACTTTTTAACGAGGGAACGGTTTCGGTTTAATAAAAATTGCATTATGATTTTAATTATAGCGCCAATTGTATAGCAAAAAGTCGAAAGCAGTTTAAGGATTGTTTATTGAGGCTTGGTCCCCTTTCGAGACATAGCAGACATACCCTCAGAGATTGCAAGTAATAATTTTAATTTATTATATTATTACGCAATATGTATGATGTATGAGTAAAGTAAAAGTGAAGTTACAGTCTTTATACGTCCCACTGCTGGGCACAGGCCTCCCCTCATTTCTGAGAGGGTTTCAGGGCAAGGAAGTGTTCGCCGCGCTGCCCCAATGCGTGTTGACGAACTTTACATATCCTCGAAATAATTTTTTTCTTATTCCTCAGACATACAGGTTTCCTCACGATGTTTTCCTTCACCGCCGAGCACGTGGTAAATCAGCACTTAAAATTGCAATTAACAATTCCATTGGTGCCGGCGGGGATCGAACCCGGGTTACTCGCGTTCTGTTGTATTTACAGCGAGCGTTAACCATCTGAGCTACCACGGCTCACATGATGTATGAGTATGATGGTATTTTATGAAGAACTAGCTCTTTTTTTATAAAACAAGTGACACACGAACTTGAAGTCCATCTGATGATAAGTGGCTACTGCAGTCCATGGTGTTCTGTAGCCAACTTCAAACAAGGAATATTGTCAGCTCTGAGGATTAAGATCTGAGGATTAAGATCGAGGATCAAGAAGAAGAGGATGAACGTCTCATTGCCTGTAATTATATTAGATCTCTATAACCTTCAGACCGAAACTCAGCAGCACTGCTATTGTCAGAAACAAGTTTATATAGTTGTTTTGTGTTGGTGGGTAAGTACCTATCCTGACAGACTCCCAGGCAGAACCTACCGCTACCGCTGCAGCCGAGGTGGAGTCGCGGAGGAAGAGGAGTGTTGGTATGGCGATGCGCCACTCGCCCTATCCTTCGCGACTCAAACGGGGCCGCACCGTTGATGCGGTGGTGGTGGGGCTGCGGGGGGAGAGGATTGTCGGTATTGCGAGGCGCCGCTCTCCCTACCCTCCGCAGCCGAATCTTGGTTGGCGGCGGAGCCATAGACCAGATCCGCCGCTGGGGTCGGGAAGGCTAGTACTTCTAAGTGCTCGTTTTTCCTGGCCCCATGGCCTTTGTGCATCGGACGCGGGGGCGTCTATTGCACAGACGTAGTTGGAGGCCGTGGAGAAAGGCGCGCCATGTGTTCTGGCGCGCCTTACCTGGGAAGGAGAACGGGGAGGGAATTTTCCTCTCCCGAGGAGGTGCTGCCATGGGGCGGCAGGCGCTAGTAGGGCCGCGGATGTGTGCGAAAGCGTTCCCGTAGCCCTGCCAATATGCGACAAAGGTGGAACACCATGGGGTTTTAGTCGGTGCGAGTCCGACATAACCCGTCCTTGCCCCCGCGAGGCGGGTATGCGTAGGCATTTCCCCATGCAAAAAAAAAAAAAAAAGGCAGAAAATAATTCCTTCTACCTAGTAAGCTAAGGAAAATAGCGCTAGTAGACTGATTTTGATCTTCGCCAGCATCTATGAAATTTTCAATTCAACACTTGCCACGTAAGCGGCGGTGATGGAAAACTTTGTGCAAAAATGGGAACTAATAAAAGAAATTTTAAAAAATTTAGTGGACAAGTGAAATTCGCCAACAAAATTTGAAGCAGTATAGTGGACTCTTCAAGACCTAAAAAACCTATTAAAAATGAGATGGAGGATGAGGAAACCTTTTAAAACGTTTTGTTTTTATTTATTTTTTAACCATTTTAATGATTGTATAGAATAGAATAGAATACTTTTTATTCAATATAGATTACGTGTAATTCTTATTGAAAGTCATTTTTTAATTTACCACTGGTTCGTAAAAAACCTCTGTCCTGGGAAGAACCAGCAAGAAACCCAGCGGGACTTTTTTAAATAAATTTTACAATGTGAATAGTTACAAAATATTCACAAAATTTATTTTAGAAACATCTTGGAAGCAACAACCTCATTCCCAGAGTTTATTATCAATATAAATAAAGATACAATAAATTATTAAAATTAATTATTATCATCAATTATGATTTTAATAAATTGTATTTATTAAAATAATAATTTATTTTATAAACATTGATATTTATACTTTATTAGAAAATTATAATAAAAAAGAATTAAAACTAAAAAATTAAATTATCATTCCGTCCTCAAACCCGTGATGATTAAAGATAATGATACATTATATTTTGTTAATCCAATGATTATTTTTAAATAACCGCAGCACAAAAAATATCTTCTCGCAAAATTACATCAGTTATTTATGTTGAAAATGCTAAAACACGCCAGTAATTCACACACCACTTTGGTCACACGTAATGCCGAGTCAATCAAGAATCAATCAGCGGCTTCGTTCCTCGCGAGTTTTAATATCATATTCATAATTTTCGGCAGTAATAAACATATCTTACCGCAACGGAAACGTAGGTTCCATTAAGCTCTTCGAAAAGTTAATTTAAGGACAAGTTGAGGTCGGAACCGATTAAGAATTTTCAGGAAATGAACTGATCAAAATGGCAATAAGAATTAAGGTAATTAAAGTTTTTTTTAATACGTAGGTATATCATGCGTGTAATTATTGCAGAGAAGTGCATGGGGAAATATTCAATATACTTTTGCAATAGTGTTTAAATTTAATTAAATATATAATATTTAATCCGCAAAAAGTTAAAAAACTTTATTTAACTAAGTTTGTATAAAAAGGGTTATTATAATATAAAGGAATTTATGGATGATAATATCCACTGGAAAAGGTGATCGCTACCAAGCTATTTCTAATTTGTTTTACGTTGTTAATTGTGTAGGATGTTTTTTTTAAAGTCCGGCTCGGTTTCTTGCCGTTTCTTCCCAGAACAGAGGTTTTTTTCAACACGGTGGTAAATTAAAAAAAAAATGCCTTTCAATAAGTATTATTTATAATCTATATTGTATAAAAACTTTCTGTTTCTGTATTGATTAAGATAAATTATATTTGATACATTAAATATTTTTATTGTAATTTATCGCTTACAAAATGCACAACAGAAAAAATTAAGTTACGCCCTATTATACATCCCACAACTAGGCCTAAGCGTAGTTCTATTCTCTTATTTTTGAGAGGGAAAGTGGTAATAAAGATTGACTTGAACCATATTTAAACTATGAGTTTTGAAAATGGATTTCATAGTTCGCTTGTTAATTAAAAAAATGCGCGTAATAAGGCACGCGAAAAAAATAAGAGAGTTGTTGTCAAAAATAGTGATTCCGCAATTGGCATTTTTAAGGTGATCAGAGACAACATACACAATTTCATACACAGAGATGACATAGAACTTTTTTTTATAAAAGATGCTAACAGAAACATAATATTTAGTTTATTAATTCAACATGAGTAAAACTTACTTGTTTTAAAACTAAATATTGAGAACATCACATACATATCTTAAATTAAATCCGCACAAAACAAACGACATTCTAAATATTAATTCTAATACTAAAAACCTTAAAAATAATAATAACTAAAATATATTATTAAAAAGGAAGCCCTTTAGGCAAGGTTCCGAAGATACTGGCAGCGTTTCCCCTTTGAATAGCTAGACTAATTCTTTGTCCGAGGTAGCTGCCAGCTCTTCGGTTTCCTATGACGTCGATTAAACTTTTTGCTATTTCCTTAAAAAGCCTCATAGCGTTAGCACCACACTGGCCAAGCGTCTCGACACCGAATGGGACAAAAACATATTCGGAGCCTAGACCTCCGTATTTGCATGCTTTACCTTTTTCAGCCGTTCACAAGCCGCACTCAGTTGTTGGTTACATGTAGATGGGAAGGGGCCAGCGTGTCTGAACAGGTTGCATCCCATACCAGCGCCCGGCCCATCTTCCATGGAATCAAACTCATACCGTGCGGTCTCTTGCCATCGTCTCTTACAATACCAGACGGCTCAAGTAGACTTGGCACTAGAATATATCACTACAAATTATATATCTAAATACTATTATTGTTTTGTCATATACAGAACTGTCTTCCACAACAATATCAATCATTTGTCGGTATATATACCAATTGAATGTCAAGGAAGTGTGACAGTTGACAGCTGTCAAATCACATATAAAAAATATGAAAAATGCTTGTCACTTCAGCATTACTTATATTATTGCCATAAAAAATAGGACTAGCGTTTATTATTCACAAAAATAGTTTAAGTGGATTGTCATATTCGCGATCACACATCGCATTTTTTTAACCACCGAATAAAAAAAATACTAGCAATGATATTCACGTTACTAATATTCCCTAACCACTTCTGGTAAACTTAAAAGGTTTGTGTTAGGAGTAGTTCACTCACGAACTTTTGAGTTTTCAGTCCGCACCCTGCCATTAGGCTACCGTCGCTTTAAAAAAGTGCTAGAGCGTCAGAAAGAGCCAACTGTCGAATTGAATACCGAATGTGCCGGAATCGTTTCCGGGACACCTGAGGTTCATCTGAGTGAGATTAAGAGATTAGAGGCAGCTAAACACGTTATCGTTTGAGCCACATGCAAGTTTGACTAACGACGCAAAAGCAAGTTTTATCATACACTATTCCGATCACAGAAATCGAAACAATAATGGGTTTTTTTTTTTTTTGTGATGTTGTTGTGGTGGGGGGGGTTGGGGTTAAGTGGATTGGGATTGGAAAAATTAAAAAAAAAAAAATTTTATTTATTTTTTTGTGTTTGGTGGGGTGGGTGGGGGGGGGGGGGGGGGGGGGGGGGGTTTTTTTTGTTTCTGTGTTCCTGGTGGTGTGTTGGGGATTAGAAGGGGGAAATGAAAAAAAAAAAAAAAAATTTTTTTTTTTGTGTTTTCGGTTCTTCGGGGCCTGGTTTAAGGGAGTTTAGAAGGGTGTGTGTTAAAAAAATTTTTTTTTTTTTTTTTTTCCTGTTATTCGGGGGGGGGGGGGGGGAGGGGGGGGGTAAAAAAAATTTTTTTTTTTCCGGTTTTTCTTGCGTTTGGATGTTAAATAAAAATTTTTTTTGTTTCCGATGATATGACTATGGTTTAAATCAATTATTTAGATTTATGTGATTCTGATGATATCCCGGACGTCAGTCTAAATGAGATTAGAATGGTTTTTTTCTATCCAGACCTTAAAAACGGCAAGTTCCCAGGCGAGGATGGAATTACAGCTGAGCTTTTGAAAGCGGGTATAAAAACGATACTTAAAGTCCTTCAGAGGCTCTTCAATTCCGTCCTTCATGTTGGCACTACTCTGGAGGTATGGAGCAGAAGTGCGGTGGTCTGCTTCTTCAAGAAAAGTAACATCGCTGTCTTGAAGAACTACAGACCGATTACCTGATTCTGAGCCATGTCTACGTGCTGTTTTCGAGAGTCATTACGGATCGTCTCGAACGCAGAGTCGACGAGTTCCAGCCTCTCTAACAATCCGGTTCCCGAAAAGGCTTTAGCACTTGTTGCTGAAGTCGTTGTAAATACGTAATTAGCTGGGATTTTTAAAAATTATAATTTTTAATTCATTTGGGACCCTTCTTACGACCCACTTAAGTATCGGATTTGGGTCGTGTCCTGTGTTTATTGAGGATATGACTGTGGTATACTACTGGAATACATGAAGAGAAATTACTTAATGTTAGCGTTGAATACAGTTCAGTTCAGTTCAGTTCAGACAGATAGCAATAATTAATCATACCTACATATCAATCTGTTGGTAATAACTAGGAATTAAAATTTAAAATTTAATAACGATAGCAGCTCGAAAATAAACCCTAAATGATGCGGAGTACTTTAATCTTTATAGAAGTTTATAAAGCCCACAAATTTTTTACGTGGTAGAGCCATGGTGCAGCTATATTTATATGGTTGCAGCACGAATGGGTCGGTTTGACCGGGGAAAGACAACGCTCTCATAGAATACCAGCGTAAAATAGCAATTAAATGCTGCTTTGTTTCGTATTGTAAGTGTAGAGAATTGCAAACAATTTTTACTGAAAACAAGGCATTCCATCTTAGTAATTGGGAATAGATGTAGATGTTTATGGGTCACGGCATCCACTTACACAACAAAAAACAAACAACGACAAGGCAGTGAATTGTCACAAACTGAATGAAGAAGGTGTTACTTACGAAATAAATGATGAAAGAAGGAAGCAATTAATTAACCAGGGAATGAAAAGTAACACACGAAACTCTTGAGATTGAGAGATTAGGACTCGAGTGTATCAAATCGATATCGGCCAGGAAAATAACTAACGTCGCATAAATGCTTATCGGTGACGACGCGATAAAATACCCACATATCGAATATAAATTTACTTCGCTCACAAACAGCATAACAAAACTGCGCTTAAATCAATTCGTCAAAACCTTCCGCCAATACAAACGCTAAATAAAAAAAGGTTACAATGAAATCTCGACGTGATCTGTGATCGGCGGTTGAATAAGTTCCATTATGATGTCATGTAGAGCGCTTTCATGTCCTTGTCAGGACACCGATATTGGCTGCTTCGATAAATTAGTAATATTTTTGGTTTATATCTACCTTATAATATAATATTTGAAAATTTATAGAAGTTAGGATTTTTTTATGTATATTTAAGGATATATTAGAGAAACTTAAATATCTCCGACCTGTGTTAGACCTTTTCGAAAGTTATAGAAAGTTTAATGCACAGATATTTTCCTTAGTAAGATTCATTTTCATACGTGACCTGACAGATTCAAAATGACTCTGTAACTAAACTATAGCATTAATCCTCATAGTTTCAATGGTTTTGAGATTCAGACATTAAACAAATTATTTAAAAAAAATGGAAATATGTAAACGACAGAACTTAAAAGTTATGCCTCGCATATATTCTGTTAGAGATTGTCTTATTATATATCATTTAATAAAACTACTACATCTGAAAGTCAATCATCACATCATAAATAATTTTTATTTTAAATAAAATTATTTTTATCGCATTTAATCATACATATTCATAGTATAGTATAAACATAAATTTAAAACATTATTATATATAACCCCAAAATTATATTAAAACAAATTCTAAATAGCAACAATTTCTATTGCTGATTCTAAACGGCAACAATATTCATTCGAATTATGAACTTCGTACGATAAAAAGCATTTACTGTTTATTTTCAGCTTCTAAACAATTTATCAACACTTTTATGACGCTAATTAGAGATTACCGTCGTGTTCGATTCTACATTTATTAATACAAATGTCAACATTGCCAGTAACTACCAATCGTTCAGAATATAGTCACGTTCAAGTCTGCGCCTAAGAAATTTATGGAGGAATTCAAATCGATACATAATACGTTGCGGGACGTGAATGGAAATATATTTCATACACCAACTTGATATTCTTTACCTGTGTGTCTATGATAATTCATAGCGTTTGTAAAGGAATCCTTATACGATAATCTGCAGCTATAAGGGATGCCAAAAACCTGGAATAACTATTAGTAAATTTAGGGTTCTTGGATCGGTAGCTTAAAACCTATACTAGAATTGGAACCGTACCGAAAGATGGGACCTTTATTTGAACTTAAATGATAGTAACGAAATTTTTAATCGGTTTACAATGTCACCCTGTCTTCAATCTAAAAAATTAATTAAATCATTTCCATTAAACTATTGATAATTTATACTCATTTAAATAAATAAAAAAAAAACTAGAATGTAGTAGTTCTAAATTCTTTAATTTATCGACGATATTTTACAAAGAAAAGAAGTATTTTACTGTTTTAACTATAATCAATTATTAAGTAAAAGTTTTTATTTTAAAAATACATTATATTTTTAAGCATATTAATTTATTTTCAATATTTATTGAAGAAGATCTCTTATAAGAAAATAGGCAAAGAGCGGTCTTAATGCCTATAGAGTATAGAAATTGTCTGCATTTATAAAATATCATAACCAATCGATTTTCGCAGCAAAACTATGTCTAACGAGAAATTTGCGAGAATAACGAGTCAAAAATATAATCTTTACAAGTACGGAAGAGAAGCGGAGTCCATTCCTGTTAGAGCCATCCAAATCCTACAGTATAATCGAGCCGTATATTTGTCCAAACGGAATTCAAATGACCTGAAATTTGTAAACCACGTCGTTGTGACCCATCCGACCCGTATTGCGATGTAAGTAATGACCACGTCTAACGGTCGGTACGCCGTATTCGAATTCGCGCCACGGGAGCCGTGAGAATAGGATGCTATCGCGAAACGATGGTTGGTTCGCGTACGGCCTGCTGATTTCGGAATGTCATTTTCTATGCATGATTCATACGGCTATCATAAGTTTCATTTAGATATTTAGCCAACTGCCCCAGAATTAGGATAGGTAATATTTTTCGAAGGTATGTATGTATATGTATGTTAATTTCTTGTCACGCTCTGTATCTGTATCGTTAGAATCGCCTTAGTTTTAAAAGTGATATACGATATAAATCTTTTTTTTTTCAGTAAATAATTTTAACAAGTTGGGTTTTTGTAATTATTGTTTTAACCTTTGTAGTTGTTCATGGGTGGCGGTAGTAATTTACCATCAGGTGAGCCGCATGCTCGTTTGCCCCCTCTTCTATAAAAAAAAACTTTGGACTTGTTATCAACGGAAACTTAGAGGCATTAAATAGAGATACATTGTTACTGCTCGAGGCTTAGGCCTTCACCTATAAATATGTTTTTTTTTTTGTAGGACGGGATGACAAACGAGCACACAGTCCACCTGATGGTAAGTGGTTGCTGTGGCCCATAGACATCTACATCTATCCTCGATTATGAATCAAAATGCAGATGCGTTGTCACCCGTGATGACCAAGACGGAATGCCTCGTCCCCAGTAAAAGGGTGTCCGGCTCTCTACACTCATCATACGAAACACAGCAGCATTAAGCTACTATTATACGCTGATATTCTGTGAGAGCGTGGTCCTTCCCCGGTCGAGCCGACCCATTCGTGCTACAACTACACTACCAATAAAATTGCAGCATGGCTCTACCACGTACAATACCATAAAATATGTACCATTGTATTCGCTACTTTATATTGGAAAGTAATAATATAATAATGATATTCCACAACTATCACACAACGCCATCTAGTCCCAAGCTAAGCAGAGCTTGTGTTATGGGTACTAGACAACTGATAACATACTTATATATTTATAAATACATAAATATTATAGATAAATTACACCCAGACACAGAATAAATGATCGTGCTCATCACACAAGCATTTGTCCTGGGTGGGAATCGAACCCACGACCTCCGGCATAGCAGTCAGGGTCACTAACCACTAGACCAACAGGCCTGTCAAATAACAATAATATATGTCACTTTTATGATAGTTATTAATAAAATTATATCGCTTCTCCGCTGCAAAAATACTTTCTCAAAAATTAGACCAATGTCTAGAATCGTGATGCCAGTGATGACATATGGAACTGAGACGTGGTCCATCACTGCTGGCCGTATGAGAACGCTCAAAGTCGCAGTCAGCGAGACTAGATGGAGTGACGACCTGGTAAGACATGCAGGAAGTCGATGGATGCAGGTGGCTCAGGACCGTGCTTTGTGGCATACCTTGGGGGAGGTCTATGTTCAGCAGTGGACTTGTGAAGGGCTGTAATGATGATGATGATGATGATGAATGTCTAGAAGCAAGCTGCTACTTTTCTCACTTTTAATTACTTAATTTATTAGCAGGCAGGCAGTTTAGACAACTGATAATGCCTGTATCCTTTGTGTGTCCACTAGTTACTCCATTTGCAGTTCAGAAAATGGTTATCTAACCTATTTTAGAATTGGTTCACATTTTGGGCTAAGACTACGTTCTGTGGCAGTTTACTACTGGCTACACGGTTACATAAATAAAGTGCTAAAGATGGTGGCCCATGAGGTGAGTGTTTTCATTACGAGTAATGTCCTCCAGACCGAATTTCGATCACGGCGGCCTGCCTCAAAGGAGACTAGCCGTCGACGCAGGACAGGATTATAGTGCTCAAGTGTATGCGCAAGCACAGGCGCACTCTCTGTTCCCTCACTCCCATAATCCGATGGGACGGTAAACCGACACGACAGGAGAGAAGTTCAGGCGCAGGACCAATGGCTTTACATGCTTTCCAAGGTACGGGTATGACACACCACAACTTCCTGACTCTGGGCATCTACTAAGAATTTCTTGACGGAAAAACTCAATAATCGTTTTTGTTTGGCCCAACCCGTGGTTGGAACCCAGGACCTCATGATCAGCAGTCGCACTACCACAACTACTACACCGATGTGGCAGTCATTACGAATAAACAATTGGTCAAACTCTTCATCTGCCGTTTCAATAGCCGTTGTACTTTAGTGAAGCTACGCTGAATATGGAAATATATTTTGATTTTCTGTGGTACCAAAACATTACCTTATTAAGCAAACGCAATATACTGATGTGCAAAAAAAAAACAGAGATAAAAAATAACTTTAAAGAATAAGGTGTGGAGTGAAGAAAGTGAGGCATTACATCTTATTCCTCAGAGAGGAAGAGCAGAAGGAGTTTTCTTCCGCGTACAATCTCTCTGTGGAATAGTTTACCACCGGCGATTTTTCCGGACCGATACAACCTGGGTACCTTCAAGAAAAGAGCTTACTCCTTTCTAAAGGGCCGGCAACGCACCTGCAATTCCCCTGGTGTTGCGATTGATCATGGGCAGCGGTAGTCACTTAACATCAGGTGAGCCGCATGCTCGTTTACCCCCTCTTCTATAAAAATAAGATGACAACGCATCGTTCTTTGTTTGAACTTGCCTGCAGGTGTCTATGTAGTGCAATACCACTTACCATCAGTTGAACTGTAAGTTAAACCTTCTTATAAATAAAAAGATAACTTCGTCCAATGAGCAGAGCAAAGCGAGACATATTATACGAGTATCAAGTAACATTTATATTTGTACAGATCTCACGTATTAGACGATATAAAATTCTAGCTAATATTCCATTCAAAGTCACAGAATTATGAAAGAAACATTACTGAAGGAAGGTCACAACGAATCCAAGTGACCTTGCCGTCCCTGATCGGTATCTATCAATACGTGGCAATTATGAGTCTTGGAGGCGCGAGGGCGGAGGCGCCATCGCAGGTTGCCGCTTAAAGGAGCCGAGTTGCAATCGATTGACTAATAGAATAATTATTGTATATTGCTTGTTTATAGCAATCGTTTACACAAAGCAATAAATTATCTATTTTTCATTCCTATTAATTTATTGATAAAATATAAACTTACAGTATAATATACAACCAAATTACTTATATCTATACTAAACATATAATATAACATACGCAAAAAAAATCACCGATAGTTAAATATTTACATACAAAATGTATATGATTGTACAGCCAGTGCGTGTTGCCAGTAACGACTTATTTCTAGATGGAGTGACGACCTGGTAAGCAATGCAGGTGGCTCAGGACCGTGCTGTACAGATGCGGACTTTAATGGGATGTAACTGTTTTGTATTGAACTCATTTTACTTAACATTGAACAAAACTAATTTTATGGATTTTATGGCGTTAACTTTAACTTATTTTACTTATTTTTCACTCACCACCATCAATTACAGTTAGCCACAATGAAAAATCTTTGTTTCAGAGAAGACAAGGGATCTGTGACAGAAAACAGCTTGCCGTCAAGCCTTAGCACTTCAAGCAAGTTTTGTAAAATACTTAGGATCCCGCGTCTATGTCACAGTAACACAGTAAAACCGTACACAGTTGAGAGTGTGTATACGTAGGAGGAGTCACAGAGAAGATTGGCTAAATCTTGAAGCGTACTTCCATAAAAATCTGCTACAATCTGCGGTAGATTAGTCAATTTTTATCGTCCGTCAAGTGTAACATTTCTCTACTAGATGCAGAAGTGTACAAGCTTCATTGTGATGGTGGTATCTCATAAATAGGGCAACAAAATGACAAGATCGATAAAAACTCGCGTTAAAGAAAAAAAAGCTGGCGTGAAGCACCGACGCTTCGAGAAGCCTGCAGTCTGTGAACATGTTCAAGAGCCCCCCCCCCCACCCGATTTAACAGATTAGATAATCCACAAACCCTCGCTAAGGAACACCGATTCCTACTAAGGAAGAACCGCGAGACCGCGATTAATAGTCAAAATGCATATGCCATATCACCCCTAAAGACTAAGATGTAAGATGTGATGAAAATAAATGCCTCATTTCTAGTAAAAAGTTTCTCTACACTCACCATACGAAACATAGCAGCATTAAGATGCTATTTTACGCTTGTATTCTACGTGGTTCTTCCGCGGTTGAGCCAACCCATTCGTGCTACAAAATAATAAAGCTCTACTACCATAATGGCTCTACCACGTAAAAGATATTCTCGAACAAGTACTTCAACCTTTTGAAGTTCTTAACAGAATTTTTTTGATACCAACGGTTAGGGTGATTCAGAAGAGTTTAAACTAAATAATAAAGAAGGAATTAAATAAAACATTGTTAGATTTTGGAATAAGAATCTTAAAATGTACGTTTTTATACTTATACGATATTTTATGCAAAATGTTATTATACAGCAATGGGGTTCGAAAAAGTTAGCACGTGGAGTAACCAGCCTGAAACTACTAAACTGATGTCGAAATACAGTACCTGAGTGTGGCAACTGTGTGCGTGCTAATTCTCGATATCTCGACTTGGAAACTATATAAGAAAAATATTCCATTCCACACACACTCCGTACCATTCTTTCCCATTATTCAATTGGTAGAGGGAATTTAGTCTCCAAGGTGTGAGCCATCACTGGAAGTCAACGTTGTAATTTTATCGCAATATCATCACGACTGATGACTTTTTAGGGATGACTTACGACGTACAATAAACTAAACGACAATAGGGGACAAAATTGTGTTT
Source organism: Parnassius apollo (assembly GCA_907164705.1). Classification (NCBI taxonomy): domain Eukaryota; kingdom Metazoa; phylum Arthropoda; class Insecta; order Lepidoptera; family Papilionidae; genus Parnassius; species Parnassius apollo. The sequence continues at coordinate 7,958,777 of CAJQZP010001449.1, read as the reverse complement.
CTATCTTTCTCTACTATAATTTCTAACCACTAATATGAATATACTGTAATAATAATAATAATCCTCACACAGCCCTTCACAATTTAGTTGCGAACATAAGACTCTTACAAGAAATGCCTCAAAACACGATCCTGAGCCACGGGCTTCCATCGACTACATCGTCATGTCTTGCAGGATGTCACTTAGAACAACTTAGAAGAAGTCCTACACATTTAGAAGCGGCCATCAACAATCATTTATAATTTTCAAGAATAACAGAAAAAAACATGTAAATAAACCAACTAACCGGCTGAGAAAATAATCCTTTATTTATTCAAATAGTTTTGAGTTCCAACATGAAAAGTGTAATAAGCTCTCTCATATCATTCATATGTATTCTAAAAAAAGCTTTTTTTTGCTTTTGAAAAGCTATGATACGCCTAGCACGTAATAAAAAAAGTTACTAAATATTTGTAATGGTTGGAGTTTCAGCTACGACGAACGTTTGTTATAAAATGTTTCTTTATTTAAAATTGCGAGATGAAAGATATGAAAATTAATTAACATATATTTTTTTTTAATTTCTCGTGGATGTCAATTATTTTCACACTTTTGTTTTTAGGACTATATTAGATTACCCACAACAACTGAGAAGTTAAAATTATTTGTAGTACATACCTATTGTTAATAAAAATATAAAATAAAAAAAACAAGGTATGTAAGTACCTCAAATAATTTCAACTTAAACAGAATTAAGTTATTCCACAAATAACAAATAACATAACCGCAATTATCACATTGTTAAATAAAATAATTTAAAATATTACTATATTCTCGCATCATTGTAATAAGCCATTTGATGTCCGATTTACGTAAACGCCAATATTAAATGAACGAAGTGTAAATTTCTGGGTAAACAAGCAAATTCTCGAGCGGTTATTAGTTAATAATGCACCCACGAAGTTTTCAAACGGGTGGATTTCACGCACGAACCGTCGCCACCGTAAGAGCGCTGCAATTATCGCGTTCAGCTAATTATATGGCGCAGGCGTCCACGCGTCCCCAGCTGTCACGATTAGCCTTAGGCAGTATTTAGTTTATAATTATCATATAAAATACCAAATGATATGATCGAAATATTTTGCGAATTATATCTAGCGACTTGCCGATGACGAAAATATATAAATCAATAACTGTTATTGACCCAGATACACGTTTTTGGTCTAGTGGTTCCTGCCTGCCTCGTTGGTCTAGTGGTTGTAGTAGTGCGACTGCTGATCATGAGGTCCTGGGTTCGAATCCCGGGTCGGGTCAAAAAATCAATTATTGAGTTTTTCTGTCAAGAAATTCTCAGTACGAGTATCTGCCCGGAATCAGGAAGTTGGCGGTGTCTGACCCCCGTGCCTCGGAAAGCATGTGAAGTCGAACAGAAGGTTTACCATCCCATCGGATTATGAAAGTAACGGAATAGAGATTGCACCTGTGCTGCGCGTACACTTGCGCACTATAATCCTGTCCTGCGCCGATGGCTAGCCTCCATTGAGGCAGGCCGCCGTGACCGAAATTCGGTCTGGAGGACATTATTACACGTTTTTACGTGATAGAGCCCTGCGGCAGCTATATTATGGTTGTAGCACGAATGGGTCGGCTCGACCGGGAAAAGACCACACTCTCCAGAATACCAGCTTAAAGTAGCAGCTGCTGTGTTTTGCATAGTGATTTTGTAGAGCGCCAGAGACACATTTTACTGGTGACAACACGTCTAGATTTTGATTCTGCATCGAGGATGTAGATGTCTATGGGCTTCAGCATCGACATACCATCAGGTTAAAACAGTGTGCTCGTTTGTAACTCTTATTCTATAAAAAATACATAAGCTTCATACATACACCCTAATATATTTTTGGGCGTTAGAGCCAATCTCTCACAGAACATAAGTGTAAAATAGCAGCATAATGCTGCAGTACCGTACGGTTGATTGATAAGAACTAGATACTTTTTAATAGTTAATCGAATTACATCTTAGTCCTTATGGGTAACAACGCAACTCTATTATCCAACGACTTGAAAAACGAAGAGGTTCAGTGTTTTACATGTACGTTTTTTATACATGTACACCGAATTCGGGAACGGTTGAACGGTTCTTATTTTTTATTAAATAGACAAGGATGACATTTATCTCTAGAACTACCAATCACGGAGTCAAATTTGTTCCCATTTAAATTTGAAGAAATAGTTACACCCCTAAGGGTTAAAACTTGAAATTTACAATTCCCAATTACCCCAGATCTACCACAGCTCACACTCACTAGTATTTCTCTCAAATATCATATTTACGACTGAGTCATTGATTTCTTTCAGTTATATCAACACTTATGAATATCACAACGAAATAAACGTATTTGTGTACTTCCTGTCCAGATAGCTCGACTACAAGCGGCTAATGAATCAGGAATTTCTCTGTAAGACCACTGAAGCATTAGTCAGCGCTGCGATTGTACGACAAAAGTTATTTACTTTAAACATCCGTTCAGACAAATTGTTTCACCAAAATAGGTTTTAAAAAAAATTTACCATTCATTTTTAATACCGTAAAAGTAAAAAAGGGAAAAATTACAGCTTACACACGTCCCACTACTGGGCTCCCAGTCATTCCGAGTGTATATAGCTTAGACCACATAAGCTGCTGCAGTGCGTGGTGGTGGATTTCAAACATCCCCGAAATATTTTATTCGATTTTTGTCGGTTTCCAAACGACATTTTTCTACGTGGCCAAGCACGGAAGGATTGAAGGCCATCTTTAATCTCACATAAGTAAATCAAAATCACATAAATAAATGGCACCCTCGTACCGGTAGGTGAAGTGTAGGGTGACCCCCCACTAGATGTAATAATGACCTGGTAAGACATATATTTAAAAAAAGAATATTAACAATGCTATAAACATTACTAATATTCCCCTTTAACCACTCGTGGTAAGCTTAAATTGCTTGTGTTACGAGTAGTTCACACCAGTAGTCGAATGGTGGATTCGAACCCACGACCTTTTTGAGTTTGCGGTCCGCACCTTGCCATTAGGCTACTGTCGTTTATATTTGCACATACATATACATCTACGAGTGGTTATTTTATTACACACATTAAGTTAAATAAGACTCCAAACATAGAAGTGTAAATTTATGCGATTTAAGTAAAGTATTGATATAGCTTCTGCGGCCTCGGCGTGTTGAAACGAATCGTTAGCAGATGCCGTTGTCGCAACTTCTCACAACACACATTTCGTAAATAAACAATTATTGTTTCTACTGTACAGAGCTAATTTTAAACAAAACTTTACTTTACAAATAGTTCAACCCATTATATAATGTAAAAATTCTAAAGCAGCCTTCGTGGACTCAATGCTGATGAGTTGAGGTAGGCTCACATAAAAGCTATGCCAGTTAGGGCCGAACTTTGCAAATAATATTAATAAATTTGTCGAAATAAGAAATATAATAGTAGGAATGTAGAATTAATAAATTGCAATAACTAATGTCAAATAAATATTATATATAGCTGCCATATAAATTGAGCTAACATTTTAGGAGCGAGTCTCGAAATTGTGACTCAGTGATAGGTATACACAAACATGATATTAAATTATCCTTAAGTTATTTTGGCTTTAACGTATGATTTAAATATTATACAAAACTACGAGATGATTTAGCGTGAAAGAGAAAGTGTAGCTATATTATGATTCCACGATTAGGTCGGCTCCTAGAATACCAGCTAACTAACTAAGCGTATGTTAGCAGAATTAGCTTAGTCCTCAGGGGTAAGAATGTATCTACATTGTAATACTTAATCGAAGATAGTTGTAGGTGTTTATAGGCCACAGCACCCACTTACTATCGGTGGACTGTGTACTCGTTTGTCACCCATATTCTATAAAAATGAAGAGACTACAATTATTATTGTATTCATTTATTACACGCCACCACATAACTGCTGGCATAGGCCTCTTAATTTCTTTCCCGTCGGTTGTCGATTCCCAGAACTTTATGGCCGGCCAATTGCAACTTCAGCCTATATGTCCATTGGGCAATGTCTCCTACTTTGGTTCGACTGCGGACATCGTCATTATAAATTCTATCACGCAGAGAAACTTCGAGCATAGCCCTCTTCATAGCTCAGAGTATTGCTTATAATAAATTCTTTTAAGTTAAAGCTTATAGCGGTTCCATTTATATATTTAAAATAAACGAAAATAGCCAATACCTCGATAAAGATTACCCAACGATTACGCAACCAAATTAAGAAGGTCTCGAATCCGATGGCAATGAAAATTAACATCTTATTCAGCATTTACTGGAATCTCGCTTGTTGCGAATGGGATTCTTGTAAAAAAAAATGTTTAACTGATTAAATTCATTAAACGTGTCGCAATTATATATAAAGAAGAACATCGGGCTTAATGACGCACCTTAAGAGATACCTTCGATTAACGAGTTGTATGGTTAATGACACTAAAAAAACTGCCTTTTTAAATAGCTAACACTACGAAGTTAAAAGTGTTGTTACTAAAAAAATGTATATATAAATAATTTCGATGGTGTGGACTCATTTTCTGTCAAGCAGTTTGCCTGGGTAGGTACAATCTTCTTCTTCATCATCATTACAGCCCTTCACAAATCCACTGCCGGACATAGGCCTCCCCCAAGGAATTCCAGAAAGCACGGTCCTGAGCCACCTGCATCCATCGACTTTTTGCATGTTTTTCTAGGTCCTCGCTCCATATAGTGGGGGTCGCCCTACACTACGCCTACCGGTACAAGACTGTCATTCGGGAACCTTTTTCCCCATCAATTGTCAGTTCTTCGAGCTATATGGCCGGCCAATTGCCACTTCAGCTTACTAATCCATTGAGCTATGTCGGTTACTCTGGTTCTACAGCGGATATCCTTATTTCTAAGTTTATCATGCAGAGAAGCTATATGGCCGGCCCATTGCCACTTCAGCTTACTAATCCGTTGAGCTATGTCGGTCATTCTGGTTCTACTGCGGATATCCTCATTTCTAAGTTTATCACACAGAGAAGCTATATGACTGGCCCATTGCCACTTCAACTTACTAATCTGTTGAGCTATGTCGGTCACTCTGGTTTTACTGCGGATATCCTCATTTCTAAGTTTATCACGCAGAAAAGCTATATGGCCGGCCCATTGCCACTTCAGCTTATTAAACCGTTGAGATATGTCGGTCATTCTGGTTCTACTGCGGATATCCTCATTTCTAAGTTTATCACGCAGAGAAACCCCTAGTATAGCCCTCTCCAGAGTTCTCTGAGCGACCTTGAGCGTCATACGGCCAGCAGTGAAGGAAGAAAGGTTCTTACCTATCAAACAGTAGACGTCGTCAAATAGCAGTGCCTGAACTTCTGTGTTCCGAACTGAAGGGTATAGAGAGCCATTATAATTACAGGTAAATTTCATACACTGCAGCTATGTTATGATTGTAGCACGAATGGGTCGGCTCGAACGGGGCAGGCCCATGCTCTCACAGAATAGCAGCGTAAAATAGCAGCGTAATGCTGCTGTGTTTCGTATGATGAGAGTAGAGAACCGGAGACCCTTTTCACTGGAATCGATTTCATCTAGTCCTCAGAGGTGACAACGCATCTGCATTTTGATTCATAATTGAAGATAAACGTAGATGTCTATGGGCCACAGCATTCATTTACTATCAGATGGATTGTGTGCTCGTTAGTCACCCAATGCTATAAAAAAAGAATGTGCAGCATTTTATCTTAGTTTTCAGAGGTGACACCACACCTGTAGCCTTATTTACTTAAAGTTGGCTGCAGGTGTTTATAGCCTAGTAACTGCTTATCACCAGGTGGACTATACCTTCTTTTATTTCAGTTTTATAAAAAATATACTAAATTCAATTAATGTTTTTTTAGAATAATGAGATAAGCGCACGCCTTAAAAACGTTTAGTACTTGAGCAAACCGAGTTCGGTCCCGCCAATACCGATGAACCTTCTTAATTGCAATTTTTTTTGTTGATTGCACGTGCTCGGCAGTGAAGGAAATACGTATTGCGCAAAAGCTTGCGCAAATCAGAAAATAAAAAAATACTTTAATTGCGTAAAAGATGCGAACGTGAATTGGGGAAACACGGTTGTCTGTACTCTGATTCAAACAAAACCTTCTCAGAAATGAGTGGAGACGTGTGCCCAGCATTATGACGTTTTTAGCGCTTTAATAATCGAATGCACTTCATTTAAATAGAATAAGGGCATCAACTTTGCTGTGTCTACCTACATGTATATACTCGTACGTGCATGTTGGCAAATTAAATACGCATAGGCGCTTGTATCTATATTTTCAATCAAGAATCAAAATTTAGACGAGTAAGTTCCTTTGGGATTGAGGTAGAATGCCATGTATCAATAATAATAGTCACGGACTCTCTACACTTACCATACAAAACACAGCAGCATTAAGTTGCTATTGTACACGCTTGTATTTTGTGAGAACGTGGTCCTACCCCGGTCAAGCCTACCCACTCCTGTTGCAGCTATAATATAGCTACATTGTGGCTCTAGCAAGTAAAAACCTTCATCACAATTATCGCAAATAATTTAAAAAAAAAAACAGATATATTGGAAACAAATCTAATTTTTCAAATAAAAGTTATAATAAACACATTCCTAAGCAAAAATCAATCTACATAGATGTAGTGGAATATATAGTTTTTATTTTTATTATTAGTTCGAGCAAAACAAACAGGTCATGGCAGAAAGCCCAACTTTGTTTAATATCTCTGGCATCTTTGATGGAAAGCACATCTCCTTGTATTTGGTTGAGACCAATCTTGGCAGTCTCAAGCAAAGACACAGAGTAGCCAGCCTCTCGGTATTCTATTGGAAGCACTTTAGAAAGTGTGCACAGGAATTATATACCTCAATTCCTTCCTTCCCTAACCACCATCGAGCAATTTGGCACCTCTCTGTTGTCCATATTCCACGCATTGGAACTAAACGTTATGCTTTGAATTTTGTAATGCGTACAGCAAAGGAGTGATTAAATCTCCCAGCGTTCATCTTTTCCATCCAATAACGATATGGTGTCTTCAAGACAAAAGTGATAGTCTTTTGTTTCGCTAAGACAGAGTTAGTGACCGTCCAGGGCATTATCACCACTTACCACCAAGTTGGATTATAATCAAGCCATCACTTTTATTAAGTAAACAAATAACATTTCTCGTGAATAAAAACCGTGTCAGAAAAATCTCTAATGACATGTTTAGTGACTATTGATAAATTTAAGCGGAGACTTCGCTTTAACAACTCAATTCGTTTGCAGGTGCTTGTTAAAACGCTTAAGCGTCCTTAAATAAGGGATAATAAAATCATAGTTTCAATGTAAATGACTTCTTACTCTAAGAGCCCAAGGATGAATAAATATTAAATGCAAGCGTTACCCTGAAAAGATTCGTAATTTTACTATCCAATCGTTACAACGTAGATGTAATCAAAAAAAAAAAAAAACAACAAACAAATACTGGTGATGCGTCATAAAGGCGACAATATCTTTAAAAAATTAAAAAAAATATTAAGAACAAGATTGACAATTTATTTAACACCAATCGATACGTGGTAGAGCCATGCTGGAGCTATAGCAGTAGTATAGTTGTTGCACGAATGGGTCGGCCCGACCGGGGAAGTACCACGCTCTCACAGAATACCAGCGTGAAATAACAGCTCAATGCTGCTGTGTTTCGTATGGTGAGTGTAGAGAACTGGAGACCCATTTTACTGGTAACGAGGCATTCCATCTTAGTCCTCACGGGTGACAACAAAATTTTGATTCGTTATCGAGGATAGGTGTAGGTGTCTATGGACCACAGCAACCACTTACCATCAGGTGGACTGTGTCCTGGTTCGTCACCGTTATGCTATAAAAAAATCGTGTCTAACGTCGTTAAACAAACTAAGAGATGGGCATCATCGTCTTCAAAGTAACAACTATAAAAGACGAAATTTTGGAATTATTACAAAACGTGGCATGAAACCCAACGGCAGGAATTTGTCTCTGGAAAAGACATAGTCCTGTCAGCCTGTATTCTAGGTATTGGAGACTGTAACGAAATCAAAAGCAGCCAAATTCCATATATGATACAAATATTAGTCTGAGATTACTATCATTAAGGGGATAGAGTAAGTCAGCTCAAATTCTAAATTCTTAATTCCCCTCTTGCCCGCGCGTCATATGCTATGTACCGACATGTTTGTAATCACTAATACTGCAAGTAGAAAGGTCGTTAGACACTTATTTCATTAGGTTTATCATATTTATGCCTGTTTCTTAACGCCAAGCCAGTCGCTTCTTATTTTTATTACGGTTATTTCCCATTTTAATTTTAAGTCGTCCTGTTGCGTAATGTATATTCTGATCGTAAGCGACACAACCTCCCCGTTCAAAGGCCGAAGCGAAGTGACCGTGCGGCAGGAACCACGCTTCAAGAGGCCGACAGTTTAGGTAATTTCTTTTTACAGTGAAAACAATGGTATTTAAAAAAAGTAAATAACATAAGCACTGCTTTATAGTTAGTTCAGTTAGTATGCAAAGTTTCATGATCTTATTTAAAGTATTTTATGAATAACAGCGGTTTATTGTTAATTTTGGAGGTAACTTTGGATTTTTTTTCTATCGAGAAAATTTTACGAAATCGTGTTTTCGCCTAACATAATCCTTAACATTAATCCTCAACTTTACCATATATTTATTTCAAAATTAATGCTACAATATTTTCGGCATAACGAAGGATCTTGCTAAGCCATTTGAGATTATATTTCCCCTTAACACTTGTTCTTTAAATTTTATCTACATAATTTATTAGGTTGATTTTCATTTCTAGCTAAGTATCTATGTTAGTAATTTTTTAATGTTCCGGTGTCGTTAAACACTGCTGTATATAGGCCTCCCCATAGATGGGGGGATATCTGCCATAGTTGCCACGCTTGGCAAGCGGGTTGGCAACCGCAGTTTTTATTTTTAGTCGTTATTTGAAAGCCACTGCTGCCCATCTGCCGATTTGTTTCCCTCTGTCGGCTCTTGCAACGCCTTGGGGATGATATAGGGTAGTGGATATTCGTGTTCATTTGATAATAAATTTAAATATATTACAGTAAAGGATATACAGTCCAAGTTAGAAATCTAGTAAATAGGAAAAAATTAATGCGGAATTTGTGATAATTAAGTGTTTTTCCGGGGGGTGGTGTTTTTTTATTATATTTTTTTTTTTTTTTTTTTTTGTTTCTTCGCCTTTGTGGTTTTTTTTAGTCAGCACTGCTTTATAGTTTCAGTAGAGCAAATTTTTTTTTTGGTTTTTTGCTTTTCTTAATAATTCTTTTTTTCAATTTTCTTAAAAATATCGTGGCAAAGAGGCCAACAAAAATTTATCGTAGATAAAAGGGACCGCTGAATGGTTGATGGCTATGCTCATGATACGCGTGAATTATTCTATTGTGACATCACAAACTACATATCAATTGTTATTTATTTAGAATTTCATAACACTTTGCCTTTAGTGGAATTAGCTAATTTATAAATTATCAAACATAAGATCTCCATCAATAGGTTATCAGGCGATGTAAATGTTTCTAATATTATTAATTAATGTTCTTGGAACAAATGACAGACAATATACGTGTTGCATTATACGTTTCATAATGGCTTTGTAGATTCAGGTAGATATTTATTTATTTTTAAAAAGAAATTGCAGTGGCTGAACTAAATGGCGCCAGTATGAGTTGACTACATAGTTGTGTTATGTCCTGTAGAGACTATCGGTTTACGGGATCCACGTGCCGTGAAGTTCCTAATGGAACCCGCAACTTGTCGTCGCCGCATAAGTATAACTATTCAGCGAAGAAACGAAGACAGCTGTATTGTCACTATACCGCGAGGAGTAGGACTGTATGAGAATTTAATTTTTTTTATAAGTATTGTAATAAATATTGTAACTTTCAAAGTTATCTAAAAGAAATAGAAAATATTCGAACAGAATAAAAATAAACTAGTTAATATTCCCGCCAAACAGTTGTGAGCGTGTGCGTGTGCATGCACGTGCGCGTGCACGTGAACGTAAGTGCGTGTGTGTGTGTGTGTGTGTGTGTGTGTGTGTGTGTGTGTGTGTGTGTGTGTAATGTGTGTGTGTGTGTCTATGCGTTGTTTACAACGGTAGTCGGATGGCGGATTCAAACCCACGACTTTTTAAATTTTGCATTCCATTCCAATGCTGTAAAAGGTCTCTGTGTTGTGTGTGTTCTCCGTGCCCGCCACGTTTAAGTGCGCATCGGGGCGGGGCGTTCAGCGTGAATGACAACCGCACCGCTACGTTAGGGTTTTTCCGTTCATTTTCCACGTATAGGCTATTCCCTTGAACGAATTAACCTCGTTCAAGGCTAAAAAAATATCCCTTAAAAAAATATTTTGGTACTTAATTGTCTTAAACGAATTTCGATTTTCGCAATTTCTTATACAAAAATAGCTGGTACACGGCGCGTTACTGACGCAGAAGAAGTAACTATGGAAATATTATTTTAAATTTGGAAGAGTTATATTGTTCAATTAGGAATGATAATACATTTACTGAAATTAAATGATATAATTATAACTTTCAAATAGATTTATCGATACGAATCGCACGCCGCCTACTGTAAGTTAATCGTACTATGCTTTTAACCTTTGCGTAAGTGCAAGCAATAGGTTGACAAAGTTTTAGTGCAATCTGATGAACGGTATGGCAGCGCATAAAATACGAACAAACAAACATTAATGATAATTAAATTGACGTTGGTAGGCTGAGGTGCCTCTCGTCTAATATATCTTATTAGTATAAAATTGTAATACGTTATTTAAGACATAGAATTTTTATTCCATATACAGTGCAACGTAAAATGAAATTGAAACACTTACCCGGCAAAGAGCTACGCCTGTGTCAAGTCGGTCGAGGAAGTTTTCAGCCGTAATCCTTAGCTCTGGATACAGTTGTGTGAGCCACTCCGCCAGATCCTCTTTCATTGCATATAAGTACTCCTCGGAGGACTTGAAGGGCCTGAAAGGCCGCGTCTCCAGAAGTAACGCGCCTGCACACGCCATGGCTGCGACTGAATCTCTTTTTGCCTTCAGTTGGACATTACGGGCTCTGTAAAAAAAACTTTCATGAGATCTTCGACAATTTTAATGTTTTATTTATTACGTTAATAACTTTGTTAGGCATTTGTTTAACCTCTGGATGCAGCTCTGCATCTGCTTTGGATTAGGTTTGGGTTATACCCTCGGGCCTAACCCGAGGGTATAACCCAAACCTAATCCAAAATCTTGGAAAGTGTTTTTACCCGACTGCTCCAGTAAAATGGTAATGTTTTTAGAGTGTATAGATTCTTCCGGGTCTGTAAACTTGTCGGTGTGCTATTTGTGTATGTAAAATGTTTCCACAATACAGGAAAATCTCTAACTCCAATTTTATATTTCATTCCTAAAAAGTAAGGTTTTTAAAGGCAAAAAAATTACTTTTTAAAGGAAGAAAATATTAAAATTCATAACCTCATATACATAAATACAAAAGATTGATTAATACAATTCTAACAATTCGAAAACAAAATAACTAAAAATATGCAACAAAGTTTTCGAATGTGAGTGTGATAATAAAAAGATTAAAATTATTTTTATAAAACAATATTTAATATTTTATTCGAGGCAATTATTGATACATAAATAAATAAAACTAATAATCCTCCTAGAAATACTAAAAATAAAATATAAGAAAATCAATATGTATTAATTAATATACCGGATAATATACAAATTAGTAAAGTTTGAAGTAAAATAAATAATCCTAGATAGAGGATGATTAGAAAAATATATCATAATAGAGAATATTATAATTAATAGAGATAAGAATATTTTTAAGATTTCAAAGAATAGTTTGTAAAAAATAATAATTTTTGAGATTATTGATAAAGAATTTCTTTTTCTTTGAAGTTTTTAAAGTAATACACTTGTTTTTTATTTACAAGACCAATGTTTTAATTTTAAATTATACAAACAAACGATAATTTTAAATATAACCTAGTTGTCGACATTTCTTATAGAAGTGACAAACTAGCACACAGTCAACCTGGTGGCAAGTGGACACCATATCCCATACACATAGACATCTAGGTATCATCGGTTAAAAATCAAAATGCACACGCATTGTCACTACTAGGACTAAGAAATGCCTCTTCCGTCAAGATTACTGGATGTAAAAAGAGTCTCAGGTTCACGAGACTCACCATACGGAGATGGGCAGCATCTCATGATTTAGTTTTCTCCTGTCGCCTCTTACGACGCACACGGAATGATATGGGGTCGTGGATTCTATTCGCCGTTACTACACGACCTCATGGCGTCATCTCTTGTGTGGTATGGGACAAATTTCAAAATGTTGACTTAGTGGATTTTCCCTTAGTACCTATTCATGTTTGTTGCTTTTCTTTTTATGACATAAGGTGATTATCGAGCAAATAAAGAAGAATATGAAGATGATGTCTTAGCCTTGGCTGCAATAAATCTTTAATTAACCATATACCTTCATGATATTGAATCAATTACGTTGCTTTGAACTATTCACTTGATCCCATTACTTGTTACGATTTCGTTAATTAAGACGATTCAAGATTCCTTACGTTAGGAGTCTAGACTATGTAAAAAACCCATGGCGAAATCGCGATAGAGCGTCAAGTGAAATAAATCGGTCAATTGCCTTAACGCGCGTTTTACAGAGTCTATAAGTTATACAGCAAGCCGCAATATTTGGGATTTTGTAACTACATCGTGATTAGCATCAAATATATCGTTTACCATTCTTTGTAAGCGGACTTCACAAAAAGAGGGATTCGATCATAGAATACTATAACATACAATATAATGGCTGTAAACCTTATTTTGTACGAGGATAGGTGTCGCCGGGAGCACAAATACAAGCAATTACGTAGTATTATCACTACTACAAACCTGATTCGCTGCTTTGACAGACAGATTTTAATACATATTTTTTTGTAAATAGCGTCCAATTTGGCATTTTCTAAATAGTTTGCATGCGAAATTTGGAAACGATTGTAACGTCAAAACACATCTCGTGTTGACAGATATACGTGTGAGTTGACGTGTTAGTGACAATGTGGTACGTAATTATAGTATTCTATGGATTCGGGTGTAGGTCCTTTTTCTTTTTTGGATTTATGTTACTCGATTTCTTCGTCAGTTGTGGGTGTTCTTTAATGATTATTTTTCGTTAAATAGGTTCTGTAAATCCAATACTGGAAAATATACAAAATCCTTAATTATCCACAATACATCAAGCGGCCAGTTTGTGGAGTCTATTTGATATTCTCGCGCTGGAGATTTTTTAATATAGAATATTGGTCAAAACGCAGATGTGTTGTCATCCCTGAGAACTAAGATGGAACGCCTCGTTTCCATTAAAACAGCATCTGTGGTCTACACTCACCAAACGAATTACAGCTGTATTAAGCTGCTATTTTACGCTTGTATTCTGCGAGAGGAGATGCTATTCCTCACCACCAGTTGTTCGTGTTTTCGAAAGGATGCTCCATCACATTCTAAATTTAAAAATGTCGATGATGCAGATATATTCATCAAAGAAAAAAAAATGTAATTGACGTAAAGCATAAACAAACAAACTTGTATTGAAAAATCACTTTTAATTAATGCTCAAAATACTAGCAATAGTTTAGTCCTTGGTCTACAAAATGAAGCAATGTGATCTGATGTGACATTTATTTCTATTAAATGGAGAGAATACTCTATTAAGATCAATTAACATAGTAATTTGTAATTGAAAACTAGTATATAGTTGCTAGACCTCATTGCTGCTTTCTTTGACAGTTCTTTTTTTAATTTATACTTACGACTGTTATAATTTGGTGAACCGAAATGGTGGTGGTATTTTTTATAACGATTTCTCATATTTACAAAAAAACATTGAATGAAACTATTTGTACGGATTTTATCACGTTTAATTAACTTCTTTTTAATTCTTGACGTTTCGGGTGCTTTACAGCATCAGGTCACGTTGGGGACTGAGATGTTTGACGTCCCAATGTCATAGTTAGAACACTATGGGTGCGTTTGGCAGAAAAAAGCGCTAGCAAGCGCTTGTAATCAAAATGGCGATCGTAAGCGGTAAGCGCTGTCAAATCGTAAGTAGCTATTTTCCTCTAGGACACGATGTTATTTTTAACCGGGGAACCTAACCTAATTTAAATATATGTTTGTGAAGTATTCATATTAAAAACTTACCAATCATGAATTTTTAATAACACGTATATGTCTATTCATGTCATTATATTACTTAAAACTAATATTGCACAAAACAACTTATAAACTCTACTTCAAAACAAACAAATTAAATAAGCAAAATGGCGGATTGTGTCAGCGCTACTGAAGTAGCAATCGTGTCCTGGCCGAAAACTATTTTAGGGCTTGTAAGCGCTTGCTAGCGCTTTTTTCTGCCAAACGCACCCAATGACATTGGGACATCAGACACTTGTAAAGCACCCGAAACATCGGGAATTAAAATAAGATAATTAAACGCGATAAGATCCGCATAAATAGTTTTATGCAATTTATTATTGGTGATTGTTTTATTCTAATTTTATAACTATTAAATCACCGACCGGTTTCGCTCCACGGCATCAACCTTTTTTTTTTAGTTTGGTTATACTACGGCGATATTCTCCGTTTAAGCATTAGTCATGCCTCAAGAAGTCTAGGGATGCGAAACCCGAATCACGTCAAATTCAGTTATCGATTTATTCCGTCAAGAAATTCTCAATAGCCATATGGAGCCACAAACTGCATCTTATTTCTCTCCAGTTGAAGAGAGTGAGAGAATAAAAAGTGCACCTGTGCTTGCTCACACTTGTGCACTTTAATCCTGTCCTGCATTAATGGCTAGAGCCGTGGTAGCTCAGATGGTTAGCGCTCGCTGTGAATTTCACAATACGCGAGCAAACCGGGTTCGATCCCCGTCGGCACCAATGAAATTGTTAATTGCAATTTTAAGTGCTGATTTACCACGTGCTCGGCGGTGAAGGAAAACATCGTGAGGAAACCTGCATGTCTGAGAAATAAGAAAAAAAATATTTCGAAGACATGTGAAGTTCGCTAACACGCATTGGGACAGCGCTGCGGACTATTCCTTGCCCTAAAACCCTCTCAGAAATGAGAGGCCTGTGCCCAGCAGTGGGGCGTATATAGGCTGTAACTTTACTTTACTTTACTTTTACTAATGGTTAGTCTCCATGGAGACTTGACGCTTTGATCAAGATTCGGCCTTAAGGATATTATTATTAAGCTCCAACGTGGTTCTACACATAAGTTCTTCGTCTTTATACAACACCACCACACATAAGGACCACACAACAAATGCTATTCAATTATACCCTATTGTAGTTTAACAGTAACATGAGGAAAAATTGCACATTTTTATAAATAACTTTAAAGCAAAAATCATCGCCGGCAGTTTTTTTTATTGATTGAATCCAAATTAATATCAATCAATTCTGTATTTTGTTTAATCGAACGATGCGTGTAAAATTACTTGGATACCATTAACAAAAACTACGCGTTAAGGTCAACATCCTCGCGACTTATATTGTTTACGTAGCCACTCACCGACAAGTTTATAAAGAAACAGGACTTAGTGTGCCGCCAAAATCATATGTTTGCTTAGTCTTAATACTTCCCCGGTGACGACCAAAACACGTGGCGCTGGTTGATCGTCATTTATGTTTTACAATTTGTTTATTGAAAATAGCGAATAAGCTAATATAAATAAAAGTTTTTGTTCCTTTAAATAAATCTTTATTTCTTTTAATTAATTAAAATGTTTACCGTGCAGTGTTGGTGTAGGAATATCCACTGTCCCATATCATCCCGTGGGTGTCGTAAGAGGCGACACAGGGAAACAAATCAGGAGATAGAGAGCAGCGTCTTCCTAATAAAAACTCAAAATAGAAAACTGGGGTTGCCAACCCGCTTGCCAAACGTGGCGTCTGTGGCAAATATTCCCCCAATGAAGCAATCTATGGGGGAAGCCTATGCCTTTGTTCCGCAGTGGACTTCAACAGACTGTAGCGATAACAGCAGGTAATTAAAATTTGTTTATTTCTTTTTAAATATTCATCATCATCATCATCATTACAGCCCTACAACTGTGTAGGTGTGATTGTGATGATATTAGTGATTGTTTGATATTATTTTGACCCTTCATCGTCATCATCTTCATTACAGCCCTTCACAAGTCCACTGCTGAACATAGGCCTCCTCCAAGTAATGCCACAAAACACGGTCCTGAGCCACCTGCATCCATCGACTTCCTGCATGTCTTACCAGGTCGTCACTCCATCTAGTGGGGGTCGCCCTACACTACGCCTACCGGTACGAGGCTGCCACTCGAGAACCTTTCTTCCCCATCGGTTATCGGTTCTTCGAGCTATATGGCCGGCCCATTGCCACTTCAGCTTACTAATCCGTTGGGCTATGTCGGTCACTCTGGTTTTACTGCGGATATCCTCATTTCTGAGTCTATCACGCAGAGAAACGAGTAGTTTGGAAGCGTCCTCATACGGCCAGCAGTGAAGGACCACGTCTCAGATCCGTAAGTCATCACTGGCAACACGCACTGGTTAGTTTTTAGAGATTGAGGTATACCTTTTAAATATTAATGTTGTTAAATTATAATCCTTACTTATTATACTGATAGTGTAATGTTTTAATATTATAACTACGATCCAAGTTTCACAAAAGTAAATAAATTAATTTAAGTCGGTACTTAAGTATAAAATATTCTTAAATTACTAAATAAATTTCTTAAAAAAAATTATAATCCTCCTTAAAAATTTATAATTCCGGAGAAACTTCATACTTCTTTTTTTTGATTTTAGGATCGTTGATTGTTAATCAATCAAGGCTTTTCTAAAAATTGAGGTTTGTTAAAGTATTACGACAAAAATATGACATTTTTTCTTATTTACTTTTCGACTTGCCACTATTGCAATGCACATATAATAAAACTATAATACACAATTATCAATGTTTATGAATGAAATATGAAAATAAATTATTTTTTTATTTAAAACAATAACCAAATATGACTTGATGGTTACCCATTCATTAATTTTGCGAAACAGAACACAACAGAATTTGAGTTCAATAGAGTTTGTAATAAGGACAAACTTCCAAAAAATGTTGACGTTAAATTTTTTACTTAAAATAATATGTAATTTTACCATCATTAGTAAAGTTTTCATATGAAACATAAATATCAGTGTTCATTCCATAAAACCACAGTTAAAAAATAACGCCACTCAAAATACTACGATGCGTCATTATAACTTGTTTACGCAATGGATATGCGTAAGACCTAAATTTTCCTTGCATTGTCATTCATATGTGAGAAATTCCAGCATTATACGTGAATGCCATTGAAGAATCGTCGATTGCGGTGTTCTCAGACTTCTAACGGACTTATGACGTAAATGGCTAGGGCTTATGCAGAAATTCGCGGTGATGTTATAAATAATTCTAAGCACATGTGAGACACGTTTATTTTAATGTGTACATCGTAATAATTTCCGACTAACGCCTGGTTTATGTATATACAAAACATTTTGTTTTCCCTTAAGATCCGTTTTGTAATTCATAATTGTTTAAATAGGAATAAGGACACGCATGTAGTCCACCTCATGATAAACTTATAAATGAGGATATCCGCAGTAGAACCAGAGTGACCGACATAGCCCAACAGATTAGTAAGTTGAAGTTACAATGGGCCGGCCATATAGCTCGATGAACCGACAACCGACGAGAAAGAAATGTTCTCGAGTGGCAGCCTCGTACCGGCAGGTGAAGTATAGGGCGTCCCTATACTAGATGGAGTGACGACCTGGTAAGACATGCAGGAAGTCGATGGATAGAGGTGGCTCAGGACCGTGCTTTGTGGCATTCCTTGGGAGGAGGCCTACGTTCAGCAGTGGACTTGTGAAGGGCTGTAATGATGATGATGACGATGAAGGGTCAAAATAATATCAAACAATCAAGTCCGCGGTTAGTAGGACTGGTGCGAGCAGGCACTTGGATTTAGATTGAGTTTCGTTTCAGAGTGGCGTTAGCGGCAAATTTGCGCCCGAGCAAACTTGTCGCTAAAACTAATTTAAGGATTTTGTAGTCTTGATTTTTAAATTGAAAGCGTAGTTATATTAAACAATTTAAATTATATGTATGGATATTTAGTTAAATTCACAATAATAAAAATGAAGTGTGTTTTTTTACGGAAGAGTTCAATGACCTTAACCATTTTTCGCTCCTATGAAGATTGAATGTCTAGTTCAATTCGTAGAATTGTAAAAAGAAATCAAAACCAATTTAGTTTATGGTTAAGCGTCTATTGTGGTACATGCAGATGCAACAAAAATACAAAGCCCAAATTAAAAAAAATTACATCATCGATGCTACCGTTAACATCACTATTTTCTTCTTCTGTTCTACTTAGTCCAATGTCCTGTCTCCGAATAACGACAAATTATCATTCACACAATTTGACTTCTCTTCTACTTAGTCCAATGTCGGTATTTGTGAATAACGACAAATTATCATTCACACAATTTGACTTCTCTTCTACTTAGTCCAATGTCGGTATTTGTGAATAACGACAAATTATCATTTACACAATTTGACTTCTCTTCTACTTAGTCCAATGTCGGTATTTGTGAATAACGACAAATTATCATTCACTCAATTTAGCTTCTCTTCTACTTAGTCCAATGTCGGTATTTACGAATAACGACAAATTATCATTCATACAATTTGACTTCTCTTCTACTTAGTCCAATGTCGGTATTTGTGAATAACGAAAAATTATCATTCACTCATTTTGGTTGGTGAGTGCTGAGGCTGTCCCATATATTCTGGGGAGGGAGGGATGCAGTGATGAGTGGCTACAATCCACTCAACACTGCTCGGGGCAAGCAGAGCTACAAGACAAATAAATCAAACTTTAATGGCGTCCATTTCCATCTGGAGACGGCGATATCTGTTCTCGACGCATCAGCAGTTTTGAAGGTACGTCGTCTTTCCACAGCGGTAATGCTGACACAGACCTATTCTTCGACCATATACAAATTACTACAAATTCCGTGCTACAACAGAACTTATCTGCAGAGATCGTGATTATAGATGATTTTAACTTCGGTCGTAAGTTTTAAATACGTTTAAAGTCGAATCACGCTTAACCGATCACGCCGGGGTCAGTGCGAGATTGCCCACTGATACCCTGATTGAAGAGCCTTGGCCTATGTTCTGACACAACTGATGGTTACTTCGTCTGCGGGAATTCAAAAATTGGGGATCATGCACGGCCCTCTTGGGTATTCGACCATTATCTGATTCAAATATCCTGAAGATATGTTAACCCTTCCCCAAGATATGAGAGACGATAGCAATCAAACCATTACAGCAAGAAGTGAGGGCAGACTTCTTTATTGTACTTAATATACTTGAACTTAAGATGTAGCAGCTCTCTAGCTATGCTAGCTAGCTGCTAGCTGATGTAGTACCTTATCTACGCATTTCCTTTTAAAATTATGCTCACAATTTCATCCACTGTTGTATCCGTCGCAAGTTGTTGGCATTATTTCAGAAAATTAAAATTAATTATTTAAAGCTACAATGGGCCAAAAAAGACAGTGCGACCTGACTTGCGAGAAGAGATGTAAAAAAACTGATCTTGAAAACATAATCGAGATGTTTGCGTCGCAGAAGGCCTAGAAGATGCAATTGTTAGTGTAACGGTTTTACGAACTCACTTTCGCCATAAAATAGAAAATAAATATGTTTCGAAAGATTTATTACTTTTTTATTTAGTGTATCTGATTTTTTTTTAAATAATTTGCCAAGTGGCTCAACTTTGATAAATGCTCTAGGTGCCATTTTTGATTAGTACGCTTTTGAGCCCACGCGATGTAAATTGGAGGCTGTTGGCCTATGGACGTCTACATTTATTCTAGGTGAAGAACTAAAGTGTAGAGGCCTTGTCACCATGGAGGAGACTAAGTTAGAATGCCCATAGTTACAAGTAAAGTGCGTCCGGTTCTCTTTACTTCTCTTTACGCACACTCGTGATGGAAAACAATAAGAAAAATACATTCTCAGACTTCTGGAGACTTCATCTTTACAGCCTTTCAAAGTCTACCGATGTACATGCCCCCCCCCCCCACACCACAAATATTATCTTATAAGAAAGATACTTGATAAAGTTGCCACGCTTGGCTGGCGAGTTGTCAGCCTTGATTGTTTCCCTTTCTCTCCTCTTACGACACCCAGGGGACCATATGGGGTACTGGAATTTCTTACACCATCACTACACAGACCGAAAATTTAATTTTTTTATTGAATAAGGTGACAAACGAGCACACTGTCTACCCGATGGTAAGTGGTTGCCGTGGCTCATAGACATCTACATCTATTCTCGATTAAGAATCAAAACGCAAATGCGTTGTCACCCCTGAGGACTAAGATGGAACGCCTCTTTCCAGTAAAAAAAGGGTCTCCAGATCTCTACACTCACCATACGACACACTGTGTGTATTAAGCTGTTATTTTACGCTAGTATTCTGTGAGAGCGTGTTTCTTCCACGGTCAAGTCGACCCATTCGCGATACAACCATAATATAAATGCAGCGCGGCTCTACCACAAATAATTTGCCTAATTTTAAGTTTTTACAAACTACCGGTGGAATAACTTGCGACAGAAACAGAACTCTTATTCACACACATCGCATATAATAAAATGACTTGTTTCGTAACAAACACTTCTTGATTATAGGAATGCGGCATCAACTGTAATACTTAGGTAACTATTCGTTGCACTATCCTGTGAGAACATTAATAGAACATACATTTTTGAAATAAACAATGCGTAGTTTGATTCAAGTAAAATAAGCGTTGAGAAAAAAATTATAGAGCATGTCAACATCATCATCAAGAGCCGTGGTAGCTCAGTAGTTAACGCTCGCTGTAAATATAACAGAACGCGAGTAACCCGGGTTCGATCCCCGCCGGCACCAATGAAATTGTTAATTGCAATTTAAGTGCTGATTTACCACGTGCTCGGCGCTGAAGGAAAACATCGTGAGGAAACCTGCATGTCTGAGGAATAAGAAAAAAAAATATTTCGAAGACATGTGAAGTTCGTCAACACGCATTTGGGCAGCGCGGCGGACACTTCCTTGCCCTAAACCCTCTCAGAAATGAGGGGAGGCCTGAGCCCAGCAGTGGGGCGTATATAGGCTGTAACTTTACTTTTTTTACAACATCATTATTACATTCATTGTTTATGAAAAATGTAATTTTACGTAGTTGTAAATCGAAATAGAGCCTTAAAAAAGCTTCTTTAGAAATATCAACTCTTGATGTTTGTGTTGGTGGTATTTTTTTATCATTATCGCTTTGTCGACCGTTTTAATTTTAGACCATCATATGGAATTATAAGAAAATAATTATTTCTGAAACTCAAATGCGACAAGCATTTTTTGGGCCCACTAGAAATTTTAACGTAATTTAATGGTTTTAACACATAAAAAGACACCAATTTATTATGGTAAATTGGCAAAAAAAAAGATTTTATGAAAATCTGACCGGAATCATGATAAATATACTTGATATAGTTGATATATATATATATGGTAATTTTAGTAGTTCTAGAGTATCAAACAAGTAGTAAAAACTTTTTTATACTTTTTATTATTATAGAATATCGATAAAAGCTACTAGACAGTCGCACATATAACATATTAGTTTATAGTGAGATTGCCGTTTGATTGTAAACTTCTCAGTATTCCCGTTGGATATGGTAAAACTAATATTACTATTGTAATCTAGAGATTGTAAGTAATAAATCGACATACATTTTGACCACAATTTGTGGTGGACCCATTCTACATACAAAAATAAATTGTCTCCTTTGAACATGTAGGTTTGACCTGTTGCATAGCTTCATTAAATTGTAATCTTTGTTAACTATGGAAATAATTGGATTTGTAGTGGTAACGTAAAAATATCCACTATCTCATATTATCCCGTGGGGTGTCGTAAAAGACGACAGAGGGAAAGTAAAACAGAGACGGTGTCACCCCTGAGGTCTAAGATGGAATGTCTCGTATGTTGTAAAGTCTCCGATTCTCTACACTTACCATACGAAACAGAACAGAATTAAGCTTTTAATTATTAAATAAGTTGGTGTTATGTAAGAGCGTGGTCCTGGCTAAGTCGATCCATTCATTATGCTAATGTAGCTATAGCTTCCCTCTACTATGTAAAAATGATAGTGATACATATATGCAACATCGTCCTGATAATAACTTTTTGTTGCCAAGTTACCAACCGTGATAACAACGCATCAATTTCGATCTCCTGTGTAATCTACGATCAACGATCCATCTACTATCAATATACGATTAAGGCCAATGTTCAGCTGGACTTTTGATACTCTGTCATGAGTGAATGTTATTAATACATTTAAATTCAAAGTCGAAACTAGTCAATACGTGCGTCTTAGGACATTCTTCCTCTGAATAACTAATCTAATAATTTTATATTTAGTTAACTAATCGTAAAGATAAAATAGAAGGGGGTGTCGGTGGTAGGATGACTAAAATGTTTACGTGGAAATTTGCAATAATGAAATATATCTCGTGTAATATAGATCTTACAGAAATATCGAAATAAAAACTGCGGTTGACAGCACGCTTGCCAAGTGAGGAAATAATGAAAAAAAATTATCAACATACCTATGTTCAGAACTTTGAATAGACAATGGTGATGGTGATGATAATGGTAGGTAGGAAATATTTGCGTATTATTTCAAATATGGTCTAAATTTTATATAAAAATAATTCGAAATATTTTTCTACTTTGTATAGCCGGGGGCTTGTAACCAGCAGTGGAACAGTTTCAGGCTACAACTTTACAAAATTGACCTTAATGTCACATTTAGCAACGTGCTCAGGGGCTCGGTAAGAGGCAGGTAAGTTCGTAACACGTATTATGACGACTGTAGAGTCGACAAAGACAATGGCTTGTGGATCCGGTTGCGTAACGATGCGCTACGTTAACTTCCGTTGGCTCCATACCAGTAGAGTCAACAAAAAAATTATAAAAATATGTTCTCATATTAAGTAAAGTTTAGTTTGGAGACTCGATTAGAACTTCGTAAATAATTATAACGTGATAAGCCTCGCTCTAGTTTTAGCATGTCTGCAGCTTTAATGGGTTCGCCTGGCGAAAAACACACGGTTTTTAGTAGTGGAGCATGCCGCGTTATTCCTGATATTCTTAGGTGATAACGCATTAGCAATGTGTATAAAAAAATGTGTGTGCGCTGTACAAGTGCGCTTGAATGAATTAAATCACTTAATTTAATACGAGCCGATTTATTTAGCGCCAAACAACTTCGTGAGGGTACATGTGTATAATGACAAAAATGTATTTCTAGTAAAACTAAATAAAAGGTTTATAAAACTGTTTAACTTTTTTTTCATAGGATAGGTTGACAAACGAGCACACAGTCCACCTGATGGTAAGTAGTTGCTGCGACCCATAGACATCTACATCAATCCTCGATTACGAATCAAAATGCAGATGCGTTGTCACCCGTGAGGACTAGATGGAATGTCTCATTCCAGAAAAGGGTCTCCGGTCTCTACACTCACCATACGAAACACAGCAGCGTTAAGCTACTATTTCACGCTGGTATTCTGTGAGAGCGTGGTCCTTCCCCGGTCGAGCCGACCCATTCGTGCTACAACTATACTATTAATATAACTGCAGTATGGCTCTACCACGAATACCTGTACTCGCACATACAATGCTAGTATGTGCGAGTACAGTTAAATATTTTTAATTACATAGAAGTTTGACGAAGTAATTTAACATTTTTTCTCTTATTTTTTACAACACAATCGACCATATCTTGATTACTTTAAGTTATTTTAATGTAACTGTATCTGCCAACCATAGCTGTTACTAGGCTAATCTGGTTACGACGCGTCACCCGTACATATTATGAGCCTATTTCTTTGCGAGTTTTGCGCTAGAAATGAGTGTTAAGACAATAATCAATATTTTTACACTTTTTACACCGATATCCGTAAATTTTATGGATAATTTTTTGTGATTTGGATAAACACTTGTAGTTGTTTCTTTTTCCATATAGAATAAATATGAAAAACAAACACAAAGTCCACCTGATTGTAAGTGAATGCTATGTATCAATAGACATGCATTTTAAATTAAGAATCAACGTTGTCACCCTTGCGGCTAAGACGGTTCTCCACACTCAGCATACGAGACGGAGCAGTATTAAGTTACTATTTTACGCTGGTATTTTGTGAGAGCGTGGTCCTTTTCCAGTCGAGCCGACCCATTTATGCTGCAACCTTAATATAGCTGCACCATTGCGTACAATATTAAAACGAGTAATATTGTAAAACCAAAAAAATATCTTGAAACAAGTACATGAGTTTATTCAAATCACAAAAATGTAGCCAATGTTTCACCAAGTGACAACAATCGCAAGTATAAACTTTTTATCTACATTAAACTTAATTGAATAGCTTTAGTAGATTTTAAATGAACTTAATATAATACAATGCCTTCACTAAATAATTTATTTATACAGTGCTTTTTAAAGTACGTATGCTCTGTAAGTAGATAAGAATGAAGTTAAATAAATTTCCCAATAGCACATATATGTGTGTATGTATGTACATATTATATATTAATGTGGCGAACATATTTTAAAAAAATCTATTGAAATTTAAAATTGTTTGAGACACTTTCATCTTACGCGAACAAATTACATTATTTTAATACTTCACTTGTTGCAGACAGTGAATTGCCAGCAAAAGCATACAAAACAATCCACATATCGTGACTAGTGTTTACATACAATAACCAGCAGTTCCCTGTTTGCTTTTACGATCATGTTTGTCATTATACCGAATTTGTGTCTATTGGCAAATGAGCGTGAAATACTAACAAACGTATGTAACAACTTCACACGAAACTCGACCTTGCCGCCAGGAAGTGCACTAGTTTCGGCCTCGCACGGCCACTGTCATTTCGATTAATTATCGATAATTCGAATAATTTGACATATTGATCGTCAGTGCGCTGCGCCGCTGAGGTTTTAATATAAAATAAGGATAAAGTTGTTAACCTATCTTGATCTTTTTTACTTTTTTTTCTCTTTTTATTCGTTATATTACTTCACAAAAAATCGGGTAGCAAAAGTATAGTGTCATAATAACCTGTATTTGTTACTCTGTAACGTATCTCTTATTATGTTATTAATTGAAGTAAGTATTTAAACAATTACATAATTCAATAAACAACACATTATTCAGAGAACTGTATCGGTTTGCCGTTCTGCCGCCATTTTGAATAGGTAAAACATGTTATCGATAGATTCACGAGCGTCTCTAATAAGCTACCGCTGTCGGTATGTACATAAAATAAACTTTACGTACTTCACTTTACGTTTGTACATAACATTTTTTAAGTTAATAATAAAAATCATAGATATATAGAACTTAAAAAATCAAAACAACATGCATAGATCATGTGCTCCGGTTATCCTAGTGAGAATACGTTATAACATAAAATAGGTTTTGGATTCTAGGTGATATTTTTTTTAACTTTATTAAAATTCGACAGTTTTCTTTTCAATGTGTAAAAATATTTATCTCTTCTCTCTTATCTATAAAAAAACTTGTTGTTGGTTCTTTGTGTGCTAACTGCTAATGTAAAATATTTATTTATGTAAAATGTTAATAATAATGACATATGATATTGCATAAAACATGATATAAGCTGTTAATCAATAATTATGAGCATATCTATATGTTTTATTAAGAATATTCATGACAATAGTAATAAATTATGATGATTATAAACAATCTATGCATTATGTATAAAAAACAATGCTACTTTGTGTGTCTCGTATACATTCCTACAACGTTCATACGATAACGATGAAACTTTGGTTTGTTGATGAGCGCGCGCCGCGAATATTTTTAACGAAAAACAGGTCACTGCTAGTAATACATAATGGTGATTGAATAAATTTAAAGCTTTTAAAATGATGAGAAGTAAAAAAAGTTTTTAATTCTCATATTTCCAGCGCTTTACAGCAAATGGCCACGGGGGGTCGAAGGTGTTTGACGTCCTGATGTAGTTATTTTTTATAGAATAAGGGTTACAAACAAACACAGTCCACCTGATGGTAAGTGGTCCATGGGTAGCGTGCTGTGACCTATAGACATCTACATTTATCCTCAATTAAGAATTAAAATGCAGATGCGTTGTCACCTCTGAGGACTAAAGATGGAATGCCTCGTTTCCAGTAAAAAGAGTCTTCGGTTCCAGTAAAAAGACCTGTCACCGTACGAAACACAGCAGTATCAAGCTGCTATTTTACGCCTGTACTGCGTGAGGGCGTGATCCTACCCCGGTCGAGGCGACCCATTCGTGCTACAAATATAATAGCTGCAGCGTGGCTCTACCACATATAGTGAACGTCGGCTGCCTCCAAAGAGTAAATGATCACTACGTTTTCGTATTCTCCATCTTTTAAACTTTTATTTTTGGTAAAGCTTGGATTTAATTTTTAATATTCAAAAAAAATTAAAAAGTTTTTTTTTGTTTCTGTAACCTCGGGAATCATTCTTGGTAGCAAGAAATAAGTGTTCCTTTGCGAGGATTTCTGGTCGTTCAAATCTAATAAAACAAATTATAATGAGGAAAGTTCTGGCGACAATTCTCGAATACCTTCTGAAGCTATCAGCTGCGCTAGAGATGTAATTGTGCCATAAATTTTAGTACTGACAGCGAGGTGTTCCTATCTTATCTTTCCCTAAATAAAATCAATGATATGATTGCAAGTACACTATGTTGCGGTGTCATATGAAACAAAATAGCTTCTATTAAACTCTGGCGAAAATTTGCATTTTTTTTTTTTTTTTTTTTTTATAGAATAGGGTGACAAACGAGCACACAGTCCACTGAGGTAGTGTGCTGCGGCAGTTGAGGATGGGTGTAAGTAAGGGTCTCCGGTTTTGAAGGAAGCTATATTCACGCTGGTATTTTGAGTTCGACTTGTGCTATTATATAGGGTGTTGCATGCTATATGACGCATATATGCATGCTATATGCTATAAAGTGTATAACCAGTGCGTGTTGCCAGTGATGACTTACGGATCTGAGACGTGGTCCTTCACTGCTGGCCGTATGAGGACGCTCAAGGTCGCTCAGCGAGCTATGGAGAGGGCTATGCTCGGAGTTTCTCTGCGTGATAGACTCAGAAATGAGGATATCCGCACTAAAACCAGAGTGACCGACATAGCCCAACGGATTAGTAAGCTGAAGTGGCAATGGGCCGGCCATATAGCTCGAAGAACCGATAACTGATGGGGAAGAAAGGTTCTCGAGTGGCAGCTCGTACCGGTAGGCGTAGTGTAAGGCGATCCCCCATTTGATGAAATGACGACCTGGTAATACATACAGGAAGTCGATGGACGCAGGTGGCTCTGGACCATGCTTTGTGGCATTCCTTGGGATAGGCCTATATTCAGCAGTGGAGTGAAGGGCTGTAATGATGATGATGACATAATTAACCATTTTTAAAATTCTATGTATCTGTCTGCCTGTCCAGACTAATCTTCAGAACGTCTGCACCGATAGTGATGTAACTTTAAGAAGAAGAGGGATCTAGATTATAGATTATAGTCCACATGATGGTATGTGGATGCTGTGGCCCATAGACATCTACACTTAACCTCGATTAAGAATCAAAATGCAGACGCGTTGTCACCCTTGAGGACTGAGATGTAATGCCTCGATTCCAATAAATCGTGTCTCCGGTTCTCTAGACTCACCATACACAACACAGCAACATTATGCTGCTATTTTACGATGGTATCCGTGAGAGCGTGGTCCTTCCCCGGTCGAGCCGACCCATTCATGCTACAACCATAATATAGATGCAGCGTGGCTCTACCACGTATAAACTTTTTATAGAAGAGGGGGCAAACGAGCTTACGGCTTACATGATGTTAAGTGACTACCGCCTCCCATGAACAACCGCAACACCAGGGGAATTGCAGGTGCATTGCCAGCCTTTTAGAAAGGAGTAGGTAAGCTCTTTTCTTTAAGGTCCCTAAGTCGCATCGGTCCGGAAAAATATTCCACAGAGAGGTCGTACGCGGAAGAAAACTCCTTGTGAAACGTACAGTGACAGACCGCCAAGTGTCCAGATGGTGTGGTATCGGGAGTTTGTTACGATGTGCGTCCATAAAATTTGGCGGCTGAGATCAATCCGAACAATTCCTCAGAGCACTCTCCGTGGTAGATGCGAAAGAAAATGCAAAGAGATGCAACATCTCTTCGCAGCGCCAGTGAATCAAGCCGATCGGAAAGCACTCGGTCGTCGACATGAAATACTGTCCCGCTATGGTGAGCACGCCAAGCTTTTTAGAGGCCAATTTAGAATAACAGACATGCAAGTTCCTCACGATGTTTTATTTCAACGTCGAACACGTGGTAAATCGACACTTAAAAGTACAATTAACAACTTCATTGGTGCCAGCGGTGATCGAACCCGAATGGCTCGTGTACTGTGAAATTTACTGCGAGCTGTGAGCCTCTGAGCTAACACGTCTACATATTAAAAAATATTTTAATTACCATTACAACCTATTAAAAATTGAGTCCTGAACACAAGCCTCATCCATAGATTACCACATAAGAAGAATATTTGCAACGCTTGGCAATCGGGTTGGCAACTGCGATTTCTGCCCATCTCCAGGTTCAGGTTCCCACTGTCGCCTGTTACGATACGTTGATATCTGGTGTATAATATTATTTTACCACCACTACACGGTTGGTATCTTCTAATATATAAAAATTAATTTTTGTTCATATTTTATGCGCTGCCATACCGTTCGTCAGATTGAGGCAAAACTTTGTCAACTTATTGCTTGCACTTGCTCGGTTATAAGCATAGTACAATTAACTTTACGTGATAGAGCCATGCTGCATCTATATAGTAGTATAGTTGTAGCACGAATGGGTCGGCTCGACCGGGGAAGGACCACGGTCTCACAGAATACTAGCGTAAATAGTAGCTGAACTGTGCTGTGCTACGTACGGTGAGTGTAGAAAACTGCAGACCCATTTTAGTGGAAACGAGGCATATCTTAGTCCTCAAGGGTGACAGCGCATCTGCATTTTGATTCGTAATACAGAATAGATAAATATGTCTATGGGCAAAAGCAACCACTTATCACTAGGTGGACTGTGTGCTCGTTTGTCACCCTTGTGTTATTAAAAAAAACCTGTTTTTTTTAATAACACAAGGGTAACATGGCGCGGGTTCGTACTAACAAATTTATTTGTTAGTTATAATATCATTCAATTTCACCATGAATTTATTTATCATTACTAATTAAACAATATAACTGTTCCAAATTTAAAACTATATTTCCATAATTATTTCTGCGGCAGCAACGCACCGAGTACCAGCTAGTATTTTGTAATGTTTATTATTACATTTTAATTAAGAAATTACAAGATATTATTATATTGATTTTGTGCTCAATTTATATATTATCTGTAGCAGCGTAGTTTAATTACGTGCGTTTTATATATTAGTTATCATCCAATTATCGCGCCAATAAAGAAGTAATTAAAGAAAATGATAATCTCAACAGTATGTTTTCATCACGAGTGAGTGACCTTTCATAAAAATAGATGCGTGAAACATACATTCAACAAATGCATGCCTTCTGGGCGGTATGGATGTTTTAGAAGATACCTATCTTAATACCTTACCAATTTTCAATATTCAATATAAATAAAAAGAAATGATATAAGTTATAATATTATATTTATATATTTCACCCAGTAGCGGCGGTGCAAGTATTCCACTCTCCCATATCATCTCATGGGTGTCGTAAGACGCAACAGTGGGAAACGAACTGAGAGATGGGCAGAAGCGTTTTCCTTACAACAATAAGAAAATATAAAAACTGAGGTTATCAACCCACCAACTATGGCATTTATCCCCCTTATGAGGCAATCTATAGAGAGGTATGTTCAACACTAGACTTTAAAAGGCTATGATTAATGATGAATGAATTAGTGCTTTAAATTGGCAAAAAAGCATTCACGTGCTTTGCAGCACAATGTACATCTGAAACTAGATATCCATCGGATATATAAAATTAGTTGATTAAATTCGATGTAACCCGTAAAAACAACTGAGGTGCGTGAAGGTAATACGGTGACGTTAAGCTTTGCCGCCCTATAAAAATAAAAACTAGGAAGAGACCAGAGACAAAAACCCAAAGTTGTATACTATAAATAATATTTTAAGAAAAAAATAGCAAGAATATTTGGAATTCATTAGGAAAACTTGGGAAAATTAATTTATAAAGAATTAACTACACTACACAATGCTAAAATCGACTAAAATATTTACTATAAAATGTTTACTATCAAAGTAGCGCCGATAAAGCAACGATTTTTGACCCTTTGTTATTTGATAGACTGTTTAAAAGCTATCGTACACAAAGCCATCCATGAAAATAAGGCTGTAGTTTTTGAGTTTTAAGAAAGTGACCATATTAACCTCACGTACTATAGTTTTATTCATTGTGTAAAGTTAGCATATATATAGCATATATAGAAATCAAAAGAAAAAAATAGCGCTTTATATAAAAGCACTCGTTTTAATTTAAAGTTCAAAAATGTACTTGATTTGTAAAGAGAGCACTCTCTATGATACCTACTGGCGCAGTGGACTAAGTCTTTAGCTCTGTGATGTGGAACGCGTACTAAAACCTCTCACGGTATGTATTTTAAATTATTGTTTTGGTTCTGGGTTTTTCATCATTGTATCATACATACACCATTACAAAATCCACTGCTGAACATCATACATTGCCATGGGGGATATTTTCTATGGTTTTACGTCATGCTGCAATTCTATTGTGGTTGCAGCACGAATAGTTCGGCTCGACCGGGTTAGGACCACGCTCGCACAGAATACCAGCGTAAATAGCAGCTTAATGCTGCTATTTCGTATGGTGAGTGTAGAGAACTGGAGACCCTTTTTACTGGAAACTAGACATTTCATCTCAGTCCTCCGGGCTGGCAACGCATCTGCATTTATTCTTAATTGAAGATAAATGTAGATGTCTATGGGCCACAGCAACCACATACCATCAGGTGGACTGCGTGTTCGTTTGTCACCCTCATTCTATAAACAAAAGTTGCCGCAGACAGGTTGGCTAAAGCACTTTTTTATTATTTTGATAAAACTTAAAATAATAAAGTTAAGAATATGCTGCTGCCCAAATTCTGTTTCAGTTTCATATGTCTATGTCGCCTTTAACGAAACTCTACTAGAGTTTTTGTTCCGAAACTCTACATAAGTTAGACACATGTGGCGTTTTACTCTTGTAAAAACGTATACTACACTACAGGATACTATAGTATAAGACATATATAACTGTGTACTATAGTATTATAGATTTTTCTAGTGTAAAGGTAATCTTTCATTTTTTTAATCTTATTTTTTACGCGGTAGAGTCAAGCTACAACTATATTATAGTTGTAGCACAAATAAGTCGGCACGACGGGGCCAGGACCATGCTCTCACAGAATACCAGCGTAAAATAGCAGAGTAACGCTACTTTGTTTCGTATGGTGAGTGAACCGGAGATCCTTTTTACAGGAATCGAGGTATTCCAACTTTGTCCTAAGGGGTGACAACGTATTTGTATTGTGATTTTAATTGGGGATAAATGTGGCTATCTATAAGCCACAGTATCCACTTACTATCAGGTGGGCTGTGTGCTCGTTTGTCACCCAATGCTACAAAAAAGAATATTTCATTAAACAAGAAAATGCACGCGCATTCTTCTAAAAATAATAAATAGTTGCAATTGAGCAATCCTGCGCATCCCTCTTCATTTATATTAAATCTCTCTCTACTCTTGAAGTAAGTTGTGGAACTTCTTACACCTCTCGATTAAGGCGCTTAATCAACGACGCAAACTTTGTTTAAGAAGCAAGTTAAGGAACACTATCTCTCTAACTTCTGTCACTTTCTGCTTTCATTTACGTTCATTAATCCTTCGTTAAAAGTGTTTTTTTTTTTTTTTGAGTGCAGAATATTATTGTTTACCATAGTTCACCTATCTATTGTTTCTTCCCTTTTTAAATTATTTTTAGGCATTTGAAATAAATTACTGTGTAGTAATAAAACGGTCTTCTGTTTTCCCTCAATATTTAGAACAGTATTTATTTATAATGTAAATCTCTCCTTGTTGTACAATAAAGACTTTTGTATTGTATTGTACTTTATGGAAATAAATAATATAGCGAAAAAGAATACAGAAAAGATGAAAATCACCTTGCAGTAATGCGATATTCAAAGAACTTCATTTAAATACGAACAGCTCATTCGATTTTAACCAAAACCGAAATCCGAAAATAAAAATATCCCCCCAGACGGCTTAGATGGCGCGGACTTTCTTAGAATAGAGCAGCTGTGAAATCTTAATATTTCCTTTGGAATACCAAGTTTAAAGTAAAAGAAAACATAAATGTAGAACTTTTAAGGAATTGTTTTTTTTTTAAATAATATATGAAAGTAAGTTCCAATAAATTTCATTTATTACTTATTCTATGCTCAACATATATGGTAAAACGATTTGACAGAGAAATAACTAGGTAATAACTGATTTCTTATGATATTACAGAGATTTATGGACGAAGAATTAATTTTACTATAACTTCATTGAATTAATAAACACACGATATATATATATATATATATATATATATATATATATATATATATATATATATATATATATGAACATATTATATTTAATATAGAAAAAAATCTCTATAGAAATAAAATAAAATATTTATAAATTTGAGAAAAGCGTTGTCACATGTTTACTTATAAGAACTTGTAAGGATTTGGTGAATTTGATAAATTCATACAAAGAAAATGGCGACAAAAATAATTCTAGTTGACGACATTGCAAGGTGACAATCGAACAAGAAACACAATATTGGTTACTCCGCCCAAGGATTATTTAGATTAATTATTGACGCAAGCACTTCACTTATCGATAACATTGTCGATTAAAATAACGTAAAGTGCTGATACATCTACAGTCATCTTTCACCCTTTAAAAGTACTATTTTACAAACTAAACAATTTTTTTTTCATAAAACTAGACAACAATTCTTATTCCTGGTTTAAAAAAAGCAATAAAGAAATAAACCCACCTTTACAGAAAAAGAAACGCGCCTGCCCAAGGCGTCACAGCACTAAAAATCTGTTTTTTTTTTTTTCAAATAAAAGTACACAAACACAATTCTTTTAATCGATATAATCGCGACAGCTTCACCGTTCTATCGATATGTTCGATAGTGCGAGCGGACGTTTACACTAGTCTAGCGTCGGCGGTGGACTGGCGTTTTGTTTTGCGACGCGTGCGATGCGCGGGCGCAACTCCCGGTACCGTCAACAGAGGCAGGTGGCCTTGACGGAATGCAATTTCGAGATTTATCTTAATTGTGTCTTTTTGCACTATCGCACTCTACATGGTATGGTGGTTTGAAGGACTTTTAATGCCAGGGTCCAAGCTGTACTATGTTAATATCTTGTCTCTTTTAATTGGAAATATGTTTTGTAGCAACTAGGCTTGTTATCAAGCACAAAATTACAGCATTGCCAGCTTTTTTAAAGTCCACCGCTGATCTGGATTGGTATGTCTTGGAAGCCTCATAACTCATAAGTTATTGCACAGCAGCTATGCGAAAACCGTGCGCAGGTAATGCTTCTTTTATTTTACGGCCTCACTCATCGCCATTTTCATCTTATTATCCCTATTCCTCTTACACATGGGTAACGTATAACCATTAACGATATTCCGAATCTCTACCAACGCTCTTACTCTACTCTACTCTACCTCTTTCCTCTATCATCAAAAATCAATCTAAGCATGTTAATGCATTGTAACAGTTTACGCGAAAAGACCACGCTCAAATAGAATTCCAGCGTAAAACGCATGACCATGTTTATACCTTGCTGATAGAGTATCCATTGCCGCATTTCGTCTCTTGGAAGTTGTAAGAGGCAACTGCGAGAAATGTAAGAAATTTTTTTATGGCTTCTGATAGATGCCGGTATAAACAATTTTGTGTACGTCAGGTGTAATATACGCAGGCTTGCGACGGACAGCAGCTTCAAAGGTGTACGACGTCTGCTACTGCGATCGTCATCCACCCTTCGAGCGTGACGATTTTTTTTATAGAATAAGGGTGACAAACGCGCACACACTTAACCTGATGGTAA
The DNA here is from genome assembly GCA_907164705.1 of Parnassius apollo. NCBI lineage: Eukaryota > Metazoa > Arthropoda > Insecta > Lepidoptera > Papilionidae > Parnassius > Parnassius apollo. The sequence goes on along the minus strand of CAJQZP010001449.1, from coordinate 7,924,245 downwards.
GTGGACGCTATTTCCCACATTTATCCTCGATTAAGAATCAAAACGCAGATGCGTTGTCACCCTTGAGGACTTAGATGGAATGCCTCGTTTCCAGTAAACAGGGTGTCCGGATCTCTACACTCACTATACAAAACACAGCAGTGTTAAGCTTCTATTTTACGCTGGTATTCTGTGAGAGCGTGGCCGTTCCCCGGTTTCGTCGACTCATTAATGCTACAACCATAATATAGCTGCAGCGTGGCTCTATCAGGCATAAAAGAGCACAACAAGAGAGACCTATGTCCAGTAATGAAGTTATGAAGAAGAATGAAGAAGAAGAAGAACACCTATCCTATTACAACTGACGGGACGAAATGGGTTATGATTTCTCTTATGCCGCCGCTATATGATTCATCATGTCTTTCCATTCATCCACTATAACAAGTCTACTGTTAACCATAACCCCCACCCCCATACCTAATGGAAATATATTTACCATAATGATTTCTTAAATTTACGCGAACACTACACATTGAATAAAACTATTATTTACAGATTTTATCGCGTTTAATTACTTTAATTTATTTTTTATTATTATCCCGACGTTTCGGGTGCTTTACAGCGCCCATGGTCACGGGGGGGGACTGAGATGTTTGACGTCCCAATGTCATAGTTAGTCCGGCTACTTCAGTTTTTTAATATTAATATTAAATCGGACCAAAAATTAATATTAAAAAACTGAAGGTAGCCGGACTAACTATGACATTGGGACGTCAAACATCTCAGTCCCCCCGTGACCATGGGCGTGTAAAGCACCCGAAACGTCGGGATAATAATAAAAATAAATTAAAGTAATTAAACGCGATAAAATCCGTAAATAATAGTTTTATTCAATATTACCATAGTTACCACGTTTGGCAAGTGGATCGAAGACCGTATTTTTTTATTCTATTAAGTTTTTATCAGATAAATACTGCTACCCCTATTCTGTTTCCCCTGCAGCTTCTTAATCTACGCACGATGTAATATATTCTCTTAGAGCGCTACTACGCAGCGATCTCACGTTTTCGTCAATGTAACAACAATCACACCGTTTTTCGTTATCACTTATCAGTTATATTATAGCCCCGATTATATAAACTTACGAAACGCCGTTTGTTGTTGTACGCTTAGCATGACGGCTCTATGTCAAGCTCATTAATATGACTCTATGTCAAGCTCATTAATATGACTCTATGTCAAGCTCATTAATATGACTCTATGTCAAGCTTATTAATATGTGCTTGACATAAAGTCCTCATGCCAAGCGTATGCTACATTGATATCGTCCTGACCAATCAATAAACGGCCATTCATACGGTTATGGTGAAAAAAATTTGCATTTAATAAGACAATATTGCATTTGATTCATTAGAACGACGCAACAATGACATTTTACGTATGCTTCACGACATCCAAGTGTCGTATTGTCATCATACGACACTGTCAAAATTTTCTACAGAAGTGATAAATAAAAATAATTATTCAATGATTAATGAATATCAAACCGTGCATTGGCAGTGTAAGAATATCCACTACCTAATATCGTCCCGCGGATGTCGCAAAAGGCGACACTGAAAAATTACCAGATTAGCAGCAGCATCTATGTAATAACAACTGGTAAGTAAAACTGCGTTGGCCAGCCCGCCCGCCAAGCGTAGGAACTATGGCAAATATCCCCCTATTGAGGTATTGTTATCAAATCAAATCAAATAGTTTATTTGTTCAAAGGTTACAAAAAGGTAACTCCTTATCTATGGGAAGAGCTTTGTTTAACAGTGGACTTTGATAAGTTGTTTTGGTAACGTATACCCATCATCATCATCATCATCATCTACAGCCCTTCACAAGTCCACTGCTGAACATAGGCCTCCCCCAAGTAATGCCACAAAGCACGGTCCTGAGCCACCTGCATCCATCGACTTCCTGCATGTCTTACCAGGTCGTCACTCCATCTAGTGGGGGGTCGCCCTACACTACGCCTACCGGTACGAGGCTGCCACTCGAGAACCTTTCTTCCCCATCGGTTATCGGTTCTTCGAGCTATATGGCCGGCCCATTGCCACTTCAGCTTACTAATCCGTTGGGCTATGTCGGTCACTCTGATTTTACTGCTGATATTCTCATTTCTGAGTCTATCACGCAGTGAAACTCCGAGCATAGCCCTCTCCATAGCTCGCTGAGCGACCTTGAGCGTCCTCATACGGCCAGCAGTGAAGGACCACGTCTCAGATCCGTAAGTCATCACTGGCAACACGCACTGGTTATACACTTTAGTTTTCAGAGATTGAGGTATACCTGACGAGAAGATCTGTCGTAATTTCCCGAACGCTGCCCAGCCGAGTTGAATCCGTCGATTGACCTCTCGGTCGAAGTTGGACTTACCTAGTCGGACTATTAACTATATAATGTATACCGATAGAATACTATAATACATACATTGCCCACAGGTTTGCTCGATGTACAGATAACGTAAAAGTTACTCTTTTCAAAGCATTTTGCCAATCTTTTTACTCGAGTAGCCTGTGGGTATCATACAGGCGACGAGCTTACAGCGCCCTTCGCATACAATACAATAACGCTTTTAGGATGCTATTAGGACTGCCATGGCGGTGTAGTGCTTCGAAAATGTTCGCGGTTGCTAGGACTGATGGTTTTCATGCTGTTATGCGAAAGAAATCAGCCTCAATGTTACAGCGTCTGCGAAACAGTAACAATAGCATTTTAAAAATGATTGCGGCGAGACCAGATTGCCACTTTCAGCGACACTGGGTAGAGCTGGCAATAGGACTAATATGTCAATGAATTTTGTATGTATATATAATTATAACGTAGGTATAAATACTAACATTAGTAACATAGTTATTAAGTAAAATTTGTTACTAATATACTTACACTTAATATGGACGAATTATGTCTGAAATAAAGTGATTATTATTATTATTATAATAGAACGGGGGAGTGGGCGGAGCCCGTGTAGCCACTAAAATGCCACTAACACGTCAATTCACACGTATAAATGTCAACACGAGATGTGTTTTGACGTTACAATCGTTTCCGAATTTCGCATGCAAATTATTTAGAAAATGCCAAATTGCACGCTATTTACAAATAAATATGTATTAAAATCCGTCTGTCAACACAGCGAATCGGGTTTGTAGTAGTGATTAACTGATAATACGACGTAATTGTTTGTATGTGTGGTCCCGGCGACGCCGAACCTTGGTACAAAATAAGGTTGACAGCCATTCTATTATGTATTATAGTATTCTATGTGTATATCTGTGATCGCAAATATATATAAGAAATCACAGACAGTACTCGGTGAACCGCATGCTTGTTTGGCCACTCTTCTATAAAAAAGCCTTCCTTCATTCATTTTTTTTAAGAATAGGGTGACAAACGTGCATACAATCCACTTGATGGTAAGTGGTAGCTGAGGTCCATAGACATCTATCCTTAATTACGAATCAAAATGCAGACGCGTTGTCAGCCGTAAAGACTAAAATGGAATGCCTCGTTTCCAGCAAAAACGGTCTCCGGTTCTCTATACTCACCATACGAAATACTACTGTGTTTCGTATAGTTACTATTTTACGCTGGTATTCTGTGAGAGCATGGACTTTCCCCGGTCGAGCCGAACCATTCGTGCTACAACTATATTACTAATATGACTGTAGCGTGGCTCTACCACGTATAACACCTTCTCCTTAATTAACGATAACATTGTTGGAAATAAGGAAAAAAGTATCACAAAGTGTTAGGACTAACTTTCAACCTGCCATCTAAGTAAGTACCACTTAATTACTTATTTCAGGCACCAAATAGCAATACTTGCAATGCTACATTCAGGTCTGAAATGTATAAAGAGTCAGTATAGTTACAGGTTGTGAGCTATTCCATCTTAGTCCTCAGTGGTGGCTACTCACAAAGACATTGCGCCTTCTTCGTTTGATATACTTAGGTAGGAAATTTAAGTACACTGTAAGTTTATGTGTCATTTCAGTTCTAAGGAAAATAAAACAATGAATATATCCAATGCAGACGCTACATTAGTGTCACGCCAATCAATCAAGAAACAGCCTAAACCTACAATACTTACAACGTAATTTAAAAGTTTGTTTTATCATTTTAATGATAAGCGGTTTCACATCGAAATAAGTTGGCTGAGAGTACATTAACAAGTAAAAAACGCACTGTAGCTGCCTACGATCTACCGTAAATGGTGCACACAAGATCAACTGTTATTAAAATGAACGTGATTGCTATGAATAATTACGTTTCCACGCCAAGCAGTATTATAGCAACGTGCAATTAGTGCTTAAAATGATTTTTATACTCTGTGTACATAATAATGGGACTAGAACGTTTCCTTAATTATTATAGGACTCCCGAATACATTACAACAAAGTGCGGTCGTAAGTCAATTACATCAATCACTTTACTTACTTTACGTGCTAGAGCCATGCTGCAGCATTACTAATAGCATAGTTGTAGCCCGAAGGGTCGGCTTGACTGGGTACGGAACACGCTCTTACGGAATACCAGAGTAAAACATCGGCTCCACGCGGCTGTATTTCGTATGGTGCATGTAGAGAGCCGGAGCCCCATTTCACTGCTGATTTGTAGTTGAGGATGGAAGTGGATGTTTATGGGCCGTAGCAGCCGCCATCGGGGGGACTGCGTGCTCGTTTGTCACCCTTATCCTATAAAAAAATCAACTACCTGCCTGTTTCATTAGTTCGTTACTACATCTAGTGGAAAATCGCCCAACACCGTGCTTACTAGTACGAGGTTGCCATTACGGTTATCAGATTGTTTCACATTTCTTGTTTTTTAAACATTACCGCCACAAAAGCCCCGGTATCGAGGGGGCAGTTTACATTCATAAATTTCAGAAGAATAAACAACCAGACGCGGCAGAATTATCTGTAGTACAAATACTTTGTTCCGTTTGGAATTCGGATCCACTACCCTTAGCGTTACAACTCATTGCGACACGGAGCCGTCGAACTTTTGTTTACTGATCCACGCGCACGCCACTTTGCAACTACATTATGGTTACAATGCAACGCGAATGGGTCGGCTTAACCAGTAAGGCTCTCGCAAAATACTAGCGTAAAATAACAGCTTAATGCTACTGTATTTGCTATGGTGAGTGTAAACAATCTTTACCTAAAAGATCCTTTATACAGTTAACAAGGCAATGTATCTTAGTAATCAGGAGTGATAACGCATCTGCACTTTGATTCTTAATCGAAGATAAATGTAAGGTGTCTTTGGCTCACAGCATGCACGTACCATCAGGTGAACTGTGTGTTCGTTTGGCACTCTTATTCAATAAAAAGAAGTCACATGCAGGGAGTTGTTCTATCTTAGTCCTAATTGACCATCAGTTTGACCGTTAGCTCGTTTGTCACTCTAGAATAACATGCCAACACTTTTGTGTCACCGTGTTTTCATCCACAGGTTCGCTTGCATCTTACCCAAGAGCATGTTTGTCCATTTATTGCTTACATCTTTATTGCAATTAATACAACATACGTCCATATTATTATACGTTATTAATTTTGGCAATGCAAGTTCTCCATATCTCTTTTTTACCGACTTCAAAAATGAGGAGGTATTCAATACGACTGTATGTTATGTGTGTTTTTGTACCGATTTTGATGATTCTTTTTTCATCTGAAAGCTGGTACTTCTCGTGTAGTGCCATATAAATTAAAGAAGATCTGACTTGAAGTTTTTGAGTTATCTTTAATAATGCATATTAAATTGACTTCAAATACATTGATAATGTTCTCATTTCAATTATATTGAAGTCGGTTGTACAACATTTAAAATTTTACCACTTGTTGTAGAGTATTATTAATGCTATTAACTTTATTATGTGGGAATATATTATGTCATCTACTCAATGGAGTGATAGTTCAGCCTATGCAGCAAAGACAGAGATAGAGAAGATACGGTTTTCCTTCTTCTTCATCATCAGAGACGCTTGGCAAACGGATTGACAATGGCAGTACCAGACGTCGCTTAGCTTTGTCGCTGTTTTTTTTTTATAGAATAAGCTGCTACGGCTCATAGACATCCACATCCACATCACTCCTGAGGAATAAGATGAAATGCTTCGTTTCCAGTAAATAAAGGGTCTCCGGATCCCTACACCCACCATACGAAGCGTTACAGTATTAAAGTGCTATTTTACGCTGGTATTCTGTGAGAGTGTGGTCCTTCCCCGTTCGAGCCGACCTATTCGTGCTACAACCATAATATAGCTGCAACGTGGCTCTATCACGTATACTTTAAAAGTCTTCGCAAACATGATGGAGTGACGACCTGTCAAAACATGCAAGAAATCGATGTATGCAGATGGTTTGTATTTGGCGTGCTTTGTGGCTTTCTTCGAAGGGCGCCTAATTCAGCAATGGACTTATATATATAAGTTCTTTCTGGTATTTCTAATGTGAAAGATACCATCACATCGTCACCAGACAAAAATAAATTGTGAAATTAAATTGTAAATCATGTAGAGATTATCAAGAAGCGAAAGTTACGTCGCAATAATGAGCTAAAACGCAAACAAGAAGCTTAACAATGTAACCATAAATAGTTGAAGCCAATGAAAGAGTTTTCGTACCTTTCCCATGTTAATTAAGTTTTCTAATCGACTACAATGGGTAAGAGCGGAGAGCTCGTGGCATAATGCAAGTAACTATAGTATCACACGGGTAGTGTTGCCAGATGCTTATTTTATGTTTGATTTTATTAGAAAGAAAAACATAATCATAATCATAACCACTCACGCCTGCTCCCAAAAGGATAGGTGGAGACTACGGACTTTCATTTGGCAAGATCCTGACACATACTCTTCGGTTCAGGGTACTCTTAATGTGGCCCATCTTCAATATATCACCAATTGAGCAGATAAACTGTCCCGTCCCGTTCCTTGCCGACTCTGTCGCAACCTTAAAGGTCGACGATCAAACAAATCCTCCCTAAACGAAGGAGTTGCATGTCTAGTGATAGACCTTTGTCAAGTGGTGGGTTGATGACAAAGAAGAAGAATGTCGTCATATCTTTTCCTTTTTCGTTTTAAGAAAAGTCACCAGGAATTTCTCCTTAGTTGCGAAAGCAATAAACACACTTAGAGGAGTGGATAGTAAAGACAATTCGCTCATGCCATTTTTTATTTCTACAACAAAGGTTTACTGCATTACTTGGCCAGCGTTCCTTTTACAATACTCTCTCGGATTATTAAGATAGTAATCAGATAGCCCAATTTGTCACTGCCGATATCGCAATAGTTATCAAAACATAGCCTATTTATAGTCGACTCGAAAAATACACCTACTATAATTTTTAATAATTACGTTATATTTTATAAATTGCTATCTCTTAAGAACTATACTACTATATCGTATTTAAAGACTAATAGTAATAAGATATGATCAATCGACAGTTACTTAATGGTTAATGGTTGCTTAATAAAATGACGAACAAATTTCATTATAGGTTACGAGTTTTATTAATAGAAGGATGATAAACGATCACACGGTCCACTTGATGGTTACAAGTTATAATTTTAACTGCCTCTTTGGTCTAGTGGCCGTAAATGGGATTGCTGATAGTGAGGTCCCGCTGGTTTGAATCTCGGGTCGGACCAAAAGCAGTTATTGGGTTTTCTGTCAAGAAATTCGTAGTATTAACCCAGAGTCAGGAATTTGGCGGTGTTTTATATATCCCATGCTTCGGAAAGCACGTTAAGCCGTCAGTTCTGCGCCTGATCTCCTCTCTTCTCTCTGATCATGTCGAATTACCGTCGCATCCAACTATGAGAATGAGAGAATAGAGAGTGCATCTGCGCATACACTTGGGCACTATAATCCTCTCCTGCACTGAAGACTGGCCACCGTGACCGAAGTTTGATCTGGAGAATATTATTATTATTAGTTGTAGACATTTACATCTGTTCGATGAAGAATGAAAATGCCGGTGCGTTGTCGCCCTTGAGGACTAAGCTACAGTGTCTCGTTACCAGTAAAAAGGATCTTCGGTTCTCTATATTCACACTACAAATCACAGCAATGTACTGTTGTTGCACGCTGCTAACTAAATGTGGTTATACCCCGGTCTATATTCAGTCATAATCAAAAGGCTGTAGTGTGGCTCTATCACGTCAAGATAACAATTAAAAGTAGCTTAATTTTAAAATCTATGCCAAAACAACATAGTATTTAAAATTAAGTTAAAGTGCTATCTAAAAATATGTTCTATTTAATATGTTAAAAGCAATTAATTGCTATTCATCAACGCTTTTTTCTAAAACGATTGAATATTTCGAATCTAATGATAAATGAAATATATTTGACTAAACTTATATCACATCTGTATATCTTTTAAGATTAACAAAAAACAGACAAAGTCTATAATATTACAAACAACTGCAAAAAAGATTTACAGATGTATTGTCACCTACCATCACGAGGACTAAGATGGTTTCACATCCACTAATCACTAAACTATTTCAAGACGAATCGCAAAACTGATGCAGTGCTATTCAGCCGCATAAATAATTAACTGTGTTGTAATACACAGTGAGGTATTGTAGCTAAATGGCGTCCTAGGCTCATATAAATGTGCACCATAACGCAGCTCTTATTTTAATATTAAAAAAAATCTTACGGCACACAAAACCTCAATTGATTGTAGAACATATTCTCCTTCAAACATTGCCTCCTGCGCCGCAGCTTTAATCTACCGCTGAGAATTATTCTCATCCAAAACGGGCTCTTTAAAAGATAATTATGTTCTCCAGAACGAATTTCGGTCAAGGCAGCCAGCCTCAACGGAGACTAGCTAACGGCGCAGAATAGGATTATAGTGCCCAAGTGTATGCACAAATACAGGTGCACTCTCTATTCCCTCACTCTCATAGTCCGATGGGACGTTAAACCGACACGGCCGGAGAGAGATCAGGTGCAGGACCATCGGCTTAACGTGCTTTCCGAGGCACGGGGGTGAGACACCGCCAACTTTCCTGACTCCCGGCAGCTAATGAGAATTTCCGGACGAAAAAACTCAATAAACTGATTTTCATGATCAGCAGAAGCACCACTACAATCACTAGACCAACGAGGCAGTCGATCATTCATCCAATCGATCTAGCTTTGTGACCGCTAATATAATTGGTGACACTACAAGATATATTTTGAATATTTAAACCAAGATCGCACGACCGCACAGCTTACTTAATATACCGTAAGCTGCTTTAAACGCAAAACATAAAACATCTGCGATAGACATCCGCAAATCAGCAATCGACTTAACCGCAAACACGGTGCCATTTCGTTCCCATTTCCATAAAAAGACACGAGCATAATTGCATGTTATTTCAAGTGTTATAAAACCCGAATATCATTAAGAGCGAGTGTCCTGACGTCGGCGGTGAGTAAGCGGCAACGTGGACTTGCGGAAGTGCCCCGGCGCCGTCTCAATCACGCATGTGCTGAGAGCGAGTACGCCTGGTTCCAACTGTTGGAGAAGTCGACAGCAACTCGCTTATAAACCCATATATTTTTTTTAAATATTTATATAAATAATCGTTTATCAGCTTGTGATGATAGCGTAACTTCTGAAGGATTTGAAGGATTGCGATCACATTCATACAACATATTTGTTATGTTGACACATATTTGTTGCCAGTGATGACCTACAGAACCGAGACGTGGTCCTACTGCTGGCCGTATAAAGACGCTCAAAGTCGCTCAGCGAGCTATGCAGAGGGCTATGTTTGGAGTTTCTCTGCGTGATAAACTTAGAAATGAGGATATCCGCAGTAGAACCAGAGTGACCGACATAGCCCAACGGTATATTAGTAATATTAGTAAGCTGAAGTGGAAATGGGCCGGCCATATAGCTCGAAGAACCGACAACCGTTGGGGAAAAAAGGTTCTCGAGTGGCAGCCTCGTACCGGTAGGCGAAGTGTAGGGCGACCCCCCACTAGATGTAGTGACAACCTGGTGAGACATGCAGGAAGTTGATGGATGCAGGCTCAGGACAGTGCTTTGTGGCATACCTTGAGGGAGGCCTATGTTCAGCAGTGGACTTGTGAAGGGCTGGAATGATGATGATGATGAGACGTTGATCATGGTTACGCTAGGATCGGATGGGTAGCGCTATGGTCAAGTTATTAAAACATGCTATATTTATGAACTAAAATGACTCAAATTCACAATATATTTCAGCTTAGAGCCAAAAAAGAAAATCACAAATCACGGCTGAACCAATTGTAATGATGGATGGATTTAAGATACTCAGAGACTACTTATTTTAAAATAGTTTTGAAAAAAAAAATATTTTAAAATAAATAGTCTCTGAGTATCTTAAATCCAAATAATGCTACATTAATAGATCCTATCCAGACAAAGCCGGGTCATGTTGCTAGTAAATGAACAAAATTTATATTTTCATTTCATTTTATTAGTATCACAACAGCTTTTTTTCAATCAAACCAGTTCCTATGTTACACCAAAACTAAATTGATGAAATGACTAACAAATTCTACGCCTTACAGTGCACTAGTAGTGGATTTCATAAATACAAGTGCTGACGTGTCGCACGTTCCCCTGAAAGCTTTAGTCAGATTTATTTTCAAAGGCGCTTTTCAGGAATAGTGTTGCGAGACGGCATGCTTTGCAAACTATTTATGCTATTTAATTAAGCTTCTCTAAGGCGGCTCCTAGACCTACAATAAAACTGTACAATACATTTTATTGTACAATAAGATTGAAAGTCGCTTATCCGCGTATCCAAAACATTAATTATATTGCATAATAATACGAACTACGCAACGCTTTCATGTTCAGTCGAAGAATACTATTAATCCCGTGTGCACCGTGCGTAAAGCAACAAGTCTGAACAAGATTTAGCTGTAGCTGTAGTGTTGTTGCTTGTGGACAAACGTAAACTTAAAAGAACACGTCGCTGGTCGAAAGATTGGTACAAGAAAAGGCTTAATAATAATACACTCACGAAAATCTTTTAAAAGACGATGTTAACTGAGAAAGCAGACTTCAAAAATGTTGTACGACTACTGTTGTACTGTAACTTGGAACAGATTCAAGAACTACTAGAATCGGTCACGACATTCATTGAGACAAAAAATACAAATATTAGGGAAGCAATATCACCTTTTTAACGGTTTTCAATAAGATTACGTTATCTGGCAACCGGAAATACACTGGAAGATTTAAATTTTCATAGTGCTATTTTCTCACAACTTAATAATTATGGAAATCCGCGATGCGATAATACATGATTTAAAGGAAATAAATTGACGGCTCCGTGGCGCAGTAGCTTAGCAATGAGTTATAGCGCTGAGGGCCGCGGGTTCGTATCCCGCACGGAACAAGTATTTGTTGGCCTACAAGTAATTGTTCAGGGACTGAATGTTTGTCCTTGTGCAATTTATGTATGTAAACTGCCTTCACGATGCAGGAGAAAATCGTAGCGTGGTAACGTTTTTTTTTAAAGAAAAAAGAAAAGAATTAATCAAGATAAATAAAGACTATAATATTTTCATTTATTTATCTACGGTATATATTGAGATAATAAACCTTCGTTCGCCATTGAGTCAACAGCATAATTTTCCTGTTGAAAACTGTTCTGCTGATTATCCTGTTGAAAATAGTACATGTTCTGCTGCTTATGTGGCAGGTGGAAGTTCAGAATCTCGCCGTTGAAAATAGTTTATAAAATACCGAGGCGATGGCGTGATTTGTTGGAGTTGACGTGGATCTGGTATTAGTCGCAGATAGAGTTATCGTAACAGTCGGAGTATTTATTTTTACCAAAAAAATTAATTTTTAAATTCTCTTTTTTCGCAATGTTTGCGAGCGCGCGTTTACTCCTCGTCAAGACGAAACACTGACTAAAAATATTGCGCAATACTGACCCTAGATATATAGAAAAATATGGTGCAATAAAAATTAAACTCGCTCAAACTTTCTTTCAATCATTGCACAATCTTCAAGATTAACCCTATACGGTCAATAATATCGGACAATTTGTAACATTGCGCAATATAATTAATCGTCTAGGGGGCGCCTAAGAGTTAAAAATAGTAGAATAATATTACTTCAAGCGCTAAACGTTGCAAGACTTTTGCAAGAAATTATTACCAAAAGACATTTTTAATTATAAAATTATTAAAATAAAGTTATTTAAAGATTAAAAAGAAGTAGTAAATAATGAATAGGTTATATTAAGACATACCTTATAAATAGTCTAATAATAACGTCATTTGTTTTTGTCCTCATCTTTGTGAACGACATTAAAAAATTAATTTAAATATATTGAACTCTTTCGCCTGTCATACAGAAGGGTAAGCAGAGAATACGGACTTTCATTAATCTCGATCCTGACTCGCTCAATTCTGTCACATCCATGTACCTATGATACATGCTTGCCGGTAATGGGTACCCTTAATTAGTCCATCTTCAATATATCGCCAATTTCATCGATATACTTCCTACTAGGGCATCCCATACTGTTAAACGTCCGAACTACCAAAGCATTCCTTTCTGAATCCTGGTCTTGACATCGATTTGCAAAACATACTCTTATCACACATTTTCTTTATCTTTCAGAGTCACACCTAATCTATTTTTTAATGAACACATTTTTATGGCATTTTATCAACTCAAGATTATTTTCAATATTACATTTGAGTAAAAAGAAATAAAATAGAATGTCAAGAACACGCTTCACGACAAACCGAAGCCTGTATTTATCACTGGATGTTAGGTATACGAGGTTTTCTCCGATCCAGCTATAATTGCTAAATCCATATTTTCTGAATGGTTTTAGACTTGGTATTAGAACGGTGATGGGATTAGAATAGAGCAACCTTCTAAGTATTGCAGGTCACTTGGCACATTCTTCAGAAGGTCTTAGAAATAAAAAGACTGTTTCAGTGGTGTGGACCAAATTGGTGATATATTGAAAATGGGCCAAATTAAGAGTATCCTTAACCAACGAGCATATATGCGTAGGTATATTGATGTGGAGAAGGCGGGAGAGGTGTGTCAGGATCGTGCCAAACGAAAGTCTGTAGTCTCTGCCTACCCTTCTGGGTGACAGGCGTCAGTATCAATGATCTTTTCCCTCACACTCATAGTCTAAGAGACGGCAATCCGATACGACTGGAGAAATATCAAGCGCCGGTTTCACGTGCTTTACGAGGCACGTGGTTGAAACACTACCAAGTTTCTGACTCCGCGCCGCTAATGAGAATTTCACGACAGATAAAACCCAATAACTGATTTCGTCCCGAGACGGGAACCAAATCTGGGACCACATAGAGATAGTCGTTTTTATGTGTTGTAAGTTACCTTGTATTTTAATATTGAGTCTAGAAGTTAGTAGTTTTATGATAAGGAATTTATGCGTAGAGTCACTATGCTGCTTTATTATTTAAAACTTACCAAACACGCAGCATAAAACTGCTGCAAAATGCTGCTTCGTTTTGTATGGTGAGTGACGACAATAGGAGGGATTACTGATAACGAGGTATTCCATTGCAGTTCACAACGGTGACGGTTAACTTAAAGTTCTTCAATTCAGAGTCATCTTAAAATCTCGTGAGATTTCCGTTCATGTGTTCTCACCTCAAATCGACAAATGGTAGCGCAAAAAATACATTTTACTTTATCAGGTGTCAGATCGAGGAAACGCTTATTGACTTGTTAAGGAACGTTTTATTTTATTTTTAAAGAGGGGTCAGCTGATGAATGGAGGTCGGCGTCGAGTACGAATAACTAAGAATTAAAATTTATTCGCAAGTCCGGACCGAACAAATTGAAAATTTAATACGAACAATCTGAATATTCATTTCATGTTTATTTTTAAGATTTAGTTCGTTCTGATTGTGGAAGAGTTTTATTATAAATAGTTTTAAATTTTTTAATTGTAATATTATGTTAAAAGACCACTTTTTGTAGAATATGAGTGACCAACGAGTCCATCGTCCAATTGATAGTAATAAACGGATGATGTGGTCCCCAATTAAGAATCATAATTCAAATGTTAAGAATCACTGTGCAAATTCGTTTTCGCATTAAGCCGCAACTTTACGCTGCTATTCTGTTAGAGCGTAATCTTTGGACCAGCCGATCTATCGGATGTTGCGTGTTGACAATGCGTGTTAGTGAACTTAATTTGTCTTCGAAGTTTTTTTCTTAATTCTCAGACATGCAGGTTTCCTCACGATCTTTTCCTTCACCGCTGATCACGTGATAAATCAGCATTTAAAATTGTATTTAACAATTTCATTGGTGCCTACGGGTTTACGGACCCGGTTGTTCGTGTACTGTGAAACTTATAGCGAGCGCTAACCATCCGCTCTACCACGGCCTGTACATCTATATAACCAAACCTGCATTTAAATCAAAAATAATTATTACGAGGTCGCAAAAATTCTGAAAACTTGCTGGGGTATTGTCATGCGTTTTTGATGACAAGATTCTTATAGCAATGAGAGACATTGAGCTTTAAATCATTAACACCATCATTGGAGCCTACGGCTGGATATAGGCCTCTTCAGTATTAAGGAGGATTTACCAAAATCGCCAATCTTTGCAAACAAACTGTCGATTGCAAATACTTAAAATTTGCTGGCCGTCGGCAGTCTGAATATATCAGACCCTCATCATGTAGTAGCGGTATCGGAATATACACTACCTCATATCGTCCCGTGAGAGTCGTAAGAGGCGTCAGAGGGTAACAAACCTAGAGATGGTAAGCGGCGTATTTTTCTAAGATTGTTTTTTTTTGTATAGAATAAGAGTAACAGACGAGCACATAGTCCACCTGATGGTAAGTGGATGCTGTGGTCCATACACATCTACATTTATCCTCGATTAAGAATCAAAACGCAGATACGTTGTCACCCCTGAGGACTAAGATGGAATGCCTCGTTTTCAGTAAAAAAGGGTCTTAATATGTATTTAATTTAATTTCATTTTAACGGTTTGGGTACCTAAAGTACTTTAATTATGTTTTAATTGAATTAAATTATGGGCTTAAATTAAATTTAGACAGTATTTTAAGGCTATGATTTAAGGCATGTTCAGCTTTTGAAGTCAATGTACGTTACTAAGACAACAATACAATCTTGCAATTCAATATTGATTTTACCCAAATCCGTAATTGGGTTTTATAAAATAAACCCCCAATAGACCATTTAAGGTCGTACTTAATTGAAAGGACGTCGCGACAAAACTCCCTACATGCAGCGATATAATGAATTACCTACAAATAGCTAGTACGTTTACGCGTTTTGCGTCGTAGAGCAATGTTGCGGCTATATTATGGTTGTAGCAGGAATGGGTCGGCTCGATCGAGGAAGAACAATGCTCTCATAGAATAACAGCACAAAATAGCGGCAGAATTATATTTGTCAAGCTATGTTTTGTATGGTGAGTGTAGAGAACCGGAGACCCCTTTTATTGGAAACAAGGCATTCCATCTTAGCCTTCAGCGGTGACAACTCATCGGCATTTTGACTGGTAATTGACGATAGATGTAGATGTCTATGGATCACAGCATCAACTTACCATCAGATGGACCATGTGCTCGTTTGTCGTCACCCTTATTTTATAAAAAAAGAATATAATACCCAGAAGCAACCCTAAATGAATAGGAGACAGTCACAAAGTAATTTGTATGATATGCTGAAAGTTATGGATTCATCCATTATCCGTTATTATGTCAAGAAATTCTTAAAGGCGCCTGTTTAAATTTAACCAGCTATGTGGGAGCTACATTTAAAGTTTGCTTAGTGTATGTTTGTACGTTTTTATATTGCCGCAGCTATTATAACGTTATTCGTCAAACGTTGGCAACTATCTAGATATTTCTATTATATCAATTGAATGCCCCCCCCCCCCATGAGGAGACCACAACCGTATATGAATAATCGTCCTTATTAATTCAATTATTAACTAATATAATGTGATATGACGATGAATTGTAAATGAGATCTTATCAGTTAATTACAGAGGTTTACATACATACATTTAAATATTATTTGATTGTCTATCCCTCTTTCATAGGGGTTGTTAAGTGATTTTAGCAGAATGTAACGTAAATAGTGTATGTATGGGCAAGTAGATTGTGATATCACTTTTTATTTGGGTGAACACGAAAGGCGAAAGGAATATATAATAATAATAATAATAAATTATTTATTTCATCAAACATTAATGTTACATTACATGATCAGTGATCGAAGTAACCTATTAAGCAAAATAATGCCTGTAACAGATGACTTCGCTCTTCCATAGCTAAGAATTTCAATATTATTAACGAAATAAAATATCCTAAAGTAAATAATAAAGATAATAAAAACATGACTTTAGTATCCTACCATCAGTCTCAAAGCATTAATACATCAATAATATATAATATTAGGGTAATATTTTACATATATAGAGTGTATGTGTATTTAGTAGTTGTAGTATGTGGTGTGGTATATAAATTTGTGCATGTTGTATGAGTAGTGTATGAGTATATTCTGAGTATGGGTGTATATATGTGTATATGTTCATTTAGTATCTGTATTGTAATAATGTCTCTGTTTCGCATCGCATCGCTATTGATGAATATGCCCGCAACAAAAAGTTTTTCTGCGTCGAAGTTAATTTTGATAAATTGATGCTTATTTTTTATTTTTTCGTTTAATGCACAACTTAAAATTAAAGTGACGAACGTACTTACAGTCCATCTGATGATATATTATGGCTTTTTTATATAGAAGAGGGGGCAAGCGAGTATGCGGCTCACCTGATGGTAAGTGATTACCGCCGCCCATGAGCAACTGCAACACCAGGGGAATTGCCGATGCGTTGCCGGCCTTGTAAAAAGGAGTAGGCTCTTTCTTGAGGATCCCTAAGTCGTATCGGTCCGGAAAAATCTCTGGTGGTAGTCGATTCAACAAAAAAGTTGTGCGAGGAAGAAAACTTCTTTTAAATCGCACAGTGGTGGACCGCCAGTCATCCAGATGGTATGGATGGTATCGCGAGTTTTGTCGCGATGTGCGATGGTGAAATCGTGTTGCTGGAACTAGTCCGGACAATTCCTTATAGCACTCCCCGTGGTAGATGCGATAAAATACGCAAAAGGTGCCAGTGAGTCAAGTCGATCAGAAAATGCTCGGTCGCCGACGATTCGAACGGCTCTGCGCTGGATGCGATCAAACGGTCCTTCTATTTGATTTAGGCTACTTTTATTTTGGAAAAAGCACTAGGGTTCCACGCAAAAAAAAATTAAACCCATGAAATACATTCGTTATAATTTTGAGATACACATAAATAAAATTAAAGTGTGTGTCTATCGTAATAGCTGCCTTTGATTTGCGTACCATAGCTATTTGTAATTTTTTTGTATAATATCTGTCTATTTTTATGTCCTAGCTAATGTTCAAAATGGCTGAATCGATTGTGGAGAAACTTCACGAACAGAACAGAGACCAATATCAGGAGTGATTTATGTTATACTAGCTTGCCAGGCAGACGTTGTTCTGCCCTTTTCGACGACCTTTTGTCATATCCTAATAAAAATCCTTAAATTAGCAAAAAAAAATGATGGGTCACTAATGGGCAAAAAAAAACTATCCTATATTTCAAGTTGGCCCAAACTGCACAAGGTGTGCAAATTTAATTAAAATCGGTTGAGTAGTTTAGGAGGCCATCGCAGACAAACAGCGTGACATTTATATATATATATATATATATATATATATATATATATATATATATATATATATATATATATATATATATTATATTAAGATTTTATTAAAAAATACTTGAGTGTATTTTTAATAGAAAAATTTATAAAAATCGCCACATTATTAGGTCTTATCCAGGCGAATCCAGGACGTATCGCTAGTCTGTCGTTATAATTTTAAAATTCCATGTCCATACAGACTCGTATCGGTAGGCGAAGTGTGGGGCGGAAGTCGATGGATGCAGGTGGCTCAGGAACGCGCTTTGTCGCATTCTTTGAGTTCCCACATTCATTCACAAGATGATGATGCCAATGGCATCCTGCCACAAGGCATTATAGACCTATGTTCAGCGGTGACTTGTGAACCGCTGTAATGATGATGATGATGATTCTAGCCCATAACTGTTGCGCAAATCATAGATTTTGTAGGAATGTGGAGCTTGGCGCTCGTTACAATCTTAACTCTTATCGGCGAAGGTGACAAAGACACCTTTTGTACTCAACGTGTTCCCTTTTTTTTACATTTTTGAGTTTGGTGGGATAAAATCATTTATATCATTAAGTATATTGCCTTTGAAGTAAAGTATGCTACACTTTTATTAATGTAAATAAATGCATAACCTTCAATGATTTTTCTCCTTACCGTTAATAAAGATATGAGAATTTAATATCGATAAATTTATTATTGCTGTTAGTTTCAAATATTTCAAATACTTGGAACTCAGAGTAACGATAAGAATTTCGATAGTTTTTAGATTTATTTCCGTGTATCAAATATAATCTTTGTATCGAATTTGAGATTCTAATGGTGTTGACGTGGTCCATATTTGTTATGCAAAATTATAAGCGTATATATTTAATAGTGTTTTTTTTAATTGTGAGGGGTTCGAAATTAGCTCAAAATGGTTAATGTTAAATTGCCCACTGCCGGTGCGTTGCCCTTTTCATTCCCGAACTGTGTTGACACACTGCCATAAGGTTAGATATACAAATACTTTTTGATACTACACTTAAAGTGATCCACTTATAATTAACTCAAATACAAAGGCTAAATTAATATCTAATCTTATCGACTCCAGACATAACAGTAATGGCTCAATGCGTAGTTAAATAACATATAAAATATTTTGTAAATATTTAAAAATTTAAAGTGTTCATGGTAGAGCCACGATACAGCGATATACGAATTGGTTGCGTCACCGCACACCCTTGAATTTCGTATATTTTGATGTATTTGTTATTTGTGTTGGCTGACATAATTCCCCTCTTTTGAGTTCCATCCTCGTACGGGCCTGCCTAGCAGGGGGGAGCTAGATACTGGACGCATCTTTGGTCCTCCAATGAGAGGCGCGCACCACCAAGTAGAAAGGGAAGATGGCGGAAGCTATAAGAAAATGCGCACCGCCTTTGGGGGTCGGGGTTATCGTTAAGCCAATTCGCAAAAGGTTGAGTTTAGTGGAAAAGTCACATAACCACGCGCGTTGCGTTGTTGTTTTCCTCCCCTCGTTGCCCATGGGAAAAAAAAAAAAAAGTTGTGTCCTTTCGTGCCCACATAGCCGTCAACAGAGAGACCGCTCGCCGCTTCCTCCAGATAAGTGCCATCCCTATTATGAGCTGTTTTATTTGTTGTTCCTTTATCCGCAGGAGCACATTTCCTGTCGTGTCAGCCCACGCCTCAAATTAATTTCAAATCAAGTACATTGTCCATAGTCCACCACGTGCCACGTTCGGCATTTTGTTTTGATTCCTTTTGAATCACGCTAATACAGTCCACTTGATCGTTCGCTCCGCCATACCTTTGGTCACTTATTGCGCACCATGTACTTTTTCAAATGATTTCTGACCGACACCACTAAGGGGTGTTCAAGAAAAGAGCTTACTCACTTTTAAAATACCGGCAACGCACCAGTAATTCCCCTGGTATTGCAATTGTTAACGGGCGGCGGTAGCCACTTACCACTACACTGCTGGACATGTTCCTCTACCAAGGAGCGCCACTTACCTCTATGATGCATACAAATATTTAATATTTCATAGCTTATATTACATTTGTAATACATAATACACACGAACCATAGCAGTTAACGTATATATGACGTTATGTCACGCTTGTAAACGATTAACAATTGTGGGCAGTTAAAACATCTAATAATGTCTATTTGATCGAGAAGTGAAGCCATGTGCTGTAACTAGTCAATTTCCGTATCGATTTTGGCGCGGCTCCAACGTCACCTCATGCCGCATAACTTGCGTGCAATGCTGCAGTCTGCCGACACAGGATTTAATTAATGTGCTTCTATGTACATTATTAGATACGATAACGGATATTAACATTTTAATAAAATAGGGATGACCAACGAGCACACAGTCCAGATGGTAAGTGGATGCTGTGGCCAATAGACGTCTACATTTATCCTCTTTTTTCTTTTTTTTCTTTTATAGGATAGGGTGACAAATGAGCACACAGTCCACCTGATGGTAAGTTACCAGCGTAAAATAGCAGCTTAACTCTGCTATGTTTCGTATGGTGAGTGTAGGGAACCGGAGACTCTTTTTACTGGAAAGGAGGCATTCCATCTTAGTCCTCACGGGTGACAACGCATTTGCATTTTGATTCGTAATCAAGAATAGATGTAGATGTCTATGAGCCACAGCAACCACTTACCATCAGGTGGACTGTGTGCTCGTTTGTCACCCTTCTCCTATAAAAAAGGCAAGCGCTAATAAGCGTCTGAGCTACCACAGCTCCTTACAATATTCTAAACTATAATTTCCACAGCTATAATGTAGAGATTATTTTATAATTTTTGGTTTTTAGTTTTTTCGAAGTCGATTTTTGCTTTAAATCATTAGTTTTTTTTTTTTCATTATCCTTTAAGAACAAAGTCTCAAAGAATACTAACAATGCATTCACTATTAAGGAACTAATTAAACTGCACACATGGTTGTAGATAAAGAGTAATAAAAGCGAGAAATGTTTACGATAAGAGACTGCATACCTCGTGCAACGAACACACTCTTAATTAAAAGTAAAGTTGGTATTAAATCGATAACCTTAAGAGAAAACAAAGCTGTTTATTTATATGACACTTTGGTACTGTGTAAACAAAACTATATTACAAAATGACATCCGTTCATCGTTATAGGAAGCCAATCAAAAGTTCTATGTTGAATATAGGCATACTTAGTGGCAAAAAATCCAACAATGCATTCACTAGCATAGTTGCCACGCATGGCAAGAAGGTTGCAATTATTTTATCATTATGAGTTGCTGCCAGGAAGATACTGTTATCCATATCCTGTTTAATTTCCCCTCTTACGACATTTACGATATCCGCATTCCGCCTCTGACTACACCTACAGGATGATATGGGAAATCGGATTCGCTTACGGTACCACTACACAGTCAATTAATTTAAAATAATAGAATCAGGCGTTACTTTGCGGAAATCCAATAAGTTAAAGTTTGTAAGAATTACCTCGCCCATATTCGCTGAATGAAATAAAATGATATGTCTTAGTTTGAAGTGCACCTTCCGCTCTCCCTCAATTGCGTGCATTAATCCCGTCACCACTAATCCTAGCACCACTGCTCCCAGCATCACTACACTAGGAAATACACACCATCGACGATAATACGACGAGTGTTTTGCCTTTACACGTGGCATCCTCAAATGATGTAGACTCTACGGTGGCTTAACGCTAAAATAGCGGTAGCGGGGAGAAGTTGTGCTGGGTTTGGTGGTGACGGGATTAGTGCACGCAATTAAGGGAGGTCGGGAGGTGCTTTTCAAACTAGGTAAGACGTCATTTTGATTCATTGAGTGGATGTGGACAAGGTAAGTTTTATCAACTTTAATTTAATTTAAACTCAAATCATTTACAATTCTTTTAGAACAAGAACCAACAATTACAATGATTTTTATCATTGATTTTTTTCTAGGTTTATTTTTTAAACAAGGTGCAAACCAATTGATGTACTTGTCTTTTTTGATTAAAAAATATTATAATAATTCACAATAGACGATTTGTATGAAAAATTAGTAAGAAAAACAACCAGACGAAGTATTTGATCCCAGTCGGATTACCAATGCAGTCAGCCGAGAATAGTATCGCATCTAACATAGCTCCACAAATAAAGAGCTAGTTCAAGTACACATGCGTCGCGCGGGCAGTAACAAAAGGCGAAAGTTTTACCCAATAGAGTAAAACTAAAGAGTATTTTCGGTGTAAATACATTTTTTTTGTATAATAAAGGTGACAAACGAGCACAAATTTCTAATAAGTAGATACTGTTGCCCGTAGACATTTACACCTATCCTCAATAAAGAATTAAGGTGGCATACCTCGTTTACAGTAAAAGGGGTCTCCAGTACTCTGCACTCATTATACCAAACACAGCAGCAATAAGCTACTATTTTACGTTGGTATTTTGTGAGAGCGTGGTCCTACCCCGCTCGAGCTGACCAGTTCGTGCTACAACTATACTTATATATAATACTACTTATATAACTGCAGCATGGCTCTAACACGTAACACAGGTTTCTGTCTATTTGTTCCGGCTAATCTCCGAAAAGGGCTGAATCGATTTTGACAAGAATTGCACTGGTAGATAGACGATGTTATAAGTAGACTTAGACTACTTTTATTTAAAAAAAAAATTAAGTTTCCACGCGAAAAATTAAAACCCATAAAAATCTAATCCTAATAAATTCCACGAGGACGAAGTCGCAGGTACAGCTAGTAATAAATACATTTGAAAATGCCTTATTTGTTTACAGCTAGCTGCAGGCAACAGTCACTTACCATCAGTACCATTACTGCATTTTTTGCTTAATAAGTACTAATGATACTGCTTTTTCAGCTTCATTATCAAAGTTTATTATATAACTTTGAATGTAATGTACTTTTACTTTGGCACACAATAATCGAGTCTTCGAGTAAACAATTGAATATCGTACCATGTTCCTTATTAAGCAATACACGATCAATATCCCCAAAGAAAAACGACGCAAATAGGAGTTTAAACTAATGTCCATTGTCTTTAACCGCAGTATCGTTCCTAGAATAACGGGAAAGCTGCTATGAGCTCGGTACAACTTACGACTGTGAAATGTGAAATTGCCATCGTTTCATGGGAATTGCGTGAGTGTCACCTTCACGTTGCTAATGTAACCGTTTCTATGAAAGATGGTTTAACTAATGGGTATATCTATATACCTTATGTTTTTTTTTATTGTGATGTACAAAGCGCTTTGAATTTAATACAATGGGAAAAACAGTTTTTCGGGACGAATGGTGATGTAGAGAGGAAAGAAAGAGTGCATGTTTATTCGGTACCATATTTTTAACTATATAAACTCACTGGATTGTAGTAACAAAAAGCTACCAAATCAGCGTAATGCTCCAGCAACAGAGTTACAGCTGCGCTGCTATTCTGTCAGAGCGACTCGCGAGCAATCGCTGGATCTCAACATTAAATGAATAAATGAAAATGAAATAATATACCAACTTTATTATACACCAAAAAAATAACAAAATAATAAATAACAACAAATTATTTTTAAAGTAAAATTGGCGGCCTCATCGCTTAGAAGCGATATCTTCCAGGAGCGATATCTTAACAATTGCAGAGGATATAATTAACTGTATTACATACATACATTATTAGGTACATTTGCAATATTTACATTAAATCTATTGGTTATTTACATGAAACTACTCTATGCTACGTTCCCGTACATATGAAGTACTATGTGATGCTACGTCGTCTAAAAAGTAATGAAATTTTCATAAATATCACTTTTTATTAAATAAATCAAATAAATAACTACCACCTCTTAATGTCTCGACAGCATTGTGTAAAAGTGAGAGTGATATTTGACCACACATCTAAATCTTCGCTGGTTATGTAATGAGTGGTACGAGGTCTTGGATTTCTCTGTCTAGAACTCTGAGTAGGAACCACTCTTTTACCTGTCTGTTCCGGTCTAAATGGTAAAGAGAGCCAGTGTAATAACAGGCTGACGGGATTCCACGTTAGCTTTCAGAACTGACAACGCACCTGCACCCTGTATTTGTTTGAAGTTATCCGCAGATGTAGACTGCAGTGCCCACGTACTATCACTGTGTGTACTGTTCCATGTGCTATCACTGTGTGTACTATTCCATGTACTATCACTGTGTGTACTGTTCCATGTACTATCACTGTGTGTACTGTTCCATGTACTATCTCTGTGCGTACTGTTCCATGTACTATCACTGTGTGTACTGTTCCATGTACTATCACTGTGTGTACTGTTCCATGTACTATCACTGTGTGTACTGTTCCATGTACTATCACTGTGTGTACTGTTCCATGTACTATCACTGTGTGTACTGTTCCATGTACTATCACGGTGAACTGTATGTTCGTTTGTAACTATAATTTTATGAAACAGTTGCATTACCACCATTTTATTTCATAGCCGGCGAATAATTAAAATATAATTTTTTTGGCATCAGTCCACCTTATGGTAAATGGATGCTGTGGCCTACATTTATCCCCGATTTAGAATCAAAATGCAGATGCGTTGTCACCCCTGAGGTAGTCCTCATTTTAGTAGATGGAATGCTTCATTTCCAGTAAAAAGGGCATCCGGTTCTCTACACTCACCATACGAAACACAGCAGTATTAAGCTGCTATTTTACGCTGGTATTCTGTGAGAGGGTGGTCCTTCCCCGGAGTGTGTGCGCGCAAGCAACCCTTAATTGTATATACTTAATAAGGTAAAGCCACGATACAGCTATATTATTGGTGCAGCACGAATAGGTTGGCTCAACCGGGAAGGACCACGCTCTTACAGAATACCAGTGTACAGCTATTTCAGCAGGATATTGCAGCTGTGTTTTTAAGATTAGTTAAAAAACCGGAGACCGAATAGGTTTTTACTATTCGTAGAACATTCTATCTTAACAACGCATCAATACTTTGGTATTTAACCAGAGATAAATGTAGGAGTCTATAGTCTACAGCACCCACTATATTTTCATGTAGACCGCGTACTCGTTTACCACACTTTTATACTATAAAAAAGAAAAGCAGAAGTTTCTCGAAAGAGGCGACAGAGGGATGCAAAGAAGGAAATAGGGCAGCATCCTCATAACATCTAAAACATAAAAAAACTGATTTTGTCAACCCGTTGACCTGGCATGGCAACTATGTCAAATATCCACCCTGTAAGACAATCTACGGGAGAGTTCTATATTCAGCAGAGGATTTTGACAAACTGTAACGGTAATTTAAAAAAAATTGATAGGGGCGTACTCCAATGGTTTGGGTACGTTGAGCGAATGAGTGAAGACCGAATGGTGAAGAAAATATATAGAGCGAAAGTAAATATTAAAAGGTGTCGAGGTAGACCGAGACTAACTTTTGAAGACCATGTGAGCAAATTGCTCAATTGCTGGGAAGGTCAAGAGTACTCGAATACCTAGACGTGCATGTATGAAGAAGTTAATGAACCTGAAAGAAGCGAAAGAGTTATGTAAGGATCGTGACACTTGGCGATCTGTTCTCTCTGGCTACCCCGTTAGGGATTGTGCGTGAAGATAAGTAAGTAAGTGTAACGGTAACGATTATATTTACAAGCACGTGTTTATTTAATGCTTTAAATTGAAGTAAACTATTTAAACGATACCGACAACGATCGTATTTAATTTGCTATATATGGAGGCCTTATCCACAAAATGCTTTGTCTATCAAAAAATTTAAAAAAATTAATTGACCTAAAATTGTTTAATAAGCGTTCATAGTATTATACTATTAAATAGTACATGCTCGATAATAACCCCTGAGAATGAGGTGATCGCTGCAACACTGTTTCTATTTTTATACTAATTGTATAATATAATATAAGTATTATAGTAAATTAATTTTAGTTAAAAAAAGTCTCGCTGGTTTTCTTGCTTGTTCTTCCGAGAACAGAGGTTTTTTCCGAACAGGTGGTAAAAGCAAAAAAATGACTTTCAAACAGAATTACACGCAATCTATCTTCTTTGTTTGTGTTTTATGCGTTGCCATACTTTATCAGAATGCGATAAAACTTTGTCAACATATTGCTTGTACTTGCCACGATTGCCACGAAGGCTATAACCTTAGTTGGACCCGGTAGGTGGCGCAGTTGTAGTTTGTTAATCTGATTACTGTAAAACTTTGTCAACATATTGCATGCACTTGCGCGAAGGTTATCTTCTTCTTCTTCTTCATGGTCGTGTTCTTCGTAACTGAAGGTCGTGTCCGTAGTTTAGTGCCTTCGTAGCGCTGTTCATTATAGCCCTCCATTTTGTCCGGTTCTCGTCTTTTTGTTGCAGTAACGAATGAAAGGCCAGTAAGTTATTGTAACCTGGTCTGTCCAGCGGCTAGATGATCGGCCGCGTGGTCTTTTGCCCTCACCACTTTGCCTACGACTAGCGAAATTTATAGGCATAGTACAATTAACTTACAGCAGGTTTGGTAGTACCGCCAAATTTATTTGAAAGTTATATGTCATTCGACTTCCATGAATACATTATCATTTATAATTAAACGCTGTAACTCTTCCAAATTTAAAATGATATTTTCACAATTATTCTTCTGCGGCTGCAAAGCGTCGGCTACCGGCTAGTATTGAATAAAAACGATTCTATTATATTCTATGAATATAGAATAATAATATAGGTCATGTAGACAGACCAAATGAGGATAGAGTGACAAATCAAATTTATGATGATTGGAATATTCTATAATGAATGGAATAGTCGGAAAGAGAAAAATTATTCCTAAGCGAAAGTTTATCGACCAAATTGGCGATATATTGAAAATGGGCCAAATTAGGAGTACCTTTAACCGACGAGCATGTATGCGTAGGTATATGAATGTGTGTCAGGCCCGTGCCAAATGGGAGTCTATAGTCTCTGCCTACCCCTCTGGGTGACACGTGTGAGTGTTTATGTATGTTTGTCTGTTCTAAGAAACGCAAAGTGAGTGCATAACCTTTGTAAAACTAAGTTGCGCTTAAAATTTAAAAGCATTATTTCTTTTCAGTGAAAGTCAAAGCGATCACAGCTTCGACCTACCATGAACGAATGACGCGACATTTTGTGGTTTTCATATTTACTTGTGTGTACGTGATAATAGGAAATCTATTAGCAAGACATTGTGTCAACTATATCTGCTGTCGATGCTTACACTTCGAAACTGAGCTGACATATTATATTCAAGAAGTAAACAACGGTTTCCAAGCTTACGTAACTTAGTATTTAACATTGCAATTTCTATTTGTCTTAAGTGTTTTTTAGCTTCTCTTCTTATGTTAGTAACCTATATTATTTTGTAATTTTTTTCAAACATATACATCAGGGCATAACAAATCAGTAAATAATCCAGTAGACCTTTTTCAATTTCGGAGGATTTCCCTTTTTTGCAACTCAGCAGTAATACAAAAAGTCCTTTTTCCAGAATGCCTTTTCCTAACTAAGTATTAGTCGGTGTGAGTAACCACCACCATCTTACCCATTTCGCCATCAAGTAGCAATGCATTTACCCAGTAGAAACACGGTGCCTCTGTATAATAGATATAAAATAAAAATGTAACAAAACTGTACATTAAATCTTAATATATATAAATTACCCGTCACGTTGTTTGTTCGCGATGGACTCCTAAACTACTTAACCGATTTTAATCTAATTTGCACACCGTTTCCAATTTGGTCCAACTTGAGAGATAGTTTGTTTTGCCCATGAGTGACCCAAAATTTTTTTGCGAATTGCAGGATTTTTAATAGGACATGACAAAGGGTCGTCGAAAAGGGCAGAACAACGTCTGCCTGGAAAGCTAGTTTAAAATATAATCTAAAATTTTATATTTTATATTTTAATATTATTTATATTGCATTCTACCCATTAATTAACTTTTCACATGTTTTTATTTCCTATTTAGGTTTCCTGGAAGAAATTGCTGCATAGCAACAAGACCGCCTTTTGTTTTTCTACTTGTTTGTTTCTTGTTATGTTATTCGTATTCTTAGTGTACAATAAAGGGTATTGTGTTGTATTGTAAATCCAATTATGGCCATTATCATCATCATCGTCACTATAGCCCTTCACAAGCCCACTGCTGAACATATGGAATGCCACAGAACAAGGTCCTGAGCCACCTTCATCCATCGACTTCTCGCATGTCTTACTTATGAATACTTTTTTATTACGTAGTAATTAAAATAATAATTTTGATTAATTACGTAATTCGTATCATTCAGTGTGTATCGTAGGTTAGGCACCTATAAAATAACACAAATAATATGATACCGGAAAGGGGTGGTTAAGTTCTAGCACACATAATACATGTATGTTATAATAAGTATTGTAGACTTTGACTTTAATTTGACAGCATGCTCGTTTATTACCTTTTCATGAATATGAAAAGGAATGAAAAGTTTAAAGCTAACCCTAAGTTGACAATAATACATAAAGCTTTAGCGCACGCCTGCTTGCAAATAGGCCGTTTAGACCCACGCGATCACATTTATGTAGTTTATAGCTTTTTATATCTGGGTCTAGGGCGCCCGTTGAAGCTTTTTTGAGCTTTTATATTAATTTTATTGTTTTATAAGATAATAATAATATATAATTGGCTATTGTATATCGCTGTTTATCAATAAGGTCACCTTATTGTACATACATTTATAAATGTAAGTTTGTTGTGTTTTATAATATTTTGTGTGCAATAAACAGTATAAATTAATAATATATAAATAGATAATATAATATATTGTCAGTATTTTTATATTAGATTTAAGATTTAAATATTACGGTAAGTGAATAAGAAGTACAATAAACTCACACAACAGTGCATAGCATTTGCAGTGAAATAAAATTATTAGTTGAACGTGTAGTGGCGTATATCCACCACCCCATATCGAAATATTCAGTCATTCATACATTCGTACAAACCTGCTTACTTAACGACTTAAGTTTCTCGGTGTTACAGTCACTTTGACTCAAAGTGATAAAGACAGCACGAGACTTATTTGGCCAAAAGTCACTAATAATTTTTAGTCATTCATACATTCGTCAAAGTCCATTGCTTACTTAACGACTTAAGTCTTTTAGTGTCACAATCATTAAGAGTTTGAGTAGTGGTTTTAAATCTGTATGGAGAGATCAATATATACTTTTTGACACTTTTAAAAACGTGAGTTGTAGGTTTATACTCATATGTAGGTTTTACTTTATATGTAGTTTTTTTTTATTAAATTACTAAATTTTTACAATTACTAATCAAGGCTTGACTAATATCGCTTCCGATGTAAGTAGTGATATAGCCGAAGATGGTATAGCTCCCTGACTTAGCTTAACAAAAGCCTATTGTCTGGAGATGACGTGCATGGACAGCATTATTCACTGCTTTTAAGAATTTTTATGACATGAGGTGACAAGCGAGCACACGGTTCATTTGATGGAAATTTAATGCTGTGGCCTGCGGCCCATCACGTCTACATCTATCCTCAATTAAGAATCAAAATGCAGATTCTTTTTCAATCATGAAGTGTACGATGGAATGCCTCGTTTCCAGTTCAAAGGATTTCTCTAGGGTTCTTTACACTCTCCATACGAAACACAGCACTATTAAGCTACTATTTTATGCTGATATTCTGTGAGAGTATGGTCCTACCCCGGTCGAGCCAACCCATTCGTGCTACAACTATATTAATGCTGCAGCATGCCTCTATCTCGTAAAAGAATTCTCGATAAGGAGTCAAAATGCAGATGGGTCGTCACTCCTGAGGATTAATATGGAATGCCTCGTGCGAACTCCGAAAGATCTTTGGTTCTCCACACACACTATACGAAACACAGGAGCATTAAGCTGCTTTCACGCTGGTGTTCTGTGAGAAACATCTAAATCTAGAAAATCAATGGCCAATTCACGCTTTAAAATATACTCAAATATTGGATAGAGATAGTCCTCAAAATGTCCTTGAAAAAAATTACCAAATCACTGTTTATCTTAATCAAATAGACCACCACTCATCTACTGGCGACTTGCGCAAACACGACAAGCAAATCAATATAGATAAAACGTTAACTGTTCGACTTTGACACTGACTATCGTTTATCTGTCGTCTGAACTTATTTGTGGGTCCGTGAACTATTTGGAATGCATTACCAAACCTATAACATATATATATATATATATATATATATATATATATATATATATATATATATATATATATATATATATCATATTCATCATCATCATCATCATCATTACAGCCCTTCACAAGTCCACTGCTGAACATAGGCCTCCCCCAAGTAATGCCACAAAGCACGGTCCTGAGCCACCTGCATCCATCGACTTCCTGCATGTCTTACCAGGTCGTCACTCCATCTAGTGGGGGGTCGCCCTACACTACGCCTACCGGTACGAGGCTGCCACTCGAGAACCTTTCTTCCCCATCGGTTATCGGTTCTTCGAGCTATATGGCCGGCCCATTGCCACTTCAGCTTACTAATCCGTTGGGCTATGTCGGTATATATATATTATATGAATATAATTTAAGAATTTTTAGTAGGACGTGACAAAGGGTATATATATATATATATATATATATATATATATATATATATATATATATATATATATATATATATTTATTTACCCTTTGTCATGTCCTACTAAAATTTCTTAAATTTGCAAAAAAAAATTGTGGGTCACCACTCATGGGCAAAAAAACTATCCTATCTCTCAAGTTGGACCTATCTGTACACGGTGTGCACGTCAACAAATTTGATTAAAATCTGTTAAGTAGTTTAGGAGTCCATCGCGGACAAACAACGTGACACGTATATATATATATATATATATATATATATATATATATAATCTGAGGACTAGTACTTCCGTTTCGTAGATTACCCTCCACATATACACAAACTCACAAAATTCTGACTCTATCTTTATAACATTAGTGTACTTAGACGTTACTTCAAAGGTGGTTCTGTATTATTTTGAGGATAAACTTCCACCTCTTACGGTGGGAAAAATTGGGTTGAAGCTTATAATGTAACTATCAGACTTCAGAGGCTTTTATGTGGAAATTATTTTATTCGTTTTAGCTTAGTCGGTTTTTAATCTTTGAATAAAAGTTTAAATTTTTGCGTATAAATTTTACGGATATAGATAAATAATAAATAATAATACAGTAGTATAAACATAACAGTTTTCTTACGCATTAAATAGATTAATAAAAGTAAGTGTATTAAACGTACACACAATCCATGTGATAGTAAGTAAATGTTGTGACCCAAAATAGTACTGACATAGGAAAGAAAAGCATTAAATTTGAGAAAGTGTAACTCTATAACAGGCTGCCCAATGACTAAAAAGAATGTAGCACTATTACATTATTTAAAAAACGCCTTTTAAATAACCTATCCTAATTTCTATCCCAATTTCAATTCATTTTTTTGGACCGTATACTCTGTAACTATGTATGCTGCATTTTGTTCTTATGTGATATAATAATAATGTCCTCCAGACCGAATTTCGGTCGTGGCGGCCTGCCTCAACGTAGGCTAACCATTGGCGCAGGACAGGATTATAGTGCCCAAGTGTATGCGCAAGCACAGGTGCACTCTCTATTCCTTCACTCTCATAATCCGATGGGACGGTAAACCGACACGACCGGAGAGAGATAATTCTCAGTACCAACGGCTTAACATGCTTTCCGAGGCACGTGGGTGAGACACCGCAGCACTTAGGGTGAGAATTTCTGGACAGAAAAACTCAATAACTGATTTTTTTGACCCGACCAGGCATTCGAACCCAGGACCTCATGATCAGCACTACTACAACAACTAGACCAACGTGGCAGTCGAAAAATATTCTACATATACGTGATCACCATCTCGGACGCATTACTTTTAATGACGTATGTTTAGCAACATTAACTTCCTTCTTCTTCTTCATATGCCCAATAATGTCCACAGCTAGACGTCGGCCTCTCCTATTGTACGAAGGATACGCACACACGCTCGGCAGGTGGAATAACGATCGTAATACTAGACGTTTTGTAGATTTGACACTGCCTTCCGGTCTGAATTACTTACGCCTGACGCTAATAAAATAGTTATAACGCCATCTATCGGAAGCTATAAAAACTTTTGGGAAAACCCTTAATTGGGGATTATGAGACCCATAAGACGAAATGTGATGACGAATATTCTTACGCTTCAACCAAATGGCTGATTTTTATTATATTAGCTTTAGTTGAATACTAATAAAATGACTAAAGATGTGTTAACATATAAGGTTTATGGTTCTTACGTCATACATGCAACTTAAATTTTGAACTAAAGGACTCGAAAAAATCAAGTCTTAAGTAATTACGATAATCGTCTCATACGTCAACCTGGGGCACGTTGTCACTACATCGATCTCTGTCCGCGGCAGTCAGAAGATCCCGATGATATCACTTTGTGGACGTGACCTTTAACAAGTTGTCAGACTTTGAATTTAATAAAAAAACAATTGCGTAAGCTTTCTGTCAAAGTTCTTTTTTTTTAATTGAAATATTGAACAACAAGATCTTCAATATCATCATGATCCGAAAAAAGCAAATGAGTAATACATTTTAAAAGAAAATGTTTATGTCATGTATTAATTTAAAAAAAAAAAACAATGGCGTTGTTTATGTCAAAGTTTTTTTATTACTTTTTAATCACAATATCTTCAATATCAAGAGGTTCCAAAAATAGCAAATGAATATAACAATTCAAAGAGTATGTTTGTGTTGTAACATAATATAAAACGACATAAACTCTCACGTCTGCCATCCATATGGGTAGGTACAGTCTATCTATTTGGCACGATCCTGATAATCCTCTTTAGCTTCTTGCATATCCATAAATCTACGCATGCATTCTCTACGGTAGAGGATACTCTTAACTTAACCTGCATGTCTGAGAAATAAGAAAAAAATATTTCGGAGAAATATGAAGTCCGCTAACATGCATTAGGGCAGGCGGACACTTCCTTGCCCTAAAACCCTCTCAGAAATGAAACAGCAGCCACCCAGCAGTGGGACATATAAAGATTGTAACCTTAACCTTACATTCAGTAAACTACTACCTAGCGTGTCGCTTGGCGAGTCTGCCACTCACTTCTATAGAACAAATTTGCTTTGTCAATCTTTCCTCATTCATTCTATCTACGTATCCAAACAAATAAAGCTTTCTTAACCCTAGTTACAAAATCGTCTTGCAAGCTTATACCATATATTAAGGAAAGGACTAGCACAGCATTAATTGTCTCGTACCATACGTGCCTTTATTGAGACATTCAACGCGCAACGGATTCAAGAGCTTCATTCACTCTGTGTCCTGCATTCACTCTCCGTTCAATTTTTTATTTATTTATTATAAGCCAGTGCTTGACCACAATCCCACCTGGTGGTGAGTGATGATGCAGCCTTAGATGTTAAATCGCATTGTCTTAGCGTAACAAAAGCCTATTCACTCTTGCCTTGAGGACGCCCAGATTGTATTCGGCTTTCGGATGGAAAGATTATACCACTCCTCTGCTGTTTACGCATTACAAAAGGCGTAGCACACCGTTTGGTTCTAATGTGTGGAATATCGACACGAAATGGACCCGTCGACCGCCTGTTCTATCCGTCATTACTTATTCCGTTATATCCTTGTCATATCTGCCATCTCTGCAAAACACATCCTAATTTTTTTACAGAATTTTGGTGACAAATGAGCACACAGTCCACCTGATGGTAAGTGCATGCTGTACCCCATAGACACCTACATTTATGTTCAATTAAGAATCAAAATGCCGATGCGTTGTCACCCCTGAGGACTGAGATGGAATACCTCTTTTCCAGTAAAAAGGGTCTCCGATTCTCTACAATCACCATACATACCATACATTTCTCTACAACCACCATTATTTAAAGCATGGCTTTACCGCGTAATTACACAAACTCATCCAATTGCTCAACCGATTCCTTCTCTTTTCTTATTTCACATATCACGTCTTACTTGTATTTTATGTTATAGTAATAATTATCCTCAAGAACATTTCTTATACGATTTTTTTATAATAAACCATACTATAAAGAAATCTTTGTTTGTAAACTTTGAAAATCGATACGTATTAAAATCTCTTTAGACAAAGGGACCAAAGAAATTTTTTACAAACTATCAACAAAGAATCACTGATCTGTGGGAAGAGATTCGATGCCTCGACCCCCTCGACCCAAATAATATTGAACCATATCCCATTACATCTAGCCGAGCTCGCTTATCCGGTACATCCGGGCTGGGAATCCGACAATTGGACCGTACAATACAAAGTGGGTCACACAGGGAACACATCATGCTCGCTTATCTAATCACTAGAGTCATTGACATAACACGTCATTCGAGGTCTTAAAATGATTGGAATTGTCAAATTCGATTTTATTACTTCAGATTTTTAAAATAAAACTAAATAAATAACCTAATTATGAACTTTATAATAAGAATTATTATATAAATCCCAATCTTGTGATCTCTTATTAGCAAATAACTATGGTTCCGTGGCAGAATGGCTAATAAGCAATAAGTTGCAGCGCTGGGAGCCGCGGGTTCGAATCCCGGACAGACCGAGTATTTGTATGGCCTACAAATAATTGTACCGGGTCTGGATGTTTGTCCTTGTGCAGTTTACGTTTGTGAACTGTCTCCACCTTACAGGAGAAAAATTCCTAATGAGGGGGTAACCTTTTATAAGAAAAGAAAAAAAAATTGCCTCTTCGGTCTCATAGAACACCAGTGTGAAATAGTAGCTTAATGTGCTGTGTTTCGTATAGTGTGTGTAGAGAGCCGGACACCCTTTTTACTGGAATTCAGGCATTCCACCTTAGTCTTCAGAGGTGACAACGCATTTGCATTTTGATTCTTAATTGAGGATAAATGTGGATGTTTATGGGCCACAGCACCCACTTACTGATGGACTGTGTGCTCGTTTGTCACCCAATGCTATAAAAAATAAAATAAAAACTGTACCAAATTAAAGTTTTGTAGCACCTAGAATCTCTGAGTAAAACCGCGGACGGACGGACGAACGGCCATCGCGATACTATGAGAATCCTACCCTTGTTGTTAAACTACGGAACCCTAAAATGTCATGAGATCTATGGTATTTCATATAGTCGTCACTTAGGATACTCATGAGGTCAAATGCGGTGCAGTTCTAACGTAGGCTAAATACGACAAAAATTAACTTTAAATAATACATTTATCGACCCAAGAATTTGTTCCCTTTGTCGTTGTTATTGAACATTGCGTCTCCATTTAAACCTTCATTTTTCGTCCATATGGTAAGGATGACAAATCTTTTACACTACAATCACTACTTTAACTACTTATCAATTAAGTTCAAAGTCAACTGTTTGAACATTCAATGAGAGAAATTTCAATAGCGCCATGTGATTTCATTTTATTTCAATACTGAAAACGTATGTTAACTACGCAACTGTACATTACGAACTATGTTTACAATTTTAACAATGTGCTAAAGTGAACTTTGTCACTACTACAACAAAGTTTATATTTAATTTACGTATAGTTTACTCCGATACTAAGCCACACATGTTTAAAAGATCTCCCCTAAGCACGTCGCTAATTTTATACTTGTAGGTACCTATGTCCGCTAAGTATTCTCTGGCGTCGACGGATGCGGGGATCGAGACGTTTTTATTCTATTTGGGTGGTCGTGGGCATTAATATTATCAAAGATTTCTTTGTACACACACAGAAATCTTTTTATATTTACGTAAAATTTCAAAACAGTGTCTGAGAAATAAGAAAAAAATTTTCAATGACATATGAAGTTCACCAACACGCATTAGGGCAGCGCGGCGGTCATTTCCTTGCCCTAAAACCCTCTCAGAAATTAGAGGAGGCCTGTGCTCATTGAATGTAGATTTTGGGATTGCATGTTATTTTTCAGAAGCCTTTCATACTAGTAACTAAACTATAAAGAGCTTCTGGTTCTCCCTAAGATGAAATGCCTCCATTTAAACGAGTTTCCAGTAAAAAGTGTATCCAGTTCTCTACACTCACTCACCATGTCGAGCCGACCCATTCGTGCTACAACTATATACCTAATATAACTTCAGCATGGCTCTACCATGTTTAAATTATTTAAACTTATAAAATTAATATGTATTTATTGGTATTATATAGTTAATAATCATTATTTTTCACGTAAAACATGCAATAAATAAAAATTTTATTGCTT
Source organism: Parnassius apollo (assembly GCA_907164705.1). Classification (NCBI taxonomy): domain Eukaryota; kingdom Metazoa; phylum Arthropoda; class Insecta; order Lepidoptera; family Papilionidae; genus Parnassius; species Parnassius apollo. Next base: position 7,888,118 of record CAJQZP010001449.1, on the reverse strand, counting down.
AGTATATTAATACATTGATAAAAATAATTTCTAATAAAAAATAATTCCTAAAAAATATTTCTAAACGACACCCAAAAATAATGTTTACAAGTTTGTGAAGCTAGGAAGTTTTCACTTCTGACGTGTAGTTCTACGAATGACAGTTTTTATTTATTTTCTAAGTTTACTACCTGTAGCCCACATAAGGGGATGCTTAAATTCGGTCAGCGATCTATGGCCCTAAAAGAGAGGGCTACGCTCAGAAATTCCCTGCATGATAGAATCCACAAAAATATTCGTAGTTGCACCAAAGCTATCAATATAGCCCAAAAGAATAGCAAACTATATTGCGAATACGTCGGTCATAAAGACCGTAAGACCAAAAACTTGGTGAGAAAAGATTATCGAATTGCAGTCTCGTAAAGGTAAACAGAGTGCAGAGCTACCCACACTTAATATAGCTATGACCTGGCAAGACAAGTATGACTCTCAGGACCGTGTTTGCCTTTGGTTGAAGCCTTATTAAGCAATTGATTTACAAGGAGCTGAAATTATAATGAGTTGATTTCAAGAACACGTGACTACCGTAAATTTAATGTGAAGCCAAGTGACAGTTTCTTTCCTGCTCTCTTACCCTCCCAGAAATGGGAGATCAGTGGTACACATGGGTTGTGTATAGATTGTTATTTCATTTTACTTTGAATAACATATAGATGTTGTAGCAATGACTTTAAAGTTACATCATTTCACAATGCATTTCCAGCGCAGTCCTTTCAATTGGGCACAATTGACTCGAGTAGTCCATTTGATTTGTCATGCAAATCAGATCTCGTTATAAACAAATAAATTCCCCCCGAACAGGTCAACGTCTCGCCTCGAATCTTGATCAACTTTAACGCTATAAACCTGCTACAAGTTCGACCTCAGTTCCTGATATATCAAGGGTCATTTCCATAATTGTATGTCGCATTTTTAGAACATTCTTCAAATATTAAAAAAAATTCATGTTAAAGTTTAACATTTCTTTCTTTCTTCAAAAATTATTTTTATGTTAAGCCTGGCTTCGGTCAGCCTACTTGCCTACCATAGGTCCATGGTCCAAATAATAACGTGTTCGTATTTTTTTTACGAATAGGTCGACTCGACGTGGGAAGACCACCCTTTCACAGAATACATCTGTAAAATAGCGGCTTAATACTGCTGTGTTTCATATGGTGATTGTAGACAGCTGACGACCCTTCTTGCTGGAAAGTGGCATTCCTTAGTCCTGGGTGACAACGTAACTGCATTTTGATTCTCATTCGAGGATAGATGTAGATATCTATGGGCTACAGCATCCATTAATATCAGGTGGAATGTGTGCTCGTTTGTCACATTCATTCTATAAAAAAACTACCTACATCCAGCGAAAGCACGTAGTACAGCCAAAATGCAGCTATATTATGGTAGCGGTACGAATAGGTAGGGAAACGGCCACGCTCTCAAAAATTTGCCGCGTAGAATAGAAACACAACGCTGCTGTGTTGTGTGGTAAGTGACAAGAATCGGAAACTTTTTTACTGCTATGCACGCATTCCATCTAAATCTTGATTCTTAATGCAGAATAGATTTAGAAGTCAATAGAATATAGAGAATTAGTCTTGTGTAGTTCGCGAATGATGAACGAATAGGAAACGTATTTTAGCACTGTACTAGAACAAACGTTTTTGATCGCTTTTCGTGAATCGATCTAATAGCTCTTTACATACACATACGTTCCCATCAGATTTACTTCTTCTCTGCAAAGAAATACTATAAAAATGGGATGATCGCTACTTTCAATGTATCAATTCTAAAGTCTTCATTAAAGTACTTCATAAAATCAGTGCTGAACTTTAAGTCTCCCCATGAAACATCTCGAACATAAGTCCTGAATACTAACCACCAAATGATTTCTAGAAGTGTTCGCTGCGAGTAAGAAGCGACTAAAACAAGGTTCCGCGGGCTACTGTTCCACCATGAGAACGCACCCAGCGCTTATAATGAGGGACTTCCTGAACTGATTTGTTCAACCTCCATATAGCCCTGATTTATTCCCTAAAGAAGAACAGTTGAATGAGATAGAGTATTCATTGCCGGAAGAAGCGCTAGCAGCGTTCGAATATAAGCCGTGAAAAAGTGGTTCGAAAATTGGTTCACACGCATGAAACTTTTTTATAGATGCTGTAGGAGAAATCTTTAAAATGATTAAATAAAAATAACCTTAACTATAGATTTCGCAAAGAGTTTCTAAGTGACACATTATGTCCATTCGATTACAGCGTATCAAAAGCCCAACACTGAACATAGGCCTCCGCTATAGATTACCTTACAGGGTAGATTTTACCAAGCGGGTTGGCAACCGCAGATTTTTATAATTTAGAGTTGTTATCAAGAAGACGCTGCTGTCAATCTGCTGGTTTGTTTCCATTTGTCGCTTCTTGCGACACCCACGGGACGACATGGGGTAGTGGATACATTACACCTTCACTACACAGTCAACATGTTATGCAATCCATGAGAATCCCTTAGTCGATTTTACGACATTTATTGTTTTTTAGGCCGTTTTCAGACATTGTTTTGATTTTGCTCTTTATTCATTGGCATGTGCATGAGGTGACGTAAAACCGCAAGTTCTAATTAATGCTGCCCTACCAACAGATAAGAACTGTCTCAAAACGCATTTCGTGTTAACTGCACAAACGATGTATCTCACTTCAATGCCACATTCATCATTTGCATTCATTATTACTACATACATACTTAATTAACCGTTCCGTGACGCTGGCAGTTTGAAGCGTTCCCTCAAATACCACGGGTATAAATGACCCATAAATTACTACTGTGTTATGGCGTGTTCAATTGACATACTATAGAACAACTTTTATTCGGGATTTTTTTTTACTATTCAAGAGACTAAGAAACGCTTTTTTATATAAAGACAAATGAGTACACAGTCCACCTGAAGGTGAGTGGATGCCTTGGCCTTAGACATACTACATTTATCATCTATTAAGAGGTAAGATTTAAATGCGTTGCCACTCCTGAGGACTAAAAAGACCCAATAAAAAGGGTCTCCGGTTCTCGACACTTTCCATACGAAACAGCAATATTGAGCTGCTATTTCACGCTGATATTCTGTGACGACGTGGTCCTCCACCTGTTACGTACGCAGACAACAGTCCATTGAATGATAAAAGTCTACCTAAGTAGCCCGGGATCAACTGCAATTGACTCTAAAATGGCTACGAACGCGAGACCTCTAAAACTTAAGAAAAAATTTATCACAGTCTGTGATTGTGCCGGCTATCCATAAAGAATAAGAAAGAATAACTTTTTCTTCTCCCCTATTATTAGTACTACAGTAAATGAAAGCCGTGGTGACTCAGGTGTTAAGGGTTCACTGTAAATTTCACAATAAACAGGTAAGGAATCGAATCCGGTTGGGTTTTTTTTTTTCACATTTAAGTTTGCACATTTAAGTGCTGATTTACCATGTGCTCGGCGGTGCACGAAAACGTCGTGAAGAAATTAAAAACTATTTCGAAGATGTGAAGTTCGCTAAAACGTATATATAGTTCGCTAACACGTATAGGGACAGAACAACGAACATTTCCTTGCATTAAAACCTTCTCAGAAATGAGTGCAAGGTGTTCTCAGCTGTGGGATGTATTATGCTGTATTTTTATTTTTGATAATAAAATGACTATCAATGAATATTTTTTCATAACATAATATTGGGTATAGATTAATTCCCGACACCTTCAACAAACATCGAACGAAATCATTATACATAGCATATTTATAGTAGTGTACCAAATTTTCCTTATAAATACATATAAGTATATATGTCGCAGGTTTATGTCAAAACCTGGTTTTTGATCAAAAACTTGCTTTATGTTATCATAAACCTGAAAAAATTCATTTTTTTTAATATAACAGACTGATTTAGTTTTATGGTAAAATCAATATCATCCTTAGCTTAAATTTTATCATAAACTTAAATAAATTTAGGTTTTTGATCAAAAAGAGAGTTTTCTCAGGTTAATGATAAGATTAAGTAATAATTTTGCCGCTAACCAGCACACAGTCCACCTGATGGTAAGTGAATGCTGTGGCCTACAGAGATCCACATTTAACCTCAACTAAGAAACAAAATGCAAATGCGTTGTCACCCCTGAGTACTAAGATAAAATGCATCGATTCCAGTAAAACGGGTCTCCGGTTCTCTACACTCACCATACGAAACACAGCGGAATTACGCTGTTATTTTACGCTGGTATTCTGTGGGAGCGTGGTTCTGCCCCGGTCGAACCGACCCATTCATGCTACAACTAAATTACAGCTGCAGCTTGGCTGTACCACGTAAAAAATCTTGATCTAAAAACTAGGGTTTTGATCAAAAAGCTGATGATTTCTTATATTTACGCGAACACTACACATTGAAATAATACTAGTTTTTACGGAATTTATCGCGTATATTTTAACTTTTTACATACCCGACGTTTCGAACGCTTTACAGCACTCATGGTCACGGGCAGGACTGAGATGTTCAACGTCATTATGTCATAGTTAACCGCGGTTACCATAGATTAAAATTTAACTTTTGTTCCGATCTATGCAGTATGAACTTATGGTATCTTGAAGTCTTGCAGTTGTATGCTTGGGTTGGGATTTAATTTTATTTATTATAGGATCCCAAGCAGATGGTAGCACCCAGCCATCTTCTCTATTGAAATTAGGATGTTTTTTGATTTCAATAGCCTCGCGAATCATCTTTGGAAGGAATCGGTGTTCTTTAGCGAGGATCTGCGGTCTATCAAATCTGATGTAGTGACGGGAGGCGATCCTGTACGTGTTCACAGGCTGCAGACTTCCCGGAGCGTCGATTCTTCACATCAGCTATATGTTCTTGCTGTATGTTCTCAGTCCTGCCCGTGACCATGCGTGCTGTAAAGCGTTCGAAACGTCGGGTATTTAAAAAGTTAAAATATACGCGATAAATTCCGTAAAAACTAGTATTATTTCAACAAAAAGCTGATTTTATCATTAACCTGCGACATATATGATGTGTAATTACTCACCTCATCACCTAATACTCGCAAAATCCTATATACGGTAACAGAAACTGATGATTACATTCAACGCTATTTCAAAGAAATCCGGAATCACCAGTGATGGAAATGGAAGGGCTATAAACGGTTCGAATTACGTTACTAAGAATCTCGCGATGAATAACTTAGGCATATTTCCATATAAGAATATTAAATGTTTTAGTGATGATATGAATAACGCAGTCGCGAAGGCTGAAGTTATATAATATATAATAACGCAGTGCTTCACCTTGACCCGAGACTGAAGTGACGCGACGTCTAGGAATCCTGACTACGTGCTTATTCTGGAACAACAGCCTGTTCTTGTTTCTGATGTAAACAGTGGGTAAATTTATAGGATCAAACACCGAAAGACGTATAACCATTAAGCTTCTGTAAATAAAATAATAATCGTTTTTTTATATGAATATGGCTGACAAACGAGCACACAGTCCACTTGAGGGTAAGTGGTTGCTGTGGACACTTACACTCCAAAAAGAATCAAAATGCAGATGCGTTATTGTCACCACTGAGGACTAAGATGGAATGCCTCGTATCCAGTTCAAATGGTCTCCGATTCCTAGACTCATTATACGAAACACAGCAGAATTAAGCTGCCATTTTACGTAGGTACTCTGTGAGATCAGGTTAATCAAATTATACTAGCTATCCTTACGCTTCAGACAGAGACAGCAGTGCATTCTACTGCTATTGGGCCGCAAAGATAGGTATGCAGGAGAATTCCTAGGCAGAAAATAAGTCGGTTAGACTTATTATCTAGACATTTTTCAACGACACACCTGTTACGAAGTAAGGTGATGGATGCCCTTACTCTGTCTCCACTCCACATAAGTACCGAGTAGTTATTATATACTAACTGTGCCCCGCGGTTTCACCCGCATAAAATATAGGAAATCACTGATTGATTGTTTGGCTAGCTGAGAGCTGTAGCCTAATGCTAGATTTATTATAGCCTATACTATTCTTCATCAATCTGGCTATCATATATATTTTTAAATATATTTATTTTTAAAACGGACTGGTAGTTCCAGAGATTAGCGTGTTTAAACAAATTTAAAAAAAAAACCTCTTTCTCTTTATTATATTAGTATAGATGGCCACGTATTATTCGTGACAATTAGTTGTTCCCATTCATAAACGAAAAAACCTGGTAGAATACCCATTCAAAGGTACTTTAAACCGAAACGTTATATGTACACGAATCCAAAAATATACTCTACTATCGCTCTTAATCTGTTGTTATAAGGTCTATAAATGTAGACGTTAACAGATTTAGAGGAATATACTTTAGTTACCATTTGTTCGTCGTCACCCATAAAAAGCTTGCTAAATCCAAAAACAGTGCGTAAGTTTGATGTTAGAGATAACTTATTTAGGTGCGCACGTAAACGTACGTGGGGACGGACGCCACTCCCATGTAGTGTGCGCGTGTGTGGCGAGACTGATAGCGGGCGCCAACCATGGGAAATACCAATGACGTACCGTATTACCTTTATAATTTTAGGGTAAAGTTAAATATACGTCACCCTAATGGTACTCTTTTCGCATGTAATGAAACATTATGACAAATAATTACATTATTTAACCCCTCAATTCCAATAAAAAGCCCATGCAGTTGCGTGCATGCGTCCGGCAAATTGCAAGCGGTCGCATGCGACCGCACCCACCCGCAGCACTTAAAAAGATAAATTATATTCATACAAAAACTTTAATTACAATTTTATAATAAAATACTATACTAAAACACAAATAAAACGCTAGAAAAATCCAAAAATCAACACAATAACATTCACGCGAAAATGGCGTACGAAATTAACGTAGATTATAAATAATTATCCATAAGATAACTTGATTTTTTATTGCACTAGATGATAGAAAATTTCACATTGATTCTATAATGCCAAACTTCTTCATCGAAAAGTAGTCTCTAAATATAAGTTTTAATGGTTTAAAGTGCTGTGGGTGTGCCCGGCGAATCCGATCGCTTGGATTTTAACGGAATAGCGCCGCGGTCGGATTCCACTGCTTGGGGACTGAGATGTTAAACAAATAAACCGAATTCAATAACGCCTCGCAATATAAGCGCTCACTGTGAATTTCAAAGTACGCAAGAAACCCAGGTCCCCCCCCCCCTTGTCTTCTCCAGACTCGGACACGTCATTATCTGGATGAGTACTTCGTCAACGAAACGACAGTTTTGTAAAATGTTTTCCTCCTCATCTTCTTCATATTGCCGGAGCCTAGCCCACTGCCATCTACGTCACTGACGTTGCCGTGAGTTCAGAGGTGGTTACCAAGATCTTCGTGCTCGTAGTCCAGCCTGGTGCAAGCAATTCCGAATGGTCTGAGTGCAACTTCAAGTCCAGAGATGGTCTGCACTTCTGATTTTATTGTAGTGGCGTTGATTGTTGGGTCACGGGCTGCCAGCAATTTAATAGAGCGCTTCTGGGCAATAGCCAAAACAGTTAGGCGACCACTGCGGTGTCAGTCAGCTAAATTATCCATGCCGTGGTACCTCTGCAACATGCCCAAGACACTTCTGATAATTCTCTTGGCAATTTCTCAATCACAACTTTCCTCGAAAAAATATTTTTAATCCGTTAGAATTGAATAAATCAGTTTTCTGAATGAGCGTAAGCTTGGATGCTTGAATTTCTTTTTACATGGAAATAACAATTGAATATGTTTTATTGTTCTATATTCTAATTCTACACTTTTAAGTAAAGGATGTCGGGGGTACGCTTGTAAACGAATAGACGTGTTGTTAAATAAACGCTAAAATAAACCCTACACTTATTTTCAATTAAAAATCTAAATATGAATGCGCTGTTACCCTAAAGCGGAATATCTCGTTAGGTGTAAAATTAATGCCATCAAAAACATAACTAACCAAAACAAGTCTCGCAACTCAGTTCTTCCACCGTAAAAAGTTGTGAGATTCGTGTAATACCAAGTCGGTTAATTTATTCAGTCCCTACTTAACGGTCCTTCTGTCATCTTCGCATGAAAACACAATGTATCTCACTAAAACGTGTGCTCGTTTGTCACCGTATACTATAAAAAAAAACTGAAGTGACCTACGAACTATATCACCTGATGGTAATCGGTTACTACAGTAAATGAACGCCTGCAGCCAAAATCAATCAAACAAGACTGCAGATGCGATGCCTATTGTCACCTCCCAGGACGAATTTGAAATGACTTAAAACCTTTAATTATATTGGCTCTCTATAACCTTCAGGCCGTAACACAGAAGTGCAGGCCCTGCTTTTTGATGGCATACATAGGTAAGAGGTTGATGGTACCTTCCCAGACGGAATCCTATGCACAAAAGGGCCACGTAAAACTACAATGTTTTTTTTTATAGAATAAGGGTGAAGAACGAGAACACAGACCATCTGATGGTAAGTGGTAGCTGTGGCCTATAGACATCTACATTTATCCTCGATTACGAATCAAAAACACAGATGTGTTGTCACCCCTGAGGACTAAGATGGAATTCCTCGTTTCCAGTAAAAAAGGGTCTCCGGATATCTACACTCACTATACAAAACACAGCAGTATTGAGCTGCTATTTATGGTTTAAGAAATTTATTTCTCATGAGAATAGAACATTCATTTATCTGAGAAACACAAGATTGACTTAAAATAGATAAACATGTTTACATCGAAACAAGTGCTGGAGCGACATTATTTGATCATTGAGTAATCATAATTGTAAGAATATTGAAAATTTAATTTCAAATTCAAACCAACATAAAATATAAAATAAAAATGTGGGTAAATAAAAATCAACAGCAAACAATTCAAAACATTGCACATTTTATAATATTATTGTAACATCGATTAGCAAATGCCTATGGTCTTATTACGTGTTGAAAATCGAAGCACATCTATTGCTGTCGTAAATTTCTATCAATGCATAATAACTAGTACTTATCGTAAGTTTAAAATGTAAAGATTTATTTTGTTGCGCATGCTTTAGACAATCTTATTTAAATTAGATTATTCTGCATTTAAAACTTTATTATTGAATCTGTATGCTTACGAATTATTAGATCGCGAAGATTATAAGGTGAACTATGTATATTTATATTGTATCTAAAATTATTAATGTATTAGAATTACAATATTCGAATATAATATAATTATGGAATATTATCAATTTCTAATAGGAGAAATTATAAAATTACGTTGTATTATATCATTACTTTTAGATTTTAATACATACATTATGTTGTACAAAATATTTATTGTATTTTAAATTTTCTTGTGTAAAGTTAAACATATGTTGCACAGTTTCAGATTATCATAATTAATTAGGTTATATTGTATTATAGGTATAGGTATTACATTGAATATTCTGACATTAGATTATATTATTAATGTAATATTATATATTAATATGCATACATACACATGCATATATATTCACACATACATTTAAAGTATTTTACGCTGGTATTCTGTGACAGCGTGGTCCTTCTCCGGTCGAGCCGACCAATTCGTGCTACAACCATAATATAGCTGCAGTGTGGCTCTACCACATATTTAAATAATAACTAAATAAAATAATAAAATATAATCGCTTATATTGGAACACGATGCTTATATAACTTCTTAGAGCTCATTTAGCGAGTTCTAAAAATTCTCAAACAAAATAGGTATATTCAGAAATGCAACCTTATAATAAAAAAATAGTATTAAAATATTAGAAGGTAGCGCTGTTTATCCGAAGATCTGTGACTAATCGCTCGTAAATAATTTTAACGTACGCATACCACGAAACTAACTGGACCGAACGAAATAATACTGAATGGAATTCTCGATTACGACACTGTCGAGGTGTTTATATCAGTTTTGGGAAATAAAAAATAATTAATTCGGTCCTCTCCAAATTCTGTGTAGATAACGAATGATGGATGATGTGCGAACTATGAAATTGTCCAATTAACTGAACATTTTTTTAATGAGACTAGCGATCCTCCCTACTGGTCGTATGAGAACGATCAAGGTCGTTCAGCGAGTTATCGAGAGGGCTATGCTCGGGGTTTCTCTGCGTAATAAACTTAGAAATGAGGATATCCCCAGTAGAACCAGAGTGACCGACATAGCCCAACGGATTAGTAAGCTGAAGTGGCAATGGGCCGGCCATATAGCTCGAAGAACCGACAACCGATAGGGAAAAAAAGGTTCTCGTGTGGCAGCCTCGTACCGGTAGGCGTGGTTTAGGGCGACTCCCACTATATGGAGTGACAATCTGGTAAGGCATGCAGGTAGTCGATTGATGCAGTTGGCTCCGGACCGTGCTTTGTGGCATTACTTGGGGAAGGCCTACGTACAGAACTGGACTTGTGAAGGGATGTAATGATGATGATGATGAGCGATCCTCCCTAGCTTAGTTTGTGTAGTATCTATTAATGTAGCTAGCTAGCTTATTAGGATCTAATAAAATAATTGCAAATGACCATTCATTTTAGAATTTTTAGTTTTTTTTTAAAAAAAAACTTCAAGTCTTTCGCATAATACGTAGCATAAATCCCTCCCGGTATTACTATCTATCTGTTCATAAAGTTTTTTGACGAGCCGTAAAGCCACTTTGAAGATTAACCAGACATATAGACAGATAGGCAGACAAAATTTTAAAAATAGTTATTCATGTCTTCATGGCATGCAAATAACCCCTTGATCTCAATAAAATACGTTTGTTTCGATATTACAGAAAGAGACTTCAATTTTATTTATATGTATATGTCACAGTCAAAAGTTATAAGCGGTCAAAACCACTTTTGACTGTGAAAATCAGGCAAGAATGGTTTTGACCGAGGCCCTTTGTCAAAAATAGTTTAGACTAATGTTTTTATCGCAATATCAGTAGGTTAAGGTTCGGCTGGGGTGGCCCTTGTGCCACCCTAAAGCCGCGTACATTATAATGATTTCTATTAAATTAATTGAATTTTATAATTAAGAAATTAAAAAGTAGTTTTGACAAACATTCTTAGTCAAAACCAATTTTGAACACTATTACGAAATATTTTTGCAGTTAAAAGTGATTTTTACCAACGTTCTTAATCTAAACTACCTTTGCCTAATTTTTTTAGTCAAAATGTTTTGACCCGTTAAGAGTTTTAAATGTAACATATATATTACGTGGTGGCGTTATTAAATCCATCACTTCATTTAATCCCGTGGGTGTCGTAAGAGGCGACTATGTTACGATAATTTCAAAAAGATTTAAATGGCTTCCGAAAGTGACGTTTTAGTTTATGTAAGTACGTAAGGCAGCATAGAATAATCAACCTATATATATATATATATATATATATATATATATATATATATATATATATATTTTATATTTTTTTTTTAATCTTTATTACATTCCCTATAAGAAATAATATAAATTGCGGACTTAATGTCACCCCCACACCGTGGATATCATGTGACGATAGAAGGAATTGGGACAAGAAATGGGTAGCAGTATCTTCCTGATAATATATATATAACTGAAAATAATAAAAACTGCGGCTTTTGTGTAACAGTGGACTTTGATACGCTGTTGATAGGCTGTGTGATGAATGACGGCGATGATGACGTAGAGCAGAGTCAAAGGTGCGATATAATCGCTCGGTACTGCACTCATTCATCTGATCCTAACCATTACATTCTTCAGATCAATCATTACATGATTCAGATCTTACACGCATAATACGCGAAGCTTCAAGAGAGAAGATGGCAGAGCGCTATCATGTACCATTATTAATAAAATTAAATCCAAACCTAATCATACTAACGCAAGACTTCAAGATACTATAAGCGTAAATTCGATCTGCGTAGATTGTACCAAAGATTAATATTTCCTTATATAGCCTTCATTAATTATGACATCAATACGTCAAACACCTCAATCCCCTGGGACCGTAGGCGCTGTAAAGCGCCCTAAACGTCTATATATATATAAATATATATACAGAAATTACTCTTATATATGTATGATTCATCGAGCTTAGACCGGAAATAATGATATATTAACTATTCCATCAGTCATATAAAACTGCAAACAACCTATTATAGGTTCGTCCTTTAGCCCTTCCTGAATCATACCGCGCAACGCCTATTATGGTCCTACTCGCGACACTAAGGAAATTTAATAAATATAAAAACACCAACAATAAGGATATACCGCTTCCAGTGACCTTGAAGGTCGTATAACAAGGGCCAAACGGTGCCGAATTAATTTATATAACTATATAATGGAGCCTTTTCGCAAATAAGGAGCTTGTAAATCGCCCACTGGCCAGACATGCGCATTAATGTACTAAGGAAAAAACTTCGCAAAAAAAATAAAATAATACACGAAGGTGCCTAATTGCACAGATACAATTTAGATAGTCTCAAATGAGCCGCACGGGTCATGATCTCATGGTGTTTGATGTGATCCGTGTAGATATTATTGTAAATAGTAACATATGTACTTGAAAGGTTTATTACGAAAATTTCAAGGCTGTCCAACTAAAACTAAACCTTGTACAACATTCTTCATCAGTCAGTATGCTTATTATAGGCTTTATTATAGGTTTTTTTATAGAATAAGGGTGACAAACGAGCACACAGTCCTTCTGATGGAAACCACGCTCTCACAGAATGTGAGATCGTGGTTTCCATTTTCGTGGTTTTAATTTTTTTATCTTACCCCGGTCGAGCCGACACATTCATGCTACAACTTTACTATTAATATAACTGCAGCATTGCTCTACCACGTATATGAGACACTATATTAGAACAGGAAACTCTTTTTACTGGTTACGTGGCATTTTATCTTACACCCATATTTATAAACAAGTTAAAGTAATTACTAGAACAAAAGTAATTACTTTAGTAATGATTTTTATACGATATTTAAGTAATTGCTCCAAGTTAGAAATATCAAAAGATAGAATACTCAGCCAAGTAATAGTCACCATTTCCTTTACTTAAGCACTACTTAGGTTATTTTGGATAAAAAATGGAAACTGGATAGCTTATTGGAACGGTTTTTGCTTTGTAGACAATATTATAGAAGAGATAGAATTTGATTTATTATATATATATATATATATATATATATATATATATATATATATATCGAATAAATAATCATTTGAACAAAAATTAAACAAATAAGTATAATAATCAACCATTATATTTATGTTGTAAGTTTTACTCTATTTACTTTTACACATTTAATTTTATCGAATAATTATTATTTTTAACAGAAAACAAGAATTAATTAAACTTTTTTTTACTTTTATGTTTATTTTTCTAGAGTTGAATTTTAAAATAATGATTTTAACAACCTGGCGCCTAATAAGCGCTCACGGGGTACCGAAGTTGCCAAGATAGGCAAATAGATTTTAGCTAGGCTAAGAAGCCCGAGTGACAACCCTTTCATGCCATCTCACATCTCCAACTCATCTCCCCTTATAGGAGCGACAGGTGATTACATGAATATATGTAACTCTTTTTTTGGGATTATGCTATTTCTGCTAAATAAACCTTCTTTACTTTAAAAGTTTAGACGTTATCTAACTTCGACATTTTTTACGAATATTTATTTTCGGCACCATAAAATTCGTGTTAATCGTCGTTCGTAAGTTTTAACATACGGAATATTATGCCTTTAAATTGTTGGTTATTTCGAAACCTTTGACAGTAAGCCAAAACATCTTTCATAATAATGAAGAACGATGTTTATGAACACAGAAACAGCCACCAAGCGTAGAGTGTTACTTGGGCATTTGCTCAAGTAAGTAACGTGTTACTTATCTATAGAATGAGATTTTATTATTAAGAATTCTACCCTTAAGTAATGACTTATCTAAGAAACTACTTAGTAACAAGTAATTACTTCTTTATAAATACGAGTATTAGTCCTCAGTGGTGACAATGCATCTGCATTTTTCTAGAGGATAGAATCTGAGAATAGAGAACGGATTGACTATGAGCTTCATTCCTTTAAAATTCTCGGAGTTTGAAGCTTTTATAAAACACTACAATATTAAAAATGCTGCATTAAACATAAAAACATAATCGAAATAAATCATAACGATATCAGTGACCAGAGCAGATTTACAGTTGGTTCCCGGAATTAAATTTTATCAAATCTATCAAAGTTCAATGACCGTTGGCCACTAAGCATGTATTGAGTGGACCGGTCATGGAGTTCATTTGTTTATTTATTGCAGCCTTTCAAAAGTTCAATCCTAAACATACGACTTATGAATGCCACAAAGGAAGACCAAAGTTACCACGCTTGGTAGGCGAGTAGACAATCGTTTTAGATGATAGAGCCATGCTTCAGCTATATTATGGATGCAGCACGTATTGGTCAGCTCGAGCCGGGGTAGGAACACGGTCCCACAGAATACAAGCATAAAACAGCAGATTAATGCTGTATCTCATATGGTGTGTGTAGAGAAACGAAAACCCTTTTTATTGGTATTGAGGCATTCCGTCTTAGTCCTCAGGGGTGAGAACGCATCGGCATTTTGTTTCTTAGTTAAAGGTAGATGAAGAATATGTAGCTTGTTACCCCTATTTTAAAAGAACGCAGTACATCTATTCTCCATGCAAAGGTTATCTGGATGAAATCAAATTTGATACTGTACTCCTACATAATTCCATTCCGTATTTGAAGAACAATAAATAAGTAAAATACTAATAAATAAGTTAAAAAGTAACTTATTTGTGTACTGTTTCTTAAAGCCAGGCAGCGAGCACATGTGTTTCTTCACGGCTACATTTAATAGATGTAAACAAAACCGCTCCCACACTGAGTTTGCATAGCCTACTTAGGACAGTTCGCCAATTTCGTAACGACGTTTCTGATGGCAACGTTTAAAATGGCAACGGCCATTAGTATCGAAAACAATGACAAGTATAAAGCAGATATGAGTTTACTAGCTTTAACCCGCGGCTTTGCTTGCGTGGACTTCGCTTCACCAACATCATAATTGTTTAACGCAAAATTAAGGATCACGTTGGCTCTCACTCATCAGGCAATCTATAAAGGAGGCCTATGTTCAACAGTGGACTGTTTATCGTTAAAACGTGGGATATAGATGATGAACAAAATGGAAGCCTACGGTATAGATATTTTTATTTATTCACCAATTACGCAATTCGCTTTTTAGTAATGCTAGGTCACATGTCATGGATATTACGTGTCGTTTTAAATGTATTGGTTCCCTTCCACCTCGAATGAATGAATGAATGAATATACTTTATTGCACACCACAAACAAATTTACAAAGAACATAACAGAGAGCAGATTACATGTACAATTTGGCGGCCTTATCGCTACATAGCGATCTCTTCCAGCAACCAAACTCGTATTCGAAAGTAAAACGAATTTTCTTAGAGTCCGTGTTTTTAAATATAGCAATATTGCAAAGAAAAATCTAAAGAAACAAAAACATACTAAATTTAAAAAAGGAATAATATAGGGTCACCCGAGACAAGTGTAACAGTGGGGCAAGTGTAACAAATGCAAATTATGCGGCCCAAACACGGTTTTTGGTTTAATTCCATCTATTAAACAACACAAGAAATCT
Source organism: Parnassius apollo (assembly GCA_907164705.1). Taxonomy (NCBI): domain Eukaryota; kingdom Metazoa; phylum Arthropoda; class Insecta; order Lepidoptera; family Papilionidae; genus Parnassius; species Parnassius apollo. Next base: position 7,872,415 of record CAJQZP010001449.1, on the reverse strand, counting down.
TACGCTATTGATTTAACTGACTGTTAAGTACAGAGCTTGATCTATTTTATCAACAGACGTTATTTTCAAAAACTAGTGTTTCTATATGTCGTTAAGTTAAGCGTACTCATTGCTTCTTTGATTGGTAAGTGTGACAGTCTTTCACCTCAATTAGTTTTAATTAACTCAAATTACAAAACGCTACTTGTAGATACTAAAATGCTTGATGAAATTTACAACCACTTAATAATTGATGTTATGAAAATGAATTCTGTACATTAATACCTTACAGAGTAGAAGTATTTAAATGTCGATTATAGTTTTAATAATTTATGTCACACTTGCCCCAGGTGACCTTACCTTAAGAGGTTAGAGTAAGTCAGCTCAAATTCTAATTTCGCCCCCACTTCCCCGCGCGTCGTATGCTATGTACCGAAATATTTGTAATCACTAATACTGTAAGTAGAAAGGTCGTTAGACACTTATTTCATTAGGTTTATCATATTTATGCCTGTTTCTTAAAGCCAAGCCAGCCGCTTCTTATTTTTATCACGGTTATTTCCCATTTTAATTTTACGTCGTACTGTTGCGTAATGTATATTCTGATCGTAAGCGACACAACTTCTCCCTTCAAAAGCCTAAGCGATACTAACGGAACGACGGGAATCAAGCTCAAGACGCCGATAGTTTAGGTAATTTCTTTTTACAGTGAAAATAATGGTATTTTAAAAAAAGTAAATAACATAAACACTGCTTTATAGTTAGTTCAGTTAGTATGCAAAGTTTCATGATCTTATTTAAAGTATTTTATGAATAACAGCGGTTTATTGTTTATTTTGGAGGTAACTTTGGATTTTTTTTCTATCGAGAAAATTTTACGAAATCGTGTTTTTGTCTAACATAATCACTAACATTAATCCTCCACTTTACCATATATTTATTTCAAAATTAATGCTGCAATATTTTCGGCATAACGAAGGATCTTGCTAAGCCATTTGACATTATATTTCCCCTTAAATATAAAATTTATTTGAATTTAGAATTTCAAGTACTATACGTAAGTATTACAGTTCAAGCTGACTGGTTTACCATAAAATTAAAATTAAATTCATAAGTAGTGACCGGTCTTGTCAAAAAGAGTGTATGATAAAATAACTTTTATTGCTAAGTTGCTGCACTACAGGGCCGCGAGTTCATATCCCGCACGAAACAAGTGTATGTTTTGCCTTCAAATAATTTTTCCGGATAATTTCTTTAAGCCATTATGTACATATGACTACATATATACACATTTGACTGCCTCGTTGGTCTAGTGGTTGTAGTAGTGCGACTGCTGATCATGAGGTCCTGGGTTCGAATTCCGGGTCGGGCCAAAAATTAACTATTGAGTTTTTCCGTCAAGAAATTCTCACCCGGAGTCAGGAATTTGGCGGTGTCTCACCCCCGTGCCTCGGAAAGCACGTAAAGCCGTTGGTCCTGCGCCTGATCTCTCTCCGGTCGTGTCGGTTTACCGTCCCATCGGATTATGAGAGTGAGGGAATAGAGAGTGCACCTGTGCTTGCGCGCCTACACTTGGGCACTATAATCCTGTCCTGCGCCGATGGCTAGTCTCCGCTGAGGCAGGCCGCCGTGGCCGAAATTCGGTCTGGAGGACATTATGTACATAAAACGTCTTCACTATACAGGAGAAAATGCTAAGAGAGTAATATCTTTTTTTTTAAGGAACATTAATATAAATATGGCATCTCATATTTACGCAAGAGATAAAGAGGAAAGAGGTATGTAAGGATCGTGACACTTGGCGATCTGTTCTCTCTGGCTACCCCGTTAGGGATTGTGCGTGAAGATAAGTAAGTAAGTAAGTATATTTACGCAACAAAGTAAATTCTGCTTACATGGAGAATCCCATATCAAGCAGAACCTTAACGGACCGATTAAGAAGGAAAAGAGTAAAACCCAATAAGGTATTTTAATTAATACCTTGCACACATCGACGACATCCATTTAATTTCAATTGTAACATACCACAGCTGCGTATGAAGCCCACGTATCGAGCTATAAACAAACGCCCACGTGATTAAAAGACACGTGGCCTTATTAAGCGCGAATATGTTGCAAATGAACATGCACTATAAAGGCTTTCTAGACTGTATTTCTAGGTGGTATTATTCTAGTCGGTAGATTACCTTTTCTTAATAGAATTTCGTCTAGGTACAATTTAAAGACCTTACAGTTGGGAAACGAATTTACTTGTACAGAGCAACCGTGGGGGTCTTGCGGGGTAGGGTGCGAGCCGACCTTGTACAAGCTCACTTCACTGAGTCTGATAGACAATATATGCGGTTGGCGCGAGCGTGTTTTATAGTATAGGTCGCGTCCCGGTTTAATAGCGCTGACCTTGAATGCGCAGAAGTCGATTTTTAGATCTGTTTAGCGAAAGGAGTGAAGTGCGAAGGGAGATACGCTCGGTGGTCGCTCAGTCGCCTTCCTCACGCCTTGCTCCTTTCATATGTCGCAAAGCCCTTAGAGTACATTCGCAAAAAACATTGATTCTATGCGTTCGATTATCACTTTTTCATTTTTAGCGTGAAAGATGCCGACAAAAAGCGTTAACGAGGCAAGCTAGAAAAATAATGTACGAAGTGAATTGTTTTATTTAAAAAAAAAGACAATTGAAATTATTGGTAATTTAAAACAGGTAAAAAACAAAACAGCAGGAGCGACTTTTACACTACAAAAAACTTGCAATCAACTATTAAAAGCTTGATGTTGATAAAATAATATTGGTTGGAATTTGGAATTAATTAGAACAAATCCGTGAGGAATCTGAAGAAACTAGTATAACAAATGAAAATTAATTACAGTTGATGTAATAACAATTCAAAAAAATCAAAATTAAAAATTAATAACATTATAAAGTTGACGACGAGGATTTGATGGAAGGAATAACGCCACAGCTGCCATAAATAATTAGAATTTAGTGAATACCTTTCGTTTTATTGTTAAAATATATAATTCTAAAAACATATTTAATATTAATAATTAGAGCTATTTCTTTATTTGGCACGTTTATTTATCACCTACATAAACATTATAAAAAACGTTCAATTTATTTCAGTTGCGCAAAAATTTTTATTCTAAACTATTTTTTATAACTCGCTTTTTCTTAAATATTGGATATTTGGTTCATAGAATTTTTCGCCCGCGTGCAATCACCTCCTCGTTATAACAACACTTCATAATTCTGTGCACGAATGTACACTTGCGCAGAGCGCCCCTCCACTTTCGCCGAGCGCTATTAAACCGTGACGCGACCTATACTTATTTAGCTAATTTTAAGTGCCGTTTTCGAAAATTATAATATCCATAATGGCGAATTACTGTTATATTTATATGAGTTACTAAGTAAAGTTGAATTCAAATGATGTTCGTACTTATTGTTACTCCATAGTTATTTTCTATAAAATTGTTTATCTGAATGCGGATACGCTATAAAGTTAAATTTAACAATCGAAACATGTAACATGTGTATGAAAACATGTACTAAAGAAAGTGTCATGAAAATATTTGACAGTGCAACACTTGTAAATGTGTTTTTTTCTTGTAGATATAAGAAATGATCTTGTTCAATAAATGTTTTAAACTTATGTATATACATAATGTTAATAAATGATAATGAGTATTATAATAACCAAAATTATTTTATTTCCATTTTCGTGACAACCCTAGCATACACGCTGGCCGCGTAAATACCGACGCGGGCGGCGGAATCGCCTGACATCACAGGCGACTGAAAGGCCTTTAAGGTCCCTGACCAAAATGTTGCGAAAGTGCGTTTTTCAGACTCTATTATCTCATTAGTTATGAAAAATAAACTACATCTAAAAGTACATTATTAATGTTCGATATCTTATCATCACATTCCACGTTCTAATTTATTTTTATGTGCTATAAATACATTTAAAATCAACTTTTAAAAAATAACTAAAATTCTTGATTACATGCATCTGTTGCTAAATGCAACGCTCTAGTCATTTGAGGATAACACTAATGGATAGATAATTAAAAAATCTATATTCTCCACGTTTTGTTTAAATTTTTAAGTTCGTTTTTTTCTCTTTTAATTGAAATAATTCCGAAAATTGTGTGACTTCTATGATAAAGGGGCGTGCGCAGAGTGCGGGCGGCATTACGCTGTATGCGTTCGTACGGGTGGCCGCGTCGCGGTCGCCGCGTTCCGTATTTCGCCGCAAACATAATATTATTTGAGTACCTACCAACCGATGCGCTTACGTCACGGTATATTGCCGTATCTTAGAAATAAATATTACAGCCGTGCGGTACGTAAACATGCGATAGGGCTGCCTGCCTCCAGTATTTTTACATTTGCCCATTGATTTGTGTGTTTTATAACTCAATGCATTTTCCTACTTTGTGTTTCCATTTAGTTTTATGATTGTACTCAAATATACTTTTTTTATATAAACAAATATAATAGGTACTTTGTGAATTGAATAGGAAGTGTTCAATAAAAATGCGTGTCGTTTTATGATTGGTAGATTTAATTAAAAAACCATGTTTATGTTTGAATAACAAATCGGTCTTATAAATTTGCGGCCGAAAAATATTTGCGCCTCGGCTGAGACGTACGAAATGCTTTATTATTAAAATTTTAAATATAAAAAAATCCGCATTATAATATAAAGCTTAATTAAAAATTGTTTTGGGAAACATGGACAAGTTGGAGTAAAGGAATATCGTTTACTTGGTTATAGATGCCTGCAGCTACTTTACTATTTATATGTTTGGTTTTAAATGAAGTTTGGATTTATTATTTTTTTATTTCTATTCTATTTTCTGAAAGGGTCCTAGGAAAGGAATTATCCACCGCGCTGCCCCACTGCGTGTTGGCGAACTTTGCATGTCTTCGAAATATTTTTTTCTTATTTCTCAGACATGCAGGTTTCCTCACAATGTTTTCCTTCACCACTGAGCACGCGGTAAATCAACACTTAAAATTGCAATTACAATATTATTGGTGCCGGCGGGGATCGAACCCGGTTTGCTCGCACACTGTGAAAATTTTAGCAAGCGCTAACCATCTGAGCTACCACGGCTCCTCTCCTCTCGAGCTAGAGACTTTATTTTATTTATCGTCAGGCCTGTTGGTCTAGTGGTTAGTGACCCTGACTGCTATGCCGCAGGTCGTGGGTTCGATTCCCACCCAGGACAAATGTTTGTGTGATGAGCACGATCATTTGTTCTGTGTCTGGGTGTAATTTATCTATAATATTTATGTATTTAGAAATATATAAGTATGTTTATCAGTTGTCTAGTACCCATAACACAAGCTCTGCTTAGCTTGGGACTAGATGGCGTTGTGTGATAGTTGTGGAATATTATTATTATTATATTATTATTGTTGGGGTATCTGTATAGTTTTCTCATCTGGTTGGTTTTTATAAATATAAATTAAAATGAAAAGATAAATATACATAAATATCAATAAAATAAAATAAATACAAAAAATATACAAATAAATAAAGATCCAACCATATTAAATAAAAAATAGTATATACATATCTTTCTCTCTATGTTTTGATCTCCTAAAACGAGTTTGAGTTGGTAAAATCAAGGCAAACTTAGGGTAGGGTTGTCAATTATTATTTTGATAATAAAACTAGTGAAATTCCGCGGTTTTATATGCGCAAGCCTGAACGTAGTTAGAACATAATATAACCTTTATGTTTTACATAAATATCCTAAAAAACTTATTATTTTAATATTTTACTAAGTACCTATAAAATTAACAAGTTTATTGCATTTTTATTTGAGTAATTTTTTATGCAATTTCTTTATCTACGTCTATTTTTAGGAACCTTTATTTAGTCTGAATCATACATAACACTATATTACTGATTTACTTACTTATACGTAGTTTTCTTTTTTGCAGTTACAAATATCTTGTGAGGTTGAAAAAGGCAGTAATGAAAAAATAATAAGAATAATAATAATTGACGTCAGCCACTTCTTTTCATAAAAATTTCAGATCATGGTCCATTAGGTTGCAGCTTCACCGAACCACAACTTATAATAATAATAATAGCAGTAATAATATAATATTATTTTGTATTTATTTTATTTTATTGATATTTATGTATATTTATCTTTTCATTTTAATTTATAATTTTTATATATTTAAATATTTATATAACCGAACCAGATGAGAAAATTATACGGCTCCAACGGTTTTAGCGACGAACGCTTGGATTTATTTTTAGAAAATGTCCTTTTGTCCATGTTTTCAGGCAATAAAAAAAACTGCTACAATATAAGAAGGTAAATTTCGATAAATCACTAATGGTCGTTATAGCTCAGGTGGTATGTCGGTCGACCGTGATATCGGAGTTCCGTGGTTCGCGCCTTGGCTTTGGTCCCGCTTTTTTTTCCTTTTTTTTTTCAAGTTCCCTTCTTTTGTGAGAAAATCCATTATTTCAAACCCTTTTTTTTAGTAATTTTTAAAAATACGAAAATTTTAATTTTAAAAATAAAAAAAAATATCTATCTAGTTACTAATGCTATATTTATTATTTTAATAATTACCTACCCAGTAGGTAAATATTAAAATAGTAAATGTAGCATTATAAACAGTAAATCTCCCTCAAACTCAATTTACTAATATTGTTCCTAAATAAGGAATAGCAGATAAAAGATTAGTAGGTAATAACTATTGCTCCTCAAAATTATATTTGACCTCAAGGTAAAACATATCCTAAAATTCAGTAACTAAATAAAATAATAATACCTACTATTCAAGTATATTTTCAATATGTAAGTAAATGAAAATAACAAAAATGAAGCACCATTAGCATGTAAAGTTCGAATCCATAATTAATATTTCGACAAATATTATAATTTACACTATAAAAAGCTAATTCAATATTAGCAGTATAGTATATAGTTAAAAATAATCAAAATAGTCATTTTTATTAATTACATAATATATTAGAATACATAATTCTAATATAATGCAACTAATATGCCGAATAAAGAAAATTAAAATACATTTATCATTGTACGCCGTGTCTATTTCCATAGAAGAGTTCATTGACATTGAAAAAATAATACTACGTTCGTAGCAGTAGGTGGCGTCCTTTGGCGATTTCTTACGCGATATATTGTAGCGAGCGTCGACAGACCAAACGCTCAAGGTCGTTCGCTGGAGGTATCGCCTTAATTTGCCCCATTTACATTCAGCCCTGTTGGACAGGGAAGTGAGCAGGGCAGTGGGCAGGGCAGTATGTAAACAGGCTACTCGCGCTGACACTGCCGCTGCCGCTGCCACTGCCCGACGATCCCTCAAATGTCGGTTTTTCGTGCGGAAGTCAAAGGACGGGCAGCGCGAGCGGCAGTGAGTGTTCACATTCAGCGCCATCGCTCACTTCGCGCCAAGCGCCTGGATGAACGGACGTGCGTGCCGTATTGTTATTAAATAAGTACGATCTGTCAAAATGCCTTTCGAGTGGAATAATGAAAATACAATAAAGTTTTTAGAACTCCTGGAATCAGAAAAAACTATATGGGATTTCTACGATAAAAACCACAACTCATCATCTTCTACGAATACGAATTTTCTTTTTGAGATAACATAGTACCTATGTACATAATTAATTATAAATTCTTCAAATTTATTATATTAATATAAAATTTAGTTTAAGGAATTACCTAACATTGACATTTGACATTTTATTTCTAAAAACTATTAGTAACTAATTGATTATTTATTTATTAAAATGTAAAATAAGTTAAATGGTAATATTTGCATAATAACCTGAGATTTTTAAATTATAATTTTATTGTAATTAAAATTATGAATTAATTTATACTGTAGTGTAATTATAAAAATAATAATAGCTTAACTAATCTCATATAATATTTAATATTATTTATGTAACAATAGTGTAATAATTAAATTAATAATTTATGAACAATTTATTGTATATGAATTGTAATAGAGTGAATCTGTATATGTATTTAATTTTACATAATATTTGAATTCAAAAAGAATGTTTGTAACTAAGTAATGCAATAATTTTAAAATGTAACATTGGGTTTGTGTAATTAGCTGCATTTCATATCATTTTTGCATGCCAATTATGGCAAAAAATGTCAGTTCCAGGTCATTGATGATCTTATCTACCATGTTTTTAAGCAAATAAATTCTATCTATCAAATAAAATCTATCTATCTATCTATCTTCTTTTGAACTTGATATCTTTTTAAATTATTAACATAATTTTGTATTGCAAGAAGACACAGCGCGGGCGCTGTAATTATTTCGATTTCGACGTTTGCCATAGTCGAAAGCCAAAAGCGACGTGAGCGGTAGGGCAGAGTGTGAACTGTGAATACACACTTCCCGCGATCCTGCTACGGCAGTATTTAGCGAAGTATTGCCGGCAGCGCGAGGAGCAGTGGCAGGGGCTGAATGTAAATGAGGCATAAGCTGTGCTATTACTGCTGCCAAATAGCAGTGTATTGGCAGCAGTAAGTAAGCAGCAGTAGTAAATAAGTAGTAAGTAGGCAGTGAGTAAGCAGCAGTAGTAAATAAGTAGTAAGTAGGCAGTGAGTAAGCAGCAGTAGTAAATAAGTAGTAAGTAGGCAGTGAGTAAGCAGCAGTAAGCGTTCTGACGGGTATTGATAGCTAATATAATAACAGATTGGAACTTCTTTGCAGAAGGACTGCAGTAGCCACTAATCATCAGGTGATTGGTAAGTTCAAGTGTCACTTCAGTATTTTAGAAAAGTACTGGTTGACTTAAACGCTATGGGGGGGAGGCTATGTTTTAGCAGTGATCTATTAGGCTGCAATGATGATGATGAAGCTTTTTTTATAGGATAGGGTGACAAACGAGCACACAGTCCACCTGATGGTAAGTGGTTACTGCGGCCCATAGACATCTACACCTATCCTTGATTACAAATCAAAATTCAGATGCGTTGTCACCCGTGAGGACTAAGATGAAATGCCTCGTTTCCAGTAAAAAGGGTCTCCGGTTCTCTACACTCACCATACGAAACACAGAAGCATTAAGCTACTATTTCACGCTGGTATTCTGTGAGAGCGTGGTCCTTCCGCGGTCGAGCCGACCCATTCGTGCTACAACTATACTACTAATATAACTGCAGCATGGATCTACCACGTATAATGATGAAAGCTGATGATTCTTATTCAACCAGAAAAAAAATTAATTATCTATGACGAGAGTTTCTATGTTATGTTAGGTCTATTGTCTACTATCAATTTGAATAATTGTATGCAAAATTAATCAGAAAATGAGAGACGTCAGATCACTTAGATATGAATTTAAAAATAGAATAAGTCGATATTCTATTTTTAAATTCATATCTAAGTGATCCTCGGCATCCACATTGATAGCAATATGAAATAGAGAACGCACAAAATGTTAGTAAGAAAGTGTTTAATTTCTCATATAGTTTATTTACACTAAACAAACCTTTAAACAAAAAATAGTTTTTTTTTTAAAGAATGAGGGTGACAAACGTGCACTCAATCCACCTGATGGTATGTCAATGCTGTGGCCCATAAACACTGACATTTATTCTCAATCAAGAATCAAAATGCAGATGCGTTGTCACCCCTGAACACTGATTGAAATTGAACCAAGTTGAAATGCCTTGATTCTAGTAAAGATGGTTATCTACACTCACCATACGATACACTTTTACGCTGGTATTCTGTGGTCCTGCCCCTTCCTGCTCTTTATTTTTTCTGATATATGTTCTTATTTTCTGAGGTAGCTGCAGTAACGTTAATACGGTATTCAAGACGCAAAAGCGCTGTGTACCGGCAATACGTGGCATATAATGAGCAGCTAGTTGTAAGCCGCATTTCAGGGAACTTAAAATTGTAATCCTTTAGCCGCTATATATTTATGAAACGGTAATGTTTGTACAACACCACGAAGACCTTTTTACCCATTTTTCTAGCTAGCAACACAGTGAGCATGTAAAAAATATATATTATAGAACAGCCCTGTTCAGGCAGGGCTTTTTTGTTATAGCACCAAAGCTCTACAATAAATTGCTTGCAGACATACGACGGAACCCACTGGTTAGTTTTAAAAGTAAACTGCTAAAATTCATTTAATTATATATATTATAAATTTCATTTAATTATATTTATTCTTCCTTCGCTTCGTACTGAAACTTTTTCATTACTTTTTGTTGTTTGTTTTAATATTTGCATGTGTGTTTTATTGAAATAATATTTTATATAGTATACCAAATGGTGGATCGCAGCGCGACTGAAGTTTTTCCTTGTAATAACCTGTCAATTACCTAACTTAACCTGTTGATTTGAATTGATAAAATGTAAAACAATGTAAAATAAATAATTCAACACATTTATAGACCGTGGAGGCGTTTGACAAACACATAAAATTGAAATAGACACTCATCTGAGCAAGACTCGAACCTACAGCTCGTAGCGGCAAAGCACACGGTTAAACACTGTGCTACGGCGCCGTTAGTTTTCTGTTTACGTTCAAATAATAATAAAGTAAACCAGTATAATTGAAAGTTAGATACGATCAAGTAATGTGCTGCTCCTGTAACTACTCTCGCATACTAATAGGACAATTTACATTACAAATTTGTTATTGTAATGAATCACTTAACCGAGAACGGTCTTTAGCATTCTATAAATATTTTTCTTGTTCGAATAATAAAAGTTTCATTAAATATAAATGTCAGGTTACAGCCTAAACACGACCAATGGCTGTGCACAGGCCTATTCTGATTTGTGAGAGAGTTAAGCTTCGATCAATAATATACTAGATTCCCGATAAGCGCTTCAAAAACTGCCAGAAAAATAAGACCACAAACACTTCTGTGGTCTTATTTCAAATTAGTATGGTCCAATCATAGCCAACGTTAAAACGTCGAAATGCCACAGTGCGCGTTAAAAAACTGTGCAAATAACCACCGTAACACCAAGATTTTGGAAGGAATGTCTTTTTTCCGGTAAGTTTATATCATTAAGTGTTTTTCATAAAATAAAAACAGAATTAAATGGCAAAAATAATTCAATTAGCTCTAATATTATAATAGTTTGGCCAATGTTTGCTACAACGCAACAACTATTGTAACAAACATCGGCTGTTCTTGAACAAATATGCATGGAGTAGTATTATTATTTAATATATATATTTTTGATTGACGATTTCCTAGGGACCCATTTTGCTGTGCGGAATGAGTATCTACTCTCGCGAAAGAAAGATGAGAAGAACTATACAACATGTAACAAAAACCCTGTGGTTCCCGTTAACTGCGTTATCAGAATCAGTATGCAAACGTATAGAAATAATTTTTTTTTCAAAAAAACACATTTAAAAAAATTTATTGTAATGAAAAAAAATTTAATTTGCATATTATATGTGGTTTTATTTCCTCTAACTTACACGAGTATCGGTAATGCGGGGTCTTTGACAATCCTCTTACTCCTCGGCTAATGCAGAGATAATAAAACCACATACCTACAATTTGCAAATTAATTTTTTTTCATTAAAATAATTTTTAATGTGTGTTTTTTTTTTTTGAAAAAAAAATATTCATATATCATTTTGATAGATTGGACATGACTGGAAACACACAAAGGCGTAGATTACTAAAAACAGCGTTTTTCCAAATTGCAGATAATTATCATAAAGTAGTACAATTGATACTTTAAAATTATTTCCAATAAACATTGACTCTTGAGGATACCACAGAAATACGTGACATACCTCGGGTTGATGCAGTTTGCTTTAAGTCGCCTGATGCATCATTATCAGATTTAACATCGATATTTGACACTTCTAAAAAAGGGTATTTAAAAAAGAAATTGATGACCTTTCATTGAATACCTACTACTTTTCCTAGTCCTATTACTTTTATAAAGCGGTCAAAAATATTTGTCACCATACAAAACGACCCTTGCCCTAAAATATTTTTATTCTGCAACTCTACGTCTTTCAATAGTTACTGTGTTCCGAGCATTGAAATATAATACCAAGAACAACGTCTACTACCAAATTAGAGTAAGCACGAAAATGTCAACATAATGTTTTAACCTTATTACTTATGAGCTTAAGTTTCATTTAAATATTTTTGTACCTATGACTTTTTATTTTTAAACGACATTCTAAACTTATTGCTTTTAACCTTTCTCTGATGAAAGGACTTAAATAAATATATTTTGCAATGGTGACTAAACTTTATATTAGAGTATTATTAAGGTTTATAATAAACTGAAGTTGTTAATGTTATTAAACTTTTTTCTAAGATAGATAGATGTTTATGTGTGTGCAAACGTGGCCACTCGTGCGACTTATTTTTGTTCCTGATCCTTAATCTAGTATATAATTGATCGAAGGTTCCTGATCCTTAATCTAGTATATAATTGATCGAAGGAGTTAAGTAAGAGGTAAGTCGTAAAACTCAACAGAGGCAAACCAATCAAGAGAATGGCAACGAGGTCTTCCGTAAAACAACAAAAATACATCCCCCCTCCCTTTATAGAATAGAATAATTCAATATAGATTACAAGTAATTCTTATTGAAAGTCAATTTTTAGTTTACCACCGATTCCAAAAAAACCTCTGTCCTGGGAAGAACCGAAGAACCAGCAAGAAACCCAGCGAGACTTTTTTTTAAATAAATTTTACAATGTCAAGGGTCACATAATATTTACTAAAATTATTTTAGAAAAAGCTTGGAAGTGACCACTTATTTAATGTGGGTTATTATCAACCATGTATTCATTTATATTATAATAACCCTTTTTTTATAGAGTTTTGTTTAATTGAATTTTCAAACTTGGTAATAGATTACCTTGTATATTTTCTGGAACTTTGTTGTAATAGTATAATTATCAACAATAATATATAATTTGTTGCAATATACATTGCCCCATGAATTACTGACTCTGTGGAGTCGAGAAACTAGTATCACTAGCTTATATTTGTTTCTAGTGTTTACAGAGTGTATATCACATTTTTTAATAAACTACCTCCATTTATATTTATTTCTTTAATTTTTTCTCTAAGTGATACTCTCGGTTTAAGGTTGTTAATAGCTCTTATGGCCCTCTTCTGTAAAACAAAAATAGTTTCTAAATTTGCCGCATATCCCCATAGCAAAATTCCATATGACATTATGCTATGGAAACAACTGAAATAAACAAATCTAGCTGTCTCGACACAAGTGAAATCTCTAATCTTTTTTACAGCATAAGCTGCAGTGGTTGGTCTGCTTGCTAGTTAGATATTTGGGGGCGCCCCCATATATCTAAACTGAAGCTTAGCGTCGAGAGTGATGCCAAGAAAAACAGAGGATTCAACGGGACTCAGTTCTTCCCATTTAAAAACACATTGGTTTTCGGATTTTTAACATTCGTTGTTGTAAATTTAATACATTTAGTTTTATTGCCGTTTAAATTTAGATTATTAACGTTAAGATAATGCACTAATTTCGATATAGCATTATTCACTTCGTCACGTTAAAATGATTGACGTTTAAGTTTAAAAATCAAGGAAGTATGATCAATACAATATCGTGATTATCCATCTCCTACAAGAGAAGGAAAGTGATTAGCATACACTAATAATAGGAATGGGCCATCCGGAAGAACTTTTACCATGGATAATAACTTTTTGCACTCTATTATTTAAATATGAAATTAATCTTCTGCTGGGTAGGGTCTTACTAAAATACCACTAACAAAACATATAAGCAATATAAAAATTATTTTGATACACAATTAACAAATTTAACCAAGTCATTATTTGTAATTAATAATTATACAATAATAGTAAAAATTAAGAGCGTAGATTTTTTAATATTAAAAATACCCCTATCAAAAAGTCCAGCTAAATTTCTAACTATGTGAAAAGTCTAAAAAGCAGTACGTATTTGTAGAACATCTAGATAGAAAAATGTCCAACTATTGGAAGGTTTATAGTGTACCATATAAATCTACAAAGACAAAACCTGCATACTTGCACACGCCTTGCAAGCTTATATAGGTACCATAAATTAGATAACAACTATTCCTTTGTTTACTTTTTACTACACTTATAATACATATTATGTTATATCTGTTAGTATACTATGTTTATTATATAATCTCGAGACTAGATGTAAACGTGATGTGTCTATTAATTTAATTTAACGGCACTAACAAAGCTATTCCACCTACACAATATTTATACTGTATACGCGCACAAAAGGCTCAATTGTTTTATTAATATTGTGCTGCTAAGGAATTAATGTATGATTCACTCGATCAAATATTAACTTAAATTATCTTTAAGTTTGTCTGTAGGTAAAAAACTACGCTAATCGGCACAGGGCGGGTGTGTGGGCGGGCCGAGTAAAAACAAGTGTAGGCTTCAGCCTTTTTTTGGACTTTGTTTAAAAATGGTGGCGTATAAAATCGTTTTATGCGTTTACGACGTAATTATACGTATTATATAAGTAGTAGTCGTTTCAGTTGTGTTGTATTGGATATATATCTCGCTGGCGTTTCCCGCGGTTTTACTCTTGTGGACTTTGCTTTAGAAAATTCTTGATCAACTCTATCTATCTGTGTCCGTGATTTTTCTAGGGATTATATCTCGTGGGTTTCCCGCGGTTTTTTTGTGGACTTTGCTTTAGAAAATTCTTGATCAACTGTATCTATCTGTGTCCGTGAAACTAATTTTTCTTGACTTTTCAAAATATATCAATAACTTAACCATAGCGCTACCGCCATCAGGTTATATTTTGAGATTTTCTTTTTGGCGCCAATTGTTGATTGATGTTCTTAATACAAATAAGATTATTTTATGTTAATGTAATTATCAAAAATTTTCATTTTAATTATTAAAAAAGTTTGTACGTAAATACGGGTAGTATTTAATAATTAGTTTGCACACCGGAAGATAGAAAATGGCTGCATTTTTGTTAATTTATTAAGACCTATTGAGACCCATATATTGCAAACGAATAAATGAATTTGAATTTGAAAAGTTATTGCTATTATTTATATATTTTAAAAGGGAATGTGGTTACATTCGCAATATAATATCTTAATTTGGCATATGTTATTTCTTTTCTTGATTTAAGACAAATGTTTGTAATGTGTGTACATTGTTTTCTGTTTGTGTTACTAAATATGACGTTAGTAGATCTAGTGTAATACCTGGAATACCGTAGGCTTCCAACTTTTTAATTAATATTTTATGGTCAACATAATCAAATGCTTTAGTGAGATCCATGTAAAGGTGCACTTTACATGGATCTCACTAAAGCATTTGATTATGTTGACTAAATATTAATTAAAAGTGGTTTCAGGTTATTTACGTAATTTAGTAACACAAACAGGTATTCTGTTGTTAAGATAAGACATAACTGTATTAAAAAATGTATAGAGCCGTATTTATACTTAAATTTTTTTCTAAATCTTACTTTTTCTTCTCTAAGAATATTGTACGTTTCAAGGTAATTGTACGAAGAGTTATAAATTATTTTCTCAAATACTTTTGACAGGGTCACAGGTATAAGTGCAATAGGCCTATAGTTAGACATATTCTCCCTATCATGGTTTTTAACAGTGGTTTGACAATTGGCGATTTTAATCTTTCCGGAAATATACCATTACAAATACATAAATTGAAAATATAACCAAGTACCGGAACAATTACACCAGATACGCATTTCAAAACTCTTGTGCAAATTTCATCATAGCCAGTAACTATTTGTATTTTTAAGAGATTTTATAGCTTTATCTGTGTCTAATGTTGTTGTGGGGGATATAAATTGGATTTGTTAAAAGTCAACGTTTATCACTGTTTGGGTAGCTTTTTTTTAATTTGGTTGGTATAGAAATTATTAAATGTCCGAGCTATAACTAATGGATCCTCAATTATATCACCATCAACAATAATTTTACTAATTACTTCTTCCTTAGTACTATTTTCATAGATATTTATCACTCTCCAGGTAGCTTTAGATTTATTTTGTGATGTATTAATATAGTAATCATTTTGCGACTTTGGCGTAAGTTTGATAATATTGCTCAAACGTTGGGTCAGACGCCTTTTAATACAATTTTATTTTCTACGCTGCGTTTTTTTTCTGTATTGCCATAATAACTGTCGTTTACGCTTAGTACATTTTTTATCCCATTAGATAACCATTTTGATTGTTCACGTAAAAATACTTTAATTTGAATGTCAGGAAAGCATAGGCGATAGAGAAGTGTGAACATTGAACAAGTCATGAAATTGGTTAAAAGCAAGATTAGGATTATTTATCCTAATTTTGAATGAGTCGTTCGACTTTAACTTGCTTGGCGGCACTCGATGCAGTTTTTTTAAGTACAAATAGGTGGTTCTGATGTCTGGAGTTCATTAATCAAACATTTTGAAATTTATTTAGAAAGAACATAAAGAACTTTTATTTTTTATTTTTATAGGTAAGTAAAGTAAAGTAAAGTTACAGACTATATACGTCCCACTGCTGAGGCATAGGCCTCCCCTTATTTCTGAAAGGGTTTTAGGGCAAGGAAGTGTCGGTGCGTGTGGCGAACTTCACATGTCATCGAAATATTTTTTATTCCTCAGACATGCGGGTTTCCTCACGATGTTTTCCTTCACCGCCGAGCACGTGGTAAATCAGCACTTAAAATTGCAATTAACAATTTCATTGGTGCCGGCTGGGATTGACTTCTCGCGTTCTGTTATATTTTAAGCGGGCGTTAACCATCTGCTCCACGGCTCTTTTATTTTTATAGGTATGAAAAGAGCATTAAAAATTAAATGTTTATTAAATTCTTTCGTACAAAGCTAAATAAAGTTAATAAATTATAACAGCTTACTTGTAGTTGTTGTCCACCCACAATGAAGGCACTAATCCCAATCCTGTAACAATAAAATAATTTTAATAAGATTTTTTTATACAGAATACGGACGACAACCGTGTAGAGGCGGTTAAGAATATCCACTACCCCATATCTTCCCGTGGGTGTCGTAAGAGGCGACAGAGGGAGACAGGCAGGAGATGGGCAGCAGCATCTTCCTGATAACAGCAATAATATTATAAAAAACTGCGGTTGCCAACCCGCTCGCCAAGCGTGGCAACTATGGCAATATACCCCCCCATGAACAATTACACAAATAGACGGCCCCCAGTCCCTGATGTTAGGGAAATTTGGAGTAGGGCAACAGAACCGAAGGGGCCAGCAGCTGGCCGACTTTATGAAGAAAGAGGGACTCTTTATGATGAACTCTTTCTTCCAGAAGCGGCCCCACAGGAAGTGGACCTGGTCGAGCCCTGACGTTTCGACAAAAAATGAGATTTACTTCATTATGACGACCAGACGCCAACTGTTCAGTGATGTCTCAGTGATTGCAAGGGTGAAAACTGGCAGCGATCACCGAATGGTTAGAGGCACACTGAACCTAAACGTCAAGTTGGACGCTCCGTCCCCCCTCGTGCTCTAATCCAGAATCCCGAAACCTTTCAGCTCGAGTTACGTAACCGCTTTGTCGTGTGTTTGCAGTGCCTACAAGATTGCAATGCAGTGGACGATATGAAGGTGGAAATCCATGGGGAGCTAAGTTCTGCAAGACCCGCCGCAGAAGAACACAAAAACTCTCCGATCACACTCTTAATCTCATGGCTGTTAGACGGGAGATGAGGCTGCAATCGTCAACAGATTTGACAGGCATACAGGCAAGTGTCGTATACGCAAAAGTCAGTGAACAGACAGATCTCTAAATGCATGCGGCGAGACTTACGCAACTTTAATACTGCTCGTATTAAAGAAGCGATCGAGCGGAACCAGGGCTCCAAAGTCTTTGCCAGAGATCTGTCTGCCAGTAAGAGCCAACTGTCAAAGCTGAAGACTGAGTGTGGCAGCATCGTTTCCGGGACACCTGAGATTTTGAGTGAGATTGAGAGGTTCTATGAGCAGCTGTACACATCATCGTTGGAGCCACACGCAAGTGTGAGTAACGATCCAAGAGCAAGTCTTATCCGACACTATTCCGATGATATCCCGGACGTCAGTCTAAGCGAGATTAGAATGGCTCTCCAGCACCTTAAAAACGGCAGGGCCCCAGGCGAGGATGGAATTACAGCGGAGCTTCTGAAAGCTGGTGGAACACCGGTACTTGAAGTCCTTCAGAGGCTCTTCAATTCCGTCCTCCATGGTGGCACTACTCCAGATGCGTGGAGCGGAAGTGCCGTGGTCTTGTTCTTTAAGAAAGGCGACAATGCTCTCTTGAAGAACTACAGACCGATTTCCCTTCTGAGTAGCGTCTACGTGCTGTTTTCGAGAGTCGGTCTCGCACGCAGACTCGACGACTTCCAGCCTCACGAACAAGCCGGTTTGCGAAAAGGCTTCAGTACCATAGACCACATACAAACCCTGCGGCAGATTGTACAGAAGACCGAAGAGTAAAATCTGCCACTTTGCCTGGCGTATGTGGACTATGAGAAAGCCTTTGATTCTGTCGAAATTTGGGCGGTGCTACAGTCCCTTCAGCGGTGCCAAGTTGACTGTCGGTATATTGAGGTGCTGAAGTGTTTGTACAGTAGGGCTACGATGGCTATCCGAGTACAGAACCAGAGCTCGAAACCTATCCAACTGCAGAGAGGTGTAAGACAGGGTGACGTTATATCCCCGAAACTCTTCACCGCTGCTTTGGAACGATACGTTTTCAAGCTACTGGACTGGAAAGGATACGGTGGTATTAACATCAATGGCGAGTACATCACTCACCTTCGATTTACCGACGATATAGTCCTTATGGCAGAATCGCTGGCGGACTTAAGCACTATGCTCAATGACCTCAATAGTGCCTCCCAACGGATAGGTCTTATGATGAACATGGACAAAACAAGGATCATGTTTAATGTCCATGTCACACCTATTCCGGTAGTTGTTGGGAGCACTATGCTCGAAGTTGTTGACGAGTACGTTTACCTGGGACAAATAGTACGACTAGGTAAGTCCAATTTCGACCGAGAGGTCAATCGACGGATTCAACTCGGCTGGGCAGCGTTCGGGAAATTACGACATATCTTCTCGTCAGGTATACCTCAATCTCTAAAAACTAGATTGTACAACCAGTGCGTGTTGCCAGTGATGACTTACGGTTCTGAGACGTGGTCCTTCACTGCTGGCCGTATGAGGACGCTCAAAGTCGCTCAGCGAGCTTGGGTGTGGGTATGCTGAGTTTCTCTGTTGATAAACTCAGAAATGAGGATATCTGCAGTAAAACCAGAGGGGGCCGTCATTAGAGAAAGGAAAAGACGGTGGGCCGGTCCGTCTGGGGGGTGCCCCCGGGCGTGAATGAAATGGAGTTGTGTGGCGGGAGGTGTCAGCATGGATGTCAGGGTAATGATGATGATGATGACCGACGAGAGACTGCGGCCCCGACTTTTACCTTATAGAACACTATCTGCTATTTGGTAAATATTGGTGGGGGGGCCTATCCCCCGTTGGGTTCCCGTTCAAATTCCTTTTATCGTTTTATTTACGAAACAGGAGTATTTGTTCATAAAAGAAAATGCTAAATTTACGTTAGTATACATTAAATATACTAAGATAAATTAATAAATAAGACATAAATAAATAAAAGCCCAACCAGATGGAAGCCTTCTGCAGGGGAGATCAATCGGCCGAGGGTTAGGGGGAAAGGAAAATATTACTATTACATATTTGTATTTATTAATAATAATTATATTATTTTATACAAATACAAGAGTATTAGTATAATCATACACGATTTTACAGTAAGCAAGTTCACAGACCAACACACTAGTAGTTATAGAACATAAATTTGGTGTTTCTATCAATATTTCAATATTGTTCTGACTTGGCAAACGCTTAAGGGTATCATTACACTTTGTGCACTGGCGCTATATATCCTCATTGGTCAAATGTATTCATGCACTCAATTGATGGAAACGCAAGACGATGTTAAGGCGATGGATTTCACGTGGTTAGAATTCCATTACCCTTAATTACTTCAAGCAGTCAATCGCTTTAATGGGCAAACTTTTCAGTTTAGTATGACGGTCATTTGATATTTATTTCTAAAAGTAAAACGGTGAGAGTCGGTTATTAGGAGCACTAAAGTACATAATAAAGTGCTCCAGACAGAATTTCGGCCACGGCAGCCAGCCTGAACGGAGACTAGCCATCGGCGCAGGGCAGAGTAATAGTGCCCAAGTGTATGCGCAAGCACAGGTGCACTCTCATAATCCGATGAGACGGTAAACCGACACGACCGGAGAGAGATCAGGCGCAGGGCCAACGGCTTTACGTGCTTTCCGAAACACGACGGTGAGACACCGCCGACTTCCTGACCCCGGGCAGCTATCATGAATTTCTTGACGATGAAACAAAGTAATTGATTTTTGACCAGACCCGGGAATCGAACCCAGGACTTCATGATCAGCAGTTGCACTAATTTAACCACTAGACCAACGAGGCAGTCACTAAAGTACATATTAGAGCTTTAAAATAAATAATTCGAAGCCAGTAATACATGGCATTTCACATATTTTTTACTTTACAATAATATTTTATACGTGGTAGAGCCATGCTACAGTTATATTAGTAGCATAATAAAATAATGTCCTCCAGACCGAATTTCGGCCACGGCGGCCTGCCTCAACGGAGACTAGCCATCGGCGTAGGACAGGATTATAGTGCCCAAGTGTATGCGCAAGCACAGGTGCACTCTCTATTCCCTCACTCTCATAATCCGATGGGACAGTAAACGACACGGCCGGAGAGAGAATATGCGCTGGACCAACGGCTCTCTGGTCTCTGGTACTGGTACTAAAGCACTTACGTACTTTCCTAGGCACGGGGGTGAGACAACTTCCTGACTCCGGGCAACTACTTAGAATTTCTTGACGGAAAAACTCAATAATAAATTTTTGGCCCGACCCGGATTTCGAACCCAGGACCTCATGATCAGCAGTTGCACTACTACAACTACTAAACCAACGAGGCAGTCTATTAGTAGCATAGTTGTAGCACGACCAGCGTAAAATAGTAGCTTAATGCTGCTGTGTTTCGTGTGGTGAGTGCAGAGAACCGGAGACCCTTTTTACTGGAAACGAGGCATTCCGTCTTAGTCTTTACGGGTGACAACGCATCTGCATTTTTGTTTGCAATCGAGGATAGATGTAGATGTCTGTGGGCCGCAGCAACCACTAATTGGACTGTGTGCTCGTTTGTCACCCTATCCTATAAAAAAAAACTGACTTTCTTTTCAAGAGTCCATAAAAAATATGCGGCCTTACTTATAATCGTTAACCCCTCAGTTAAATTATGTATTACTCGTAATTATCTTCGTATTTTTCTCTTTCTAGTGTCATTTAGTAAAAAGAGTGAGCAACTTTAAGTACTCGTATTTCTCAAATCGAAGTAAATTTTTTATGAGTCTTACTCATAAAAAACTTGACTTGTTACAGCTTGACTTTGTTACAGCAACCGTGTAATGTACGTAGTTTTTGGAGATTTTATTGAATAATACCTAAATTGTCCTATAGATTAACAACACATACCTTATTTGTTATATGATAAGTGTTATATCAATAAAATTAACACGACTAATAACTATGATAATTAAAATACCGAAATTTTTATGCTAACTATTAGGTGCCGTAAAATTGTCTACCTAGCCCTAAAATTGGTAATGCCTGCAAAACGTTGCCACTCATTTCTGAAGAGTTTATGGACCAATTAAGCGGAAGTCTCATGTCCCAGAAATATACACTTCTATCCATCAGACGTACAGGTTTTCTCATGATGTTTTTAAATTCATTTGTTCAATCATTACGGCCCACTAAAAGCCCACTACTGAACATAGTCCTCCCATAAAAGCCCACTACTGAACATAGGCCTCCCATAAAAACCCACTACTGAACATAGTCCTCCCATAAAAACCCACTACTGAACATAGTCCTCCCATAAAAGCCCACTACTGAACATAGTCCTCCCTCATAGATTGCCTCATAAGAAGCATATTGGCCATAATGGCCATGCTTGGACGGGTTGGACGGGTTTACTTGGGTGGGTTGGCAACGGCTTTCTTATTATTTTGAGTTGTTGTTTTGGGAAAATAGTGCAGGTCATCTTCTACTCTAGTTCCCTCCATTGCCTCTTATTCCCTCTGTTGCCCATTGAGATTATACGGGGCAATAGGTTCTCTTTATTTTATAGAATAAAGGTGACAAACGAGCACACAGTCCACCTGATGGTACGTGGATACTGTGGCCCATAGACATTAATTTATCCTCGATTAAGAATCAAAACACAGCTATGCGTTGTCACCCTGAGGACTAGACGAAATGCCTTATTTCCAGTAAAAGAAGGTCTCCGAATCTCTATACTCACCATACGAAACACAGCAGTTTAATACTGCTGCTATTTTACGCTGGTATTCTGTGAGAGCGTGGTCTTTCCCCGGTCGAACCGATCCATTCGTACTACAATCATGATATAGCTGTAGCGTAGCTCCACCGCGTAAGATAAGTGATCTCTTATTCATCCAGTATTTGAAAAATAATAAACTATTTCATTAGTGCCGGCGGGGATCGAACCCGGGTTGCTTGCGTAATTGACATTTTAAAGCACTAATCCCATGAGCTACGAGTACTGGTAAGGATCGACTAAGCGAATATGATTTTTTTCTGTAATGCGATACATTTTTTTCAACGTCAGTTATCTAGAATTATAGAATATGTTAGTTACAGCCTATACTTTACGATTCTGAGTACAGTATCTTCTCATTTCTAAAAAGGTCTTAGGGCAATGGAAATAAATATCCACCGCGCTGCCAAATACGTGTGTGCAGACTGCACGTGTCTTATAAATAATTTCCATTTATTTCTTACACATGCAGGTTTCCTCGCGATGTTTTCCTTCACTGCCGAGCAAGTGGTAAATCAGCACCTCAATTTGCAATTAACAATTTAATTGGTGCTGGCGGGGATCGAACCCGGGTTGCTTATGTACTCTACTTACGTACTGTCTAATATGCTCACCTACTCTACTCGCGTACTGTCTAATAAATTGTACAATTGAGCGCGGCCAGGGTCCGCTGCGCGGCCATACGTTTCAATTGCGGTGACGTCTGACCCACTACGCCCTCGGTATTAATATCGTCAAACGATACGTTTGCGATAAACTTTGACCGATGCACTGTGCCTTCTTAACATAAAGTCAATATATGTCAATGTATTTATGGATATTTTATCGTATTTGGTGTGCACACTACAATGAATTACCCAATAATATTAATGAAAATAAAATACAAATAAAAAAAGTAAAAAAAGCTTCCCACTCAATATAAGAATATACTGAATGATCTTTTTTGCCGTCTGAAAAAAATAGGGTGTAACATATGAGCGGAGTGGAAGACTATGGCACTGATATTTTACAAAAAATAAAAACAAAAATTTTGAATTAAATAAAGAAATTAATTAAAATCTATCGAAATTCAAATCATATCCACTTTACTTTACGAACGGCAGGGTCACAGGCTCAAGGGCAAAGGGCAAAGTAATTGCTTAAAAATTTTTTTTAACGTTTAATTTAACTAATTTGTTTCATTTTTTGTAAAATATCAGTGCCATAGGCTTCTACTCTGTTCACATGATACACCCAATTTTTTTCCGGACGGTAATAAATATAATTCAGTATTTACGAAGAATTTAAAGTATTTTGATATTATTTACAAAATTTCTCTTTGTTTTCTCTTTTTTTTTCTTTTGAAATATACTAAAATTAGTTATGATTTGATTATAATAATAGTAATTAGTAATAGTTTGACATTGAAATTATTCGGACAGACAATTTATTCTATTTGAGTATATTATTTTTTTTTTGGTGCACTCTTTGGGGTGGGTTTACATCAAAAAAGCGGTCCACCCTTGGTGTGTGGGGCACCCCAGTGCCAGCTCCTTCACTTGACTCATCCAGCGCAGAGCGATTCGAATCGTCGCCGACTGAGTTCTTTCTGATCAGCTCGGTTCACTGGCGCTGCGTAGGGATGTTGAATCCCTTTCCGTTTTCTATAGTATCTACCATGGGGAGAGCTCCGAGATATTGTTGGGATTAGTTCCAGCCGCCAAATTTAACGAACGCACGTCGCGTCAAAATTCACGATACCCTCCTCACCATCTGGATGCTTGGCGGTCCACCACTGTGCGTTTTACTAGGAGTTTTCTTCCTTGTACAACCTCTCTGTGGAATTGTTTACCACTGGCTACTTTTCCGGACCGATACGACTAAGGGACCTTCAAGAAAAGAGCTTACTCATTTCTAAAAGGCCGGCAACGCACTTGCAATTCCCCTGGTGTTGCGGTTGTTCAAGGCGGCGGTAGTCACTTACCATGAGGTGAACCGCATGTTTGTTTGTAACCTATTCTATAAAAAAGCGTGGCATCCCCCTATGAGGTTATCTATGGGGGAGGTCCACATTTGGCAGTGTACGTAACAAATAAACGTACCTATTATTATTATTATTATTATTGTCACACCTGAAGAACATTTTTGTTCAATCCCAGTCGGCATCAACATAATTGTAAATTACAGTTTTAAGTGCTGACTTACGACGTGATAGGGTGTGAAGGATAACATTCTTCGGAAACCTAGATGTTTGAGAAATTAAATATTTCTAGTTACGTGTGCGTCAATCTGATCGTTGCAATTGTACCGATAACCTGCTCATAAATTAGAGAAAGCCTGTGCCCAGCAGTGGGAAGTATACTGCAACTTTATTTTTTATTTTCTATCGTATTTGTTCGTTACGTTTATCTGATGATGTGATGGTAGAGTATAGAATAGGGCCATGCTCAAAGGAATTATGTAAGTTAATTGTTAGTTAATTGTACTATGCCTATAACCTTCGCGCAAGTGCAAGCAATAAGTTGACAGTTTTACCGCAATCTGATGTAATGTAACATAAATGTATATATATTAGATTATATTCATTTCACCTATATCAAATCCATTGTAAATTTGTGCAAACACAAAGTCTGTCGTCAGACCACACCAGCGTAACAATATGAATGAACTACGATCGACCGCAAGTCCTTGCAACGGTAGACGGCGCCCCGATATAGATATCATTTAATTCTCCGACCGCACGCCACCGACTAGAACCTGCACAATTATCCAGCGATAAGATGGACCGTTTAATATTTTGCTCGTGTTACTTCACCTAAGTATCCGACGAATGATACTGACGTAACAACCTTTAATTGACAATTAGGTACGAGTATATTTCTTGTTATTACCTAGATATTTAAATTATTACCACGTAACAACCAACACGGTTTCACCTGGATAGAATTGTATCGTTATTCAGATTTAAGATAATTAAGGCGACACCGCGAAAAAATGCACCATCATCATCGAATAGTATAAGACTATGACACCACTAACAAAACTAGAATTTTGATATAGGTAAATTCATGTCTTTATCTTGAATTTTCTTGTTCAAAAACACGATTGTATCAATGACTCGATCATAATTATTTGCGAAAACAACTCTAAAAAATCTGAGTTAATAAAAAATGCTTGGGAATCACTCAAATATATTCATACCATCAATATTCGTAATTTACTTGCTCATTATTTTGATTACTTAAATGAATATTTTTTTATAAATATTTCAAGATTCTGACAATTTCTAAGCGGTCTTAATCGTCGCGGGCGCTACGCAATTTTAGACCTTATGACGGCGTTTTTTAAAGTTTTTTATAGCAATTATATATTCGCTGGGATCAGTAGGATAGCCCGAAGCCATTTTATACGTTCATTTTCGATGTGTCGTCTTAAAGATCATTTATTTTACCATTTTTTTTTTGCGCCCGAAGCAAATATGGGCAACCCTCCGGAAAGCGGGGGAGGGAGGCGGTGAATGCTCATAGCATACCACGCAACCGGCTGCGTGGTTATGTGGAGACTTTTACCCACTAAACACCGCCTTTTAGGAATTGGCTTAACGATCTGACTGGAGATCTCTAAGCCGTATACGAACGCGACCCTCCTTGGCAGAAAGGAGGGCGCAGTTATTTTACCAAATAATTCTTTTTATTAAATACTATATGATCGTTTGTCACCGTATTTTATTGACTAAAATAATGCTTGCATGGAGCTGCAATAGAGCAAGATTGACGGGTTGTAAAACTCAGTAAACAGGACGCCACCAATAAAATCCCGATATAAAAATGCATGTGCCCTGCGCCTGCTCCTGTACTTGCATGAATTACAAAATGTATACATAACAAAGCCTTTGACCCTTAAGTAAAGGCAATAAGATTCAAATTCTTCTAGCAATAAAAATGCGAAAGACCGTGATTGTATCGTGATCCGTTCATCTTTGACGGACTGCTTATGGGCGCATCGTCTGACAGCTGGTGCCATGGTTGCCAACCACCAAGCAACTTACACTTTTTTCAATCTACGTCATTATTTTCTATGAACAAATGTATTGTACAAGTTTAAATTAAATTAATTAGAAATATGATTAATAAATAATGTTACTTTTTAGTTATATTTAGTTTTATTTTTAGTTGAATTCGATTAAAAAGTATATTATAACTTCCTCCATACCATCATGTGACAACCGCGACACCCATGGGATGACATACATATATCATTCCGTGGATGTCGTATGAATTGTAAGAGAAAAATCAAACAGAAGATAACAAAGAACAAAGAAGAAACAGCGGCTGTGTTTAGCAGAAAAAAGCGCTAGGAAGCGCTTGTAAGCAAAATGGCGATCGCTAAGTGGTAAGCGCTGTCAAATGGTAAATAGCTATTTTCCTCTAGGACGCTAAGTTAACTTTAACCGGGGAACCTAACCTAATTTAAATATATATTTGTAAAGTATTCATATTAAAAACTTACCAATCATGAACAATATATTGTGCACTTGAAACTAATTGCACAAAACAACATATACTCTACTTCAAAATAAACAAAATAAATGAGCAAAATGGCAGATTGTGTCAGCGCTACTGAAGTTAGCAAACGTGTCGTGGCCGAAAACTGTATAGTTTGTTTTTCAGCGGTAGTAAGCGCTTCCTAGCGCTTTTTTCTGCTAAGCACAGCCATTATCTTCCCGATAACAAGTAAAATAATAAAAAGTGCAGATGCAAACCCACCTACCAACCGCGCAACCATGAAAAATATCCCCCTATGAGGGTCATCTGTGGGGGAGGCCTATGTACAACAACAGACTTTAATAAGGTTGCAATGATGGAGACGATCATGAATAAACTTTTAAGTAAACCATTGGTAAATAGTTTTACTATAGAAAATAATATAATGTATACCATAAAATTAATATAATGATTTCTTATATTTACGCGAACACTACACATTAAAAGGGGAGGAACTGAGGTGGTGACTTCCCGATAAAGGTAGCCGGGCTAACTATGACATGAGGACGTCAAACACCGCAGCGTTACCACGCGATAGAATCCGTAGAGTTAGTTTTATTTAGTAAAATTAATGTTTACATATACTCGTAAGGTTTAATCTCGAATTCATATTCTACATGTTACTGGAAATAGTTCGTACCACTTCTCTTTGTTTTACGTTTAAGTAATATTGAGTTGTTTATTGATGTCCGTAAATTGTTCCATATAGACACTTCAAAATCTATTCCACGGGATATACCCCGCGACGCTGTAGTTAAGTTTTTTTTTTTTGCGCAAAACCCTAATTATTTTTCTAAAATAAAAGCAGCCTAAGTCACTACTTATAACATTAGCTATCTGCCAGTGATATTCCCGTCAAAATCGGAACAGACGTTTCGGAGATCAGCCGACAGCTTCAGACAGAGCGACAGACAAAAATTCTAAAAATTGTTGTTTTGTTAAAAGTAAAAATATTTTCATATGCATTTGATAAAATGCTGTTATTTTGCCATTACGAAGAAACACTTGGATTTTATTGGGGGTTGTGTTTCGGGGGGGGTTTTTTTTATTTGTGTCGGCCAGGAAATATAAAATAAAAAAAAAACCCCCCCTAAATAAAAAAAAGAATTTTTGCTTTTCCTATTTGTATAGATCAGCATGACACAAAGAAAACTCATACAAAGTGCGTGCACCGTGCACCGTACGTCAAACTGTTTGCTTTATTAAAATGACACATTCCAAGACTGCTGTGATTAATCGTAGTAATGATATTCTCTGTGACTGTGATGTAATCATTCAAATTAGGTATATAAAATGTTTTTCTTTAACCAGTGCCATTAAAATGTCAACAAGATCCATTGTCTTTTTATCAACTGCTACAATCATTAACTTTCAGTCGAATAAGCCCCAGCGAAAACTTTCAAGATATAAAGTTAAAAAAGCGTGTGAGGTTAATATTTTTATATTGGACTCGTAGTAAAGTTCATATGTAATTATCACTATCATCACAGCCTCTCAAATTCCATTGTTAATCACAGGCTACTTATGAGGTACGTGAGTGTAATACGGTCGCCGTAAGCTTGCCGCCCTATGAAACCAAAACTAGAAAGATAACAAGACAAAAACACAAAGTCTTATACTATAACTAATATATTAAGAAAAAAATAGCAAGCTCTGTCAGTAATCAGGAACACTTCGTAAAATCAACCTAAAAAAAAAAACTAACAACACTACACAAAATAAAGTAAAATCTACTAAAATATTTACTATAATGTCAACTGTCAAAATGGTGTCGACGAAGCAACGCCCTATTAACCCGTTAATATTTAATTAACTGATGAAAAGCCGTCGTATCACAGAGTCATTTATGCGAAAATGGCTTTTTACATATATGCTATATTTTCTTATTATAAACTGACTATGCGCTTGTACTATTGTTTATTCTGTGTTATGCCTTACTAATACAGTAGTTATAATATTTAAATTAGGTTTAACATGTGCTGCTTGTTCACGGCGTAGTCGTCCTTCACCACATTTCGTACCGTGACTGTCGTGAGAGGTGACTATAGGAAATGGTAGAAACTTAAAGCGTCCTATAGATGGCGGTATCACCATCTCGTTTATGTCAGGCTTAAAATCCGAACCGGCAAGTAGTGGCAGCGACATAGTTGCGAGATGTCTTCTACTGCGATCGTCACCACGACCCACCTTGAGTGACTTCAAGGCAAGAGTGTAGGCCTTTGTTAAGTCAGTGCGCTTCACCATCTTAGACTACAACATCACTTACCATCAGGTGGGATTACAGTTAAGTGCTGTGTGTACAGTGACGATTAAAGCAAATCCTTCCCGCAACGAGAGGCCCTTGTCCAGCAGTATTAATTTTAAGGATCGATCAAAAAGAAGAAAAGACTTACAGCTATGCATTCACTATAGTAAAAACTAGTCGCGGTAACTATTGAAGTCGTGAAAATGCTTTTATTTTAGCATGTGCTCAACTGTGAAAGAAAACACAGCTGAGCACAAGCAAAACCTGCGTACCCTATGGAATTTATACTTAATACTATCAAAATAAGACTCATCAATTGAACTCCTAGGTCAGAAGAATTATCAAAGCATTATTTTCTGAATAAATGTCATTTCACGTACCTATAGACTTTTGTGGCAGCCCTGTATCGGACAGTATCGACTTACGCAACGCCATGGGGGCAGATGTCACTAGTGTATTTTGGGCCTCCATTAGATGCACTCCCGGAGTCGTACACTATGTTGAGCCCGTTTTAAGAATAGTTTTTCGTTTCTTTTAGTAAAAATTGCTTCGTCTCCGTCAAGCCGACATAGCACAATATTTCATATTTAGCCGCTATCAGTAACGCCCAAAAATAGTAATATTTTTGACTGATATAACATAACATACTTAGACGTATGCACGTCCGTATTTCCCAAAAACGTTTTTGGATTTTTATAAATATATTAGAATTTAATAGAATAAGAATAAGAATATATTAGAAACAGAACTGTTAAAATTGCGATTAAAGTAAAGTAAAGTTACAGCCTATATACGTCCCACTGCTGAGCACAGGCCTCCTCTCATTTCTGAGAGGGTTTTTTTAGGGCAAGGAAGTGTCCACCGCGCTGCCCCAATGCATGGGTCTTTTTTTTTTCTTTTTTATCAGGTTTCCTCACGGTGTTTTCCTTCACCGCCGAGTACGTGGTAAATCAGCACTTAAAATTGCAATTAACAATTTCATTGGTGCCGGCGGGGATCGGACCCGGTTTGCTCCCGTTCTGTGAAATTTACAGCGAGCGCTAATCACCTGAGCTACCACAGCTCACTTAAATCTCTGCGATTAAAAATCTTATAAAAAAACTTTATTTATACCTCGGACAAAGATTGGGATTAGTTAGCTATTCAACGTGGGACAACGACTGCCAGTAGTTTTTTCTTCGGAACCTTGCCTAAAGGACCTCTTTTTTTAATAATTTAATTTAGTTATTATAATATATATTTTTAAGGTTTTTAGTATTAGTATTAATTGCTAAATATTATAATTTAATTTCATTAATTATACTTTTATTTATTGCGGTATTACATGAAAGATATCAATCACTAAGTACATTCCAAATTTATAAATTGTATGGGTAGGTTCGCTTACGCTGCCTCTACTGCATGGCATTAGATATCTAAATATGAATGTTTTAAAATTAATCGATACAAAATGCAGTTAGCAAAGCTTTTGAGCAAAGAGTGCTCGACTCTACAAAAATATTATCATCTACTTTCCTTTTTTATGTGAGAGGGGGCAAACGAGCATGCGGCTCACCTGATGGAAAGTGACTACCGCCGCCCATGATCAACTGCAACACCAGGGCACTTGCAGGTGCGTTGTCAGCCTTTTAGAAAGGATTAAATTCTTTTCTTGAAGGTCCCTCAGTCGTATCGGCGCGGAAAATCGCTGGCGGTAGTCGATTCCACAAGAAAGTTATGCGGGGAAGAAAACTTCTTGTAAATCGCACAGTGGTAAACCCATTCATGCAGACGGTATAAATGGTGTCTCGAGTTTTGTCGCGATGTGTGATGGTGAAATTTAGCGGCTAGAATTAAAGACTTTGAGACAACATCGCGTTATTTTTAAAAAATATTTTTAAAATAACGCGATATTTTTAAAAATATCTTTTTTCTCTTCAAAAAATATTTTAGTTTCAATGAAATTATTATGAATACTAATTTATTTTACCCGTCTGTGTTACCTACAGAAGATACGTCCGTACGCGGAAATTTTATACTAGATTCATAAAAATAATATTAGTAAGTTTTTTGACGACCATATAGTAGCGGCATACCACCATATAGTGGGGGTGTAAGAATATCTACTATTCCATCTCATCCGGTGGGTGTAGTAAATGGCGACGAACGAACACTGAACCAGAAGATGGGAAAAACATCTTCCTTTTTTTATAGGACAGGGTGACCAACGAGCACACAGTCCACATGATGGTAAGTGGTTGCTGTGGCCCATAGACATCTATCCTCGATTACGTATCAAAATTCAGATGTGCATTATCACCCGTGTGGACTAAGATGGAATACCCCTTTT
Source organism: Parnassius apollo (assembly GCA_907164705.1). NCBI lineage: Eukaryota > Metazoa > Arthropoda > Insecta > Lepidoptera > Papilionidae > Parnassius > Parnassius apollo. The sequence continues at coordinate 7,840,838 of CAJQZP010001449.1, read as the reverse complement.
CCAGTAAAAGGGGTCTACGTTTCTCTATACTCACGATACGAAACACAGCAGCATTAAGCTACTATTTTACGCCGGTATTCTATGAGAGCGTGGTCCTTCCCCAGTCGAGCCGACATATTCGTGCTACAACTCTATACTTCTAATATAACTGCAACATGGCTCCACCACGTATAAATTAACTAAATGAAGTATTACAGTGAATAAAAATACATAAGAATGGGTTGCCAACCAGCTTGCAATGCATTGCAAATATCGCCTACTATTCGACAATATATAGGGGAGGCCAACGTTTAACAGTAAACTTTAAGCAAATGTACTTTAAATGCACTGTAATGGTAATTGTAATCAGTTGAAATAAATTCGAAAATATGTATTTTTGTTTTGAAATTACCGGATATAAAACGACACAAATCAACTAAAGTAGAAAAAATTTTTTAATGTAATGTTTAAAATATGAAATGTTTGTACATTACCATCGAACCGTATTCGTAAAGGGGTAGAGAGATAAGACCACTTCGAGATGCACTTGAGACGGTCTGAAGCCGAGTGAAAGCTAAACGTTGAACGCAACCGTATTATATGCGAGATTCCTATAGAGTCCCTAAGCCTATACAAACCCTACGTTTATTACTATATCCATTACAAAATACAATATGTGAAGAGATTCAGGTTACGGCATTTAATAATAAAAAGTACCTTCAGACCGGATTCCGGCTGCGGTGGCCAGTCTCAACGGAGACCATATGCCCCGAAAGGAATTATAGTGCGCGAGTGTATGCTCAAACACAGGTACAGTCTCTATTTCCTCACTCTCATAGTTCGATGAACAGATTAGTAAGCTAAAGTGGCAATGGGGGTGGCAAAAATAAACGGCCATATAGCTCGAAGAACCGACAACCGATGTGGAAAAAGGTTTTGGAGTGGCAGCAACTCGTACCGATAGGCGAAGTGTAGGGCGAACCGACTTGATAGAGTGACCACTGAGTGGTAAAACATGCAGGAGTTCGATGGATGCAGACATGACATTGACATCTAGACCAACAGGACAGTCTACAACGAAGTTGACATTGTAACTAGATTATTTATTAAATATTTAATCGCCATAGCGTTGGATCCCACACACTTCATCAACGTCAATGAAAGGTTTTAGCCGGTTCGATTCGCACAGATAAACTATTTTAAATGGTTATAAAAATTAGTTTTGGTCTGAATACATAGCCGTGACCGTGTAGTGGCGGTATAAAAATATCCACTACCCCATATTCCCCAAAAAGTGGGCAACAGCTATTTCCTGATAATAACTCAAAATATTTAAAAAAACTGCGGTTGCCAACCCGCCTGTCAAGCGTGGCAACTATGGCAACATCCACCCTGTAATGTTGGGATTATCGGGAATAAATAATAGGTCCAGTGGTCTTGACTGTAGATTTAATACTCTCCGAAAGGCTCTTAGTCTATTGTATATATACCTACATGAGCATACACTACATCCCTATGAGGCAATATGGAAATGGCCTAAGTTCACAAGTAGCCTTTTGTAGGCTTTTTGGACGTAGTGTAGTGTTTGGATAATTTGTCTATGAAAACCCCTCCAGGGTACAAGAGAAAGCCTTGAGAGGAGAAAAGTAAAAATAAGACTATTTCACACTATGTGAACGTTACAAGACTGGCACTTACAAGTAACAATTATTTTACACGTGTAAGGTGTCTGTAACTCTTAATGTCCACTTACCGCCCACACATTTTACTGTCAATCAACACAAGAGCATTTTTGAAATAGTTGTATGCGCGTTTTATAGTCTTTAGTAAGTATTTGAATAAAATAATATCAAGATAAATCACTTTTGTACGTAGTAGAACCAAGGTGCAACTATATTATGGTTGTAGCACGAATGGGTCAACTCGAACGGCAAAATGGCAGTTTAATGCTGCTGTGTTGCGCATAATGAGATGAAACGCAGATCTTTTTAACTGGATACCAGGGACTCGCTCTTAGTCCTAAGGGGATGACAATGCATTTGTATATTGATCGAATGAATCGAGGATAAATGTAGATGTCTATGGGCCACAGTATCCACTTAATATCAGGTGGACTGTGTGCTCGTTTGTCACACTTGACGATGTGGTTGTGGTACTCAGAGATAGTCTCGAACTTTTCAGTCTAGACTCTATTACACAGATTGTGATATTATGAAGTCCGAATTCAAACTCGACATTGTCTCCGATCCGAATACTAGCTTAATAGTCTTTTCATACCAAAGCGTTCATAACGTGCCATAAACCATACAAAACACAGCAGCTGTTATGTTGCTATTTCACGCTGGTATTCAGTGCGGAGGAGGCCCTTCCCCGATCGAGCCGACTCATTTTTGCTGCAGCCGTAATACGATGTACTATTGTTGTACCACATTATTTGACAGCTTATTTAAATTGATAAATTATTGCATGTTGGTTTTGAGAGAGTCCCTTATCTTATGTCATACTGTGGGCATATTATAACGGTAGTTCTTGCTATCTTTTATGTAGAATTTTAACTATCTTATATCCCCAGACCTTCGACGGGGAGCAGCATGAGTAATGCAAAACGTCGAACCTCACAAGTGTGCCGATTACGACAAATCCTTACTTGAGGGAGGCGCATGGAGTGTCATGGATAGATTAAGCTTTTATGGATAACATTATAAGGTCTTATTTTACAAGGTTCTGGGTTAAGAAATTATTACTTTTATTTATTTATAGAATGGGGTGACAAACGAGCACACAGCTAGTCTATCTGATGGTAAATGGATTCTGTGATGTCTATACAATTACATTTATGTCCGATTAAATATAAAAACGCATATACGTTGTCACCCATGAGGACTACGATGGAATGCCTTTTCTTCCAGTAAAAATGAGTCTCTGGTTCTCCACTCTCACCATACGAAACACAGCAGCATTAAGTGACTTAAGTGGTTCGACACCCGTTTTCGCCGGAACACACACCTTCTAACCACTTTGTATGGTATTCTTCACAATCCTTGTACCCCAGCTTATCTGAAAGAGCGTTTTTCATATTTAAGCTTATCCCGTTCGATGACCAACAAAACTCTAACTATCCCGATGCATACTACTACTCGGATTCCTTCACGGTATCATCAATTACACTTTGGAATAACCTCCCACGAGATTTAAAAGATGCTTCTTCAATAAATAGATTTAAACGTAAGTTTGAGGCATATTATTTAAAATTCGTTGATTAAATTTATTGATTATGTTTATTGTAATTTCATATACTATATTGTATGTTTTTATTGGTTTAGTATATATTTTATTTAAATATGTATATATATATATATATATATATATATATATATATATATATATATAATATGTATATATATATATATGATGACTTACGGATCAGAGACGTGGTCCTTCACTGCTGGCCGTATGAGGACGCTCAAGGTCGCTCAGCGAGCTATGGACAGGGCTATGCTCGGAGTTTCTCTGCGTGATAGACTCAGAAATGAGGATATCGGCAGTAAAACCAGAGTGACCGACATAGCCCAACGGATTAGTAACCTGAAGTGGCAATGGGCCGGCCATATAGATCGAAGAACCGACAACCGATGGGGAAGAAAGGTTCTCGAGTGGCAGCCTCGTACCGGTAGGCGTAGTGTAGGGCGACCCCCCACTAGATGGAGTGACGACCTGGTACGAGATGCAGGAAGTCGATGGATGCAGGAGGCTCAGGACCGTGCTTTGTGGCATTACTTGGGGGAGGCCTATGTGCAACATTGAACTTGTGAAGAGCTTCTAAAGGACTTCAAGTACCGGTGTTCCTCCCGCTTTCAGAAGCTCCGCTGTAATTCCATCCTCGCCTGGGGCCCTGCCATTTTTAAGGTGCTGGAGAGCCATTATAACCTCGCTCAAACTGACGTCCGGGATATCATCGGAATAGTGTCGGGTAAGACTTGCTCTTGTATCGTTATTCACACTTGCGTGTGGCTCCAACGATGATGTGTACAGCTGCCCATAGAACCTCTCAATCTCACTCAAAATCTCAGGTGTCTCGGAAACGATACTGCTACACTCAGTCTTCAGCTTTGACAGTTGGCTCTTTCTAGCAGACAGATTTCTGGCAAAGACTTTGGAGCCCTGGTTCCGCTCGATCGCTTCTTTAATACGAGCAGTAGTAAAGTTGCGTAAGTCTTGCCGCATGCATTTGGAGATCTGTCTGTTCAGTTGCCTCTATGCTGTTAAATCTGTTGACGATTGCAGCCTCATCTCTCGTCTAACAGCCATGAGATTAAGAGTGTGATCGGAGAGTTTTTCTATTCGTCTGCGGCGGGTCTTGCAGAACTTAGCTCCGACCGCATGGACAGTTTCCATGAGATTGTCATTCATATCGTCCACTGCATTGCAATCTTCCAGGCACTGAAAGCGGTTACGTAACTCGAGCTGAAAGGTTTCGGGATTCTGGATTAGAGCACGAGGGGGACGGAGCGTTGACTTCATTAGACGAGACCTCTCCAACTTAACGTTTAGGTTCAGTGTGACTCTCACCATTCGGTGATCGCTGCCGGTTTTCACCCTTGCGATCACTGAAACATCACTGAACAGTTGGCGTCTGGTCGTCATAATGAAGTCAATCTCATTTTTTGTCGAACCGTGGGGGCTCGACCGGGTCCACTTCCTGTGGGGCCGCTTCTGGAAGAAAGAGTTCATCATAAAGAGTCCCTCTTTCTCCATAAAGTCAGCCAGCTGCTGGCCCCTACGGTTCCGTTGCCCTACTCCAAATTTCCCTAACTTCTGCTCACCGCCTTCTCTTGTGCCTAGTTTTGCGTTGAAGTCTCCCATCAACACCGTGTAGTGGGTTATGGAGGAATGCTACTCTAGAAATATCCTCATACATTTCCTCCACCTCCTCATCGGGATGTGCCGAGGTTGGTGCGTAGACCTGTATGACCTTCAGCGAATACCGTTTGGTGATTCTGAATATCAGGTACGCGACCCTCGTCGACACACTCCCAATCTTTACAACGTTGTTGACTAGAGACTTGTGGACGATAAATCCGACACCTCCTTGGGACAGATGGTCGCCCTCCCGGTGATAGAACAAGTTGCCGGACTCGAGGATTACCGTGTCCTCGGACTCTCTTCGGACCTCAGATAATCCAATAATGGATTTCTGTGAGAGAGTGCCCCTGTCCCATCCGAGTCGTCCTATTCGTGCTACAACAATAATATAGTTGCAGATTGGCTCTACCACTACCACGTATAAATTATTACAATAGTAACGACTTAGTTTAACCGTTTTCCTTTTCAAGTTTTTTGTATTTAACCTGCACCTGCCAACATTTATGTTTATTCCATCTTTTCCAAAGTTGACAGGATGAGAATGCCTTAGAACGACCTTTGTAACCCCTAGTTCAAAGTATTTGCAATAGAGGATAAATAAAAATAAATAAAATTTCATTCGAAGCAAAAGATATTTTAATATTCAAGCATATTATGTCACTTAGCCTCCGTATAAATATGTTTTAATCAAACATTTTAGATACTATATTTTTATAACGGCATACATTGCTTAGAAACTCAGAAAAAATACAGATGTATAAAAAAGAGACATATTTTCGTTTGGTATTTGTTGGTTGCCAGACAGACGTTGCTCTGCCCTTTTCGACGTCCCTTTGTCATTTTCTATTAAAATCCACAAATTCCCAAAAAAAAAATGGTGATCCACTCATGGGCAAGAAAACTATCCCATCTCTCAAGTTGGACCAAACCGCACACGGTGTACAAATTTGATTAAAATCGGTTAAGTAGTTTAGGAGTCCATCGCGGGCAAACAACGTGACACGTAATTTATATATATTAAGATTTCATATTAATATTTTACCTAAGAAAATATTCGAAAATGTTTGGATATTGCCCCATAATACATCGATATCCTGGATTAACACAAGTAATTATTTACACAGTGTAAATAAAACGAAAAAATGAAAGATACCGCAAAAAAATGAATATATATAAGACTTTCTGTTTCCAGAATTGTAGAGCACGCTAGTAAGTAATAAAAACGTCCCACGCATCTCACTTGCTTCCATATACAAGAGCAGACTTAGCAAGGGCAAGGTTAAACGGGGAACAAAGCGTTTTATGACGCCTAATTGGCGTCAGAGACAGCGGGAGGAGTCATTGACATCAGACAGAGAAAGGGCGGTCTCTTCCGCTAATGCTTAGACGTTTTGAGCAAGGAAACGTTATGCTATGTATGTCTGTCATATATACCGTGTATCTTAGAATTAAATACGGCAATATCTTTAATTTACTTAAGACCGAATTTCAGTCAGGGTTTCAATAGAGACTAAATGTATCCGCAAGACAGGATTATAGTGCACAGGTGCACAGGGAATAAAGATTCTCTTACACTTTCATCGTCCGATGGTACGGTAATCCTACCGGTCCGGAAAAGGATCAGGCGCATCACCGACAGCCTTACGTGCTTCTCGATACAAGGGTGACCGCTAACATCCTCACGCAGATCTACTAAGGTACATGAGGGTAATATAGTCATCTTAAGCTCTGCCACTCTATAAAACCAACACTAGTTGATCAGAGACAAAAACATAAAGTCGTATGCTAGAACTATCATATTAAAAGAAATTAAAGAAGCTTTGGCAATAATTAATAACTTCGAAAAATCTACTTGAAAAAGCCAACTACACTACACCATATTAAAATCGACTAAACTATTTACTATATTGTCAACTGTCAAAATGGCGTCGATAAAGCAGAGCCCTTTTGACCCTTTATTATTTGGTTGACCGATAAAGAACTATCGTCTCACACAGCCATCTATGCAAACAAGGCTAGTTATAAGAAAGTGAACATACTAACCAGATGACTATATTAACCTCACGTACCTGAATTTCTTGAAATTTAAACCCAATATTTGATTTCGATCCGACCCAGGGATTCAATACCCATAGTCAATGGATACCTATAAACCACTTCAAGCAATGTACGCAGCCTGTAATTACCCTTGCTGTACCCTTTTTTCGACTGCCTCGTTGGTCTAGTGGTTATAGTAGTGCGACTGTTGATCATGAGGTCCTGGGTTCAAATCCCGGGTCGAGCCAAAAAATTTATTATTGAGTTTTTCCATCAAGAAATTCTCAGTAGTTGCCCGGAGTCAGGAAGTTGGCAGTGTCTCACCCCCGTGCCTCGGAAAGCACGTAAAGCCGTTGGTCCTGCGCCTGATCTCTCTCCGGTCGTGTCGGTTTACCGTCCCATCGGATTATGAGAGTGAGGGAATAGAGAGTGCACCTGTGCTTGCGGATACACTTGGGCACTATAATCCTGCCCTGCGCCGATGGCTAGCCTCCGTTGAGGCAGGCAGCCTTGGCCGGAATTCGGTCTGGAGGACATTAATCTTTTTTACCCTTCTAATCAGGACCAACAAGTGAACTGCCATTTGGTGGCAGGAATAGGTCAAGGAATTGGTTAGTTGACTAACGCAAGCGGTTTGTAGATAAAAAAGATGCCAAACCACCGAGAAGTATTTAAGTTAGCAACCACTTACTATCAGGTGGAGCTATAACTCCACATATAAATATTCTTATTAACAAAATGTCATGTGAGAGAAACTTTGAGAGAATATTTCAGGCTTCGCACCTAGTAACCATCCGGTAGAAATATTCCAGGCTACTTTATTTATTTTTCAATGTCAAACCAGTATATATTTAGTGAATTCTTGGTATATCCAATTATAAAACTTTGATTTTTTTTTAATCATAATATGTTACGTCAAATTTTACAATGTCTCCAACCGGTTTCAAGTTCATCTATCGCCAAAAAAATCATCGTTATGCACCAACATTCCTGTAGTTGTATTATATCTAGTGTAGTTGAATTATATCTATATATAAAAATGTATTGCTGTACGCTAGTCTTCTTAAAACTTACCGTGTAGTGGCGGTTAAGAATATCCACTACCCCATATCTTCCCGTGGGTGTCGTAAGAGGCGACAGAGGGAGACAGGCAGGAGATGGGCAGCAGCATCTTCCTGATAACAGCAACTGTACGACAAAAAAAAAACTGCGGTTGCCAACCCGCTCGCCAAGCGTGGCAACTATGGCAATATACCCCCCATGAACAATTACACAAATAGACGGCCCCCAGTCCCCGGCGGCCCCGCTATTCCTGGCTACGGTGGCGACCATGGTAACGGCGGGGCAGGGGGTGCTAAGAACCTCCGGTGGAGGTTCGGTTGCCACCTACGACGACTCGACCTGGCAACATTTAACGCACGCACACTGAGGACTGACGAGAAGATCCTGGAGCTGGAAGAAGAGATAGACAAGTTGCGCTGGAGTATTATAGGATTATCCGAGGTCCGAAGAGAGGGGGAGGACACGGTGATTCTCGAATCCGGCAACTTGTTCTATCACCGGGAGGGCGACCATCTGTCCCAAGGAGGTGTCGGATTTATCGTCCACAAGTCTCTCGTCAACAACGTTGTACAGATTGAGAGTGTGTCGACGAGGGTCGCGTACCTGATACTCAGAATCACCAAACGGTATTCGCTGAAGGTCATACAGGTTTACGCACCAACGTCGGCACATTCCGATGAGGAGGTGGAGGAAATGTATGAGGATATTTCCAAAGCCATACATTCCTCCAAAACCCACTACACGGTGTTGATGGGAGACTTCAACGCAAAACTAGGCACAAGAGAAAGCGGTGAGCTGAAGTTAGGGAAATTTGGAGTAGGGCAACGGAACCGAAGGGGCCAGCAGCTGGCCGACTTTATGGAGAAAGAGGGACTCTTTATGATGAACTCTTTCTTCCAGAAGCGGCCCCACAGGAAGTGGACCTGGTCGAGCCCCGACGGTTCGACAAAAAATGAGATTGACTTCATTATGACGACCAGACGCCAACGGTTCAGTGATGTCTCAGTGATCGCAAGGGTGAAAACTGGCAGCGATCACCGAATGGTTAGAGGCACACTGAACCTAAACGTTAAGTTGGAGAGGTGTCGTCTAATGAAGTCAACGCTCCGTCCCCCTCGTGCTCTGATCCAAAATCCCGAAAACTTTCAGCTCGAGTTACACAACCGCTTTCAGTGCCTACAAGATTGCAATGCAGTGGACGATATGAATGACAAGCTCGTGGAAACTGTCCATGCGGTCGGAGCTAAGTTCTGCAAGACCCGCCGCAGAAGAACACAAAAACTCTCCGATCACACTCTTAATCTCATGGCTGTTAGACGGGAGATGAGGCTGCAATCGTCAACAGATTTGACAGCATACAGGCAACTGAACAGACAGATCTCCAAATGCATGCGGCGAGACTTACGCAACTTTAATACTGCTCGTATTAAAGAAGCGATCGAGCGGAACCAGGGCTCCAAAGTCTTTGCCAGAGATCTGTCTGCCAGAAAGAGCCAACTGTCAAGGCTGAAGACTGAGTGTGGCAGCATCGTTTCCGGGACACCTGAGATTTTGAGTGAGATTGAGAGGTTCTATGGGCAGCTGTACACATCATCGTTGGAGCCACACGCAAGTGTGAGTAACGATCCAAGAGCAAGTCTTATCCGACACTATTCCGATGATATCCCGGACGTCAGTCTAAGCGAGATTAGAATGGCTCTCCAGCACCTTAAAAACGGCAGGGCCCCAGGCGAGGATGGAATTACAGCGGAGCTTCTGAAAGCGGGTGGAACACCGGTACTTGAAGTCCTTCAGAAGCTCTTCAATTCCGTCCTCCATGGTGGCACTACTCCAGAGGCGTGGAGCAGAAGTGCGGTGGTCTTGTTCTTTAAGAAAGGCGACAACGCTCTCTTGAAGAACTACAGACCGATTTCCCTTCTGAGCCGCGTCTACGTGCTGTTTTCGAGAGTCATTACGAATCGTCTCGCACGCAGACTCGACGACTTCCAGCCTCCCGAACAAGCCGGTTTCCGAAAAGGCTTCAGTACCATAGACCACATACATACCCTGCGGCAGATTGTACAGAAGACTGAAGAGTACAATTTGCCACTTTGCCTGGCGTATGTGGACTATGAGAAAGCCTTTGATTCCGTCGAAATTTGGGCGGTGCTGCAGTCCCTTCAGCGGTGCCAAGTTGACTGTCGGTATATCGAAGTGCTGAAGTGTTTGTACAGTAGGGCTACGATGGCTATCCGAGTACAGAACCAGAGCTCGAAACCTATCCAACTGCAGAGAGGTGTAAGACAGGGTGACGTTATATCCCCGAAACTCTTCACCGCTGCTTTGGAAGACGTTTTCAAGCTACTGGACTGGAAAGGATACGGTATTAACATCAATGGCGAGTACATCACTCACCTTCGATTTGCCGACGATATAGTCCTTATGGCAGAATCGCTGGTGGACTTAAGCACTATGCTCAATGACCTCAATAGTGCCTCCCAACGGATAGGTCTTAAGATGAACATGGACAAAACAAAGATTATGTTTAATGTCCATGTCACACCTATGCCGGTAGTTGTTGGGAGCACTATGCTCGAAGTTGTTGACGAGTACGTTTACCTGGGACAAATAGTCCGACTAGGTAAGTCCAACTTCGACCGAGAGGTCAATCGACGGATTCAACTCGGCTGGGCAGCGTTCGGGAAATTACGACATATCTTCTCGTCAGGTATACCTCAATCTCTGAAAACTAAAGTGTACAACCAGTGCGTGTTGCCAGTGATGACTTACGGATCAGAGACGTGGTCCTTCACTGCTGGCCGTATGAGGACGCTCAAGGTCGCTCAGCGAGCTATGGAGAGGGCTATGCTCGGAGTTTCTCTGCGTGATAGACTCAGAAATGAGGATATCCGCAGTAAAACCAGATTGACCGACATAGCCCAACGGATTAGTAAGCTGAAGTGGCAATGGGCCGGCCATATAGCTCGAAGAACCGATAACCGATGGGGAAGAAAGGTTCTCGAGTGGCAGCCTCGTACCGGTAGGCGTAGTGTAGGGCGACCCCCCACTAGATGGAGTGACGACCTGGTAAGATATGCAGGAAGTCGATGGATGCAGGTGGCTCAGGACCGTGCTTTGTGGCATTACTTGGGGGAGGCCTATGTTCAGCAGTGGACTTGTGAAGGGCTGTGATGATGATGATGATGATGATTTTGATAACATTTTTGGGTGCATTTGAGTGTCCCTGGATGGTTTATATTCACAATTAAATCCGGTAGGTGGCGCTGTAGTCAAAACCCGTGTGTAGGCGGGGCGGATTGCTAGTATATTATAATATTATGATTCTGTGGCGGCTCTGTCGTCGCGCCACAAGCGAAACACATCGAAGCCTAAATCGCGCTATCAAAGTTCCGAAGCACAAACAGTATATATAGAATAACATCAAAATTGTCAGGTCGTTAAGGCAATCCCAAAAGGTGGTGTTTAGTGGGTAAAAGTCTCCACATAACCACGCAGCCGGCTGCGTGGTATGCTATGAGCATTCACTACCTCCCTCCCCCGTTACCTGAGGGTTGCCCTTATTTGCTTCGGGCGCAAAAAAAATACTATCACTCGAGCCTTGGTCGCTCCCCGGGCAGAACACCTTCCCGGCGAGAGATTTCCCCTTCCACTTCTCCTTTTACGGCCTCAATTCTTTATCTAAATAGAGTGGCGATATAAGACAATCCACTACTCCATATCATCCCATAGCATTTTATTGATAATAACTCAAAATAAAAAAGAATTGCAGTTGCCAATACACTTGTCAAGCGTGGCAACTATGGCATGGGGTATATTCTATGAGGCAATTCATGAGGGGGGAGGTACGTAATGAATTATTTAATAATTTTCTTTTCTTTTTAATAAACGAGAAAATAGGTAGGCTACACACTAGGATTTTCTCCTATATCGTGGAGGCAGTTTACATATGAATTTCACAGCGATAAACATCCATCATAATGAAGTTAACACGCTGAATCGCGTTACTGTGATTGATTAGTTTTACTTTTTCGTTACCATAGCATGTAATTCTCCCAGATGGATAGTTATAATCTAAAGGAGCGCGTACGATGGCAAAAAAAAGATTTCACCCGTCTCGACCATCTCCCGCTCCGCAACTTTGTGGTACATTAGGGTAATATGGTCATCCGGTTAATATGGTCACACTCTTGTTTACATATATGGCTGTGTGATACGATAGCTCTTCATCAGTCAATCAAATAATAAAGTGTCAAAAGGGTGCCGCTTTATTGACGTCATTTTGACAGCTATTAGGAAGACTCTGTAGCCCAACTCCTATACGTATACGTGGTAGAGCCATGTTGCAGTTATATTAGTAGTATAGACGTAGCATGAATGGGTCGGCTCGACTTTGGAAGGACCACGCTCTCACATAATACCAGCGTAAAATAGTAGCTTAATGCTGCTGTGTTTCGTATGGTGAGTATAGAGAACCGGAGACCCTTTTTACTGGAAACGAGGCATTCCATCTTAGTCCTCACTGGTGACAACGCATCTGCATTTTGATTTGTAATGGAGGATAGATGTAGATGTCTATGGGCCGCAGCAACCACTTACCATCAGGTGGACTGTGTGCTAGTTTGTCACCCTATCCTATATTAAAAAAAAAACACCTCTGGGATATATAGGGTAGTAGATATTATTATACCGCCTCAGGCTGGTGAAAAAATCACGTATGCAGCTATATTTCAATTGAAGTTCTCGTAAATTATAGCAAATTAAAAAAATCCTTAGCAACAACAAACTGTCAGTTGTTAATTATTGTATATTATCTAATTTTGGTCCCTAAAATCCGCACCCTTATGTGAACAGAACTATAGCCGAAAAATATTAAGAAAAGTACAACACTTGAATGATAACATTTTAATTATGAAAATTAATTTAATAAAGTAAATTTTAATTCTACTTTGCGTGATATTTGCGTTTTGTGCACAGCCTTAAGACATCATTATGTTTGTGTAATTGCCTAAATAATAAATTTATGTAAACTACCGCCGCTAACATATATTATTAAATAGAATGAGATATACATAAATACTTTAATTTAATATTTTTTTATAGAATGCGGGTGATAAACGAGCACACAGCCCACTTGATGGTAAGTGGATTCTGTGGCCCATATACATCTACATCTTCGATTAAGAATCAAAATGCAGATACTTTGTCGCCCCGGAGGACTACGATGGAATGCCTCGTTTCCAGCAAAAAAGGTATCCGCTTCTCTACACTCACCATACGAAACACAGCAGCATTAAGCTGCTTTTTTACGCTGGTATTCTGTGAGAGCGTGGTCCTTCCCCGGTTGAGCCAACCCATTCGTGAGTTTTCTTGAGCTTATACGGGTTAAACAACTAAGAATAATAAAGTGCGGTTATATAGTATCTGTCAAATTGTCTTTAAATAAAAAATGTAGTAAAATGATGTCAATAGCTTTATAGCTGCAGCGTGGGTCTACCACGTAAAAGCCAATACTAGCTAATATAATATTTATAAATACTTTGATTTAATATTCAACTAGTTCATTTTATGACTGTGGCATTTTGATAAGAGTGCCAGTGGCGCAAATATTTAATGGAAGTCCTCGCAAATGGAATTGGAATTGTCAGATTATCAAATTGCCTTGTAAACAAGGAGATAAAAATTAAGAGGACCAGCTGCTTGTCTAAATAGTTTTTTTTTTTAATTATTGTTGGCCAAGTGTGTGTTACAACATGCATAAGTTTACGATTCCGCTATGTAAATTATGACTAAGACCATAATATTATAAATTATGAAGTCTAAAATGTTCTGTTCTATCATTTTAATAGAATTTACGCAGTAAGGTTAAAGAGGAATGAAGGAAGAAAGAAAGAAGGAATAATCTTTTGGAATCCTTTTATAATTATAGCGCGTTATTTAATAGAAGTTTCATTACTTTGACACATTAGGTCTAATGATTTCTTATATTTACGCGAACACTATATATATATATTGATTAAAATTACTTTTAGGGATTTTATCGCGTTTAATTAATATGATTTCTAATTCCACCCATGGTTGTCACTAGTCCCTCGTGCCTTAGGTGATTCACGTCTCGATGTCAATGTTAACCCGGAGTACCTTCAGCTTTAAATTATTATTTATGGTCCGATTTACGCAGAATTAACTTACTATGTCTTGAAGTCTTGCATTGGCATGCCTGGGTTAAATTTTAATTTCAATAATTACAGAGTCCCAAGCAAGTGCCTAGCCTCCTTCTCTATTGAAATTAGTATGGTTTTTAATTTCAATATCCTCACGTATCATCCTTGGTAGGAATTGTAATTCTTTCGCAAGGATTTGTGGTCTATCTATATTTGACGTAATGGCTGGAGCCCTCTCGAATATGATCACAAACTGGAACTTACCGGAACGTTGATGCTTCACGTCAGCCATATGTTTATTTAAAACGTTTCTTTTTAAACTGATCTTTTTCAAATAGTGGTGTTAAATGTTTAACGAGTGTGGCCGTCTGTCTGTGCACTGTCTGTAAAATCGTAGCTCCTAAACTAATGAACCGATAGTCTTTTTTATAGGAAAAGGGTGACAAGCGAGCACACAGTCCACCTGATGGTGGGTGTTGCTGTGGCCCATAGACATCTACATCTATCCTCGATTACGAATCAAAATGAAGATGCGTTGTCAGCCTTGAGGACTAAGATGGAATGCCTCTTTTCCAGTACAAAGGGTCTCCGGTTCTCTACACTCACCATACGAAATACTTGCTGGTGCATTAAGCTGCTATTTGACGCTGGTATTCTGTGAGAGCGTGGTCCTTCCCCGGTCGAGCCGACCCGTTCTGTTGGGCTAATAACCGCATACAGCGATCACCGAACAAGCGGGAGTCCAAATTACCGAGGTCCTACTGTACCTTTTTATTTTAAATAACGATACACGCACGCACGCACGCACGCACGCGCGCACGCACGCACGCACTCACGCACGCACGACGCACGCACGCACGCACGCACGCACGCACGCACGTACGCACGCACGCACGCACGCACGCACGCACGCACGCACGAACACACACGAACACACACACACACACACACACACACACACACACGTGTGTGTATTTTTACTTGTGTATTTCATATTTGTAAAATATATTTATATTTTGTAAACTTGATAGTAAACTGTTATCTTTATCAGTTAAAATTATTGCATAACTGCTCTGTACTTAAATCCTTGTACTATGTTTTGGGAGAAGACCCTGACATTTAAGATACAGGCTCTGCCTAGTTTAGATGTCAGTAGCTTCATATTAATTGTAGAAGTACTTAACTGTAAGCTTAATTTTGTTATACTGTTGTTATGGAGTGTACTTTATCTTAAAGATGCAATAAAGATCGGTATTATTATTATTATATTATATAGCTGATCATGTTAATGCAGACTGTATTAGCTTAAAAAACCTTTGCACTAAGTTGTAAGAGTGGGATGAAGGATACATTAAAGGCTTCTTGTTCTTTATTACCGTCACTACAGGCCTCCCCCATAGATTGCCTCATAGGGAGGATGTCTGCCATAGTTGCCACGCTTGACCAGCGGGTTGGCAACTGCAGTTATTTTAATTTTAGTCGTTATTAGGAAGATGCTGCTGCTCATCTCCTGACATGTTTTCCTCTGTCTCCTCTTACAACGCCCACGGGATGATAATATGGGATAGTGGACATTCTTAAAGTGCCTCTACACAGTATTGTTCTTATTTATCAGGATGTAGAAGTCTACTACTGGACAACCTAATACCGACCATCATCAAAATGATTCGTATTCTTAACATATGTTGGTTTAGTAGCCGGAACGTCTTGTAGTCACGAACCAGAACAACAAAGAAAGAATAAGAAAGAATATTTTTATAGATCACATGTGTGTAATTCTTATTCATCTGAACCAGCTAATTACCTATATATTCTTATCTTCAATCAGACTCTATAGATCGACTGAAAACTCTTCTAAGGATATATCTAATTTAGTCCTAAATTCCAAAATACTTTGAAAGCTAGGCCAAATTCTAGACAACTTTTATAATATACATATATCACTCCATTGAAAGTGTGAGATTGTCCAATAAGAATACAAAAAATGCAAAGTTAATTCACATAAACAACATGCATATGTACACAGGTTGGTTTGAGGTGTGGCTGACATTCAAAACTGGGCATCGACGATGCAAAAGCTGTGTGGGATGCGCGGTCAAGTGTACTTGTGCTGACTGTACGACCGATATTTCAAAACTTAATATACATATTATCTACAAGTTAAATAGACATTCTATCTTAATGAAGTAAAATAATAAATGGGCCTGTCTCTAAATAGTTGTGTTGGAATTCTTTGTACAGTTCCCTTACATGTGCCGTTCTCATAGTGAATGGTTATACTATCAAACTTATGTTATGACCTCGGTCATATTCGTCTAAAAATACTTGTATCGTGTATTTTAGAATTAAAGAAAGTATTTTTTTTTTTTCAAGCTTTAAACGATTATTGTGGGGTATCAAAGACTACACGTGATTTTAAACAAAAACGGTCATAGATAATAGAGGCGTTGCCTGAACACTAAAGTGGGGATTACTGCTTCATGGCAGAAATGTATAAGAGAAAATTGCATCAACTAAAACTACTAAACGTATAAATAACGCTATTCCATTATGATTTCTTAAATTTACGCGATCACTACACATTAAAAAAACACTTATACGAATTTTATCGCGTTTAATTAATTTAGCGGCTAGTTTAATGTTTAAGAAATCACTAATCGAATATTAGGTAGCAGAACTAATTATGACATAGGTACGTCAAACATCTCAGCGCCTCTTGATCATGGATGCTGTAAAGCATCCAAAACGTCGGGAATTAAAAATAAGTTAAAATATGTAAACGCGATAAAATTCGTAAAGTGGTTTTATTTAACCCTATTCCATTCTTGAAATTACCAACCTACCAACAAATCAATTAATACATACAAATTTAATGTGAATTGCTATTGATGTTTAAAAATTTTTTGTATATTAATATACCAAATGATATTGGTTACAAGCTTCACCATGTAGTGGTAAATCCCATATTGTCCCGTGATTTGCGGTTGTCAACGATAGCAACTGATAATTAGGGAAATCTTTGATTCAACAAATCCAACGTGACTAGAAAACCTCCTTCAACACCTTCACATAAATGACCAAACACCACGTGATCCAGATGCGACGCCGATTAAACAGCCGTTGCAAGATGTGTTTCGTCACGGCCGATAAGCCCCGCCAATCGATCAAACCAACGAACACTGAATTAATTTGAATCTCATATCTAGATAATTACTTTTGCAATTGTTGATTGACGCTGGCGACCGTTTAACACGAGTACGTGACTCTCGAATTGAAAGGCAATTAACTTTACACCGCCTTCAAGGTCTTTTAAAAAAAAACAGGATATATTAGCAAATTCTACTTAACAGTACTGCAATTATTAATTGGAGATCAACTCTGCATCTTTTCTTACGTGGTAGCCACGCTGCAGTTATGTTAGCTGTACATAATTGCAACTTGAATGGGTCGCCTCGACCGTGGCAGGAGCACACAGAATGGCAGGATGTAACAAGAGAATAGAGTGTAGAGAACCGGAGACCGTTCTTACTGTTAAAAAGTTACCTATTTTATTTTAGTCCTCAGTGGTCAGATGTAATTGTCTTTAGGCCATAGCATTCACCAACCATCAGGTGGCAAATGTGCACGATTATCATTCATATTTTAATAAAAAAAAAAATAATAAAAATTATCCATTGCATATGTATTTATTCTCGATTTTAAAGTGTTGTTTTATTGTTTTTGTACGGTTTAATTACAATCAAAATTAAACACAGATATGTACGCATAATTTGAAATATTTTTCTCAAGTAATAAGTAATTTATAAGTATCTATTTTTGGTTTTTTTATACGAATTATTATAGGAAAATTATAGGAAAAGAATGTTAAAGGAACACACTGATGTAGATGTATATACACTGTATAGATACCCACTTAGTTGTTATTATACGTAATTTTACCAATTTCATAATAGTAGTTATTAAAAATAATAATATATTTATGCGTATAGTCATCTGCCAGCACCAATACAAACCGTTTTGCGGTTTAATGGTGCTGTATAGTAACTATGTACTCTTGTAATATGTTTCATGTCTCATTAAATAAAAATAAACAAAAATCTGTCCTCGATTGAGAATCAAAATTAAAATATCCGGTTCTTCAGCCTACTCCAAAAAACAGAGAGGGTCTCAATTCGACTATATTTTTTTAAAGTGTGTGGTTACCTCATAACTTTTATCTAGGTGAACCCATGTTGATGATTCTTTATTTGAAAGCTAGTGCTTCTCATGCGTTGCCATATAAATTTGATCAAGATCTGACTAGTAGTTTTAGTGTTATCTTAAGTAATGCGAATTTAATTGACTTCGAATACCATGATGATCTTCTAACTTTACTTATATTGTAGTCGGTTGCATTAAATTCTTAATTTTACCACTTTTTTTCTCTAAAACTAAAATAACAAACGTTCTTACAGTCTATGAGTTGTCACCTCTGAGGACGAAGATGGATGCCGCCTCCTCTGACGCAAATGCTCTGTATCTCTATGCGATCGTGGTCACCCCCAGATCGAACACTTATTGTCATAGAAGGTCACTTATATCCGTAATATGCTGCAGCCCATATGCTATAAGTGTCATAAAAACCTTATGGCATGGGGCCTTTAGGTTCACTCAAAACTTTTTTTATAGAATAAGGGTGACAAACGAGCACACAGTCCATCTGATGATAAGTGGATGTTGTGGCCCATAGATATCGACATTTATCCTAAGAATCAAAATCTGAGGACTAACATGGAATGCCTCGTTTCCAGTAAAAAAGGGTCTCCGAATCTCTACACTCACCATACGAAACGCAGCAGTATTAGCTGCTATTTTAGGCTGATATTCTGTGAGAGCGTGGTCCTTCCCCGGTCGAGCCGACCCATTCGTGCTACAATCATAATATAACTGCAGCGTGGCTCTACCGCATATGAAAGGTTTCATTCGCTGTTTCTTGCGGTGATTATATTAAATTTACAGTACAATAAATCGATATCTATGATAATATCGATTAGTTAAAGACGTCACTAGTGAGCAACTAGTAATCTATGTTTACAAAGGGATGCGGGCGCGTCATCGCGGCGCGTACATCGACTTTATTTACTGTTTCACTGGGAACCGCGCTTTATTAGTCCCGCACTAGTGTTTCCAATTACGTGTACAATTTCAGTATGAACGGAAAAATTGATATTCTATTGTAGTGACTACTTCGTACCCGACTTTACTAATTAAATATTGTTCACTCTATTTTTTACATGGAGAAATGCATATGCATAACTGTCCACGGAAGCAAGGACGGGCTATTTCACCACTTACACAGACAAGAACCAAGGATATCAAGAATAAGCCCTATACTTTTCTTTATATCCATGGCTTATACGTCGTAGAGACACGCTGCAGCTATATTACTGGTATAGTTGTAGTACGAAGGGGTCGGCTCGACCGGGAAAGGACCACACTCTCATAGAATACCAGCGTAAAATAGCAGTTTAATGCTGCTGTGTGTCATATGGTGAGGGTAGAGAACCGGAGACCCTTTTTTACTGGAAACGAGGAAATCCACCTTAATCCTCATGGGTGACAACGCATCTGCAATCTTTTGATTCGTAATCGAGGATAGATGTAGATGTCTATGGGCCGCAGTAACCACTTACCTATAAAAAAGCAGAACATAGGCGTCGAATAAGTAATTATCATCCATGGTTAAGAAATATAGACAAATAGGTAAGCTATAGATATGTGTCATTTATTCTTTTATAATGACCCAATCATTCAAATATTGATTCGTCTTACCAACCGGGTCATTCGGGTCGATCATTCAAACGGATCATTTTCAAAGTTCAGTATTCTGTGATCTGTGAGACTTGTTGGATAATATCGGTCGTCGAACGTTACTATATTTTTGGACGTAGGTCCAGTCAATCGTTTGATCTAGAACCTTTAAAAAATTTCTGATTGCAATCATAAAAACTTTGATGTGACCCGGGTCAAATGAATGAATCATTCACGATTGACACCTAAGCTAAAATGATCGTTATCAAAACGCGAGTAATCAATTTTTTTTAGTGTACAGTGTGCAGTATGTACAACAAAATGAAGTCACGAATTAGATCGCGCTTTTCGACTACCGTCGTAAACCACTTCTAACTTATTTGTAATGACTAACGGAAGTCGAGTATCCTTTAAAGTAGATTAAACTTATCGTAGGAAGTCCTGTTTAATCGAATGATGAGGTTACTCTACAGTTGCTTCACTGCAGCTGCATACAGGGGTACATTGTTTGTAAACTACGCCGGCGGTAGAGTTTACTGTCTGTAACATATTTGTTTTATTCGGGTATTATTTTTACCGATATATGATGATAATGAAAACGAGGTATAAGGATAATGTATAAGAAATATTTTATCTATTTCCTTTCCAAACGGGGAAAAGTAGCTTATTTTTTTTTTCTTTTATACTATTACAGTGACAAATGAGCGTACAGGCCACCTTATGCAGTAAGTGTTCGATTTAGAATTGAAATGCATATGTATTGTCAGTGTCACCCATATGGACCAAGATGGAACGCCTCGTTTCTAGTAATAAGGGTCTCCGGATCTCTACACTCATCATAGCAACATTGAACTGCTATTTTACGCTGGTATTCTATGAGAACGTGATCCTTTTTTTTTATAGGAAAAGGGTGACAAACAAGCACACAGTCCACCTGATGGTAAGTGGTTGCTGTGGCCCATAGACATCTCCATCCATCCTCGTTTGCGAATGAAAATGAAGATGCGTTGTCAGCCTTGAGGACTAAGATAGAATGCCTCTTTTCCAGTAAAAAGGGTTTCCGGTTCTCAACACTCACCATACGAAACACAGCAGCATTAAGCTGCTATTTGACGCTGGTATTCTGTGAGAGCGTGGTCCTTCCCCGGTCGAGCCGACCCATTCGTGCTACAACTATACAACTAATATAGCTGCAGCATGGCTCTACCACGTAAAATCTTTCCCAGGATGGTTTCTATTCCTGGCTTATTAGTATAAGAAACAAGATATAGATATACTATCAACCCAGGGAACTAAGATGGAATTCCACTTTACCAGTAAAAGGGTTTTCGGTTCTCGTTAGACACTAAACGAAACCCAGCAGCATTACGCTGCTGTTTCACGCTAGTATTCTGTGCCTCGTTGGTCTAGTGGTTGTAGTAGTGCGACTGTTGATCATGAGGTCCTAGGTTCGAATCCCGGGTCTTGCCAAAAAATCATTTATTGAGTTTAAGCACGTAAAGCCATTGGTCCTGCGCCTGAACTTCTCTCCTGTCGTGTCGGTTTACCGTCCCATCGGATTATGAGGGTGAGGGAATAGAGAATGCACCTGTGCTTGCGCATACACTTGGGCGCTATAATCCTATCCTGCGCCGATGGCTAGTCTCCGTTGAGGCTGGCTACCGTGACCAAAAAATTCGGTCTGGAGGATATTATTATTATTGTTTTGTGCGAGCGCGACTTTCCCTGCTTGGTGCCGACTTATTTGTGGCTACCATTTAAAACGCTGTTGGTTAACTTATGAGTTAAATAATATATATATATATATATATATATATATATATATATATATATTATTCACAACTTACAACAGAAAAAAATAGGTAGATACACACAAAACTTATGTCCAATTTTTATCCTAAGATTAATTGGATGTAGTTACGCAAAAAGGTTCAACCCACATAAAGCTGCTTTTGAAATATTGACCTCTTACATAGATGTTTGAATAGATACTCACTTGGCTCACTTAGATTTTGTTTGTGATTATGCTTTTTGAGACATCTGAATAATTTAGCGTGTAGTGGCGGTGTAAGAATATCTACTACCCATATCGTCCCGTGGGTGTCGTGAGAGGCGACAGAGGGAGACAGATCAGGAGATCAGCAGCGTCTTCCTAATAACGACTAAAAATAAAAAACTGCGGTTGCCATCCCACTTGCCAAGCGTGGCAAAGGCAAACTCCATTATTAGCTTCATAGCATCCCGCCTATGAGGCAATCTATGGAGGAGACCTATGTCGAGTAGTGGACTCTAATAGGCTATATTGGTAACGAAATTGAACAAACCAATAGGAAATAAAGTTTCTCGTGTGGTAGCCTCGTAAGCGTAGAATAGGGTGGCGCTGTACTTAGACTCGGTGATGATCCGGTAAGAGACTCATGAAGTTGATAGATGCAGGTGGCTCATGCCTTGTGACCTTAGACCATTCAATCCATGGACGAGTAATGCGCCTAATGCTACGAACAAGAGTCTGTCACTTTTGGTGCGGGGCGAGGGAACACTACATAGACAGTAATGCACACCTACTCAATAAAATGTTGTGTCATTGCGGCGCACACAAATCTAACACTATTAGATTTTACGCACACATGTAGGTTAAATACATCAACATATAAAATGTTGGGTTGAGTGGTATAAGCTTGTGACATTCCTTGAGGAGGTAATTATTTAGCAGTGGACTGTGGCTGAATTGTCTGACACTGTGGCTGGATGATATGCTTTTTGTTGACCATTGCAAAATTTTAGTAAAGTCACAGCATTTTTAAAATTCATACACATGTAGTGTCGATGTAAGAATGTCCACTAACCCATTTTCGACTCTTGAGTGTCGTAAGCGGCGACAGAGGATGAAAAATCAGAATATAGGCGATAGCGTCTTTATAATAGGTGCGTTCGGCAGAAAAAAGCGCTAGCAAGCGCTTACTAGCGCTAAAATAGTTTTCAGCCAGGACACGATTGCTACTTCAGTAGCGCTGACACAATCGGCCATTTTGCTTATTTAATTTGTTTGTTTTAAAGTAGAGTTTATAAGTTGTTTTATGCAATATTAGTTTGTTGTTTGTTGTACATGTTATTAAAAATTCATGATTGGTAAGTTTTTAATATGAATACTTCACAAACATATATTTAAATTAGATTAGGTTCCCCGGTTAAAACTAACATCGTGCCCTAGAGGAAAATAGCTACTTACAATTTGACAGCGCTTACCGCTTACGATCGCCATTTTGCTTACAAGCGCTTGCTAGCGTTTTTTTCTGCCAAACGCACCCAATAACTAAATAATAATAAACTGCGGCTGTCAAACTGCGTGCCATGGCAACTACGGCAAATATCTCCCTCTATAAGGTAACCTATGGGGTAGCTTATGTTCTGCAGTGGACTTTTGATAGGCTGTCATGTATAAATGAAAAAACAGCCTACGTAATACATAATATATCCGTCCCATTAGTTAGCTTTTTTATAGCATTGGGTGACAAACGAGCACACAGTCCACCTAATGGTAAGTAGATACTGTGGCTCGTAGACACCTAAATTAATCCTCGATTAAGACTGAAAATGCAGATGCGTTGTCGCATCTGAGGCCTAGGATGGAATGCCTCGATTCCAGTAAAAAGGGTCTCTGCTTCTCTACATTCACCATACGAAACACAGCTGTATTACGCTGGTATTCTGTGAGAGCGTGGTCCTGCCCCGGTCCAGCGAACCCATTCATGCCACAACTATAAGATAACTGCAGAGTGGCTCTAATACGTAAAAAACTAACGCTTACTCTCTTTTTGACTGTATTGTAAAACAATAAGACCACTCCGCTGCTCCAGTCCATATTGCCGGACTTCACATGTCGTCCAAATACTTTTATCCATGGACATGCATTCCTCACAATGTTTTCCTTCACCGCTAAACGTGTAGTAAATCAGCGCTTAAAATTACAATTAACAATTCCATTGGTGCCGACGGGGATCGAATACACCGGCTGCTCGCGTATTGTAATTATATAGCGTATAATAATTTACTGCATGAGCTTAGTCCCAGAACTACCACGGTTCTTCGATACTTTTTAGTATTTATATATTGTTCATTATACAAACTGCAAATTATTTAATAGGAAATCAACACTTTAATACTTTTGTATGCAGAATATAGAGCGTGTAGTTTACTCTGTGGTAGTTCATAAATACTAGGGCCATCCATCTATGCCGCCTTATAGAGCGCAGCCAGGCCATAAAAAGTGCGGTAAACAGCGTGTATACAAACATGCCGTAGAAAATTTAATGGCAATTTCTCAAAGCGTTTGCTTACCCCGTTTCGTTTCTTGTCCATGTTGGGCGTCGTTAAACTCCCTTTTTGGTGCCATATACCCATGTGTATTTTGAAATTACCTACGATTATGAACTTTATTTCGAAGCCATAAACGTTTCTAAAACTCTATGTGGCATTTTAGTGATAGTAATGAACGTGACAGTTAAGCTTTGAGAAAGAACACACGAAACCATTTTTGGGAAATTCGGTCACAATTACTCTGAGGATTGCTGGCTGAAACGACTGTTTTTTTTTCTAATTCGTTAGTTTAGTTTCTATCTGTTAGTTTTTTTTTTTATCAAAGTTTTGAAAGTTGTTGATATATAAAAACACTCACAACATTTCAAGGATCGAATAAACTAATTCGAAACTAAATTTTTAAGAACTATTTTTGTAATATTATTAAAATTTTATATGCGAGAAACGGAATAATCTTAAATATAATTCCGGTGCGCGTGTGTTCATGACTTTTCTATTCAGATCATCAAATTTTTAAAGAAGTTTTATTGGTCACTTATATGAGCTCATATGACCCTAGAGGGTTCTTAACTTTAGCCCCATCACCCGTGTAGAGCAGGGGCGGATTGCTGGTAAAGTTACACAAAAATCAAACGTTAATCAACTCTTACTTACATTAATAGATGCGATAGTTCATTGGTTTGTCCTTCTTTTACAAAGCAACGCGGCAACAGATCGACATGATTTTTTCGTAGAGATAGTTTATAAAGAATGACATGGCTACTTTTTAAGCTGGAAAAATGCAAATTTGGCATAGATCTGGAGCATAATCTTGTAATTAACTCTTTATGCTGTCTTAAGTTTTGGAATGACACCTTGGCTTTAATTTTTGAGTTGATATCGTCTTTCCTACTACGATGTCACATCCACTACGATGAAACTAACAAATCAGTCATTAGGGAAACACAGATGATATGTGTAAAATATTTTATATGCTTTGTGCTTGTATACTTAAGGAAGTCTTTCGAAAGAGACATCTCTCTCACACCTCGATAATGGAAGCCGATATCTTCCGGGATATCCCATCCCGGAAAGAGTAACCTCTTACAACAACTCCAGGATAAAACAGGGTGCAGAATTCTCTTGCATCACCACCACACGGTTGGTTACGGGATATTTAGTAACAAGTAACGCTATAGACACAGATGACAAAAATTATAATTAACCTTTCCTTTTCATCAATATGTATCAAGTAATAAATACCAATAAATTAAGAAGGCAAGATAATATAAATAAAATATTTATTAATTACGTGTCACTCGACACGTAGAATGTAATTAACCTATTTGTCGGTCATTTTCTTCCTGATACCACGTTTCCGGTTCCGCAGCAATACCGTAAGCGGCAACAATGTCATTCCCTCATTATCTTTGACTGACATATTATTTGCATGTGTGACAGAGGTTATAGACAGCAAATTTTGACGGATTGCTACACCTTTCAATTACAAATTGTTTTAGATGCTAGAATATCAAGATCATAGTGACAAAGGTGTGTATGTGGAACAGCCATGTTGCAGCCATATCACGATTGTAGCACGAATGAGTTGGTTATGTTGTTATTACTCTTCGAATTTATTCGTTCTCTCTTCTAGGAGGTAAGTAATCTGTTACGCGGGTCAACGGCCAAATATTACAGAAGGGGTAAAATTTATGTTATTTCCATATTATCTAGAATAGGGTGATTGAATAAATCTCATCAGAGAAATTTGATTTGATAAGTGATTATTCTAGAAGATTCTTAGAAGACTTTGGTGAAGGATTTTTTTATAGGATAGGGTGATAAACGAGCGCACAGTCCACCTGATGGTAAGTGTTTGCTGCGGCCCATAGACATCTACATCTATCCTCGATTGCAAAATGCGTTGTCACCCGTAAGGACTAAGATGGAGTGCCTCGTTTCCAGTAAAAAGGTCTCCGGTTCTCTACACTCACCATACGAACCACAGCGGCTTAAGCTACTTTTTTACGCTTGAATTCTGTGAGGGCGTGGTCCTTTCCCGTTCGAGCCGACCCATTCGCTACAACCATACTATTAATATAACTGCAGCATGGCTCTACCACGTATAAAACGTGCTTCGAAACAACAGCTGTAGCGGAGAACACTATCAGTACTATGAAGGTTTTATCTAGATTCCAAATATGAGTAACTTCTTCTTTTAAATCTGGATACTTATTAATTTTATCAGTGATAGATTTCAGAATATAATGGGCATTTGGAATGGTAACGTATACTAAATAAGTTGTTATTGTAGATTTATTAATAAGTGTGCTATCTGGTCTATTGCAGTGAACAGTTCTGTCACTTAGAACGGTGCGTCCGTAAAATAATTTGGCGTTGGTGTTCTCCATTACAGTTAGTACCCTAGTAACTACTTAAATATATCGATACGTTACAACATGAATAGCGGACATCACTAGAAATTGGGCGACGTTAATGAACTTGCCGTCTCGAAATAGATCGCCGCCCGCACGCGCCGCGACGCCCTCATGCGAACGTAACTGTATGTACTCGTATCTAACATGTCGTAAGAGATAATTCCTATGTGATCAATAATCAACAGCATGGTGTCACAATAACAGTATATATATATAGTTTATAATTCGGATGTATGTATTTAGTATGTATGCTACGTGATATTACCTTTGTCATGTGTCTATTAATTTCAAAAGTTTTTTAAAGTAAAAACTTTGGAATCATTGTGATATCGAAATCGATGAAATGAAAAAGCAACACTAAAAATAGACTAAAATGATCTATAAGATTTAGCCTGCGAGAGAGTATCTAAGATAGAATACAGTATACAGAGTTTATTATTATTTTTAATATATTTTTAATACACACACACACACACACACACACACACACATATATATGTATATATATATATATATATACACATATATATATATATATATATATATATATATGTGTAGATACATACATAAACCCTTCAATTATTCTTATCCTGATACCTGCATTCGTCTCATTCTTTCGAAGTTTAATTTTCTGAAGTTTTCACTTCTACCGTGTATAAACCACCGCACACGTGTTTTGTATTTTGACATAATTTAAACTTAAAGAGTAACCTTATATTAAATGCGCAGAATAAAATTTCACCCCTAAAGGTGGCAAATACCGGATAAAGTTTTAATTAAATTATTCTAACTATTTAGACGATATTGAGATTATGATATTCTCTAACCCACTCAAAAGGGTAAAAAAGACCTTTTCATGACAAAGAACAACCGACTTCAAAGAACTAAAAGGAATAATACAATTTCAAAACAATTCAGCTAAGCACTAAAGTATTTATTATCTTTATTAAACAAGTGATAAAATTAAAAATTTTGTACAATCTATTCCGATATAAATAAAATGAGAACATCATCACTGTAGTCGAAGTCAATTAAATACACTAGTAAGATCTTGATCAAATTTATACGGGACTATATGAGAAGCATCAGCTTTCAATAAAAAAAGAATCTTCAAAATCGGCTAGAAACAATTCTAAGGTAGCACACTTAAAAAGTACATTTGAATTGAGTACCTCCTCCTTTTTTGAAGTCGGTTAAAAAGCACCATCTGTTGTTTTGTCTTTTTTTTTCATAAATGCTAAATAGTTAAGTTCATAACTTCACCAGCCATTATAGATAACTATTAGATACTTCTTATTTTTCAGTAAGTAAAACTCCAGGACACGAGACTCTGCCGTTGTAAAGAGGATTAATCTTGATGGCCACGCATGGCAGATCGGTATTTTTTATAGAATTGGGTGACAAACGAGCACTCAGTCCATATGATGGTAAGTGGATATTGTGGTCCATAGACATTTACATTTATTCTCAACAAAAAATCTAAATGAAGATGCGTTGTCAGCTGTCACCCCTGAAGACTACGAAGTAAAAAGGGTCTCCGGTTCTCTACACTCACCATACGAAACACAGCAGCATTCACCTGTTATTTTACGCTGGTGTTCTGTGAGAAGGTGGTCCTACTCCCGTCGAGCCGATCCATTCGTGCGACAACCATAATAATAGTTGCAGCGTTGCTCAACCATGTATGTAAATTAATTTACGTCACGATTAATTTATGTTACGAATTTTATTTACCTCTGTCAAAAACGGGACTATTATACCATCTATCGAAAGGCATTAGATACCTACAACTGTCATTTTTCATAGTCGCTGCTTACCCCTATGGGGTATTATCCTTACATATGAAATTAGCGTTTTGTCGTACTGACCACTTTGATCTGAAATATCTCTTCTTTGGTTAAGAATTCCAAATTCAAATTTATAAATTATTTAGCTGGTACATAAGAGTTTTGAAAACAGTCATTCATTTGTTTTTTCCTCATTACTTTTTTCTTTGGCGTCACTTATTACCGCACAATGGAAAACATGAAATATCGGTATATTTACGAGTACGAGTTCTACCGTGGCACCAGTGCTGCAGAAACAGCTCGAAGGATTAATGATGTGTACAGCGCTGGTGTCGCAAAAGAAAACACGGTACGTTTTTGGTTTCAACGTTTGCGTTCTGGAAATTTCGACCTTCAGAACCAAACCCGTGGACGGCCGGAGACCAAAGTGGAAAACGAAGAATCAAGGCTATTGTGAAAGCGGATCCATCACAAAGCACTTCAGAGATAGCTGCAGGCTTCGCGGTAAGTGATAAAACTGTATTAATCCACTTGAAGCAAATCGGGAAAGTAAAAAACATGAACGATGGGTACCTCATGAATTGAGTGAATCGAATTTGGAAACACGCGTCGACTGCTGTGTTACTTTGCTCAACCGACACAAAAATTAAGGGATTTTAAATCGAATCATTACTTGTGATAAAAAATGGATACTGTACTATAGTCGGAAGCGCTCGTCGCAATGGCTAAACCCTGGAGACCCAGCCAAATCCTGCCCTAAACGAAAATTGACTCAGAAAAAGTTACTTGTGAGTGTTTAGTGGACTAGCACCGGCGTCGTTTACTACAGTTTTCTAAAATCTATAAATTTGAATTTGGAATTCTTAACCAAAGAGGAGATATTTCAGATCAAAGTTAACCGGTTCTCTTCACTCACCATATGAAACACAGCGGTACTAAGCTGCTTACGCTGGTGTTCTGTGAGAGCGTGGTCCCACCCCAGCTGACACATTCGTGCTAGAATCATAATATAGCTGCAGAGTGGCTCTACCTCGTATGCCACGTTTTAACTGTATTATTTCATTTTTTAAAAAAATTATAGATTTGATTCTGAAATAAATTCTCAATTTATTAAATAAAACCCACAATTTGTACAACTAATACATTGTTTTCGTTTTTATGCAGTAATCATCTTATCCAAAAAATGGGTGTCTTTAACTTATGAAAATTAAGTTATGAAGGTATTCGCCCTGCTCTGTGATTTCGCAAGTCAATTAGCATTACATTAGCAACTTGATGTTGTATTAAATACACACAGCAGCCGGTTCATTCGGTACACGATAGACAGACGGACGGAACGAGTGTTCGGAATCTATTTAGCATAAGTATGCCGCTTGAGGTTGTTGGGAAATTAATTCAAATCATAGTACAAACGGGCCCGTGCTCGCGTTACAAAATTCTCATTGACATACAAGTTATTTGCTAGTTGCTCAAGATAAGAGATATCGAACATAACAACTGAACCTGAAAACAGCATTAGCGTTATCTATACATATACATAAAATTGATATGTATGTCTGTTATATCGAAGTAACTGCTTTAATTAGCTGCTTTATGTTTGCATTAAGACATGAACAACCATTTTTGATTATTTTTTTGCCTGTCAAGCTATTTTGCCTCAATGGCATATTTACCATAGCTGCCACGCTTGGCAAGCGGGTTGGGAACCGCATTTTACTCTGTTGTTATCATGAAGATAATACAGAATTTTTATACTTGGTACAGACAAGCTGCCATACCAGCGTAAAATAGCAGCTTAATACTGTTGTGTTTCGTATGGTGAGTGTAGAGATCAGGAGACCATTTTTTTACTGAAAACGAGGCATTCCATCTTAGTCCTCAGGGGTGACAATGCATCTGCATTATGATTCATAATCGTGAATAAATGGAGATATTTATGTGCGACAGCATCCACTTACCTTCAGGTGGACTGTGGCTCATTCGTATATAAAAAAAATCCTTGTTATTTTTCCTCTGACGCAACTCACATCACCCACGGAACGATATAGGGTAGGTTGTGAAAATTCTTACTCCGCCACTACACGCTTAAGACGAGGCATGACCCTAAACGCAAGTTTTATAATGCCTCAAAGTAAATGATCCACTGCAGTAAACAAACCCAGAAAAATGTATGATATTGTCCAGGATATATCCTAGTTAGATAGTGTGTTGAAAACATGATACTACTAATTT
Source organism: Parnassius apollo (assembly GCA_907164705.1). Classification (NCBI taxonomy): domain Eukaryota; kingdom Metazoa; phylum Arthropoda; class Insecta; order Lepidoptera; family Papilionidae; genus Parnassius; species Parnassius apollo. Next base: position 7,810,193 of record CAJQZP010001449.1, on the reverse strand, counting down.
AATACGATAGAAAAAAATCACAAACATACCTCCAAAAATTTCTTTTAACTAGTAAAAACCATACTAGTATACATTCAATCATTCTGATTTTTTGTCAGATTTTTATACATTGAACATATTATCGTTATAGTGTTTCAATTTTTTAGTCCAACTAATAGTTTTTTTTTTAAAATCAAATATTCTTATTTCTGAAATAATACGTACGGATGTTTGCGTAAACGCCTGTGCAGTCACTGCCGGCCGAGGCCTGGTGCTGTAGAGACGTGTCGCTCTTTTTGCCGCAGTATTTACGTTAAGATTTTTTAAGGACGCGTTTACAAAATTGATATAGGTATAGAATCGAACTATTACATTGACATGAGTCACGCACACAAGTGTACGCACGGTTGGCTGCGGGAATCGTAGTCAAATAAAATTATTTTAATAATTTGAAAGATCAAATTTGTTTTTGATTTCTTACACCACAAAAATATACTTAGATACATAGAGTAATAAGACTTAGTTACGAGGTACGAATACCTACTCTAGAGACTGCTTTGCACTGGGAGCCCTCTGCTGGCACTGAGAAGTTAGCTGTGGACTTTGGGCTGATTTTGTCAGTTATGATAAGACCTTACCTCCGGACTTGATGGAGTGACCTGAAAGTGAACTTCAGTAACTAATACTGGAACACCTGGACTAGTAGAACTAGGTGTGCCGACTTTGGGCTCGTTTTATTAGGTATGACGAGCCCTTACCTCCGGACTTGACGGAGTGACCTGAAGGTGTACTTTGGTAATCGGTATTGGAGCAGGTCGCCGAGTAGGTATTACTAGGTGTGCCGAGTTTGGGCTTGTTTTGTTAGGTATGATGAGCCCTTACCTCCGGACTTGACGGAGTGACCTGAAGGTGTACTTTAGTAATCGGTATTGGAGCAGGTCGCCGAGTAGGTATTACTAGGTGTGCCGAGTTTGGGCTCGTTTTGTTAGGTATGACGAGCCCTTACCTCCGGACTTGATGGAGTGTCCTGAAGGTGTACTTTGGTAATCGGCATTGGAACAGGTCGCCGAGTACTATTAGGTGTGTCGAGGTTGGGCTCGTTTTGTTAGGTATGACGAGCCCTTACCTCCGGACTTGACGGAGTGACCTGAAGGTGTACTTTGGTAATCGGCATTGGAACAGGTCGCCGAGTACTAATAGGTGGGCCGAGTTTGGGCTCGTTTTGTTAGGTATGACGAGCCCTTACCTCCGGACTTGACGGAGTGACCTGAAGGTGTACTTTGGTAATCGCTATTGGAACTGGTCGCCAAGTACTACTAGGTGGGCCGAGTTTGGGCTCGTTTTGTTAGGTATGACGAGCCCTTACCTCCGGACTTGATGGAGTGACCTGAAGGTGTACTTTGGTAATCGGTATTGGAACAGGTCGCCGAGTACTACTAGGTGGGCCGAGTTTGGGCTCGTTTTGTTAAGTATGACGAGCTCTTACCTTCGGACTTGACGGAGTGACCTGAAGGTGTACTTTGGTAATCGGCATTGGAACAGGTCGCCGAGTACTACTAGGTATGCCGAGTTTGGGCTCGTTTTATTAGGTATGACGAGCCCTTACCTCCGGAATTGACGGAGTGACCTGAAGGTGTACTTTGGTAATCGGTATTGGAACAGGTCGCCGAGTACTACTAGGTGTGCCGAGTTTGGGCTCGTTTTGTTAGGTATGACGAGCCCTTACCTCCGGACTTGATGGAGTGACCTGAAGGTGTACTTTGGTAATCGGCATTGGAACAGGTCGCCGAGTACTATTAGGTGTGTCGAGGTTGGGCTCGTTTTGTTAAGTATGACGAGCCCTTACTCTACTCTACTACTACTACTAGTACTAGTACTAGTACTAGTACTAGTACTCGGCGACCTGTTCCAATGCCGATTACCAAAGTACACCTTCAGGTCACTCCGTCAAGTCCGGAGGTAAGGGCTCGTCATACCTAACAAAACGAGCCCAAACTCGGCCCACCTAGTGGTACTCGGCGACCTGTTCCAATGCCGATTACCAAAGTACACCTTCAGGTCACTCCATCAAGTCCGGAGGTAAGGGCTCGTCATACCTAACAAAACGAGCCCAAACTCGGCACACCTAGTGGTACTCGGCGACCTGTTCCAATGCCGATTACCAAAGTACACCATCAGGTCACTCCGTCAAGTCCGGAGGTAAGGGCTCGTCACACCTAACAAAACGAGCCCAAACTCGGCACACCTAGTAGTACTCGGCGACCTGTTCCAATGCCGATTACCAAAGTACACCTTCAGGTCACTCCGTCAAGTCCGGAGGTAAGGGCTCGTCATACCTAACAAAACGAGCCCAAACTCGGCCCACCTAGTGGTACTCGGCGACCTGTTCCAATGCCGATTACCAAAGTACACCTTCAGGTCACTCTGTCAAGTCCGAAGGTAAGGGCTCGTCATACCTAACAAAACGAGCACAAACTTGGCACACCTGGTAGTACTCGGCGACCTGTTCCAATGCCGATTAATAGAGTACACCTTCAGGTCACTCCATCAAGTCCGGAGGTAAGGGCTCGTCATACCTAACAAAACGAGATCAAACTCGACACAACTAGTAGTACTTAGCGACCAGTTCCAATACCGATTACCAAAGTACACCTTCAGGTCACTCCATCAAGTCCGGAGGTAAGGACTCATCATACCTAACAAAACGAGCCCAACCTCGTCACACCTAGTAGTACTTAGCGACCTGTTCCAATGCCGATTGCCAAAGTACACCTTCAGGTCACTCCATCAAGTCCGGAGGTAAGGGCTCGTCATACCTAACAAAACGAGACCAAACTCGGCACACCTAGTAGTATTTAGCAACCTGTTCCAATGCCGATTGCCAAAGTACACCTTCAGGTCACTCCATCAAGTCCGAAGGTAAGGGCTCGTCATACCTAATAAAACGAGACCAAACTCGGCACACCTAGTAGTACTCGGCGACCTGTTCCAATACCGATTACCAAAGTACACCTTCAGGTCACTCCATCAATTCCGGAGGTAAGGTAATAGAAAACAGTAAAATAAATTTGAATTTTCTAATGGTTTTATTTGAAACTATTCTTTTTCTCTTATTTTAGCTATTTTGCAAACGAAGCTTGGTTTTTTTTAGAATTTGTGAGGTGGCGTTTTAAATGTTTATGTATGTAAATAGTAGACTAAGTACCTACCTGCTCATATCATAAAACTGACTTTAAAAAAATATTGATAATTAAAATGTAGTTGATGTCCAGACTAACTATATTGTAAACAGTTTTGATTTTAGTGAGTAGGTTCTCAAAATATGATTACTAATACCTAGTGGTGTTGAGAACAGTAAACCTCACGGAAAAGTTTTTGTTTGGAGGTGAATTGTCTGCTTGCTTTGCGCATACTGTGTTCACGCGGCGCTCTCCGACAGCCGGTTGCGCTCCGCCCACTGCGAGACGCGCGGGTGAAAAACGAATTTGAAATCGTGCTAAGAGCTCGTCTTAATAAAAATATTATACAAGTATTTTCATGTTATGCGACTAAACATATTATTCAATACCCATCAATCTTGCGTCACCTTTTATTTACATCGATATCATTCATAAACATGATAGTAGCAGCCCATAATAAAAAGCTATTACAGTAACTCTATCTTAAAAAAAAAAAACAATTTTGTGCCCGGCTATTGTATTCCAGCAAGAAAGACTACATGATTTGTAAAGGAAAGGAATAATTTACTATACTTAGTAAAAAGTGAAAGACCTCACATTTCTCTAAGACTTTACTTTTCTTTGAATTTAACTCAGGAAATATAATAATTGTCTTGGAAGGGAAGGCCAAATTGGCCTCTAAAAAGCTTGGCGTGCTCAGCAGAGCGGGACAGTATTTCATGCCGGCACACCGCCTGCAACTTTACAAGGCGCAGGTTCGGCCGCACATGGAATACTGTTCCCATCTCCGGGCTAGGGCTCCCCAGTACCAGCTTCTTCCACTTGACCGCATCCAGCGCAGAGCGGCTCGAATCGTCGACGACCGAGTGCTTTCCGATCGGCTCGATTCACTGGCGCTGCGAAGAGATGTTGCATCTCTTTGCGTATTTTATCGCATCTATCACGGGGAGTGCTCTGAGGAATTGTTCGGATTAATCCCAGCCGCCAAATTTGGATGGATGGCGGCGGATGCTTGGCGGTCCACCACTGTACGTTTCAAAAGGAGTTTTCTTCCACGTACAACCTCTCTGTGGAATAGTTTACCACCGGCGATTTTTCCGGACCGATACGACCTGGGGACCTTCAAGAAAAGAGCTTACTCCTTTCTAAAGGGCCGGCAACGCACCCGCAATTCTCCTGGTGTTGCGGTCGATCATGGGCGGCGGTAGTCACTTAACATCAGGTGAGCCGCATGCTCGTTTGCCCCTTCTTCTATATAAAAAAAAATTGACGTGGCAAGTGATGTTCGTTAAACATTTTATGGATTTTATCGACGCTTTAAATTTTTTTTTAATTCATACGTTGCCGACACTTTGCAACACCCATGGTCACGGAAGGGGCTCAGACTATGACATCAGTATGCTGAACAATCTTAACAAAAGAGTCACAAGGTGCGAACGTAATGCCTTTAGATATTTTCTCCTAGTCAACCTGGGCATTGTAACACAACATAATAGAAGCATTATGTGTTACTAAATTGTAAATTGTAAATAAATTTGTTTGAAATGATATTGCAATATATTCAACATATTAAAAAATATTATTTAGAGATAACCAAATGAACTAAAAACATTCGCACGTATAAAAGTATATATGAGTATAATCTTTGTTTCATTTCGGGTTTGAGTGTAAGGATCAATTCACACCGTGAAATGCCGCGACGCATTGCGGCGTGTACTTTTTAAGATAGTGGTACAAAATATAACTTTATTTGCCACACAATAAGATACACATTTTATTGAGTTAATCCAAAAATGCCCCGTGGCGTCGCGCTTTGCCGTTTTGCGCCTCAAGTTGCCTTGCGGCGTAGCGTGCCGCATCGCGACGCAACGGTGCTTCGTCGGTAGGCGCAACGTGTAAGGAAATCGTAATAAATAGACAATAGAAGTCGTATAGTAGACGCTTGACCTTGTCGCCGCCATGATGTGTTGACGAACATCATTCACCATTTTGTGATTTAGTTGCGCGGGGAATGTCGTACGTGAATTTATGTTATTATAAATTTATAATTATGAATTGCAGCATATATAGTTGTAAAAACTCATCAAGGACGTGTAATTCAACTAATAAAGGCATAACATTTCATTGGTAAGTTGATTATTTACTAATTACCATTGGTTTAACTAATTTACATCTAAATGAATACTTTACTATTATATTTACCTTTGTAAACTTTCATTTATTACTTTTCGTATTGTACAATTACCATCGCTGCTTTTGTTCTACCGTAATACACGACGCACGCAACGTTGACAAACTCGCCAAGCAATGTAATGACAAACATTAGATATCATTGGGTGGAGAAAAAGGCTAGAGGGAAGGTTTGATGATACGGGGAATCTAACCTAATTTAAATATAGTGTAAAGTATTATATTAAAAACTAAGGTAAGATATATGTTTATTATGTCATTATATTACTTAAACTAATATTGCACAAAACAACTTTAAACTTACTAGGTGGTCTCCTTTTTTTGCGATTGCGTATGGTTATAATACGGTAAGATGTGTTGACATCGGTTTTGGAAGTAATCGAGCACTAATTCATTTCTATTGTCTTATTATTACTATTTCCGTGGGTATCTCGCTATGCCGCGATGCGTCTCGCTGCAGCAGCTAGCTGCGCGGTGCGAAACCACTAGGCTCTTTAACCATTGTCATGACACGTCGCGTCTCTGTGTGTATTAACCCTTAGGGAGGCAAAAAGCAGTTACAGATTGTGGCTGTAACACGAACGCACGAATCTCGACCGCAGGAAAGAATATACTGTCAGAGATTACCACCGGTATGAACTTACCGTTACAGCTTACAATAGTCCGTCGCTGAACAAAGGCCTCCCCTATGGTAAGAAAACTGCGGTTGCTAACCCGCCAGCCAAGTGTAGCAACTATGAAAATCCCCTCCCCCGACCCCCTTAAATGTATGCAAAGAAAACACAGTATATTACAAGGTATCTTTTTTATATAGTTATTTACCTACCCACATATCGTACACAATAAATCTTTGAGGTCGCACAGAATTTTAAAAAAATCTACCCAAATATGAGTCGCTAGTTATATGGAGCCTATTACTCTAATCTAATCAATGATATTTAAACCAAGCAGGTATGCAGTTACCATCAGGTGGACTATATGTTCGGTGGTCTACTTCTACTTCTATAAAAAACAGTTTGCAACTTTTACGCTCATGGCTCGGTCGTTTGGCGTCAGGCCAAAATGATTCTAAAGCGCAAAAAAAAAATGTAAAACGGGGACGTCGAAACGAACAAAAGGACTGGCGCAGCTTTTTGTTTTCATAACTAGGAAGATTAATAATCTAGTGATCGCCCATTTGTGTTTAAGTTTGAATATCATTGAGCTTCTTTTTGTCAAAGGGTATTATACCACTTTAATTATTGATATACTTTTGAACTTGGTTTTATTACGTCAGCTGCGAGCGTGTTGTTTTAGTTGTTTATCTATTTTATAGAATAAGGGCGACAGACGAGCACACAGTTCATCTCATGGTAAGTGGATGCTGTGGTCCATAGACATCTACATTTATCCTCGATTAAGAATCAAAATAAAACGCAGATGCGTTGTCACCCCTGAGGACTAAAATGGAATGCCTCGTTTCCATTAAAAAAGGGTCTCTAGTTCTCTACACTCACCATACGAAACAAAGCAGTATAAAGCAACTATTTTACGCTGCTATTATGTGAGAGCGTGGTCCTTCCCCGGTCGAGCCGACCCATTCGTGCTACAACCATAATATAGCAACAGCGTGGCTCTAACACGTATGATAATGAGATGTTATCAGTAAGATGCTGCTACCCATCTCCTGATTCATCCTCTGTTACCCCTTACGGTACTCTCAGGTATATATAGTACGATGATATATTGCAGTTAACACTGTGAACTGCTAAGTAAACAACCGCCATATTTGTTTTAATTGACATCATGAAGTTATAGAAACTTCATGGTTGACATATAGGGTTAATGTTGCCACATTACTGAACCTTTAGGAAATGGGATTATAATTCACTGATTCTTTAACCCAATAATGTATACGAGACCTTTAATTTTGGAATTTTTAATGTAACTAATCATAGTCAACTATTTTTTTTTTATAGAAGAAGGGGCAAACGAGCATGTGGCTCACCTGATGTTAAGTGACTACCGCCGCCCATGATCAACCGCAACACCAGGAGAATTGCGGGTGCGTTGCCGGCCCTTTAGAAAGGAGTAAGCTCTTTTCTTGAAGGTCCCCAGGTCGTATCGGTCCGGAAAAATCGCCGGTGGTAAACTATTCCACAGAGAGGTTGTACGTGGAAAAAAATTCCTTGTGAAACGTACAGTGGTGGACCGCCAAGCATCCAGATGGTGTGGATGGTATCGGGGCGTTTGACGTGTAGTGCGTTCACGAAATTTGGCGGCTGGGATTAATCCGAACAATTCCTCAGAGCACTCCCCATGATAGATGCGATAAAATACGCAAAGAGATGCAACATCTCTTCGCAGCGCCAGTGAATCGAGCCGATTGGAAAGCACTCGGTCGTCGACGATTCGAGCCGCTCTGCGCTGGATGCGGTCAAGTGGAAGAAGCTGGTACTGGGGAGCCCCAGCCCAGAGATGGGAACAGTATTCCATGTGCGGCCGAACCTGTGCCTTGTAAAGTTGCAGGCGGTGTGCTGGAATGAAAAACTGTCCCACTCTGCTGAGCTCGCCAAGCTTTTTAGAGGCCAATTTGGCCTTCCCTTCCAAGTGACCACGAAACTGCACGTCACTCGATATGTCGACGCCGAGGATTCCGATACTGGCTGAGGCAACAAGGGGAGTGCCTTGAAACTGAGGGGATACGACAAAGGGGTTCTTTTTAGCGGTTAACGCGCAAACTTGTGTCTTCTGGGGGTTAAACTGGACTAGATTTAGTCGCCCCCAATCCGAGACTCTGTCCAGCAGAGACTCGACTTCAGACGCAAGTTTGTCCCGGCACTCGGAGACGTTTTCCCGAGAAATATTGGCTCGGCCGGTGTAAAGAGCATCACCAGTGCTGTCATCTGTATAGCAATGAATGTTACGGGTACGCAACGTGTCATTGATATGCAGAAGAAACAGCGTTGGCGATAGCACACAGCCCTGTGGAACACCAGCATTAATAGGCTTGCAATCGGAGCTTGCACCGTCTACAACGACCTTGATGCTCCGATCTGCAAGAAAGCTGGTGATCCAATCGCACAATTTCTCGGGAAGCCCATAGGAAGGGAGCTTCGAAAGAAGCGCTTTGTGCCAAACCCGATCGAAGGCCTTCGCAATGTCCAAACTAACGGCCAATGCCTCCCCCTTGAACTCTACTGCCTCTGCCCATCTGTGAGTTAGGTAGACCAGAAGATCACCAGCTGACCGACCACGGCGAAAACCGTATTGGCGGTCACTAATCAGCTGGTGATCTTCAAGGTACCTCATGAGCTGGCAGTTTACAATGGACTCCATTGTTTTGGAGAACAAGGAGGTGATGGCGATTGGCCGGTAGTTGGACGGGTCAAAGCGGTCGCCTTTTTTAGGGATCGGGTGGACGTAAGCCGTCTTCCATGATTTTGGAACTACGCCTAGGGAGTAGGAGTACCGGAAAAGACGCGTTAAAACCGGTGCCAACTCTGGAGCACACGTCCTCAGCACAATTGGGGGGGATTCCGTCAGGCCCACTCGACTTGTGGATGTCCAGGGAGAGGAGTGCTTTGCGAACCGAGCGCTGTGTGAAGTGCACTTCCGGCATGGAGCACTCACACCGCGGGATGGTCGGCGGAGTACTCCCCCCGTCATCGAGAGTCGAGTTAGACGCAAAGAAAGAGCCTAGAAGATCGGCTTTCTCCTTTGCGGTATGGGCCAGTGAGTCGTCCTCCCTGTGCAGAGATGGAAGAGATGGCTGACAGAAATTCCCCTGGACAGCCTTGGCGAGAGACCAGAATGCACGGGTTCCAGAAGGAAGGCGAACTAGTTTCTCGCCAATTCTGCCTATGTGCTCTGACTTTGCCTTGGCAATGACTCTTTTGAAGGACCTAGAGGCGGAATTATACTTCTTTTTTAGAGCGCTGGTGTTTACATCCCGGGACGCTGATGCATGAGCCCAGGCTTGGTAGCACTCCTGCTTATAGCATGATGCTATTTTACAGGAGCGACCAAACCATGGCTGAGACTTGCCTCCAATGGGCACCACAGAGGAAGGAATAAAAAGTTCCATACCCTGAAGTACCACATCTGCAACAAAGTCCGCAACAACGTTGGGATCATCCGGCGAGAAGCAAACCCGCCCCCAAGGGTAGGATGCAAAGAAAGACCGCATCCCATCCCAATCGGCTGACCTATAGGGCCAAACACGGCGGCAGCCTGCAGAATGCAACCGCGATTTCAGCGTGAGTGGCACCACACTCCGGACCAGACAATGGTCCGAGGAGCCTAAAGGGGCGTCGACGGAAATCTGATATCCGTTCGGGTGAGAGGTCAGCAGAAGGTCCAACAGGGAAGGTGCATGATCCTCCACATCTGGAATCCGCGTAGGCGAAGTAACCAGTTGTGTCAGACCATATGCCAAGGCAAAATCGTTAACAGATCTCCCCCGCATGATCGGTTAAACGTGAACCAAGCCATTCGGCGTGATGGGCGTTAAAGTCGCCGAGGATCACGATCTCTGCGGAGGGGATCTGCTGTAGCAACGAATCTGCAGCCATTTGGACGTGGTCGAATAGTCGGTCTGTTTCGGCATTACCGCTATGGGACCTATAGAGGCACCCGTAGACGCGCGGATGGTCGTCGCTGTCTACGCGTAGCCAAAGGATGGACAGGTCCGAACCTTCAAGTGCGCCGAGGCGTCGAGAGCAGATGTCCTCTCTGACGTAAACGCAAACTCCAGCGCGAGGCACAAAGGAGTGTTCCAGTTTGTATCCCGGGTAGGAGAGATACGAAACATCAGCCGGAGAGGACACCTGCGTCTCGGTCAAAAAGAGCAGAGCCGGCCTCGCCGTCTCGAGATGGTAGTGGACGGCGTTTAGGTTAGAGTGAAGTCCCCTGATATTGCAGAAATTCACGGACAGCGTGGCAGGGGTCGCCTTGGTCTTGTTGCTCCGTTTGCCCCGAGCAGTTGTAGTCTTGAGCGGAATTTTGCCCCCCCCCCCAGAATACGCGGGGCAGCCTGAGCACCCACGCTCAGAAGTGGAGAAACATGGTCGTGGATGCTCAGCGAGGGATTCTCCAGGGGTGCTGGTACCCTCCTGGGGTAGTCGATCATTATTTAATTCCGCTACCATGTTGATGGGGGGGGGGATTTGGGCTTCCGGCCACCTGCACTCACCAGACGAAACGCGGAAGCAGAGCTTACACTTCACGCCGGTATTCTGTGAGGTCGTGGTACCACCCCGGTTTGACCGGCCGATACGTGCAACAGCAAAGCTGCCGCGTGGCTCTACCACTGTTGAAATTATTTGTTGATACATTATTATTTGTTGATACATTATTTTACACAGTTTAACTACTGATTTGGTTAGTGTGCAAACTATTTCTAAGTTTGTAAAAAATATATTATCTGAGTTAAAAATACATATGTATTTGACTGAAACTGTTGTTCCAAATGTGGCCTCCATCTTTCTATAACTTCATGGATGGAATTCCTCATGCCTCATTTCAAGTAAAAAAGGGTCTCCGAATCTCTACACTTACATACGAAACACAGCAGTATTAAAAAATTAGAAAATTAACCATTCGTTAGTACGTGGTGCATCACTCACTACGACTAACGGGCTGTTATCTATTTAATTGGACTTTAAAACTAATAAACAACGTATGGTGAAACTAGCTCTTAAGCTGCTATTTAAGGCTGGTATTTTGTGACAGCGGGGTCCTTCCCCGGTCGTGCCGACCCATTCGTGCCACAACCATACTATAGCAACAGCGTGGCTCTTCCACGTATGATAATGAGATGTTATCAGTAAGATGCTGCTACCCATCTCCTGATTCATCCTATGTTACCCCTTACGACACTCTCAGGTTGATATAGTTCGATGATATATTACAGTTGATTCTATTAAGCCGCCACTTCCTCACTATATACCAGTTCGGTTATTTTAATATAAATTAAAAAGTATTAACGTTATAACCTCCTATAATTCCTTGCAAACTAAACGCCAACGCGAAGCAACGTTGTGATGATTTGCTAATTGGTTCTCCACAAGCCAGAAGTTTTTCTGAACCAGTGTTAAAAGAATAAAGACATTCATGTATCATAACTTAAAAAACCTCCACTCCTAAATCATCACCAATAAACGTTAAATTACAATAAACACACACTTATCCCTAAAACAATCCGTATCGACTTACTCCATACACAGGTACAACTAAACTTCAAATAATAATTTGTAAGTCCACACTCGCTACAAACAAAAGCTGCATAATCCAAACTCCTTCATTTCTCGTAAACTAAGTAACTAGCCTCCGTACTACGGCCTACCCGCAAACATTCCGCGGCTGGTACACTGTCTCTCAGTTCACCTTCGCGTAAACTTGCGGTTTGTTTATGTGACGCCAAGCACGTAGCCTCAAGCTACAATAACCGATAAGCATTAATCGTTTAGTTGTATCCAATGGGACTAATTGATGATGCCTTATCGATCTGATATGGAATTGCTTTCTAATTTTATACGAGGAGGTAATCGTCGGTTTAATTACAGGTGTGTAGGTCCAAAGTCAACAATAGATAAGATTGACAAACGAAAACACAGCCCACATATTTCTTTTTACAAAAAAAAGTGTAACAAAAAACTGACAGTGAGCGTGAGAGACGTGAGAGCGTGGTCCTTCCCCGGTCGAGCCGACCCATTCATGCTACGATACCACTAATATAACTACACCATGGCTCTACCACGTATAAAGGTGAATAGTATGCTCGTGTGTCAGCCTTATTCTATTTTTTTCTCTGTCTCAATATCAGTAAACAGCGATCTAGCATTATGCTTGTGTTAAAAAACGATTAATACAATTAACATGTTTTTGGAATTCCTAATCTTTCGCGTATCTTTACATTCGATTGTGCAATACTTTGTCTTTCTACTTTTAGCCCACCTTATAGCTATTGGAATGTGACCTACAGACAAAATACTATATTATAACTATGGAAATAAATATTTAAGTACGTTTCGCAACCAAGCAATAGGATAAAGTGTCTCGTTGCCAGAAAGAGAAACTTTGGTTCACGCTGAACCAATAAGCCTTATTGAGTTTAAGCTTTACAGGCTGCAGTTACTTCTGTTCTTTTCTGTGCTATTTTTTTTTCTTAGGTCTTTAAATAATCTTCCACTAGTGGTATGACGGTTACAATACTGTGGTTAACCTTTTTGCTGTGATATTGTGGGCCATGAGTTTGACTACCCCAAGCATTTAACTTATTTTGAAATCCCAACGTATTGAGTGCTATGCAGTAGGTCCTCATGGTCAAGGTGACACTGAGGTATTCAACGTCCTGATTCTCCTGATATCAAGGTTTAACCGGCGGTTTCACTTCTTGCTGGAGGTTGCGCAGTTAAAATTTACTGTACGATAGCGGGTGGACCTCATAGAAGGCGCGGGGACGCAACGTCGTTCACCGACGCGAATGAAACCGCAAATCCGGGGCGGAGTGGAGGAGAGAGGGGGTTTTCTTCATGAGTTATTGGTTTGTCATTGCGCTGTTTTAAAAATGCAGATCAAACATCGGGGAAGCCTTGAACGCAGAAAGTCGGCAAGTTGTTCGTTCGAAAACGACGCCTTCGTGTCCTATGTGTACCAACCGCCAAAGTTGGGGGAGCTTGGGAAGTGTGTGCCTAAAATAAACACCTATACACCGATAAACTTCACTTCGCTTCGCGCATCACAGTGTGAGCATCAATATAGTCACCAAATATAGAGCGCCAAGCAATACTAAGCGTAAAGGTAGGCGAATATTACTGCGCGCATGAGCTAAAAGGGTGAAGTGATAGTATATAATATATAATATAGTGATATATATATATATATATATATATATATATATATATATATATATTGTCTTGTGGTAGTTTGTTTGTCTACGTGGTAGAGTCATGCTGCAGTTATATTAGTAGTACCTATAGTTGTAGCACGAATGGGTCGGCTCGACCGGGGAAGGACCACGCTCTCACAGAATACCAGCGTGAAATAGTAGCTTAATGCTGCTGTATTTCGTATTGTGAGTGTAGAGATCCCGACACCCTTTTTACTGAAAATGAGGCATTCCATCTCAGTCCTCATGGGTGACAACGCATCTGCATTTTGATTTGTAATGGAAGATAGATGTAGATGTCTATGGGCCGCAGCAACCACTTACCATCAGGTGGACTGTGTGCTCGTTTGTCAGCCTATTCTATAAAATTTTTTTTTTTTTTTTTTTTTTTTTTTATATATATATTTTGTGTGAATAGGTATTATATATATATATATATATATATATATATATATATATATATATATATATATATATATTAAAGAGCTGTGGTAGCTTAGTGGTTAACGCTCGCTGTAAATATAACAGAACGCGAGTAACCCGGGTTCGATCCCCGCCGGCACCAATGAAATTGTTAATTGCAATTTTAGGTGCTGATTTACCACGTGCTCGGCGGCGCAGGAAAACATCGTGAGGAAACCTGCATGTCTGAGGAATAAGAAAAAAAATATTTCGAAGACATGTGAAGTTCGTCAACACGCATTTGGGCAGCGCGGCGGACACATCCTTGCCCTAAACCCTCTCAGAAATGAGGGGGAGGCCTGAGCCCAGTAGTGGGACGTATATAGGCTGTAACTTTACTTTACTTTATATATATATATATATATATATATATATATAGTAAGTAGTTTTTATATTATATATAAATTACTTGTCATTGTTTTACCGCGATGAATACCAAAATTGCGAAACTAATCCCAATGAAATTTTGCACAGTGTGCTGATTAGTCCAACTTGAGGGATAGGATAGTTTTTTTTTATAGAATAAGGGTGACAAACGAGCACACAGTCCACTTGATGATAAGTAGATGCTGTAACCTATAGACATCTACATTTATTATAAATTAAGAATCAAAATGCAGATGCCTTGTCACCCCTAAAGACTAAGATAGAATGCTCGTTTCCAGTAAAAAGGGTCTCCGGTTTTCTACACTCACCGTGCGAAATACAGTACCATAAGCTGCTACTTTACAATGTAATTATGTGAGAGCGTGGTCCAACCCCGGTCAAGCTGACCCATCGTGCCATTCATACTGCAACCGTCGAACTATATATTACTAACGTACGTATTAGTAATACTTCAATGGCTACAGCTTGGCTCTACCACGTATATCCTGATAAGTGACCCTTAATATTTTTTATTACGTATTATCGATTTTACGTCATGATTTAATTTTTCGGAGTGTTTCTTAATGAGGTCACTAGTTGTTTTATTTGTTAAGTCGTTTTTAACCTTTTTAAGTGCTTATATCCGACAACAGTTCTTGAATTTTATAATTATAATCGGACACATCCATGACTATCGTGGCATTTCCCTTATCTGCGCGGAGAATTGTGAGTTCTGGTTTATTGCGTAGGTTATTTAACGCTATAAATTCGTCTTTGGGAAGATTAGGTTTAGGCACTGAACTTCGACGTAACATAGACAAAATGTCGTATTGCCGCGACATATCGCCTCCAAATTTTCTTTCCGCATATTGTTTTTAAATAAACAGTCCTCGACACTACAGATGATTTCTTCGTACGGTAATCTTCGCGGTGTGATAATACTCTAATTGTTGCATCTTGAGTTTTTTGACAGATTATACACCGCGTTTAATCTATGATCTGTGTTTGTTAAAGAACTCCAATTCCTTCTAATGATGATTCGCGAGGCTATTGAAATCAAAAAATATCCTAATTTCAATAGAGAAGATAGCTGGGTGCTACCTCCTATAATTAATAAAATTAAATCCCAACCCAAGCATACAACTGCAAGACTTCAAGATACTACAAGTTCATAACTGCGTAGATCGAAACAAAAATTTATAATTTTAGTCTATTTTAATCAAACCTGGAGGTAGCCATGGTTAACTACGACATTGGGAGTGGGACGTCAAGTGCTCGAAACGTCGGGAATACCTATAAAATAAATAAATATACGCGATACAATCCATAAAAACTAGTTTTATGTGTATTTTCGCGTAAATATAAGAAATTATTAAATATAAGTATTCCGTTCTTTTTTTCTTTCCCTGCATTAATGCATAAATAACTTATAAACTCAAGATGCTTCGAGGACTTGTTATGCTCATAACAAAACATCAAACTTAATTTAAACAGTTTAAACGAATCCACTCAGTCCCCTCGTACAGCGGTCAACGAAGTGCCTCATTAAAATTAATAAAGCTACAAATAAATTGTCGATTTCCCCTAGCGTAGCGCGCATAGCGACAAAATAGGTACCGTACTTAAGGCGGCTGAATCGACCCCGGTACCCTTCAGTGAATCTGTTGTTTCCGATAGGCATGTTAGATTTATTGTGGATATCGATAATATTAATTATAAAATTTTTAACTTTAACTTTTTTATTTTGATGAAAATCTAAGTCAAAGTAATGTATAGTTACAGCCTTTATCTGTTCCAGGGGGTGTTACTGGTCTCCTTTAATTTCTGAAAAGGCTATGTATCAATCAGTCCGCCGCGCTATTCCATTGCGTGTTGACGGACTTTACATGTCAAATTGCAATTTTAAATCATGTTTAAATGGCAATTCAAAATTAAATTGATGCTGGCGGGGATCGAACTCAGGTCGAAATTTACGACGAGAGCTTAGCTATTGAGCCACCACGGCTCCTCGGGCTAAATGTGTATAAACAAATTAAAATAAGGAAAAATTTAAAGTAAAATAAAAGTTGTGCCCTCCTTTCTGCCAAGGAGGGTCGCGTCCGTTTACAGCTCTTTAAAGATCTGTCGTCAGATCGTTAAGCCAATCCCAAAAGGTGTCGTTTAGTAGGTAAAAGTCTCCACATAACATAGCAGCCGGCTGCGTGGTATGCTATGAGCATTCATTCACCACCTCCCTCCCCCGTTACCCGAGGGTTGCACTTATTTGCTTGTGGCGCAAAAAAAAAAGAAAAAATAGATATAAATAGTAAGAGTCATTTAAGGTTAAGGTTAGATAGAACCTATGATCTTCAATAGATATAGCGAAGTATAGTGTCTTAAGCATTATCATATATCCGAAATATCCGAAATTTGTGATTTTCTGAACTTTATCTTAAAACAAAGAGGATATGTCCTGTAGGGGGATTTAAGTCGATAGGGAAGTAGTTTATTTTGTAAAATTTTGAAATAACAAACCTTAAAAGCCTATTATTATTAAAAATTTCATTAATTCGTTCATTATTTACATCAATATTTGCACACATTTGCCGTTTTTGCCACGGCTGGTAGGTGGACAGACCCTGTTAGAAATGTACATAATTGTTATATTGAATTGTTATCAGAAAGATGTTACTTCCTGATAACAATTCAATATAACAATTCCTTTCTTTTATTTCCCTCTTTCGCCTCTTATGACCCCCACAAGATATGGCGAAAGTGATCTTCTTACTAGAGATGTATTCTTCTTACTATGATTCGTATTCGGCCCAATATTCGGCTAAATTTTACTCGGCATTTTTAATCATATAATTATCAATTGTCAATCAGAATAACACAATGAAAAACTTTTTTCTCACAAAAATAGTCAAAACATAAGCACGTGCCGGCAAATTGCTCAGTACTTGATAATGCAATGCCGAATATTCTGTTTGGTAAAAGTTTAACCGAACTTTTGGCCGAGTATTCGTATTAGGTGAAATCCATATTCGGCCGATCTCTACTTCTTAATACGCCGCCACAACACGTAATGCAATAAAAATATACAAAGCATTAAATATAATAAGAAGAAACCATAGTAATTATTAAAAATAAGACATTAAACCACAACGCCTAAATTATTTTATTACAAGATTCATCCTAATACTTAATTGAGTCGGTTATTGAGGATAAATATTACAAAAAATGATGAAATATTGTAAAAAAATCTGATTCAAGTAATAATGTAAGCGGATGGTATTTAAAAAAAAGTAAACTTTAATAATTAATTTTTACGACTCCGTGACGCAGTGGCTTAGCAATAAGTGGCTGCACTGGGGGCCACGGGTTTGAATCCCGCACGGAACAAGTATTTGTATGGCCTACAAATAATTATTCCTGGTCTGGATGTTTGTCCTTGTGCAATTTAATGTTTGTTAACTGTCTCCACGATACAGGAAAAAACAAAAAAAAAGTATTAGTTATAATTATAGTCTATATTGAATGAAAAAGTTTCAGTTTCTGATGCAAAGCGGCTCTTTCCTGGAATTAATGTGGACCTATAGTTGCCGACCTAATTAGTGCATGCCCATAAAGTATGACATTGACAGGTACTGTCTGTGCTACTAAGAAATTCGGAACTTCATATGCGTGATTTTTACTGACAGCTGTCGCAGAGATCAAGCTATCTTTTAGCTTTCTTTTAGCTTCGACAGTGGATTCTTATCGGGTTGTAATGATGAAAATAATAGTGATAAAGTCATTATTAAAATAAACTGTAAGTTTAACAATAATACATTATAAATTAATCAAAAACTTATTTTCCAGAGAGTTGAGTTCCAATTTTCATTATATAAATCCAAATAACAAAACAACTATCTCGAGCGAATTACTCGTATCTCTGACAATCATAAAATAATCGTCGCTTATTCATTGATGGATTGGTCTAGTGTCAGTGCCAAGGTCACCTAAAACAGCCGGAACTGTGTTCGTGTTTATCGATGTATCGATAAGGTAGAATACGTCACTATTTATTCGGGCGCGGCGGAAATGCGTTTATGAATGCATTACGTGGCTTAACGAGCAAAACTGGACGGATGGGGAATGCATTAGGTTTCATTGGTTTTAAGATGATGAAGATGAACGATTGTTCAATATAATGTTACGATATACAATGGTAGTTTCAATTATACAGTGTGTCCGGTCACGGACTAGCGATATTTTAGGTACTTATAATACAGCTATTTTAATATAAAAATACACTACACACTGCCTGCCTAGGACTAATAGTAATCTGAGATTACTTATGATTTTCGATGAATTAGAGATGATGAATTAGAGATCAGAAAATCAGAATCATCATTTATAAGTAGTATAATTTGAGAGCAGGCAGCACAGAACACTATTACTCCTAGGCATGCAGTGCCAGTTGTCACTTAACAAAGGCCTTTTGTGTTTGAGCATACGCCATGTTCAAACAACAGTAATTCTTAAAGTAATAAACATACAGCTGTAAACTTTATGTTGCATTGTAGCTTAACTCAAAATCTGTCGATCTAGTATAAAAATAAGAAGGGTAAACGGGGTTGTTTTTGCAGTAATTTACAATAATTTGCCGATTAGCATATTTTTTTGACATTTATTTGAAGTTAAATTTTTTTTCTTCAAAGTTACAAGTATGTCAACACAAATTTTGATAACGTAAACGATAAAGAATATTATTGGCCTCCGAATGAGTTAATTTTTATCTCAGTAAGACTAAAACTTTCAGAGATATGACTTTTTTCGTAAACGCGTAGAGAATATCTCAAGAGAAAAACAAAATGGCTGCCAAATAGAGGGGGAGGGGATTAGACCTCAGTGTGTAGTGTATTTTTATATTAAAATAGCTGTATTATAAGTACCTAAAATATCGCTAGTCCGTGACCGGACACACTGTATACAATTACTACAATGGATAATATGTCTTATACATATTTAGAATCAGGAAATACATAGCGTATAGTGGCGTGGATATGTTTTTGTGGCCACATTACCATGTGATGGCAGCGTGAGGATATCCACTACCCCATATCATCCAATGTGTGTCGTAGGAAGCGGCAGAGAGGAACAAATCAGGATATGGGCTGCTGCGTACGTGGTAGAGCCACGGTGCAGCTATATTATAGTTGTAGCACGAATGGGTCAGCTCGACCGGGGAAAGACCACGCTCTCACAGAATACCAGCGTAAAATAGCAGCATAATGCTGCTGTGTTTCGTATGATGAGTGTAGAAAACCGGAGACCCTTTTTACTGGAATCGAGGTATTCCATCTTAGTCCTCAGGGGTGACAACGCATTGCATTTTGATTCTTAATTGAGGATAAATGTGGATGGCTATGGGCCAAAGCATCCACTTAGCATCAGGTGGATTGTGTGCTCGTTTGTCACCAGCAAAAGCGTCTTTGTAATAACGACTGGAAAAAAATTGCGGTTTCCAACCCGCTTTCCAAGCGAGGCAACTATGGCAAATATGAGACAATATGTGGGAGGGAGGTCTATCTTCAGCAGTGGACTGGTACGGTACGGCTACAAAAAAGAATATTTGTCTTCCCTCTGCACCATTGTCAAATGCAGCTCAAATAATGTATAATTTAATTCGTGAAGTGTAACGTCTACGGCGCAACAAAGCCCCCCCCCCCCGCGATAGATTGCCTGCCTGCGGGAGTAATTTATTTTTTTTTTTGCAACGGGTCTGGTTTACCCTTCACCGGTACCATCCAGACCAGGAACAATTATTTTTAAACTTAGACTAGAGCCTACTCCTTTTTAAAAGGCCGGAAACGCGTCTGCAATTCCCCTGGTGTTGCAGTTGCTCACGGGCGGCGGTAATCACTTACCATTAGGTGAGCCGTGTGCTCGATCGACCCCTATCTTATAAAAAACCAAACAAACATTTGTTTCGCATGAGCTTCGCGGAACTGCAGCACAAAAATCCAAGGGAAGACCTAGTGCACTCGATACCATCAAAAACTAACTATTTCTTTTTGCACAAATATTCTCCCCGGCTTGATCGAACCTGGACCTACGATGAAGTAGCTACGTATTCTAACCAAGTCACGTATTCGCTACTGGGCTCGTCGAGCCAAAATGTTGTAATCTCATGAAATATACAATGCATTTGCACTCGACTGATATAAAAATTAGAACGACAGTGATAACTTATCGTTTATCCAATACGATATCAGTCGCGCGCAGTACGAGTATAATGCATGCGAAAAACACTTTTCGATTGTATACCTATAAAAATATTGGTTACAAGTTACTACAAGGGTAACATATTCATCCATCCATCCCATCCATTAAAGCCTATTTTATTATATAGGATAGGGTGACAAACGAGCACACAGTCCACCTGATGGTAAGTGGTTACTCCCATAGACATCTACATCTATCCAAGATTACGAATCAAAATGCAGATGCGTTGTCACCCGTGAGGACTAAGATGAAATGCCTCCGTTCCAGTAAAAAGGGTCTCCGAATCTTTACACTCACCATACGAAACACAGCAGCGTTAAGCTGCTATTTTACGCTGGTATTCTGTGAGAACGTGGTCCTTCCCCGGTCGAGCTGACCCATTCGTGCTACAACCATACTATAGCTGCACCGTGGCTCTTCCACGTACACTGCTGCCCATCTCCTGATTTGTTCCCCTCTTCTAATATAGCTACCGCATGGCTCTACGTCTACCACGTAAAAATACATAAGGCTATCTTAAAAGAAGAGTCTTAATCTTAAAGAGTGACAAAGCAAATTTATATGGCAGATGTGAACGGCAGAGTCGGGAAAGGACGCTCTAGAAAAAAGGTAATCGACCAAATTGGCGATATTTTGAAAATGGGCCACGTTAGAAGTACCCTTAACCGACGAGCATGTATGCGTAGATATACGGATGTAAAGGAGGCGAAAGAGTTATGTCAGGATCGTGTCAAATGGAAGTCCGTAGTCTCTGCCTACCCCTCTGGGTGACAGGCGTGAGTGTTTATGATTTTATGATGATTATGCTATCTTAAACTATATATACAGCTGAAAATCTGGTTTATTTTATACCTACGAGTATAATGGTAAAAAGCTGCGCCTCACGGTGCCCTCATTACTCTCTAGGGCTCACAAATGCGCCGCGGCGTACACTTGGAGAGCCCCTGCCTTATGGCACTAAGTCCGCCGTGTGTATTACTTTGTGCATTAAAGTATGACTAAAAGTTTAAAGGGTTTTTAAATAATAAACACATCTACACCTTTATATAAAACTGGAAGTATCATACTAGCGCTGCGAAACCCATTACTCTGTATAGTTCCACGGCTGGTGTATAGAACATACTAGAAAGATATTAAGTGTCCAATAGATGGCGGTGTCAGCATCTCCGCCAGTGTCAGTAGGTCCTTATGGTCAAGGTGACACTAAGGTATTCAACGTCCTGATATCGGCTTACCTTTTGTTCTTCATCATTAATTTTTGTATCTAAAAATCGTAAATACACACACACACACACACACACACACACACACACACACACACACACACACACACACACACACACGCACACGCACACGCACGCACGCACGCACGCACGCACGCACGCATAAGCACACGCACACGCACACGCACACGCACACGCACACGCACACGCACGCGCACGCACTCGCACGCGCACGCGCACGCGAACGCACGCAAAATTAAATTATTAAATAATAATTAAATAATTAAAACTACGTAAATTACAGTGACACTAAATCTGTACAGTCAAAACAAACTGAAATGGACCGTAACCTAAGGCAATAAGACTTAAAAGTGCAGTTTTATTTGTATTGTTACTAATTCTGTCTTTCAATAAAAATAAGAAAAAATGAACTTTATTTCAAGCACGTTAGCCTGTGACCCTGTGAAGTGACAACACACACACACACATGCACGCGCACACATGTGTGTGTGTGTGTGTGCGTGCGTGCGTGCGTGCGTGTGCGCGGGCGCGGGCGCGGGCGCGGGCGCGTGCGCGTGCGTGTGCCTGTGCGTGTGCGTGTGCGTGTGCGTGTGCGTGTGCGTGTGCGTGTGCGTGTGCGAGTGCGTGTGCGTGTGCGTGTGCGTGTGCGTGTGCGTGTGCGTGTGCGTGTGCGTGTGCGTGTGCGTGTGCGTGTGCGTGTGCGTGTGCGTGTGCGTGTGCGTGTGCGTGTGCGTGTGCGTGTGCGTGAGCGTGTGCGTGTGCGTGTGCGTGTGCGTGTGCGTGTGCGTGTGCGTGTGCGTGTGCGTGTGCGTGTGCGTGTGCGTTTGCGTGTGCGTGTGCATGTGCGTGTGCGTGTGCGTGTGCGTGTGCGTGTGCGTGTGCGTGTGCGTGTGCGTGTGCGTGTGCGTGTGCGTGTGCGTGCGTTTGCGTGTGCGTGTGCGTATGCGTGTGCGTATGCGTATGCGTGTGCATGTGCGTGTGCGTGTGCGTGTGCGTGTGCGTGTGCGTGTGCGTGTGCGTGTGCGTGTGCGTGTGCGTGTGCGTGTGCGTGTGCGTGTGCGTGTGCAGTGCGTGTACGTGTGCGTGTGGTGTGCGTGTGCGTGTGCGTGTGCGTGTGCGTGTGCGTGTGCGTGTGCGTGCGTGCGTGCGTGTATTTATGATTGTTAGATACAAAAATTAATGATGAAGAACAAAAGGTAAGCCGATATCAGGACGTTGAATACCTTAGTGTCACCTTGACCATAAGTACCAACTGACACTGGCGGAGATGCTTCATGTTTCTATTTTCCCATGTGCCGGGATTTTGGCATCACCCGTCTAGTTTATCTATAAGTTTCGTTTTTTGACCGTTTTATTTTTATTTCTGTTTAATTTTTGTCTAAAGAACTTAGTGTAAGTTAAGTTATGAATATTGGTACATAATTTATTTTATATTCAGTACGGATAAAACGAAAAGAGTACAAAAGAAATCGTATCCGCTTAATTGAATCTGAAAATCTGATTCATAAAATGTTTAGATTCTGTTTTCAAACCGATTGCTTCTGGAGCATAGAGTTTTTATCGTGGTAACACCTCATTATAGTTGTATCAAGAATGCAACATAAATGCAACGATCAAGCATCGATTGAATATAAAAGGAGCTAATTCTAATTTTATTTAAAAAAACGCAGTATTCATGTACGTATTGTACAGAAATTCTCGATACCGTAGGGTTAATATTAAAATGTAAAATGGCTCAATAATAATACGAGTCGACCTTTAGGTAAAATTATAGTGTTTTCGCTTAGTATAGTTACGATACTATATACTACGAACTATAAAATAATGAGTAAGATTATGATAATTATACTACGAACTCCGACCCTTATGATATGACGTTTGTATTATGACAGGTGCGCTACTTTATCTTGTATGAAAAAGTTATGATTAAAATATTTAGATGGGCCTATCCTTCCTTTTGAAATCATTGGTTGGCGAACTTCATATGTCTTCGAATTTTTTTTTTATTTCTTAGACATGCGGGTTTCCCCACGATGATTTCCTTCACCGCCGAGCACGTGGTAAATCAGCACGTAAAATTGCAATTAACAATTTCTATGGTGCCGGCGGGGATCGAACCCGGTTTGCTCGCGTATTGGGAAATTTACAACGAGCTCTAACCATCTGAACCACCACGGCTCTCTCAACTTAATGATATTAAAAAAAATGAAAAACACTTGTAATTAAAACATATTATTTTGTGAAAAAAAAGCTATAAAGTCGGAAAAATCGGACGCGACGCCAACGCGTCGCGACGCTCGCGTGTTACCCCGCCCTGTCTGGTGACCCCAGCCTACCCCCTTTAGTTTTTCCCATAATTTACGTAGGTATGACTAACGCCACTCGAATGCTCTACACTTATTTCACCATACAAATAAATTACATTTCTCTACTATTAAACAAACGGTGAAAGCTTGCACGTACGTTTACATCAACGGTCTTACCGTTCATTGCAGACGACTTAAACAGTGTTTTTTTTTTTTCTAGAATAACGGTGACAAACGAGCACATAGTCCACCTGATGGTAAATGGATGCCGTGACCCATAGACATCAACATTTATTCTCGATTAAAGATCAAGATGGAATGCCTCGTTCCCAGTAAGGTCAGTGTGGATAGAATCCCGGCAGGGTTGATCAGGATCCCATTTATTCTTACCAAGGTGCTATTATAGGCAACTGAGGTATTTGTACATTATTTTACGTAGTAGAGTCATGCTGCGGCTATATTTGATTATAGTACGAATGGTTTGACCCGACCGGAGAAGAATCACGCTCTCACAGAACACCAGCGATAAATAGTAGCTTAATGCTGCTGTGTTTGATGTTGAATGTAGAGAACCTCGGTGTGCTCATGGGTCAATTGTTTTATTATTCTCCATTTCTAGTAAATATTTGATAAAGTACTTCAATTTACAATGTTACCTACGTGAAATGACTTCGCGTATAGAGATATAGGGTTAGAGATAAAAACACACTGGTAAAATTACATTGTATTTAAAAAAATAAGGCGGATCCAAAATAAAATTTGTCTTTAATAACAATAAACGACCAACTAGGCAGTCTATGAGGTGGGGAGGAGAATCTATTGCTCTGCAGTGGACTTTGATGGTTTTAATGAATTAATGAAAATCGATATAATTAGTGACTGCATGGTCCAGCGATCAGAGTGTTACAGTCCGAGAATTTTTTTATAACTGTAAATGACAAACGAGCCCACAGTCCAACCAGGTAATTGGCTACTTGAACCCTACACCTGCAACCGATTCTTTGTTACTTGTCACACCCCAAGGCCAAAAAAGAATACCTGGCAGACAGCAGTTATACCGGGTCTCTTAGCCTTCAAATAGGAACACAGCAGCTGTAGGTGTATTTACTGCTGCTTTGCCTCAGAAATAAGAAAATGTCACCGACCCAAGCAATCCTAGCAGAAAAGGTGATTTAACATCTAGAATTAATTAAAAATCTTGTAATATACAAAAAACCAGACCATAATTGCTATCTTTAAAACCAAACGTCTTTTGGTATGAAAATGAAATTATCGTCGCATTTTACAAATTCCTTCATAAAATTTTCCATACGAAATAAAAATATTATTTTAACGTTTTTATGTTTGATATTACTGCGTGAAACGACTTTATCAGATTCATTCGTTGGTCGGTGAAATTTTTCAAACTATATTATATAAGCTATAAATTAACATTAACAGCACTAGGTCAACATAATGGCTATTATTTTTTATTGTACCTTAAAGTTGACAACTCCACTAAAAGGCCGAAAACCTGCGCGTCGATCATACGACAAAGTGCGAAGTAGGTAGTAAAATGCATGATTTCCAAAAAAATAATTAAAATCGATTATTTCGAAAACTATTACCTTTCAGGAAAATTCAGAGAACACTGACTTTTTAGACAGGAATTAAGGTCTGGGAGCTTTTTAATATGTTCATGCCCTGTGTAATAGGGAATAAATTACAAAATAATATACATACGTGTAATAATTTTAATACGTTGTAATCTTGTTGGGAATCGATTCACAGACTAAGGTCTTTCTTTACTCATGTGATTTGTGATCGAACCGTCGCATACTATGAAATTTAAGGTGATGTGGGCGCCAAAAGCAGATTTTTCACGCTTTATAGGTGCGCAGAAAAGCAATTTTTTGTCATTAAAAACTACGAATCCACATTTTTTTAAATTCATTATGAAAGTTAATGAGTGTGACTCAGTGAACATTTTGTGAAAGTTTTAGTCGTCTAAAACCATCTTCGCATTATTGGCTTCCTAAAGAAACCATTTTGTGGTACATCGGTTGGATGGTTTCAGAGTCTATAACGGACATAGGTAGAAACATTTTTTGTATTTTATGTAGATAGATAAACTAATGATGTTCTGCGTTCATCAATTTTAAAACTTACGATAGAAAACGTAAACATGTTACAAACCACAGATTATCTTCACGGATACAAATGCGTAAATTAAATTAATTTTCCATCGGCCCTGTGGCGCAACGGATAACGCGTCTGACTACGGATCAGAAGATTCCAGGTTCGAATCCTGGCAGGGTCGCTATAAACTTTTTGTATTTTTATTCATTACGTTTTGTGACAAATTTTGTTGTAAAACGCATACAATAACAGTAATGTATTAACAAATTATTTTAAAATTTTCAAATGAAATAAATGAAAAATAACTGGCTATGAAAGAGGAAAAGTGCGCCCCTTTTAGTAGTGGTAAAATAAAATAGATGAGTTGCAACACTTCTCAAGTACCGAGACGATTTTAGGTTTTTATCAAAATGTGTTGGCTGAAAATAATGTATCCTCTAATAATAATTTAACTTTAACTTAATTTACGAAAAAAATACATCAAAAAGTTTTATCGCTTGTAATTAAGGTAATTTATTTAATTTCGATTAGAATTCTGTATTTCAATTGATAAAAAAGAAAGGTTTGATAAAATAAACTATTATTTAGTAGTACAAAATTGTAAAGTAGTTCGATACTTTTGTAAGACAATTTTATTATTGAATTTAGGCAAATGGCTTATGGACTGATGCTAAGACAAATAAACAACTTATATAACAGAAAAAAGGCGGAATAGGATTAATGATGTCAAAAGATAAAATTTATATAGTGTGGAAAAAATAATTGCTTGTGTCTAAAAATTATAATATGCTTGCACAAAGGAGTAAAAATAACAGGATAAACCAAAAACTATGTAGATAAACTATGATTTCTAATTGAACACAAGATAGCTAAGGAGCTTTTATCAAGTTTTTTTGTAACGCCGTGTACTGAAGTACTTATAAAATTCGTACTTTATAATTATTGACAAATTAAGAAAATATAGATAAATATACCTATCAATTATTTATAAATATTGACAAACTAAGTTATTTATAAATGTTATATAAAATGATGCCCGCGTAGCTTAATTAGTAGAGTCCACAGACTAGTCCAAGTAGGTAAATTTGTGCAATAATTTAGGTATATTATAGAATTTTGTACTCGATTTGTCCCACCCAAGTACAGCCTTTAAAAGTTACACTGCTACATGCACTCTTACTCTATTTTAACAAGAACATATTAGTTATTTTTATACAAGACAGCAGGATATGAATATACTCTACCATATGTACCACCGCGTTGCTACCGCAGAAGAAATAATTGTTGAAATATCGCTTTAAATTTGTAAATGCTATATTGTTTAATTAGGAATGATAATGATGATGTTAAATAACATCCAAATAAATTTGTCGGTACGATACGTACGCCACCTACTGTAAGTTAACTGTACTATACCTTCCTTTAACCTTCGCGCAAATGCATGCAATAAGTCAACAAAGTGTTATTGCAATGTGATGCACGGTATGGCATCGCATAAAATACGAGCAATCATTATTTTTTATGCATTAGATTAACAGATATAATCTGTGATTAGATTATAAGTTGACGTTGGTTTAATAATAACGACATCTTACGGTTACTAGCAGAAGCTGGATTGTGAATGGTATCACTCATTCTAAGACGCCACTGTCTTCCTTACATACCTCTATACTCCATGCTTACAGCTAACTATTTATTTATTTATTTATTTATTTAATCTTTATTATACACCTTATAA
This sequence comes from Parnassius apollo, assembly GCA_907164705.1. Lineage (NCBI taxonomy): Eukaryota > Metazoa > Arthropoda > Insecta > Lepidoptera > Papilionidae > Parnassius > Parnassius apollo. The sequence continues at coordinate 7,782,492 of CAJQZP010001449.1, read as the reverse complement.
CATCGATCACTAATAAAGAACATTAGTGATCGATGTCTTATAATAAGGAATATAAAAGCCGTACTGTATTTGTTATTAGTCAACTCTGCATGGTTTGAGAAAATTTGGCAAGTGTAGGTAAGCAATACACATAATAAAATATTAAATTAAATAAATAAGTACCTAGTAAAGATATAAGGTACAATAAAATTCGTAATAAATAGAATAGGCTTAGTAAAATAAAAATATACATACTAAATTTTTACTATATAATGAAAAATACGTAATATTAAATAAACGCAATTTATTTAATAATGCGCAAAATTAAATAAGTATTTAAATGCAAAATGTCTAAATAAATAAAATAATATAAAATAAAAAATAACACGAGATACATATTAAAATGCATATATACAAAATATCACTTATAAAGCGAAAGAGAGTCAAGAACAAAAGTCCGATAAATCAGGTGAAATTATTCATATAATAGAATTCCAACTAGTCTTAGAGAATTCTTGTTATCCGTGTGCTTTCCTTACTAACGGGCAGGGCGTTCCAGAACAGTAAAAGTGTAATTAAAGAATATATATATATATATATATATATATATATATATATATATATATATATATATATATATATATATATATATATCTGTATATAAGTATATTATGTATCTGAGTTGAGTGTTTTTCCCCATCGAAAAAGTGCCCAACGTTCTTAAAGAATTTTTCACTTCAGTTCGGGAGTCACGCCTTTGACGAATAGAAAGCCATTTAAGCTGAGAATGTATACTGGGAAACATTGTCATATTGTACTTACGTAAGCCGAAAATGAATCTAATGCAATTGAGAAGGCGCTCCAATTTCTACTAGAAGTTATTGAGATACATCTAGGGTAACACGCATCCGCGTAAACAATAATGGCCGAAATCAAAAACAGGATAAGTTAAAGCTTAGTTTTAAAAGATAGAAAGTTTTTAAGACGAGAACGAGAACTTAAGGTGACAGTAACCTTACAGCTTATTTGTAGTTAATGTTTGTTCATAGCTGCACAATTTTAAATAAGCTGATCTAATTAGTGCTAGCGCTTATTTAGATTAATCGAGTTGGCGTACAGCAGCTCAAACTCCCCAGCTTAAGGTCTATATGTAAGCCAAGATTTTTTACGGAGCTACAAAGTGGCAGCAAAGTTCCATTGTAAAATACAAAAGAATGATTATCATTATCAAACTTAACTAAAGAGAACGTCCTGACTATAAGTTATCTTACATTAGGAAGAGTTAACGAAACATCATGTCTGTGCGACCAATCTCTCATGGCATTAAGGGTGTGGTTGGAGTTTATTTATTATCGTTAGGGTAGTTAGCACTTGATTGCACATAGAGCTGAAGATTGTCAGCATACAGATGGTACGAAGAGTTGAGAATTGTAGTGATAGAATTTATAAATAAAGAAAACATTATGGGAGAAAGTATTCCGATATGCGGCACGCCTATTTCAGTGTCAGCTTATGTTGAAAACTCTTGTTTTAAACGGAATGAACACCATTCCAAAGCTGGGATTGAAAATGTAAAATTAGTTAGAAGGATATAATGATGTCGGATTCGACTCTGTTTTAAAGCTTCTGCTCACGTATTCCGTTTCTAATGTAATCAGTGACTTTTATCAGGGCAGTGGTAGGACTGTTAGATTGATAGAGAAAATGTTAAATAAAAACTACCTACAAAGTTAACCTAATTAGTTAGTTAAATAGGTAGGTAATTATAAAATCAACTAAGTACAACGAAACCAACAATTTTTTAGTTATGAGATCAACGTTGAGTGGAGACATGTCACTCTCATTATTTTTTATAGATCCTAACTTTTGTCAGTAAAAGCTAATTGATAGAAAGTCAATTTGGCTATTTGGCCTACTCTCTCAATCGAAGATATTACTACTACTTGGTGTCCAAGATAAAATTAATCTGTTATAATGAATTTATGTATGATAATGACAATTTACGTATTTTTTTTATTATGATAAAACTTTTTTGAGTTGTTTTTCCTCAAACCTCGAAGGTTTTTTACAAATAGTTAGTATTTATATGCGTGTACGTGAACGTACGCCCATAGACATCTACATTTATCCTCGATCAAGAATCAAAATGCGGATGCGCTGTCACCTGTGGACTACGATGGAATGCCTCGTATCCAGTAAAAGGGTATCTGGATTTCTAACACACCATACGAAACACAGCACTGTTCAAACGCCGGTATTCTGTGAGAGCATGGTCCTACCCCGGTCGTGTCGACCCATTCGTACTTCAACTACGTGTATAATATAGTTGCAACGTGGCTCTTTCACGAAAAAAAAATATTACACTTTCTATAACAAAATGGCAAGAACGCTGACAGCTTAGCGTTCTTAGATGGCTTCACTTCACTAGTATTAGACTTAAATCTCGACCTACCGGTATCGTACTTATTGTGTAACAGAAAATGTCACCACTATATCTAGTTTGGAATATAAAAAGATAATCCGCATTAGCTTTTAATTAATACTACCTTGAAATCGATAGAGAATGCTCGCTACAAATTAAAAGGGTCCGATTTGAGCTTGATTGTTTACCAAAAATTTTGTGTGGGAATGGAAATCAGAAACTCGGTTGGTATAATAATTATCGTGTCGATTTATAATAGCATAGTTTAACTATATGTTATTAAGGACACAATATTTGAAAGTATAACTATAAAAGTAGCTTAACATTTAAATTAATACTAATTATCATTTTTTCATTGACTATATGACGGCGTATGAGATTCTACCTGAACCGTTTCACGAACCTATAATCGTCGAAGGAGGACACGATAGAGGGAGACTGAAGCAGGAGTTGAGCAGCAAGATATTTCTAAAAGGAACGCATTAGTAATAAAAAAAACTTCGATTATAAAGGAGGCATATGTTTTGCTGTGGACTTTTGATTGGCTGGAGTAAATACATGATTGAGTGAAGGAATGAATTTTTTTATGGAATAAGGGTGACAAACGAATAGACAGTCCACCTGTTTTAAATCTGCTGTAGTCCATAGACATCCACATTTATCCTCGATTAAGAATCAAAACGCAGATGCGTTGTCACCCCTGAGGACTAAGATGGAATGCCTCGTTTCCAGCAAAAAAGCGTCTCCGGTTCTCTACACTCACCATACGAATCACAGCAGTATTAAGCTACTATTTTACGCTGGTATTCTGTGAGGGCGTGGTCCTCACACGGTAATGTAGCTGCAGCGTGGCTCTACCACGTATGATAAATACTAAATAATTTCTTATATTAACGCAAAAACTACACATTAAATGAAACCAATTTTACGGATTTTATCGCGTTTTATTTTTATTTTTTTATTCCCAACTTTTCGTGTGCTTTGTAGCACCCATGGTCAAGGTTGGGGGGTGTTTGACGTTCCGATGTCATAGTTAGCTCGGCTATCTTCAGTTTTCAGTCAAAATATTAATTTTTGGTACGATGTACGCAGAAAAAGCTTAAAAAATACTGACTGTAAGCTCGAATGACTGATATTATTAGCTTGAGTTTCTTCCTAGTATTTTCGGAATGTAGGTATATAATTTTGGAAGTTAAAACTTCTTTAGGCACCTTGTGCACTTTTGGGATGGAAAATGCACTGAACTCGCGTTATCGTCACGCTCAGATACATAAAATTTATAAAAGTAATTCAATATTACTTTCATCATTTTTTTCTTTTTTGATAAAACGTAACGATTTATCAAAAAAAAATGACCCCACACTAGGATTTTCTCCTGTGTCGTGGGGGCAGTTTACAAACACAAATTGCGCAACGACAAACTACCAGACCCGGAACAATTATTTGTAGGCCATACAAATACTTGTTCCGTGCGGGATTCGAACCCGCGGGCCCCAGCGCAGCCACTCATTGCTAAGCCACTGCGCCATGAATCCGCGGAGCATTATTGCTCCGCGTAAGTAATTTTAATGCAATCCACCAAAAATCTAATCCAATCGACTAAATTTGATTAGATTTTTGGTGGATTGCATTAAAATTACATTGATATGTAATTATAAATTTGCTTCTTTTTCATGTAAAACAGCGCAATAAATGAAAATTTTATTACTATGTTAATAATAATAATAATAATACTTCTAAAAAAAATATAAGCATATATTCTTAATAAAATATAAGCATATCTTGACAACCCAGAAATAATCTTTACAAGTTTGTGAAGCTGAGAAGTATGGACTATGGAGTGTAGAAGTAAGGAGTACAGACTGTGTATTAAAAAGTGTCCATAGAAAACCGTTAAATAAGGGTGGCACCACTATAACTACGAGCTAAATTTTAAAGAACGTGCCGAAAAATAGTAGGATAGACGACTTTTTCGAGGTTATATTAACTAAATAAATGTATTTTAGATTTTAGAGCTATTGATACTTTACTATATTGAGCACTTATACCGGCGACAACTGCTAAGTTCATTTCATTCCAGTAGCTACTCCAGCGCTGTTCTGCAGAGTTTTTGAACTGTTATTTACTGCTTACAGATGGCCACTTTTCAACTATTCTACTATGAGAGTTGGTACTCCTTACTTCTACACTCCATACTGAGAAGTTCACTCCTGACGTTAATAGTCATCAACTTGGACTATGGTAAACTAATAAATAAAAAATCTACCATCGAATTTGAAAAGTCTTGCTATATGCGGTTTTATTATTTTATTCTACTTAAGGACGCGTTTGCAAATCAACCAAAATTAGGGTGTTTTTCGGTAGATTTTGTGACAAAACTAAACCAAATCAAATATAAGTAAAAACTACCATGTATAGATTGGTTCTTCATCTGCAAATGTCTGTAACTCTTTTGTTGAAAATAGTAGTTTTTTATATTGTAAAAACGAACTTTCGTTGCCATTTTCTACAAAATTAACGATACCGGCTTGTGTTTCGGTAGATGTTTTGGTCTATTATCAACATATTTAAAAATTTAAAAAATACTATAAGATGACAGACATATTCAATTAAAAAACCCTGGGTTTATTTTTTAACAAAATGTCACAAATAGTCGTAAAAAAAATAAAAACTGATGCACATTTTTTCACATATTTTGGTAATATGGATGAATCATAATGTATTGCAATAAGGGCTATTTTATTGTTGGTGCCTGCTTTGATTTATTGTACAAAGATTTCGATGAAACCACAGTCCGCGCTCGGCCGCCGTCGTGAGTGGACACTGTATCGCCTGTTTGCAGCGGCTCATTCTGAAAAGATCGCTGTACATACACAAAATATTAGAAAAAAACAAATTGGAAACATAAGTACTTGACAAGTGATAAAATTATTATTTTTATACTCACAGTTTTTATTTAGCTAAAAATAAGTAGGATATATAAACTTACCTACTACTGCAACTCGTGGACGAGCGGAACTAGGTGTGCCGAGTTTGGGCTCGTTTTGTTGGTTATGATGAGACCTTACCTCTGGACTTGATGGCATGACCTGAAGGTGTACTTTCGTGACCGCTATTTGAACTTCTTGCAGAGTAAAACTAGGGGTGACGAATTTGGGCTCCGTTTTGTTAGTTATGACGAGTCTATACCTCTGGACTTGATGGAGTGACCTGAAGGTCTAAATCGGTGATTGCAACTGGAACTCCTAGACTGGTAGAACTAGGTGTGCCGAGTTTGGGTTCGTTTTGTTAGTTACGATGAGACCTTACCACCGGACTTGATAGAGTGACCTGAAGGGGTAATTCAGTAACTACTGCTGGAATTTCTGAACGAGTAGAACTAGGTGTGCCGAATTTGGGCTTCGTTTTGTTAGTTATGACGAGTCCATACCTCCGGACTTGATGGAGTGACCTGAAGGTGTAGTTCAGTGATTACAAGTGGAACTCCTAGACTTGTAGAACTAGGTGTGCCGAGTTTGGGTTCGTTTTGTTAGTTACGATGAGACCTTACCACCGGACTTGATTGAGTGACCTGAAGGTGTAATCAGGTGGTTACAAATGGAATTCCTAGACTAGTAGAACTAGGTGTGACGAGTTTGGGTTCGTTTTGTTAGTTACGATGAGACCTTACCACCGGACTTGATAGAGTGACCTGAAGGGGTAATTCAGTAACTACTGCTGGAATTTCTGAACGAGTAGAACTAGGTGTGCCGAATTTGGGCTTCGTTTTGTTAGTTATGACGAGTCCATACCTCCGGACTTGATGGAGTGACCTGAAGGTGTAGTTCAGTGATTACAAGTGGAACTCCTAGACTTGTAGAACTAGGTATGCCGAGTTTGGGTTCGTTTTGTTAGTTACGATGAGACCTTACCACCGGACTTGATTGAGTGACCTGAAGGGGTAATTCAGTAACTACTTCTGGAATTTCTGTACGAGTAGAACTAGGTGTGCCGAATTTGGGCTTCGTTTTGTTAGTTATGACGAGTCCATACCTCCGGACTTGATGGAGTGACCTGAAGGTGTAGTTCAGTGATTACAAGTGGAACTCCTAGACTTGTAGAACTAGGTGTGCCGAGTTTGGGTTCGTTTTGTTAGTTACGATGAGACCTTACCACCGGACTTGATTGAGTGACCTGAAGGTGTAATCAGGTGGTTACAAATGGAATTCCTAGACTAGTAGAACTAGGTGTGACGAGTTTGGGTTCGTTTTGTTAGTTACGATGAGACCTTACCACCGGACTTGATAGAGTGACCTGAAGGGGTAATTCAGTAACTACTGCTGGAATTTCTGAACGAGTAGAACTAGGTGTGCCGAATTTGGGCTTCGTTTTGTTAGTTATGACGAGTCCATACCTCCGGACTTGATGGAGTGACCTGAAGGTGTAGTTCAGTGATTACAAGTGGAACTCCTAGACTTGTAGAACTAGGTATGCCGAGTTTGGGTTCGTTTTGTTAGTTACGATAAGACCTTACCACCGGACTTGATTGAGTGACCTGAAGGGGTAATTCAGTAACTACTGCTGGAATTTCTGAACGAGTAGAACTAGGTGTGCCGAATTTGGGCTTCGTTTTGTTAGTTATGACGAGTCCATACCTCCGGACTTGATGGAGTGACCTGAAGGTGTAGTTCAGTGATTACAAGTGGAACTCCTAGACTTGTAGAACTAGGTGTGCCGAGTTTGGGTTCGTTTTGTTAGTTACGATGAGACCTTACCACCGGACTTGATAGAGTGACCTGAAGGGGTAATTCAGTAACTACTGCTGGAATTTCTGAACGAGTAGAACTAGGTGTGCCGAATTTGGGCTTCGTTTTGTTAGTTATGACGAGTCCATACCTCCGGACTTGATGGAGTGACCTGAAGGTGTAGTTCAGTGATTACAAGTGGAACTCCTAGACTTGTAGAACTAGGTGTGCCGAGTTTGGGTTCGTTTTGTTAGTTACGATGAGACCTTACCACCGGACTTGATTGAGTGACCTGAAGGTGTAATCAGGTGGTTACAAATGGAATTCCTAGACTAGTAGAACTAGGTGTGACGAGTTTGGGTTCGTTTTGTTAGTTACGATGAGACCTTACCACCGGACTTGATAGAGTGACCTGAAGGGGTAATTCAGTAACTACTGCTGGAATTTCTGAACGAGTAGAACTAGGTGTGCCGAATTTGGGCTTCGTTTTGTTAGTTATGACGAGTCCATACCTCCGGACTTGATGGAGTGACCTGAAGGTGTAGTTCAGTGATTACAAGTGGAACTCCTAGACTTGTAGAACTAGGTATGCCGAGTTTGGGTTCGTTTTGTTAGTTACGATGAGACCTTACCACCGGACTTGATTGAGTGACCTGAAGGTGTAATCAGGTGGTTACAAATGGAATTCCTAGACTAGTAGAACTAGGTGTGACGAGTTTGGTTTCGTTTTGTTAGTTACGATAAGACCTTACCACCGGACTTGATGGAGTGAAATTCGGCACACCTAGTTCTACTGGTTCAGAAATTCCAGCAGTAGTTACTGAATTACCCCTTCAGGTCACTCCATCAAGTCTGGTGGTAAGGTCTCATCATAACTAACAAAACGAACCCAAACTCGGCACACCTAGTCCTACAAGTCTAGAAGTTCCACTTGTAATCACCGAACTATACCTTCAGGTCACTCCATCATGTCCGGTGGTAAGGTCTCATCATAACCTACAAAACGAACCCAAACTCGGCACACCTAGTTCCACCAGTCTAGGAGTTCCAGTTGCAATCACCGATTTACACCTTCAGGTCACTCCATCAAGTCCGGAGGTATGGACTCGTCATAACTAACAAAACGGAGCCCAAATTCGGCACATCTAGTTCTACTCGTTCAGAAATTCCAGCAGTAGTTACTGAATTACCCCTTCAGGTCACTCCATCAAGTCTGGTGGTAAGGTCTCATCATAACTAACAAAACGAACCCAAACTCGGCACACCTAGTTCTACTAGTCTAGGAGTTCCACTTGTAATCACCGAATTACACCTTCAGGTCACTCCATCAAGTCCGGTGGTAAGGTCTCATCATAACCAACAAAACGAACCCAAACTCGGCACACCTAGTTCCACTAGTCTAGGAGTTCCTATTGTTGTAATCACCAAATTACACCTTCAGGTCACTCCATCAAGTCCGCAGGTAGGTAAGGTCTTATTATAACTGACAAAACCAGTTCAAAGTCCAGAGCTAACATCTCACTACCAGTAGAGGGCTTCCAGTGCCAAGCAGTCTTTGGAGCAGGTATTCATATTTCGTATCGAAGTATATTTCTGAGGTAGGTATAAGAAATGAAAAACAAATTCAATCTTTCAAATTATCAAAATAATTTCATTTGACTACGATTCCCACAGCCAACCGTGCGTACACTAGTGTGTGTGTGACTTTTGTCAATGTAGTAGTGCGATTCTATACCTATCCATTTTGTAAACGCGTCCTTAACCAAGGCGTTCGAATCGCCGCGCCGTCAAAACAAACCACTGAGTCCTATTGTTCATTTAATAATGGTATTGTGAAGGTCGAAAACGCTCAGCGGGTCCCCTCACCGCAGCTACCTGCTTCCCTAAACCTAGAATTTGTGTCGGGCGCAATGGTTCCGTACTCTTTTTTCGTTCACAACAAAACTCAAGTTTTAACTGACTTCAAAAAGGTTAAGGATATCATTTCAGGGTCAGTTAGTCACATACTGACCGGCCCGATTCTAGAGGCGTGTATAGGACTTAAATGTTAACTTAACCAAAGGTTACGAACCCTATTGCTCACTTTTATAATTTGTGTATAACTTTTTGATCTTATAATATGCGACTCATAGATAAAATGCAGACGTGTCCAACATTTACAGTACAGCATAATTAATGTGACGAAAATGTTCATACATTATATTATATTTATTTTATTTCACGATGAAGGTCTCGTCTTAATTGTAGTACTGTAGTAGTGACGTGTACCGCCAGGCGCGTATGTGTGTGTAACTGCGATTCGTTCAACTCGCGATCGTGACTGAGCGCTCCCGAGGCACATGAGTAAAGAACCTTACTCCTTACTCTGTGCCCGGGGCCTACGCACACTAACACCACGTGTATGTTCACGGCTTACAACAACCAAAGTCAAACCTTTATCGTGAAACGTAATAGTAAGTGGATGCTGTGGCTCATAGAGACATCAACATTTATCTTCTCAATCAAAATGCAATTGCGTTGTCACCCCTGAGGACTAAGATGGAATGTCTCGTTTCCAGTAAAAAAGGTTGCAGCTATATTATGGTTGTAGCATGAAAATTTGGGATGTGCAAGCGGCATTTAGAAAGGGAATGGGGTGTACAGATCAAGCTTTTTCCTGCGCATGATCGCGGAGAATATTTTGGCCTAAAACCAGAAAGCTTTTTGTGCGATAATGGACTTGGAAAAGGCTTATGACAGAGTGGACAGGACTGTGTTATGGCAAACAATGAACTCATATTAGTTGAGTGCTGGTTTAATACTGCCTGTATCTTTATAGGGACTCTGGTTTAATAGAGGCATTAAGGTCTCTTTATAGGGACTCTAGTGGTCTACTAAACAAGACTCAACGGGGTCTACTCTGACTGATTTTCCAAAAAGGTGTCAGACAGAGCTGTGTAGCTCCCCCTTGACTGTTCAACCTATTTATGGACAGGTGTTTGCAAACTTTGAAAGATGAAGAATGTGGGTTAAGAATGGGCGAGTTAGCCGTCAAATGCCTTTTGTACGCCGATGATCAAGTCATATTTGCGTCGTCGGCGGCAGAGTTGCAAATGATGAACTGGGCATTAAAAGAAAGGGGAATGAAAGTGAACGCAAGTAAGACGAAAGTGATGGTTTTTTTGAAAGAGAAGAAAGCAAAACGGTATGTGAAATAAGAGTAGAAGGAGAGTTAATTGAGCAAGTAGATGAGTTCGTGTATTTGAGATGTGTATTTAGCAGGAATGATAGATATGATAAGGATATAGAACGACGAGTAAATGCAGGGAAGAGAGTGAATGGGGCACTACACTCTATTATGAAGAAACAGAATGTGTCAAAAAAGACACGTATGGAAATTCATAATTCTGTTTTAGTCCCTACTTTAATTTATGGTAGAGAAAGTTGGTTGTGGCAGAAGAAGCACGAAAGTAAAATAAATGCTGTAGAAATGCGGTCTTTAAGGGGTATGCTAGGGTTGAATCTGAATGACAGGGTGAGAAATTGCGTGATATGATATAAATGTGGTGTGCAAGATGATGTTGTGACCAGGATTAAGAAAGGAATGCTTCGGTAGTTTGGTCATGTAGAAAGAATGAAAGAGGAAAGAGTGATAAAGCAATATGTCACTCTTTCCTCCTTCATAAATTCATTAATATGGCAGATGTGAACGGCAGAGTCGGGAAGGGACGCCCTAGAAAAAAGTTTATCGACCAAATTGGCGATATTTTAAAAATGGGCCACATTAGAAGTACCCTTAACCGACGAGCATGTATGCGTAGATATATGGATGTAAAGGAGGCGAGAGAGGTATGTCAGGATCGTGCCAAATGGAAGTCCGTAGTCTCTGCCTACCCCTCTGGGTGATAGGCGTGAGTGTTTATGTATGTTATGCATGAATGGGTCGGCTCGAGCGGAGCAGAACCACGTTCTCATAGAATACCAGATTGATATAGCAGCTCAGTCCAGCTGTGTTTCGTGTGGTGAGTGTAGGGAACCGGACTCTTTTTATTGGAAGCGAAGCATTCCATCTTAGTCCTCAGGGGTGACAACGCATCTGCATTTTGATTCTTAATCAAGGATAAATGTAGATGTCATGTTATGACTGTGTTTCGTTTATCACCCATATTCTTAAAAATGATTTTTTTTTTTTTTTTTTTTTTTTTTTTTTTTTGCATGGTTTATGCCCATAAAACGTTGAATAATTCGCTATTATATTGTCTTTTAAAACAAAATGTTTTGTAATTTATTTTGAGGGACCCTGAATTAAAAAGTTTTCTTTTTTATATTAAAGAACGTGCCGTCGCGGCTACAGACCGACTTAAAAAAGGGGCAAAGCCGCCCAGACACTTCACGGAATCTATGGCTACAGTTCTTTTTTCAAATAAAATATTTAAAATTATTACATTGTATATTTGTACACATGTTTTTTTTTAAATAAAATTGAAGTGGCAAAAGAACTAACAGTTCACCTGATGGTAAATAGTTAGTGGAGCGCACGGACACCTGCAATCATTAAACAGAGAAGGTTGCAGATGCGTTTTCAAGATTAAAATGGAATACCTCACAGCTTATAATTAAACTGGCTTTCTATATCTACCCTTTGGACAAAAGGACAGCAGAGCATTCTACTACTTATGTAAATACATACATAAGTAGTAGAAGAGCATTCTACTACTTATGCATATACATACATAAGTAGTAGAATGCTCTACTACTTATGTATTTATATTATTACTGATGTAGAGTGTATACATCCGTAATAATAATAATAAGTTTATTTTTAAACCAATAAAATTTTAAACTAAATGGTGACCGGAGACCTCTTTTAAGCTAAAGAGCCTGTGTCAGGGGGGCACTGCACTTCCTTAAATTTACCTACAATTATTATGCTTACAGTTTTAAAGCAATTCAACAATAAAATTAAAACTTTAGGCTATGATATAGGGATATTTCAAATATTTACAATGCATTCATACAAAAAGATTTAAGTAATGTCAGTGTGTGAATGCAGTCTTTTCGCGCTTTGACCAGTGGCTCTCAACCGGTGATCCGCGAACCACAGGTGGTCCCTAAAGGTACCTGAAGGGGTCCGCGAAGGCATCATACAATTTTCTCACATATAGAAAAGATTAAAACATTTCTGGAGAAGATAGTCAGTATAAAGATACTGTCGGTACGGTTTCTATATTATATTAAAGTTGTTGTTTATTATATTAAAGTTGGTGGTCCGTGGCAAAAAATAAACGATCATCTGGCCACGGACCACCAACGCGATGATCATTACCTACTAAAAAGTTTGAGAACCACTGCTCGCCCGGAACCGACCGAAGACTAAAGACCGAAACATAGCAGTGCACACACTGCTACTTAGCGGCTGAAATAGGTAAAAGTACCTGCTTAGATGGACTCCTAGTCGAAAAACATTTTTTCTTATTTTTCATACATGCCGGTTTCCTCACGTTCTTTTCCTTCACCGCCGGACACGTGGTAAATCAGCACTTAAAATTACAATTAACAATTTCATTGGTGCCCGCGGGGTCGACGCCGGGATAAAATACCGAACCCGGGTTAAATAATGTAATTATGTGTATGCATTGCGTAAGTGACACCTCATCTGAAGGACATAATTAAGTATTGTTATGGTTATGTTCCTTCTTATTCTCTTTATAAACCCATAAAAGTACATACACTGCTGAAAATGGACCTCTTTCTTGCTCAAATCATTTGCGATAATATGCTTGCAGCACGAATGTGTCGGCTCGACTGAGGCACGACCACGCTTCCATAGAATGCCAGCGTAAAAGAGCAATTTAATGCCACTTTGTTTGTTGTGGTGAGTATAAAAAATCGGATATATTTTATACTTGAAACAAGATATTCCATCTTAGCCTTCAGGGGTGACAACGCACCTGCTCTTTGACACTTAATCGAGAATAGATGTAGATGTCTATTGTCGACATCATCCACTTACCATCAGGTGGGCTGCGTGTTTGTTATTCTATAAAAAAGCCTAGCAGGTAGATTAGCGATCTCTGTAAGTAGGTACTAGATATATCACACCCTTAACGCTGACGTCCGTCACCGCTCCGATTTCTTTTACGTTTGCTATTTGTTATACCCCTGCCTATGAGCGCTGTAAATCATTATGGAGTTTCCCGTCGTATGAAGCGACTATTCGCCTTTTGCGATTTCTACGGGGCGCAATGGGGTTATTGATTCTCTTCCAGCATCACCACTACTACCACAAGTGTTTATGTTTAATTTGTCGCAACATACGACTCTACGAAACTATTCATTCTCTTTTTTAATCTTGAAATTTGTATATTTAAAAATATTATTGGAAATACAGTCCATTGTTAAAAATTGATAGGGGCGTACTCCAATGGTTTGGGCACGTTGAGCGAATGAGTGAAGACCGAATGGTGAAGAAAATATATAGCGCGAAAGTAAATATTAAAAGGTGTCGAGGTAGACCGAGACTAACTTTCGAAGACCATGTGAGCAAATTGCTCGAAGAGGGGAGGGTCAAGAGTACTCGGATACCTAGACGTGCATGTATGAAGAAGTTAATGAACCTGAAAGAAGCGAAAGAGGTATGTAAGGATCGGGACACTTGGCGATCTGTTCTCTCTGGATACCCCGTTAGGGATTGTGCGTGAAGATAAAAAAAACAGTCCATTGTTGCACACAACCTGAATTTTATTTTACTCTGTATATTTTGATCAATCGCTAACTTCGATCAACAATTTGTTGTTCGAAGATCGAGTACACATGCTTATATTTGAAAGTTATAGTTATTATATATTATATACAGGGTCAACAATATATATTAATATAATAATAAGCTAGGAGGGATGCTTTCCTTATCATGCGAGTAACAACGCACATCAAGTACCTAGTGGCCGTCTTTATTTGTTGTCAATCAGCTGTTTCTTTTTTTTTTGTCATACTGGACTATAGGCCTAGGCACATTTGCCACTCGTAATCCAATGTTATTTACGTATTTTTTTATTTCTTGGGAGTGATTTCAACTTTAATCATTACCCTAGACTTAATGCAGACTTAATGTAAAGATTAACCTATTTATCTAAATTCTAAAAAAGGTGCGTTGTTAATTTATAAAATATACAGGTTATTACTGACCCTAAGTAGAATTAAATAATAAATTACAAACCTTAAAGCTAAAAGTGGTTTGCATCTAATATCACGCAGCTCCACTATGTCGTTCACAAACAGAAACAGCAAAAACCAATTAGAAAAAGTAAATTTCAGAAGCAAATCACTGCACAAATTTACTCGTTCATCACACATCAATAATTTCGTTGAATGAAAGCAAGAGTGCTATAAAACTATACAAATAGTTGCTAAACATTACTGAAATATCCTTCAAATACACACTTGTAACACAATAAACCCGATTTGTGACAAAAAAACCATCAAACGCACAGACCACCCTGTGCGCTAGACAGCTGACTGACGGAAAAAATGTGCGCGCTAACATCGCGCATGCGTTCCTCTTTGGGTGCTCTATCGCGAGCACACGCGTTGCGAAATTACAATGGGGTGAATTTTAGAACGAATGGCATCGGAATGTATTTGATAGAAAACGACGGCGTTTAATTTCATTACAGGGTTTCCATTATTCCAACATATTGATCCTTATTTTGGATTATAGCCCAATAGCGATAAATTTGATATAACATTAATCGTGGTGGAGCCATGCTGCAGTTATATTAGTAGTATAGTTGTAGCACGAATAGGTCGGCCGAACCGCGGAAGGACCACGCTCTCACAGAATACCAGCGTGAAATAGTAGCGTAATACTGCTGTGTTTCGTATGGTGAGTGTAGAGAACCGGAGACCCATTTTACTGGAAACGAGGCATTCCATCTCAGTCCTCACGGGTGACAACGCATCTGCATTTTGTTTTGTAATCGAGGATAGATGTAGATGTCTATGGGCCGCAGCAACCACTTACCATCAGGTGGACTGTGTGCTGGTTTGTCACCCTATCCTATAAAAAAAGTGCTTGGCGGTCCAGGCGGTGCGTTTTACCAGAAGTTTTCTTCCTCGCACGACTTCTTTCTGAAATCGGCTACCACCAGCAATTTTTCAGTACCAATACACCTTAGAGACGTTCAAAATAAAAGCCTTCTCCATTTTAAAAGGCATGTACTTGCGATGCCTCTAGTAGTTTTTTACCATCAGGCGAGTCGCATGTTCATTTGCTTTCTCCTCTATATTAAAAAACCTTATATTATTACATTAATATAAATATTATTAATAATAATAATAATGTCCTCCAGATCGAATTTCGGCCACGGCGGCCTGCCTCAACGGAGGCTAGCCATCGGCGCAGGACAGCATTATAGTGCCCAAGTGTATGCGCAAGCACAGGTGCACTCTCTATTCCCTCACTCTCATAATCCGATGGGACGGTAAACCGACACGACCGGAGAGAGATCAGACGCAGGACTAACAGCTTTACGTGCTTTCCGAGGCACGGGGGTAAGACACCACCAACTTCCTGACTCCGCGCAACTACTGAGAATTTCTTGAAGGAAAAACTCAATAATTATTTTTTTTTTGGCCCGACCTGGGATTCGAACCCAGGACCTCATGATCAGCAGTCGCACTACTACAACCACTAGACCAACGAGGCAGTCAAGTGTATGTATATTGCAAAATATTATTATGCAATATACAAACACTACCTCATACTGAGGTAACATCATCATCATCATCATTGACGCCCATCACAGTCTGCTGAATAGAATAGAATGAAATATTTTTTATACATTTTGCAAGAATACTTATAAAAACTGAATTATGCTTTTACCACTGGTTAAGAAAACTGAACGTAGGCCTCCCTCAAAGCACGGTCTTGAGCCACCTGCATCCATCGACTTCCTGCACTTTCACCACGTCATGACTCCATCTAGAGAGGGGAGAGCATACATTTCATTTACAGGTACGAGGCTGATACTCGTATCTTTCTTTCCAAGGATCAATGCGAAACTCCGTACTACACTAGTAGTGCTACTACTAAAAACGAAAAAAAAAACGAAAACAGTCGCTTCTCATTCGTTATTATGTTTTCCTGGTAGATACCCATGTGTACAGTGCTACACATGCAGGCTTATAGTTGTTTTTTTTTATATAAAATAAGGGTGACAAACGAGCACACAGTCTACCTGATGGTAAGTGGATTCTGTGGCCCATAGATATCTATGTTCATTTATCCTCGATTAAGAGTCAAAACTCGGATGCGTTGTCACCCCTGAGGACTAAGATGGAATGCCTCGTTTCCAGTAAAAAAGGGTCTCCGGATCTCAACACTCACCATACGAAACACAGCAGAATAAAGCTGCTATTTTACGCTGGTATTCTGTGAGAGCGTGGTCCTTCCCCGGTCGAGCCGACCCATTCGTTCTACCACCACAATATAACTGCAGCGTGACTCTACCATGTAAAATAATAGTAACAGCGTGGCCTGTTGTCTAAATACATGGCTACTACCAAGTTAACAGGATTCGAAGGCAATATTAGTGCAACACTTTCTAGCCCTAGTTGTGTTGTAATTTTTTTAAATCCTATTCTATTTACGTAACTCAAATTCAATAATTTACAATAAACAATCTTTTAAACGAAACAACGTCTGCAGCAAACATACAGAAATACAGATACCAACGTGAAATTAAATCAACATTTTTACCCTTTATTATAGAGGAAATGTATAATTGTGCATCCGTTAGATATCGTTTGAATGAGCTAAAAGTATGAACGCCTCACTGACTTAATGAGAACGAGTGGGACAGATTAATTACACAGGGTTTAAATATAGGCCACGTGTGGCTCGCTCCAATAAATTTACGTAAAGTCTTATTGAAAGTGATCATAGTGAGAAAATATTATAGTGGCATAATGGCGTTCATATTTATTTATCATAAATTGAATATTTCTTTGCAACTAGAACACTTCGCCTTTGCCTTTGTTTCAATCAAAGTATATGCGGCAGTACAGTTTGGAGTTTTTTTTATATATAGAATATGATGACAAATGAGTACACAGTCCACCTGATGGTAAATAGATGTTGTGTCCCATAGACATCTACATCTATCCTCGATTACGAATCAAAATGCAGATGCGTTGTCACCCCTGAAGTCTAGGGTGGAATTCGTTATTTTTTTTATATAGAAGAGGGGGCAAACGAGGGGGTATTTTTGAGGTGGTTACGAATGTGGTCGCGGGCGTCAAAAGGGTTTCCGGTTCTCTTCACTCACCATACGAAACACAGCAGTATTAAGCTATTTGACGCTGGTATTCTGTGAGAGCGTGGTCCTGCCCCTGTCTAGCCGACCCATTCGTGCTGCACCCATAATATAGCTGCAGTGTGGCACTGATTCAATCACATTGTCTTGCGTGTTCCTTCGTCACCGTATCCACACCTATCCTACATCCTATTGTTAAGTTTTCAAATAATGTTGAAAAATGAGATTTTTTTGTACAATAAGGTTGACAAACGAGCACACGAGCACCTGATGGTAAGTAGATGCTGTAGCCCATAGACATCTACATTTATCCTCGATTACGAATCGAAATGCCGTTGCGAATGCGTTGTCACCCCTGAGGGCTAAGATGTAATGCCTCGCAAGTTGGAATGCCTCGTTTCTAATGAGGTCTTCGGTTCCCTATTCTCACCATACGCCCACCACAACTTCATCTTCACAGCAATTTTAAGCTGCTATTTTACTGCAAACAACTGCAACTGCCAATGGATTACGCTCATGACACTTTCCAAAATGTGTGCCCACTTAATGATTAAAGCTTATTGCCCTAGTTGTGATTCCCCTATCTGATTTGTTATTTGGGTCCATTGATGACATTCAGCATTTATTAATGCAATAAGTTGAGATCGAGATAGAAAGAGAATTATTGATGCAAAGTTTCAAGATGAATATGTACGATTTAGGCAAATGTACTTGCAGAACCACTGTGGGATGTTGCAACATTTTTAGTTTATATGGTTATGAAACACCAATAATTCTAGTTCTCGTAGATTTTTTCAACAGTGTGTCAATAAGATTAGGATATGATATGACATATCCGTTTGGGATAAAAGCCCCTAAATAAATAAAGAGAAAAAAAAAGATTATATTACCAGTGATCATTTCTTCACTTTATTATGTGGCAACTGTGTTTTATGAATGAATAATGTATTTGACAGTTATTTTCATAAACTTTACGAGTAAAACAAGTATCAAGTAAGCATCAGGGTAGAAATTTAATCCTCTAAGTTTTATGCAGATAGTACTCGTAAGCCTCTAATAAAATCCGGTTAACAGTTACGGAGTTAGGTAGGCATTATACGAGTATAGTATACACCCACTATAAACTATTATATAATAATTATATGATATGTATGATATAAAAGATACGGTCACTGTACTTTATATAAATAACAACCACACACTGACAGTAATATGTGATGATATTTGAAAAAAAAATTCTTTTGTAGGATAGGGTGACAAACGAGCACACAGTCCACCTGATGGTGGAGTGGTTGCTGTGGCCTATAGACATCTACATCTATCCTCGATTACGAATCAAAATGCAGATGCGTTGTCACCCGTGAGGACTAAGACGGAATGCCTCGTTTCCAGTAAAAAGGGTCTCCGGTTCTCTACACTCACCATACGAAACACAGCAGCATTAAGCTACTATTTTACGCTGGTATTCTGCGAGAGCGCAGTCCTTCTCCGGTCGAGCCGACCCATTCGTGCTACAACTATACTACTAATATGGTTGCAGCATGGCTCCACCACGTATAAAAATAAATAATTTTAGAGCAGATAGCTAGGTACTGCCATCTGCTTGGGATCCCATAACTACTTAAAAATATCCCCAAATCCAAGCACATGCATACCATGTGCAAGACATCAAGATGCTATAAACTCGTTCTGAGTGGATCGGGATAAAAGTTGAAGGTGATTTGGAACAACAGCGGGACTAGCCAAGATAACATTCTACGATCATGAACGCTAATAGAAAAATAAATGAGAATTAAATCAACGTGAATGTCACGTGACAGCGTTCAGATGTGTCATTACTCATTACCAATCATTTTATAGTTTTCTACTAGTGTTATCAGTAGGAAGCAACTTAGCTAACCCTTAGAACATCAAACACACTTTTACACCCATGATTACGAAGGTAGTAATGTGTACTACCTTCGTAATCATGGGTGTAAATTAGGTTTTTTTACCGTACTATTAAAGCCTATTAAAGTCCACTGCTGTACGTAGGTCTTCCCCATAGATTATCTCATAGAGGGGAGATTTGCCATAGTTGCCATAGTTGCCACGCTTGACAAGTAGGTTGGCAGCGGATTTTTTATCGCTATTATGAAGACGCTACTGCTCATCTGATTTGTTTCCCCCTCTCGACGCTTACGAAACCATGGGAAACTTTAAAATGAGTTTTTTTATTGTGTAGAAAAGATACAGCTATATATAATTAGGGAAGACCTGTGCACAGCATTGCATTGGAACGTTAATGGGACGTAACTTTGTTTAATTTACTGCTAATAAAGGTTCACTGATTTCTGTGAGAACAATAAGGTTGGTTGTATGCACGTTTTTATGTTTCAAATAATACATGTGGAGTTGTATCTGCGTCGTACCGGTGACCGAAGTGTAGCCCCTCCCCACACTACATGGATGCGAGTGCCGCATAACCGTGTTTTAAGGCAGTCCTTGTAGGCAATCTATATTCAACAGTGAACTTGTATGTAGCTGTAATGGTGATGATGATGGTACAGTTAGAAGGCACACCGCTTTAGTACGAATAAGTCAGCATTTACATGTTCACTCGACGTCATGGTGCCGTAAGTCATGACATCATTTGTAAATTAACTAGAAACGTGATCGAATAACGTGTGAATTGAACTTATGGGGAAAACGTGAAATTGATGCCTTCAACAATAGACGCTGTTCGCTGTGCTGACAGCCGCCAACATATCCGGCGGCACGA
Organism: Parnassius apollo; assembly: GCA_907164705.1. Taxonomy (NCBI): domain Eukaryota; kingdom Metazoa; phylum Arthropoda; class Insecta; order Lepidoptera; family Papilionidae; genus Parnassius; species Parnassius apollo. Next base: position 7,762,314 of record CAJQZP010001449.1, on the reverse strand, counting down.
CGTTGCATCGAATGGGCCGGCACCTGCAGCCATGTCAGAAATAGTTGAACATTGCCGTATAATGTTTTATAAAAGTTTCCGTGTATAGAACGTTATTGAGAGGATATTTGCTATAGTAGGTAACAACCAACACTGTCTTTGGCCATACCGGGGCACTTGGGCACACAAGAATTGGGGACCCTATATTTTTACTATAGTTAATTGGTAAAAATCAAATAATATGTCATTAATGAGGACATCCACGACTTTTCTGCCACCAGGGCGGCGCCACTTTACAATGAGCTAAAATATTTGACAGACTTCATAGCGGGGACGATAATTTTTTAGGAAAATATAAACTTTAATGTTTCTTTCCTAAACTTTCTTTCAAAAAAACATCAATACGTGTATTCTTTTTATTTATACATTAAAATTTAGGCTTCACTTGTCTAAAAGTAAGGATCGTATCAATTATTTGCTATGTACAATCTAATATTTGTGGTTGATAATTACCATATTAAAAAAAATCATTTGCCGTTAATTATTTCGAAGTGTTATTTTTATTAAAGTCAAGGATATTTTTGTCTCATAGATAATAAATACATAGATTGCCGGAAATTAAAAAAAAATCCAGGCTATAAGTCAGGCGACTGTACAACCCGACAAAAACGTTTAGATGGCGGTGAAATGCGCAACTACATATTTTCTCCCTAGGAAATCTGTCAATGCCACTTTATCTTGCTAACTCGGTAATGTGTAAATGTGTAGCCTGTCACTACTCAGGGTTGCCAGAAAGTCACTAACAACGCTCCCATTTACTCCATAAATTTTTTCTCGGATTAAATTTTCCTGAAATAAACAAATGATTGTATAGCGTAAGCGAATAAGGTCACGGGGGGCCCCGCGACGATAGGGGCGGGGGCACGGGTCCCGTATGGTAAAGATGGTAATGGTAACAACGCTTGGCAAGCAGTTTATATTTTTAGTAGCTTAAACGTGGTAGAGTCACGCTGCAGCTTTATTATGGCTGTAGCGTGAATAGGTCGGCTCGACCGGGGTAGGACCACGCTCTCACAGAATACCAGCGTAAAATGCTGCTGTTTCGTATGGTGAGTGTAGAGAACTGGAGACCCTTTTAACTGGAAACGACGCATTCCATCTTAGTCTTTAGGAGTGACAACCCATCCGCATTTAGATGTCTATGGGCCATACTTACCATCAGGTGGACTGAGTGGGTTTGTCACCTTATTCTTTAAAAAAGTGAAGACCTAACTTGTTTCCCTCTGGAAAAAAAATGGGTTGACCTGTTACAAGTAAACGGAATAGAAGCCTGTGGCATTGATATTTTTCAATCTTTTTTTATTTTAAATTAACGTACTCGTATAATGAAAGTGATCTGTCTATAAATACTACTAATTTGAAATAAACGTTCGGTACAAAAAAAAATAAAAACAAAATTTTTAACTAAATAAATTAATTAATTGAAAACTATTGAAATAAAAAAATACGTAACCAATTAGTAGTATTTATTGATAGCTCAATTTTATAATATGTTAATTAAAAATAAACAAAATGTAAAATATCAGTGCTAAGCTTCTACTCCGTTCACCTGTTGTTCGGGAGTACACGGGAATTTTAAAATAATGCAACTTGAATGTGGTCTTGGACGATTGTATTGATCTTACAACAGTTGAGAGGGTAATGAATATATTGCAAAGACAAAGACCCTGTTTAAAATTAACGTTAAGTACGGACGTAATTACTACAAGTACGTTGTTTAACTCTTTGCTCAGAAAGAATGCGCAGGCGCTCTAACACCTGTTACAGCCTATTTTCTCCAGACGGTAAAAAAGTCACCAATTTTTTACCGTCTGGGACTTAATGTTTTAAAGAACTATATTTTTAACTCTGGTAAATTTGCTATTTTCTCCAGACGGTAAAAAAGTCACCAATTTTTTACCGTCTGGGAAATCACCAATTTTAAATGTTTTAAAAAAAGTGTTGAGTTTCTTCTGGTTCTTCTCAGGAAAGAGGATTTTTTCCGAGCTAGTGGTAAAGCTTAAATAATTTTAAATAAGTGTTTTTGTAATCTATATTGAGTAAAAATGATTCTATTCTATTCATCTCTTGGCTCCTTAACTCTTATCGTCCCGTGGGTGTAGGGACGATAAAGGATAGCAGATATTCTTACAACGTGTCTGCACGGATGATTTTTTTTTTTTTTTGATTGATTTGAGATTACTCAAACAGTGCTTTGTGGCATTCCTTGGGGGAGTCCCATGTTCATCAATGGAATTTTAATAAGATTCAGGGGGGACGACCGGGTGGACCGTGCCCAATCCAGAATTGTGTGGTGCGCACCCTAGTACGTTGACATTATCATCATCATCTATAATGATCCCTTCACAAGTCCACTGCTGAACATAGGCCTCCCCCAAAGAATGCCACAAAGCACTGTCCTGAGCAATCTGCATCCATCAACTTCCTGCATGTCTTACCAGGTCGTCACTCCATCTAGTGGGAGGTCGCTTTACACTTCACTTTTTTCACCATCGGTTGTCGGTTCTTCGAGCTATATAGCCAGCTCATAGCCACTTCAGCTTAGTAACCCGTTGTGCTATGTCAATCATTCTGGTTCTACTGCGGATATCCTCATTTCTAAGTTTATGTTGGTTTACCACCTCAAAATTAGTTTCGTAAAACTATATATTTCATTTTATTTAAGTAAAGAAATATTCTAAAAATCGATGCTCGAACTATTGGATCAACTGGGCTCAACACTCTAAATTAAAATTACTTTTATTGCGTACGTTAGAGCCTCGGCTTCTAAGGACATCGCATCATCACAGACCAGCTCATGGAGCTGTCTATTATGGTATGACTTATGATTACTCTTTTGTAGTTTAGGTACAATAAACGAGTCTAGCTAAAATAACTCTATATATATATATATATATATAGCCTGCCTCAACGGAGGCTAGCCATCGGCGCAGGACAGGTTTTTAGTGCCCAAGTGTATGCGCAAGCACAGGTGCACTCTCTATTCCCTCACTCTCGTAATCCGATGGGACGATAAATCGACACGACCGGGAGAGAGATCAGGCGCAGGACCAACGACTTTACGTACTTTCCGAGGCACGGGGGTGAGACACCGCCAACTTCTTGACTCCGGGCAGCTACTGAGAATTTCTTGACAGAAAAACTCAATAATTGATTTTTAGGCCCGACCCAGGATTCGAACCCAAGACCTCATGATCAGCAGTCGCACTACTACAACCACTAGACCAACGAAGCAACTGACTCTTTTTTCTACTAGAGTCCGTTTAAGTAGGCAACACACTCTTGGATATTTTTGTCGCAAATCAAAAATATTGCAACTATTGTATTACGATTCCAACGATAGGGGATCCAATATATTTTCAGGCTGTGAGGCACCATCTTAGTCCTCATGGATGACAAAATATGCACAGCATTCATTACTTAAGTCGGTGTCAGTTTTTCATGCGCAATTACCATCAATTTGATTGTTCGTTTGTCATTGATATAATAAAAACCCTCATGTCATTGATACAATAAAAATTACATATATAATTTCTAGGTTTTAGAGCCTTGCGGGATATTTAGAGACGATGGCAAGAGACCCGACGGTATGATTTTGGTCCCTTGGGAGAGGTAAAGTTATAGTGTGGGATGCTACTTGCGTTGACACTTTGGCGGCCTCTCATCTCAAGGGTACCTCTTATAGAGCCGGGGCGGCATCAGAGGCAGCCGAATTTAGTAAATGGCGCAAATATGAGTCTGAGAAATGACTACATATTTGTGGCATTTGCCGTAGAGACTATCGGTCCGTGGGATCCACGTGCAGTGAAGTTCCTAAAGGAACTGTATCCACGGCTGGTCTTCGCTGCTGGTGATAAGAGGGCTGGTTCTTTCCTCGCTCAAAGGCTTAGTATAGCTATTCGGCGAAGAAACGCAGCCAGCGTTCTTGGCACTATACTACGGTGAGCTGGACTTTTTGACTATTCAAATTTTAAGTGTTAGTGTTAGTATAGTTCCTTTTTTATATTATGTGTAATTAGTATTAATTGTAAATATTATAATTTTAATTATTATTTTTATTTAATGTTACTTATATAATAATTGCTGTAATTTACTTTAATGTACATATAAATTTCGTGGTTACCGGTGATGGATATATAATTAGTTAAGCTCTTTTTATGTTTAGATTAATTTCTAATAACCCTAATAAATCCTTAACAAGATGTGTCTTTAGAAAGAATCCAGAAACTTTTGAGATTTGTTAAAGCTCTATCAAATTTCAGTTTTGTCTAATTTTCCCTGTACAAATTTTCTTCTTTGTGATTAGCCCATAAAAGTTCACAGCTAATCATGGACCTCATGGAGTTTAATCGTCTCATCCAGTTCCACCACCATCCACTCATGGAGTTCTAACTTTAATCCTCACACTTGGGGGACGGATAACAGAACCAGACGATGTGGTACCTCAGGCGCTTCTTCCCGCAGCCGGTCTGAATATTTAACGCCTGACCGCTATCTATCGAAAACCATAAGATCTTTCATGCGAGAAAAATACTAGCGAGAAGGTCTATGCTTCTCGCTTAATTTACGAAAATATTTCATAATATCATGACTTCGCCATACTGTAAAGAAAGTTTATTGGCGAATAGATGTGTGGCGGCGCTGTCGCCGCGCTGCAAGCGAAACACACCGAAGCCTAAATCACGCTATCAAAATTCCGAATCATAAACAGTATATATAGAACATCTCCGAACAATCACACGAGGCGTTGGCCGTTCCCCGGGCAGAACACCTTGCTCGGCGGGAGATCTCCCCTTTTCCTCACCACGGCCACAGATGCATCTTCATTTACATCTTTTTACATAATTAATGTTTACCTGGGACAAGTAGTCCGACTAGGTAAGTCCAATTTCGACCGAGAGGTCAATCGACGCATTCAACTCAGCTGGGCAGCGTTCGGGAGATTGCGACACATCTTCTCGTCAGGCATATCTCAAAATCTCAAAACTAGATTGGACAACCAGTGCGTATTGCCAGTGATGACGTATGGATCTGAGACGTGGTCCTTCACTGCCGGTCGTATGAGGAAGCTCAAAGTCGCTCAGCGAGCTATGGAGGGGGCTGTGCTCGGAGTTTCTCTGCGTGATAAACTTAGGAACGAGGATAGTAGAACACAGTAGAGAACAGTAGAACCAGAGTAACTGACATAGGCCCATTAGTAAACTGAAGTGGCAGTGGGCCGGCCACATAACTGGGAGAACCGACAATCGATGGGGAAAAAAGGTTCTCGAGTGGCAGCCTCGTAACGGCAGGCGAAGTGTAGGGAGTCCCCCCCTAGATGAAGTGACGACCTGGTTAAGACATGCAGGAAGTCGATGGATGCAGGTGGCCCAAGACAGTGCTTTGTGGTAGGCCTATGTTCAGCAGTGGACTTGTGAAGGGCTGTAATGATGATGATAACATAATTACTTAGTCAGGTCATAAGTTTTTGAGTTTTTGATTTGGTAAATTTTTGATAATTATATAGAAATCATATATGAAATGAAAGGTAATTTAATTTAGAATACAATTTTATTTACATTATCAAAATGCCCTCCCCTACTTTGAATACATGCCCTTAATCAACGCGGCCAATCATCAATCGCAGCACGCACCAACCTCATATCTATTTCTGCCGCTGCTTTAGCGAAAGATGCTCGGAGAGATTCCTAATTCTGATGAGGTTTAGCGCAGACTTTCTCCTCCAAATGTTGCCATATCTTATACTCCAGTGGTCTTAAATCTGGACTAAAAGAGGGCCAGTCTTCATGTCCGATAAAGTAAATTCCACGGGCGGTCAACCAGTTTTGCGTGCTTCGTGCCCTATGAGCTGGTGCAGAGTCCTGTTGGAATATCCAATGTCTGTTTTTGAACATTGTTTGATAAAGAGGTTCCACTAAGCTTGCTACGGTACTTAGGTACACCTCGGACTTGGTTTTTACACCTTTTCACAGAAAAACACCTCAGGTAAGCCTGAATATGAGACTCCAAGACAAACCATGAGTGACGAAGGATAATGTGCTCGTTGAACCCTCGGAATACGCGTGCCAGCACGCGTATTCTTCACTGCTGTGGCCATGTATCTTATAATTTTGTTTATTATAACTTTCTTCGATGTTAAAAATTTATTCATCCGAAAACAAAATTTCGCGGTATTTTTTTCCGGCGTACCAAAGCGCGGGATCTACGTAGACAGACAATAAGTTTTGAGATATGCAAAAAAGTATTCTAGATACTATTAATATTTATTTTACATCTTTTCAAAATATTCTCCATCATGCTCTATACAAATTTCCATTCGCCTAAACCAACTGAAAACACTTTTGCCAGTCCTGATCTGAAAGGTTGGAAATCGCTCCTTCGTAGACAGCCACGGCTTCTTCGGCGATTGAAAAAAACTTGCCTATTATTGTTTCTTTGACTCTTGGAAACAAAAAGAAATCACAAGGAGCTAAGTTAGGACTGTAGGTTGGGTGACTTAGAGTTTCAACACCAGATTCCTCAATAAATGCTTTCGTTCTAAGATGAGTATGTGAAGAGGCGTTACCGTGATGAAGCATGATTCCCCGAAGTCCGGTCTTTGGTCTTCTCTCCTGCACAGCTTGAAAAGCTTTTTAAGTCCAAATTGTGTGCACTTTAAGCCCCCCCGTGCAAGTTTGTCGGCAAACTGTTGTTACATCCCAGGGCGTTTAAACGGTTCACGCAGTCCCCTACTAGCTTCGAGTTCGCTAAGTTTCATACATATTCGTATAAGTAAGTAGAGGTGTATCTACCCATATTCATACTAAGTTTGAATCTAGGGCGTTCCCCGTAAATTCCAAAGCCTTCGTCGAGGCCCATTTTACCATAGTGATACTTATTGATATAAATTATATCTTAATTTCTGCCTCACACTTCCACGATTGAACAAGCGGGCACTCAGCCTGTCACCATCCCTATATTGTTGCCATACCACGCACTCAAAGCAAGCACTTTCCTTCACCGTTCTTATGTATGTTAAACGAGTGGAATAACTTGCCAGCATTTGTTTTCCGTCCGTTTACATTGTGGGTGTTTTCCAAACAAATCAAATAGGCTTTTGATAAGTTAGTAAGTTTTACCATCTTTAATCGCATCACTTACCATCAAGTGGGACAGTACTCAAACACAGATATAATATTAAAAAAAAGTTGGATGCTTAGTTGTATTTCGTTGAACAACCTACTTCGCCTCCACTCCTGCAATACTCGCATGTTTTATTAGTGCATCACCAATAGTTTGACAGCTCAGTGCACATTGAGTTCGAGTTTGAGTCTCGCACGTAACGAATGTCAATACGGCTTACGAATACGGTGTTATTCCTTGTGCGATTTATGTATGTAAACTGTCTCCACGATACAGGAGAAAATCCTCGTTAGAGGTGACGTTTTTCGGAAAGAAAAAAATGATTACGGATTATTTTACTTTGGAAATTAAACGATTGTTCATAATATAGGCTCCATAGTTATATAATAAGCACCTGAATTACCCACATAACAAAAAATAACATCTTAACTTATTCACTGTGTAATGGCGAAACATATCCACTACCCAATATCATCCCGTGAGTTTCGTAAGAGGCGACAGAGAACAAGGAGATGAGCAGCATCATCTTTCAAATAACTTATAATAAAAGACTGCGGGACCAACCCGCCTGCCAATTTATTGCCTATGACGAAATCCCTTCCATGAGGCAATCTATGGGGGAGCCCTATGTTCAACAGTAGACTATTCATATAAGTGAATATGTCAGAAGTAGTGTTGCCCAAAATTGGTCTTGATCTTGCAATCTTGGTCTTGTTCTTGCATTTTAGCAAGACCAAGACTGACCGTGCAAAATTTGAGCAAGAACAAGACTAAGCCTGCGAGACTCTTGCGTCTTGCAGTTAGGACTGAGTGTCGTTTCAGGGAGGTAAGGAGTTCGGGAATATGCTTAGGGACTCTATAAGACACAAAAAAATATAAATAAAATTGGACTTATGTGCATTACGAACAATACCATAAACATACATAGCGAATGAAAATATCCATTAAAAGAAAAACGAGTGTATCCGTAGCTTTGACCATCGGAGCTTTTATGTGCTCGGAATGGACACGAATATATTATGCTGATCTCGAAAAGAATATTATAATGAGATAATGGTAAGGATAGGTAGATATCATAATAATTTATTCTAGTTAGTTTTTGTTATTTATATTTTTGTATTGTATTTTATTTTTTATTTAAAGAAATGGTAAATTTTATAACTCTATTATTCCATTTCATATAAGGTGAGGGTCAATCTCTTTCTAGACAGATAATGTTCTTTAAAATACAGTCAAGTTAATGTAATTAACTTGTTTTTTATATGTTTTAATCATGTTTTAGCACATGTAAGCTTATTAAATGTAAACGTTTATTAAGAAACAGACTGACTCCCGATGGCTCCCGTGGCTGTGGGGCACGGCAGATAGCTAGCTCAGTTGGTTAGAGCAGCGGCACGGATCGCTTAGATCGTGGGTTCAAACCCCACCCGGTGTCATTTGATTTTTAGAATTTCACATTATATATATAAACATTTATTAATTTGGTTGGTCTGTACTATGGCTATGTTAATTCAAGCTCAAAACGTACCTACTCTGTTAAGTTGTTCTAAGATCTAAAGTAACGTTTAATAAATAGCAATAGGTCGAGACTTGCGGGACTTTTGTTGCAAGACCAAGACCAAAACCAAGGCTAAGACAAAGACTAGGAGCGCAATACCAAGACAAAGACCCGGTTTATTGGTGCAAGACCAAGACCAAGAATGGCTAAGTCTCGCCTTGTTCTTGCATTTGGGCAACACTAGTCAGAAGTCAGCGATGTTGTACAGTGAAATTGTAGAATTAAAATATTTGCATTATTTCGCGAAGGCGGGAACAAATAAATTACAATATACAAACAATCATTAAGCGAAGCATTTAAAAGATAATGCCATATTTATATTGAAGGTATTGATGATATTATCGGCTCTGGACCCGAAGTAATGTAAATAAAAAGACGTATCTCTTTCATAAATTCAAAACAAAATGACCTCTTTTTCAATCAACATAAAGTACTTGATTACATAAAAACAGACATTCAATTTCATGCTTCGTTAAAAGCAATATCCAAAGCGAATTTTACGATAGGCATCACTTGCTCATTAATTTCGAGTCATTATTTTTAATTAACTTATGAGAAATTAAGGCTAATAATATGCTTGTCATTGCGTTCGGGGTCGTTTTATATTGCGAAGTAAATAATGGAAACAATAACGCGACTCAGTCATGTCAGTGTCCATATACGTACCAGAAGGCGATCATAAACAATGGTTGTGTACATTTCAATGCAATATCCTACGCTCCTAATATATAATATCCTGAACAACGAGCATCAGTGCATTTTATTAAAGATATAAACTTAACTAAATATATTTATTTTTGAAAAAAGGTTTATAGGCGTTGCTAGGATACGGGTCCATCATTACATCAGCTCCATGGTACCGTTACCGTCATCGAAGTTACTTCAGTATGCGAAATTTAAGCTCAATAGATTGTCAGCAAGTCCTTCAAAAATTTATTAAAAATTTGATTCGGAAAGACATACGAAAAAGCAAATTAATAAAAGGTTTATAGAAAAGTATAAACCACATAAAGGGCAAGTCAAAGCAAAACACAAAATACGGTTAGAATTTTTTTGGTGAGGAAGGTCCTCCGATGCTACAGAAACAGAAACTTTTTCATTCAATAATTAAATATAGATTATTTATTTATAATTACTTATTGAAAATCACTTTTTTTTTAATTTTCCACTGGTTAGGAAAAAAACTTATGTTCTGCGAAGAACCAGCGGGGCTTTTAAAAAAAAAATAACAGCTTACAATCATGTTTGTACAATTAACATAACAAATTCGAAACAGCTTGCGCCAGCGATCATCCTTCGCAGGGGTTATTGTCATCCATAAATTTCATAATATTATAATAACCCTTTTTATGCAAACTTATAGTCCAGTCAAATAAGACTTTGAAGGTTACAAAAATTCCCATAGAGCTAAAAATTGGTATGAATGTTCAGAATACTAATATAAATGAATTGTGAAAAGTCCCCATCAATCCCCCTCGTGCAATGGGTGAAAGATTTCAAAAATAGGTTTTTCGCTTTTTTCATCTAAACAGTGAGTTTTACAGCAAAAATAGTTCAGGCAAAAATTGTAGATCATCCGATTTTCTACAAAAAATGTATCTACACTTTTTTTCATAAGTATTGCCATTTCCGATATCCTAGCAGTTGAAAGAATTGAAAAAAATATTTTATTCGTAATATGCATATTAATGTACTTTTATATACATTTTTGAACCGTTATACTATTTTTGCTGTAAAAATCACAGTTTAGCTGAAAAACACGAAAAACCTATTTTTGCAAACTTTCACCATCAAAAAAATTTTTGCACAAGGGGGATTGATGGGAACTTTTCACAATTCGTTTATAATAGTATTCTGAACATTCATACCAATTTTTAGCTCTATGGGAATTTTTGTAACCTTACTTCTATTTTAAGGACTAATTTGACTAGACTATTAGTTTATTGAAGTTTTTGAACTTTCTGCAGTTCATATTTTGTATATTTTCTGGGTTTTATTGTGAAAGCGTATACGTCGCCGCAAGAATGAATTAGTGACTCGGTGGATTCGAATAACTGGTACTACTATCTTCTGTCTGTTCCTAGTATTTACAGAATGAATATCAATTATTTTTGCAAAACTACGTTTATTTTTGTGTATGTACATTACATTTTCATAAATGTATTGAGAGGCCAGACTTATATTTACAAAATGTTTTGTCTGAGCGACTGTTTAGTTTTTAAATCATAGATTGCTTTAATGGCCCACTTCTGTAAAACAAATATAATTTCAGTGTCAGTCGCGTCTCCCCATAGCAAAACACTATACGATATTATGCTATGGAAATAGCCATTAGTAAATTCATAACTACTCCTATGGCAGTAATCCATTTCTTATTAATTGTTATCAGAAACGAATTACTAAGCTGAAGGGGCTTGCCTCCAAGAACCGATAACCTATGGGGAAAAAATGTTCTCGGGTGGCAGCCTTGTACCGGTAGGCGAAGTGTAGCGCGACCCCCCACTAGATGAAATATGACCTGGTAAGACATGCAAGTCGATGGATGCAGGTGATTCAGGACCGTGCTTTGTGGCATTATTTGGGGAAGGCCTATGTTCAGCAGTGGACTTGTGAAGGGCTGTAATGATGATGATGATGATGATGTCCTCAGAAACGACGGCGTATCTGTGATTCTTTGCTTGAAATTGGCTGCAGGTGATTTGTAGGTGGTAGCACTTCTTTTCTAGCTGGGAATCCTGCTTCCCCATCTCTGTGTCCTATCTAACTTCTTACCTATTTGTGTTGCTGAATAACAGTGCTTTTACTTCTGTGTTCTAGTCTGAAAGGTACAAAGAGCTAGTATAATTATAAGTTGCGAGACATTCCATGTAAGTCCTTAGAGGTAACAATGCTGATCAGCACTACCATTGCTACTTTTTTTATTATGTGCGAGCAGCTATACAGATCTAAGGTAAGAGACCAGTATCACTGCGACCTAAAAGATCTATTGTAATCGATGCTATGGCTATAGTTCACTGCTAAGCCCTATGTCTTCAGTGAATATGCTTAGCCGTGGGCAATTTCACTTCTTCTGGGCGGAGTACATAGTTTCATGAGTGTTACGTTTGCGCATTAAGGGTCAGCAATCAGTTAGGATGTGCAGAGGCGTTTCTTCCGTTATGGAACAGAACCGACACATCTTTGAGTTGCTTAGTGCCAGGATGGACATGTTTTTTGAGTCAACAGCGTCCAGTTAGGGCTGAGGCTGAGGCCAGAATGCGCAATTTTTTTTTTTTGTTTAATCTCAGGGCTTCTGAAGGGAATTACGATTAAATGCTAATGCAAATGCTACTTACCATCAGGCGGATTAAGTTCTTTTGTCACTTCATTATATAAAGAAAAAAAACCGGCCAAGAGCGTGTCGGGCCACGCTCAGTGTAGGGTTCCGTAGTTTCCCATTATATTCGCGCTCCAGCAGCGCAACTGCTCCCGGTAGTGGGTGGGTGTTTCCATCCAAGTTCAAAATGATTTTCCTAGAAAGTGTAGTCCTTATAAAGTTCTACTTTTCAGATTTTTTTCATATTTTCTAAACTTATGGTTCAAAAGTTAGAGGGGGGGACACATTGTTTTTTATTTTTGGAGCGATTATTTCCGAAATTATTGACATTATCAAAAAACGATTTGAGTAAACCCCTATTCATTTTTAAATACCTTTCCAACAATATATCACACGTTAGGATTGAAATTAAAAAAAAATCACTTCCCACTTTACATATAGGGGGGCTACCCTAATAAAACATTTTTTCCAATTTTTATTTTACCACTTTGTCGGCGTGATTGATACATATATTGGTACCAAATTTCAGCTTTCTAGTGCTAACGGTCACAGAGATTAAGCGAGGACGGACAGACGGACAGACAGACATGGCGAAACTATAAGGGTTCCTATTTGACTACGGAACCCTAAAAAAGTGTCCATAGATTGCAGTAGTCACTTACTGGAAAGTTTATGCATATATGGAAAATGCCGTTACCCTTTAAATTACTGATTAATGTTATATTATTACTATTAGTTTGTCATATTAGTGGTAGTATAATTGTATTAAGCTAGTTCTTTTTTTATCTACTTTATTTTTTGCATGTGAAAGTAAGAGAGCATTTTTACTGCCAACAAACTGCTGAGCAGTTTGGTAGACTGTAAAACTAATTGTGTGATTTTTTATTTTAAATAAATAAATAAAACAAAAACAAAAAAAAAAACTAGGTAAGCCACTAACTTGTAAGTCACTTAAATATAAATGAAAACTAAATAAAAATAAAATTAGTTTTCGTGGACATTATACCTAATCATAAAACTCGCAGAAGTATTCACTTTGCATTTAATTTTTAGTTAGCGTTCTAAGCGTGGCTAAGCCACTTAGAAGATTTCGAAGTGGTAAAGTGACGCTCACGCTTCAGCTATATTATGTTTATGGCATCAATGGGTCGGCTCGACTGGGAAAGGACCACGTTCTCACAAAATACCAGCGTGAAACAGGTGAGTGTAGAGAACCGGAGACACTTTTTTATTGGAAATGAGCGCACTAACAGTCTAACGGCTTTACGGGGGTGAAACACCGCCAATTTGCTGACTCCAGACTACTGCTAAGAATTTATTCAATAAATGATTGTAGCCCGACCCAGGATTCGAGCTCGTGACCTCATGATGAGCAGTCGCGCTAAAAGCGCTTTTATGATGCTATTGTTCAAGAATTATAATTTACGTTATTCATTCATAATTTATATTACTGAATTTTTCAATCCCACAGTAGAAAATTCCAACTAATATCGGAAGCATCAGAAGAAGGAACGGTCCCAGTATAATGTTAGAATGAAGCGCTTTAATGAAACCGAAAGAGAAGATCTCTACTGCGTTATCAGAAAACAACTTGTAAACGTCATGTTATCGTGATCTATTGACGTTATTTTTTATAGAATAAGGGTGACAAACGATCACACAGTCCACCTGATGGTAAGTGGATGCTGTGGCCCACATACATCTACATTTATACTCAATTAAGAATCAAACGCAGATGAGTTGTCACCCTAGAGGATTAGGGTAGTGTGCCTCATTACCAGTGAAAAGGGTCTTCGGTTCTCTACACTCAACATACTAACGACATTAAGCTGCTATTTTACACGGGTATTCTGAAAGAGTGTGGTCCTTCCCCGGTCGAACCGAGCCATTTGTGGATGCAGGCATAATATACCTGCGTCGTGGTTTTACTATTTTGCCGAGATCTCAATCCTTTATTACAGTTAAAGAAAGTTATATCGTACTAGCCACCTGCCCCGGCTTCGCACAGGTGATATCTGGATTCTATAACCGTGCCACCTGCCTCTAATTATGCTTATAACCTTGACGGAAGTTTTTTTACAGTATAAGGGTGGCAAACGAGCACACAGTCCACCTGATGGTAAGTGGTTGCTGTGGCCCATAGACATCTACATCTATCCTCGATAACGAATCAAAATGCAGATGCGTTGTCACCCGTGAGGACTAGGACGGAATGCCTCGTTTCCAGTATAAAGTGTCTCCGGTTCCCTACACTCACCATACGAAACATCACAACTATACCAGTAATATACCTGCTACATGGCTCTACCACGTAAAATGATTAAGTAATAATAATAAGTGCAAGCAATATGTTGACAGTCTTACTGCAATCTGATGAACAATATGGCAGCGCATAAAATACAAACAAACAAAAACTAATTTTTAAAGAAACTTAAGGCCATACCTCTAGCGAACGACCTTGAGCGTTTGGTCTGCCGACGCTCTCACTACAATATATCGCGTAGAAATCTGCAAGACGCCACCTACTGGTACGAACGTAGTATTAATTTATCAATGTCAATGAACTATTTTATGGAAATAGACACGGCAGACAATGATATGTGTATTTTAATTTTCTTTATTCGGTATATTGGTTGCATTATATTAGAATTATGTATTCTCATATATTATCTAATTAATAAAAATGAATATGTTGACAGTCTTACCGCAATCTGATGAACAATATGGCAGCGCATAAAATACAAACAAACAAACTCTAATTTTTAAAGAAACTTAAGGCCATACCTCTAGCGAACGACCTTGAGCGTTTGGTCTGCCGACGCTCTCGCTACAATATATCGCGTAGAAATCTGCAAGACGCCGCCTACTGGTACGAACGTAGTACTAATTTATCAATTTAAATGAACTATTTTATGTAAATAGACACGGCAGACAATGATATGTGTATTTTAATTTTCTTTATTCGGTATATTAGTTGCATTATATTAGAATTATGTATTCTCATATATTATCTAATTAATAAAAATGAATATGTTGACAGTCTTACCGCAATCTGATGAACAATATGGCAGCGCATAAAATACAAACAAACAAAACTTAATAGGTTACAAACGCCACATAGGAATTTTTATTAAATAAAACTTCGTATGTAAAAAAATATTTTATATCATTTAAACTTATTGCGGTTTGCATCAAATCGCTGTACTAAAGTAAGATTGTACACTGGAGGAGTATTAACATGCATTTGTGTCAGTTATACTACTATATAATATGTACTAATCACGATGTAAATGATTTGGCTTTTAGTATTTTATTGATCCATAAAATTTAATAAACTAAAACACTATTTCAATATTGATGACATAAATCAGTCTATTATAGAAATTAAAGTTATATTTAAAATTATCAAGTCTTATTACCATTTACAGGATGTTATGAACTTTGTGCCTTATATATTTTAGATATCATTTTTATTACACCTTAAAAAGTATCAAATAATATCGTTAAAGGCTTCACCTTTTAATATACGATTCTGGTCCCTTTTTTATTAGTTTTAGAAGTATGGGTGATTAACGAGTACACTATCCATCAGATGATAAACGGATAGTACGGCCCGTAGTAGTATACATCTATCATCGATAAAGAATTAAAATGAAGAACGCGTAATACCCTTGAAAACTAAGTTGAAATGCTTCGTTACAAGTAAAAGGTCCCCCTTACTTTCTCTACGTTATTATACGAACATTCGCACACGATCTGTTGAAAGTCTGCTGAAAGTTTTCATGTATCGATTATGGACAAATCGTGGAGCAAAGGATCTTCCAAGTCGTGCGATGACGTGCGACTTTGAATGTACCGACGCGAACTCCTGTCGACAGTTACAAACACACATTAGAACACAAGTTATTAAGTAATTAACTTTCAAGAGCGATGCTGAAGCTTTTTAGAAACTACAAGTATGTCTCGATGACATTTATTACTATTAAATTACAATAATGTATTAAAACTAATTCAGTGCAATACTGACTTCTTTAACAGATTACATTATTTCTATGAAGATTATAATGAATCTTATTCGAAAATTCTAAATGCAAGGGCTTTTATAGGATAGGTCAAAACCAGTCTGTTGACTGAAAGTATGACGCCTTGGTATGACCAGCAATAACAATTATACAGTGGAGTCAGCATCTTCTGTGACGTTACACTTTGTAACATGTTTTTATTAATCCAATATCAAAAGCTTAATCGGCACAATTCGTGGACAACATGTTATTGTAAAATTATGGCTACTTGCTCTATACTCTATTGTGAAGAGTCAAAATGTGTCGAAAAAGGCACGTACGGCAATTCACAATACTGTGTTGGTCCCTACTTTAACGTATGGTAGTGAAAGTTGGGTGTGGCAGAAGAAGTACGAAAGTAGAATAAATGCTGTAGAAATGCGATCGTTAAGGAGTTATGTTAGGGCTGAATCTGAATGACAGGGTAAGAAATTGTGTAATAAGAGAAGAGTGTGGTTTGCAAGATGATGTGACCAGGATTAAGAAAGGAATGCTTCGGTGGTTTGGTCATGTGGAAAGAATGAATGAGGAAAGAGTGACAAAGAAAATTTATGTTGCGGAAGTGAATGGCAGAGTCGTAAAGGGACGTCCTAGGCGAAAGTTTATCGACCAAATTGGCGATTTATTGAAAACGGGCCAAATTAGGAGTACCCTTAACCGACGAGCATGTATGCGTAGGTGTATGGATGTGAAGGAGGCGAGAGAGGTGTGTCAGGGTCGTGCCAAATGGAAGTCTGTAGTCTCTGCCTACCCCTCTGGGTGACAGGCGTGAGTGTTTATGTTTTTATGTTTATGTTTATGGCTACTTGCAATCCCCATGTTTACAAGTAATCTAATATCAAAAACTTAGGACAATATAGGATCAACAGGTATTAAGGCTATTTCCAGACTGCATATCTAAGTTGTAAACAAATGTTTAATTTTCAACTAAAAAATTTAATATATTCTTTAATAATTTTTTTAAAAACCTTTAAATGATAAATAATTGTTCACCAGATGTCGCTAGTGGGTATTGAGGTGAAGTTATTTGTTACACCGTGGTGCCATAAGTGAAATGTTAAATTTTAAATAAAAGTTTTGAGGTTTCTAGTGTATGAATATACACAAAACAAAGCCTCAGTGTACGTACTATTTTTTGGACATTTTTGATACTTTTTATTTTTAACCGACTTCAAAAAGGAGGAGGTATTAATTTCGACTGAATGTTTTTTTTTATGTGTTACCTCATAACTTTATTCTGAGTGAACCGATTTTGATGATTCTTTTATTATTTGAAAGCTAAGTTCTTTTATTATTTTAAAGAAAAAACCCGTGCATTCTGGTCTCTCGCCAAGGCAGTCCAGGGGAATTTCTGTCAGCCATCTCTTCCATCTCTGCACAGGGAGGACGACTCACTGGCCCGTATCGCAAAGGAGAAAGCCGATCTTCTAGGATCTTTCTTTGCGTCCAACTCGACTCTCTTTCGGCTCTCGATGACGGGGGGAGTACGCCGCCGACCATCCCGCGGTGTGAGTGCTCCATGCCGGAAGTGCAGTTCACACAGCGCTCGGTTCGCAAAGCACTACTCTCCCTGGACATCCACAAGTCGAGTGGGCCTGACGGAATCCCCCCAATTGTGCTGAGGACGTGTGCTCCAGAGTTGGCACCGGTTTTAACGCGTCTTTTCCGGTACTCCCACTCCCTAGGCGTAGTCCCAAAATCATGGAAAACGGCTTTCGTCCACCCGATCCCTAAAAAAGGCGACCGCTCAGACCCGTCTAACGACCGGCCTATCGCCATTACCTCCTTGTTCTCCAAAACAATGGAGTCTATTGTTAACTGCCAGCTCATGAGGTACCTTGAGGATCGCCAGCTGATTAGTGATCGCCAATACGGTTTTCGTCGTGGTCGGTCAGCTGGTGATCTTCTGGTCTACCGAACTCACAGATGGGCGGAGGCAGTAGAGTCCAAGGGGGAGGCATTGGCCGTTAGTTTGGACATTGCGAAGGCCTTCGATCGGGTTTGGCACAAAACGATTCTTTCGAAGCTCCCTTCCTATGGGCTTCCCGAGAAATTGTGCGATTGGATCACCAGCTTTCCTGCAGATCGGAGCATTAAGGTCGTTGTAGACGGTGCAAGCTCCGATTACAAGCCTATTGTTCCACAAGGCTGCGTGCAATCGCCAACGCTGTTTCTTCTGCATATCAATGATATGTTGCAAACCCGTAACATTCATTGCGATGCAGATGACAGCACTGGTGATGCTCTTTACACCGGCCGAGCCAATATTTCTCGGGAAAACGTCTCCAAGTACCGGGACAAACTTGTGTCTGAAGCCCCACTTCTATAAAAAAAAAGCTGGCGCTTCTCGTGAGGTCCTATATTTTGATCAAGATCTGACCAGGAGTTTTTGAGTTATCCTTAATAATGCACATTTAGTTGACTTCGAATAAAGTGATGATTTTCTCATTTTATTTATATTGAAGTCATCATCATCATCATCATTACAGCCCTTAAAAAGTCCACTGCTGAACATAGGCCTCCCCCAAGGAATGCCACACAGCACGGTCCTGAGCCACCCGCATCCATCGACTTCTTGCATGTCTTACCAGGTCGTCACTCACACATGAGTTTTATTTTTCTACGTGGTCTTCTCGTAATTCGCAATTATGTGATTTGGAGCTTGCGTTATTTTATTCTAAGCGAGCACACTCTCTTTCTATCTCTTATTTTGCACGCAGTAGGTAGTAGCGCTATCCTTTTCAACTTTTTCAATCAGTTTATGAGTCTGCTGTCTCAAGTATATATTCAGTAATCTATGGTCTGCTGCGGCATTGTTGTGGGACAAACCTATATTTAGCGACATTACAGAGATTTTCCAGTATAAGTTCATACATACCCTGTGGCAGATTGTACAAAAGATCGAAGAGTACAATCTGCCACTTTGCCTGGCGTATGTGAACTATGAGAAAGCCTTTGATTCCGTCGAAATTTGAGCGGTGCTACAGTCCCTTCAGCGGTGCCAAGTTGACTATCGGTATATCGAATTGTTGAAGTGTTTGTACAGTAGGGCTACGATGGCTATCCGAGTACACAACCAGAGTTCGAAACCTATCCAACTGCAGAGAAGTGTAAAACATAGTGACGTTATATCCCCGAAACTTCACCACTGCATTGGAAGACGTTTTCAAGCTACTGGACTGGAAAGGATACGGTATTAACATCAATAGCGAGTACATCACTCACCTTCGATTTGCCGACGATATAGTCCTTATGGCAGAATCGCTGGAGGACCTTAGCACTATGCTCAATGACCTCAATAGTGCCTCCCAACGGATAGATCTTAAGATGAACATGGACAAAACGAAGATCATGTTTAACGTCCATGTCACACCTATGCCGGTAGTTGTTGGGAGCACTATGCTCGAAGTTGTCGACGAGTACGTTTACCTGGGACAAATAGTCCGACTAGGTAAGTCCAACTTCGACCGAGAGGTCAATCGACGGATTCAACTGGGATGGGTAGTGTTCGGGAAATTACGACACATCTTCTCGTCAGGTATACCTCAAAACCTGAAAACTAGATCGTACAACCAGTGCGTGTTGCCAGTAATGATTTACGGTTCTGAGACGTGGTACTTCACTGCTGGCCGTATAAAGACGCTCAAGGTCCCTCAGCGAGCCATGGAGAGGGCTATGCTCGGGGTTTCTCTGCTTGATAAACTTATAAATGAAGATATCCGCAGAACCAGAGTGACCGACATAGCCCAACGGATTAGTAAGCTGAAGTGGCAATGGACCGGCCATATAGCTCGAAGAACCGACAACCGTTGGGGTAAAAAGGTTCTCGAGTGGCAGCCTCGTATCAGTAGGCGTAGTGTAGGACGACCTCCACTAGATGGAGTGACGACCTGGTTAGAAGTCGATGGATGCAGGTGGCTCAGGACCGTACTTTGTGGCATTACTTGTGTTTTTTCTTGTAGTAATAAAAATGATCTTATTCGATTAATGTTTTTAACTTACAAGTATATACACAGTGCCTGTATGTAAATAATAACTACCACGCTGGTCTAGTGGTTGTAGTAGTAGTGCGAGTACTGATCATGAGGTTCTGGGTTCGAATCCGGGTCGAGCCAAATAATCAATTATTGAGTTTTCCGTCAAGAACTTCTCAGTACCCGCCCGCAGTCAGGAAGTTGGCGGTGTCTCACCGCCGTGCCTCGGAAAGCACGTGAAGCCGTTGGTCCTGCGCCTGATCTCTCTCCGGTTGTGTCGGTTTTCCGTCCCATCGGATTATGAGAGTGAGGGAATAGAGAGTGCACCTGTGCTTGCGCATACACTTGGGCACTATAATCATGTTCTGGGCCGATGGCTAGTCTCCGTTGAGGCAGGCCGCCGTGACCGAAATTCGGTCTGGAGCAATAACCCTTGGAAATATTTTTGAAATAATTAAATGCACAATTAATAAAACGTTCTCAAGTCTTTATTAACCATTATAATACTTAACATCTGAAAGTTATTAATTTATAAATACTTTGTCGACTTATTTAACTACATACATATATGTTTATTATACAGTCTTAAAAACATAACATACAAATATACTTACACAAGCAACATTATATATCGTATAGTTATCAAATAAAATATACCTATGAAACTTTGGCAAGGAATTTTTAAACTCTAAATGTGTTTATTTCAGTAAATCGTAGTTGAAATGTTTATTAGTAAATAGTAATGTGTGTGCTAACATATTTTATATAAATCTTTAATCTTAATATCTTCTCAATTAATAATATTGATAACTGTTTATTACTTTTCATTATACTATGTTTATAGAGTAGGTCAATTTTGGTCAGCACCCCTAGAACCCACTATTATAACAAAATAAATGTAATTAAAAAAATATCAGACTAAAAATATTCAGAGAGCTGATGGAGAGCAGTCTACCCTCGCCAACCCTCATGTTCAGCGTGGAGATTATGGTATTTTTTATAGAATAAGGGTGACAAACGAGCACACAGTCCGCCTGATGATAAATGGTTTCTGTGACCCATAGACATCTACATTTATCCTAGATTCAAAATCAAAATACTGATGCGTTGTTGCCCCTGAGGATTAAGATACAATGCCTTCACTTTTTTAAAGAATAAGGTGACAAACCCACTCAGTCCACCTGATGGTAAGTGTGGCCCATAGACATCTAAATGCGGATGGGTTGTCACTCCTGAAGACTAAGATGGAATGCGTCGTTTCCAGTTAAAAGGGTCTCCGGTTCTCTACACTCACCATACGAAACACAGCAGCATCAAACTGCTATTTTACAGTGGTATTCCTTTTAAATTAAAATTTTCTTTGTGATCAGCTAACTGCTCTAATTAATAATATAAAACAAAGTGTTGACACGTTAAAATTCAAAGGATAAGTTAGAGCATACCATCTATGTGTGACAATAGTACAAATAATCAATGTGGAAATTGAAAAATATACAGTCTATTTACAACACATAAAGGAATAGTTAGTTTACAAAAGTTTTAGCATCATTTTGTGCAACTGTATCTAAAATTGTACCGGACACCATGTTCTTGTTAAACATTTCTAAACGCATCTACACTTTAAATATCTTTGACACTAAGTACAACTTTTTTTTATAGAAGAAGAGTGACAAACAAGCACACAGTCCACCTAATGGTAAGTGGATGCTGTGGTCCACAGATATTTACATTTATCCTCGATAAAGGATCAAAATGCAGATGCGTTGTCACCGCTGAGCACTAAAATGAAATGCCTCGTTTCCAGTAAAAAGGCTCACCAAATGAAAGACAGCTACTATTTTACGCTGTAATTCTGTGAGAATAGGTCCTACCCCGGTCAAGCCGAGCCATTCGTGCTACAGCCATAATATAGCTGCAGCGTGGCTCTACCACGTATAAACCACCCACGGAAAGGGACGTAAATATACATTCACTAAAGCTGCCACCACAGTGCTTTACACTTAAAACATATATTACATTTATAAATATTATTGCGTTTATGTTCAGTCTCCATTTCTTCTCAAAATATTTTACAAATGTAACATAACTACATTGTAAAAAAATAAACTATAATAACTAACTTTAACTATATTTTATACATTTATAGTCAACCAAATCTAAGAAATACGTTTTGACGTTTCACATTAAGGGGACTACAGGAGCTAAACGCAAGTTTTATATTGACTTAAAGTATATGATCCAATGCAGTAAACTAAATTAGAAAAATATATGATATTTTTTAGTATATATGCTAGTTAGATACTGTGTTGAAAACATGATACTACTAATTTGATACGATAGAAAAAAATCATAAAGATACCTCTAAAAATTAGTTTTATCGAGTAAAAAACATAATAATATACATGCAATTATTTTGAGTTTTTGTCAGATTATTCTACAAGCAACATATTAACGTAATAGTGTTTTAATTTTTTAATCAAATTAATAGATTTTGTTTAAAATCGCATTTTCTTATTTCTGAAATAATACGTACGGATGTGTGCGTAAACGCCTGTATACCGACACTGCTGGCCGAGGCCCGATGCTATATAGACGTGTCGCTCTTTTTGCCGCATTACTTACGTAAATATTGTTTAATGTTTTTGTATAATTTTATTTTTAAATTAATTGTTTCATATTCATAAATATTCTTCTTTTCATAAATATTCTTCTTTCGTATAAATATAATATATTTTAAGTTCAGATTAATTTAAATTAAGTTAATAATTATAATTGGTAAATATGGGAAATAAAGTGAAACCCGTTACGAAGACTAAAAAACGTTCATATAAATCAAATGCCCAACATATGAACGATATTAAAAGGTAAGAACATTTTATTTTTACTAAATGTTTATTTTTATAACAATAAACTTATGATTTGGAAACGTAGTGTATACCTGAGTACCTGGGTTCGATTCCAGGAATATGAAGTCAAATTTAATTTAAAACTTTTATATTTAAAGTATTATGTATTTTGATAAATTTAAAAATATTTTATAAATAATAACTATAACAATATATATATTTATTTTTATAACAATAAATCTATGAATTTAGGAAACGTGCACGTGCGTTTGCACTCGAGAGTACCTGGGTTCGATTCCAGGAATATGAAGCCATATTTTAATTTTTCTTTTTTATTTAATGTTATATATTTAGACAAATTTATTAAATGCTTTTATAAATTATAACTAAAAAATACATATTTATTTTTATAACAATAAACCTATATTTGTAGTTTGCACTCGAGAGTGCCCGGGTTCGATTCCAGAAATATGATGTCAAATTTTCTTTTTTATTTATTTATTTTTTATTTCTTTTTTATTACATATTTAAATAAACTTATTAATTACTTTTTTTTAAATAATAACTAAAAAAATCGTTTGAAATGTAATTATTTTTTACAGGAGAAAGAAAGTTGAAAATATCAACACAGAAGTTAGTATTTCCAATGTGTAAGTAAATACAACTTTTCTTTCTTATAATAACAACAAAAAAAACTTAAAATACCTATTGTTTTTGTTAAAAGACTGCGGCTTATTGATAAATAACAAAAGGGCATGACGAAATAACAGAATCATTTGAAAATTGCGATTTTACTTATCATATGTAGGAGTTTAGGTTTATTGATTTTGTTTATAATTAGGAATTATAATTATGTATGAATGTTAGGTATTTTACTTATAGCTTAACAATTTTTCAAAGGCAAATACAAAAAATAAACGAAATGCAAATTTTTATTACCTATCTTGTGAACCATAGAGCTAGAATATTTAGAATTGACATATCTACATAATTTGAAATATTTAATTTTTTCCATAAACTGGAAACAGTACCACAAGAAAATCATCATTGTGAGGTTATTGATATAAGTAAATATTATCCATCGAAGCATGTACTGGAAGAAGCCGCATCAGCCGCACGTTGTAATGTAACATAACCTTGCCACAAACACGTTTAGTTTTAAAATTAATTTTGAAAATAATAATGGAATAATGGAATTTTAGGTGGCTAGTACTCCTGAAAGGCAATTTGATGTCCAACCTAAAAACCAAGAAACAGATATATTAAATTACAGTATAGAAGTAAGTTTTTCACTTTTTTTATAAAGAATACATCGTTACATAGAATTCTTTTAGGTTTAAATTTCAATGTTTTATACGAACAAATATTTATCTTATTTATCAAAAAATAGTATTCATATTCATTTATTTTTCAGATGGAAAACTATACTTCTAAGAAGAACATCCAAATTGGACGGAGAATTATTAACGTTTCCCATTTTTTGGAAAAGATAAATGAGATCTCAAATCACGGACCATTAGACTGCGGACTATCTTGTATCGAATTAGTTGGCGAAAAGATTCACGGTTTATCTTCCAAATTTACTTTTTCATGCAAAATGTGTAAACGACAATTTGTGATCGATAACGACGGTGATAATTTTTTAAATATTAATACATGTGCTGTAACTGGCGCCAATCGGCTGACTGACTGATTCACGGTTTATCTTCCAAATTTACTTTTTCATGCAAAATGTGTAAACGACAATTTGTGATCGATAACGACGGTGATAATTTTTTAAATATTAATACATGTGCTGTAACTGACTTCAATCGGGTGTGGTTATTCTCAGTTACAAGAATTTTCATCCGCCATGAATTTACCAATAATGTCTCAAAAAACTTACCAAAAGAACCACAAATTGTTGTCTGAGAACTGGCAGCAACTTGCACAACAGTCCATGGACCAAGCAGCTGAAGAAGAGAGGAATATGGCTATAGCAGAAGGCAGAGTCACTAAAAATAGCACGCCAATCATAGATGTGATAGCAGACGGTGTGCATGGTAAAAGGTCATACAAAAAAATTATTCGGCTTTATACGGTGCTGCCGCAATTATAGGCAGAAAAACAGGCAAAATTTTGTATTTGGGAGTGCGAAACAAAAACTGCTACCATTGTGATCGTGCTGCGAAGAATAAAAAAACAATTCCTGAGCATTTCTGCTCTAAAAACTATACCGGTCCGTCCACAGAAATGGAGAGTGAAATTATTGTGGAAGGTTTTAAACAATCTTTGGCTACCCACGGTCTGATATACGGAAGACTCATATCTGACGGTGACTCAAGCACTTATTCCAAAATTTTGCAAGTAAGACCATATCAAGATATTACAGTTGATAAGGTTAAATGCAGAAATCATTTACTGAGGAATTTTTGTAATAAGATGCAATCACTTCAAACCGAAACTAAATCTTTAAAAAGTCACAGAAAACTGTTAACAACATCAAGAATCATGACTATGAGATCCTGCATAAAAAAAGCAATTAAAAAGAACAAAAATGATCCCTGCCCGGAAGAGCAATATTTATTTGATGACATTTTGCAAGCACATCATCATGCTGTTGGGAATCACCTTGAATGCAAAACACATTTCTGTGATAAAACAGGAAATGTGGAGCAAAATGATATTTCAAGTGATTTTAAGCTAAGTTCTCTGTGGTAGAGAATCTGTATTATGATTCAAGGTATTGCCAGCCATGCTCGAAGTTTACTTCATGACGCGGTCAGCAACGTAGTGGAAAGCTATCACAGCATCATTGTGAAATATGTAGGAGGGAAGAGAGTTAACTTTTCCCTCAAAAATTCGTATGAGACGCGATGCATTGCTTCAGCAGTCGTTCAATGAAGAAAATTCACTGTCAAAACTATATAAGAAAATGACCAACAAAAGCCCAAGAGGTAAGCTGAAGATGTGGGAAGAAAACGTAAACAAAAAGTACTTAGTAAAAGGTATACAAAAAAGAAAAAGACGACTAGTTTTCAGCCAAAAATGCAGTGATAAGGATTATGGCCAGTCATGCGAAAAACCTGATATGCCGGTAGAAGTACTGGATATAATGAAAAACGATTTCATGAAATCTTTAAAAAAGACGGATGAGGAGCGAGCAATAATTGAAAGAAAAACTATTTTACAAAGTGCTAATGGAGAATGGCTTGAGATGAGAAGATCTTTATTGACTGCATCCAATTTCGCCAGGGTTATAAAAAGGCGTACTAATACACCATGTGCTAATTTAGTAAAAGATATAATTTACCGAAAAAAAATTGATCACGTAGAATCCATAAGCCATGGCCAACAAAATGAAAAAACCGCCCTTGCACAATTGGCTATACAAGAACATATAACCATTAGACCCTGTGGTTTATTTATAGACCAAGAATTATGTTTCTTGGGTGCAACGCCTGATGGATTAACTGGAAAACATACTGTGGTTGAAGTAAAGTGTCCTTTGACAGCCAATAAAATGGGCCTTGCAGCAGCAATTGAAAAGAAAAAGTTAACTTCTGGCAAAAAACAAAAACAGGTAAATTTGTCATTAACAAAAAAACATGCTTGGTATTACCAAGCTCAAGAGCAGCTACACGTGACTCAAAGTAAATATTGCCTATTTGCCGTATGGGAGAATGAAAAAGAAAAGCTAAAGACGGAAATAATTAAACGAGATGATAATTTTTAGAAAAAAGAAATGAAAGAAAAACTATCAAAATTCTATTTCGACTGCATATTACCTGAGATACTTGATCCCCGAATGTCAAGAAATATGACAATTCGTGAACCATACATAAAAAATAAAAATACGGACAAAGACAAAAGTGAAAAGAACGACAAAAGTGAAAACAAAGACAAAATCGAAAACAGGGGTAAAATCGAAAAGAAAGAAAAAAGCGAAAGCAAAGATAAAGATAACGACAAAATTATGCCAATCGAAAATTATGACGAAAATTATTCACAACAAATATCAACAACGTCTACACGTTATTTAGATTTTAGTAGATTTTAGGAACAAAAATAAATGAAAATTATTTTATAACACATTTATTTAATAATTGTATATATACGTATCTATATATATATAATATATATATATAAACACATCAACAGAATCTAGGGATATTTTATATTTCATCGAATATCTAAAAATCTATGAAGAATTTTCAGATATAGTAAATGGAAAAATTATATGTTATTTTAAGTTCTCTAATATAAAATAAAAAACAATTCGTATTTTTTTGTTTTAAATAAAAATGTAATTTTTTTAATCACCGTATAAAATTTGTATGATAAAAAAACTTCATATCTTCTTATAAAACTAGTATTTATAATTAAAATTGAAAAAAATCTTATAAAATCTAATAATTAATAATAGGTGTTGCCACCTCTTATTTAATTACACATCGACATCGATTGTTTATACTTAAAATTAAATTTTCAATGTCTTGCTGCAGCATGAGATACCATGTTCTTTGCAAGTGTTCGTAATGTGTTTGTTCCGTCGTCAAATTTGGCGAGAAAACACATACACATACACGCACACAAACACACACTCACACACAGATACACATACATATACATATATTTCTCAATTTTATATTTAATAATTTGAAAACTAGATTTTGTTATCATTGTAGCACTTACAACTGTAAGTATGTACTTATTATATACCTACTATTACAGGGATTGAGACTGTTACTCCTTAACACAGGTTATCCTTTAACCTAGCTAGGAGAACATCCACTAGAATGAATATAATATTTTATAGATAGTACATACGATGTAATGTCCTACCCATGTACTACAATCACTTTTATATAAATAAAATTTATTACTATTATTATATAAATAAAAATGTTTTAAGTTTCATCGAATCAGTTTTATTTCAAATGGTCCACATCCTTAAATTTTCAAGCAACATTAAATTAAAATTAAAAATAATTTCGGTGTCCCATCTATTTCTTTGTTAGATCTTTATCCTACCTGCGTTTCGTCTATTATAACACTCCGGCGTAACCTCGCTAATCCGTTAGTGTTAAACCTCACTGTCGTTAGATGGCGCTCACATGGAATGTGTAAATGTGTGCGTGCATCTTTCGAGGTCACTTGGCTCTTGTAGTCCTCTTAATCATTCCGCAACAACTTTGCACAAGCGTACTCACACGATTTATAATAACCTTTTACATAAATTCTAAGAATTATGAAGTTATCTATATTATATACGTGTATAGGTTTTTACCACTAATTTATATTTGAATTTTTCAAACTAAGCAAAATATTGAAAAATAACCAGTATTCATTTTTTTACAATGACGTCGTTTCAATGATATGTCGCTATGTATATTACCGTAGTGTTTGAATGATTAAAATTCATTGTTATGCGAATAATCGGCAAAATATTCAAATAATCGGTAAAAATATTCAAATAATGGAATCATTAATTTTTATAGTGTATTATTTGTTTAAATTAATTTTTATTTTCAAAATTCCTTACATTACATGAATCATGAATAAAAAAAAATATTTTTTTACTTCGCAAAGTAATTTTGTGTAGGCAAAAAAACTCATAGGCTAGGCCGTGCTAAGATAACCACTACATAATTTCAAAATCCCGCCATTTCGGTACCAGTTACTCGAATCCACAGACTCAGCAATTCATTCTTGGGGCGATGTATATGCTTTTACAACATCATCATCATCATCATCATCATCATCATTACAGCCCTTCACAGTCCACTGCTGAACATAGGCCTCCCCCAAGTAATGCCACAAAGCACGGTCCTGAGCCACCTTTTTTATGTGGTAGAGCCATGCTGCAGTTATATTAGATGTATAGTTGTAGCACGAATGGGTCGGCTCGACCGGGGTAGGACCACGCTCTCACAGAATACCAGCGTGAAATAGTAGCTTAATGCTGCTGTATTTCGTATGGTGAGTGTAGAGAACCGGCGACCCATTTTACTGGAAACGAGGCATTCCATCTTAGTCCTCACGGGTGACAACACATCTGCATTTTGATTCGTAATCGAGGATAGATGTAGATGTCTATGGGCCGCAGCAACCACTTACCATCAGGTGGACTGTGTGCTCGATTGTCACCCTATCCTATAAAAAAAAAAAAAAAAAAAAAAAAAACCTGCATCCATCGACTTCCTGCATATCTTACCAGGTCGTCACTCCATCTAGTGGGGGGGTCGCCCTACACTACGCCTACCGGTACGAGGCTGCCACTCGAGAACCTTTCTTCCCCATCGGTTGTCCGTTCTTCCGAGCTATATGGTCGTCCCATTGCCACTTCAGCTTACTAATCTGTTGGGCTATATCGGTTACTCTGGTTTTACTGCGGATATCCTCATTTCTGAGTCTATCACGCAGAGAAACTCCGAGCATAGCCCTCTCCATAGCTCGCTGAGCGACCTAGAGCGTCCTCATACGGCCAGCAGTGAAGGACCACGTCTCAGATCCGTAAGTCATCACTGGCAACACGCACTGGTTGTACAATCTAGTTTTTAGAGATTGAGGTATACCTGACGAGAAGATATGTCGTAATTTCCCGAACGCTGCCCAGCCGAGTTGAATCCGTCGATTGACCTCTCGGTCGAAGTTGAACTTACCTAGTCGGACTATTTGTCCCAGGTAAACGTACTCGTCAACAACTTCGAGCATAGTGCTCCCAACAACTACCGGCATAGGTGGTGACATGGACATTAAACATAATCTTTGTTTTGCCATGTTCATCTTAAGACCTATCCGTTGGGAGGCACTATTGAGGTCATTGAGCATAGTGCTAAGTCCTCCAGCGATTCCGCCATAAGGACAATAAAATTCAGAAAATATACAACATTTGACGTAAGTACAAAAAGTTCAAAAAATTTATTAAACTATGGTTGTATAAAAATGGTTATTTTAATATTAAGGATGGTAATAACCTAAATAGGGAAAGGTTATCGCTACCAAGCTATTTCTAATTTGTTTTGTGTTGTAAACATGAAACACGCATGATTGTAAGCTCTTTTTTTTAAACTAGTCCCGTTGGGTTTCTTGCTGGTTCTTCCCAGGACAGAGGTTTTTTTTTACGAACCAGTGGTAAATTTAAACTGCATTTTTGAAAAAAGTGACTTACAATAAGTATTAACTACATTGAATAAAAAAGTTTCTGTTTCTGTTTCGAGAGCTTACTGTGCGTAATTTTGTGATTTTGTGTATTATTTTATGACTCGGCTTTAACTTTTTGGATTGTTTTTTCTATTATTCGTTTAAGCATGTGCCCACATCACAAAAGATGATTGAGCAAAAGTGGTAGAAAAAACAAAACAAATTATTATAGATGGCTTTGCAAGAGACCTTAATTTTAACTGCATTTTTGAAAATCAAATAATAATTAACCCGGGAACGGTGACCTATATGTCTGTGGGACCGGGTGACTTGAAAAAATTCGAATAACTTTTTCCCCTGCCGCCGATTTTTGTCGCGATTTCGAGCAGCTGCCTCATTTCCCCTCCCACACCGTCAGTTCACCCGGCAACGTCGGAGCAGGCGTACGTTCCTGAGTTTTGGCGCCAGCCCGGTGCGGTACACCGGGGTCACCGAATATGTAAGTAAAACAGGCCGAATTGAATTATTGAATATTCGTTTTTTGTCTGA
Source organism: Parnassius apollo (assembly GCA_907164705.1). NCBI lineage: Eukaryota > Metazoa > Arthropoda > Insecta > Lepidoptera > Papilionidae > Parnassius > Parnassius apollo. The sequence continues at coordinate 7,731,724 of CAJQZP010001449.1, read as the reverse complement.
TTTATGTACATTTTTTACTTACCTTTGTTATTTTTTTATTGTATTATCCTATAATCAGTAAGTTTATTGCATGATTTTATCAATTTTATCAAAATATCACAAAATTATTCTATCTTGTTTCAAATATAAACTTTGGTACAGTATGTCGTACGAAAGGGAACAGCATCGTCTAGAATCGCTTCCTCATGAACTGCTTGATGACGACAGACCATCAATGTCTTCAGACAGTGAAGCTGGAAGTGACATCGAACTGGAGAATCCTTAACCAAACGACATACAGGATTCAAACAGCGAAGAGGAGCTAAGTGACGAGAAACTTCAGGTAACAACAGCGCCTTTTATTTAGGAAATGATAAAAGTACGAAATGGAGCAAAGAACCTCACCGCCAATCTGTCCGTACTAGAGGTTTCAATATAATAAACTCAGTTACCAGGACCTAAACGAGTTATATCTAGTGAAAAGGACCCTCTTGGAATTTGGACACTTCTTTGACGATACTATAATTAAGATTATTGTCGAATATACCAACCAATACATTGCTTCCGTGAAAGATAATTATGCTAGAGAAACGTATGCAAAATAGACTGATTTCAACGAGGTATATTGCTTGATTGGTTTGCTTCTATTAGCCGGAGTGAAAAAATCGAATCACCTGAATGCTGAAGAGTTGCTTCGAACGGATGGTGGTTTAGTGGAAATATTTCGGCTTTCAATGTCTGCCCATAGGTTTCAATTTCTTCTACGAACTTTGAGGTTTGACGATAGTACTACAAGGATACAAAGAAAAGAACTAGACAAAATTTGCCACATTCGAGAGATATTCCAGGAATTTGTCCAAAATTGTAAGGATAGTTACACTTTATCTACTTTTGTGACTGTCGATGAAAAGTTGGAAGCTTTTCGCGGAAGTTGCTCATTTAGGCAATACATTCCGAATAAGCCAAATCCATATGGTATCAAAATTCAAGCTCTGTGTGACGCTAAAATGTTTTATACAAGGTGGCCCATAAGTCGTTAGAAATGTAAATTTCGAATAAAATACAAAAGGCGCGCATGAGTGGCGCGCGCGGTGCGGGCGGAGTACCGACGGTTTCTGGTAATTCAGTCGCCATGGAGCGTTTCACCGGTGCGGACCGTGCATTTTGTGTGCGCGAGTTTTATCGAAACAATTATTCGGCTACCATTGCGCGGCGTAAATTTCGAGAATATCAGAATTTACGCAACTTTAAAGACATTCCAAGTGTTCAAACGATTAAGAACTGGGTTATTAAGTTCGAAGAGAGTGGTTCGACGTTGGATAAACAACGGTCATGTCGACCAAGGACATCACGGACGGAAGAAAACATCGATGTAGTGAAACACTCAATTCGTGAAAATCCTACCCAGTCTACTCGTAAGCGTTCCAGTGCATTAAACTTATCCAGAACATCGTTACAGCGAGTTTTAAAGAAAGATTTACATCTTCACCCGTACAAGATTCAGATAGCACAGGAATTAAAAGATAGTGACACTATCCACAGACTAAATTTCGCAAATGAAATGTTGAACCGCTTTACTTCGTTTAATAACGTGTTATTCTCTGATGAGGCTCACTTTCACATCAACGGCCATGTCAATAAGCAAAATTGTCGCTACTGGAGTTGCGAAAATCCAAATCGCAAACATCAAAAGCCCTTACATAGCCCTAAATTAACAGTTTGGGCGGCTGTGTCAGCGCATGGCATTATAGGCCCTTACTTTTTGGAGGACTGCAGAGGCCGCGCGCTTACTGTTACTTCACAACGGTATGTAGCTATGATCCAAGACTTTTTTACACCAGAGTTGCAGAATTTTCCAGGCTTCAATACGCGGACCTGGTTTCAACAAGATGGAGCAACTGCCCATACCTATAGCGTCGCTATGCCGGTCGTCCGTCAACTTTTCCCTAATAAAGTGATCTCTCGAAGAGGAGATATTCCTTGGCCACCACGTAGTCCAGATCTGACCCCAATGGACTTTTTCTTATGGGGTTATCTTAAGACTAAAGTGTACGAAACCAACCCGCGGACAATTGACGTCCTGAAAGAAAATATCCAAAGAGAAATGGCAAACATTACAGAGCTTACTTGCCGCGCAGTGATGGATAATTTTAAACGTCGCTTACAGGAGTGCCGCGATCGTAACGGATTACATTTAGATGATGTAATTTTCAAAAAATAATTCCCATTTTATAAGGATTATGACAAAATAAAAACCTTTTTCATAATGTCATTAGTTTTTTTAATTATTTTTTTACATTTCAAGGGACTTATGGGCCACCCGGTACATTCAATATGGAAATATATCCCGGAAAACAGCCAGATGCAGGCCCATACACTCAAGACAATTCTGGTTTGGCTGTGGTTCAAAGATTATGCGAGCCCATTTTCAATACTTTTTTTTTATAGGATAGGGTGACAAACGAGCACACAGTCCACCTGATGGTAAGTGGTTGCTGTGGCCCATAGACATCCACATCTATCCTCAATTACGAATCAAAATGCAGATGCGTTGTCACCCGTGAGGACTAAGATGGAATGCCTCGTTTCCAGTAAAAAGGGTCTCCGGTTCTCTACACTCACCATACGAAACACAGCAGCATTAAGCTACTATTTCACGCTGGTATTCTATGAGAGCGTGGTCCTTCCCCGGTCGAGCCGACCCATTCGTGCTACAACTATACATCTAATATAACTGCAGCATGGCTCTACCACGTATAAATAAATAAATACTGGTCGCAACGTCACAACAGACAATTAGTATACCAGTATACCCTTATCTGAAGCATTGCTTGAGAAAGGTCTCACCACAGTCGGAACAATTTGGAAGAATAAGAAAGAAATTCCCCCTGACTTCAACATATTGCGTGGTCGAATTGTGAACTCAAATACGTTTGGGTTTCGCGATTGGTTTCATATGTTCCAAAAGCAAGAAAAAACGTTCTCCAATTGATGCCGAAAGTCAAAAACCAGATATAATTTTGTGTTACAATGACACCAAGGGCGGTTGACGTGGTAGATCGTTTGTGTGCTAATTACAATTGTGCTTGAGGAACAAGACGCTGGCCTATGGCAGTTTTTTATGCTATGCTAAATTTCAGTACCATAAACAGTCAGGTGATACATACAGCTAACAACCAAAATTCCAAAATGAAACGTCGTCAATTTATTGAGAATTTGGCTATGAAATTAACTGAACCCCACATAAGAGAACGACAGATGCACTTGCACCTGCCGCGGTCAATGAGACAAAGACTGTCTGAAATTATGAAGATAGATGAGGTACCTGGAGCGGCTGGTCCATCACGAAATGGCTGTTGCTTTGTATGTGGATGGAAAAAAAAATAGAAAGACCAAATATACTTGCCACAAGTGCAAGAAACATTTGTGTCTTGAGCATGTAGTGCCTTATTACAGTATTTGCTTGACTGAAGAATAGTGATTTTCAAAGAATTTTTTTTTTTTGTTATTTTTTGTTGGTAAGATGCAATTTTTTGTTTATTATAACTAAGTTCCTAGAGTGCAAAAATTGATAAGAATGAATTAATTTTAAAAATATGTTGATTATTGAATTTTCAAATTTTTAAAATAGCTATGTGTAAAAACTAACTAATTTTATAGGGTCTATGTGAAATTGTCTAATCATAAGAAAAAGTAAAGAAACGAGGCTGTGATTAATGAAATATTGTTGTTTTAATGTCAAATAATTTATAAATAAAATAGTAAGGTAGTAAGGGTAAATGGTCAGTAAATAAAATATTTTGAAAAATCTTCCATTGAAAACCCCGGTGCGTGGGACAGGGATCACCGAAGATGTAAGTCAAATCGACGTCACTTAAAAACTTGTTGATATCTTGTGTTTTAAATTATCCGTTTTTAATTTATTCTGGTATTATTCAAACCAAACTGCAAATGATTATCAACTCTTAAATAATCGATATCGACTTATAAGTCTGACAGCTGTCAAAAGATATTTCTTACATTTGGTTGACTATAATTAACATCACATAACATAAACTCTCAACCAGCCACCCAGAGGAGCAAGCAAACACTGTAGACTTCCATTTGACACGATCTCGACTCACTTCACTCGTTTCTTTCATAATCAAACGCCTATGCATATATGCTTCTTGGTATATGAGTACTCTTTGACCTGTCATCAATATATCGCCAATTTGATCGATAAAATTTTGCTATGGCAACCCTAGCCGACTCTGCCATTCACATGAAATAATAAACATTTAAATTTTAGCAGATGGCAACTTTAACAATATTTATTACGCCATAATGATTATACAACATGTTTAATGTATGCTTCAAACCTTACCGTTAGTTACATTTATGTCCTATCAAAGTCCACTGCTGAACAAAGGTCTCTCCAAAAGATTTCCTCATAGGAGGGATATTTTGTCATAGTTGCCACCATAGAATACTATAATACATATATAATAGAACGGGGGAGTGGGCGGAGCCCGTGTAGCCACTAAAATGTCACTAACATGTCAATTCACATGTTGTATAACTGTCAACACGAGATGTGTTTTGACGTTACAATCGTTTTCAAATTTCGCATGCAAATTATTTAGAAAATGCCAAATTGCACACTATTTACAAATAAATATGTATTAAAATTTAAATGATTTTTTAATGATGATCTTCTAAATATCTAAATGTTTAAATTTACTCAGTCTGTCAACACAGCGAATCGGGTTTGTAGTAGTGATAATACGACGTAATTGCTTATAGGTGTGCTACCGGCGACGCCAACCCTCGTACAAAATAAGGTTGACAGCCATTCTATTGTGTATTATAGTGTTGTATGGTTGCCACTTTTGGCAAGCGGGTTGGCAACTGCAGTTTTTTTATTAAACCTTAAATAATACTAATACAGACGTTTCAACACCTTGTGAAAGGGTAGCGCTGACGCATATGGCGTAGAAGCCCCCTTATAAACCAAACAATTAAATTTCAGATCTTTACTATATACATAAAGTTAAAATAGCTACTAACATTGTACAGCGATAATTCCCATACCACAGATCCCATAAGCTTAGGAACCCATATTTGATTAAAACCCAAAGTCCATACATCACAAAAACGCAAACTAGAATATAGATCGACATTTAAATACAATATACAAACCCAATAGCTAAGTTATTTTACACTACAAAACTATAAATCCAAAAATTACAATCACTACGTCTTCTAACTACTGTCAATCGTGGTCTGGCTCATGAAATACCTCTCGAAGAAATGTAACAGCTCGAAGCAGACTTCCACCAAGATGAGCGCAATGATCATCCATTCCAGCCTCACATGGTGCCTGTCAGCTGCCCAAGACGACAGGAGTTGCAACAACTCCACGCAGTGGGATAGGCGTTCATTTAGAACCTGTATGAAGCAGTTAAGTATATTAATAAACTAACTACCGCCCCGGCGTCACCTGAGTAGGATGTATCGATGTGACGTTATTTACTTGAGACAATCATTGAACACAATGATTCATTAAAAAAATACGTGTGGGACGCGGTAAAGCTTTTGCATAGCAATTTTATCAACTTATGCAATTACAATTATTTATTTATTTTATTTATGCAGTATTTTTTCTTTGATATTATATCAAGTAACACTTTTTGAGCGTGGTGACGGATAAGAAAACATTTTTTTTTCTTTATTGAATAAATGAGAAGTTAATATTGTTTAAAATATTTTTATAATAAAGATTATATAATGAAGAGCTAAATATTTTATAATGAAGAGCTCTTCAATCCAGGTAAGACACATAATTGTATTTAGTTAGCTAAAGGTTGCAAATTAATCAATATCTTTATTATAATGGATTTCCGCAAACTAACGCCTGATTCTATCAATTATCCTAAAATATTTTTATTATCTTACAATACATGTAGGTTATTCAGGAATTTTTACCATTGAATGTTATGGTAACTGAAATAAGAAACATAAGTTTGAGACTTGATATCCTCTAAATATCTGGAAAATACCGCGACAACCGTGCCGAAGTCTGCCGAACTGAAATGACGTTAGACGATGCACGGCTTTCAACGCCGCACCGCTGTGCCGGTCGAGTGGTGGGTGTTAGGTTTATTTTCGTTACGGAATTTCTTGATTCGGTTGCCGCGCTCAAAGCCCGCGATAAAAGCTATGCAATAGCTTAAAAATATTTAAATGAAGAATAAATTAAATGAGCAGTTTAATAAATATTGAGCAGTAATATGACTGAATGGCCAGCTATTAGGGGGCAGTTAAAATACCGGAATTAGTCGGTAAGAAATCTCCTTCTAAGCAGTTTTTAAAAAATGAGGCGGTAAAATGTATCCCTTGTTTATTTCAGCGTGTAAAATTAAAATAAAAATAATTTGTTAGGTACCGAAGTTATGCTTTTATGATAAGAATAAATAGGTCTAGCTTTGATTTACTTGCTTGTTGTGGGAGTTAAATAAAACAAATAATTTGTTATAAAAATGATAGTTTTAATTGGGTAGGTAGGTGGTACCTACCTCTTCGGGAAAAATATTCTTAGCTTCAACAGGAGGAACGGTTAAGCCAATTATATGTTTAAGCATATACAATTTGTAAAAATTGGGGCAAGTACATGTTCCTTGAGCAAATTAATCTTTATTTTTTGCGAGATTATCCCATTTATAGAAAAAGTGCTTTTTAAACTCATCAAAGTTTTCGGGTAGGTTTTCAAATACCGTGCATTCTTCAGCTGGTACATTATAATACGTAAAATTCTCGCTATCATTAAGTATACTAATTAAATCTCTTTTTGCAATTTAGCCTAATTAATTAGAGATGGGCCGAATATGGATTTCACCGAATACGAATATTCAGCCGAAAGTTGGATAAAACTTTTACTGAACCAAATATTCGGCCAAACATTATTAGGCAGGACCACCTCGATACATTATGTCGAAACTTGTTCCGTAAAGCGCGCGCGATTAGCGCCAAACACTGCCCCTTGCTCATCATCCAGTACTGAGCAAATTGCCGGCACATGCTTATGTATTTCGTTGTGTTATTCTTCGTGAAAATCGATAATAATATAATAAAAATGAGTGGTAGATCTACTATTTGTCCTTATTTTAGAGAAATTGACGACCAAAGTAAAGTGAAATGTACTAATGAAATGTGATGTTTCTTTGTTAAATTCCAAAATTTTTTTTTTTTTTGGGAACATTTATTTTTGGGTAGCTTTCTGTACAAGACTTAAGTTTAGACTGTATATTTTTCTTGGCGTGCGCCCAGCACATACGTACCTTGGTATCTTTGAATACTTCATTAAAAGCATTTTGAAAACTCTTTGCAGCCACAGCAACTAAAATAGTTTACTTGAAGGCACTTTCGAACAGTATAGACACGCTCAATAAGGACAGGGTACCCTTGCCAGATAAGTCACTAAACTGACTGGTTACTAGACTAAAGCTGACTGTGTTTTGATATCTTGTATGCTGTCACAAAATGCTTCATGGGTCATATACTGGTAATTCTGAATTATCTTGAAGCCATCGTTCTAATTCTCCCAAACTAATCAACTAAATCCCGCCCTTTTAACGGAAGATTGCCTCGTATTTCAATGAAAGTGGAGTGCGGGTGTTATCGCTCACCGTGAACGGCCCAAACCATTTATCTAACTGCCGATTCCAACATTTCACTGGCTATTTTTATTACACAGCTAGAATAATGTTTGAATCTGAATTGTATGATGAAATAACCGCTAAATTCTCTTTTTTATTGCTGTTTATAATGATTTCTTATATTTACGCGAACACTACACATTTAAATAATACTAGTTTTTACGGATTTTATCGTGTATATTGTTTTTTTTATACTCCCGACGTTTTACAGCACCCATGGTCACGGGGGGGGGGGACTGAGGTGTTCGACATCCCGATGTCATGGTTAACCACGGTTACCCACAGATTAAATTTATAAATTTTTGTTCCGATCTACACGGTATGAACTTATAGTATCTTGAAGTCTTGTAAGAATTGTGGAATTTCATTTTTTATTCATGTTTTACTGCTGTAGTAATTGACTTACCAACCTCCAGAAAAATAAATATCTGTCCATAATTTTTTAACTGATTATAATTACATTCTTAATGTTATAACAGTTATAAAAATTATTACCTAATAACTACCTCGTGTATAAACTGTTTTTATAATTACCCTGGTTCGTCTCGGTATAGTAAAGTATGCTACGGTGTTGGAGTACAGACGTTCAAGTTCTTCTTCCTCCCAGTAGAAATCTGGAGTGTCCAACAGGTCGGACTCAACGTTGAGACGATGACGCAGAGAGAACAGCTCGCCCAGTTTTCTTACTACCTGATAAGAAAACCATAATACTTTCAAGCTGTGGTAGCTCAGATGGTTAGCGCTCGCTTTAAAGTCACATCACGCGAGCAGCCCGGGTTCGATCCCCGCCGGCACCGATGAAATAGTTAATTGCAATTTTAAGTGCTGATTTATCACCTGCTCGGCGGTGAAGGAAAACATGGTGAGGAAATCTGCATGTCTGAGCAATAAAAAATATTTCGAAGACATGTGAAGTTCGCCAACACGCATTGGGGCAGCGCGGCAGACACTTTCTCGCCCTAAAACGCTCTCAGAAATGAAAGGAGGCTTGTGCCCAGAAGTGGGATGTATGTATAAAAGTAAAGTAAAGTAAAGTTACAGCCTATATACGTCCCACTGCTGGGCTCAGGCCTCCCCTCATTTCTGAGAGGGTTTAGGGCAAGGAAGTGTCCGCCGCGCTGCCCAAATGCGTGTTGACGAACTTCACATGTCTTCGAAATATTTTTTTTCTTATTCCTCAGACATGCAGGTTTCCTCACGATGTTTTCCTTCACCGCCGAGCACGTGGTAAACACACGTGGCACGTGGATGTATGTATCTAGGCTGTAATTTTAATACTTCATACTAATATTGCAATTAAATTTTACCATAAGGTGAACAAGAAAATTGACCACCCTATACCTGTCATTATAATACGAGACTAAAACAGAACCTAGAAAAATCTAGAGACCTCGCACCAGAAGTTGAATACCGGTAACGGGGACTGGCGTCAATAGTGTGAAACTGGTACAGCTATACTCAAACTTTGTGATTTTGGCAAATTCTGCCTCTTCAATCGGTTTAATCATTTAAATTGGTTTACAATAGACGACGATATCACAATATATTCTTACCATTTTTCAACCTAACAAAAGTCCCCTGCCGAACATAGGCCTCCCCCACATATTGCCTCACAAAGAATGTCATAGTTCCTATGCTTGGCAAGCGGGTTGGCATTCGCAGTTTTTTGTTATTCAGCTGAAATATGTCGTTGCCCATCTCCTGGTACAGTTTCCCCTGTAGCCTCTTACGTCACCTAGGGGGGTGTTAAAGGGTAGTAGGTACACTGCCACTACACAGATAACACGTAACACACGAGTATATAATATACTACGTGGTAGGGCCACGCTGCAGCTATATTATGGTTGTAGCACGAATGGGTCGGCTCGACCGTTGAAGGACCACGCTATCAGAGAATACCAGCGTAAAATAGCAACTCAATACTGCTCTGTGTTTCTTATGGTGATTGTAGAGATCCGTAGACCCTTTTTTACTGGAAACGAAGCATTCCATCTTAGTCCTCAGGAGTGACAACGCATATGCGTTTTGATTCTTAATCGAGGATATATGTAGATGTCTATGGGCCACAGCATCCACTTACCATCAGGTGGACTCGTTTGACACACTTATACCATAAAAAAATATAATATACAAATAAAATACTGTCGAAATATCAACCTAACATGTATTATTTTGAATTAGTATATCTTACTTCCTTCTTTTCGACATAGTCGGCACCCTCCCTTTCCATAAGCGCCGTGTGCTCTCTGACTGACGCAGCTAGGGCTTCTAAACGGGCCTCCCAAGCTCCTAGCCGGGCTGACTGTGCCATAGCGTGACTGAAATGGCATTGGCAATACAGTACATTATAGTAACAGTAATATCATATGTATATTTTATACATGGCATAGACTAAATATTTAATATGAAGATGTCTGCCCCGTCTTCTCGTCAAGCATACCTCATAACCTGGAAAAGAAATTGTACAACCAGCATGTGTTACCAGTAGTGACTTATGGATTTGAAACGTGATCCTTTACTGCAGGTCTTATGACGAAGCTCAAGGTCGCTCAGCGAGCTATGGAGAGGGCTATGCTCGGGGTTTCTCTGCGTGATAAACTTAGAAATGAGGATATCCGCAGTAGAACCAGAGTAACTGACATAGCCAAATGGACTAGTAAACTGAAGTAACAATGGGCAGGCCATACAACTGGAAAAACCGACAACCGATGGGAAGCAAGGTTCACGTGTGGCAGCCTCGTACCGGTAAGCAAAGTGTAGGGCGAGCCCCCACTAGATGGAGTGACCACCTGGAAAGACATGCAGTAAGTTGATGGTTGCAGGTGGCCCAGAATCGTGCTTGTGGAAGGCCTATGATCAGCAGTGAACTTGTGAAGACCCTAAAGCGGGAGAACTGTGTAATTTGCTCAATAACTCAGTTCGAATGTACCTTTTTTTTGTATTAAGAACTTTTTCTAGGTGAACCAATTGATTATTCTTTTTATTTGAAAGCTGGTGCTTCTCATGTGGTCCCATATATATTTGATTAAGATCTGAACAGTAAGTTTTGAGTTATCCTTAATAATCCCTATTTAATTGATTTCGACAACATTGATGATGTTCACAATTTATTCATATTGAAGCCAGTTGTACAATTTTTTTTTAATTTTACCACGTTTTTGTTATATTCGTTTTGTGTTTTATTTGTTTTTTAATTAAATAAGTTGGAATTGTTATTTCATGAATTTTATTAATTGTTAGTTTAATATGAATCGCCTATTTCTGGAAAATTAATACATTTTTTATTTTTCACCATGAGATTACAAAAGATATTTACAATATGAATAATGCCCGAATTGAGCGGGCAATATCATAATACGGATTTGAGTTTTTAACTCGGTAGAACCATGACGCAGCCATATCATGGTTAGAGAACTGAAGACCTTATTTACTGGAAATGAGGCATTCTATCTTATTCCTCAAGGTTGACAATGTATCTACATTTCGATTTTTAATAGAAAATAATGAGCAGGTCGATGAACTACTAAGCCCTGTAGATCTAGATGTCATTGCCAAGGCTCAAGACTCCGATCCTGAATTTGCCGATTTGCTAAGGCAGGACACTTCCTTACAAGTTGAAAAAATAAAGATACCTGGTAGTCGCAATGAACTGTACTGCGACGTCAGCACAACGACTCCCAGGCCTGAAGTTCCTAAAGCCTTACGCAAGCGAATTTTTGATAGCTTGCACTCGCTAAGCCATCCCGGCGCTAACGCTAGTGCAAAACTTGTAGCACAACGCTTTGTCTGGCCACTGATGAGGAAAGACTGTCGCGAATGGTCTAAGGCGTGTTTGGCTTGCCAGCGCACAAATCTAAATCGACACGTTTCGACGCCTTTTGGTACGCTCGATTTACCTACGGCGCGATTCAAATACGTCCACTTAGACCTTATCGGACCCTTACCTCCGTCTGGTGATTATCGGTACTGTTTGACAGCTATCGATCGCTTCACGCGATGGACTGAAGCTGTACCACTAAAAGATATCACCGCGGAATCAGTGGCAAAAGCGTTTTTATCGGGATGGATAGCGCGGTTCGGTTGCCCTACCGATATTGTTACCGATCACGGTAGGCAATTCGAATCAGCACTATTCGCGCAGTTATCAAGGTTCATTGGCTTTAAGCATCGCAGGACTACCAGTTATCACCCTCAATGCAATGGTCTCGTCGAAAGATTTCATCGGCAATTAAAAACAGCAATCATGTGCCATGCCGATAGCAGCTGGACTGAAGCTTTGCCAATTGTGCTTCTCGGCATAAGAAGCTCTTTCAAAGAAGATCTTCAGTCTTCCTCAGCCGAGTTAGTATACGGCGAGCCACTGCGACTTCCTGGTGAATTTTTTGGCCACATAGTTGACAAATGTACAACCGATATAACGGACTTTTCAGCCCGTATCAGATCATTTGCCAACAAGTTACAGCCAGTGCCAACTTCACACCATGCAAAAAACAAAATCTTTATTTATAAAGATCTAACATCTTGTTCGCATATTTTCCTCAGAGAAGATAGTTTGAGAGGTGCGTTACAGCCGGCTTATACTGGCCCTCACTAAGTGGTTGAGAGAAATAAAAAAAACTTTTAAAATCAGAGTAAAGGGCAAAGTCGTGACAGTATCGGTAGACCGACTGAAACCAGCCTACATACTGTCCCACTCCAATGACCCCACTCCAACTCCTTCTCCACCACTTAAACCAACTCCTAATCCCACACATACTCCACTTCCAAATAGCAGCCCATCGCCAACAACTGCGTGCAAAACAACTCGTTCTGGGCGCAGAGTACATTTCCCAGATTATTATCGCCCGTAGACACGGTCTCTGGAGGGGAGTGATGTGGCGACGCACACATTTATTTATTTTATTTAAAGAAATAATTATTATTTCACAGATATGTATGTATACAATTTAATATTAATATTATAATATTTATTACATTTATATGTCTATAATACAATTACAGTCACGCACACATATATATTATACTATTTCTATTTATTATAGTATAATTCTCGGTGCCGGCCGGTCGAAGTACATTAGAAACAAACATTCGTTTTAATTATTATCAACACCGTGTACCTGAGTACCTTGCCTACGTCGCTATATGTTCAACGACCAGCCAGTCGCAATCTGATCGTGTGACGCGAATACTGTGCCGCTTGCGCCTACGCCGAACTTTGCCCTTACGCATAACAAATATTATTTGAGTGTTCATTCCTATTTTATGTTAGTGACTGTAAACTGTGATTTCTGCTATAATCTCTAATCTGTTTGTAATCGTACAATTTCGTATTTATAATCGCCTTCTGCTTCTTCATGTGAGACTGTTTTTATGTGTTGTACCGTGAAGTATATAACTGTCTAACCGTGACTTATTTGTTTATTCCGGTGACGGACTTATCATCAGGTACCTTACTACCACAACTACATTATACTCCATAAAGGAATTTATGGATGATAATAACCCATGGAAATGGTGATCGCTACCAAGTTATTTCAATTTTTTTTTGTGTTGTTAGTTGTAACATACATGATAGTAAGGTGTTATTTAAAAAAAAAGTCCCACTGGATTTCTTGCTGGTAAACCTCTGTACTGGGAGACAGTACAAAGGTTTTTTTCCGAACCAGTGGTAAATGAAAAAAAAAGTGACTTTCAATAAGTATTATTTATAATCTACATTGAAAAAACAGTTTCTGTTTCTGTTTCATGTCCAGCAGTGGACAGTTACTAGTTCCTTATGAAAAGATAATTCAGCCCGCCTAACAGATTTTAAAGAAGATTAAACATTCACCTGAAACTGTACTTTTCCAATGAGTTATCTCTCTCTGGCACCAAAACAAAGCATGACTCTTGCAAGTAGCATTTCTTTCTGCAAGAAATATATTATACATGTTATTTAAAAAAAAATAACCCCAGTACACAACAAAACAATGACCTCAGTTTCGTGGAGTTGTAGTTAGGTCTCGCCTTTAGAAACGGTAGTAGATTTTGTCGTTCCTATGAACTCACTAAAAAAATCTTTAAAAAAATGAAGATATCGTTAAAAAATGTATATGTGTATATAACACATAATAGATATCAAATCTATGTCGATATGTATTCCTACACAGACGTCTTAAAGACCTGCGCAGATGACGGACTTTTTTCGTAAAAATTTAACATGAAATTGGCAATCCTTCCTTGGCCAGTCAAGGAACGATTGCCAATTTCCTGTTGGAATTTCCCGTCTGTCACTTTTTACGAGACCTACGGGATGATATGGGATAGTGGACTACATTACGCCACCAGTGTACGGTTAATTTGGTTTCCTTATAATATATAATATTTTTCGACAAAATAAACACAGTTTTATTTGTCCAACATAATTCAGAATACTTCACTTTTATAACCTAAAAAAAGAAACACATTAAATAAAGGTTTACAAATAAAAAATTAATTATTTAAAAACGTGTATACGTGTTTCTTTTAAACAATTATACAGGGAACATACAATTTTGCAATGTTGCAGCCTTTAAGAGAATGGCATCTGGTCACTACCTTTCTTCTTCCAGCACATTTTTTATTTAAATGTTATAATTTAAATAAGAAAGGTGCTGGAAGAAGAAAGGTAATTATAATTTTTTTTGTTGTTTTTGTACAATATGTTTGTATGTAAGTATGCTTATAATGTATGTATTATTTTAAAATTGTGTATGATATGTATCAGGTATAGAGTATATTATTTAGTTTATTTGTAGTTATATATTTTTATAATTGTACATATTTACAAATATGGTATATGTTTTTATATTTGTATTCACGTTTATGCCACTTGCTTAAGTTTCTCTGCTTAGCTCGTGGTTGACTGGTAGGGAATTCCAAAAGGCATTAAGTCCGCCAATAGTACATTTTAAGTGCAATAAAGACTATTCAATTTAAAAAAAACAATATTGTGTAGAGCTACTTTATTCTGTTGTTTTGAGTGGGTGCTACTTTATGCCGTCCTTCGGAGTCAGTACAGTCTTCAATTTAACTTAACTTTTATGGCTACAGCACAAATGGATCAGCTCGAACAAAGAAAGACCTCTGTCTTACATAATATCAGTGTAAAATAGAAGCATATTTCTGTATTTGGTGTAATGAGTGAAGAGAACCCACTACTCCATCTCACGCTGTGGGTGTCATAAGAGGTGATAGAGAGAAACTAAAACAGGACACGGGCTGCAGCATTTTAAAGCTTTAATAATACTCATTTGTAAACTGAACAACTTTGTAAAAATCTTACATGATTAGCAAATTTTATTATTTTTAATTTTTGCAACAATTTTACTGTTTACTACTTCAACAAATAAACATACATAGAGCCTATTGTTCTTTTGGAACAATTGTGGAATTATTTAATTAATTGTTACAGTAGTGAAATTGGTTATCTCCCATTACCTTTTCATTAGTTCATTTTGACTTATCAATTTCAATACAGTTTCTTATAACGCTATGAGTGTTTAAATAGTGTTATTGGAATATAAATAAGAGAATATGTGTTTAAAATAAAATGCATTGAAGTTATATAAAATTATGAAACTTACGCATTTGGTTGATAAACATAGGTCATCACTTCCCTTTCCCTTTCAATGACATCCTTTGGATAACTCTCAACTTCAAATCTGTGAAATAAATAAAGGAAAGTGTAGCATGTAGATAATTAAATGTAGACTTAATATTATAAAAATAAAATAAGTCAAAATCATGATCATCCATTACTGGACATAAGTCTTCTCAAAACATGCCTCAAAACATGGTCCCGAGCCACCCATATCAATGAACTTCCAGCACGTAAGTAAAATAAAAAAATAGAAAATTGCTAAACTAAAAATAATAACATGTTATAATATGAAATATAATCCTGCAAATAAATTAAATTAGTAGTAAACATTTACATTACATCTTATTTGTTTAAAAAGAAAAAGAAAAGGTTAATTCCTTCAAGTTCAAATATATAATTATTCATGTCGTAAATGGTGAAAACCATGCTTTCTGATAGATGGAGATATAACCATTTCATGTACACCAAATGTAAAATACTTATAAAAAATGTTAGTATTATTTTAAACACACATTTCCTATAATTTGCTTAAAATTTTGCAAATTTTAAAATCTAGCAGTACCATAGTTAGCAAAGGTGTTTTTTAATTGTGTTGTATTGTTACCTAATGGCTGCCTGCACCACATGTATTGTTGTATGCAAGTTTCCCTATTTAATTAAATTTTATTTAATACAAAACTTAAAATTTACTTAATACTGCAAAAACTACCGTGGTATCAGCTTGCTTAGTATTGTGGGTAAACTGTATGCTAAGGTGTTAATTGAAAGAGTTATGAAAGAAACTGATAGAAAAATTTGGGATGTGCAAGCGTGTTTTAGAAAGGGAATGGGGTGTACAGATCAAGTCTCTTCCATGCGCATGATTGCGGAGAAGTTTTTGGCCAAAAACCAGAAAGTTTTTTGTGCATTCATGGACTTGGAAAAGGCTTACGACAGAGTGGACAGGAATGTGTTATGGCAAACACTAAACTCATATGGGTTGAGCGCTGGTTTGATACAGGCATTAAGGTCTCTTTATAGGGACTCTAGTGCTTGTGTCAGGATCAATGAGGTCTATTCGGACTGGTTTGGCATCCAAAAAGGTGTCAGACAGGGCTGTGTAGCTCCCCATTGGCTGTTCAACCTATTTATGGACAGGTGTTTGCAAACTTTGAAAGATGAAGAATGTGGGTTAAGAATGGGCGAGTTAACCGTCAAATGCCTTTTGTATGCCGATGATCAAGTCATATTTGCGTCATCGGCGGCTGAGTTGCAAATGATGGTTACATTAATGAACTGGGAATTAAAAGAAAGGGGAATGAAAGTGAACGCAAGTAAGACGAAAGTGATGGTTTTTGAAAGAGAAGAAAGCAAAACGGTATGTGAAATAAGAATAGAAGGAGAGTTGAGCAAGTGGATGAGTTTGTGTATTTGGGATGTGTATTTAGCAGGGATGGTAGATACGATAAGGATATAGAACGACGAGTAAATGCAGGGAATAGAGTGAATGGGGCACTACACTCTATTATGAAGAACCAAAATGTGTCAAAAAAGGCACATATGGTAATTCATAATGCTGTGTTAGTCCCTACTTTAATGTATGGTAGTAAAAGCTGGGTGTGGCAGAAGAAGCACGAAAGTAGAATAAATGCTGTAGAAATGCAGTCTTTAAGGAATATGCTAGAGTTGAATCTGAATGGTGAGAAATTGCAAGATGATGTTGTGACCAGGATTAAGAAAGGAATGCTTCGGTGGTTTGGTCATGTAGAAAGAATGAATGAGGAAAGAGTGACAAAGCAAATTTATACGGCAGATGTGAACGGCAGAGTTGGGAAGGGACGCCTTAGAAAAAAGTTTATCGACCAAATTGGCGATATTTTGATAATGGGCCACGTTAGAAGTACCCTTAACCGACGAGCATGTATGCGTAGATATATGGATGTAAAGGAGGCGAAAGAGGTATGTCAGGATCGTGCCAAATGGAAGTCCGTAGTCTCTGCCTACCCCTCTGGGTGACAGGCGTGAGTATTTATGTTTATGTTATGTTTATTTAATACCTTTTTTGGGGCAATTTTTTGATTTATTTTGTGGAAAGAATTACAAAAACAGACTCATTTCACAATATATAAAAGCACTCTTTTGAATTGGACAGGTTTTTTTTACATATTGTATATAGTATAGACAGGAAATAATCTGTTTCTTTTAAGAATTCAATTTTCTAGATAAATGAAAATAATACAGTCTTACCAGATGCTTAGTGGTCATTATAATTAAAATTTGATATTTTGTAAAGGTGGTGTGGCCACAGTCAAGGGACCTCTTTCATGTGGTAGACTCTACATTTAATAAAGTAATTAAGGACTCCGCTCACTAACAACTGAACTGTCGCCTATACAGAAAACAATAATCCAACAAATAAATCTATTGTTCATGCACAAACTTCGATCAACAATACCAACTAGATGTCGGGTCGGCGCAAGAAATCCGTATCAGTAAATAAGAGCGCACATGAGACGTGAACTCTTATTTCGTTTAGTTCACTTGAAACACAGCCAATGTAAACACATTTCACAATGCCGCAATGTGTATTTAAAAGATGCAAGAATAATGCCCAAAAAAGGAAACTATCAAATAATATGATATTTGAAACAAAATTACAGATCAAAACCATCCTTACAAACGTTTTGCCAGTATTGACCAATACATGCACAAACATTTGTGAAACAGAACATAGGCACATGAAGTAGATTTGTATTGTAATAATTTTTAATAATTCGTTACCAAAACTTTAAATAATGGTAATTGCTACTTTTATCTTTGTTTGTGTAATTCCAATAGATACTTAGCTTTTTTATTTTAGCTTTCTTAGGTATTTTCCCCAGTCGAGCCGACCCATTCATGCTATAACTATACTACTAATATAATTGCAGCATGGCTCTACCACGTTTTAAAAGTATGCAATGGCGGTCTTATTGTGACAGCAATTTCTTTCTTCCAGTCAACCGATGAATGGACAGGATTACACGAAGATGAAATATGATAAAAAAGAATACACATATTTATATATATATATATTATACATAGATACATACATACTACAAACATGTATACATACAAAAACTAAAATAGATATATATTGAATTAGTTAATTAAATGCAATCAATATACCACATACTATATTTTATTTCTAGACTGAAAGTATGTATACCAACGATCATAAATGCCCAACACATAAAAATAATTTTAATTAAACTTATGATCATATTATAAATTATTTTAGTGTTCAACGCGACTCAATACTTCCTGGGCCAAATTCGAAGAAGAAAACAGAAACATAACAAAATGACGTAGCTCGCAAGGCAATAACGGAAATAAGTACTTTTATTTGTTATACCTTAAGGTTGATTTCACACTAAATGTTATTTAACCTTTGTGTTTTCATTTCCAAGTGATAGGAGTATTGTATTATTATATGTAGCTTTGTTCTTTTTTTGTGACTAATGAACTAATGATCGTAAGATTTGTGACTTTATTACTAGATGCAATGGTTGTAATTAAGTTGAACTTAAAACTATTTTAATTTTTTGTCTCATTTCTTTAGTAAACAAATGTACCTGTTTAAGTATATACTCATGTGGACAGTATTTAGATATGATTTTGTATGTGACCCGTTATCTAGTTGATATTATTGATTCTAAGTACACAAAAGTATAAATCTTAGATATGATATTAAGTGCCTTGTGGAAAAGTATTAACTTATCATACATTTCTTGGATATAACAAACCTCTTAACAAAGTCAAGAACATTGCTGGCTTCCAACTCAGTGCAATTCCAAAACACAACAGCACCTTCTTTAAAGAAAATTATTTCTCTTGGTTCTGTTCCAATGGTGTACACTGGGTTTGCAATCACAACATCTCCCACTTCATGAGCCTTTAGTCTGAAAATGAGAATGTTAAAGATTTAAATACATATAACAATAGGTGCAAGTTCTGTGGACATAATATGAATTATGTCCCAATCCAATTTTCTAAAACTTGACAATTATCTAAAATATAATATATTGTGAAGATGTGCGACAATTTGTTACTTAAAGAATGTAGGGTGTGTGCACCAGTGACTTTTTGCATAGCTATTCAGTTTATTTTTATTAAAAAATGAATGTGGCAAGTCGCAATGTGCCCAAGGTTGACTATATTGTACCAGTAATAAACCAGACATTGTGCCAATAGTGAAATAAATAAAATGTAAGAATAATTTTACTATTAATAATAATGAACTTAATGATTTCTTATATTTACGCGAACACTATACATTGATTAAAACTACTTTTACGGATTTTATCGCGTTTTATTTATATTAATTTTAATACCCGACGTTTCGGGTGCTTTCCAGCACCCATGGTCATGGGGGACTGAGGTGACTGACGTCCTGATGTCAAAGTTAACCCGGAGTACCTTCAGCTTTTTAATTATTGTTTTTGGTCCGATCTACGCAGAATGAACTAAATGTATTTTGAAGTCTTGCAGTGGTATGCTTGGGTTTAGTTTTAATTTTATTAATTATAGGATCCCAAGCAGGTGGTAGTACCCAGCCTCCTTCTCTATTGAAATTAGGATGTTTTTTAATTTCAATAGCCTCACGTATCATCCTTGGTAGGAATCGATGTTCTTTCGCGAGGATTTGTGGTCTATCAAATCTGATGTAATGGTTGGGGCCATCTAGAATATGATCGCAAACTGCAGACTTTTAATATAAATAAAACGCGATAAAATCCGTAAGAGTAGTTTTAATCAATAATGAACTTAATTAAGTTATGTTATCTGTAATCATCACAACTTTAAATCAGTCTATAAGTTTCATGTAATCCTACATTTATTTATATATTAATTCTACAAGAATCTGTGCCGGCGCTGTCGTCGCACCGCAATCGAAACAAACCGAAGCCAAAAAAATAAATCACGCTATCAAAATTCCGAATCAGAAACAGTATATATATATATATATATATATATATATATATATATATATATATATATAACATCTTTGATATATCTCACGGAGTGCTGGCCACACCCCGGGCAGAACACCTTGCCCGGTGGGAGATTTCCCCTTTTCCTTCCATGGCCACACTATCTACCTTCGGAAACTTCAAGCTTCATCATCGTCGTAGAGTACCCCACCCATTCGCTCCCGAGCAGATATCGTCAGCAGTTTTCATATCCTGGAAGCCATCTAGCTTCACAACAGTGTTGCCAGATCTAGAGGTTTTTCCTTAATCTAGGGGTTTTTGGAGGACGTTGAGGGTTTTTAGAGGTTTTAATATCACGAAATTTAATCTAGGGAATGAATTCTTTTCCAAAACAGACAGTGCCGACAATTCATTATCGATATAAAATATCGATATGGTAGTATCACTATTAATTTGTCCGTTTTATACTCATAACTTTTTGTTGTTGTGTAGTGTGCAGTACTGTCTATGTAGTGTTTCTTCCCCCGCACCGTAAGTGACAGACTTTTTTATTCATAGCATTAGGCGCATTACTCGTCCATTGGGATTAATGGTCTAAGTACGTAGCTTGTATGTAGTAGAAATGTATTTTTGATAAATCTGATTCACACGAAAATAGACCGAATAAAAATTCAGAGGTTTTTTATCCCCCCTACATAGGGAAACTAGGGGTTTTTTGGAAAAATCTAGGGGGGAAGGTGAAAAAATTTGGCAACACTGCTTCACAAGGTTTATCGCAGCACTGAAATAATAATGCTTCCTGTTCCTTCAAGCTACTTTCTGCGCTATACAGTGTTCGGCACGGCTCTGAGCCTTAAGCGGGCTACATACGACATGATATTGGTGGCGATCTAGGGTGGAGTAGTGGGGATGCCTCCTAGATTGCCTCTAAATCGTGTCGTATGTAGGGCCATCCTAAGTCGTGGCCGATATCGCCTCCTTAATCGGCTGGCAGGAGCAAAAATGCAGCCGATGCTTCCTAGATCGGGGCCCCGCCCCCTCCGTACTGCGTGTGTGTAGGCGCATCGGCCCGATTTCTTTTGGCAGTCGCTGCCGGCAGCCCTCGCAGGAGGACATTAACGAAACAGTGATACTGAATGACCTTTTTTGCATAACAAAATTTTACATTTTAAACATGTGAAGGGAGTAGAAGCCTATGGCAGTGATATTTTACAAAAAACAAAAAAATTTAATAAATAAATTAATTAAAATCTATTGAAATACAAATCATATCCATCCTAGCCTGTGACCTTGCGAAGTCAAGAATGCCTACTAAAATAATTTTTTTTATGGCCGTTCATAAAGTAGGGAGTATGAAGTAAGTAAGGAGAGGATGAAGCCTCTCCTCAACTACTAACTCCTATTCCAACGCTATCAACACAAGACCGCACTCAGATCTCTTACGTGCCTTCATCCTCTAATCAAAACTAACTCTTATTCCAACGCTATCAACACAAGACCGCACTCAGATCTCTTACGTGCCTTCATCTTCTCCTCAACAACTAACTCCTATTCCAACGCTATCAACACAAGACCGCACTCAGATCTCTTACGTGCCTTCATCCTCTCATCAAAACTAACTCTTATTCCAATGCTATCAACACAAGACCGCACTCATATCTCGTACGTGCCTTCATCCTCTCCTGAACAACTAACTCCTATTCCAACGCTATCAACACAAGACCGCACTCATATCTCTTACGTGCCTTCATCCTCTCCTCAACAACTAACTCCTATTCCAACGCTATCAACACAAGACCGCACTCATATCTCTTACGTGCCTTCATCCTCTCATCAACAACTAACTCCTACTCCTTCACCATCTCCACATCAACAAACAAGCTATATAGAAGGGAGTATGTCCGAAATTAAAGGTTTCTTTATGTTTAAAAAAAAAAAGATATAAGCTATTTTATTTTATGATAGTTTTAATCCATAAATAAAGATTACATTAATTAAAGAAAAGTATATATATTATTATACAAAAGTATTTTATTTCTTTGTTTGTTGTGTGTAGTACATAACCCGAT
Organism: Parnassius apollo; assembly: GCA_907164705.1. Classification (NCBI taxonomy): domain Eukaryota; kingdom Metazoa; phylum Arthropoda; class Insecta; order Lepidoptera; family Papilionidae; genus Parnassius; species Parnassius apollo. The sequence goes on along the minus strand of CAJQZP010001449.1, from coordinate 7,709,406 downwards.
TTTGTTATTTCTTTGTTTGTTGTGTGTAGTACATAACCTGATTTTGACCAAAGCAGAAATGTACAAAGAGAAGAAATAACTAAATAGCATAGGTAGGTGAAATTGGTGTTTTTATATAAGTTGCGAAATCATAAATATAGAAAAATTCTAGAAGGTTGTAAAAACTGTCTTCATCCGTCCGGAGAAAATTAATCATGTCTTTGGATTACAGACCATTTAGTAAGTTTATGTGGCTTAATTTTTTTCTTTTTTGGAGCCATTTTTCATCCAGCAACTCCTCTTTTTCTATTTTCGAACACGTTGGTGTTTTAAGAGAGTCGGAGGCATTTTGAAGAACTCTACCGCATATGCGTTCCGCTCCAACTCCAAACGCGTACTGCTAGGTAGGCCCGTGTATAGGGTCTACCTCGATAAAAGCCATGATTTCTTTAAGCCCTAGATCGCCACCGATATCATCTCGTATGTAGCCCGCTTTACTGCTCGCCTCTGCTTCAAGGCACTCTCGCAGATGACTTGCCTTCTTCTCGACTCACCACAGACTACAAGGCAATCTCCTGGCACTTGCACATTTGTCGGCAACGAGACTGCACTATCGACCTCCGGTCTGAGCAGGGGGGTGATGTGGCGGGGCTGTCGTCGCGCCGCAAGCGAAACACACCGAAGCCTATTACACGCTATCAAAATTCAATCATAAACAGTATATATAGAACATCTCCGAACTATCAAACAGAGTGCTGGCCGCTCCCCGGGGCAGAACACCGTGCCCGGCGGGAGATCTCCCCTTTTCCTTCTACGGCCACAGATCATAATGTTATTTTTCAGTTTCATTTTTTTCATAGGTTAGGGTGACAAACGAGCACACAGTCCACCTGATGGTAAGTGGATGCTGTGACCCATAGACATCTACATCTATCCTAAACTATGAATCAAAATACAGATGCATTGTCACCCGTGAGCACTAAGACGGAATGCCTCAATTCCAATAAAAAAGGTCTCCGGTTCTCTACACTCACCATATGAAACAGCAGCATTAAGCTACTATTTTACGCTTGTATTCTGTGAGAGTGTGGTCCTTCCCCAGTCAAGCCAAACCATTTGTGCTACAGTTATACTATTAATATAGCTGCAGCATGGCTGTACCATGTATAATTTATTTATATTGGTGTTGTGGGGAATTTTTAAACGAGAAACTTTCGGCTTGTATCTCTACAGAAACAACCTGTATTGTTACTATTATATGTGTTCACAGACTGCACACATCTCAGAGTGTTGATTCTGTGAACACATACCCCTTTAACTACATCAGATATGATAGACAACATATCCCCACTAAAGTACACCGATCATTTCCAAGGATGATTCGCTACTTCTAAAAAAAATTGCAAAAATATCACAATTAAAAAATCTAAAGTTGACACTCATAGAAAATTGGACTGAAAAGACTAGACTAGAGATTTGGAATGGAAATGGAGACTGGCAGACTTAATTTTTTACTGCAGATTTTTTCAAGTGCAATAGGTAACAAAACAAGAAAAATTAAAGAAAATTACATATATGTACATAAATATTAGCAAACTAAGCATTACGTCATAATTACGAAAGAAACAAACAATAAAATACTAATCTTACTTTCCCGGTTCGTAGAGTTTCTGTTGAACTAAAGCTTCTTTCAAAGCTTTCAAATCATATGAATTTGCTGTAGCATATGCAAATGTTAAGTAATGTCCCTCTTTTCTTGTTAAGTCTTCTAGGACTGCCTTTTTGTGCACTGTCTTCTTTTTTAAGGGTAGGTTAGCATTATCTAAGGCTAAAGAAGATTGAATAGATGTACTTGTATAATGTCTAATTGTAGACTGTCGCGCAAAGTGAAATATATCATTTTTATTGGCTAGATACAAATTTTTCACCGGCGAAAATTCTAATAAGTAGGAGGAAGAATAACTCTTTATTGCAACGCTTCGAACCGTATTGAACACAATTCTTGTTAAATATACTGACATCATAAATAATTATTTATGGAATACAATCTACAATAATCTTAATATATAATTAAAAATATTAAATCTTAGGGTTATGTACGAGTGGCTAAAGAATACTTTGTTTTGACGTTTGTTTTTTTTATTTAAAGGCAAAAGTATGGATGCCTATGCAGCCTTAATTAATGCGTAATTTGCTATAAAAATTCTTCACAAATAAACAGATGTGCTAGACTTTTTTGGAGGTTATTGACTAATAATTCAACGAATAGTTGATCAAAATTATATCTCCAGGTGCCTTAGGGGCTAAAACACTTAAGATCTGTGTTACCAACACGTCACTTGTTGTTACATCGTTTCAACTTATTTGATAAGTGAATAATTCGCTTTTCAAAATCCACTTTAAACCATTATAATATAAAGGTTAAAACAGAATAAATAATCTGTTGGCATTTATATTTCCATGAAAGACTATTATCTTTATGCAATAATCATAAACTAAGGATTATTATTTAAATAAATATACCTTAGTTCCCGTAAAAATTCCTTTGACGTTTATGTTGACATTGAAATGTTTTTGCGATTGAAAACCTTTACGTGCGCATTTTGAAAGTCCCTAATTCGATAAGTACCCGAAATAACACTAATACCCTAGCAAGTAATCCGGGTAAGATCTGAACTTGGCGAATACCAGCTTGTAACGAAACGTTATTGATGTGATATCATTTTTTAATATTATGTTTCAAATAACCGCCGTGTAGTGGTTGAGAATATCCACTATCCCATATCTTCCCGTGGTGTGTCGTAAGAGGCGACAGAGGGAGACTGGCAGGAGATGGGCAGCAGCATCTTCCTGATAACAACAATAATATAATAGAAGTTGAAAAGCGACAGTAGCCTAACGACAGGGCGCGAACCGCGAACTCAAAAAGGTCGTGTGTTCGAATCCGCCATTCGAATACTGGCGTGAACCACTCACAACACAAGTAAATTTAGCTTACCACGAGTGGTTAAGGGGAATATTAGTAATGTTTATAGCATTGTTAATATTCTTTTATAGAAAAAAAGAAAAACTGCGGTTGCCAACCCACACGCCAAGCGTGGCAACTATGGCTAATATACCCCCATGAGAAACGACACAAATAAACGCCCCCCAGTCCCCGGCGGCCCCGCTATTGCTGGCTACGGTGGCGACCATGGTAACGACGGGGCAGGGGGTGCTAAGAATCTCTGTTCGACTCGACCTGGGAACATATAACGCACGCACCCTTAGGACTGACGAGAAGATACTGGAGTTGGAAGAAGAGGTAAACAAGTTGCGTCGGCATATTATTGGATTATCCGAGGTCCGAAGAGAGGGGGATAACACGGTAATCCTCGAGTACGGCAACTTGTTTAATCACCGGGAGGGCGACCCTCTGTCCCAAGGTGTCGAAATTATCGTCCACAAGTCTCTCGTCAACAACGTTGTAAAGATTGGGAGTGTGTCGACGAGGGTCGCGTACCTGATACTCAGAATCACCAAACGGTATTCGCTGAAGGTCATACAGGTTTACGCACCAACCTCGGCACATCCCGATGAGGAAGTGGAGGAAATGTATGCGGATATTTCTAGAGCCATGCGTTCCTCCAAAACCTACTACACGGTGTTGATGGGAGACTTCAACGCAAAACTAGACGCAAGAGAAAGCGGTGAGCTGAAGTTAGGGAAATTTAGAGTAAGGCAACGGAACCGTAGGTGCCAGCAGCTGGCCGACTGTATGGAGAAAGAGGGAATCTTTATGATGAACTCTTTCTTCCAGAAGCGGCCTCACAGGAAGTGGACCTGGTCGAGCCCCGACGGTTCGAAAAAATGAGATTGACTTCATTATGACGACTAGACGCCAACTGTTCAGTGATGTCTCAGTGATCGCGAGGGTGAAAACTGACAGCGATCACCGAATGGTTAGAGGCACACTGCACTTAAATGTTAAGTTGGAGAGGTCTCGTCTAGTGAAGTCAACGCTCCATCCCCTTCGTGCGATAATCCAGGGTCCCAAAAACTTTCAGCTCGAATTACAAAACCATTTTTAGTGCCTAGAAGGCTGCAATACAGTGGACGATATGAATGACGAAGATCGTGGAAACTGTCCATGTGTTCGGAGCTAAGTTCTGCAAGACCCGCTGCAGAAGAACACAAAAACTCTCCGATCGCACTCTAAATCTCATGGGTGTAAGACGGGCGATGAAGCTGCAGTCGTCAGCAGATTTGACAGCATACAGGCAACTGAACAGACAGATCTCCAAATGCATGCGGCAGGACTTACGCAACTTCAATACAGCTCGTATTGAAGAAGCGATTGAGCGGAACCAGGGCTCCAAAGTCTTTGCCAGAGATCTGTCTGCCAGTAAGAGCCAACTGTCAAAGCTGAAGACTGAGTGTGGCAGCAGCATCGTTTCCGGGACACCTGAGATTCTGAGTGAGATTGGGAGGTTCTATGGGCAGCTCTACACATCATCGTTGGAGCCACACGCAAGTGTGAGTAACGATCCAAGAGCAAGTCTTATCCGACACTATTCCGATGATATCTCGGACATCAGTCTGAGCGAGATTAGAATGGCTCTCCAGCACCTTAAAGACGGCAAGTCCTCGAGCGAGGATGAAATTACAACGGAGCTTCTGAAAGCGGGTGGAAAACCGATACTTGAAGTCATTCAGAAGCTCTTTAATTCCGTCCATCATGGAGGCACTACTCCAAAGCGTGGAGCAGAAGTGCGGTGGTCTTATTCTTCAAGAAAAGTGACAACGCCCTCTTGAAGAACTACAGACCGTTATCCCTTCTGAGCCGCGTCTACGTGCTGTTTTCGAGAGTCATTACGAATCGTCTCGCACGCAGACTCGACGACTGCACGGTTCCGGAGATAGGAGGAGGAGGAGATAGGCGGTAGGATGCACGGTTCCGGAGATGTGCAGATCAATTAACTCTTATCTAATTGATATCCGGTGAAGGCCTCCACCGTCATTAGCGCTCCATTGTTATTTATCTATTGTTCATTGAATACCGTCATTGTCTATTCGTGCGTCGGATTATCAGTGCTATTATATTATACTCCCTTGTTCCTAACTGCTAACGGTAATCTGAATCATCAATAAAATACATTACCTAATTTTGTTACAATTTTTATTTACGAAATACAAAATATTCTTACTTATTATCTATTAAAAAAATGCATTAGAGCTATATGTGGGCAAAAACCAAATGAATCGTGTCAACCAGTGTTTAAAAAACTTGGCTTATTACCACTACCATCACTTCATATCTACGAAGTATGCATGTTTGTACATAAGCACAAAACGTTGTTTACAACGATAGATGATGTAAATCCCCGCAATCGTCGACATCCATATAGACTTGTACTAAACGATAATCCTAGAATAAGAAAATATAATAAAAGTTGTTTATTTATGTGTGTTCACTTATATAATAAGATACCTAATTACTTAAAAATATTAAATACAAGATCATTTAAATTAAAACTGTATCAGTGGCTAAATAATTGTAATTTGTATAGTGTCAAGGATTTTTGTAGCCAAAAATATTAATGTAAAAAATTGCATGCTATGTACCGTAGCAAAACATGTTGATCTGAAACTTTCTGTGAAATCTATTATATACCATGTCTTATGCAAATAAAATATTATTACTATGGGGGGTATCTATTATTATTATTATTATTATTATAAAATAAGAGCGAAACATCTCATCCACTAAAATATCGTTGTACAATGTGTTCCCTGTAAATATACTCGTAAAACTATGTATTGAACATCCCTGAAACTTATATAGCAAATACATTAAGCAATATTTGCTACAAACTGAAGTCCAGTCATTCTGAATCCTATCAACATTCCAGTACCATCTTTTACAATTCCTTTTTAAAAACTCTAGATGATATCGTACAGGTGCTCGTCCGTATGAATCAAAATATTGACCGACGTCATTCGTACCGATATATAAAGCTACCTAATGTGACCCTGGTTTATCATCTGTATCCAAATTACATATTATATACGTTGGCACGTGGGTGTACATGGGCAGTCTATTGGCAGCATAAACATTATTTTCTGGACTGGGGTGAATCTTTTTCAGATGTTGTTGTACATCTAGTGTATCCATGATATTACTGCTATTAGTAGATTATTACAATACAATCTACTCAATGACTAACATAGGAATGATCAATTTATATAGTTATACAAAACGTATTTGAGTCATCAATACACAATACAAGACGCGACACGAAGTACTGTTGAGATAAGCAACAAAATGTGAGATAAGCTTGTTGACGCATAAAGTTACTATCAATTCCACTGCAGAAATTCTTTAGATTAGAATTATTACTTACTGGTACTATATAAGACCAAGCAAGTGCAGTCATGGAGTTAGTGTATGGTCGTTTGACCGCAGTGGATCTATCAATACTACATTTGTGTTACTTCAACGCATCAATTCCATCAGGCCATGGATGGAAGTGTTTATTCTATTGACAAACTTACTTTTCTTTCTGTTATTTTCTTACGTGTGTATGATTTTTAGTGTTAAAAAATTATATTTAAATATTGTGTGTGTGTGTGTGTGTGTGATATATGATTAAGCCGTGGTAGCTCAGATGGTTAGCGCAAGCTGTAAATTTCACAGTACCCGGGTTCGATCTCCGCCGGCACCAATTAAATTGTTATTTGCAATTTAACAAATTATATTTAAATATTGTGTGTGTACCGCATCTACGAATACTAGAGTAGTTAAAAAATACTTTTTTAATAATGGCAGTCATTAATTGATTATTAGTGAATGTAATTCTGTTTACTTAAATTACAGGAAGACAAGAGCAGAAGGAAGAAATGGGATGATGGGAAGTAATGAAGCATTGTTATGTGAAGTTTGTTGGAACAAACATATTTTTAGTCACGTGTAAATAATTTTAATATTTTGGTTCAAAATGACACAAAATCTAAAAAAATATTAGATACATCATCGACATGGACGGATTTTACATTACATATCCTCATAAACATTTTCAATGTAGAGAAATGGCTATTCTAGACGTAAAACTATCTAATAAAAATAATGCGTTTATCGATCATTATTTGTTTCGGCCAAGTTATCCTTTCAATTATTTGTCGCCAAAAGACAAAAAAAAAACTGTTCGTTATTGTGAAACACACGTGCACGGCATTCCATATTTTGATGTGACCGAAGAATTAAAATGTGCCTACAAACAAGAAAACATCATTCTTATATTAAATTGGTATATTAGAAATTTGTGCAAAGACGAAGTGATCGCATACAAAGGTGGTTCAATAGAAAAACAATTTTTAAAAATGTTGACGACGAATGATGGAATTTTTAATATTGAAGAATACAAATGTCCAAAATACAATGATTTGGTAAATGTCATAAATTTAAACAAACGTTATGTGTGTAATAATCATGTATTTGCAAAAAATAATCACAAAATTTTACATTGTTCTTGTGACGAAGTGTGGGTTTTTTACAAGTGGTTATTGCTTGAAAATAAAATTTTAAATTAATCATAAATTTTGTTTGATTTCCCAAAAACATTAGTTATAGTATACTATATAATACAAAGGTGGTTCAACAGAAAAACAATTTTTAAAAATGTTGACGACGAATGATAGAATTTTTAATATTGAAGAATACAAATGTCCAAAATACAATGATTTGGTAAAGGTTTGCAGGTCTCCTCACGATGTTTTCCTTCACCGCCGAGCACGTGGTAAATCAGCACTTAAAATTGCAATTAACAATTTAAGTGGTGCCGGCGGGGGTCGAACCCGGGTCGCGTACTGTGAAATTTACAGCTTGTGCTTACCATCTGAGCTACCACGGCTTAATCATATACACACACACAATATTTAAATATAATTTCTTCACACTAAATCATACACACGTAAGAAAATAACAGAAAGAAAAGTAAGTTTGTCAATAGAATAAACACTTAAAATTGCAATTAACAATTTAATTGGTGTCGGCGGGGGATCGAACCCGGGTCGCGTACTGTGAAATTTACAGCTTGCGCTAACCATCTGAGCTACCACGGCTTAATCATATACACACACAATATTTAAATATAATTTGTTAACACTAAATCATACACACGTAAGAAAATAACAGAAAGAAAAGTAAGTTTGTCAATAGCATAAATACTTACATCTATGGCCTTTGATGCGTTGAAGTAACACAAATATAGAATTGATACATCCACTGCGGTCAAACGACCATACACTAACTCCATGACTGCAGTTGCTTGGTCTTATATAGTACCAGTGAGTAATAATTCTAATCTAAAGAATTTCTGCAGTGGAACTGATAGTACGAGTAACTTTATGCGTCAACAAGCTTATCTAACATTCTGTTGCTTATCTGAGCATTACTTCATGTCGTCTTGTTCAGTGTATTGATGACTCAAATACGTTTTGTATAACACAAAATAATGCAATTTAATATTGAGAAATCACTATAATTGATCATTCCTATGTTAGTCATTGAGTAGATTGTACTGTAATAATCTACTAATAGCAGTAATATCATGGATACACTAGATGTACAACAACATCTGAAAAAGATTCACCCCAGTCTAGAAAATAATGTTTATGCTGCTAATAGACTGCCCATGAACACCCACGTACCAACGTATATACCTAGTCAGGTCATAAGTATTGTCACACAGTAAAAACTTTTCTTTTAGAATGCTGACCACAAAAAGGTTTATTGAATTCGAATTGTTCATGAAAATAAAACTGTATACTTTTTAGAATTTTACTCATTTTTAAACATGGAGTGGACGCTTAAAGAAGACCGTGTTGCAGTTATTGCGTTGCATCGTTGCGGTTACTCGCCAATTCAAATTTTTTAAATACTGAAAAATTTGAATATAACCAAAAGATTCGTTTATCGTACCATCAAACGATACAATGAAGACTCTAGTGTAGATGACAGGTCAAGAAGTGGTCGCCCTCAGTCTGTTAGGACTCCAGCAGTGATAAAAGCTGTGAAGGCGCGAATTCAAAGAAATCCCAAACGTAAGCAGAAACTGTTGGCCCTTCAGATGGGGTTAAGCCACGGAGCAAATACAAAGAGGAGGTGTTATAATTAGATTTCACTATGTAACAACGCGTGACAATTTGCGGGGTGAGGGGGTATTAAGCGCCGCCCACTTAACTTTTTTCCATCTACCGGTAAATAGTAGAACTACTCGCATCGTTCCATATCGATGTTGCAATGTAGTTTAGCTACCTTACGCTTGGTGTAGGATGTAAATGGACGTACTCAGAAATTTCGTACCAGGGAGTATTTATTTCAAGATTAATTTTGTGAATCGTCTTGTAATTCCATCCAATTTTTTTATTGAAATACCTTCTTTTTTACAACTTTAACTTTCATTTGAAGTCTTCTGATATTTAGACCATCTTTTTTCGATTTCCATCGAAGTTGTTCTATCTCTCGCTTTAACTTCTTTTTTCTAGGGGAATCGTGAAATATCAAAAATTCATTTAAATCATTTGTGGTAGGCCTAGGTGATGATATTGAGGGCTCTGGTAATTTTCTTTTAACCTGTAATATAAAGTATAATACAACAATATATAAACGTCTATCTGAGTAATTTTTACACGATAAAACACAACACTTCATCCTTTTCTTCTTAATAATAGGAAAATATACTGATTTGCAATTTTCGACACCTATGCGCACAGGACGAACGCTGACAGTCAGTATACTAACTAAAGCCACGCCCACTGTGATGACGTCAGAACCTAGTTAGAATCAGTGCACAGTTGGTTAGGCCGTCTCCTCTTTCAGCGTGACCATTTTTAGTAGATTTCTACTTTTTTAGTAGATTTGAAGCAAATAAGACGACAATCTAGTAGGATAAAATGTCTTAGTAGAAATGAGAAACACATCGGTAGGTTTTGGTATTAATTCGCTGTCAAAAATATTAGGCTTAAAACCAAGCATCCATGTCCAAAAAGTTTTAGTTTTACAGTTGGCAGCACACGAAAGTGATTTGGGGGATTCCTTTATTATTGAATGAACGTTACTGTAAAAAAAGTAAAAGTAAAGTTACAGCCTATATACGTCCCACTGCTGGGCTCAGGCCTCCCCCTCATTTCTGAGAGGGTTTAGGCAAGGAAGTGTCCGCCGCGCTGCCCAAATGCGTGTTGACGAACTTCACATGTCTTCGAAAACATTTTTTTTTCTTATTCCTCAGACATGCAGGTTTCCTCACGATGTTTTCCTTCACCGCCGAGCACGTGGTAAATCAACACTAAAAATTGCAATTAACAATTTCATTGGTGCCGGCGGGGATCGAACCCGGGTTACTTGCGTTCTGTTATATTTACAGCGAGCGTTAATTTATTTTTATTTTATTTTTATTTTAATAAGGATAACAACAGCGTATATCACTAAATACAATTTCAAATTTACTTCAAGTATGCCAATAACAGTTATCCACATATTAAATATAAAGGTAAGCTATTATTAAGATAAGAAATTAAACAAATTAAAACAACTTAATAAAATAACAGTAATAAAATTAAGTAATTTTAGGTTTACTAACACTAAGATATTAGGTCTTTCTGACAAATTCATGTGTGATTTACTTTTCGAGTTAATTTTGTAATTCATTTATTTATATCATGGCAAAATATATTCTATATATCATTACATATATATGTATATGTATACAATATGTATAAACCACTGAGCTACCACGGCTCAACGTTAACGTTTTTTGGCTTTTTTTTAATTACCATAAACAATAATTAAAAAAGCTGAAGGTACTCCGGGTTTAACAATAACATCGGGACGTCAGTCATCTCAGTCCCCCGTGACCATGGGTGTTGGAAAGCGCCCGAAACGTGGGGAATTAAAAATAAAAGTAATTAAAAGTAAAAATAAACGCGATAAAATCCGTAAAAGTAGTTTTAATCAAACCTTATTTTAGCCAATTTAATAGGGTTCGCTGCTGATACCACGAATGTAATGTTCGACGAAAGGAGTCGCGTGGTATCTAAAATTGGGGAAGTCAACCCAAACTGCATTTTTTTCATATGTATTTGCCACTCAACAAACCTTTCAGTGAGTTATGCATGCAAAAAATTACCTCGTTCTGTAGAGTTGTTTGTCAAAGATGTTTTTTCATACTTCTCTCACAGTAGCCAACGACAAAGAGACTTTGTGGAATTTCAAAATTTTACTGACACTCCAACTCACCATATGCATCGTCATTATGATATCAGATGGCTTTCTCTACATCAATGAATTCACCGAATTATAGAGCAGTGGTCAGCATTAAAACTTTTTTTTTTCAAAATGAGTTTTTAGGGAATAAGGATGCCAATGGTACTTGTCAATTTATATTTGATCACCTTAACAGCGATGAGACAAAACTTTATCTTTACTTTTTAGATTTTATATAACCCATAACTACAAAATTTAACGTTATTTTTCAAAGTGATCAGACACTTATTCATAAAATTGAAACAGACATACAAAACATGATGAGTCCAGTTTTGAGTTGTTTTATGAAGATAAATTATATAAAAACTACTCCACTTCAGTCAATAGATCCAAGTTCAAGAATGCATTTCCTTCCTATAAAAAACATGTACCCGGGCACAAACGTAGCAATGACATTGGAATCATTAAAAGATGATGTTCGGATGAGATCTAAAATGGAAGAATTCCTTAACAGATGTCAGTCATTTTTGATCGAGCTGAGTAACCAATTTGTGCAAAGAGTGCCTGTACAAAATAATTTTTTGCAGGATTTGTCGTTCATCGATCCCCAAAAAGCAGTGTATGGTGAATTTCGAACTCTGATAGGAATACTCAAAAGGTTTCCTAACATAGTTGCAACCGAAAACATGCAAATTGTTGACAATGATTATAGGGAATTAAAATTAGATGTTTCCGTGTCTAATTTATTGTCAACTTCTAGTTCGACGTCTGAAACTTTTATGGTGGATAAATTTTGGAGTGAAGTCAGCCAAATCTGTGATGCGAATAGCAAACCAAAGTATGGCAATTTGTCCCGATTTGTGAAGCAAATGACGATACTACCTTTGTCAAACGCCAAAGTAGAAAGATTATTTTCCGATATTAATAGGTTTAAAAATCAAGATCGAAATCGATTTAATAATAAGAATGTTGCAGCAATAATGCATGGAAAAGAGGGGCTACGATAGTTGGAAGGAGGATGTAGCAGATTTGATCCTGACTGAAGTATTATCAATTTTATGGACTCAAAACAGCTTTGTGATAATGTTACCCAACATAAAGATGAAGAATCTTAACTTTAAGTATCATTTTATTCTTTTTTTTAATTATATTTTTATTTAGAATTTAAGTTTAAAAAAAACATTATTTTCTTTAATTAATGGTGGTTTCTTTAATGAAGAATGGTGGTTTCTTTGTTATTTTATTATTTTATCGTTTAATCAAGAAAACATTCATGTTTTTACGTTGTAACACGACAGCAAAAAAATAAATAGATTTTTAGTATTTTCTCGTTCTCTTCTGGTAGAATTCAGTAGATTTTAACCTCCACAAGCAGTAGATTCTTCAAATGAAATCTGGTCACGCTGTCCTCTTTGTATTTGCTCCGTGGGTTAAGCAGAAACACGGTGAAAAGGGTGTTAAATGAAGACTTAGGGCTTCGGGCATATCGAAGAAAAACAGGACATCGTTTGAATGGTCGTCTAATGGACCTGAGACTGAAGAGATGCCGCGCTTTGTTGAAGCGGTACGCGGGAAAAAAATATCGGGAAATTCTTTTTTTATGATGAAAATTTTTTTACCCTAGAAGAGTGCTACAACAAACAAAATGATAAGGTGTACGCACACAGTAGTGAAGAAGCGAGCAACCGTATTCCGCGTGTCCAACAAGGTCATTTTCCATCCTCGCTCATGGTATGGTTGGCAGTTTCTTATTGGGGCTTAACAGAGGTACATTTTTGTGAGAAAGGTGTAAATACGAATGCAGTTGTTTATCAAAATACAGTCCTGACGAACCTTGTGTAACCTGTTTCTCATACCATGTTCAATAACAGGCACTGGGTATTCCAACAAGATTCGGCGTCAGCTCATAGAGCGAAGAGTACACAAGACTGGCTGGCGGCGCGTGAAACGATATCATCTAGAGTTTTTAAAAAGGAATTGTAAAAAATGGAACTGGAATGTTGATAGGATTCAGAATGAGTGCACTTCAGTTTGTGGCGAATATTGCTTAATGTATTTGTTATATAAGTTTCAGGGATGTTCAATGCATAGTTTTACGAGTATATTTACAGGGAACAGATTGTACAACGATATTTTAATGTATGATATGTTTCGCTCCTATTTTATAGATAATAAGTAATAAGATTTTGTATTTCGTAAATAAAAATTGTAACAAAATTAGGTAATGTATTTTATTGATGATTCAGATTACCGTTGCAGTTAGGAACAAAGGAGTATAATATAATAGCACTGATAATCCGACGCACGAATAGACAATGACGGTATTCAATGAACAATAGATAAATAACAATGGGGCGCTAATGACGGTGGAGGCCCGCACCGGATATCAATTAGATAAGAGTTAATTGATCTGCACATCTCCGGAACGGTGCATCCTACGCAAAAATGGACCGCAGATTCGTGATCAGAGCATGCCAAACCCTTTTTTTTAGGATCGTGAGTCGACGAACGTCGTACTTGTAACGTAACTACTTGTAGTGCTATTGAATGTCCTGAGCTTTTATCTCAACTACATGTTAGCTGTCCTGCCAAACCTCTTAGACACAACAAAATGTTAAGAGTCCCGTTTGCATCTACAAATTATAGGCAAAATACATTTATATGGCGAGCGAGCAATAATTTCAATAAGCTAGCCAATGAGTTTGACTTCGATTTGTTTACCACTAGTACTGCGTCAGCTAGCCGCATACTTAATAATGCATTTTTTGGTAGCTCTAAGTAAGATTTACTTTCGCATTTGTGTTTATTATTCTATTAAAAATAACTTGTAGTGTTATGGACTGTCCTAAGTATGAGTTGATTGTCTTTTATATGCATAATACAAGTTTAGCCCTCATTTGGCATAAATATGTTGTATTGGATACTTTCGAGTGTTAAATCGTATTTATCACTGTTGTAAATTCACCTTTGTATCTATTAGTGAGGATCTTTAATTGGCTTACTGTTGTTATTAATACTACCTATCCTAATTATGATAGCTGTTGGTCTTCCAAATGAAATAAAATAAAATAAAATGAACCGACAACCGTTGGGGAAAAAAGGTTCTCGAGTGGCAGCCTCGTACCGGTAGGCGAAGTGTAGGGCGACCCCCCACTAGATGGAGTGACAACCTGGTAAGACATGCAGGAAGTCGATGGATGCAGGTGGTTCAGGACCGTGCTTTGTGGCATAGCCTATGTTCAGCAGTGGACTTTTAAAGGGCTGTAATGATGATGATGATGATGATGTTTCAAATATGTATCCTGAATTACAGTAACTAGTGGAAAATTGAAGAAGTGATCGCAAAAGTAAATGAAGCATAATGCATTAAAAGCGACAGTAGCCTAATGACAGGCCGCGGACCACGAACTCAAAAGGTCGCGGGTTCAAATCCACTATTCGACTACTGTCGTGAACCACTCCTAACACAAGCATTTTCAGCTTACCAGGAGTGGTTAACCTTTTGAGCGCCACGCCAAAAACTCACTACCGTGTCCTGTACGCCAAAGCGAAAAGTAAACAAAAATACCTACGAAAAAAACAGTGCTGGCAAGAGTTGATATATCGATAACACAAAATAACTTGTTTTTGTTGGTTTTTTATACAATAAATGAGTCTTTATAATCGGGTATGTTTTATTTAATCTTGTGCTGTCTTCCACTCTTTTTATATATGTACTTTGTACATAAATAAAAAACAAACAATAACAATAAAATAGTAGTAAACCACAACACTACTCTCCGTCGTGATGACGTCACTGTCACGACTGGACGACAACGGCGTAGCTGACCTTTCTTTTTTGAAACTTTGTTAGAGATGTAGCCGTGTCGCACGTTGTGTATCGATTTCAAAATCGATGTAACCAAAATATACAGACATCTATTCAAAATATTTTATGGCAAGGCGTAGGCCAAGTGAATCATATAAGAAAAGTCTTACGCTCTTATGATAAAGGGAGTTTCATATGATACTGATGTTGCTAAATGATTTTGAGATTGAGAAAGAAAATCGCACAACACAAAATGAAAATTGCTCTTCATACCTTAAGTAAAGAAAACACATTTATTATTTGTAATTTTATATTATTAAAATAGAAAAGGTACGTAATTATTCACTAATCAACAACTGTATATAGGTAATTATTCGCACTAGAAAAATCAGTCTTATAATATTAAAATCTTGGTCATGGAATAAAAAAATCAGTACTTATTACAGAAATCAACAAAGGGTACATAATTATTCAACAAGTGTAAATAATTATTTGCACTAGGTCTAGTCATAAAATATTAAAATCTTGGTCTTTAACTCAATCAGTACTTAATATAGAAAACAACAATTAAAAATAATTAATAAATTATAGGTAATATTAGTCTTAAAATAATAAAAATATGGAATAATAAAACATAAATGTTTAGCTGGCCAAAGCAAATTTTCTAACGTGGTAGAGCCATGCTGCAGTTATATTACGGGAGTTAGTAGTTGTAGCACGAATGGGTCGGCTCAACCGGGGAAGAACCACGCTCTCACGGAATATCGGCATCAAATAGTAGCTTAATGCTGCTGTGTTTCGTATGGTAAGTGTAGAGAACCGGAGACCCTCTTTACTGGAAACGAGGCATTCCATCTAAGTCCTCACGGGTGAGAGCGCATCTGCATTTTGATTCGTAATCGAGGATAGATTGTAAATGTCTATGGGCCACAGCAACCACTTACCATCAGGTGGACTGTGTGCTCGTTTATTACCCTATGCTATAAAAAAAGAAATTAACCGTAAAAAGACTATAAAGTGTATTCCTACCTCATTGAGGTAGAGTTAATCGAAAACGAAAAACTTTGGTTTCACGATAATTTTAAATTTCCGAAAATTCATCATCGTCGACGCTTTCCAAAATCCGAATGAGTTCTGAGGAATCGTTCATGTTGCACTGCACTAATTTTCCCGCTAATCGCTTATGACGTCATCAGTGTGTCGTCTATACTTGACCACGGCGCCCAGTGAACTGATTTTCGATGTCGCGCTAAGGATGCGCCAGAGTTGAGATATTAGATTTATTATGCGAAGATAATTTGTTAATTTTTTTTTAATTCATGTAGCTAATTATAGTTTTATATTTCTAACCTTTTGTTTTATTTAAATATCAATAATAATAGAAAAAAATAACACGTTTGAGCTTAATTTTGAATAGTTTTCAATAAATTTATGGCTAACGCATTACAACACTAGCGGTCTAACATAGACGACTTTGGCGTGCTGGACATAGTATTTGCTTAGATAAAAATCCATTTTTTTTAGTTCAATGTTTCTTAGTACTTGTGGCTCTAGAAGACTTGTTTTTTATACTCACATGTTGCTGGGTTATTCTTTTTTTGAGGGGTGTAGAATTAAAATACCAGTAATAATTTTCCAATGTCTATATTTCATATTTTTGTGGGCCGGGTTTTTTGTCATCTATAGACGTCGTTGGCGCTCAGGGCACGCGGGTGCTGGTCACGTATAGACGACTTTGGCGCTCAAAAGGTTAAAGGGAATATTATTAATGTTAATTAATAGGATTACTAATAATTCAAAAAAAAAATATATATATAATGCGGATGGTTGGGTAATATCTTTCACTATTTACTGTTATCCTACTCGTAACTATTTAAGGATGATTCACGTGACACCGCGTCGCGACCGGGCTGGGCTCCACCCGGGGCACGTCCACCGTGCGCCAGCCAGGCCAGTCATTCATGCTACACAGGGCTGTATGCGTGTATTCTTTGCACGGCTGTGTGTCATAGGTGTTTTATGTCAACTATTGATTTCATCAGTCTATATCTCGATAGACGTGATGAATGAGTTAAATATGCAACTTTTACAACTTGAATTGGCAGCTATTGCAATTGCCGTCGATGACGATCGATATTGTTTTCCAAGTAACATATTCGTATTTATTACCCAAATACTTAGGATCATATCGTCAACTACAGGATATTTGCGCACACAATCTAGAAATTTTTCATCGTCCATTTTGATGTTAAGCTGCTCACATCTCAAATATTTGTCTAGGCTGGACCGAGCCGGGAAACAACACCCACCGACATTTCGACGCCGTGCCTCGGTCGGGTCCTGGCGGCGCACGGCGGGGGCACAGCCCGGTCACAGTCAAGCACTTCATACAAAAAGTATGTTGTTTGACCGTGTCCCGGCCGGGGGGGCTTGGACGGGACCCGGCCCGGTCGCAACACGGTGTAACGTGAATCAGCCTTTACGCTTTTTTCAATTTAGACATTTTAATGCATTAAAACAACTAAGTTATAATATAGATAATCTATTTATTTATTATTCTATTTTCTTAATACAAAAACAAAATAAAACATTTTTTTATAACTACAAAGCATTATACATTATTATTATAGTTCATAAAAGATAGCTTGATCTCTGCGACAGCTGTCAGTAAAATCACGCCTATGAAGTCCTGAATTTCTTAGTAGTACAGACAGTACCTGTCAATGTCATACTTTATGGGCATGCCGACCTAATTAGTGCATGCCCATAAAGTATGACATTGACAGATACTGTCTGTACTTTGACTAGAGAAAAAAGAAAGGACATGACATACCTACGAAAAAAACGTGTATACCTAAACTGAATCTGGCACAAAGATGGCGGCTTGACGTAGTGCTGCGCACTATACTTAATATCGATAATGTGGCGCTTATTTAGAAAAAGATTCTTTTGTGTGATTCGTCTCAAATACCCGTGTGTGCTTAGATAGGTTTTTTTTAAATCAATATGACAGACTTTTGGCGCCAAATTGTAAGTCCATAATTTTTTTACCCCACCTATCGATATCAAAATAAATGAAATTAAAAGGAGATAATTAAATATATTATAAGTTATACCTATGTTTTCAGTTCATTACTTTTAAGCAGTCATTTTTGCTTTGTTTTTATGTGTGTCTATAATTAATGTTACCGTTATTTCCCGGGAATTACTTAACAAGAAATACTAATTAAAGAATTTTTCTTTGTTTGTTAGACAATAAATTAGGCTAAGTCATCATACTCACACTAATCAAACTATAATAATTGCAAAAGTTTGAATGTTTGTTCCTCAATCACGCCAAAAGTATCAAACCAGTTTGAATGTAATAATTTGACACACAAACAGTCCATTACCTGAATTAACGTATTATAGGATACTTTTTATCCCGATTTAGAGGTCCCGGGGAATAGAATAAGAAATTCCGTAATAATCGAATTCCACGAGAGAAATATATGAAAATAATACACTCACCTCAATAAAGTCGTAATGACAACTGATACAGTCATCATTGACTGTGACAAAATATGGCGCCCGGCCGCAGTGAAAAAATTGTTGCCATATTCGGTAATGATAAAACTACTTTTGTCCTTTTTTACATACGAATATACTCATAAGCTAAAAAGAGACGCCGATATTTCGTTACATTCCTACAACTAACAATCTTTATGTGATGTCCTTTCTTTTTTCTCTAGTCAAAGTGTCTGTACTACTAAGAAATTCAGGACTTCATAGGCGTGATTTTTACTGACAGCTGTCGCAGAGATCAAGCTATCTTTTATGAACCATAGTAAAAACTGTTGTGTCAGTTTCTGTCAATTATAAAGGTTAAATCATATTATTCTTTCCCCATTTCTGATGTTGAGGTATGATATAATTTTGTCTCATCGATCAATCATGTACGTAGATTGAATATGTAAGGTATGACACATATAATTGTGAGATCTCATATTTTAATAGTTAACAAAAAAGTTATGTTTGGTTAATAAAAATGTACAGAAATATAATAACTTCTTCATTTGGTTTAATCAAGCAAAGTATTTCCGTCTTCAGCAGTAAATAATATTTGCAGTTTTCTGGCAAACTCTGGACCGATACGACGCGCCCTACTACCGGGAACCCCCGCGCGTGACACCCCTAAGTCTGCGACCGCCTTTACACCTTCTGGTGACTGTAGACTCTAAAACAAAATACAATTGGTTACAAAACATCTTTAAATATATATTTATGTCCAGTTCTTAATCAGTTAGTCGGCTACTACACTGGCAGGAGGATCGTACGTAATTCTCCGTTGCCGGTCTACGTATTTTGTGTGGCGTAAGCTGGTTGGATTTACTGCTTTATTTCGAAAGCCATGAAAGCTTTTCTGATGTTTTCCATATTTGCCTCTTAGTCTTAGGCCTGTATTCAGAAATAATCTTAAAGTTTAAGCTAAAACTTCATAATGCAAAAATTTGTGTAACGTAGGAGGGTCTAGATTCCAATTTTGACATTGTGAAACTTTATATTGTTGCGCACCATAATTAATGACATTAGCGCCATCTAGTATCAAATAGCAGAACTAGGAGAGCTTTCTAAAAATATCCGCGCTAGAACTTTACCACTAGAGCCATCTAGTATCGAGTGGCAAATTCCTTCCTAGAACTTTCAACATTCAACTCGAACATTACGTAACAGTATGTAAGCTGCCTCCACGATACACGAGAAATTTTAAAAAAGAATGGAGAAAGGGGCAAAGTTAAAAAAAGAAGAAAGAATACACTGCCTTAGGACAGACAACTTCAGAGGCTATCGTGTATTACATCACATCTCATACTCAGCACGTTGGGCAGGCGCGTTAGTGAACGCAAATCCGATACCCTCGCAGTGAATTTTAGGTTTAGGGATTTTTCCCTAAGTCAATCACCGTATCTTTGTCTCAGCAAAAAGCATTCAATATAGGTGACGTTTATATTTGGAAAATAGTTGACATATTCCCTTATCATCCATCCATTACAGCCTATAAAAGTCCACTGCTGGACATAGGCCTCTCCCATAGATTGGTTCATAGGGAGAATTTTGCCATAGTTGCCAAGGTGAGGCAAGCGGGTTGGCTACCGTAGTTTTATAATTTTGAGTTGTTATCAGAAAGACACTTCTACCCATCTCCTGATTTGTTTCCCTCTGTCGCCTCTTACGACACCCACGGGACGATATGGGGTAGTGGATATTCTAACACTGCCACTACACGGGATATCTTCCACCAGTAATAATTAAAAAAAAATGGTCGTCTGTAAAGTTGGTTTATGGACGATAGTTTAACGTGACGTCATAACAAACCATTGATGAAATGATTGTATACTTATTCATGCGGCGCAAGCCGAACGCTGAAGCCGTTCATGCCTTTCGCTCGTTCGTGCCGCGCTCTCGCTCCGATCGTGCTCGGCTCGGCCGAAGACATAGAATACTATAATACATACATAATAGAACTGGGGAGTGGGCGGAGCCCGTGTAGCCACTAAAATGTGACTAACACGTCAATTCACACGTATAAATGTCAACACGAGATGTGTTTTGACGTTACAATCGTTTCCAAATTACCCATGCAAATTGTTTAGAAAATGCTAAATTTCACGCTATTTACAAATAAATATGTATTAAAATCTGTCTGTCAACGCAGTGAATCCGGTTTGTAGTAGTGATAATATATAATTATTATTGCTTGTATGTGTGCTCCCGGCAACGCCTATCGTCGTACAAAGTAAGGTTGACAGCCATTCTATTGTGTATTATAGTATTCTATGGTCGAAGCGTCACGGGACAATGAGTCATCCTTTTTCATTCATGCAGCCGGCGTTCATCGATTTATTAGACGTTGTCACGTCAAAAATAATGTGATTATTATACGTTCCACTCCCGGACCCACAACCCTCTTTTCATCTCAGAGAGGATTTAGGAAACTGAAGTGTACATCGCGCTGCCAATTAGTACTGGCGGAGTTCACATATCTTCAGTTCTTTTTTAAAATTGAATCGCAATAGAAGCAAGAATATACCTCATACAAGGCTAATGGCGTCGTATATTGGGCACAGAGGGCGCGTGATGTCTCCAAGCTACAATGTGGCAAAACAGCTATCATTTGCTGCCAGAGCCTACTTATACCGTTACCTGAAAAATATAAAAGAATGTTGCGGAAATTATTTATATAAAGGATGCACAAAATATGGCAAAATACTCAAACGCTACTCAATTTTAAGATGTCGTTAAGTCTCGAGTTGTCACAGTCACTTTGGAGGCAGCACGTGACTTAAAATTAAGTAGCGTTTGCGACAGCCCGTCCACCATCCCGTTTAAACCATACGTAAAATACCCAGACCGTTGATGAGTTGGAGGTATAGTCAAGAGTGCAAGACGTCTGGTTACTGCGATAGCTGTTACGCTTTCCTTGCAATTAGATAATTCTACTTCGCAAGACCATATTCTGCGGTGGACTTGGCATTACTGGCTGATGAAGAAAGACTGCAATTAACCTCTTGGTCATAGAATACATTTAAAGAGTAAGAAATTGTTAATTTTTTTTTGTAAAATATCAGTACCATAGGCTTCTAGTCTGTTTATATGTTACACCCTATTTTTTTCCAAACGATAAAAAAGGTCACCAGTATATAAATATTGCGTATTCTTTTTTTACCTCTTTTTTTTTCTATCACACCAATTTGCCATACTCCTGTCTATACATTAGGTGTCTGGAAGAAATTGCCGTCAGCAATAAGACCGCCCATTGTATACTTCATTTGTATATATAATTTTTGTAATTTTTGTATGGTGTTCAATAAAGATTTCAATTTCACAAGGACGAATATCCAGGACCCGGAACAATTATTTGTAGGCCATACAAATAGTTTTTCCGTGCAGGAAACCGAGGCCCTCGGAACTAAGCTAAGCCGCTGCAGCTCGGAGCCATCATCTTGATCAAGGCTTGACAAGTTATCTGCATTTTGATTAGTTCTTATCAAATGAGGCCAAGATGACGAGTTTCTATTTTATAACCTATACTACCTATACTATATAATAATATATTATAACCAACTACCGTCTTTATCCACAGGAACGCATTTTTTATTGTCGCCTCTCATATAGAATTCTGCTTTCTCGTCGCACTCGCGTTTTGCTTTCCTGTAACACATAAATAAATATTGATAAATCTCATGAGTCAAGGGGCTTATTACATGCTTCACTACAATCACAACTGGTGGTAAGTGGTGATGAAATTCTATAGGGTGAATTGCACCATCTTCGCAAGCTTATCCATTCTTGTCTTGCAGATCCGATAGACGCTGGCAAATTATTCCACTCCCTTCCTGTATGCATTACGGAACACGAGGCAAACCGTGTGATTCGAATGCGTGGATAACATAACAAAGGGATGGAAGCCGGCCGCCCGCCTGATTATCCGATGTCACTTGGACACAAAAGTAAAAGTAACGTTACAGCCTATATACGTCCCACAGCTGGGCACAGGCCTCCTCTCATTTCTGAGGGTTTTAGGGCAAGGAAAAATCTGCAGAGTTTCCGTCTATAATCAGGGAACCTCGTTTTTTAACGATATATTAACTTTCAATTATTTATTGAGATGATAATAATATATTTTGATTTTTATATTATGTTTAAAAGATATTTTATAAGCAATTTTTTTAATAATAAAAAGACTGACAAACACAGAACACAGTCTATGTAATGTAAGTGGATGCTGTGTCAGTTAAGGATCAAAATGCAGTTAGGTGCTGCAGCGAACTGACAAAATTATTATAATAAGTCTTTACCTTTGAAATTTTACCTATAAAATTGCCGTTCTGCAGTACTGGCCATTTCAAATAAAAATAATTTTTATTTGGCTACGAATTCTAATTTCAAATAAATTTTATTTTAAATACATGGAATTATTTTTTCAAAATTACATATTTGTTTATTGATTAGCGTTATGTTTTTATCCCATTTGAATCTTTTTCGTCATCATGGATACGCTGAAAATTCGAGTAATTTATGTAATATGAGTACCGTCGTGGCAGCAGCGCGGCACGCAACAGCAAAGACGTTTACGGAGCGAATACTACAAACGAACGCACCACCTGTTATTGGTTTGCCCATTTCCGTTCTGGAAATTTCGACCTGAAAAATGAGTCCCGTGGTTGTCCGAAAACTTTGGTCGACAATGATGAATTAAAGGCGATTGTGGAAGCAGAATTACTTAATTACGGCTGAATTAGCGGCAGCTGTCGACGTTAGCATCAAAACAATATTGTTTTGTATCAATTATTGTTTACATCAAATAGGCAAGGTAAAACAGCTTGACAAATGGGTGCCCCACAAACTCAATGATCGCCAGCGCAAAGTATGCGTCGAGACGTGCCTTGCACTGCTCAATAGGCACACAAACGAAGGAATTTTGAACCGCATTGTTACCTGCGACGAAAAATGGATTCTGTTTGACAATCGCAAGCGCTCCGCAAGTTGGTTGGACCCTGGTTCAGCACCTCAACAATGCCCTAAACGAAAACTTACCCCTAAAAAAATGATGGCGCCGGTGTGATTCATCACAGCTTCTTACCAAACGAAACGAGCATTATTGCAAATGTGTACTGTAAAGAATCAAGCACAATGATGGAGAAGCTTGCACATCTCCTATCAGCTTTGGTCAATAATTGCTTGTCCCCGCTACTACTGTACAACAACGTGCGACAGACGGTCTCTAAGTTACAAGAGCTGGGGTTGGAAGCTCTACATCATCCGCCATACTCGCCAGATCTTGCGACTACAGAACTTTTCCAGAATTTTGATAACTTTTGGCGGTAAAAAATTCAATACCCGAGAGGCACTACAAAATACCTTTGAAGAATTTGCTGTCTCCCGTCCAGCTGATTTCTTCAAGAAGGGCATCAATAAACTGCTATTGTGTTGGCAAAGGTGCATTGGTTGCATGGGTGATTACTTTGATTAATAGAAATACAAAATATAGAAAAATTACGTTATCTTATTTCACAAAAAGCGGCAATTTCATAGGTAAAGACCTAATAGTATAATGATTTCTTATATTTACGCGAACACTACACATTGAAATAATACTAGTTTTTACAGAATTTATCGCGTATATTTAACTTTTTAAATACCCGACGTTTCGGTATTATTTGGGTATTTAAAAAGTTAAATATACGCGATAAATTTCGTAAAACCTAGTATTATTTCAACCTAATAGTATTTTTATAGAAGTAAGGTTACCAAACGAGGGTACAGCCCACCCGATGGTAAGTGGATACTGTGGCTCATAGACGCCTACAGCTATGAATTCCGATGTGTTGTCACCCCTGAGGACTATCATTGAATACCTTTAAAAAAGGTCTCCTGTTCTCATCACAACTATACTAATCACAACAGTATCACAATGCTTTTAAGCTATGTCGAGCCAATTAATTGCTGCTACAGTTGTAAAACACAGCATTGGCCTACTATTATATTAAAAAGTATACTATTCCTTACAAAAAAAGGTTCAGCATAAGAATTTTATGGGCAAAAAAAAAATATAATAATGATAAAGAAATTTAAGAAACTGCAAATACTTGTAAGGCGCCTCTGCTATAGCTTTTGTGAATTGCGTTATTAACAACGTAAGCTCGTTGGCGTGGTCCAACAGCACTGCGTCGCATCCAGTGCTCACTAACAAGTCTGAAAAAAAAGTTGCCTACATCATCACCAACCCTTATAGGTTTTTTATTAGGGTGACAAATAAGTCTGACAATCCGCTTGCTGGTGAGTAAGTACTGCAGCCAGTTTTTTTAATAGGATAAAGGTGGCTGAAGTGGATGATGTGGTCCATGGACATCTACATCTATCTTCGACTACTAATCAAAATACAGATGCGTTGTCACCCGTGAGGACCAAGCTGGAATGCTTAGTTTCTATTAAAAGGGGTTACATACAAAAGGATCCAGTTCTCTACACTCACCATACGAGACACCGCAGCGTTAAGCTGCTATTTTATGCTGGTATTATGTGAAAGTGTGGTTCTTCCCCGGTCGAGCCGATACAATTCGTGATACAACTATACTACTAATACAGCTGCAGCATATACCACATACAAAGTAAAACTTCACTGGCATTTTTCATGTTGAGTTGGTCTGCAAGGGTTATTTGTATATTATCCTAAGTGGTAGGACTTATTTTGTCTAGGAGTCCATCTACTCTACCTCTTAAACAACCAAATGTGCACTGATGTGTTCTAACCTGAAAGGTATAGAGCCAATATTTTTACAGGCTGTAAGACATTCAATTCTAACGTATGCAGAGGTGACAATGAATCTTTAGGCTTCTTTGTTAAAAGTCGGTTGTTTTTATAGGAATAGGGTGACAAACATACATACAGACAATCTGATGGTAAGTGGTTACCGTGACAGACAGACATCTTAATCTACTAATAATAAGTGAGTAATTACCGTAGGCATAGGACACCTACAACCATCTTTAACCAAAGGTTTATGTGTTGTCAACCCTGACGAAGATGAGATGCCTCACTAATTCATTACAGCCTATCAAAGTCCACTACTGAACATCGGCCTTCCCATAAATTTCCTCAGGCTTTACCTGGCGTCGACTAGAGTAGAAACGCGTCGAATCGAAGCGAGTCGCATTGATTCCTGGCGCGTACATCTCTGAAAAATC
Source organism: Parnassius apollo (assembly GCA_907164705.1). Classification (NCBI taxonomy): domain Eukaryota; kingdom Metazoa; phylum Arthropoda; class Insecta; order Lepidoptera; family Papilionidae; genus Parnassius; species Parnassius apollo. Next base: position 7,683,649 of record CAJQZP010001449.1, on the reverse strand, counting down.
GCTCATTCATTGCAAACTTTTCTTCATCAAGAGATGTTTTTATTTCAAATACTTTTTGATGAAGCAGAGGAGAATTAAAAAAGGAAACGGCGTGCTCCCAGATACTGGATACACGACATTTATATGAAAATAACTACGGCGAATTTCATCATTTGTATCCAGATTTGAAAAGGGATCCTGTTAAATTTTTTCAATACTTTCGTTTATCCTAAGATCTTCATTCATTTTTATTTAAACAAAAAGATTTTTATGAAAACTAAATAGAAATTAATAAAAATACGTTGGATCGCGTATCCACTTCTCCGTGTCGACTGAGGCGCGCCGAATTTAATCGAATCTCATCGGCGAAGAAATTCGCCTGTGAAGCAATTCGCGCGGTCGATTCAATTCGGCGCGCCGCGGCTCGTTGCTAATTTCATAGTACGCAGTGCAGGACGCAGTTTCATAGTAAATATATAGGAGGCAACTTTCTGCGATTCGATTCGACTCGGTTAGGCGAACCTTGCGGACGCGGGCCTTAAGGAGAATATTTGCCATAGTCGCCACACTTGACAGGGGCGTTGGCAAGCAGTTTTTTTTTAATTTATAGTTGTAATAAGGTAGACACTGCTGCCTTTCTCCTGGTTCTATTCCCTTTGTCGCCTCCTATCACACCCACGGGACGATATGGACTAGTGGATATTCCTACACTGCCAGTACACCGTCAAATTTGGCTCTTGGAAAATACTTAAATCGGTGCCAAGTAGCGTCTTATTATCGCCAAGCGTGGTGACAACTATCACGGTCATTGAAGATGTCACAGCATGTAAAGAAACTGGCTCTTATACACTTTAAGCCGGAATACAGCAGTGGATTCAAGATAACTTATTTTATAATAAGAATAATAAATGAGTAGTGATACTATTCTAAATTACAGGTTTCTAAAATTTTGTAAAACTTACCAGTTATGGCCATTTCCAAATCAATCTCAGTCATAACAAGGTCCTTATTTTGTTTAGTCTTCTTTCCTGCATGTCTGAAAGTAAGAACTCCTCTTAATTCATTTTTATTTATAGATGCTGACAAAGGCGGCTGATTAGAAAGTGACAGGTATGGGGGCCGCCTACATCGCTCTTTCCCTTCTACAAAATATTTTTTTTTTTTAAAAAAAAAAAAATTTTTTTTTTTATAATTTTTTACTATTTTTTTTAACCCCCTTATGGGGGGTTTTTTCCCCCCCTTGGAAAAACAAAGAAATATTTTTTTTTTTTTTTTTTTTTTTTCCCCAATAAATTTTTTTTTTTTTTAAAAAAATGCTGCGAAGTTTTATGGTTTTTTTTTTTTACACCCCCTGGTGTGGTTGCTCATCATTACGTATCCTCCATTAAAAATCAAAATGCAGATGCGTTGTCACCCGTGAGGACTGAGATGGAATGCCCCGTTTCCAGTAAAAAGGGTCTCCGGTTCTCTACACTCACCATACGAAATACAGCAGCATTAAGCTACTATTTTACGCTGGTATTCTGTGAGAGCGTGGTCCTTCTCCGGTCGAGCCGACCCACTCGTGCTACAACTATACTACTAATATAACTGCAGCATGGCTCTACCACGTATAAAATTGCTCAATTTCACTCAATTGCAATACCAAGAGATATGTAAGATGGTCCCAAAGTACCCGTCTTAACCATTGAGCATGTGTGTGTAGATATATTGTTTTATAGAGCATCCTATGTACGTTCCAGCACAGGGCATGGGCCTCCTCTTATTTCTAAGAGGGTTTTAGGGCAGTGTGTGTTGGCAGACTTGACTTTCTCTGACAGACATTTCTTCACAATCTTTTCCATTAGCACTTGCCATATTAATTTAACACTAAAATTGCAACTAAATATCACGGCGGGAATCCAACCCCGGTTGCTCTTGTACTATGGAATTTACGGTGAGCGCTTAAACCCTGAGCTTATCAGAGAATCATTAGGTAAATAAAAAATTTATATTTTCTTACTTGAAGTAATCTTGGACGCCGAAAATAACAAGCGTAAGTTTGACATCGGCCATGTCGCGTATCTGGGCGACATGTTTCGCCAGTGTGTGTTCGCACACATACGCGACAACATCATTAGCCGTGATGACGTACAAACCACGGTCGCAGTACTCTTGCGAAGTAGTCATTTCTACCTAAAAAAATATTTACAATTTACGATGATGAATAAATATGATAATAATATAGTAAGCAATGGCACCCAAGGGATGGTATAGAGTAGTGTATTCTCTTACGCCGCCAATACACGGCAAGATGGTATTTTAGCCACAAAATGTCAATAAACTCTGACCATGCTATGGCCGACCACTCGCAGCTCTTCAAATAGGAAAGTCACATAATTTTTACTTTCTTTTTCAGCAGATGTCAGCTTATTAAGTTTTAAAATTGTTAACAAAAATTATTAAATAATATTCTCAAACTGAAATGTGTTTAAACTCTTTTGCTCATATTGTTATATCTTACTACTTAAATGCAGTTAATAATTTTACCGTAATAGTAATTAAAATATATTACCTGACCATTTATAGAAACTAGTGATGGCGGCACACTACGTTTCCACAGCACCAGACCTGTTGTGAAGAGATCTGAAGAAGACAGGACCTTTGCACCACACATACTCAGTTCATGTTCAATGTCATCTGTGTACCATTTTTCCAAAAATGTTGGATGCATTTCTATTTTCATGTACTACAAATTTGAAAGAAATTAAAATAATGAATGTAATATGTAAATAATGCACATTTATCTTCATTTATATCGTATTATTTTTGAAGTCCATACAACCATTATTTTGACACCAGTCCTATAGTTTTGCAGAATACATAAAAGTCTCACCATATCCAGGTGGAACTGGTGGAAAATGTTTAAAAACCCCTTTCTGAAGGAGCAATAGTAACTCAAATGGCTTTGTTTCTTTTTATAGGATTGGGTGACAAACGAGCACACAGTCCACCTGATGGTAAGTGGTTGCAGCGGCCCATAGACATCTACATCTATCCTCGATTACAAATCAAAATGCAGATGCGTTGTCACCCGTGAGGACTAAGATGGAATGCCTCGTTTCCAGTAAAAAGGGTCTCCGGTTCTCTACACTCACCATACGAAACACAGCAGCATTATGCTACTATTTCACGCTGGTATTCTGTGAGAGCACATGGTCCTTCCCCGGTCAAGCCGACCCATTCATGCTACAACTATACTACTAATATAACTGCAGTATGGCTCTACCACGTATAAGCTTAGCAATATACTCCATTATGCCGAAAATATTGCAGCATTAATTTTGATATAAATATATGGTAAAGTTGACGATTAGTGTTAAGTACTATGTTAGACGAAAATACGATTCCGTAAAATTTTCTCAATAAAAAATCCAAAGTTACCTTCAAACTGAACAATAAACTGCAGGTATACATAAAATACTTTAAATTACATCGTGAAACTTTGCATACTAAGTGATTTAACTATAAAGCATGGCTTATGTTTATTTTTTTTAAATAACCATTATTTTCACTGTAAAAAGAAATTACCTAAACTATAGGCATCTTAAAGCTTGTTCCCTGGCGCCCGATCAGTCTCGCTTCGGCTTTCGAACGGGAATGCTGTGTCACTTATGATCAGAATACACATTACGCAACAGGATAACGTAAAATTAAAATGGGAAATAACCATAATAAAAATAAGAAGCGACTGGGTTGGTGTAAAGAAACAGGCATAAATATGATAAACCTAATGAAATAAGTATCTAATGACCTATCTACTTTCAGTATTAGTGATTACAAACATGTTACATAGCATACAACGTGCAGGGAAGTGGGGGCAAAATTAGAATTTGAGCTGAGGTATTATAGCATCTTAACAGTATTTTAATTAAAACCTCTTTATATTATATTGTGGAATAAACCCTGTTATAAAATCTATGCATTCATTTATCTATTACAGCCTATAAGTTTACTGCTGAACATAGGCCTCCACCATAGATTGCCACATTTGGAGGATTTCACCATATATGCTAAGTTTGGCAGGCTGCTTGGCTATAGCAGTTTTATATAATTTTAAGTTGTTATCAAGAAGATGCTGGTGGCCAAGTCCTCTTTCAGGATAGATAAGCACAGAATAGTAGTAGATATTCTTACACCACTACACTAAAAAATAAAATTTGTGGCAAATGTAAAAAAAATATTGCCATTTTTCTATTAGTTCCATTAGACATTTGCATTATTCATACTATACTAAACTATTGTATGTTCATATTATATGTGAAGTATTTAGAACATTGACAGAAAGCATTAATAAGTTTGACATCTGAAACCGAAATCTGCAATTTATTTACTTTGAATGGCAATGGTTAATAAAAACAATACCTTCATACATTCTCCTGGTTTATAAATCTTGTTTAATTTTTGAGCCTTTCTCTTTGCCGCCTTCTGTTCAGCAAGCTTTTCTTTTGCTGTATTCCTCTCAGCTGCTTGTTTTGTCTTAGCTGTAAACACTTTGGTTTTTAACATTCATTTAAATATACATGACAGAATTTGATAAAAATATTTACCGAGACTTTTTCTTTTGCCTCTTGATCTTGTTGTAGGTCGAGATCCATTTGTTGAACTTGAAGCGGTATTATCTAGTTTCAAATAGGAAGAAAAAATAAAATATTTTTCAATAAATTAATAATGTAGGAGCAATAATTGAATAATATGTAATTATTGTATGTAATTAATTAGTTTAGAAAGAAACTAATTCACTTGAAACTTCACTTTATATATTACACTTTATTTTAAATAGAAGTATCAGTAGATTTTTCTATGAAGAACAATCTATTCGGACAAGTGGGTAGGCAAAATAAATTATGTGATTATACCTGAACTAAATGATGATTGAAAATCTACTGAGGGCAAATTTTTAATATAATCATTACTACTTTCGGAATCATCTGATGATATTAGGATTGGGATATCGCTCATTTTTCAAACTGCCAATATAGAACTTATAGGGAACCGGTAATTATCGTTCTATTTGGTTTAAATTAAAAACACAACTTTTAGCCTATAACTCATCATTAGCAGTGCAGGGCATACATATATTACTTTCCTCTATGGAGCATACTAAGAAATATAATATGACAACTTTCTAACAAGAGAAGCACATTTTAAAAAATTAGCCACAAGCATGTCCAGTTAACAGTTATAAACATTGTATTCAAAGAGCAAAGAGAATTGTGTATTGTTTTGATTTAATCTTCAAAACGTCAATGTTAGTGTCAAAATGACAGGGACACAATTTTTTATTTTATTTAACTGACTTTACGGCTCTGGGTTCTATTCTTTATGAACCTATCATTTCTTACGGAATCTTCGCTTTCATATATTTTTTCTTCACAATATGCCGATGCGTCACATTGCGAAGCTTCACATGACTTTTACGAATCAAAATCCACTTCAAAACATTATTTAAGCGATAAAACAGGAGCAACAATCCGTCGACGGTCAAGTTCCCCCCAAAACTCCCCAGTATATTTTAATTCTATGGTCATAACTCATAACAGTGTAATAATGAAGTACCACAACTACACCGAAAAGTTGCTTACAGTTTTGGCTGTAACAACTACAAATACCACCGACCTCTATATATACTTGTATATATATATAGAGGTCAGTGACCAATACGCATGATTGCCGAGGAGTTCGATCAGGTACCTCGCCGCAAACGGTCACCTGCGACCCTACCGCGAAGTGTTGTTAATCGGTTGAGCCCATGTTCCAGGAATGAAGACAAAGACTTTTACCTGCTCGCAGAAGTGCTAAGTGCTTCAGTGTTGTTGTGCGCCTTTACGGCCGCTAGGTGCATCGGGCCGCCGGCCTATTGTTCTATTGTGTAGTGCTAGTTTAGTGCCCCACGTTCTGCCGATTTCCAGTAAACCGTAAGTAGTTTATTGCACACCCGCTGCCTTAGAGGCAGCAATTCTATTGTTTAAATTCTGTGTTCGCTTGTTGCATTAGGCGACAGCTAGGTACACACCCTAGCGTTCCAACGCACTAGTTGTATAAGTGTTCGCTCAGGCACACAATTCCCCCACCGAAAGGTTAACTTGATACACAAGTGTTGTTTCAATCACTAATAAGATGGCCGCTATCTCAATAGCCGAACTCACCGACTTTTTAAGTCGAGTGTGCCCCGACGTTTGGGCTACGTTTTTAGCTCAACGTAATGTGCCCACCGCTGAACGCCCCGTACCACGCATCGACGACCCTATATTGCCGAGCACCGGGCGCTCGACCCCTGTGTCCATCGACACAGTTTACGACGCCGCGACCCCCCACCTTCTGCGCTCTCTACCCTAGATCCCTCCCCGGTATTTTCGGACGCCGAATCTGGCTCCGAGATGGAGACGGACAACCACCGACCGGAAAAACCCGAAGACGAAGGCTTCACCCTAGTCTCGGGCAAGAAACGCAAGCGCGCCGCTGCGAAAAAGGGAGACGAGCCTGACTCGGCCCCTACGTCACCCAACGCCACTCCGGTTAAAAAATAGCGCGCACCAAGAACACGAATCCGACTCCGGCTGTAGTAAGGAAGGAGAAGCCGCCGCCTCCAATCATATTACAAGATAAATCTCGCTGGAGCAACCAATCCAAGTGGATAGACTCCAAGAAATGCCCGAAAGTCCACAATGGTCCCCAGAGCATTCGCATTCACGTCGCAACGACGGACGACTTCCGCGCTTTACTTGCGAATCTCAAAGCTCAGAATCTGAGCTTCCACACATACTCCCTCGCGGAGGACCGTAACATCCGTGTTGTAGTTCGCGGACTCCCTAAGGAGCTCGAAACTGAGCACATCCTAAGCGATCTTAAATCGCAAAATTTTCCAGTCAGAGAAGTGCACAGGATGCACCACCCGACCGATAAAAAACGGTATCTAGATCTTTACCTAGTAATTTTGGACCTGTCTCCGGAGGGCAAAGAAATATACAATATAACCCGGATTTGCAACCTCACGGGGATCGCTGTAGAGTCCCCGCGTAATAGGGGCATCGTTGGCCAATGCCACCGATGTCAATTATACGGCCACTCAGCCAGAAATTGTTTCGCCCGGCCTAGGTACGTTAAGTGCCTAGGCGATCATGGCACTCCCGAGTGCCCCCGAACGCCCGAGTCGGAAGGCCCTCCGAGCTGTGTTCTGAGCGGCGAAGAGGGACACCCAGCGAGCTATCGCGGGTGTACCAAAGCGCCGCGTAGGAAGTAGTACGGAGGAATAATCCGATGCGGGCGAGCGGGCAACTCCAGTAGGTCGCGCCCACGGCATTCTGCCCCATCAGTCGCACCAACCTCGGTGCCGCACCCCGCGCTCGCTCAGGCTACAGCCAAACCCGCCCCCGTTAAAGGGACTTCCGGGCAAGGCCCAGGCCCTCCGGTGCCTTCAGCACCTAAACCCAACGCATGGGTAACCCCCCGGCGATTATCGGCGCGGCCGCCTCACGGCCAGTGCCTCCTCGCCAGGCCCAGAAGCCCAAACCCGCCCCTCTGGCACCGTCAAAAGTCACGTTACCCCGACAAAAGTCGACTGAGCCCTAGCACAGAATAAATAATAGTACTACGTACAGAAGTTGCACTCCTTTGATAGTCTACTGCTTACCGACGTTTAATAGCCTACATTATTATTGTTAATCGGATAAATCGCACCCGCAAGCTAAATAAAACTTTATCGCTGCGCGCTAGTGTCCATATTACTTTGCATATTTTTTGTCACGGCGGACTTTCCGCGGTTATTAAGGGATGTCAATAGAAAGTAAAAAAATACATTGCGAAATGTTAATTATGTTACTTAGGTGAAGTACTAACTAATATTCTGACTATGATTGAACCATACTTTTGCCCACATGTAAGTTCTGCAATGCCTAACGCATGCAAATTGCAAGGTCATTCGTCGGGAATCGTAACGTTTGGGAGAAATAGGTAGATAGTGTAAACAACAAATAAACCAGAAATACGATTTCTAACAGAAATGTGATCTATTCTATTTAGTTAAAAATCTTGTTAGTATACAAAGTTTTAATTTCAGTATTTTGTGTTATTATAACTCAAAATATTTTAATTACAAAAGACAAGTGTAGGTATGTAAGTAAATACTTGGATAGTGAAGTAAAATTTAACTAATTGTTGTAATGAAGTACTTAGGTATTTCTTCTGTAGAACAAATTATTACTTAATTCTTTTTTGCTGTGAGTACCTATCTAACAAAAAAAATTAAATAAATTTTTTAACCTTTCATAACTTCCTTCTAAAATTCTTCGGTAACTTAAAGAATGATATGAAGCCTTTTGTTGGTCATTTCATTTAGTATCCATCTAAGCAACAGTTATAGTAGGAACGACTTTTTGCTATTATAATTTATCAAATAGGTAATATACATAATACCTATATAATTTTTAAAATACATTAAAACTTTTACAACTATTTTTACCTATAATTAAATTAAAAATTAAAAACTAAACAAAAACTATTTCAACAACTACTTACATAAAGCGGCAAAAACTTTACATATGCAAACGCGCCAGTCCTGACTGCGTTATTTCGCCCGGGCGCGTCGCGATTTTAGGTAATTATTTTACGCAGGTAGCAAGAGTGATAGAGGCCTGGTCCTATCTCATCGTAACCCAACTCGACGAGCAACCGAGGATTCGGGCCCAAATGGCCTATGGACATTGAGCTATACAACACTAGAGGAGCAAACCACATTACCGCGCGTCGAAAAAAGTGTAACCACTATACAAACGCGACGACGTAGCTTTGAAACTAATAACAATTTTAAGTAAACATATATCTATCTCACTTACACAAGTTGCGAAAACAATATCGTCGCTAAGATCAGATAAAGATAGACACACAAACATGCAATGGCGGGTTGGTGTAGCTTACTATATGAAATTTTACCTAAAATGCGCAATAAAAATGAGTTTTTTTAAGCTGCAGTTAATTGTTTTTATATTATAAAAGTATATTTTATTTTAAAATCTTACTATTTTTATTCTTTATTATATTACGTCCCCTTAGAAAAAAAGGATACACAGCTTATCAGATGAATAGAAGAAAACATAATGATGAAATAAAACGTATTTTTATGGTAATAATAAATCAAACAATATAAAATAGGTAATAAAATATAATTAATATAAAATTTATATGAAATTATATATACCTAAAAAAAATTATTAATATAAAATAGGTAATAAAATATATTTAATAGATAATTCATGAAAATAAGAATAATTAATTATTTTGTATGAAAGTTAAAACGTAGATTTTATTATAATTTCCAAAATATTTAAAGTCAGAGGTAACAAATTAACTTACGCCATTAATTATATAGTCTCCTATTAATGTAGGATAATCACAAATGAGGAAAAGTGGCAACATTGAACCTAAATGGCAATATTCGATAATTTTATTTAATTATTTGAGGTTTTTTACGTTTATATGAAAACAAGAACTAAAAATTATGTGTTGAAAGTGATTCTGCCTGATTTATTACGTTTTTGTGACCTTGAATAGCATTCTTTCACTACGCATTTACCCATTTTTGTCGCGGCTCAACTCTGTCGGCGTCACATTGAACAATGAACTCACGTTAGCTAGGCATATGGCTGTGGCCATATGTGCAGTGGCAACGCTTTGGCGCGGTTATTACTGATCTAGTGTTATATATATCAATGCCTATGGATAATTAATTTATAATGGCTGGATAAGCAAACACAAACTTACCGAGTTTCGGAGGTAGGGTCGACTACAAGGTACTGTCAGGGGCAAGTAAATGGTATGTGTTAGTGGTGTAGGAAGGTATGTAATGTAACGTGACGTCACCGATGTAATCGACTAGCAGACCCACATTCGTTGCCCAGCTCCACAAGGTGCAATTACTCCAGTGGGCGTTCACCGTTATCTGAACTGAAGTCTAACATCACTTAGCACAAAACTATAATCGAAGAAGGAACGCGATCTCCTCCCGGGTCACAAAGCTTAGCGTTCCAACCGACAAAGCAAAATTCCTTCGTACGATATTTAAAACTACACAAGACACACGTCGACGCAAATTAATCGCAATCGAAGTTACATTAATCACTCAAACTCAAGGAAAGCCTCGTTGTCACGTAGACGTACAAAATAAGACAACGCAAAGGAGGCCGTCGTAATGCGACGTAACGATTCTTACGTAACTCCTGACCTCTAATCGACACGGCCGTCGCGTACAATCGAATATTCTAGATTCATAGGTGCGGCCACAGGCCGCACAACGAAATGCCCCCCGCGCACCGCCAAACCGGTTCCCCGCCTGAGACGAGCGCCTTTGCAAGTTTTAAGTCGTTACGATTAGGCCTAAACACAAACGATAGGCTCGTTCCAGTGCGCCTAAGCCAACTTTTTTCGTAATTAAAATGGAAGTACAACCTACAGGTTGAACCAAGCCTAGGTCTCTGACTGTTGCGTTTTTTAATGCACACAGATATCAGAAGGGAGAAATTGTGTATTTTTTACGCGACCATGATATCGACATCATGCTAGTGCAAGAGAACTTCTTGAAACCTAGTTTAGGCGATCCAAAAAACAAAAATAGTCTCTCTTTAAAGCTCCAAAAAGCCACCAATCGCCTAGGCGAATGGTTCCGCCAATAGATAATTGATATGAATCCCGAAAAGAGTGTAGCAGTATATTTTAAACGGAATTCAACATCACGCTCTAAACCTAAAACGATTTCTCTATACGACCGCCCAATCCCTTGGGAAAAATCGGCCAAATATCCTAGCGTCAGGTTCGACACCCGCATGAGTTTCGCGACGCACATAAGTGCATTACGCAACAGAGCCAAGTCGGTCATTGGCCGTCTACACCCTCTCGTTAACAGCAGGAGTAAGCTGTCGCTGAGACACAAACTCCGACTGTACAAAACCTGCGTTAGACCAATTATGTCCTACGCAAGTGTAGCTTTCGCCCACACATATAAGACCCACATTTTAAAACTCCAAAGAGTACAAAACCTTTTCATCCGAAAAGCCACCGGCACACGGTGGTATCAACGAAACTCTGATTTGCACAATGATTGTGAATTACCATCTATCTCCGAATACTTCAAGGAGATGTCCCAACGCTACTTTGAAAGAGTAGAAACACACCCTAACCCGCTAGTGACAAACGCAGCTAACTACGTTCCGATAGCAATCGTCGCGCCCTATCTCCGGAGACCGCGAAATGTATTAATAGAATCACCACAACCGCTCGATCCAGTCGACCCAAACGTCGCAGGCACATCACACAATGTCACTACACCCACACTAAATGGGACAAACACTGGTAGGATTACGAATGGGGCGCGTCGCACTCGTAGACGGGCACGACGCATTCCAGCACACACCGCGTACACACCGTACACCCGCGTTCCTGGGCGGTTCTCACCGCCCAGACCATCGACCGACACGAGCTGAGCAGTCAGAGACGGGGGTCCGCACTCCCCCCTCGGACAGCGGTTAGCTCAAATACGCCTACAAAGGCGACATGATGATTGGTAATAATACCAAATCATAAACCATTCATCATCATCCTCACCTCATTGCCTTTCCCTTTTTAATTAGCTCGCGGCCTGGCAGGCCACGAGCCCTGAGTCAGACGAAGCTGTAAGAGTCGCATAGACTAACAGCGATAACATCCAGAAACTAGAATACGCATGATTCAGAAATTCGAAAACTTGATTAGGGAAATCAGGATTAAAAAGTGGTAAAAAGGTGGATATTATAATAGAGATAGAACTTTATTTATTACTTCTTTAATCACCTATCATTTAATAGATAAATTTAATTTTTGTATAATTTTAAAAACCAGTGTTATTTAAAATATTTATATATCACTGGTTTTTAAAATGTATGAATTTTGTTTAAATATAATAAATACATATTTGTGGTTTCGTTTTTTTCAAGAGAGATATTCATGTATCAGTATATTTTTCATTATTAATCTTGCCACTTCCAAATTAGGATTTGTAAAATCAATTTCGTGGAAACGATAACTGATGGAGGGAAACAAGTTTTTACCAATAAACTTTTTTAAGGCCTTTGCCACAATTTGAGATACGGTACAAGTTCGTGTAGATTTATTGTCGTCGCTTAAACGTCTAATTTCGAGTTGATGTTGTACATGCAGATGTCAACGAATCAGGAATAGTGAGCGGGGTTAATAGCATCATAAGATGGTATTCTGTTATCTGGTAATGTAAATGATAATAATTGATAGCTCTGGATAATTCTATTTAACATGGCACGTTTTTTGGAATTGGAGAAATCAGAGCTTCATGCACTCACACTCTATACGTTGTAGAGCCATGGTGCAGTTATATTAGTAGTATAGTTGTAGCACGAATGGGTCGGCTCGACCGGGGAAGGACCACGCTCTCACAGAATACCAGCGTCAAATAGTAGCTTAATGCTGCTGTGTTTCGTATGGTGAGTGTAGAGAACCGGAGACCCTTTTTACTGGAAACTAGGCATTCCATCTTAGTCCTCACGGATAACAACGCATATGCATTTCGATTCGCAATCGAGTATAGATGTAGATGTCCATGGGCCACAGCAACCACTTACCATCAGGTGGACTGTGACTGAAACGACTTGAACGACTTGTATGAGTATAATCCTGTATCAGTAAACAAATCCGATACAAGACGATCGTTATTATTGTAATTTCTAAGTTTAAAAAGATGTAAATAGCAGTAATTTCATTAAAAGTTGCTTATTTATGAAAGGAACGCCATCTTTTTGTAAACTTTAGCAACTTCGGCATTTTTGTAGGACGTCAATTCCGTCTCACAACTAAATTTAGTCTAGTGAGCAGTGCGGCTGCAATTAGTTCTAATGTACCCATAGGACCGCACGGACTGATACTTTGGCTACTCCCCATGGGTCCGCCGCGCCGGTCGCCCGTGTTTTTCTATGTAAGGTTATGACGTACATCACTAAATGTCATAATGTCCTCCAGACCGAATTTCGGTCACGGCAGCCAGCCTCAACGGACACTAGCCATCGGCGCGGGACAGGGACCAACGAGGCAGTTCTAAATGTCATAATTGATATTTAACATTATAATCGTAGGATTGTGTGTACATATTAATAAAAATTACTATTCAGTGTACTTATAATATATTTAATTGTATGATATTTTAAGGTTTTAGTTTTAGTTTTTTGTTATAGTTTTTTAATATTGTATACATTTCAAAGTTATGTACTTATATAATATATATGAAATATATCTTTGTTTTTTTATCCCTTTAAACGAAATATATATTATCGCAAACATCAAAATAGCCCATCACAAATTCAAAGCTACACACGAGCCGGAATGAGAAATAAATATGAATAATAATAAATATTAGGGCTCTAAAACATTTCTTTCCCCTCAAAATTTCAAGGCATATTTTCTTTAGTTAAAAAAGTTAAAGTTACAACCGATATACGTCCCACTGCTGGGCACAATCCACCTCTCATTTCTGAGAGGGTTTTAGGGCAAGGAAGTGTCCGCTGCGCTGCCCCAACGCATGTTGAAGAACTTCACTTGTCTTCGAAATATTTTTTCTTATTTCTCAGACATGCAGGTCTCCTCACGATGTTTCCTTTCACCGCTGAGTGCGTGGTAAATCAGCACTAAAAATTGCAATTAACAATGTTATTGGTGCCGGCGACAATCGAGCCGAGTTTGCTTGCGTACTGTGAAATTTACAACGAGCGCTAGTTATCTGAGCTACGACGGCTTCTAGTTTATAAACCGACTTCAAAAAGGAGGAGGTTTCATACGTGGCAGAGCCATGCTGCAGTTATATTAGTAGTATAGTTGTAGCACGAATGGGTCGGCTCGACCGGGGAAGGACCACGCTCTCACAGAATACCAGCGTCAAATAGTAGCTTAATGCTGCTGTGTTTCGTATGGTGAGTGTAGAGAACCGGAGACCCTTTTTACTGGAAACGAGGCATGTCCTCACGGGTGACCACGCATCTGTATTTTGATTAGTGATCGATGATAGATGTAGATGTCTATGGTGGACTGTGTGCTCGTTTGTCACCCTATCCTATAAAAAAGAAAAAAAAGGTTTTCAATTCGAGTGTATGCTTTCTTGTATGTATATTACGCAATATCTTCGCAGATTGTGAACCAATTTTGATGATTAATTTTTTATTAAATAAGTCACACGTCTTCGGTATTCCATATAAATTTGGAGAATATGAACCTTTTTTAGCTATTTGAAGTCGGTTTTTACTTTTTGTTAAAAGCTTTAATTACTTTCTTTAAGTTCGGGGAATACCACAAAGTTAAGCTACACTGAAAATAATATTAAAAGTTATGTAAATGTATACCCATAAATAAAAGAATATATGTAATAGAAATTGGATGCGTGTTGCCGAAGATCGGGCTAAGTGACGCGCTTGTAGAGGCCTACGTCCAGCAGTGGACTGCCACAGGCTGATGGTGATGATGATGATGAAATAAAAGCGTCTGTCTGTAATATTTAAATACTGGTTTCTATTAAGCTCAGCTCAAAATATAAATATCCATCTGTTTGTCCGATTGTGATGAAACTTTACAAACAGATAGGAGCAAGTCTGGAGCATACTTCTAGTATAGGCTACACAACGGACCTGCAGTTCTGCTGGAGTTGCAGTTGTCCATGAGCTGCGGTAATCATTTACCATACACCCGAATCGAATAAGCGTTTGCTCCTTCTTTTATAAATAAGCACTGGGTGTACGTACGAGTATAACCCACATAAAAAAATAACCTATCTATATTTGTCATGTTCTGCGCACACAATATCTGTAACTAGTGGCATAGTAACTAGCAATGGGGGCAGGGGATCATCACCCCGGGTGACAGTTAAGGGGCGGCATTTTTGGAATCGTTTGGCAATCAATATCTCAAAAAAATCTGAAAATCAGCTGATAGTTACTACTTGAATGCCAATGTATTTATATATTCATGTTATTTCGTTAATGAGGGGCGGCATTTTGGGATCTAGCGGCCCCGGTCGGCAGGAACACATGCAACACCACTGTCAAATTATATACAATTAACAATTAAAGGAAGGAAACTAAAATATTAAATGGGATGTATCTTCCTGATGACAACTCAAAATAATAAAAAACGGTTGCCCCTCGCCTGCCAAGCGTGGCAACTGTGGCAAAATTCCCATTAGTCTTAAAGTTCCCATTAGTTTGATAGGGTGCAACGGTTACCGTACAATTAATTTAGTTTTTATTATTGTTTATCAAAGAATTTTACATTTGAAGAAAGCTTAAATGCTATCTCTTCGCCGGGTATTTTACGCCTGGCGTAAACGAGATTGTTATAGATACCGCCCTATATATCAAAGTCATCAATCGTTTACTTGCGTAACGCACGTAACGTTACATTACCTGTAAATAAACGAAATTCAATTGTCTTTTTGTAATGTTAAAATAACATCTTTTTACCAAATGCGTAATATGAAAGTATTTACGGTACTTATAACAAAAAAAAAACGACGGGTTGCACTCCGGGAGTGCCGGCGGAAGTGAAAACTTGAATATTAACGTTGTGCATTTTTGATATTTTGGAATGGTTAGGGAATAATTTTGCACGAATTGCTTTAATTATCAGTATAAAAGTACTATCATTTATGTGGTAGTAATATTTATTTATTGCGCTATCGTACACAAACATGATAATTTATATTACATTCGCGCAAGTGCCCTGTGCCGCCTAAACGAAACAGCAGGCCGCCGTGCAGTAGAAAGAGAGGGGGTACTTCTCCTTCTAAGCCATCCGTCTTACGCATTTTCGATCAGGGTCACGTGTCCTGACGCAAGTTTAACAATTTTTACCCATTACAGAAAGAGCCGTGGTAGCTCAGTGGTTAACGCTCGCTGTAAATATAACAGAACGCGAGTAACCCGGGTTCGATCCCCGCCGGCACCAATGAAATTGTTAATTGCAATTTTAAGTGCTGATTTACCACGTGCTCGGTGGTGAAGGAAAACATCGTGAGGAAACCTGCATGTCTGAGGAATAAGAAAAAAAAATATTTCATGAAGACATGTGAAGTTCGTCAACACGCATTTGGGCAGCGCGGCGGACACTTCCTTGCCCTAAACTCTCTCAGAAATGAGGGGAGGCCTGAGCCCAGCAGTGGGACGTATGTAGGCTGTAACTTTACAGAAAAAGTGTCCAACACTGCTAAAGAAGTTTTCACTTCAAAATAATAATGTGAAACTGTTTGTTCCGGCTAATCTCCGAAATGGCTGGACCACATTTGGCAGGACTTGCACTGGCAGATAGCTGATGTTATAAGGAGTAACTTAGGCTACTTTTATTTTAGAAACCCCATTCGTTTTCCGCGGATAAAAATCAAATCCATGAAATTCAACCGCAATGAATTCCAAGCGGACATAGGCGCGGAGTACACCTAGTACTCAGACGAAATAAAAACTCAAGACAGAGCCCCGCCATACAACGCACTGAGGCAGGTAAAAACTACGCCTCGCCTCGTACATACACAGTTTCACGCACACAAATGTAACGAAACTACGCCTTAGCTTCTCATTCGAGCTATTCCAGCGCACGGAGTGTCACGTTATAATAATTCCCAATTTTTAAAGAAAAAATGCCGAATTGTGTTGTGAAAGGTTGTAAAAATCAATCTTCTAGAAATAAAAAACAGGATGGAATCACATTTCATACGTAAGTAAACATGAAAATCCAAATTTTTAATTAATCATTTTTATTATTTATTGTGATAGCTTGGAACATAAAACGTCGACAAGTGAGCGTCACAGTAGTCCCTATTTATTCGGTAAGTTATTAATGTGACGTGAATCTTAATGTAATTCTATTTAATGTATTTCTATTTTACTTATAATATTTATAAAATTATTGTAAGTGTAAATACGCATTATTTTTTTGTTTTCCATATTTTATCATCACTTCAAAAATCTATATTTTTAAGGTTCCCCATCCGAAATAAAGCCATTAAAGAGAAGTGGATAGAAGTGATTCGAGTTAGCCGGAATGAGCCTTCGTGGAATCCAACGGTGCGCAGCGTAGTTTGTTCGACACATTTTGCAGATGACGATTTTTATTGCACAAATAAAGGACTTCGTCGTGTGGTACGAAACGGATATCCAAAGTTTATTTCCAATGTTTCTATAATATTATATTTAGTGTTATATAAAAATTAAATTTAAAAATGTCGTTTACTATCGATATTTTTCCATGCATTGACAAGTAATAACAGTGTTTTTAGTGAAATAAGTAGGCTATCATAATAATACCAACCGTATTCACTACGTGTCGCAAATATCAAACCAACCTCCTAACGTCATAAGGATTTGCATCATTTACAAATTATTCATTATAGATTATTTATTATAGATTATTTATTTCATGTTTAGCATCTACCTGCTGCACCAAACCCATCAGCAAATATGGATCTGAGTGAACCTACTACTATATATGCTGTAAGTATTTTTACCTGTTTCTTATTTCTGCGCCTTCACAAGCTGTAAATAAAAGTAAAAGTTAATTGTTAAATATGTATACGTTCTTATATGTTTATGTAGTTACCTATCCGTTTCTTCTTTCAGCACGTTCCAGCTACACCCATTAAATCAATTGATGTGGATCTGATACAGCCCTGTTCTTCACAGGCTGTAAGTAAAAATAAAACTTAAATGTTCAATGTTCTTATATGTTTAAGTAGTTACTTACCCTTTCCCTTTTTTAGCACGTTTCAGCGATATCGGTCTTGTCGTCGACGCCTATACCAACTAAAGAAAAAGAAAGCGAATCAATTTTCGACACACCCAGGAAACACAAATTGAGACAGCGTATTTTTCGCCTAGAAAACAAACAAGAACAAATGAAAAAAAAATTAAAAACTTAAATCAAAAAGTGAGGCGACTAAAAGAAAGAAATAAGTCGTTGAAGGAAATATTAGAAAATTTAAAAAACCAAAATTATATAGACACTGACTTATACAATTCACTTAATGGAAATATTGCTGCTGTTGACATATTTAATGCCTTAAACAGGAAAAAGTTAAAAAAAACATTAAATATACACCTGCAATGAAAAAGTTTTGTTTAACGTTGAACTATTACTCGCCAAAAGCATATCAGTACGTTAGATTCACGTTTAATACCTGTCTTCCACACCCAAAAACCCTAGCCAAATGGTACGGACACATAAAAGGTGAACCGGGATTTACGGAGGAAGCTTTTCAAGCACTTAAAGCAAAGTCACGAGTTAGTGAACACCGACCAATTTGTAGTCTGGTGTTTGATGAAGTATCCATTCGATCTCAAAAAATCTGGGATGGCAAAAAATACATTGGATTTATTGATATAGGAACTGGCGTAGAGGAGACGGCGCCTCTGGCTTCTCAAGCTTTAGTGTTTTTGTTGGTAGGCATTAATCATAGATTCAAAATTCCATTAGGATATTTTTTGTTAAATGGAATCTCAGGCGAGCAAAAAGTTAATCTGATAAAGCTATGCTTGATAAAATGTTTTGAGGCCAACGTAGATGTCGCATCACTAACCTTCGATGGCCATTCTACGAATTTTAATGCAACCGAAGTACTTGGTTGCCAAATCATGAATACACCGGAAATAAAAACTCTAATACCCCATCCGCATCCCGAAGCTAAATATGAAATAGCGTGTTTTATGGATCCTAGCCACGTAATTAAACTCATTAGAAACCAGTTTGAAGCAAAAAAGGAATTTGTGGACCTAAATAACAAAAAAGTTGAATGGAAATTTATTGTACGACTAAACGAGTTACAAAATGAAGAAGGCATACACTTGGCTAATAAACTATCCAAAAGGCATGTGATTTTCCAAAATCAAATTATGAAGGTAAAGCTAGCCACACAGTTGTTGAGTGCAAGTGTTACCACGGCTTTAAAAATATGCAGAAGTAAATTAAATCTACCGTTTTTTCAAGAAACTGAGGGTACAGAACTGTTCATCCAAAACTTCAACGATATGTTTGACGTGTACAATTCTAGGACAATGTGGCAGTTTGATTTTAAGAAACCTCTTTCTGAATCAAATAAAAACTTTATATTTAGTTTCCTGGATGAGTTAAAGGAATACGTCACGAATCTAAAAGTAAAAATAATGACCAAAAGGAAAGTGACTCAAAGTGGTCGTCCTATTTATGTCATTACACGATTCTATAAACCAGTTATAGAAACTAAATGCAAAGCAGGGTTCTTGGGTGTATTAATTAATATTGAGAGTCTGAAAGCTATTTATAGTAAGTGGATTGAGTCTGAACAACGATTAATCTACCTACCAACTTACAAGTTAAGCCAGGATCACTTGGAAATATTATTTTCATCTATTAGGATGCAGGGAGGATTCAATGATAATCCTAATGTAAAACAATTCAAGGGCAGTTACCGAAAATTACTGACATATCTTGAACTGAAATGTCTGACGACAGGAAATTGTGTTCCTCTAGAGAACATAGCCATATTGAATTGCACTTCGGTAACGCAAATAATAAATACTACAACAACTTCGTACCGACATGAAGAAGAGGATTGCGTTGAAAGTTCTTCGTTACAATTTTTAAGAGAAATCAGAAATGATTGTGCTGATTTAGCCAGTCGTTTAAATATTGGAGAATTTAATGACTATAAAAAATACATTATCGGATATATATCAGGAAGTACAGCGCATTACTTGTCAAGAGTCATAAAGTGTCAAGCGTGTCTAGCTCGCCTACAGTCGGATGAGATATTTGACTTCCATAAACTGATATCTTTAAAAGATAAAGGTGGCTTAATCTTTCCGTCGAAGAACCTTTTTCAAATTTGCGTAATTTGTGAAACTGTTGTACGTAAATTATGTAATGAAAGCATAGTGATAGTTACTGAAAACCAACACAAATCAGTTGTTATTAATATTTTAAAACGATTTATTGGTACTGACAACGTTTTCTCTAAATTGGAGACTGAGCACAATTATGCTGGTCAAATGCATAAAATAAGCTTAATAAGATGCATAATTGAAAAATATTTATCAATTCGTTTCCACCATATTTCAAAATTGGAAACAATTTCTAAAATGGTGGACAGTAAACGCCAATATTTCAAAAAATTGACTCAACAAAAAGGTTATAAATACAATGTTTCTTTCATTTTACTATTGTTTTATTTTCCCCTTCTTAGTCGAAATAAACATACTTACATACTACTTCTTAAAGTGAGGTATACAATTGAAAAAATTGCCAACTTATCTTTTTACTTATCCATTCATTCTGATAGTACTTAAACAATAATATATTAGGGTAATAATTTTTTACTGCACGGCAACACTCGCTTAGTGCACACATGTTTACCAAACCGACCTCACTTCTTTGTCGACAGCGCTCCGTCTTGAGTTTTTATTTCGTCTGAGACCTAGTAAATATATTAATTATAAATTAAAATAAAATGTAAAGTTACAGCCTGTATACATATCAAAGTTGGGGCTCAAGCACCCTCTCATCTCTGAGAGGGATTTCGGGTTGGAATAAATAACCAATTAAAGTTACATACTACATATACATCCCACTAAGCGTTTAACTCCTGAGCCACCAACTCACTAAATGATATCAGTTTTGTTTTTAATTATAAAATATACATTATTTTTATTAATTATAAACAAACAACAATGGCCTAAACCGCCCGTATGGCCCATTGTTGGTAACATAGTAAAATCATAAAAGTTAATAAAAGAAGGGTGTATCAGAAGATTGGACAGAATAAAGCTCGACCAAATCGGTTTTTACAACTTGTTAAAAAAGTAAACGCTGAAAGCTCAACCTCTATCGATTTCACATAAAACTCTCCTAATAAATCACAAAGCGTCAACCAACCAACGCCTCGAAGGGTTGTCACTATATTAAAAAAATTTAATGAAATATATAACTATCTATAATCTAAAAATTTTGCCTGCCATGATATAAATTGATTCCATGTCGTTTTATATTTACCTATAATATGCGACATTGAAGCTCTTAATTTGCTCAAGGTGCGCCGAGTTAAGATAATGTGGGTTTAGTATAGCTACGTCTCCCAAGCTTAATTCCAGTTAGGTTACTCGACTCTCTCAGTTAGTAATTTATTTAAGGGGCAATATACTCTACCAAAAACCCCCAAATATATCTCACAATGCTTTTTTTTATAGGAAAAGCGTGACAAGGGAGCACGCAGTCCACCTGATGGTAAGTGATTGCTGTGGCCCATAGACATCTACATCTATCTTCGTTGTCAGCCTTAAGGACTAAGATGGAATGCCTCTTTTTCAGTAGAAAAGGTTTCCGGTTCTCTACACTCACCATACGAAACATAGCAGCATTAAGCTGCTATTTAACGCTGGTATTCTGTGAGAGCGTGGTCCTTTCCCGTTCGAACCGACCCATTCGTGCTACAACTATACAATTAATATAGCTGCAGCATGGCTCTACCACAAAAAAAATTTCTTCAACAATAAAGCCGATTGTATAGAATACCCAAGTGTGACAAAAGGGCACACAGACAACTTGATTGTAAGTGGACGCTGTGGCTCATCCTGCATCTATCCTTGTTCAGCAATCAAAATGTATATGTTATCGTCCGTGAGGACTAAGATAAAATTGTCTCGGTAGCAGTAAAGAGGGTCTCCAATGAGGGCCATCCACGACTTTTTCTGTCACCAGGGCGGCGCCATTTACAAATGAGGTGTAATACCGTGAATTTGCACTGACGCGATTTTCACATAAAAACATGTTTTAAATACTGTTTTCTGTCAATGTATCAAAAACCGTTTGCATAGTCAAAGAACATGTTGTAGTGAAATATGTTTGACAGTTTATTGTACATTACATATTTTAACTATATTACAGTATGTTTGCACTGAGAAACATCCAACACGTAATGTTTTGAAACAAATCGCATAAAACAAATCACTTAACATGTTTTATTGATGGTGGAGTTTGCACTCACAAAAACTGTGTAAAATTTTCAACAGATATTCAAACTTATCTTTCAACATGACAATATTTCTACAAATTTGTTTCCAAATATTTTATTTCTGTAGTTATAAATATATAATATAGTTAAAATATATAACTCATGGTTAAAGAAACAAAATGTTTGAAAACAAATTTGTAGAAATATTGTGAATATATCTGCAGAAAATTTTACACAGTTTTTGTGAGTGCGAACGCCACGATCAACAAAACATGTCATGTGATTTATTTTATGCGAACTGTTTCAAAACGTTACGTGTTGAATGTTTCTCAGTGCAAACGTTCTGTTAGATTTCATAGCGTGGAAGTAAATTTATTCGAAAATTTTAAAGTTTAATGTTTCTCTATGTACTATTAGTTTTATTTTATATTTATTAGATTGAAAATAAAACATACCGCAGATATTCATAAAAGTAAAAAATAAATAAGAAAACGCTTTAAAATATGTAAAAAACAAACCATTGAGGCATTGTTTTGTGTATTAATAATAAATATAATAATCCAGAAACTAAAAAAAGAATGATATTGTGTAACAAAAAACTTCACCTCAGTGTCAACTAGCGACATCTGGTGGGCGGAAGATTATTAGACCTCAGTCACACACTCACTAGACTAGACAGACTAAGACTGCTTACAGCTTAATGCTGCTGTATGCATTTTAAGCTGCTATTTTACGCTGTTAATTTGTAAGAGCATGTTCCACGAGCTGACCCATTCGCGTTGCAACTATAATAATGTTCCAGCGTGGTTTCACCACATTGTTAACTAAAACAGTTAGTTATTTATTTTATTATATTTAGTATTTTTATTATATCAGACGTTATCGAGGGTTAAAATAACATATTTTCTGTCCTCCAGAAATCTAATTTATTTATATTTCTGTGGTTTGTTTACAGTCACGTTTCAACCCTATCACTCTTCAAATTTTATGCCGGACGGTCTAGACGATATCTGAATTTATTCCCATTTTATTGACGGTTATATCATTTTTGACAACAACATGCACAGCGGCAACTTTTTTACGTGGTAGAGCCATGCTACAGCTGTAATATAGTTGTAACACGAATGGGTCGGCTCGACCGGTGAACGACCACTCTCACATAAATACCAACGTAAAATAGCAGAGTAATGCTGCTGTGTTCCGTATGGTTAGTGTAGAGAACCGGAGACCCTTTTTACTGGAATCGAGGCATTCCATCTTAGTTCTCAGGGGTGACAACGCAATTAGTATTTTGATCCTTAGTTGACGATAAATGTGGATGTATATGGGCAATAGTATTTACTTACTATCCGGTGGACTGTGTGCTCGTTTGTCATCAAATGCTATAAAAATATCTAAATTTGTATGTTGATTTAAATTATTGCTTTAATTAAAATAAAGATTAAGAAAGAAAGAAAGAAAGAGATATTTATTTGGCCATTTCTTAAAAAATTAGCAATAAATACTTAAAACATACATTATGTTTAATTATTCTTATAGTTAGACTTAATTATACACTTAGTTACATAAACTTAAAAAAAGTGAACAGCTAAATTAAAAAAAAAAGTTTTTTTTAAAATGGGAAATGGTCCAAATAGGACTGCCACTCAGGAAACGCTAAGATGTGTCATCCTAGCCCTGATTTTCAGTGGCTACCTTAAGTACATTATATAAATACACACACATTTAATATATATACATACACACATACACACATATATACATATATACATATATATACACAGACATACATATATACATAAATATACACATACGGATAACACACATACACATACACACATGGGCACGTATAATATATACTTATTTGGATTAATAATACAATTATATATACAATTGGTAGGTTTTTAATATTCTTTTTATATTTACTTTTGGGCCACAACTGCCTTATCTTTGTAGTGCTATACCGGACGTTTACGAATGTTAATTTCATTGCATAACTGGAACCGAGAATATAAAAATAATTTAAAAATTCAAATAAAAACACTTATACACAATAGCAACCCGAGACATATGTTCAACATTATATGTTACCGCATCCATTTAGCATGTTTTATGACAGAACCTGCGCTAACACTAGGCGCGCAATGGAAAGAAAATAGTATAATAAGATTCTACACCCGTGACGTATGAAGGAAAAAAAGACAATTATACGCAGATTAGCAACCGACATCTTAAGTTACGCTCCTTAAGAAAGAGTATTCATAATTTTCCACCTTTAGATTACTTACTTGTTGGTAGGCCTTCTTTTCTACCGGGAATTCAGCTGGATAAATTTTTGTAATTTAAAAGAAATACTACCAAAGCTATAAACACTACCAATACTCCATTTTTACCGTGCAGTGGCGGTGTAAAAATATCCACTACCCCGTATCATCCCGTGGGTGTCGTAAGAGGCGACAGAGGGAGACTGTGACAGGAGATGGGCAGCACCGTCTTCCTGGTAACAACTCAAAATTGTAAAATACTGCGGTTGCCAGCCCGCCTGCGAACGTGGCAACTGTGGCACAATCCCCGCTATGAAGTAGTCTATGGGGGAGGCCTTTGTACAGCGGTGGACTTTTATAGGCTGTTATTAATGGATGGATGGAATATTAGAAATAACAGTCTCTTATATATCTCTGCTACTAAGCAGCAGTGCGTACACTGCTGAGTTCTGGTCTGAAAGGGCTAATACGGAATACAACACAGCCAGTATAATTACAGGCTGTTAAGCATTCCATCTTAGTCCCCATAATTGACAGCGTATAGTATATGAGCTGCAGTAAGCATTTATAATAATAATAATAATAATAATAAATAAAATCCTTTATTTCGACCAACAATAGTCATAGATTGTTAGTAAAACAAACCTTAACTTAATGTATATTAGTAACTTAACCTACACCCAGCCTCACATAGCGAAACCTAGGTGGGGTTCTCCTGGTGCTGGTGTGTGCACCATTCGAAATTTTTATTTTTATTTTTTTTTTATTTTATTTTATTTGGAACACCAACAGCATATAAACGTTACATGAATACAAATTGGTCATTTCGACAAAGCCATTTACAGGTATTCGCATATGGTTATTTAAATGTAAAGAGGCCATGACAACAGTAACAATAAACAAGTAAATCCCCGAAGTTGAGGAGTGTTTTTAAAATTTGAGAGTATTTAAGAATTTGTTGCACCCACGGCGCGGGGGCCAAAGAACTCCAACGCAAACAATCTACTTACATTATGAGGCTTGGTACGGAATAGTTCTAATTCGCCGTTATTTATTGACAATTTGTTAAAAAAGTTACTTGCACGAATAATAAATGAATTGCGGCGGTAGTTAGTATTGACTCTAGGAATAGCCAGTGACTGAGTACGTCTAGTTGGTAATCTACGCGGAACCCAGATGCTTACCTTTTCCAGCAAAGCAGGGCAATCAATGATGCCTCCGACAATTTTTAATAGATACGTAATATCGAAGAGTTGCCGTCTTTTTTCTAAAGGTAATAAGTGGTATCTATTGCATCTCGTTTCATAACCATGGTCCAATTGCTTACACTTGTATTGTAGATATCTCAAGAACCTTTTTTGTATGGACTCAATACGGGAAGTATACACGTTATATTGTGGATTCCAGACCACAGAGGCATACTCAAGGATACTGCGCACATATTGCGCACATAATAATTTTCCAGAGAGGGCTACCCAGCTTCACAGCTAATATGTTGAGAAGGGTGTTGGGGCTCCTCAATAGCCTGCTCATCAAGGACGCAGCACGCTTGCGCATGATCTTTTATCATCCAGTGGATTGTTAGTTCGGTTATTACTTTGATATCATAAAATTACTATACGTGGTACAAATTATCTATACCTGGTAGAGCCACGCTGCAGCTATATTATGGTTGTGACGAATGGGTTGGCTTGACCAGGGAAGGACCACGCTCTCACAGAATACCAGCGTAAAATATCAGCTTAATACTGCTGTGTTTCGTATGTGGAGTGTAGAGATCCGGAGACCCTTTTTTTACTGGGAACCAGGTATTCCATCTTAGTCTTTAGGGGTGACAATGCATCTGTGTTTTGATTCTTAATCGAGGATAAATGTAGATGTCTATGGGTCACAGCATCCACTTACCATCAGGTGGACTGTGTGCTCGTTGGTCACCCTTATTTTATAAAAAAATTAGACCATCTGGAATAGTGGTTAGAATATGTTTTTATATAATTATAATATAATGTATGTAATTTATTAATTTTATGTATATAATTTTTAGTACGTATATTATAATACTATGCATATTATAATACTATTAAATATTTTTTGATAATTAAGTTTATGTATGGGTTTATGTATTATTTTGTTTTATATTTATATACTGTTCATAATTGATGTCTAGCGTTTCGCACACCTACTTCATATTTTTATCTCTGCATCACCCAAAGGTCGACTGGTAGAGAATGCCTCAGGCATTAAGTCCGCCTATACATATTGTATGAAGTTTTAATAAATAAATGTGTAATATTTAATAGAAACTATGCGTGGCCGAGCCAAAAATATTACGGTTGCCTTTTGATCGTTAATCGAATGTAGATATCTATGGGTCAGAGCATCCACTTACAACTTTATAAAAAAAGCTGACTACTAACTAAGCCTACTATTTAGCCTACCCAGCAAGTGCTACATTCGAATCGCAGCTGCATTAAATATGTGTAAAGCATACAATTGAAACACAACGGTTGTGTCCGTCTGTCAAACAACGTATAATTGTTACCGACGTAACAACAGTTTGTTAGGACAAGTGAGTGACAGAACAATATCGGAGAGGTTGTTATCGCGTTCTATAAAAAGTAAAGTAAAATTACAACATATAAGTATAATACGTACCACTGTTAGTTATAGGTCTCTCATTTCTAAGAGAGTTATAAAGCAATTAGGAGGGCGTGTTGCTGTACATTGCGTGTTCTACTTCTCATGGTTGTCTAAATGTACTATTTCCAGACATGCAGATTTCCACCATATTTTCCGCATCTGCCGAGTACATGATTCCTCGAATGAATCGTGTTGCAACCACACTATAGCTGCAGCATGGCTCTATAACGTACAAAAATTGCATTTTTGCCTTGTGTTTGAAGCACTGAACCCAGGTTGTTCACATACTGTCAAATATGCTCTAAAATCGTGACTATCTATCGATAAAACATTAAAATATGCTTTATCTAAATTACACAATTAAATAACAATACCCGGAGGACCGAGTTTTGGTCGGTTTTTTTAAGTTACATTTATATACAAATTACATGAATAATAGTTTTTGATCTTATTGACATAATAGGAAAAACTGAACTGGTTATTTGAATAAAAAATCATGAGTGCAATTAGATTAATTAAAATTTCGTATTTTTAAAAAATACTAAAAAAAAAGGGCTTGAAATAATAGATTTTCTCACAAAAGAAGGGAACTTGAAAAAAAAAAGGAAAAAAGCTAGACCAGAGACGGGACGCGAACCAAGGAACTCCAATATCACGCCTGACCAACATCCCACCTGAGCTATAACGATCGTTAGTGATCCGTCGAAATTTACCTTCTTATAATATAGCAGTTTTTTTTATTGCCTGAAAACACGGACAAAGGGACATTTTCTAAAAATAAATCCTAGCTAGATCGATTTATTGCCCCCGAAACTCTCCGGACATTAAATTTTTAGAAAATCGTTGGAGCCGTTTCTGAGATTCCGATTATATATACATACAAGAATTGCTCGTTTAAAGGTATAGGATTAAAAAGTAAAAAGTTATCATCGGCCTATTTAGCCGAATTCAAAAAAGGTGAAAATGTTCTTAATTTAACTTGTTATTTTTTTGTATGCATGTACCTATATACGTGATATCTTCTTAACTTCGATTTTTTTTACTAATAGGCTAGGCCTACGAGTGGGTAAGGCTAAATGCTAAAGTAAGGCTAAGGGTGAAAAAATAACTTTTTGATGTAACTGTTAAGACAACATTATAATTAATTGTTATATCCATATCATATCATATTTCCTACTCTATTGAAAAGGATTAGAAATATTTTTTCCATTTTTTTTTAGAATTCCCATCATCGTCACAAATATCTTCCAGTCATCACCAAATCTAAACAAAATTTAGAACTAGGTATTTTCTTTTGATACAGTATCACAATTTCAAGATAAGATATTATATTTTATATAACTCGCCTCATCATCATCATCATTACAGCCCTTCACAAGTGCACATAGGCTTCCCCCAAGGAATGCCACAAAGCACGGTCCTGAGCCACCTGCATGCATCGACTTCCTGCATATCTTACCAGGTCGTCACTCCATCTAGTGGGGGGGGTCGCCCTACACTACGCCTACCGCGGCTGCCACTCGAGAACCTTTCTTCCACATCGGTTGTCGGTTCTTCGAGCTATATGGCCGGCCCATTGTGGGCAAAAAACCACTTATGCTCAGTGACGTAGAGATTCCTCATACGGCCAGCAGTGAAGGACCATGTCTGAGATCCATAGGTCATCACTGGTAACACGCACTGGTTGTACAATCTTGTTTTGAGGTTTTGAAGTATGCCTGACGAGAAGATGTGTCGTAATTTTCCGAACTTGCCCAGCCGAGTTGAATCCGTCGATTGACCTCTCAGTTAAAGTTGGAGTTACCTAGTCGGACTATTTGTCCCAGTTAAACATACTCGTCAACAACTTCGAGTTTAGTGCTCCCAATCATTACCGGCATATGTGTGACATGGACGTAACACATAACATTTGTTTTGTCCGTGTTCATCTTAAGACCTATCCGTTCGGAGACACTATTGAAATCATTAAGCATAGTGCTTAAGTCCTGCAGCGACTTTTCCATAAGGACTATATCGTCGGCAAATCGAAGGTGAGTGATGTACTCGCCATTGACGTTAATACCGTATCCTCTCCTGTCTTGTTTAAAACGTCTTCCAATGCAGCGGTGAAGAGTTTCGGGTATATTACGTCACCCTGTCTTACACTACTCTGCAGTTAAATAGGTTTCGTACTCTGGTTCTGTACTTGAATAGTCATCGTAGCCCTACTGTACAAACACTTCACCCCTTCAATATACCGAAAGTCAACTTTGGACCTGAAGTGACTGCAGCACCGCTCAAATTACGACGTAATCAAAGGCATATAGTTCACATACACAAGACAAAGTGACAGATTGTACTCTTTAGTCTACTGTACAATTCGCCGAAGGGTATGTTTGTGGCCTATGGTATTAAAACCGGTTCTACCGGTTTCCGAAAAGGATTTACCTTAATCGCCTACATGTAAATTTATAACTCGCCTATGTCGTTATCATCATCATTACAGCCTATAAATCCAATGCTGAACATAGATCTACCCCATCGATTGCCTCGTGGGGGGATTTTGCCACAGTTGCCACGCTTGGCGAGCGGGTTGGCAACCGCAGTCTTTTATAATTTTGAGTTGTTATCAGGAAGACACTTCCATCCATCTCCTGATTTGTTTCCCTGTGTCGCCTCTCACGACACCCACGGGATGATATGGGATAGTGGATATTCTTAACCGCCACTACACGATTTCGCCTACATGTAAAGGAGATGTTTGATTTTGGGCTACCACTATGTACACTACATAGATAAATAGGAAAAAAATTGAGTAATTTCATAAAAATACTTACAAATTAATTTGAAGAAGGGTACAGGCGTACAAAATGATCATTTGAAAAGTTTTTTTATAGGATAACCCTATTTCGAGGGCAGCCATGACAGTTGTGTTTTATGACGTTTGACGACTTTGACAGTTTTAAGAAGTGACGTCTTTGAGTATTGCTTTGCTTTGGGTTTGAATTGGATGTGTTTCGGAGTTTTTAGTGATTGTTTTTGTTTTACGACCCAGTTTACTATTACGGACATTGATTTGATTGCTTCTCTGTTGACCCCGGCTTTGTTATATGGTTTCTGATTCGCCTGTGATTTGGATTCCGTCGTGTTATTTTACAATAACAAGTTCAGTTTCAGGTATGTCCGCTACCCGTGCATTTACTTGTTTTGTTCAAATGCTATTTCTATGTGATGATTTCTTCCTTTGTTCCATATTCTAATAGATTTTAACTCATACTTATTTCAGTTTATTGACAATGGCATGCCTCCAGTGCACTTCTGTAATAGATGAAAATGAACAATATTATGCTACCGATGATATGGGTCCTGAAATAATTTCGGTCATCGAGCGGTATCTTGGCCATCTGGTAAAAAACATTTTATTTATCTATTTACTGTAACATATTTTTAAACACTGTATAACCTCTTTTTTTGTTTTGTTTTGTTTTAGGTTGATGGAAATGAAGTGATGTGCTCACAATGCTTTGGCATCATAATGCAAGAGGTATCTAATGGTCTGGCACATGGAGATCACGAACTCCAACATTGCCATGATAGCAATGTTTGTGTTAGGTGTAGGACATCTTTGTTTAAGAGGCGTGCACACTCTATTCCCGAGGGTGCCGAAAGGCAATATATTGCTGAAACAATTGCTCCAAGAGAGGTAAGCACCTCTTTTGTTTTCTTTTTATTCATACAGGCAGTCAAATGCAGATGTTCCTTAATTATGGTCTAAGACAATATTATTGCAGGAAGAAACAGAACAGTCACAATTTAATTTTTGGAAATGTGTGTAGATATGTAACTTATAACATCACCTTGGTTGAGTCTGTGAAGGTGATGTTAAAATAACTAAATCTTGATTTATTAAAATGATTTAGAAATGTTGTGATTTAAATTATTTAGAAATGTTTTGATTTAAATTAATAAATATTAATTTCATATTTTTTGTTTTAGATACCCGAGGGTGGTTTAATATGTTTTGCTTGTTGGGTACATACTCGGCGTACAATACAACAACAAGGAATCATAGCAGCTCCTGCTGTTATGAATATGAATGCATGTGTATGGTGCCGACGGTCTCTTGCCCAAACACGCAGCCACTCCATACCTGAAGGACCTGAACGGACCATAATAACACAAACGATATATCCAAGAGAGGTAACATTAACAACTTACTTAATTACCTACTGTTGGAATTAAATAATTGGGTTAATAGTCAATACATATTGTTTTCTTTTGTTTAATTCAGATTCCACCAGGAGGACTGGTTTGCTATGCTTGTTGGGTAGCAGCACGTAGAAATGTGGAGCATGCTACAAGGGTTGAGGATAACCGGCAAGGCCCATCTAATCTTCACCAAGACTCTATGTGTGCATGGTGTAGAATGTCGCTACACCGAAGGCGAACACATGTGGCTAGTGGTCCTGTGAGAGATGAAGTTGCAGCAAGAATTTACCCCAATGAGGTAAAATTATTTTAATTTACTAAACCACCATACACAAGTAATGTTACTTTGCATTTAACTGTAAGTAACCCTTTCTGTTGCTCCTGTAAGTAAATTGTTTCTTGTATTGTTTCAGTTACCAGAACATGCGCTACTTTGTTCCAACTGCTGGACACGTGCACACGAAAATATAGAAATGGAGCAAGAAGTTGTGCAATTTGATATCCAGCCACCAAGTGCATCAATAACACTTGATGGTTTTACACACACAACACAGACAAGTACTCATTGTTTTGTGCCGGCCTGTAACAATGTAGAACGAAATAGAGTGCCGGAATACTTAAGAAGAATTATATTAAAATCGGAAAAAATATTTGTGACAGAAAATGCAAGAGTATGTAATGAACATAAATGTTTATACAACTGGGAGTTTCTGGACCAGCATCAGTTCTCAAATACATTTACAAAAAATGAAATAGAGTCAATGCTGAAGCTGAGTATCCAGGACAATGAAATAAATCAACTAGATTTTAATAATATGAGTAGTATTGATGAGGGACTCTTTAAGTTCTGGACTGGAATTACAAAAGACAATTTTATAAATATTTTAAATGTAATAAGCCCAGCATTGACTTGCAAAAACCAAAAAATTGCTTTGGGAATCTATTTGGTGAAAGCTCGTACAGGGGACTCCCATGAAAGGATTGCCTCTCTGTTTCATCTGACCAAGTCCTCAATAACACGATTGCTTAGAGTAGCTAAAGAGGCATTGCTAAGGTTATTTGTGCCTCTCCACTTAGGAATCAATCATACAAGAAATGATTTAATAAATAGGAATTTATTAATACCCGAGGGTTTGTTTGGAAACAGAGAGGCAAGAGTACCAATAATAATATTTGATGGTACCTATATATACCTTCAAAAATCATCCAACTATATGTTCCAAAAAAAAACTTATAGCTTGCACAAATATAGAAACCTTGTTAAACCTTTTCTCATTGTTGCCACTGATGGTTATATTATTGATATTTTGGGGCCCTATCCAGCAACCAAATCAGATGCTGACATCATGAAAGCTTTGTTCCAAAATGAAAATGAGGGTCTAAGGGCTTTTTTTCAGCCCAATGATGTTTTCATTTTGGATCGAGGCTTTCGTGATTCCATTCCAATGCTAGAGGGGTTGGGCTTCAAAGTATTTAAACCGGAGTCATTAGAACAAGGAGAGACTCAGTTATCAACCATCAGTGCAAACAAGACAAGATGTGTGACACTATGCAGATGGGTGGTAGAAGTAGTTAATGGCCGATTTAAAAGAGACTTTAAGCTATTGAGACACGAATATTTTAATTTGGCTGCCACCCATTTGATGGACGATGTTCGTATTTGTGCAGCTATAATTAATGCATTCCATCCAGTGATTGAAAATAGACCAGATGCTGATGCTATACTTACTCGAGCAATACAGAGAAAAAATATGCCCAACCGGTTAGCAGAACTTATAATTGCTAACCGGATCAACCGCTTTAGAGCCCAATTCACAAGAATTGATGGTCAACTTCCAGAGTTAAGTATTTTCCCTGAAATGACTATGTCTGACTTGATACTTTTTGGGCTGGGTACCTATCAAATAAAACAGGCTAGAAGCTATTTCGGGGAACATATTAGGCAGCATGGATCATTTCAGGTAGAAGTATCTGACCAACTGGAAGTAGTAGCAGAAGCAACCCCATCCCAACTTGATCCTCTTTTAATCAGAGGCCGTATAAAATCTCGACATAGCTCAGGACGAACATATTATACATATATTTTGCTGTCAAAGGAAGGATCAAGTTGGGATGATAAAATAATTAGCTATTATTGTAGTTGTATCTCCGGACAACGAACAGTGGGTTGCTGTGCTCACATTATGACCATTGTGTGGTATTTGGGTTGGGCTCGGTACCAAGAGAGCATAGAAGCACCGGCGTCATTCCTGGATGGAATATTAATAATGGATGATGTAGAAAATTAATAAAATTAAAAGTCTCAACAAGTTGTTTTATTTGTATACCTCATGACTTATTTCTCATGCTATTAATGTCTCTAATACTAGGAATCATATAACATAGAACTTGTTTGAAAAATTGTTAGTGTTTAATTGGGCACTGGGCCCGCATGTTGGATTACAGTCCACTCTCACAGAAAGTAGTTATATGTCTCAGCGGTAGAAACATTATAGGCTGATTATGCTGCTGCTACCTAATTGGATAAGAATAGTTGATTTCTTCCCATCTGTTACTGTGTAATAGGTATAGTTATCTACTTTAACTATAACTTGCAGTCATCAGGTACTGTACAGCTAACTGCTCTCCTATGAATTATTGAAGTACAGAGTATATTTATAGGCACTAAAGTAAAAAACTAAACGAAGCAGCAGGAAAGTGTTGTAAATAAAATAACGTTCAAGCCTTTGTTTCGTTTCTTGCTCCTCTTGACACCGATATAACCAATCTGTAACTACTCGAATAGGTGATATAAAATGTGGTGCCGCAATCGAGAAGAATATCCTGTAGTCTTATTTTATCGAAATCCCAGATTTTTGAAATTCGTGTTGTTTTTTTTTATTGCAGATATTACGAATTACTATACACGTCAATCAAATGTCACTGTCAATATGACATTTTTCGCGTACTGCTGTTCCGATCCACCTGGATCCACCATGTTTAATTTTATGTTGTGTTGCTCTCCTTGACCAAGTTAATTTGAATGTACAATGAAACGCAGTGAAATTAAAGAAAACTAACAATAAAAAACGGTTACTATATTATACAGCAATATTCACATATAGTGTACATAGTGCTGGCCCAGGCTCCATACATTTATGGAACATCTCCTTTACAAAATTGATCTTTTTGACTTTTTTTATCAAGCGTAGATATCATTCGATATTTTTCCCAAAATAAAATAAAAATTAGCAGGTAGCTTATATACTGCCTTATGTTTTCAAAATATCAAACTTCAAAGTAGCCTGCATCGTATTAAAGAGATCTGAAAAATAGTTCAAATTAAATTTACAACAGCTCGTCTCGACGGATTGTGCGTGGCCTTTTGTTATATAATAAATTCTTTTGTCAAGCATATCGCAAGTCTTTGTAACGATAGATGATCAGCTCCAACATGTGATTTTGTTACACAATGTCATTTAATCAAGAAATTAGTTTTAAACAAAAAATTATTAGTTTCTAGATTATTAAATTAATACACAAAACAAAGCCTCAGTGGTTCATCTTTAATTTTTTGCATATTATTAACTCTTTTTTAATTTTTCTACTTTTACTCAGATCCGTAGTTTAGTTTATTCATTTCTATTCTAATTAGGTTAAATTTATAACTAAAAATATTACGGAAGGAAACAATAACCCTTACATTCTGCTAACAAATTAACTTCCTCGCTATGAAATCTGTCAAATATTTCACCTCATTCCAAATTCTTACGCCCCGCAATCGTGGCAGAAAAAGTCGTGGATGCGCTCATAGTTGTGCATAGTATACTATTTTTAAATGCTAATAAAAATATTTCGCTTAAATATAGTTTTAATCAGCCAGTACGACAGCATTGTAGTGCACTGCTGTCGTGCTGGCTGATTAAAACAATTACATATACATAATTATTCTACAATAATACCAAGCATTCGTTGCTTTTGATAACTACAATTTCTTGAGAAAATAAAACGTCGTCATAAACAAGGATCTAGAAGGTAGTACTCACCCTTTACCTATCTACCTTCTTTTATATATAGAATAAGGATAATAAAAGACCGCACAGTCCACCTGATGGTAAGTGAATGGTATGACACATAGACATCTACATCTATCCTCAATTAAGAGGTTAGAGTAAGTCAGTTCAAATTCTAATTTCGCCCCCACTTCCCCGCGCGTCGTATGCTATGTACCGAAATATTTGTAATCACTAATACTGTAAGTAGAAAGGTCGTTAGACACTTATTTCATTAGGCTTATCATATTTATGCCTGTTTCTTAAAGCCAAGCCAGCCGCTTCTTATTTTTATCACGGTTATTTCCCATTTTAATTTTACGTCGTACTGTTGCGTAATGTATATTCTGATCGTAAGCGACACAACTTCTCCCTTCAAAAGCCTAAGCGATACTAACATACATATCTGATACTGGAACGGAACGACAGGAATCAAGCTCACGACGCCGATAGTTTAGGTAATTTCTTTTTACAGTGAAAATAATGCTATTTTAAAAAAAGTAAATAACATAAGCACTGCTTTATAGTTAGTTCAGTTAGTATGCAAAGTTTCATGATCTTATTTAAAGTATTTTATGAATAACAGCGGTTTATTGTTTATTTTGAAGGTAACTTTGGATTTTTTTTCTACCGAGAAAATTTTACGAAATCGTGTTTTCGTCTAACATAATCACTAACTATAATCCTCAACTTTACCATATATTTATTTCAAAATTAATGCTGCAATATTTTCGGCATAACGAAGGATCTTGCTAAGCCATTTGACATTATATTTCCCCTTAAGAATCAAAATGTAGATACGTTGTCACCTCTGACGACTAAGATAGAATGCCTCATTTTCAGTAAAAAGGGTCTCCGGTTCTCTACACTCACCATACGAAACACAGCAGCATTAAGCTGCTATTTTAAAAATGTATTTTGTGAGAGCGTGGTCCTACCCCGGTCGAGCCGACCTATTCATGCTACAACTATAACATAGCTGCAGGGTGTTTCTACCACTTACAAAATATCTTCACCTGTATTCTCTTACATATTCCACACATCACTACTATGTTAAGGTCTGTAAAGCGCTTATTACATTATACCTACAATTTTTAGGAAATCTAATTAGGAAATAGGAAGGTGTAATCGTAGTTAGAACAGTTAGGATCCGATTTAGTCAAATTGGAGGTCCCAATCGCTCTACTTCCTAAATTGTTTACAATTTAGGACAGTGTAATCGCAACGTTACGATTTAGAACAACCAGTCGGCGCCCGCGCTTTGATACAAGCGGATGTCTTGAAGTTTTGATAGAAGTCTGATATCAGAGAGCAGTACTTTAAATCTTAATATTAATTTGCGGTGGCTATAAAACGTAATGTCACCATCAAATATTCTATGGTTTATCGAAATATCGTGACTTCTTTTTCAATATTTTTGGATACCAAACTTAACAAATATTCAAACTGTTTTATAGGTGGTAGAGCCATGCTGCAGTTATATTAGTAGTACAGTTGTAGCACGAATGGGTCGGCTCGACCGGAGAAGGACCACGTTCCCACAGAATACCAGCGTAAAATAGTAGCTTAATGTTGCGTTTTGATTTGTAATCGGAGATAGATGTAGATGTCCATGGGCCGCAGCAACCACTTATCATCAGGTGGACTGTGTGCTAGTTTGTCACCCTACGCTATAAAAAAACTGCTTAGAATCTAAAAATATATAATTATATTCATATTGGACAGTTTTTTCTCAATGACAAGTACTCTTTTCTCTTTTTAATATCCATTGTTTCCACCATGACTAAGGCAAGTCCTATTTTCTGCTGTTTTGATAAATACGGCGCCATCGATCAAACGTGCAACCCCGTCGATACTTCTTTACGAATGCGGTTCGTCACGATTTAGAATTCAATTTAGTGTAGTGTGATCACTAGCTTCCAATTTCGGTTCCTAATTAGATTTCCTAAAAATTGTATAGTGTAATAAGCGCTTAAGGTAAAAAAAGCGATTATTGTTACTGGCTATTAAACGTTCTGTCTTGACGCTTAGATGTGTCAAATTCTTTATTTGATATTTGTTGCAGTGTCCTTGGATGCGATAGCGATCATCCGTCAAGTGGATTCTAAGTTAGTTTGTCACTTCTATTGAAAAAAAAATGTCTTGGAAGAAATGCCAGACAGAAAAACTGCCAAAAAATGCCAAACAAAAAAGAGTTCGTTGGTGAATAATGTAATATTATTTCACCAATATAATATGTTATGAGATGGGCCGTAATTTAATCCCTAAAACGTAATAAAATACTTAACAATTTTTAGTACCTACGAGAAATATCAGAATGTTCGCATCACTTAAAAATTATTGAAACACATAGAGCAGCCCAATGTCGAGAGAGAAAAAATAAATCGAAAGTTTCTTACCCTAGCATCGCCCTTAGCAAGGAATTGTTTGGGCACAGGCTGAATTAATTCAAGCCTTTTGCAATCCGAGTTCTACGTGAGACATGAGAGGTTTTGGCATAGAGCACAACCGTAGAGATACCAACCTTTTTATTATAAGGCACCTTTTAGCCTCTGAGAGTCAAAGGTTATTTAGAGTTACTTCTGTTCTCTGGCTTACTGTTATTTGGCCGATTGGATATGACGACTCCGTGGCGCAGTGGCTTAGCAATGAGTGGCTGCGCTGGGGGTCGCGGGTTCGAATCCCTCACGGAACAAGTATTTGTATGGCCTACAAGTAGTTGTTCCGGGTCTGGATGTTCGTCCTTGTGCAATTTATGTTTGTAAACTGCCCCCACAATACAAGAGAAAATCTTAGTGTAGGGGTAATGTTTTTTAAAAAAAAAAAAGAAAAAAAAGAAAAAAAAAAAAGAAAAAAAAAGATTTTATAAAATGAGTAGGTTCTCAATTCGTCAGTATGTTATTTTTTATACACGAACGTACTAAATATACTGCATTACATACTATTATTTTATAGTATGTAAAGCAATAAATTGGTTAATTGTGAATTCAGGTTTGACCCCATATAAAATTGGAGAAAAATATCCACATCTAAGGGTGAAAAATAGGGGAATACAAAATTAAATTTTATACGGTTAAATAGAAGTTCATACGTGGTAGAGCCATAGTGCAGCTAAATTAGTTGTATAGCTGTAGCACGAATGGCTCGGCTCAACCGAGGAAGGACCAACCTCTCACAGAATACCAGCGTAAAATAGCAGCTTAACGCTGCTAAGTTTCGTATGGTGAGTATAGAGAACCGGAGACCCTTTTTACTGGAAACGAGGAACTCCATCTTAGTCCTCACGGATGACAACACATCTGGATTTTGATTTGTAATCCAGGATAGATGTAGATGTCTATGGGCCACAGCAACCACTTATCCATCAGGTGGACTATGTGTTTGTATGTCACCCTATCCTATAAAAAGGAGATGAAGTTTCGAATTGGTCTAATACAACATATTCCTTGTTTCCTAAAGCTTTTGATATTCCTTAGTAGATGCTCAACCAAAAGAGTCAAAAATTTGAAATTTGCTCGTTTGTCACTCTCATTCTATAAAGATGGTGACAAATGACCAAAACACAGGCCACCTGATGGTAGGTAGATCGCATCTATCTTCGATTAAGAATTAAAATGTAGGTGCGTTGTCACTCTGAGGACTATAAGAGAATACCACCGGTTGTCTATACTCAGCAAGACACAGCAGAAAGATTCTATTATTTTACCCTGGTATACTATAAGTGTTGTTCCATTCACGGTCGAGGCGACCACTTGCAACACAGCAATTTGGCTTATAAAAATAAAGTGAAGTTACAACCTCTATTCATACCACTGCTGGGCACAGGCCTCCTCTTATTTTCGTGAGGGTTTTAGGGCAATGAAATGCCTGCCGCGCAGTTATAGTGCGTGTTGGCGAACTTGACATTTCTTCGAAATATTTTTTATATTTTCTTAAATATTCTGTTACACACACACTGTTGTACAATGTTTTCCTTTACCAAGCAAAAAATTGTAATTACAATTTGTTTGATTCCGGCGGGGATCAAACCCGTTGCCCACATTCTAATAATACTTAGCTCCAGAGCTCACATGGCTCAGTTGTTTTATGTTAATACTTATTGCTAATCTACGAAATTCCATGGGTTTTATAATGACTAATGGAATCTCTATGTAAATAAAAACCTGTTTTATACAATGCATAATCTTTGACATAGGGTTCCCTCATTTTCCCTCCTCGTGCAGTCTGTCTTTGTTTACGAGGGCGTGCGGCTGTTGCTCCGTGCACCGTTGTCCTGCGCACGCGTGTCGAATTTAAAAATAAAACTTATTTGGCGCGCTTCAATATCCTGCATCTTGGATACAAGCTTTGATATTATTTTTAACTGTGATTCACCGAAGTCAAATGCTAGAATTAACGCGGTATTAAGTTTAGTATTAAAAATGCGTGTGTTGTGTATAAACAAACAAAAATAAATACTTTAGCGGTTTAACCTGTTCGACTACTTTCGTCTCTGATATTTAAGTTAAGCAAAGAACGAAAAATAAACAAGTGTTTTACTGGATTTCCTAAATGAAATGTTAGTAATAAGCAATAAATAAGTAGGTAACATCGTTTCTTTTTATTGCTCTGACAATGGATTGGCGGGAGAAACTTTTTGGCAAAGTGCTTGTGAAATGTGATTCGCCGGGTACGCAAAATGGCCAATTCGAGAACGTACCTACTTTGGAAGCTCTAGCTGATTGCGTCGAGGATGGGGAGGGAGCGGTTTGCGGAATTTATTTTTCGTTTGCGAATATCAGCGATACGAGTGATGATTTTGGAGTGAGATTGGAGGATGTTTATAAAAAAGTTCAGCCGCGGCTTAAAGTGGTTCAAGTTGTTTTATGGGCTCATGTTGGAACACCGGAGGGGCCTGTAGAGCGGGAGACGGGCTTTCGGCGGAGCTTGACTGGGAAACCGTGGTTCGCTGTGCCCTTTCACGATGTTGACATAAAGGTAACTTCAATAACTTCAAACTTTAAACCATTATAATTTTGTTTCATATATAAAAGTTACTTAGGTAGATTAGATTCTGAACTCCTCGAACTACACATAATATTGAAACCTGGTGTGAATATTTTTGGAATGTTGCAATCTAAACAAATATAAATTTCAAACTTCACGATTTGTAATTTAGGAAAGACTTTAAAATTTTAGTAGAGTTTTAGGAATATTACATTCCGAATCATATAAGCTGTTTAGTCTAATTTAAAATTTGTTATACTATATACATGCATGCATTTTTAATTATGATCAATATCAGTAGTTCTTTATGAGTCATGCAAGCATAAGGGCTAAGCTCGCCGTATATTTCACAGTACGAGTTTCCGAGTTCGGTTTCCGTCGGCATTGAAAAAGTAAATTTAAATTTTAAGTGCTGATATACCACTTGCTCAGCGGTGACGAAAAACATCGCGAGAAAATCTGCATGTCTGAGGAATAAAAATATTTCAAGGACATGTAAAATACGCCAGCACACACTTGAGCAGTAAGTGCTCAATGCAGACTA
This sequence comes from Parnassius apollo, assembly GCA_907164705.1. Lineage (NCBI taxonomy): Eukaryota > Metazoa > Arthropoda > Insecta > Lepidoptera > Papilionidae > Parnassius > Parnassius apollo. The sequence goes on along the minus strand of CAJQZP010001449.1, from coordinate 7,642,969 downwards.
GCCCTCTTAATAAAAGACTACGCCTGTGTAATTTTACTTTACTTTTACTTTACACTAATGTTAGATTTAACAAGAATTCCTAGAATCTAGGAATCACTTTGTAGAGCCGTACTGCAGCTATATTATGGTTAAAGCACTAATGGTTCAGTTCGACTGGGGAAGGGCCACGCTCTCACAGAAAACTAGCGTAAAATAACAGCTTATTACTGCTGTGTTTCACATGTTGAATGTAGAAAACCAGAAACCCTTATTACTGGAAACGACTATACGTGGTAGAGCCATGCAGCAGTTATATTAGTATAGTTGTAGGAGGTCGGCTGCCGGGGAAGGACCGCGCTCTCACAGAATACCAGCGTAAAATAGTAGTTTAATGCTGCTGTGTTTCGTATGGTGAGTGTAGAGAACCGGAGACCCCTTTTTACTGGAAACTAGGCATTGCGCCTTAGTCGTCACGGGTGACAACGCATCTGCATTTTGATTCGTTATCGAGGATAGATGTAGATGTCTATGGGCCACAGCATCCACTTACTATCAGGTGTACTGTGTGGTCGCTTGTGACCCTATCCTATAAAAAAAAACTAGGCATTTCGTCTTAGACGTCAGGAGTGACACATCTGCATTTTTATTCTTAGTAGAGTAGATGTCTATGGGCCACAGCATACACTTCAGGTGGACTGTGTCATCTATTATCTTGTTGTTAATGCTGTTAGTCTATACGACTCTTACAGCTTCATCTTGATACAGGCTCGCGGCCTGCAAGGCCGCGAGCTAATTAAAAAGGGAAAGGCAATGAGGTGAAATGATGATGAATGATTTATGATTTGATATTGTTATCAATCTCTATCATGTCGCCTGTTAGGCGTTTTTCTTTGAGCTATCTAACCGCAGTCCGTAGGGGGTGTGGGACCCCGACATCTGACTGCTCAGCTCGTGGATCGAGTCGATGTTCTGGCGGTGAGAACCGTCCAGGTACTATCGGGTGTACGGTGTGTACGCGGTGTGAGCTGGAACGCGTTCGTGCCCGTCTGCGGGTGCGACGCGCCCCATTCGTTGTCCTAATTGTGTTTGTCCCATTTAGTGTGGGTGTAGTGTCGTTGTGTGATGTGCCTGCGACGCTTGGGTCGACTGTGATCGAGCGTATTGGTGGCTCTATTAAAACATTTCGCGGTCTACGGAGATAGGACGCGACGTTTGCTATCGGAACGTAGTAATGGACTGTGTGCTCGTTTGTCACACTTATTCTATATATTAAAAAACACAGTACGCGAGCGGCCGGGTTCGATCCCTGCTGGCACTCCAACTTTAATTGCTGATATGACACTTGACGGAACACATCGTGAGGAAATCTACATGTCTGAGGAATAAAATATTTCGAATGCGTGTGAATTCCGCGAAGAAGCACTGAAGTAATGCGGCAGATTTGTTGCTCTATAACCTTTTCAGAAATGACGAGAGTCCTGAGGCCAGCAGTGGAACACACACCGACTGTAATTTTACTATACTTTTACTTAACACAAACTATGTTAGATTTAACCAGTATTCGAATTCAGGAACTTGGTTACAATAATAAAACGTCAATTATAATTTTATACAGTCTATTTTAGTTGCGCAACAACTAATAACTCAAATTACAAATCATCAGTACGTTAGACGGCCTATTTGTATAATATTCAACTCCATCCCGCTTATTAGGCACTATCCGCTGATTCGCACACGTCCCATAAACTACAATTGCTTAATTAAAACTACACTAATTGCCCCTGTGCTTGTGCTTTTATTCGTTTTTCAGCCTCGCATGATTAGTCATTCGTTAAAAACTTAAAGAGTGTTTACAATTAGGGCATCCGCGACGTTTTATGACATCAGGGTGGAGCCATTATTTAAATTGGTGTAATGTTTGACAGATTTCATGACGGGGGAAGTGAGTTCGTTAGAAAAGTGTGGAGATTAAAGTTTCTTTCTAAAATATTAATTGTATTTGATATTATTTAGATTAGAAATGGATGTACCAAACTACGAACATTCCTAAAAGTAGACAGCATTGTTTTGTGTATGTACTTAAACTAGAAACCGAAAAACTTTAAGCTAAAACCCAACGTGGTGGAGCCATGTTGCAGCTTTATTATGGTTGTAGCACAAATGGATCGGCTCGATCGCGGACTACTACGACTACTAGAATACCAGCTTAAAACAGCAGCTTAGTCAGTATAGAAAAAAAAAGTAGGGGGTATTCAATTCGACTATGTTCTTTTTTGTGTGTTACCTCATAACTTTTTTCTGGGTGAACCGATTTTGGATGATTCTTTTTTATTTGAAAGCTGGTGATTCTCGCTTGGTTCCATATGAATTTGATCAAGATCTGACCGGTGGTTTTTGGGTTATTCTTAAATAATGCGTATTTAATTGACTTCGAATACATTGATTCAGTCGTATTGAAGTCGGTTGTACAAAAATTTTTAATTATACCACTTGTTAAAGGTAGCGAGGCATTCCATGTTAGTCCTCAACTAGGGCAACGCATCAGCACTTTGATTATTAATCAAGGATAGATGTAGATTTTATGGGCCACAGTATCCACTTACTATCAGATGGAATGTGTACTAGTTTGTCCCCCTTATTCTATTTTAAAAAGCTGTTATGTGGCTCTATCACGTTATAGAAACAAAATATGTTTTATCTTAGACAAAACTATTAATATATTATAGACAACAACATGAACAAAATTAATTTAAAATTAAAATTAAAATTAACTACAGTAATTTAAGTTCAACTTCTGTTCAATTATCTAGATATTCTAACAAAAAATATAACATCACAAACATTCTGTATAATTTTATTCGCAGTTTTTAATGTTTTTAAGTAATTGTTTATTAATTTCCGCATGCTAAGATTCTTTAAGAATTCGGTAAATGGTTATAAATTTTTATTGACATACCGTACATAGCATATTCTTAACACCTTAGCACGGAAGTACAAAAAACAAAACGCGAACAAAAGCTTTTTGCGGCTCTAGCACAGTACAGACAAATAGCCTTAAGAATTTCCTCGTCAAAGTTGCCAGGGCCTTCATTCAAACGCAAAAAGGGCGCTCGCCCCCCACCCCCACCGTAATTACGTGCGGGAGGGGGTGTACTATGTATCACCCTAAATTACTTTCCTCCCTCGTTTACCCCCTGGGGGGATATTTTTTAGTATGATGCTACTTAGTTCAGGTGGATACGTGAATTGTCATAAAGGGGTGCCTTTATCGTCCTTTTTAATTACACGCATTAACTGGCTTTAAAAATAAATTGGGATTTTGTGTGCATTATGTTTGCGTGGATCTAACCATTGTTTAAATAAGGTAATTCCTTGCTTTGGGAATATAAAGCTTAAAAATAATTTAATAAAGTTTCATTTTAACTGACTTCTACTGTATTTTTAAATGAAATAGAGCGATTTAACATTTTTGTCGTAATAGTGTACTTTTGCGGTGGTCCCCAATTAATTTCGATACCAAAAATTGGACTATGTTGTGCAGCAATGTTCCGACTAAAAAAACTGTCCCAAATAATGATCCAGAGGCTCTTTTTTCAGTTTATTTCCAATTATAAATGACTTCTGAAAAATAACAAGTAATTCACAAAATCTACATTAAATTTTCCTTAAAATGACATACATAACATGGTATAAGAGGGCATCTGCCACAAGAAAATTTCATTTATTATTAAAATCTGAATAACTTAATTGTATATATCTGAATTATTGAACCTTATCGAGGTAGTGCCATGCTGCAGTAAAAGCAAGTATGGGAAAAGCTTGAAAGACCTAGTGGCGTTCCATAGAAGACAGAATATATCAACTGGTATAACTCTTCTCTTCGACAACCTTTATTAATTCCACATTTCGATTTAATTTTTTTAAGAATGTACCTGGAAGACCTTTACTCACCAAGACTAGAAGTGGGTTGATAAGTGTAGTCTTTAAAAGGGATCAGCGATTTTGGATAAATTTTCCATATATACCTCATTTGCAGTAAGTTTACTAATGGAATTAGTTTCTGAAGGTTCACCGATTGCTTTTATTAACTGATTGGTTGATTTCATTGAAATTCGTCTTGAATTTTAAATATTACTCCAGCTGAGTAAGAACAGAGTGCAAGCACAGAGTCATAAAAGTTTTTAAAAGCTTTCATCCTTTGTAATATTCTTTCATAGTGGTAAAATCGCTTTTCAACCGACTTCAAAAAAGAAGAGGTATTCAATTCGACTGTATTTTTATGTTGTATTAATTGTGAACTTTTTTTAGGTGAAATGATTTGATGTTTTTTTTTTATTCGAAAGCTGGTTCTCATGTCAAGAACTGACCATTCGTTTTAGAGTTATCCGTAATAATGAGTATTTTATTGGCTTCGAGCTTCAACCACATTGACGATATTTTCATTTTACTTATATTGAAGTCGGTTGTCCAAAATTTTTATTTTTACCACTTGTGTATTCAAGTTTTCTAATTACTGATCTGACTTTAAATTTAGTCACCAGCATGATTTCTTATCTCGCTTATAAATGTTAACTTTGGGCTTAATTTAGAACGGCAGGTTATATTAAATCGAGGTAAAACAAAAAAAGGTTCTATATACGACGCGTATGTTCTTCATGTTTGTATGTTTAAATCACCTTTTTCTCGGAATCGGTTGAACCCATTTAGATGATTCTTTTTTTTATTAAATAGGTTTAGGGAAAGTTTCACATAAATTTAGTTTTTAAAATATCTATTTATACGAAATTCTAGTTGTTACTTCGAAATTGTGATTTTATGTACTAATAAAAGGGTAAATAATAAAACTTTAAACAAAATCGACTTCAAAAACAAAAAAAATATTCTCGCATAATAGCTTCCAAAGTCGGTGCTGAAACATTTGTACGGATTGTATGGAAAGGCCCAAAGTATTTTCTTTTATTAAAAGTTTAATTCTATCTCATTAACACTAGAGTGCACGTGCCCTTAAATACTCCTTGAGCGCACGCGTGGGCTACACGTCTAGACCAGTTGCGAATCAATTATTTCTCTGTATAAGACAAAACAATGAGTAAAACACAGCATATAGTTACTAAACATCTTTATTTTTATCAAAATGGCTCATAAAATCAACAAAATTTTGATTCCTAAATATAATTTGAAACTTAAACATAAACCTCTTAAAAGTCAACAAATAGTTGGAAGGTTGATATCTCTAAGTCTTATTTTCATTTAGGAACGTAATATTTATCATTTAAGGCGTTTATTTGGCCTTATTGAGTCTATAATCAAAATAACGGGTAAAAATAGTCTATTGGCTGACATTCAGGACACACGACTGCCTGATGTTCGTCACTAATACGCCCCATACATTTGCTGCATTGTTAGCGCATGCTACGGTCACGAACCCTGCTGTAAAAAGTACATCGACACAAAGGCATATTTTGTTGTAGGGGTTATTCTGCCAATATTAGAAGTAGTCTGCCTTTCAGTTTAATACCTCTGGGTATATTTTGTTGGAATATATGACGCTCAATATAGAAGGTCGTGCAAGATCAAAATCGACATCTTGGAGGTATTGACGACGGATCACTTTCATTTGATGGTTTTTCATCTGATATATCACCAAACTATTTATGCCCGCCATGTTTACAAAATTGTATAATATCGTGAGAGACCATTGGTGACTGTTGCGAGAAACCTTGTATTGTCTACACATTTTATCAAAAATATCGACGCCGTATTTATCTGATTATAAAATGTGATGATTTCAGGTTTTCTAGCATCGCCAGTCGCGGCATCAATTTTGTCATCATTGTGGAGGGTAGACAATAACAATACTCGCTCCAAATGTCGTCGTATTCATTATCCTCCAGCAGCCATCTTTGTATTTAGTCGTACAATCTGATTGAATACCCACCATCTAAAAAGTGAGCAAAACAGTATAAAGCTACGTGAAAAATCTACAAATACCAACAACAAACACTTAAAAATTTAATTAACAGTACGTTTTGTAGTAATACTGCAAGAAATGTGTCATTTTACCTTAACTTCACCACTTGCACACTAAACATTTAATTTCCTCCAATGGAGAAGCCTGTGCCCAGCAGTGGGACGTATATAGGCTGTAACTTTTTAACTTTATGGAAGCAGCGAGGTTACTGATGATATAAATAGTTTCCTTTGTAGCTGCTAGTATTAAACTGCAAGTTTTGAAGTAGTATAAAGTCTTACTTTTTCACTAACATACTCGTACTCATAATAAGCTTCCATGTAGACGCGAAAAAAAAATACAGAGAAGAACGTCACTCGTTGCCTTAGTGGCGTGGCGACGCATTTATTTTAATGAAACATCTGCTTACATGCATATAATATAGAAGCTGACCCGACGCTGAAGTTGCCTTTTCCGGTAGGAGGCGCCAGAAGTTTCACATCTACGTGTAAGTGTACGTAGCAGAGACACGCTGCAGTTATATTAGGGTTGCAGCACGAATAGATCAGCTTGACCGGGCGAGGACTATGCTCTCACAGAATACCAGCGTGAAATTATTCCCTGTAAAATAGCATCATGCTATAAGCAGGAGTGCTACCAAGCCTGGGCTGACGCATCAACGTCCCGGAAAGTAAACACCAGCGCTCTAAAAAATAAGTATAATTCCGCCTCCAGGTCCTTCAAAAGAGTCATTGCCAAGGCAAAGTCAGAGCACATAGGCAGAATTGAAGAGAAACTAGTTCGCCTTCCTTCTGGAACCCGTGCATTCTGGTCTCTCGCCAAGGCTGTCCAGGAGAATTTTTGTCAGCCATCTCTTCCATCTCTGCACAGGGAGGACGACTCACTGGCCCATACCGCAAAGCAGAAAGCCGATCTGCTAGGCTCTTTCTTTGCGTCCAACTCGACTCTCGATGACGTGGGGAGTACGCCGCCGACCATCCCGCGGTGTGAGTGCTCTATGCCGGAAGTGCAGTTTACACAGCGCTCGGGTCGTAAAGCACTCCTCTCCCTGGACATCCACAAGTCGAGTGGGCCTGACGGAATCCCCTCAATTGTGCTGTGGAAATGTGCTCCAAAGTTAGCACCGGTTCTAACGCGTCTTTTCCGGTACTGCTACTCCCTAGGTGTAGTCCCAAAATCATGGAAGACGGCTTTCATCCACCCGATCCCTAAAAAAGGCGACCGCTCAGACCCGTCCAACTACCGGCCTATCGCCATCACCTCCTTGTTCTCCAAAACAATGGAGTCTATTGTTAACTGCCAGCTCATGAGGTACCTTGAGGATCACCAACTGATTAGTGACCGCCAATACGGTTTTCGCCGTAGTCGATCAGCTGGTGATCTTCTGGTTTACCTAACTCATAGATGGGCGGAGGCAGTAGAGTCCAAGGGAGAAGCATTAGCAGTTAGTTTGGACATTGCGAAGGCCTTCGATTGGGTTTGGCACAAAGCGCTTCTTTCGAAGCTCCCTTCCTATAGGCTTCCCGAGAAATTGTGCGATTGGATCACCGGCTTTCTTGCAGATCGGAGCATCAAGGTCGTTGTAGACAGTGCAAGCTCTGATTACAAGCCTATTAATGCTGGTGTTCCACAAGGCTGCGTACTATTGCCAACGTTGTTTCTTCTGCATATCAATGATATGTTGCAAACCCGTAATATGCATTGCTATGCGGATGACAGCACTGGTGATGCTCTGTACACCTGCCGTGCCAATATTTCTCGGGAAAACGTCTCCGAGTACCGGGACAAACTTGTGTCTTAAGTCAAGACTTTGCTGAACAGAGTCTCGGATTGAGGGCGACGAAATTTAGTCCAGTTTAACCCCCAGAAGACACAAGTTTGCGCGTTAACCGCTAAAAAGAACCCCTTTGTCGTATCTCCTAAGTTTGAAGGCACTCCCCTTGTTGCCTCAGCAAGTATCGGTATCCTCGGCATCGACATATCGAGAGACGTGCAGTTTCGTGATCACTTGGAAGAGAAGGCCAAATTGGCCCCTAAAAAGCTTGGTGTACTTGGCAGAGCGGTACAGTATTGAATGTCGGCACACCGCCTGCAACTTTACAAGGCGCTGGTTCGGCCGCACATGAAATACTGTTCCCATCTCTGGGCTGGGGCTCCCCAGTACCAGCTCCTTCCACTTGACCGCATCCAGCGCAGAGCGGCTCGAATCGTCGACGACCGAGTGCTTTCCGATCGGCTCGATTCACTGGCGCTGCGAAGAAATGTTGCATCTCTTTGCATTTTCTTTCGCATATATCATGAGGAGTGCTCTGGGGAATTGTTCGGATTAATCCCAGCTGCCAAATTTCGTGGATGCACTACGTGGCAAACGTCCCGATACCCTCCACACCATCTGGATGCTTGGCGGTCCACCACTGTACGTTTCACAAGGAATTTTCTTCCGCGTAGGACCTCTCTGTGAAATAGTTTACCACCGGCGATTTTTCCGGACCGATATGATCTGGGGACCTTCAAGAAAAGAGCTTACTCCTTTCTAAAAGGCCGACAACGCACCTGCAATTCCCCTGGTGTTGAAGTTGATCATGGGCGGCGGTAGTCACTGAACATCAGGTGAGCCGCATGCCCCCTCTTCTATATTTAAAAAAGAAAATGTCTAGGTGCTTCTATTCTTATGATCCCATAATTAATAAAAGTAAATACAAACAAAAGCGAACTACTTGAACATTTCTGAATACGGGACGCTCAATCTGAAAAATTAATTATTAAATGCTGAAGGTATCTCAGATCTTTTATGATAGCAAGACATCAATTACTACAGAAATACAGAAACCCCGGACTTTGGTTGTTACTAAGCACCCGAAATTTCGGAAATTAATAATAATCAAAATTAAACGGTATAAAATTAGTTTAATTTACTAACATTCTGTTCAACTTTATATTAATGATACATTATTCAAAAAAGCTCAATTATCAATGTTATTGATAAAGCTGAAACCCGCTCGCTTCTCTGGGCACACGATAGTATTTTTTTTGACATCACCATCGTAAAATCCGTTCTTAGTCAGCGTCTACATTGCGATATAAGTTGCTATACTAAATTTCAAGTCAATGGGATTTAAGGTTTTAGAGATCGTGATGAGTCAGTCAGTCAGTTGTATTTCGCTTATATATTATATATAAAATTATGTTGAAAGTAGCATTTCCAACCTTGGAAGTAGCGAGATTACATTTTGTTACGGTATGATTTTCCCACGGTCAGCACTACGTAGCTTACTCAAGTGTTTCTAGGGCTCAAAATCTTCACGTTATCGCTGAGTGAAATCATTTAAATCTTCAAGGCAAGAGTGAATAAGCATTTGTAACGCTAAGACAGTGCTATTTACCATCTAAGGCTGCATCACCACTTACCACCAGGTGGGAATGTGGCACTGGCTTATAAAAAGTAAAACATAAATGAGAGCAAACGAGCATACGGTTCACCTGACGTTAAGTGACAAAGTGCAACTTAAGTTAAATTTAGAAGGAACTGTTTCAGTTATTAGAAATTGTCGGCTTTTAAATAAACACGAGCAGAGCCACGGGTAAAAGCTAGCAATTTATATAGCGCCATCCTACTACGACTTTCAAAAATCACGAGTTGACGCGATATCGCGAATTTTTTTTAAATTAGATTTTTACCAGTGTGCAATTCAGTGATTTAACTATTCTAAACTTAGAGTATAAATAAGCAAGCTATTTCTAACCTCATCATGACACAGAGATACATTTGAGATGTGGAGTTATCGTGCTTCTTATAGTAGATATCATAAAATACGTCTGAATCATTCGCAACGGTTTTAATTTTAAAGAAGAATCTATGATAGAATCAAGAAGTCCAAGTCGTTTTTTATATGATTGGGTGACAAACGCGCACACAGTCCACCTGACGGTAAGCGGTTGCTGTGGCCCATAGACATCTACATCAATCCTCGATTACTAATCAAAATACAGATGCGTGGTCACCCGTGAGGACATGCCTTGTTTCCAGTAAAAAGGGTCTCCGAATCCCCACACTCACTATACGAAACACAGCAGCATTAAGCTACTATTTTACGCTGGTATTCTGTGAGAACGTGGTCCTTCTCCGCTCGAGCCGACCTATTCGTGCTACAACTATACTACTAATATAACTGCAGCATGGCTTTGCCACGTATGATATAGTAAATATCGTTATTACAATTTAAAGTTATTTCTATTACAGTTAACGCAGTTCACGTCAAAAATTTCGGCACCATGAATAAAAAACACTGTAATTTAGGTTAGTTTAAACCTTTTTTCACAAAAACTATATGCAACGTCCATAGAATACTATAATACATACATAATATAACGGGGGAGTCGGCGGAGACTGTGTAGCCACTAAAATGCCACTAACACGTCAATTCACACGTATAAATGTCAAAACGAGGTGTGTTTTAACGTTACAATCGTTTCCAAATTTAGCATGCAAATTATTTAGAAAATGCCAAATTGCACGCTATTTACAAACAAATATGTATCAAAATCCGTCTGTCAACACAGTGAATTGGGTTTGTAGTAGTGATTAACTGATAATATTATGACGTAATTGCTTGTATGTGTGCTCCCGGAGACGCCTTACCTCGTCCAAAATAAGGTTGACAGACATTCTATTGTGTATTATAGTATTCTATGGTAACGTCCTACTTATTTTGTTTCGTAATCTATAATATTGTAAAGTTTCACCAAAATCTATTAAGTCAACAAAATTAAGACACATCAAAGTCTATTAAGTAGTTTTTGTGCGATTGAACTACAAACATACAAACACCCAAACAAACTTTCATATTTATATCTATATCATAATTATGTATAAGTCATAATTAGTAGGATATTATCATATAAAAAAAACGTTGCAGCGTTAATGCCAACGATTCCCACCAGAGGAACATATTTACCCTACAGATTCCGAAAGACACTGTATTTTTATTGTTGCCATATAAATACAATATTACATAAAAAATGACACATCTGACGACGTTGGCTCCAAGGTGCTTTCGAGATTTCAATGGATTCAACACAAGAAAGATGGAATTCAGTATCCTTTCAACGCGCAGCATTGTGAGCATTGTTTCACGGTGAAGTCATGTTCACCTACATTCGCCACAAATGTAATTATCTGCGTGAACTCTATATATACGAGGTAGGGCCACACTGCAGCCTATATTATAGTTGTAGCACGAATGGGTCGGCTGGACCGTGGCAGGACCATGGTCTCATAGAATACCAGTGTAAAATAGCAGCGTAATGCTGTTGTGATTCGTATGGTGAGTGTAGGTACTGGAGACCCTTTTTCTTTTAAGCATTCCAGCTTAGTCCTCGGGGTTGACAACGCATCTGCATTTTGATCCTTAATTGAGGATAAATGTGGATGTCTATGGACCACAGCATCCAGTTATCATCAGGTGGACTGTGTGCTCGTTTGTCACCCAATTCTATAAAAAAAAGTACACTAAATTCTACAAATACCAATCTACCTTGTATAATTAATAAGTCCTTGAGGTCCTCGTAGGAAAATTTAAAAACAATTTCCTCGATCGACTTGGAATTTATTCTTGGTAAAACCACGCTCTATCTCATATTTGTTACCACCGTCTAATGAAATGGAGTAATGGTAGAGTATTTTTTTAATCCCTTATATATAAAAGAGGATGTTTGTATATATGAAATCGTTTAACTCAATATCTATTTGATCGATCACTATGAAAATTAGTATATACACGGTTATTTTTCAAATAGTAGCCAAATTTTAAACTTATTAAATATGTAAATAATGATACTAATAATGATTTAAAAATACGAGTAAATAAGGCTTTTACTTTTATTTGAAATATCCCAAATTGAATGTGATTTATGGGCAACAACGTTTTTGCCTACCGATCGACCCTTACTTATTTGTGCACAGTAAAATCAGTTAAAAATATGCATTAGCACGCATTTTGAATTTAAAAGATAAACAGAACAGAATGTTTAAGATTTATAAATTAAATTAATTTTTCATCACCATTTGCCTATATTATCTATCCTGAACCTTATCTGCAAATCTGGCCGGTTATTGCAAAATAACCATGTTATGTATTTTTCAATGGAGAGAGTTTATATTTTAAAAAATTTGAAAAGAAAATATTAAATTCTTGATTTTATTCGCTTTTGTTTTCAATCAAGTGCAGCAATTAATAAATTAAATTGCATGCGCTAAAATAAAAATAAACGTTCCTGAACACAACCTTTGATATTAACTGGCAGGACAACGTCTGCGATTTCACCTTTATACTTGGTCATTTTTTTACCGTCGGAAAAAATAGGGTGTAACAGGTGAACGGAATAGAAGCCTATGGCATTGATATTTTACATTTTATTTTTATTTTACATGAACATAATATTATGAAATTGATCTATAATATCAATAAGCACTACTAATTTGAAATAAACTTTCGGTACCTACTAAAATACCAACATCATTTTTGAACTAATTTAAATCATATTATTATTTTGTACGTACGTACCTATTATTTTGACCACATTCTGTCTGTCTCTTTCATCTGTTCTGTGGTTAGATGGACTGTAATTTCATTTGTCACTTACGTTTTATAAAAAAAAACATACAGATCGTGCACAATAAGTATTCATGTCTTCAAATTCAAATAAAATTGTTTTAAAATGGCAATTAATTTCAATGTTAATGATTTTCGGATTCTTCACAAACATTTTATTATTTTCCCATTTCAGTTCATTCTACTCGTCATCCCATTCAATTTATTTAATCAACGATTATTAAAACTATTATGTTTTGGCAAATCGAATGATGATTATGGTAAATAAATTTATAATACAATCAAGACTAAACAGCTTCGGACCCCCACGTGCTCATCACGAGCGATTAATGTTTAAGTGCGTTTCACGCGAGGGCGCTTATGAGGATGGCCATATTTCCTTACGAAAACTATTAAACAAATGACTGATTTTTCAATCAACAGATCACTGACCTCTATATATACAACTACGCTGGACTGGCTATACCATACAAAATGACTGTACCAATTTGAAGCGCCGCTAAAGGATGTCTTGAAAAATAAAATTGACATAATATGCCAGTATGTTGTCTTATTTATATTGTCTTATTTAATAAGTCTGTATTTTTAAACTTTTTAACTAAAAAACGAAAGTAGTTTATGTTGTTTAATTGTGTATAATATTAGTTACATAATAAAAATTATTTTTAATAATAATGAGTGTGCGTAATCTGTAAAACTCGTTACCAAAATGGAAGTGGTGTAATATCTCACAAGTGAATTTGCAGCTAATATTAAACAAATTAAAACTATTTGATAATATAAATACTTAAAAACTTGTTATTATTCTTAATATCATATATACCAACATATTTGGCTGTATATTAGTGAGTTTTGATAAACAATAAAATTCAATAGGGTTGTCGAGTTCCTTGTCTATAATACTTATCGATATTCTTTCCTACCCATATCTGTTAACAAACAAAGTCATCAACAACAGATGATTATCAAATGTTTATTAATTAACAGGTTTCCAACTAAACCTAGACTAAAATTATGGTATAAATATTGTGAATTGGCGTCAGAAACAAATTGGTCATACTTGTTATGAATAGTTCACAGACGACTGTTTTATTAGACATGAAAACTGCACCACTTTGAAAAAGTCAAGTATTCCAACAATATTTTCTGGTAGTACCAGTACCAGTAAGTATAAAAGTATTAGATTATTATTTCGAATGTTTTTTATTTCTTCTTTCCTCATTTTCACACAAACTCAAGGGCCATATCAAAGTGTCGAAAGGTCGCCTGATGATGTCGAGCGACGTTGGATGTGTGTTGAAATGTCGAAGTCGAGGTGGAGTCGTCAGGGAAAAGGAGTGCTGTTATGGCGGTTGGCGATGCGATGCCACTCGACTATCCTTCGCGACTTTGGTGAGGCTGCACCACTTGATGCTTGGAAGTGCTCATTTTTTCCTGGCTCCATTCACATATCGAGCTCGGGGAATCCGTAGTGCAGGTGGAGTCAGAGGCCGTGAAGGACAGTATGCCTTGTGTTTCTGGTGCACCTTATCTGAGAAGAAAAACGGGGGGAGGGGGAGTCAGCAACTAAGGAGGGACTGCCATTGCCACATGAAAGCGTTTCCGTGGCCCTGTCAATTTGCGGTGGAGGTTGAACAACATAGGGTTTTATTAAGTGCGAGTCTAGAGATTTAATTCTCTCTCGAGTCTCAAGATTTAATTTGTGCTTTAACTTCGTACTTTAGTTTATTTCTTATTTACAAATTCTGGCCATCGTTTACATTCACGGTTTTGGCAGCTTCTTCTTGCGCAACATCTACCGACAAAGGCAATTAAGTGTCGATATGTCAAGCCCCCTAGAATACGTGGCACTGCCGAAGCTGGAAAGCTTAGGAGTGTAAACTTAGGAATGAGGATATCGGCAGTAGAACCAGAGTGACCGACATCGCCCAACGGATCTGTAAGCTGAAGTGGCAATTGACCGGCCATATAGCTTGAAGAACCGATAACCGATGGGGAAAAAGGTTCTCGAGTGGCAGCCTCATATTGGCAGGTGAAGTGTTGGAAGTTCCCCCACTAGATGGAGTGATAACCTTGTAAGAGATACAGGAAGTTGATGGGTGCAGGTGGCTCAGGACCGTGCTTTGTGGCATTCCTTGGGGGAGGCCTATGTTCAGCAGTGGATAATGACATTATATTAATATGATACATAAATAGAATCGACATTATGGGTAGTGTCCGTCTATCCATAGAGTCCATTCTATTTATTGAGGTATAGGTAGGGTATAGAATTTTTATCGATATGTTTTGTCGCACTGTCTTATCCCTATTATTAGTTCCGTGGACGTGCACTTCTGCTGTCAGCGCCAAAATGGCGGAAATCAAATCGCTTCATCATGTCACGGTGTATAGCCAGTCCAGCGTACTTGTATATATATAGAGGTCAGTGCAACAGATATAATTTATTCATAGAACAGAATGCAACATTACAAATTAAAAATGACAGTTGTATAAATAAAATAGCTCAATTGTTTTAATTTTATTTTCAGTCAGGTTTTACATAAATTATTCGATGTAAGACATCAAATAATTTATGTAAAATTATGTGATGTATTACATGACCTGACTTTTATCTGATGATTGGAAAATAACGGATTGGAAGGTACTCCGGGTTTAACAATGACATCAGGACGTCAGTCACCTCAGTCCCCCGTGACCATGGGTGCTGGAAAGCGCCCGAAACGTCAGGAATTAAAAATAATAGTAAAATAAACGCGATAAAATCCGTAAAAATAGTTTTAATCAAAAATTTTTCTACTTAACTTTTACACAAGAGTATGGTTTGATAGGCCGTTTTTCGGACCTCTATAATTCTCTTACGCTTCCAAGTTACTCACAGTATTTTATTTTGTGTAAAGTGTATATTGTTGGTATGTTATCAATAGATAGCCATTGATATAATATTTAAAAATAAAATCTAAATTTATATCAATGTAGAAAGCATGTGATTTCATGCGTACACGGAAGGAAGCGGTACTAAGCAAACAAGTGCTGGACGTGGTCGGCGGAAGTTGGAGGGGTGATAATCGGTAAACCTTCTCTACATATGGCTTCTAGACACGTTCCCCGGTAAATGGTAATAAATGGAGCTCCTAGTCGCGCGCGCAGCGTGTGGCGGTTGGAGACGCGACACGTGCGCGAAATATGCACTACGGAGGCTACTATTTCTTGCTGTAATAAGAGTTTTAACAAAACGCCTCAGGCACTGGCGACTATGTGATTCGTGGCCAGCTTAAACAACACGACTGCTTACTAAATTATAATGGCTTCCATCGAAAACATAATAAAGTTAATAAATTGTTATAGTTATAAATATAAAACGTTTGTAAATTCTATTTGTGTATAACGCTGGCTTCATTTCAATAATACCGTAAAAAAAGTTTTAGTTTGGCCTTTATTGCATAATATAATATTCTTGGAAACTTGTATTATCATGGAATGAAAACTAAACACTGAAGAACTAATATTGAAAAGCCAAGCCAACATTTTTTAAAATATTCTTACAAATTAAAGTTTAAAATAATTATTTTTTAAATTAAATTGAAAAATATTTACTGTAAGTTATAGACATTATATGCACAAATGTTCTATTTTTATAATTAAAAGGGTACTGAATCAATTTTAATAAGAAGGAGACATATAAAGCCACAAATGTAACTCTCTACGTGAAATCTACGTACATACAAATACAATTGGTCCGTTCAGGCAGGAAATTTCCATACGGGGATTGTCCCCGTAAGTAAATTTCCTCGATCGACCTGTACCGAATGGAGTGGAATATAAACGCGTTAAAACAACAACCTACTTTAGTTAACCCCATGCAATGAAAAGGAATAGTAATAGCAGTATTATTATTTTTTTTAATTTCAATATACTTTATGTAAGCAATTATTTTATATGTAACTTGTTTCTCGGAAATGGCTCGAACGATTTGAATGAAATTTTGTATTTAGATAACGTTTTACATACTAAGTAAAGTAAGATTTACATACAAGTGCGTTGTCGAAAGAAATCTAGATTGGTATCGTCCATAACAGAGATTTTTTTAAATGTCGAACAAAGCGCCATAACATTAATATAATATCAAACACACGTTATACAAAAAGTAATGTATGAAAATCTTTCGGATTCCACCGGACTTCCTTGAAGTGTCACACGAAGAAATAGTACGGACAAGAGGAATTCGAGATCCCACAAAAAATACTACTGTACGTGTTAAACAGATTTCAACGAAAACAAAGATGTGAAGAGGTTCAAGTTCAATACAAACAACGCTCGGGGTTTTTGACTTCGCTGATAAAAGAGATAATATTGGAAAAAGTTCTACAGCATTTCTTTAAATTATAGATACCCTTTACAAGGTGTTCTAGTTTTCTACCAAGGCATACAACTGGGCACATATCCCATGTGTGTCGACTGCAGGGAACTGAACAAAGAAATTAGAATTTAGTACTATTATTTTCCCAATAATCACGATGTCAAAATTATTTTACGACACGTCTAAACATTTCTTTAGAAAAATGGCACGTTGATACATAAAGGTTTGCCACTCCTGCTGTAAGGTATTCTATCTTATGGACGACACACACGGTCAGTTTAATTGATTATGCCAACTGATCAGTTCAAACTAGGACTGTTGATATTTTTTAAAATATCAGATTTTCGATAGACCGATAAATAAACTTATATATAAAACTCCGATTTTCATATATTTGTAATTTTGTGAACGGTGGAGTGCCCAAAATATTGTGTCGCGTGCCTTCGATGGCACGCGTGCCATTGGTTCGCCATCCCTGCCTTACAGTCTATAATTGTACTAGCTCCTTATCCTTCAGACAGGAACACACCAATGCAAACATGCCAATAAGCCATGGTGTCATAATCCAATAATTTAAAAAATATCAACAGTCCTAGTTTGACTGTTGATAGTAGTCTTCTTTGCTTCAAGTTGGCTGCATGTGTCCACAGACTGCAGTTGCCACTTACCATCAAGTGGACGGCAAGTTTATCACTTCAGTTTTATTATTAAAAAAAACATATAAAATTACAAGTTTTATGCCTAATAGTTTTTGAGTTCGTGTTAATTAACAGACCGCTGGTGCTTCACTATTTTCTTTTCCGAACTTGGCCGACACTGCCGTTCTGTTTAGATGACGACTGAATGGACGAATCTTCAAGCCACAACCATGTATATATCAACTTTAGGAAACAAAAGTCCTCTGATGACGACACTCTTACAGAATACCAGCATAAAAAAGTAGTTTAATGTTGCCGTGTTTCTTATGGTGAGTGTAGAGAACTAGAAACGATGTCATCTTAGTCCTCAGGGGTGACAACGCATCTGCATTGTAATTCTTAATCAAGAATAGATGTAGATGTCTATGGGCCTCAGCATCTACTTAGCATGGTGGACTGTGTGTTTGTTTATCACCCTTATTTTATAAAAAAGATGAATTTTGTACTTAATTTGCGGAAGCCTAATATACTCTTACATTACTATGAATGAACAAAAAATATCAATAGAAGTATTTTTGTCTACTTTAGAACAAAATTCAAATTCAAGCAACCATTCTAAACGATTCAAAGCAAACAAGACGACCCCGGATGGTATTCAGAGTTCCTCATAGCGTAGTATTATAGGTATTGTTCCGCGAAGCATTGTCAGCATTATTTGAGAGAACTTCTTGCTGATCGCACTTATACGTACTACAGAGTTTTGAACAATTTATTAGATTCCTGAGCGTTTAACTGTTTCATCAAAAAATTCGCACACCCATTTAATGGCACCGCTGCCGTCTTATTATGTACTTATTCAAGAAAAAGTCTAAACACAACAACAAATTGTGATGTATGTTGTTATATTGTGTATAATGTGTGTGGTTTAGTTTCATAAGTATGTCATAGTATAAATGATATGTCTTTTTATATAGTATGTATATATTTATATATATAGTATCTCGTATATATATATATATATATATATATATATATATATATATATATATATATATATATATATATATATATATATATATATATATATGTTTGGGTTCAAAATCTTACAAGTGCTTCCTGCCCAGTGAACAAAAAAAGGTCTTGCATAAGATATAAAATTATATTTTTATGGCAGTAAATAGATAATGAAACGATGCACGCTATTTTTAAAATCATACATTTTGTTCTTTTTACAGTACACTGGGCAGAATTACCAAAATCAGCTGTATTTTATTTGTCCTTCATAAAAGACACTGGGTACAATGGGGTAAATAAAACAAGAGTAACTTTTTATGTTATTTATTATGTATTCTTAATCAGTCTTGAATTTTCATCTCTTTATTTAGTAATTAATATACTAACTTCTATTGCAGCCTCTCTGGATTTAAAAATAATTAAACAATCCAAACAAAAAATAAAAATAAACCGAAGCTTCTCTTAATTTTAATAAACTTTAAAAAATCAAATCCTTTTAAAAAATAGTTACGAATGGAAATCAGCAAAGCAATTTCTTGCATAAGTTTATATGACTTGAACTACATTTAAAGTGTGTTTTGTTGTAATGGCAGGACATGCACCTGCACTGTTTCTCTTCCAATATAGGCATATGTTTTGCCTGAGAAAAGCGGCGGCTCTTATGTGGAAGAGTAATAGTTGGTCTACCCCTTCTTCGTGGAATGTTCTGGTTAGTCTGTAGGTCACTATCATCAGAGCTCCCTTGATTGTTTGTGCTTAGAAGAATTCTTCTAACAAATGTTCTCCAAGTTGTAATTTAAATTCTCGAAGCCTCAGTATTTTTTTTTTCACTGGTACACCTTTTTATCTTATCTTTTTTAAATGGAAGCCAACTGTTACTGACAGCCAAATCAATCATATGACACAAGAATCTCTGTGTCAATTTATTAGTTTTGTATCTATTAGGGCAGACTGCAAGTAAGCGACCAGCTAAATCAACGTCGACCATATTTTATTGTATTTGCGTACAACTTGTGGTCTTGTAACAGTTATATATGTTTTAGTTTTTTTGCACCAGCGTTGATAAAAATCTGAGTTCTCTTCTTCCTCAGTAGTCGAGAAAAAAAATAAGTGGCTTGTTGTCAAACCATTTAGTAACAGCCAATTTACCATCTGGCCTCACCAGCACATGAGTGCTGCCTCTGCCTTCAGACTACATTATTCGATCATCTTTTAGCTGACACCCATGTGTTAATATTCCGCCGTCGAAGTATTGACTAAAATACTAAACTTTGAAAAAATATTCTGAATTAATGGGCTGGTATGACGGTTCTGTTAAAAAACGTTGAATAGGGAAAATTCTTGCTGAAACCAGTCCTTAGTTGACGGTATATTGTCTATTCTGCTGCCAGTACTGTTACGTGTACGCCCACGCAACCTTCCTCTTGACCGTCCACGAGAAACTCCCCGCGTGCCTCGCCTAGTCCTTCCGCAAGCTTGTGTAAATGATGTACTTACATCAGGTCCATCCCTTTTTTCCTCCGTAGAACTCATACTGCTTTCTGGTCGTACGAATTCCGGATCGTCAAAATCATAATCGGAAGGTATGAAGTCCCCAATATCGGAATCTTCTAATAAATTGCCGATGGCTTCATCGTCCAATTTTGCGAAAAAAAATCACAATTTACCAAAAAGTTCTGCCCGATGTGATTTTTGCATCACATAATATTATTTATGTTTACTAAAAATACAATTATTAACGAAAATCAAGAATAGTTACAAAAGTCAAAGTATTTTTATTTTTATTTTATTTTATTTATATTTAAAGCGATTATTTAACTTTAATCCTGTTTATTTTTAATATAGAAAAGCCACCTATCTAAATGATAATAATAGATTAAACATACCTCTTCTCCAACGTGACTCCATCTAACACGTGAATGGCTTCTGACTTTAATCTGTTGTCTATTACTCGAATAGATTTAAGGTTCACTTATTGGTTATAATCTAACCAATCACAGGAAACTTCAAAAACGACAGCTGAGTAGAAAGTACAAATTCTAGGCGCGAAATTTGAATATGTGATTTTTGAAGGACAGTGGGCAGAATTTAGAATTTCACAATATTTTACATGGGCAGGAACAGTGAAGTACGTTTTGTGATTTTGAAATCACAATGGTCAGGACGAGGATATATATATATATATATATATATATATGTACAACGACATATCTTTACACTATGACACACTTATGAAACTAAACCACACAACATTATACACAATATAACAACATACATCACAATTTGTTGTTGTGTTTAGACTTCTTCTTGAATAAGTACATAATAAGACGGCAGCGGTGCCATTAAATGGGTGTGCGAATTTTTTGATGAAACAGTTAAACGCTCAGGAATCTAATAAATTGTTCAAAACTCTGTAGTACGTATAAGTGCGATCAGCAAGAAGTTCTCTCAAATAATGCTGACAATGCTTCGCGGAACAATACCTATAATACTACGCTATGAGGAACTCTGAATACCATCCGGGGTCGTCTTGTTTGCTTTGAATCGTTTAGAATGGTTGCTTGAATTTGAATTTTGTTCTAAAGTAGACAAAAATACTTCTATTGATATTTTTTGTTCATTCATAGTAATGTAAGAATATATTAGGCTTCCGCAAATTAAGTACAAAATTCATCTTTTTTTATAAAATAAGGGTGATAAACAAACACACAGTCCACCATGCTAAGTAGATGCTGAGGCCCATAGACATCTACATCTATTCTTGATTAAGAATTACAATGCAGATGCGTTGTCACCCCTGAGGACTAAGATGACATCGTTTCTAGTTCTCTACACTCACCATAAGAAACACGGTAACATTAAACTACTTTTTTATGCTGGTATTCGGTAAGAGTGTCGTCCTCAGAGGACTTTTGTTTCCTAAAGTTGATATATACATGGTTGTGGCTTGAAGATTCGTCCATTCAGTCGTCATCTAAACAGAACGGCAGTGTCGGCCAAGTTCGGAAAAGAAAATAGTGAAGCACCAGCGGTCTGTTAATTAACACGAACTCAAAAACTATTAGGCATAACACTTGTAATTTTTTTTTTTTAATAATAAAACTGAAGTGATAAACTTGCCGTCCACTTGATGGTAAGTGGCAACTGCAGTCTGTGGACACATGCAGCCAACTTGAAGCAAAGAAGACTACTATCAACAGTCAAACTAGGACTGTTGATATTTTTTAAATTATTGGATTATGACACCATGGCTTATTGGCATGTTTGCATTGGTGTGTTCCTGTCTGAAGGATAAGGAGCTAGTACAATTATAGACTGTAAGACAGGGATGGCGAACCAACGGCACGCGTGCCATCGAAGGCACGCGACACAATATTTTGGGCACTCCACCGTTCACAAAATTACAAATATATGAAAATCGGAGTTTTATATACAAGTTTATTTATCGGTCTATCGAAAATCTGACATTTTAAAAAATATCAACAGTCCTAGTTTGAACTGATCAGTTGGCATGATCAATTAAACTGACCGTGTGTGTCGTCCATAAGATAGAATACCTTACAGCAGGGTGACAAACCTTTATGTATCAACGTGCCATTTTTCTAAAGTAATATTTAGACGTGCCGTAAAACAATTTTGACATCGTGATTATTGGGAAAGTAATAGTACTAAATTCTAGTTTCTTTGTTCAGTTCCCTGTAGTCGACACACATGGGATATGTGCCCAGGTGTATGCCTTGGTAGAAAACTAGAACACCTTGTAAAAGGTACCTATAATTTAAAGAACTGCTGTAGAACTTTTTCCAATATATCTCTTTTATCAGCGAAGTCAATAACCCCGAGCGTCGTTTGTATTGAACTTGAACCTCTTCACATTTTTGTTTTCGTTGAAATCTGTTTTAACACGTACAGTAGTATTTTTTGTGGGATCTCCAATTCCTCTTGTCCGTACTATTTCTTCGTGTGACAGATCATGGAAGTCCGGTGGAATCCGAAAGATTTTCATACGTTACTTTTTGTATAACGTGTGTTTGATATTATATTGATGTTATTGTGTACATGTCATGTCATGTCATACATGTCTTATTATGTACTTATTCAAGAAGAAGTCTAAACACAACAACAAATTGTGATTTATGTTGTTATATTGTGTATAATGTTGTGTGGTATATATATATATATATATATATATACATATATATATATATATATATATATAAAGCTGAACGCTCGTTTGTCAGCACCGTACGCACCGAATTTTAGAATTTGTTGTATGAAATTATACGAAACCTCGCACATTGCAGCCGCATTATACGCGCCGTATTTTATAAAATGCGGTAAGTATTCGAATATTGAAAGAGGCATGCTGATGACGTCATAATATAATGCTGCGTTTTCGGAACGTGCTAATACTCAGTGTTGCCAACTTAGTGGATTTTCCACTAAAACTGGCGGTTTCGACTACCCTTCTTATGGAGAAATATTTTATACAGGGGCTATTATTTATATAGTGGTTCCGTGGAATAAGCTTTCAATAAACACATTACGAAATACAATATGTAACGTAATTAACGCACACCCTCTCCAATTAGTATATTATGTTATAATAATAATACATACACTGAATTTTAGTTAAACATTTATATTATTATTTATGCACTGATTATTTATCAAATTAGGTATACTAATTCCGGAAGATTGTTGTGGTCACAGTACAAATCCACGAACGCAAAGACTTTTACGTGCTTGAAATAAAGTTCATTTTTCTTTATTTTTATTGAATGACAGAATTAGTAATAATACAAATTAAACCACACTCTTAAAAGTCTCATTGCCTTAAGTTACGGTCCATTTCAGTTTATTTTGACTGTACAGATTTAGTATAAAATACCTATATTAAAAATGATAGGAATCGATTCAGTAAACGATTCTTAACAAACTACTTTCTCAAAGTGCGTTAATTATGTTACGTGTTGTATATATTTTACTTCATTTCAGGAGTATTTACTTTTACTGTCTAGGCAACAATGACTTGTCAGACAAGCCATGCATAAGACGATCCATCCATGAAATGCAAATATCTTAAAAATCGTTCATCATCATCTAATAAGTCTTTATATAACGTATAATATTCTCCATACAACTGCCTTTTTAAATTAATATTGTGAATGCAGAATCTTCTTTAAATTTAATTTTCTTCTTCCTCTGCCAATAAGAAGGCAATTACAAAAATTCTTGCTATAGCGATCCGAGCGATCAATGTCGCTGTATCGTTTCACACCAGTGGTGGGAAGAGCCTGCAAAAGTTGTTGGGAATACAAAAGATTTGCGTACGGCGCGTACGTGCCAAAGTACGAGGCCATCAGTAAATGCTGCGCGTTCGGCGCATGCGGCGCCTACCGTAGATAATACACTACATGGGGCATAGATGAGCCTATGGAGTGTAGAAGTAAGGAGCACCAACTCCCATAGTAGAATAGTTGAAAAGGTGGCCATCTGTAAGGAGTAAATAACAGTTCAAAAACTCTCCACAACAGCGCTGGAGTAGCTATTGGGACGAAATGAACTTAGCAGTTGTCAACGGTTTAAGTGTGCTGCTAAACTGCTCAGTAGCTCTAAAATCTAAAATAATTTTATTTAGTTAATATAACCTCGAAAAAGTCGTCTATCCCACTAATATTTTTGGTGCGTTCTTTAAAATTTACCCCGTAGCAATAGTGGCGCCACCCTTATTTAACTGTTTTCTATGGACACTTTTTAATACACAGTCTGCACTCCTTACTTTTAAACTCCATAGACGAGCCACTCTGACCAGTTATTAGGTGACGAAAGGAGGGAAGTTTCTTCTACGCTGTCATAGATGACGTTTTGTTTTTTATTACTGAACAAATATAGGGCTATCACTTGAAAATGAAATTTAAAAGGAAATATTATTAAATAAGTAACTAACTAATTTTCATTTTATAATTTTTTCTTTTCTTTTTTTACTTCTATTAAATAACCATGATTTTTTTATTAGATTCTGTTAGATTTCTATTAGATTCGACGTTTTCCTGTTAGTGTTATTATATACAAACCGCAGTATTTCGAAACTTTGATAGTGTGATTTAATAAATAATAAATATCAGCAGTGACGCTATCTTTTGAATAAAATGTGTAAATCAGTAGGGAAAATTATGCTTTTACTGACTGCCAGATGGCGCTAGTGTCAACGTAAAAGCTAGCTACAGAGGACTTTCATACCCCTGACGTGTACTGTGCTGACAAATGTGCGTTCAGCTGTAAGCATATCCACTATCCATAACGTACTGTGGGTGTCGTAAGAGGCAACGGAGGGAAAATGTTACAGGAGATGGAGGGTAGATCTTCTTGACAACACTTAAAATCATATAAAACTGCGCTTGTCAAGCATAGCAACTATAGTAAAATCTCCTCTATAACTCAATCTACGGGGGACGTCTAGATTTCTAGTCTTTAGTTGTAAACAGTTCAACAATTATGAACCTAACCGGTCGCTTAATATGTCTATATGTCTGTAGTCTGTACCTATTCTTGTTAACCCCATTCTTTTATAAAAAGTCATTAACTTATTCCCAGCAGCCTAAGTAGCAACAAAATGTATAAAATACTAAATAGTGTGTACATTGAAACCCGCGTGTCGCTTGCTTTGCAAAGGGAACCCAAAACATTCTATTCATGGTGCTGGGTAAAGCGCAATGTGCCGCAGACTCGAATTAATTATAACCTTTGAAACATAAAATGAAGCAAGTTTAAAAATCTCTATTCGAAACCATGAAAGGTTATATACGCAATTCAACTTATGAATTTATAAGGCAGTATTTGATGATATATCTTTTTTATTTTGTTTTTCGTTAAAATGAAACTATAAGCGAATTAAAAACAGTCAATTAAAAAAAATATAATTTAAATATATATTTTTTAAGTTTTTAACTTCCCGCTATAAAAATCAACTATTTTCAAAAAAATGGGGAAGTTTTAGGTATAAGGTATACCTCAATCTCTGAAAACTAGATTGTACAACCAGTGCGTGTTGCCAGTGATGACTTACGGATCTGAGACATGGTCCTTCACTGCTGGCCGTATGAGGACGCTCAAGGTCACTCAGCGAGCTATGGAGAGGGCTATACTCGGAATTTCTCTGCGTGATAGACTCAGAAATGAGGATATCCGCAGTAAAACCAGAGTGACCGACATAGCCCAACGGATTAGTAAGCTGAAGTGGCAATGGGCCGGCCATATAGCTCGAAGAACCGATAACCGATGGGGAAGAAAGGTTCTCGAGTGGCAGCCTCGTACCGGTAGGCGTGGTGTAGGGCGACCCCCCACTAGGTAGAGTGACGACCTCCCACTAGGTGGAGTGACGACCTGGTAAGATATGCAGGAGGTCGATGGATGCAGGTGGCTCAGGACCGCGCTTTGTGGCATTACTTGGGGGAGGCCTATGTTCAGCAGTGGACTTGTGAAGGGCTGTAATGATGATGATGATGATAGGGAAGTTTTTGTTTTCCTCCGGTATTTGAAAATCGAGTTTTCATGAAATCTCGACGTTTCGGAAGCTATTCTGGCTATTTTTGCGATGATGTCCGTATGTCTGTATGTAAACATGTAAACATCTCTAAAAAGCGGTTGCGATATCTGAAAGAGCATCGCTGAACTTAGACTTTCTGTGAATTTAGACCGAATCGTCACGGTAGATTCTAAGAAAACCTAAAAATTCAAGTTATTTTATTTAATTTATTACTTCGACACCCTTGTTTTGATCAATTCTATAATCTAATCAGCTCTTCTACTCAAAAAACGATATCTAAAAAATCGATAACTTTGTCGAAAGAAATCTCGAAAAAGTGGCGTTTCAAAATAACATGAAAACTTTCCGTAAAATATTTTTTTTAAACTTTAACTACTTTACTTTACCTTTTTGTCAAACTCTAAAAATTGTGTCAATTACCGTAAATTACACCAAAATCGGTTGATTTGTTATCGAAATATTCAATTTTGATTTAAAAAAACGTGGTTTTCTTGGGTTTTTCAAAAACTTAAAAATAAATGGAATTTGGAGCGCATTGATGTTGAAATTAGCGGTAAGATCCAGGGATGGCCTGCAGGGTCAACCAATTTTTTTATGTGCGTTACCTCAGTACTTCTTCTGGATGAACCGATTTTGATGATTCTTTTTTTTGTTTGAAAGCTGGTACTTCTTATGTAGTATCTTAGTAGTTTTTGACTTATCCTTAATAATGCGTATTTAACTGATTTCGAATACATTGATGAAGTTCTCATTTAATTTATGTTGAAGTCGGTTGTACGCCATTTTGTATTTTACCACTTCTCCATACATACCATTAAAATCAAATCTATAAATAGTAAGTTAACCGACTCGGCCCTACCGACTTCGACGGGAATCGTTTGCCGGTGAAAATTAATCCACTATTAAGTTTTGCTTTCTGATGTTATGTTCATTAATATTTTGTAACTTAACATAAGATATTGATATAGAAAACTCATAGGCTTATCTTATTCTTCTTTTTCTGGTGCCTCTCCGACTAGCGAAGGTTGGCAGTTAGCTTAGTGAACTCTGCTTTATTCCTCGCGAGGCGAAATAGTTCGGCGGTACTCGCGATTCCCGTCCACTCCCTGATGTTACATAACCAAAAATTTTGTCTACTGCTACTTTTGCCAACATGATGAGTTGTAGGAGTTCGTACCTATAACCGGGCTGATAATCTATACTAATACAATAATTTTCTAGGTGAGAGGACTTTTTTACCTAGGAGTCTGTCTAGATAGGATAATCATCTGTCCACCGGATGGACTGTGTGCTCGTGTGCTCGCTTGTCACCCTTATTCTTTAAAAAAAACACTTTACAAATGTCATATATAAAACCAAAGCCAATAAAACCAACTCCTGTAAAACATCTGCATGGTTTGTCACGCACGCTTAACTCTCCGAATGGCTGCACGCTTGCACTCAGTGTATTTATATTTTATTAAGATCTGAAAATAGGAGAGGACATTACTCACACATTGTTGCAGCGCGGTGGACTCTTCCTTGCCTCACGAGCATGACAGAAGGCCTGATCCCAACTGTGGGACGTATGCTGCTACTTATTTACGTTATATAATCATCGTCATTAAAGCCTTTATCAAGTCCACTGCTGAACGTAGTTACCCATAGATCGCTACAAAGTAAACCAAACTATGTACATGTGTGTTTCATCAGGTTCTTCAGGTTCAGGGATCGTCCGGCACTACACTTTAAAAATTTTATATATGAACAAAGATTTTCCTTTACTTGTTTGTGTATAAAACATCACTTGTTTGCAAATGTACTCAGTGAACAACAGAAATATTCAGATATGATGGATTTTACAAGTTCTACCGCAACGTGCAATGTTTAGTATGTCCTTTGAAATAACGATGCAACGTGCGACACCACTGGTGTTAACAATCACAAAGGAGAATCTTTGAGTTTGTGTTTCAAGCTATGAATCCGCAGTACTTTTGTAACTATGAACTGGATATTGATCCGAGGGCTGGCTCGAGCTAGAATTATTAATGGCTTTGTAATTTGCAGAAACAACCACCGTTTTTCTTTCTTTTGTCGAGGGGTATTTGATTTGGTGCGATATAACAGCCTAAGTTTTTGAAAATAAGATTCATTTCTAATTGTAACAAAAGTTTTCTTAATATTAAATAAAGGTTTTCATTCTTTTCTGCGTGGGTTATTGAAGCGTTGGCAGCTTTGTTCTTCGGTAGATCTCTTTGGGGTAACATCTTTACAACCCTTTACAAAGAATGAATGAGAAAAGCGCGACAATGCAAAACACTGCAGATGGTAGTGGTAGAGTCTACAAGGGACGACCTAGAGTCTAGGGAATGGAAGTTAATCCAACAAATTGTCGATAATATAAAAAATGGGCCGTGAGAGGTATTTAAAACGTGGTAGAGGCCATACTGCAGATACATTGTGGTTATAGCACGAATGGACCGGCTCGACCGGGGTAGGACCACGCTCTCACAGAATACCAGCGTAAATAGCAGCTTAATATTAACATAAGATTTTATTGCCATTTGCAGTTATATTATTGGTATAGTTGTTGCACGGATGGATCGGCTCGACCGGGGAAGGACCACGCTCTCACAGAATACCAGCGTCAAATAGTAGCTTAATGCTGCTGTGTTTCATATGGTGAGTGTAGAGAACCGGAGACCCTTTTTACTGGAAACGAGGCATTCCAACTAAGTGCTCACGGGTGAGACAACGCATCTGCATTTTGATTCGTAATCGAGGATAAATGTAGATGTCTATGGGCCACAGCAACCACTTACCATCAGGTGGACTGTGTGCTCGTTTGTCACCCTATCCTATAAAAACTGCTGCTGTATTTCGTATGTTGAATGTACACCCATTTTACTAAACGCATTCTATTTCAGTCCTCAAGGATAACAACGCATCCGCGTTTGGATGCTTAATTGAGAATAAATGTAGATGTCTATGGGCCACAGCAGTTTGACTGTGTGCTCGTTTGTCAGCCTTAATCTACATAAAAAATGTTATGCATAGATATTATATAGATGTAAAAGAAGCGAGAGAGAATCGTGCTAAGTGGCCCTTCGTAATCTCTGCTACCCCTCTGGGTGACAGACGGGAGAGTTTTAGTTTGTGGTTTAATATATATTATGCATGTTCATAGTTTTAACTTTAATTTTGACTAATTATATTAATAAATTATGTTGACTAATTATATTATTTTGTTATTGTCATCTATTTAATTTTATCAATGTAGAATTTTAATTAGAGTTATAATTTCGTTAATTTTTATTCTATTTTATTTTTATGGCATGATTCTCATAAGAACACATTTATATTTGTATGTCTTTAAGACAAAACATAGCGTACTAATAATTGTAGCCCTCGCAAGACCTTAAATGTTTAAACCTACCTATGTTTGACAAATAAACTATTCTGTTTCTGATTCTGATAGTTTAAAACTTGTCGCTTATGTTATTATACTATTTTAATTTTTAATTATAAATTTTATATTAAGTTTATTGGAACTATTCAACTAATTGATATCGTATGTTATTAAAACATTTGATGTTAGATCCAAATAACTGGTTCTCGTGTTTTGTTTGACGGCAGCCAGTCTCAATAGCTTCCAGCCATCTGCGCAGAACTGGATTATAGTTCTAAAGGTTTAGTAATCTCTCCCCTGCCCTATAATATTGCAGACGTGATGTTACATGCATATGTACAATGTATATATGTATCCTGAACAATATTCTGCCGAGCGCGCCAGACGAGAACCGATCGCCGCCTGAATGCGCCGTGGAGTTGCATTTTTGAGTACGATGTACGCCCGCATCGCTCGCTCCATTGTTTTACTCGTAAGAACTGATGTAATGCGATACGTCCCGTTGACTGTAATAATAGGTTTGGACCAGAACCTGTTTTTTTTGACATTTATTACTGTCTGTTTTGACAGTTCTGCAAAGGGAATTAATAAACTACGTACTGTGATATATCATAAACAGGAAAATATATTCATGACAAACAGGTTTTTTGTAAGAGTACAACCGTTTTTATATAGAATAAGGGTGACAAACGAGCACACAGTTCACCTGATGGTAAGTTGGATGCTGTAGCCCATGAACGTATACATTTATCCTCGATTAAGAATCAAAACGCAGATGCGTTGTCACCCCTGAGGACTAAGATGGAATGCCTCGTTTCCAGTAAAAAAAGGACTCTGGATCTTTACACTCACTATACGAAACACAGCAGTATTAAGCTGCTATTTTACGCTGGTATTCTATGACAGCGTGGTCCTTCCCCGGTCGTTCCGACCCATTCGTTCTACATCCATAATATAGCTGCAACGTGGCTCTACCACGTATGCAACTGTGAATGTGACAAACGAGTACACAGTCCACCTAATGTTTATTGGATGCTTTGACCCAACAACACATACATCTAAACTAAATGTCGGAAATTTAAAATAAGTAAATTACACGCGATAAAATCCGTAAAAATAGTTTTATTTAACACCTATATCTATCTTCATTTATGAATAAATATGTGTCAACCCCGAGGACTAAGATGGCATACCTCGTTTCCAGTAAAAAGGGTCCCCGGTTCTCTACACTCACCATACGAAACACAGCAGCAAGCATTAAGCTGCTATTTTAAGCTGGTATTCTGTGAGTGAATACCGTGCTACAGCCAAAATATAGCTGCAGCGAGGCTCTACCACGTAGAAAATCGTATACTGTTTGTCCCCTTAATGTACTATTTCTGCAAAAACTGTGCTTATCTTTTATCATAAAATATTTTTTCTGGAAAATTGCTGGAAACACGTCTAACAAAAATATTTCCATAACACTGGCAAACGGCTACACAACACGTCAACGCAAAAATGAGGAACATGAGAGTAATTTGTTAGTTCCTGCGTTCTTAAAAATATTTCCTTTTTATTTTTACGCTCGTGGATAGAATTAAAAAAGAAGCTTAATTGATAAAAGTGGTTTATGAAATCTTGTAACTATTTAAAAAAAGTCCTGGTTATAGTTGTAGTTATAATTATCCATCACAGAAGTCGTTAAAGCATTCCCGTGGCCATGCCGATATGGGGCGTAGGTGGATCACCGATGGATTTTGTCGATTCAAGTCTGATACCACGTCCTTACTGTCAAGGAGTTTAGGAGTTTTGTCGTTTCCAATGAGAAAAGTTAGCCTTTTTTATAGATATCGGGTAACAAATGAGCACACATACCAGCTGATGATAAGTGAATGCTGTGGCCCATAGACATCTACATTTATCCCTATTTAAGAATCAAAATGCAGATGCGTTGTCACCCTGAGGACCACGATGGATGACTCGTTTCCAGTAAAAAGAATCTCCGGTTCTCTATACTCACCATACGAAACAGCAGCTGCTATTTTACGCTGATATTCTTTGATAGCGTTGGCCTACTCCGGTCGAGCCGACCCATTCGGGCTACAACCATAATATAACTGCGGCGTGGCTTTAACACGTATAAAAAAAAACTCTTGTCATCCTATGGGGATATGGGGTAGAAAATTTATTGTTTCTCACAAAGTTAAGCGCTTATTACATTATTCATTTTATAGAAAATCTAATTAGGAAACTAAGTTGGAAGCTAGTGATCACATTACACTTAATTGAATTCTAAATCAGAGTGACCGACATAGCCCAACGGATTAGTAAGCTGAAGTGGCAATGGGCCGGCCATATAGCTCGAAGAACCGATAACCGATGGGGAAGAAAGGTTCTCGAGTGACAGCCTCGTACCGGTAGGCGTAGTGTAGGGCGACCCCCACTAGATGGAGTGACGACCTGGTAAGACATGCAGGAAGTCGATGGATGCAGGTGGCTCAGGACCGTGCTTTGTGGCATTACTTGGGGGAGGCCTATGTTCAGCAGTGGACTTGTGAAGGCTGTGATGATGATGATGATGATGAATTCTAAATCGTGACGAAGCGCATTCGTAAAAGAAGTATCGACGGGGTTGCACGTTCGGTTGGTGGCGCCCGTATTTATCAAAACAACAGAAAATAGGACTTGCCTTAGCCGTGATGGGAACAAAGGATATTAAAAAAAGAAAAAGAGAACACGCTGGGTTTAAAAGAATACTTGTTATTGAGAAAAAAAAATTCTTGTAAATATTTAGCTACACCTTGAAGCCCTCTTCACGCATTGCTTTGTTGAAATAGTTTTTATAATTTTTATTATATAAAAAGGGCATTTCCCTATACAGGACTATAATTTGTAATAACAACTCTTTTTCTGTGGACATGCTGCAACATGAACCACTGCTCTATTCTGTCGCTTCAAAATAAACAAAAGGATTCGGCTATAACTTTTTGTAAACCTGGGCGTTTTTCACGATTTGGGCAATGTAAAAGCCTTAAATCGTAACGTTGTGATTACACAGTAGAGCGGTCGGGACCTCCAATTTTAACTAAATCGGATCCTATCTGTTTTAACTACGATTACATCTTCCAACTTCCTAATTAGATTTTCTAAAAATTGAATAATGTAATACACGCTTTAGTTAATAAACCAGATTTAATGGGAGCGGGTAGCGTGACCGTGTAAGACAAGAGTAAAGTCGAACTTCTCCGCTACGCGTTGAACACCGCGTGTAAAGTTTCTGAGAAATATTTCAATGTCATTATATGATTTTATACGTGCTAGAACCACGCTGCTGCTATATTATGGTTGTAGCACGAATGGGTCGGCTCGACCGGGGAAGGACCACGCTCTCACAGAATACCAGCGTAAAATAGCAGCTTAATACTGCTGTGCTTCGTATGTTGAGTGTGGAGATCCGGAGACCCTTTTTTACTGGAAACGAGGCATTCTATCTTAGTCCTCATGGGTGACAACGCATCTGCGTTTTGATTCTTAATCGAGGATAGATGTAGATGTCTATGGGCTACAGCATGCACTTACCAACAGGTGGACTATGTGCTTGTCTATATATTTTATCTAGTAATTTCGCATTACGTTTGCATCGAGAGTTTTAGGTTTTGAAGTAAAAGCTGGTAGATGAATGTGCTTTTGTATATTCCATATATTCATGTACCGTAATGAAAAGTACTGGTATGATAATAATAGAGCTTCCTTCCAAGCAACAATTTTATCTTTTCTTGGCACACTTCGCTTGTAAATACATTGCGAAGTCGCTTATCTTCCCGATCCCATGGCAGTGTGACATCATACTTGGCAGCATTCTGTAGATCTCTTATCTCACGCCCATCTCTACGCCGTCACCGTATTACATTCTCAATAGCAGACGTGATCTAATATCCTTTAAATATTCAGCCATATACAGAATTCTAAGTAATCAAAATCCTCACTTAATTCTTATTTTTTCTTAAAATCTCTTTTAGTTAGCATGTGTCAATTTTAGATGATTCATCAACATTATCATCATTACAGTCATTCGCAAGTCCATAGAACCACACAGAAGTAGTACAAACACGGTCCCGAGCCGACCGCATCTATCAGCTTCCTGTATCTTCTACCAGATCGTCACTCCATCTAATGGGGCGCCGCCCTACCTGGTCGGCCCATTGCCTCTTCAGCCATTTACTAAAACTAGATCATCTAGACGATTACTTGAAAAATAAATATTGGAGGGGGGGGAGACTGTAATTAAAATTGACTACCCTAAACATACTAAAAAGCTAATAGTAACACAGAAGTCTTCCCCTAAACAAGAAACCAAGCTCGGATGTGAAAAGTAAAAAGTGCAGCACCTATAATCATCATCATCATCATTTCTCATGCATTCTTGCCTTGGGTAGACGAATGAAACGTAAGTAAAAATGTTTGTTGGATACCAGCTTTAATAAGAAAAGTATATCTGTAGCTATTCCATACAAAAAAATCAACAAATAATGGAATAAAAGTGACGTTTTACAAGGATTATTTTTAATGTTACCCTAGCGATCCGCCCTGCCTTCGCCTGGGTGTGGCGTTAAAAAAATTTTTTGTGCAACCGACTTCAATACGACCAATGCAATGTATTCGAAGTCAATTAAATGCGCATTATTTAAGGATATCTCAAAAACTACAAGTCAGATAATGATCAAATATATATGGAACCACACGAGAAGCACCAGCTTTCAAATTAAAAAAGAATCATTAGAATCGGTTCACCCAGAATAAAAATCTGAAGTAACACACATAAAAAAACATACAGTCGAATTGAATACCTCCTCCTTTTTGAATTCGGTTAAAAATAGTTAAAGACCATTTATTTTATCAATCGACCTGTCCGTAGATTAGCTCAGATAGATAAACAGACAATTTTTTTAAATGAATATGTCTTAATGGCATATAGCATGTAAATAATCTCGTCAATATGAGGCAGTTATTTCGATATTATGTACAAACCATCAATTTTATTTATATGTATATGCATTAATATTAATAAAAATAACGTAAAGTCACAGCCTATACACGTCCCACTACTGGGCACAGGCCTCCTCTCATTTCTGAGAGGGTTTTAAGGCAATGAAGTGTCCATGAGCTGTCCCTATACGTGTTGGCAGAATTTACATACTCAAATATTTTTTTAAGAAAGACAGACATTCGGTTTTCCTCGAGATGTTTTTCATAATTGAAAATAACAATTTTGTGAGCGCCGGCGGGATTCGAACCCGGATTATTCGCGTAGTGTGAAATTTACAGCGAGCCTAAGCTATCACGACACGATACCGTTACTGTAATTCTTACGTATTTAATTTTTTCACTTCCAGAATTAAGAAGCCAGCTAACAGCACAAAATTTAAAAACAAAACTTAAACGTTTTTTCATATAATAAGAGTTCTTAAAATGTATTTTAATAATAATCATGATGAATAATTTATATTTATATATGCAAATATATTGCTAAAAAATTAAGTACAAATAAACAAAATATCTAATCAAACAAATATTTTAAAACAATATGAGTTCATATAAATTAAACATTCCATAAAAAATCGTAGAGATACGCGCGCAAAACTGTTACAGTATATAGGCGAACAATCTAAGACCGTAACAATCACTCATATCAACATTTTTATACCGCTCTATTCGTGAACAATATTAAAATTACCTTCTCCACAAAAAAGTATTAGTATACGTAATATTATAAATTTGAAATAAAATAATTTACATGTGCCGCTGGCAAAGCAAACCGGGTTCGATCCCCGCCAGCACCAATGAAATTGTTAATTGCAATTTAAGTGCTGATTTACCACGTGCTCGGCGGTAAAGGAAAACATCTTGAGGAAACCCGCATGTCTGAGAAATAAGAAAAAAAAACATACAGTATACGATACAACGATCTTCTATTATTATCCAAAGTAGATTACATCACCACGGTCAACCGTTACAGTAAAATGATGGTGATTTTCAATATTAGAATACATGAATGCCTCATGTATTCTAATATTGAAAATCACCTCATATGTTTTATGTGGGCACAGAATGACATAATCGCATTCACTCCGTATTTTTTCTGTATGCAAAGAAGAATATTTGTTGGGCTGAAATATTAAACTATTTACATTATGTAAAATGACATAAATTATTTTCCCCTATTACTAGCTTTTTTCATCAGAAAATTAGCAATATTAACTACAAATATGATTGATTTTCTGATGAAAAAAGCTAGTAATAAATGTTTTCTTGCTCTCCTGTAATTTTAAAAATTGAGGTTTGCTACTTTGCGGCCTCAGCGACGAATTTTAAGTAAAAAAGACAAACAAAATGATATTTATTGGCACGAAGTATTTATATTATAATTAAAACTTTACTTTGCCAAAAAATAATTCAATTATCAACAGTTTTATAGTATTTACTCTTATTTCCCTTCCATTATTTTTAAACGTATTATTTTATTGCTTCAACTGCAGCGTGGCTCTAACCACGTAAACGAGGCTTTACCACGTAACTATGCACGTTCGTATTACAGTTTTTGGTTTACGTCCTTTTTCAGTCGAGATGACCCATTGGTGTTGCAGTCAGCTTTAGAGAAATACAGTTTTATCTACTTTCTACGTCACACTAGCCTTTAGACAGCTTATCGACTTCGGATTGAGGGGTCATCGATACCCGACCCAGCACGTACGCTGCAGTGATATATTATTCACTGAACCAAAACGGTTATCTTAAACACCCAACGCAGGGTGCTTTGTACCCGATCGATAATACTTTAGCAAAACTAAAAGCAAAAGTGTTTACAATTTAGAGAACGGGTTAAGATTTTTCTTAATTTAAGATTTTGAGAGCCGTGATAACACGGTGGCTAAGTCATAAATTTCATATAAGCAAACAACCCGGGTTCGATCTCCGCCGGTACCGATTAAATCATTCATTACAATTTTATGTTCTGATTTAACATGTGTTTGAGGAGTAAAATATTTTGAGGACATGTGAAGTCCGCAAGCTCTAGATGCATGGTGAAGGAACCAGAAGAATCTAGAAGACTCTCAGAAATGAGAGCTCTGTGCCCAGCAGTGAGATATGTATAGTCCATTACTTTTAACTATAAGGATTATGATAATGTCTTTCTTCTGGAAACTTATACGTGGTAGAGCCATGCTGCAGTTATATTAGTAGTATAGTTGTAGCACGAATGAGTCGGCTCGACCGGGGAAGGACCACGCCCTAACAGAATACCAGCGTAAAATAATAGCTTAATGCTGCTGTGTTTCGTATGGTGAGTGTAGAGAACCGGCGACCCTCTTTTCTGGAAACGAGGCATTCCATTTTGGTCCTCATGGGTGACAACGCATCTGTATTTTTAATCGTAATCGAGGGTAGATGTAAATGTCTATGGGCCACAACAAACCACTTACCATCAGGTGGACTGTGTGCTCGTTTGTCACCCTATCCCATAAAAAAAACTGTTTATAAATCTGAAGTGCAAAACAAACTTACCGTCCACTTGATGGTAAGTGGCTACTGCAGTCCCTTGACACTTGCAGCCAACTTCAGACAAGGAAAACTACAAATGCAGCTACTGAGCCCCACAGTGGAATACCTCACTGTCCAAATAATAAATAATAATGTATAAGTGTTTATTCTGGACCAAACCTTTAGTACATTTTTCACACCCACCAAACTGCGTAACAGTTTGTCGGCGGGATTTGCGCTCGTCTTAATGCATTTAGTTCAAATAAGTAAGTATACAATCTAATGAAAATAAAACTTTACTTTACTTAACTTTAATAAATACGAAACTATCATAATATAGCTTCAACAGCTAATTATAAACCCTTTTTGCAAAGAAAAATAGACTCCGACCGATAGTCAAATCGTTTACTACACTGGCTGTATATGTAATATATATATATATACATTCCTACTGGATGGAGTGACGACCTGGTAACACATGCAGGAAGCCGTTGGAAGGTAGCTCAGTACCGTATTTTGTACCATTACCTTGGGACAGGCCTATGTTCAGCCGTGAACTTGTGAGGGGCTGTAATCATGATGATAATAATTATTAAAACACATATTAACATATAAACATATATAAAATTATAGAATTTGTGTGTTTTCTCAGAATTTTCAGCTTAAAAGAGATTTTTCTATTTGTATAATGATTGATTTATAACATGAATAACGTCAAAAAATGTTTGTTGATCTGACTGTAATAAAGGATTTAATCCTAATTTAAACACGTTATGTAGGTAAATAAAAATAAACATCGACACCCACGAAACCAAAAAGGGACGATAGATTTCCTGACGCAGCCACCATAACGCCAGAGACAATGGAAATAATCTTATGGCCTCGGTAGATGGCAGGATACCATCTCGTATACGGGGTTATTTTTCAAACAGTACCCAAATATTAAATAAGGCTTCTTCTCACCTTTATTTGAAACTATCCCAAATTGAAGGTAATTTGGGATATTATGAATTTATGGGCAACAATGTTTTTACCTACCGATCGACCCTTTACTAATGGGTGCATGCGCAGATAATAGATAAAATCCTTTAAAATAATGCTTTACCACGTATTTAGAATTTAAAAGATTAAAAGGAGCTAGATTTTTTTCAATTAATTTTTCTTCACTATTTGCCTATATTACTTATTCTGATGATTCTGATGAGGGGGTGCTAAGAATCTCCCGTGAAGGTTCGGTTGCCACCTACGACGACTCGACCTGGCAACGTATAACGCACGCACCCTGAGGACTGACGAGAAGATACTGGAGCTGGAAGAAGAGTTAGACAAGTTGCGCTGGTATATTATTGGATTATCTGAGGTCCGAAGAGAGGGGGAGGACACGGTAATCCTCGAGTCCGGCAGCTTGTTCTATCACTGGGAGGGCGACATCTGTCCCAAGGAGGTGTTTGTGGATATGTTGCAAACGGTATTCGCTGAAGGTCATACAGGTTTACGCACCAACCTCGGCACATCCCGATGAGGAGGTGGAGGAAATGTATGAGGATATTTCCAAAGCCATGCATTCCTCCAAAACCCACTACACGGTGTTGATGGGAGACTTTAATGCAAAACTAGGCACAAGAGAAAAGGCGGTGAGCTGAAGTTAGGGAAATTTGGAGTAGGGCAACGGAACCGTAGGGGCCAGCAGCTGGCCGACTTTATGGAGAAAGAGGGACTCTTTATGATGAAGTCTTTCTTCCAGAAGCGGCCCCACAGGAAGTGGACCTGGTCGAGCCGCGACGGTTCGACAAAAATTTAGATTGACTTCATTATGATGACCAGACGCCAACTGTTCAGTGATGTCTCAGTGATCGCAAGGGTGAAAACCGGCAGCGATCACCGAATGGTTAGAGGCACACTGAACCTAAATGTTAAGTTGGAGAGGTCTCGTCTAATGAAGTCAATCCTCTGTCCCCCTCGTGCTCTAATCCAGAATCCCGAAAACTTTTCAGCTCGAGTTACGTAACCGCTTTCAGTGCCTAGAAGATTGCAATGCAGTGGACGATATGAATGACAAGCTCGTGGAAACTGTCCATGCGGTCGGAGCTAATTTCTACAAGACCCGCCGCAGAAGAACACAAAAACTCTGCGATCACACTCTTAATCTCATGGCTGTTAGACAGGAGATGAGGCTGCAATCGTCAACAGATTTGACAGCATACAGGCAACTGAACAGACAGATCTGCAAATGCATGCGGCGAGACTTACGCAACTTTAATACTGCTCGTATTAAAGAAGTGATCGAGCGAAACCAGGGCTCCAAAGTCTTTGCCAGAGATCTGTCTGCCAGAAAGAGCCAACTGTCAAAGCTGAAGACTGAGTGTGGCAGCATCGTTTCCGAGACACCTGAGAATTTTGAGTGAGATTGAGAGGTTCTATGGGCAGCTGTACACATCGTCGTTGGAGCCACACGCAAGTGTGAGTAACGATCCAAGAGCAAGTCTTACCCGACACTATTCCGATGATATCCCGGACGTCAGTCTGAGCGAGATTAGAATGGCTCTCCAGCACCTTAAAAACGGCAGGGCCCCAGGCGAGGATGGAATTACAGCGGAGCTTCTGAAAGCGGGTGGAACACCGGTACTTGAAGTCCTTCAGAAGCTCTTCAATTCCGTCCTCCATGGTGGCACTACTCCTGAGGCGTGAAGCAGAAGTGCGGTGGTCTTGTTCTTTAAGAAAGGCGACAACGCTCTCTTGAAGAACTACAGACCGATTTCCCTCCTGAGCCGCGTCCACGTGCTGTTTTCGAGAGTCATTACGAATCGTCTCGCACGCAGACTCGACGACTTCCAGCCTCCCGAACAAGCCGGTTTCCAAAAAGGCTTCAGTACCATAGACCACATACATACCCTGCGGCAGATTGTACAGAAGACCGAAGAGTACAATCTGCCACTTTGCCTGGCGTATGTGGACTATGAGAAAGCCTTTGATTCCGTCGAAATTTGGGCGGTGCTACAGTCCCTTCAGCGGTGCCAAGTTGACTGTCGGTATATCGAAGTGCTGAAGTGTTTGTACAGTATGGCTACGATGGCTATCCGAGTACAGAATCAGAGCTCGAAACCTATCCAACTGCAGAGAGGTGTAAGACAGGGTGACGTTATATCCCCGAAACTCTTCACCGCTGCATTGGAAGACGTTTTCAAGCTACTGGACTGGAAAGGATACGGTATTAACATCAATGGCGAGTACATCACTCACCTTCGATTTGCCGACGATATAGTCCTTATGACAGAATCGCTGGAGGACCTTAGCACTATGCTCAATGACCTCAATGGTGTCTCCCAACGGATAGGTCTTAAGATGAACATGGACAAAACAAAAATCATGTTTAATGTCCATGTCTCACCTATGCCGGTAGTTGTTGGGAGCACTATGCTCGAAGTTGTTGACGAGTACGTTTACCTGGGACAAATAGTCCGACTAGGTAAGTCCAACTTCGACCGAGAGGTCAATCGACGGATTCAACTCAGCTGGGCAGCGTTCGGGAAATTACGACACATCTTCTCGTCAGGTGCACCTCAATCTCTGAAAACTAAAGTATACAACCAGTGCGTGTTGCCAGAGATGACCTACGGAACCGAGACGTGGTCCTTCACTGCTGGCCGTATGAGGACGCTCAAGGTCGCTCAGCGAGCTATGGAGAGGGCAATGCTCGGAGTTTCTCTGCGTGATAGACTCAGAAATGAGGATATCCGCAGTAAAACCCGAGTGACCGACATAGCCCAACGGATTAGTAAGCTGAAGTGGCAATGGGCCGGCCATATAGCTCGAAGAACCGATAACCGATGGGGAAGAAAAGTTCTCGAGTGGCAGCCTCGTACCGGTAGACGTAGTGTAGGGCGACCCCCCACTAGATGGAGTGACGACCTGGTAAGACATGCAGGAAGTCGATGGATGCAGGTGGCTCAGGACCGTGCTTTGTGGCGTTACTTGGGGGAGGCCTATGTTCAGCAGTGGACTTGTGGAGGGCTGTAATGATGATGATGATGATGACTTATTCTGAACCTTCTCTGCAAATTTGGCCGGTTACTGCAAAATACACCTGTATATTATCAAATGTAAAATAGACAGACCAACGATGGAAAGTAGCGTCTATTACAGCATTAGGTGTTCTTACGCGAGGATCTGTGGTCTAGTCTGCTGTTATAGCGGGGGCCTCTTGGGACATGAACACAAATATGGACCTGTTATAACACAATAAGCGTTAGCGATTAAGCCAAAAATTCATTGTTTGGCTGTTAATAAAAAAGTTTGCACCCTCAATTTAATTAAAAAAACCATAGGTGAATTAATTTACAGAAAATAATAAGTCATATAAAACAGTTTCATAATTAAACATTCAGCTTTAATACCAACATTGTCTAAGCAATTTTAATAACAAAGCGTGACGTTCTCAGACTGAATGAAATTGTAGAATGTATACCGCTCAAGACGCCACGCAGGGGCCCGCTGGGTTGACGTCTTCTCAAGAGCCCTACAGAGGCCCTCTTGCCCCGCTCATTTGCATCACGCTTTCAACGCCAGCTAAACACGCCTTTTTTATGCAGCGAGTAATTCCGAGTTGTTATGCAGCGTAGGAAGGCGTATTATGAGGCGGATTATTATGGCGGACACTCGAAACTCGACAAAAGCTGCTCGAAATTAGTTCCCCCTCATTATGTCCTTCTGGTAGCCATGATACTTTTTGTAAATAATTCCTTTCCCGATACTTTTAAAAAAAGACCTCACTGATATCAAAAGATTTAAACATTTTCTGCGTTAATAATGTAGTCCTATATTATTTCCGAGTATAAAGAAGAAGAAGTAATC
Organism: Parnassius apollo; assembly: GCA_907164705.1. Lineage (NCBI taxonomy): Eukaryota > Metazoa > Arthropoda > Insecta > Lepidoptera > Papilionidae > Parnassius > Parnassius apollo. The sequence goes on along the minus strand of CAJQZP010001449.1, from coordinate 7,601,090 downwards.
TCCCTTCTTTTAAAATAGAATTGAATTGTTATTAATCAAAGCTAATACTGAAGGAAACCCTTGGTATTCAAAATTAAAATTATTGATTTATACCCATACTTTACTGTAAACTTTCCCTAGTTTTAGGGGTTTGAGTTCATCGTGTTGGATATCAATTAAAAGCACATAAAGTGCCATTCAAAATGTATTATTAATTGTTAGTTAAAAAATTAAAAATGCAGAAAAATGCTTATAAATTGCTGTCAACAAAAGGATCATTCAGAAAAATTAGCGAGTCATTTATATGACGGCACAGACCTCTATATATACAAGGGCGGACATGACATGTTACACCTGCGATATAAAAATTATAATAAGCAAATATATCGTACATCTGTCACAAAAAATGGGAAATGGCAGAGAAACCATGTGACTTCTGACAGATCGATTACAACAGACCTAAAATACCCAAACGGACCACGGGCAACAGCGTCTAAGATATAATACGTCTGGTAAAATCGTCAACCAGTTGCCAAGAGTGCCGGAAAATCCCTGCAACAGGCTAAGCCTATGTCTTATGAGCTGATAAAGGTATTATAGATCCGAGACGAAATACATAAGATACATACATATGTGTAAGATATTGTTTTTGAAGCAAAACTTCTTTACGCACGCTTGACTTGGGGAGTAAGCTGGCGAACGCGTGACGAAAGCGTTAGGAAAAGTGTGATCGGGCGAGACGAACGGGAGTTGAGTGGAGGATATAAGCAAGAGAGAGCAGTGCGCGCGCACATTTTCTTTCTCTCTTTCTCTCGTATCCAGTTATTTTTCGTAATTTTATTTCGTTTTGAACAATTTTACAAATTAATATTTTGTTCAATACGTTAAATATTCTACGTTTAAAGTGAACAAAATTGTAAATTCATTTTAAAGTTCATGTTTTGTGAATTTTCGGGTGAATAATAACAAATTATGGAAGGAAGCCGATAATAAATTTAAATATTTTTAGAAAATTAATATATGTATATGTATGTATATATTATAAATATATGCATATTGTGTGTTTATATATATATATATATATATATTATATATATATATATATATATATATATATATATATATATATAGTTGGAGCTAAAGAAGTCGTGTGGTCATAAACAAACTAGTTTTTTTTTGTTATAGCAAGTGATCGAAACTGGTAAGAAGTAGGTTCAGAACCGTGCTTTGTGGCATTCGTAGTGGAGACCTATGTTCAGCAGTGGACTTGTGAAGGGCTTTAGTGATGATTATGATGATGAAATGATCGAACTACAAGATAATATTGTGAGTATATGTCATCTATCTCGCTCTTATTTAATCAATAAGTTCACATTATTTAGGCGATATGGATAGTTATTATAACGAGAAAAATCGTAATAGCAGACAATCAAAGTACAACAAAAGCTTGTTCTAGTGGTATCCGGATTCGTATCCTGAATGCTTTTTTCCTTTTCCTCGACACTTGCAAACAATAAGAACTTCAGATAACGGAGGTATTGCTTTCTCTGTGCTTTTGTTAACCTCGGGGATACGGCTGCAGCCACTCTTGTTATGGCATAAATGAATTTTATGTTTGTGTAACAATAATACTAAGCTTAAAGATTTTAATAAGAGGTTATTTTTAAAATCTCAGATTCCAAAAATTCTTTCAAACAGGCAATATTTCTGGCTGAGAGTTGCCAAAAAAAAACCACGACATTTGTAAAATGATAAATTACTTCCTGGCGGATGTGCATCGCCTTAGAATATTATTTGAAAATGTTTATCGAAAGTATTTTTTACGGTTTTTGCTTTTTATATTTGGCAACAGTCACGGTACAAGACAAACACTTTAATTGTTGAACATGTAAAATATGAAAATAAATAGATCGAACGCGACAATATCCGTAACGATTACTTTCCTTCAATGTAAACATAAGAAATCATTATATAGTTGATTATGCCCTTATCCTACCAACATATGTGACAATGTTGAATGTAGGCCATCTCCAACGAGACCTCTATCTAGAGGGAGGCCAACCTACACTTCGCTACCCAGTACGAGACACTTATAAATATTGTTAGGTGGGAACTCGCCATAAGAATAACGGTAACAAAGTCCTCCAAACCAAATATCTGATACGGCGACCAGTCTCAACGGAGACTAGGATTCTCTACAAAGCAAGAGTTGGCTTTTGCTTAAATTCCCTTTATCAACTTCGGCTTAACTTATAATATAAAAAAACGTAGGAACTGCTAATAACAATCAAATCATTATGTTTTTATTAAACCATGTTAAACCAAAAATGTTCGAAATTATTCATCTTCTAATATAATTACGTTATCTTACACCACAGACAACGTAAACACGCCTGCAGCGTTGCATTGGGGTTGCCATAATCGTCGACAGTAATTTACCTAAACTAGGGTGGTTACCGGAGCGGAAAGTACAAAATTGAGAGCCCCTTCAGTCGACAGGCAGCCGACCGTGTCGCCACTTAGGGCTTACAAGTCCTTAATCTTACCCGTTTTGTAATACCGGATTTTTTGATTAGAGGGGATCCATGAAACTTACCTGGAAATCGTTTAAAAAATAAAGAAGCCGGTGAATACGGAAATTAGAGGAAAGAAAAACTTATAAACTAATGGTGTACTTATAAATATGTAATTTCGCTTTCTTAGCATACAGTCAATCCTTTTTCCAAACATGACGACGGTTAAAACTTAAGACAAATCGAGGAAGACAACGCGAGAGTTCCATGTCCAACAGTAAACTACGGTCTGATGATGAATTATAGAAAAAAGAAAAAGCGGTGCGCTAAACGTGAAAGATTGTTGAAGAAACTAATAGCAAATACTTCTAAAATTGAAACGACCCTTATTCAACACTAGATTGCATTTGTATTTGCATTATATTGGCGTCAACTTCCGAACGTTGTCGGAAGCCATCAGATGTGCAGGCGATGTTAAAGGACCACTAAGACGCGCCAACCACGTTAATACAGAAGCACAATCTAGTCTTGAACTCTTGACCTATCACGGTGTCTAATATAATATAAAAATGAGGGTGGCAAACTTGAACATAGCACACGTGATATAAGTGAAAGTGATGGAGGGGCCCGGTTGTGTTCCTAACGGAGATTCCGGGACCCCTCATATACGCTGATGGTTAACATTTCCGTAGATCCCGTAGCCGAAGGAGTGACTCACGATAATAACCAAATTACGGATTCAAACAGGCAGCTCTAAAGTCCCCCAAACCATTCAGTTATACGGACAGAATCTTGGGAAGAGCATGCGGTACTTACTTGTGGATCATTCAGTTCTCTTTTTTTTGTTACGTTCACCACTAATAGGAGCGACACTTACACACGTATTTCCTGTTGCACGGACACAGTTCTAACTTCTAAACGTCTTTCCGCACAAAGTATCGCTTTCTCTCTATTCTCCTTTAGAACACACTCCCTCTCGGATGGCTGGCAATCGTTACGCGTTCAAGATGAAGGTTCGAAAACAACTTAATAGAGCACGACCCTTCCACCTCTATTAGAGTAACAGTACGACGTATTGAATCTCGAAGACAACGGTGCACCGTGTACTGAAAAAAATTTCATCCCTTAGCACATAAGACGCGACCAAGCTCTGCAACCGAGAGATTCCAACGCACGATTGTTTGTTTGTCGACAAATGCTTGCAAAAATGGAATAAGGTCCACAATTCTTCGACAAAATTCTATGTTCACTCTTGAAAAAAAAAACGGATTTTTTAACATGCATCATGTGCACAGCTGTGAACTCTCAAATCCGCATCTATTGCGAGAAGAAAGATCACTATATTTTTCTTATTGTTTTTTATAAACACTCACGCCTGTCACCCAGAGGGGTAGGCAGAGACTACAGACTTCCATTTAGCACGATCCTGACATACCTCTCTATATACCTACACATAAGGGGATAAGTCGCTCGCGTCCGTAGGCTTCGACCACCTAATCCTAGGCCCACCCTACACGTTTCCCCCGGGTGGTGCTAAAAGAGCGACAAAGCCGAAAGAACAGACTCGGCTACTCGCCGTGCGGTAGCGGCGCAAAATATACCACCCCCTAGTTTTCGCACCATGAGGCAAAGAGGAAAGATCACTATACCAGTTCAAAATAAATTTTTGGACTGCTATATTAAACGGAAAAACGTTGGTTCATTAGAACTGCCCGGAAACTTCTCTGGGCAAAGTTATTTGAATTTTCTACCAAAAGATCTGCCAAATTTAATGGAAGTGGTGCCTGAGGAGGTGAGACAATCCCACTGGCTACAAAATGATGGTTGTCCTGCACATTATGCTGCAAACGTTCGTGTGTATTTAAATGCCACGTATCCAAATAAATGGATTGGTCGTTTAGGTCCCATTTTGTGGCCTCCGCGATCCCCGGACTTCAATCCACTAGATTTTTTTACTGGGGCTGTCTAAAAGAACAGGTGTACTTCAAGCCTATTTAAAGTTTGGAGGAATTGCGCAGTCGTGTGCAGGAGGCCGCTTCAAAATAATTGAACGGCGCTACGCACTACTTCTTAGTAGAACATTTATTAGAAGATGTCGAGCTTCTATCAGAATCGGTGGCCGACAATTCGAACACCTGTATAATATAAAGATTGATTTATGTACAACTTAACGCTTTTATTATGATAATTTAAGACAATATTATATTTTTCTTTCCTATCTTAGCGTTAAATAAAATTATGTATTATACCATGTTGTGAACTGTTTTAACTGCGCATATTTTTGAAATAATTAGCCACTTAGGACTACATATTTTCAAATGGCTCTTAAACTTTTGTCAAAATTATTTTTTTATAAAATTTCATGGTAAAATTGAAGTACTTTTTCTTTCAAAAAATTACAATAGATAGGTACTCATACTCTTTACTGCATTTCTAATAGCAGTCTGTGAGGAATAAGAGAACAGCTAAAACGTAACGAATTTCATTAATTTGCGGCAGTGGTGTACATAAAAGTACAGTAAGGTCAACAAAAACATTTTTTGCACCATTTGGAATATTTTTTTGTATTTTTATTTGAGCACCTGATACCTGTGCTATTTATTAGGCGCTTCAGGAATATCTATTCTTTCTGGGACACCCGATATATGAAATTTTAAATAAATAAATAGTAATATCGCAGTCATCAGATTCGAACATATCGATTTTTAAGGTCGCGTTTGATACCCATGACAATAAGGCTACTATCGCTTCCCCACTGCACCTACTATTGTGTTTAGCTTAGTGAGACGTTAAAGTAAAACTTAGTAAGAGAGAAGTAAAGCTTAGTAAGAGAGTGACGTATATCACCTTAGTTCCAAAAGGTGACAATGCATTTGTGGCTTTCTTTCTTTAGTGTCAGATGTCCATAGTTGACAGTAACTACCTATCATCAATGAAAATAAAAAAAATAACTGAATCCAAAACTACAAACTATACGTGGTAGAGTCATGCTGCAGCTATATAATGGTTGTAGCACGAACGGGTCGGCTCGACCGGGGAAGGGCCACGCTCTCACAGCATACAAGCAAAAAATAGCAGCCTAATAGGTACTACAGTTTTTCGTATGGTGAGTGTAGAGATCTGTAGATCCTTTTTTACTGTAAACGAGGCATCCCATTCTAGCCCTCAGGGGTGACAACGCATCTGCGTTTTGATTTCTAATCGAGAATAAATGTAGATGTCTATGGGCCACGGCATCCACTTACCACCAAGTGGACTGTGTGCTCGTTTGTCACCCTTATGCTATAAAAAGGACACCTGCCTCACCGGTCAAAAGGTTGCTGCTGTATCGGTGTCCAGCAGTGGAACGTATTTAAGCTGTAATTTTTTTAACCGACGAAAACAGAGGAGTGTTATAAATTTGAAGTGTATAGTGCATCTGTGTAATTATGTGTCTGTTAGTGACATCATAGCTCCTGAAGGCATTAACCGATATTGATTAAATTGTTTTCGTTTGAAATGTGTCTTAATCGAGAATGTTCTTAGCTCAAGTTTAATATAATCTGTTCAGCCGTTTAAAGATTATCAGCTCTTCTTGTTTCGGTATTTAAAAAAAATAATTTAAGTTATAATTTCATTAATAAGTACTTTACCAAATTTTATAAAACATGTCTTTATATTTCATCCACAAACAGAAATAAAAGAGCAAACTTAAGGCTTGGTACGTTGGAAGCTACGACTTCATTATGTCATCGAACTTTTACGGGGGTCTTATTTCGATCGCCTTTTATCAGGCTTCCGAGCGGAGAAAAGTTTATCGGCCTATTTTATGTCGAGGTTCACTTTCTGAAAAGATTTGAACGTAGATTAGAACGTAGACAGAAACGGAGTTACATTTTGTTATTCACATGGTAAATAACATTTTTTCTGCGCTGTTTAATAATCTAGCTCAGTCTATATTACAATGGGCTGATTTTTCAGTCTTCATATAATAATTACCGATCAAATTATATAATCTGGCTGAATAGAAAAATAAAACGCATACGGCTTTTAGTTCACAATATTTTTGAAAAGAAAAACAACTAAAATAATTCATTATCGACATTTTTTTATCCTAATAATCCTTACCCTCGCTGTAGATTTTTCTCTTGTGTTCTGCAGGCGGTTTACAAAGATAAATTACGCGAGTACGTACGTTACGTAAACCCAGGCCCAGAACAATTATTGGTAGGCCATACATACATTTCTACCGTGCAGGATTCGAACCCGCGGCCCCGCAACCTCGCAATCAAGCAAAAACACTTCTTTCTACTTTACTTTCAATTCAAAGTAATTATTCCAGATAATTGCATTTATCTTCTTAGCTTAATACTAATATATAGTATATATAATAGTATAATAGCATAAGACTAATCACGTATCTCTGTAATTTTATACGTTAAAGTGGAAGCCAAGTTTATAAAATGATAATAATTTTTACGTGGTAGAGCCATGCTGCAGCTATATTAGTATTATACTTGTAGCACGAATGGGTCGGCTCGACCGGGGAAGGACTACGCTCTCAAAGAATACCAGCGTAAAATAGCAGCTAAGTGCTGCTTTATTTCGTATGGTGAGTGTAGAGAACCAGAGACCCGGGAACGAGGCATTTCATCTTAGTCCTCACGGACGGGACAACGCATCTGCATTTTGATTGGTAATCGAGAATAGATGTAGATGTCTATGGACGACAGCAACCACTTACCATCAGGTGAACTGTGTGCTCGTTTGTCAACCTATCTGCCATGCAAAAACACAGTATAAATAGTACTATGTAACGTACGTGGCAAAACTACAACAGAATAAAATTTATTGATTATAATTTTTTCGTTTAATTTAAAAAAAAACTTATTCCCCATCTACAGAAGATTTTTTCAAGTACTCTGCAGTCAGTTTACATAAATAAATTACGTAAGAACACGCATGCAGACCTGAAACAATTATTTTGTAGGTGATCCTTTTCCGAGCTCGAAACCGCGACCTCGCAACACCGCGTTCAAACACTACGCGCTTATTATTCCAGATAGTTGCATCTATTAAAATTAAAAAGAAATCGTAAGTCTATGCTTAGCAGAAATATATATAACATAATAAAATAAAGTCACTATATTATTATTTTATATTTATATTTGATGACATTTTAGTCCAAAAGAAAGATAAACTCTTTCTTTTGGACTAAACTGTCATTACCGAGCGTTGAGGCGGGTTTATAATCCTAGCCATGTTGCGTATGTATGTATTGTGTGATTCCTTATAATCACTTCACAATGCTGAAAAATGGGGCAAACGGTAATTGCTGATTCGGCTTTACTCTAAAGTTATTGTCAAATTTGTCACTGTGATGATGAAGAAAAATAGCGAATGTACCCGACATTGGTGAATTTGAAATAGTAGATGGTCATCTAGAGACATTCTACAGAGCTGGTAAAATAGTATTAAACCTTACAGATTGAACAAATGTGGGGTTATCTCTCCATACTTTAATGTGGCTATCATTGATATTGAAAGATGGACTAATCTGCTACCTTTTGGACAATTCTGATACCTTGTCCTGACTGCCACTGCACACACTGCCACCAGTGGTAGCATTATAATGAAGAAGTCAGGCGAAAACATCTGGGAGGAATAATTTCAGGTTTCTTTTTCTAGGGATATGCAATTGTTTCGGAACAGAAATTACGTAAAATCATCTTTCATGTAATTTTTATACCAATAATTAGTTCTAACGAAGAAAATATCTACGGTATTTGACAACAAATAATAAATACAAAACCAAAAACTAGATCACAAAACAAAATCTGTTTTAAAGGATTTCTTCAAAAATATTAAGTTATATATAAGAACTACGATAGTTTATCTTACTGACCTATAATATACAGTAACAAAAGAATCTTGAAGTGCCACCCTGAGGGTGGGGTAGACAAGGCGTAGTTTTTCCTAATAAAATATATTTTGGCAACTCATTCATTTCGCTTATGATGCTCCACTCGCGGCGATAGACGGGAGCTAAATGCCCAGATCGATGCGAAATGCTTCCTCAATAAAACACGATTCCACTTAACAATGTACATTTTGAAAATTCATTTATATTGTTAATATTTTTGTTTGCGTTACATAAGTATTAGCCGTGGTAGCTCAGATGGTTAGCGCTCGCTGTAAGTTTTACAATACGAGAGCAACCCGGGTTCGATCTCCGGTGGCACAAATTGTTAATTGCAATTTAAAGTGCTGATTTACCAAGTCCTGGGCGGTGAAGGAAAATATCGTGAGGAAACCTGCATGTCTGAGGAATAAGAAAAAAATATTTCGAAGACATGTGAAGTTCGTCAACACGCATTTGGACAGCGCGGCGGACACTTCCTTGCCCTAAACTCTCTCAGAAATGAGAGAAGGCCTGTGTCCAGCTGTGGGACGTATATAGGCTATAGCTTTAACATATAAAGTATTATTATTTTAAACGTATAAGCACCTATTTATAGAAAAGTATGACAAACGAACACACAGTCCACCTGATGGTAATTGAATATACCATGGTAAGTGTACTTGTAAGTGTAAGTGTAATGCCATCAAAAACATAACTTGTAAAAAAAACAAGTCTCGCAACACCAAGTCGGTTAATTTATTCAGTCCCTCTACAGAAGAGTTCTTTTGTTTTAACTTATTACATAATTAGCTAACCTAACAACATCTTATAGTGACCATCAACGTTAAAAATCTTTTATATTTTAAATATATACATTTGGCCATCGCATGAAAACACAACGTATCTCACAAATAATACATATTATATTAAATTAGATTGCTTAGTGTGCACAACTTTTACGGTAGAAGAACTGAGTTGCGAGACTTGGTTTTTTTACAAGTTATGTTTTTGATGGCATCTCATTGTTTTTTGTAGATAGTCCTACTTTTTCCTTTCCTGTACCTTCTACTTCTTGAACACCAACAACGTACCTATCTACACCTATTATACATATACAAGTACACTGATTAATTCACTGCAAATGTAACTTTGTAATTCCATATATTTATATAGGATTACAAAGTTATTTATGCAGTTGGTGTATCTTGAAAACTGGACTGAAATTGAAAAATATTTTAGTTTTTTATTGATTTATACACTAAACACTACCTTAGAGTTTTATATGATCGGTCAACCAGTGAGTGACAAAATTAAGAAACTTTGACTAGTTATAATTCTTAAACTACTAGTCCAAATTGAACGAAATTTGAAATATACTATGTTTATACAATTTCTACTTAGCTACTGCCTAAATTCAGGCCTCTAGTTTTATTCACAACGAAGTTATAAGAGGTCGAAAATGGCCTGCACTGCTTCGAGAAAAGTATGGTACGGCCGTGCCGCATTTTTGCTCGACTCGGCGGTGGCACTGCCGTGCCCCCAGATTGAGTTTCCGTAAAAAGCGTCTCCAGATATTTGCACACAACATTGGAAACACTAGATGGAGTGACGATAAAATATGCAGGAAGTCCATGAGTTCATGTGGCTCAGGACCGTGATTTATATTTATAGGTCTATGTTAAACAATAAACTTTGATAAGGCTGTAATGATGATGATTTTACCAGTAGTTAAGATTAAGAGAGTTGTTAGATACTTCATCACCATCATTCTCTAAACCATTTCCCATTATCTGGGGTCGGCGCAGTAAATCTTCTTGTTCCATTCCTCTCTATCAGCCGTCATTTCCATACTTACTCCTTTCATTCTCATATCACTCTTCACACAATCGATCCATCTTTTATTCGGCCTTCCTCTGCCCGTGTGTCCCTCCACAGTTGTTAGATACTTATTGACCTTAATTTTGTTCACAAAGAGATGTTGAAAAAAGATGATTAATTATTTTACGAGTTTATTAAGGTTATAATTTATCTATAATAAACTTTAAAATATGCATATTGCGCTTACCGCGCTACTTTAAAAGCTCGGACGGTCATTTAATCTGGAACTAATTATTTTGCGACAGCTTTATAAGCTCTCATTTCGAGAACGTTATACGCTTTAGAAGACTAGGCACTCAGCAGTTCTGAATGGCGGTAGTCACTAAATTTAATAAAGGATTTATATATATAAAGAATCGTAAAAATTTTGTACTTTTTGTCAGTGTTATGACAATCCAATTCAGTCTGAGGCCTTAGTGAAAAACGTTCAGCAGAGCGTATAGCGTATTTTGTTGTAGCTACTGTCCATTGACACCTTTTTTATCGTAGGGAAATCCTCATGGATACCTTCTGCCGCGGCGGCAACATAAAGGTTATACTGGACTCCTACCGGCAAAAACCCCACGGTGGTCACCATCAGCGTATGTGAGGGGTCCCGGGATTTCCGTTCGAAACGCAACCTCCCCCCCTCTCTCACTTTGCTTATTAATGCACGTCCCGAGGGCAGTCCTTACTGCTCCCAGCACCCCCGTAGTGCTATCACAATGCTCGAGACCACTTCTGTCCTCGTCAGGGGTTACATTAGTAGATGTTCGGTCCATTAACAGTTAACACCTTCAGCCCACTTCAAGCAAAGAAGGCTACAGATACGTTGTCAACTCTGAGGAGTAACTGTATTACAACTCGCGGCACGAAAGTCTAGCGGTGACCGTTATTGCGCATAATTGGCTGTATTACGCATTATTGCGTATGATTGGCTCTTCGTATCATTCGCACGCGCTGATTGGCTCTCCAGTTGCATTCCGTCCGCCGTACTGACACGACATTTGCAGCTATCACCTCCACGTTTCGTTCAGCGCTAGACTTACGTTCCGCGAGTTGTTATACTTGCTCACTATACTCTTCAGTCCGGAACACGGCAATGCACGCATTGCTTGTCGGCAGATATAGGAATGAGGGTGGAACCTTCCCAGACAGACAACCTAGGCATAAAAGAAGTCTTATTACCAAGGAAAACGTATCAGGGTGTTTGATTTTATTATTTATTAGCGACCGCCATTCAGGCTGTAATAGATACCGCGTTATTTTTCTTCACGTCGACGCCCCGCCCCGCCGAACACTCTCCAATGAGGCCTTATTCTTAGAAATGCACTTATTATTTTATGACGTAACTATTAAAAGCCAATACTTGACTACTATCCTATCTGATAGTAAATAGTAATGGAGCTGTAATTAGTAAAACGCATTGACTTAGTTCAACAGAAGCCTATTTACTCTTTCCTTGAAGACACCCATATTGTAAATCAGATGGAAAGACAGATTCTGGAAAATCATTTCACTCGTTTGCTCTACGCATTGCGAACGACGAAACAAAGTTTCTGCATATTTCATACCAAGTAACTTCAGTTTGAAAGTGTACATATTGCAATCTTTGATTATATAGACAGGTATGTAAAAGTTGTGATATAATATCTAATTATATAATATATAGGTAAAAGACATTTTGCGCGTCACTTTATAAATCTAGTTTAAAAAAATTACCGAAATATCTGATGATGATAAATATGTAGACTTATAATCGTAAGCGATTAATGTATGTTTATAGTCTCATTTTAGAGATTAAATTTTACATTTGAATAGGCATTAAATATTATTTATAAATATCGGAATGTCTTACATACATTCCGATGAAGCGTTTTTTATAGGAGGGTGATAAAAGAGCACACAGTCAACCTGATGGTATGTGAATGCTGTGACCCATAGATAGTCGTCTCTACATTTATTCTCGATAAGAATCAAAATGCGGATGCGTTGTCACACCTGAGGACTAAGATGGAATGCCTCGTTTCCAGTAAAGCGGGTCTCCGATTCTCTACACTCACCATACGAAACACAGCACAGTCTTAAGCAGCATTTTACGCTGGTATTCTGTGAGAGCATCGTCCTTCCCCGGCGAGCCGACCCATTCGTGCTACAACTGATATAGTTACAGCGTGGCTCTACCATGTATAAATCTTAAACATGCATAATATCAGCGTTGAGCCGATTTGTTTACTTAAATGTTTCTTTTGGAGAAAAAATTTACTTTTAGTAATTATGTAAAAGCCGACTTTAAAGAACTAAAAAAATTAAAAAAACGTGTGGCACTCGGTGACTGCCGCGGTAAAGCTATTGCTAGCATTTTTTATCAACTTATGCAATTATAATTATTTATTTATTTTATTTATGCAGTTAAGTCTTTGATATTAAATCAAGTTACACTTTTTGAGCGTGGTGACCGATAAGAAAACAATTTTTTTTCTCTTATTAAATAAATGAGAAGTTAATATTGTTTAAAATATTATTAATATCTTACAATACATGTAGGTTATTCAGGAATTTTTATCAATAGTTAGCAGCTAATGTACACGCACACAAACACCGTGCCGAAGTCTGCCGAACTAAAACGACGTTAGACGATGCACGGCTTTCAACGCCACACCTCCGTGCCCGTCGGAGTGGGGTGCGTGAGGTTTTTTTTCGTTACGGAATTTCTGGATTCGGTCCCCGCGCTCAAGGCCCGCGATAGAAACTATGCAATAGCTTAAAAATTAAAAAAAAAATGTACAATCGATTTCAATACGACCGAATCAATTATTCGAACTCAATTAAATACGCATTATTAAAGATAACTCAAAAACTACTGTCAGGTCTTGATCAACACTTGGGACCACACGAGAAGCACCAGCTTTTAGATAAAAAAAGAATCTATCAAAATCGGTTCACCCAGAGAAAAGTACACATAAAAAAATACGTCAAATTGAATAAATCCTTGTTTTTGAAGTCGGTAAAAAATCATAATTATTTCACTGCTCGTAAATATATCGCGTAAATATATGATACTTTTTTTAAGTCTGCTAAAAATGACCCTGCGCGTCCTCTACTGTGACTATGATGAAATCGAATTCTATAACATAGCTGGTGACAGTCGAGCCGAAAAATATACTGGGTGACCTTTTTTACCGTCTGGAAAAAATATGGTGTAACATGTGAACGGAATAGAAGCCTATGTCACTGATATTTTACAACAAATAAAAACAAAAATTTTGAATTAAATTAATTAATTAATTAAAATCTATCGATCGATGGATATGATTATATCCACCCTGCTTTACGAACGGCAATAAAACACTTTTAACAGACATCTTTGACCTTGTCACTTCGCAAGGTCACAAGTTCAAGGGCAAAGTAATAGTTCAAAAAAAATTTCAAAAGTTTAGTTCTACTCCGTTCACATGTTACACCCTATTTTTCCAGATGGTAAAACAGGTCATCTAGTATAATAGTCGTAGTAGTCGAACGTTCAAGATGTTATTATCAGCAAATTAGGATGTTTGTCCACGCACACGTGGTCTTGCAAATCGTAACGTTTTAATGCTGCTATGAAAGATTATATTTTCGTTACTTAATTTCGGTTATTCGTTTAAAATTAATTTTAGTATCTGTCTTAGTAGCTTCTGTGGCACGCAATATGGGCTTGAAGTCGAAATTCTCATAATTTTATTGGCACCAGCGGGGATCATACGGCAATACTAAGAGCAGTGGTAGCGCTGTAAATATCACAGTACACAAACAAAGTGTTACACAGTCCTTGTCGGCGAAAGAAAACGTCATGAGGAAACCTGTCTGTACGAGGACAACACTGAAAGTTTTGGCCACTTGTAAACGATATAATAAAAAATAAGTTTAAATACATATAAAGGAACTCTTTTCCAATATTATTGTATATGTAATTTATTAATTTGTCATTTGTTTACGATTTGGCGGCAAATTGAAAATTATCTGTGTCACGTGAGCATGAATTTAACGCGAGAAAATTTTCATACACTGTCTGTATACAAGATATGTAGAGGTCAGTGTTTTCATACGATGATATTTTGTGACTTTCGATGTCATTTATGTCAACAACAAAGTTACGATAGATTTCGATTGACCTTTTACGATGAAGCCCCATCTCGTGCCACTCTTTACAACTGGTTTAATGAGTTTAAATAATGTGGTGGCACTAATCTCACCAATGATCTGCATGAGGGACGTCCTTCTATGGTGACGACTGAAGTTAACATCAGTGCTGTGCGGCGTATGATAGAGACTGACAAAAGAGTGACTTATCAGAAGATTCGGACAAAATTAGGGGTCGGTATGAGTCAATAGCACAAAATACTCCATGAACATTTAGCGGTCAGGAAGCTTTGTGCCCGGTGGGTACCTCATAATTTGACAGAGGCCCAAAAACTCCGTCGAGTTGATTGGTGTCGTAAAATGGTTCAAAGATTTAACGGAGGTGACTCAAATGCTGTGTTCGACATACTTACGGGTGGCGAAAGCTGGATTTATTGTTATGATCCTGAAAATAAGAGACAGTCTGCTATCTGGGTGTTGCCTTCCGAGGAGTTGCCAACTAAAGTGAAGAGAGGTCGAAGAGTGGGAATAAAAATGGTAGCTTCTTTCTTCTTCGAAAGGGCAGGTCATTACGCAACAATTGTATTAGAGGATCGAAAAACAGTTACTGCAGAGTGATACACTAACGATTGTTTGCCACTTATCTTGGAAAAAGTTCGGGAGAAACGACCTCGCAGTATAGGATCCTTCTTCACCACGATAACGACTCGTCGCACAGCACCAAGCAAACAATCGACTACTTAGCGCTCTGACCTCGCACCTTGCGATTTTTATTTATTTCCGGAAATAAAAGAAAAACTTCGAGGAAAACGTTTTAAGGACGCCTAGGAAGAAGTGGCAGTTTCAAAATGCCGTCTAAGAGACCCATAAGGACGAGTGCACAAACTCCTTTTCTCAGCGGTTCCATCGGATGCAGCGATGTATTGATGTAAATGGACACTTCTTTGAAAAGATATAATAAAACTAATAACTCGCTAGTTTGTTCAGTTTTTGATTTTTTAAGAACTTTCAGTGTCACCCTCTTATAATTAAAAAAAATAAATCGAAGACATGTGAATTTCGCATTGAGGCTGCTTGGCAGATATTTGCTATCCCATAAACTTTCTCAAATATGAGCGGAGGAGGCCTTTGCAAAACTATGGAATTTTACTTTACTACTATAAAAACGTACTTAGAATGGTCAACCCAGTATCAACTTTTCCGTCTAAATATAATATATGGGGCTTACTAGACCACTCATAATCATTTGGAAAGTTAGTCGAGCACTAACTTATATATATTAAAATAACATCAATAGATATTTTAAAAATGCATTTTTATTTTAACTGAAAATATTACATAAACATATATTTCAGTCTTACATAACTGAAAGTAATCTCATAAATGAACTCCACGATTCGCTCGATTTCCTCCTGTCAAAATCTCTCGAACGGGCCGCGAGGCATTTTATATCCTGAGACAGGGGTTCCCAAAGTGTGCAACGCAGCGCCCTGGTGCGCCGTAGAGAGCAAAACGCCTCACGGTGCCTCGTGAGGCGCTCCTGTTTGTCCATTCTCCAGAAATTAAACGTGGTAGAGCCATGCTGCAGTTATATAGTAGTATAGTTGTAGTACGAATGGATCGGCTCGACCGGGGAAGGACCACGCTCTCACAGAATACCAGCGTAAAATAGGAGCTTAATGCTGCTGTGTTTCGTATGGTGAGTGTAGAGAACCGGAGATCCTTATAACTGGAAACGGGGCATTCCATCTTAGTCCTCACGGGTGACAACGCATCTGCATTATATGATTTGTAATCGAGGATAGATGTATGTCTATGGGCCGCCCACCAAAATTAAGTATTCGCGGGTACAAAATAAACAGTACAATTCTAACTCGTTGCTTACGTCACTTACTCGCCGATAGGTACTTACGCTCGAAAACGGGTCCAAAAGGAATAACATTTCTTATTCCCTTTCCAACAGCTTTATATTGTTGATGTTTAAATGTTTGTGCCTAGCTACTTAGTATCTTTGTACTTTATGGAATAAGGGTGGCACCAAGCACACAGTCCACCTGATGGTAAATGGATTCTGTGGCCCATAGACATCTACACTTATTCTCCATTAAGAATCAAAATGCAGATGAGTTGTCACCCCTTAGGACTAAGATGAAATGCCTCGTTTGCAGTAAAAAGGGTTTTCGGTTCTCTATACTCACCATACGAAGCACAATTAAGCTGCTATTTTACGCTGGTATTCTATGAAACGGTGGTCAAGCCCCCATTTTTTTACAACCATAATATAGCTGTAAAGTGGCTATCATGTAAAAATTTAAATAGGGTGCCGCGCTGAGATAAAATACTAAAACTGTAATTGCGTCGCGAACTAAAAAGCGTGGACGCCCCTGTCCCAAGAGGTACTCCGTTAGAGCTAAGCTTTTAGCTGATTGCTTTGCGCAGTATTGTGCCGTCGCAGGTCGCTCGGTGTGGCTGACATTATTCTCAGCTGAGCGGGCTGGAACGGGCCTCATACTCCAGATCTTCTGCCTTTACACGTATTCAATGCTGACGTTGCGGGCTTTGTTTTGACTTGTGGTTTAAAAAATAAAACTCGTACATGTCAACAAGAATTCCAGGAAGAGTGATTGTTTACAATAAACTGTTGGAAACTTGTTATTTTTGTTACTGTTTATTTAGAATGTAATTTAAATATATATAATATTCATAAATAAGATTAAAAAAAACTACAAGTAAAAACTTAAATTATAATACTGTATCATAATTTAAGTTTTTACTTGTAGTTTTTTTTTAGTGAAGAAAGACTAAAAACCAGCTCTCTTATCATATTATCTTATCTTAGCAATGACGACCATGCGTATATGGTACCTTTAGGAACTTAACCGCACGTGGACCCCACGGATTGATAGTTTCTACAGCGAATGGCACTATATAGTAAATCAAAAAAAAATCAAAAAATCTTTATTTCACAACACAGTGGTTTGAAACTGTAAAAAGAGGTTGGGACCATCCTATTAAGTAATAATAATACTTGTGCCAGGTGGCCCCTCTCTTCCTTACTTTACTCAATATCTTTAAATGTGTTTGTGAAAACAATTTGGAAAAACACTTATAATCTTATAAAAATAATTAATGTTAACATTAGTTTCGAGTGAAAAACAAGGCAAACCTATAGTCATCTCTCAGTCATTTTGTTATTTATTATTATTAAATGTGTTTGTGAAGACAATTTGGAAAAACACTTACAAACTTATAAAAATAATTAATGTTATCATTAGTTTAGAGTGAAAAACAAGGCAAACCTATAGTCATCTCTCAGTCATCTTGTTATTTATTATTATTAAATGTGTTTGTGAAGACAATTTGGAAAAACACTTATAAACTTATAATAATAATTATTGTGTTTGTGAAGACAATTTGGAAAAACACTTATAAACTTATAAAAATAGTTAATGTTAACATTAGTTTAGAGTGAAAAACAAGGCAAACCTATAGTCATCTCTTAGTCATCTTATTTATTATTATATTTTTTCTATCTAACAATTACACATTATCTTGTTTTGGCGGTGTAAGAATATCTACTAGCCCGTATTGTCCTGTGGGTATCGTATAGTCGACACAGGAACATAAACCAGTAGGTGAACAGCAGTGCCAACCCGCATACCAACAGTGCGGCTATGGAATATATTCGTATCCCTCCTATGAGGCAATCTATGGGGGAGCCCTATTTTCAGCAGTGGACTTGACAGGCTATAACGGTAACGGTATTATACATAATGCAAAGCGAAAAATAATATTGCAATAAATAGGCATATTGCCATTATTCATCCGAGAAAAAAAATCAATATCATCTATACTATCCGAGATATATACGTGGTAGAGCCATGTGGCAGCTATATTAGCAGTATAGCTGTAGCACGACCGGAGAAGGACCACGCTCTCACAGAATACCAACGTAAAATAGCAGATTAACGCTGCTGTGTTTCGTATGGTCACTGTAGAGAACCGGAAATACTTTTTGCTGGAAACGAGGCATTCCATCTTAGTCCTCAGGGGTGACAACGCACCTGCGTTTTTATTTTTAATTATAATAACCTTTTTTGACAATTTTTCTTCAATAAAATGTTTAAACTTGTTTATTGACATATTTTGTTCATTTTCTGAGATTTTGTTGTATAAGCGTATACATTGAACTTTGAATTGAACTTTGAATGGGCAGAGACTACAGACTTCCATTTGTCCTATCCTGTGCTGCCTTCCCCGGGACCATGTGGTCTTATGTGGTAGTGCTATTTTAAGTCAGTAAAGTGTAATATGTTTAAAAAAACAAATCCTGCTGAATTTCTAACTGATTCTTCCCAGGGTGGAGGTATTTTCCGAAAACAAAACTGGCCAAATGCGCACAATACGTGAATTTAGAAAAGGCTTTCTTGATAATATAACGTGAGTTAATGGAAAATTACGCCACGTCTTCTCGTCATCCATACCTACAAACATTAAAACGAGTTTAAACAACCAGTGCATGCTGCCTGTGATGACATGGATCTGGGACTTGGTCCTTCACTGCTGGCCGTATGAGAAAGCTCAAGGTCGCTCAGTGAGTTATGGTGAGGACTATACTCGGGGTTTCCCTTCGTGACAGACTTAAAAAACTCGAGGATATCCGCATTAGAACCAGAGTAACCCACATAGCCCAACGGATTAGTAAGCTAGCCATGTACCTTGAAGAAGCGAAAATCGACGAGGAAGAACGGTTCTCAAAAGGTAGCTTCAAAAAAATCCTCATCACGAAGTCTATTAGGTAGAGAACGTTTTCACACGCGGTAGAGCCACACTGCAGCTATATTATGATTGTAGCACGAATGGGTCAGCTCGATTGGGGAAGGACGACACTCTCATAGAAAACCAGCGTAAAATAACAGATTAACGATGCTATGTTTCCTATGGTGAGAGTAGAAAACCGGAGACCTCCTCGAACGGATACGAGGCATTCCATCTTAAGACTCAAGGATAACAACACATTTAGATCGACTGTGCTTATTTTTTATAGAAGAGGGGCAAACGAAAATGCGGCTCACCTGATGGTAAGTGACTACCACCGCCCATGAACAACCGCAGCACCAGAAGAATTGCAAGTGCGTTGGCTGGCCTTTTAGAAAGGAGTAAGCTCTTTTCTTGAAGGTCCTTAAGTCGTATCGGTCCAAAAAATTCGTCGGTGGTAAACAATTCTACAGAGAGATTGTACGAGGAAGAAAATGCATAGTAGTGGACCGCCAAGCATACGGATGGTGAGGATGGCATCGTGTGCGTTCGTGAAATTTGGCGGCTGGAACTAATCCGAACAATTCCTCAGAGCACTTCCCATAGTAGATACGATAGAAAAAAGGGATGGTCAATGGTCCGACGAGCCTAAAGTTTCTTCGACGGAAACCTGATATCCGTCACGATTAGAGGTCAGCAGAAGGTCCAAGAGGGAAGGTGTATGATCTTCCACATTTGGAATCAGCGTAGGCGAAGTAATCTGTTGTGTCAGACCATATGCCAAAGTAAAGTCATAAACAGATCTCCCCGTATGATCGGTTAAACGTCAACCAAGCCATTCGGCGTGGTGGCTGTTAAAATCACCAAGGATCTTGATTGAGCGGATGTGAGCTGCTATAGCACGGAATCTGTAGCCATTTGGACGTGGTCGATGAGTCGGTCTGTTTCGGTATTACCGCTGTGTGACCTATGGAGGCACCTGTAGACGCGGGGATGATCGTCGCTGTCTACGCGCAGACATAGAATGGACAGGTCCCTACTTTCAAGACTCCCGATGCGTCGAAAACAGATGTCCTCTTCGACGTATACGCAAACTCCAGCCCGGAGCACAAAGAAATGTTCTAATTTGTACCCCGGTTAGATACTTCATACCCCTCGGTATGAAGTCTCAATTGGAGAGGACACCTGAGTCAGCTGTGTGCTCGTTTGTTCCCCTTATAATATATATAAAAGAGAAACTCCGAGCATAGCACTCTCCATACGTACTAACAAAATCAAGTGAACTGTACGTTAATTTGTCACTTTAATTTTATATTTATTAAAATTACTGAGTTTCAGCGGAAGTAGTGTTGAGGTGTGGACGGAATAAATCAAACGAAACGAAAATAGCAACACGTCGTCTGCCAGCTTCCGGCGCACCCGTTATTTATAGCACGCTAATTATCAACAAACAGACTGTTCGCCGCCGTTAAACAAACATGTTTGGACAGCTCTTCAGTTTGTGGTTGCCTTTATGTCTTCATTTTGCAGCCATTAAATTAAGCCGGCTCACAATAGGATAAAGTAATAAAGTTATACGAAAGATGTTAATAGAACATTCATTTTATACAAAGTTATTTGAAAACAAACGTGGTTGTGTTTTTTATAACAAGTGACGAACAAACTCATAGTCTACTTATGTTTTTTTATAGAATAAGGGTGACAAACGACCACACAGTCCACCTGATGGTAAGTGGATGCTGTGGCCCGTAGATACCTACATCTAAAGACAGATGCGTTGTCACCACTGAGAACTAAGAAGGAATGCCTCGTTTCCATTAAAAAACGGATCACCGAATCTCTACACTCACCATACGAAACATAACAGATTAAGCTGTTATTTTGCGCTAGTATTTTATATATTACGCTATATATTACGCTGTGAGAGCGTGGTTCTTCCCCGGTCGAGACGACCCATTCGTGCTTCAACCAGAATATATCTGCAGCGTGGCTCTAACACGTAAAATGCGGTAAATAGCTACACAGTCCATGGAAACCTGTAGTCAACTTCAGGCAGAGAAGGCTACAGAAGTGAGCTAATGGTAGGGTGAGGAATGTGAACTCAAAGGGTCGTGGGTTCGAATCCGCCATTCCACTATTGTCGTCAACCACTCCTACCACAAGCATTTATTGATACCAGGAGTAGTTAAAAGGAATATTAGTAAACTCAATAGCATTTTGTTACTTATAAGCCAGTATTTGACCACAACCCCCCTGGTGGTAGTCCTAGATGGTAAATCGCACTGTCTTAGCGTAACAGCCTATTCACTTTTACTTTGAAGACGCCCAGATTGTATTCGTACTGAAAAATAGACGGCGGCAAATTATAGCGCACACACACACACTGAAATGCATCCTATAGAATACTTTATCACAAAAAAGAAGATATGACGCATAGTTAAAAGAAGATATGGCGCAAAGTTAGTTTGTACGTGGGCGATTAGGAGGCTAGTGGTGGCCCGACATAATCCCATTCATGCATCTATTATGTATGCGAAAACGACGTCGGCATTCTATCAATACGTGACGATCATTCTGAATATGTAAGAACATTTGAGATTTCTGTTATGATAGGCAACACTCCGTCGCCGCCGCTAACACGTAAAATTTCTTGAACGTTTGCGAATTTCAATCTCAACAATGCGGTTACAATATTAAATATATTTTTATAGCGAAAGTACAAATGTAACCGTTTACTTGGTGATATTTTTCTTTTTTATTGAAAACCTCAAAACTAAAACAAGATAGCAACGGGATTAAATGTATAACCTCTAAACGTCCATTTTACAGGAAGACTATATTAAAAGGACGAGAGAACGTTGAAACAAGGTAATCTTATAAGTAGAATTTAAGTTTACAATTAACGCAAATGTAGCTGTTTCTAAACTTCAATTTCCTTGGTGAATTAATGTACGAAGGTCTGAGGGTTTGATAAAATACCTCTAGGCCTGTTAAATGTTTTCTTTTTTTTCTTTATTTCTCGCTTGCTCTTTCTTACACAGAACACAGCAGTCATCAGTCTGACCATATGTTTAATTTTACAATTAATATAAACCCAGCTTCACAGATACTTCCGCACACTTCTAAAATTCTAACTAGTACTTTCTGACATAAAATGTAAAAGGATAAACGCTATGATCTTGTTCTGGTTCTGGTGGCCTTTACACAGGTGTAAACGAACACACAACCCACTTGATGGTTAATGCATGCTGTGGTCCATAGACATCTACATCTATCCTCGATTACGAATCAAAATGCAGATGCATTGCCACCTCGGATGACCAAGGAATGGTATTCATATTCTGTGGGAGCGTGGTCCTTTCCTGTTCGAGTCAACCTGTTCTCGCTATAACCATAACATAGCTGCAAAATGGCTTCTAACACCTATATAATTATTATAGGCTGATAATCCTGTCACTCTTTCTTCTCTACAAACGGTTGTTTCGTATAAAATTCGCACCCGCGGCCTACATCAATCAAACCGATAACAATATGTTAACTTACTTAACCTAATAACTACCGTAAACTTTATAGCAATAACTTTAGTAGTTTCAATGTTTAAACCTGGCGGATAAAGACACCTGATTATAGAAATAAGGTGACAAACGAGCACACAGTTCACCTGATGTTAAGTGTTTACTGTGGCCCATAGACATTCTATCCTCAATTAAGAACCAAAATGCAGACTCATTGTAGGTGTGTGTGTAGGTGAACCACTTTTCTGATTAAGATACCGTCTGGGTTACCTATTTCAGCAACTACATATTAGTGCTTGCAAACACTAGTTCTGGTCAGAAGAGTATAAAGGGCCAGTACAATTACAGATTATAACGTGCTAAGGAGGATCGCGTCCGTTTACAGCTTAAAGATCTCTCGTCAGATCGTTAAGCCAATCCAAAATAAAAAAAAAGAAAAAAGATAGCAAAATTAGAAAAAGAACGTTCCGAGTACACTGAAAATTTAATGAAAATGGAAAGAAAAATACACGATCTACAGGTTAAGTCCCGCACGGCATCAATAGAATTTAGAAATATCCCTATGCAAGAAAGGGAGACGACCGATGACCTGCTTTCCATAGTAAGCAGCGTAGGTAATACTCTGCATATTCCCATCAAACACGATGAAGTGCGGGATGTTTACCGTCTACCGGGTAAACCTGGAACGAATAAAACTATCGTGGCCGAATTTGTAACGGTGCGCGACAAAAATAATATTTTGTCAGCGGCTAGAAATTTCAATAAAAAGAAACCGACCGAAGAAAAACTTAACTCCGAATCCATTGGGTTATCTGGTAAGCGCATACCAATATATATCTCAGAATATGTACCACCAAGCTCCAAAGCCCTATTTCGAAAAGCTAGAATGTATGCCAAAGACAATAAATACCAATATTGCTGGACGACTAATGGCCAAGTTTTTATCCGAAAATTGACTGGTGAAAGGTCTATTAGAATTGATTCTGATAACTTTTTTCTCTCTAAGCCAACTGAAACGGAGAATGCAGAACCCAATCGAGAAATGTCATTTTAGAGCGATTTGGAGAAATTTAGTCAGCAGAATTAGATTACGTATATACAAATTTAGAATATGCCTTCCAAAACATGTTCTGTCACTCATTTTTGACAGTAAATTTAATCGTATATATAGAAAATTTTGTAAGTTAATTTTAAGAACAATTTTTAAAACAATTTATGATACTGTGGATACACTTCACCACTATACTCACACTGACCTGGACATCTTCACTTTACTCACCCCAAATATCATCGTGCAAAAACTATTCAAACACATAAACTCAATTATAACCTCATTCATATTCATAAAAATCACATCAATAGCTTGTTTACTTGCATTCCATAATAATATAAACCAAGTACGTATAACAATAATAAGTGCCAATCTATCAACCTGTTCGCGGTAATTGATGCAAATGAAAATATCTCAACAGAGTTAGACAACATAGATGTAGTATAGGCTTATGAGTGCGACACAGAAACATGTAACTCGCTGATTAAAAATAAGTCTAATTACCTGAAAATATTCTGTCAAAATATTCGCAGCGTATACAAAAACTCAGATAGTTTACTGGTCCAATTGTCTCGTTTTAAGTTTGAATGTGACATCATTATCTTAACTGAATGCTGGCTGAGTGCCCGTGCCAATTTGAAAATTACAATATGTACTATACGCACAAATGACTCAATCAAAACGACGGTATAGTGATATATGTTAAAACAGGTATTAAATGTACTATAAAAGAACCAGAGCCATTAGGTGCTAATTTTATATCTATTAAAATTATTGATCCCGACATTTTCATTTTAGCTTCTTACAGATCTCTGTCGACTCAATGTATTGACAGTTTTTTGAATTCCATAGAAAATATAGTTCGTCCATTGGACTCAACTAAAAACATAATACTAATTGGTGATATTAATATTGACATTAAAGTTAATAACAACGATCGAAGAAGTGAAGCGTACTTAAATCTAACAGCGGAGTTAGGTTTGCTTCCAGGTCACATTTATCCTACTAGGTTACACAGCTGTCTAGATCATGTCATGCTGAAAACTAGTTTGGCAGCATCAGTATTTGTGATTAATAGTACTATAACAGACCATTCTTCAATCCTACTCAGCATTTGTCCAGGCAAGAAAATACCAAAAGAACCAAAGCTTTTTACTAGAATCAACTACGATGCTTGTTTAAAATATTTAGAGACAGTGGACTTTTCATTTATAAACACTTCATCTGATGCAAATGAAGCCGCATCAACTCTTGTAAAAAAGTTGGCTACTGCAATTTCACTTCACTCCCATTCCCGTCGTGTCCCTAATAAACAAAGAACGCTAAAACCATGGCTAACTATTGGTCTTTTACGTTGTATTCGACACAGAGACAAACTTCATCGTAAACTTAAAAAAGTCCTGAAAATAAAATTCTTGAAATCACTTATAAGCGTTACCGAAATTATTGTAACTCTTTGTTGAGAAACCTTAAACGAAACTACGAAAAGTCACTATTAAGTAATGCGAAAACTAATAAAGATGCCTGGAATGCAATTAAAACTATAATAAATTACACGAAACAAAAGACGAGTTCTGATAACCTTTTGAGTTCTAATGAAAATGCTGTTCGTGATGTAGAAAACATAAATAAATACTTCTCTAATATTGGTAAAAAACTAGCTGACGCTGCAATTATTTCAAATCAAAATAGCTCTCCATATAATTTCACAATTCCATTGGCTCCTAACTCTTTTGTGCTACTTCCACCAGATGAGGGAGAGGTAGAATCGATTATCAGAAGCTTAAAAAATAACTCTGCTACTGGATGGGACTCTATACCTGTGCAACTTCTCAAATCATCAGTACATCTAGT
The DNA here is from genome assembly GCA_907164705.1 of Parnassius apollo. Classification (NCBI taxonomy): domain Eukaryota; kingdom Metazoa; phylum Arthropoda; class Insecta; order Lepidoptera; family Papilionidae; genus Parnassius; species Parnassius apollo. The sequence goes on along the minus strand of CAJQZP010001449.1, from coordinate 7,575,560 downwards.
AGTTCCACCTTTGACTAAACTTATTGAGCTCTGTTATGCGAAAGGAATCTTTCCAAAAGTTTTTAAAAAATCGCTGATCACACCTGTTCATAAGGATGGATCCCGAGACGAAATTTCCAATTACAGGCCTATTTCAGTACTCTCGTCTATCTCTAAAATCTTGGAAAAATCATTAAATCATAGACTTTTTAAATTTTTAGAACATAATAAAGTAATATCTTCTTCACAATTTGGATTTAGGTCGGGGAAGTCCACTGAAGACGCGGTAATTCAATCGACAGAATTTGTAACATCAAAGGTTGATGCAAAGCAAAAATGTTTGGGGATTTTCCTCGACCTAGCCAAGGCGTTTGACACGGTCTCGATTCCTATCCTTGTGAGCAAGTTAGAACGCGTTGGTATTCGTGGCAATGCACTCATGATTTTTAAGGACTTCCTATGTGACCGTAAACAACAGGTTAAAGTGGGTGAATATGTCAGCCCCGAGGAACCGATTGTATGTGGCGTTCCACAGGGAAGTATACTAGGACCTAGTCTCTTCCTTATCTATATAAATGATTTATGTCAGCAACCTTTAGTAAACGGCAAAATATTTACCTATGCTGATGATACAGCTTTAGTCTGCCATGGTAAGAATTGGGATGAGGCTCGACATAACGCTCAGCTGGGGCTTCACAGAGTTGGCCAATGACTCGGCGGTAATCTACTAACTTTAAATATTTCGAAAACTACATACATGCAGTTCTCCTTGGGAAACACTGGATCCGTAAACCTTCATCTTAAGGTCCACTCGTGTACTAACCCTTTCAATACTATCCCCTCATGTTCATGTCTTGCAATTACTAAATCCAATAGTGTCAAATATCTTGGTGTAATACTGGACGACAAACTTAACTGGCGCTCACACATAGAGCTTACAACTGAACGTACTAGAAAACTTATTTGGGTGTTTAAAAAGTTAAGATACACTGCTGATTTACCTCTCTTGCGTTCAATTTACTATGCTTTGGTTCAGTCTGTAATAGGGTACTGTATAAACGTCTGGGGAGGAGCCTCTAAGACCTTTCTAATCCGCCTGGAAAGGGCACAAAGATCAAAAAAGTCATGGCATTTAGGCCATACAGATTTCCCACTAAAGAATTGTATGAGATATGTCGAGTATTAACTGTGAGGCAACTGTACATTTTGAAGTTAATTACTAAACAGCATATGGTTACCATTTATAATGCCACTGATTATAACAAAAACCGGGTTATAAAAAATGTATGTTTACCAATAACATGTCGAACAGCCTCTGCTAGACGGCAACATGCATATAAAGCTATATAATTATACAACAAAATTAATAAGTTAACAAATATATATCCCTTAACTAGTAGAAAAGTGAAAATTAAAATTAAGAATTGGCTATTAGGATTAGATTATGAACAAACTGAATCGATATTAGTATAAAAAAATTGTTTAAATCTTAAATTTCATCCACACACACGATAACATGCAAACGCGCGCACACTCGCGCGCACTCACACACACATACACATACGCACGTACACATGCACACACCCACACGCACGCACATGCACACACGCACACACTCATACACACACTCTCACACAGATTTTAAAATTGCTTTATTTACATAAAATAAGTAACTGTCATTATATTAGGGAGATCACTGACTCGTAACACAGGTTTTCTAACCTGGCTCGGGAGTCAGAGGCTTAAATAATATTGTAACAAAATTTTATGTCAATAAAGAATATTATTATTAAAAAAAAATGCAGACGCATTGTAGGTGTGTGTGTAGGTGAACCACTTTTCTGATTAAGATACCGTCTGGGTTACCTATTTCAGCAACTACATATTAGTGCTTGCAAACACTAGTTCTGGTCAGAAGAGTATAAAGGGCCAGTACAATTACAGATTATAACGTGCTAAGGAGGATCGCGTCCGTTTACGGCTTCAAGATCTCTCGTCAGATCGTTAAGCCAATCCCTAAAGGCGATGTTTAGTGGGTAAATGTCTCCACAGAACCACGCAGCCGGCTGCGTGGTATGCTACTCGTATGAGCATTCACCACCTCCCTCCCCCGTTACCTGAGGGTTGCCCTTATTTGCTTCGTGCGCAAAAAAAAAACAGATTATAAAGCATTCTCTCTTATTCTTTAGAGGTGCCAACACATATGTCGCCATGTATTAATAAAGTTGGCTAAAAGCTTAAAAAGGTGTACTGTAAGTTCGTTAGCCTTTATTCTTTATTGAACACATTATAGGATGTTAACAATTTAAAACAATAAAATAAAACAAAAAAATTTAAATAAGATGTAGAAAGGCGAGCTTAACCCTTAAAAGAGCTCTTTTCGGCAAACCCGTCTCCATTGTAATTTTTTTTACAAACATCTGGCTACTATCGGAAGTTCTCGGCTGCGCAACAAATATTAGTTTTGAACTCACTACATGTAGCTGGCTACTGTAACTGAAATATATACACCATAGTTTTAGGCAGAGCTATACTATAGCATTGCTATAAATGTCCTGTGGAGCGTATTGAGTTTGCAGCACGAATGGGTCGGCTCGACAGGCGAAGTTATGCTAAGTGACGAGAAAAATAGAAAATATATCTATATTTAAAGACATATACATAATATGTTAATTTCTAAATATAAATAATAGTCAACTATATTACTGTTAAGTACTGATAATAACAATAATAATAGTCTTTATTTGCATAAAACATGGTAATTATACAGATGTTTCATAGTTTTAATATGCCCACATGTTTTACTATTTTAATATAATATAGCATGCAAATTTTATATAAATCAAAATAAGCTATATAGTGTTAATAATGAACAAATTAAATATTTTTATTTAAATTATATTTTTACAATGTCAAAATGTAGTTTACAATGTCATAAATTCATTAATGTCCACATTTTTGCAAAACCAATTTCAATTTATGTTCAATATTTTTTGTTCATTATTCTAAAATTACGAGCACGTTCCACCTACTCGTTCTACATATAAAACTAGGTACTCGTCTTTCGCCAAGGATTAACTGGAAGAAAACTCTTATTAGGGTTAAGCTCGCCTTTGTACATTTTATTTAAATGTTTAAAATTGTTATCTTCTTAGAGTGTGTACAATAAATACTAAAGAAAGACAATAAGTAGCTTATTTTTATTTATTTATTTTATTTTTAAGTTACTACACTAGGAGTGGGCGTTCTGGAGGTAAGTTAGATAGAAGTAGGCGTTCCATTTTAATCCTTAGCAGCTTAATTTTAAATAATCACCACAGCATACACTTACCATCAAGTATTGTGCTTGTTGTAATTCTCACTTCTAAAAAGCAAACATGACATTCCCAAGTCAACAATTTCACAATAGATTACACTAGTGTGTTCATTAAATGCTAAATTACGGTTGCGTGCACTCTAACTGGGGAACACCTGCCCCCTGTAAACACATTCATGCCTCCTGGAAAAACATTTATTTATTCTAGGTACAATATATGATATTTTTTTTATTATCTCTTCCAAAAAAGGTATATTATTTTCTATGTTAAGATAAGCATATTTCTATGTTTAACAATATATTCAAATATATACCTCGAATCAATGTCGTATTCGAAGTATTTTATATCATGAAGTTTCTATATATAACATCGTTGACGGTGTAGGAATATCCATTACCCCATATCGACCCGTGGGTGTTGTGATAGGCGCGGAAAGAAACAAATCAAGATATGGGTAGCAACGTCCTTCTAAACCAACAAAAAAATAAAACACTGCGGTTATCAACCTGCATGCAGAGTGGAAACTTCAGAAAATAACCCCCCCCCTCTATTGAGGTTATCTATGGTTAATTGTTAGAATCAGGCGTTACTTTGCGGAAATCCATTATAATAAAGATGTTAATTAATTTGCAACCTTGTGTCTTACCTGGATTGAAGAGCACCTCAATTGCGTGCACCAATCCCGTCACCACTAATCCCAGCACCACTACTCCCAACACCACTACTCGTTTTCAATTTATCGTTTCAATTTCATGCTTTATCGGAGCAACCTATTAGGGTAAAAAAATGATTTCTTTAAACGGGGCAGAGCAATTTCACAGGCCTATTGACACGAAAAGGTCGATTCAAATACCATTAAAGGTATTTTTAATAATATATATATATACGTTCTTATTTTATGAATAGCTTATTATCTGTTCTGTTTATTATTCTTGGCATGGTCATTAGGGTATCAATGAGAGAGGTGTTGGTCTTTAGATGTCTTTAATTAGGTTCTCATACTACTATTATATGTCGTCATTACCTGATATCAACCCGGGGTGTCGTAAGAGACGAAAGAGAGAAATGAAAAGAAGACAGCGAGAGAGAAGGAAATAGGCAGGAGTGTGTTCCTGATAACAATTCAAAATATAAAAATGCGGTTGCTAATCTGCTGGATTGTTACTACTGTACTAAGGCAATACCAGGCAATTTATGGGGAGACCTATGTTCAGCTGTGGAATTTGATAGATTGTAATGAATGAAAATAAAAAAATAAATACCTCTTGCAGGCTATATATATATATATATATATATATATATATATATATATATATATATATATATGTATATTACTCAGAACCCAATTAGCACGAACGCAAAGACTTTAACGTGCTTGAAATAAATTTCATTTTTCTTTATTTTTTTATATACAGAATTAGTAATTAATACAAATAAAATTGCACTCTTAAAAGTGTTACTTTACGTTACGTTTTGACTCTACAGATTTAGTGTGACTGTAATTTACGTAGTTTTAATTATGTTTGGGAAAAAAATTACCTATATTAAAAATGTTAGAAATCGATTCAGTAAACGATTCCGAACAAACTACTTCCAGGATGTGCGTTAATTATGTTACATGTTGTATATATATATGATATTTTACGCTGAGTGTTCTGAGCGAGCTCGATCGCGGAATACCTGCGTTCCGCGGTCGAGCCGAGCGTGGCTCTTCCACGTTAATGCTGCGGCCACACACATCGCGATCGGCCACATATTCGTCAATACTTCATCACTTCGTATGAAGTCGCAAGCACATCGCTTCGCTATCGGTAAACTCTCGCACATCGAAGTATTTTCTCGCGATAAACTCCGCTCGTGCGGTCATACTTCAGGCGGCTCACAGACATCGTGCTTGGCGAACGATTAGAATTAAATTAGGATTTACGACGTATTTTCGACAGTGACAATTATTTGAAGTAATGAGAAGATAAATAATTTGATGAGATACTTTGAATAAACAATGAAGGCGTCTAAACTGTTCCCTGTTGCCAAGAACGTAATAAAAAATATTTATTCGATGCCATGTAATATAGAGCGACGGCGGCGTCCATTTTTTGTTTAGCGTGTATGTATCGCGATAAACTATTAATAAAGTTCACAACGCGCAATGTGGCCAGGCACCTTCGCCTTAGGCCGCAGGCGAAGTTTTATCGCCGGAACCCTATCGCGATGTTTGTGGCCTAGACATAAGAACTGATTGTATCAATCTAATTATAATACTGTCGTACATTTCGGACTTTGCATATATAACATAGATTTTTTTTGCAGCGCCGGCTAACTCAGAAATACAGCATAGCCGTCGGCGTGCCAACACTCGTCATCCGTGGTAGAGCAGTCCGGGACGCCTTGTTGAACGATCCCGCAGGGGAGAGATTCCCTTGGCCCGCTCCACCCTTGCAAGACGTGTTACGTGGAGTGCAATTACAAGGAGAGACCGGTTCCAAATTGTTTGAAGAGCTCCCTGGGGACGCTGTTAGAGTGTTTTACTTTGCAGCGCATTGGGTAGGTCCTAATTATTAACATTTAACACTGATGTTGTTGAGGTTAGGGAATTGAGTAAAATAACAACTTTTACTCTGCTTTGAGTGTTCTGCGGCGTAATAGCTTAGTGTTTAGTTGTGGCGCTTCGGGTAGCGGGTTCAAATTCCGAGCGGAATAAGTGTTTGTATGTCTTACAAATAATTGTTAAGTGGTAATGGTACGAATGGATCGGCTCAACCGGGGAAGAACCACGCTCTCACAGAATACCAGCTTGATATAGTTACTTAACGCTGCTGTGTTTCGTATGGTGAGTGTAGAGACCGGAGACCCTTTCTACTGGAAACTAGGCATTCCATCTTAGTCCTCATGGGAGACAACGCATCTGCATTTTGATTCGTAATCGAGGATAGATGTAGATGTTTATGAGCCGCAGCAACTATTTACCATCAGGTGGACTGTGTGCTCTTTTGTCACCACATCCTATAAAAAAAATACTGCTGCTGTGTTTCGTATGATGAATGTAGAGAACCAGAGACCGTTTTTATTGGAAACGAGAATTCCATCTTAGTCCTCAGGGGTGACAGCGCGTTTGTATTATTTTCCTTAATCCAGGATAAATGTAGATCTATGGATCACAGCATCCATTTACCATCAGGTGGATTGTGTATTCTTTTATCACCCTTAATCTATAAACAAAGATCTGGTTGTTCGTCCATATGCTATTTATTTACGATAGAGGAGAAAATCATAGTGTGGATAGCGTTTTTTTAATAAGAAGGTGACAATCTCTTCTGATTGGATTTGGTAGCTAACGAACAAGGTTCTAACGACATATGACGATATATTCGTTCGGAAATACCGCACCCAAATTCCACATATGAATAGCAGTTATATCTCTATGTTCACCAATCCCCAAAGGGTTAGTATGACCAAATATTTCAAGCTACCAGTGGACAAATTTTTCAAAGGGTAATCGAGGGTAATCGAATGATAAAAAAAAGAATAAAAAGATATTTAGGGGAAAACTTTTTCATATTTATCTGCCCATAAAGTCTACTGTATGATGATGAAAGATATTATTTTACGCTGGTATTCTGTGAGATCGCGGTCCTTCCCCGGTCGAGACGACCCATTCGTGCTACAACCGTTATATAGCTACTGCGTGGCTTTATCGCGTGTAACTATAATTATGTTAAAAAAGGTAACTTTACTTTCTTTTTACGCGTCTTCCATAAAATCCTGTACTTTACCACAATAAGCTATAGTGGCTCAGGTGGTTAGCGCTCACTCTAAATTTCACAGTACGCGAGCAAGCCGGGTTCGATCCCGCAAGCACCAATGAAATAGTTAATTGCATTTTTAAGTGCTGATTTTCCGCGTGCTCGGCGGTGAAGGAAAACATCGTGAGAAAACCTGCATGTCAGAGAAATAAGAAAAAAATATTTAGAAGGCGTGAAGTTCGCCAACATATTATTATATTTGCATATTTGGGCAGCGCGGTGGACCATTCGGTGAAACGGCAATTCCTTGCTCTTAAAACCCTCTTAGAAATGGGAGGAGGCCTGTGCCCAGGAGTGGGACGTATAAAGGCTGTAATTTTAAAAGTCGACTGCTGTAGATGGGCTTCTTCCACCGTTGGGAAGGTTTTGCCATCACGCTTGGCAAGTTAATTGACGTTCGCAGTACCAGACGTCCCGCGCTTTTCACGCTGCTGTTATTCAACGGCCCGTATACATGTTCAGCAATAGATCTTTAAAAGGCTGCAGCGGTAAGCATAGTCACCTCCTACGACACCCTCGGGACAAAATGGGATGAATTCTGAAATGAATCTGTTACGTGACAGAACCATGCTGTGGTTGCAGCACGAATGGGTCGGCTCGACCACGCTCTCACAGAATACCAGCGTAAAATAGCAGCTTAATGCTGCTGTGTTTCGTATGGTGAGTGTACGGAACCGGAGACCCTTTTTACTGGAAACGAGGCATTCCATCGAAGTACTCAGGGCAGGCAACGCATCTGTTTGTTTCTTAATTGAAGATAAATGTAGATGCCTATTTGCCACAGCATCCACTTACCATCAGGTGGATTGTGTGCTCGTTTGTTACCCTCATTTTATAAAAAAAAATCATTACGAATTCTTTTACGCCCTCACTACACAGCTCATAAAGAGCAATCAATACTGGGTAATCAATACTGTCCGGTACGTGGTAAAGCTACGATGCAGCTTGTCTGGCTGAAGCACAAATGGGTCGGCTCAATGGGAAAAAAGTCCGTGGGTCAGGGTCTGAGTGTTTGTCCATATGACAATATTTTTTTTGGTTAAAAGCCATAATTTCACTCAGTAGAATATATTTTATCCTCAGTGCCCTCCGTGTCGCACGTTTGCGCCGAGCCTGTGCGCTGCGCTGGCAGCGGTGCGCAAGCGTAGAGCGAAGTACGCCAACACGCAACTCATACTCGTGTCTAGTGACAGGTGAGATATTGTTAAATGATATTTCATACTAGCTGCTACCCGCCTGTTCCTCCGCGTAGAGCTTTAAAAGACACAAAAATTATAGTTGTCTTTGGGCTAGTGAAACTACTTTAACCCTTCAAGCGCCATAAAATTTCCATGCAGTCGCATGCGCCCGGCAAATCCCGAGCGGTCGCATGCGACCGCATCCACCTTGCACAGCACTTGAAACTACCAAAACTTACATTTAGAGACTACTTTCGATGAAGAAGTTTAGCATTATAAAACCTATACAAAATCCTCTATCTTATGGTCTAAACAAAAGTCAGGTTTTACTTACGAGCACTAAGCCTAGGACCTAATCTGGGACAAATAGTCCGACTAGATAAGTCCAACTTTGACCGAGAGGTCAATCGACGGATTCAACTCAGCTGGGCAGCGTTTAGGAAATTACGACACATCTCGTCAGCTATACCTCAAAACCTAAAAACGCGACTGTACAATCGGTGCGCGTTGCCAGTGATGACTTATGGAATTGAGCCGAGACTGTATGAGGACGCTCAAGGTCGCTCAGCGAACTATAGAGAGGGCTATGCTCGGGGTTTCTCTGCGTGATAAACTAAGAAATGAAGAGAGTGACCGACATAGCCCAATGTATTAGTAAGCTATGGTGGCAATGGGCCGGCCATATAGCTCGGGAAACCGACAACCGATGTGGAAAAAGGTTCTCGGGTGGGAGCCTCGTACCGGTAGGGAAGTGTAGGGCAAACCCCCCCCAAGGGTGGTAAGACATGCTGGAAGTCGATGGATGCAGGTGGCTCAGGACCGTGCTTCGTGCCATTCCTTTGGGGAGGTAGTGGACTTGTGAAGGGCTGTAATGATGATGATGATGATGGTAAATAATGTTATTTACAATACAACTGTGTAATATATATACAATGTAACTTTACAATATAACAAACAATATTTGATTTACGCCTTTTGAAAGATTATATAATAAAACGCACCCCAGCTTTTCAAATTCAAACTCAATTTGTTTGGGATTTCATCCGAGAAATGAAATTCATGCTTGGTTTCTGTTTTGTTTCTCAATAATATGAGATTTGATTATATAATACTACTTTAAATACATAAATACATACATATACACCTAGTCCTAGTGAGAGATTTGACAAAATATTATAATGTAAATTATATATAATGTGTAACTACTCGTATAATTCAACAATGGACATTATTTGAAAGAAAGAAAAAAAAACATTAACACACAAAAAAACAAACACGCCACAAACATCATTAGATACTTAAATATGATAGTACCCGGATGACCGAGCTTTGCTGTGTTTTTTTTTTAAATTACATTCAGGTACAAATTATATACTGATGAATAATATTTTTTGATCTTATTGACATAAGAGAAAAAACTGAACTGGTTATTTGAATAAAAAATAATGAGTACAATTAGTTTAATTAAAATTTTCGTATTTTAAAAAAATATTAAAAAAAGGGGCTCGAAATAATAGATTTTCTCACAAAAGAAGGGAACTTGAAAAAAAAAGGAAAAAAAGTCGAACCGAAGACAGGACGCTAACCAAGGTATTACGAATTCGCGATCGCTCGATATCCACTTGAGCTATCACGATCATTAACAAATTGTCAAAATTTACCGTCTTATATTGTAGCAGTTTTTCATTGCCTGAAAACATGGACAAAAAGACATATTAATCATAAAGAAAACAACAATTTGACGGATATAGCAATTTAAAAGTATGTATACTTATAGATTATAGTAAAAAAAACGTTTCTCATTTAGTATGTTGTGGCGCATTAGGCATATTTGAATTAATCATTAAAGTTTGATAGAGCAAATAAAAACAGTAATTTTAGAATACAGCAAATTCTTATAGATCTGGAATAAATTCAAGATCTAAAATAGTATTCACCACAAATCATAATTGTAACTAAAGGTCACCTTGAACCAAACAGTTAGTATATATGTATGTATGAAAACGTGTCCCAATGAAGAAAGATAAAAGGAAACATGAGTTTCACCAAAAAAGACGGATTATTGTTGAACTCTTCACCAAAGTTAGTCCTTTCGAATTAGTTTTTATATAGGTACTTTCACATTTTACATAGTGTTTCTTGACCGTACTGTGTTTATTATAATAATTTGAAATTGGTATTAGATATGTGTTGACATATAATTATTAAAAACTACACAACAATAACCTACTATTTTAAAAATTTCATTACAAAATTAAAGAGAAGTTAATAGGTACTCGTACTTTTAAAAAAAGTTACGTCCAACGGAAGTCCACAAACCCTTCTCACTTTAGGCCAAGGAAGTGTCCGTTACGCCGCCCCCAATGCATGTCGACTTATTTTACATTTCCTCGAAATATTTTTTAATTTTTCAAACCTTGTTATATTGGTATGATATCCTTTAGATGTTTTGATTTGGTGTCTTTCGATGTTTGTCATTGATCAAGTGGTAATTCAGCATTTAATACTGCTATTAACAATTTTACTGGTGCCGGGAAAAATCTCATTAAGGTTAATTATAATTCCAACCACAGAAATCTAAATAATAAGGTACTATTATTTCTGTGCTTGCAACCCATGAAATTTAAATAGAACGCCACGGCTATTCAGCTAGGTTTATTGATATATTCGAAAATAATTATTCGTTCATTCATCATTACAGCTTGTTAAAGGTACACTGCTAAACATAGGCGTACCTATACGTGTGTTTGGGGGTGATGTGGCGGCGCTGTCGTCGCGCCACAAGCGGAACACACCGAAGCCTAAATCACACCATCAAAGTTCCGAATCATAAACAGTATATATGGAACAGCTCCGAACTATTAAACAGAGCGTTGGCCGCTCCCCGGGCAGAACATCTTGCCCGGCAGGAGATCTCCCCTTTTCTTTCTACGGCCACAGGTTGCCTCATAGGTTGGATATTTGCCATAGTTGCCACGCTCGCCAGACGGGATGACATCTGCAGTTTTTTATTATGGTTGAGTTGTTGTCCAGAAAATGCTGCTTTCTTCTCCTGTTTCTGTTCCCTCTGTAGCCTCTTATGACATCCAGGAGATGGATATGATGAAATATTTTAAAAAATCAATTGAATGAGACATCACCATGATTTACAAACTATTGTTACGCGGCGCTCAACGGTGCTGTAAAAATAATTACAAAACCTCTCTACAAATAACCATTACAAAGAGGGTTGCGAGATGTAATACGAAACGTACAAGGAAAACAAACATGCGATCCGAAGGATAACAACCCTTCCAGCTCATGTCATAGAGAATAAAATAGCATCCTCAATTTCTACAAATGACCTGTTTAAGTCTAGCATACGCATTGTTGCGAGTCAGGGTTGCCATAATTAACTTAGTTTTCAAGACATGGTAAAAAAAGAACTATTTTTTGAAAAGTTTTATCACTTTAATAATTTCTTATATTTATGCGAATCATTCACATAATAATGAATCCAATTTTACGGATTTGTCTTGTTTATTGTTAACTCATTTTGAAAATCTGAAGTCTCTCTGTATCGTTTAAAACATTTTCTTCCCCCAAAATCTAAGATCGTGCTTGTCACTATCGCTCATATTAACCATAATTGATTATGCAGACGTGTATTAACCAGATCTGTCCCAAAATCTTCTGAACATGCTGGAACGCCTCCTCAATAACTGTGTGAGATTTATCTTTGGGTTTCATAAGTATGACCACATTTCGCAATATAGATCTAAGCTAAATTGTCTTACAATCCGGCAAAGGCGCAACTGTAAAATATCCAAAATATTGCGTGTACTTTTTTCCATATTAAATGATCCATCTTCGCCTTCGTATCTTAAGAGTAAATTATAATTATCTTTCCTCATCTCATGATAGGGTCCTACACTCTTCTTCTAACAACAAAATCTGTATTCCTCTTCACTTCACCGAGTTCTATGGTAACCTCTTCACAGTTCAGGCTACACGCCTTTGCTACTCCTTGCCCGATGACATCAGAAAAGCACCCGTATATAATAGTTATATACGTCCCACTCCTGGGCTATATAGCTATATAATAGCTATATACGTCCCACTCCTGGGCACAGGCCTCCGCTCATTTTTGAGAGGGTTTTAGGGCAAGGAATTGTCCGCCGCGCTGCCGCCGCGCTGCTGCGAAATTCACATGTCTTAGAAATATTCTTTACTTGACTTTCGTAACTTAACTTAACTATTAGATAAAGTCAGAGTTCAGGGGTATGGCCTGAATGTCCACTCTTTCTCAATATGCTACGGTGCGACCAGTATAGCGTGCATGACAAATATATGTTTGTCGTGGTAGAGCCACGCTGCAGCTATATTATAGTTGCAGCACAAATGGGTCGGCTCGACCATGGCAGGACCACGCCTTCACAGAATACCAGCGTAAAATAGCAGCGAATTACTGCTGTGTTTCGTATGGTGAGTGTAGAGAACCGAAGACCCTTTTTACTGGACTCGAGGCATTCCATCTTAGTCCTGAGGGGTGACAACACATCTGCATTTTTGGTTTTAATTGAGGATAAATGTGGATGTCTATGAGCCACAGAATCCACTTGTCATCAGGTGGACTGTGTGCTCGTTTTTCACCCAATGCTATATAAAAAAAGAGTACAATGTGGTGGCCGTTCAAAATGTATGCTGAACGAGCCGCTACTCCATATGCCCTGCCAAACACTCTCTCTTAGGTATAACACTAAGACATTATGAAATATATTATATGCAGCAGTTGTACAGTTAATGATGTTGTTGTGATGTAGAAAGAATGAATGAGGAAATAGTGACAAAACAAATTTGTATGGCAGATGTGAACGGCAGAGTGGGGAAGGGACGGCCTTGAAGAAAGTTTATCGACCAAATTGGCGATATTTCGAAAATGGCCCACATTAGAAGTACCCTTAACCGACGAGCATGTATGCGTAGATATATGGATGTAAAGGAGGCGAAAGAGGTATGTCAGGATCGTGCCAAATGGAAGTCTATAGTCTCTGCCTACTCTGGGTGACAGGCGTGAGTGTTTATGTATTATATTGTACACAACACAACACTTATATTATGATTGGATAGTGTAAAAGTTGTTCAAATTACTGGGAAAACGATCTTCAAAGGTAGGAAAAGTAAAGCCTACAGGAAAAGTAAAGCTCTCAGAAATGAGAAGACAGACATATTGCACCAGTTAGCGTATAGAGGCTGAAACTTTACTTTTGTATTTTACTATATACATACAAATAATTTTATTAATTAAGACATAAATATTTTAATTGACTAAAACTACATTTACGGATTTTGGTTCGGGTGCTTTCCAGAACCCATGGTCACGGGCGACTGAGGTGACTGACGTCCCGATATTAATGTTAACCCGGAGTACCTTCAGCTATTTAATTATTGTTTATGGTCCGATCTATGCAGAATGAACATTGTCTTGAAGTCTTGCAGTGATATGCTTGGGTTTATTTTTAATTTTATTAATTACAGGGTCCCAAGCAGGTGGTAGTACCCAGCCTCCTTCTCTATTGAAATTAGGATGTTTTTTAATTTCAATAGCCTCACGTATCATGCTCGGTAGGGATCGATGTTCTTTCACGACGATTTGTGGTCTATCAAATTTGATGTAATGGTTGGGGCCGCTTAGGATATGATCACAAACCGCAGACTTCCCGGAACATAACATAACATAACATAAACACTCACGCCTGTCACCCAGAGGGGTAGGCAGAGACTACAGACTTCCATTTGGCACGATCCTGACACACCTCTCTCGCCTCCTTCACATCCATACATCTACGCATGCATGCTCGTCGGTTAAGGGTACTCCTAATTTGGCCCGTTTTCAATAAATCGCCAATTTGGTCGATAAATTTTCGCCTACGACGTCCCTTTCCGACTCTGCTATTCACTTCTGCAACATAAATTTTCTTTGTCACTCTTTCCTCATCCATTCTTTCCACATGACCAAACCACCGAAGCATTCCTTTCTTAATCCTGGTCACAACATCGTCTTGCAAACCACACTCTTCTCTTATCACACAATTCTTCACCCTGTCATTCAGATTCAGCCCTAAGATACTCCTTAACGACCGCATTTCTACTGCATTTATTCTACTCTCGTGCTTCTTCTGCCACACCCAACTTTCACTACCATACGTTAAAGTAGGGACCAACACAGCATTGTGAATTGCCATACGTGCCTTTTTTGACACATTTTGACTCTTCACAATAGAGTGTAGGGCCCCATTTACTCTGTTTCCTGCGTTCACTCGTCGTTCTATATCCTTATCATATCTCCCATCCCTGCTAAATACGCAACCCAAATATACAAACTCATCTACTTGCTCGATCAACTCCCCATCTATTCTTATTTCACATATCGTTTTACTTTCATCTCTTTCAAAAACCATAATTTTCGTCTTACTTGCGTTCACTTTCATACCCCTTTCTTTTAATGATCTGTTCATTAATGTAACCATCATTTGCAACTCAGCCGCCGACGACGCAAGAATAACTTGATCATAGGCGTACAAAAGGCATTTGATGGTTAACTCACCCATTCTTAATCCACATTCTTCAACTTTCAAATTTTGCAAACAACTGTCCATAAATAGGTTGAACAACCACGGGGAAGCCACACAGCCCTGTCTGACACCTTTATGGATGCCAAACCAGTCCGAGTAGACCCCGTTGATCCTAACACAAGCACTAGAGTCTCTATAAAGAGATTCCAATGCCTGTATCAAGCCAGCGCTCAACCCAAATGAGTTCAGTGTTTGCCATAGCACATTCCTATCCACTCTGTCATAGGCCTTCTCCAAGTCCATGAACGCACAAAAAACCTTTTGGTTTTTGGCCAAAAACTTCTCCGCGATCATGCGCATGGAGAAGACTTGATCTGTACATCCCATTCCCTTTCTAAATCCCGCTTGCACATCCCAAATTTTTCCATCGGTTTCTTTCATGACCCTATCAATTAGTACCTTGGCATACAATTTTCCCACGATGCTAAGAAGGCTGATACCGCGGTAGTTTTTACAGTCCTGCTGCGACCCTTTTTCCTTATATACTGGGACTATCACGGCTTTGCACCAGTCTCCCGGTACCCGCTTCCCGGAACGTTGGTGAATATATTAATGTATAAGTATTTTAATGTACAAAAACAACATTACTCCTTATTTATAACACTTAAGTGAAAAACAAAGTTAAAATCCAACTGTATACTGCAGCCTATGAACACTCGCAACCAACTACAAACAAAGAAAGTGAGGCCTATAGATGCGTTGTCACCTCTGAGGAATCAGATGGAATGCGGCACAGCCTATAATTATTTTGACTTTTTATACGAAGGGTACCACAGAACTGCACATACCGCTATTTAGAAGCAGAAATAATTAAGAGGGTGGTATCGACCTAGATACACGCACTTGGCAGGAAAAGAAGTCCCATACTAAGACTTTCCACTCAAAAGATTTTTTTTTTTTTTCAAATTACTTTCCTTCTTATACTGGATGACCTTTTTCACGGTCTGTAAAAAATTGGATGTAACATGTGAACGGGGTAGAAGCCTTTGGTACTGATATTTTACAAAAAATAAAAACAAAAATTTTGAATTAAACGTTTGAAATTTTTTTAACAATTACTTTGCCCTTGAGCCTGTGACCCTGCGAAGTGAAAAGGTCAAGATTCCTATTAAATTTATGGTTTTACTGCCGTATTTTAATTATTTTATTTATTTAATTCAAAAAAAATGTTTTTATTTTTTGTAAAATATCAGCGCCATAGGCCTATACTCCGTTCACCTGTTACAACCTTTTTTTTCAGACAGTAAAAAAGGTCATCCATTATATTTTATTGTCCAATATAACAGACTGTCCTTACATTTAGCAGAAGCCTTGTCATGCCAATGCGTGTACATTAAGCTTGTGTACACGAGAGCATCAAAGGGGACAAGTGTGAATCGTCGACGCGCGCCCACTTCTCGTTTATCTGTGAAAACTGGCTCCCATGCAGTATTTGATGTCTCCTCTGAATGTTATTGCGGGAGCTTTCAGATTGGCCCCTATCGCGTTTCAATTTCGATGAGATTCTTAACTCAGAAAATGGTTCCGAAAAAATCAGAATGTACTTTACCAAATATATACATATATGTGATTTATGAATAGAATTGGTAGACACAAAAAGTAGCAAATCATTAGAATATTATTTTAAAATTATATGAAAATTTAAATGTCATATTTCAAAGACGAAAAGTTCGCCAAAACCCAGCTATATATTCTAAATATTCTAAATCTATATATTCTAAATCTATGGACACACCGCACTGAGGCAGCTCGGAGAATTAATTGATCTATAATCCTCTCAAAAGAAACCTGCACCTAGCAGTGAGACGTATATAGGCTTATGCTACATTTGCTTTCATATTAAACAAATATTAGAACCATGGTAGCTCAGGAGCATAGCGCTCGCTGTAAATCTTACAGTACGCAAGCCACCCGCGTTCAATCCCCGCCGGCACCAATGAAATTGTTAATTGCAATTTTAAGTGCTGATTTACCACCTGTTGTGGAACGTATCACGACGGTGCGGTGGAAAACATCATGAGGAAACCTGCATGTCTGAGAAAAAATATATTTCGAAGACATGTGAAGTCCGCCAACACATATTAGGGCAGCGCGGAGAACACTTCCTTGTCCTAAAAACCCTCTCAGAAGCGAAGGGAAGACCTGTGCCCAGCAACGGGAAGTATATAAGCTAACTTTAAACTAATATTGTATAAGGATACCTATTGCTAGTGCTACAGTGGATGTATATAGCATGTTTTCACATTTTTACAATAATTCATCATCATCATCGTCATCAATACCATCACTGCCCCTCCCAAGTCCACTACTGAACGTAGGCCTCTCCCAAGGAATTACAGAAAACAATGACACTTGAAAACGGTGAAATCCTAAGCTACTTGAATGTCATACCCGAAAAGATTACTCACATTCAATGTTTAAAAAAAACTGGACTAAAAAACGTAAAATATTTGAAATATCAAATTAATGTTAGATTTTTTACACGTTTAAATAACATTCTTATTAACTTAGCTAAACGAATCCTGTTTTATAAGATGTTAGGTTTATGGTGGAGTCGTGAGTGAATCCATTTTGTCCCAGGAGCTGCTCTTAACAGGCTACTATTGGATTTTTTTATAGGATAGGGGGACAAACGAGCACACAGTCCACCTGATGGTAAGTGGTTGCTGTGGTCCATAGACATCTACATCTATCTTCGATTACACATCAAAATGCAGATGTGTTGTCACCCGTGAGAACTGAGATGGAATGCCTCGTTTCCTGTAAAAAGGATCCCCGGTTCTCTATACTCACCATACGAAGCACAGCAATATTAAGCTACTATATTACGCTGTTATTCTGTGAGAGCGTGGTCCTTCCCCGGTCGAGCCGACTCATTCGTGCTACAACTATACTACTAATATAACTGCAGCGTGGCTCTACCACGTATTAAATGCCACGTAGGATCTAGCATTTCCAGTTTCTGGCAATAGAGAGTTGTTTAACTATTTCTTTTACAACCGATATAAAATTCTCAGACCAGAGAAGGAAAGCAGCATGAAAGGTGCCAAAGGCTTGGTACTACCGATCGCCCATTCGCTCACCAAGCATGGTGCATATGAAAAATTTACGTGTGTAGCCTATGTTCAGCTACACTGGCAACCAAAAAAAAAAAGATTTTGAAAATCTTTTTCGCACTTTGCAATCTTATTTTCGAATATTCAGACGCTAAAAATTTCAATTTCACATATTTTTTTAAGTTTTATATTTTTTTTATAGAAGAAGGGGCAAACGAGCATGCGGCTCACCTGATGTTAAGTGACTACCGCCGCCCATGATCAACCGCAACACCAGGAGAATTGCGGGTGCGTTGCCGGCCCTTTAGAAAGGAGTAAGCTCTTTTCTTGAAGGTCCCCAGGTCGTATCGGTCCGGAAAAATCGCCGGTGGTAAACTATTCCACAGAGAGGTTGTACGTGGAAGAAAACTCCTTGTGAAACGTACAGTGGTGGACCGCCAAGCATCCAGATGGTGTGGATGGTATCGGGACGTTTGACGTGTAGTGCGTTCACGAAATTTGGCGGCTGGGATTAATCCGAACAATTCCTCAGAGCACTCCCCGTGATAGATGCGATAAAATACGCAAAGAGATGCAACATCTCTTCGCAGCGCCAGTGAATCGAGCCGATCGGAAAGCACTCGGTCGTCGACGATTCGAGCCGCTCTGCGCTGGATGCGGTCAAGTGGAAGAAGCTGGTACTGGGGAGCCCCAGCCCAGAGATGGGAACAGTATTCCATGAGCGGCCGAACCTGCGCCTTGTAAAGTTGCAGGCGGTGTGCCGGCATGAAATACTGTCCCGCTCTGCTGAGCACGCCAAGCTTTTTATAGGCCAATTTGGCCTTCCCTTCCAAGTGACCACGAAACTGCACGTCACTCGGTATGTCGACGCCGAGGATTCCGATACTGGCTGAGGCAACAAGGGGAGTGCCTTGAAACTGAGGGGATACGACAAAGGGGTTCTTTTTAGCGGTTAACGCGCAAACTTGTGTCTTCTGGAGGTAAACTGGACTAGATTTAGTCGCCCCCCAATCCGAGACTCTGTCCAGCAGAGACTCGACTTCAGACACAAGTTTGTCCCGGCACTCGGAGACGTTTTCCCGAGAAATATTGGCTCGGCCGGTGTAAAGAGCATCACCAGTGCTGTCATCTGCATAGCAATGAATGTTACGGGTATGCAACATGTCATTGATATGCAGAAGAAACAGCGTTGGCGATAGCACGCAGCCCTGTGGAACACCAGCATTAATAGGCTAGCAATCGGAGCTTGCACCGTCTACAACGACCTTGATGCTCCGATCTGCAAGAAAGCTGGTGATCCAATCGCTCAATTTCTCGGGAAGCCCATAGGAAGGGAGCTTCGAAAGAAGCGCTTTGTGCCAAACCCGATCGAAGGCCTTCGCAATGTCCAAACTAACGGCCAATGCCTCCCCCTTGAACTCTACTGCCTCCGCCCATCTGTGAGTTAGGTAGACCAGAAGATCACCAGCTGACCGACCACGGCGAAAACCGTATTGGCGGTCACTAATCAGCTGGTGATCTTCAAGGTACCTCATGAGCTGGCAGTTTACAATGGACTCCATTGTTTTGGAGAACAAGGAGGTGATGGGGATTGGCCGGTAGTTGGACGGGTCAGAGCGGTCGCCTTTTTTAGGGATCGGGTGGACGTAAGCCGTCTTCCATGATTTTGGGACTACGCCTAGGGAGTAGGAGTAACGGAAAAGACGCGTTAAAACCGGTGCCAACTCTGGACCACACGTCCTCAACACAATTGGGGGGATTCCGTCAGGCCCACTCGACTTGTGGATGTCCAGGGAGAGGAGTGCTTTGCGAACCGAGCGCTGTGTGAAGTGCACTTCCGGCATGGAGCACTCACACCGCGGGATGGTCGGCGGAGTACTCCCCCCGTCATCGAGAGTCGAGTTAGACGCAAAGAAAGAGCCTAGAAGATCGGCTTTCTCCTTTGCGGTATGGGCCAGTGAGTCGTCCTCCCTGTGCAGAGATGGAAGAGATGGCTGACAGAAATTCCCCCGGACAGCCTTGGCGAGAGACCAGAATGCACGGGTTCCAGAAGGAAGGCGAACTAGTTTCTCGCCAATTCTGCCTATGTGCTCTGACTTTGCCTTGGCAATGACTCTTTTGAAGGACCTAGAGGCGGAATTATACTTCTTTTTTAGAGCGCTGGTGTTTACATCCCGGGACGCTGATGCATGAGCCCAGGCTTGGTAGCACTCCTGCTTATAGCATGATGCTATTTTACAGGAGCGACCAAATCATGGCTGAGCTTGCCTCCAATGGGCACCACATAGGAAGGAATAAAAAGTTCCATACCCTGAAGTACCACATCAGCAACAGAATCCGCAACAACGTTGGGATCATCTGGCGAGAAGCAAACCCGCCCCCAAGGGTAGGATGCAAAGAAAGACCGCATCCCATCCCAATCGGCTGACCTATAGTGCCAAACACGGCGGCAGCCTGCAGAATGCAACCGCGATTTCAGCGTGAGTGGCACCACACTCCGGACCAGGCAATGGTCCGAGGAGCCTAAAGGGGCGTCGATGGAAATCTGATATCCGTCCGGGTGAGAGGTCAGCAGAAGGTCCAACAGGGAAGGTGCATGATCCTCCACATCTGGAATCCGCGTAGGCGAAGTAACCAGTTGTGTCAGACCATATGCCAAGGCAAAATCATGAACAGATCTCCCCGCATGATCGGTTAAACGTGAACCAAGCCATTCGGCGTGATGGGCGTTAAAGTCGCCGAGGATCACGATCTCTGCGGAGGGGATCTGCTGTAGCAACTAATCTGCAGCCATTTGGACGTGGTCGAATAGTCGGTCTGTTTCGGCATTACCGCTATGGGACCTATAGAGGCACCCGTAGACGCGCGGATGGTCGTCGCTGTCTACGCGTAGCCAAAGGATGGACAGGTCCGAACCTTCAAGTCTGCCGAGGCGTCGAGAGCAGATGTCCTCTCTGACGTAAACGCAAACTCCAGCCCGAGGCACAAAGGAGTGTTCCAGTTTGTACCCCGGGTAGGAGAGATACGAGACATCAGCCGGAGAGGACACCTGCGTCTCGGTCAGAAAGAGCAGAGCCAGCCTCGCCGTCTCGAGATGGTAGTGGACGGCGTTTAAGTTAGAGTGATGTCCCCTGATATTGCAGAAATTCACGGACAGCGTGGCAGGGGTCGCCTTGGTCTTGTTGCTCCGTTTGCCCCGAGCAGTTGTAGTCTTGAGCGGAATTTTGCCCCCCCCCCCCCCCAGAATACGTGGGGCAGCCTGAGCACCCACGCTCAGAAGTGGAGAAACATGGTCGTGGATGCT
Organism: Parnassius apollo; assembly: GCA_907164705.1. Lineage (NCBI taxonomy): Eukaryota > Metazoa > Arthropoda > Insecta > Lepidoptera > Papilionidae > Parnassius > Parnassius apollo. The sequence goes on along the minus strand of CAJQZP010001449.1, from coordinate 7,554,309 downwards.
CAGCGAGGGATTCTCCAGGGGTGCTGGTACCCTCCTGGGGTAGTCGATCATTATTTAATTCCGCTACCATATTGATGGGGGGGGGGATTTGATTACGTGCAACAGCAAAGCTGCCGCGTGGCTCTACCACTGTTAATTACGAACTATTACGAATTAGATTACGAACCAAATTTTGTTATATGATTTTTGACTATATGACACTGGATTTCATAAAAGGAAAACACAATAACATGTAATTTTCTTAATAGAATAAAATTGTTAAGGTAGACTCTAATTAGTTACATTTCTCCATAACACCACAATATTTTTACGAATAAGTTTATGGAATTATTTTTAAGGCATAGTAAATAATCATATCTTACTTCGCATAAACCATTTTTTAATACATAACAAAGTTTTTTTAAAAAAAATGTTTCGCACTTACTTATTATTTTTCCGAGCGCGTGCTCGCGGTATGGATATCTCATAATTTGCGTACTATGAAGTCATTGCATCACTTTCATTTCGACACTCCCTCAATCGTCCGTGAGCTTCACCAACAAAGGGATAAGGCCCCCAAAACTACGATTCATTTTCAAGGTATCAGGCAGGAGTATTTGGCCATTAATATATAGATTGTAATGGCTATCAGAATGCGTTTATTAGACATACTATATTTCATAGACGGCGTCACGTCCAGAGCGCAGAACGACCGCAATAATCCCCCGAGCAATTTCCTTATCCAATAACTGCACTAGTAAGGCTCCAACAATCGATTATTTGAAGCCAACGAACAAAAGCACTGCGTCTAATGTTAAGTCGGACTGTGAACTTAATAACATATGCTTATTGTAAACAAGTCTATATTCGGAAAGTTGCAAAGAAATTTATATTTTTATTTTTTTATAATGGAGCAAAGTATTAATTATCAAGTCTACATTCAATTTTACCAAACAATATACTAACTTTCAAGTTATTCATACAAATCTCTATAGTACTCGTAGGGTTATAAACTACAATACCTATAGTGAACCACTTTACTAATTCTTCCCTTGTCTTAAGCTCTCATTTTTTAAGTATTATAATTAGAGTTGCCAGATGGTCTGGATTCTACTAAATTCTCCCGACATTTTAAATGATCTCCAGACTCCCAAAAAACTATAAATCTCCTGACAAACAGATTCTTTTCACATCACAGCCCTTTGATTTAATGAAAGCTGAGATAATGATTAGACTGAACTTTGAAGTAAATTGTTTTAATTTTAAATCTCTTCTGAATACTACTACAGGATCCAAATTGTGAACTCAGTAGTTCAAGTAGTGAAGTCCAATGCCAAATACACGTGGCAACCTAAAAAGTTAGTTCTCTTAAATTAGTTATGTGTCATCAATCAGATAATGTCAATCCTTTTTTTGTAGTCTATTAATTTAAAAAATAAACGTTTTAAATTTTTATTTTTAATATTTATTTTTCCCGACAACATCCAATCTGGCATTTCTAATTATAATCCATTATAAATATTAAAAGCGAAAGTAGGTACGTACGTTTATACGTTGTAGAGCCATGCTGCAGTTATATTAGTAGAATAGTTGTAGCACGAATGTGTCGGCCCGACCGGGGAAGGACTACGCTCTCACAGAATACCAGCGTAAAATAGTAGCTTAATGCAACTGTGTTTCGTATGGTGAGTGTAGAGAACCGGTGATACTATTTATTGGAAACGAGGCATTCCATCTTAGTCCTAACGGGTTACGACGCATCTGCATTTTGATTCGTAATCGAGGATAGATGTAGATGTCTATGGGCCACAGCAACCACTTACCATTAGGTGGACTGTGTGCTCGTTAGTCACCCTAACCTATAAAAAAATTTGCCTAATGGTTGAGGATGTGGACTGAGAGCTCAGAAAGTCATGGTTTCGATTCCGCTATTCGACAACTGTCGTGAATACATACGTAATACAAGCATTGTAATTTACTTGAACTGGTATTATCAATAATTTTAATAACGTTTCCAGTTTTCCACCTGATTGTAAGAGGTGAGATGTAACAAAAGCCTACTAAGCAATCATGCCTTGGGAAGAACCACAATGTTGTCGGATGGGAAGCCTACAGGAAAACTATTTCAACTATTCCACTCATTTCCTGTAGGTACGCATTACGAACTACGAAGTAAATTTGTCAGTTCGAATGCATAGAATGTCGACACCGAGTGGTCTAATCTGCGCTCAGAAAGTGTTATGTCCTAATCTGGATAGCAAGTAGTCTTTAACTTATTTTAGAAGAGTTGCTGAAAATCTAAAATATAAGAATAGGGACCAATGTCCCTCACCTACCGTCCTATTCTGGTCAGGTGGTTCTATTTTTTTTATTTTATTTTATTTTTTATTTATTTAACAGATACACCATTGGCTTATCACTAGACATTGTTAAATATGACACAATTGGTTTTGTTCAAAATGATTCGCCTTTAATGTAAACCATTCACAAAAATAGTGCAGCTACAATAAGACAGTTGTTAAGTTACTTAACTAGAACAATATCATTAATAAATTTACAAGTAATTTAATTACAATGAAACTAATGCTAAACTTGAAGAAGAGAGAAAGAGTTATAAATACTTATTACATTCAAAAGCGTTCAAAAGTTACATAAGCAAACTTTCTATGATTTTAGATCCCCCCCCCTCCTGTAGCATAAATAAATAAATTTCATTAAGTAGTCGTAAATTGGAAGGTACGCTACTTCATAATTGATTAAAAGAAACAAATTATAAAAGTAATTCCAGAAAATTACTTTCGTTTAAAATCATTAAAACCCGCAGGCCTGCAACAGCTTTTTAGTCAATTACAGTACTCAGTGAACGCGTCCGTTGAAAAGCGCGAGAAGGAGCCCTGGCGTTCAAACATAGCGGTCACGGTGGCTGACTTGGCCCTTTCATTCGGCGACTGCGTCGTTATCGCCTTAATTTAATTGCTCGCATTGCACACCCCTCTGCAATTTAAAACCTTCTTTTAGGGGCATTTCTTTGTCAACAGAAACTTGCATTTTAATATAATTATTTTTTGTTACATTATCGAGGGTAGTTTTGCAATATTATAACACTGGTTACTCTTAATTTTATTATAAATAACGTGATACCATCTTTGAATGTTTATACATATTATCGTTCACAGAGTCTGTACCATAGAATAATATAATACACACATAATAGAACGGCGGAGTGGGCGGATCCCATGTAGCCATTAACATGTCAATTCACACCTATGAATGTCAATACAGTCAATCGTTTTCAATTTTCGTGACAAGCGTCGCTGCATGCAAATTATTTAAAATGGCAAATTGTGCAATAATTACGCGAAAGAACAGCGGGAAATGAAATTTAAATTAAAGAGACATATCCTACAAATAGTAAGTGGAAACTATTTATATTTTGTGAATATTAGAAACATAAATAAAGAAATATTGGTGTGTCAAAAACATTAATCAAAAGTCTAAAATGTGTAAATTCACTCAGTCTGTCAATACAACGAATCGGGTTTGTAGTAGTGATAATATGATAATGGATAGTACGACGTAATTGCTTGTATGTGTGCTCCCGGTGACACCGATCCTCGTACAAAATAAGGTTGACAGCCTTTCTATAGTGTATTATAGTATTCCTTTTTTTACAGTCTACAAAAAAAGGGCGTAACATGTGAACGCCTACGGCACTGATATTTTACAAAAAATTAGGATGAAACAAATAAATTAATTAAAATCTATCGAAATTCAAGTCATATCCACCCTACTTTACGAACTGCAATAAAACGATAACAAAATAAAATGCTAGCAGTATACCTTTACCGACCTATTTTAGTAATATAAATCAGATTACAGCCTCTTCTGACGTTATTGCGTGCAAAAGCAAAGACAGCAATATTTGTCAATATCGCAATAATAACGCAACTCAGCAAAAGCTATTATTTATTCTGTGGTAAAAGTCAAAATGCTTACATTTCTATCTCGTCTTGTTGGTTTTACTACAGTCCTGTAGGAAATCATGGAACAATATTCACTATTTAGTTAAATATAAATTACTGTTATACGGGTATTTTGATATATACTGTTATACGGGTATTTTCTTTGAAATGTTTATATACAATTTGGAGTTGACGTAATAGACTGATGTGACACGATGTATGAATGGTATTGTACCAGTGCTATATGGGATCAAGTTTTTTTTAATGTGCCATAAACTGTGTGCATAGCAACACAATCCACCGAATAGACTTGAGGACCTAATTCTCTAAAGAATGGAGATATATGCGTGTAAATTGGTGAAAAAAGTGTCTAATTGTTATTTCTCCCATGTTTTTGTTTGAGAGTAAAAAACTATCAAATCTCAATCGCTCCAACCTCAAATGGTTTTTACTTTATAATGTTGTTTTGAGTATTCTGCTTTAAACGAATACTGTCTTCATATGGATATATGTATTTGATAACTAGCTTAATGTAGACAATTTTGCTAGATTTAGGAAGAAACTAAAATAGTTTAACCACATCCACACAACTGAGATTTATTCCACATTACTTGTATTATTATACACAGGTGTAAAAATTAACAGTAAAATATAATTTCGGTCTACTGAGATATGGTAACTCAATTTCAGGAGCAGGGTGACGTTTAAAACCAGCCTCTCGTTGCCCTATCTGATTTACATAGACTGATACTCGACTTAGGCGACGGCTTCAGATTGTCGAAAACTTATAGTTAAAGAGATAGTGATGTAGGTGCAAGCCCCAACTCTCAGGCACTGACATATACCCGATATAACGCTTGGAAATCGTGTCAGAGAAAAATTAAAATTAAAACATAACTTCCCCCGAAAACCAACAATCTATTTTACATAAAACATAAACATAAACACTCACGTCTGCCACCCAGAGGGGAAGGTAGAGATTACAGACTTCCATTTAGTACGATCCTGACACACCTCTCTCGATTCTTCCACATCCATATAACTACGCATACATGCTCGTCGGTTAAGGGTACTCTTAATTTGGCCAATTTTTAATATATCGCCAATTTGGTCAACAAACGTTCGCCTAGGGCGTCCCTTTCCGACTCCTCCATTCACTTCTGCAACATAAATTTGCTTTGTCACTCTTTCCTCATTCATTCTTTCTTAATTCTGGTCACAGCATCATCTTGCAAAACACACTCTTCTTTTATCACACAATTTCTCACCCTGTCGCTCAGATTCAGCCCTAACATACTCCTTAGCGACCGCATTTCTACTGCATTTATTCTACTCTCGTGTTTCTTCTGCCACACCCAACTCTCACTGCCATACATTAAATTAAATTAGGGACTAACACAGCATTGTGAATTGCCATACGTGCCTTTTTTGACACATTCTGACTTTTCACAATTGAGTGGGGCTCTCATTTACTTTATTTCCTGCGTTGACTCTTCGTTCTATATCCTTATCCCATCCAATCCCTGCTGAATACACATTCTAAATATATAAAGTCATCTACTTACTCGACCAACTCCCCTTCTATTCTTATTACACATATCGTTATACTTTCTTCTCTTTCGTCTTATTTGCGTTCACTTTCATACCCCTTTCTTTTAAAGTTCATTAATGTAACAATCACTTGCAACTCGGCCGCTGATGACGAAAAAATGATTTGATCATTGACGTACAAAAGGCATTTGACGGTTAACTCACTCATTCTTAATACGCATTCTTTAACATTCAAATTTTCCAAACAACTTTTCATAAATAGGTTGAACAGCCACGAGGAAGCCACACAGCACTGTCTGACACCTTTATTTTATTTTTCATTTTTTTATTGATAGTGTAATTTTTGGCATAAATGTTGAGTGCGACTACGATTACGAGTAGAACCCAGAGCCCGCGCTCATAACAGTTAGGCACTGCGATCAGGTCTACATTTCCTTATTTTTATATTAGCATAATATAGTATGATGAATTGAGGACATGGTAAGACACGCAGGAAGTCGGTGAATGCAGGTGGCTCAGGGCCGTGCTTTGTGGCATTTCTTGAAGGAGGCCTTTGTTCAGCCGTAGACTTGTTAAGGGCTGATATGATGATGATAATATAGTACCGACTACCAATATAAAGATCGCAGCGGGCTTTTCATGGGCTGTAACGGATACCGGATAAAGGTTCTCCAATACATCAAGTACATGTTCACTTCTATTGAAATTGTTGAAATCTAATAACGCCGTAAGACGAAACCTGTCAATTTCCTATATTTTCCTATAATTATTGTTATACTTCAAAAATATTAAACAATGTTATATACATATACGGGGTTATTTTTCAAAGAGTAGCCAAATTTTAAGCATAATTCAAATATTATTTAAATAGTCGCATTATACCGTTATTGTAGGTTTTTGAAATTACAAGTAAATAAGGCTTCTACTTTTATTCGAAATTATCCCAAATTTAATGTGATTTTTGGGTAACAACTTCTAGCTTACCGATCGACCCTTAGGAATGAGAGCGTGCGCAGTAAATTCAGTTAAAATCTCTCTTCTCTTTCTAATTCAAAATGCATTACCACGCATTTTGAATTAAAAAGATAAAGAGGACAGAATTTTCGAGATTTTTTTAATTAATTTCTCTTCATCATTTGCATATATTACTTATTCTGAATCACAGAAATCTAAATTTTAGATTTCTGTGTTCTGAGCCTTCTCTGCAAATTTGGCCGGTTATTGCAAAATAACCCTGTAAACAAATTATAATTGAAGTGTGATTCAAGGAATCCTGTAATTCAGAAGCAACGCACCCTCGACCGACTGAATTCTAACAAATTGTTCGAACAGTCACAAGGTACACAAACAAAACCCACCCTTGCAGTTATGTGGAGAGTCCCTTAAATTCAAAGTGCGTTCACCCGTTCGGGGAACGATAGAACTGATACTAAAACTTCACTTAATGTTACAGTTGTTTAGTTGTTTAGAAATATTAATGAGACATCTGGCATCAATCATTTAGAAATATTAATTATACGCTATGTCGTGTAGCGTAACTGTAACATTGTTAATTATCAAATCAGTTCTATTGTATTAAATTATTTATGTATTGTTCGAAAAATATCATCTTGTCAGTTACTTGATCATATTGTTGTTGTGCAAATATTAGCACACCACTAAGATAGAATATGCAGAACTGATTACATTTGAACAACCGTATTATTCCAAATAAAGATTATTATTATTATTCTAGGGTATTTAAATATTTTTCTCATGTGGTTGGGATGTATAAACGGAAATGATAATTATAAATAATATAGTGTAATAAATACATAAACAATAAGTAAATAAATAAAAGCTTAAAGCGGTCCGTCACGAAGTCCCAGACGCTTCAGATGACCCGAGAGGCTAACTGGGCCCGTTCGCAGAAACAACTACAGGTATAATTTCGGTCGGCAGGCCACCTCACATATTGGTCACTTCGTGAGTCAGGTCCAGATATTTTGTTCGCTTATCTGTTTCGGTTTTCACGAGGTTCTCGTCATACGGAATGCTATTGTCGACCAAAAAATATATCCTTGACTGTGCCCGGTCCTTCAGCACAATATCAGGCTTATTCGCAAGAATTGTCCTGTCTGTGACGATCGCCATGTCTCAGTAGAGCCTGACGCGGTCATTTTTGAGCACGGCTGCCGGCAAGTACTTGCAATAAGGCAAATTCCGGTCCACGAGACCGTATTTCAGAGCGAGCTCCTAGTATAGAATTCCGGCTACTAAGTTGTGCGTGTGCAAGTACTCAGAGTTAGAAATCGCCGAATAACCGGATATGATATGCCTAAGTGACTCTCGTCAAATTTTTTATACCAGGGCGCTCAATCAACTCTAAACACGTATGTCGGTTGTTGAAAGCTCTTGATCCATTTAAATCTACTGGACCTGATAACCTACCAGCCATTTTTCTTATTAATTGTGCAGAGACGGTAGCACTACCAATAAGTTTGCTATTTCGTAAATCGTTGGATGAATGCTCAGTTCTTGATATTTGGAAACGTGCATATATCACCCCTGTGCATAAGAAGGGTCTTAGGACTGATGTCACTAATTATAGGCCAATTTCTAAGTTGTGCATTATTTCCAAAGTCTTTGAAAAGTTGGTTTATGAGCAGGTGTATCCGTTACTCAAACAAAGCATAAGCCAGTGTCAACATGGATTCTTCAAGGGTAGATCCACCGTTTCCAACTTGGTGCTTCTTAATTCATTCTTGACTAAAGCCATGGATGATGGTCATCAAGTTGACGTTGTTTATACAGATTATAGTAAGGCTTTCGACCGGATTGAACATAATTTGCTTTTAAAAAAACTTCAGTATGTTGGTATCTGTGGAAACCTACTGCGGTAGTTCTCTTCTTATATCTACAATCGCTCGCAAGCTGTAGTTGTTAACAATTACATATCAGGTTGGGTGTCAATACCGAGTGGCGTACCACAGGGGTCCTTGCTGGGACCGTTGCTATTTCTGATATTTGTTAACGATATTGAAAGCTGTTTTAAATCATCACACCTACTGTGTTTTGCTGATGATATGAAAATATTTTCCACAATCCCATCGCAGGCTGATGCTGAATTAATGCAGGAAGATCTACTAAGATTGGAGGAATATTGTACTATTAATAAGCTTGAATCCATCAAAACGTACCCTCATTACATATTCACGCAAGCGAAACTTAATTCATGTCGGCTATCACCTTAAAGGTCAGAAGCTACAAAAACAATCAGTTGTACGTGATCTAGGGATTTTCCACGACTCTCAGTTATTATTTAACAACCATGTTGACAATATCATAGCTAGGGCATCTAAGGCGTTAGCTTTTGTCATGCGTACTGCTAAGGAGAGAGGAGTAATAACATTAAAAAATTAAAATATTGTACTGCACTTACGTCCGCAGTATGCTTGAATAAGCTTCGCATGTCTTCGAAAGTATTCAACGTAAATTCATACGATATCTTTGCTATCGTACCCACAGAAACTACCGTTCAGAAGACTATATATTCTCATGCAAACAGCATCATCTGTTACCTTTGATAAAGCGTCGGGAGATTGCTGACATTGTATTTTTATTGCTTATATTTTTATTTATTGTGCTGGAGCAATTGGAGATTTTAAAAAGTAATAATGGTAATTATGCACTGCTGAATGAACAAACAAATGTTTCTAATTCACCTTTGTTAAACATCTTTAGTGTAATTGTTCATGGGGGGTATATTGCCATAGTTGCCACGCTTGGCGAGCGGGTTGGCAACCGCAGTTTTTTTTTTGTCGTACAGTTGCTGTTATCAGGAAGATGCTGCTGCCCATCTCCTGCCTGTCTCCCTCTGTCGCCTCTTACGACACCCACGGGAAGATATGGGGTAGTGGATATTCTTGACCGCCACTACAAGGGATCAACGCAAAACTAGGCACAAGAGAAAACGGTGAGCTGAAGTTAGGGAAATTTGGAGTAGGGCAACGGAACCGAAGGGGCCAGCAGCTGGCCGACTTTATGGAGAAAGAGGGACTCTTTATGATGAACTCTTTCTTCCAGAAGCGGCCCCACAGGAAGTGGACCTGGTCGAGCCCCGACGGTTCGACAAAAAATGAGATTGACTTCATTATGACGACCAGACGCCAACTGTTCAGTAATGTCTCAGTGATCGCAAGGGTGAAAACTGGCAGCGATCACCGAATGGTTAGAGGCACACTGAACCTAAACGTTAAGTTGGAGAGGTCTCGTCTAATGAAGTCAACGCTCCGTCCCCCTCGTGCTCTGATCCAAAATCCCGAAAACTTTCAGCTCGAGTTACACAACCGCTTTCAGTGCCTACAAGATTGCAATGCAGTGGACGATATGAATGACAAGCTCGTGGAAACTATCCATGCGGTCGGAGCTAAGTTCTGCAAGACCCGCCGCAGAAGAACACAAAAACTCTCCGATCACACTCTTAATCTCATGGCTGTTAGACGGGAGATGAGGCTGCAATCGTCAACAGATTTGACAGCATACAGGCAACTGAACAGACAGATCTCCAAATGCATGCGGCGAGACTTACGCAACTTTAATACTGCTCGTATTAAAGAAGCGATCGAGCGAAACCAGGGCTCCAAAGTCTTTGCCAGAGATCTGTCTGCCAGATAGAGCCAACTGTCAAGGCTGATGACTGAGTGCGGCAGCACCGTTTCCGAGACACCTGAGATTTTGAGTGAGATTGAGAGGTTCTATGGGCAGCTGTACACATCATCGTTGGAGCCACACGCAAGTGTGAGTAACGATCCAAGAGCAAGTCTTATCCGACACTATTCCGATGATATCCCGGACGTCAGTCTAAGCGAGATTAGAATGGCTCTCCAGCACCTTAAAAACGGCAGGGCCCCAGGCGAGGATGGAATTACAGCGGAGCTTCTGAAAGCGGGTGGAACACCGGTACTTGAAGTCCTTCAGAAGCTCTTCAATTCCGTCCTCCATGGTGGCACTACTCCGGAGGCGTGGAGCAGAAGTGCGGTGGTCTTGTTCTTTAAGAAAGGCGACAATGCTCTCTTGAAGAACTACAGACCGATTTCCCTTCTGAGCCGCGTCTATGGGCTGTTTTCGAGAGTCATTACGAATCGTCTCGCACGCAGACTCGACGACTTCCAGCCTCCCGAACAAGCCGGTTTCCGAAAAGGCTTCAGTACCATAGACCACATACATACCCTGCGGCAGATTGTACAGAAGACTGAAGAGTACAATTTGCCACTTTGCCTGGCGTATGTGGACTATGAGAAAGCCTTTGATTCCGTCGAAATTTGGGCGGTGCTGCAGTCCCTTCAGCGGTGCCAAGTTGACTGTCGGTATATCGAAGTGCTGAAGTGTTTGTACAGTAGGGCTACGATGGGTATCCGAGTACAGAACCAGAGCTCGAAACCTATCCAACTGCAGAGAGGTGTAAGACAGGGTGACGTTATATCCCCGAAACTCTTCACCGCTGCTTTGGAAGACGTTTTCAAGCTACTGGACTGGAAACGATACGGTATTAACATCAATGGCGAGTACATCACTCACCTTCGATTTGCCGACGATATAGTCCTTATGGCAGAATCGCTGGAGGACTTAAGCACTATGCTCAATGACCTCAATAGTGCCTCCCAACGGATAGGTCTTAAGATGAACATGGACAAAACAAAGATCATGTTTAATGTCCATGTCACACCTATGCCGGTAGTTGTTGGGAGCACTATGCTCGAAGTTGTTGACGAGTACGTTTACCTGGGACAAATATTCCGACTAGGTAAGTCCAACTTCGACCGAGAGGTCAATCGACGGATTCAACTCGGCTGGGCAGCGTTCGGGAAATTACGACATATCTTCTCGTCAGGTATACCTCAATCTCTGAAAACTAAAGTGTACAACCAGTGCGTGTTGCCAGTGATGACTTACGGATCAGAGACGTGGTCCTTCACTGCTGGCCGTATGAGGACGCTCAAGGTCGCTCAGCGAGCTATGGAGAGGGCTATACTCGGAGTTTCTCTGCGTGATAGACTCAGAAATGAGGATATCCGCAGTAAAACCAGATTGACCGACATAGCCCAACGGATTAGTAAGCTGAAGTGGCAATGGGCCGGCCATATAGCTCGAAGAACCGATAACCGATGGGGAAGAAAGGTTCTCGAGTGGCAGCCTCGTACCGGTAGGCGTAGTGTAGGGCGACCCCCCACTAGATGGAGTGACGACCTGGTAAGATATGCAGGAAGTCGATGGATGCAGGTGGCTCAGGACCGTGCTTTGTGGCATTACTTGGGGGAGGCCTATGTTCAGCAGTGGACTTGTGAAGGGCTGTGATGATGATGATGATGATGATGAAACATCTTTAAGGCCAATCTTTAATAATAATTTTAAGATTAATAATAATAAATAACTATAATAATATCAAGAAAATAATAATAATAATAGTATTTAAAAATATTAAACATAACAATAATGATAATTAGTAGCAGGTTTGTTATCGCACGGCTCGGTCACTCGCTGCTTTGGTGGGGAGCGATTATGTCGGCGTGTATAAATAGCAGCTGTTTCTGCTCGCCGCTCACCTGCGCCCTCCTTTCTGCCAAGGAGGGTCGCGTTCGTATACGGCTTAGAGATCTCTAGTCAGATCGTTAAGCCAATTCCTAAAAGGTTGGGTTTAGTGGGTAAAAGTGACCACATAACCACGCAGCCGGCTGCGTGGTATGCTATGAGCATTCCCAACCTCCCTCCCCCGCTTTCCGGAGGGTTGCCCATATATGCTTCGGGCGCAAAAAAAAAACTCGCCGCTCACTTAGCGGTCAGCCGCCGTAGAGTCTACATTAGCTGAAGATGCCTCGTGTAGAGGCGAAACATGTGTCGTATTATCGTCGATGGTGTGTCTTGTCTGGAATAGTGGTGTTGGGAGTAGTGGTGCTGGGACTAGTGGTGACGGAGTTAGTGCATGCAATTGAGGGAGGGCGGGAGGTGCTCTTCAATCCAGGTAAGTCATTGTATTTGTTTAGCGGAAGGTTGCGAAGAAATTTATATTTTTATTTTTTTATTGAAAATTCGTTCTGGCAATGTTGACTGCTTAGATTTGCTATCACAAATATCACTGAGAACACCTACGGTTAACCTTAGAACGAATGCATTACTCTACCTACCAGCTTCATCAACTAATTACGGAAGAAATAATTTCTTATATCGGTCCAGTAATATTTTTAATAATTTATGCAAAAAGCACGATTTTGATTTGTTTAATACTAGCTATGTATCGGCAAGGCGGGCATTAAGTCGAGAGTTTTTTGTGTCGTAATTTATTTTATTTTAAGAACAATTATGTTGTGCGTTTAGCCCTGCTTTTCTTTTCTTTTGTGGCTATTATTGTTAGTTTCACTTATTAAATTTATGATGTTATACATTTAAATAAGACTCCATTTTTTGTTACTCATAGTTGTGCTATGTTCTTTAAACGACGAAAGATTATGTTAGTGTATTTCTATTAGTGAGAACCTGTCATTGGCTTCTTGTAAATTTAACATGTTATTTTGTAAGCTGTTGGTTTTCCATTACATAAAAATAAAATAAAATAAAATAATCTTTTTTATACTATGTTTATGTGAGAGTTTTGTGAAAAAAGAATGTGCCAACTGTGTTACTTGAATTATACCTCGTATAAAGTGACCAATAGGATATTGGGTTTGTCTTTCTGGGAACTCTTCCACAAATGTAACATTGATTATGTTAAGTTCTTTGAAAAACCGTCACCAGTTTGGACCATCCGTTCGGACGTCTTGAACAATTGTCAGGACTTTGTCTCATCATTTGGAATAAGCTTTTTGTTTTTGTTTATTATGTTTGTGTTATTTATAGTCTATTACATTATTTATATAGCACCACGTTGGGTGCGCCACTTGAAGGTGTAGTTAACAATTGAAAATAAACTTGTTACTTCTGACTTCAAAGCTATCCAAATATGAATAGGAATGCCTTGCAGCATATTGTGACGTCTTAGCTGTCAATTCAAACCAGTCAGGTAGGATGAACAAAACAGATGTCATTCAAATTATATTTGTAAACAAAAGAACATGAACGGAAAAACTTAATATGAACCTAGCACTTCAACTTCGCTGATCTCTGCATCACTATCTGAGTAGTCATCTTTGTCATCAACTGCTCTCTCTTCGATGACTACTGGTTTGCCCAATAAAAATAGAACATTAATTTGTGTAGGTATTTTAAATATTCCACCGACAGTTATTTTAAAAGAAAATAGAAATTTTGTTTCCTGCAATTATAGTTACACTCAAGTCATTATCGCCTTCAAATACTTTATCTCCCTTTGCAAGTATTCTTTTAAAACGATCTGTGATTATTTTCAAAACTAGTCATGAAATGTATTTATTTATTACATTACGTATGTATTTATCGAGTTTTACAACATCCAACGTACACCCTTACCCTTTCTCATAGGTCACTATATCCTTTAGAGCCTGGTAGAGGTGATGCTTCTAAGCGATAAGGCCAGCAATCGATGTTATTTTTCTCTATATTCAATATTAAATATAATCCAATTATAACTTGTTATTTTTCTCTATGTTTTTGTGGTATACAATAAATTATTTTTCATTCGTTCATTATGACGTAAATATGTACGTACTTCCCCGTGGATTTAAAAAAAGAAGTCGATAATTTATATCGGAAATAACCGGCCTGTCGAAAATTCCGACAAATCGACCTGCTGAACAAAGTTCCTTATTTAAAAGCAACAGACACTTAACGATCGATCTCGGCTGACTTCTCGAAAGTGGGTACAATTTGTCTTACCGACGTCCCTATTCGCGGACATGAATGTTTCATGGTTATACGTCCGCTGCGGTGTAAGATATTCCGGTATTAGGGGTTTTTATCTATTGAGTAGAAAGTTACACTCATTAATACTATATTAGGAATATTATAAAAATATGTTAAGTGGTATAAATATAATAATTATGAAAAGTACGTGAGTATAATATAGTCACCTTAAGCTTTACCGCCCTATGAAACCAAAACTAGGAGATGGGCAGGGACAAAAACACAAGTCGTATACTATAACTAATATATTAGGAAGAAAATAGCAAACATGACAATATTTAGGAACACTTCTAAAAAAACTAGTTAAAGAAATAATACACTACAACATACTAAAATCGAATAAAATATTTACTATAATTTCAACTGTCAAAATGACGTCAATAAAGCATCGTCCTTTTGACCCTTTATTTTTTGATTGACCGATGAAGAGCTATCATATCACAGAGCCATCCTTGCAAACAAGGTTGTAGTTTTTGAGTTATAAGAAAGTGATCATATTATCCGGGTGGCCATATTACTCTCACGTACTATAGTAGAGAAACGTTTTAGCACGCTTTAATTTGCTTGATATGTATGTATATTCATAAATGTACGTAAAATAATTTAGTTCACCCAATTTCGAACCCCTACTTTATCCGAAATTTTGCAGACGTATTAAGAACGGATAATAAAATATACAAAAATTTCGTGATTATGATTTTGTATTCTTATTAGAATTATCACAGGTCGTGATCAAAACGTCTTGTTTTAGTTTTTAATTCTATTTTTATCCAATTTGTATAAATGAACATCTGTTTGTTCGTATTTTATGCGTTGCCATATCGTTCATCAGATTGCGCTAAAACTTTGTCATATTATTGATCGCACTTACGCGAAAGTTATAAGCATACTCGTAATACAATTAACTTAGAGTAGGTAGCGCGCGTAACACACCGACGAATTTATTTGAAAGTTATATTTCATTCAACTTCATTGTATTATCATTCCTAATTAAACAATATAGATCCTCCAAATTTAAAATGATATTTCCACAATTAATTCCTCTGTGGCGACAACACGCCGGATACCAGCTAGTTATTCATAACAATCGTTGCTTTACATTTCTATTCTTATGAAATATAAGACTTTAAAACTTAAAGACATTTCCCGGTGATTTCACCTGCGTGAAAGGATACATAAATTCCGTTTTCCGGCGGTAACTTATTTTCCCGTAATAAAACATATACCTCGCCAATTTTATACAAGATCAATTTTTACTTCAAATTTCATGCAGGTCATTTTAGCCGTTTATTTTTTTTTTATTTAGATTCTGTAAAAAAATTGTATGTTTTTACCTATTAACAAGCTTCGACATTATATATTTATTTAATATGTACAGACACTTGCAAGTTACATTTTTATAACTTGTAAAGTTTACTACTAATGAATCTTTAATCGTATCCGCCTGCATTTATTAAAACAAAATTTATTCGTCTTGATGCCTGGATGTAAGAAAATATTTTATATGTTTATGCGGCTTTTTAAAACTCGAAGAAAAGTAAAATTCTAATATGGTTTCATGCTTCTGGTAGTCATTTTATTTTTACAAGTACTTAAACAGGCTATTATTGGATACGTACCTCTCGCTCGTTCCCTTCGCAAAAATATACGACGTTGGATCTCATCTGTTATTGGATACGTACCTCTCGCTCGTTCCCTTCGCAAAAATATACGACGTTGGATCTCATCTGTTATTGGATACGTATCTCTCGCTCGTTCCCTTCGCAAAAATATACGATGTTGGATCTCATCTGTTATTGGATACGTACCTCTCGCTCGTTCCCTTCGCAAAAATATACGATGTTGGATCTCATCTGTTATTGGATACGTACCTCTCGCTTGTTCCCTTCGCAAAAATATACGATGTTGGATCTCATCTGTTATTGGATACGTACCTCTCGCTCGTTCCCTTCGCAAAAATATACGATGTTGGATCTCGTCTGTTTTTGGATACGTACCTCTCGCTCGTTCCCTTCGCAAAAATATACGACGTTGGATCTCATCTGTTATTGGATACGTACCTCTCGCTCGTTCCCTTCGCAAAAATATACGATGTTGGATCTCATCTGTGTTATTGGATACGTACCTCTCGCTTGTTCCCTTCGCAAAAATATACGATGTTGGATCTCATCTGTTATTGGATACGTACCTCTCGCTCGTTCCCTTCGCAAAAATATACGACGTTGGATCTCATCTGTTATTGGATACGTACCTCTCGCTCGTTCCCTTCGCAAAAATATACGATGTTGGATCTCATCTGTGTTATTGGATACGTACCTCTCGCTCGTTCCCTTCGCAAAAATATACGATGTTGGATCTCATCTGTGTTATTGGATACGTACCTCTCGCTCGTTCCCTTCGCAAAAATATACGATGTTGGATCTCATCTGTTATTGGATACGTACCTCTCGCTCGTTCCCTTCGCAAAAATATACGATGTTGGATCTCATCTGTTATTGGATACGTACCTCTCGCTCGTTCCCTTCGTAAAAAATATACGATGTTGATCTCATCTGTTATTGGATACGTGCCTGCCTGTTCCCTTCGCAAAAATATGCGATGTTGGATCTCATCTGTTTATTGGATACGTACCTCGCATGTTCCCTTCTGCAAAAATATACGATGTTGGATCTCATCTGTTATTGGATACGTACCTCTCGCTCGTTCCCTTCGCAAAAATATACGATGTTGGATCTCATCTGTTATTTGATACGTTCTTCTCGCTTGTTCCCTTCGCAAAAATATACGATGTTGGATCTCATCTGTTATTGGATACGTACCTCTCGCTCGTTCCCTTCGCAAAAATATACGATGTTGAATCTCATCTGTTATTGGATACGTATCTCTCGCTCGTTCCCTTCGCAAAAATATACGACGTTGGATCTCATCTGTTATTGGATACGTACCTCTCGCTCGTTCCCTTCGCAAAAATATACGATGTTGGATCTCATCTGTTATTGGATACGTACCTCTCGCATGTTCCCTTCGCAAAAATATACGATGTTGGATCTCATCTGTGTTATTGGATACGTACCTCTCGCTCGTTCCCTTCGCAAAAATATACGATGTTGGATCTCATCTGTTATTGGATACGTACCTCTCGCTCGTTCCCTTCGCAAAAATATACGATGTTGGATCTCATCTGTTATTGGATACGTGCCTCTCGCATGTTCCCTTCGCAAAAATATACGATGTTGGATCTCATCTGTGTTATTGGATACGTACCTCTCGCTCGTTCCCTTCGCAAAAATATACGATGTTGGATCTCATCTGTTATTGGATACGTACCTCTCGCTTGTACCCTTCGCAAAAATATACGATGTTGGATCTAATCTGTTATTGGATACGTACCTCTCGCTTGTTCCCTTCGCAAAAATATACGACGTTGGATCTCATCTGTTATTGGATACGTACCTCTCGCTCGTTCCCTTCGCAAAAATATACGATGTTGGATCTCATCTGCTATTGGATACGTACCTCTCGCTCGTTCCCTTCGCAAAAATATACGATGTTGGATCTCATGTGTTATTGGATACGTACCTCTCGCTCGTTCCCTTCGCAAAAATATACGATGTTGGATCTAATCTGTTATTGGATACGTACCTCTCGTTCGTTCCCTTCGTAAAAATATACGATGTTGGATCTAATCTGTTATTGGATACGTACCTCTCGCTCGTTCCCTTCGCAAAAATATACAATGTTGGATCTAATCTGTTATTGGATACGTACCTCTTGCTCGTTCACTTCGCAAAAATATACGACGTTGGATCTCATCTGTTATTGGATACGTACCTCTCGCTCGTTCCCTTCGCAAAAATATACGATGTTGGATCTCATCTGTTATTGGATACGTACCTCTCGCTCGTTCCCTTCGCAAAAATATACGATGTTGGATCTCATCTGTTATTGGATACGTACCTCTCGCTTGTTCCCTTCGCAAAAATATACGATGTTGGATCTAATCTGTTATTGGATACGTACCTCTCGCTTGTTCCCTTCGCAAAAATATACGACGTTGGATCTCATCTGTTATTGGATACGTACCTCTCGCTCGTTCCCTTCGCAAAAATATACGATGTTGGATCTCATCTGCTATTGGATACGTACCTCTCGCTCGTTCCCTTCGCAAAAATATACGATGTTGGATCTCATGTGTTATTGGATACGTACCTCTCGCTCGTTCCCTTCGCAAAAATATACGATGTTGGATCTAATCTGTTATTGGATACGTACCTCTCGCTCGTTCCCTTCGCAAAAATATACGATGTTGGATCTAATCTGTTATTGGATACGTACCTCTTGCTCGTTCCCTTCGCAAAAATATACGACGTTGGATCTCATCTGTTATTGGATACGTACCTCTCGCTCGTTTCCTTCGCAAAAATATACGATGTTGGATCTCATCTATTATTGGACACAAAATTCTATCGTAGTCTACACAAGCTGAAGCTGTGATATGGCTACAATAGGATTGAAGGACCATGCTCTCACTGTATATGAGCGTAAGATTTTAACATTGTGATTCTTGGGTATGATGAAGTAACTCGACATTTCATCTTAGTCTACAGGGGTGACAACAAACCAGCATTGTGATTCTAATTCGAGATTAGGAGATATGATATCACTATTGCGCCATAGTTTTTACTTACCAATCAGGTGGAATATGCTCCTTTGCCACCCTTAGTTAAAAAAATCTAAATCAGTGGCCGAGTAAATTCAGTCACACACTAACGGTATTATAATATGTTTTGCACACCCACACACCTCGGTCATTTATGAAAATAAGGCTGTAGTTTTTGAGTTATAAGAAAGTGACCATATTAACCGGATGATTATATTTACCCTTACGTACTATATTTATTATTTTCAATGTTTATCAAGTAGTTGTTGCTGTCCATCTCCTGCTCCAGTTTCCTTCTGTCAAGTCTTATTACACTCACTGATATGAAGTAATGGATATTCTTACACCATCACTTCGCAGCGTGTGTCTTTATTTAGCGGTATTCATCTAGAGCTGTGTAACACAAATGTTTATATATCGCCGCCTCTAAGAACCATCGCTCATCGCCCCTCTCACTTCAAAGACCTTTATCTTACCCCTACGAAAGCAGGGTGGTTTTCCGTCCGTAATTTCGGCGAACCCTCTTTATTTTAGACCTTACGCTGTTATTTGAAAATTATCTTTCCGACCCTGAACAACGGATATATTGTAGGGAAATTTATTTAAGAAAATATATTAACAACATACATTCAATAAGGTACATTTTATGAAATTTTAATTTTGAAGTTTCTTCGTATTATATAGATAACTAGCAACTTCATATTACATAGATAACTAATTTATTCCAACTCATTGTTAGGTAACTAAAGTTAAGAGATCTCTTTAATAGTTTCTATCTTAAAAATCACAAATATGCTTAGAATTTATGGTACAAATAATATTCTCTAACCTAAGACATTATTTGTAAAGGTTTTTTCATATTTTTTTGCATTTGTGTATTTATTTTCGTAAGGATATAGAATAGGATCCCAAGCAGATGGTAGCACCCATTTATCTTCTCTGTTAAAATTAGAATGTTTTTTAGTTTCAATAGACTCGCGAATTATCCTTAATAGGAATCGGTGTGCTTTTGCCAGGATTTGTATTCTATCAAATCTGATGTAATATGGCATTGTCTATTTTGAACATGTTCACAGACTGCAGAATTTTCGGAAACTTGGTGCTTTACGTCAGCTATATGATCTTTTACGGAGATTTTTATAAATCTTTGGATTTTATAGATGTTTGTCCTATGGACGAGAGATCACATTCACGATCAAACTGGTCCACTCTTGCATCTTGTTGGATGGATTATAAAAATTTACTAATCTTCTTTGGCGGCTTGTAGTAGCTTTTAATGGAAGGTCGCTTCAAGATTTAACCAATCTTGTCTATGACTCCTCTGACGTATGGTAGTACAGCAGGCACATGCTCGACCATGGCCGGCTTCACTCGTTCACTGTGACGTAGACACGGGACTCGAAGCTTGTTGTCTTGCAATACGATTACTTGCTTGACGTGTTGAAGTGCCAGCCGGCACCAAATTGTTTCTGTACGGATGCACGGCGGCCAAATGTTTTCTGCACAGATTCCTTGTGCTCTCTGAAACAAAAAAATTCCCAAGGTAACTAACTGTGATGGATGGTGGTGAATTCACCGTATCAATATCGGTTGGTATGGGTCTTTCCTATATCTAGTATGACCAATGGTGTTATCAGGATTTTCGTTGACTAAAACATCTAGAAAAGTTAAAAAATTATTTGCCTTAAGTCCATTGTGAATTAGATTTTAGCGTTTATGGAGTTGAGGTGGTCTACTAGTAAAAATGCAGTTAGTTTTTTAGAGGATAAATTGTGAAAGTGTCATCTACGTACCGCTTGTAGAATCTTCGATTTACGGGAGCAGTAAAGGGCTTTCTCCTCAAAGTCCTCCATGAATATGTGGAGAATAACAACTTTTATCGGATGAAAGTACATACAAAAGTCAAAACAGACCCTACAATAAATACGCTTTAAACAACTAGCGATTTAATAACGAAATACTCGAAACAATTATACCAGTGTCATTAGAAAAGCAATAATGCAAAAATTGTTTTATACCACTTGTGGTGTCCACTAATTTAAGTGTAGGATTTTAGTAAAACAACTATATCAGTAAGTAGGTACACAGCACAACGACAACGTCCACTCGCCACCGATGACAGATCGGCAATGCGAATGAGGCACCACCGTTGGTCTGTGTAATTATACATATATCACACCTAAAAAAAGGCTAAAACAAAAAGGGGTAAAACAGTATATTATAATAATATTTATTATAAATCACACAGTAGTTGACTGCTAGTCGTCGAGATGACGAGGATGGAATTTCGAGTTCTGTTTCAGTGTAAGATGGTGGAATTCAGCAGCTGGAATTAATCCGAACAATACCTCTGAGAACTCCCCGTGATATATGCGGTAGAAGATGCATAGAGACGCAAAATCTCTTCGCAAAGCCAGTGGATCAAGCCAATTAATAAATAGATCAATTAATAAATTGGTAAAATTTCCTTTTTTTTCCAACAAAAAAACAAAATGTATTTCTTTTTTTTTTTTTTGAGCATAGTAGCACACGGTACAATATATATATATTTCTTAAACCTGTCAAGCATTAAATAAAACGAAACCCAAATGCAGACTGTAGCGAAGCTGCAATAATGAAAAATACACAAACAGTTCATTTTCCTTTGTTTTGCGTTTACATTCAAATCTAAAATAATGTCTACTCATTTTTTTCTCTCTCTGAAATCAGAGGAACCCTTTATATTTTCTTTTTAAAGAGGGTAAAGGAACTAGTAATACATTTAATCTATTATTTTATTTACTTTGAAAGCCCCATAGAGATGTTAAGTCAATCTTAACGCAATAGTTACATGGTTATAACTTACAATATATGAAGAATTACTCCTGCTGTTTATATTCTTATTATTCTTCATCAATGCGTAAAATTTCAATGCTAAGCATCAGAATAGTGTAACATTGTAACAAGAATTTGCCACAATTGCCACGCTTGTGCAGGTGGAGAGGATTGTGAAGTGCCGATACACGGCGCGAGTAGGCATTTTCAGATATTTTTTTATGTAAAAGGAATATTAAAAATACTATAAACATTACTAATATTCCCCTTAACCACTCGTGGTAAGCTTAAATTGCTTGTGTTACGAGTGGTTCACGCCAGTAGTCAAATGGCGGATTGAAACCCATGACCTTTTTAAGTTCGCGGTCCGCGCCCTGCCATTAGGCTACCGTCGCTTCAAAAATGCTGTACCGGAAAAGACGCGTTAAAACCGGTGCCAACTCCGGAGCACACGTCTTCAGCACCATAGGAGGGACGCCATCAGGCCCACTCGACTTGTTGACGTCCAGGGAGAGGAATGCTCTGCGCACCGAGCATTGGGTAAACAGCACATCCTGCATGGAGCACTCACATCATGGGATGGTCAACGGTGTGTTCCCCCCATCATCAAAAGTCGAATTGGACGCAAAGAGAGCAGATCGGCTTTGTCCTTTGCGGCATGGGCCAGTGAGTCGTCCTCCCCGTGCAGACATAGGAGAGGTAGCTGATAGATGTTCCCTTTTGGACAGCCTTGGCGAGAGACTAGAATGCACGTGTTCCCGAAGGAAGACGAACTAGTTTCTCACCAATTCTGTCGATGTGCTCTGAGTTTGCTTTGACAATGACACCTTTGAAGGATCTAGAGGCTGAATTATACTTCCTTTTAAAAGCGCTGGTATTTACATCCCAAGATGTCGATGCGCGGTAGCACTCTAGCTTATGACGTAATGCAATTTTGCAGGAGCGGCTGGGTTCTGCATCCGATAGGTATCCCAGATGATAGAATAAAAAGTTCCATTCCCTGTAGCATCACATCAGCGACAGAATCAGCAACAACGCTGGGATCATCGGGCGAGAAGCAAACCCGCCTTCAAGGGATGCAAAAAAAGATCGCGTGAGTGGCACCGTACTCCGGATCAGACAATGATCCGAGGAGCCAAGAGGGGCATCGACGGAGACCTGATATCCGTCCGGATGAGAGGTCAGCAGAAGGTCCAAAAGGGAAGGTACATGATCTTCCACATCTGGGATCCACGTAGTCGAGGTAACCAGTTGTGTCAGACCATATGTCAACGCAAAGTCATAAACAAATCTACCCGCATCATCCGTTAAACGAGAACCAAGCCATTCAGCGTGGTGGGCTTTAAAACAGTTCCGTATCTTTAAGGCTGCCGAGACATCGAAAACAGATGTTCTCTCTGACGTACACGCAAACTCCAGCCCACAAAGGAGTGTTTTGAAGTCGGTAAAAAAAGAATGTGTTACTTATCCATCATGTATTTAAAGATGATTAATGGGATGTTTTTAATGTTAATTGTGATTGTGTTGGCAATGGGCTTACCACCCATCACTTATTTCACAAATTATTTTCTAAGCCCTAATTTCTTGGCTAAACTTTGTCCACAATTCGCTATGCCTTTGACTCAGCCTATCCGTTAGGGGATTTTTAGCCGTGACGCTTTCTACATATTACCGCCTTCTATTTTTTTTAATTTCCCTGCCAGTCAATCTCAGATAAAAGATTCACTGCAAGAGAAAAAGTTAAAAGTTACAGCCTATATACGTCCCACTCCTGGGTACAGGCCTCCGCTCATTTCTAAAAGGATTTTAGGGCAAGGATCACTACAAGAGAATTTTAGGTTAAATATTTTCTAACAGAGACATCCATAGAGTACTTTTAATGTGTAGATATATAATTGGTACTGTGTGATTTTTGTCAGTTGGTGAAAACGTAAGCTTCATTTTTGTGATATGGATAAACACTGGTACTTGTTTCATAATATTTCTTTTAAACTAGCGACCCCGGCTTCGCATGGGTTATTTCTGGATCTCGACAACAGCGCCATCTACAGGGCCAAAAATTTTAAGCCATTCACACACAAAAAATTTCATCAAAATCGGTCGAGACGTTTTTAGTTTTAGCGAAACCAACGGATAGCAACTGTTCTATAAAGTAATATACTAATTATAAAAGCGACCGAGTTGACCTCACGGCATCCTCAGGGTATTTTGAATATACTACACAATTCAATAACTGCCTCGTTGGTCTTGTGGTTGTAGTAGTGCGACTGCTGATCATGAGGCCCTGGGTTCGAATCCCAGGTCGAGCCAAAAAATTAAATATTCAGTTTTCCCTTCAAAAAATTCTCAGTAGTTGCCCGGAGTCAGGAAGTTGACGGTGTCTCACCCCCGTGCCTGGGAAAGCAAGTAAAGCCGTTGGTCCTGCGCCTGGTCTCTCTCCGGTCGTGTCGGTTTGCCGTCCCATCGGATTATGAAAGTGAGGGAATAGAGAGTGCACCTGTGCTTGGCAGGCACTATAATCCAGTCTTGCGCCGATGGCTAGCCTCCATTGAGGCAGGCTGCCGTGGCCGAAATTCGGTCTGGAGGATATTACAATTCAATAAAGAATAAACAAACTTTACAATACTTAAAAATAGTATATGAGTATAAATTCAACCATATTGTTCTTGATATCATACAGTACACTGTCTATATTTACTATATTACATTTTTTATATCTATAGAGGATTACACCAAGCTATATTCGGTTCAATTGATCAATATTAGATAAGCAACAAACAATTCAAGCCGACAGCGGCGGGTCCACGATTCATGAACACTAAATAGCAGCGGAATATTGCATTTGTGTGAAACAATGTACTGTAATCACTATTATGTTAGATTCTAATTAACAAAGATAACGGCGTTATGACGGCTTTTTGTCCGTATTGTTCAATTTATGTAAACCTCTCTTTCAATATGAAACAAAGACTCATCTCAGAGTTGTTCTTAATAATGATTGCTAAT
Source organism: Parnassius apollo (assembly GCA_907164705.1). Taxonomy (NCBI): domain Eukaryota; kingdom Metazoa; phylum Arthropoda; class Insecta; order Lepidoptera; family Papilionidae; genus Parnassius; species Parnassius apollo. Next base: position 7,529,484 of record CAJQZP010001449.1, on the reverse strand, counting down.
TTAATAAGCTTATCTTTTCTTTTTGTTAAATGAAACTAATTTTTCAGATTTCATCGCGTTTAATTTTGACTTTTAATTCTCAATATTTAGTTGAAACATCGGGAACTAAAAGTCAAAATTGAAAGCGATAAAAGCCATAAAATTAATTTCATTTAATGTGTAGTTTTCCTTTTGTGTTTATGAAAATCTCGTTTTAATCAATTCCCTTATATGATGATTTCACTTTAATAAATTTAATCAAAACGAGATTCATGGCAGTGATCCGGAGGAACGGTTTAAGTCAGTTACAGCCTGTATACGTCCTACTGCTGGGCGCAGGCCTCCTCTTATTTCTGGGAGGGGTTTTAGGGCAAGGAAATGTTCGCCGCGCTGCCCTAACGCATATTGTCGAACGTTACATGTCTTCGAAGTAGTTTTTTTCTTTTTTCTCAGACATGCAGGTTTCCTCACGATGTTTTCCTTCCCCGCCGAGCACGTGATAAATAAGCACTTGAAATTGCAATTACATAAATTGAAATTTACAGCGAACGCTTAGCCCCTGAGCTACCACAGCCCACGGCACGGAGGAACTGTTTGTTTGATGAATTTTAGGTTGTGTTTATTGAGATATATGCTTGCACCTGACAATAAACAAATATCTTCAATCTAGTACGTGCCAAATCGATTGAGAAAAACGGACAATGACCTTTCGGTCGTTTAACCAGGGTCTACAAACCTTCAATTTATAGGCACTTTTTATATGTATGACTTTCTTTATTTATAATGATTTTTTTATTTTTTATAATGATTGATATATTATATATTTATTAACTATTATTAAAAAGTTATGTAAAAGATCGCTGTAGAAGAAAAATCATATATTATTATAAAGTACTTTATTCATTTAACAACAAAAAGCATTAATTTATAACACATATAAAGATTTGAGTGATAACGACACCGAATAAGTACGTTCTTGAATAAGTAAGTAAGTACGTACGTTCTTCGCTATCTACCGTGAGATTTTACGATGTTTATAGGAATCACGGACAATATTATTTAGGAAACAAAAAAACAAAACATATGTGCTGACCTAGAAGTGTGAATAACATCAATATTTAAATATTGTTATCACATCTAATTGAGATTTTGTAAGTTACACCTTTTGACACTCAGCTCATATCTGAGGTCTTTGTCCGTTTTTCTCAATTGAATTGGCACGTACATATAAGCATAATTAAAGCTAATATTATTGTATAAATTGTATATTTCTTTTTTCTATACTTTAAAGTATCTTCGACCACACAATACTTTGTTCTAAAATTAAAAAAGGCATATTATAAAATTTCTTCCCTATGACAATAACATTGCTTCAGCTATTTATCCGCTTAGGAAGTATAGAAGAATAAGTAAATAATGTGTAAATTGGCTCGCTCTATTTTATTTCCCGCTTAAGTTGTTAAAAGCCGACCGTAAACTTGGGAAATCTTTAAAAGTGGCAACTTTCTAGGGCCAAAAACAATGAAAGCAACTTACGAGTATGTTGCTTTTTGTAGCAATAACTACTCAAAGTTTTGCAATAAATTAAAATGTGAATATGTCTTTTAAAAGAGAGAGGGAGCACGGTACGCGATTGAAATAAGGTGAGCCGCTTGTTATACCGTAATGTAATTTTAACAGGAGAGCGACGGTCAAAAATCGGCCTCTCCACTAGATAGTTGACGATTAGTTTTTACTAGCTAAGGCAAATACTTTCAAAAACCTTTTGGAACTCATTTTTTAATTTATACAAACATTTAGCATATAAAATCTCTTAATTTAGCTCATAACACATTAATAAATTTTCTGCTTATAATATTAAAATAACTTATACTGAGCGGAGTGCGCTATTTACACGCCATTATGATATGAATAACTATTAACCGAACCTTAAATGTTTAACTGTCTGCCTGCAATATATCGTTAATTCGTTAAATTTCCGATAAGGCGTCCCTTGCCTCACTTACTTGTGCAGCATAAATTTAAATACAATTATGTATTATATGTGTTAAATTCAAGGTGGCGCAGGAGATAAGCGCTCATCATAAAATTTTATAGTATAAAAGCATATACCTAGAGCTCTGTTCCCACCAGCAATAAAGAAATCAGACTTAAGTCCTGATTTACAATGCGCTTAGGGCTAAAGTAAAACAAAACAAGACGAAGTACATCACCAAAATTAAAAAAAAATCCCAGGTATATGAAGTTTTACAATACGTAATTGGGGCAGCGCGGCTAACTCTTTCCTACTCCACTAACTCTCAGAAATGACTGAATAAATAAAGACTTACTTATTAATATCCGTAATTTAATAGTGCTTGGAATCCTGTCTTTATTCGATATAAACATTATGTTATATGCTTAATATATTTTTACTATTATAAGCTTGACTAGTGTCCCAGGTCCCAGCCGTAAGTGGTGAGGCAGCAGAAAATGGTAAAGCACACTAACTTAGCTTAACAAAAGCATGTTTACTCTTGCCTTGAAAACGCCCACATTGTAAATCGGATGGAAACATAGATGCTGGAAAATTATTCCACTCTTAAGCCGTATCAGTTATGAACGACGAAGAAAACCGTTAGCAAATATGTTGTTAAAAGTTTAACTGAGAATCTCCTCTTATTTTGAAGTCGAGTACAGACCAACATCCTACAACAGATATTACTTTTAAGTTATTTACTTTTAAGTATGGTAGCTCTTTCATGCTTTCATTTCGTAATGTGTATTTTTTTAATATTATGTCTACATGTTCTACGCAATTACGCAAATTACAACTTTAACCATTTTTAAACGTAATGCTGAGTACATACTTCGCTTCGAACGCATGGACGCACATGCCTTTGACTTTAAAAAAAACGACGCTGACCTCAACCATCACTGTTAACTCTACTGAAAGATGATAATGATCTTAAATAAATATATTTTTTTAAATAATTTTGCCATGTTTTATTCCGAGTTTACAATTCTTACAGTCAACCAAATCTTAGAAATACCTTTTGACGTTTCACATTAATCATTCCGCAATATCTTTGCACAAGCGTAATCACACGATTTAAAATAACCTTTTACGTAAATCCGAAGAATTACGAACTTATCTATATTTCATTACAACGTGTATAGTTTTTATCACTAATTTAAATTCGAATCTTTCAAACAAAGCAAATTATAAAAAAATAACCAGTATCATTTTTTTAACTTGACGTCGCGTCGTTTCAATGATATGTCTCTAAATAAAAATACCTTACCGTAGTGTTTGGATGATTAAAATTCATTGTTACGTTAATAATCGGCAAAAATATTCAAATAGTCGGTAAAAATATTAAAATAATCGAATCATTATTTTTTTTTTACTGTATTATGTATTATTTGTTTGGGTAATGAAAGATTTTCAAGCTTACCAGGAGTTGTTAAAAGGAATATTGTAATGTTCATTAATAAGATTACTAATATTTTTTATAAAAAAAATATAAAATTCCTTAAATTACATGAATCATAAATAGAACAAGTTTATTTGTTTTTTACTTTGTCAACGTAAATTTGTGTAGGCAAAAAACTCATATACAAGGCCGCGCTGAAAAAACCACTACGTAATTTCAATCTCCTGCCATTTAGGGAGCTTACTGTGTGTAATTTAGTGATTTTGTGTTTAACTTCTAATTTTGTGACTCAGTTCAAGTTCAACTTCTAACTTTTTGAACTGTTTCTTCTATATTCGTGTGTCCATGTCACAAAGCATGATTGGGCAATAGTGGTAGAAAAAATAAATAAATTGATTATGGATGACTTTGAAAGAGACATTAATTTTGACTGCATTATTGAAAATCATATAATAATTAATTTAAACAACTACATCTCAATTAGTTGTACTGAAAGTGATTGAATAAATTTATTTTTAATCTAGTATCAATCTTAAATTTTTATAACTTTGCCCCTAGAAATAAGCAGTTTTTTCTAATTATTTATTCTGGTATTATTCAAACCAAACTGTAAATGATTACCAACTCTAAATAATTATTTTTTTAAGAATCGAATATTGTGCGTTCCAATTTTTATTCTTGGCATGCTTGGTGCAATAAATGTGACAGCTGTCAATGGGTGCGTTTGGCAGAAAAAAGCGCTAGCAAGCGCTTACAAGCGCTAAAATAGTTTTCGGCCAGGACACGATTGCTACTTCAGTAGCGCTGACACAATCCGCCATTTTGCTTATTTAATTTATTTGTTTTGAAGTAGAGTTTATAATTTGTTTTGTGCAATATTAGTTTTAAGTAATATAATGACATGAATAAACATACCTATACATGTTATTAAAAATTTATGATTGATAGTTTTTAATATGAATACTTTACAAACATATATTTAAATTAGGTTAGGTTCCCCGGTAAAAAATAAAATCGTGTCCTAGAGGAAAATAGCTACTTACGATTTGACAGCACTTACCGCTTACGATCGCCATTTTGCTTACAAGCGCTTGCTAGCGCTTTTTTCTGCCAAACGCACCCAATATGTATTTCTTAGATTTGGTTGACTATAGTGATTATAAAATATTATTAAAGTAAACTTGGTGGTAAATTAATAAGTCATTATTCACTTTTTCCACTAGTTTGAAAAAAAATCTTTGTCCCTGGATAGAACTAGACAGAAATTCAGCGGAACTATAATAAAATGGGTTATAACTATCGTACAGTTATTTCAAATATTATTAATTACAGAAGTAGCTTGAAAGCAATCACCTAGTTTTCCTGGATTTTGTTATACAAACTTTGTTATAAAAAGCGTATACATTGGGGTCCCATGATCCGTGAATGAGTTATGGTACCTCTTTGTCTGTAAATCGAGTATCTGATATACGCAGCTTGTGCTTATTCCTAGAGTTTACAGAATATTTATCACTCTACTATATTTTACGTGGTAGATCCATGCTGCAGTTATCTTAGTAGTATAGTTGTAGCACGAATGGGTCGGCTTGACCGGGGAAGGACCATACTCTCACAGAATACCAGCGTCAAATAGTAGCGTAATGCTGCTGTGTTTCGTATGGTGTGTGTAAAGAACCGGAGACCCATTTTACTGGAAACGAGGCATTCCATCTAAGTCCTCACGGATGACAACGCATTTGCATTTTGATTCGTAATCGAAGATAGATGTACGAGGCCACAGCAACCACTTACCATCAGGTGGACTGTATGCTCGTTTGTCACCGTATCCTATAAAAAAATCACTCTTTTGTTTTTATATTAGTATTACACTGAGAGGTCAAAGTAATTTTTTTTGTAAAGTTTTGACTTTTTGCTTATAAATAGCTTTTATGGCGATCTTCTGCATAGCATCAGCAGTAAGAGACTGGTCCTAGTGCCTTCAATATATATATACATACATATATATATATATATATATATATATATATATATATATATATATATATATATATATATATATATATATATATATATATATATATATATATATATATATATATATATATATATATATATATATATATATATATATATATATATACAATATGTAACGTAATTAACGCACACCCTCAGACACCCCAATTAGTATATTATGTTATAATCATAATACTGTTACGAGCTTGAGGTTCGTGACAATAAAAATTGCCGATAAAATTACCTAAATTAACACTTTAATTTACTTTACACAATTAAAGTTAAAACACTAATAATTTAAGCACACTAATTCACTTAATTCCACTCCGAAGCTTCGCTTGTGTCGCCGAGTTCACTCTACTGCCTCGATCGCATCTTGCAGCGCCTATATATTTGAATTAGCAAAGAAATATCCAGAATGTTCAAGTAAACACGCGGAAGGTACCGAGCGTTCGAGTTTCGACTAGGCGCTGTCAGTTGAGCGATTTGTGATGTCATTTTCTCAATGCTTCCCTCGCTCTCGTTCCTGACACTAGATGGCGCTAGTGTATCGTCGACTTTAGCGCGTAACAATACATAGTACACTGAATTTTTAGTTTTTATGAACTGATTATTTATCAAATTAGTTATTCTAATTCCGAACGAATATATATATATATATATATATATATAATTTAATGGTATAATTATAACAGTTTACATTGCGTATACTTAGAATTATTCTGTAAATATACTGAAGAAGGTGAAGCCAAAGGTAGTAAATATTAAATTTTCGTAAAATTTGCTACCACCATTGTTTTTCCTGACCGAGAGATCGTTAAAAATTCCTAGCTCCTTTTTAAAATTCATTTCTATGGTGTAGGCCGCGATAGTAATTTACCATTACGTGAGCGTGATTTATGAACTATGTTGGATAAACAAAGTTTCTGTTTCAATATTGTACAATACACTATATATATATATATATATATATATATATATATATATATATATATATATATATATATATATATATATATATAACTATAGGCCGTGTTTGGCACTATAGGTCAGCCGATTGAGATGGGATGCGGTCTTTCTTTGCATCCTACCCTTGGGGGCGGGTTTGCTTCTCGCCGGATGATCCCAACGTTGTTGCGGATTCTGTTACTGATGTGGTACTTCAAGGTATGGAACTTTTTATTCCTTCCTCTGTGGTGCCCATAGGAGGCAAATCTCAGCCATGGTTTGGTCGCTCCTGTAAAATAGCATCATGCTATAAGCAGGAGTGCTACCAAGCCTGGGTTGATGCATCAGCGTCCCGGGATGTAAACACCAGCGCTCTAAAAAAGAAGTATAATTCCGCCTCTAGGTCCTTCAAAAAAGTCATTGCCAAGGCAAAGTCAGAGCACATAGGCAGAATTGGCGAGAAACTAGTTCGCCTTCCTTCTGGAACCCGTGCATTCTGGTCTCTCGCCAAGGCTGTCCAGGGGAATTTCTGTCAGCCATCTCTTCCATCTCTGCACAGGGAGGACGACTCACTGGCCCATACTGCAAAGGAGAAAGCCGATCTTCTAGGCTCTTTCTTTGCGTCTAACTCGACTCTCGATGACGGGGGGAGTACGCCGCCGACCATTCCGCGGTGTGAGTGCTCCATGCCGGAAGTGCAGTTCACACAGCGCTCGGTTCGCAAAGCACTCCTCTCCCTGGACATCCACAAGTCGAGTGGGCCTGAAGGAATCCCCCTAATTGCGCTGAGGACGTGTGCTCCAGAGTTGGCACCGGTTTTAACGCGTCTTTTCCGGTACTCCTACTCCCTAGGCGTAGTCCCAAAATCATGGAAGACGGCTTTCGTCCACCCGATCCCTAAAAAAGGCGACCGCTCAGACCCGTCCAACTACCGGCCAATCGCCATCACCTCCTTGTTCTCCAAAACAATGGAGTCCATTGTAAACTGCCAGCTCATGAGGTACCTTGAAGATCACCAGCTGATTAGTGACCGCCAATACGGTTTTCGCCGTGGTCGGTCAGCTGGTGGTCTTCTGGTCTACCTCACTCACAGATGGGCGGAGGCAGTAGAGTTCAAGGGGGAGGCATTGGCCGTTAGTTTGGACATTGCGAAGGCCTTCGATCGGGTTTGGCACAAAGCGCTTCTTTCGAAGCTCCCTTCCTATGGGCTTCCCGAGAAATTGTGCGATTGGATCACCAGCTTTCTTGCAGATCGGAGCATCAAGGTCGTTGTAGACGGTGCAAGCTCCGATTGCAAGTCTATTAATGCTGGTGTTCCACAGGGCTGCATGCTATCGCCAACGCTGTTTCTTCTGCATATCAATGATATGTTGCATACCCGTAACATTCATTGCTATGCAGATGACAGCACTGGTGATGCTCTTTACACCGGCCGAGCCAATATTTCTCGGGAAAACGTCTCCGAGTGCCGGGACAAACTTGTGTCTGAAGTCGAGTCTTTGCTGAACAGAGTCTCGGATTGGGGACGACTAAATCTAGTCCAGTTTAACCCCCAGAAGACACAAGTTTGCGCGTTAACCGCTAAAAAGAACCCCTTTGTCGTATCCCCTCAGTTTCAAGGCACTCCCCCTTGTCGCCTCAGCCAGTATCGGAATCCTCGGCGTCGACATATCGAGTGACGTGCAGTTTCGTGGTCACTTGGAAGGGAAGGCCAAATTGGCCTCTAAAAAAGCTTGGCGTGCTCAGCAGAGCGGGACAGTATTTTATGCCGGCACACCGCCTGCAACTTTACAAGGCGCAGGTTCGGCCGCACATGGAATACTGTTCCCATCTCTGGGCTGGGGCTCCCCAGTACCAGCTCCTTCCACTTGACCGCATCCAGCGCAGAGCGGCTCGAATCGTCGACGACCGAGTGCTTTCCGATCGGCTCGATTCACTGGCGCTGCGAAGAGATGTTGCATCTCTTTGCGTATTTTATCGTATCTATCACGGGGAGTGCTCTGAGGAATTGTTCGGATTAATTCCAGCCGCCAAATTTCGTGAACGCACTACACGGCAAACGTCCCGATACCATCCACACCATCTGGATGCTTGGCGGTCCACCACTGTACGTTTCACAAGGAGTTTTCTTCCACGTACAACTTCTCTGTGGAATAGTTTACCACCGGCGATTTTTCCGGACCGATACGACCTGGGGACCTTCAAGAAAAGAGCTTACTCCTTTCTAAAGGGCTGGCAACGCACCCGCAATTCTCCTGGTGTTGCGGTTGATCATGGGCGGCGGTAGTCACTTAACATCAGGTGAGCCGCATGCTCGTTTGCCCCTTTTTCTATAAAAAAAAAAAACAATAAAACCCCGGTGGTATAAAAACTCTACCCGTCACAAGAGATGACAGAGGGAAACTTATCAAATCTCTATTCTATTCTATCCTATTCAAGTCTATTCTAGTCTATTCATTTCCACACTTCACACTGTTCAATAAATATATTGTGTTATCAATTATAAAACTCTATCTCCCTATTCTTCTTTCTCAATCTATTGGATGCCTTTTCGGGAATATTCGAGCGTACATTTGTCATTTGAAATATCTGCCCATACTCGCCAGGCTAGAGGGGATGGTGAACGTAGAATCAAACGAACGAACGTAGTGTAAATTGGAAGAAATTTTCTTTAGAGAAGTTGACTTTGATTTTGTTTTAAAGTGGTTTATAATGTATTGAGAAAATTAAATTTTCGTTGATTTCATAAATGATAAACATGATAAACCTTGACTGCGTAACTGCGGGTTCTTCTCAGAAAAATAATTTGGTTATTGTTTTGAGGGGTTACAGAACGTACAAGTGTTCTTTATCTATATGGAGGTTATATATAGAAAACGCCTCCACGATACAATACAAAAGAACAAATAATGTGCAATAATAAAAAAATACTAAATTAAACATTAAATTGGCCCGACTTGTAATACCAGTAAAAGTTAAAGTACTTCTTAATTATGAAAGTTTCACGATTTACTGAACGAAAGCATCGAGAGAAACAATTTGCAGGAGCTTGCATTATCATCAATTCAAAAATAATCCCCGAGCAACGAGCGCTGACAATTTTCAACGTATAATTAGCGCTGTAACGTTGTCAAGCTTTCAATTAGCAGAAGAAATGAAAATTAATTAACAGATATTTATTTAATTTATATTTAAGCTTCTTTTTTTTCTTTTTATCAGCCTATAAAGTGCACTAATGGATTATGGCCGTTCCCATTTAGGGAGAATGCCATAAGGAAGATCATTAATTTTTTCTGGATTTCCCATCATCTCCCCTTAAACCACGGGACACAATAAGGGATAGATTATCTTACACTGCCACGACGCTGCAATTTAATAATTTTTTTATTATAAAATGCATATTTGCAGATTTTGGCAATAGGTATGGAGAGAGGTTGTAGAGATAAGGCTAACCATAGTAATATTTATGTAATTTATTTATTTTATTGTATATGATGGGTTGTAACATTTTTAGGCGTACTGGAGGTTTTTTGAAGGGAAATGCCTTTTTTGTTTTGGACAAGTTCGAATCTTAGGGTGATGATACCTCGAAAATTTAATTGTTTTTCTATTTCACATATTTTTTTAAGTTTTATAGATTACGAACCAAATTTTTGGTATATGATTTTTGACTATATTAACTTGGATTTCATAAAAGAAAAATACGATAACATGTAATTTTCTCGATAGGAAAAATATTACAAATTAGACTCTAATTAGTTACATTACATTTCGCCATGCCACTACAATATTTTTACGATTAATTATAAACTGCCTCGTTGGTCTAGTGGTTGTAGTACTGCGACTTCTGATCATGAGGTTCTGGGTTCGAATCCTGGGTCAGGGCAAAAAATTAATTATTGAGTTTTTCCATCAAGAAATTCTCAGTAGATGCCCGGAGTCAGGAAGTTGGCGGTGTGTCACCCCCGCCCCCGTGTCTCGGAAAGCACGTAAAGCCGTTGGTCCTGCGCCTGATCTCTATCCGGTCGTGTCGGTTAACCGTCCCATCGGATTATGAGAGTGAGGGAGTAGAGAGTGCACCTGTGCTTGCGCATACACTTGGGCACTGTAATCCTGTCCTGCGCCGTTGGCTAGTCTCCGTTGAGGCAGGCCGCCGTGGCCGGATTCGGTCTGGATGACATTAATATTATTATTTACGAATAAGTTTATGGAATTATTTTTAAGGCGTAGTAAATAATCATATCTAAGTTCTCATCAACCATTTTTTTAATCCTTAATAAAGTTTTGTTAAAAAAAATGTTGTTAGACGCTTACTTAGTTTTATTACGAGCGCGTGCTCGATATAGCTATCTCATAATTCGCTTATTATGAATTTATTGCATCACTTTCATGTTGATACTCCCTCAGTCATCCGAGAGCTTCACTGACAAAGATATAAGCCACGCCTCCAGAACTACGATTCATTATCAAAGTTTAAGCCCACGATGTAATAAACATAATAAATACTCGAATCCGACCACAAAACTACTTAATCGTCAAATCGACACAGGCAGTACAATTTTTTATAAACCCCGTAATACAGAGTCCGTATATACACATCCGGTGACGTCGGTGGCAGCTAGTAGCTCGCAACGAGTTCACTTAGTTGCGGAAACAGTCCGGATGTGTCAACCCTATTTACTCTTTACATTAGCCAGACAGGGGACTGGGGGGTGAGGATACCTGTCGCGACGGTCGTCTAGTGACGTCACGTCAGAGCATGAGCAAGTTAGGGCTTCAGAACGCTCGCGACAATTATTATACTTTAGTCGTAATTAATTACCCAGACAAGAAAGCAGCGTGAAAAGATGTCTATGATGGTACAGCAAATCCTTTAGGATTTATCATTCGTCCCAATTCAAAGCCTCACAATCATCAGGAATCAGGCGTTAATTTTCGAAATTCCATTATAATAAATTAATTAGCTAAGATTTTTTTTTTTAATAAGATAGGCTGACAAACGAGCACACAGTCCATCTGATGGTAAGTGATTGCTGTGGCACATAGACATCTACATCTAACGATTACGAATCAAAATGCAGATGCGTTGTCACCCGTGAGGACTAATACGTAATGCCTCGTTTCCACTGAAAAGGTACTCTGGTTGTCTACACTCACCATACGAAATACAACAACGTTAAGCTACTATTTTACGCTGGTATTCTGTGAGATCGCGGTCCTTCCCCGGTCGATCCAATCCATTCGCGCTACAGCTATACTACTAACTACTATTAATATAGCTGCAGCCAAGTAAAAAAATCGGGAAATAAATTCCTAAATCCCTACAGCAGGGACTTAGGAATTTAATGATGTGTATTAAATAAGTATTTACGCAGGGAATAAAACGTCAGACTTCGATCAATAATATACATAAAAAATGTACATTGGCAACGTTTGACGCTCAATAAAGTCGAAATAATCATTTAATATTGTTCTTTTACGGCTTATTTACATTTTCTCCTTTTATGTGAGGGAAGAATTTGCCACTATAGCCATTCGCCACGCTTCGTAGTGTAGTTCCAGGTTTTTTGCAGCATCGATCAATGTATTTTAAGTCTAGTCTATACTTAATTGTTTTTACGACTCTGACTCCGACTATGTTCTTGAGTGCGAAGCTCAAGATAATTTAGAGCCAATAGAATTAATAAGAACAATAACAAAAACTTGTGAAAACTAATCATAGTAAATATTTTTAAGTTTAAAGTTATTTTTATTTTTCAAAAATATCTGGTTTGCGTTCTGGTAACTGATTCGATTAAGCTCAACTCTCATCGTGTGGTGCAACCCTAAGCACAAACTTTGTTATTACCCTTGTTATGTTAGATGTTTTTCCCTACTGGGTACTTAAATGAAATAGTTAGTTGCTACATTTCAATAATATTCATTAATTTATATTTATTCTCACTATTGACACGTTTACACTCTTCACTCTTCACACAAGAGTGTGGTTTACAAGATGATGTTGTGATCAGGATTAAGAAAGGAATGCTTCGGTGGTTTGGTCATGTGGAAAAAATGAATGAGGAAAGAATGACAAAGAAAATTTATGTTGCAGAAATGAATGGCAGAGTCGGAAAGGGACGTCCTAGGCGAAAATTTATCGACCAAATTGGCGATTTATTGAAAACGAGCCAAATTAGGAGTACCCTTAACCGACGAGCATGTATGCGTAGGTATATGGATGTGAAGGAGGCGAGAGAGGTGTGTCAGGATCGTGCCAAATGGAAGTCTGTAGTTTCTGCCTACCCCTCTGGGTGACAGGCGTTAGGGTTTATGTATTATGTATGTATGGCACGTTTACTTTTGTAAAGCATCATCACTATTACTGCCCATCATAAGTTCACTGCTGAATACAGGCCTACACTAATGCCACAAAACACGATCCTAAGACACCTGCATCCATTAACTACCTACATATTTTACCAGGTTGTCATGCCATCTAGTTGAGGCCGTCGTACATTCGGCTTGCCGGTACTAGGCTGCCACTCTAGAACCTTTCTTCCCCATTGGTTGCCAGCCCAGAATATAGCAGTGCACGCACTACCGCTTGGAGACAGGAATAGTTTAGGACACTTGCCGCTCTAATATTACGAACTAAATAAAATGAACACAACAAAAAACATTTTAATGTCTACCGTAATTTTTTTATTCAAAGGAGTGTAAAGCATAGAATGAATAAATAATTTTTACTTTTGCTCCAATTATTTAAGCTGTAACTTCATAGTTTTTTTTTATTGAATAGGGTGACAAACGAGTACACAGCCCACCTGATGACACAGAACAAATAATAGTACTACGTACTGGTTGGATACTGGTTGGATGGATGTTGTGGCCCAGAGACATCTACATCTATCCTCGATTACGAATCAAAATGAAGATGCGTTGTCACCCGTGAGGACAAAGATGGAATGTCTCGTTTCCGGTAAAAAAGGCCTCCGGTTCTCTACGCTCACCATTCGAAATTTAGCAGCAGCATTAAGCTGCTATTTTATGCTCATGTTCTGTGAGAGCGTTCATGCTACAACCATAATATAACTGCAGCGTGGCTCTACCACGTTAAAGAACTTTAACTGCTAAGAATATTAAATTATTTTATTATTGTTTTTTCTGAGAAGCCGGCTTTTTATTAAAAGTTAATTTATTAAGCGGTCCCTTTTAAGTGGACTAACGAATATTCGATATTTCGATTAGGGATTTCAACAAATAAATAGTAAAGTTACAACTTCATTCCGTATTTTTGTCCCGTATCTCGTATTTATAAAACTTAAATTACATCCTATATACGTCCCACTGCTGGGTAGAGACCTCCTTCCGTTTCTGATAGGGTTTTTAGGGCAAGGAAATTTCCACTGCGCTGCCCCATTTCTGTCGTATATACGACCTCGTATTTATACATGTATTAAAATTAACCATAACGTCGGAACGTCGAATAACGTCGGAAAGCAGAATAATTCTACTGGCACCCCATACCCTTTTAACCGAAACCAGTTAGTGCGATGCCCATTGGTCGCAGAAATAAATCAGATGGTGATCCCAACCAAGACGTACTCTTAGGCTAAAAAATCCCAACAACCAAGTAGATTGATGATTTACTTGTATTTTCTGTTTTCCTCTAAAAGAAAGATTATCAACCTAAAAAGAAACGAATGAAAAACATTATACAAAGCAATCCCAGGAGCTCTTATATAATGATATTAAAGTTATGGACACGGAGGAATGTGCAGGTGTAGAGGCTGTTATCTTTATGTATGTAAATTTTGCAAAGAGAATTAATACGGAATGAATATTATGTAATAACCATTCCTGACTGTGACTATATTATTAGAATTGTTAAATAAAAGGAATGTTTATGCTCTATTAAAAATAGAGTGCTCTACATATATTAGACACCCTATGTCCATATTAAAAACCCAGTTTAACCCATATTAAGGACGCGTTTACAAAATTGATAGGTATAGAATCGCACTACTACATTGACAAAAGTCACACACACACTAGTGTACGCACGGTTGGCTGTGGGAATCGTAGTCAAATGAAATTATTTTGATAATTTGAAAGATTGAATTTGTTTTTCATTTCTTATACCTACATCAGAAATATACTTCGATACGAAATACGAATACCTGCTCCAGAGACTGCTTGGCACTGGAAGCCCTCTACTGGTAGTGAGATGTTAGCTCTGGACTTTGAACTGGTTTTGTCAGTTATAATAAGACCTTACCTACCTGCGGACTTGATGGAGTGACCTGAAGGTGTAATTTGGTGATTACAACAGGAACTCCTAGACTAGTGGAACTAGGTGTGCCGAGTTTGGGTTCGTTTTGTTGGTTATGATGAGACCTTACCACCGGACTTGATGGAGTGACCTGAAGGTGTAATTCGGTGATTACAAGTGGAACTCCTAGACTAGTAGAACTAGGTGTGCCGAGTTTGGGTTCGTTTTGTTAGTTATGATGAGACCTTACCACCAGACTTGATGGAGTGACCTGAAGGGGTAATTCAGTAACTACTGCTGGAATTTCTGAACGAGTAGAACTAGGTGTGCCGAATTTGGGCTCCGTTTTGTTAGTTATGACGAGTCCATACCTCCGGACTTGATAGAGTGACCTGAAGGTGTAAATCGGTGATTGCAACTGGAACTCCTAGACTGGTAGAACTAGGTGTGCCGAATTTTGGGCTCCGTTTTGTTAGTTATGACGAGTCCATACCTCCGGACTTGATGGAGTGACCTGAAGGTGTAAATCGGTGATGGCAACTGGAACTCCTAGACTGGTAGAACTAGGTGTGCCGAGTTTGGGTTCGTTTTGTAGGTTATGATAAGACCTTACCACCGGACTTGATGGAGTGACCTGAAGGTGTAGTTCGGTGATTACAAGTGGAACTCCTAGACTTGTAGGACTAGGTGTGCCGAGTTTGGGTTCGTTTTGTTAGTTATGATGAGACCTTACCAACAGACTTGATGGAGGTTTCTGAACCAGTAGAACTAGGTGTGCCGAATTTCACTCCATCAAGTCCGGTGGTAAGGTCTTATCGTATGATAACTAACAAAACGAAACCAAACTCGTCACACCTAGTTCTACTAGTCTAGGAGTTCCATTTGTAACCACCTGATTACACCTTCAGGTCACTCAATCAAGTCCGGTGGTAAGGTCTCATTGTAACTAACAAAACGAACCCAAACTCGGCACACCTAGTTCTACAAGTCTAGGAGTTCCACTTGTAATCACTGAACTACACCTTCAGGTCACTCCATCAAGTTCGGTGGTAAGGTCTCATCATAACCTACTAAACGAACCCAAACTCGGCACACCTTGTTCTACCAGTCTAGGAGTTCCAGTTGCAATCACCGATTTACACCTTCAGGTCACTCCATCAAGTCCGGAGGTATGGACTCGTCATAACTAACAAAACGAAGCCCAAATTCGGCACACCTAGTTCTACTCGTTCAGAAATTCCAGCAGTAGTTACTGAATTACCCCTTCAGGTCACTCCATCAAGTCTGGTGGTAAGGTCTCATCATAACTAACAAAACGAACCCAAACTCGGCACACCTAGTCCTACAAGTCTAGGAGTTCCACTTGTAATCACCGAACTACACCTTTAGGTCACTCCATCAAGTCCGGTGGTAAAGTCTCATCATAACCTACAAAACGAACCCAAACTCGGCACACCTAGTTCTACCAGTCTAGGAGTTCCAGTTGCAATCACCGATTTACACCTTCAGGTCACTCCATCAAGTCCGGAGGTATGGACTCGTCATAACTAACAAAACGGAGCCCAAATTCGCCACCCCTAGTTTTACTCTGCAAGAAGTTCAAATAGCGGTCACGAAAGTACACCTTCAGGTCACGCCATCAAGTCCGGAGGTAAGGTCTCATCATAACCAACAAAACGAGCCCAAACTCGGCACACCTAGTTCCGCACGTCCAGGAGTTGCAGTAGTAGGTAAGTTTATATTTATCCTACTTATTTTTAGCTAAATAAAAAACTGTGAGTATAAAAATAATAATTTTATCACTTGTCAAGTACTTATGTTTCCAACTTGTTTTTTTCTAATATTTTGTGTATGTACAGCGATCTTTTCAGAATGAGCCGCTGCAAACAGGCGATACAGTGTCCACTCACGACGGCGACCAAGCGCGGACTGTGTCTGTGGTTTCATCGAAATCTTTGTACAATAAATCAAAGCAGGCACCAACAATAAAATAGCCCTTATTGCAATAGATTATGATTTATCCGTATTAACAAAATATGTGAAAAAATGTGCATCAGTTTTTATTTTTTCTACGACTATTTGTGACATTTTGATAAAAATAAATACAGGGTTTTTTTAATTGAATATGTCTGTTATCTTATAGTATTTTTTAAATTTTTTAAATATGTTGATAATAGACCAAAACATGTACCGAAACACAAGCCGGTATCGTTAATTTTGTAGAAAATGGCAACAAAAGTTCGTTTTTACAATATAAAAAACTCCTATTTTCAACAAAAGAGTTACAGACGTTTGCAGATGAAGAACCAATCTATACATGGTAGTTTTTACTTATATTTGATTTGGTTTAGTTTTGTCACAAAATCTCCCGAAAAACACTCTAATTTTGGTTGATTTGTAAACGCGTCCTTAATCCCAGCCGCCAAATTTCGTGAACGCACTACGCGGCAAACGTCCCGATACCATCCACACCATTTCACAAGGAGTTTTCCTCCGCGTACGACCTCTCTGTGGAATAGTTTAGCAGCGGCGATTTTTCCGGATCGATACAACCCTGTTCAAATTTGTAATATTTTATAAAAAATTAAGTTTACGAAAGTTCTTTTAAGACATTTTTATCGTAGTTTACCATTATGTTATAGTTCCTGTACTGATTCAAGTTAAAACGACTGATTTAGCTATAATATTTTGTGTTGTAAATAAATATAAATAAATCACTATGGTAGTCCATATTCAGAGAACTTACGCTCTTGTATTTTCAATTTTCCTCTAAAAGCAAAATTATCAACAAAAAAAAAGCAAATGAAAAAAATTATACAAAGCAATACAAAGAGCCCGTATATAATGATATTAAGGCTACGAACACACCTCCACGTTTAACTTGAAATAATAAATAAGCAAAAAGAATAACATTCCGCTCAATTTATCGCCTCAATAAAGCCCACTAATAAAAACGGCACCCGCTTAATACGGAACAGCGTTGCCCAGATTACCCTAACGCCGATAAACCGACCCCCTCCTCCCATTTTATGACCTTATTTACTAGACTCCCTGCATTCAAATGCTTATCGTACGTAATACAATTTAAACAGGTTTTTACCCTTAGTAAACGTATAGACTTTGTTTTAATTGGAATATTTAAAAAAAAAGTTTATATATTAAAATCGTCATAAGACAAAGTAAGTTCCAAGTAGTTCATTCAGGTACAGCTCTGAGCCACCAGTATCCATTGACTACCTAGTTATTTCATTGGGTGGTCACTCCATTTGTGAGGATTCGTCCAACCACAGATTAAATAATGTTCCTTGGCCCTACGTGGTTGTATTTCTTCCCCAACGGTTGAACATATTATGTTCTTTGAGCTATATGGCCGGCCCATTGCCACCATTGCCACTTTGACTGCTGATCCAGTTCTGGGGATGTCTTCGTTACGGATTTTATCACCCGGAGAAATTCTGAGTTTTCTCATATAATAATTTATACATAAAATACAGTCAAACCTGGATGAGTGAGAACTGGATAAGTGAGAAAACTCTATAAGTGAGCCAGGACCCGTCATTTTAAGCTCCCAAAACCGCTATTAGCAAGAAACAGAAACCTCTGTAAGAGAGAATCGTTTTTCCCTCATGGACCTCCGTAAGTGAGACTGCTACTTATCTATTACCTCTATAAGCGACAATCGAGCTTTATTTATTTATATCATTTAGGAGGAAAGATACACACATACAGTAACAAATGACAAAACAAATTATAAATTTAACATCCGCTATTTTATGACTCATTCTTAACTTTCGTGGAACTTCCGACTATTGTTTTTGTATTGTTTTCTCGTCAATATTGTACCTATTCTATTACGTGGATCTAATTAACGTTGTTATTTTATCGCATTCTTTTCGAGTGGACACGAGTGCCTTTGTACCGTCCTGTATGTCGGTCTTACTCAGTTTATGGTTAATCAATTGCGAAGGAAAATTCTGTTCTGCATCATGTCAAAACATAAACTTAAAATAGTGAATGAATTTTTGTTTTGTTTTCGTAAGCATCTTGATTTCTACCCTTATAAAGTACTTATATGACGAAATCTAATAAACGTAACATATACATGCAATTAAAAATATTTAAGTACATAATATATGTTGTGCATATTATTCACCTGAATTTATCATATTACATATTATTTACTACTTTGACGTCGGACCTGCAGGATGAGGCACCCTGGTGCATGCTCTTTGCCGATGACATCGTGCTTATCGGGGAAGAGGGCATCGAGGTACAGAGCAGACTGACGGGGTGGCAACAGAGGCTGGAAAGTGTTGGCTTGAAGATCAGCAGATCCAAAACCGAATATCTGTGCTGTGATTTCGGCGGTCTTTCCAGTCCTGTACCCATGTCATTGGATGGCGCTATACTGCCTACCTGCTCAGATTTCAAGTACCTCGGTTCCCTTTCAAGGCGACGGCGAAATAGATAGAGCTGTGCAGCATAGGATTAACGCAGGGTGGATGAAATGGCGACAGGTCACAGCCACAACGTGCGATCCCCGAATGCCAATAAGGCTGAAGGGGAAAGTTTACAAATCGATCATCCGACCTGTCGTCATGTATGGAAGTGAATGCTGAGCCGTCAAGAAGAAGGAAGAAAATAGATTGCATGCGAATGAAATGAGAATGTTACGGTGTGTGGTGTGACAAGGATGGATAAGATAAGGAATGAGTATATAAGAGGAAGCCTGAAAGTAGCGCCAGTGGTAGAAAAGGTGAGAGGAAGCAGATTGGCATGGTTTGGGCATGTGATGCGGAGGGATGAAAGTTATGTCACAAAACGAGTGTTGAATATGAATGTGGAGGGACACACGGGCAGAGGAAGGCCGAATAAAAGATGGATCGATTGTGTGAAGAGTGATATGAGAATGAAAGGAGTAAGTATGGAAATGACGGCTGATAGAGAGGAATGGAACAAGAAGATTTACTGCGCCGACCCCAGATAATGGGAAATGGTCTAGAGAATGATGACATATTATTTACTACATTCGTACTTGCTGTGACTTTTAATTGCTGCGTACCTCTATAAAAGAGAAATGCTACCCATGTACCTGCATTAGCGAGAAACTCGGATTAGTGAGGAACCTCTATAAGCGAGAATGAGATTGTGCTCCCTTGAACTCTCGCTTATCCAGGTTTCGCTATATATATATATATATATATATATATATATATATATATATATATATATATATATATATTAAATTAGTCCTTGACAGCGGACCCCAGTCTATCATTGAAGGAAGTTTGTTTTTAAATTTATTATTAATTTTAAACTTACAAGACTCATATCTGGTTGTAAATTGCTTGTTACCCCCACAAGATGAAATGAGAACCTGGTCAACGGTTAGGTGAGGGCTTGGACAGGGATGAGATGCCAGAATCAGGTGCCTCAGAACCATGCTATGGATAATTCCTTAGGGGAGGCCTATGTTCAGCAGTGGACTCGTGAACGGCTGTAATGAAGATGATGAGAGAATTTGGTAAAATGAGTACGCTTAGCAGGTGGATTGGAGGCTGCAATACCAGATGCCACTTCACCAGTTCGGCATAGAAGTGACTTGTACGGACATGCTCATTGTCTTGTCCATATTCATCGAACTATATTAATACGTAGTAGTAATACCTCAATGTCCGTATTCAGTATTCACTAAGACCGTGTCGTTGAGTATCATGGGTTGTTTCAATCCTTCGTGGTATTCTAGTGACTTTTTTGCAAATGAAGTATTTGCAACAACGATTTAAAATAATTAAGGAGTGTAATGAATGAGAAAAAGAGTTTTTATTCTACTTTGGCAACGACAACGCACCTACCTTATCTACCTCAAAGTAATAATCTAATAATATACACCGTCAATTGAATATGCAATTATTCGTCATAAATCCTTACAGTTACTTCTAAGTAAATATACGCACTATTATCGAAACTTTTATCTCATAAATTTTCACATGCTGACGTAAGTATAGGACCAGCAACATAAAACTCGCTTTTCCGAACGCCACTTTGCTTTTATGAGCCGCATTTAATGGCCCACGGTAGAATGATGGCGGGTAAATATATCGCGTTCAAACGAACTTAGCGTACAAGTGACATTTTTTGTGTTGCCAGTTCTTTTTACTATGTGGTAATAAGCGAAAATGTGTGGCATATACACGATTATAATTTTTATTTAGGTTATGGATTCGGAGCGCTAAATTTTAAAGTACCGACGCTGACAACTTGCATTCGATCATCGACGGCACTAATGTAATTGTCGATTGCAATTACTTTTTAGATTTTTCCTGATTTTTTGATTGTTTTTTTCATTTACCTCGTGCTTAGCATTAAAGAAATTATCCTGCATGATTGAGGAATATAATATTTCGAGGACGTATGAAGTCTTTACTTCATACGTCCTAGATTACCTAGATTACATTTATATATCGGATTAACCCCTTCAAATGTGTAAGGAGGCCCGTGCCCAGCTGTGGGGTGTATTTAGGGCCGCTACTTTGACTTTACTTGAGAGAAATAATCCGGCTGAGGTTAAAGATTCGTCAAAACTCCACTAATGTCTTATTTACACGCTCATAAAGCACTTAAATGATACTAATATTAAAAGACGAGTGAAATTGGTTCATAAAAACTGTATCTTTTATACAAATGCATTCTATTTATAACATAATTAGCAATACTTTTTACGAGTATACATATACATGTACTACATACTGTACGAATTAGAGGAGCCTAATTAATGTAACTATTCGACTTATATTTTTCCCATAGATGTTGACGCGACGGCTTAATTCTGTTAAACTGTACCTGCCACAGAGAAAGGCTTTCACTCTTACTATCTGATTATAGACCTCGATCCTGGCTTTTCCTGACTAATCCTTTCAGAATCGCTCCCACTATCAGCATCTGATTAGGGGACGGAATGAGCTTACAGTTGACTTTGATGTTGAAGCTCATTCAGCTCTTGTCGACATTTGATGGATGTTTAGAGACTTTAGAGCACTCGATATCGTTCGTAATTTTCGTGTTTCGTTTATGTGGGAATTGGCTTCATAGGTAATAAAGACATATGCTAATTCAAATTAACGTTGTAACCGTTAGAAGAACGTTGTATACAGTTTTAATGTCTTTTATTTTTTCTATTATAAATGTATAATTGTGAGATTGTGATTTAATTATTTCGGTGTAAATGTTTATTCTAATTGCATCTAAATTAATTAATTACGCGGTAACACCACACTGCAGGTGTATTATTTGTATAGAATGCTACATATTACTGAATTTACATATGCGTGGTGGAACCATACTCTTGAAATAATACTAGTTTTTACGGAATTTATCGCGTATATTTAACTTTTTAAATACCCGACGTTTAGAGAGCTTTACAGCACCCATGGTCACGGGAAGGACTGAGATGTTCAACGTCCAGATGTCATAGTTAACCGCGGTTACCATAGATTAAAATTTAACTTTTGTTCCGATCTACACAGTATGAACTTATGGTATCATGAAGTCTTGCAGTTGTATGCTTGGGTTGGGATTTAATTTTATTTATTATTGGATCCCAAGCAGATGGTAGCACCCAGCCATCTTCTCTATTGAAATTAGGATGTTTTTTGATTTCAATAGCCTCGCGAATCATCCTTGGAAAGAATCGGTGTTCTTTAGCGAGGATTTGTGGTCTATCAGATCTGATGTAGTGACGGGGGCGATCCTGTACGTGTTCACAGACTGCAGACTTCCCGGAGCGTCGATTCTTCACATCAGCTATATGTTCTTTAACGCGGGTTTTAATTGATCTTTTAGTTTGTCCTATGTAGGAGAGACCACATTCACAATCAAGCTTGTACACTCCTGCATCTTACAGAGGGACGTTACACTTGACTGATGGTAAAAACTGACCAATCTTCTTCGGCGGCTTGAAGTATGTTTTGACGGAAGCACGCTTCAAGATGTAGCCAATCTTGTCAGTGACTCCTCTAACATATGGCAGTACAGCAGGTACACGTTCGACTGTGGCCGGCTTCACTCATTCTCTGTGACGTAGGCGCGGGACCCGAAGCTTGTTGTCACGCAAAACTTGCTTGACGTGTTGGAGCTCGGCAGCCAGGTGTTTACTGTCACAGATCCCTCGTGCTCTCTGAAACAATGATTTACCCACGGTAGCTAACTGTGAAGGATGGTGGTGAGAATCGCCGTTTAAATATCTATCTGTATGAGTCTTTTTTCTATACACAGTATGGCTCAAAGTGTTATCAGGATTCCGAATTACTAAACACATCTAGAAAAGCTAAGGAATTGTTTGCCTCTAACACCATTGTGAACTGAATTTTCGAATTTATAGAGTTAAGATGGTCTAAAAATGCAGTTACTTTATCTAAAGGTAGAATTGTGAAAGTGTCGTCTACCTACCGCTTGTAGAATCTTGGATTTATGGGAGAAGTAAGCAAGGCTTTCTCCTCAAAGTCTTCCACGAATATGTCGGCGACAATGGGAGATACATGTGAGCCAATCGCCACACCATCTACTTGCTTGTAGAACTCCTCCTTTCAAAATATGTAGCCAGATGTAAGTCAGTGTCTGAGTAATACTGCATATTCTACGGGCATGTTGTTTTCTTCCAGCCTTCTAGTTACAATTGAGATGCAGTCTTCAACAGGTAAGCATGTAAACAATGACTGCACATCAAAACTGACCATAGTTTCATTGTCTGCCAGACGTAGGTCTTTAATCTCGCTGACAAAATGGTAGGAATTCTTTATGTGTGCTCTTGTATGTCCCCTGAGCGGTGAGAGTATTTTCGCTAAGTGTTGAGCCAATCTGTAAGTTGGTGAATCGATTTGGCTCACTATGGGACGTATTGGAGCATTGGGCTTGTGTATTTTTGGTAACCCATACAACTTTGGTGATTTGGCGCACGTAGATATTATCCATTTTACGTCCAGATTTAATTTTTCGGAGTGTTTCTTTATGAGGTCACTGTAATTTGGCTACACTACATCAGATTTGATAGACCACAAATCCTCGCTAAAGAACACCGATTCCTTCCAAGGATGATTCGCGAGGCTATTGAAATCAAAAAACATCCTAATTTCAATAGAGAAGATGGCTGGGTGCTACCATCTGCTTGGGATCCTATAGTAAATAAAATTAAATCCCAACCCAAGCATACAACTGCATGACTTCATGATACCATAAGTTCATACTGTGTAGATCGGAACAAAAGTTAAATTTTAATCTATGGTAACCGCGGTTAACTATGACATCTGGTCGTTGAACATCTCAGTCCTTCCCGTGACCATGGGTGCTGTAAAACTCTCGAAACGTCGGGTATTTAAAAAGTTAAATATACGCGATAAATTCCGTAAAAACTAGTATTATTTCAATGTGTAGTTTTCGCGTAAATATAAGAAATCATTATGGAACCATACTCTATTATGATTGTAGCACGAATCAGTCGCCTCGAGCCTCGACCCTAAAGGCCACGAATACTAGTGTGAAATAGTGACAGATAAAGTAGCAATTTTAAAGCTAATTTAACCTTTTTGTTGTTTTTTTTTATCACTATACTTTCAATGTACCTTTCATGATATAACTTTATATGATGAAAGGTTCATTGGTACATATACTGGGTGTTTTTTTACCGTCTGGAAAAAAGTAGGTGAACGGAATAGAGGACTATGGCACTGATATTTTACAAATTTTATCTTTATTTTACAATAACATATGAAATTGTTTTATCAATAAATATTAATAATTAGAAATAAACTTTCGGTACAAAAATAACAACAAAATGTTTGAACTAAATAAATAAATGAATTAAAAACTAATCGAAATTAAAATATTGCGTACCCAATTAGAAGTATTTATTGATAGATCGATTTCATAATATGTTAATGTAAAATAAAAAAATTGTAAAATATCAGTGCCATAAGCTTCTATTCCGTTCGCCTGCTACACCCTATTTTTTTTCAGACAGTTAAGAAAATCATCCATTATTATAATATTATTATTATTAAGCTAGGGGATTGTTTTGGTTGATGAAATTCGGAAACAACAACCTTAGCGTAAAGGCATGTATGTAATTACTCTAAGTCAGCAATCAACCCCTGAAATTTGTCAAATTATGGGTTTCTTTTGTCTGTAAAATGCTTATTGATTAAATTCGACACATAGCGCTTGAATCGTTCACTAGGGGAACCCCTATTCGGACTATGAATTCCGGACATCATCTTTACCTAAAGTTCTTTTTTGACTAGGAAATTATCGAAGTGGCTTCTTAAAACATTTTTTTTAATATAAATCTCGGGACTCCAGAAGATACGGAAACGCGAAACGTCTGTACCATGGTGAGGAAATAGAATGTGGTATTTGTTAAAAAAAACGGTGGGTGTTATTTAAAAAAAATTAAGGGGAAATTATTATTTCTAGTTTTTTTTTTGTATATAAAAGTTAAAATAAGTAAATATACCTACACCCGATTCGGCATTCTATTACAAAAACTGTAAATTTGTCGATTCCAATATCCCAATTTTTTTTCAATAAATAAGTGCATTCTATATTATCCAACGCCTAAAAATAAGTAAATATATTTACACCCAATTTAATTCAATAGTAAAAAATAACTAAATTTGTCGATTCCGAAATCCCGAGATTTTTTCGATACAAAAGTGAAGTGCATTCCATAATAGCCAACACCTACACTTTAGGTAAATATGCATCCGATAATCCGATTACTAATTATAACAATATAATACCTTCTATCTGTCTACCTATAAATATAATTATATAATGCCTTCGGGAAAGAGATAAGTGAGGTGAAGGATAGGGTTCCTCAATATGACAACCGCCCGATAGAAACTCAAACCCGTATCGACCACAT
Source organism: Parnassius apollo (assembly GCA_907164705.1). Lineage (NCBI taxonomy): Eukaryota > Metazoa > Arthropoda > Insecta > Lepidoptera > Papilionidae > Parnassius > Parnassius apollo. The sequence goes on along the minus strand of CAJQZP010001449.1, from coordinate 7,503,956 downwards.
GAACAACGTGTTGGTTAACATGAAAAAAATTTTTTTGAATCTTACCTCTGAAATGAATGATGATTAAACTAACGGACATTACCGAACATATTTGGAATATCAACAATTATATAAACATTATTTAAGAAATTCTAACCTCCATTTGACGCATTTTTGTTATTTGACTTTCCTTTTCTAAAGTATTATAGTAAACTGTCGACACGTATCCGCGTTTTCTCGACAAGCAACAGAAAAGCGTATTGATTAAGGAATAACGAAGTTCGACACAAAAGCCCTTAGCAATTGTCGCGGCTTTAGAAAGTTTCCATCTCGCTTAGGATTTTACGTCGTACTGTTAAAGTTACGACTCGTTATCAACATAATATATGATAAAGTTTAAAACGCTTTGACTTTTATACCTGCAGTTTATCTATTTTTTACGTAATAGATCTATGCTGGTAATACACTTGCTGACCCTTTTTACTGGCAACGAGGCATTTCATCTTGGTCCTTGCGGGTGACTACGCATCTGCATTTTGATTCATAATCGAGAATAGATGTAGACGTCTATGGGCCACAGCAACCACTTACCATCAGGTGGATTATATACTTGTTTACCCTACCCTATAAAAAAAATATACAGCCGTGTTACAGCTGCAACACAAATGGTCGGCTCGACCGGGGACGGACCACGCACTTATTAAATACCACCGTAAATAGCAGCATAATACTACTGTGTTTCGTATGATGAGTGTAGAAAACCGAAGACCCTTTTTACTGGTAAAGTTAAAAATCTACAGCCTACATACATCCCACAGCTAGGTACGGGCCTCCTCTCATTTCTGAAAGGGTTTTAGGGCGATGTTAACAGCGATGCCTCAATGTTGTTGGCGAAATTCACATGTCTTCGAATTAAGAAATCTTATTTCTCAGACATACTGGGTTTCCTCACTATGTATTTCTTCACTGCCGAGCACGTGGTAAATCAGCACTTAAAACTGCAATTAACAATTTCATTAGTGCTAGCGGGTATTGGGACAGGTGCTAAGCCCCTGAGCTACCGCGGCTCGTAACAGAAAGACATTCCAACGTACACATGTGTACTCGATTGTCATACTTACTGTTATTCTTAATTTTATACTTCTTAGACTCTTTGAAAATGGGGGGATTAGTGGCGCAAATTTTAGCTTTAGCGGCACTGGGTGGCAGCTATGCACATTCTACAGAATAACAACGTCAAAGAATTTAGATGTTCTATTTTCTTGGCCTTCATATATCTAATTAAGCAGGCACAATTCTGCAGGATATGCTGTAATAAACTTTAGAAGTCACCAATGTTGATATTTTGTCTCGAAAAACCCACAACCGATGGTGAAAAAAGGTTCTCGAGTGGCAGCCTCGTACCGGTAGACGTAGTGTAGGGCGACCCCCTACTAGTTGGAGTGATGACCTGGTAAAACATGCAGGAAGTCGATGAATGCAGGTGGCTCAGGATCGTGCTTTGTGGCATTACTTGGGGGAGGCCTATGTTCAGCAGTGGACTTGTGAAGGGCAGTAATGATGCTGGTGATGAGGATATGAGCGTGCGTCTTACCTGATGGTGACTACCGCTGCCCATTAACAACCGCAACACCAGAGGAATTGCAGATGCGTTGCCGCCCTTTAAAAAAATAGTAGGCTCTTTTCTCGAAGGTTTCTAAGTCGTATATCGGTCCGGAAAAATCTCTGGTAGTAGTCGATTGTAGTAGTCGATTCCACAAGGAAGTTGTGCGAGGAAGAAAAACTCTTCTAAATCGCACAGTGGTGGACTGCCAGAGACATCCAGATTGTACGGATGGTTTTGCGAATTTTTTCGCGATCTGCGATGGTGAAATTGAGCGGCTGTCCGTCCGTCAATCCGTCAGTCCGAACAATTCTTCAGAACACTCTCCGTGGTAGATGCAATAAAATACGAAAAGAGATTGAACATCTCCTCGCAGTGCCTGTGAGTTAAGGCGAACAGAATGAGCTCGGTCGTCAATGATTCGAACAGCTCTGCGCTGGATGCGATCAAATGGAAAGAGCTGGTACTGGGGATCCCCAGCCCAGAGATAGGAACAGTATTCCATATGAGGCGGAAACTGCGCCTTGTGAAGTTGCAGACGGTTTGCCGGCATGAAATACTGTCCCGCTCTGCTGAGCACGCCGAGCTTTTTAGAGGCCAATTTGAAACTTACTCTTAAACTCTTCCAAGTGACCACGAAACTGTACGTCATTCGATATGTCGATGCTGAGGATTCCAATACTGGCTGAGGCAACAAGAGGAGTGCTCTGAAACTCGCCAATTCCGTCAATGTGCTCTGACTTTGCCTTGACAATTACACTTTTGAAGGACCTGAAGGACCTTGAGGCGGAATTATACATCTTTATAAGAGTGTTAGTGTGTGCATCCCAAGATGTTGATACGTTAGCCCAGGCCCAGTTGCACTGCTGCTTATGGCGTAATGCAGTTTTACGGGAGTGGTCAATCCATGTCTGACTTCTGCCTCGGATAGGCACCACAGATAATGGAATAAATAGTTTCATTCCCTGAAGCACCACATCAGCGACAAAATCAGCTACAACGTTGGGATCACCCGGCAAGAAGTACCCCCCCCCCCAATGGTAGGATACACAAAAAGACCGCATCCTGCCTCAGTCGGCTGACCTATAGTGATAAACAAGGTGGCAACCTGCGGAACGCAACCGCGATGGGGGCGTGAGTGGCACCGTACTCCGGATTAGACACTGGCCCGAAGAGCCAAGAGGGACATCGACGGAGACCTGATATCCTTCTGGATGAGAGGTCAGCAGAATTTCTAACAGGAAAGGTACATGATCCTCCACATCTGGGAACTGCATAGGTGAAGTAACCAGTTGTGTCAGACCAGTTCGAGCAGGCCCATCCGTGCGACAGCAAAAGCTGCCGCGCAACTTATTTGCATTGCTTCACATTTTAGTATAGGGAAACGTGACCGACACTGAATTTATATTTGTTTTGCAAGAGAGTGTCGTAAGAACATTTATTTATTACTTAAAGTGTTTAAAATAATAAATATATTATATACTTCAGCCTCACAATAATTTAATGAAAATGTAATGTATATGCATAAAAAAAATGCTTTAGTTCGGTCAATCGGTGATAAGTAAAGTTATAACAAGCTGATAATCGGTAAAATGGTCAAATTGTTCAGTCAATTTTGAAGTTCCCCACCATTCCTTTCTTTTAATGATCTGTTCATAAATGTAACCATCATTTGCAACTCGGCCGCCGACGACGCAAGAATAACTTGATCATCGGCGTACAAAAGGCATTTGACGATTAACTCATCCATTCTTAATCCGCATTCTTCAACTTTTAAATTTTCCAAACAACTGTCCATAAATAGGTAGAAAAGCCACTGGGAAGCCACACAGCCCTGGCTGACACCTTTATGGATGCCATACCAGTCCGAGTAGACCCCGTTGATCCTAACACAAGCAGTAGAGTCCCTATATAGAGACTAATGCCTGTATCAACTTAACACTCAACCGAAATGTGTTCAATGTTTGCCATAGCACATCCCTGTCCACTCTGTCATAGGCCTTTTCCAAGTCCATGAATGCACAAAAACCCTTTTGGTTTTTGAATAAAATCTTCTTCATTTCGAGTAAAACTCTATCATATCCGGCTGCCTTACCTGCTTTCATGCTTTTCATTGCTTTCATTATTTCAAGAATATATTTAATATTTTAAGTTCAAGTTACAACGACCGATAGAAAATATTTTAACATATATCAAAACTCTAGAGATATACGTGGCATACTCATGGATATTATGACGTTTACAACTTTTTGAATCGTAATATCTCAGAAACAGTGGCTCGTAGGAAAAAAGTATTGATACATTTTTGTAGATAGTTTTATGATCTACAATTTATGTATGAGGTATTTTTATAATGAAACTTACTATTTCGCTGAAAATCACGTAAAACTTATTTTTTGACCTTTAACCTTAAGTAAAAAATTTCCATACACGGGAATGGTGAGGAATTTCAAAATGTTATTTATAATTATATTTTGAACAATTTTACTGATTATCAGCTTGTTGTAACTACATGTATATTCACTCATATTTTCTGGTCTAATTTGATCGGACTACTTTGATAGGATTAAAGATATCGTACTAGAAACAAACTTGTAATGTCAGTCTTAGAATCAGTACCTAGTTCATTTATGGGGCAATGTATACCCGTTTTCAACAAAATTCCGGAAAATGTTCAATATTTGTCAATCAATAACTTCAAAATTCATGAAAACAACCTGTATAAAAAAGATTATTTTATGTTATTAAGGCATACGTCCATGAAAATAACCTTTGGGAATATGGTCCTACTCGTATTATAATTCATATAATTATTTGTGTGATTTCATTTAAAAGTCTATGTTTAAATAATCTCACAGGGTTTCTTGCTGGAACCAGTGCAGTGGTAAATAAAAATTTGATATCCCATAAGTATTATTTAACAATCAATATTGAATAAAAGTTATTCTATTATATTCTATTACACATTTCTTCTGTTTCGTATTCACGGAAATAAGGCCTAAGTAATATAAATTTTACGCCAACAATTTCGCGCGCAATCCTGACATAGGCAAAAGATATTAAGGGAAAAGTTGAGTCGTAAAATACCAACTTTATTACCTTATCGTCCCACATTAGCTATTTCAACTTAAGGGTACGGATTCCAGGGTGTAGTGGACGACATAATCAGCTACATAATACCAAGTTACGGTTGGAGTGTTTCTAAGACTCGTAATTATTATTGAGGAAAAAGAAAATGCATACGTTTAATTTTGTTGAATGGAACAGAAGTAAAATACTTTTGTTAGGGGCAAAGCACTTGCCGTAATTTTCTTAGTTACTTGAGTTCGACATCCTCACCGACACCAATGAAATTGTTAATTGCAATTTTAAGTGCTGATTTACAAAGTGCTTGGCAGGGAAGGAAAACATCGAGGGGAAATCCCGCATATCTAAAAAAATATTTTTTTTTCTCTTTATTTAAAAGGCCGACCCATAAAAGTCCACTGCTGGACCTGGATCTCTCCCGTTGTAGGAAAGGAAGATATCTGGGCATAAAATATCAGAAATTGTTATTAAGGATTTATTGTTTTTGCGCTACGCCCGAACGTCCTAGCTAGGCAACTGAAAAAGACCACTGCAGCTTGGACTAATTGTACCAATGAAAAGTTGACAACCTGAATTCCTCCGTTTATACCTTCTAAACTGGACCGATAGCATTGTAGCTTTGTCTATATCGAGGAATTACAACTTACTGGCAACGGGTCTGTGAGTTTAATTTGTTTTCTGGATGTCTAAAAACGGAAATCTATAACCGGGTAATTTTCGTAATTTTAGAAGGTTCCCACTTTAAAAAAGTCATAAGACGTCGCTAAATAATTGCTAAGCGTTGTGATTATGACAATATAAGTAAATTGTGACAAAATAGTAATAAAAGATTTTCGAGGTAAAAGTAGTAACTTTTTAACCGTCTGGAAAATCTTTTATTTCTTAAGGCAATAAAATAATAAATTAAGTAGGTAGAGGATGGAGGTAAGGTAGGAAAAGGCAAAGGGCAAAGTAATTGTTAAAAAAAATTTTTTCAAACGTTTCATTCAAAATTCTTGTTTTTATTTTTTTTTTAATTTTTCCAGACGGTAAAAAAGGTCATCCAGTATCCAGTCATGTGGACTTGTAGGAAAAATTACTGCTTCCTTACGACGCCCACAGGGTTGTTGTAATGTTTCCGTCATGCTATCATGCCTACTAACCTAAACAGGTTTTTTGAATAATAAAAATTTTTTTTCAGGAGCGAACAATCCTACAAGCGCACCGTATCATCAGTTAGTGCCGCTGGAGCACTTGCTGTCCCATGGGCGGCTACAGACGCTCGTATGGCCTTGCCCACAGCTCTTGGAGTCGCTGGCATACCAGCGCTGGTCCTCACCGATCCGAATGGCAAAGTATTCACTGCTAATGGCAGACAGCATTTAGCAGCCGACCCACTAGGACTGGTATGTTGATCTGATATTACTGATTTTTAAATTATTTATTTGCAATTAAAAATAGGTATAATAAGATGAGGCGTGACAGTTCGCTAGCGCAGTAGTCAAACACTCCGTTGCGGTGCTACGGAACACGGGTTCTATTTCCACACGGAACAAGTAATATTTCTATAGTCTACATATAATTATTTCAAGTTTGAATGCCTGATGAAGCCTCCACGATACAGAAAAAAATTCTAATGTGAGAATTACTTTAAAAAAGGTAAATCAATATGCATATTAACAGAACAGCGAAACCAGGCTTAAGAAAATAATAAACGAAAATGCAAGCGTGTATAAATCTATATATTATTTGCGGACAGCTTTATTCAATATGTACAATTTTATACTTTTATTTACAACGCCTGTAAAAGGTTATAATAAGTATGCGCATACACTACACATTGAATAAAACTATTTATAAGAATTTTATTGCGTTTAATTAACTTGTTTTTAATTCGCGACGTTTCGGGTGCTTTACAGCACTCATGGACTGAGATGTTTGACGTTCCCAATGCCATAGTTAGCCCGGCTACCTTCAGTTTTTGACATATAGATGACGTAAAGCACCGACGCTCCGGAAAGTCTGCTGTCTGTGAACTGGTTCAAGATCGTCCCCACCATTACATCAGATTCGATAAACCACAAATCAACGCAAAATAACACCGATTCCTACCAAGGATGATACGCGAGTCTATTGAAATTAAAAACATTCTAATTTCAGTAGAAAAGATGGATGGTTGCTGCCATCTGCTTGGGATCCTATAATTAACAAAATTAAACCCAAACCCAAGCATACCACTGCAAGACTTCAAAGTACTGTAAGCTCGTTCTGCGTGGATCGGTCCAAAAATTAATATTCAAAAATTGAAGTTAGTCGGGCTAACTATGACATTGGGATGCCAAACATCTCAGTCCCCCCCCCCGTGACTATGAGTGCTGTAAAGCACCCGAAACGTCGGGAATTAAAAATAAGTTAATTAAACGCGATAAAATCCGCATAAATAGTTAATAATTTAAAGCACCATTCGTTATACATATTATATTACCTTGTTGTATCCTAAGTAAGCAAATTAATACTTGAATACTATGCTTTATTTTTACAAAATAGAGAATTTTCTAAATCCATATTGTTGAGATTCTTCCATAACTTCCATCCCCCTATCTTTGACAGCGGTAATTGCAGCACACACCCCCAGCTTGTTGTCCTATAGCCTGTATGCCTACTCGTGAGGAATTGCTTACAACGAAAGCGTTTATTTGAACTATTACGATTGATGTAGATCGCGAATGTGATATCTGGTGATTGCTAAAATATATTTGTATGTATTGTTGTGTGATTTTTGGACATAACATAATACATAAACACTCACGCCGGTCACCCAAAGAGCTAGGCAGAGACTACGGAATTTTAACACGATTCTGACACAGTTCTCTCTCCTCCTTTACATCTATATACTTACCCACCCATCTATTACTTATTCATCCATTACTTACCACATGCTCGGCGATTAAGACTACTCTTAATTTGGTTCACCTTCAATATATCGCCAATTTAGTCGATAAACTTTTGCATGGACCGTCCCTTATTTCTCGGGAAAACGTCGCCGAGTACCTTAACAAAGTTGTGAGAGTTAAGTCTTTGTTGAACAAAGTCTCGGATTGGGGGCGACTAAATCTAGTCAATCCCCAGAAAACACAAGATGGTGCGTTTACCGAAAAAAAGAACCCTTTTGTCGTATCTCCTCAATTTCAGGCAATCTTCTTGTTTCCTCGGCCGGTATTGGAATCTTTGGCGCCAACATATTGAATGACGTGCAGTTTTGTGGAAAAGAAGGCTAAATTAGCCTCTAAAAAGCTTGGCGTACTAAGCAGAGCGGGACTCATGCTGGAACACCACTTGCAAGCACACTAGGCGGAGGTTCGGGCTTACATGAAATACTGTTCTAATCTCTTAACTACTGTGCGATTTACTTGGAGTTTTCTTCCTCGCACAACTACTTTGAATTGTTTACCACCGGCGATTTTCTCGGACTTAAGGACCTTCACAAAACAAGTTTTTAAAAGGCCGGCAACGTACCTGCAATTCCCCTGGTGTTGCAGTTCTTCTTGGACAACGGTCGACACTTACCATCAGGTAATCCGCATGCGCGTTTGCCTGATGGTAAGTGTCGACTTCCTGTATAGAAAAAAGACGCGGTGGCATGTTTTACTATCTTCGTTTACATATAAATGATCGCGTGGCTTACCAAGCTAGTACGCCGAGGCTCACGGGTGTGATTCCTATCCAGTATTTGTGTAGAAAAAAAAAAACAAATTGTTAGTTTTCGGATCTGATTAAGCACTCTTTCACATTGTATTCTAACCTAACTCAGATTTAATAAGTATTGTTGGTGTAGTATGTTGTTGAATTGTTCTTTGGTTTCTTTTGGGTGATGGCGTTTATGAAAAAAAAAGATAAATAAATACAGATCTGTTACCACTAGTGAAGTTGATAGTCGATTATGAATCGATTTTCTAGTCTAAATCCCAAAAAACTATATTAAAGCTTGACCGTAAAAACTTCTTTACAGTCAAGTCTGTAAAGTCCGTACAAATTAAAGTGTTTTCAATATACAGTTATAATTATATTATAATACATCTTTAGTACTACAATCTATGATACATACTATACATATACAACTGAATGGTACTGCGAGCCGGATATTAACTAGTGAACTACGGATTTATGTCGATAATACAGTATATTATAATTAATATAATAAAAAACTAATATCTTTTAATACTTTACCGTCTTTAATTTTATATCTCCAAAACCAAGGCAGCGAAATACAGTTACTCCAGGGGAAGCACCCATTTTAAGTATTTTTTTTAACCATTAAAGTTAAATTTCGAACTCAGTTTCCCAAGTATATATTATAGTAAAAGAATATTTTAAATTAGAGTTTCAACGATAATAACTATTCTTCACAGAACTTCCCGTGGGCACCGCGTCCGGTATCATTGCTGACGGAGCAGGCGCTACTCAAGATGGCGCGTCACCCCGCCATCGTGTTGTTTATTGGTATGTTTAATTAAAAACTACCGTTTAGTGGCGATGTTAGAATATCCACTACCCCATATCATCCCGTGGCTGTCGTAAAGGGCGACAGAGCGAAACAAATCAGGAAATGGGCAGCAACCTCTTCCTAATAACAACCAAAAAAAATAGCAATTGCCAACACGCTTGCCAAGCGTGGCAACTATGGCAAATATCTTTGATATGAATGTATATGAGGCAATCTATGGTAGAGGCCTATGTTCAGCAGTGGGCTTTAGTAGATTGTGTGTGTGACCGTCACGTTGGTCTAGTGGTTGTAGTAGTGCGACTGCTGATCATGAGGTCCTGGGTTTGAATCCCGGGTCGGGCCAACGAATTCAATTATTGAGTTTTTCCGACAAGAAATTCTCAGTAGCTGCCCGGAGTCAAGAAGTTGGCGGTGTCTCACCCCCGTACCTTGGAAAGCACGTAAAGCCGTTATTCCTACGCCCGATCTCTCTCCGGTCGTGTCGGTTTACCATCCCATCGGATTATGAGAGTGAGGGAATAGAGAGTGCACCTGTGATTACGCATACACTTAGGCACTATAATCCTGTCCTGCGCCGATGGCTAGCCTCCGTTGAGGCAGGCCGCCGTGGACGAAATTCGGTCTGGAGGACATTATTATTATTATTATTAGTAGATTGTAACGGCTAATTAAAAACTATTGAAATTAAATACCACTTAAAATGCAACATTTAGAACATTTCAATTGGTTTTCATTTTGTCGCTCTCTCTATTTTATCGCTATTTTATACAGTTGTAGCTGCGCAGGAGCAAGACACATGCCTCAATTTCCATAGTGCGCGTGCATCCTGAGTTCAATCCTCATCGACAGCATAGAAACTATTCATTGAAATTTAAGTTATAATTTACCGCATGTTTAAGAATAAAAGAAAATGAAGCAAATAAGCAAAATATCTAAGAATTAAAAATCAAAATGTCTAAATAAAAATCTATTTATACCAATATTACCGTAGACAGAGAAACCTATAGACAAATTGACGCCTTCTTTCGCATTCGTACACTAAAAAGATAGATTTATGCATACGTCTTGCATAGAAATGAGACAGAGCGGTGTGATTGTTTGTCCCTTTCTCCGTGCCGGTTTTTTTGTTTAGCAAACTATACTTTGCTAAACAACTTTGACAGTTCGTAGCGATCTAAGGAGTTTACAAGTTTGTTTAAGTGAGAAAAAAAGTGTTTTGTGAGCTTAAGATTGGTGAATCTTGTTCAGTTCAGTTCTTAGAACAATTGAAAATTTTATCTAAATATGTTTAAAAGTCATAAAGATTATTTTATAACCTAAAACTACGTTATCGTCCTTTCTCACTCGAGGCCACGCTAATCATTAGTCTATGGGCTTCTCTGTCTACGAATATTACTATATAAATATGTGAAAATATTGTTATTTTCTTATTATTTATTTAAAATAAGCGAAATTAAACTTTTTTCGCTTATTTTTTGTCATTTGAAAGGTACTGCGCAATACATGTTTATAAAAATACGCAAGATTTTCCTATACAAAACGTTTTAACCAATTAAATGGTTGAATTTTAACCAGACGAAATTCTAGTACTAATTATGGAGGAATCTTTATTTTTAAACTCTAGTGACAAACAAACTTATAATCCACCAGATGGTCAGTGGCTAGTTCAGACAAAGAAGGCTACTAGATGCAATGTCACCTCTGAGAAAAAAGCTGGAAGGCATCAGAGTCACAGCCTGTAATTTGGCTGAATATATATACCTTCAGACTGGAATACAGCAATACAAGCACTACTATTTGCATTTATTCAATTGGATCACCAGTTTTCTGGCTGATCGGAGCATCAAGGTCGTAGTAGACGGTGCATGCTCCGACAACAAGCCCATTAACGCTGATGTTCCACAAAGCTGAGTGCTATCACCAACGCTGTTCAATGATATGTTGCAAACATTCATTACTATGCGGACGACAACACTGGTGAAGCTTTATACACCGTCCATGCCAATATTTAAACGTCACCGAGTACCTGAAGAAACTTGTGTCTGAAGTCGAGACTGATTGTCTGCTGAAGAAAGTCTCGGATTGGGGGCGACTAATTCTAGTCCAATTCAATCCCTAGAAAACAAAAGTTTGCGCGTTTACCGCTAAAAGAACCCCTTTGTCGTATCTCTTAACCACCCCCACCCTTCATCACTCCCCTTGTTGCCTCAGACAGTAATTGAATCCTCGGCGTCGACATATCCGTGCAGTTTCGTGGTCACTTAGAAGAGAAGGCCAAATTGGCCTCTAAAAAGCTTGGCGTGCTCAGCAGAGCGGCACAGTATTTCATGCCGGTCCTTCGGCCTCAAATGGAATCCTGTTCTCCTCTCTGGCCCGGGACTCCACAGTGCCAGCTCCTTCCATTTGACCGCATCCAGCGCAGAGTGGTTGGAATCGTCGGCGACCGAGGACTTTCTGGTCGGCTTGACTCATTGACGCTGTTAAGAGATGTTGCATCTCTTTGCGTATTCTATCGTATTTACAACGGGGTGTGCTCAGAGAAATTGTTTGGATTAATTCCAGCCGCTCTAGTTCACCATCGCACATCGCGCCCGTATTCGAGATACCATCCTTACCACCTGTATGGTTGGCGGTCCAGTACTGTGCGATTTACAAAAATTTTCTTATTTGCACAGCTTCTTTGTGGAATCGACTACCACCAGCGATTCTTCCGAACCGATATGACTTATGGACCTATAAGAATAGAAGAGTCTACTCTTTTGAAAAAGGCCGCCAACGCGTCTGCATTTCTCCTGGTGTTCATCTTGTTCATGGGCGGCGATAGTTACTTACCATTAGGTGAGCCGCATGCTCGTTTGGCCCCTCTCATATAAAAAAAATACTCATAACTACATGGCAGATAAGGGGGCGGTAAACCTACGGACGGCCTTCTAGGCAAAAAAAACCTACCACCCTGTAAAAATACCGTAAACCAATAATACCAGAATAATTTTTTTCCAGATGATGAGGACTCTGAAATCGAATTTTCGGAATCGGTTCTAACGCCCTCAGCGGAATCGTACTACGAGGAATGCAGCATCCAATACCCCGGTTTCTGCCCGTACCAGAACTCCTCCGACGACGAAACCATGGACTTTGCCTACACTACATCTCGTTCTAGAGTGAAAAAGAAGTCGTTCAAGCACGTCATGTTCTACATCGGCATCGATGGTACAGACTGTGCCGACATGCTTAGGGAACATATCGGCCTAGACGACGCGGTACCGTTACTTACAGCCATAGATTTTCCAAAACAACGGATGGTCACCATGAAATATGGCGACGAAATTACCACAGACTCGGTACAGAACTTCGTCGATGCATATTTGAGTGGTAACGCTGACTTCAAACCATTAAAGCCTTATAGTGAGAAATGTTAAATTTCTTATGATGTGAACGTATTCTAAAGTGGATTGGAATTAATCAAATATGAACCTCTATTTAAAATAATGTCCAATCTACTATGATCTCGTACAATAAAAATATTGAATAAGATTGAGTTAGATTTTCATCAACCCACTTTAATGTAAAGTTACAAAATGAAGGCATACTTAAAAGTTGTTTTATAAAAATTTTCGAAATTTTCATAATAGTAGAATGTAGTGTCGTAATTAAGTAATAGCAATGTTAAATGATCCAAGTATAATTGTATTGCAGACATAAAAAAGTTTTTCCTAGAGGAAAAGATATTTCTGAATGACCTTTAGACACAGTGCTGCCATTCCATAATAATCAATAACCCTGTTAGATTGCATTAATTTTTAGGTTTAGTCTTAAAAAATATACAATAAAATAATGGTATTGTGTACCTACTTGTAGGCATGTTTATGAACTTTAGTTGTTTATTTTTAAGGATTTTATAAAAAACGTAAGCAAAATTGAGTCCTCTATTGTCTATAGACACAACTTCATGGTCAAAGTATTATACTCGTAGGTTTCTACTAGCTGTTGCTCGTAAGTTTGTCTGTGTGGAATTTATTACGGTTTGACATCATGGGTTTTAATTTTTTTGCGCGGAACCCTAATTCCTTTATAAATTAAAAGTACCTAACCTATGTTATTCCTTATAACATCAGCTGTATGCCAGTGAAAGCCTCAAACTTCAAAACCGATCAAACCATTTATAAGATTAGCCGGAAGAAAAGGACAGACAGACAAAAATTTTTTCATGTGCATTTAGTAAAAGCTGTTTTTTTTTACTTTGCAAACTGACACTTCAACTTTATTTATTTGTATAAGATTACCTTCGTACTTAGACCCAGCTTTTAAAACGATATCCCGCCATCTATTAGAAAACGTAGGAAGCGGAAATTAAAAAAGATAAAGCGTAAATTGATAAGATATGAGAGATTAAGCTTCGAGAATACTATATAATTACTCTCACTTAAAGAAATATAAAAGTACGTATACGTAAGTACGGATCAAGAGAGAGAGAGAACTATATAAAATAAATAATCCTCAAGGTTATAAACAAGGTAATAATTTTTTACGTGGTAGAGCCATGCTGCAGCTATATTAGTACTATAGTTGTAGCACAAATGCAGCGGCTCGACCGGGAAAGGACAGCGTAAAATAGCAGGTTAACGCTGCTGTGTTTCGTATAGTGAGTGTAGACAACCAGAAAAGAGGCATTTCATTTTAGTCATCACGGATGACATCGCATCTACATTTTGCTTCGTAATCGAGGATAGATGTAGATGTCTATGACCCACAGCAACCACTTACCACCAGGTGGACTGTGTGCTTGTTTGTCACCCTCATTCTATAAAAAAGCCTAGATCACTCCTGGCATTGCTACCTATCTTCAAGAAAAGAGCTACTCCTTTCTAAAGGGCCGGCAACGCACCTGCAATTCCGCTGGTGTTGCGGTTGTTCATGGGCTGCGGTAGTCACTTAACATCAGGTGAACCGCATGCTCGTTTGCCCCCTTCACTACAATCAGTACCTATAGCCCCTCCGAAAATTAGCCCGAGCAGACAGACAACAGAGTTTTTTTTTAACTTAGGTAGCAAATAACATATAATCAGCACGTTTTATTGGGTTGTATTTCACACAAAACTATCACTCTAATTTTAAGAGAACTTAATTTTGCTCCTTTTTACCGAATTCAAAAAGGAACAGGTATTCAATTCGACTGTATGTTTTTAAGCTATTGCATAGCTTCTATCGCGGGCCTTGAGCGCGGGGACCGAATCCAGAAATTCCGTAACGAAAAAAACCTCACGCTCCCCACTCCGACGGGCACGGAGGTGTGGCGTTGAAAGCCGTGCATCGTCTAACGTCGTTTTAGTTCGGCAGACTTCGGCACTCGGCAGACTTCGGCACGCGGTGTTTGTGTGCGTGTACACTAGCTGCTAACTCAATGATAAAAATTCCTGAATAACCTACATGTATTGTAAGATATTAAAAATATTTTAAACAATATTAACTTCTCATTTATTCAATAAGAGAAAAAAAATTGTTTTCTTATCGGTCACCACGCTCAAAAAGTGTAACTTGATTTAATATCAAAGACTTAACTGCATAAATAAAATAAATAAATAATTATAATTGCATAAGTTGATAAAAAATGCTATGCAATAGCTTTACCGCGGCAGTCACCGAGTGCCACACGTATTTTTTTTTATATAAGTTACCTCAGAACTTTTCTATGGGTGAACCGATTTCGATAGTTCTGTTATTATCTAAAATCTGGTACTTCTCGTGTGGTCCCATACGAATTTAATCAATATCTGACGAGTAGTTTTTAAGTTATCCTTAATAATGCGTACTTGACTGTTGTTCTCATTTTAATTATATTGAAGTCGATTTTTTTCTTATTTTACCACTTGTATGATTAATAAGTAGAAATCATACCCTTTCATTTAACTGTATGGCTTGCTTGGACATGCGATTCTATGCTGTGTGATCTGATCTATTGTGTCTGACTCTGTTATAAGTATAACGCTTCGTTACTTACAAAAATGCCTTTATTTGCTAATAATAAATTATAATACAAAATTATTTGACAAATCTTTACCATCTGTTCCCAATAATAAGAAATTCCTTACAGTCACATAAAAACTATTTAACCGTTTTAAAAAAAAAAGGTCTTTATAGAAATATCAAACTAAAACGTTTGAGATATTTGTAGATGATATTTTATTTTTCGTATATTATATTTTTAGTTTATTAATCAATAGTTACTTATAAAATCTTTACATTTATTAGAACAATGTAACTGTAGAATGCATAATGAATATTATAGAAACTGTTTTGTTTGTCTTTTCTTAGTATTTTTGTCTGTGACAACGTTAGTTTTAGGTAGTACAGGCACTTATGAGTTCTGCTCTAAGCATAATATCTATACTTTATTATGATGTTTATGTTAAATTAATTTTCGATCTGTGATTCGAATGTTTTTTATAATAAATTTTCACAATCTTATTCATGTGTATTTATTTCTATACATACAAACCACCATTTATATAATTGTTTTGGCCTGCAAGTCAATTACACCTACTTATGTAACAAGAAAAAGGTCGGGAAATAGAGACAAAATGTTTTGTCCGATAAAATACTTTAAAACCTTAAAACACAAGTGTACAACCCGGTGCGTCTTGCCAGCCTGTGATAACTTTCGAATCAAAACGTGGTCCTTTACTGCTGGCCGTGTGAGCACATGAGTAGATAAATTATAAGGAAGCTCAAAGTCACTCAGCGAGCGATAGAAAGGGTTGAACTCGTAATTTCTCTGCGTGATAAAATCAAAAGCACTTGTCCACTATCAGTAAAAATGATGTAATTATGTAACTAGTGCTTCCATGGTAATATAAATCTCTATTCATTTAGACGCCTTGAGATACTATCGATATCAACTATCCGCTAGGCAGTAGCGAATTTACCAGGAGACTGAGTAGGCTGAAGCCTAGGGCGGCAGATTTATGGAGCAGCAAATTTGAGGCAAAAAGTTTTTTTTATGTCTTACAGAAATGAGAGCTTTAAATTTTAAAAGGAAAGCTGATGAAATATTTTCTGCCATTATCTCTAAACTCAAAACAATTTTTTCGTTTCTTGCTCTGCCTACTCTTTAAATTTAGTTGCAACTGCGACTGTTGAATTGTCACACACACAGTCACACACACAACACATAAGCTCGCTTCGTTATGTTGCAAGAAATCTACGTTTTTTTTTATATTCAACACAACGCTAGCAAAAAAATCTGGGGACCCTGTAGGCCATCCCTGGAATTTCCCGATATTTTCGAATTCAAAACGCTCGACAAACATTTTTACCCACTAAAAGTTATATTAAATCATTACATCAAAAATGATTCGAGCAGAAATTACGAAGTTTGTTAAAAAAACACTTCGATATTTTTTGACAACGATAACTTTCGAACAGATGAACCAATTTTGATGTAATTGTTGGCAATCGACGAATTATTTTAGGAACAATAATAAAATCTTCTATAAAAAAAGATTAGACTATGAATTCAAAATTATGTAAAAATAAGACTGTTTTCGTAATTTTTCTACATCGATTTTTCTTCAACGCATTAACCGATTTTGAAGCGATTCACAGCAATCGACGTCGTTCTTCATGTTTAAGAGCTGAATAGATTTTGGAATTGGTCGTTGCATCTGTTTAAAAGTTATTCAAAAACACTTTTTTTAATTTATATTATTTGAGATTTCTATTTACGGGTCAAATCAATTAAAACAGCATTCATTTATTTATTTATTTCGAAAACCAACAGCGTATGCAGAAAATATTTAACATTAATGTAACAAACTAAAAATATGGCCAATAACAGGTTTCCCTTATATCGCTTGATGGTATATTGTTGTTGAAAGAAATACAAATAAAAACAATCCAAAAGACAAATCATAAGCAATTTAGTGTAACGAGGGTGGTCACAAGCCTACAGATAAGTTGAGTTTTTTGGAGGGTCTGGTAGATTGATATATATTACATAAATGCATATACATACACACATACGTATATACAAACATATAAATATATATATATATGTATATATAATATAGCAATGAAAATCTAAGTTTAGTGAAACCCTTTCGAACGCCACCTAGTTCGTTCAAGTCGGTCAAGCAGTTCAAAAGTCATTAGAGGTTACACACACACACACGCGCGCGCGCGCGCATGCACACACACACGCACGCACGCAAGCACGCACGTACGCACGCGCGTACATACAGGCAGGTACATCTGATCATCATCATCATCATCATTACAGCCCTTCACAAGTCCACTGCTGAACATACGCCTCCCCCAAGGTATGCCACAAAGCACGGTCCTGAGCCACCTGCATCCATCGACTTCCTGCATGTCTTACCAGGTCGTCACTCCATCTAGTGGGGGGGTCGCCCTACACTTCGCCTACCGGTACGAGGCTGCCACTCGAGAACCTTTTTTCCCCAACGGTTGTCGGTTCTCCGAGCTATATGGCCGGCCCATTGCCACTTTGGCTTACTATTCCGTTGGGCTATGTCGGTCACTCTGGTTTTACTGCGGATATCCTCATTTCTAAGTCTATCACGCAGAGAAACTCCGAGCATAGCCCTCTCCATAGCTCGCTGATCGACCTTGAGCGTCCTCATACGGCCAGCAGCGAAGGACCACGTCTCGGTTCCGTAGGTCATCACTGGCAACACGCACTGGTTGTACAGCTTAGTTTTCAGGTTTTGAGGTATACCTGACGAGAAGATGTGTCGTAATTTTCCGAAAGCTGCCCAGCAGAGCTGAATCGGTCGATTGACCTCTTGGTCGAAGTTGGACTTACCTAGTCGGACTATTTGTCCCAGGTAAACGTACTCGTAAACTTCGAGCATAGTGCTCCCCCCGGATAGATGACATGGACATTAAACATGATCTTTGTTTTGTCCATGTTCATCTTAAGACCTATCTGTTGGGAGGCACTATTGAGGTCATTGAGCATTGTGCTTAGGTCCTCCAGTCATTCTATAATAAGGACTATATCGTCGACAAATTGAAGGTGAGTGATGTACTAGCCATTGATGTTAATACCGTATCCTTTCCAGTCCAGTAGCTTGAAAACGTCTTCCAATGCAGCTGTGAAGAGTTTCGGGGAAATAACTTCACCCTGTCTTACACCTCTCTGTAGTTGGATAGGTTTCGCACTCTGGTTCTGTACTCGGATAGCCATCGTAGCCCTACTTTACAAACACTTCAGCACTTCACGATATACCGACAGTCAACTTGGCACCGCTGAGGAGACTGTAGCACCGCCCAAATTTCGACGGAATCAAAGGCTTTCTCATAGTCCATATACGCCAAGTAAAGTGGCAGATTGTACTCTTCGGACTTTTCTACAATTTGCCGAAGGGTATGTATTTGGCCAATGGTACTGAAGCCTTTTCGGAAACCGGCTTGTTCGGGAGGCTGGAAGTCGTCGGTTCTGCGTGCGAGACAATTCGTAATGACTCTCTAAAACAGCACGTAGACGCGGCTCAGAAGGGATATTGGTCTGTAGTTCTTCAAGAGGGCGTTGTCACCTTTCTTGAAGAACAAGACCACCGCACTTCTGCTCCACGCCTCCGGAGTAGTGCCACCATGGAGGACTGAATTAAAGAGACTGTCAAGGACTTCAAGTACCGGTTTTACACCCGCTTTCAGAAGCTTCGCTGTATTCCGTCATCGCCTGGGGACTTGCCGTTTTTAAGGTGCTGGAGAGCCATTCTAATCTCGCTCAGACTGACGTCCGGGATATCATCGTAATAGTATCGGATAAGACTTGCTCTTGGATCGTTACTCACACTTGCGTGTGGCTCCAACGATGATGTGTACAGCTGCCCATAGAACCTCTCAATCTCACTCAGAATCTCAGGTGTCCCGGAAACGATGCTGCCACACTCAGTCTTCAGCTTTGACAGTTGGCTCTTACTGGCAGAGAGATCTCTGGCAAAGACTTTGGAGCCCTGGTTCCGCTCAATCGCTTCTTCAATACGAGCAGAATTAAAGTTGCGTAAGTCTCGCCGCATGCATTTGGAAATCTGTCTGTTTAGTTGCCTGTATGCTGTCAAATCTGTTGACGATTGCAGTCTCCCGCCTAACAGCCATGAGATTAAGAGTGATCGGAGAGTTTTTGTATTCTTCTGCGGCGGATCTTGCAGAACTTAGCTCCGACCGCATGGACAGTTTCCATAAGCTTGTCATTCATATCGTCCACTGCATTGCAATCTTCTAGGCACTGAAAGTGGTTACGTAACTCGATCTGAAATGTTTCGGGATTCTGGATCAGAGCACGAGGGGGGACGGATCGTTGACTTCATTAGACGAGACCTCTCCAACTTAACGTTTAGGTTCAGTGTGCCTCTAACCATTCGGTGATCGCTGCCAGTTTTCACCCTTGCGATCACTGAGACATCACTAAACAGTTGGCATCTGGTCGTCATAATGAAGTTAATCTCATTTCTTGTCGAACCGTCGGGGCTCGACCAGGTCCACTTCCTGTGGGGTCGCTTCTGGAAGAAAGAGTTCATCATAAAGAGTCCCTCTTTCTCCATAAAGTCGGCCAGCTGCTGGCCCCTACGGTTCCGTTGCCCTACTCTAAATTTAGCTTCAGCTCACCGCTTTCTCTTGTGCCTAGTTTTGCGTTAAAGTCTCCCATCAACACCGTGTAGTACGTTTTAGAGGAATGCATGGCTCTAGAAATATCCTCATACAATTCCTCCACCTCCTCATCGGGATGTGCCGAGGTTGGTGCGTAAACCTGTATGACCTTCAGCTAATACCGTTTGGTGATTCTGAGTATCAGGTACGCGACCCTCATCGACACACTCCCAATCTTTACAACTTTGTTGACGAGTGACTTGTGGACGATAAATCCGACACCTCCTTGGGACAGATGGTCGCCCTCCCGTTGATAGAACAAGTTGCCGGACTCGAGGATTACCGTGTCCTCCCCCTCTCTTCGGACGTCGGATAATCCAATAATATGCCAGCACAACTTGTCTACCTCTTCTTCCAACTCCAGTATCTTCTCGTCAGTCCTCAGGGTGCGTGCGTTGTATGTTGCCAGGTCGAGTCGTCGTAGGTGGCAACCGAACCTTCATCGGAGATTCTTAGCATACCCTGCCTCGCCGTTACCATGGTCGCCACCGTAACCAGGAATAGCGGGGCCGCCGGGGACTGGGGGCCGTTTGTCTGCGTCGTTACTAATACTCATACTCATATTTAACATAGTTGCCACGCTTGGCGAGCGGGTTGGCAACCGCAGTTTTTTTATAATATTATTGTTGTTATCAGGAAAATGCTGCTACCCATCTCCTGCCTGTCTCCCTCTGTCACCTCTTACGACACCCACGGGAAGATATGGGGTAGTGGATATTCTCAACCGCCACTACACGGCTGATAAAACCTCGATTTTCGAAAACAAGGGTGAAACCGATAACTGCCCGATTTTTAAAAATCATTGATTTTTATTGCAGTTAGTTAATTATGACTGAAATCGAGTAAGGGGAAACGCTAAAGAGATGTGGAAGTTTTAGAGATTCTTAGCACGAAGTCCTTAAAACTTTGGAATCAATCAAGGGCTTTTAATCTGAAAATGGAGGTAATGGTTGCTCTGTGAAATGTTTTTTTTAGAAAGAAAAAATAAAGTGGCTGTTCGTATTCAGGTTTTTGCCATATATTTGACTAGCTGTTATCGACCTATACGAATCCCTTTGCAAGTTTTTCGTAACTGAACGAGATATTTTTAAGTATTGCTCAGAAAAGGTGATGAAAATAAACGTGCCGAAGCAGTATACAGAATACTTGGAGAAAAAGACAACCGAGAGGGAAAATCATTTCAAACACCCCATGAAGAAATGAGAATAACTACGAGTGATATCTTCACGATTAACATATTTATTTCTCTTACACATTAATAGACTCGTATCAGAATTCAATATAATGTTTTCATTTTTGAGCAAAATGAGAGAATTGTCATTAACTGTTACGGAAAAAGCTTGACTATAAGCTGGGGATACATTTCTTACTTATTCAAGAATGCATACATTTTCAATGCAACCTTTCTTCTAAAAGAATTTTAGTGAAACCTGATGCTGGTTCATTGAAAACTCTATTTTATTCAAACTTTGATACTGCAGTTCGCATGGGTTCATTACACCAGCAACAAATTGTTCGAGTGTGAGAAGCTTTTCTTGCTTCAAACGGGTAAATAATTATCTAGAATCTACCATAAGCCAAAAAGCTAAACACCTTAGCCTTTTGAGCATAGAATCGGCTAATGAATAAGATTTCATACGACGTAATAATTGATGATATTGCAAATAAAAAATCAAGCAAAACAGTGTTGCAAAACTTTAATAACTTAATTTATTGACTTTCATCATCAGCGCATTGTTAACAGATAATTGACTATATTGTTTTTGAACCGTAAGCGAAAGAAATAAAATTAATTTCGTTTACAGAATGTAAGTAATATTACATCATACCTTACGCCGCCTTATTGTGCATGATTGAGGTTTTATTAGCTCAGAAATATACACAGAAACTATTTCTAGTGGAATCTTAACTAAATCTTCGGATTGTTAAAATAATTTAGGAACTGACATATCGGTCCTCTAGTTCACAGTCATACAATTTTATACGTGGTAGGGCCACGCCGCAGCTATATTATGGTTGTAGCACGAATGAGTCGGCTCGACCGGGGGACCACGCTCTCACAGAATACCAGCGTACAATAGCAGCTTAATACTGCTGTGTTTCGTATGGTGAGTGTAGAGATCCGGAGATCCTTTTTTACTGGAAACGAGGCATTCCATCGTAGTCCTCAGGGGTGAAAACGCATCTGCGGTTTACTTCTTAATCGAGGATAAATGTAGATTTCTATGGGCCACAGCATCCACTTAACATCAAGTGGACTGTGTGCTCATTTGTTACGCTTTTCTATATTAAAAAAATACAAACGACGGCAAAAAAGGTGGTGTAATTAGGACGATAGTGCACAAATAATAAAGTTACAATTTTATTGACAAAAAAATTGTAATTAATGTGATTGAGAACTAGGCTATCGAATTGTAGGTAGAAGTCTGCAGGGGTGGCAAAATTTGAATAGCCTACTATCGGCATATGTGTGAATCCGCCACAACCGCTAGGATAGGACGCTGTCAAGTTCCAAATAGGTTTGTCTGTAACAATTCTTTTGCAAAATCTATGCAGTTTATGACAGTGCCAAATATAATATTTTAATCATTAACATATATCTAAGAACGCTGTTTCTTGAAAAACACGTTTTAGAGAAATTCAGGTAAGCCGCATGCTCGTTTGCCCTTTCTTCTATAAAAAATTCTCTTTACAAAATTCTCTTCTCGATACAAAACAAAATAATGAACGAACCTCTTAAAGAACTTCCTATAAATTTATTATAATTAAGATCTATCTTAACATGTAGTGGGCGTGTTGGAATATCCACTATCCCATATCATACCGTAGGTGTCGTAAAAGAGAAGCAGCAGCGTCTTCCTAATAACAAAATAAAAAACTGCGGTTGCCAACCCGCTTGCCAAACGTGGCAACTATGGCAAATATCCCCCCAATGAGGCAATCTATGGCGAAGGCCTATGTACAGCAGTAGACTTTAATTTACTGTAACGATAGTATAAGTAGTAGATAGGTAACGGTAAGGTCTATCAGTTGGGAGACACTATTGAGGTCATTGAGCATCGTGATTACTGCCGGAAGTTGTTGGGAGCACTACGCTCAAAGTTGTTAACGTGTATGTTTATCTGGGACAAATAGTCCGACTGGGTAAGTCCAACTTCGATCGAGAGGTCAATTAACGGATTCAATACGGCTGGGCAGCGTTCGGGAGATCACGATACACCTTCTCGTCAGGCATGCTTCAAAACTTTAAAACAAGATTATACAAACAGAGCGTGTCGCTAGTAATGATTTATGAATATCCTTCACTGCTGGCCGTATGGGAAAGCTCAACGTCGCTCAGCGAGCTATGGAGAGGGCTATCTATGGTCGGGGTTTCTCTGCGCGATAGACTTAAAAATGAGGATATCCGCAGTGGAACCAGAGTAACCGTGTGACGGTTGGGGTTTAAAATAAGGCAACAACCAGTCATAAAAAAAAATTATATATTGGTAAAAGAAAAGGTCGTGGGCGTGGTTCCGATAATTTAAAAAAAGTGCCCGTCTGGCTTCACTGGCAGGGTCAGGTACTCCCCTATGTGGCCGCGAGGTGGTCGAGCAGGGCCGGGGGGTTGGACTGTTCACGGGGAGCGCCGTGGGCAGCTGGCTGTGGCGGCGGCGGCGTCGAGGGGAGGCCTAGGCCCTCTTAAGAAGGACGACCGCCACGGTTGTAGTCGTAAAATTGCACCCTGGAAACAACGTCGTCCACATTTAGGTCCAGGTAATAAAATGCCGCCGATTATGAACCCCCGGTATATCGCAGGCTAGCAGTAGATGGGAGCACAGAGAGTAGCTGGCGGGTGTTCATAATCAGAACGGAGTTACAAGGCGGAATGGAAGGCATGCGTCATAGCGGTGAGGCGCAAATTAAAATACACATGAATTAAAATTACGACAAGTGTAAAATACTGTTTAAATGTACCAGGATAACTAATTTAGGCTGTGCATTGGTTAAACATGATGGTGACTTGCGATATTTGATCGCGGTGCGAAATGTATGAGACGCCATTTTGTAACGGTACTTTTGCCAACGCGCACAGCGGCAACATACATTACTTACATGCAAATAACACTAATAACGTGGCAATTAAATAGCTAAAAGCAAACAGCCTGGCATGATCAAATTACACTACCTATAAAACACATTCACTACTTAAAACTAGGTAACGTTTCAACACTTACCCTTACGGGGTGCAAGACGATACGGAGGTCTCGGTGACGAGAATTAACGAAAAAACTATACGGCCACAGTGCCGGAATTATTATATTATTTTAAACTTTTTCCAAAATGGGATTAAAATTTGCAAGCGCGTACGAGGACACAAAGCAGAGCTTGTGAACGCGGCTGCAGTGGAAGTGTGCGCCTCCCAGGGCGCTCGGGCGGAGAATGACCGGGAGCGCGACGCCGTGGAATCATACCGGCCGGGTAAAACTCTGACGCGAGAGTTGCAACGCGCATAGAGTAACGCAGCGTCAGAGTGTTTGTTCGAAATACAATATTTTAATATTTGACTTATTATTTAATTCGTTCTTTTAGTTTACTGATTTGTTTTATTAATAGGATACCTAAGTTAATTATAGAATTATTTTTGTTAATAACTTTTATTTTAATTTTTATTTAGTTTATTAAATGTTTATTTAATTTTAATAAACCGTTTAATTATAATTATGCATACATGTACGTGCAACGTTACAGTACCCCGCGCGCTACATAAGGATTTTATTATTCTTAATTAATAAAATCCGCTCTAAATTGTTATGTATTCGCATTATCCTTTTATACAACATCTCTCATACTTCACGCGATTATATCAGCGTCAACGAACATCAATAGGGTAGTTGACGCATCCTGTCATTTGGCAAGGTGTTCCAGCATCGGTTAGACTGGAAGACCCATACGAATACCTAGAGCTAAAGATGTAAAAGTGTGACCAGGGTAAAACGAGCACCATGTATATATATAAATATAACGCTAGTGTATTCCTAAGTAACAAGCAGAACACATGCAACTTAATTAAGTGTACTTGTAGGTGTAACATGGAGATCTTGTGATATTGCAGTGATGGTTGCTAGCCCATCTCCCACAACACACTACTACCCTATCCCTTAGTCGACTTTTACGACACCCACAGGAAGAAATGGGGTGGTGCTATTCTAACCCGACACCACACGGGGAAGTACCACTTTAAAAAAAAAGTGTATACATATATGACTAAGTATTGTGTCCTGTTAATTTCAAATCCTTGATGTGCCAGGTGCCAATATCTTTCCCAGACATGTCAGCCAGGATGTAAACTAGGGGTGACTTTTTACCGATGACGCGACATTTAATAAATTTTGGCGCAAGTTTTTTACTAAAGAACTTATCCTTATCACTTAAAACATATGCGCGTTTCATTACAGTGTCACCAATGTTAAATTCCATAGGCTTGCGCCGAAGGTTATAGTGGGTTGAGTTTTTAGCATGAGCATGCCACAATTTGGCCTTTACAGTATCGAAAACTTCCTTAAGACAACCCAAATCTTCCGCGTAGATGTCACGGGGAAGGAATAAAACCTCATCGCCTAAATCGTTATCTAAATAATGCGAGCCACATGTAACGAGCTCCCTGCCGAACACCAGGAAGGATGGAGTGAAACCAGTCGCCTCACTCACCGAATTGTTGAGGGCGAACTGAACCTTCGGAATATATGTATCCCAACTGCGATGATCGTTGTCCACGAAAGTTGAGATACACGTGATAATTGAACGATTATGTCGTTCTACCCAATTAATTTGAGGGGTGTACTTTGGCGTGAAGAACACGTTAGGGACCTTATAACGATGGAAAAGTGACTCAGTGACCTTCGAAATAAACTGGCTGCCATTGTCCAAAAATATGGTCTGAGGGACACCATGGACGAGGAAAACAGACTCTTCCAGTAACTTCGTGACTGTAGTGGCAGTAGCACTTCTTAATGGGAAAATTAGGCAATATTTCGAGAAGCAGCATGTGACTACGAAGATATAAGTGTTCTGCTTCCTAGTGACAGGCAAGGGGCCCATCAAATCAATTGAAATCATTTGAAATGGCCTAGAACACTGCTTCGGGCGGCCCATTGCTCCCAAGGTTTGGTGATTTTGAGCCTTGTAAGACAAGCACTTCTCGCAGGAGGCAACGAACTTCACCACGTCCTGGTGCATACCAGGCCAAAAGTAGCGCAAGGCAATACGATGGTATGTTTTAAAAACGCCGAGATGTCCAGCCGTGGGTTTTTTTTTTTTTTTTTTTTTTTTTTTATTAGGAAACTCAACAGCATATTTTAACAATCATACTTAAAATACATATTAACACACTTAGCCAATAACAGAGTTTCACAACATGCTGAATAACACTTACAAAGCAGAGAGGTAAAATTGTAACTTAATACATATTATCTAAATACATAATATTTTACACACGATTGCAGTACATGGTTCTATATTATGTGATTTGTATACAATTATGTTTAGATTTAAATTTAAATTTAAGTTGACAGCTTTTTATAAAATTAATAAAACAACAAAAATAAAATGATATTCACTGAATAAAATAGAATAAATAATATAAATACATAAAATAAATATGTTACATGTTATTTTGTATACCTTATAGTTCCATTATAACTAATATAACGACATGATTTCCAAATTGATATTTTTACAGAATTGTGATAATACAGATGGAGTTATAGAATAGAAGTACATTATGTGATAGTTACTGCTTCTTAGACAGCTTCAGGATAAGTTTGTGTTTAAAGTTAGACTTAGAAAAGTTGAAAATATCAACATTACTATATTTACTATTATAAATTTTGGGTAGACGAGTCATGACAGCGTTCATACCGTATTTGGTACGATGTTTAGGTACATTGAAAAGTGGGGTCTTTCTAGTACGGTACTTAGGAGTGCAGAGCTGGATACCTGCGAGAAGATTAGGACTATAAATGTTACTGTGAAGGATATCATGCAAAAAACACATATCAAGTAATTCTCGTCTAGATTCCAGCGACAAGAGACCGTATTTAATACACTCCTCATTATAAGTTTCACAACGACGCATGCCGGTTTTGTAATTGAGGTGCTTTATGAAGAGTTTTTGTATTCTTTCCAATCTGTTTATATACAAAGCATATTGCGGCGACCATATGGAGCTACCATATTCTAGAATACTGCGACAATATGCGTAGTAGATAGATCTGAGACTGTTTATGTTTTTAAAAGGTTTACAAGTCCTCATAATGAACCCCAGATTGCGATATGATTTATTTACGATATGGTTGACATGCTCAGAAAACGTCATTTTAGAATCAAGGAAAACTCCTAAATCCTTTACTATCTCAGTCCGTTTTATGCCTTCATTTTTAAAGTGATACGGAAAAACAATTTTATTTTTCTTTCGGCTAAAACTGATACATTGACATTTACTTATATTTACTGTTATATTGTTTCGGACATAATATGAGTGTAAGTTATCCAAGTCACGTTGAATTAGTTCACAATCTTTAATCGAGTTAATTTTCAGGAACACCTTTTTGTCATCAGCGTATAGTAGATGATTTGAAAATTCAAAACATTGGTTAATATCATATATATATGCAGAATAGAAAAGTGGACCAAGGTGTGATCCCTGAGGAACACCTGATGGAATTTGTATGAAATCAGACTTGAAACCACCAATGACAACAGCTTGAGAACGATTAGAGAGATAAGAGGTAGTCCATCTTAGTAAGTCACCATGAATTCCAAGCCTGTACAATTTGTCTAAGAGGATGCTGTGATCCACACGGTCGAAAGCTTTTTCAAAATCCGTGTAGATCACATCAACCTGTCCACAGTCTTCCATCCCACTAATAACATAGTCACAAAATTCTGCCAAGTTAGAGATGGTAGACTTTCGTTTTAAAAAGCCATGCTGATGATGTGAAATGCCTTTTACAATTACAGGGTAAATGTTATTATAAACAACTTTTTCCATCATTTTACTAATTGTGCATAAAATAGAAATGGGACGGTAATTACTTATTTCCATTTTTGAACCCTTCTTATGAATCGGTATAATAAATGCTTTTTTCCACAATGTAGGAAAGACGCATTGGTTTAACGATGTCTTAAATAATAAATATATAGGATATGCCAATGACTCAGCACAGTTGCGTAAAAATACGGGTGCTACTCCATCACACCCAGGGCCTTTAGAAACATCTAGCGTCTTAAGCATATTAAAAACGTCTTCCTTTGTTACGGTTAGACCAGAAATTGTGTCAAAGGTGCAACATTCACCGTCACCATTTACAGATCTAGCACACTGAGGGCAAGAACCAGAAAACATACTCTTAAAGTAACTATTAAATTCAGCACATATAGCATTGCCATCAGTAATGGACTTACCTTAGTAACTTAATTGCTTGGGGAATCGAGAACCACCACGCTTCGATTTAACGTATGACCAAAAAGCCTTGGGAGTGAGATGAATCCTATCCTCCATGCAGTTGATATACTTATTAAAACATTGTTGCTGAAGTAATTTTTCACGAGAACGTAGCAAAGCAAACTCATCGTAATCTCGAGGATTCCTAAAGCGTTTCCATTTGTTATGTATCTTGCTCTTTTCATGTATGACTTTTATTAAAGCAGAGTTATACCAAATGGGATAATATTCTTTAGTGCTAGTTTTATTTTTTAAAGGTACAAATTGATCAAGACATTCTTCTAATTTACTGTAAAACAATGTCGTAGCCACGTCTATCGATTTATTCTGCAGCGTACCATCCCAGTCAGTTTGTATAAAGAAGTTATTAATTGCAACATAATCACATTTGTAAAAATCACGTCGCGGTGTGACGACTTCTTTGAAAGGGGTCACAAATAGATCAGTGATGTCAATACACAAAGAAGGGTGATGTTTGTCCTCTGTCAAAAGAGGGGAAGAACATCTTAGAACTTCTGTGTTTAGATTGCAGAATACTAAGTCCAGTGTACGTCTGTTACCATTTAAAATACTATTAAATTGTTTTAAGCCCAAGAAAATCATACCCTCCACAAGCGAAAGCGCTGCATCCTGAATTTCCATACTCATGTTATGAAGTAATTCGTGATGACCATCCTGCCATTTAAAGCACCGAAGATTAAAGTCACCCACCAATAGGCATGTGTCTCCTGGGTACCGCTCAGTTAATGTTGTGACAAAGTTGTTTACTTCATTTAGTTGCGATGGTATATTATATGAATCAGGAGGAATATATACCAAAATAATATTTAGGTTACATTTAGTTCCCAATTCACCTGCAGGCAACGTTATACAGAGTAACTCAGTATTAAAGTTAGAACTAAAACCATGCATTTGTCTAGCTCCATATTCACTCCTTATGCAAGCCATTATACCACCACCAGTTTTTTTCTGTGTTTGGGGTAAGTTACGGTCTAAACGCATGACGTCATAACGATTATCACATAATTCAGAACTTAGAATGTCATTCTGAAGCCACGTCTCAGTAAGTAATAGAATATCATAGCTATTGCTCGCAATTTGTTTATAAAGATCTACACATTTCGTTCTAAGTCCACGCACATTTTGATAATACACAGATATTCTTTTGTCCCTCCTAACTTCTGTATATATATATATAATAAGAGAAACTACGATTGACATTAATATTATATTGTATATATAAAGATCACCACAATAGAGAGCCAGCATCGTTAAATTATTTTCTGTATTAAATTGTTGTATAAAGAGTTGATTTATTAGTAAATAACACATCCAGGTTAGGTAAAAAAAATAAATTAGTTTCAGTATAATTTTGGTTATATTAAAGATTATAATATTATGACAATACAAAATAATTATCGTGCACAACCCTTGCTGAATAATAAAAAAATACTTACAAATGCATGCGAAATTGTATTTTTGCAATTTATCGTGATAAACTACATGTGAGCTGCCAACAGTCCAAAACCTTTGAATATTATTATTAATATATAAGAACATCATATAGTCTGCAATCCTAAATAAAACAATACACTCCAACAAACACAACAATACGTAATTATGATATGATTTTGTTGTGTTTTTACATACCATGTTAAAAAAGAAGAAAAAACAGTACCGATACAACATTTCAACGAGAGTACATATACGAGTATATGGATGAAGTATTATACTGATAACAATAAAACAAAGTCATTTAAGCTTATCAAGTGTTTCAGTGTTACGAATAAAAATTGCTTCGCTTGTATCCGACTTCCTCATGTAAATGCGACCAGCACGAATCCAGGTGTATCTGTATTTGAGCTCTCTCCCACGTTTACGAGCTGCAGCATGCAGCTGCTTATTTTCGGAGGAGAGGTTCTCAATAACAAAGACAGGTTTCTTTTGTTCTGTGTCGAAGCCAAGGTCATGAGTGTTGAGCTTGTTCTCCTTGTTTACTTTGTTATGCCTGTTGACTGCAGAAAGCACCGAATCTCGAATTCGTGGTGAACTAAACTTCACTATGATTGTACGTGGTCTGGGGCTGGCCGGGTTAAGCTTAGCGACGCGTGAACAGTACAGAATATCATGGTCACTCAGTGTATGGTTAATGGCGCATCCTAGCTGTTTTACTATGCCTACAACATTCTACGTTTTTCTTTCGGGCACGCACTGTATCTCCAAGGAAGATGCACGGGAAAGTTGATCGAATTGGTTCAATTTATTATTGAGGGTGTTAATCTCGTAACGCAAAGAATCGTTTTCTTTTTTTAATACCAATATTTCTTGTTGTTGAATTTTAAATTCGTCTGAAATCTTATCGAACTTGTCACTCATAAATTCAATAGAACATTTAATATTACTTATTTGTCCATTAATTGCGCTAATGCCAACTGTGAACTCCGTGGTGCAAGACTTTAACCCCGTTGCTATTTCTTCGCGAAGTATTTCTCGCAGTTCTGAACGACGCACATAATCACTTGTATTATCTACAATGATATTAGTATCAAGTTTTGCAGGCGCCTTGCGTCGGGACACGTTATTAAACGACATTTCGGCAAACGATGTAGGTGTTGAGGGGCGAGCTACCGATTCGGAATTGTTACCCTTCGGTTGTTTAATCATACACATGGGGCAAATCCAATTAAATAATGCGTCTGGAAGCAAGCCCGCAATATTCTCTGGGCGTATGTTAAGGCATAAAAAGTGAAATATTTCGTTACATTTTGCGCATTGCAAATAATCTTCTTTTCCGGCTTCGCGGGTACACGCTGAACAATTCTTCATAATAACGAGACACTGTAGGTTAAAATTAGATAAAGACGTCAATTATGCAAGCCCTCTCGTATCGCAGCGGTGAGGAATGCGGGCACCCCGCTCGCTTATTGCATCCGCGAACTGTCAATACACTTGGCTTTGACTATTAGAGACACTGAATAACTACAAGGGATACTGATCACAAACAGCACTGTTTTACTTGGTTTAGTCGCGATATTTGCATAATCAAATAAATTAAATATTTAAGAGGATCAAACACACGTCCGCCTCGTAAGAAGGTTGATACGTTATGCTATGATGCATGATTCTCGTTGATCACCTGCTCGCGTAGCTCAAAAGGTACAACCTCCTTCCATAAGAACTCGGATGAAAGTGAGTGATTATTCTTGGCACGCCTGAATAACTTGCCATCCTTGATAATGAAATTCGGGAAAGTTTGCGGCTTAGAAAGGCAAGAATTATAAATATTTTTGTACCAAGAATCCGATGTCACCATGTTCGAACCGGAAGTACTAATCGCTGAGACGGGAAGAGCTCTAGAGAGGGCATCGGGGATCACATTGTCCACACCCTTACGATGCTTGAATTCTAAATGAAATGAGGACAATCTTACACCCCAGCGAGCTAATCTACCGGTAGGGTTCCTGAGAGACAGAAACCATTTTAACGCACTGTGATCAGTATAGACAGTGAATGGCCTACCGTTCTCCAAGTAACACCTCCAGTGCTCCAGGGCGATGACGACAGCTAATGTCTCACGCTCCGTTATACTGTAGTTCCTCTCTGCTGCTGACAACGACTTGCTCATATAAGCAACGGGGCGCTCCTTACCATCTATAGTCTGCGTCAGCATCGCACCCACGCCGTAATTGCTGGCATCGGTGTGTACTTCGAATGGCTTATCGTAGTCAGGGCAGGAAAGAACAGGAGCGGAAACTAAACACTCCTTAAGTTTCTTGAAGGCAGCATCAGCTTCGGCAGACCAGACAAAAGGTGGTCCACCCTTCTTACTCGAAGTTAACTTGTTTAAGGGGCCTGCAATGGTACTAAAATTGGGGACGAAACGACGATACCAAGTAGCAGTCCCGAGGAAGCGCTTAACGTCCTTACGACATGTAGGTGTCGGGTAATTGAGGATTGCTTCCACCTTCTCAGGATCGGTACGTAAACCACTACTATCAACGACGTAACCCAGGTATTAGAGCTGACTGCGGAAGAATTGACATTTCTCTAGGTTTACAGTGAGGTTGGCCTATTTCAGCTTATTAAGAACCCGAAGTAACAGGGAAACATGGGAATTGAAGTCGTTTGAGACGATAATAATGTCGTCTAGGTATGCAAAGACTTTGAGGTCAAATTCCCTAAATAACAGATCAACCAACCTTTGCTGTGTAGAAGGGGCGTTAGTTAAACCAAAAGCAGTGCGCTTAAAACGATAGGTACCGCGATTAGGCACATAAAAAGCAGTCTTGTCCCGGTCCTCCTGTGCTATAGGTATCTGCCAAAAGGCTTTGGATAAATCGATACTAGATAAGTAGCGAGCATCGCGAAGATTATCCAAGATCTCGGAAATGTAGGGTAGACTATAGGCGTCGCGCTTCGTGATGGAATTGAGCTTGCGGCTGTCGAGGCAAAACCGAGGCTGACCGTTTTTCTTCGTAACAATGAGAACTGGTGATGACCAAGCACTTTCGCACTGCTCAATTACGTCCAGAGCCAGCATCTCGTCAACCTGCTCGGCAAGGATCCGCTGCTTCTCTGGAGACAACCTATAGTACCTTTGACGAACTGGCTCAGCATCTCCCGTATCAATACGGTGAGTGACCAAACTCGTCTCGCCCAAACCCCGACGTTCGGCGGAAATGTCGCTAAATTGAGAAATGATGTCATCCGCCACTGATCTCTCCGAAACAGTTAAGTGGTCATACGCTTGTATGAAAGTGGTAGAATCGGTACTAAGGCTAGCATTCAATACTGCGGCATTAGAAAATGTAATGCTTGAGAAATGTCTAGGAAAAATGTTAAACTCGCGCCAAAAATCGATCCCCAACACGAGATCAATATTGATGTCTGGCACAACAAATGACTTAATTATATGGTACTCATTCTCAAAGTTTATAGGGAGAAACATATAGCCAATGCTGGTCATAGATTGACCCCCAGCAGCCGTGACTGTAATTAAGTTGTCCCTATGCAGCTGTAAACCCCGTTCCTCTAGCTTCCTATAAGCTTTATCACCTAAAATGGAGACAGCTGAGCCTGAATCTAAGAGGCCAAATAGCTTAAAATCATTGATTTGTACACAAGCGTAAGGTCTAGGATCATGCAATGGTTTGTCCAGCAGAATTGTATCAACTTTATAAGAATTGAAGAAAACATTAACAGTGTTAAGCCAGCTCTGCCAATCCTCTTGGTCAAACTTGGGTGGCAGGACTTCAGTACAATTCTGCTGGTCTATCAGTTTTTTTGAAGTGCTCGGTTTATCCTTGCCACACTTCGGACAGTCTGGTGACTTGACGCCTTCCTGGTCACAAACAAAACAAAATATTCTATCCCTATTTGCTTTGCATTGACGAAGGTTGTGGGTGTTATTACGACACCTAGGACAATAAGGAGACTTTTGGTACTGCTGTTGCACCGCATGCACATAATTATTATTTTTGGTATAAGTTTTATTACCTGTATTGTAATTATTGTTGCTTCTATTGTAAAAGTTATTGTAAGGTCTTTTATTGAAACTTTGGCCGCTGCCTTGATTAAACCTACTTGCAGACTGACCAGCGTAAGCAAACTCTGGCGCCAGTGTTCCTGAAGAGACCTTCGGGGGTTCGTGGAATCCCACTAGGCGAGCCTGAATGTTCTCGTAATTACGACAGAGCGAACGCAAGGTGTCGAGGTCTGAGATCTTCGGGACAGAAGCTAAGGTGCTGGCGTAGCATGGGCGGATGTTATGTAAAATGATCTCAAGTTTGTCTTCGTTAGACAGGCTCTTGGACAAACGTGAGAATAGCCCAGTCATAATAGAAATGTAAATAGTTATATTTTCAGACTCGCCCTGAGTTCTGGCCCGAATCTCCGACAAGAGTCTGTAATCATAATCGGCCTGGTCGAAATCTTCTCTAAGAAGGGAAACTAACTCGTCCCAATTAGATACCTGGTCCCGAATGGCACGATACCAATGCAAGGCATCGCCGGTAAAAATCTCAGCGCAGTAAGACAGCAGTTTTTCCCCCGGTATATTCCTCGACTGGCTGTATTCATTGATGCGCTGGATAAATGCACGAACGCAAGATTTGCCGTCGAACTTAAACTTAGTGAACTCACTAGCCACGCCGCGCTCACAAGTTACGTTAACGTTGAGAGGTAAAGCAGCAGTAGACTGAGGGTCTCTAGATGCCAGAGAAGGGGTGGAATCAGTAGCAGTAATAACATTATAGCGTTCCAAAAGTTGCCTGTATTCCGAAACACACGTATCCACCACCCCCTGCTGGGTCGTGCTATCACAAACTATACGGTTGAGTCGATGATGGAGGTGGTTAATGAGGTTGCGAGCACGAAGCAACGCATTTCCATCGCTAGGCGCCTCGATATATGCTCTTAGCTTAATTAAAGCATCGCTGACTCCCTTTAAATCATCGCCGACAGACAAAACGCTCTCGAGAATGTCCTCCGAAGGAAAGAGTGGACCTAATTTAGCAATCTGCTCGCGTAACTCTCTGACTGTGTCAGCCGGGGTGGCACCTCTAATGGCAACTTCGTATTCTAACTCCGACTTTTGCAACGATAGGGATTTAACCGAGTGCGCCATTATAACACGCGTATAACCGCAAAGAGGTAAGTGTTGAGTCGTTACTGACTTAATCTACTCCATTCCGTTACAATTATAATATCAGGTACTAAGAACGTTCTGGTTGACTAAAACGATTGGCGTATAAAAGAAGCAGTAAAAAGAATAAAGCAACTGCCACCAAAATAAAAGAAGCAGCGCAACAAAAAAATTAAAATACGCAACTAATGTGTACTCGAACAATTAAATAAAACAACAACAAGATAATAATAATATGCCTAAGAATTAAAATAAAAAACAATTGATTGAATAATTTAAAATACTACCAACGCATGCGTGACTCAACTGAACTAGAGTTCTGCAGCAACAATAGGGAATAGTTACAATTCATAAAATTTCAATAATAATAATATCACAGAAAAAAAAACTACGAGAAAAAAAAACCTACTGCAGAATAGAATAGTAATACCTCGGAACAATATTAAATTTACCCTATCACAGATTACACAGTGACCACTCTGCACGCTAACTACTCTGTACAATGATAGAACGTAAACAACATAGGGTAGTGCACGGCATAGAGTGATTACGAAAAGTTGTTCGAAACTAAACAAATTCTTAGTTAGGGATTAAAGTTTATGATCTCTCAAATAATACAAGTAAATAAATAAATCAATTGAAATTCAATAAAATTCCTAAAACAAACACAATAATGAAATTCGTACACATTAGTTGCTGCAACCAAAAAACAAAAAAAACAAAAACGTTTCACAAACACAAAACGACACAAACACCAACTACTCCTACGCAGTGAAACCAGACCTTTTTTACCACGTTTATGGGCGCCAGTGTGACGGTTGAGGTTTAAAATAAGGCAACAACCAGTCATAAAAAAAAATTATATATTGGTAAAAGAAAAGGTCGTGGGCGTGGTTCCGATAATTTAAAAAAAAGTGCCCGTCTGGCTTCACTGGCAGGGTCAGGTACTCCCCTATGTGGCCGCGAGGTGGTCGAGCAGGGCCGGGGGGTTGGACTGTTCACGGGGAGCGCCGTGGGCAGCTGGCTGTGGCGGCGGCGGCGTCGAGGGGAGGCCTAGGCCCTCTTAAGAAGGACGACCGCCACGGTTGTAGTCGTAAAATTGCACCCTGGAAACAACGTCGTCCACATTTAGGTCCAGGTAATAAAATGCCGCCGATTATGAACCCCCGGTATATCGCAGGCTAGCAGTAGATGGGAGCACAGAGAGTAGCTGGCGGGTGTTCATAATCAGAACGGAGTTACAAGGCGGAATGGAAGGCAAGCGTCATAGCGGTGAGGCGCAAATTAAAATACACATGAATTAAAATTACGGCAAGTGTAAAATACTGTTTAAATGTACCAGGATAACTAATTTAGGCTGTGCATTGGTTAAACATGATGGTGACTTGCGATATTTGATCGCGGTGCGAAATGTATGAGACGCCATTTTGTAACGGTACTTTTGCCAACGCGCACAGCGGCAACATACATTACTTACATGCAAATAACACTAATAACGTGGCAATTAAATAGCTAAAAGCAAACAGCCTGGCATGATCAAATTACACTACCTATAAAACACATTCACTACTTAAAACTAGGTAACGTTTCAACACTTACCCTTACGGGGTGCAAGACGATACGGAGGTCTCGGTGACGAGAATTAACGAAAAAACTATACGGCCACAGTGCCGGAATTATTATATTATTTTAAACTTTTTCCAAAATGGGATTAAAATTTGCAAGCGCGTACGAGGACACAAAGCAGAGCTTGTGAACGCGGCTGCAGTGGTAGTGTGCGCCTCCCAGGGCGCTCGGGCGGAGAATGACCGGGAGCGCGACGCCGTGGAATGATACCGGCCGGGTAAAACTCTGACGCGAGAGTTGCAACGCGCATAGAGTAACGAAGCGTCAGAGTGTTTGTTCGAAATACAATATTTTAATATTTGACTTATTATTTAATTCGTTCTTTTAGTTTACTGATTTGTTTTATTAATAGGATACCTAAGTTAATTATAGAATTATTTTTGTTAATAACTTTTATTTTAATTTTTATTTAGTTTATTAAATGTTTATTTAATTTTAATAAACCGTTTAATTATAATTATGCATACATGTACGTGCAACGTTACAACCGACGTAGTCCAACGGATTAGTAAGCTGACGAGGCAATAGGCGAGCCATATAGCTCCATAAAGTAGCAAACGGGTAAGAACAGTTCTCGAGTGGCAGCCTCGTACCGAAGTATAGGGCGTCCCTCCACTAGATGGAGTGACGACCTGGTAATACCTACATGTAGGAAGTCGACGGATGCAGTGCAGGTGATTCAGGACTTTGATTTGTGTCATTTCTTGGGGGAGGCCTATGTTCAGCAATGAACATGAGAAGAACTGTAATAATGATGATGATTAAACTTGTTTTGTATTTCGTAAGGGGGCGTTCAAATATTACGTAACGCAATTTTTGAAGATTTTTGACCCTCCCTTCATGTAACACGCCGTAACGTTTTCCCGTAGCCTCCTCCTCCCCCTCCCTAAACATTACGTAACACCCAAGAAACTATTAGTCTTACCTAAACGTCACAATTATGTTACGCGAAGTACCGGAAAGTCGCTAAAATACCTTTGTCATTGTTTTAAACGAGTTTGCAGTAACCATAAACAAAACAAGAGATTTCTAACTCGCAATACATGCATATATTATTTTTTTTATTTATTCATATTATTATTTAATAAACAATCACACGTAATGTAATAAACATTTGCTTTAATATATGTTCAAATGGGCTCTTTGTCCAAATAGACTTGTACTACAAATGTTACATTTAGTTAGGCCGTTTTCCTGACTTGACTCTGTCCTTACATATCGATGCTACCACAGCCAAAAAAGGATAAGCGACATTTTACAAACTTTACAGGAGAGTGGTTTAAAGTTCAGAATAAACGAAAAAATTTCGTAGAAATTCTTCTATAGCTTCCGAAAACTTGAAAATTTAGACATATAGGTTTTATAATGATTTCTTATATTTACGCGAACATTGCACATGATTAAAAACTACTTTTACGGATTTTATCGCGTTTATTTTTACTTTTTATTTTTAATTCCCGACGTTTCGGGCGCTTTCCAGCACCCATGGTCACGGGGGACTGAGTTGACTGACGTCCCGATGTCATTGTTAAACCCGGAGTATCTTCAGCTTTTTTAATTATTGTTTATGGTCCGATCTATGCAAAATGAACTGACTATGTCTTGAGGTCTTGCAGTGGTATGCTTGGGTTTAATTTTAATTTTAT
Source organism: Parnassius apollo (assembly GCA_907164705.1). Classification (NCBI taxonomy): domain Eukaryota; kingdom Metazoa; phylum Arthropoda; class Insecta; order Lepidoptera; family Papilionidae; genus Parnassius; species Parnassius apollo. The sequence continues at coordinate 7,465,733 of CAJQZP010001449.1, read as the reverse complement.
TGATTATAGGATCCCAAGCAGGTGGTAGTACCCAGCCTCCTTCTCTATTGAAATTAGGATGTTTTTTAATTTCAATAGCCTCACGTATCATCCTTGGTAGGAATCGGTGTTCTTTCGCGAGGATTTGTGGTCTATCAAATCTGATGTAATGGTTGGGGCCGTCTAGGATATGATCACAAACTGCAGACTTCCCGGAACGTTGATGCTTCACATCAGCTATATGTTCTTTTACGCGGGTCCTAATTGATCTTTTGGTTTGTCCTATATAAGTGAGACCACATTCACAATCAAGCTTGTACACTCCTGCATCTTGTAGAGGAATATGACACTTGACGGATGGTAGGAACTGACTAATCTTCTTCGGCGGCTTGTAGAATGTTCTAATAGAAGCTCGCTTCAAGATATAGCCAATCTTGTCTGTGACACCTCTGACATATGGTAGTACAGCAGGCACACGCTCGACTGTGGCCGGCTTCACTCGGTCACTGTGACGTAGGCGCGGGACCCGAAGCTTGTTGTCGTGCAGAACTTGCTTGACGTGCTGAAGCTCGGCGGCCAGGTGTTTGCTGTCACAGATCCCTCGTGCTCTCTGTAACAGAATTAAAAATAAAAAGTAAAAATAAACGCGATAAAATCCGTAAAAAGTAGTTTTTAATCGTATAGCTTTTAATTATTTCTTTACAAAATGGAATCAATATCTTAACATAAATCAGCCTTCTAATACTGTTTACTGTCGGTTATCCCCAAAAGGTCCTATTTTTACAAACAGGAAAGAGGTCATAAATGAAAATCACTAATTAATTCACTTCCAGCCTAAATCACTTAACTGCACCTTTCATTTTATTTAAATTGAAGAAAAATAACATAACTGTATTTTTTCGTACATCAAAAGGGGGAAATATGATATAACCGGTTATTAGTTAATGACAGATGAACAAGAAAATTGTAATAAGTGAACAATTTTTTTAAGAAATATTCAGCATTTACGAAAACTACGAAATAAAGTTCTGTGTTTCATAGTTTGAATAGCACTAAAAAAGGTCGTCTCGGAGACGTAGGATTAAAAAAATAGGTAAATCAGTCTTTATTTTGAATTATAATAACACAAATTCTCAGCTCTTTTAATCACATTTATTCAAATTACTTAAAAGTAAAATATAAAAGTTTTCCTAAAGAAATTGAAACATTGCTACAACCTGGTAAATTTAACAATTAAACTATTGCACATTCAATCATTATAAGCTAAGAGATTAAGGTTGATCATCCTCGTACTTAAGAACATAATAATATAAGACATTACAAAAAAGAAAAAAATCAACTTTGGGTTTATTTCAGCAACCATCGTCCAATATATAATCCAATATATAAATTTATACAAAACGCTATTGTAAGGCATATTAAATTAATTTTAAACCAACATCCAAAGTAGCTGTTCAAAATTGAAGACAAACTACCTCTTCCGTCACCTTCGGTTAGAAAATATTTGTAAGTGTAGGATCATTTCTCAGATTATTTGTTTCTCTTTCTTTTTATATCTGTTTTCTGTATCATAAATACCAGCCAATCTTTGCATCATGTCGATGATGGACTTCAAAAATAGTCAAAAATATTTTTATTTCTCTTTTTTGATAGAATCACAATAATTGCCATTTTTTTTTCTTTGCATGGTTAGGTTTACTATCTCTAGCAGGTATTTTTCAGTCCCATCTTGCGTAGTGTATGCTTGACCAGATTGTTTTAGAATACCTCGTTCCTTCTCTTTTTATTCTTTTGCTGCCTTTTCATTGCATTTTCTTCGAATACATTAACTTCGATTTGATCCATTGGCTCTTCTATGTTTTCTTTACTTTTGTTGGACATCATTCGTTTTTTTTTTACTAGCATTATTTATTTTCTCATCAGAGTCAGACGAATCTGAAGAAGATGTGTACGTACCGCAAGCAATAATATCTCCAAAATTTGCTGTAAAATCTTCATCATCTGATAAATAATCAAAGTTTTTTTTGTCTTGTTTCGCATTACGTTTGTTCTTTAAGCTTGATGGGTTAACATTTTTGTTTTAATTGTGACGTAAGTTGTGACTGCAATACTGCACTATAGATAGAAGGCAAAAGTTCTATCACGTCACAATAAATCGGAGTTTTAAGTAATGACGTAATCTCAATTTCTGCAGTATATGGTGTTTGTGCTGGTGTGTCTTCATCCTCGGTTGTTAATTGACTACTACACTGCTCTGGACAAGTAACTTTGTCGTTGGTGAACAAAGTATAGCTATCATTTTTCTTATCGAAAACGTAATCATTTGGCTCTACATTTGTCATTTCGGTTATAACTGGAGGTGGGGGCTCTGCTTCTTTATTTTCATTTACTAACAATACCTTTTTAGTAATATCTTGATGTTCACAAATTTAATTCTCTTTGTGTACATTCAGTCCTGTGTAGACTGTTTCACTAGGAGCAGAGCATGGTGATTTTTTTTATTCCATAGATTAATTTCCTAGAAAGAAATTAAAAAAAACGGTTTTATATAAATAATTATTTGTAGAAACACATAAGATACCCCTTATTTCTCATGATAGTGGCCAGTTACAATCATTCTTACCTCATCAGCTGGTGGTTCTGGGTTATGAAAATAAAGTTTTCTTTGATTGCGGAAGCTTATGTTGGAAATAATGTTAGATGCACGTTGGTTTTGAGCCATAATGGTCTCCTGAAATATTAATAATAAATCATTGTCAAGTTGTACAGACACCTCACCATAAGTGGCTACCAAATTACTGCCATGACACTATTTATCTTTTACTAATAACCGCTGTGTAAAGTTATGACAAGTATAAACATCAAAAAATGTATACACACACTAACGTTATTCATGACATAGGGAGTTAATAGTTACCTACGCATATAGCATTAAGAAAATATAGCTTACCTGGATAGTCGAAATAGGCTCGAAACTGCGTGCCAAAATGACTCATGTGCGTACGTGGCGTTTGTGCCGTAGTCGAGGTCGACTGATCAGTAAATGTTCACTGTGTGACCGTAACCTTCTTTGTTTCGAACAAATGAAAGAAACAAGCGACGTTTTTAGATTTTGTTGCACTAGGTAAACGACAAATGCCGCGACATTGAATAAGTGTAAGTATAAATTTTAGTTTTATCAGCTTATCTAACCACCACACTCGTTCGAATATTGGGAGGTAAAAAGTAATAAACGACAATTTAAGTTTTATGTGTTTTTAGGACAATTTGTATTAAGCTCCTCCGTTAATGGGTACAGCAACAGGAATAATAACTGTAAACGACAAACAAAGTCAAGGAAATATTGGCTTAAATATCTTAAACCACAATAATATTTTTCAAACAAACTGACATAATTTCGTAAACGTAGTTTTAGAAAATAAAACGTCCAAGCAAAATTTAATAAATGTATCTTTATACATAAATTATTTCTAGCCCAAACCGGTTAACGTCCAAACAAAAAAATGTTTAAAAAAGCCTTAATAACGTAAGTCTCAGTTTCAAAATACCATTTTTCAGCTAACCGTCAAAATTAAAAAATCACCAAAATATGTGTCGTTTACGATAAGGAAATTAGGCTGAGGACCTCATTTTATATACGGCCTAACAGACAAAAAGTATGTCATAGAGCCATGAGACTTAGACCAAAAGACGCTGAAAAAAAAGACGATTCTAGCCATATATATAAGTCGATTTCGCAAAAATTGGCGGTTATCCCTTTTTGGCTGTGAAGCGTCGATACATATCTGACTTCATCCACCTTTGTTCTTTTCATGCATTATCCTATTTTAGCTTTTTTACTAATAACCTCTTAAGGCCATGTATTCCTGCAAAAGTAGGCATTTAGCGCTGTCCCGGCCGCGCACGATTTATTTCGCGCGGACTCCAAGGCAGTGAACTTGCATGACCCAACCAGCAACACAGTTTAGAAATAAGCAGTAGGATGACTTTTTTATTTGACTTTACAACTGCATTTTTTATGATCAAACTTTTTTTATTATAGCGATAAATTAGAGTTACATATTATGTAATATATATAGAAAATTAACAACCAGTTCGCTTTTGATAGGTATTTTGATAGGTAGGTGGTACTGTATGAGTAGAGAACTGTTTTTAAGTTTCGTGTGAACACACGCAACGCTAGGGGAGAAAGTCAAACTTACAGTGAAATTCATAGGACGCGTTTGCAAATCAACCAAAATTAGGGTGTTTTTCGGTAGATTTTGTGACAAAACCACAAGTGGAACTCCTAGACTAGTAGAACTAGGTGTGCCGAGTTTGGGTTCGTTTTGTTAGTAACGATGAGACCTTACCACCGGACTTGATGGAATGACCTGAAGGTGTAATTCAGTGATTACAACTGGAACTCCTAGACTAGTAGAACTAGGTGTGTCGAGGCTCAATGGTTGAGGGGTGACTATAATCTGAAAGGCTTAACCGGGACGACAATAGAAAGCCGTCTTGAAAAGCTCTTTCCGAAAATATATGCATCATCAGCCGGAAGTGTGTATTCTCGAACTAACCACACTTTTCCAGTTGGTGTCCCTCATCTTGCAAGTTTGGACTCTAATAACTTTTATTTTTGAGTGACGACACCCCTTCTTTTTTGTATATAGAGGACAAACTCATGCCCTTACTGTGGGTGAAATTTCATTTTTTTGGATAAGCAGTTTTTTAATAGTGAATTTTTTTGTAAAACAATCCCTTTTCGCCATTCTGTGATAAGTTTGTTTTGCGTGTAGTGGCGCAGTGGCTAGCTAAATCAAAAGCATTTTTGTAGTTAGTTTTTAATAGTTAGGAATACTTTGATTTATATCCATTTTACAATTTTTTTCTTTCATGCCCAACCTGTTTTTATTCTACATTTGATATAACATCTCTGCACGTTGTTAATTTTACATATTAGATTTAGTATAGCTATATTGAGACTCAATAGCTCAATGGTTGAGGTGTGACTATAATCTGAAAGGCTTAACCGGGACGACAATAGTCTCATGGGACCACCTAACCACCTATTGTGGCACATAAGCATTACGGTTATTTCTGGGGGAAAGGGGAATGTAAGATGAATATAATACTACTAAATTATTATTTAGAAAAATTTGATTATGAAGTTTTAAGTTTTTTTTAAACTCTTTAACTTGTTTGCTATTACCAGTTGGACAATTGTTGAAGACCGCCCTTTTCTTGTACTAAACCCCAGTCTAGAATGGTAGGTGAAATACACGGGTGCAGTAAACATCCCTATAAATATCTGGCAGACCATGCCCTGCTAGATATCCTATGGAAATTAATCTACTAGTCGTAAAAATTTGTGGCTGTCCCGTACTTTTAAAAGTATATTAACAATGTCGAAGACTTCTTTAGATATTTTAAACATTTTTTTATAAGATAGGGTGATAAACGAGCACACAGTCCACCTGATGGTAAATGGATGATGTGGCCCATAGACATCTACATCTATCCTCGATTACGAATCAAAATGCAGATGCTTTGTCACCCGTGAGGACTAAGATGGAAGGTCTCGTTTCCAGTAAAAAGGGCCCGGTTCTCTACACTCACCATACGAAACACAGCAGCATTAAGCTACTATTTTATGCTGGTATTCTGTGAGAGCGTGGTCCTTTCCCGTCGAGCCGACCCATTCGTGCTACACTACTATACTACTAACATAACTGCAGCATGGCTCTACCACGTATAAAAAAACATGTTCGGATTAAAATATGTCGTTTAAATATATATATAATATATATATATATAGACACTCACGCCTGTCACCCAGAGGGGTAGTCAGAGAGTACAGATTTCCATTTGGCACGATCCTGACACACCTCTCTCGCCTCGTCGTACTACGCATACATGCTCGTCGGTTCAGGGTATTCCTAATTTGGCCCGTTTTCAATAAATCGCCAATTTGGTCGATAAATTTTCGCTTAGGACGTCCCTTTCCGACTCTGCCATTCACTTCTGCAACATAAAGTTTCTTTGTCATTCTTTCCTCATTCATTCTTTCCACATGACCAAATCACTGAAGCATTCCTTTCTTAATTCTGGTCACAACATCATCTTGCAAACCACACTCTTCTCTTAATATAATAAGTAAGTAAGTAAGTAATAAATGAGTCCAAGTAATATTAAGTTGAATAAAAAAAGAACCATCTAAACCGGTAGTTGGTAGTTTCGTGCGTTTCCATCTGTATGGTTCATTTTTCATAATCTATGATTTTCATATAGAAATGGCAGCCACGTGGCAGCGGGAGTAAGCAGTAAAAAATTAACAATTACAATTAAACATATTGAAAAATAAAACATTCATTAAAAATTCTTAAATTCAGGCCATCTAGCGTCTATTTTACGTACCACTTTGGGTGCCATTAGTCTTCATATACATCAGTTCTTCGATAAAGTGACTACCTATAGAATGTAGTAGGTGGCGCTATTATAGTTTTACTCGAAAGAAAATATAATATCTATGGGTCTATTATATATATTAAATGGATTGTTACATTTATTGACTATAAAATAAAATTTTCTTATATGTATGTTATGCCTCACTCGTAGTTTAAATCATAATATTAAATAAATCATTTGCCGTAAAGTATTTGTATTTAATATTTCATTTCATTTGAAGGTTTCACTTCAGTCGCGTGTGAGCTGCACACATGTTTTTGTTAAATACCTACTTATTTGAATTATGGCTGATTTTATTTTAAATTTTTTGTTAAGAATATGATTTTATTTTTACTAAAATGTTTTATTTCTGTTAGGTTTCCGTTTTTAATTGCATTGCCAAAGGTTAAAATAAATATTTTATTTTATGTTAAGGCTAGGTATTTCGCAGAGACCGCGCTTTTGAGTTTTTTTAAACCATCTGAGGCATAGAAATTAGTGTTTTAAATTCTGATAAAAATATATACTATTAGTTAAGGATCTAGTCTAGTCAAAATCGCATTCAGTTACAAAATCTAAAGAACTTTACTCAATAGAAAAAAATCCCGAAGTGACCCCTTTTTTGTATTGTTTTTCAATATTATGACTAAACTACTAACATTTTACACTTAAATTTTGTACTCAAATAAAGCCACTTAATTTTTACAGACAAATTCGCAGAGTTTGACTTGATAAAAATATTGTGTTAATTACTATATTTAGATACCTCCTAAAAGCGCGAGCGCGGCGGCTCGGCAAGCCTGACCAGTCGCGCGCTGCCGCTTATGGACGACGGATCCGTGTCAGTTTTCTCCGTGCACCAATAAATCAGTTCTTGACGAGTTCATATAATTGTTGTCACAGACTAAATATTGCGTGCTATAAATATAAATCCTGTGGTTTTAAGGACGCGTTTACAAAATTGATAGGTATAGAATCGAACTACTACATTGACAAAAGTCGCACACACAAGTGTACTTGCAGCAGTGCAGGTTGGCTGTGGGAATCGTAGTCAAATGAAATTATTTTGATAATTTGAAAGATTGAATTTGTTTTTTATTTCTTATACCTCAGAAATATACTTAGATACGAAATACGAATACCTGCTCCAGAGACTGCTTGGCACTGGAAGCCCTCTACTTGTAGTGAGATGTTAGCTCTGGACTTTGAACTGGTTTTGTCAGTTACAATAAGACCTTACCTACCTGCGGACTTGATGGAGTGACCTGAAGGTGTAATTCGGTGATTACAACAGGACCTCCTAAACTAGTAGAACTAGGTGTGCCGAGTTTGGGTTCGTTTTGTTGGTTATGATGAGACCTTACCACCGGACTTGATGGAGTGACCTGAAGGTGTAATTCGGTGATTACAAGTGGAACTCCTAGACTAGTAGAACTAGGTGTGCCGAGTTTGGGTTCGTTTTTTTAGTTACAATGAGACCTTACCACCGGTCTTGATGGAGTGACCTGAAGGTGTAATTCAGTGATTACAACTGGAACTCCTAGACTAATAGAACTAGGTGTGCCGAGTTTGGGTTCGTTTTGTTAGTTATGATGAGACCTTACCACCAGACTTGATGGAGTGACCTCAAGGGGTAATTCAGTAAATACTGCTGGAATTTCTGAACGAGTAGAACTAGGTGTGCCGAATTTGGGCTCCGTTTTGTTAGTTATGACGAGTCCATACCTCCGGACTTGATGGAGTGACCTGAAGGTGTAAATCGGTGATTGCAACTGGAACTCCTAGACTGGTAGAACTACGTGTGCCGAGTTTGGGTTCGTTTTGTTAGTAACGATGAGACCTTACAATCGGACTTGATGGAGTGACCTGAAGGTGTAAATCGGTGATTGCAACTGGAACTCCTAGACTAGTAGAACTAGGTGTGCCGAGTTTGGGTTCGTTTTGTTAGTTACGATGAGACGTTACCACCGGTCTTGAGGAGTGACCTGTTTTTGTTAAGAAAATGATTTTATTTTTACTAAAATGTTTTATTTCTGTTAGGTTTCCGTTTTTAATTGCATTGCCAAAGGTTAAAATAAATATTTTATTTTATGTTAAGGCTAGGTATTTCGCAGAGACCGCGCTTTTGAGTTTTCTTAAACCATCTGAGGCATAGAAATTAGTGTTTTAAATTCTGATAAAAATATATACTATTAGTTAAGGATCTAGTCTAGTCAAAATCGCATTCAGTTACAAAATCTAAAGAACTTCACTCGATAGAAAAAAATCCCGAAGTGAACCCTTTTTGGATTGTTTTTCAATATTATGACTAAACTACTAACATTTTACACTTAAATTTTGTACTCAAATAAAGCCACTTAATTTTTACAGACAAATTCGCAGAGTTTGACTTGATAAAAATATTTTGTTAATTACTATATTTAGATACCTCCTAAAAGCGCGAGCGCGGCGGCTCGGCAAGCCTGACTTATGGACGACGGATCCGTGTCAGTTTTCTCCGTGCACCAATAAATCAGTTCTTGACGAGTTCATATAATTGTTGTCACAGACTAAATATTGCGTGCTATAAATATAAATCCTGTGGTTTTAAGGACGCGTTTACAAAATTGATAGGTATAGAATCGAACTACTACATTGACAAAAGTCGCACACACAAGTGTACTTGCAGCAGTGCGGGTTGACTGTGGGAATCGTAGTCAAATGAAATTATTTTGATAATTTGAAAGATTGAATTTGTTTTTTATTTCTTATACCTCAGAAATATACTTAGATACGAAATACGAATACCCGCTCCAGAGACTGCTTGGCACTGGAAGCCCTCTACTTGTAGTGAGATGTTAGCTCTGGACTTTGAACTGGTTTTGTCAGTTATAATAAGACCTTACCACCGGACTTGATGGAGTGACCTGAAGGTGTAATTCAGTGATTACAACTGGAACTCCTAGACTAGTAGAACTAGGTGTGACGAGTTTGGGTTCGTTTTGTTAGTTACGATAAGACCTTATCACCGGACTTGATGGAGTGAGATAATTTAGGATACCTAGCAGAGCATGGTCTGCCAGATATTTATAGGGATGTTTACTGCACCCATGTATTTCACCTACCATTCTAGACTGGGGTTTAGTACAAGAAAAGGGCGGTCTTCAACAATTGTCCAACTGGTAATAGCAAACAATTTAAAGAGTTTTAAAAAAACTTAAAACTTCATAATCAAATTTTTCTAAATAATAATTTAGTAGTATTATATTCATCTAATATTCCCCTTTCCCCCAGAAATAACCGTAATGCTTATGTGCCACAATAGGTGGTTAGGTGGTCCCATGAGACTATTGTCGTCCCGGTTAAGCCTTTCAGATTATAGTCACCCCTCAACCATTGAGCTATTGAGTCTCAATATAGCTATACTAAATCTAATATGTAAAATTAACAACGTGCAGAGATGTTATAACAAATGTAGAAAAAAACAGGTTGGGCATGAAAGAAAAAATTGTAAAATGGATATAAATCAAAGTATTCCTAACTATTAAAAACTAACTACAAAAATGCTTTTGATTTAGCTAGCCACTGCGCCACTACACGCAAAACAAACTTATCACAGAATGGCGAAAAGGGATTGTTTTACAAAAAAAATTCACTATTAAAAAACTGCTTATCCAAAAAAAATGAAATTTCACCCACAGTAAGGGCATGAGTTTGTCCTCTATATACAAAAAAGAAGGGGTGTCGTCACTCAAAAATAAAAGTTATTAGAGTCCAAACTTACAAGATGAGGGACACCAACTGCAAAAGTGTGGTTAGTCCGAGAATACACACTTCCGGCTGATGATGCATATATTTTCGGAAAGAGCTTTTCAAGACGGCGCGAGCGACACCTTCAACTCCAGCCGCAGTCCCCTGGTTTGCGATATCACCTACCCCATAGTTTTCGGTTTTACTCTAAAAACTCTGGTGTCCTTTATCCAAAAATTTCAAACACAAATTACACCACTAGATACGTCTCGTCAGTACGCAAATTTTGACATTAAGAACACTGAAAACCGTCAACGTTTTACCATACCGTCACTGTGGCCGTACAATACTTTCATGACGGTCTAGAGCAGTCTTGTCATGCACGTAACGACTACGCATTTACACACTATTGTGGGGTGTGAAATAGATCCCACAGGTTATACATATTCTGTTCTTAAGTTCGGATTGTACTGATGGGCATAAGAAATCGTAAGGCATCTGCTTAAACCCTTCTAGAGGTGGCGTCAGATCAAAGGACGTCACAAGAAGTCGTGAAAAGTGATTAAGCATGATCTTTTGTCTAGCTGACTTGGTACCACGAGCTTGATTGTGTTTTGAAGGATTGGGCAGGGTGGCGCGCATTTAATCACTTGCAAGAAATATTGCGATTCACGGACGTGAGTGCTAAACCCGAGATTAGGTTCTGCTGGATCCTGGAAGCTATTTTCGTTTTATTTTTTAATAAAGAAAAAACAATGTTACGTAATACATTATTCCAATCCTCCTCCGGCCCCTGTAATGCACCGTAATGTTTTAAAAGACCCCCTCCCCTCTGTCCCCCAAATTGCGTTACGTAATACTTGAATGCCCCTAATAAGTTTGCAAGTCAAGCTTCTTGTTAGCAAGCATGTTGTTATACAATACAATATAATACAATAACTTTATTTCAGGCATCAAGGACATAAAAATTAAGAACATTGGCCCATAGCAATATATACCTTAAACTAAATATATATAAAAAAAAACTTAAACATAACGCTATTTTGGGAACTTTCTTCGTCTGCGCGTCCCTCTCCTGGTGGAACACTACCCAGAAGGCCACAAATCGGGCGCAAGGAATGTCTCTTTGTATTTTGCAAGAACCTGGAGTACGTAGGATTTGAAGTTCATTGACATATTGGACTTCAGACGCTGCAAATGTAAAGATATCGGATCCTCTATGAGGCATCGGCTTCGTTCTTCCACGAAACGTAGGACGTCTTGTCCCGTCCTTTTGTCCAAACGTGAGATATCTAGCTGTATGGTGGGCTATACAACACGTGGGGTAGGGTAGGGTTGCGTTTATTTTGGCGGTCCCACGCTGGTTCCAGACGGGCCTCGACCGACGTCTCTTCTAAACAAAAGTAAACACGTCATTATGGATCTTGCATCAGGTTACCACAGTAACTTTTCGATCACAAGAGTATCCCGGATGTGAAGATTTTCGGGCAACATCTGCAAACGTCTTCCCTTGTCGTGAGGTTTGCTTCGACAGAGGAGTGCTCATAGGTTCAGTCAAAGACTAAGGTGGGGTGATGCAACAACTACTGAGGTTGCCTCTGTTTCACGGTCATCAACAAGCTAACAGACGGTATCGCGTCACGGGGTCGCGATCATCGGTTATATGACTATTATTACGGTTATCGTGTGTCGTATTTACATTCTGTGATGCCGGTAAATTTACAGATGTTGCAATTAAGCTGCGCAACATAGTGAATTCCTTCCTCATTTAAGTTGCAGTTCGCTCCGATTCTTCAAATTTGATTGACATATGTTCACAATGTGACGAATAAGCATAATGTGAAGTTTTGTGAATAAAATACACATAAGATTAGACTGTATGGTTTATAAACTTTGCCTGACTTAATTGGCAAATCGTAACAAGAACAACAAATCTCACTCTGGCCTCTTCGTGTTGCTGTTGGTATTATTGTCTAATGTCTATGTCTATGGTTTCTTTTAATTTGGCTAATAGACGCCATTATTGTGAAAAATATCTTTCAAAGTAATTTTCACGTGTTAAAACAATTTGTATTAATTGTTGAATATTTTAAATCTCTCTAATTTTATAAATAATGGCTGACAACGACGATCTTCTTGACTACGAAGACGAAGAGCAGGCAGATCAGCAAACCGCAGATGGAGCTACAGAAGCGGCGCCAAAAAAAGAGGTTAAGGGATCTTATGTATCTATTCACAGCTCTGGTTTTAGAGATTTCCTTTTAAAGCCCGAAATATTAAGAGCTATAGTTGATTGTGGTTTCGAACACCCTTCAGAAGTCCAACATGAATGTATTCCTCAAGCGGTACTGGGTATGGACATCTTGTGCCAAGCCAAATCTGGTATGGGAAAAACCGCTGTATTTGTCCTTGCAACGCTTCAACAATTAGAACCATCGGAAAATCACGTTTATGTTTTGGTCATGTGCCATACACGAGAGTTAGCGTTTCAAATAAGTAAAGAATATGAGCGTTTTTCCAAGTACATGTCAGGAGTTCGGGTGTCGGTTTTCTTTGGTGGAATGCCTATACAAAAAGACGAAGAGGTATTAAAGACAGCATGCCCTCATATTGTTGTAGGGACTCCTGGCAGAATTCTTGCTTTAGTCAACAGCAAGAAACTGAACTTAAAACACTTGAAGCATTTTATTCTTGATGAATGTGATAAGATGTTAGAATCATTAGACATGAGACGTGATGTACAGGAGATTTTCAGAAACACTCCCCACGGAAAGCAGGTGATGATGTTCTCAGCTACATTGAGTAAGGAAATACGGCCAGTTTGTAAGAAATTTATGCAAGATCCCATGGAAGTTTATGTAGATGATGAAGCCAAATTAACATTGCATGGTCTCCAGCAACATTATGTTAAACTAAAGGAGAATGAGAAGAATAAGAAACTTTTTGAACTCCTTGATGTACTAGAGTTTAATCAAGTTGTGATATTTGTAAAATCAGTGCAGCGCTGCATAGCTCTTGCACAATTGCTCACAGATCAAAATTTCCCAGCCATTGGTATTCACCGCAACATGACACAGGATGAACGACTCTCCCGCTACCAGCAGTTTAAGGATTTCCAAAAAAGAATTCTAGTAGCAACCAACTTATTTGGTCGTGGAATGGATATTGAGAGGGTCAACATTGTCTTCAACTATGACATGCCTGAAGATTCAGATACGTATCTACATCGTGTGGCTCGTGCTGGAAGATTTGGGACAAAGGGCCTGGCTATTACTATGGTATCTGATGAAAACGATGCAAAAATCCTTAATGAAGTTCAAGACAGATTTGATGTGAACATAACAGAGCTACCTGAAGAAATAGAGTTGTCTACATATATTGAAGGGCGATAGATATTAGGCATTTGTGTTTTCATTCCTTTTGTACCAATTAACTATGTTAGTTAAGTCTAGAAAGCTCTATTGAAGCTGTCCTTCATACTGTTATAGGTTTTAACTTGATATAAGATTTACGATTACGTATAGTATAAGCGGTTTGTACATTGACAGGTCTGATGTGTGACTATGAGTAAATTTAGGCTAAAGTTTAACAATAAAGTAATTAAATTGACATTTCATACTATCGCTGCCTTTTTATTTGAATCTACCATTAACACTAAAAGAATTTTCTATTCATTTCCATGGGGAGGTTATTGTTTTAATGTTTGCACTTTATTAAATTCCTTCAGTACCAGATTTAATATCACCATTATTTAATTTAAAGAATAATTTTATAATATCATTCTTTTAGAACACAATTTGAAGTGTTCCAATAGTATAAAATTGGGAAATGGGCAGCATAGCACATACATTACCTAGGTACATTTTACCATTACCACCTTTCAAAAGTTCACTGTTGAATGTAGGCCTCATACGGAGGATATTCGCTATGCTGGGAAGCAGGTTGACAAACAGTTTTTTATTCAGCTATTATCAGAAAGATGCTGCTGCCCATCTGGTTTGCTTCCCTCTGTTCTTTGCTTGCCTCATATCACACACCGTTAGGATAATATGAGGTTATGCATATTCTTACACGGCCACTACACGTTATCACACACACACATGCAAAAGGGATGCCATCATCGTTACAGCCTATGAAAGTCCATTGCTGAATGTAAATTGCGTCATTAGAGATATTTGCCATGCGGGTTAGATGGGTTATATACTACACAGCTTATATTTTTTAAAGTTATTGAGTGCTGCTGCCTATCTACTGATTAGTTCCCCTCTATCACCTCACATCTTAAGGACTAGAGGGAGTGGACATTCTTACACCATGATTACACAGTTTTTGTTATGATAAAAACAACAAACACATTGTTATTTTTTTATTTAGCTGTATTACATTTCAATATCATGTTTTACATTAAAAAATTACTTTGTATCATTTAGTTTACATCTGATTAAACAAAATTATTTTAGAAAATTAATAAAAGGTTTTTTCATGAGTCAAACGAGTGATCATATCTAAAGCCCACTTAGGCTGATCTCCAGGGACCATGTGTCCAGCATTCCTCACCATGATCTCTACCAATTTACCAGCCTGCTTCACATATCCTGCCAACTCCCCATCTACAATCCACTGATACCTCTTGGCAGTTTTATAATCCTCAGATCCAGTGAAATTGAGATTCTTTAGATAGTTGAGAGTTAAGGGATAAGCGACAATTATATCTAGCTGTCCATTGTATACAACAACATAGTAATGGTCAAGAAGCTCGGATATCTTTGGAGCTACTGATTGCATTATATCTTGCTTTAAATGTTTTTCAACATCATGACCATCATGGAATGTCAAATTACCAACATGTATAGCTCTCCTCACAATACTCTTCTGTATCATTGGTCCAAAGTCTTCAAAGTCCATGTAATCTTTTGTGTGCAAAAAGTTGAAGTAGAATTTAAATCCTGTCATATTAAAGAATACACTTTGACCATCAATTAAATCTCCATTCAAAAGAGTGTCAAAAGTCTCAAATGCTTGTTCCCATTTCTTTTGTTCTATAAAGTTAACTGCTTTGCTCTCATAGTCTGCAAAAATTTTGGCCTGATTCCAATCTAAAAGACCAATTTGATACAAATATTTGCTGTATACAAGTTGGTGTTCAGGATCACTAAGACCATTGCCAATCGCAATAGCTTTCAAATTGATTTTAATTTTTGCCTCAGGATTCTTTTTATGAATTGTATAAGCAAAGGCTGGAACATATTTGCCGGCATAGGATTCTCCAGTGATGAAAAATTTATTTGGCTGCAGTTCTGGGAACAACTGGAAGAACTGAATTATAGTAGCATAAAGTTGTTCACCAACCTGTGTCTCATTGGTACAATAGCCTTTAGGGTCTTTGGTAAAACTGAAGCCAGTACCAACTGGGTTATCAATATAAATAATATGATGGCTAAGTGCCCAATTATACTTACGACGTTCAAATTTTCCATTTCTTACTCTCAGTGGCCCATTCTCAGTAAAAAGACCATATAATGAGGTAGCGCCAGGTCCACCTTGTAGCCATACTATTACCGGAGCATCTTTTTTATTAGGTACCATTGCTGGGAAGTACCAAATGAATTGATTTGATTCATATTTCTTGTCCACAGTGAAAAAGCCGGCATAACTTTTTATGCGTAAACTTTCCGTAAAAGGCACTCGGGCTAGCTGTCTACCAATTGTAATATTACCACTTTCGATATAAGGTGTGAGAAATAAGGGTGATCCAGAATCCCCATCATCTTGATCTTCAAGATTTAACTTCGGATACCGGTGAATAAAGCAGTGTACCGAAACTAACAACTGTATTAAAAATAATACTGAATATTGAGACATGGTGAATATCGCCTTTATAAGGCGATTAGCGAATAGCGAATGACTGGACTGGAATGAGCATATAGATGGAAAGCGAATACAGTAATCGCATCACCTTAACCTTCTTATCGGAAATGACCATGTTGAAAGCTTGCAAAGGAACAATTTGTTATTATTATTTTAAAAGGCTGCGGCCACAATATCGGATAGAACATACCTATTATTCTACCCGATATTATGGCCGCAGCTTTTGTGATTGTTAATTTTAAAATATTAACAATAACAAGTTGAAGTTAATTTAGAAATAATTTTATTAGGTACTTTTAGTTTTTTGAAGTCGGCTTTCACTTAATACAATTTTAATTTTTGGCGCTTTTGAATGGACTAAGGTATCATGAGCTTAATACTTAAGGTAACAACTATAAGTCGTCTAAATAGTTACATTTTAGACTTCTTGTATTTTTCTACCCTTATGACTTGATTTTTTCTCCATATATTTTGTACACATACAATCGTTTAACAAACTACAAAAAATATATATAATTCGACAGGGATTGAGAACCTCCTCATTTTTTGAAGTCGGCTAAAAGCAAGTGTATTTGTTATGTTTGTCTATGTTTTAAAATTGGGTTTTGTTTTTAAAGTTTAGCAAAACATGTAGTTGCTTTTCTATCAGACATTTGATGTATATAAAAAACACCTTATAATTTATTTGGTAATTTAATTATTTTTTGAGAAAGACAAAAACAATAGCAAAATATAATTAACACTGACTTAATAATAGGTACTAATTACAACTTAGAACATAAATGAAAAACTCATGACAAGGAAAGTGGCTCAGGACCATGCTTTGCGGCATTCTTTGGAGGAGGATGTTCAGTAGTGGACTTGTGAAGAGCTGTAATGATGATGATGATTCGAAAACTTGCACGATTAAATTATAAGAAATCGACGCTTTTTATATAGGATAGGGTGACAAACGAGCACACAGTTCACCTGATGGTAAGTGGTTGCTGTGGCCCACAGACATCTACATCTATCCTCGATTACGAATCAAAATGCAGATGCGTTGTCACCCGTGAGGACTAAGATGAAATGCCTCGTTTCCTTTAAAAAGTGTCTCTGGTTCTCTACACTCACTATACGAAGCATTAAGCTACTATTTCACGCTGATATTCTGTGAGAGCGTGGTCCTTCCCCGGTCGAACCGACCCATTCGTGCTACAACTATACTTCTAATATAACTGCATGGTTCTACCACGTATAAACGACGTGCTTCATTTTATTTTTCATTTTAAAATTGTTCTCGTAATAATCTGATTGTTAATAAATGTAATAAATTTTTATAAATAGCTTATCGAATAAAACAAATGTTTAAAAATAATTAAATAGCGCTA
The DNA here is from genome assembly GCA_907164705.1 of Parnassius apollo. Taxonomy (NCBI): domain Eukaryota; kingdom Metazoa; phylum Arthropoda; class Insecta; order Lepidoptera; family Papilionidae; genus Parnassius; species Parnassius apollo. The sequence continues at coordinate 7,448,358 of CAJQZP010001449.1, read as the reverse complement.
ATTAAAGTAGTATGAATGTTTAAAGTTGAAATTGGCACTAAAAGGCTGGTAATTGGGTCATCCACCCTACAAAGCGTGAATTTAAAATTTTAATCAGATGCGTGTAATCACTCTGGGAGCTTGTAGCAAACTAAACTCGCGGCCAACGTGTGGACGCGGCGACCAAACTCTGCCAACAATCCTTTGATCTTTTGTAAAAAACCGACACCACACGGATCTCGCGCCAACTTGCGGGCCATCGTTCCAATACATACCAATGAAGCTCAAACACCCCGTCTACACGTTGGCCAATGCTATTGGCCACTACATTCGCCACTGTGTTGGCCAACGTGTAGAGGCGACATTAGGTAATTATTTACGTGGCCGATGGAACTTCGTTGAGCACTTCCGACGTTTGGCTCCCAAACTGGAACGGACCGGGCTGCCTTCAGGCGGCTCCTGCCGAACCTGGGAGGGCCAAACGCCTCCTGCCGGAGGCTCTACGCGGGGATCGTGCGGTCCATGGCCCTTTACGGGGCCCCGGTGTGGGCGCGTGGTTTGGCGCGGCTTGCCGTCCACCACCTGAACGCGCCCCAAAGGGTGATAGCCGTGAAAATGGTTCGCGGCTACCGCACGATCTCCCGCGAGGCGGCGAGCCTCCTTGCCGGATTGCCGCCATGGGATCTGGAGGTGGTAGTCCTCGCGCGCTGCACGAATGGCGTGCGGAGGTACAGTGCCGTGGGGCAGCAAACCCCGTTGCCGCGGCAAGTTGTCGCGCAGCGGACAGACTTCCGGCACGATCTCATGGCGACATGGAGACAGCGACTGTCGCAACCCCGTGCTGGGCACGCCACTATAGCGGCGATAAGACCCCTCTTTGAGGAGTGGCTTGAGAGACGCCACGGCATCCTCACCTTCCGCCTGACGCAGGTCCTCACCGGACACGGTGTGTTTGGGAGGTTCCTGCACCGAATCGGGCGGGAGGAAACGCCCGGGTGCTCCCACTGCGAGGATGGACCGGAGGACACGGTGGAACACACCGTGGAGGTGTGCCCTGCTTGGGCGGAGCACCGCCGTGTCCTCGTAGCGGCGATAGGCGGCGGCGACCTCTCGCGTCCGGCCCTGGTCGAAGCCATGGTCCGGAGCGAGACGGAATGGGATGCCGTCACCACCTTCTGCGAAGCAGTGATGCTAGCGAAGGAGGTGGCGGAGCGGGAGAAGGAGAGAGCAGCAGCTTTCCTCCCCGGCCGCCGCGGGAGACGCCCCGGGCGTCGGGGTCTACGTCGTGGCCCCCGGCCACCGTAGGCGCGGGCCTGTGGACGGCGAGCAATGGGTAGCTCGTCGTCCGTCCGTCTAATGACGACAGGCCGTGTCGACGGCGCGTTTTGTTCCACGCGCGCCTCAAAGAGCTGTCAGCAGCGTGAAGGGGCCCGCAAGGGCCGACGCCTGCCGGGGCTGCGGGCTGTTCGAAAGAGATACCGCGGCTCCGGAACGTAAGGGCACTGAAGGAACACGGATGGTTTTTAGCTTTTAGTCAGTAAAAGTCTGACACTCCCTTACGCTCCACCCAGAGCGAAAGGGGTCATTAGATGATTTTCCATCCGCAAAAAAAAAAAAAAAAAAAAAAAAAGTATGTATTTACGTGCAGAGTTATGTACTAGCGGCCAGTTCCAGCTTCGTTTGGAATATTTATGTGGCGTCGATATGTTGTGTCAATCATGAATGATTCGTTCGTTTGAGGTACACTTGAAAGTATTGATAGTTCATTCATCTGTTTTGAATGTTCCTGTAATGGAGGTTACAGAGAAGGAGAACGATCGCTACTACGTTAGTACTCTTATTAGCCTGTGATCGCTACGTACTAAAGCATAGCACACCTGTCCCTGAACTGCCGTCGGTAAGTAGTACTGCGGAGTTAGCTGTTTATGAGTACAAGTAGATGAAGTTAGTTGAATAATGTACAAATTTTCTTCGCGGTATTGGTGAGAATTTGAATGAGTATTTTTTTTAATTTTTGACAAAAAGAAGCATTATTGTGTTGTGCGTGGATGTGCAAGTGGTTTAGCATCTAATAGGAAAAATAGGCTGAAAATTACTTTTATTGAGTCAACTTAGCGATCGCAGCGCCTCGCTTATTTTGTCCATATTTATAGGATACTATATTCTATAGCGATCGTTCTTCTTCTCTCTAACCTCCATGGTTGCGGTATAACCAATCACAAACAATTGACTGAACCTTTTTAACTCGTGATTGGTATGAATTGTGAATGAGTCAATAACCGACCGAATTCCGAAAGAACTGAATGAATTCTTTTTTAGTCTTGGGCACTGGAGCCCGAAATATATCCATTTGAATGATCGATCAGAATGTACCGGTACGCGTCACGAAATATACTGGAATTATTCGGTCACGAGAAATGAATGAGATTAACACATGTCTAATTGTGGCATTATTTAGATTTTAAGGTAATTATCAATTTTTTATAAGGAGAGGGGCAAACAAGCATGCATCTCATCTGATGAAAGTTTTTCGGATAAATTATGGCATATATCACTGCTGGCATTGACTCTATATCTGTTCGTCACGTTTCATTCTGCTATTCCTATTATTATAAATTTTGAATAAAACCGGTCAAGTGCGAGTCAGACTCGCGCATGAAGGGTTCCGTACTATCGTACAAGATTTAATACTATGTAGGTACTTTTTAATTACTTTTGTAAAATAAACAAATGAAGCGCTATAACAATACGTTAAAGATTTGTGAAGTTTTTTTTAATTTAATTATATCCGTCAATACAGGTATTTATTAAGATTATTTGACAACAATATGGAAAAAATCTATTAGAGTATATGTATGTGAGTACGAGGGACTATGCCAGGAATTCACGAAATAAATTGCTAAGGATTTAGTTGTAGTCCTAAAACAACAAAAAAGTAAGTACGATTTAAACAATTTAATTAATAAATTTTCAGAAATTTATAAAAAAAATTGTGTGAATTGAGGGACCACAATTTAAATATTTCTTATTTTTTATCTTTAACACTTTATGTCTCGTCTATTAGAAAAATAAGCTTTACAAATTCTTTACTAAATATCTGTAATCTAATCACATTAACTTCATTTCTAAGATACTTTCTGAGATCTTGCTGATAGACTGTGTCAACTGAGGTACAACACTTTAATGGCTATAACTTTTTATACATTCTTTACAAATTCTATTCTACAATTGTTCTAGGACTACTACTAAATCCTTACCAATACATTTCACGAAGTCCCGGCATAGTCCCTCAATGCTCACATACATTAATATTGAACAGTTTATTGTAGGTAGTTATACAGCAGACTGCTTCCAGAGAAGTAGCCGTAATACCATAACAACCTGTTGATACCAGTGCCGGGCCATTATTTAAGCAAGTGCGAGGCCTGTAGCAAATTCTATCGAGGGGCTCCTGATCTGTTATGGGTTCTTAAGTATAAAGTGGTAAAAACAATTAAATACTCAACACGTTTATTTACCATCTATAGGTTACAATTTCGTCGGTATTTAGTAGTATAGTAGTTTAATATAGGCTCTGTTAGACTCTGACAAGTACAAAAAGTCAGAAATGAAATTGTCCTTTCAATTTAGAATGATTTCGATAAGAAACTAATAATTTAAAACTGACAATACTACACAAATAATTGTAAACCTTTTTTAGTATGTACATATATATTTTAAGGAATAGCTAATGTTATATTTTATCAATGGTTACTTTTCGAGTTACTTTTCGATGATTCGAGCCTCTCTGCGCTGGATGCGGTCAAGTGGAAGGAGCTGGCACTGGGGAGCCCCAGCCCAGAGATGGGAACAGTATTCCATGTGCGGTCGAACCTGCGCCTTGTAAAGTTGCTGGCGTTGTGCCGGCATGAAATACTGTCTCGCTCTACTGAGCATGCCAAGCTTTTTAGAGGCCAATTTGGCCTTCTCTTCCAAGTGACCACGAAACTGCACTTCACTCGATATGTCGACGACGAGGATTCCGATACTGGCTGAGGCAACAATGGGAGTGCCGGAGGGAATCTGTTGGACAAACGGTAAAATAAAATTGCATTTTTAGAACGCAAACCGATAATTTATTTTCATTCCTCTTCTTATTTTGTGTGCAGTCTATCGATTCATTATAAACATTCAAAATAAATATCGACATTAATTTTGATATAGTTGACACCATCCCTAGCGTAAATGTAAAATATTCTGTATAAAAATGTATTTACCAAATTCATGCAAATTATCAACAACGTGACTTTTTATTTGGCAAATATCAAAATCAACAAATTAATTTAAAAAAATCTATATTTGTAACTTAATATTGACGACGTTTTGAGAATACCTGTAAAATGTGCAATTATCAGGATTATTTCTATTATTAACACCACAGTAAAACATCGTGAGGAAACCTGCATGTCTGGGAAATAAGAAAAAAATATTTCGAAGCCATGTGTAGATCGCCAACACGCACTGGGGCAGTGCGACGGACAATTCCTTGCCTTAAAACCCTTTCAGAAATGAGTGGCGGCCCTGTACCCAGGAGTGGGACGTATATAGGTTGTAACTTTAACACCACAGTCACTCACAGAACAAGTAACAATTTTCGAAAACAATTACTTACTAAAAATAACAGCTATTATACTCCACAGACCAGGTAGAGAACTCTAAAACTTTATAAAATATCTAGGATTATGGAGTGTAGAGGTAAGGAGTACAGACTCTAAAAAAGTGTCCGCAGGAAAGCGTTAAATAAGGGTGGCGCCGCTGTAGCTGCAGTCTAAATTTTAAAGAACTTTTTATGATCTTTTTATTGCACAGACTTTCACCATAATTCTTTTTACAATAATTATTTTATTGCTTTCAAAATTTTTATTTTCGAAATCACTCTCAACGTATTTTACGGCGATTTATCATACCATGTAGATACTCGAGCGCTGTTGTGGAGAGTTTTTAAACTGTTATTTACTGCTTACAGATGGACAAATTTTCAACTATTCTCCTATGGGAGATTGTCCTCCTGACCGCTATACTCCATGTCTAGGAGCTTATTTCTTGCGTGGCGCTTGTGCCGACCAGTCATTCAAAATCAGTTACAAAGTCCTGAGATTTGCTATCCTTTTCTATTTTGCTATATTGTCGTAACACATTTTCTTCTCACTTGCACACTGTGTCTTCTATTACTATCCAAGTCTATGGCGTAAAAAGCATAGCACAAACCAATAAAAAGTGCTAGGCAAATAATATATTGTACTTATTTTAAAGATGTTTTATTTATAACATCCATAGTGTAGAAAAACCACAGAACAATATTGGATAAAATAAAACGTAGTGATTTTATTGGATTTTATACTCTTTGCCTTTGATATTAGAGGTAAAATAAAAGTCAAGCTTTTATTTTACCTATATCCTCTTCCTTCGGTTCGGCGCATTAATACAAGATTCTAAACAATGTTACGCAGATTTCATTAAGCAAAAATATCGTGAGAATTCCTCTGCACAAAAATATGTAAAGTATTTGTTTAGGGTATGTTCCGAAGTACAACCCAGTACACTGACCAATGCAAATGGCGTCATAAATCGACGCCATTCTGGTTATGGAGTGGAGAAGTAACAACCTGGCCACGGGACATTCGCCGTAGCGAAAATTCGCGACCGGCGAAATTTACCGGGCGAATCGTGCGGGCGATTGGCGGCACGGCGGGCGAATTAAACAAATGTATGAATCAGTAGTCAGAACGGTGCAAGCCACGAGTCGGGTGGCAGACGCGGCGAATAGTATAGGGAACAAAATATTTGTTGTTTTCGCCGCGAAAAATGCCGGGCCGACAAAAACAACTTAAAATTCTATCCGCATTGACTTTTATCTCCGTTTCGACACTCATTCTGGTATTTACTCGAAATTTTTTCTAGATGCATTCTATTTGTTGTGGAATTCTCCATTTATAACCCGATTCCTATTCAAATCATGTACTCCGCAATATTTTCCAAATATTATGTCTTGAATCAAAAAACAATTAAACTCTGATTTTTCATTCCGTAGAATTCTGACATTTCGTAAGTGTTGCTACTAAAAAAGTTCTCCACCGAAAAAGAGACAAATTTGAACCATTTGAGGGCAATAAATAATAAAATGCTACGTATTTTTTATGTTTCACCTACAAAAAAGGTAAATCTAAATATTTACTTATACAAGTCACCTAATACAAAAATAACAAATATTTCAATATCACGAACAATATATCTAATTAACTTTAATTACTTAATATTTTATTCTTTAGCTGGCATCACTGTCTACTAATTCCAGGTTTAAAAAACCTTTTAAAAAAATGTTAGCTGTCACGTCGCGTCTGTCACATTGATTGATTTTCATTCGACTTCTTTGAATGCTCGAATGCGCATGTGTTCTCGGTGTTTGCTGCTATTTGTTGTTATTATCTTGTTATATTTGTTAAGTTTCTGTTATTCTGTTAAGTTTTTTCTTGTTGACCTTTCGTTTTGTGATCGTTTGTTGATTTTTATAAACGTTATGGAGCCACAACCTGGCCCTTCCCGGGAAGCAGCCCCATCTGACAGAGCACAAGGCTTAGACTTTCTTTCTCCCAGAAAGAAGCGTCCTCGTGGTGCTTTTACGCCCAACGAAAAGACCATAATTCTAAATATTTACAAATATAGTATAGAAAATTAGCCGCAAACAACTGATAGGAGTGCAACGAAATGTGCTAAAAAGACTTCTGAGATGACTGGCGTGGGTCTGTCAAGTGTCTATAAAATTACCAAAGAATATAAAGACACAAAAGAATTTCAAAAGCCGAAAAAAGAGTGGACCTCAACTATCTTTCATACAAAAATTTGACGAATTCACTTTCGCCGCAACTCGACGAAAGGTTCACGCGTTTTTCTACAGGAACGAGATTCCGACTATTGAAAAGGTAAAGTTATTGCTAATTCTTTAACACCTCGTTGCTGACATCCCCCATTGTTTTAAAACTATACTTTAACCTGTGTTGCCTGTCTACATTTTAACTGTAATGTAAATGCTTATTTCAGATTCACCAAGAGATAACTGGTGATCCAGACATGCCTGTTATGTCGAAATCAACATTAAGAAAAGTATTGAAGCATTTAAATTTTAAATACACAAGTCGCAAACGTCGAAGTGCGCTAACAGATCGCAAGGAGATAGTACTATGGCGTCAAAAATACTTGCACCAAATTAAACAATATAGAAGAGAAGGCAGGCTTATATATTACCAGGATGAAACGTGGGTAAACGAAGGCAAGTATTGAATTATGTGGTAATTAACTTTTTATAACCTATCTTTTCTTCAAAGTATTAGTCGGAAATCGAATTCTGTACTTATGTAATACTTAAATTAACTTTGTTAATAAATTTTTGTTACCAAAATGAATAAATAAATAAAAGAAATCCATGTTTACAGGTAATATTTTTCAATTTATATGCATATATAACTGTCCTCATGTATAAGTGAAATATTAAATATATTTTTATTTTCAGGACATACCGTCAATAAAGTGTGGTGTGATACCAACATTCAATCTTCACGACAAGCTTTCCTCGATGGCTTGACAACAGGGCTTAAGGCACCAACAGGCAAAAGGGGGGGCGACTTATAGTTAGCCATATAGGGAGCGAAGAAGGATTTTTGGAAGATGGTTTATTAGTTTTTGAGGCAAAAAAAGGCTTGGCAGATTACCACAAGGAGATGACTGGGGAAGTATTTGAGGAGTGGTTCACAAAAATACTTCCAAAATTAAAACCAAACTCGGTAGTAGTGTTGGATAATGCTCCCTATCATTCGAGGAAGGTCGAAAAAGTACCAACGAGTGCATGGAGAAAAGGCGATATCCAAGCGTGGTTGACTTCAAAAAATTTAAATTTTGAAGAAAAAATGCTAAAAGTTAATTTATTGGAAATTGTGGGTCAGGAGAAATACAAATATCAACAGTGTATTGTAGACGAGATGGCCACAGCACAAGGCATTACTGTGCTTAGACTGCCCCCATATCATTGTGAGCTCAACCCTATTGAATTGGTGTGGGCTCAAGTGAAGGGGCATGTCGCAAGACACAACAGAAGTTTTAAAATGGCGGAAGTTAAAAAACTATTACTGGAAAGTATAAGTAGTATTACTCCTGATAAATGGCAAGAATGTATCAGCCATACAATCAAAGAAGAAGATAAGATGTGCACTCTCGACGATTTCATTGACACAGTCGCAGACTCTTTAATAATTCATGTCAGCGATGATGACGATGATGAAGATAGTGATATAAGTATTAATGATGACTAAAGATTTTAATAAAAATATGTTATTTTTACTTGTGCATTTTTTACTGTTTGTAATGAAAAGGGACGTAATTATCACTCGCCGTAAAACCATGTAGAGTACCGCACTTAATAAAATGGATACATTTACTAACAAATAAAATGTATGTATAGACTCAGATGTTCAGACACGTATTGAAATTGAAAAATGTGCCCGGCCAAAAAGGTTTGTAATCTCTGACATGTCAAAAAATGATAGCTGTCAGAATTCTACGGAATGAAAAATCAGAGTTTACTTTCTAAGCAATATCGCGATAACTTTGATAAATACATTTCACTCTCTCTCTTTCACACTGGTCGCGGCAGCAAAAGTGACTTCCCGTGGCCCTCAAATCGCACCGCGCAAATTTTCGCTCCACCTGTCGCTTTGCCGTTCGCGCCGCCGTTCCCCGTGGCCAGGCCGTAAGGAGTACAGACTGTGTATTAAAAAGTGTCCATAGAAAACCGTTAAATAAGGGTGGCGCCACTATAACTACGGGGTAAATTTTAAAGAACGCACCGAAAAATATTAGTGAGATAGACGACTTTTATTCGTTATATTTACTAAATAAAATTATTTTAGATTTTAAAGCTACGGAGCAGTTTGGCAGCATACTTAAACCGTCGACAACTGCTAAGTTCATTTCATCCCAGTAGCTACTCCAGCGCTGTTGTGGAGAGTTTTTGAACTGTTATTTACTGCTTACAGATGGCCACTTTTTCAACTATTCTACTATGGGAGTTGGTACTCCTTACTTCTACACTCCATAATTCTGGTGATTCGTTAAACAAATATGGTGGAATATGCCGTCAGTTAGTGACGTCATTTGCATTCGCCAATGTACTGGAAACATTTCGGAACATACCCATATTACCGTTACATTGTGATATGTCAATGACTGTCAATGACATTTCAATAGAACTGACAGGCAATGATTCTGCAACTATTACTCTTAATATAAATTGACAAATATTATTCCTTTAGTGTTAAAACATGGTAACTGCTCTCTATTTTATATTATTTGTTTACTTTTCACCTTTAGGCACATGCACAATTTTTCCATTCATCTATCCACGTTTGAAATTAGAAGCGAAAGAGCCTAAAGCTGCTGGTGATCCTCTATTTCTCTCACCTTACATAAAAAATGGAAATATCTCATTGGCGCAAAATATGTCACGAGTATTACTCACTGAAAAAATAGGATTCGAAAGTCACGCCGGATTTTTTACCGTTAATGACATTTATAATTCAAATTTGTATTTTTGGTACTTCCCGCCCTTTTCGAAAAATGGAAAAAGTCCTTTAATCCTTTGGTTGCAAGGTGGTCCAGGAGGAAGTTCACTTTTTGGCTTATTTACTGAAGTTGGTCCGCTTGAAGCCAAAGAAGGTGGATTCGGGTTAAGAAAACATCATTGGGCGCTAAATAATCATGTTATTTTTATTGATAACCCTGTTGGCACTGGGTTCAGTTTTACCGAAAAAGATCAAGGTTACTGTAGTGATGAGAATTGTATAGCAAAAGACCTTTATGAAGCATTGCAACAGTTCCTTACGTTGTTTCCCAGTCTGAGGAATAATGATTTTTATATCGCTGGTGAATCATATGCAGGAAAATATATACCATCATTAGCTATGTACATACACCGTAAAAATAATGAAGCCAAGGAAAAGAAAATAAACTTAGAAGGCTTAGCTCTAGGAAATGCATACTGTGATCCAGTTAACCAAATGGATTACGGAAATTATTTATATCAGCATGGTTTATTAGATGAAAATCAACGAAATGTTTTCATAGATATTCAATCTAGGATTGCTGCGGAAATAAATAAAGGAAACTGGGCGCAAGCTGATATATTAATGGATGAATTAATGGATGGCGAACTAACTAATGTTTCATATTTTAAATCTTTTACCGGATTTGATTACTACTATAATTTCATGAAAGCGAAGGACGATGAGGATATGACAGTTTTTATTAATCTAATTCATAACGAAAAAGTAAGACGTAGCATTCACGTGGGGGGTTTGCCCTTTCATTCTGGAGAAGAAGTACAATTACATTTAGTTCACGATTTATTAAAATCAGTCGCTCCGACCATTGAAGAGCTTCTTTCACATTACAAAACGATGTTTTACAATGGGCAACTTGACATAATCGTAGCATACCCGTTAACAGAAAATTTCTTAAAGAAGCTGAACTTCTCAGCCGCGGAAAGGTATAAGCACGCTTCTCGTCATATATGGGTGGTAGATGGTGATATAGCCGGTTATTTTAAGAAGGCTGGTAACCTAACGGATGTACTGATCCGTAATGCAGGACATATGGTCCCACATGATCAGCCTAAATGGGCCTTAAATATGATAACGAAATTTATCAGTGACAAGTTTTAAATTTATGTCACATTTACCCATGAGCAATGCTATACATCGGAACTCTTTCTTGTCTAAAATGTCAAGGTCAACCCATAAAACCCGGCCCCCGGGGCGTAATGTAGGCTATAATGATCTTTATCTATGTTACTTGCACGATATTAAATAAAAAACATTGTATTTTAATGCGCCTGCGTGTATAAATAATAAAATATGTTTATCTTTGTACCTTATTTCCAATTATTGTTTTTTAATTAGTTATTTTACTTGTTAGGTATTTTGCTGTCAAATATCGGTACATTACTTACGGTAAATTTTTGCACGTAGCCTTAGAAATCCAACGAAAGCGACTTTAGTCTAATGGTTAAGAATAATAACCTGGATGTCCGAGCTTTGCTCGGTATTTTTTTTTTTTTTTTGAAATCGTGTTTTTTGTAAATTATATTTAGATACAAATTACGAACTGATGAAATATGAATAAAATTTTTCATCTTCTTGATCATTTTTTTTCGTTTAAAAAAATATACTAAAAAAGGGCTCCAAATAATATATTTTCTCACAAAAGAAGAAAAAAATGGATTTTTCCATTCAGATCTGAGTCATTTGGACCCGGACCGTCGTTCTATGACTTCAGCACCACCCTACATCCTATTTGAGCTGTTATTATAACCTTTTAGGCACCGACAAAATTTACTTTTGTATTCTAATTATATTGTAGCAGTTTTTAATTGCCTAAAAAAATATGGATAAAACTACATTTACTAAACTTGAGTCATAGTCAGATCGATTTATTGCCCCCGAAACCCCTGTATAGTAAATTTCATGAAAATCGATGGAGCCGTTTCCGAGATTCCGATTATATTAAGACATGCAGGAAGTCGATGGATGCAGGTGGCTCAGGACCGTGCTTTGTGGCAACCTTGGGGAAAGCCTATGTTCAGCAGTGGACTTGTGAAGGGCTGTAATGATGATTTTATACATATATATATATATACAAGAATTGCTCGTTTAAAGGTATATATAATACATAATTGGAAATTCAAAAAGTTGCCGCCATCCGCCATTCGACTGTAACTGTCTGTTTATAAAACTTAGCACAAGTATTATAAGTTTAGAAGTGGTTATCTGGAGAATAAGTAGCGTTAACAATACAGCTAGAATTTTTTATTTAAATAATCCGATTTGTAGTCAAAAAATATTTGTTCTTGCGTTACCTATAATTGGTGTCTGCTGAATTTCATGTATAAATCACTCTACTCAAAATAAATATATTAAACCTCTTTTTAATAGGGTTAACCAACCCACCAAAGGTGAAAAAAAGACAATAAGAATTCGAGGTGAACTACAATTTCAGATTTATTCTGATAAAAGTATATGTCTAGAATAAAATTAAATTCTTAAGTTAATCTTAGGCCTAATACTTATATAATACCAATATTCTTACATTTTGTGTGTAATAAAAATATAAGAATTGTATAACCCAGTGGCGCGATGACAGCGCCGCCACATACATTACATCACACGTCACACATCACGTTACATACAACACACAAACATCACTTACCAGGGCATCACTCTATCTAATGAGGGGCGTCCTATAATTCGTTCACTGGTACACACACTCTTAGTCAATTAATATTATTTTTTAGACATTTAAAATTCAGATTCAGAAACAGGTCGCCTCATTAAGTTGTTATCATGATGTTTTCCTGTGTCAAGCCATTTACGACACCTACGGGATATATGAGGTAGTGGATTCACTTACGCCACGACTACGCGACAATTATACAAAAATAATTCAAATTATATAATGTATTTTCTTTGGAATTTATTAATGAGTAGCAAACTAGCTTCTACCTGCGATTTCATCCGCATCGAACTTTAACAAAATTATCTATAAGTGTTCTTTGTATTTTAATTATTGAAAAACCACTGCCCATTTTCGCTAATTTTCAAAAATATATTATGTACATAAAAATTTAATATATATATATATCATCATCATCATTACAGCCCTTCACAAGTCCACTGCTGAACATAGGCCTCCCCCAAGTAATGCCACAAAGCACGGTCCTGAGCCACCTGCATCCATCGACTTCCTGCATGTCTTACCAGGTCGTCACTCCATCTAGTGGGGGGTCGCCCTACCGGTACGAGGCTGCCACTCGAGAACCTTTCTTCCCCATCGGTTATCGGTTCTTCGAGCTATATGGCCGGCCCATTGCCACTTCAGCTTACTAATCCGTTGGGCTATGTCGGTCACTCTGGTTTTACTGCGGATATCCTCATTTCTGAGTCTATCACGCAGAGAAACTCCGAGCATAGCCCTCTCCACAGCTCGCTGAGCGACCGTGAGCGTCCTCATACGGCCAGCAGTGAAGGACCACGTCTCTGATCCGTAAGTCATCACTGGCAACACGCACTGGTTGTACACTTTAGTTTTCAGAGATTGAGGTATACCTGACGAGAAGATGTGTCATAATTTCCCGAACGCTGCCCAGCCGAGTTGAATCTGTCGATTGACCTCTCGGTCGAAGTTGGACTTACCTAGTCGGACTATTTGTCCCAGTTAAACGTACTCGTCAACAACTTTGAGCATAGTGCTCCCAACAACTACCGGCATAGGTGTGACATGGACATTAAACATGATCTTTGTTTTGTCCATGTTCATCTTAAGATCTATCCGTTGGGAGGCACTATTGAGGTCATTGAGCATAGTGCTAAGGTCCTCCAGGGATCCTGCCATAAGGACTATATCGTCGGCAAATCGAAGGTGAGTGATGTACTCGCCATTGATGTTAATACCGTATCCTTTCCAGTCCAGTAGCTTGAAAACGTCTTCCAACGCAGCAGTGAAGAGTTTCGGGGATATAACGTCACCCTGTCTTACACCTCTCTGCAGTTGGATAGGATTATTATATATATATATATATATATATATATATATAAATTATTGTTGCATTTGTAAAAAAGTTAATGTTGTAAATGTCTTTTTTATACCTTTATACATGTACCTTAATAGTATGTAGGAAACTCGTCAAAAACATTTATTTTATCGTTTTTTTTTTTTCGATTTTAGTCAAAACCTACATATTTTTGGGATAAAATATAGGCTATATCACTCCTGACTTTACCCTTTATCTATTCGAAAAGTTTCACAAGATCGGCACAGCTATATCGAAGATTAGCCCGGACAGCCGTATGTTTGTTTGTCAAACAAAATTCTTATAAATAGTTATTATTCGTTATGTATTAATATCCGGAATTCAGGTAAAGATGGGTTCCGGATATTAATTAAAAAATAATAGATAAGTTTTATTTAATGGTAAAACTCTCATGGTATTCATGTCATACAATATCAATGGTCATTCATTATATCATGTCTTAAGCTTATAGCATGCAAATATTGCAGAAACATTTCAATTTTATTTATACATACAGATCAACTACCCAATTAAAATTTTAGCTTTTTATTGTTAAAATATAAGTAAATAAAAACAAAGTTTTGTTATTTCTTTCGTATTTTAATTACAAATAAATAACATTAAAATCATATACTAAAAATTATAATTACAGTCAGTTCAATTAATATTTTATAATTTATGTTGTCTATGGATGTGATCGTTGATTGCATAATTAAAATATCATTTGGCAATAAAATTTTAAAAACATTTATCTCATGCGAAATAGAGAAATTACAATGAGAATCAATAATAATTAATTTAAATAGAAAAAAATATATAACTTTTTATGCTGATTGTGGAGGCAAAGCCCACTGTTTCATTTAAGTATTAGACACACATCGGAATAAAAAAAAAACAATTTATAATCGTACAGTTATTGGTACAAGAACGATATTAGTATTACATAAATCGTTTTAATTTTTACCATGCAGTAGATTTTTTGAAAATTGAATTAATTTCACAACCACATATCCATTACAGAAACTTGAAAAGTAAACCTAAGGTAACAGAAACGCTTGTAAACGAATGTCACGCGAGTAGAGCTGTGAGTGCGTCGAGGAACTGCGCCCGTTGTGAGGTGGGCAGAGTGATGACGGAGCTGTCCACATAGTCCAGTGACACAGACACCCCACTCTTGGTTGCCGCTTGTTCAAACGCCGCGCCGAATAAACTGAGAATACGAAACTTTAATTAAATAATATAACTTCTATTGTAACATGTATTTTTTTTTATAGGAAAACGGTGACAAACGAGTCAGTCCACCCGATGGTAAGTGGTTGCTGTGGCCCATAGACATCTACATCTATCCTTGTTTGCGAATCAAAATGAAGATGCGTTGTCAGCCGTGAGGACTTCGATGGAATGGCTCGCTTCCAGTAAAAAGGGTCTCCGGTTCTCTACACTCACCATACGAAACACAGCAGCATTAAACTGATATTTCACGCCGGTGTTCTGTGAGAGCGTGGTCCTTCCTCGGTCGAGCCGACCCATTCGTGCTACAACTATACAATTAATATAGCTGCAGCATGGCTCTACCACGTAAAAAAGCGACAGTAGCCTAGTGGCAGGGCGCGGACCGCGAACTTAAAAGGTCGCGGGTTCGAATCCACCATTCGACTACTGTCGTGAACCACTCCTAACACAAGCATTTTCAGCTTACCAGGAGTGGTTAAAGGGAATATTAGTAATGTTAATTAATAGGATTACTAATATTTAAAAAAAAAAGAGAATCTACTATCTCGTGGATGTAGTAAGAGGCGACAGGGGAAAATTGAATTAGGTGAGCAACAGCATCTTTCTGATAACCACTCAAAATAAATGAAACCAAGTTATTCCATACAACTAAGTTATTTACTACTAAGGTTAATTACATTAATATTCGCGACATAATCCGTAAAACTTAGTTTTATTTAAATGTGTAGTGTTCGGGTAAACAGAAGAAATCATTAACTCTAAACAACGATAACTGCGTTTGTCAACCTGCTTACCAAGCGAAGACACTACGACAAATATCTCCCCCACATAAGGTAATTACTGGGGAGACCCAAGTTCAGTAGTTGACTATAATGGTTTGTGTACGGAAAAACGCTACGGCGCGTTATATGGGGTGGAGGGAGGGTCAAAATCTTCAAAAATTGCGTTACGTAATATTTGAACGCCCCCTTACGAAGTATAAAACAATTTTAATCATCATCATCACTACGAGGGCGGCACTGAAAATTCCGGAATCAAGGAAGTGACACAACATTACTATTTGAAAATGTATTTATTGCTTTTCGAAGTATTCTCCGCGAAATTTGACACATTTTTCCATACGATGGAACCAATAATTGAAGCAAACATTCCATTCGGAAGTTGGGGTCTTCAAAATGGCCGTTTTGTAGGCGTCCACAGCTTCTTCAGGTGATGAAAATCTCTGTCCAAGCAATTTATTCTTTATTTTAGGGAAAGTATAGAAATCATTAGGGCTTAGATCGGGGCTGTACGGCGGATGGTCTAATAATTCTATGTTTTCTTTCTCTAAGAACTCTTTGGTTCTATGTGTGGTGTGAGAACTCGCATTGTCGTGATGGAGGATGATGCGGCGGTTGCAGTTCTCTTTACGGAGTTCAGAAACGACCTGTGGCAAACAAATGCTAGCATACCATTCTGCATTAACCGTTCTTTGTCCCTCAAGAGGAATAGTAGTGGCCGGTTTTGGAAACAAACGTGGCGACCATTTTTTTGCAACACTCCGTGAACGAACAGTTTTCGTTGGCTTTAACTAATTTTCGAACACCCAAACTCGTGACCGGTTTTTTGTTTCGGGTTCGTACGCATATATCCAGGATTCGTCACCTGATACGATGTTGTATACAGAATTTGAGGATCCTGCGCGGAATCTTTCGAGAGTTCTGACGCACCAAGTAACGCGAGCCGCTTTTTGCTCTTCACGGAGCGAATGCGGTATCCATCGGGAAAACAACTTTTTTACACCTAATTGTTCATGCAAAATTATTTGTATTTGACTCATGCCAATGTCTAAAGTTGCCTGAATTTCGCGGTATGTCACATGTCGATCTTCCTCAATCAGCTTACGCACAGCATCAACGTTTTCTTGGGTAACTGCAGTTTTTGTCTTGGGTAACTGCAGTTTTTGGACGATCTTGGTTTTTGGACGATTTGACGGGGATCATCACTAAGCTTGACACGTCCATGTTGAAATTCAGCAAACCAGCGATAAATTGTGGTTTTGGATGGGGCTTCATCACCAAATGCAGAAATCATCCGGTTGACACACTGTTTTTGTGTTAAACCACTTCGAAAGTAGTATTAAATCATCGCTCTTGAATTTTCTCGAGTCAATTCCATTTTATCAACGACTAAACAAGTTTGACAAAACCTTGTGACAAGACCGAGAATCTTTTTTTAAATAAATAAATGGTATTCGATTTTTAAAACCAAGGAGTTTTCAATTAAAAAGATTTTAATATGACAGGAACAGTGGAAATATTCCAATCCCGATACTTTTAGTGCAGCCCAGTACAGCCCTTCACAAGTCCACTGCTGAACATAGGCCTCCCCAGGGAACGCCACAAAACACGGTCCTGAGCCACCTGCGTCCATCGACCTCCTGTGTATCTTACCAGGTCGTCACTCTATCTAGTGGGGTGACGCCTTACACTTCCCTTGCCGGCACGAGGCTTCCACTCGAGAACCTTTTCTCCCCAATGGTTGTCGGTTCTTCAAGCTATATGGCCGGTCCATCGCCACTTCAGCTTACTAATCTGTTGGGCTATGTCGGTCACTCTGGTTCTACTGCGGATATACTCATTCCTAAGTTTATGACGCAGAGAAACTCCGAGCATAGCCTTTTCCATAGCTCGCTGAGCGACTTTGAGCTTCCTCATACGCCCGTCCGTGATGATGATAAGAACTAAAAAATTAAAAATAAACATTTTTGCGACTATGTATGTTAGTGTCTATAAGCCACAGGGTCTATAAACCAGGCGCACTGTGTGCTTTTCTGTAACTCTTACTTTTATTCTCTTCTACTCTTAAGAGATAATCTCTAGTTTGAACTAGTACTTCATGTCAAAATCTGTAAAACTAACATTATAAACTCAAATTAAAACACTATGGAGTTGGAGTTCAAGTTTAGAAACTGTCTCTGAATACCATAATTAGTAAAGCGAAGATTCACAAAATTCGCACATTGGTATTTATCGTAAGTTATTTATTACGTGCCGTGTAGTGGCAGTGTAATAAGGTGTAAGAATATCGACTCTCCCACGTTATGCCGTGCGTGTTGTAAAGCAAGATTTAAGCAAGGTTTAGACGAACCCAGCGCTGGCTTGGTATTGGCCTCGTATAAACAGTTTTTCAAGACAAGCCAGCGCTGGCTGCCAGCACTGGCGGGAATAAATAGACCACCTGCCTATCTTTCAAGCCGCGTTTCTATTGTAACATGAGTTTCCGTCCACGTGCCCCGCAACCCCCGCGCCAGAATAAATAATTTGTAATATAAAAACTTTACTAGTGACATTGTACAAATTTAGGTTTGATGTATGTAGGTATATGATAAACATTATTTTTCAGTTATTTTAAAAAATCATTAATTTAATACAACAATTCACAAGAATAATCTAAGAATGAAATGAATCCATTTGGCGTCATCTAAACAACACGGGTCAGGCCAGCGCTGGCTTGTCTGAGGACTGGCGCCAGCGTTACTGGCTTCGTGTAAAAGGTTTACTAAAGGCTTTAGAGTTGATAGTGGGGACTAAATCAGGTGAAGGGCAGCAGCGTTTGCCTAATAATATCTGAGAATAAAAAACTGTGGTTGTCAACCCGCTTGGCAAGGTGGCAACTATGGCAAATAGCCATAGTTGCCACCTTGCCAAGCGGGCTTGCCTCTTCCGTAGATTGCTTCATAGGGGAAATATCAGTCATAGTTGCCACACTTAGTTGGCAACTGTTGTTTATTTTTATTTATAGTTGTAATTAGGAAGATGTTGTTGTCCATCTCCTGATTTGTTTAGCCCTGTTGCCTCTTACGACACCCACGGGATGATATATGGTAGTTGACGTTGTTACACCGTCGTTACACGGTAATCTTTTGACTAGATGTAATGAATGAATGGCACAGGGGGTGCTAAGAATCTCCGGTGAAGGTTCGGTTGCCACCTACGATGACTCGACCTGGCAACGTATAACGCACGCACCCTGAGGACTGACGAGAAGATACTGGAGCTGGAAGAAGAGGTAGACAAGTTGCCCTGGCATATTATTGGATTATCTGAGGTCCGAAGAAAGGGGGAGGACAAGGTAATCCTCGAGTCCGGCAACTTGTTCAATCACCGGGAGGGCGACCATCTGTCCCAAGGAGATGTCACATTTATCGCCCACAAGTCTCTCGTCAACAACGTTGTAAAGATTGGGAGTGTGTCGACGAGGGTCGCGTACCTGATACTCAGAATCACCAAACGGTATTCGCTGAAGGTCATACAGGTCTACGCACCAACCTCGGCTCATCCCGATGAGGAGGTGGAGGAAATGTATGAAGATATTTCTAGAGCCATGCATTCGTCCAAAACCCACTACACGGTGTTGATGGGAGACTTCAATGCAAAACTAGGCACAAGAGAAAGCGGTGAGCTGAAGTTAGGGAAATTTGGAGTAGGGCAACGGATCCGTAGGGGATAGCAGCTGGCTGACTTTATGGAGAAAGGGGGACTCTTTATGATGAACTCTTTCTTCCAGAAGCGGCCCCACAGGAAGTGGACCTGGTCGAGCCCCGACGGTTCGACAAAAAATGAGATTGACTTCATTATGACGACCAGACGCCAACTGTTCAGTGATGTCTCAGTGATCGCAAGGGTGAAAACTGGCAGCGATCACCGAATGGTTAGAGGCACACTGAACCTAAACGTTAAGTTGGAGAGGTCTCGTCTAATGAAGTCAACGCTCCGTCCCCCTCGTGCTCTAATCCAGAATCCCGAGACTTTTCAGCTAGAGTTACGTAACCGCTTTCAGTGCCTAGAAGATTGCAATGCAGTGGACGATATGAATGATAAGCTCGTGGAAACTGTCCATGCGGTCGGAGCTAAGTTCTGCAAGACCCGCCGCAGAAGAACACAAAAACTCTCCGATCACACTCTTAATCTCATGGCTGTTAGACGGGAGATGAGGCTGTAATCGTCAACAGATTTGACAGTATACAGGCAACTGAACAGACAGATCTCCAAATGCATGCGGCGAGACTTACGCAACTTTAATACTGCTCGTATTAAAGAAGCGATCGAGCGGAACCAGGGCTCCAAAGTCTTTGCCAGAGATCTGTCTGCCAGATAGAGCCAACTGTCAAGGCCGATGACTGAGTGTGGCAGCATCGTTTCCGAGACACCTGAGATTTTGAGTGAGATTGAGAGGTTCTATGGGCAGCTGTACACATCATCGTTGGAGCCACACGCAAGTGTGAGTGACGATCCAAGAGCAAGTCTTACCCGACACTATTCCGATGATATCCCGGACGTCAGTCGGAGCGAGATTAGAATGGCTCTCCAGCACCTTAAAAACGGCAGGGCCCCAGGCGAGGTTGGAATTACAGCGGAGCTTCTGAAAGCGGGTGGAACACCGGTACTTGAAGTCCTTCAGAAGCTCTTCAATTCCGTCCTCCATGGTGGCACTACTCCGGAGGCGTGGAGCAGAAGCGCGGGTGGTCTTGTTCTTTAAGAAAGGCGACAACGCTCTCTTGAAGAACTACAGACCGATTTCCCTTCTGAGCCGCGTCTACGTGCTGTTTTCGAGAGTCATTACGAATCGTCTCGCACGCAGACTCGACGACTTCCAGCCTCCCGAACAAGCCGGTTTCCGAAAAGGCTTCAGTACCATAGACCACATACATACCCTGCGGCAGATTGTACAGAAGACCGAGGAGTACAATCTGCCATTTTGCCTGGCGTATGTGGACTATGAGAAAGCCTTTGATTCCGTCGAAATTTGAACGGTGCTACAGTCCCTTCAGCGGTGCCAAGTTGACTGTCGGTATATCGAAGTGCTGAAGTGTTTGTACAGTAGGGCTACGATGGCTATCCGAGTACAGAACCAGAGTTCGAAACCTATCCAACTGCAGAGAGGTGTAAGACAGGGTGACGTTATATCCCCGAATCTCTTCACCGCTGCGTTGGAAGACGTTTTCGATCTACTGGGCTGGAAAGGATACGGTATTAACATCAATGGCGAGTACATCACTCACCTTCGATTTGCCGACGATATAGTCCTTATGGCAGAATCGCTGGAGGACTTAAGCACTATGCTCAATGACCTCAATGGTGTCTCGGATAAAACGGATAGATCTTAAGATGAACATGGACAAAACAAAGATCATGTTTAATGTCCATGTCACACCTATGCCGGTAGTTGAGGGGAGCACTATGCTCGAAGTTGTTGACGAGTACGTTTACCTGTAACAAATAGTCCGACTAGGTAAGTCCAACTTCGACCGAGAGGTTAATCGATGGATTCAACTCGGCTGGGCAGCGTTCGAGAAATTACGACACATCTTCTCGTCAGGTATACCTCGATCTCTGAAAACTAAAGTTTACAACCAGTGCGTGTTGCTGATCTTACGGATCAGAGACGTGGTCCTTCACTGCTGGCCGTATGAGGACGCTCAAGGTCGCTCAGCGAGCTATAGAGAGGGCTATGCTCGGAGTTTCTCTGCGTGATAGACTCAGAAATGAGGATATCCGCAGTAAAACCAGAGTGACCGACATAGCCCAACGGATTAGTAAGCTGAAGTGGCAATGGGCCGGCCATATAGCTCGAAGAACCGATAACCGATGGGGAAGAAAGGTTCTCGAATGGCAGCCTCGTACCGGTAGGCGTAGTGTAGGGCGACCCCCCACTAGATGGAGTGACGACCTGGTAAGACATGCAGGAAGTCGATGGATGCAGGTGGCTCAGGACCGTGGTTTGTGGCATTACTTGGGGGAGGCCTATGTTGACTTGTGAAGGGCTGTAATGATGATGAATGAATGAATGACTTTCTAAATATATATAAGTAGTCTTTCGACTAGGGTGCTTTAAGGTGACTGGTTGGTTGATAGTAATATTGGGGTGTTTGATAAGGGTAGGACCATGTTTTTACAGAATACCAACGTTAAGGGAGCAGCTTAGTACCGTTGTGTTTTATATGGTGAGAACCGTCGACCTATATAACTAGAAACGGGGCATTCTATCGTAGTTTTTGGGGGTGACAACGCATCTGTATTTTAATTGTTAATCGAGGATAAATGTAGATGTCTATGGGTCA
Organism: Parnassius apollo; assembly: GCA_907164705.1. NCBI lineage: Eukaryota > Metazoa > Arthropoda > Insecta > Lepidoptera > Papilionidae > Parnassius > Parnassius apollo. The sequence goes on along the minus strand of CAJQZP010001449.1, from coordinate 7,426,393 downwards.
CAGCATCCACTTACCATCAGGTGGACTGTGTGCTCGTTGGTCACCTATAATCTATAAATTAAAAAAACAACAAGCGTTATTAGTGAATTTCGAGAGATATTTTAATAACCAAGCATTGTTCAGTTTATTTGTAAATAATAAAAGCAATGAATGATGATTTTTTAAATTTACGTGAACACTACACATTGAATAAAACTAAATTTACTGATTTTATCGCGTTTAATTTACTACTTTTACTTATTTTTAATTCCCGACGTTTCGGGTGCTTTACAACACCCATGGTCACGGAGACTGAAATGTTTGACGTCCCAATGTCATAGTTAGTCATAAAAACCTGCGTGAAAGAACATATAGCTGACGTGAAGCACAGACGCTCCGGGAAGTCTGCAGGCTGTGAACATGTTCAAGATCGTCCCCAACATTACATCAGATTTGATAAACCACAAATCCTCGCAAATGAACACTGATTCCTACCAAGGATGATACGCGAGGCTATTGAAATTAAAAAACATCCAAATTTCAATAGAGAAGATGGATGGATACTGCCATCTGCTTGGGATCCTATAATTAACAAAATTAAACCCAAACCCAAGCATACCACTGCAAGACTTCAAGATACTGTAAGCTCGTTCTGCGTAGACCGGACCGAAAAATTAATATTTAAAAACTGAAGGTAGCCGGGCTAACTATGACATTGAGACAGAAACAGAAACTTTTTTATTCAATGTAGATTATAACAATACTTATTGAAAGTCGCTTTTTTCATTCACCACTGCGTCGCAAAAAACCTCTCTCCTGGGAAGAACCAGCAAGAAACCCAACGGGACTATTTTTTTTTCAATAATAGCTTACAATCATGTTTACAATTAACAACAAAAGACAAATCAGAAATAGCTTGGTAGCGATCACCCTTCCCAGGGGTTATTATCATCCATAAATTCCTTAATATTATAATAACCCTTTTTATACAAAGTTAGGACGTCAAACATATCAGTCCCCCCGTGACCATGAGTGTTGTAAAGCACCCTAAACGTCGGAAATTAAAAATAAGTAAAAGTAGTTAATTAAACGCGATAAATCCGTAAATTTAGTTTTATTCAGGAATGAATGTGTTTTCAAGAGTGTGTGGTTATTTGCAAGAGTGGGCGTACTTCCTGGGCTCGTGGTCGAAGCGCGGCGGCAGGCCCAGCAGCAGGCAGGCGGGCGCGGGGGGGCGGCGGGCGCGGGGGGGCGGGCGCGCTGGCCAGCAGCGGGCGCGCGGCGCCGCCGGCCGCCCAGCGCGCCGCCTCGCCCAGCCACAGCGGCCCGCGCACTACACTGGCTTCAGGAGTACCCTGCACACAACCACCATGTTACAACTTTATTCAATCATCTAACTACTATGTACACTAGTACCAGTTCAGTTTAAATGCTGCAGCTATTTGTTTATTTACCAGTTTATGTACACACATACTTCGATAGGAAAATGGTAAAAACAAAATTATGTACAAAGGCAATGCTTATTCCATAGTGAAATTTCTTCCCGCAGTCCTATTGAAGGATAGTTGAAGGAAATAGAGGTAGTCAAAGTGTGCACTTTATTAAAATATACATATACAATACAAATGTTCAAACCTCCATATATACACACATACATATACATACATACACACACACACACATATATATATATATATATATATATATATATATATATATATATATATATATATATACAAATATATATTATAACAAAAAATATATCAATATATTAGATTTTTAATGTTACATATATGAATACCTACACTACACGAATTACGACATAGACACCGACTTAGCGTCACGAATCTTAAAGGGAAGTGAATTCCACAATCGTACTGCGTTAACAGTAGAAGAATGACAATAGAGCATTGTATTGAAAGACGGAAATCTTAACAGTGTTCTAGTATTTGATCTACATGGAACATCTGGAGGATGAACAAAAGTAAATATTATGCTTGTAGCTAAAGGTGGGCGAAACTGTTATATTTTTCTAATTCGTTATGTTGTTGTAATATATTTTTCTAACTGTTGTTTTAAACTGTTATAATATATTATAACAGTTTCATTTATTACATTGTACACGCGGTTAGTTCAGTTCAGTTGTTGGCTGTGTTAGTTGTTGTTGTATGTTGTTATAACGATTATAAATATTATGATGAAAGATTATTACGATTATAAATATTATAAATATTAAACGATTACAAGTATTATATGAAGACGAAAAAAAAATATTTTTAAGTTGTATTAGCATCATTTGAGTGTTTCATGTCTTAAAAGAGAATCATTTAAAATATGTATGTTAAGTTTAATGAACTTCCCTTCCTACTTTTTACAGGCTTAGGACTGTCTGAATGTATGTTAAGCTGTGTAATTATTGTATCTGTTATAATTATTTACTCATATTTTCAAACATTTTAAGAAAAATAACTCACTCAGGCGTAGTTAAAAGCTTATTGATGTTATGTACATTTTGATTGAATTTTTACATTACTTACACTGTGGTCAAAGTTTTAGTTATCTGCAATATTTACATTTTTTTTCAGTTACTATTCAAAAACATTATTTGGTTTACTTTTGACGACGTAAGCCTTGTGAGTCTATCCGATATTAAATCCGAACGGCAAAACTATTCATACACTCCTACGTGTCTTTGCTTAACCGCTCGTTTGCTTCTTGCAACCACAGTTGCAAAAACAGAATCCTTAACTTTGCTCTTTGCAACTGTGGTTGCAAAGCGACGAAGTTCTTTTAATTGAATTTAGACCGTATTTTAAACTCACAGAGTCTAACTATTACGTATTAAAACCAAAAACAAAGATATAAATCATAGATTTGGATCAAAATTACCAACCTCTTGGACGAAAAATATCGAAACTTTGTTAGTTAAAGTTTGGTGAGTGAAGTGACGCTTGAGTGGATTTAACGAGGTGATAAAATATGCCGTGAGTATTGAATTTTATTGATTTTTGCTAGTATTTATATATCACATTAATGTCTTATTAGTGTTTTATATGTTTTTGCAAATACTGTATGAAAATGTGGTAAATTCGACTTTTAAAAATACTCAGAATGACGCGAATCTAAACATAATTTTCTATAGCTTACATTATCGGTATTATGTTGTATTCTTTAAATAGGAAATAGTCGTAGTGGTATTTGAATATAATTATTCAATTTGAGTTATAAAGTTTTATAAATTGTTCATTATATTATAATGTAAGTTTTTATGTAATAACAGCCTAGATTTTAACTAACAAAGAGCGATCGATTGCGCAATCCGTGAATTCTTCATCAGGTTTCACTTAAGATTTTTACTATGTATTTAAATATAAATCGTTTTATAATATAGATAAATATATCAAGTAATTCATTAAATTTAAGGATATAGTAAATAATAATACATTTACCCATCTTATTTTTTTGATAAACTCGATGTTTTACAAAAAGTCGCCAAAATGGCTTGTACTTGTGATTTCAACACCTCTAAAACATTACTGTAATCATATTCTGAGAGAATAACACACGTATTTTCTTTTCTTATTTCAATGGCTATTCATAAAATTTAAAATATTTGAAGTGCTCCTCTCGAGTAAGTCATAAATTAAGTTTTGTTGACGGCGGGTCGAACGTAAGAAACACAGTCCTGACTTACTGGCAAAGTATGCTACCAATTTTTTTTACGCAAGCAATCGAGCGGTTAAGGTGAAGCTATAAATTTGTAATTGTACTTTTGAAAGATAAAGTTTTTTTTAATTGAACACTGCTTTTTTTTTATCCACACTGGACTTAGACTTAAAATAGTTCCAAATGGCTGCGCTACGCTGACGCGACATTATTATATACTTTTACATACAACACGCTAAATCCTATCTATATTACACTAAATATTGAAAATTAGTTTAGGAATAAAACTTAAAAAAAATAAACAAAAACAACAATAGCTTTTTCACGTAATATGGGGACCTGCTATCAAAACATTACGTATATAATTTAACAGATAACGGTGTCATTGTCATCTCAGATAGATAGCTAACTGAACACTAATATATTACAACAACCAAAAAATTAAATAACAGGCACAACAGGCAACAGCTAGCAATGAAAGAAATAATATATTTTTGTTTACCGTTATAATTTAGTGTTAGTAAAATTTAATCGAGATATGGGGAACAAACAGCACACAAAACAAATTTACGTAGACTACAAACTACCCAAAACAAATTAATCAAGGTACTTTTTCATTATAAATATTTGACACCGTCTAATATTATATATAAAGAAACCAAATTATTAAATATATCACAAATATATCAATATAACACTTGCATATTAATACAAGTGTTATATTGATAACACTTGTATTAATATGCAAGTGTTATAATTAAACGACACGATAAAAACGACATTCATTCGCAAATACGGTTTGAAAAAAAAATATTTTCACAATCGTAACCTTAGACGTGCCCATGATATAATATATACATACAAAAAGTTAGAACAGAGTATGGTAAGAAAAATATAATGTTTGATGGTGCAAAACTGTATAACGCTTTACCTAAAAATATAAAAGAATCAAAAACATTATCTTTATTTAGAAACTTATTGAAATGCCATATTTTGAAAAATTAACCAAAAAAAAATACAAGCTAAAATTAAATCCAACTTAGTTTTACGCACCCTTATTTCTGTTTCGGTTGCATTAATTGTTCCGTCTAAATGTTTACTGTTCTTTTAATTGTTTACGTTTTACCCACATCTATAGTTAATATTCTGTATGCTTGTAATGGATTCCTTTATTATTGTTTGTAAATTTTTTATTTGTCGTAAGCGATTTGTAATCTTTTGAGAAATAAATAATATCTTAAACCTAAACCTAAAATAAGCTCTTATTAAGTTAGCTTAGAGTTTAAATTAGTGTAAGCTATACGCAATCTTGTTCGGCATAATGAATGTAGTATTTTATTGACTCCCAGTGAGGTGCCGCGTCTCGGCCGACGGTTGGACCGTAAACATAAACAGATGACGTTTTCTAACGATAATGAATATATTGTAACAGTCAATGGTTCATTATTCCAATGTGTTGTAAGATTACAAATATATAATGTAATATATTATCTGTTATATTATGTTATAACGCCCAACTTTACTTGTAGCACAAATGGGCCCGTTTGACCTGGGTAGGACCACGCGAGCACAGAACACCAGCGTAAAATAGCATATTAAAACTCTTGTGTTTCCTGTGGTAATCGTAGAGAATCGGAGACAATTTTTACTTGTAACAATGCATTCACTTTTTATTCTCAGGGTTGACACATCTGCATTTGATTGATTCTTAATCAAGGATAATTGTATGCAGACTTTACTTATTCGGAATGTGGACTGCCTAAACAACATGAAATAGCTTTTTTCTTATTTTCAATGTATAAGCAACCTACAGAAATATTCTTATGAATATATTATCAAAATTTAAGATGCCTTAGAAACAAAACAAATAATGTTTTGTTAAATATTCCACAGACAAAAAGTCCTTGTATTTACAGATACCTGGCTAAATACAAATGTTAATAATAATGAATTCATACATAATAGATACTCTATTTAATATAGAGTGAGTGCTCTACTTCTAATCATAAGTCTGATAACAATACAGCAATGATCACACTCACAGTACCCAATGACATTCAGTCCAATCGAATTCCAAGTTGGAAATCTGACTGTGAAGATCTATGGTATATATCCTTAATATTAACTCTAATAACACTATTTGTAAAATTGCTTTCAGTGATGTCTACATTCTTCCTCCAGTCAACTTAGATTTACTCTCATAATTTTAGACAGTAGTAGTAGTAATATTTTTAATTATGTACATGATGTCATAATAGATTATTTTAACCTAGGCCATACCTCTTGATCCAATCAAAGAAATTGTAATTTTATAGGGCCTAACAACTACATAAACAATTAAGCTGCGCTTTAATAAATTTTATTAGTGCTAATGGCCTATTTCAATTATGTTTGATTTCGTTTGGTTTGGTTTGGTCATGTAGAAAGAATGAATGAGGAAAGAGTGACAAAGCAAAATTATAATGTCCTCCAGACCGAATTTCGGCCACGGCGGCCTGCTTCAACTGAAGCTACCCATCGGCGCAGGACAGGATTATAGTGCACAAGTGTATGCGCAAGCACAGGTGCACTCTCTATTCCCTCACTCTCGTAATCCGATGGGACGGTAAACCGACACGACCAGATCAGGCGCAGGACCAACGGCTTTACGTGCTTTCCGAGGCACGGGAGTGTGACACCGCCAACTTCCTGACTCCGGGCAGCTACTAAAAATTTCTTGACAGAAAAACTCAATAAATGATTTTTTCGCCCGACCCGGGATTCTAACCCAGGACCTCACGATCAGCAGTCGCACAAGTACAACCACTAGACCAACGAGGCAGTTAAAAAAAGGCAAATTTATATGGCAGATGTGAACGGCAGATTTGGGAAGGGACGCCCTAGAAGAAAGTTTATCGACCAAATTGGCGATATTTTGAAAATGGGCCACGTTAGAAGTACCCTAACCGACGAGCATATATGCGTAGATATATGGATGTAAAGGAGGCGAAAGAGATATGTCAGGATCGTGCCAAATGGAAGTCCGTTGTCTGCCTACCTTTCTGGGTGACAGGCGTGAGTGTTTATGTATGTATTTATGTTTGTTTTCGAAAAAGCCGTTCTACCGAAACGAACCTCACCTCATTTATTTCGCACATATCGCATGAGATTGATAAGGGATGCCAACTGGACGTCATTTATACTGTTCCATCGCCTTTGATAACGTAAGCCATGCCCTGTTACTGAGCAAACTTGAAGCCACAAGAATTATTTTTTTTTTCAAAATCAAAATGCTTTATTTCTGTAACATTTCAGGTTTACCAACAAAGTTTGATAACATTCCTTTTAAGTATATAAATACTTGAATTAAATATTAGGAAGTTATCGCCCTTCCGTATTATATGACTACAAGGTAAGTATTAGTTACAAATACGAAGTGTTAATGTTTATGATTACTTATAAAATCAGTTTACATAAGATTACTAATATAATTTTTGAAGTGAAAGCTTCTTTAGCGGCGTTGTACACTTTTTGTAATGGTTAAAAAATGTTAAAATCGTGTCAGGACACGTGATCCTGATCGAAAATTCGTAAGACGGATGGAGAGAGAGAGAGACAGCCGGCGCGGCGTAGGAGAGGAAGTATCCCCCTCTCTTCCTACGGCGCGGCGAAAATGTATGCCTGCGCCTGCTGTTTCGTTTAGGCCGCGCAGGGCGCTTGCGCGAATGTTCGTGTGTGATAATTAAAGCAATTCGTGCAAAATTATTCCCTAATCATTCCAAAATATCAAAAATGCACAACGTTAATATTCAAGTTTTCACTTCTGCCGGCACTCCCGGAGTGCAAGCCGTCGTTTTTTATTGGTTTAGTGTGTTTGTGTGTGTGATTACTTGCTTAGCTCATCCTTCATACCTACAGAAAAGAACACAGTTGGTAGCGGTAGGGGCTTATGAATCTCAAACGTGCTACGCAGAATCTGGCGTATCTCAGGGTCCCCATCTGGCAGTGGCGAAGCTAGGGCTCCAAACTAGGGCAAGCCCAAGATATGGGTTTGTTGTTTTTAGCAGTTTCATTATCAGTGCTGTCGAGGACGTGTTTAACAAAGCACACAGAAGGCATACTACTGCTAGATAGATTGTATGACATATCAGCAATTGCATAGCTTCGGTGGCTGTGAAAAAAGCCGTTTAGGTTTGCTTGAGCGAAAGAAAAAGATATTTACATACAACACTATACATTAAAAAAAAACAAATTATTTATATTCTAAATTGAATGGTCTCACTTTCTTAAGGAAAAATTTGATTACTACCGCGTAAAATGTTGGTGAACGTTTTAATTGTACCAATAACTGTTTTTCAATTGGGATAATTGGATCCAATAGACGCTCTTGACCTTGTGTATTTTCTCAACATAGTTTAAAGATTTTACCCTTTCCTCGCCGAATAGCACTTTAACACACTTCAATTCATCAAAGGAACACTCCTTCATTTTCACTAAAAATCTTTAAAAACGCATACATTTTCAAGACACAACAAAAACAAACATAAACATTGAAATGTGAAATGAACTTGCAAACGTATCGCCTGCGCGCCCACGCACTCAGTAACAACTTCAGAGCAAAGCACGGCTTTTGGTTCCATAGTAATTGCTATATAAACATTTCGTAGTTATATTTCATTTTAGAACATTTTGCCACAGGTTAGAAAGGGAGCGATTGTCTTCTCGAAAGCCCGGTAAAGAGCCCACGCGTGCGAGAGAGACGACTAATCGCTCAAATCAACTCATTGCTTTCATTAACTTTGACTGTCCATTGCGTGTTCTCTTTGAGACAGAGAGAACACGAATCAGTGTATTTCGAATTGAAAGCAAACTGCCAAGTGTTGACGTTACATACGAGGTCATGACCTGTGTAGAACAGAGGAGCACGCGGGAAATTTTAAATAGTTTGAAACAGTTTATGAATTATTTTATTATTGATATGATTGATTGAGCAGTTTGAAAGGGCAAGCCTGGCTTTTTGGCTTCTATGGAGGCTTCGCCACTGCCATCTGTGACTAATATTGTTCTCGCTCTTTATAAATGTAGTCACGAGTAGGCTAAAGGCAACCTATGTTTCTTTGTTTGTAGATCTGAAGCTCTCGAGTCATATTATCTAATTTTGACTCATTACTTCTGCAAGACGATCTTGACCGACTGAAGGAATGGTGTAGGCAAACCATATGATGTTAAATCCCTAAAAATGTTTCTATATCAAGTTTACTAAGAAAAAGAAACCCAGCACTTCCTATAGTTTTAAAGGTACCATGCTCGCAGAAGTAGGTAAAATGGGAGATCTAAGTGTTATGTTGGATATGAAGCACACCTACGTTCCTCATATTAATGGGATTGTAAAGAAAGCTGGGTAGATTTCCTTAAACGTTACAACAGAGGCTTTCAAATAGGCACTAAAATTTTACTCTTTTATACCTTAATAAGGAGTCAACAATAATATGCGGGTACAATATGAAACAATTACGTACTCAGAGATATTTTGCCTTCATATGTAGTGGAATTTCACATAGGTATCCCTACGAACAGTGATTGGCATTTTTCGAAATACCTTCCCTAATATCCCGTCACCGAATAACAAAATTTTTACACACTCCCAAACCCAGGCATACGCCCAGGTACCGCTAATGTGTGACACCTCTAATTCACTCTGTGGTGTGTTGCCTACTATCGATATTTTTCATGATATTTTCCCTAAATATGAGAAAAATGTAAAAGATCACTATTATAAATGATTTGTGAATGATTTAATTATAATATATCCATGTTCCTTACAGCTGGTTTTATGAATGTTTTTATTGTCTTAGTTATATATTACCTTTAGGTATAATTTTTGCGACATATTTCTTTATAAGCTATTGTAACTTCGCTCTTTCTTAATTTTTATAGTATTTTGTTATGCTGCGTCACCTATAAGGGCACACAAGCCCCTAGATTAAGCCTACTTTCAATAAAAATGTAATAATGTGTGCACTGCTGGTGTTCTATGAATGAATAAACAAATAAATAGATGCCTATATGCCACAGCATCCACTTACTATCAGATGAACGAGACGTAACAGACACTTGGCTAGCGACTTAGTAATCTCAGTTCAAAGTCTATCTTAAGTTTACGTTGCTTGTCAGAGTATAGGTCTTTATAAAATGTGGCATTTTCAAAATGGTCTCAGATTTTCTTGACCTAGGCATTCATGTGATAAGACATAGAACGAATTATTTTACAAATAAAAATTATCACACAATAATTTAAAAATAAATAATACCTCTTGCACTATAAAATAGCTGAATGGTCCGGCCAACATCAATCTTCTAGAAGACAGCGTGGTGTGAACGAGACTGGCGACGGCTTGCAGACATCTTCTAGCAGCAGCGGCGCCACGGCGCCACGCCTCGTTGTCTCCCGACACCTCCAGTGCTGCCAGAGCTTGCTGGAAGCCTTCTGCTTTTGGCATTGTCTCCTAGGAAAACATATAGCTTTTATGTAGTAATAAAGTTATTGTAAAAAGCCAGAAAAACCCAACAGCCGGTGTTTCTTTACGAGCACACAGTCCACCTGATGGTAAGTGGATACTGTAGCCCATAGGCATCTACATTCTATCCTCGATTAAGTATTAAAATGCAGATGCATTGTAACCCTTGAGGACTAAGATGGAATGCCTTTTTACCAGTAAAAAATGGTCCGGTTTTCTACACACACCATACGAAATGCATCAGTATTAAAATAATATATTAGAGAGACAAACAAGATAATTGAAAGTAACGCTGCAGCATATTATGCAGTAACAAAAACCACGCTCACATAGAATACTAAAAGCAAAATGTTTTTGGGCTAATTAGGGTGACAAACGAGCACACAGTCTACCGGATGTTAAGTGGTTGCTGTGGCCCATAGACACATACATTTAATCTAGATTGAAAATCAAAATGCAGATGCGTTGTCTCCCCTAAGGATTAAGATGGAATGCCTCGCTTCCAGTAAAACAGGTCTCCGGTTCTCTACACTCACCATACAAAACACCGCAGCATCAAGCTGCTAGTTTACGCTGGTGTTCTGTGAGAGCATGGTCCTTCCCCGGTCGAACCGACCCTTTCGTTCTACAACCATAATACCGTGTCTCTACCACGTATAAAATTTAAACAATTTGGTTGTTTGTGTTACTTATAATACCCCCTTTTTGGCGTTGGGTAGCGGCGTAGCGTTTATAGTATGGATAGGAATGAAAACTGGGGACCCTTTTTACTGTTTACAAGACATTATCTCAGTCCTTAAGGAAACAGTACTTCTGCATATTGATTTTAAATCTAGAATGAATGTTTTAATAAAGGTAGAATGTTTTAATAAAAGTCCTGAGCACCTTTTTCAATACCACTGCAAAAAGGTGAAAGAAAGATATAAATTCAGTGTCAACTGTAGTAAATATTTTTAAATAAAACTTTTATTAAAGAGAAATTGATACGTGAACCATGGGTGCTACAAAATGCTCGAAACGTCGAGAACACAAAATAAGTTTACGTTACCCGACAAAAACTAGTTTTATTTAAATGTGCAGTGTGAATTAATCAACTAAACATTTGGTGCTTCATATCACGATCATCTTACACCTCCCATGAATCAGAAGACAAGATCAGAATGAATTGTTTGTAATTTGTAAAAGGATAAAAAAAACTACTAACCTTTAATGGCCGTATCCTTTAAATTGATATGCTTGTAAAATTAATTAATCATTAATGAAAAAAATACTACTTAAGAGTATAATCTAGGTATATCAACGATGATTTACAAAACTTCAATGATTTTCAAAAAATCGGGATGTTATTGGTTTAAGTTTTGAAAGAGTTATATATTTCTATAGATAAATAAAAATAAAATAAAAGTCGTGTATATATGAGGATGTGACATTGCCTGTATGTGTTTGTGTTTTTACCAACTTCAAAGAGGAGGTATTCAATTCGACTGTACGTTTTTTTATGTGTGTTACCTCATATTCATAACTTTTCTCTGGATGAACTCATTTTGATGATTCTTTTTATCTGAATGAAGGTGCTTCTCGTGTGATTCCATATAAATTTAATTAAGATCGGACCAGTAGTTTTTGAGTTATCTTTAATAATACGTATTTAATTGATTTCGAATACATTGATTCGGTCGTATTGAATACAATAACTTTATTTCAGGCATCAAGGACTTACAAAATTAGAACATTGGCCCATAGCAATATTACCTTACTTATATATTATAACACTATTTAGGGAACTTTCTTCTTTGGCGCGTCCCGTATCGGCTGAAACACTACCCTAAAACTCCTTAAAATAAAAAACGTGGCTTTTTAAAAACGTCTTAAGTGTAATTTTGGGCACCTTACATTTGAAATTAGCGGGAAGTTCCAGGGATTGCCTGAAGGGTCAACCGTATTGGAAAGCTAAGTCAACCACCGCAGTCTACATCGCCTGAGAATGCCTCGTGTAGAGGCGAAGCGCGTGTCGTATTATCGTCGCTAGTGTATCTTTTCCAGTGTGGTGGTGTTGGGAGTAGTGGTGCTGGGGTTAATGGTGACGGGATTACTACACCGCTCTTCAAACTAAGCAATTCTTACTAATTTTAATCGTATTTCAGGTTATTTGTTGTTTACACTACCTACCCATTTCTTCCGAGCCAAGCATCATGTTGGGCATCACAAAACTTGTATAGGAGCGTAAATATACTCAGTCGATCATAATGAGAATAGGTACCTTACCTAAGTAACTTACTTACTCTTTCGCAAAGTATTTTTTTACTCTTTATTAACAGCCCTTAGTAACCACGCAAAGTCCGCCGTGAAGTAGGAAGGGCAAAAGATGCATAGTAATACGGTCACTCGCGCGCAGCGATAGTTTTATTTAGCTTGCGTGCACGATTTAGCTAATTAATAATATTTATGTATGCTATTAAAACTTCGGCAAGCAGTCAACATCAAAAGAGTGCAACTTCTGTATGTAGTGCTATTATTTATTAAATGCCATTACTTCTATTTAAAAAATAACAATAGCATATCAATTAATAACACTTACATGTTCTATATGCGCCATGATAACGTAAACAGTGTCTAAAGCAGCGAGCGGAGGCAAGTGCGGCCTCTGCAATATGAACGTAGCCTTCGTGGGCACGGGCAGCTTGTGTTTTGGAGCCGCTGTCTCTAGAGCCGTTAGCAGAGACCTACGCAGCTCTACGTCCATGGAGCGATACGCTTGCCGGGCTTGCTGCAGAGGGAAACTGCAACAAAAATGCTATAGTAATACACAGCTGAAATATTTTTGGTATTTAACTTTTGAATATATTTTTTTATAGGATAGGGTGACAAACGAGCACACAGTCCACCAGATGGTAAGTGGTTGCTGCGGCCCATAGACATCTACATCTATCCTCGATTACAAATCAAAATGCAGATGCGTTGTCACCCGTGAGGACTAAGATGGAATGCCTCATTTCCAGTAAAAAGGGTCTCCGGTTCTCTACACTCACCATACGAAATACAGCAGCATTAAGCTACTATTTCATGCTGGTATTCTGTGAGAGCGTGGTCCTTCCCCGGTCGAGCCGACCCATTCGTGCTACAACTATACTACTAATATAACTGCAGCATGGCTCTACCACGTATAAACTCGTATATATGTTACTACTCTACCACGTATATCATTATCATCATCTTTACAGCTTAACAAAGTAGAATGTTGTTTAAAGGCCTCCCCGATATATTGCCTCCTAGAGTTGACGCTTGGCATACGGTTTGTGAACCTATTTTTATTACTTTGTGTTATTATAAAAAAGATGCTGTTACCCATAGCCTGTTTCAATTCCAGTTGCAAACAGCGCTTAGCCCCTGAGCTATCACGGCTTTTCTATTCATAATCTTGCTTCATTTCCATGTATATTTCATGGTATTTTATTCCAATTTTTGAAGGGAAAACTTCTTTAGCGGCGTTGTACACTTTTTTGTAATGGGTAAAAAATATTAAACTCGCGTCAGGCCACGTGACCTGATCGAAAATTCGTAAGAAGTCGTCGAAATTATGGATGGCAGTTGATTTTTCTGAAAGAAAAACTTTTTAATGTAATATAAATTGTCATGTTTGTGTACGATAGCGCAATAAATAAATATTGTATTCGACCACATAAATTATAGTACTTTTATACTGATAATTAAAGCATTTCGTGCAAAATTATTCCCTAACCATTCCAAAATATCAAAAATGCACAACGTTAATATTCAAGTTTTCACTTCTCGCGTAAGCGCGTACTTTCGTTAAGCGCGTTAAGTTTTGTTATATCACTTAGCACGTTACATTTCATGTCATTCATTGGATAGATCGCGTGCTATATAGGAACATTATTTCGTAATAAGTGGCATTTTAGACTAAAATAAAGCGGTAAAGAAAAACCAATGCACGCTTTTTCATACTTTTCAGGCTTACTACTTTCTATAATCCTAAAAATATTTTTAAGTCATGTATTTTTTTAAATAGAATTATTTTTATTTTTAGAATCGAAATAAAATAAATTATTTTTTATTATAATTGATGTAAACATTATTTTAACCCTAATATAAATTATAAATCAACTAAAGGTGCATTTAAAAGTTTGTGGCGGCGCTGTCGTCGCGCCACAAGCGAAACACACCGAAGCCTAAATCACGCTATCAACATTCCGAATCATAAACAGCATATATAGAACATCTCCGAACTATCACACGGAGTGTTGGCCGCTCCCCGGGCAGAACACCTTGCCCGGTAGGAGATCTCCCCTTTTCCTTCCACGGCCACAGTGGTGACCACCCGACGTGATCTGAACACGCAACCAACAACCTTCGGAAACTACAACTTTCAAGCCTTCATTATCCTCAAGAACCCCTACCATTCAATACTGAGAATCGTCTTCTGCAGTCTTCAGTTATTGCAAGCCAGTCCAACTTGTCTTCATCTCGACTCACCGCAGATTTATAAGGCAGACTTCTGGCACTTGCTCCGGCACATCGTTCTCACCGGCATCACTTGCCAGTGCGTAGTACGGCATGCATTACACATCGGCATACATTCGCACCGGTGTCACTTGCCCTTACGTACACAGCATGCATTCCCCAACCGGCATTAAAAGGACACACCGGCAATCGGACTGCACTATCGACCTCCGGTCTGAGCAGGGGGTGATGTGGCGGCGCTGTCGTCGCGCCACAAGCGAAACACACCGAAGCCTAAATCACGCTATCAATATTCCGAATCATAAACAGTATATATAGAACATCTCCGAACTATCACACGGAGTGTTGGCCGCTCCCCGGGCAGAACATCTTGCCCGGTGGGAGATCTCCCCTTTTCCTTCTACGGCCACAAGTTTATTTATTGCATTTATAAAAATCAATTATTTACATAACTATTATATACACTTTGTATCTTATTTTATTTTAAAAACATTAGTTAGGCTTCTTTTATCACAACTGTGTCCTTTGATCACTTATAAATATATAGTATACACTAACTAAACAACGTCTAACACTAAATTAGGTCGCGCGCGATGAATAGCGCGCTACGAGATCAAATTTGCGTGACACGTCCTCTCCCAACAGCACTGCTGCTAGAACTAATTGCCGCTAGATATTAATACTTAATAGCGCCAAAGCGCCATAGCGCAATAGCGACATGGCGACTACTTACATAGCACGTGCTATGAGCTATGAAGAGATAGCGCGCTATAATATGGCGCTATGCGCTATATTAACCACCATTACTGAGGACTAAGATGGAATGTCTCGTTTCTTGTAAAAAAGGTCTCCAGATCTATACACTCACCATACGAAACACAGCAGTATTAAGCTGCTATTTTACGCTGGTATTCTGTGAGAGCGTGTTCCTTCCCCGGTCGAGCCGACCCATTCGTGCTACTAATATAGCTGCAGCGTGGCTCTACCACGCATAAAACCATGTTAACCCGCCTGTAAAGCACAGAAACTAAGGCAAGTATCCCCCTATTAAGCAATCTACAGGGAGGCCTATGTTCAGCAGTGGATTTTTGATAGACTGTTGTAATGTGGCTCACGGTATCCACTAATGTAACACCTATTATAAACTTAAGACAGTAATAAACGGGACTTGCAACATAAAGGTTGTCTCGTTTAATAACGTCATTACAAGACTGTGTGCGTTTGACTGTATACCATATACCACTTACCCCATATCAGCTAGCAACTGACGAAGCCTGGAGGAACCGGAACGTGCGTACAGCTTTAGCTTCGGAGCCAGCATAGCAGCATGGCTCAACGCAGCTTCTAAAGTCCACTCTCGATATAGTGGCAACCAAGCATCTTTCTCCATTACCACACAAGCAGTCTACAAGAAAAATTATGAACAGTTTTATAAGAAAGAAACTCGAGGAAGGGCTCGCAAAATCCATTCTGTAGATCTGCCACTACTGTCAACCATTCCATCATTATTAGTCTTCATTGAAGCTCCTCACAAGTCAACTGCTTAACATAGACCTCCCCCATGTTCAATTCCACAAAATATAGTCCTATGCTGCCTGCACCAAGCTGTCACTCCATCTAGTGGGGAACCACCTTATACTTGGCTTATAGTCTCACGCCAGTCACCCTGCCCGAGGGGTAGGCTAAGAGTATGAACTTCTATTTGACACAAACCTGGCACACCCCTTTCGTTCCTTTTACATTTTATATATCTAGATCTCCTCATGTCATCTATGGATACATCTTCAATATATCGCAAATTTGCTCTAAGGCCTTGCAAGCCACACTTTTCTGTTATCACACAATTTCTAACCCTATAGTATATTATATAGTCAGACAATTCAGTCACAACACTGGTTCTCACCCAGTTTGCAGCGAAGTCATCATGGCACTGTGCTGCGTCCACGTAGCGATGCAGCGCTTAAGCATCCCGTAGGCAGCGGGCAGGTGAACAAGCGTCTAGTTTTACGTGCGCTACGGCAGCCACAGACAGCACTGCAACTGACCTAGTTAACAACAGTCGTGCAGTGAATCACACAGAGATGTTGTGCCGCGGCTATATAGCAGTGCAGCACTTCAGCGTCCACTGGTCAGCGAGCAGAAACGCACACGTTCAGCGCTGCATGCGCTACGGCGGCCACAGACAGTTTGAAGCGGATTCGTCATCGCGTTGTGCGGCGGCCAGAAGCGTACGTGTTCAGCGGTGCAAGCGCTGCGGCGGCCAAACAGCACTGCAACTTACCCGGTTTGCTGCGGAGTCATCGTGGCGCTGCGCCGCGGCTACGTAGCGATGCAGCGCTTCAGCATCCAGCAGGCAACGGGCAGGAGATCGCGCGTGAAGCGCTGAATGTGCTGCAGTGGCCACCGCACTTGCCCACAGAACCGCCTGAGACAGCCGCGACGCACGAGCCGCCAGTTCTAACAGCACACACGCACTCTGAAAGGTAACGCATTATTTTGTTTTTAACACTCTATTAAGCTTGACCTGTATGTACTATGTTTATATGAATGTATGTGTGTACGTATATGTATATTTGAATAATAATAGCATGTGAAGGAAAATGGAAAATGTCACTAAGCAGTGTTCAGCCCGGGAACGGTTTACGCTCCATGTGATATTATGGAGCTGTTCAATATACACAAAACGAAGTAAATTAGGAGGTCTTTAGATAATTATTATAAAAAGTTAATGAATATTTTCAATAAATCTCACTAACCGGCTTTCCATAGTAAGAGAACTGTGTGTAATTGAACATGAGGGTATGTCTTCGCTCTTCCCAAGCTTTGCGAGCGCGTCTACGTTCTACCACAGCTTCTATACCTTCCCGCGCACTTTCTACTTCTTCATTCTGAAATAAGATATATTAATCCTCATCCGTTTTTTATGACAGGCCTTATTTAAAGAGCCTTTTCCTTTTAGAAAACCATATAGAAATACACAAAAACGAAACTTCAAGGAAGCAGTAACTTTACAGCAGCTCATAAAGATCGAAATGCAGATTTGAAAAAAATAATCGAATGGCTGGCCCATGCAACGTTTCCCACTGGTACCCTAACATAGCGTCCATATCTTTAAACTATTTAGCTTGTAGAGTTAGTCAAATCTCATAAGCGTAAACGAAAATTTTTACGCGATTTTAAAGATTTTATAATGATTTCTTATATTTACGCGAACACTACACATTGATTAAAACTACTTTTACGGATTTTATCGCGTTTATTTTACTATTATTTTTTTTTCGGAGTACCTTCAGCTTTTTTTTTAATTATTGTTAATTAATGTAAGGTACTCCGGGTTTAACAATGACATCGGGACGTCAGTCATCTCAGTCCCCCGTGACCATGGGTGCTGGAAAGCGCCCGAAACGTCGGGAATTAAAAATAATAGTAAAATAAACGCGATAAAATCCGTGAAAGTAGTTTTAATCAATTTAACGATTTTTTTGGAATTTCTCATAGTTACTTTGCATGATACCTACGAGAATAATTGGAGTTGTAACATTCGTGAACACGTTTTTATAATAAAATTATAGTGATTGATATGTGCTACCAGTTTCTCGATTCCACAGAGTCAGTAATTCATTCTTGGGGCAATGTATACGCTATTACAACAAAGTCCCAGAAAATATAAAAGGTCTCTCTATTACTAAGTTTAAATATTTAATTAAACAAAAACTGTATAAAATTGGTTATTATGATATAAATGAATACATGGTTGATAATAACCCCTGGGAATGAGGTGGTCGCTTCCAAGCTGTTTCTAAACTAAATTTTGTAAATATTTTGTGATCCTTGACATTAATTTATTTTAAAAAAAAAGTCCCGCTGGGTTTCTTGCTGGTTCTTCCCAGAGGATAGAGGTTTTTTCGAACCAGTGGTAACGTAAAATATTTCTTCCCAGAACAGAGGTTTTTTTTCGAACCAGTGGTAACGTAAAATATTGACTTTCACTAAGAATTACTTGTAATCTATATTGAATAAAAAAATATTCTATTCACAGTGGAATGAAAATCTTTATTAATATAATATATTAATAAAGATTTTCATTTGTCCCTGAATATCTGAAATGTAAATTTCAGTATCAGGGTGATTCTCATAATTGTTGTCTCCGTTCTACGGAAAAGTCTAATCTCCATGTCCCTTTGTTCTTGTATAAATCTTTTACGTCTCACGCGGTAAGATTGTGGAACGAGCTACCGAGCAGTGTACGTGCAGCCACGAGCAAAGCATCGTTCAAACGCTTGCTATGGAATCATTTTCTGGCGTTGCAGGAGTAGTTTGTCGATTAATATTTTTTTTTTATATTCTTAAATTCTAACTGTTCCCTTATCCTGTTTTTATTTCAAATATTTCATAGGTGTTTGAATCAGAAACAGCTATATATTGTACTTATATATGTATATGTATGTATATATGTATGTGTATATGTGTGTATATATATATGTATGTGTGTGTGTATGTATGTGTGTATGTATGTGTTGTTATATATGTATATATATATATATATATTTTATGTAATAATACGTATGTTTATAACATGTAATGCAATATTTAATGTGTATGTCTACTTAAATGTTTTAACTCAGTAGCACTTTGCACCCACAATATCTTCTCTGCTTAGCCTGGAGGTAGACTGGCAGAGAATGCCTTGTTGCATTAAGTCCGCCTTTTTTGTACTCGGTGTGCAAATAAAGCATAAATAAATAAATAAATATATTAAACAAGGTTTATAAATATAATTTATTTATATAAAGTCATTATTAGCATAGAACTTTTAATATCAGTATAGTTATATTATACATATTATGTATAATGTGCAGTGGCTGAGTAAGAATATCCACTACATCGTCCAGTGAGTTTAGTAATATTATATTATCAAATTAATAAAAACACTGTGGTTGCCAACCCCCTGCCGAGCATGGCATGTATGGTAAAAATACCTCCTATGAAGCAATCTATGGGAGAGACCTATGTTCAGCATTGGACTTTTATAGGTTGTAATGGAATAATGATATGATAGATGAGTGGTACAATGAGATTGATGACAGATTATGAACTGTTGCTGCTAGTTGACACTCAAAGTTAAGTTTTTATATTACACATCATTATCATCATCATTACAGCCCTTCACAAGTCCACTGCTGAACATAGGCCTCCCCCAAGTAATGCCACAATGTCATTTAATTAAGAAATTAGTTTTACGTAAAGGTTTATCAGCTTCTATAGTATTACATTAATGCACAAAACAATGCCTCAGTGGTTTGCTCTTTAATTTTTTGCGCATTTTTAATTTTTTCTACTTTTATAAAATTTTGGTTTTTATTTATTTATTTTTAATCTAATTAATATAAAATATAACTAATAGTACCTATAGAAAGGAAAATTAACTTTTACATTTTTCTAACAAATTTACTTCCCCGCTGTGAAATTTGTCAAAAATATTATACCTCATTTTTATGTAGCACCGCCCTGGTGGCAGAGAAAGTCATGGATACCCTCATTGATGTGAATATAGAGTTAAAAATGTTATTAACTGGACGGCATTAACATATTTCTCTGTTTCCTTCATGCAAAATGAGAGCAAATATTTTTATACAATACATTCTATATCTCTCACTACCATGTTTTGTTTTTTTTACAATAATTAAAAATTTCAAAAACTAGAACCTTAATAATATACTAAAACTACCCAGTCATAACCACTATGTAATAGTCGACATCGAGCAAACGCAATGAAATTAAAATATTAAAGAAAAATATAAAAACAGGGTATATGGAATGACAATTTCATCACTTTTTTATAAGTATAATCAGTCTAATCTGTGCTTGTCTTTTTCAGTATATAGTAAGTGTTTTAAGCACAGAATGACAGCAAGTTATTGTTCAAAGCTGGTTTTTTAAATTATGTGCAAACTGAATATTCTCTTAGGGCTGTAAAATTATCAGAGAAAAAGTTTTAGCGGAATTGAGACAAAACTTACCTCTTCATCTTCATCGTCATCTCTAAATATATCATCAAAGTTTGGAATGTTTTCCTCCTCGTCCTTATACACTAACCTGACCTAAAAGCAAAATAGGGATTATTTCTTTAATATACCACCATTTTACCTACATGCCAAGTAGGGTTTGGGTCCCGGGACATCTTGTGTCTTGAAGTCCCGGGACTTTTCGTAATTTTAGTTGTCTCGAGTCCCGGGACTTTAAGGTCGAGAGTTGAGACCAGCCAAGATTGTCGAAATTGTTATGTAATCATTTTTATTTTCAAATAATTGAAGGAGCCTAGAGCCATTTGTTAGTTTAATGAATAATTACTTGGTATACTACGTAACTACTGAGCACACAACAATAAATGCGTTTAGTTGTTCCGTGATATTTATGATGTGAGTGTGGTGTGGTGCTTCTTTTGAACTTAGTTTAACACTGGATGTTAAAACAAAGTGGAATTCCATCATTGTGATGGCGAAACGGTTTTTGAAGCTAAACAATTGTGTGAAGAAAGCGTTGATGGTTGATGTTAGACAGTTGGAATGAAGACAATCTTCTTCTTTTGTAGTCAATTGTTGATTTGTTGCAACCAGTCAAGATAGCCGTCGAAGCTATATACCGACAAAACGCTTCACTACTTACTTAAATGGGAATATTTTTGAAAAGCCTTTATAGACTTTTTGAAAATATGCCTAGTATCCGGACACTAGATGTAGAAATAGTGGGCGCTAAACCTAGTACTATAGTAGCTCTCAAGTACACAACGAGCTTGACGAGTATTTTGTAAATCAAATGGAACAAGCAATAAAAAATATTCAAGAAAATGTACCTGAAATTCTGAAAAAAAAGGGCAACATTAAAAAAGGAGTTTCAGTTGTTTGAAGCAACCGGAAAACGTACAGAAAATTTGGAACTACTGTATAAGCCTTAAACACAGTTAAACCGACATCTGGAGAGTATTCTTCTTGTCCGGTGACATAATTACAAAAATCAGAAAAATTTAATAATAAAAAAAATGAATTAATTTACTTTATTAATAAATACCATCCCCTCATCCTAGCCATTCAAGAGACATGGCTTAAGCCTGGGTCCCATTTTAGGATTTCCGGTTATTCATGCCCAGGAATGATAGGAATGATGGTCATGCTGGCTCTTTCATTCTTATCTCAAAATCAATTACTTATACATTAATTTCCCTCCCTTCTCATAGTCCTTCAATTAATGTTGTAGCAGTTAGAGCTCATAACACTTCTTTTCTTTCTATTTACATTCCCGAACCTAGTTTAAATGTTTTATCAGAACTTACGAGGATCATATCCTCCATCCCGCCTCCTATGGTAATTCTTGGTGATTTTAATATGCACCATACTTTATGGGGCTCCCATTTTTGCGATCCCTGGTCTTCTACATTTTTAGACATCATTGATGATTTAGATCTCTGCCTCCTTAACGATGGTTCACCTACACGTAGAGTATCCCCCCTCCAAAATCCTAAAAGTGCAGTAGATCTGTCACTCTGTTCTCCTGCTCTGTCGTCCCTTCTTTCTTGGAGAATATTACCCTTTTCCCATGGCAGTGATCATTTCCCTATTGTTATCAATCCCCCTAGCTCCTATACAGTCAATGTTCCATTCAATCCTAGGTTAAAATATAACACTTCCAAAGCAAACTGGCAACTATATTCCAAGAGGAAGAACTTTCAGCCCTTCCTCCTGTTCAGAAAGATAATGTTCTCCAGGTGTATGCTTCTTTTAAAAACGCTATTTTATCTGCTGCCAATAAGACAATTCCCATCAAAAAACCTTATAAAAATAATGCCCCTTCACCACTTGGTGGATCAATTGTTCTGTAGCATGTAAGAAGAGAAAGGAAGCCGAAGTAAGATATTCCCACTCTATGAATTTTGACAACTATATTTTTTATAAAAAAACTGCTGCTGAAACATTAAAATTATTATCCGGGAAGAAAAAGGCTGGATGGCTTAAATTCTGTGAGTCACTGTCGCCTAGGACCCATCCATCATTAGTCTGGAAAAATATAAAAAAATTCCGATGTTCAGTTTTGACCTCTGAAAACACAATTTCTAATGATCAGTCTTATTGGCTAGAAAATTTTGCTAGTAATCTTGCTCCTCCTTCAGTACCATCTTACAATGAATGTATAGCATTTCAATCACAGTCCTTGCACTATCAACACAGTTTTGACGCCCCTTTCTCTTATGAGGAGTTATATGCTGTTCTTAGTGTCCTTAAAGACTCTTCACCAGGAATTGATGGAATTCCTTATTCTTTTATTACTAATAGCAGTGAACCTATTAAAGTCCATCTTCTTTCTATTTTGAATTGTATTTACATGTCTGGTATTCCTCCAGAAGAATGGAAATCCCAAGTTATTTTACCTATTTACAAACCAGGTAAGCCTTACACTGATCCCTCAAGCTACCGCCCTATCGCTCTTTCTTGTACCATAGCCAAAATCCTTGAACACCTAATAAAAAATCGTTTAGAATGGTTTCTTGAAAGCAAACGCCTTCTAGCAACAAGCCAATTTGGATTCCGAAAGGGCTTAAGCACCATGGATAGCCTTAGTACTCTAGTTACTGATATTCGTTTAGCTTACTCTAAACATGAATACCTTGTTGGAGTCTTCCTAGATATCGCGTCTGCATATGACAATGTACTTCTTCCTATGCTCAGGCAAAAAATGCTCAATCTGAGTATTCCAGTGAGGATAGTAAATTTTGTCTCTAACTTTCTCTCTTCTAGATCCATTTATATTGATAGTCAACATTCTCTACTCCCACCAAGAATAGTATGTAAAGGTCTCCCACAAGGCTCAGTACTTAGTCCTTTGCTCTATTCTATCTATACTTATGATCTAGAGCTTTCTATTAACTCATTCTGTAACATCCTCCAATATGCAGACGATATAGCTATATATATTTCCTTGGATAACCTCCCTGCAGCTTGTTCCCGCTTGAATTTATCAATGTCCTATTTACATGATTGGTTAACTGATCATGGTTTGTCTTTGGCTGTTCCCAAAAGCAGTGTTGTGATCTTCTCTCGCCATAGGCAACTCCCTGAAATCAACATTCTCTATAATAATGAACCTATCCCAATTAGGGAGAATGTAAAATTTTTGGGAGTTATTCTTGACTCCAAACTAGCCTTTTCCCATCATATCAACTATGTTTCCAAAAAATGTGAAAAAAATATAAATATTCTTCGAGCTTTATCGGGAGTTTGGTGGGGCTCCCACCCATTCTCTCAAAAATTATTGTACAATGCCCTTATTCGTAGTCATTTGGATTATGGGTGCTTTGTCTTGGAACCCTGTAATAATTCTTCCCTAAAGAATCTAGATAGGATTCAGGCCAAAAGCCTTCGTATAATCATTGGGTCAATGAAATCTTCCCCAATAAATGCTCTCCAAGTCGAATGTGTAGATCCCCCCTCTTTACCTAAGAAGACAATATCTTTCGGACCGATTCTTTTTTTAAAATCTACCAACTCTCTTCCCACCCGCTCATTTCTAAATTACACCTTCTTTTGGAATATATTTCATCAAAGCATTACTGGACTCATAAAGAATCTCCCTGCTTATCCAACAGTTTGGTAACATTACTCCATCTACCACACCCAGTATCACAATGCAAGTCCTGTCCCATCTTTGATATCCCATATGATGCAATTATTTATCAACCAAATATCCACCTCGACCTTGGTATTGAGAAAGATTGCCCTATAGCAAATAGTAAACTAAGTAGAGTCATAGATAACTTATGGAAAGGCTGGCTTATTATATACACTGATGCCTCCAAAAAGTTAGGTGAAAGTTGCACTGGAGCAGCCGTTTGGATTCCCAGATACAAAATAATCCTCAATTTTAAATGCTTCTTATTTCTTCCACTTTTACTGGCGAGGCCACGGCAATTTATGAAGCTTTAATTTATATAGAAGCACACAACCTAAATAAGTCAGTTATTCTTACTGACTCCAAAAAGCTGTTTGTTAGCAATTTTGTTAAACCAGTTCCAAAGTAAATATAAGATACCCTTGATCCTCAAAATTAAACACACATTGTATACATGTCATCTCAAGGGTATTCAGGTTTCCTTAGCTTGGATTCCAGGTCATAGTGGCATCAAGGGCAATGAAACAGCTGATCTGATGGCTAAAAATGCAAGTCGAAATGGTTTGCCATGTAATTTAGTTTACTCTTCAGACATAGTGTTACTTGCAAAGAAGAAGTTAAATAATAATTGGAATACATTATGGAAAGCCACTCAAAATATAAAAGGTAAACACTATGCTGCTATACAAGGTGCCATTCCTCCAAAACCATGGTTTTTCAAATTTAATAAAGCTAACAAACAGTCAACATCAACTATCTGTAGACTTCGAATTGGCCATGCTTGTACACCAGTACATTTAGCCAAACTGAGGATTAGGGACAGTTCCCTCTGCGAATGTGGGTTAGATGAGGGAACTTCTGACCATATTTTTTTTAACTGTCCTAAATTATCTTCTTCACTCTATGATCACCTCCCTCCTGACATCCCTCGTCCTATAAATTTTGATTCACTTTTAACCTACACAAACACTCCTATATTCTTATATATTCTGTGTGATTTTATTAACTCTAATAGTATAAAAGTTTAATGTTTGTCAATACTAATATACTAAAGTAGTTATAGCAACTGTGTTTGTCATTTGTCCTAGGTAATTCAACAGTACAACCACTAGTATTATAAGATAAAAAGGAAAATTTAATTGTTTAAATAAAACAAGACACTTGTATTATCACAATCTTCTTTAGTTCATGGGCATAGTATTTGTAACTACTGAGCTTGTACTCAATAAACACTTCCACGCTGACATTGGCGAATAATCAAAAACCGCCATAAAAAAAGAAAGAAAGAAGAAGAAATCAGAAATAGATTGTGTCAGACAAAGCTGTTAACGCTCTGATTTTTTTAAAAGCTTATTTTATTAAATCAGCAAAGAAATCTAATTAATGCATTAGTTGATTATTTAAAAGACTGATTTATAAGTGTGGTTTATTATTATATTTAGATTATTTAATTATGAAACAAATCTGTGATTATGAGATTTAACAATGTTGTGATTGTGACCAAAGAGTAGATACTAGAATTACTAGAAAACAATAAAGTTATTAAGAATTAGTAGGATTTTCAACTAAGTTCGTTTTATAATTATTAGATTTAACTGCTTAAAAGTGAATGTGTGTGTGATTAAATCAAATAAACAAAGCAAATATTAAGACTAAAGTTAACATTAAAGTTAATCAGATTTAATTTTCTGTTTAATAAATGTTGATTTTTACAAAGAAATTGCCTTTTTGTAATATGTTTCATTGGAAATTAACTCTGTTAAATTCTTCAAAAAAGGCTTACTCCTCTTTAAAAAAATTCTTAAAAGTCTCGAAGTCTGTCTCGTGATTCCCGGTACTTTGAATGTAGGCTGTCTCATATCCCGGGACTTTGAAATTGTCGGGAATTCCCAAACCCTAATGCCAAGCCACTGATTTTGTTCCAATGAGAATAGTACGCAAGTCAGTATAATAAAGAGGTGATAATGCCTATGGTGGCCATGGACATCTTTAAAAATATATTAAAACAATGTCCCATGTAGGTAGTTGGTTGAGACTTATAGGTAGCAATGTGAGAGATAACAAAAAAGAATGTGCCAACTGTGTTATTTGCCAAAATATATTGTAAAAGGCGGTGAGCTAACATCCTATCATTTCTTTTCACTATTTTGCATTTAAGCACTTATTTTTGCTAAACTTAAGGTAGCCTACTGCCCTTCGGACTCTGCCTACCCTCTCAAGTATTACAGGTGGGATACTTGTATGTTTTAAATGAATTAAAAAACCTGTGAAAGTTTACTGCTTAGCTTAGACCTAGCAAAGTTTACATTTTAGTGAACTGAAAAGACAATAGAAAATTAAGTGAGAGCAGCTATGCAGGTCTAATAAGACCAGTATCACTGCCTAAACCCTATAGTTTAACTGTGAGCAATTTCACTTCTTTTGGGCTAAGTATGTTACTTCCCAAATGAGTTTTACATTTGTGCATTAAGGATTTGCAAAACCATGCATACAAATGTAGTTTTTGTTTTCGTTTAAAGAATTATTTGTCATTAAAGAAGTCTTTTAGCTGCGGTGACACAGTCTTCATGAAATATGACATTTGTTGTCAATTTCTATACTTTACATTTTAGTTTGTATATTTTCCACAGGACTTCTTTACTGAAATGGATTCCAGTTTAAACCTGAGACTAATATAAACTACTTTTTATAATGTCGGATCATGATTCATATTAGGCATGACGATCTGAGATCGATTAATTGAAGAATCTATTTCTTGCGACAAAAAGATTAATTTTTTCATCAATATATAGTGCTGAATCGAACCAGTGAATCAATATTTCACCCTAGAAACTCGAGATTGAATCTTTTTGTTCTTATAAGAACTATAATAACATTTTTTACAATTAGTTAAATGTACCCAAACTCGTAAATAATGACAGGTTTTCTGTTCAAAAACTCGCAAAACTGCTGTGTGCTCAGTTTCTTAATGGAATAAAGAAATAAAAAATTAATTATGTTTGTAATCTGTATTTTGTTGTATCTTTTGGTATTGTAAATATAAACTTTGAAATCAATCAATCTTTTAGATCTCCAATTTTTTTTGAGTTGATACATCAGATTTTTATTTGGATTGATTTAAAAATCGATCTTTTTTTGGAAAAAATCACCATCCCTAATCCAGATGCTTATTATTCACTCAAGCGTCCATGGTGACTGTAGTCCCCAAAAAATTCTTCCGTCAATTGTCCATGGTGACTACAGTCCCCGAACAACATAGTTCGCTTTAAATGTGTACAGCAATAAAAACCGATGTTAATAATACTGTGAATTTTATCTGTACAATGGCACTATATTTCGTGATTATCTGTAAAGTTTATAATTGTGAAGAAAACCGGTAGCTATAGACACGAGACAGATCAGCGGAAGTCCACATGGGTGCCCATACATTCCTTCACATCCTTCCTATATCCCGAATTTAGGGCATTTGCAGTACCACGAATAAATTAAATTCCTTTCACCGCTCGCACCGCGCTAAATGTACAGTCCACTACTCAATATAATTTAATAGCCACACCTCATAAAATTATTTAATAGATTTAAACCAGCAGTTTGGCCAAAACCAAAATGCCAAACCAAAAATTAGTAGTTGATCTCGATGGCTGCCGGCTTTCTTCACTCTTATAAACTTCACAGGTAATCACGAAATATAGCATTATTCCATATGTCTATACTTTTTACTATATGCTTGTATAATTCAATATCTAAATCACACAAGGGCGGGAGCGATGACGCGATATAAATGATGCAGTTGGTTGCGTTTTCTCAACTTGTTTAACACATGAGTGCACATGCTGGGCATAAAAGGTGGTAGATAGGAAACCCGGAAATCTTATTATATTCAAATCAATAAAGCTTAATCGGTTGTTTTTGTTAAATAAATGCTAAATATAAAATAAGATAATAGCCATTTATATATATGTTGAGATGTGTCTAGAAATTATTAAAATGCAACTCATGCAATTCATGATTGTGTCGGGGAGTGAATATTTATATTGAGTAAATGTTATATATTTATCTATACTGAATAAATAATATTGAGATATTGGACTTATTTTAAAGGGTATGTCATATACTATTATAATATAAAATAATAGTCTCCAGTAACTATTATACTTTTCTTGTAAAACTCAAAATAAAAAATAAATACTATAATTTTTTTGATATTCCCAACTTTAAGCTTTATTTTCATCCTTTATTTTTATTTTGACCAATTTTGTTTTAACAAAATGAAATTCTGATTTTTTTGAGCTTTTCGTGAATATTTTTTATTTGAATGTAGCTATAGTAGTTTTACAGAAGTAATCGTTTTTGTTGAGTGCGTCTTGCACGGTAGTAATAAAAAAGAGACATTTAATACGCGGACAGGTGGGGCGCGTGTCACTCGCGCAGCTTGGACGCATGAGTGGTTATGCAAAACAAACTCACTGCATGCATAAGACATGTCTTATGCATATGTGGTGTAACAATATCCACTATCCCCTATCATGCCATGGGTGTCATAAGAGGCAATAGAGAGAAACTGAAATAGGAGATGACATCAGCCTCTTTTTGTGATAACAGCCAAATAAAAATAACAAAATGCAGTTGCCAACCCGCATGCCAAGTGTGGTTACCTTGGTAAATATCCCCTTATGAGGAAATCCAAGGGGAGGCCTATGTTCAGCAGTCGACTTTTAATCGGCTGTAAGCTAACCTTTTGTTTTTATTATTTTCGTAACTGATTAATTATGTTTCAGGCGTAAATCTGAATGACAGTGTGAGAAATTGTGTGATAGGAGAACAATGTGATTTGCAAGCTAATGTTGTAGACCAGGATTAAGAAAGGAATTCTGCAGTGGTTTGGTCATATAAAAAGATGAATGGGGAAAGAGTGACAAAGCAAATTTATGTTGCAGAAGTGAACAGCAAAGGATGCCCCAGGCGAAAGTTTATCATTTATCATTGGTGATATATTGAAAATGGGCCAAATTAAAAGTACCCTTAACCAACAAGCATGTACGCATAGGTATATAGATATGAAGAAGGATGTACTCATAGGTATATGGATAAGGCGAGAGGTGTCAGGATCATGCTAAATGGAAGTCTGTAGTCTCTGCCTACTCCTCTGGATGACAACAGCAGTTAGCAGTGGTAGTATTATTAGTAAAGTACTTAAGATTGGTAAGGAGGAGGCTGATTTTCTTTATTGGACTGTCTCCTATCTGAGGTGGGCTTTCATTAAGGCAATCCCTAGACTTGAAATGCAGATTATACCTACCAATCAACTAATCAAGAACACCTACCAATTAAGAAGATTTACATTTGAGTTAATTTTGTTTGTTTTTCTTTTTTATTTTTACCCAAAATTCCTAAGATATAATCTTTGTTGTTCATCCATAAAACTTAGTAAATAAGTTCATTTACTCTTTAATTTTTTAATTGCTCTTCAACCAGTTACATCATACAATTACTTCTTCTCATGTTAGAATTTCATAATCCACTGCCTTTTTAAGAACACACACTTATTTGTGAGTAAGCATAAGCCGCATACAGGTTTGGACGGTATTTAGACAATAAACATTATTACATCCAATAGTCTTACAAAATATAAGAAAAATTTGTACTTTAAATATAAAAAACAACACAATCTGGTAAACGGAGTAGTTATATAAAATAATCACTTACCTGTCCATCACTGTAGACATTGCAAATATCAGTTGGTTTATGAGAGTCTAGAACAAAAAACACTACTTCTTCATCGGGTTGCAAGATATCCACTAGATCAATTGTACCACCACAGTTTATTAACACCACATATTTGATTTCTTCATTGTTTTCTTCATAAGCAGTTTTAAGCTCAGATATACCCCCCACTGGCACCAATGTATATGATATATTATCACATTTAAACAGACCTTGTAGTATTTTACAAGCGCAAATTGCATCGACGTCGTAATGCACCAGCAGCAGAACTCTCTAAAACATAACAAATTTGGTCAAAACAAATTTACTGTGTTTTATGTTGTTATTTTTTTTAATATCACACTTACGTTGCCTAGAAGTGTATTATAGAAATCATTTCTTATGTCCTCTACAAACATTTTGAATCAAAGAAGAATATAAAGATCATTCAGGAAATCATTTTAAAGTTTTAAAATCAACATTTCTAGTAGAAAAATATAAACACCTGTTACTCGCTCAATAAAATTGACAGACTCGAAGAATCCCATCACAAGCAATTGTCATTTCAAGATAACAGTTTCCCGCCAAAATTAACGTTGCATTCAATTTATTAATGCTAGTTAATTCTAACCATAGATATAGTATAAACTCCATGAAGATTAGAGAACAGGAGAACGACAACGATCACTACGTACTAAAGCATAGCCCGCCTGTCCTTGAAAATTGTAGAATACATAGCGGCGCTGGCGTCGGTGAGTAGTGACTGCGAAGTTAGCTGTTTATGAGTACAAGCAGCTGAAGTTAGTTGAATCGTAGACAGAGAAACCTATAGACAAATTGACGCCTTCTTTCGCATTCGCACACGAAAAAGATAGAATTATGCATACGTCTCGCATAGAAATGAGATAGAGCTGTGTGATTGTTTGTCCCTTTCTCCGTGCCGGTTTTTTGTTTAGCAAACTGCAGAGTTTGCTAAACAACTTTGACAGCATAGCGGTATAAGGAGTTTACAAGTTGGTTTAAGTGAGAAAAAGTGTTTTGTGAGCTTAAGATTGGTGAATCTTGTTAAGTTCAGTTCTTAGAACAATGAATTTTTTTTATCTAAATGTGTTTAAAAGTCATAAAGATTATTCTATAACCTAAAAATTCGTTATCGTTCTTTCTCACCCAAGGCCACGCCGATCATTAGTCTATAGGTTTCTCCGTCTACGAGTTGAATAATGTACAAATTTTCGTTTCATTTTTTCGTAGAAAATTTTCATGCTCCGTAATTTTG
Source organism: Parnassius apollo (assembly GCA_907164705.1). Lineage (NCBI taxonomy): Eukaryota > Metazoa > Arthropoda > Insecta > Lepidoptera > Papilionidae > Parnassius > Parnassius apollo. Next base: position 7,395,130 of record CAJQZP010001449.1, on the reverse strand, counting down.
TAATTTTTGACAAAAAGAAACATTAAAAAATGGAGAAATATTTTATTATGCGTGGATGTGCAAGTGGTTGAGCATCTGATCGGAAAAATAGACTGAAAATGACTTTTATTGACTGCACTTAGTGATCACAGCGCCTCACTGATGGTGTCCATATTTCTGGGACACTATTTTCTACGGCGATCGTTCTCCTGTTTTCTAACCTTCATGATAAACTCCATAGATTGGGCTTTTGAGTTAAAGAGAGAGCTACCGCGCCTTACGGTATTTTAGTGAGTTAGTAGTCAGGTAGTCAGGTCACTCCATAAAGTCCAAGACGTTTAAGTATATTTATATATAAATCCTACGTACTTTTAGCGAAACAATATGTTGTAATGAAAATCTGTAATTATAAGAATAATAACGCTTTACCTTGGTCAAGTACCTATGTATCAAATTTCGTTTTTGGAATATTTTCTATTTCTACAGCTATCGATATTTTTCACGCAGTCATGATAATCACGAGAAAATTTGTTTGTCAGAGGATTATGTTGATTACTTTGTTGTTTAAGAACTGCGGTTAGGCGAGGATGAGTACATTATTAGAATGTACCTTACTACGAGGGGCACACTGAAATGATCGGGAATAAGAAACACCGGGTTATTTTTTCGGAGTTCGGCTATGATTTCTGGCAAATAAACTGTGATATACCACTAACCGTAACCGTTCTGCGTCCCTGTAAAGGAATTGTAGCAACATACCCCTTTTTCGAGACAAACGTAGCGATAATTTTCTTTGACACGCTGCGGGAGCGAACCACTTTCGTTGGTTTGACCTCGTCTTTGAAGACCCAAACTGCTGACTGATGTTTTCTTTCAGGTTCGTATGAATAAATTCATGATTCGTCACCTGAGACGATATTATAAACGGCATTTGACTTCCCTCCGTTGAAGCGTTGCAGAGTATTCCGGCACCAATCTACACGAGCCGCATTTTGGTCTTCGGACATATTGTGGGAAACCCAGTGGGAAACTAGCTTTCTTACACACAGTTCATTATGTAGTATCGACTGAATTGCAGTCATTCCGATACTGATAACAGACCGAATCTGCTCGTATGTCACATGACGGTCATCTAATATATAATAGTTCGCACAGCTGCGACGTTTTCAGACGTGACCGTTGTTCTAGCTACTGTTGAAGTAACAGTGCTGAGCGACACACGACAACGTCGGAACTCGGCATACTAGCGGTATATTGTCCTTTGACTCGGTGCTTCAACATCAAAAATCGAAACAAGTTCGCTGAGACATTTATCTTGAGATAAGCCGCGACGAAAATTGTGATATATTATGGCACGGAAATGTTCACGCGTGAGCTCCATTTCTGTTAACGACGTGTCAACTTTAAACCAACATATTTTTTGTTTTTAAACTTTTTTTAATTGTTTGAATGTGATTGAGTTTCTAAGAGGCCAGTATTCAAATTCTAAAAAAGGTTTTATTGTAACTCAATCCGAAATATTCTATTCCCGATCATTTCAGTGTGCCCTAACGTATGTCAATGTGATAAATGGTATCGGCTTACTCCAGAGGTTGGAATTCGTCGCGTGAGTCAATTTGTGATAACCCTTTGAAAACAAATTATATCGATAAATATGAATCGATAATCTTTCAATATAGTCAACGCAAGGCTATGATGCTTGTTATACCAGTTACTCGACTCCAAAGAGTCGGTGATTCCCTTATGGGGCAATAATATACACATCTCAACAAAGTCTCAGAAAATATGCAGAACCTATCTATCAAAATGTCTAAATTTATAAGGCAAAAATTATTTATTATGGGTTAGGTTTTATACTACTACAGACTACACATACACATAAACACTCACGTCTGTCACCCAGAGGGGTAGACAGTGACTACGGACTTCCATTTAACGCAATCCAGACATACCTGTCTCGCTTCCTTTACATCTATACTGCTACGCATACATGCTCGTCAGAGGATTATGTTAATGACTTGGTCGATAAACTTTCGCCTAGGGCCCTAGGGCATACCTTCGCGAATCTGCCGTTCACAAATGAGACTTAAAAATCATGGAGATGTAATAAATACATAAAAACTAAAAAAAAATGCAGTCCTCTCTCCATCCCTAGAAAAAGATATTGTGAATATCACAGTACGTAAAAGAAGGACTGATGAAACATTTGAAAGTAACGATATGAATGCTTTTGACTCTCCAAACAGCTCACCAAAAACTGGCCATACCTAAAGATAAATTATTAGCAAAATCACTATCCATGGAATTGCCTGTTGAATCATTTAAAAATAGTTTCTAATCCTTAGAAGATTTATCACACAGTTCAGAATTAGTAAATGAACTTGATATTGTGAGCAAACAAAATATGAAAATAGATGACTTACAAATTAAATTAAAGAGTTGCGAGTCTGAATTAGACGGTACAATTTTGGGAAATAATGAATTAAGACGACAAGTCACCAAATTGACACAAGAGCTACTTATTATGAAAAATATATGTAAAACCCCACAAATTAAACGACAGTAGCCTAATGGCAGGGCGCGGACAGCGAACTCAAAAAGGTCGTGGATTCGAATCCGCCATTCGACTACTGGCGTGAATCACTCGTAACACAAGCAATTTAAGCTTACCACGAGTGGTTAAGGTAATGTTTATAGCATTGTTAATATTCTTTAAAAAAAATTGTAAAAAAATAGCGCAAGAGTTTATCCACTTGCTTTGTTAATAACATGACTCCAGATAAGAAAAAGGCAGAGCAAATTTTTGTTTTGGTAAATACAATCGCAAAATTACAACAAAACCTGAAATTAGCTCAAGAAGCAATAAGAAATCTATGTACAAAAATCGAAAGCTTAGAAAAGCAATTGAAAGACAAAACAACACCAAAAATGATTCAGAAATTAATAATTGCACAAAAATTCATGTAGATAAAGATACTAGATCATTACATAAACCATTAAAACACAAATTTTATATACTCACAAGTGACAAGAGACATAAAATACCACAAAATGTAAACAGAAATCATGTTCTAAGTAAGTATGAGTTATGTCACTTTATTACTACAAATTCTGGGATAGAGATAATTTTAAAAAATATACATAAAAAATTAAAGGACTATACAAAACATGACTACTGTGTTGTGATAATCAGAGAATCCGATTTTAATACCTCAGAAGACTATAAAGGTCTGGTGAAAACAATCAAAACCAAAGAAAGCACACAAAAAGCGTGCTAGATAGTTTGTATGACATATCAGCAATTGTCACCTTCGGTGGCTTTGCAAAAAGCCGTTTGGGTTTGCTTGAGCGAAAGAAATAGAGCAAAAGATATTTACATACAATACAATACATGAATAAAAGAAAAGCATGAACAAAGTACAAACAAACTATGTACAAAATTAAAATTTATAACTCGCAATATTCACGCGCTCAAGCTATACAGCTACACAGAGTAAAAACACTAAACATTGAAATGTGAAGTGAACGTGCAAACGTATCGCACGTGCTTAACTTTGATCAACTTCATTCCAAAAGCCCGGCTTAACGCTCTATATTAAATTGTTATGTAAATAATCGTAATTATATTTCATTATAGAACATTTTGCCACAGGTTAGAAAGGGAGCGATCGTCGAAAGCGATTCTTGAAAGTCCGGTGAAAATCCCACGGGTGCGAGAGAGACGAATAAATTGACATGAATTGCGTGTTCGCTTTGAGACGGAGAACACGAATCAGTGTATTTCGAATTGTAAGCAATTTGCCAAATGTTGAACCTGTGTAGAACTGTTTACGAGTTATTTTATTAATTGATACAGTTGCGCGCCACAGTTGATGGCGCTAACGCCATCTATTAACAGAGAACCTAAGCTTCTTAGCGGTCAGCCGCCGTAGAGTCTACATCACCTGAGGATGCCTCGTGTAGAGGCGAAACACGTGTCGTATTATCGTCGATGGTGTGTCTTACCTGGAATAGTGGTGTTGGAAGTGGTGGTGCCGGGAGTAGTGGTGTTGGGAGTAGTGGTGCTGGGACTAGTGGTGACGGAGTTAGTGCATGTAATTGAGGGAGGGCGGGAGGTGCTCTTCAATCCAGGTAAGACACATCATTATATTTAGTTAGCGGAAGGTTGCGAAGTAATTAATATTTTTATTACTAAGCTTTCCAGAAAGCCCCACACTCGAACATTCTGCGCCTGGTCAGTCGGGGGCGAACATTCTGGATGTTTCGGTGGAAGAACCCTATTTAAAGCCGTTGAAAGCCGCGATCGGGGCAGTATTGAATTTGCGATACAAGCGAAGCTTCGGAGCGAAATAAAGTGAACTAAAGTGAGCAGTGCGATTAATTATTAGTGTGTTTAAAGTTTTAATTGGTGTGTTGTATTGTGGTCAATTTTGGTAATTCAATCGGCAGTTTTTATTGTCATGAACCACAAGCTCGTAATAATTGGTGTCAGAAGTGGGATCAAATAATGCCGATTTTACCTAAGGACGAAATGGAGGGTGTCCGTACCTGAAGTCAACGCCAGCAGCGGACGGACCAGAGACGATTTGGTGGTGTAACACCGCAGACGTCTGAGGGCCAGCCGCCGGCCACAGAGGCTGGCCCATAAGCAGCTCCTACGTCTGTAGCAACTGACTTAGGTACTCTGATGGTGATGCTGCAGCAGCTGCGGGGCGGACAGGAGGAACAGGCCCGTCGACAGGAGGAACAGGCCCATCGGTGGGAAGATCAGCAGGTGGAACAGGCTCACTAATTGGAAGAGCAGCTGCGGGGCGGAAAAGAGGAACAGGCCCGTCGGTTGGAGGAGCAGATGCTCCTCATGAAGGACCTTCACGCTACCTTTGGGAAAGAGATAAAGGAAGTGAAGGATAGGGTTGCTCATCATCCGTCTGTCGGAAGCTAAACCCGAATCGTGGAAGCTGAAACCCGAATCGAGAAAGCTGAAACCCGAATTGACCAAGTGAACAATCGGGTTGACAACGTTATGGCTGACGTGAAGAAAACGCTGGACGACCTCAAACTTGGGGATGGAATTACGGCCCCCGTAGTAGATACAACACCTTCGCTACGTGGATTCAAAGTGCCGCCGTTTGACGGGACTTCTTCCTGGTCGGCCTACAAAATCCAGTTCGAAGCCGTTATGAAGGCGAACGGCTGGAATAAAAGTCAGGCCATGACTGCTCTCGCACTAGGCCTGCGAGACCAGGCCTCAACTGTTCTGGAAGCTTTCGGTAAGGAAGTGGCTTATGAGCAGCTCCTTAAGGCATTGGAGGCGAGATATGGCGACGCTTACCTGGAACACGTCTTTCGTGCGCAGCTTTAAGATCGCGTGCAGCGCATCAACGAAAACCTGCAGCAGTGGGCTCTTGAGGTGGAGAAGCTGGTGCGAAAAGCATACCGGTCTGTACTTGCGCTCATTGAAGGGAACCTGGTGCAGACATTCATCGACGGCATCCCCGACCTTGAAGTCAGAGCTGCTGTGAGGCTCGGGCACCACGTGACGCTTAAGGAAGCCTTGACCCATGCACTTGAGGTTGAAGCTGTGTGGCAGGATCATCGTTCCCATTGCATCAGGGAGGTTGCAGCAGCTACAGTCCGCGACCGCAATAATGGATACAGCCCTAGGTGATATGGCTGTGGAGAAAGGGGCCATCTTCGATCGAGCTGCCCTAAGCGAACTGTAGAAAGGGAAGGTGATCGATCTCGAGAGGGTAGTGCAGCTAACGGCACCACCTGGCGGCGGCAGGATCAACGTTCCTCTCATGTTAGGGAGGTTGCAACAGTTACGGTTCGAGACCACAATAATAATTACAGCCCAAGGTGCTACGGCTGTGGGGAAAGGGGCCATCTTCGATCCAGCTGCCCTATGCGTTGTGATGGATTACTTCACTAAGTGGTCAGAAGTCTTCGCCATTCCAAATCAAGAAGCTTCAAAAGTTGCAGATAAACTCGTTCATGAAGTCTTCTGTCGTTTTGGAGTACCTTTAGAGATTCACAGCGATCAAGGAAGGAATTTTGAGTCTCAAATATTCCAGGAAACTTGCCGAGTTCTGGGTACTCATAAAACAAGAACGACTTATCATCACCCGCAATCTGATGGAATTGTAGAACGATATAATCAGACATTGGAGAGGTACCTAGCAACAGTTGTAGACAATCGGCAACGAGATTGGGACAAGCAGTAGGTGCAGATAACGGCACCGCCCAGCAGCGGCAGGATCATCGTTCTCCTCACGTTAGGGAGGTTGCAGCACCTACAGTTCGCAACCACAACAAAAGTTACAGCCCAAGGTGCTGCGGCTGTGGGGAAAGGGGCCATCTTCGACCCAGCTGCCCTAAGCGATCTGTAAAAAGGGAAGGTGATCGATCTCGAAAGGGTAGTGCGGCTAACTGCACCGCCCAGCAACAGCAGAAATACGACTTCAATATCGGACACTGCAGCGGGAAATGGCATGGCGACACAGATGCTGATGATTGCAAGAATAATACTAGGCAAGAGGATAAGGAAGTGGTATCTGTGAGGATGCTCAGGATAGACCTCAGCAGCGAGTTGAAGGACAGCTTACAACATGCACAGCAGGGAGATTTGGACATCAAGCCGATTCTGGAATGGATGAATGCCAGTGCTCCAAAGCCCAAATGGAGTGACGTCTCAGCGATGAGTTCGACCATGAAAAGCTATTGGGCCCAATGGGACAGCTTGCTAATTCAGGATGGAGTCCTGTGCTGTAAATGGGAAACTGGTCGAGGAGACAGCGGTCGCCTGCAAATGGTTGTCCCCAAAAGCTAAAGTGCCGGATATTCTACTGCTGTACCATAATAGTTATTCAGGAGTCCATTTGGGAGTTAAACGAACTCTACTAAAGATCCGAGAACGGTTTTTATGGGTCCATTATCGTGATGATGTCGAGGATTGGTATCGCAAATGTACAAGTTGTGCGGTTGTAAAGGGACCTCAGACTCGTAGTAGAGGTGCATTGAAATTGTACAATGTTGGTGCACCATGGGAGAGGACAGCTCTTAACGTTGCGGAGCCGTTTCAGAAAGGTGTAAGAGGTTCTCCTAAGATCATCCATGTGGATTGACTGGTGCATTATTATGAGGCCGCTAATGCTCGGGACGAGCATGTCTTAGGAGGGGGCAGTGTTGCGCACCACAGTTGATGGCACTAGCGCTATCTATTATCGAACAGAGGAACTAAGCTTTCTAGAAAGCCCCACAGTCGAACTTTCTGCGCCTGGTCAGTCGGGGCCCGTATTTGCTGGAATATTTTGGATGTTTCGGTGGAAGAGCCCTATTTAAAGCCGTTGAAAGCCGTGATCGGGGAAGTATTGAATTGGCAATACAAGCGAAGCTTCGGAGCGAAATAAAGTGAACTAAAGTGAGCAGCGCGATTAATTATTAGTGTGTTTTAAGTATATTTAATTGGTGTTCGGGAAATAAAGTGTGTGTGGTAATTCAATCAAATCAAATCAATTCAATCGGCAGTTTTTATTGTCACGAACCCTAAGCTCGTAACAATATATGTGAGAGTTTGATAAGAAAGCCCGGCTTTGGTATGGAGGCTTCGGCACCATAACCAAGGCAAGTTCTCAGCACATCGGCAGAATTGGCGTGAAGCTAGTTCGCCTTCCTTCGGGAACCCGTTCATTCTGGTCTCTCGTCAAAGCTGTCCAAGGAAACTTCTGTCAACCATCTCTTCCATCTCTGCACAGGGAGGACGATTCACTGGCCCATGTCCCAAAGGACAAAGCAGATCTACTGGGCTCTCTCTTGCATACAACTCGACTCTGGACGACGGGGGGAACACAACGCCGACCGATCCCGCGGTGTGAGTGAGAATGTGTGGCTTACACAGCGCTCGGTTCGCAAAGCTCTCCTCTTCCTGGACGTCAGCAAGTCAAGTGGGCCTGGAGTTGGCACCGGTTTTAACGCGTATTTGACGGTACTTTTACCCCAAGGCGTAGTCCCGAATTCATGGAAGACAACTTTGGCCCACCCGATTCCTAAAACAGGCGACCGCTCAGTCCCGTCCACCTACAGGCCTATCGCCATCACCTCCTTGTTTTCCAAAATAATTGAGTCCATTATAAACTGCCATCTCATGTGGTACCTTTAGTATCACCAGCTAATTAATGACCGCCAATACGGTTTTCGTCGTGGTCGATGAGCTGGTGATCTTCTGGTCTACCTGACGCATAGATGAGCAGAGGCAGTAGAGTCCAAGTGGGAGGTATTGACCGTTGGTTTAGTTTAGTAGTAGTTAGATCTGACAAAAAGCGCTTCTTTCGGAGCTCTCTTTCTATGGGCTTCCCGAGAAATTGTGCAATTGGACCACCAATTTCCTTGCTGAACGGAATATCAAGTTCGTAATAGACGGTGCATGCTCTGATCACAAGTCTATTAACGCTGGTATTCCATAAGGCTGTGTGCTATCACCAACGCTATTTCTTCTACATATCAATGATATGTTGCAAACTGTTTTTTTTTTTACTTTTTATAAGCCAGTGCTTAGCCACAATCCCACCTGCCTGCCTATTCACGCTTGCCTTGAAGACTGAGCGATGCACTGAGTCCAACGCTGCCAGATGGCATTTTGCAGCACCAGCCCATATGTGACAGCAGCACTCCATGCACGACCGGACTTGAACTTTATATAAGGTAAGGAGCTGTCCCAGCATGAAGTACCGCCGCACCGTTGCAAGAACACCAAGTTTCCTTGCGGCTGCTTTTGCTCTGGATTCATAAACCGCACGTAGTCCAGGTTCGAAGAAAAATCAACCCCTAACAGCTGAAGGCGGTCAGTGTACTCCAAGGATACATTCGTAAAGTAGGAGCCGGGTGAGCGGGCTCCTTTTAGCGGTAAAAAGACACGCTTGTATTTTGGAAGCGTTGAATCTCACGAGATTGGCATCGCCCCATTCGGAGACTGCTTGTAGTGTGAGATTCACACGCTCAATCATAGCCTCTCTTTTGGACTGGATTTGATCCCGACTACCCCGAACACTTGGTTGGTATCTGATACTACATACATCTCTCCACAACTGTGCTATCGTCCGTGTACTCATAGATACCGGGCATAAGCAGATTATTACTATGCAGCAGGAAAAGAGTTGCGGAGAGAACGGACCCTTGAGAAACACCGGTGTCAGTCGCCACAGGATCGGATTATCCATTCAATCAGACCATGGCGATGAGCCGTACGCAGAAAGCTTATTCAAAAGGCTAGCATGCCAAACTCTATCAAAGGCTTTCGAAACATCAAGGGAAACAGCAAGTGATTCCCTACTGTTCTCGAGTGCCTCATCCCATACGTGTATGGCATACGCTGGAAAGTCCCCAGCTGACCGATTTCTGCGAAACCCGTATTGTCGGTCACGGAGGAGGTCATTTTGTTCTACGTATGCCATTAAGCGGGCGTTCAATATAAGCTCCATAATCTTGCAGAGTATGGAGGTAACATTCACTGCTATGCAGACTACAGCACTATTGATGCCTTATTCACCGGCCGTGCAATATTTATCTGGAAAACGTCACTGAGTACCGAAACAAACTTGTGTCTGAAGTCAAGTCATTGCTGAACAAAGTCTCGGATTGGAGGTGAATAAATCTAGTCAAATATAATCCCCAGAAGTCACAAGTTTGCGCGTTTACCGCTAAAACAGACCTCTTTGTCGTATCTCCTCAGTTTCATGGTACTCCCCTTGTTGCATCCAATGCTGCAGCTGCTGCTGCAGCATTTCGACATATCGAATAGTGTGTAGTTTCGTGGCCACTTGGAGGGTAAGGCCAAATTGGCCTCTAAAACGATTGGCGTGCTCAGCAGAGCGAGGCAGTATTTCATGGCGGCACACGAATTTCAATGAAAAGTTTTCATTTTTGAGAAAAATTAGTGATTTGTACTACTAGAACTAGTACGGAAAAAGCACTTTTCTTTGAAAAAGTGTTACTTATGATTAAGAGACTGATTTAGTTCAAGAATGAATACGCTTTCAATGTCATCTTTTTTCTGAAAGAATTTTAGTGAAACCTGATGCTGGATCTTTCGTATGGCTTTATGTACACTAACGACAAATTGTTCGTGTGAGAGAAGCCTTTCTAGCTTAAAACATGTGAAAAATTATCTAAGATCTACCATAAGCCAAAAAAAAGCTAAACACCTTAGGGCTTCTGTGCATTGAGTTAGATTATGAACAAGATTTCATGCGACTATATAATTGATGATTTTGCGAATAAAAACTCGCTCAAGACGGTATTGCAAAACTTTCATAACTTAATTTATTGGATTTCATCATCATCATCAGCCGGATTATTACCAGACAATTTTTTTATAGAATAATGATGACAAACGAGCACACAGTCAACCTGGTGGTAAGTAGATGCTGTGACACATAGACATCAAAATTTATTCTCGATTAAGAATCAAAATGCAGACACGTTGTTACTCCTGAGACTACTAAGATGGAATGCCTCGTTTCCAGTAAAAGGATTTCCGGTCACACACGGTTACACTCACCATACGAAACACAGCAGCGTTAAGGTGCTATTTAACATTGGTATTCTGAGAGTGTGGGATCCTTCCCGACCCATTTATACTACAACTATAATATAGCTTTAGCTCGTAAAATTAGCAGCACTACCACGTAAAATTGAATATATTGTTTTCAAAATGTAAGCGCATTAAAAATATTTAATTACGTCTACCGAATATAAGTAGCATTAAATCATACCTTACCCCGCCTCATTAGTAGTACACGATTGAGCTTTTATTAGCTCAAAAATACAACCAGAAAATATTTATAGTGCAGTCTTAACTAAATCTTTGTGGATTGTACGAATAATCTAGGAACTGACTCGTCGATTCGCTAGTTCAAAATCATACCAATTACGGCAGAAAGGTGGTGTAATTAGGACTGTGCACAACTTACAATATTACAATTTCGTTGACCAAAAAAATTGTAGTGCATTTTTTTATAGAAGAGGGGGCAAACGAGCATCCGGTTCACCTGATGTTAAGTGACTATCGCTGCCCATGAACAACCGCAACACCAGGGGAATGGAAGGTGCGTTGCCGGCCCTTTAGAAAGGTGTAAGCTCTTTTTTTAAAGGTCCCCAGGTCGTATCGGTCCGGAAAAATCGCCGGTGGTAAACTATTCCACAGAGAGGTCGTACGCGGAAGAAAACTCTTAGTGAAACGTGTGTGTGGATGGTATCGGGAGGTTTACCTTGTAATGCGTCCATGAAATTTGGCGGCTGGGATTAATCCGAACAATTCCTCAGAGCATTCCCCGTGATAGATGCGATAAAATACGCAAAGAGATGCAACATCACTTTGCATCGGCAGTGAATCGAGCTGATCGGAAAGCACTCGGTTGTCGACGATTCGAGCCGCTCTGCACTGGATGCGGTCAAGTGGTAGGAGCTGGCACTGGTGAGCCCCAGCCCAGAGATGGGAACATTATTCCATGTGCAGCCGAACCTGCGCCTTATACAGGCGGTGTGCCAGCATGAAATACTGTCACGCTCCGCTGAGCACGCCAAGCTTTTTAGGGGCCAATTTGAACTTCTCTTCCAAGTGACCACGAAACTCCACGTCACTCGATATCTCAACGCCGAGGATTCCGACACTGCCCAAAACAACAAGGCGAGTGCCTTGAAACTGAGGAGATACGACAAAGGGGTTCTTTTTAGGGGTTAACACGCAAACTTGTGTCTTCTGAGAGTTAAACTGGACTAGATTTAGTGGTCCCCAATCCGAGACTTTCTTCAACAAAGACTCGACTTCAGACACAAATTTGTCCCAGTACTCGGAGACGTTTTCTCGAGAAATATTAGCACGGCCGGTGTACAGAGCATCACCAGTGCTGTCATCTGCATAGCAATGAATGTTGCAGGTTTGCAACATATCATTGATATGCAGAAGAAACAGCGTTACTACACGATTACGATAGCACGCAGCCTTGTGGAATACCAGCATTAATAGGCATGTAATCGGATAATTAAAAAGTTAAATATACGCGATAAATTCCGTAAAAACTAGTATTATTTCAATGTAATCGGAGCTTGCACCGTCTACAACGACCTTGATGCTCCGATCTGCAAGAAAGCTGATGATCCAATTGCACAATTTTTCTTCCAACTTTCCTTCGCAATGTCCAAACTAACGGCCAATGACTCCCCCTTGGACTCTACTGCCGCCACCCATCTATGAGTCAGGTAGACCAGAAGATCACCAGCTGATCGAACACGATGAAAACCGTATTGCCGATCACTAATCAGCTAGTGATTCTCAAGGTACCTCATGAGCTGGCAGTTTACAATGGATTCCATTGTTTTGGAGAAGGAGATGATGGCGATGGGCCTGTAGTCGGACGGGTCTGAGCGGTCGCCTTTTTTAGAGATCGGATGGACCAAAGCTGTCTTCCAAGAATTTGGGACTAGGCCTAGAGAGTAGAAGTACCGGAAAAGACGCCTTAAGACCGGTGCCAACTTTGGAGCACACGTTCTCAGCACAATTGGGGGGATACCGTCAGGCCCACTCGACTTGTGGATGTCCAGGGAAAGGAGTGCTTTGCGAACTGAGTGCTGTGCAAACCGCACCTCCGGCATGGTGATCGCTGCTATGGCTATAGTTCACTGCTAAGCCCTATGTCTTCAATGAATCGAAGGAGTTGTAGCAGAAGGAGTAGCCGTGAGCAATTTCACTTCTTCTGGGCGGAGAAGTTAGTGTACCAGATGAGTGTTACGTTTACGCATTAAGGGTCCGCAATCGGTTAGGATGTGTAGAGGCGTTTCTTCCGTTATGGAACACAACCGACACATCCTTGAGTTGCTTAGTCCCAGGATGGACATGTGCTTTTTAAGACAACAGTGTCCAGTTAGGGCTCTTGCCAGAATGCGCAATTTATTTTTACTTAATCCCAGGGCTTCTGAAGCGAATTTACGATCAAAAGCCCGGATTAAGGTTTTAGAATGTTTTAAGCCAGGTGTGTCAGACCAAATCTTAAGTGATTTATTGTGATAAAGAGTTTCAAGGGTCAATCGGGCTAGGCTTCTTGAGATTCCACAAAATGGCTCGGGTCCAAATTGTGTGCACTTTGAGCCCTCCCGTGCAAGTTTTCGGCAAATTACGGCCTACAATACCCTCGTGACCCGGAACCCATCTTAAAACGACCCTGTTGTTACAACCCAGGGCGTTTAAACGGTTAACGCAGTCTCCAACTAGCTTTGAGTTCACTAAGTTTGATCTCAGCGCTAGCAGTGCTGCTTAACTATCAGAGTTTATGTAAATTTTATGGTTGACGTAGTGTTTTTGCAGATTGATTTCCGCACACCGAAGTATGGCGAAAATTTCTGCCTGGAAGATAGAGGTGTATCTACCCAAATTCATACTAAGTTTGAATTTGGGGCGTTCCCCGTAAATTCCAAAGCCTACGTCGAGGCCCATTTTAGACCCATCGGTATGCCATATGAGGCTACCGACCTCACAGATAACCTGGCCATTCAGCCAGTCGTCTCTGGAGGGTAATTCCACTATATACTTTTTATCAAAAGCGTGTAGTGGATCCATGATATCTGAGATCATGCATAATATCGGTGATTCTTTAATTGAGTCGAGCATGGATCTCAATCTGTAGGAGAGCAAGCTCAGACCGACCTGGGCGTTAATCCTATACAAACTAGCCCTCGCCTCCTTGTCTAGATAGAGATCAAGGGGCGTTAGGCATAGAAGTGCATTAAGAGCCGCTCCAGGCGATTAGCTCCAGTTGCCATTAGGCAGGCAGCCCTTTGTAGACTATTTAGTCTGTCCGCAGTCGTCTTTTGGTTGGCCTTGTTACACCAGACAATAGAGGCGTAGGTGAGAATCGGCCTCACTATGCTGCTGTACAGCCATAGGACCATACTGGTACGCAAGCCCCAGTTGTTCCCGACCAAACGACTGCACGTACCTAAAGCAATTTTTGCCTTATGGCATACGTTGCTAAGATGAGAGTTCCACGTTAGTTTTTGGTCGATTATTACGCCCAAGTACTTAACTTCCGTGGAAAATGGTACTTATTTGCCATTAAGTTTTGGTTGGACTAATTATTCCAACCGTCTCTTTTTGGTAAAGGGTATTGTTGCGAGCTTAGGGTTCGTGACAATAAAAACTGCCGATTGAATTACCAAAATTAACACTTTAATCATCGAACACCAATTAAAACTTAAAAACACTAATAATTAATCACACTGATTCACTTTATTTCGCTCAGAAGCTTCGCTTGTCTCGCCAAATTCAACACTGCCCCGATCGCGGCACGCAGCGGGTTTAAATACACTTTTGAAACATCCAGAATATTCCCGTAGATACGGGCGCCGACCGACCGTTACGCAGAAAGTTCGAGTGTGAGGCTTCTAGAAAGCTTAGTTCTTCAATTCGATACTAGATGGCGCTGTTGGTTAAAAGATTAGTCATGTCATTTTCTGGAAAGCTCTCCTCCCTCTGTTACCCGACACTAGATGGCGCTAGTGCTACCCTTTGTCGTCAACTTAGGCGCGCAACAGTATTATAACAGTTTTATCAGCATTAACTGATAAACTGTTATCCCTATACCAGTTATTTATGGTGTTTAGGGCTCTTTGTATTATCGACGATAAAGTACTTTGGCAAAAGCCCCTCGCAATGATCACTAGGTCATCAGCATAATCCAATGTGTCAATGTGTAGGTCTGCCATTTTGTACAATAGTTGGTCAACCGCAAGAGTCCAAAGAAGGGTGACAAAACACCTCCTTGTGGGCAGCCTCTTGTGGTTGCAATCTCAATCGAAGTTTGAAACAGCGCTATTTTTGCCTTTCTGTTTGAGAGCATCGACGGTCAACATTTTTAGATGTTAGGCCCCCAATCAGCAGTGATGTCGAAGGCGCCCTCAATATCTAGAAAGGCACAAAGAGCTATTTCTTTATCCTCCAGTGCTTTTTCGACCCTGTCAGTGACACTGATCAGGGCTGTTTCCGTAGATTTGTCTTAAGAAGAAAGGAAGATAGGCTTATAGGTCTAAAGGACTTTGGTAAAGCGTAGTCCTTTCTACCAGCCTTAGGTATTAATAGAACCTTGACAATTGTCCATCGTTCTGGAATATATCCCCACGCAAAACTTGCTGTGAAGATTTTCACCAGGTAAGGAAGAAGGATGTCGATACCCCTCTGTAGTTGGATGGTAATTATTCCATCCTCCCCGCTTGATTTAAATGGCTCAAAGGAGTCAACAGCCCACTGCACCAGGTTTGGCCTTATTATCTTTGCAGCCCTACGCCAGTCCTCATTGCAAGGCCTTCGTAGGGCTCTGAAAGAGTTCAAGGCTGAAGTCTTGTTTCTGTTTCACTATTAGTGAAGTTACCATCCGGCTTTTTAAGAAGCCCGATCTGATTAGGTTTAGCTTTCGAGGCAAAGATTCAACCTCCTCGCACAGCTTCCTCCACGATGCTCTCTTGGCTTTCCTGATTACTTTATTATATCCAGTTAGGGCTGCACTATAAATATCCCACTCTTTAGTTTTCTTAGCCCTATTAAATAGTTTCCTGGTCTTTCCCCTAAGGTCTTTCAGCTTAGAATTCCACCAAGAAACTTTTCGTGTTGAGGTCTTGGTTTTGACGGGACAACTGTCCTCGAAGGCTTTACGGATACCTACGGTTACTGTCTCCGTCGCTAACTCCAGACTTTCAATTGTTTTGATGCCAATAAGAAACGTTTCCAAATTACTCCTTAGGCTATCTCTATAGATATCCCAGGAGGTCGCTTTCGGATCCCTAAAAGTAACGGTTTCAAAGGTTGGTGATGCTGCAATCACAAACTTAATGTGCTTGTGATCAGACATAGAGTTTTCGCTACTAACATGCCAGTCATTTATCCGCCTGGACATGTTATTGGTAGCAAAGGTTATGTCTAACACTTCTTGCCTAGCACAGGCTTGGTAGCACTCCTGCTTATAGCATGATGCTATTTTACAGGAGGGACTAAACCGTGGCTGAGATTTGCCTCCGAGGGGCACCAAAGAAGAAGGAATAAAAAGTTCCATACCCTGAAGTACCACATCAGCGGCAGAATCAGCAACAACTTTGGGATAGTCCGGCGAGAAGCAAGCCCGCCCCCAGGGGTAGGATGCAAAGAAAAACCGCATCCTATTCCAATCGGCTGACCTATAGTGCCAAACACGGCGGCAGCTCGCAGAATGCAACCGCGATTTCAGCGTGAGTGGGACCACACTCGGGACAAGACAATGGTCCGAGGAGCCTAACGAGGCGTCGACGGAAATCTGATATCCGTCCGGATGAGAGGTCAGCAGAACGTCCAACAAGGTGTGTGATTCTCCATATCTGG
The DNA here is from genome assembly GCA_907164705.1 of Parnassius apollo. Taxonomy (NCBI): domain Eukaryota; kingdom Metazoa; phylum Arthropoda; class Insecta; order Lepidoptera; family Papilionidae; genus Parnassius; species Parnassius apollo. Next base: position 7,378,755 of record CAJQZP010001449.1, on the reverse strand, counting down.
AATCCGCGTAGAGAAGTAACCAGTTGTGTCAGACCATATGCCAAGGCAAAATCATGAACAGATCTCCCCGCATAATCGGTTAAACATGAACCAAGCCATTCGGCGTGGTGGGCGTTAAAATCGCCGAGAATCACGATCTCTGCGGTCGAAGAGTCGGTATCGGCATTACCGCTACGAGACCTATAGAGGCACCCGTAGACGCGCGGATGGTCGTCGCTGTCTACTCGTAGCCACAGTAACTCGTAGATGAGTACTCGTGCCGAGGCGTCGAGAACAGATGTTCTCTCTGACGTAAAAGCAAACTCCAGCCCGAGGCACAAAGGAGTATTCCAGTTTGTACCTCGGGTAGGAGAAATACGAAGCATCAGCCGGAGAGGACACCTGCATCTCGGTTAGTAAGAGCAGAGCCGGCCTCGCCGTCTCGAGATGGTAGTGGACGGCGTTTAGGTTAGAATGAAGTCCTCCTTCGGCCACCTTCACTCACCAGATGAAATGCGGAAGCTTAGCTTCCACTTCACGCCGGTATTCTACGAGATCGTGATACCACCCCGGTTTGAGTCGAACGATACGTGCAACAGCAAAGCTGCCGCGTGACTCTACCACAAATTTGGCTGCTGGGATTAATCCGAATAATTCCTCAGAGCACTCTCCGTGATAGATGCGATAAAATACGCAAAGAGATGCAACATCTCTTCGCAATGCCAGTGAATCGAGCCGATCGGAAAGCACTCGGTCGTCGACGATATGAGCCGGTCTGCGCTGGATGCGGTCAAGTGGAAGGAGCTGGTACTGGGGAGCTCCAGCCCAGAGATGGGAACAGTATTCCATGTGCGGCCGAACCTGCGCCTTGTAATGTTGCAGGCGGTGTGCCGGCATAAAATACTGTCCCGCTCTGCTGAGCACGCCAAGCTTTTTAGAGGCCGGTACTCGAAGACTTTTTCCCGAGAAATATTGGCACGGCCAGTGTACAGAGCATCACCAGTGCTGTCATCTGCATAGCAATGAATGTTACGGGCTTGCAACATATCATTGATATTGTAACGCCCCCCCCCCTCTCTAAATAAATGATAAATATATTAAGTATATATAATTAATTTCCCCTTTTCGATAAAATTATATATATGTGACCAGGATAAATTACTTGGGGGAGGCCTATGTTCAGCAGTGGACTTGTGAAGGGATGATGATGATGATGATGACCAGGATAAATAAGATATGTTTTGATCTTTCAAAATGATCTCTCTAAAGGTTTAATAATAGGCCGGTTGTAATATTTTTGGCGTGATCGTTTCAGTTCGGTCCCTTCTTTACGTTGAGTTTGTTTAGTAACTTAGTTCTTTTAGGTGTCTTTTGGAAGAATGAATATTCACTAGAGCAATTGAAAGCTGTTGGTAGTGCCTTATAAGCTAAGTGAAACCCGTTCACGAAGACAGGGCTCGAGAAAGGTTAAGAACATAAAACGTCCCTATTTCACTTATATCAGGTTTACATTATTAATTTATTATTAATTATCCCTTCCCGCTTGGAAAAGGCTCACAATATATTTAATCAAAATACCCGATACAATGTAGAGGAGGCACACGGCTCCACACCAGAGCGTCAACCATTTTGATGCACTCCCCCCGAAGGGAACGCTAATTCGGGAACTGGACCGCAGTCCACGGACAATAACTGGCGAACCAGTAAAAGAGGGCTTGGCTCCTTGGTAGTGCGTAAGCACAAACATCGACCGAAGTCGCGCATGTCAATGCGTGTAAACGCCATACAGAATACGAACGAATCCAGCCACAGTGAATGTACGTCACACGGTTTAGGCAAATAGGCACACTGACCGTAAACCCTCTGTGAGCGCCACCACCTGCCAGACCGCCGCTCCTGCAGACGTGATGTAAGTGTATGGCATTACCACCGATTGCATGATCAGCATGGCTACTAGCCGCAGAGTTCCACGTTGAGAGAGAGAGTCCCATGTTGTGCGACTTTCGACCGCAGCCTTGAGGGTCTCCTCAAATCCTCCCGCCAGCTACCACCCGCATGAGGTCGACACATATGCTCCACCAACCAATACAACGGCAGATATAGCCAAAAGGCAGTTATAATTTTGCCAGTGTTGAAACAGCTAGAATAGTTTACTTTAATTATTTCCATAGCATTATCTATGTCGTATGGTGCTTTACTATGGGGACACGCGACTGACACTGAAATTATATTTATTTTACAGAAGAGGGCCATTAGAGCAATATATAACTTAAAACCAAAAGAGTCAGTGAAACAAAAATTTAAGGAAATTAATATATTGACTCTGGTCTCTCAATACATTTATGAAAATGTAATGTACGTACACAAATATAAAAGTATCTTCACGCACAATCCCTAACGGGGTAGCCAGAGAGAACAGATCGCCAAGTGTCACGATCCTTACATACCTCTTTCGCTTCCTTCAGGTTCATTAACTTCTTCATAAATGCACGTCTAGGTATCCGAGTACTCTTGACCCTCCCCTCTTCGAGCAATTTGCTCACATGGTCTTCGAAAGTTAGTCTCGGTCTACCTCGACACCTTTTAATATTTACTTTCGCTCTATATATTTGCTTCACCATTCGGTCTTCACTCATTCGTTCAACGTGCCCAAACCATTGGAGTACGCCCCTATCAATTTTTGTGATAAGGTCATCTTTCAATCCTGCCATATTGCGAATCTCTTCGTTTCGCTTTCGGTCGGCTAAGGTAACGCCACACATTTTACGAAGAGATCGCATCTCCACTGCATTCAACTTGCTTTTATGCTTCTTCTTGCATACCCAGGTTTCGCTGCCATATAACAAAGTCGGTACCAACACTGCATTATGTATTGCTGCAAGGCGTGCACTCTTCACCACGCCTTGCCTTTTTACTAATGCATTCAGGGCACCATTGACTTTGTTTCCGGCAGCGACACGCCTATCCACATCTAAATCACATCTTCCATCCCGGCTGAAAGCACTCCCCAAGTATACAATTTCATTTACAAATATAAAATTAGTTTTGCGAAAATAAGTGACATTCATTCTGTAAATACTAGGAGCAGACACAAGCTAGTAGTACCAGTTACTCGACTCCACCGAGTCAGTAATTCATTATTGGGGCGATGTATACGCTTTTACAACAAAGTCCCAGAAAATATACAAAATTTGTCATACACAAAGTTCAAAAATGTTATTAAACTAAGTTAGTATAAAAAGGGTTATTATAATATTAAGGAATTTATGGATGATAATAACCCCTGGGAAGGGTGATCGCTACCAAGCTATTTCTATTTTGTCTTGTGTTGTTAATTTTAAACATGATTGTAAGCTATTATTGGAAAAAAAATTGTCCCGCTCGGTTTCTTACTGGTTCTTCGCAGGACAGAGGATTTTTTTTGCGAACCAGTGGTAAATGTAAAAAGTGACTTTCAATAAGTATTGTATTATAATCTACATTGAATAAAAAAGTTTCTGTTTCATAAGATGTTAGCAATCATTTGCCATCAGAAAGGTTTTGTGTCACTGACGTTGAGTAAATGCATTTTCGATCATGTTTGTCTCACCCACCAACAAGTTGCCTTCAATCATTCAAGGGTGGGAAAGTTACAGAGATATATTATTATGTTGTTATATAAAACATCATGGAGGGCAGACAGTCTGCAGCCCCGTAATGAAGGGACCCGACTTGGGCAAAGCTACTTAGGTGTGAATCAAACCAAGACGCAGAGAGCGCCATTGAGAATAGCGTCCCACCAAACAACCATCGCAGTGACGCAATGCTGCAGAATACAACAAGCATCAATACTACTATCGTCGGGCTTACACCATTCCAAGGTCCCCCATACATCCCAGCAGACATCACCACCCGCATACCTCCATCGACCAGAACAAGAGTGCGTCGAATCAGGCGCAGCACACCCGCAGATCCATCACAAGACGCAATACCGCAAGAAGCAGTATGCATCAATGCAACTACCATACGGATGGCACCCCCTCACAACACACCCACATGATCCCTATCGACCTTGGTAACAAAGTTTGTATTGTTGTTAACTAAAAAATATCACCAACGTATCATAGTAGCACTCTACTGAGACGCCAGTGAACAAAACTCCACGTATCATAGCGCTAATGCACTAAGACATGAAGTTGAGTATGCCTGTTACACCTTAAAGTGTAATACTACCAAACACACTAATCCCAATCCTAAAGATAGACGACGCATCGCTATGCGCTACGACGCCGCCCACAAACGGTATGGGTGTGCGATGTCCACGGGAAAGCCATGTTGCTACAACAAATCCGCTTACCACCGGCACTAAGATGATATGTCTAGGACACATCGGTTAGCGAGTCCAAGTTTACCTCGGACCATTTGCTCGTGAAGCAGCATACACACTACCATAATAATCCCTTTAAAGTCCCTAATAAAGGACTAGTCATTTTGCTACAGTACTAAGAGCAGTCGGTCACCCGACCACCCCATATAATGCTTATGCATCAAGGAGACCTTCTTTAATAATGCTTTTGTATCATAGACCTAACTTTCATAAGTCATTAATATATAGGATTTCAACCCACGACCCTACTATTGTAATGCAAATTCGTCATGGAAACCTTCTTATAGTATTGCTTTTGTATAATTGAGTTTACTATCATAAGTCCCTAACATAGGACTAGTCATTTAATTTTGCGCCCGAAGCAAATAAAGGGCTGCCCTATACGTAGGGAGGCGGAAAATGCATTACGCATACCACGATAGCCGGTCTATCGTGGTTATGAGGGACTCACATCCTACCGGGGACCTAAGTGATACCCTCTAAAAACCGCCTTTAGGGACAGGCAACTGGCTGATTAAACTTTATTGTAGGACTAGTCATTGTGCTACAGTACTTCAAGTAGTCGGGCACCCGACCAGCCCATATATATGTACAACTTAAGGTATGCGTCTCCGGCAGCTCCTCCATACAAGCCATCTATACACGAACACTTTCCATAACTTAGGAAAATTTTCTTTTATACACGAACTCCTTCTAGGACTTAGACAATTTTTAACAAATTTTCTAATTATCTTATAAATGTCATTTATCTTTATTTTTATAATATTTTCGACTTGTATGTCTATTATTTATCAAATTTTAAATATTTTTACAAGTTTTTAAATATATTTATTTATTCTGAAAGACAATATTTTGCCTTAAATTTACTATAATATTTGTCTAATGTCTGAAATGTATTTAACTTTATGCTCATTAATGTAACTTTATTGTTTAATATATATATTTTAAGACTATATTTGATGCCCCTTTATATTGAATTTAATTATTAATAATATTGGGCCGTCACAATATGCAGAAGAAACGGCGTTGGCAATAGCAAGCAGCCTTGTGGAGCACCAGCATTAATAGGCTTGTAATCGGAGCTTGCACCGTCTACAACGACCTTGATGCTCCGATCTGCAAGAAAGCTGGTGATCCAATTGCATAATTTCTCGGAAAGCCCGTAGGAAGGGAGCTTCGAAAGAAGCGCTTTGTGCCAAACCCGATCGAAAGATGTCCAAACTAACAGCCAATGCCTCCCCCTTGGAATCTTCTGCCTGCGCCCATCTATGAGTTAGGTAGACCAGAAGATCACGAGCTGATCGACCACGGCGATAACCGTATTGGCGATCACTAATCAGCTATAGATTACTAATCCTCAAGGTACCTCATGAGCTGGCAGTTTACAATGGACTCCATTGTTTTGGAGAACAAGGAGGTGATGGCGATAGGCCGGTAGTTGGACAGGTCTGAGCTTTTTTAGGGATCGGGTGGAGGAAAGCCGTCTTCCATGATTTTGGGACTAGGCGTAGTCCCAAAGGGACGGGAGGGAAAGGGAAGGAGTAAGAGTACCGGAAAACACGCGTTAAAACCGGTGCCAACTCTATAGCACACGTCCCCAGCACAATTGGGGGGATTTCGTCAGGCCCACTCGACTTGTGGATGTCCAGGGAAAGGAGTGCTTTGCGAACCGAGCGCTGTGTGAACTGCACTTCCGGCATGGAGCACTCACACCGCTGATGGTCGGCGGCGTATTCACCCCGTCATAGAGAGTCGAGTTGGACGCAAAGAAAGAGCCTAGCAGATCGGCTTTCTCCTTTGCGGTGGGCCAGTGAGTAGTCCTCCCTGTGCAGAGATGGAAGAGATGGCTGACAGAAATTCCCCTGGACAGCCTTGGCGAGAGATCAGAGTGCACGAGTTCCAGAAGGAAGGCGTACTAGTTTCTCGCCAATTCTGCCTATGTGCTCTGACTTTGCCTTGGCAATAACTCTTTTGAAGGACCTAGAGGCGGAATTATACTTCTTTTTTAGAGCGCTGGTGTTTACATCCCGGGACGTTGATGCGTCAGCCCAGGCTTGGTAGCACTCCTGTTTATAGCATGATGCTATTTTACAGGAGCGACCAAACCATGGCTGAGATTTGCCTCCGATTGGCACCACAGAGGAAGGAATAAAAAGTTCCATACCCTGAAGTACCACATCAGCAACAGAATCTGCAACAACGTTGGGATCATCCAGCGAAAAGCAAACCCGCCCCCAAGGGTAGGATGCAAAGAAAGACCGCATCCTATCCCAGTCGGCTGACCTATAGTGCCAAACACGGCGGCAGCCTGCAAAATGCAACTGCGATTTCAGCGTGAGTCCACACTCCGGACAAGACAATGGTCCAAGGAGCCTAATGGGGCGTCGACGAAAATCTGATATGCGTCCGGGTGAGAGGTTAGCAGAAGGTCCAACAGGGAAGGTGCATGATCCTCCACATTTGGAATCCGCGTAGGCGAAGTAACCAGTTGTGTCAGACCATATGCCAAGGCAAAATCATAAACAAATCTCCCCGCATGATCGGTTGTACCGTACAACCGATCATGCGGGATGGCTTGGTTCACGTACAACCTGTACGTGAACCAAGCCATTCGGCGTGATGGGCGTTAGTCACCGAGGATCACGATCTCTGCGGAGGGATCTACTGTAGCAACGAATCTTTAGCCATTTGGACGTGGTCGAAGAGTCGGTATCGGCATTACCGCTATGAGACCTATAGAGGCACCCGTAGACGCGCGGATGGTCGTCGCTGTCTACTCGTAGCCACAGTAACTCGTAGCTGAGTACTCGTGCCGAGGCGTCGAGAACAGATGTCCTCTCTGACGTAAAAGCAAACTCCAGCCCGAGGCACAAAAGAGTGTTCCAGTTTGTACCCCGGGTAGGAGAGATACGAGACATCAGCCGGAGAGGACACCTGCGTCTCGGTTAGAAAGAGCAGAGACAGCCTCGCCGACTCGAGATGGTAGTGGACGGCGTTTAAGTTAGAGTGGTCCCCTGATATTGCAGAAATTCACGGATAGCGTGGCAAGGGTCGCCTTGGTCTTGTTGCTCCGTTTGCCCCGAGCAGTTGTAATCTTGAGCGGAGTTTTGCCCCCCCCCCCTCCCCAGAATACGCGGGGCAGCCTGAGCACCCACGCTCAGGAGTGGAGTAACTTGGTTGTGGATGCTCAGCGAGTGATTCCCCAGGGGTGCTGGTACCATCCTAGGATAGTTTAACATTTAATTCCGCTTCCATGTTAATGGGGGGGGGAGATTTGGGCCTCCAGCCACCTGCACTCACCAGACGAAACGCGGAAGCATAGCTTCCACTGCACGCCGGTATTCTGTGAGGTTGTGGTACCACCCCGGTTTGAGCCAGCCCATAAGTGCAACAGCAAAGCTGTCGCATGGCTCTACCACTGTTAGAACAACTCCCAGTAAATCACAAAATCATGGTGAATAAGTTATTTTATGAAATAAAGGTAATGATGCTTTGTATTAAATAATAATCAGTTATTTTATTACAAACCCAAAGTATGTATGGTGGACATAAAAAAATACAACAATAAAATCACCTCTATAATTTATTACTGATCATCTTGTTTACTTCGCAGCTTTAAATTCTTTACATGGTGTTCTGCTATTTTATAGACAATTGTTCCAGGTCTCAGTAAATTACTGTTCAATGCTCGGAAGTAACATTTCAAAAGAGAATCTTCAGTTTCTTCTGGATACAAATAATCTTGTAAATCATAACACAAATAGCTATCTGGGCAGTCTAATGCTCTTAAACATCCAGCATATTCTGACCATAATATTTTGCGCCACTTCACATTGTGCTTTTGAGCCAACGGTACGAGCACACATGCAGCAAAACAAGGGTCCCCATAACTTACACCCTGAAATTGCTCCAACAACTGCATATAAAAATCTTGAAAGTTATTTAATCCAGTTAGCTCTTTATCGAAATTAAATTTATAGTTTTTCTTAAACAATACTTTTGTACATTTCTGTAAAAGAATTTTGATTGTGGGTTCCAAAAATAATGAGTTATCACAAAGGAAAACACACATAATTCTACAAAATCTGTCAGTAACATCAATTTCATCAAGGAGATCTGAGAAACATATTTCATTAAAAAGAATCCATTCTAAACTACAGCTGATAATAAGTTCCTTTTCTTGGGCTATTTGCTTAAGTATTTTGTCAGCATGGTCACCAACAACTTTAGGTGTTACATTAACTTCCTGACTTTTACTATAAATTGATAAAACAGGCAAATAAATCCAATCCCTTGGTAGAATTGGTTCTTTCCATTTTTTTAACAAAATATTTGGTTGAATATTAATGTCATTAAGATTAATCACTTTACTGTAACAATTTTTAATACCCTCTACATTTGACAGTACTTTTGAGAACCCATCCTTTTCGGATAAAGAAACAAGATTAAAAAGCCTTTCTGCTGTAAACCATTGTTTATTAAATATTATGTGTTTGAAAAGAAACTCTAATTCATAACTTTTATCAGCACGAAGTATATAACAGAGCTTATTAGCAACTATGTACAGTAAATCTTTTTTAGATTCTCCAACATCACATTGAATTGCAGTCCTTACAATGTTAAATACAAAGTCTGTTTCCATTCTAGTAAACCAATTTTCAGACAGACTGAGAGTTTTATTTGCCAATATTGTTAGATACATCAAAACCTTGTCAAGGAAACTGTTTGAAATACATTTTTCATTTACTATTGATAAAATTTTAGAAACAGATGCAAGAAAAGGTATAGGAGATGTTACATTTAATATAGGTAATTCCTTTTGTCTTGAATCAATGACAAGACTCTCAAGAGTTACAAGATTCTTAATAATATGAAAATGATGATTTTCAATTCCTGATAATAAATTTGAACTTTGCACTAGGTGTTTCATAATTTCTTTTAATCCTTGTGAATGAATAAGCTTCTCAAGGGAAGCATTTAGGAATGGCAATGTAATATTTTCATTTAATATTATAGTAGCACAACAATCCAGTACAGAGCTTACAACTCGTAAGTGACCACATGTGAACCTTCCAAAACTAGCAGCTTGTGATAACCATTTTTGTACTCCCTCCTTCAATAATGGATAAATTTGATGTTTAAAATTGTGAAGATCAAGCTTAGTACATTGTAGTAGTTTATTTACAAATTGTAAAACCACAGCGGCATGAGTTGCAGATATCACAGATGAATTAAAAAATACATCAGTCCCTTGCACATGCTTGTAAACAGTGGTCACAATAATGGGACAGATGGACAGTGCATTTTCAATACCCAGTCCATAATGAAGTAAATTAGATAATATGCACAATGCTTCAATTTGCAAATGCATGCCATAAGTGCCATCGACTCCTGAACTTATATATTCTGACAATGGTTTTAAAATGTCATAATTATTTATTAATAAATCTCCAATTTCTCGACATTGTAAAGAGAGGATACGAAACAGTTTTAAAGCAGCTAATATTGGTTTACCATTATATACAATATGTGGATCAAAATTGAAATTAACACTTGTTGTGGGTACAAAATTATTTAAAATAGTAAGCATCAGATGATCGGTTGCGACAATTTTACTTGCAATTTCTATTGAATCTCTAGCAAGTCTTGTTAAAATTTGTAAACAATATTGGACACAATTAAAACTTGGTTTAATTGTGTCCATTATGTAGAAAAGCCTTTGTAGAATATCAGTTCTAAGAAGAGCAGTTATCAAGTCAATTTCAGCTAAATGATAATCTTTTAACTCAGATTCATTCGATTCAAGTTCCTCAATTTCAGATTTATCATTTTCAAGAGAGGGTTGATAAAGGCCTTCTCCAAAACCTACCAAAGCATCAAGAGACGCCTCATCAACTCTATTGTAAATTAAATTTCTCATAGCTTTTAATGCAGGTTCTAAGATAATGGTTTTATTTTCATCCATAGCTATTCTAACAATAAAAAAGATTTTACTTAAAGGCAGTTCTATAACATCTTTGTAAGTACCAGCATTATAATATTCTAGAATACCAGCTATAGTATTTAAAGCCATATACCGTTGTTGAGTTATTGTTGAGCGAGACAACTCAATGAGTTCTGTGAGAGAGTATCCTGGTCTGTGTGGATCTTCGCCATGATGAAAGAGTGTTTTTGTTTCTTCTGTATAGTCCATTGTATAAGGCAGCAGGTAACCCTTGAAGTTAAATCTTGCTTCATAAGACCCATTCGGCTTAGCTTTTTTGCTTTCTGCTATTGCTTTCATCCATTCTAACTTATCTTTTTCAAAAGAATCAAAATGAAGCCATTGGTTGATATTAGGATTTGAAAGAACATCATTTTCCCATAAACTTTCATCAACTTGTTTTTGTTCCTCAACATTTTGATCTGCATTAACATTTTCTTTCTTCAATTCCTGTATACTCATATCAATTTGCTGTGTATTACTTAATTTAATGGTAGGGGTATGTTGCAGGTTTGTGTCAGTGGTAGTTTGTTTTCGTTTGGTCTTTATAAATTCAATTAATTTTGGGTCTAAACTGGACAGTAACTTTTGTTTTTCTTCCAATATTTCTTTTTCGGACATTTTCCCTAGAATTTCAATATTCTCATTATGTATTGATTCTGCATCCTCTGATGACAAGATGTAACTCTTAGTGAAAAGATTTAATGTTTGTTTAGGTATATCACTTTTTACAACTGAACATTGACATTCATCCATATCCATTTTTTCTTCTTTTGTACTCTTTAACTTTTCTATATGTAATGCATGTAAACTTTTATGTCCAGGCTTTATATTTGGATCACATTTAGTCACTGCAGGAAAACCTTCCGAAGGCATCACCTTGATGTCAAAATCACAAAAACTGCCGACATTCTTTTCAACAATACTTCCTAAAATTTTAGGTATTACTTTAGGAAAATATACCTTATCATCGTCTATCTCTAACAACGTTGATTCACTATTTTTTTCCAAGATTTCACCAATAACAGGACCTTTATTATCTTCCGTACGAGGCCGTTTTTCTGCATTATTCGTAAGACCCTTAGACAGAGCATACTTTGACGGTTTCCGCGTGCCTAATTCGTTATTGTTAGGTCTTTTTGTTGTAAGATGTTCGGTACGGCGTAAATTTACCACTTGTGCAGAGGGCTGCATGTTCCGATCCTTATTTTTCTCTCTCAGAAATTCATCTTGCATTCTTAAGATATCATCCTCGTTTTCACCAGGCTTTGGTCTTTGTATCATTATAACAAACTTGATATTTTATTTTTATACTTGAATATATAGTTTATAATTAGATTTACACAACACAAAGAGTAATATATTATAGGATTATGAAAGCAAAGGACAATACCTCAAACTTTATAAGACTACTAACTCGGCACTTATCTAGTAGCTAGCTAGGCTAGCAGCTAGCTCTCTAGTATATACGCAGTAATCTATGGTCTATGCAGCTAGCAGCTACTAGCACTAGCACAACACATTCAACACAATCACCATAGATTACTGTTACTGTGTATATAGCACAGAGTACCTTTGTATAAACTGAAAGTATATTGCTTGCTACATATTTATTTATCTAAGGTGTATATACACAATTACACAATACAGAATACAGTACCATAGAGTAGTCTAATATATACGGAAACGTACAGTACACAATCTTTGACAACAGTAGCAAGTTGAATTTCGTTGAATAAAAATAAAATAAATAAACAAACGTAGACAGAGCTGTCTACGTAAACAAACCTAACTTTTTTATTTAACTGGCTTTACGGCTCTGGGTTCTAGCCCTTCTGAGCCTATCATTTCTTTCGGAATATTAATTTTTATATATTTTTTCTTCACAATATGCTGAATCGTGACATTGCGAAGCTTTTGGGAGATTTTGATGACAGCTCATCTCAGCGTACAGTAAAGTTGTTCAAAACGACTATAAATCAATAGCATGCTACAGACTATAATCTATAAATTTCTAGCGCGCTATTAAATGCGCCATGTTATAGTGCGCTATTTATAAGAAAGCGTGTAGGAGGCCGGCAAGCGCGTTAAGTCTTGCAGCACGCTATATCTCGTAGCACGTTACATTACATGCCATTCACTGGATAGACCGTGTGCTATGTAAACATTATTACGTAAAAAGTCGCATTTTAGATTAAAATATAGCGCAGTAGCGCCATGGCGACTATTTAGATAGCACGCGCTATGTGTTATGGAGAGATAGCGCGATATAATATGGAGCTATGCGCTATATTAACCACCATTAGCGTACAGTTGACGACAGCCACACAAGTTCATAAGGCGCCCAAACGATCAAAATAACTTGAGGTTTATATCAACATCATAGCACTTGTTTCGTTGTTTTTTCTAATAGTTCACACACGCAGTCACTTAATTCGCAAAATCGCATCATTTATACGAATCAAAAATTACTTCAAATCATTATTCAAGCGACAATCCGTCGACGGCCAAGTTACCGCCAAAACCCACAAAACCAACAATTTGAGTCACATACTAATAAGAGTACTAACGTTGTTGTTGTTTTGTGTTTCTAGAGAAACTAAGGGGTTTGGGGGGGAACTTGGCCGTAGATGGATCGTCGCTCCTGTTTTGTCGCTTGAATAATGGTTTGAAGTGGTTTTTGATTGGTAAAAGTGATGCGATTTTGTGAATTAAGTGTCCGCGCGTGTGAACTATTAAAGAAAACGACGAAACAAGTGGCTTGATGTCGATATAAACCTCAAGTTATATTGATAGCTTGTGCGCCTTATGAGCTTGAGTGGCTGTCGTCATCAACTGTCCGCTGGGTTGAGCTGTCGTCAAATTCTCCCAAAGGTTTCGCAATGTGACGCATCAGCATATTGTGAAGATAAAATATAAAAATGAAGATTCTGAAATAAATGACAGCCTCAAAAGGGCTAGAACCCAGAGCCGTAAAGTTAGTTAATAAAAAAATAGAGAAACTAACATGTGATCACGTGATTTGAAGTTTGAACGTGATCACATGGTCATGGTTAAATTTAATCCTGATCAGATCTGCTAGGTTTTCCGTAAACCGTATTTTTTAATAGGTACGAAGAGGGAATGAAATCACACTACATTCATATTATTATATTTGGGGATATTAATTTTTGGTGAAGTTTGAAATATTTAAATAATCAAAATGCCCAAAGTTAAGCAGAATTTGGATAAATTGAAGCATCCAAACAGTAGGAAGACGATATCGCTTGCTAAAAAAATGTTGAAGAATGGAAAGAAAAATCATAACAAACTTGGAACGCATATAAAAAATAATTTAATTGGCGAAAAAATTATGTGGTTCAAGGAAAGAATACCAGCAGACTGCTCTTGTTTGAGTAAGGAACAAACCTTATCCTTAATAGAGACTTACTTAACAAGGTTTGATGAAGAACTACAACAAATATCGCTTAAAAATTCGGTAGGTCAGAGAAAAAGTCGTCAGCACGCTAGCAGAGAAGATATTATAAATATAACAAAACAACGAGAACTGGAAGAATTTAGTACATGCGGAATAGAAATGCCTGATTTAATGGATCGACATCAAATTGAGATTTTAAAAAGCTGGAATGGTGAATTGCGATATTTGCAGCACTTCAAATTAAAAAGAATTTCCAGAAAACATTTGTCATGATAGTTTATAAAGTAACTTTATATTAATATTGAATTTTTTCTTCAAAGTACCATAAAATCGTTGTGATACCCGTCTTAAATTAAATTGCTATTTTCTAAATTTCTTAACCTTTGTTCTCTCATGTGAAAAAGATCCTAATACAATTATTTATTGATAAGATTTTGTTCATATTTTCTCAACGAGTTCTAAAGAAAATACTTAAGTGGCAATAATAATAGTTTTTCGGTTCAAGATGCTATAGGAAAACTTCTTTAATAGTGTTATGTTTATCCATACATATGAATGAAAAGAAAATATGATGATTAGGCGTACATTACATGCTCATGCAGGTGTCAATCAATTCCATCAATCATGATTGATAAAAAACGGATGGTGACTGAAAGGCGTACATTACGCGCTCATACAGGCGTCAATCACTGCATTACACGGTAGGTTATTCATCAATTCATCATTGTCCTAAAACTGACAGCCTGTATGAGCATGTAATGTACGCCTTAAAAACAATGCAGTTAGATTATTTGACATAAAAAAGCCCAGCCCATGTTATTTGATTAAACCTAATACCAAGTAATATGCTTATTAAGCTTTATTTTTTTAATTCCTTTTGGCAAAGATTTTCTAAAAGCTATCTTACTAATGGCAATGATTGCAATCATGGTTTTCATGAGTTATTTTTCACTGTGATTGTTAAATTACTTTTTTGCTTTGCTAAATGTATGTAGTACATGGTAAATTTTAAGATGATTCGAAAGCTGATCACTATCCATATGTTTGTATATTGCACTATCACCAATAGATCGGAGTAACTCGTTCTATTCTCAGTGTGCTACCTATCAGGACCAGACAAGCTTTGAACATTGTCAAGGCCAGAATCTGATGAAACCCTGTATGCAAACAATATTATCATGTGAAATGGAGGACCCTTTTGCCAAAAATTAAACAATTCCTCAAGCTAGGTCATAACTATTGATATACAAGACATTGTATAACAGTTCCTGCAGCTTAAAAAGAGTAAGTAAAATGATTTTTTTTTAAACTTACTATAACACTAAATACTAAAGTTAAAAAAGCTTATGATCAATCAAACACTAAACACTTGATTATATATTCCGTGGGTGTTAACACAACATGTCTGTCCTGACCTATGAGTATTACATGATAAGTAAAGATTACTATGGAAAATGCTACACTTCAAGTTTATGGTAAGTGCTTTAAAAGATTGCACTACACTAACTGCTGTGTTTCAGTTTAAAAAAGAATAATCATTGAAAGAAAGTTGTTATAATAACAGGCATTAGTGCATTAGAGAGCCGTGGTCTCTTAGATGGTTAGCACTTGGTGTAAATTTCACAGTACACAAGCATACCGGGTTCAAACCCTGCTGGCACCAATGAAATTGTTAATTTCAATTTTAAGTTTGTAATTGTAATTTACCACATACTCGGCAGTGAAGGAAAACATTGTGAGGAAACCTGCATGTCTGAGAAATAAGAAAAAAAAATTCAGACATGTTAAGTATTCCAACACATTGGGGCAGCACAGCGGACACTTCATTGCCCTAAAACAAAAAAAGGATTGTGCCCAGCAGTGGGACGTATATAGGCTGTGACTTTAAGGCCTTCCATCTTAGTTGTTGGGAGTAAAATGCAATTGTGGCCTTCTTTGTTTAGAGATGTTACAGGTGATTCAGACATGTTAAGTATTCCAACACATTGGGGCAGCACAGCGGACACTTCATTGCCCTAAAACAAAAAAAGGATTGTGCCCAGCAGTGGGACATATATAGGCTGTGACTTTAAGGCCTTCCATCTTAGTTGTTGGGAGTAAAATGCAATTGTGGCCTTCTTTGTTTAGAGATGTTACAGGTGTTGATGACCCGCAGCAGTCGCATTACCATTGCATAGATTTTATTATAACCACAAAAAATTTATTGATTTAATATGCAGTAGTGCTATACATAATATACTCAGTAGATTTTAAAACATTACCTACCCTCATTTAATTTGGTCCTCATACTTCATTGGAAATTATGATAGAACATACTTAAAGGAGCAAAGTGTAACTAGTATGTAACGGAAGTTATTAAAAGACAAGATAGATATCACCTGGCTTCACCACTTACCACTAGGTGAGATGGTAATCAAGAATTAGCTTTTAATAGGTAAAAAATATTCAAAATAGCTCATTTATCAGACTGATTTATAAAAAAAAAATAAAGTGTTAAAGTGACTGTATTTAATTAAATTTATATGTACAATGTTAATAGTAATATAAAACAAATACACTCAGCTTCTTGAAAGTCCATGCTGATCTGATTGTAACACTAGTACAATTTTGGTATAATACAGAAAATTATTAGGCAATAATAGTATCATGAAAACAGCTTATTTTTAATATAATATAAAATAATCACAATACGCTATTGAAAGTAGCCTCCTGTGTGCAGAAAGTGTGACTAGATTGACAAGGAGGCCATTCAAACCAAGTATCTTCTAATCATTGTCTATTACTCCATAAACTGAACAGAATATATTGTATTAAAAGTGCTCTTAATCATGCTTTATGCACATAGTTGGCTACCTCCATTAGATATAAAAGATGTAAGAAGGCATTTATTTAATTTTAAGCGACAGCCAAGTTGCTTTGAAGAATAGATTTAACTAAGGCATGTAAATATCAACTATTGCAAAATATGGTTATTGCAAAATATGGTTATTTAATTACTTCGACACATGAATATAATGTGTCTGAACAGCAAACATGATATTAATTAATGCTGTTGTATAAAAATTTAAATATATTGTAAATTATTTCCACCTATCTTGTGATTTGTGTAAACAGAATTTGAATACACAGATTTTGAATTTACAAACATGTGAACAAAAAAAATTATGTATGTACAAAACATTTTCAAAAATCTAAATAATTTACAATTATGTAAAAAATATCAATAACACTACCTAAGTTCTATATTGATTTGTCCAAATTTATAAAAAATACTTATGTCCCAATATTTATACAAAAATGTAAATAAAAAATCTAGAATTACAAAACTGCACAACTTTTTATACAACATAATATAGACTAGTATAAACACAACTGAAACTTAATTCAATTTGCTATTTATAAAGTATAAGGTAAGTATGTAACATTCCATTGCTGTATCTAATAACTCCATTATAAATCAGAAGAAAATTTAATTTAAAATACATAAAATAAGTAAAAGTTTTTCATTATTACAATATATATATTCATAATGCATATATGCAATGTTGATTATTATTTTTTGTACTTAAATCAAAATATTTCGACAAAGTAATATTGGTATTTGATATTTTCAATTAATATATTTATAACTTGTTACCAAATTTATAAATAAATTATGCCTTACACTTAACACGTAATTTAAAGGAATTTTATGTATTTTTTCTTTTATGTTTAATTCATTGGTTAAAATTTTGTTAAATACTCTCTGTTACAAAGAACATTACATTTTCCACATTGGAGGCAATGGACTAACTCCCTACATAGTTAACTAGGCACTTTTGTAGTTTATTCCGATATTTCTGTGTTGATGTTGCGATTTAAATTTTTTTAATAGATATATTTACTTTACCAAATTAAATCATGATTTTCAGTAATTTTCTTTTTTAATTAGAACAATTATTTTAAAGTCATCAAATCAATATATACTTTTTTCTAAACTAGGATTTTATCCCGTAGGAGTTTTACCCACACATATAGCACATGGACAAACATCCAGACCCTGAACAATTATTTATAGGCTATACAATCCAATTTACAAATGTATAGGATTCAAACCTGCAGCCCCAGCATTGATCACTTAGACATTTTGCTGCTGACCCTCATGAGTTTTTGGGTAGTTTTATAATATTTAAATGCAAAAGTAAATATAAAGCTGCCTTTTATATTTAAAATATATGTAAATGGACATAATAAATGTTGGATAGATATTAGTAAATTATAATAAGGCAACTAATTAGAGAGCTATCTTCATTCAACCCTGACAATACTACTTCTTGAAATTCATACTCCATATTTTATGTATTATGCATATCATTAAATAATAAATCAGGTAAATAGAGGTAAGTGATAAAAATCATAACCTCTTTGACCACGAGCTGCTAACCAAATATACACCACATGATATGCACCCGGAACAAAACATATCATACCTGCAACAAAAAATACTGCACCCTGAAGACCATTTTCTGGTTCAGCAACAGCAAATGCACCCATGCCAAGGAGGCCTATTCCTACAATGAGAAGTACTACAGCTGCACATACTGTTTTCCAGTTCTCTTTTACTTTAGGATGATTCCAGCAGTACATTGATTGGGAGGCTTCAACATATTCATGGATGAGTGAATCGGAGTCTCTTGATGTAGTGTCTTCTGTGCTTTTGTATGTTTTACTGTGGAGAAGTTTAACTATTTTATAATCTGGAATTTAAAAATATAAGAAAGAGGAAGTTGCATTTGTATGCTTTAATTTTTATTATGCCTCATGAACTATGTCAAAACAATATGGTGTTTCAGCTATTCTCTCATGTGATTAAAGTGAAAATGTGCTTTCAGTCCTAATGGTAAGTGGCTACTTAGCCAATACTAACATCTGCAACCAACCTTAAAGCCTATGGATTTGTTGTCACCTCTGAGGACTAAGATATTAATACCTTACAATTTGTAACTACTATACTGGCTCTCTATAACCCTTTAGATCACAACATACCCTTGCATATATTGCTGCATGGCAGATCAACTTCAACAGACTCCCAGACAAAAAAGGAGCACCTTTAAAATTAGTATTCCATTACAATTTATAAAGAGCCGTGGTAGCTCAGATGGTTAGCGCTCGCTGTAAATTTCACAATACGCGAGCAAACCGGGTTCGATCCCCGCCGGCACCAATGAAGTTGTTAATTGCTGTGTTGTGAGTGCTGATTTACTACCTGCTCGGCGGTGAAGGAAAAACATCGTGAAGAAACCGGCATGTCTGAGAAATAAGAAAAAAAATATTTCAAAGACATGTGAAAGTTCGCCAACACGCATTGGGGCAGCGCGGCGGACTATTCCCTGCCCTAAAACCCTCTCAGAAATGAGAGGAGGCCTGTGCCCAGCAGTGGGACGTATATAGGCTGTAACTTTACTTCACTTTACTATAAAAGTCCACTGGTGAACAATAGCGTCCCCCATAGACAGTAGGGTGGGCCGAATTTTTTTTTTCTATTTTCTTTTCGTAATAGCGATAAAAAGGTGCCTTATGGGTTAGAACTAGTATTTATGAAGTATTTTCAAATTCTGTTTTAGGTAACAGCCTCCGGATTGACTTTCAAATTTTGGAAAAATATGATTTAAGACGTGTTTTCGCAACCCAGTAAAAAAACGTTCTAATTGAAGTTTTACCAAGTTTAAAGTGTTTTTCAATAGGAAATATAATGAAATTTTATTAGGGTAATACCAAACGTATCACTAATAATAACCAACGGCGTGAGGTGAGGGGGCGGGGAGCGGAGTTTGCATTTGGCGCGTTATTTTTTTCGCATCAGTGGCGCTGCGGCTTTTGAGGTTAGAGGTCGCGTTTTGCTCTGTGTCACAATAGAACGTACTCGAAAGTGTTATAAATGTCCACTGCATAATATCATTTAATTCACCAATATGATATTAAACTCAATATGCTGCCAACATATGAAGATGTCATTAAATACTACGAGTGGACGAGAAGGCAAGTCAAGTTTAATAATACTTCCCAGAAAGAGCCATCATTTTTCGAAATCGCAGAGTTAGTGACTAAAAAAATTGAAGAGATTTGGCTGAAAGCGTCGCTACCAACTGTGACACATGTAAGAGTAAGTCAAATGCTAAAATCTTATCACATCAAGTACAAAAACCTTCTCAAATCCCACCCCAAAATACCTAAGAAAAACTAGGGATAGATTACTTACTTTACTTAGAACTAGAGAACTTAGGGATAGATTTTCTCAAAACCGTTTAACTGATCTCTATGCCATAAAATGAACCTACCTTACAAACTTCAAGTTTGTATGTTTTATAGTTCCTGAGATATCGTTATATATATATATATATATATATATATATTATTATATTTTTTATTTATAGTGTTAAATATGTATTTATAATTCACTCATATTTTCATTTGTTTTTATAATCGGCGAGACACATGATTTACTGTTTTATTTCAGTCTGAAAATAGCAGTGACAACATCACGACAGCTACAGTTGATTGGATGGTTAAAAAATATCTTCCCTTCTCATTTTTCGATGACGATGCTACACAAGTATATTTTCGATCAATTTGCCCAAATATGGTGTTTCCTAAAAGGTCCACACTTAGAAGGAAGGTCAAAGAATGGTTTGAAGAGCTTCAATTGAATCTTAAGAAACAACTACAACAATTTTCATCTAAAATGTCATTTATAATTGATGGATGGACGTCAATTGCTGGTAGGAGTTACCACGGGGTCACTATTCATTATATAGACAACGAATGGAAGTATCGATCTGTAGTCCTTGATTTTATACCATCACGCGGTCGACATACTGGGGAAGATATTGCAACGATTTTCCACGAATGTTTATTGGAATATGACATAATTGATAAAATACAGGGTATCACGGTCGACAACGCAACTGCAAATACCAAATTTATATATGAATTGGACAAACAGCTGCCACACTTTGATTCAGACAATCAACATTTCCGGTGCTTTGCTCACATTTTGAACCTTGGTGTACAAGATTTATTAAAGACCTTCTTAGCATTACACAGTGAAACTGACAATAAGGGACAAGAACAGCAGTATGAAGATAGTGAAGACGAAACTGAGAAAGATGAAGAATATGCGCCAAATATTGCTGACTCATGTACAGCTATAAAAAAATTGCGCAGTATTTCCAGTAAAATAAAAAGAAGTGAGATATTGAAGAGGAATTTTCAGTCTGCTTGTGAAGCAGCTGGTGTGCCATCAAATCTGAACCCCATACTCGACTGTCCAACGAGATGGAATTCCATACATGATATGATTGGATTTGGTTTAAAAGTGAGAACTGGCATTAACATATTGTGCACTTCTGTCACCGAATTGAATAATTTTCAAATCACAGATAGTGAATGGCAAATACTCGAAAAAATACATAAGTTTCTAATAAACTTTAAACTTCTATCAACGAAACTTGGTGGGGAAAAATATGTTACATTACCGCTGGCCATTGTATCATTCAATCTCTTGCTGATAAAATTGATGGCAATTAGATGAGAAACCTAATCGATCCGAAGTGTATGAAAGGCTCATTCTGGGTTTTCAAGCAGCTCGAGACAAAATGCTTAAACATTATAAAAAGAGCAACAGGATTTATTGTACCTCTTTAATTTTAGACCCAAGGTATAAGACTCAGACTTTTGACATGACATTATGGGGGAAGCAAATTAAAACAGAAAGCCTGCGCAAATTTAATGAACTTTATAAAGAATAGAAAAGTCTACACTCAGTGAATACATCTCTAGAATCACCAAGAAATGAAAAGAAAGTATGTGAATATGATGAAGATGAAGACGTAATAGACTTTTAGAAATTGTATGCATGTCCCTCGACGTCATCTGGATCTGGATCTTTTGATCAAGGCTTAGTTATAGACGAGTTGGAGGAGTACCTAAGTAAACCCAGAGCCGCCAGTTCGGAAGATATTTTAGAGTGGTGGAGGACGCATGAGACAGAATATCCAACTTTATCGAAGATGGCCCGTGATTTTCTTTCAATACCTGCAACTTCAGTACCTGCTGAGAGATTATTTTCTAAAGCATCATTAGTAATTAGAAAACATAGAAATAGGTTAAGTGATGAATCAGCCAGATGGTTACTTTGTATTAATTCTTGGTCAAAAGAATTAATATAAAGTAACGGTAATGTCAAAGCTGTTGTGTACTGTTATGTAATTTAATTTGTATTGTATTTTATTTTTTTATTTAAACAAATGGTAAATTGTATAACTCTTTTATTCCATTTCATATAAGGGTCTATCAATCTCTTTCTAGACAGATAATGTTCTTTATAATACAGTCAAGTTAATGTCATTAATTTGTTTTTTATATGTTTTGACTAAGTTTTAGCTCATGTAAGCTTATTAAATGTAAATGTTTATTAAGAAACAGACTAACTCCCGTGGCCGTGAGACTTGGTAGACAGCTCAGTTGGTTAGAGCATCGGCACGGATCCCTTAGGTTGTGGGTTGAAACCCCACCCGGTATTAGTTGATTTTTCGAATTTCTCATTAAATGTTTAGACATTTATTAATTTGGTTGGTCTTTCTATGGCTATGTTAATTCAAGCTCAAAATGTGCCTACTCTGTTAAGTTGTTCTAAGATCTAAAGTAACGTTTAATAAATAACAATAGGCTAATAGGTAATTGTGAGACTTGCGAGACTCTTGCTGCAAGACCAAGACCAAGAACAAGACGAGGCAATACAAGCAGGTGTATTGGCGCGAAGACCAAGACCAAGACTGGCTAAGTCTCATCTTGTTCTTGCATTTGGGCAACACTAATGATCAGTTGTGTAAGCGGGAGAGTAAGTTGAGTATCTACTCTCACACCTTTGTCATTTTTGGCAAATGGCCTCCAGAATGGTTTCCGATAGTAATAAGGGTTTGTTATCAAGTAATATTATTTTAAATTAAATAATTTTCAGGATAATTTATAACAATATATAAAGCAATGTTTTATATGTTAAAATTTTCATAACGGCAAATTACATTTATGTATCTATATTAAATATTATACATATTTATTAAAATAGGTAAAAATGGATGTTAAGTAACAAGTTTTCTATTTATTTTATTTATTTTTCCAATTATTACATTTGATCTTTATTGCATTGTTCTATTATGCAAGGTACTAAAACTGTAATAAGGGTGATACATTTGTTCAATTAGCAAATAGAGGTATATTAATATGGTGTAAATTAGGGCTATGGATCGCGGGTAACGGCTTGTGTATTAGTTCAAATACCTTTGCCCCACTATGTCTTTATGACTCATGAAAAGGTCAAGAACATCATGGAAAAGACACAAGAAACAACACAAAGTTTAAAGTTTTTGTGAATGTAGCATTATAAAATACGTATAATATGAGTTTAAAAGAGCGATACCTGGAAAGATAGTCACCGCCATTCTTGTATTTGCTCTGCAAAGGAGACCTATCACCCGTTGCGCCGTATACTTTTATGGCTTCATCAGTTTCCTCTTCAAAAGCGTCGTCGATTGAAAAACGTTTGTCGTTATTGCCGAACGGCCGAGTCATTATAAATTATACTATGTGGAGGGCCTACGATGTAAATAAAACATTACATGATATTGTAATGTTCGCACAAAGACAAAACACAGCTGTCAATTTGTCATATCAACATGCGCCATATTGATCGAAATTAAATTCGTTCTGAAACTGCAGAGTATAATATTATACACAAATACCTATTAAATACCGCAAAGTTTTGAATAACCACTGTACTAAAACACTGAATTTAAGTTTGTATTTTAATAAACCAGCTTTAAATACTCGATAATTTGGCACAGTTTTTAGGAACGTAAACTAGATAATACAATACTAATTATAATTAGAAGTTTCTTATTAAGAATATTTGGATCTTAAGAATTCAAACTAGGCATGCTTTTTGGGTACATAATAGAAAATAAATATACACAAAGCTAGACAATAATGCTGTTCCATAAATACGATTTGGTTATTGTTAATTTAAATACTCAATCCGAGACTTTGTTCAACAAAGACTCGACTTCAGACATAAGTTTGTTCGGTACTCGGCGACGCATCACCAGTGCCGTCGTCTGCATAGCAATGAATGTTAACGGTTTGCAGTATATCATTGATATGAAGAAGAAACAGAGTTAGTGATAACACGCAGTGTTGTGGAACACCAGCATTAATAGGCTTATAATTGGAGCATGCGCCGTCAACTACGACCTTGAGCTTCGATCTGTAGGAAAACTGGTGATCCAATTACATAATTTCTCGGGAAACCCATAGGAAGGGAGCTTCATAGAAGCGACTATTTTTGTAGGAATTAAAGCATTCTATCTTCGTCCTCATGGGTTACAACGCATCTGCATTTTGATTCTTAATCGGGGATAAATGTAGATGTCTATGGACCACTGCATGCACTTACCATCGGGTAGACTGTGTGCTCATTTGTCACTCCATTCTATAAAAAGCACTTTGTGCCAAATCCGATCGAAGGCCTTCACAATGTCCAAAGTATCTATTAGTCAAGTAAGTCAGAAGATCACCAGCTGAGCGATCCTGACGGAAACCGTATTGGTTGTCATTAATCAGCTGGTGATCCTCAATAGCTGACAGTTAATAATTGTTTCCAATAATTTGGAAAACAAGGCAATGATGGCGATAGGCCTTCAGCTGGACGGGTCTGAGCGGTAGAGACATGCTGCAGTTATATTAGTAGTATAGTTGTAGCACGATTGGGTCGGCTCGACTGGGGAAGGACCACGCTCTCACAGAATACCAGCGTAAAATAGTAGCCTAATGTTGCTGTGTTTCGTATGGTGAGTGTAGAGAAGCAGAGACCCTTTTTAATGGAAACGAGGCATTCCATCTTAGTCCTCACGGGTGACAACGCATCTGCATTTTGACTTGTAATCTAGGATGGATGTAGATGTCTATGGGCCACAGCAACCACTTACCTTCAGGTGGACTATGTGCTCGTTTGTCACCCTATCCTATAAAAAAATATAAACTCTCCACACTCCATTAAAATATACTCTGTTTGTTGGATAACACCAGTGGCCAAAACGTGAGATCATTCATTACATCTTCTCGCAGTATATTCTCCGGGGAAGGGTCGGCACAAGTAGGTTTTTCGTCTTCGTTGACTACCGACAACAAAGACAGCAGCAGCAGCGGCCTGTAAGAGACGATTTCTGCTGTAGAATTATCTTGGTTTTCGTATGTTTAAAGGTGTTTGTCTGCAGATAGACCGGGTCGAAGAATAAACTATTCGATCTTCTTCTTTTTCAGAGATACATCTTTCTCCAGCTTACTTTTTCGAACACCAGAAAGTTTCTTTTTTTCATCGCCATCAGGCATTTAATATAATAATAAAGTAAGTACATACAAATTAATAATGAAGTAAGTACAGGCATGTAAAAATACTATCGATGTAAATTAATATAGGCCCAAAGAAATATTTGCAACTTGGACTGGGTATTATTATATAACATGTATTAATCTACGTCGCGGTACTTACAATAAGCATAATTATTAATTTCATTAATAACATTCAGCATAATAAATAGTGTAAAGTCCAGGAATTCGCATTTTGAAAAAGCCAAAATTAGGGGATTTTGCGGTGCTAATTAGGTGCCAAGTTTAAAAATTAGGTCCTCTAAAATTTTCACCGCAACGAAATATTGAAATAAGCTGGCAAAACGTATCCAAAGCAACGCAGTGACGATAGTAGATATACGATAAATATTAATAGCAGGGAATTAAGTGCTGTTTCTATTTCTATTTGCTACTTAGGTGCTGCAATTATAGGCAATGACAAGGTACCCCTAATAAAAATAAAGTCGTCCGAAGAAAGCTAATGCAAAAATCAGGTTTTTTGAAAATCTAGGCAAAGTTATATCATTTAGAAACAGTCAAAATTAGGGGCTTTTTAGGTGCTAATTAGGTATCCTGTCTAAAAATTAGGTGCTCTAATATTTTCACTGAAACGAACTATTTAAATTTGCGTTACTGACAAAACGTATTGCTAGCAATGCATTGATGATAATAGGTATACGATAAATATTGATAGCGAGGAATTAAGTGCTGAAAGATTATTCAGGTCGAATGTAGATGACGGTAATATTCTGGGAATTATCGGCTCCAGGACCACTATTACTATACTATAAGGTACGAAAAGCACTTTTTCTTCTTTATGAGATTTAATATTTGTATAATATTAATTAATATAACTTTCTTAAAAATATTTTTTGTAAAAGTTTTTTTTGTAAAATAAAAGTTTAACTTTATAGCAAATAATTTTTACTATCGTTATTTTTAGACATTTTAAGTGTAAATTTTAGTGAACTATTTTTTTATAGAAGAGGGGGCAAACGAGCATGCGGTGGATTTTAAATAAATATAATTTACACAAAATAATATTTATTTTTATATTAATGAAAATTTATTTCATATCAACTAAATCAGTTTGTGATGAATAATAATCATTACATTAAGAAGTGTAGTGGATTTTGTCAAATGATTTAAATATTTAGCTCATTCTCAACACGATTTTGAATATATTATAATTTAATATAATCGATAACTAGTCTTTATCAAAATATTATACAGAATAAAGGCAAGATTAAGTCCAATCGAAACTTACCACTTCGTAGCAAATAAACTGGTATCACCGCAACCGAAAGTACTGCAATGTAGCGATGTATGCCACAACTTTAGCTATCGATAAGTTAATTAACCAATTCGGGTTTTTCTGCCTAACAGGTGTTTATTTTTTGTTTAGATTTTATAATAAAGTATTACGAAATTTAGTATATTTTTCTATTATTGTTTCAATAATAATAATAAATAAAAATAGTTTATTCAGTAAATGATCGTAAATAAATTATAACTATATATATATATATATATATATATATATATATATATATATATATATATATATATATAATTAGTAGCTCTAAAATCTAAAATAATCTTATTTAGTAAATATAACTTCGAAAAAGTCGTCTATCCCACTAATATTTTTGGTACGTTCTTTAAAATTTAGCCCGTAGCTATAGTGGTGCTACCCTTATTTAACTGTTTTCTATGGACACTTTTTAATACACAGTCTTCACTCCTTACTTCTACACTCCATAATTTAGGGGTTTAGATCTCAGAAAAACACTATTACTCTCTGCCAAGAGACTGGACTTTTGGCAGATACTTTACCAACGAGCTGCAGTTTTTATTTTATAGTGATAATAATGGCTTTAAAATGGATTTTTATGCGTAACAATAGGGGGATATTTTGTATTAAATAACTTTGTATGTTGGGAGCTATTAGCGAAAACGATGTCGATGTAACAGGTGCTTTGGTGGTGATATAAATCTCAAGTTTTTATCCGCTTAGAGGTTTTGAAATACTACCGTCATCAACTCTCCGTAGATTTAAACTCTTGTTAAAATCCCCTCAAGATTGTAATGACTACGCCAGTATATTCTAAGTCTATGGTAGTGACAATGAGACGCATCAGTATGTTTTAAAGAATTTTGTATAAACGAAATAAAAACTAGGCTAGGCTGTATGATCGAAGACCTTTGCTCCCTTAATTAGCGAATCAACAATAACAGTCAATGTCAATGTCAAGTGGAAACCAAAACTTGTCAACTTCCGCATGTTAAATGTTTACGGTATTTTATCATAATTACCCTGGCTATTTTAGTTGTAATAAAAATAATATTTCACAATGGTAAATAAAAATTGGGCCAAAGTTACACCATCGTTATCAAAACCAATTTTAAATTGCATTAGTAAACAGGGGTTTGAAACTATGACTCCTATCCAAGCGGCAGTCATTCCTCTTATTTTGTCATGTAAGGATGTTGTTGCTGAAGCGGTTACAGGCTCTGGCAAGACACTTGCATTCGTTGTGCCAATGCTAGAAATGCTAATAAAAAAAGAGAAAGAGGCACCTTTGCGAAAGGACTTCATTTATTCTGTTATTATTTCACCTACAAGGGAACTTGCTACTCAAATTTATAAGGTAATTAAAGTACGAAGTACTGTCTTTTGTATGGATTGAGAAGCGTTTGTGGCTGAGTTTGAGTGACGCCAATATTTGCAGCAGTGGACACATGATGGATTGAAATATTGATGATGCTCTGTCGACTTCATAATTGCTGCTACTGTGTACAATTAATTGCAACTAATAAAACGTTTAATGATTTGAGAAGCCACTTACCTTAATTCATTTTAGCTTTATTGTTGGTTTTTAGGTTATAACTAAAATAATATTATAAATCTATTGACAGGTAATAGAACTATTTTTACAAGAGCTGGAATTATCACATGTTACTATGACACTGTTAGTAGGTGGGCGAGCAATTGAAGTGGATGTAGAAAATATAAACAAAGGGGCACATCTAGTTGTGTGCACTCCTGGCCGCTTGGAGGACTTACTATCGGAAAGGAAACAACTCAATTTAGCTGGCAGATTAAAAGAGTTGGTTGGTATTATAAAAAGATAATCTTTTTTTTCACTGATGCTATAAACTGATGTTTGCTTTGTCCTCTAAATGAAACTTAAGCACTTAACACAACTTGAGACTTCTTTATTAATTTTTTTATCTACTGGCATATGAGATTAGTACTTACTATTTCCCCATATCTAGACATTCAGTAGTGTGTCAGCCAAGGTTGGAAAAGAAAAGGGTAACACACTGGCATTATATATATTTTCATGACCCATTTTGAACTACTTTCAAACCCACATAATTCAAAAACTATAAACAATGGAGCCATTTTTCTTTTACAACAAGAAAAAAATCCAAAAATTATTATGCCTACAAATTGAAATTTGCATACCCAATACAGTTTCCTTCATATAGAATCACAAATTTTATGAACAAACCTATTGTAGCTTTTGAGTTATTAAAGTCTGAAAAGTGCAATCAATCAATCATTCAAAACGTAATTCACTTCTAGGTCACCTAAAAATTGTAATTTGATAGCAAAATCTGAAAACTGTAAATTATTGATATTTGGGTTAACAATGTTATTGGTTCGTTTATTTTTAAGTACAGTCCCTTCAAAGCCTATTAAGAATCCACAGATAAACATAGGCCACCAACATAGATTGTCTCATAGTGGAAATTTTTGCCACAGTCGCCACACATGGCAGGCAGTAACCACAATTTCTTATTTCTGGTTAGTTATACATCTCCTGGTGTGTCACTCTGTCGCCTCTTCCTACACCCACATGACTATGTGGAGTAGTATAGAATAATTTTTCAGAGCCGCTACACAGTGTAGATATGTTATATAAGAATTAATTAAGTAAGTATAAGTTTTTTACATAGTAGAGCCATGCTGCACGTATTTAGTAGTATATTGTTGTAGCATGAATGGGTCGGCTCAACCAGGGAGGGACCACGCTTTCACAGAATACCTGCGTCAAATAGTAGCTTAATGCTGCTGTGTTTCGTATGGTGAGTGTAGAGAATCGGAGACCCTTCTTACTGGAAACGAGGCATTTCACCTAAGCCCTCACAGGTGAAAACGCATCTCCATTTTGATTCGTATTCGAGGATAGATGTAGATATCTATGGGCCACAGCAACCACTTATAATCAGGTGGACTGTGTGCTCGTTTGTCACCCTATCCTATAAAAAAAAATGTTAAGTACTTACATTTCACTTTTATAATTTAAATGAATAATGTGACCATTAAATGTCATAAAAAATATTGAAAGTCATGTATTTATGTAGATTAATAAAAAGATAATTTTTTTTTCAAGTATTAGTGATATCCAACCAAAAAAATTAATTTGTAAAGTAGGCCAGTTATTCGGCTTCGACGATAAAAGATTTGAGATTTTTATGGGTGCCAACTTAGTCCCCCTTTTCACATATTTTTGGTGAGATTTTAAATAAAAGCAACAAAGACAACTGCTTTTAGATGCCAATACTTTATTTTGTCGAAACCTCGCTATTAAAAAATACTTACCTTAATTTTTTTAGGAATTTTTAGTGCTGGATGAAGCAGACCGTCTGCTGGATCTTGGTTTTAGTACTACACTTACCACAATACTTCAATACTTGCCTAGACAAAGGCGTACTGGACTGTTCTCTGCTACTCAAACAAAAGAATTACAGGACCTTGTTAGAGCTGGCTTGAGAAACCCTGTTCTTATTAGTGTCAAAGAAAAATCTACAATAAGTACTCCATTAGCCCTAGAAAACTACTATGTCATAGTTGAGCCCCAAGATAAATTCTTATTCCTGCTAAACTTTATAAGAAATCGCAGGATGTTAAAGGGATTGTTTTTTTTACCGACATGTGCTTGTGTTGATTACTGGGCAGATGTTTTGCCTGTGTTCTTACCAGATATGAAGATTTTTGCAATTCATGGTAAAATGAAACAGAAGAGGAATAAAATATTGGACAGTTTTCGAGAGGCTGACAATACTATTTTGTTATGCACCGATTTATTAGCTAGGTGAGTTATTGAATGAAAATAATGTAAATAATTTTTTTATGTGGTAGAGCCATGCTGCAGTTATATTAGTAGTATAGTTGTAGAAAGAATGGGTCGGCTCAACCAGGGAAAGACTATCTCTCACAGAATACCAGCATAAAATAGTAACTTAATGTTGCTGTGTTTCATATGGTGAGTGTATAGAACCTCTTCGGTTCTTTACACTCTCTTTACTAGAAACGAGGCATTCCATCATCTTGCTCATGGGTGACGACGCATCTGCATTTTAATTCGTAATCAAGGATAGATGTAGGTGTCTATGGGCCACAGCAACCACTTACCATCAAGTGGGCTGTATGCTCATTTGTCACCCTATCCTATAAAAAATTAAAATAATATAAATAATAATTAATATATTAAACATCTTTTTTTCTCTATTTAACCCAATCAAGAGTCCACTGCTGAACATATGCTTCCTGTATAGATTGTCTCACAGGAGAAATATTTGCTACAGTTGCCATGCTCGTATTTACTATTAAACATATATTTTCTTTTTTTTAATAAACAAATGTGATATAACATTGAATAAAAAAATATTTAGTGATCATCAGCGAGAATGTGAGAAAAATTTAGATAAAGTTCTTGTTATGATGGAGGGTAGATAGTATTATAAATCAAGCTTCGAAAGCCGGAAAAAAATTTGGTGTGTTTTAAGTGAATAACCCAGTTTTTAACGGTTTATCTGGCTTATGATTAAGGTACAGTGTCAAAACCGGCAAGCTAACAACTATACAGAGAGTATAGTCCGCGTGTCCTATCTTAACCGGCCTGAATTTAGTCGCGAGTGGCTGCACATATAGTTTTTAGGAACAAAATGACAATTGGGATATTTTTTTAAAAACAAAGGTCAAATACTTCAGGCAAAACTGGAATTTTTTTCTTTGAATGCAATCATAGCAACAGATGCCTTCCGTCTTTGTTGCTGCTCCCATTAATCTGATTATTTTACATCGAAATTTATGGAGAAAGTTATACAGTCATCTTTAGGAAGCCATGCGGTGTTTCTAGCATTTTTCACTGTTTGCATACACCATCCGTGGTCCCCTACAGAGTTATACATTCATTACTTACACACATAGCCTTACATATCATATCATAAATACTCACGCCTGTTATCCAGAGGTGTAGGCAGAGACTGGACTTCCATTCCATCCATATACCTACGCATACATGCTCGTCATTTAAGGGTACTCTTAATCCCATTTTCAATATATCACCAATTGGTCGATAAACTTTCGTCTAAGGCGTCCCACATCATCATCATCATCATCACAGCCCTTCACAAGTCCACTGCTGAACATAGGCCTCCCCCAAGGAATGCCACAAAGCATGGTCCTGACTCTTGGGCCACCTGTATCCATCGACTTCCTGCATGTCTTCCGGCTCCCCCTTGGGACCAGCTCTTCACTTCGCCTGCCGGTACATGGCTGCTACTCGAGAACCTTCCTTCCCTATCAGTTATTGGTTCTTCGAGCTATGTGGCTGGCCCATTGCCACTTCAGTTTACTAATCTGTTAGGCTATGTCAGTTACTCTGATTCTACTGCAGATATCCTCATTCCCAAGTTTATCACGCAGAGAAACTCCGAGCATAGCCCTATCCATAGCTCACTGAGCGACTTTGAGCTTTCTCATACGGCCGGCAGTGACAGACCACATCTCAGATCCATAGATCATCCCTGGCAACATTACCTTTTACTTTGTTATAGTAAACAAATTATCAATAATTGCATTTTTAATCATTTTTTTTGAGCCTTGTAATTTCTCATGTCATGTCATCATAGGGGCGTTTTACATACATAAATTGCACAGGGATAACCGTTCCTAGTCAGTTCATACAAAAAAAGCCTTTCTGTAGTTTACTTCTTTTAAATTAATATGTTTTAAAGAATGGCTACCATAAATACATGTGGTAAATTTAAAAATTTTGTGCAACAGATATCAAAATAAACAAAACGAGAACATCATCAATGTAGTCGAAGTCAATTATTAAGGATAAATCAAAAAACTCTGGTCAGATATTGATCAAACTTATATATGTTATATATAAACTTATACTTGCACAAGAAGCACCAGCTTTCAAATAAGAAAAGAATCATCAAAATCAGTTTGCCTTAAAAAAGGTTCAGACGTAACACACAAAAAAAAACATACGAGGATGGATTGAATAGTACTCGGCCTAACCAAGAAAATAAACACATACTAAATCAGTTATATTTTTATTTTTCTACATAATCACCATCAAGTTCAATACACTTTTCCACCTCCCCTTCCAAGCATTTAGACCGTTGAAAAAAAATGATTCTTCCTTAGAGTCAAAATATGCGTCTACAGCTGCTTTGACCTCGTCGTTTGTCGAATATCTTTGACCTCCCAAGTGCTTTTTTAGGTTAGGGAACAGAAAGAAGTCTGATGGTGCCAGATCAGGTGAATACGGCGGATGCGGTAACAGTTCAAAGCCACAGTTGTGAATTTCAGCCATTGACTGTACTGACGTGTGAACACGGGCGTTATCTTGATGAAACAGGACTTTTCTTCTGAGCATTCCTCGACGTTTTTCTTTTATTTCCTCTCGTAAACGACGTAGTAAGGTGCAGTAGTAATCAGAGTTTATAGTCTGACCCCTTTCAAGATAATCAATCATAATCACACCTTTCGAGTCCCAGAATACTGAAGCCATCACCTTATTTGCCGGCAAAATCGACTTAGCCTTTTTAGGGGGTGGTGAACCAGGTCTTCTCCACTGTTTTGATTGTTGTTTTGTTTCCGGTGTACAGTAATGAACCCATGTTTCGTCCATAGTAACAAAACGATTCAAAAAATCATCTGCATCGGCTTCAAATAACTCCAAACAGACGCGTGAAATAGTCAATCGCGTCCTTTTTTGTTCAACTGAAAGCAGTCGCGGAACCCACCTCGCAGACACCTTGTGGAAACCCAACTCGTTGACAATGATGTTTTGAGTTCGTTCATAAGAGATGCCTATAATCTCGGCTATCTCTTTAATTTTTAATCTGCGGTTTCCCATTATTAAATCAAGTACTTTTTTAATATTTTCGTCAGTAGTTGACGTCGAAGGCCTTCCAGAGCGGGGTTCATCTTTCACACTCTCTCTACCACGCTTAAATTCTGCTATCAATTTTTTGACGGATGAATATGACAGAGCACAATCGCCTAATGTACTGACCATGTCATCATGGATGGCTTTTGATGATAGCCCCTTCTTATGGAGGTACTTAATGACGGCACGCTGATCGATTTGCTCCATTCGCGGAAATTATGTCCGATTACTTTGTTAATAAATTTATAAAATCACAACTAATTATCGCACACGTTTCGAACTTCACACAATGAACTAGTCTGAACTGAACTAAATAATGTGGGTAGATTTGATTTTTAGAATTGAATGGATCTGTGTTAGGCCGAGTACTTTTCAATCCACCCTCGTACAGTCAAATTGAGTACATAAAGTTGAGTACAGAGTAAAATAAATAAATATAATCTCCTTCACCACGATTTGCCTAGAATAGATATATAGCTGTTTAGCAATAAGGCCACCTAATTGTACATATATGTATACTAAAATTTAGTCTTATTTATGCTATCAGTCGCTAATAAAGTTCTTGTTTTCAGAGGTTTGGATATTCCAGAAGTGGAATGGGTAGTTCAATGGGAACCCCCTAGCAGTCCCGCAGCGTTAGTGCACCGAGTAGGGCGTACTGCTCGTGGTGGAGCCCGAGGCTTTTCTTTATTACCATTACTACCCTCTGAAGATACATATGTGCCCTTTATCAAGACCAATCAGAAGGTTGAACTTAAAGACTGGAGGAAGTCTTCCGATGAGATAAAGATTAGCCAAAAATTAAGGGATAAGGTAAGTTGTTACATATTTCAATCTCTGATGTTACAGGCTGATGACGTAAGGTTCATCATCATCATCATTACAGCCCTTCACAAGTCCACTGCTGAACATAGGCCTCTCCAAGGAATGCCACAAAGCATGGTCCCGAGCCACTTGCATCCATTGACTTCCTGCATGTCTTACCAGGTTGTCACTTCATCTAGTGGAGGAATGCCCAACACTTCGCCTGCCGGTACGAGGCAGCCACTCGTGAACCTATTTTCGTCCCATTGCCACTTCAGCTTATTAATCTACTGCAGATATCCTCGTTTTTGAGCCTATCACGCAGAGAAAACCCTGGCAAACTTTTAACAGTATATAACTCTTCCAAATTTAAAACAATATTTCTCTAATTATTTCTTCTGCAGAACTAATGTGCCGGGTACCATCTAGCAAGATATAAAAAAAAAACATAAACTTTAAATTACATGGTTACCAGTTATTTACAACTTAATTTCCGAAATTCAAATTACAATATTAGAAACTATAATAAAAAATAGTAAAAACTGAAATTATTAGACAGTCCTGCTCCCCGCGGTATAGTGCCAAGAACGATTAGTCGCGAATAGTTTTTTTAGTAACTTCACTGCACGTGAACCCCACGGACCCATAGTCTCTACAGCAAATGACGCAAATATGTACTCATCTCTCAGAGACTCATATTTGTGCATACGCTTCCCCCAAGTAATGCCACAAAGTGTAAGAAAGATCATAGAATACTACAATGCACTATAGAATGGCTGTCAACCTTATTTTGTATGAGTATCGGTGTCGCCGGGAGCACACATACAAGCAATTACGTCGCATTATCACTACTACAAACCCGATTCGATTTGTACACATTTTAGATTTTTGATTAATGTTTTTGACACATTAATAATTCTTTATTTTGGTTTCTAATATTCACAAAATATAAATAGTTTCGACTTACGGGTTGTAGGATATGGCTCCTTTATTTAAAATCCATTTCCCCCTGTTCTTTAGTCACGTAATTATTGCACAATTTGCCATTTTTTATAATAATTTGCATGCAGCGACGCTTGACACGAAAATTGGAAACGATTGATTGTGTTGACATTTATAGGTGTGAATTGACATGTTAGTGGCTACACGGGCTCCGCCCACTTCCCGTTCTATTATGTATTTATTTTAGTATTCTATGTAGAAGGTTTGTCACTAACGCACTATCATAGTTCCACATATGGAGCGTTGGCCGCTCCTTGGGCTGAACACCTTGCCTAGCGGGTGATCTCTCCAATTCTTTTCTCGGCTAAAGTCCACCTTATCTTCAATTAAAAATCAAAATGGGTGATATGGCATTGTTGTCACCCCTGAAGACCAAGATGGAATGAGGCATTCATTACTCCTCCTCCTTTTTTAAGGTCAATCATTTACAAATGTTATATACAATTGTTAGACAAACTATCTATTTTATTTTTTGTAGAATAAGGGTGACAAACGAACATACAGTCCACCTGATGGCAAGTGGATGCTATGGCTCATAGACATCTTCACTTTTCCTCGATTAAGAATCAAAATGCAGATGCTTTGTCACCCCTGAGAACTACACCTGCCTAGTATCCAGTAAAAAAAATCTCTGGTTCTCTACGTTCACCATATGAAACACAGCAGCATAGAGCTGCTATTTCATGCTGGTATTCTGTGAGAGCGTGGTCTTTACCCGGTCGAGCTAACTCATCCTTGGTACCACTATAATATAGCTGCAGTATGACTCTACCACGTGAATATAGCTGCAGCGTGGCTTTACCATGTGAATAGTAATATTTATTCCCATTAATTGCTGTTTTACAGGTATTAACGATTCTCCATGATCAGCAGAAAAAAGATAGAGCTGTATTGGATAAAGGGCAGCGCGCATTCGTCTCCCACATACAAGCGTATTCCAAACACGAATGCAATCTCTTACTGCAACTTAAAGAGTTACCATTGGGACACATAGCTACCAGCTATGGTCTCCTAAAGCTACCGCTCATGCCTGAAATTAAAGAAGAACATAAAAAACAGTTTGTCGGACCGAAAGAGCAAATAGATTTCAATGCAATACCATATAAGGATAAGCAGAAAGAAGCCAGCCGATTACAAAAGTTAGAAGAGTACAAAAAGACTGGCGTTTGGCCTACTAAGAAGAAAAAGAAGATGGTATGAGAATATGTTTTACTTAGTTAAGCAAGTGATTACTATTTTTTTTTTCGTAAAGATAAGGTGAGAAACGATCTTACAGTCTACCTGATAGTAAATGGCCATTTCAGACCATCGACAAATCGTTTATGAACGTTTGACGTAGACGGTTCGGGCCGCGGCTTCAAGGGATGGGGGGGAACAAGTTTTTATAAGGACTACTAGTGATTGTTCCTGTTTTGGACGACTGTTGTGACGACTGTGATATGCAATGCAATTTATGTATGTAAAACACCCTCACGGTACAAGCCCTTAAATGTTTATTGTTTCCTTTTACCATTTTAGTTGGTTAAGCGCAACGATGTTATAATATCTTCACCCTCTATCTCTACCTTCTGAGTAACATTCATATTACAGTCTACACTAGCAATGTTTTGCAAAAAAATTCGATTTGATAATAGAACAAGACCATTTTGCCTTATATTGTAGCACCACAAAAATTAAACTTAACTCAAAGAGTGCTTATGTAACCCTAGCAAATCTATACAAAACAACAAAAAGGACTTACTGTGGCCGTGGTTATAATATTCTTCTAACGAACCTCATACATTAGGTTATGTAGTGGAGGCTCAGAAGAATCCACTATGCACTATTATCATCCCATGGATGTAGGAAGTAACAGAGGGAAATAAAATAGGAGGTGGGAACCGGCATCTCTTTGACAGCAACTCCGTAAAAAAAACAGCAGTTGCCAATCTGTCTGCTTGACAATTATGATAAATATATCCTATGAGGTAATCTATGGGAGCAGTGGCGAAGCCTCCATGGAAGCCCAGAAGCCGGGCTTGCTCTATAAAAATGCTCAATTAATAATATCAATTAATAAAATAACTCGTAAACTATTTCAAAGGGCATTACCTCGTAGCATATAATATGCAACGTCAACACTTGGCAGTTTGCTTTGAATTCGAAATACACTGGACTGTCAAAATTAATTAAAGCAAGGATTGATTTTGTCGTCTCTCTCGCATGCGTTGGCTTTTACCGGGCTTTCGAGAAGACGATCGCTCCCTTTCTAACCTGTGGAAAAATGTTCTATAATGAAATATAACTACTAAATGTTTATATAGCAATTACTATGGTACCAAAAGACGTGCCTTGCCCTGAAGTTGTATGGGAATGCGTTAGCGAGTGGGGGTACGGTAATACGTATGCAAGTTCACTTCTCATTTCAATGTTAATGTTTGTTTTTGTTGTGTCTGTTAAAAATTATGCTTTTTCAAAGGTTTTTAGTGAAAATAGGAGGATAATAGTGTTCCTTGTGATGAATATAAGTGTGTTAGAGTGCTAATTGGTGAGGAAAAAGTAAAATCTTTAAAAATGAAATTTTAATTCAATAAACATTTCTTCATACTTTAATAGGTACATGGCTCTTTAGTATTAAAGTTTAATTATTCTAGGCGTATTTAAAGGTTTAATAACTCAATACTTATATTACCATATGAGTCATTTTATCGAAAGAAAATTGATTGATTCTCACGGTGGTACGTAAACATTACCCTAGATGGCATACACACGCTGTCGGCCAATTTAATAATTTAATGTTTATATTACCTTAAGAGTTAAAAATATCATTTTGTACGGTTTATTAAAATTGAAAATGAATAATTATATAATAAATAGTCATTATTTTATGGTAAAAAATTTTGCAGCTTTATCTTCTCATTAAACCATATTTAATTCCTGTCGTAATCTGTTTAAACAAAATAATTTCGATGTTTCACATCGGCTAGGCGTCCCTTTTTTAATATTGTACATATTTTGTTTGTACTTTGTTCATGCTTTTCTTTCGTTCATGTATTGTATTGTATGTAAATATCTTTTTCTTTCGCTCAAGTAAACCCAAACGGCTCTTTTCAAAGTCACCGATGGTATGTAATTGCATATGTAAACTATCTATCTAGCGGTAGGTATGCCTTCTGTGTGCTTTGTTAAACACGTCCTTGACAGCACTGAATATGAAACTAAAGAGTGGAGACATATCAAGATTGGTGTATTTTTATAAAACTGCTAAAAACAACAAAACCATGTCTTGGGCTTGCCCTAGTTTGGAGCCCTAGCTTCGCCACTGTATGGGAGAGGTCTATGTTCAGTACTTTTGATAGGCTGTTGTGACGACGACAATGATGATGATGACCCTCCCTGCAGTAATAAAGAACACATAATACTTTTTTTAGGTTCAATCACAACCGTGGCAGCAAACCAAGCAAAACAAAGAAGAAAAGAAACAACGAAAGAGGAAAAGAAAAGAAATTCAGAAGAATACAGAAGGAAAGAGAAGTAAGAAACGACGGACCGTGACACAAGAAGAGCTAGATGAATTAGCAGCAGATGTAGCCCTTATAAAAAAGTTAAAGAAACGAAAAATTACTAAAGAACAGTTTGATGAAACATTTGACACAGATAAATAAAGTTTATGTCATTTTTAAGTAATTTTTATTGATATTGTTTAATATCTTATTTACGTAATATCTGCGATATCAATACTAAAACATAGTACTTACATAGTAGCTGTAAAATAAAATTTCATCATCATCCCCTACGGAATGACATACGTGGGACACTCAATAAGTTTCGAGATATACAAAAAGTATTCTAGATACTATTAATAATTGACGACTCCGTGGCGCAGTGGCTTAGCAATGAGTGGCTGCGTTGGGGGTCGCGGGTTCGAATCCCGCACGGAACAAGTATTTGTATTGCCTATGAATAGTTGTTCCGGGTCTGGATGTGTGTCTTTGTGCAATTTATGTTTGTAAACTGCCCCCATGATACAGGAGAAAATCCTAGTGTAGGGGTAACTTTTTTTTTAAAAAGAAAAAAAACATTAAAAAAAATTATTTTACATTTTTCAAAATATCCTCCATCATGCTCTATACAAAGTTCCATTCGCCTAAACCAACTCTGAAAACACTTTTCCCCAGTCTTGATCTGACAGGTCGGAAATCGCTTTTTCGTAGGCAGCCACGGCTTCTTCGGCGCTTGAAAAAAACTTGCCTTTTATTTTTTCTTTGATTCTTGGGAACAAAAAGAAATCACAAGGAGCTAAGTTAGGGCTGTAGGGTGGGTGACTTAAAGTTTCAACACCAGATTCCTTAATAAATGCTTTTATTCTAAGGGAGGTATGTAAAGAGGCGTTATAGTGGTGCAGCATGATTCCCCCAAGCTCGGTTTTTGGTCTTCTCTTCCGCATAGTTTGAAATGTTTTGGGTAATGCAACTATAGTATTTCAGAGTAGTATTCAGAGTTGACTGACCTACAATTTTCCAGCGTTGACGTCGACAAATGTCCGATGACAATTTTTACCGACGTTGCGAAGTCTTTGCAGTTTTGATGGTAACTGTTCTTCTAGACCCATACAGATGATTGCCTTTTATTTTCGAGATCATATTGATAGATTCATATCTCGTCACCAGTAACGATTTCCGAAACACGCCTAGATGCCCCGTTTTCAAAACGTAGACGCATATATTATATTTATCTACGCACGAATCCACACTAGTCTGTTTTTCGCTTTCGGAGAGCAAACAAGGGATCCGTCGAAAACAAAGCTTCCTCATTCCAAGATGGTATGAATGCTCCCCGAAATTCGAAATGCACTAACTTTGAAGCATCAATGTGCGTAGTTAACCAATCATGCCAATTTTAGAGGAGGAGCTTATTTAATTTGTTATTTGCTTCAAGAGTAGGTAATCTTATCTATTCCGATATTTAGACTTACGTCATTGTGGGACCAATATGGAGAGTCCCTGACCAACTGACACAAGGAATGGAGTTAGGAAAGGAGAGGATGGCGTAAATAACTTGCCGTTTTTGCCGTTTAAGAGCGAGTATAGGAGTGGTTTTCATGCCACCTGCTATTATGCGTAGACATTGGGTGCGTTTGGCAGAAAAAAGCGCTAGCAAGCGCTTATAAGCGCTGAAATAGTTTTCGGCCAGGACACGATTGCTACTTCAGTAGCGCTGACACAATCCGCCATTTTGCTTATTTAATTTGTTTGTTTTGAAGTAGAGTTTATAAGTTATTTTGTGCAATATTAGTTTTAAGTAATATAATGACATGAATAAACATATACATGTTATTGAAATTCATGATTGGTAAGTTTTTAATATGAATACTTTACAAACATATATTTAAATTAGGTTAGGTTCCCCGGTTAAAACTAACATCGTGTCCTGGAGGAAAATAGCTACTTACGATTTGACAGCGCTTACCGCTTACGATCGCCATTTTGCTTACAAGCGCTTGCTAGCGCTTTTTTCTGCCAAACGCACCCATTGTAACTGGATTTTGTCCAAGGTATTAAGGGCCATTTTGCTGCACAGCTCTAGTGAAAAGGAACCATAATCAAAATTACTTCTAATTAGAGCATTGTATAAAAGCTTTTGGGAGTAAGGGTGGGAACCCCACCAAGCACCTGATAGAGATCGGATTACATTGACATTTTTTACACATTTAGAAGCAATGTATGATAAATGAGGAGTTCCTCTCATTTAATTATCCGGAATAACTCCTAAATTTTCACTTGATTTTCAGTGGAGAATAGATTATTTTGCAATATGAATGGACACTTCTGGTGTATACCTTCGCCTAGAGAAAACCAAAGTACTGCATTTTAGAAAAGAAATTGATAAACCATGCTTCAACAGTCAATTATTAAGAAAGTTGACAGCTTGGGATAAACGAGAAGTAGCCTTAGCAATAGAGACATCAGTTACATATAAAGCTAGGTCATCTGCATATTGCAGGACATTACCTAGATAATTCACAGATCTGTCTAGACTCTAAATCATGGGTGTAGACATAATAACAAGGGGCTCAAGACTGATCCTTGTGGTAGTCCCTTCCAGGTAAATCTAGCTGGTAGAAATCTTCCTTCAGAGCGAACTCATATGTGTCTATGTGAAAGTAAGTTTGATATTCTTATTTTGTTATTAATTTGTTATTCTCTCAAGAATGTTCATCTGATATATTTTTTGCATGATCAGTGGGAGAACAACATTATCATATGCCGCACAAACATCAATGAAAACACCTACCAGAAAATTGTTATTGGAGAAGGCAAGTCTTATATCGAATACAAAAATGCTAAGGCTATCCACTTTGGTAAAACCTTTTCTAAAACCAAATTGGTTCTTTGATACACTCGTAATGCCTTCTATTTTCAAAAATCCATTCAAGTCGATTTTTTAGATGTTCCAAGATTTTAGACAGAGTTGATGAAATAGTAATAGGGCGATAACTTAACGCTGAAGGGGGTCTTTACCAGGTTTTAGAATAGTTATAATAGCATGTATTTTCCAGTCATCTAGAATAGAGCCGGTTGTAAATGCCAAGTTAATAATGCTTAAAAAGAACTGCTTACACATAGTACCCATATTAACAAGAAATGAGCAGGGGATACCATCATCAATGCCAGGAGTGGAATCCTTTAGGTGGCTAAGCATTACCTGCAGTTCAGCTAGTGAAAATGGTTCATTGAGGTTATTAAAAAAGTTAAATGAGTGAGGGGAGAATGATTTGGAGGTACGAAATATCTTTTCCTCTATTGGCACCCAGGATGGGAGCCAGTCTGTTACTGAAGTCGTCTAGCCAATGGGAGGGGTCTACACAAGGGTAATTGCTATCATTTGAAGCACGGAAGCGCCTGATACTTTTTTATCTCTTACAGAATGAAAGCCATCCTTTTTTATTTTCAGAAAGAAGTTTTTTTGTACTTAGCAACAATTTTTGATAATTAAGAAAAATTTTATGTAGACCTATTAGAGGAATATAGCCTTTCGTTTTGTAATAATTGAGAAGCAGTCTGCATCTCACCATGGAAGTGAAGAAATTTTATTTGTAGGATTCTTCAAAGGGAAAATTTTGTCGGCTATATTATTCAGAATGGTTATAAATGGGGTATAGACACTCTAAAGGTTATCTGAAGATACTGGAGAAAGGTTATTGATATTAAATTCTGATTCTGAGGAAAATACATCCCAATCGGTTTCAGACAGATTGAATTTAGAAAGGGGGGATATACTTCGAGTTTTCGAGGGAACACATCTATTACTTAGGTTTAAGAGGATGGGAAAGTGATCGCTACCAAAAGCAGATGGAAGAGTTTTCTGTGGTATGCTAGCAGCCAGGATTGGAGAGCACAATGACAAGTCTACTACGGATCTAGAATTCTGCGAAGGAAAGGACATTCTGGAGGGAGAACCATCGTTTAGAAGACAAAGATTAAATTCATTAAAAATATAAAGTAGCAGATTAGAAAAAGTAATAATTATAGGAACCCCACATAACATGATGGCTATTGAAGGCCAAGAACAATGTATTTTTTTTATAGACTAAGTATAATATGTATAATATAAGTATGCTCTGAGCTGGAGATATTAGTAAGCAGAAAGTAAGTTTCAACTGGTATTAAAGCATAAAAGCAATATAAATCAGAAGGGAGCACTTTTCCTAAGAAGGTGAGAACAACAGTTTGAGTTGGAACCCACTCTACTTCATCACCCTTTTTGACATTACTGTAGTCTTCTGGCTTTACTGATTTTCCCTCTGCCAGGAGGGAACTTTGACTCGCCCCGTAATTCCTCTATTTAGATGTCAGACGGCATACCCCGAAAGAAACCGAGTCTATAAAACCATTAGCATCAGAAGCAGTTTCAACAGCAGTTGAAACTCCGTTACGCCCTAAAATTTTGATACCCTGTTTTTCAACACTGGCTACTTTATTTTGAGTAAGAATATGGCCAATTTTCACAGATCTAATTGAATATCCTGCTTATGGATCAAGTTCTGAGCGGCTTAAATGAATGTAATGAACAAAGAGGTCTTTATCGTCATCTACATACTTGTTTTTTCTTGAAAGTCATGGTGGACATATTTATTTAGGCAGAAGGGTGATCTTAGTGCGCTATTTTTTTTTAGCGAGCTGGGTAAGGATAAGGATTCCGTGAGTTTACGTTTAGCAGAGCAAGAACCACTGGATTTATCCAGCGTCAACCCGTTGACATCCATCGTCGTCACACAGATCTACGTTAACTAAACAAAAAATACTACTCACCAACTAACAAACAGAACACACACACAGACAACACAAAAACATTGAAAAAGTCTACACAAATTTAAATCTAAAAAGGATTAAAAAACTTATTCCAATACAAAAACACGTGTAACCATCAACCACTCTGATAGCAGAACCTCAAAAGGTAACTTCCACCTTGACGGCTGTTATTAACGCCTTTTTTAACTTTAGACATCCAACCAAAACTCTTTGCCAGGTAACACAAAACGGCATTTTGAGAAATAGACAAAATGAGTCAGGAAATAAATATATAGATTATCACACAAGACATATTTTAGGTATATGTGAAACATTCAAAAATACTTACGATTTTGAAATAAAACAAATTAAAATGTCTGCAAATTTAAACAGGTAGTTTAAATTTGCGCTATTTTCTTTCATAAAATTTAAAAAGTTTCTGTCCGACACCGTCTGTAAATTCATGGATACCCTATGCGCCCGAGTGACGTAATCACTGTAAAAATCATCGCCCGCGCTAGCTACCTATACAACATTCAACATAAAAACACAATAGGTACACATAACCTGTGCTGTAATTTTTTCTTCATACTTTCATCCTGGCTTAGGACAATTAAAAAATGAGGAATTAAGGAAAAATTGAGATTTTACTAAAAAAAATGTTATTTTTCATTGAATTTACGTTCTATAAGTGAAACCAAA
The DNA here is from genome assembly GCA_907164705.1 of Parnassius apollo. NCBI lineage: Eukaryota > Metazoa > Arthropoda > Insecta > Lepidoptera > Papilionidae > Parnassius > Parnassius apollo. The sequence goes on along the minus strand of CAJQZP010001449.1, from coordinate 7,334,585 downwards.
CCACTGGTTTCAAGGACAACGGTGTTTACACTAACAGTCTGTATATATATATATATATATATATATATATATATATATATATATATATATATATATATATATATATACTATCCAGTCCATAGTATATAGTCTATCCAGTTTTAACTGGATAAGCGAGAGTTCAAGGGACCATAATCTCGTTCTCGCTTATAGAGATTTCTCACTAACCCGAGTTTCTCGCTAACGCAGGTGTAGCATACATGGGTAGCGTTTCTCTCTTATAGAGGTACGCAGCAATAACAACGTTAATTAGTTCCACGAAAGAGAATAGGCACAATATTGACGAGAAAACAATACAAAAACAATGGTAGGAAGTTCCACGAAAGTTAAGAATGAGTCATAAAATAGCGGATGTTAAATTTGTAATTTGTTTTGGCATTTGTTACCGTACGTGTGTATCTTTTGCGTATGTATGCATTTTTATTGTAGCTATAGTTCCTCCTAAATAATATAAATAAATAAAGCTCGACTGTCGGTTATAGAGGTATAGATAAGTAGCAGTCTCACTCACGGAGGTCCATGAGGGAAAAACGACTCTCTCTCTTATAGAGAAAATGACGGGTCCTGGCTATTACTCTCACTTACACAGTTTTCTCATATATATATATATATATATATATATATATATATATATATATATATAGATATACAATTCTTTCAGCGTCGATTTGAGTCATCAAAAATAGATCATAGTTTTTTTTTTAATTTATCAATAACGTTACTTAAAATAAGAATGCAATACTGAAATAAATGGTCAGAAGAATCTTCCTGTTAAGAGCTCGACAAACAAGCTCATTTCTGCGAAGAAAAATGAAATTCATAAAATAGCGGAAGCTCAACTGCAACTGCACTTTACACCAACAACAGTTACTTCTGACGAGCGCTAGCAAAGCATTGCTCGCATAATTGTATACACGAATACCAGACAGTAAGAATATGCACTGCTCCATATCATCCCGTGGCCGTCGTAACAGGCGATAGACGGAAACAAATCAGAAGATGGGCAGCAGCGTCTTCCGAATAACGAATAAATATAAATAACTGCGGTTACCAACTCGCTTGCCAGGCGTGGCAACTGTGGCAACTATCCCCCCTCCCCCCCCCTGTGGGACAATCTATGGGGAGGCCATGTTCGGCAGTGGACTTTCAGGCTGTAACGGTAACTGTAACCAGACAGTAAAGAAAACGAATTTTACGGATTTAATCGCGTTTAATTTAACTTACAATAAGAAAAAAGTAAAAAAAAGCGATAAAAATCCGTAAAATAAGTTTTATTGAGTGATTACTCACAGTTAAATCAACTTAGTGAATCGACGACGAATGGTGGTTCAGGGGATAAACGCTCGCTGTAAATTTCACAGTGCACGAGCAATAAAAATTCTATTACCACCGTACCAATTATTAATGGCCATTTTAAGTTCCGATTTACTTCGTACACAGCGGTGAATGAAAATATCGTCTGTGTTCCTAAATAGAACCCAGTATACTGGCGAATGCAAATGACGTCATTAATAGAAGCCCTATTGTACTGGCGTGCCGCCGCCATATTGTGTCGGATATCCCGCCATATTAAAACAATTTTTAAACAGCCAAGAACTAAAACATCGTCATCAGTGTCACTATCGGATGAATCAGAATGAATTTCAAGAGCAACACGGCTCACTAACATAATTACTGGTATCTCCATTCTTCACAAATTAATTGAAACAGGATATAACTTTTGGAGCACAAAATGACATAAAATAATCGCCAATACTTTCCAATATGGCAAAAATATATAATTTTTTTATAGAAGAGGGGGTAAACGAGCATGCGGCTCACCTGATGTTAGGTGACTACCGCCGCCCATGATCAACCGCAACACCACGGGAATTGCAGGTGCGTTGCCGGCCCTTAGAAAGGAGTAACTCTGCACTGCTGCTCATCTTCTTTTTTTATATTGGAGAGGGGCAAACGAGCATCATACGACTCTCCCGATGGTAAGTGACTACCACCGCCCAAGAACAACCGCAACACCAGAGAAATTGCAGGTGCATTGCCGGCCTTTGAAAGGAGTAAGATCTTTTCTTGAAGGTCCCCAGGTCGTATCGGTCCGGATAAATCGCCGGTGGTAAACTATTCCACAGAGAGGTCGTACGCGAAAGAAAACTCCTTGTGAAACGTACAGTGGTGGACCGCCAAGCATCAAGATGGTGTGGATGGTATCGGGACGTTTGCCGCGTCGTTCACGAAATTTTCACGTGTTGGTACTGGGGAGCTCCAGCCCAGAGATGGGAACAGTATTCCATGTGCAGCCGAACCTGCCCCTTGTAAAGTTGCAGGCGGTGTGCCGGCATGAAATACTGTCCCGCTCTGCTGAGCACGCCAAGCTTTTTAGAGGCCAATTTGGCCTTCTCTTCCAAGTGACCACGAAACTGCACGTCACTCGATATGTCGACGCCGGGAATTCCGATACTGGCTGAGGCAACGGAGGGCCTTGAAACTGAGGAGATACGACAAAGGGGTTCTTTTTAGCGGTTAACGCGCAAACTTGTATCTTCTGAGGGTTAAACTGGGCTAGATTTAGTCGCCCCCAATCCGAGACTCTGTTCAGCAAAGACTCGACTTCAGACACAAGTTTGTCCCGGTACTCGGAGACGTTTTCCCGAGAAATATTGGCACGGCTGGTGTACAGAGTATCACCAGTGCTGTGATCTGCATAGCAATGAATGTTACGGGTTTGCAACATATCATTGATATGCAGAAGAAACAGCGTTGGCAATAGCACGCAGCCTTGTGGAACACCAGCATTAATAGGCTTGTAATCGGAGCTTGCACCGTCTACAACGACCTTGATGCTCCGATCTGCAAGAAAGCTGGTGTCATATACTAACCAATGTTTTGAAACGAATCACCAGTATGGCGTCGATTTATGACGTCATTTGTATTGACCAGTATACTGGGTTCTATTTCGGAACACAGACATTGTAAGATCTGAGGAATAAAACAATTCGACGATGCAGGTTAAAAATAATACTACCAATGAAAATAGTAAAATAGACATTTATTTCTGTATCAACGTATTTGCAACATTTGATCTGAGTATTCAATACCTAACAACAAGGCACTTAAAACCTAAAAGAATATTGTCAATTTTCAGTTCTAATAAATTCCAATTGCTCAAGAAGAGTTTTGGCAGGTTTTTATATAAATCACTATATAGTTTTGGCACTCACCTTCAAACTAGCACCTAAGGTGTGTCCTATCAAATTATTGTGCGTTTATATTTTACTATTTTCACATTGATTCTAAATTTTTTATAACCAAAGAGTATACAATTGACAGAAATCGTTCGCTTGGATAGCTGCGTTCGTATTTTTATTAGAAAAAGTTTTCCTAATTAATAGTGTGAAATTTTATTAAGCGCAAAATCACCTTTCGAATAATTCGAAAGCTTTGCTGTATCATTCTTTGGAAATATGTGTAATAAATTAATTTGAAATAACTTTACATTTTTGCATATTATTATTAAATAAAACGAATGCATTTGTAAAAACCTTTCTAAAAACATAAATAAATATTAGTATAAATTTTGCTAAACTTTCGATGTATAATTCGACATTTCAATAATAATGTTAAATTATCAAATTACATGTAAAAACACACTAAGACTTCTTAAGGCACAGTTTAAAATTTAATATTTTGAATTACAAGACAACTGCAGATAATTTTTTAATTTGAGTCATTTAACTGATATTTTGACACGTAATAAAATGCCACTCCATATATATCGGGTTCATTATACACGCTTAGATGTCTCAAGTATTTTACAATAAGTACATAATAATACAGCTCGTTATTTCCTGCTTTTTACATTATAAATTGTTAAAATGCCTACGAGAATATAAAAGTTAAAACATAATACAAAACTGAAGCTTTACGTACAAAGAAAACGAAGAAATAATTTACACAAAACCCTTTTTAGTTGATGTCTGTACACACACTGAGTTCAATATGTAAACATTTTAGTTTGAACTTTCTAAAACATCTCACTGAATTCTATGACATTTTTATGAATTGCCAAAGGAGGTTGGTTCTTTAATGTTAATGCTACATTTTTCATCTCATATTGACACAATGTGTGAAACCAGCCTAAAACATGCATATACAATATACAAACAATAAATCATACATTGGTTTGTCATGACCTTAAATATAGAACATCTAAAATTACGCCATCTTAAAATTAGAAAAAAAATCATAATCTTCATAATAATACTATAATTTAAACTATAATACTTGCCATCTTGTGAGAGACGGCATAACGACATCGGTCAAACGTCATTGATATGACTTGACTAGTTGTCAAAAGTTCGCTGATAGATTGAGATACCAGATACCAGTCTGCAAGACTGAAGTCACAGTCCTAAGTACTACTAACAGTCGGTCATCGAAGGCGTCTTAGACGGGGCAATCAAACGCTCCCGAGCGGCCGTTAGTCGCTAGTGTTGTATAAACTGCTTTATTGTATTTGTCAGTTGACTATTTTTTATAATTTTTTTTGTAACTCTGCTTATTATAACATATTATTATTATTTATGAACACTAATTGTCTGATTAGACATAAACACTCACGCCTGTCACCCAGAGGGGTAGGCAGAGACTACGGACTTCCATTTGGCACGATCCTGACATACCTCTTTCGCCTCCTTTACATCCATATATCTACGCATACATGCTCGTCGGTTAAGGGTACTTCTAACGTGGCCCATTTTCAAAATATCGCCAATTTGGTCGATAAACTTTTTCCTAGGGCGTCCCTTCCCGACTCGGCCATTCACATCTGCCATATAAATTTGCTTTGTCACTCTTTCCTCATTCATTCTTTCTACGTGACCAAACCACCGAAGCATTCCTTTCTTAATCCTGGTCACAACATCATCTTGCATACCACATTTATCTCTTATCACGCAATTTCTCACCCTGTCATTCAGATTACACCCTAGCATATTCCTTAAAGACCGCATTTCTACAGCATTTATTCTACTTTCGTGCTTCTTCTGCCACACCCAGCTTTCACTACCATACATTAAAGTAGGGACTAACACAGCATTATGAATTACCATATGTGCCTGTTTTGACAAATTCTGGTTCTTCATAATAGTGTAGTGCCCCATTCACTCTATTCCCTGCATTTACTCGTCGTTCTATATCCCTATCATATCTACCATCCCTGCTAAATACACATCCCAAATACACAAACTCATCCACTTGCTCAATCAACTCTCCTTCTATTCTTATTTCACATACCGTTTTGCTTTCTTCTCTTTCAAAAACCATCACTTTCGTCTTACTTGCGTTCACTTTCATTCCCCTTTCTTTTAATTCCCAGTTCATTAATGTAACCATCATTTGCAACTCTGCCGCCGATGACGCAAGTATGACTTGATCATCGGCATACAAAAGGCATTTGACGGTTAACTCGCCCATTCTTAACCCACATTCTTCATCTTTCAAAGTTTGCAAACACCGGTCCATAAATAGGTTGAACAGCCAAGGGGAAGCCACACAGCCCTGTCTGACACCTTTTTGGATGCCAAACCAGTCCGAGTAGACCCCATTGATCCTGACACAAGCACTAGAGTCCCTATAAAGAGACCTTAATGCCTGTATCACACCAGCGCTCAACCCATATAAGTACAGTGTTTGCCATAACACATTCCTGTCCACTCTGTCATATTGTCTGATAGGTTAAGTATTTAATTTGTTTAAATGTGAAATGAAATCAGTTTTTTGTTTTGTATTTCTTCCCGCTGTGACCGCCCTAGCAATTTTATTATGTCGGCTTTTACGACAACATGAAAAGAGATGACTGACTGCATGTTTTTCTTAGGCTGTGCTGAAGTGTTAATAGCCACAATTGTTTCAAACTCATAAAAAATATTATTAATTATAATATATATGAGCGTAGTTCGTCTCGGCACAATAGTTTTACCATGTTAATACAATATAACTTCATTAAAGATGTAAAGTATATCAGTGTTAAAATTTTCGTTATAGATATGAAGAAAACAAAAATTACACAGAAATAATTACAATAATGCATTGAGCCAGCAAAGGTTTAGAAGCCTAACGCCTTACCGCTAAATAAAAAGCACCAAGTTACCGAACTCTTTTATGTTTGATTTATATTTTACTACATTTCAAGTGATGCCAAAACTATGCTCAATTTCTTGACATGCACGCGCACACACATCTTTTTTTTAATTAAGTGCGAGCAGCTATGCAGGTCTAGGGAAAGAGACCAGTATCACTGCGACCTATAAGATCTATTGTGATTATACACAATCTTTCTTCCCTCTTTCTTTAAACACCCTTCTGGACGCACCCATATGCACCTAAAATTGTGTCGGTGGTTACAAATGATTTTAGATGCATATGTGTGCCCGAGTGCGGGTCCATACAAGAAGTTGTAAGCCGTCACTTGCATTGCCTATCTATCTTTGTTGGTCTGAGTGTTACTACTAATATCTGAGGTATATTAAATTCATTATTCATTAAATAAATTCAATCACTTTGAATATCTATCAAATAAAGCAAGCACTATTTCATTAAAATATGACACAAGACTTTTTAAAACAATAATAACCTAAAATTTGTTTTTATTGAGCCTTGTTAACATTTTCTACAGATTTAATAATTGAATTTAGCGTTTCCATAAGCCCTCTTAATATTGTATACTAGTTAGTCCACACACAATAAAATCAGAATTTTTTGACATTGGAAAATGTTCGGTTAACTTTACATTGTTATTGAATCTTAACATCTATATGGTGAGAGATACAAATTGTTATTATATTATACAATATTTTAAATAAAGCATACAATAGCACAATATGAGCTTGACTAATAATGTTTTTGACATTTAACATAAAGAAGAATAAATACCACGTTTTATTAACTTTCTAAAATGAAAAAAAAATAACTAAATGCAAAAATATACATCACCAAATTATAACACCTAAACACTTTTCAAAATTTTGTGACATCGCGAGCGTTGCGTGTTTGCAGTAATAAATCGTCAAATAGCGTCCTAATCCATAATTAGTGTTTTGTAAAATAGATCTCTATACAAGAGGCAATAACGTCAATTTTCTAAAGTCATCCTCATAAATACGTAATATATTACTTAGGGCGGCAATTAAATTAAGGCACATTGTTACAATCCGCATATCACTCAGACTATATAATAACTATTTACAAAAACTAATGTATAAAAAACTAAAATTATCATCGCAAAGGGCTGCCACGAAATTGCACTTATACTAAGGTAAAATGTAATAAAAAAGTAATAATCTTTAATTGTTTCACATATGTAGCAAAAATGGAAATCGATTTAAATTATACAATTTATTTGCAGAATTGATATTTAAAATTGTTTTTTTTTTAAACTAACTTTTTATTTAGATATTTAGAATAGAAATTTAAGAATAGTAAATAGAAAATAAAGAAATAGAAAGAATAGAAAATTGAATAATTTTAGAAAATTGTCTAAAAATGTCAACATGTCGTGACAGCCATAAGCAAGGAAGAATAAAAACCAACACATCAAAATTTCTCTTATTGTTATTGTCATAAATAAATTATACTGGGGGTTTCATAAAAATTTATTAATTTTCACTTTATATTTCGATAGAAATGGTTTCACTATCATAAACTAAATTATGGAGCTTCAAAATCCTTTAAACTCTCTTTGTATATCTTTGAAAAATAATTGTGAACCTTAGGCCAAATGAATCAATGAAGACACCAAGTGTTTCCATTAAACTTTGACATTATAGTAAGTTTTTTATTCGTTATCGAAAGTCAAAAATCTAGGAACATATTAGAAAGTATATATATTTGACTTCACATCCATTAAAGATTGAAACATGAGTAAATTTCTTCGAACAAGTCTTGGTGGGTGGTTCGAATGAATGTTCGCTGTTAAGTTCTTTTACTTTTTGTTATAAAGTTAGTGTTGATTGATAGTCTCCATATGCATAAAGTATTTTTCACAGTTACAGTATATTTCGTTGGTATTTCATGATAGTGACATATGTTCGGCTATTATAATCAAGAAAGCTTTCCTTTTCCATTAAAGATCAATTTTTTTATGTATAGAGGGCATAAGGACATTTTGTGGAACAAATTACTGGTCCGGAAAGCTATGGTTAAAAGTAGTCACAGGAATAGTTTGCTTTTTTTCTATAAATAAAAAACCAGTCATAAATAAATGTTAAATTTACATTCTTTTTAATTAATTAAGGTGATTCCTTATTTACAAGAAACACCTTTAGTCGTTATTTGATAAATAGCAATCATAATTATTACATTTTTAAAAACATTGATGGATTAAGATGATGGTACTACAGACAGTAATTCCTCTAGATCATTTAGCATTATAATATCAGTATTGCATTGCTTATATAATCTAATTTACATCTACATAAAACATTTTCTTATGTTAATGACTTCATTAGGGATATAAATTCATAATTAAGATTAAACTGCATAAGTTCGATAAAACAAAATTAAAGAAAACATTTCATTGATATTTTAGTTGTCTTGCATCCAGAATTAACGAGTCGGTAAGTTGTTACGAATATGTTACCTTTATCTAAAGTGACAACAGTGAACAAATCACACCGATAAAGTTTATATTTCGTTGGTATTGCATTAAATTAATGTCCCGGATTTTATAGATAAGACAAATTTTTATTGCGTTTAATTTTTCTTTAGTCGCGTTTATTTCAATACAGCAAAAATACCCATAATCAGGACTACTAAAAGCATTCGAAAGTAGAAACGTCTGGGACTAAAAGTAAGTTAAAATTTTCAACTTATTCTTAGTTCTCGTAGTTTCGAGTGCTTTACATCACCCATTATTGTGGGTACGGTATTATAAAAACAATTATTCAATAGTTATAAAAATTAAATAAATTACCCCCAATTAAGAGTTTGCTTTCGTTATTATTTATGCGGTAACAATCAAACGACTACTATTAAGTGATTGCAAGACAAGAGCCGGAGAGAGTGAGTGAAGAGCTCAGACCTCATCGGGGGCCATTGCGTCGGGGGCGGGGCTGCCATGGTTGTGGTGCGGCTGCGGCTGCGTCTCGGGCTGCGGCTCGGGCTCGGCCGGCGGCGCCAGCACCGCAGCCTTCGCCGCGGCTTCCAGCGCCCTGATGCGATTCTCTTGCTTCACGATCACGGACTTCAGTTTGCGTATTTCGTCCACGAGGTCTGAGAGTTGTTTCTCCTGAAACGAATTTTAAGTATTTTTTACCATCGAATAAAATAGGGTATAACACGTGAACGAAGTACAATCCTGTTGCATACATATTTTTTTAACTTAATATGGCCGGCTACAAAGTTAGGAACCGTGACGTGGTTTACTGATACTTGTCACGCGTAAAGTAGGGTTCAAATCAAATGAATTTCGATATTTTGAATCGCTATATTTATTAAATAATTTTGCCACAGGCTTCTATTTGTTTTATCTGTTATGCATAATTTTCGCAACGATAAAATTGACGAATGGTTTACGTTTTTTGGCGGGAACTTGATCACAGGCGGATTCCTTTCCTGTATTGTTGTTTAAATAATGGTTTACAATTATGTATATAGATGTCTGATCATTCGAACTTTTAGTAGAAATGATGCAACAAGTGTTGCGATATTAACCGCCAGTTTTTTTTTCACTTAGGTGCCTTAAGAGATTAAGATACTGTCATCGGTTTTCTGCCGTCAAATTCTGCAATGTGACATCAACACATTGCAAAGAATTTTTTAGATTATTAATAAATCATAATTTTTTATTACTTGACACTGGAAAAGTACAAACGTACGAGTCCATGACTAAAGAAATAAATAAAATTTTATTTATGATAATATAATACTTATAAGACACTGGCAAAAATACAACCGTTCGATGCCACGACTAAAAAAATAAGAATGATTACTCACAATGGCGGATAGCGCGGGCGCAGGCGGCGGCGTGGCCGAGGCGGGCGTGCCGGCCTGGCTGTCGTCGCGGCGCTGCGCCGGCGTGGGCGAGCGGTCCTTGTCGCGCTCCTTGTCCTTCTCCTTCTCGCGGCCCGTGGCCAGCGCGTTGCTGCGCTTGTTCACCGTGAGCTGCTGCGCGCGCCCCGACACGTAGCCGCCCTGTACCACCACCGCACGCTCCTGGAGTCCGGTTAGGGAGACCCCCTAGCCTTTAGCATCTGTCCTTGACATTCCTGTCGGCTCGCGTTCACGAATTGGGGACGGGGACTGAGCATTTACTTTTGAATTTTTTAAAATTTAGAGTGAACTACCAACATTACTTCTTCCGCATTATGGGATTTTCAGAAAAAAAAAATTGGTCAACAGTTATTAAATTGTTTTAAAACTTTTTACTACATTTAAAAATTTAATGAAATTGAATCGTAAAATGTTGAAAACCTTTTTTAAATTTAAAGACAAAATAAATTATTCTGGCAAAGAAATTTATAAATTTTTAAACTAAAATACACTAGTAATAGGACATAAATAAAGAACAATATGCAAAGATTGGGAAAATTTAGAAAAAAAGTTACTTGGTTTTGAAATTGTTACAGCACATAAAGAACGCCTGTTAGTAACAACAAAATATAAAAATGAGTCAGTGAAATGGTGTTTGTTATAACAACACTTAAAGCACACGGTGAAGTAATGTATTGTTAGAAAGAGAAAGCCAACAAAATCGTCAGAGCATCGCTAAATATAACTCCAAATAAAAAGACTTGCGCACAATATTAGTTTAGAAAAGTTAGTAAAATTTAAAAATGATTGAAGATAACAGTGTGGATAATTATCTCGAAATGATTCGAATAATTATTCCATATTTCAATGGAAATTTTATTTGAATTTTTATGGTTTATTCAAATTGTCTAAGAATTAAAGTAATAACAATAACAATATTGGCAGCTCAAACTGTGTTGCCAACTTTAATTAAACCATGTTGTCAATAACATTTTTTTTAAATAAAAAAAAAACTTTGTTGCGCTCAAGTCTTACACATACTCCAAGAATACACATAATACGTGGTCCTTATCTTGTATAATATTAATTAAACTATAGATAAAAAACTCGAATACTAAAATTATTTTTGTAACTACTAAAGATAATATAAATCACAGTATAACAAAAGATAGTTCGTGGATTGTATGTACATTGTTGGTAGGTAAATTGCATACATTTGGTGAATTCCATGAAAATCAGTAATATTTTAAACAGCGCAGGAGTTTGAGAACATTTTAAAATATTTTTCTTAATAAATATTCCGACGAGTTATTATATTTAAATTAGATATGTATTCAAAAAATTAAAAACCAAATCCGAATAACAAATATTATAATTTAAACGGACATTAATAACGTTGAAGTTAAAATATTACACGTACTATCCCAAATAAAATAACTATAGTGACGCCAACGAAAGAACGCGATCCAGACGTCTATCTGGTCATGAATAGTGATGGAAAATAATTAACACTATTATTTACTTTATAACTGACCCAATAAAAAAGGAACCTAAGTTTCATTACCTACTCGTTTGTCTGGATTTTAATTTCTTAATGTAATTAAATTAATAAAGAAAATAAAAATGCGATAAAATATTCAGAAATATTTACTAAAATATATAACATATCTTGAATTTTTTTTAAACGTGGTAGAGCCACGCTGCAGCTGTGTTGTGTATAATATTATTAAATTTATTACTCGTTCTTTTATAATCAAATTATTTGAAGGAATAACACATCATTGTATAGTACAACGGCAAATAACGTTACTTTTATCTGCTATTTTTGGCACATCACTACAAAAATAAACAATTTATCTATCCTTGTAACAGCGTAGTATGGTTTTAAATGATAGAAAAATATTGTTTTCTTTTTTATTTAACATTAAATTTAGTGCAAAAATATAACATTTATTCTAAATTGACATAAATTATATATTTTTAAAGATTATCCCTTAGTATGGCAAATAAACAATTTTTTTACGTTTTAAATTCATCGCCTCTTCAAAGTTATGTCGTCCGTTCGATCACGACCTGTCAGGATCGAATTATTTAGTTGGTCGCACTATATGTGACCAGCCTGCCGCTATTTTTAATATCATAGCTATCAAACCGATTTTACTTTTGTATGATTGAATATTGTGTGTAAAAGGAAAAATACACTATAGATATCTTAAAAAACTGCCATGAAAATAAATCAAGTAAATCATTTATTTTTATACATACATATAAAGATATATTTATCTATTGAAAATTGTTACTTTAAATTGTATGTACGAATATTATTTATTTCAAAACAATATTTACATATACCGGATGACCTTTTTTACCCTTTGGAAAAATATAGGGTGTAACATGTCAACGGAGTACAAGCCTATGGCACTAATATATTACAAAAAATAAAAACCAAAATTTTGAACGTTAAAAATTTTTTTTGAACAATTACTTTGCCATTTGCCCTTGAGGCTGTGACTGCGAAGTGATAAGGTCAAAGATGCCTACTAAATTTATTGTTTCATTGCCGTTCGTAAAGTAGGGTGAATGTGATTTGAATTTCGATAGATTTTAATTAATTCATTTATTTAATTCAAAATTTTGTTTTTAATTTTTGTAAAATATCAGTGCCATAGTGCTTCTACTCCGCTCACATGTTACACACAAATTTTTCCAGACGGCAAAAAACAAAAATACAACATAGTTAAATATAACCTATACGAAAAATGAAGTATAATATTTATTGTGGCAGTGAAATAATGTTATGCTTATATACATAACTGGGTGAAGTTAGTAAACGGCTAGTCCTATTCTTATTTCGATCGCATTATACTGCTTATTACGAATTTAAAGCTGTAAAAAATTAAAGTTTTTAATTTTTCTATAATTGTGAGACACAAAGTTCGCCACCATACTATTGAAAGTTATAACATAGTTACTGATAGAATATCGTTTCCGAAATAAAGATGCTAGTAGATCCGGAGATTTTAATTTCATATAATGTGTTAATGACATTGCCAGCATTCATAAAACACCTATGTACATAGTTAGTGATCGACAAACATGCTTACATGATTATTTTAAAAACGTATTAGGATTCATTTTATTAGTGTTGTAATATTGGTCAACTTGAATTAAACTTTGAGAACAAAATTCAAAAGTAATAATGTACCTTTTTATGTAAAAACAATGTATATTTTTAATAGTACTTTCATGGTGGCCATAGATGGCTTAAAATTTGTATAATTTATGGTTATGTTTCATGAATTCTAGAAATATAGAACATAGCTATATTTTTTGTAAACTTAAAATGTCGAAAATTCGTAATTTCTACATATCTTTTTCATAATACATAGTTAACATAGTCAAGCAAATGTTTTATTGTCTCTTTAATAGGAAGTTTTAAATAGAATTAGAGTGACACACGAGCACACAGTCCATCTGATAGTAAATGGATGCTGTGGCCCGTAGATATCTATATCAATCCTTGATGAAGAATCAAATTGCAGATGCGTTGTCACCTTGAGAACTGCGATAAAATGTAACAATTCTATTAAAAAGGATCTCTGGTTCTCTACACTTACCATACGCAACACAGCAACATTAAGCTGCTATTTTACGCTGGTATTCTGTGAGAACGTGGTCCAACCCGGTCGAGACGACCCATTGGTTGACGAATAAACTAACAATCAGCTATTACCATATTTTTAGGTGTATTAGTTTCCGTGCGTGCGTGTGCGTGTGTGTGTGTGTGTGTGTGTGTGTGTGTGTGGTTGTGTGCGTGCGTGCGTGCGTGCGTGCGTGCGTGCGTGCGTATACCTTGAGCGACATAGTGCATGGTTCCGCGTCCTCGCCGGCGAGCCACTCTTCAGCCGTGAGGCTGGCCTCGTCGCTCAGCGTGTCAGGGTACAGGTCCTCTTGGAAGAGCTCCGATTTGCGCGGTACCGTCATCGATACCACCTGCCATTTATTTTCCATTATAACTACCAGCACAGAATACATAATAGTTCTACATACAGAAGTTGCCCTACTTTGATGTTGACTGCTTGCCGACGTTTTAATAGCCTACATAATTATTATTAATTCGATAAATCGCGCACACAAGCTAAATAAAACTTGTCGTGAGTGTCCGTATTACTGTGCATCTTTTCCCCTTCCTACATCACGGCGGACTTTTTGTGGTTACTAAGGGCTGTCAATAAAGAGTAAAAAACACCGTACGAAATGATAAGAAAATTACGTTAGTAAGTTAAGTACCGGTCAAGTACCTATTCTGACTATGATCAACTGACCATATTTTCGCACCTATGAGTTCTGTGATGCCCAACGCAATTTGCAAGGTCATTCGTCTGTTCCCACGATGCTTGGCTCGGAAGAAATTGGTGGTGTAAACAGTACTGGCTCTCTAAATCCTTCACACTAGAACACAGCAGTGCTATTCGGCGGCAGATATAGGTTAAGGGTGGAACCTGCTCCGCTAGGCAGAAAAGAACTTCAAGTAGATATTTCACATCTGAAAAAGTCCAGTAGTGCAGACTGTAATATGCTAGACTAATTTACCTGACACAGGCCAGAGTTGTTAAGGCGATAGAACTTGGCTATTTCACATGTAGCAACGTCGCAGCCTCGCTTCGGCATCATGCCAATACCTTAAAATAAAAAATATGGTAACTTACGTCCTCTATTGACATTTTTCATTATCATTTGAAGGACGGAAGAAGGTAAAATAACTATTAAAATAGATAAAAGGCAATGGTAACAAGAAATCTATACATATCAATTGCCGTGTGCCATCAATGATTCGTCTCCGAGATTATGTTGAGGGATAACAACAAAATGGCCGACTAAATATAAATTATTTAACTTTTTAGTGTTGAATTTATCACTTATTATGCGAATATGACGGTATTACACCATACATACTAAAACAAAATAATTTTACTTATTTTTGCTCACTACGACTGCATTGGCTTTACAGTTTTTACGTCCGATTATGATTTACATCTTTAGTTATTAAAAAAAAATGACCGCTACTAAGCATAGCATGTAATTGCACACGCAAGTAAAATAAACTTTTATATTTTTAACAGCAAATAAAAAAAAACGATATTAGGTCAGATTTTTGGCGTTAATGTTAATTTAACCGTCACAATAGAATAGATAAATTAATAAAAAGAAATTCAGTGTTACTTTTTCACAATTCAAAATTTAGTCGTATCTTGCAATCTTCTTGCACGTGCTAGATTAAGGATAATTTTAGAATTAAATTTTAGTTACGATTAATAAGCACTTTATCCACTTGTGAATTAATTTTGATGTTTTAAGAATTGTTAATTTGTTACTACTTCCGGTTTCTAATGTATGATAAGTATATTGTAATAAATGTAATAAAATAGCCTAAAAATGTTTATTTGGTGTTTAAAAATACATTTCATATTTTTGAATGTATATGAAGTGATGAAGTAAGGATTTTAGTAGTAATTACTTATATGTGTTAAACCGTTTCGGACCACGTGTTTATGAAATATATTTACACTACAAATTATTTTGTTGAAAGCTGTGAAAATGGTTTTTAAATTAATTTTTATGATTTTATTTAATGGTTAATAATTATTATAATTTGATTGTTAATATTTAAATGTGTTAAGAATTATTCAATTGTAAAAAAATTAAAGCGACATTGGCGGTAATATTATAAATACTCCGAATTCAAAGAAATTCGGCACAGTACTTGGTTATTCTTCATATTACAATTATACTACATACTACAAGTTAAGTATATTTCTACCATGTCTTATTTTATTGTACTTTTGCTAATTGTGTCTTGTTAAAATATTGTTAAAATATGGCTGAAGATATTTTTCTGTAAATATATTATTTTAAATTGGCTAAATTCTTTTCATAATTTGTCCCTTGTTAGAAGGAATATTTTATATAGCTTCTTTTAGCTAAATAGGAGAATTTAAGTTTACTAATGAACAGATCTTTTTTCCTAGCTAATTTCTTTGTTTAATTGTCCATGAAAATATCACACGCAAGTTATTTTCTAGTGACCTGGTACCTGTACCATGCCACATTGCAAAGACTAAAGTGATAACAGAGAGAACAACTTTAAGCATTTCTAGAATTTAACTCGATTTTTATTAGTATTGCAGAGAACATTTAACATGCTATTATAATTTCATAAAGAAATATGTACACTTAAGGGGAATTTTTTTTTGAATTTTTAACATTCTGAAAAATGCTTACCTCTCTGTGGGTCAGGGGTCTGAAAAGTGTTGATGTAGTGAACGAATGGCGGCTCGGGCGTCACCTGCAACAATTAACGATCTATATATACAATCTGCACAAGTAATATAATACAACAAAAGTACAAGACTTATAAAATAAAGGGGTAGATAATTTTTGTTTATAAATAGGATAGGGTGACAAACGAGCACACAGTCCACCTGATGGTAAGTGGTTGGCTATGGCCCATAAACATCTACATCTATCGTCGATTACCAATCAAAATGCAGATGCGTTGTCACCCATGAGGACTAAGATGGAATGCCTCGTTTCCAGTAAAAAGGGTCTCCGGTTCTCTACACTCACCATACGAAACACAGCAGCATTAGGCTACTATTTTACGCTGGTATTCTGTGAGATCGTGGTCTTTCCCCAGTGGAGCCGACCCATTCGGGCTACAACTACACTACTAATATAACTGCAGCATGGCTCTACCACGTAAAATTCCTTTAGCTATTAACGAAAAACATTGTTCAAATATCAATTATTTCTAAATACTATAATTTATTTACCAGCATACTTCTTCTGCTTTAACAGCTTGTAAAAGTTCACTACTGTGCTTGCTACTGGGCTGCAGGTTTTGGCGGGAAATTGGCCGTCGATAGATTGTCCCTCCTGTTTTGTTGCTTGAATAATGGTTTGAAGTGGATTTTGATTCGTAAAAGTGATGCGATTTTGTGAATTAAGTGTCCGCGCGTGTGAATTATTAGAGAAAACGACGAAAAAAAGTGCTTTGATGTCGATATAAACCTCAAGTTATTTTGATCGCTTTAGCGCCTTATGAACTTGAGTGGCTGTCGTCATCAGCTGTCCGCTGGGTTGAGCTGTCGTCAAAATCTCCCAAAAATTTCGCATTGTGACGCATCAGCAAATTGTGAAGAAAAAAATTATAAAAATGAAGATTCTGAAAGAAATGATAGGCTCAAAAGGGCTAGAACCCAGAGCCGTAAAGCCATGTAAAATAAAAAAAAATACTGGACTGTATGAGCCTCTACAGTTGCAGGGAGGATTTCACTTAATCATCATGCTTGGTAGGCAGTTTGAAGATCACAACACGAGACATCTCGCAACTTTGATTCTGCTGCTCGTCGCCGGTATGGGCACCACACATAATGTGTAATGTGAACATACCTCAAAGTACCGTATAACGGAGTCGCCCTTGCCGCAGAGGTAGATCAGGTTTGTGTCGGGATCGTACAGCGGGAACATGACCCCGTTGCTGGTGTCGATCTCGACGGTGACTATTGGCTCGCCCAACCCGTCCGGAGTACGTAGCGAGTATTGACGCTCCGACATCCGACTGAACCTGCGGATAACAAACAAAACCGGCAATGTATTGTTTATAACAAGAGTGTACCAGATTTGAGATACTCTGTGACGTGGTCCTGCACTGCTGGCCGCATGAAGCTCAAGCCCGTTCAGCGATCTACGGAGAGGGCTATGCTCAGGGTTTATCTACGTTATAGACTTCGTGATGAGGACTGCTTCGTTGCTTGCTGTTGGACGTGGTTGCTGATCATGAGTAGTAATCGCATCCCGGGTCGAAACAAAATTTGCTATCGGGATTTTCTATCAAGAAATTCTCAGTAGCAGCCCGGATTTACAGAGTTGGCTCCGGACTGTACTTTGTAGCATTCTTTGAGGGAGACCTATGTTCAGCAGAGGACTTATGATAATGATGGTGACGTTGAGATGTAAGATCTTTCATTTTAGTTGTTAGAGGTAGCAATGAATCTTTGACATTTTTATATGATAATGATGACGAGGTTGAGATGTAAGATGTTGCATTTTAGTTGTTAGAGGTAACGGTGAATCTTTGACCTTTTTATATAATAATGATGACGATGTTGAGATGTAAGATGTTTCATTTTAGTTGTTAAAGGCAACGATGAATCTTTGACTTTTTTATATGATAATGATGATGATGTTGAGATGTAAGATGTTTCATTTTAGTTGTTAGAGGTAGCAATGAATCTTTGACCTTTTTATATGATAATGATGATGATGTTGAGATGTAAGATGTTTCATTTTAGTTGTTAGAGGTAGCAATGAATCTTTGACCTTTTTATATGATAATGATGACGATGTTGAGATATAAGATGTTTCATTTTAGTTGTTAGAGGTAGTAATGAATCTTTGACTTTTTTATATTATAATTATGACGATGTTGAGATGTAAGATGTTTCATTTTAGTTGTTAAAGGCAACAATGAATCTTTGACTTTTTTATATGATAATGATGTCGAGGTTGAGATCTAAGATGTTTCATTTTAGTTGTTAGATGTAGCAATGAATCTTTGACTTTTTTATATGATAATGATGACGATGTTGAGATGTAAGATGTTTCATTTTAGTTGTTAAAGGCAACAATGAATCTTTGACTTTTTTTATATGATAATGATGATGATGTTGAGATGTAAGATGTTTCATTTTAGTTGTTAGAGGTAGCAATGAATCTTTGACCTTTTTATATGATAATGATGATGATGTTGAGATGTAAGATGTTTCATTTTAGTTGTTAGAGGTAGCAATGAATCTTTGACCTTTTTATATGATAATGATGACGATGTTGAGATATAAGATGTTTCATTTTAGTTGTTAGAGGTAGTAATGAATCTTTGACTTTTTGATATGATAATGATGACGATGTTGAGATGTAAGATGTTTCATTTTAGTTGTTAGAGGTAGCAATGAATCTTTGACCTTTTTATATGATAATGATGACGATGTTGAGATATAAGATGTTTCATTTTAGTTGTTAGAGGTAGCAATGAATCTTTGACTTTTTTATATGATAATGATGACGACGTTGAGATGTAAGATGTTTCATTTTAGTTGTTAGAGGTAGCAATGAATCTTTGACCTTTTTATATGATAATGATGATTATAATGATTTCTTATATTTACGCGAACACTATACATGATTAAAACTACTTTTACGGATTTTATCGCGTTTATTTTTACTTTTTATTTACTTTTATTTTTAATTCCCGACGTTTCGGTCTCTCTTATATAGGACAAACAAAAAGATCAATTAGGACCCGCGTAAAAGAACATATAGCTGATGTGAAGCATCAACGTTCCGGGAAGTCTGCAGTTTGTGATCATATCCTAGATGGATCCAACCATTACATCAGATTTGATAGACCACAAATCCTCGCGAAAGAAAACCGATTCCTACCAAGGATGATACGTGAGGCTATTGAAATTAAAAAACATCCTAATTTCAATAGAGAAGGAGGCTGGGTACTACCACCTGCTTGGGATCCTATAATCAATAAAATTAAAACTAAACCCAAGCATACCACTGCAAGAACTCAGGACATAGTCAGTTCATTTTGCATAGATCGGACCATAAACAATAATTTAAAAAAGCTGAAGGTACTCCGGGTTTAACAATGACATCGGGACGTCAGTCATCTCAGTCCCCCGTGACCATGGGTGCTGGAAAGCGCCCGAAACGTCGGGAATTAAAAATAAAAGTAAATAAAAAGTAAAAATAAACGCGATAAAATCCGTAAAAGTAGTTTTAATCAATGATGATTATGTTGAGATGTAAGATGTTTCATTTTAGTTGTTAGAGGTAACAATTAATCTTTGACCTTTTTATATGATAATGATGACGATGTTGAGATGTAAGATGTTTCATTTTAGTTGTTAAAGGCAACAATGAATCTTTGACATTTTTATATGATAATGATGACGATGTTGAGATGTAAGATGTTTCATTTTAGTTGTTAAAGGCAACAATGAATCTTTGACTTTTTTATATGATAATGATGATGATGTTGAGATGTAAGATGTTTCATTTTAGTTGTTAGAGGTAGCAATGAATCTTTGACCTTTTTATATGATAATGATGATGATGTTGAGATGTAAGATCTTTCATTATAGTTGTTAGAGGCAACAATGAATCTTTGACCTTTTTATTTGAAGCTTTTTGACGGTTGTAGGTGTACTTGAGCTACTCACCATAAGGTGTAATATTAGATGGTAATTAATCTTATGATAAAATAAATAATACTATATTATTCAACTAGACATTATCTTAGTTTTGCTGGTACACTTACCCTGTAGTAAAAACTAAGCCGTGCTTCAGGAATATGGCACGCGAGGCCTTGCTGCCTTCGTGAGCGATCGCCTCCGCCTCCACTTCACCCTTGCGTGGGTCAATAATCCTTTGGACAAACAAGTGATCAAATTAAAAATTTTGTTCAACCAACTTCAATATAACTAAAATGAGAACATCATCAATGTATTCTAAGTCAATTAAATACGCATTATGAAATAACTCAAAAACTACAGGTCAGATCTTGATTAAAAGACTACACGAGAAACACCAGCTTTCAGATAAAAAATAATGATCGAAATTGGTTAAGCCAGAGAAAAGTTATGAAATAACACATATAAAAAAACATACAGTCGAATTAAATGCCTCCTCCTTTTCATTTGAAGTTTCACTTCAAAACCTAGACATCTTCTAGAACTTTATTAAGTCGTAAGGCTTATTTTCTGCTTAGAAGTTTGTTGGCAGCGGGACCAAGCAAGTAAGAGTTACAATCTGACGCGGGGTTAGTCGAGCAAGAATAACTCCTATCTATAAGGCAGTCTATCTTACTTCTATCTACCTCAGATGCGACGAGGCACCTGAAGCCTCTTTTTTAAATGGGGTTCTGCGGTAGAATCCAAGGTTAGCTTTGATGCATAAAAATTGGTATGATGTGTTGCAATTGAACAGGCGGACAATGGAAATCGAACAAAGGCACTTAACTTATTATGTTAAGGTCTATGGAAAATTATACGTATCGCATTTCATACATTTCCTTTCGGCTTACTCTTCTAACTGGATCACATATTACAGGGTGGAAAGAGCAACGCGGTTATTCAGCGATATTAAACCTGTTTCGACGAATTTTGAAAATTAACTATGTTTATCGAGAAACTGTGAACTTTATTTCTTTTTTCTATATCCCTTTTTAGGGTTTCGTACCCAAATGGGTCCCGTATTATTAATTCTCCGCTGTCCGTCTGTCCATTCGTCTATCTGTCAGCGGGATGTATCTCATGATCCGTAATAGGTAGACAATTGAAATGTTCACAGAATGTGTATTTAATGTTGCCACTATAATAGCAATATAATAAAAATAAAAATATATTAAAAATTAAAGGAGGTTACCCTACTAGAAACATGTTTTTACGATGGTACGGAACCCTTCATGCGCGAGTCCGACTCGCACTTGGCTGATTTTTTGTATTTTTTGAACATTTAACATTTTTAATATGGGCAAGTCCTTCAAGAAATAAATGCCTGGCGTTTTGTAGAAAGAGGCCTATGCCCACTGGACATAAAAATTGACACCGATGATGACGACTAGGTCAATAAGTATATTATTACAAAAGCTAATGAAAACTTTTCTTGAATCATCTTACTTACATGGAAAAGCCAATGAAATGAAATATGAACCATACAATGCAAATAGATTATATATTATAGTCCAGATATTGAGAACAAATTCAATACCTGATCTTCTTGTCGCGGCATGTGGTGAGCAATTTGGAACCATTCCAGTTCCAGCAGGCGGAGTAGATGAGGTCTGGGTGGCAGTCCAGGCTGAGCAGTACCTCGCCCGTACCCACATTCCATATCGCGATCTGACAGGGTTTAAAAAAATTCATATAAATATAGGGTCTGTGCTTCATGGGCATACCCCGGAAAAATTGTTGGCTACTACATGACAAACAAATTATTACTTTACTTACTACTTTAACACCTGATAATTGAAGCCAATGATAACTTATCACACAATATCCGATTAATAATCCAGTTCTGTTTGTTTGGGCTACGCTGTGCTCAGCTATCTGACGATTGTGGTACAGCTCACCTGATTGTCAGATCCGGCGGTAAGTAACACGTTCTGCGCGGTCGGGTGCCATAGCACAAGCCCCACGCGTCGCTGGTGGTACACGAGATCCACTACCGGTTCCGTCAGGGTACGCGATATGCCTCCATCAGGAATCTGCCACACCTGATAAAAGTGGAAAAGGATTATATAGAACAAGTTATGAGTTGCTTACGTCGAATTTAGAATTTAAGTAAACTAATATAAATTTAAGTTCATACAAAATATCTCCAAGTTTCCTAACTTCAATATATAGACTGTATATATATATATATACAGGGTTACAGGAAAAATCGTGCTAGATCCGTTAAGGGCGTGGAGTACCCATCATTTCTGACTTATTTTACTATGAAACACCCTACCCTAAACTTAACCCTTTTCGAGATATTCGACTTTTAATTTTTTTTATTGAAAATTGCCGATTTTTAGGCTACTACATTTATTTTTGTTTATTTTGTGTATCTTATTATTATTGTTATTGCATTTTTACATGTGTAATTAGATGCTTTAGGACGTCAATCATTAAAATAGTGCATAAGTTAATTGAATAGACCGTAGTAGACAAGTGAAAGTAATGAAATAAAAAAATATTAGAAAGTTTATTTTTCTCGAAGGGATATCTAAATAAATATTTCGGCAATTGTTTGGCAGATGTTTTTTTAAATATCTACGTTTCATCAGCTATCTAATGAGGTATAACAATCTAGGGTTTGTATTACATTTCGTCGAAAAAAAGTAGTTGGGACGATCCAGGTAGCAGTTCTAACGGTCCCGCGCCTATTGTCCTTCAAGTTAAGACGCACCAAGCGAGTGAGACAAGTGACGATTTATGTAGGTGCGAACGAAAGAAAAAATGTGTAGAGACCGGTTAGGGCTGGGAATACAACAGGGGGTATTGTTTGGTTGTCAGTCTGTTTTTGTGCTTCGTACATAGTAGATGCGATATCGTTTTGCTCTTTTTCTCGACTTGGCTGCGATTCTAGACTATTTCTTCTGATTTGTGACTACTGTGCTTGTTAACCACACTCTGATTTGTACCTGTGATACGGAAGTGTTGAAGATGACGTCCTACACATCTGAGGAATATGCTGATATGCTTATTTGTTACGGATACTGCGATTGTGTGTCTGCGCAAGCTCGCAACGAATACATAACTCGCTACCCCAGTCGTCGAGTGTCGGATGTGGCCGTTTTTGACAGAGTTTATCGAAGACTTCGAGAAACTGGCTCTGTTTTGAGACGAAATACAGACATGGGAAAACCACGAATTGACGACGAAGAACAGGACAATGAGATAGTGCAACGCTTTCGAGCGGATCCGACTACTTCCACTAATATTGTTGCCCGTGATCTGGGACTTTCGCAATGGAGAGTGTGGCTTACGGTGCATACTGCTGGCCTATACCCGTACCATTTACACACCGGTACACGTTATTGAAGAAGGAGACCCCACGAGAAGATTGGACTTTTGCAGGTTTATGCTAAATGCTGAAGTAGAAGACCCAGATTTTCTAAGAAATATCTTGGGGACGGATGAGTCCAAATTTGATAAAGATGGCATAACTAACTAACAACGCCCATTACTGGGCCCCAAAAGAACTAAGGAATCCCAATAAGAAAAGAGTGAAGGAGTCCCAACGAAGATTCAGCGTGAATGTGTGGATGGGCATTGTCTCCAATAATTTGATTGGACCTTACTTTCTCCCGGAAAATCTAAATGCGAAAAGCTACGAAAATTTCCTGAGAGCAGACTTGAGTGATTTGCTGGATGATCTGCCACTCAATCTAATCAGAGACATGTGGTTCCAACACGATGGCTGCCCTGCCCATTTCAGGAGAAGTGTCAGGGATTGGCTGGACACAAATTATCCAAACAAATGGATAGGACGAGATGGGCCGTTGCCATTGCCATCAAGAAGTCTAGACCTAACACCCATGGATTTTCATGTGTGGGGGTGCATGAAAAGTCTTGTATACAGCAAGCCGAAAACAGTTTCGTCTGTGGAAGACTTAAGAGAAAGGATTGTGGATGCAGCATATAAAATTAGGACCATGTTGAACACTGGAGTAGTGAAGACTGGTCTCCGTAGAAGGATGCGACAATGTATCAGAAATAGAGGCGGCCATGTTGAACATGAATTGTAGAATAAGAAAAAGTTTTGTGAAAACCTTTAATAAATGACATTTCATACTTAACTATTGTTTTATTTTACTTTTTTCGCCTATGAAACTAAAGTTTTTTCAATGCATTTGAATAAACCCTTAGATTATTATACCTCGTTAGATAGCTGATGAAACGTAGATATTTAAAAAAACATCTGCCGAACAATTGCCATAATAATTTTTTTTAGAAATCCCTTCGAGAAAAATAAACTTTCTAATATATTTTTTTATTTCTTTACTTTCACTTGTCTACTACGGTCTATTCAATTAACTTATGTACTATTTTAATGATTGACGTCCTAAAGTATCTAATTACACAAGTAAAATTGCAATAATAATAATAATAAGATACACAAAATAAACAAAAATAAATGTAGTAGCCTAAAAATCGGCAATTTTCAATAAAAAATTAAAAGTCGAATATCTCGAAAAGGGTTAAGTTTAGGGTAGGGTGTTTCATAGTGAAATAAGTCAGAAATGATGGGTACTCCACGCCCTTAACGGATCTAGCACGATTTTTCTTGTAACCCTG
Organism: Parnassius apollo; assembly: GCA_907164705.1. Taxonomy (NCBI): domain Eukaryota; kingdom Metazoa; phylum Arthropoda; class Insecta; order Lepidoptera; family Papilionidae; genus Parnassius; species Parnassius apollo. Next base: position 7,309,608 of record CAJQZP010001449.1, on the reverse strand, counting down.
TATATATATATATATATATATATATATATATATATATATATATATATATATATATGTATAAATTATACTGCCTAGTTGGTCTAGTGGTTGTAGTAGTGCGACTGCTGATCATGAGGTCCTGGGTTCGAATCCCGGGTCGGGCCAAAAATTAATTATTGAGTTTTTCCGTCAAGAAATTCTCAGTAGTTGCCCGGAGGCAGGAAGTTGGCGGTGTCTCACCCCCGTGCCTCGGAAAGCACGTAAAGCCGTTGGTCCTGCGCCTGATTTCTCTCCGGTTGTGTCGGTCACATTATGAGAGTGAGGGAAGAGAGAGTGCACCTGTGCTTGCGCATACACTTGGGCACTATAATCCTGTCATGCGCCGATGGCTAGTATCCGTTGAGGCAGGCCGCCGTGGCCGAAATTCAGTCTGGAGGACATTATTATTATTATATATTTCTAAACTATATTTGTATAAGAAAGGAGTCAGTTTAAAAATTAATACACAAAGAAAGCTATAGATGCGTTGTCACCCCTTAAGACTAAGATGAAAGATCATGAAGAACATGAAGAATTCCTCACAACCTGTAATTATACTGGCTCTCGATACCTTTCAGGCCAGAACACATCAGTGCTAGTTCGGATATGTGGTGGTAAAAATATGTACTTAAAAGAGTGGTATGTGGAAGTCTTAGGAAAGCAAAAAGAATCCTTTTACCAAATTTTAGCAATTGTCCTTTTTTAAGCAACCTGTATTTCCATGTATAGTCTGTTAACCGTTACATCCTATTAAAGTCCTCTATCTACACCTTCCTATCTTTCTCTCTCTACACCTTTGCACTCTTCTTCCTTTTTCAAGAAATCCTTTACCGAAACTGCTGTGCGATTGTGGAACTCTTTACGTCTCCATATTCATTGGGCTAAATCTCTTCATTCTTTCAAAAGTCTTGTTAAATCGTATTATTTAGAACATTATTAGATAAATTATTTTACCTATCTCGTACTCTTTTCATTTAATCTATTATATGATATTTTATATATAATTTTCACTTATCTTTATTTGTATGTATATTTATATTTTTTATTAATTTGTATGCCCGAGGGGGTCATATTTTAACTTTTGTTCTGTTTGTTTGGGCCTCATATGCCTTAGTTGCCACAAGTGGAAATCGAATTTTTATTTTTAGTCGTTATTAGAAGCTGCCCATCTCCTGATTTGCCGCTGCCGCCTCATACGACACCATGGGATCCTAGTGGATATTCTTACACCGCAACTAAACGGTACAAGTATGCTCAAGGATTTCAAATAGTAGTTAACTTTTATGATGTGCTATTTTGTATTCTTTATCGCCTTCGCGTGTTCAATGGCTGTCAATTAGGCCCATAACACATAACAATGTAATTATTCAGCCGACTTATCACCGCAGACATTCTTGCTTAAGTTAAAAACACATTTAGAGCAGGTGTCTTCACATAAGTACTGTAATATTACATACTAACCGTTCCCCGCGACCTCGTCCGCGTGGAATTTATTATTGGATTCCATAGGTTTTAACTTTATTGCGCCTAACCCTAAATATTTTTTCTAAAATATAAGTAGCCTAAGTTACCATACAACATCAGCGATCTGCCAGTGTCCCGTCAAAAACAGTCCAGCAATTTCGGAGATTGGCCGTAAGGAACAGATAGACAGACAAAAATTCAAAAATTGTTGTTTTTTTTTATAAATACCGCATATACTTCCATATGTATAAAGTAAAAAGCTGTTCTTTTGACATTACAAACTGACACTTAAATTTATTTATTTGTATAGATGATTATTCCAGTTTATATCTACTTTACGATGCTATAGAAATACACAATTTCGTATTTGGTTTTGAGTTCGATAATTATTTATGTCAAGTCTAACAACTTAACATGTTTGCCATTTTTTCTTGATTATTATACCGCGTTCGAGGCTCCGAAAACTTAACTAACATAAAATTAAATAGAAAAAGAAATAATAGAAAAAATTATTTCGAAAGCTAACATAACTTTTATAAGTTGGTATAGTACATTATTTCTAAATGTTTGCACTTTGCACCCCTAGAGGTAGCCTGGGGGAGAGTGCCTTAAAGCAATCATTAAGCCTTTTGTACATTACTGTGTGAAAATGACGCTTAACTTAAATAAATAATGAATATAGTACGTAACTGCCTACATACTTCCCACTCATGGACAGGCTTCTCATTTATGTGAGGTTTAAATTTAATGAAGTGCAGTGCGCTGATCCAGTCCAAATTGGAAAATTTACGTGAACTTGTATAACTATAAGTTCACCCTCACACATTCAAAAGCCCTCAATATTATCTTTAACTGTCAAACTTCGGTGTACACTCATGAACAAGCTTCTTATTTTGAAGAGACATAGCCCATCGATTAGTTAGCTGAAGTGGCAATGGGCCGGTCATACAGCTCGAAGAACCGACAGCTGATGGAAAAACAGGTTCTCGAGTGGCAGCCTCGTACCGATAGGTGAAGTGTAGGGCGACCCCCATTAGATGGAGTGACGACCTAGTAAGACATGGAGGAAGTCGATGGATGCAGGTGGCTCAGGATTGTGCTTTGTGGCATTCCTTGGAGGAGGATTCCTTCCTAGTAGGGGTCTATGTTCAGCACTGGACTTGTGAATGGTTGTAATGATGATGAGGTAGCAATATTTTTAATCCTTACACATTTAAAAGCCTTCAATATTAGTTTTAACTGTCAAACTTCGGTGCAATTGTGTACGCTCATGAAAGCAAAGTTACAGCCTATATACGTCCCACTGCTGGGAACAGGCCTCCCCTCATTTCTGAGAGGGTTTTAGGGCAAGGAAGTGTCCGCCGCGCTGCCCCAATGCGTGTTGGCGAACTTCACATGTTTTCGAAATATTTTTTTCCTATTCCTCAGACATGCAGGTTTCCTCACGATGTTTTCCTTCACCGCCGAGCACGTGGTAAATCAGCACTTAAAATTGCCATTAACAATTTCATTGATGCCGGCGGGGATCAAACCCGGGTTACTCGCGTTCTGTTATATTTACAGCGAGCGTTAACCATCTGATTTACCATGGCTCATGAAAAAGCTTTTTATTTCGAAGAGGTATATAAAGTGGAAAGTAGGAGAGTGCGCTACACTGCTCCAGTATGAATTAGGATCCAATCAGGGGATTTCACAAAGGAGTACTTGTACTAAATTTTGTACCCCTTGATTTCCCCGGGGTTGTGTTGTGGATAAAAAAAAAAAAAAAAAAAAAAAAAAAAATGAAAAAAAAAAAAATTTATATATAAAAATAAATTAAATTTTTATTTTTTTTTATTTTTATTTTTTATATACTTAAAAAAAAAAAAAAAAAAAAAAATAAATTATTTTTATTTTTTTTTATTTTTTTTTTATCTTTTAAAGGAAATCTTTTTTTTGGGGTTCGGCGGGGCGGCCTCTTACTTCGTTGATCACATCCAGTAACTGTGAAACCGTTGTGTATCTGTACAGATTACTGTACAGATAGCCATACAAATAAATAAATAAATACCTTGACAACGCAGTCCTCTGAACCGCTGGCGATAACATTGTCGTTGTGAGGACACCATGCGATGTCCAGCACCGGACCCTTGTGCCCTCCGACGAGCGGGTGGTCCGCTGGTATACGCCCAACCTGCAACCAAAGAGTGAACGAACTGTGTGAAGTGAACTTATAATTACACTCTTTACTAGAATAAAATAAACATTACAGTTTTATGAGGCGGTATAAACAATTTTACTCTATTCCGAAGGTAGTAAGATGATAAGAAGATACTTTTTTTTGTAGAATAGGATTAAAACGAGCACACAGTCCACCTGATGGTAAGTGAATGCTGAGGCCCATAGACATCTACATCTATCGATTAAGAATCAAATCGCAGATGCGTTGTCGCCCGTACAGACAAAAATGGAAAGTCTCATTTCCTGAAAAAAAGGGTCTCCGGTTCTCTACACTAACTCCTAACTCTGTGAGGGCGTGGTCCTTCCCTTTACTTGTTTTATCATATATCAGAAGACGAAAATGACATGTTAAATTTGCCAGAGGTATATATTTTTTTTATAAAGCTGAAATGATAAATGAACTAACGGTTCATCTGATGTTAAGTGGTCGCTGCAGTCTAAGGACACCTGTAGCTAACTTCAGACAAGCAAAGTTGTAGATGCGTTGACATTTTGAAGGACTAAGATAGAATGCCTTACAGTTTAGACGTGGTAGAGCCACAAGGTTGGTTACAAGATTATATTATGGTTGTAGAAGGAATGGGTCGGCTTGAACGGGGGAGGACAACGCTCTCACAGAATACCAGCGAAAAATAGCTTAATATTGCTATATTTCATATGGTGAGTGTAGAAATCCGAAGATCCTTTTTACTAGAAACGAGGCATCCATCTTAGACCTCAGGGGTGACAGTGCATCTGCGTTTTGATTCTTAATCGAAGATAAATGTAGATGTCTATGGGCCACTGCATTCACTTACTATCAGGTGGACCGTGTGCTCGTTTGTCACCCTTAGTCTATAAGACTATACTGCATCTCTATATCCTTAAATCTATTCGTAAATTAAGACCGATGTGGTGATGGAGAACTGCATTATTTAATTTTATAAAGACATACCATACCTTGTAGAGGTGGTGTAAGAATATCCACTAATCCATATGAAACAAATCAGGGGGAAAGACCGCAGTTAAATCTATTCGTAAATTAAGACCGATGTGGTGATGGAGAACTGCATTATTTAATTTTATAAAGATATACCATACCTTGTAGAGGTGGTGCAAGAATATCCACTAATCCATATGAAACAAATCAGGGGAAAGACAGCAGCTTCTTCCTACTCACGACTAAAAACAAAACTGCGGTTGGCGATCCGCTTGCCAAGCGTGGCAACTGTAGCAAATATCTTCCCTATTAGGCAATCTATGGGGAAGGCCCATGTTCCCTTAGGAGACTTTAATCACCTGTGACGTTAACGGTAAGATTTACCACGATGATGATCATTATAATTACAGCCTATATAAGTCCACTGTTGAGCATAGGAGTCCCCTACAGATTGCCTCCGTGGCAGGCGGGTTAGCAAACTACAGTTTTTATTATTTTCACTTTTTATCAGGAAAATGCTGCTGAGCATACCCAGTTTCATTTTCCTTTGTCGCCTCTCACGACACACCACGAAATGATAAGAGGTAGTGAACTTTCTTACGCCGGCACTACATGGTGATATACCATAAAATACACAATTTTTTATAAAAGTACTAGCTTGCCAGGCAGACGTTGTTCTGCCCTTTTCGACGACCCTTTGTCATGCCCTATTAAAAACGCTTAAATTCACAAAAAAATTGTGCGTCACTCATGGGTAAAAAAAACTATCCTATCTCTAAAGTTTGACCAAACTGCACACCGTGTGCAAATTTGATTAAAATCGGTTAAATAGTTTAGGAGTCCATCGCGGACAAACAACGTGACACGTAATTTATATATATTAAGATTATTATAAAAATGATAAATATATTATGTACATCCAACATCGCATACCAAAAATTTATTTTAATGGTAACTAGCGATCTGCCTCGGCTTTACAGGGGTGATATCTATATTCTACAACTGCGCCACCTACCGGGTATAACCTTTGCTGAAGTGCAAGCAATATGTTGACAAAGTTTTACCGCAATCTGATCAACGGTATGGCAGTGGATAAAATACGAACTAACAAAAATTAATTTTTATTTATTAGATTGGCGAATCGAAGAGAAAGATTGCACTATACATCTCAATGGGAAACGATGACAGATTATGATATATTCGTATATGCATAAAAAAAAGTGGCTGGTGAAATACATATGTGAACGTGTAAATGTAATACGCACGCACACATTTACACTTTATTACACATTACCACCAGCTTTACGTGCTTTCCGAGGTACGAAAGTCAAAAATCGTCAACTTCCTGACTTCCCAATTACTGATTTTGACTGGATTCAGGATGCGAACCCAGGACCACAGATACACTTACGGCCGATACAACGAGACAGCCAAAAATACAAATATAAGTAGTAATATGGTAAGTGGTTGCTGTGGCCCATACACATCTACATCTATCCTTGATTAAGAATCAAAATGCAGATGCGTTATCACCCTTGCGGACTAAGATTGAAAGCCACGTATCCAGTAAAAGGGGTCTCCGGTTCTCTACAGTCTACACTCACCATACGAAACACACCAGCATTACGTAGCTATTCTACGCTCTGTAAGAGCGTGGTACTTATTCCCCGGTCGAGCCGAGCTATTCGTGCTACAACTATGATAGTGCTCGTACCACGTATAATGTATAAACTTTTTTCTCAGTAACCAGCTAGTCTGCAAGCAAGCTAGGAGTCCTTGCAAAGGTGCGGCGATACTTCAGGCCGGGACAGCTGCTTACTTTATATAAAGCGCAAGTCCGGTCGTGCATGGAGTATTGCTGCGATATATGGCCTAGTGCTGCAAAATGTCCCCTTGCAGCTTTGGACTCAATGGAAAGGCGTGCTAGAGGCTTATTGGTGACCCGAATTTGGTTAAAAACAATTTTCGGGCGCAAAGTGGCCAGCCTTTCGGTCTTCTACAGGATGCATTAAGGAGAGTGGGCGCAGGAATTGCATAATTTAATTCCTCCCTATCCCTTCCACCATCGGACAACCAGACGTTCGGCCAGTCTCCACCCTTTCGTTGTTGACTTACCACGCATTCGAACCAAACGGTTTGCGACGTCGTTCGTCATGCGTACAGCAAAGGAGTGGAATAAGTTGCCAACATCTGTCTTTCCATCCGATTACAATGCGGGTGTCTTCAACGCAAGAGTGAATAGGTTTTTGTTAAGTCAGTGCGCTTCACCATCTTACTTCTCCATAGGCTACATCACCAGTTACCATCAGATGGGATTGTAGCTAAGAGCAGGCTTAGAATATTTAAAAAAAAAACAGCAGTGCGATTGCGCACTCTCTGATAGGAATCGTTTGCCGCTAGAGTTACTCCGCAACTGTGTTATGTGCGGACTTTACAAAACCAGGTCAAATCTGCGTATACTTAGATATGACACACCTGGAAAATAACGTAAGCGTTTCAGAACTAAATTCCTACAGCTGTGGAATGCAAATAGCAAACATTTGGCTAAAGTCGGCCAACCTGAATGATGTAGCGTTACCAAGTGCTCTGTCTATAGTCGATAGTCGTGATGTATTACATTTTATCGAATTTGGAACATAGTTTTCTTCCGAACCGTTAATAATAAAATAAATATAATAACCTTTATTTCTACTACAATACAAACTTTACTTATGATTAATCTAGGTAATAATAGTATAGTATAGTTAATATGTATTTTTACGTGTAATTATGTATGTATATATATGACATATCCTAACACATATTTCTTTCCCGAGCCACTCGCATCCATAGGGGTCCACATCTCTGATAAAAAATAGCTCTCCACCTTTTACTTGGTCTCCCTTTTTTTTCTGCCTCTTGGTAATACCAAACGTTTAACAGAATGGATACCAACTTGGTTTTATCTGATATTTTTAGACCAAGCACGCTTCTTTCCATTTTACGTTGTCACATAGCAATTTTTTCTTCGTCCTCTTTTCTCTGTGACCACGTCTGGCAGCCATATGTCAAGCATGGCAATATCGCTACTTCGTAGAGTTTTTTCTTTATATTTATACTAATATCGTTATTTTTCATTATTTCTCTCAATCCCCAATATTTCTTCCAGGAAACTATAACTCTAAAAGGACTCGCTAAAAGGATAACTCTAGTTATCCTTCTTTGTATTTCATTTTCTGTCCTAAATATACATATTCCTTTACATATTCAATTTTTTCATTTGCTGAGGTAGTCCGTTGGTTAAAATCTTGGTTTTCATCGTGTCAATTGAGAGTCCCACCTTTTTACTTTCCATTGTTAATAATATAGAATAAAATAAAATAAACTACTTTCGTAAGGTGTATCTGCTGAGCAGATATTAAGGTGCCTCAAGTAAAGATTCTTTTTAGTTTACACGGCACTCGTTAGACACGGAATCAATTTGTTTATAGAATAATACTACTACGTACGATGTCCTTTTGAAGGTAAGTGGATGCCATGTGGCCCATAGACATCTACACTTATCCACGATTCAGAATCAAAATGCAGATGCGTTGGCGCCCCAACGCGCTAACATGGAATGTCTTGTTTCCAGTAAAAAGGGTCTCCGGTTCTCTACACTCACCATACGAAACACAGTTGCAATTTTACACTGGTATTCTGTGAGAACGTGGTCCCTTCCCGGTCAAGCCGACTCATTCGTGTTACAACTTTAAGAGGGTAGTTTTGGGGGCTTGGCTTAGCCCTTTATCGGTGAAGCTCACGGACGATTGAGGGAGTGTCAAAATGAAAGTAATGCAATAACTTCATATACGCAAATTATGAGATAGCTATACTGATCACGTGTTCGGAAATAAATTACGTAAGCGCCAAACAAAATTTTTATGTTTTTTAACTAAACTTCGCTATGGATAAAAAATGGTTTATGTGAACTTAGATATGATTATTTACTATGCTTTAAAAATAATACCATGAACTCACTCATTTTTTTCTATCAAGAAAATTACATGTTATCGTGTTTTCTTTTTATGCAATTCAAGATCATACAGTCAAAAATCATATACAAATAATTTGGTTCGTAATCTATAAAGAATTAAGAAAAAAGAGGTATCACTTTAATATAGCTGGCTCTAAAACAAATGTCACTAATCGTCTCAACATAATTACTGCCAATATAACGCTCACGCGATAAGAGCGGAAGTAAGTCTGACTGTCTAGGATACAGATTAATAACACATTTGCAACACAATGAGATAAAAAACCTACAATTTGCGTTTTGTACATCTGTTTGCTCTAGAAAGGATTCAATCCCAGAACTCGAAAAACTAAAGTTTTCTTAAAAAATAAAAGCAGTCTTCAAAGATTTAAACAATTACTAATGGGGGCTTCAACATTTCTACATACTTCTTAGCACTGACTTCCGAAGCCATTGTGTAGAAAGTAGTTCATTCCTTATAGCTTTTAAAGTCGGTTTCACTTTTTCCTAAAAGTTGAAATTTTAACCCTTTTGACAGCTAAGACATCACGTACAAGAAAAATATACAGCCGAATTAAGAACCCCCTCCTTTTTTAAATCGACTAAATATTTTGCTTTGACTAGAGAAGAAAGAAAGGACATGACATAAAGATCGTTAGTTGTAGGAATGTAACAAAATGTCGGCGTCTCTTTTTAGCTCATAAGTATAATCGTATCTAAAAAAGTACAACAATAGTTTTATCATTACCGAATATGGCAACAATTTTTTCGCTGCGGCCAGGCGCCATGTTTTGTCACAGTCAATGACAACTATATCAGTTGTCATTGCGACTTTAGTGAGGTGAGTGTGTTATTTTCATATGTTTCTCTGGTGGAATTCGATTATTACGGAATTTCTTATTCTATTCCTCGGGACCTCTAAATCGCGATAAAAACTATCCTATATGACAATTCAGGTAATAAACTATTTGTGTGCCAAATTATTACATTCAAACTGGTCTCATACTTTTGGCGTGATTGAGGAAAAAACAGAAAAACAAAAAAACTTTTGCAATTATTATAGTTTGATTAGTGTGATTATGATGACTGAGCCTAATTTATTGTCTAACAAACTAACAAAAATTCTTTAATTAGTATTTCTGGTTAAGTAATACCCGGGAAATAATTGTAACATTAATTATAGATAGTTACATTATAAAAGTAAAACAAAAACGACTGCTTAAAAGTAATGAACTGAAAACATAGGTATAAGTTATAATATATTTCAGTAATCTTTTAATTTCCTTTATTTTGATACCCCTATCGATAGGTTGAGTAAAAAAAATTAAGTACTTAATTTAGCGCCAAAAATCCGTCATGTTGATTTAAAAAAAACCTATCTAAGAACACACGGGTGTTTGTGACGAATCACACGAAGGAATCTTTCTCTAAATAAGCGCCACATTATCGATACTAAGTATAGTGCGCAGCACTACGTCAAGCCGCCATCTTTGTGCCAGATTCAGTTTAGGTATACACAATTTTTTCGTAGGTATGTCATGTCCTTTCTTTTTTCTCTAATCAAAGATATTTTGACACTCGGCCGACCGTCAAACTAAAATTCCAACTCTAGATGACGAAGAAATTTCTTACATGATAAAACAAAACTTTAAATTAATTTACCATTAGATATTAAATATTATTGAATAAACAATAATTTGTTCTCAATGCTAAATTCGGTTTTGTTTTTATTGTCATTATCACACAGATAAAATTTATTCATAAGATAATATCCATATCATAGGATAATACAAATTAAAAATTACAGTAGTACGAATAAAATATAATACATTACTATTAATTATTTTTATATAAGTATAGAATAAAGATGACAAACGAACACAGTCCATCTGTTGGTAAGTGAATGCTGTGGCCAAAAGACATCAACATAATTATCTCGTTTATTAAAGAAATCAAAATGCAGATGCATCGTTAAACATTAAACCTAAACAGAGTTACAAAATCGTTTTCGGTGCCTAAAAGAGTGCAACGATGTGGACGATATGAATGATAAGCTCGTGGTTTTGCAGAACACAAAAATTCGCCGACCACACTTTTAATCTCATGGCTGTTAGACGAGAAATGAAGCTGCAGTCTTTAGCAGACTTGACAGCATACAGACAACTGATCAGACAGATCTCTAATCCAAATACATGGGGCGGAACTTCGCAAGTTCAATACAGCCCGAGTTGAAGAAGCGATCGAGCGGAATCAGGGACCAAAGTCTTTTGCCAGAGATCATAAATGATAAACGAATAATAAAGTGAACTAGTATCCTGTACTCGAAATTCAATTGTGTATGATTATTTCTGTAAAATATGAACTGTTATGCAGTTCACACTGAAACCAATCTTTGCGCCGATTGTTTGCATCATAAAATTCTGTCGCGAAAATACTTTGCGGAACGCAAGCTTTGAATGTTTAATTGTGATCTTCTAAAAATAATTTCATTGAATCTTTTTTATTGAAGATGGGCCAAATTAAGAAGCATGTAATATGTATGCGTAGTTTTGAGAATGTGAAAGAAGCTAAACAGGTGTGTCAGCATCGAGCCAAATAGAAGTTCGTAGTCTCTGCTTACCCCTCTAGCTTTGTATAAATCTTTTATTTATTTTATTAATATTCTTCGCACTGTGCGAACAATTCTAGCGATCGTTCATAAAGTTGTGTAATTCTTATAAAATATTTACTATGGTAGATTATGATATACTCTCGCCTTAAATACTGGTACTGGTCATTTCAAATCAAAATAATTTTTGTTTGACTTGGCAAAACATGGAATTCCTATTTCAAAATTTGATTTTCTTTCGTTAAAAGTTTCGTTTTCGTTTTGGTAGAGAACCTGAGACCCTTTTTACTGGAAATGAGGCATTCCATCTTAGTCCTCACGGGTGACAACGCATCTGCATTTTGTTTTGTAATTGAGGATACATGTAGATATTTATGGGCCACAGCAACCACTTACCATCAGGTGGACTGTGTGCTCGTTTGTCAACCTATCCTATAAAAAAAATAGCGAGCGCTCAGCAAATTGGCTGGTTCCTGTTTCAGCACCTAAACAATGCCCTAAACGAAAACTTACCCCTAGTAAAATGACGGTGGTCACTGTTTGGTGGTCTAGCATCAGTGCGATTCATCACGGTTTCTTGCCATACAGGATGAGCGTTAAGGAGATGTGTACTGTGAAAAACTGAACACAATTATGGAGAAACTCGCACGTCTATAACCAGCTTTGGTCAATCGCTCGTCCCCGCTGCTCCTACACAGTATACTGCGCAACAGACGGTCTACAAATTTCAAGAGCTGGGGTTGGAAGCTCTCCGTCATCCGCCGTACTCACGAGACATTGCGCCTACAGACTTCTACTTTTTCCAGAATTCGGATAACTTTATGGCGGGAAAAAATTCAATACCCGAGAGGCAGTGCAAAATGCCTTTAAAGAATTTGTTGCCTCCCCGTCCAGCTGATTTTTTTCAAGGGCATTAATAAACTAACTAACTGCAACTAATTGCTTTATTAATAGAAATAAAAAATATAACCCAATATTCATAGTACATCTATCCTCGATTAAGGATCAAAATGCATATGTGTTGTCAACCCTTAGGACCAAGATGCCTTTTTCACTAGTTGAAAAAGTTTCCGTTTCTCCAAATAATAATATAAGAGGGGGTAAACGAGCATACAGTTCACCTGACGGTAAGTGAAATGTAACACCAGAGATATTGCAAGTTCGTAATGTGCTATTTTACGCTGGTATTCTGTGAGAGAGTGATACTACCCCGGGCGAGCCGACCCATTCAGGCTGCAACCTCAATATAGCTGCACCGTGGCACGATAACTAATTAATAACAACTTACAAAAAACCAAATTCAGAAGTAACAGGTGTTTTCTGTGTATCTGAAAATATATTTCGCGGAGTGTTGCCAGTGAAAGTGTGAGTGTTGCCAGTGAAAGTGTGCATCAAGTGTATATAATTAGACAAAGCGTGTAATTAGCGTATGATTCTCACGTTTGGCGCCGTATTTCTGGCCAGCGCTCTGACTATGTAGGTCATAACACTACGAGTAGTAAGCATAATGACTAACTACTTAATGTGAAAGAACTACACGTGTCGATGATTTCATATTCACGCGTAATAGAAATGTTTGAAATCAATTTCGTTAGTATTAGGAATACTGTATAATGAATTTCTTTACTACTATTATTATATTAGTTTTATTAGTGCTAATTAAAATTATCTCATTTGTGTAATAACAAATGGTAAAATTAAATAATTAAAAAAAATTACAACCGTCTTCAATATACCTAAATGAAATGAGAACATAATCAATGCAGTCGAAGTCAATTAAATACGCTTTATTAAAGATAACTCAAAAAGTACTGGTCAGATCTTGATCAAATTCATATGGCGCCGCACGAGAAGCTTTTAAATAAAACAAAAGAATCATCAAAATCGGTTCACCTAGAAAAGAGTTCAGAGGTAACGCACATAAAAAAATACAGACGAATTGAGTACCTCCTCCTTTTTGAAGTTGGTTAAATTAAAAAGTTAAATGTAGTGTATTTAATATATAAAAATTTACTTGATTGATTATAAACTCATTCTCAAGAATGAGTTGATTGATACCATGCTGTTTCTAAATGTTTTCTTATATATAACACAATAAAAGTTTAACACGGTACAATACCCCGTATCATCCCGAGGGTGTCGTAGGAGGCGACAGAGGGCAACTGTGACAGGACATTGGCAGCAGCACTTTTATGATAACAACTCTAAGATATAAGAACTGCGCTTGCCAACCCAAGCGTGGCAATTATGGCAAAATTCCTGCTATGAGGCAATCTATGGTGGAGGCCTATGTTCAGCAGTGTATAACTTTAGAGGATATAATGGGTGGAATGATATTGAATAAAAATAATCTATTCTATGTTTAGATCAATCAATAAATGCCCCATCATTTCAATATCAGATCATAAACAGAAAGAGCTGATGGTCTTCAAAGGGCTGAACTGATTTTCTTGAAACACTCTAAGAACACTTTAGATTAAGGCGATACCCCGTCCAAAACCTTGCGATAGTGCGTTTTTCAGAGACTAGTATTTCATTAGTTATGAGAAACAAACATCTAAAAGCACATTATTAATGTTCGATATCCTATCAGTGTTCAGCAGTGGACTTTAATAGGATGTGATAGGTGGATGGAATAGTATTGAGTAAAAATAATCTATTCTATGTTTAGATCAATCAATAAATGCCCGATCATTTCAATATCAAATCATAAACAGAAAGAGCTGATGGTCTTCAAAGGGCTGAACTGATTTTCTTGAAACACTCTAAGAACACTTTAGATTAAGGCGATACCCCGTCCAAAACCTTGCGATAGTGCGTTTTTCAGAGACTAGTATTTCATTAGTTATGAGAAACAAACATCTAAAAGCACATTATTAATGTTCGATATCCTATCAGTGTTCAGCAGTGGACTTTAATAGGATGTGATAGGTGGATGGAATAGTATTGAGTAAAAATAATCTATTCTATGTTTAGATCAATCAATAAATGCCCGATCATTTCAATATCAAATCATAAACAGAAAGAGCTGATGGTCTTCAAAGGGCTGAACTGATTTTCTTGAAACACTCTAAGAACACTTTAGATTAAGGCGATACCCCGTCCAAAACCTTGCGATAGTGCGTTTTTCAGAGACTAGTATTTCATTAGTTATGAGAAATAAACATCTAAAAGCACATTATTAATGTTCGATATCCTATCAGTGTTCAGCAGTGGACTTTAATAGGATGTGATAGGTGGATGGAATAGTATTGAGTAAAAATAATCTATTCTATGTTTAGATCAATCAATAAATGCCCGATCATTTCAATATCAAATCATAAACAGAAAGAGCTGATGGTCTTCAAACGGCTGAACTGATTTTCTTGAAACACTCTAAGAACACTCTCGATTAAGGCGATACCCCGTCCAAAACCTTGCCTATTATTTCATTAGTTATGAGAAATAAACTACATCTAAAAGCACATTATTAATGTTCGATATCCTATCATCACATTCCACATTTTAATTTGTTTTTATGTGTTATAAATACATTTAAGATCAACTTGCAAAAAATGACTAAAATTATTGATTAATGATTACATACATGTGTTGCTAAAGACAACGCTCTAATCATTTGAGGATTACACTAATGGATAGATGATTTAAAAATCTATATTATTCACGTTTTATTTAATTTCTTAAGTTCGCATTTCTTTTTTAATTGAAAGAATTCGAAAAATTTGGGCGTTTCTTTTTCCAAAAATTTATAATGTATGGGACCGAACGCTAAAGGTCGTTCGCTAGGAGTAGCGCCGCCTTAAGACGGCATTTGAACGAAAAAAACTTAATCAAAATCGGTTTATCCAGTCAGGACAATACAAACTTATAACACCCCTCTGTTTACGTCGGGGGTTTAAAATAAATGTAACATTGATGTTAACCACGGATGTTACGGTAGCAGCTTCCTCGTGAAACAACTCAAAATAATAAATAAATCTACTACAGCTATGAAACAGCGTAGCAAGAGTTTGATAGACTATAGAGTTAATAGATTGTAATGACGATAATGATGGTGATGATTAATATAACTATTGATATCAAAGATGAGCTTCAGAGCAATCTGGAACTATGGGTAAATTAATAATCTCTGCTGTGAGCGTCAGTTATGGGGTATCAAGATATGATTCGAACATTACTTTTACCCTTACAGTATCCCTTATAGATTGCCTTGTAGGGGGAATATTTGCCATAGTTGCCACTCTTGGCAAGCGAAATTGAGTATTTTATCTAATCTCTAACCCATTAAAACTTTATATAAACCACTGGCAATTTGTGCGTGTCACACAAATTACCAGTAGGATGTAAATCACAGGAGACATTTATCCTACTATACTTGACTTGAACGTTCTGGGCGCTTATTTATCCAATTAGGCACTACCGTCTATATTCGTGGGATACGTCACAAATAGAATAAACACGACGTGAGTAAATAATCTTGTCTAATTCAGGTGCAATTAATATTAATTTAATTGGCATTACAATGAAGATTTAAAAATTTTCAGTTAGTTTAAATTTGAATATTAAACTAACCTCTGGGAATGAGGCGATCGCTACCTATATTCTAATTAAATTCATATAAAATAAAATGATTGTAAAATTTTTTTGTAAAATTTCATGTCTAAAAACTAGGTTTTTTGCTGGTTCTTCCCAGGACATAGGTATTTTTCAAACTAGTAGGTAGTAAATAAAAAATCACTTTCGATAAGTAGTATGTGATAATTTATATTTAATAAAAACATTGTATTCTATTGCATGAGTTTAATTATAAATGTTTTTTCCTTTTTATAACATCATGTCTTCATCAAGCCAAAAACATTATCAATCATTTGTGACTATGAATATGGCTTGCAAAGCAACTCTTCATCGTGAATATTTCGCTCCTTAGTGTAAGCTCTGTTGTTTTCGTATTTCAAAAATAAGGGTGCCAAACGAGCACACAGTCCACCTAATGGTAAGTGGATGCTGTGGCCTATAGACATCAACATTTATCCTCCATTAAGAATCAAAATGCAGCTATGCGTTGTGACCGCTGAAGACTGAGATGGAATGCCCGGTTTCCAGTAAAAAGGGTCTTCGGTTCTCTACACTCACCATACGAAACACAGCAGCATTAAGTTGCTACTTTACGCTGGTATTCTGTGAGAACGTTGTTCTTCCCCGGCTGGGCCGACCCATTCGTGCTACAACCATAATATAGTGCCTCTACCACGTTGTATGATTTCAAATCTTTTTTTCATATAGTTTCTGGAGTGTACTGATAAGGGAAAAAGGTTTTTTTTTTGTATAAGATACCTATAATAAAGATATTAATATTTAATTCGCAACCATCCGCTTAATTAAATACAATGATGTGTCTTACCTGGATTGAAGAGCACCTCCAGCCCTCCCCCAATTGAGTGCACTAATCCCGTTACCACTACGTAGTGGTGCCGGGAGTAGTGGTGTTGGGAGTAGTGGTAATGGGATTAGTGCACGCAATTGAGAGAGGGCGGGAGGTGCTCTTCAATCCAGGTAAGACACATCATTGTATTTAAGTAAGGGGATGGCTGCGTATTAGATATATTAATATCTTTATTATAATGAATTTCCGCAATTTAACGCCTGATTCTATCAATTATCTAAGATACTTACGTTCAATGTGCAAACTTAAAAATTTTATGAATTACGATCGAATTTTGACCATTAGGCGACTTCTAGTTCTACTTAATAAGCAATTTCACACTGCTATTGGCTAATGCATCACAACCTCCATAAAGTATGAGTAGAACTAAAGTGGTAATTATTGTAATATCACAGAAAGCCCGTTTTTCGTAGTACAATTCACAAATATTGGTTCAAACATATTATAGAAGTGTAATATAACATGCGGATTGGTGTTTACGATGGTGGCGGTGCGGTCGCATGGCCCAGCGCCAACAATTCACAATTGTCACGTACACCGAAATGTTTTCATAGCGTTTCGTGTCAATTTTACCTCTTTATTGCGAACTAGCAATCACAGGCGACATCGCTTGCATATTTCATTTAATAAAATAAGAATATTAAGCGCCTTTTAACGCGGACATTGCACGGCTGCGTTTAAAGATTAAGCGGCAAATTGCCGTGTCATCGCGTAGTTCGCCCATTTTTTTTTAATATCCTGTAATCTTTATCTATCTATCAAGATGAATTTTTTTTTTCATAGAATACGGATGACAAACGAGTACACAGTTCACCTGATGGTAAGTGGATGCTGTGGCCCATAGACGTTGCCAGCCCTGAGGACTAACATGGAATGCCTCGTTTTCAGTAAAAAAAGGGTCTCCGGATCTCTACACTCACCATACAAAAACACAGCAGCATTGAACTGCTATTTTACAGTGGTATTCTGTGAGAGTGTGCTCCTACCGCGGTCGAGCCGACCCATTCGTGATACAACCATAAATATTTTAAAAACTGAAGTGAAAAACCCTAACCTACAATATTTTCCTGACATAAGTGTACTACTACTGCACGAAAATAATTCGAAATGGCGCGTCAACCTAACCGCTACGATACCATCGTAGCCCACGAGCTCCTGGCCTTTGTTCAACAAAAATGGGGCATCATAGACCAGGTGTCTATGTCAGATACCACAGTTTAAACAGAGTCTAACAGTTGGAAAATGGACTTGTGCAGAGCAACGATGGGCGAACTGCGACACATGGGCCGGCGCAACCTTGTGCCTGCAGCCAGCACACTCCACTAAGTCTGCTGTACAATACATGCGGTTGACGCGAGCGTTTTTTATAGTACTTATTTAATTAATTTTAAGTGCCGTTTTCGAATAAAATAATATCTTTAATGGTGAAAAACTGTTGTAGATATATAAGTAACTTATATACCTACAACAGTTATGAAGTAAAGTTGAAATCAAATGACGGCCATGCTTATGTTTCCTCATATTTTTTTTTGATAAAATTGTTTATCCGAACATACAAATGAATACACTACAATAATTAGATTTAATAATCGAAAACTAAAAACATCTTTATAAAGAAAGTGTCACAAAAATATTTGGTAGTGACATTTGTGAATGTATTTTTCTTGCAGTAATAAAAAATTATCTTGTTCGATAAATGTTTTTAACTAATTAAGTACGCAATAGTGTTAATAAATGATAATAAGAATTAAAATATCCAAAATTATTTTATTCCCAATTTCGTGACAACCCCTAGCATATTTGTGACGACGCGTTGGCTTTCACAAATTTTTTTTTTCTGGGGGGGCTCCCGGAGCATTTAAGCGAGAGTTTCCCCGGGGAAAAACCGGTTTTTTCCAGCAGGGGACCTGCAACATCTTCAGGCTGTTCAATGAGACCGATCCTGATGACATACTAACTAACTTTCGTCGCCCGTCATATCAACAAACTGCCTTCTATATCCTCAACAAGTCACCGATATGCGTTTCAAATCTGAAGAATCGGAACGAGCCACTATGTTGCACAACATAAATGCAATATCGCCGAATTCACCGCCGTCGCAGAATGAAAATACAACACGCGGTAACCGTAAACGTAATAGTAAACATATTTCAACCATGATTGCGACTTCGTCGCACGATACCGCCTGTCAGCGGGATGATGACCGTGAAACTGGGGCTACCTCGATCGTATTTGCATCACCACCTCAGTCCTTCATTGAACCCATACGTACTCCTCCGCCGAAGCCAACGTCACGATAAGGGAAGAGGTTTGCGGATTTTGCCCGAAAATCTTCACTAAAGCGAAATCGAAAGAATGTGCATATAAAATCAGTTCCTGTGGTGACCCGAAACAACATCGATAATGACGGGTTAACTCTTGTTGAGGAGAGAGACAGCGGTCGAGACCTGACAATTGTGGGACCGCCAAAATAAACGCAAGTACAACTCTGCGTGTTGTGTGCGGCACATCTCCCGTTTGGAGAAAAGTACGTCGGGAGAAGACGTAACGTTATCGCACCATCATCGCATAACATTATCTGGAAATATATACAACAATTCCCGGACGTAAATAGAACTATGTTTTGTTATACTAAATTACTCGATGGTGATACGAATTCGGTACCACAGAAAAGTCATGCTCAAAGGGCAGAAGATCATCAACTGAAAACGGCACTCTGCCAGTCCACAGATTCGCATCTGGATTCATAAACGTAGGGGCGTACGAGCTCTAGCATCCACTTACCACCAGGTAGACTGTCTGCTCGCTTGTCACCCCAATAATTAGCCAGTATTTGTTATATGAATTCGTAAATTAGTTATTTTTTGTCACTTGTGGTTACTGAAGGTAAAAGTTACAGCCTATACACGTCCCACTCCTGGGCACAGGCTTCCACTTATTTCTGAGAGGGTTTTAGGGCAAGGAATAATCCGCCGCGCTGCCCCAATGCGTGTTGGCGAACTTCACATGTCTTCGAAATATTTTTTTTCTTATTTCTCAGACATGCACAGGTTTCCTCACGATGTCTTCCTTCACCGCCGAGCACGTGATAAATCAGCACTTAAAATTGCAATTAACAATTTCATTGGTGCCGGCGGGGATCGAACCCGGGTTACTCGCGTATTGTAAAATTTACAGCGAGCGCTAACCATCTGAGTTACCACGGCTTTTTACTGAAGGTAAGTTTCATCAATCGTTTAAGTATTATTGATATGCCTCTATCATAATAATGTACTCCAGACCGAATTTCGGACACGGTGGCCAGCCTCAACGGAGATTAGACATCTGCGCAGAACTATAATCTTTAAAGTGCCTAAGTGTATACGCAAGCACAAGTGCATTTATTATTTGTCCGATGCATCGATCATTAATAAATTTTATTAGTGATCGATGGTCCGATGGGGAGGAAATTCGACTCAACCGGAGAGAAATCAGGCGCAGGACCAACGGATTTATGTGCTTTCAGAGGCAAGGGGGTGAAACACAGCCCACTTCCTCAGATTGCTAATGCTGCTATTGAGAATTTCTTGACAGAAAAACTCAATAACTGATCTATTGTCCAACCCGGAACTCGAACTCGGGACCTTATTATTAGCAGTTGCGTGTTACGACCACTAGACCAATGAGGCAGTCACTATAACTAAGGCCCAGTTTACATTTTGAGAAGTGACAAGTGCGAGTGGCAAGTGCAACTAACAAATGACAAGCGCTTAGTGCGAATTTTACTCACACTTATCACTGTCATATCCAAAAATGTAAACTGGTCCTAAGTCAGTTGACTCTAACGTAATAACTGCAATGTGACAAATGGCCTAAGATTTTTAATTAAAACACGTCGGAGTCATGCTCTAAAACGCAAATTACCTAGTTAGTGCATTAACCCCAAAAAACAGAAAGGATAACAGTATGTTGCAAATTGGATGAGTAATTAAAAAAATTAAAGTACATTCACCACAATAATTTATTTCGTACAAAATTTTAAATTGCACTAAAATCAAGGAAACTGTATCTGTTACAATTGAAAAAAGGAGTGAGCGAGTTAAGATATTCCGAAGTTTAAATTAAATTGCATTGCATTGCAATGGTATAAATTAAAAAGTTATACATTTTTAATGAACTGCTGTGCCCGCGATTTGTTCGCGTGAATTCTTGTATTTTTAGAGAGGTTATTCAATAATATATTATATTGATATTATACTAAAACATATATTAAGTTTTGAATCCATTAGTATAGATAGGCAGACAGAAAACACTATGTTGAATTTGATTCGTGTTAAAAATAAAGTATACATAAAATACATAAAAATCCAACCACTTGATAACCAAAAACAATATATACAGAGTACATAGTACGCAGAAATGATACGCGATCTTTCACTTTTAGCAGTACGAGTCGCTATAGACTAAGCTCAGAATTTGTCTGCCTGATAGAACCTGTAATAATGATATCCACAGCAGAACCTCATTAACCAAAATAGTCTAAAGGACCAGTAAGTACTGACTATTTTGGTTATTGAGGTTTCCAGTGGTTATGGCCAGGCCATGCCACGAATGGCAGCCTCGCACACATCAGCGAAGATTAGGCCGGCCTCTCACAAGTTGGAGTGATGACCTGGTAATACGCATGTCGTACGTAAGGTAAGTTGATGAATGAAGGTGGCTCAAGACGTATGTTGCGTCATACCTTAGGAGACGTCTGTGTTCCACAGTCGACTTATAAGGGGCTATTAAGGTGATAATGACATAAACATAACAATTTTTTAAGTGTGTAATAAACTTTTTTTTTAATAAATCATAGGCAACGGGCGTTGCACACGCGCCGCCGCGTTCGCACGCTTTTCTTGGCGGACGCGTGGGAAGAGCCCTCGATTTCCGTCTGCTAGCGAATTATTGCTCAACACCACGCCAAAATTAAATAAACGTTTGTAAATAATAATAAATCTATTAATAGTGTGATCACGTTTCATGCTTCATTGGTCTCAAAAATAGATGCATACCTAAGCTGTTCAGAATATGTGTGTTATAGCTTTAAACATATATAATACTATATATAATGTATACAGTACTAAGCATAATAATGTGTCAAAGCTGTAAAAAATAAAAAAGTAAGTCCAAAGCCTATAAACAAAATATCTCAATGCTAGGCCTGTTCTATCATTTTTCATTTGGGAGTTTATTGGAGCAGGTATGAGGATATACTCTCCGAGTGTATATAAGCGGACTTTAAAATGTGTTTTAGATTATTTTATAATTTGTCAGGACATGTAAATTCGTTCAAGATGTTTTTCTTGAGTTGAATTCGAATCAATGAATTTAATTCCAAACTCAGAGCCACCACTCTCACAGCCACATAAAAAAAAATCAATAGAATAAGCGTGACAAACGAGCACACAATCCACATGATGGTAAGTGGACGCTGTGGCCCATAGACATCTACATTTATCCTCTATTAAGATTCATAACGCAGCTGCGTTGACACCCCTGAGGACTAAGTAGTTTTCAGTAAAAAAGGGTCTCCGTATCTCTACACTCACCATACGAAACACAGCAGTTCGCTCTCACAGAATACCAACGAAAAATAGCAGCTTAATGCTATTTTACGTTGGTATTCTGTGAGAGCGTGATCGTTCCCCGGCCGAGCCGACCTATTCGTGCTACAACCATAATATAGCTGCAGCGTGGCTCTACCACGTATAAGAAATTATTACTTCATTCATTTTTTTAATCGTAATCTCACATTAGTGTATGACAGCCCCTAACTAGATTGAGTGACGACCTGGTAAGAGATGCAGAAAGTTAATGGATGGAGGTGGCTCAAAACCGTGCTTCGTTCGTGGCATGTCTCGAGGATGGTCTACGTTTAGCAGTGGAGTTGCGAAGAGATGTAGTGATAGTGTGTTAGTAATCCCACACTAGGAATTTATCCTGTATCATGGAGGCGTTTTACAAACATAAATCACACTTAGACAGACATAAAAAATATAACGATAAAAACGCCTTTGCTAACTAATATATGAAGCTAGTGCCTAGTCTATTCTAATATAGGAAGCTAGTTTTATAAATAGGCGATGTTATTAATTCTAAAGATGTTATATTAAGAGCTCAACACTAGGACCATCCTGGAACGTACAGCAATAATGAAACAATATAATGTTTGTACAATATATTTGTATTAATATTGTTTGTTAGGATATTTTCAGCCGACGGAAAGGATACCTAAACGTAACATCGGGCGCGTTGGATCTATTTCTTCGAGTCACTATGTGTCACTATGTTGAGCGAGTTAATTTTACTGTGCTCTTTTATAGTGTTATTTACTGATTTGGAAGGCGAACTTGACACACTTTCGCGGATCATTCGAACTAGGCTGCAGTGGAAGCGGTATAATGTTTGGTTTTCCTTATAATAATCTCCAGAGTAAAATTGTATTCATGCTACGCACATTAAAAAGAAAAAATGTTGAATTCTCCGCTATTTATATATCTTACGATACAATATGCCACTTTGTCTTGCGTATGTTGACTACAAGAAAGTCTATGATTCCGTCGAAATTTCGAAAAATCGTATTAAATCTATTAATAATTAATTACTAGTGTAGTATAGAAATAAATTTTAATTTAATATTTGCATGCCAAAATGGTAGAATGTACGGATTTTTTATGTACTCTGTCAACACCCTTTTTGTGAATTACCTACATTCAATGCAAATAATTCAATATTCTATTCTATATTCTATTCACACGTATGCCTGATATATGGATCTGAGACGTGGTCCTTCACCGCCGCGCTAGCCGTATGAGGAAGCTCAGTCGCTCAGCGAGCTATAGAGAGGGCTTATCTCTGATGATAAACTTAGAAATGAGGATATCCGCAGTAGAATCTCAGGGTAACCATCATAGCTAAACTGAACTAATGGGTCGGCCATATAGCTCGATGAACCGACAACCGATGGGAAAGAAGGGTTATCGAGTGGTAGCCTCGTACGACATGCAGGAAGTCGATGGATGCAGGTGGCTCAGGACCGTGCTTTGTGGCATTCCTTGGGGGAGGTCCATATTCAACAGTGGACTTGTAAAGGGCTGTAATGATGATGATAATTCAAATGTCAACAATGCTACGTTATCCTATACCGAATATTAACTACCAGAAATAAATAGCGCGGGTAGAAAACTTACAAGTATGAATTATATGCATTAAAAACTGAAAAGTAAGATAATGGACTTTCTATGGATTTTGTGAAGGGCTGTAATGATGATGACGATCATTTAGCCTTAAATTTTACTAGTTTGCCAGGCAGACGATGTTTTGCCCTTTTCGACGACCTGTGCTATTAAAAAGCCTTAAATTCGCAAAAAAAATTGTGGGTCACTCATGAGCAAAAATAACTACCCTATCTCCCAAGTTGGACCAAACTGCACACGGTTTGCAATTTTTGCGGACAAACGTGATAAGTAATTTATATATATATATATATATATATATATATATATATATATATATATATATATATATATATATATATATATATATATATATATATTAAGATTAGATTTCAGTCATTACGATCGGGTTAGATACAAAAAATGTAATATATTTCTTCTTACAATTTGATGAAAAAGGCCAATATATTTCTCTACTATTTTAAGTAAATATGCACAAGTAAACCTTGCTCAAGGAATTCTTTGAATTATGGTGAAAATGGCATCAAAATTCATCAAGTTGTTTATAAGTTGATTGAAACCACTTTTACGGATTTTATCGCGTTTAATTTTAATTATTTTTAATTCCCGACGTTTCGTGCTTTCCAGCACCCATGGTCACGGGGGACCCATCATCACATTGTTTATAAGTTTTAAAGCAAAATAAAAGTTTTACAATGTATTGTCCTATGGGAATCGTAAGAGGCGACAGAGGGAAACTGAAATAGGAAATAGGCTTCAGCACCTTCCTGATAACACCTCAATTTTTTTTATATAGAATAAGGGTGACAAACGAGCACATAGTCCACCTGATGGTAAGAGGATGCTGTGGCCCATAGACATCTACATCTATCCTCGATTAAGAATTAAAACGCAGATGCGTTGTCACCCCTGAAGACTAAGATGAAATGCCTCGTTTCCAGTAAAAAAACGGGTCTTTGGATCTCTACAGTCACCACACGAAACACAGCAGCATTAAGCTGCTATTCTGTGTGAGAACGTGGTCCTTCCCCAGTCGAGCACACCCATTCGTGCTACAACCATAATGTAGCTGCAGCGTGGCTCGACTACGTTGGAGTATAACAGTTTTTTATAATATTGAGGAACATAGGACTCCCCCAAAGATTGCCTCATTCGTAGAGGGGATTTTGCCATAGTTACCACGCATGGCAGACACGTTGGCAACCGCAGTATTTTTCTATTTGTAGTTGTTATCAGGAAGTCTCTACTGCCCATCTTCTGGTTAGGTTTCCTCTGCCGCCACTTGCAACGTCCATGGGATGATGTAGTGGATATTTTTACACCGCCACGGCGCGTTAAGTAGAGGTCTTTAGTAATTACTAAATAAAAAAAACATAATGAATGGCGATGACTACGACAGTTGGCACTAAAATAATGATGATGACGTCTTCACCAAGACGACCTAAAGACGTCATGTAAGAAATATTTTATAGGGGCGTACTTAGAAGTAAAGTTCTATATTAACTTGGGCGATCGTCCTCATGTATTCTTATCCAATATAACGACTGGCATACAAATTATGAACGGATTGGAATCTGTCGCTACATTTTTATTAGCAAACGTGTTAGATGGCAGTGAAGAATTTAAATTGCATTCTTTTAATAGATTATAATACATACTAGCTTTTACTCGCGGCTTCGCCCGCGTTAATGTTGATTTGGTCATCCAATTCTGGTTGTCGATCGATCATTATTTGACTATTTATACTTTTTTCTAATAATTATTTATTTATTTATGAATATGAAAGTCTTAATCATTTGTCATCAAAAACATTTCTGCAAAGTTTAAAACAAATCTGACGACCCAATAAAAAGATTCATACAGAGTTTACACCTCCACTCACCCCACTACCTTTAAGTTTTTAGCAAGAAAAAGTTGCCTATAACCGTCTCCAGGGTTCTATTTATCTCTATATCAAAATTCATCAAAATCGATCCAGCGGTCTAAGTGTGAAAGCGTAACAAACTAACAAACAAACTCACTTTCACATTTATAATATTAATAAGTTAGGATTTTATAATTTAGTACGTCGCTTTTACGCTTTATCTGGCAAAATGATTCCATCTTGTCAATTTTCAGCAAAATATTTTTATATATTTACGCAAATATGTAAAGATATATTAATGAAAGTTGTAAATACTTGACAATAAAAGGTTGTAATGTTATGGGTAAATTAATGATTTCTTATATTTACGAGAATACTACACATTGAAACAATACTAGTTGATTTCTTAATTTCCCGGAGCGTCGGAAGTCTGCAGTCTGCGAACATGTTCAAGATCGTCCCCACCATTACATTAGATTTGATAAACCACAAATTCTCGCAAAAGAACACCGATTCCTACCAAGGATGATACGCGAGGCTATTGAAATTAAAAAACATCCAAATTTCAATAGAGAAGATGGTTGGGTGCTACCATCTGCTTGGGATCCTATAATTAACAAAATTAAACCAAAACCCAAGCATACCACTGTAAGACTTCATGATACTATAAGCTCGTTTTGCGTAAATCGGACCAAAAATTAATATTAAAAAAACTGAAGGTAGCCGGACTAACTATGACATTGGGACGTCAAACATCTCAGTCCCCCCCCCCCGTGACCATGGGTGCTGTAAAGCACCCGAAACGTCGGGATAATAATAAAAATAAATTAAAGTAATTAAACGCGATAAAATCCGCAAATAATAGTTTTATTCAATAATACTAATTGTTAGTTTAAAATTTTAATCTATGGTAACCGCGGTTAAGTATGACATCTGGACGTTGAACATCTCAGTCCCGCCCGTGACCATGAGTGCTTGTAAAGCGTTTGAAATGTCGGGTATTTAAAAAGTTAAATATACGCGATAAATTCCGTAAAAACTAGTATTATTTCAATTATAGGTAAATTGCTTATAAGTATATAATGGTAGAGCCACGCTGCAGTTGGTTGTAGCACGAACGGGTCGGCTCGACCGTGGTTCAGACCACGCTCTCACAGAATACCAGCGTAAAATAACAGCTTAATGCTGCAGTGTTTAGTAAGGTGAGTGTAGCGAACCGAAGACCTCTTTTACTGGAAACGAGGGATTCCAACTCAGTCCTCAGGGATAACAACGCATCTGCATTTTGATTCTACACTAATTTTTACATTTGTGTTTAAGAAAATTAAAGTAAAACTAAACATAAATGGGTACCCACGATACAGGATAACCTAGTGTGGGTTCCAACGGATAGTTCAATGAATTGTAGTTATTTTCTGTCAAATAAACTTTTTTTTATTTTTCAATCTTAATTGAGGATAATTGTAGATGTCTTTTGGCCACAGCATCCACTTACCACCAGGTGGACTGTGTACTCGTTTGTCACTCTTATTCTATACAAAAATGATGCTCGTAAAAGACACGGGAAAGTTATAAAAAGTTAAAAAAGCGACGCGTATGAAGTGAATGCATACCACAATGAATTAACAATGCAACAATCTGGACAAATGTTAGTAAACGTAGTCCGTACGATGCATCGGCATTGTCACCGTCCCATTGTTCCCTATCAGTTGTACAATGTCCTATCGCTATCCGGACCTTCGACGCATTGTTCGTCTGATAAAAAAAAAACATTTCGTTCAAATTCATCAAACAGATAACAAACAAGGGATTAAGTAATTCGGAAGCAGAAAATCATTACATACCATATTACGCCGCATTGTATGGCTGCTAAGTATTTTTATACGTGGTAGAGCCACGCTACAGCTATAACGTGGTTGTGGCACGAACAGGTCGACCGGGGAAGGAATACGTTCACACAGAATACCAGCGTGAAATAGCAGCGTAATGCTGACGTGTTTGGTATGGTGGGTGTAGAGAACCTGACACCCTACTAACTGGATACAAGGCATTCTTTTTTTTATAGAAGAGGGGGCAAACGAGCATAGGGTTCACCTGATGTTAAGTGTCTTCCGCCGCCCATGAACATCAGCAACACCAGGGGAATTGCTGGTGCGTTGCCGGTCCTTTAGAAAGGAGTAAGCTCTTTTCTTGAAGGTACCCAGGTCGTATCGTTCTATCTTAGTCTTCAGAGGTGACAACGCATATGCATTACAG
The DNA here is from genome assembly GCA_907164705.1 of Parnassius apollo. Classification (NCBI taxonomy): domain Eukaryota; kingdom Metazoa; phylum Arthropoda; class Insecta; order Lepidoptera; family Papilionidae; genus Parnassius; species Parnassius apollo. Next base: position 7,281,602 of record CAJQZP010001449.1, on the reverse strand, counting down.
GTCGTTCTATCTTAGTCTTCAGAGGTGATAACGCATCTGCATTTTGATTCTTAATCCACGGTATCCACTTACCATCTGGTGGTCTATGTACTCGTTTGTCACCCTTATTCTGTAAAAATATCACTGTTTTTTGTTACAGCCCATAAAAAGTGTTGCCTAAAAGCCTAAAAGAGAGCCTAACATTTGCCATAGCAGATAGGTTATCATCTGAAGGTGTTTTTGAGTAGTATTTAATAGTTAGGGCCGATTCTCATTTGCCTTTTACACTTCGTTCTCGGTTCAATCTCGGTCTGATTTATTATATTATTGTAATGGGATTCGATCGAAACTTGACTGTTACCGATAGTATGTGCATACATACACATATTTTTTACTTGATAATATTTTATCAGACCGAGATCGGACCGAGAACGAACTGAGAACGGCATTATAATGAGGATCGGCCCTTATACTGCCATCTGTTTTATTTTCTTCTGTTACCTCTTGCGACAGCCAGTGGCGAAGCTTCTATTAAAGCCGAAAAGCCGGGCTTGCCTTATTAAAACTGAATCAATCAATAATATCAACTAATAAAATAACTCCTAAACTGTTTCAAATTATTTCAATTTTCCCGCGCACTCCACTGTTCGACACATGTCGACCGATGACCTCTTATTGCCTTAGGGATACGTTTGTACAAAGGTACTCTGTGGCGATACTGCTGCTGTCATAAAGTGAGTTTTAATAGAGCGATTAGTTGTCTCCCTCACTCGCGTGGGCTTTTTACGGGGTTTTCGAGAAGACGATCGCTCTATTTCTAACCTATGGCAAAATATTCTATAATAGAAACAGAAACTTTTTTATTCAATGTAGATTATAACAATACTTATTGAAAGTCACTTTTTTCATTTACCACTGGTTCGCAAAAAAACCTCTGTCCTGGGAAGAACCAGCAAGAAACCCAGCGGGACTATTTTTTTTTTCCAATAATAGCTTACAATAATGTTTACAATAAACAACACAAGACAAATTAGAAATAGCTTGGTAGCGATCACCTTTCCCAGGGGTTATTATCATCCATAAATTCCTTAATATTATAATAACCCTTTTTATACAAACTTAGTTTAATAACATTTTTGAACTTCGTGTATGGCAAATTTTGTAAATTTTTTGAGATTTTGTTGTAAAAGCGTATACATCGCCCGAAGAATGAATTACTGACTCGGTGGAGTCGAGTAACTGGTACTACTAGCTTGTGTCTGTTCCTAGTATTTACAGAATGAATATCACTTATTTTCGCAAAACTACTTTTATTTTTGTGTACGTACATTACATTTTCATAAATGTTTTGAGAGGCCAGAGTTAATATATTAATTTCCTTAAATTTTTGTCTCAGTGACTGTTTTGGTTTTAAATTATATATTGCTCTAATGGCCCTCTTCTGTAAAATAAATATAATTTCAGTGTCAGTCGCGTGTCCCCATAGCAAAATACCATACGACATAATGCTATGGAAATAACTAAAGTAAACTATTCTAGCTGTTTCAACACTGGTAAGAGTTCTAATCTTTTTCACAGCATATGCTGCAGAACTAAGTCTGCTAGCTAGTTTTGATATATGGGGGAGCCATTGAAGCTTTGCGTCCAGTGTGATTCCAAGAAAAATGGTGGTATCAACAAGACTCAGTTGCCGCCCATTTCAAATTACATTAGTATTGACATGTTTAACATTAGGAGTTACGAATTTCATACGTTTAGTTTTAGTTCCATTCAAATGCAAATTATTAACATTAAACCAATTGACTAATTTAGCTATAGCATTATTTACTTTGTCGTAATTTAATAACTGTCGTTTTAATTTGAAAATTAATGAAGTATCATCAGCAAATAATACTATATCATGGTTATCACCTTCTATGTAAGGTAAGTCATTAATATATACTAGAAATAGAAAAGGGCCGAGGATTGAGCCCTGAGGCACGCCCATTTGTACAATCGACCCGGAAGAACTCATACTATTAATGACAACTTTTTGCGTTCTCTCACTTAAATATGAAATAATTAATTTAAGAGCATCGCTTCTTACACCGCAGTGTTGAATATAACTACAAAATGTTTATATAGCAATTACTATTGAGCCAACAAGCCTGGCTTTGCCATGAAGTTGTTTAGGAGTGCGTTAGCGACTAGCGAAGTGGTTGCGGGCCCCTCGTATGCAAGTTCACTTCACATTTCGATGTTTATGTTTGTTAAAAATTTATTCTTTTTCGAATTTAGGATTTTCAGTGAAAATGGGAGGATAATAGTGTTCATTGTGATGAATATAAGTGTGTTGAAAAGGTAAAAATCAAAAAAAATGAAATTTAATATTCAATAAACATTTCTTCATACTTTAAATATAGGTACAGGACTCTTTAGTATTAAAGTTTAATTAAGTTAGGCGTATTTAAAGGTTTAATAACTCAATATTAATATTACCATACGAATTAAAAATATCAATTTGAACAGCAGCATAAAGTATGAGACCTAGGTTTAATTTTAGAGGAAATAAGTGTTAAAACTTTTTTTTAACGTGAAGTCCAAATTTTAATTAAATAAATCAAAAGAATACAGAAGAATGTATTGAGGTTTTTAAAGAATAGTACTCCCTTTAGTTATTTCTAGTTAGGTTTCTCTGTCTACTTTTCAATATATAAAATTTTAATGGTGCCATCTACTTAATTATATACGTAAAGTCGTTTTATCGAACGAAAATTGTGCCTAAAGTGCCTAAAGATTACGCTATATGGCACAAATACGCTATCGGCTAATTTATAGGGATATATGAGTTATAGTGATATAAAAATAACATTTTGTACGGTTTATTATGAATTGAAAATGAATAATTATAATTTTAATAAATAGCCATTATTTTATGGTAAAAAATTAGCAAAGCTTTATCTTCTCATTATAACTATCTAATTCCTGTCGTAATCTGTTCTTTTATGCATATAACTTAAACAAAATATAATTTCGAGGTTTCACATCTGCCAGGCGTCCCTTTTTTAACTTTGTACATAGTTTGTTTGTACTTTGTTCATGTATTGTATTGTTTGTAAATATCTCAAGCAAACCCAAACGGCTCTTTTCAAAACCACCGAAGGTGTGCAATTGCATATTATGTCATACAATCTATCTAGCGGTAGTATGCTTTCTGTGTGCTTTGTTAAACACGTCCTTGTCAGCACTGAATATGAAAATAAAGAGTGGAGACAGCTCAGATTGGTGTATTTTTATTAAACTGCTAAAAACAAAAAAACCGTATCTTGGGCTTGCCCTAGTTTGGAGCCCTAGCTTCGCCACTGGCGACAGCCACGGAATGATATCTGATAGTGGATTACATTACGCCCCCACTCCAAGGTACACTTAATCCGTAATAAAAAAGCAAAAATTTGATCATTATTATATTTTTTTTAAATAATTCCTACCAACCAAACACCTGAGCTATCATCAATCGATTGGCGATAGAAGACACTACACTAGGAATTTTTTTGATGTGGGGACGTATTACGTGCATATTAGTTAAAAACCAAGGCCAGGAACAACTACAATGTAAGACACGAAATAAATATATTTGTACTAGGCTTCGATCAACAATACCAACTAGATAACGGGTCACGTACAAAATCATAGCTAATAGCTAAATACTGTCCGCGTGAATATAAACTTAAACAGCTACATTTGTTTACTAAAGAAATCAGACAAAAATTAAAATAGTTTTAAGCTCAACCTAATTACAACCATGGCATCTAGTAATAAAGTCACAAATCTTACGATCATTAGTCACAAAAAATAACAAAGCTATACAATACTCCTATCACTTTGAAATGAAAAGACATAAATCAAATAAGCTTTGGTGTGAAATTAACCTTAACGTGTAACAAATGAAGTTCTTTTTCTCGTTATTGCCTTGCGAGCTACGTCATTTTGTTATGTTTCTGTTTTCTTCTTCGAATTTGGTCCAGGAAGTATTGAGTCGCGTTGAACACTAAAATAATTTATAATATGATCATAAATTTAATTAATTTTTTTAATGTTTGAGCATATATTATGATTGTTGGTACCTATACATACTTTTCACTAGCCATTAGAATATAATATAATATGTAGTATATTGATTGCATTTAATTAACTAATTCAATATAAATCTATTTATGTATGTGTATGTCTTATCTCTGAAAACTAAAGTGTACAACCGGTGCGTGTTGCCAGTGATGACTTACGGATCAGAGACGTGGTCCTTCACTGCTGGCCGTATGAGGACGCTCAAGGTCGCTCAGCGAGCTATGGAGACGGCTATGCTCGGATTTCTCTGCGTGATAGACTCAAAAAATGAGGATATCCGCAGTAAAACCAGAGTGAGCGACATAGCCCAACGGATTAGTAAGCTGAAGTGGCAATGGGCCGGCCATATAGCTCGAAGAACCGATAACCGATGGCGAAGAAAGGTTCTCGAGTGGCAGCCTCGTACCGGTAGGCGTAGTGTAGGGCGACCCCTCACTAGATGGATTGACGACCTGGTAAGATATGCAGGAAGTCGATGGATGCAGGTGGCTGGGACCGTGCTTTGTGGCATTACTTGGGGGAGGCCTATATTCAACAGTGGACTTGTGAAGGGCTGTGATGATGATAATGATGATGATGATGTATCTATGTATAGTATATATATATATATATATATATATATATATATATATATATATATATATATATATATAAATATGTGTATTCTTTTTTATCACAACAATTTGCCCTACTCCTGTCATCTTCACGTAATGCTGTCTATTTATTGGTTGTCTGGAAGAAATTGCTGTCAGCAATAAGATCGCCCATTGCATACTTTTAAAACGTGTTAGAGCCATGCTGCAATTATGTTAGTAGTATAGATATAGCACTAATGGGTCGGCTCGACTGGGGAAGAAAGCTAGGAATGCTAAAAAAATATAAGTATCTATTGGAATTACACAAACAAAGACAAAAGTTGCAATTACCATTATTTAAAGTTTTGGTAACGAATTATTAAAAATCATTACAATACAAATCTACTTCATGCGTCCATGTTCTGTTTCACAAATGTTTGCGCGTGTATTGATCAACATTGGCAAAACATTTGTAGGGGTGGTTTTGATCGGTAATTTTGTTTAAAATTTGATATTATTTGTTAGTTTAGAGCTTAAAATATAACATATTATACATGTAAATACCAAAAGTAAGACACTCCGGCCATTAAATTACTTTTTAGGGCATTATTCTTGCAACTTTTAAATACACATTGCGGCATTGTGAAACCTGTTTACATTGGCTGTGTTTCAAGTGAACTAAACGAAACAAGAGCTCACGTCTTAAGTGCGCTGTAATGTACCGAGATGGGTATCTCGCGCCGATCCGACATCTAGTTGGTATTGTTGATCGAAGGTACTAGGCATGAATCGAATCTGAAGCCCGCAGCGGCAATCATCGAGACGATTGCCACAGTAAAACGTCATTACGTTAATGAATCGTCAATATCAATGTTGTAAATTAAATAAATGGCTTCAGAATAATGGCCAAATAGACATCTTAGCAGCATGCCAATGCTAGATTTAATACTACAATTGCAATCGGTGCGAAGTGTAGCATGGCGATCAAGACACGTGCTCCAAACTTAGGATTAGGATTGGCCTATTTTTAACAGGGAACAGTTAGTAATTACCAGATTAATCCTGCTAATTGGATAATTAAATTATACTACGAAAATGCACTACGACGTTTCTAATCAAAAGGAAAGACGACGAATATCGATCTTGAACCATATCGTCAAACTACGCCATGACCCGTGGCTTGTTGTATATCATATAATGTAGTGAACTTTTGGAATTAGAATATAGGGTCAAAGAAATGTAGAATTACGGTCATAGTATTGTTGGTCGGATCCTAAACACAAATGTAAAAGAAAAACGTGAGGATTCAGTTGAAAATACTTTCTATTTTATTAGTATTTTTGGTTCGTTAACTGCAAAGGAAAGAACAGTAGTAGTACTTTCCCTTATATCCTCATTTAACTAGGTTTTTTAATCCACTAAAAATAATATTAAAATTTAAGAAAACATTACAAACACGCACCGATCATGAGATGTGATGATTCTTGAGAGAATTATCCAGGTGATCCTAGGAAACTAGGATAAAGTTAATAAATTATTATATCGTCAGCGATCCTTAGAGCCGTGGTAACTCAGATGGTTAGCGCTCGCTGTAAATTTTACAATACGCGAGCAAACCGAGATCGATCCCCATCGGCACCAATGAAATTGTTAATTGCAATTTTAAGTGCTGATTTACCACGTGCTCGGCGGTGAAGGAAAACATCGTAAGGAAACCTGCATGTCTGAGAAATAAGAAAAAAAAATATTTCGAAGACGTGAAGTTCGTCAACACGCATTGCAGCAGCGCGGCGGACACTTCCTTGCCCTAAAATCCTCTCAGAAATGTGAGGAGGCCTGTGTCCAGCAGTGGGACGTATATAGGCTGTAACTAACTAACTAACTAACATCGATCCTTGATACGAGTGCAATTCCTCAAGTAAATCTGCCATCTACAAGTTATATATACATAGGCTGCACTAAAAGTATCGTGAATGGAATATTTCCACTGTTCCTGTCATATTAAAATCTTTTTAATTGTAAACTCCTTGGTTTTAAAAATCTAATACCATTTATTTATTTAAAAAAAGATTCTCGATCTTGTCACAAGGTTTTGTCAAACTTGTTTAGTCGTTGAGAAAATGGAATTGACTCGAAAAAAATTCAAGACCGATGATTTATTATGACTTTCGAAGTGGTTTAACACAAAAACAGTGTGTTGACCGGATGATTTCTGCATTTGGTGATGAAGCCCCACCCAAAACCACAATTTATCGCTGGTTTGCTGAATTTCAACGTGGACGTGTCAAGCTCAGTGATGATCCCCGTCAAGGTCGTCCAAAAACTGCAGTCACCCAAGAAAACGTTGATGCTGTGCGTAAGCTGATTGAGGAAGATCGACATGTGACATGCCGCGAAATTCAGGCTACTTTAGACATTGGCATGAGTCAAATACAAATAATCTTGCATGAACAATTAGGTGTAAAAAAGTTGTTTTCCCGATGGATACCGCATTCGCCCTGTGAAGAGCAAAAAGCGGCTCGCGTTACTTGGTGCGGAAACGGTGATGAGGATAGCGGTGGTGAGGAAACAAAAAACCAGTCACGAGTTTGGGTGTTCGAAAATGAGTTAAAGCCAACAAAAATTGTTCGTTCACGGAGTGTTGCAAAAAAAATGGTGGCCACGTTTGTCTCCAAAACCGGCCATGTTACGACTATTCCTCTTGAGGGACAAAGAACGGTTAATGCAGAATGTTATGCTAGCATTTGTTTGCCACGGGTCGTTTCTGAACTCCGTAAAGAGAACTGCAACCGCCGCATCATCCTCCATCACGACAATTCGAGTTCTCACACCGCACACAGACCAAAAGTTTTTAGAACAAGAAAACATAGAATTATTACACCCTCGGCCGTACAGCCCCGACCTAAGCCCTAATGATTTCTATACTTTCCCTAAAATAAAGAATAAATTGCGTGGACAGAGATTTTCATCACCTGAAGAAGCAGCCTACAACAAAACGGCCATTTTGGAGACCCCAACTTCCGAATGGAATGGTTGCTTCAATGATTGGTTCCATCGTATGGCAAAATGTGTCAAATTTCGCGGAGAATACTTCGAAAAGCAATAAATACATCTTTAAATAGTAATGTTGTGTCACTTCCTTGATTCCCGAAATTTTCAGTGCCGCCCTCGTAGCGTAAAAAGCAGTATGTTCAATTCGACTGTATGTTCTTCATTATCTATGTATGTTATGTAATATCTTAGTCAATTCTGAACACGATTTAATAATTCTTTTTTATTAAATAGGTTAAATAATAAACATGAATGATGGATAGTTCCATACACATTTGGAGATAAAACTCCATCCCTAAAGGTGCGAAACTAGAAGATGATTTTTTGAAATATGTCGCGTAATTATTTTTGAATAATTACGCGACATATTAGCCTCAGCTTGTAATATTTTTAAGAGCAACTTAAAAGTGTTAAAAAATAAAGTTTCTAAAAAACATAAAACCAGACTTCAAAGATCTTATATTATAATTTTTTTATATTTTGAAAAACGTTACCTTTACATAAGGACATTCTCCTGTTTCGTGGGGGCAGTTTACATACATCAATTTCACAACGGCAAATATCCACACCCGGAACAATTACTAGTAGGCCATACAAATGCTTATTCCGTGCAGGATTCAAACCTAAATTGATAACTAAAAAGAATAAAATCCTTTCTACTTATGTAATGGCTTCTGAAGTTTAGGATCATTTTAGTTTATAACATTATTCTATACACAATGCCTTAGCACCTTCACTTTCCATTAAAAATTTAATTTTGTAAAACAAAAATGTAAATTTACCATTTCGGTGTTGGTGTGCCTTTGATAATTTTGTATTTATATTATTGCATGTCATAGTAAGAGACCTTATAGATACTTAGATTACAACACTAGATTTTTTAAGTGTATTGGAGAGGCGTTTTACAACAATAAGTGGTACATGGACAGCCAACTTCTAAGCCATTATTCTAGTCTGTCCATTACAAAGTTAAAGCGAATAAATTTATTATTATTATTGTTAAATTAGCTACTGATTCTCTTTGGGGTGATAGTCCCATTTCTGACACTGTATCTTATTCTCACTTCAAGCTTATTACAGATACACATTAGTTAGGACAAGTGCCTCTACAATAGTATGTGGACTTCTTGTTATTTGTTGGACCGTAAATGTCCACAGGTTATGTTTTTGCCAGTTGTAAATTTTTTGGGAGCATTTACCTTAATAATCACGTTTGCTTTTGACAATTCTGCATTCCGACGATTCTGCCTCCTGTGGCCATAGTATGGTGGGTATATTAATAATCATGTTTGGCTGGCAGATTGCAAATTATAGCACCAAACATCTTGCACTTTTGACGATTCTGCCTCTTGTGGCCATGGTATGGTGGGTATATTAATAACCACGTTTGGCTAGTGGATTGCAAATTGTAGCACCAAACCTCTTGCACCTTTGACGATTCTGCCTCCTCTGGCCATAGTATGGTGGGTGTAATAATAATCACGTTTGGCTGGCGGATTGCAAATTGCAGCACCAAACGCCTTGCATCTTTGACGATTCTGCCTCCTGTGGCCATGGTATGGTGGGTATATTAATAATCACGTTTAGCTGGCGGATTACAAATGCAGCACCAAATGTCTTGCAGCTTTGACGATTCTGCTTCCTGTGGCCATGGTATGGTGGGTATATTAATTATCACGTTTGGCTGGCGGATTGCAAATTGCAGCATCAAACATCTTGCACCTTTTACGATTCTGCCTCCTGTGGCCATAATTATCAGGATAATTTTTGTCCTGATAAGTGACCTTCAATATTTTTATTGTGAATTTAAAAAGATTTTTTTTAAAGGACCTAGGGTTGTCGGAAAGGGGTGAACAAAATCTGCCTGGCCAGCTTTATAACACTACTCATAGACTCTTCTTCGGACAACCATGGGATGAAATGCAATGATGGATTCTTTTATGTTGCTACCATATGATACAGCATAGATTCGACATTTTTTTTATAGAATAAGAGTGACCAACGAGCACACAGTCCATCATAATTATTACAGCCCTTCACAAGTCCACTGCTGAACATAGGCCTCCCCGAAGTAATGCCACAAAACACGGTCCTTAGCCATCTGCATCCATCGACTTCCTGCATGTCTTACTAGGTCGTCACTCCATCTAGTGGGGGGTCGCCCTACACTACGCCTACCGGTACGAGGCTGCCACTCGAGAACCTTTACACAGTCCACCTGATGGTAATTGGATCCTGCGGCCCATAGACATTTTTACATCTATCTTTGATTAAGAAAGTTTTTCCACACCAATATTTTTATGTCACTAACACTGTGGTGGTAACATAATTGATCACCACATTTTGACCTTGTGGTGTATGAATTATTACCATGAGAAATAACAACATCTTAGGTTATTGGAACATTTATTGTACTACGGATTGGCCCAATTTCTTGTCACAACTTATAAACTTATTTTTCTACACGATTATTGTAAAAGCAGAAGTGGATGCAGACATCTAAATAAATAAAAAAATTCTGGATTTGCAAATAAAATAAAATATCCCCAGCTTCCATGCTGTAAGTACACCATAATCAATAATAACAAAAATACCGATAGAACTGCATTTACTTTATATTTTATTCACTATACTATATTTTATTTCTCATCCAAAAAATAAAAAAGTAAACTATTTTTTTTGCATTTAAAAGCTATTAAACTTATTAAGAATACTACAGAGGCATGAAAATCCATATTGAGTAACAGTTGAATTAGAATTTTAGTTTTAGTTGAGTTGGAATTTTAACTGAAGAAACGGAAACAGAAACCTTTTTTATTCAATATAGATTATAAACAATAGGTACTTATTGAAAGTCACTTTTTTTACTTTACCACTGGTTCAGAAAAAATACCTCTCTCCTGAGAAAAACCAGAAAGAAACCCAGCTGGAATTTTTTAAACTAACTTACAATCATATTTGTTACACAATTAACAACACACAAAAAATTGAAATAGCTCGGTAGAAATCACCTTTCCCAGGGGTTATTATCACCTTGATGAAATTGTCAGTTAATAATGAAATAACTAAAAGAACAATTACTGTGTTAAATATATTCTATAATAAGATAAAAAGGCTAAACTAATGATCTTTAAAATTACGTTACATTAGCTTTGTATCCTTGAAGCTAGGACTAGGAATCATACAAATGTAATTTCAGAGCATATTATTTTCATTTATTTTTTGTTTACATATGAATTAACTATTGTCTCTTATAACGTTTATTTATTTTAATTTATAATTTCAAACCTAAATTTCTAAACTCACAATTATTTGTTATGACAACAACTACATTACGTTGTTTATATTAATAAACAACATTAAAACAACAATTACTGAAATGTTTTAAAATAGTTGTATGAGTTTTCAACGACTTAAATTATTACTGCTTACAAAATCACTAATTTAATCAAAAAATCAAATAGTATATCAGTAAAAAATTATAGTTAATTTACCTTATTATGTGGCAGGACGATGAACGCTCCACCGCCAGCAGATTCGACAATGATGGCCAGAAACTTCGGATTCACGGCACAAAACGTAGAGTCCCATGAACTTTTGGACACTCTGATGTTATCATAACACTGCTCCCTTTTCAGGGCTTGCCCATATACGTGGCGGAATTTAGAACTACGAACCACCCTAAACGACATCTGCAAAATAAAAGCCTTAACGTTTAACCACAACACAATTGTTAATACCAAATGTCTCAGTTATTTCACCTAAAACATAACCTATACGACAAGATACTCTGACCTATATTGACGTTCGTTTCATATAAAAAATATAATAACTCACTTTCAGATAAATGAAAAATTACAATATTTACACTACAAATTTCAATGAAATCATTTGAATTTAACACGATTTTTTAAAGAAAATAAAATTGAGAGCTACTAAGGTTCGAAGGGAGGACGGTTGGGAAAACGAGCGAACTCCATATTTGGTAATGTGAACATCTACTGCATTTGCAGCAGCAAAATTGTTGAAGTAAGCAAGTTATTAATGACTTAAGTTAAATAATTTACTATTTCATGACATACTTGTTTTATTCTTAACTGTAAATTATTTAATACAATGAATAAACTAAATGAATATAGAATTTAATTTATTTAATGAAATTGTTATTTTGGAACGCATCATTCTAATTGTCAAATAGTGTCAAAATCAGCGTTTTGAAAACATTCAAATTAAGAAATCTATTATTGTAATAAAATCTCTTTTCAAAACTTTTTACGACTTACCTTTGGGGGAGCCAACAATTTAGACGAAGACTTAGGTGAATCAGTATAACTATGACATCTCTCTCTACCTACTCTCTTTGATACGGGTGCTCTCTTATTATGTGGGCTTGTAAAACTGTTATGTCTTTTTGTTTCCTGAAAATATAACAAAATAATTGTATTAATCTATAGGAACATTGCTATTATCTGTATATTGATAAGAAATATGTCATAAATCCAGAATGTGTATTGTAAAGATTTTCAGTATAATATTTTAAAACTACTTAGTTTATTCTTATAATTAGTTGTGAACTACTCTATGTAATTTTTTTTAAATCCTAGTCATTTTATTTTTATTTTGGATGACTGATAGTTAAACATTTATTTAAAAATGTTATGTATTTATTGCATAACCAATGAATACAGTACATTTTAATTCTGATCTTTATATTACATATGTAGAATTTTAACCTAAATTATATCTGATTTTAACTAAATCTGAATCTTCCTAATATTAGTTAGGCAAAATCATGTATTGCTGAAATATGACATAAGTACAAACAAAGAAATCTTTTCTTTATTTTGATTCTTAATCGAGAGTAGATGTAGATACGTATGGGTCATAGAATTCACTTACTATTATGAGGGCTGTGTTCATTTGTCACCTATATTCTATTTACAAAAATGTGTGTATGCAACCATCTATTTCCTGCATGAATTACTAGGTCATTACTCCATTTTGTGGAAGGCCATCATGAACTTTGCTTACCATCACGGGTTTGCCACTCGTGAACCTTTCTTCCGCCATTTTAGTTTACTAATCCGTTGGGCTATGTCAGTTGCTCAGGTTCTACTGCGGACATCTTTATTAGATTAAGTACTATCACGCAGAGAATCTGCGAGAATAGCCCTCTCCGTAGCTCGTCAAGCGACCTTAAGCTTTCTTATAGGGACATATGTGTATATTATTACATAAAAGATTACGACTAGACCTTAAAAGTACTAAACTTACCGCATCGACTTCCATTTTTTCAATTTCACGCATTACGAGATAAATAAAATACTAGAATTATTTGAGCAATTGTCAACTTGATAGTTTTCATAAACTGAAATGAATCATTAAAATGTTATCAAGAGAGGGTAATTTAATTTTCTTTGTTGTGTAGGTAAACACACAATTTTGTTACATACTATTAATAAGTTTTTGTTGTAAAAATATTATTTATTATCATTATTTTACTATTTGGTCTCGAGTCTACTGTTAAGAGAGATTATTTTGAGGGTTAAATGAATTTGCAACTTAACCACGGACGTAACTTTTTTCGTGGTATACAAATAACATTGCATTGATTATGTTTATATTAGCTTGGAAAGTAAACGTAAACGAAGAAAAGTTGTTCGCAGTGAGGTAGGCCTTCCCCATACATTGCCTCATAAGGGGATTTCGCCATATATATATATATATATATATATATATATATATATATATATATATATATATATATAATATATATATATATATATATATATATATATATATATATATATATATATATATATATATAGTACGTAGAACATGTTGAACATATGTTTGAAAAATTCCATTTTTCGAAAGACATTAATATGCTAAAGGATTATAATTATTCGCGAGAATTCATCTTAACCGATAAACCGATGTTAGATGGCGTCACATACGGATTTAATTTTTCCAGCTCCGGACCACCGCACCGCGCCGGTGGCCTGTGTTGCTCTATGCTCTATGGCTTCCAGCAATGTTTGTAAAGAACCACAAACTAATATAAGTACTAACGTAGTGTATGAGAGTACTTGGTATAAGTAGCGACTTCCGTAAATAACATGTTTTTGATAAATTTTCTCGAAATAATTACTAAATACGCAATTAGTTTTCTTTTTTATATAGTATTGGGGTGTCAAACAGTTTTGATTCTTTATTATCTTTATATATAATTAAGAATCAAAATGGAGATGCCTAGTCACCCTTGAGGACTAAAATAGAATGCCTCGTTTCCATTAAAAAGGTTTTCTGGTTTTCTACACTCACCATACGAAACACAGCAGCATTAAGTTGCTGTTATACGCTGGTACTCTGTGAGAGCGTAGTCCTGCCTGGTTGAGCCGGCCCATTCGTGCTACAATCAAAGTATTTTTATGTCCTGCCACAAACCTATTCCAAAAACCTGTTCCAGTATATACATTTTACTTTTACCTCTACTTTGGCACAACCAACATTTTGACTATAAAAAAACATGCGTGCAGCTCACACGCGACAGAAGCGAAACCTTGAAATTAAATGAAATATAAAATACAAATACTTTATGGTAATCATTTTAATATATATATATATATATATATATATATATATATATATATATATATATATATATATATATATTAATTCTATTGGTAGTCACTTTACCGAACAACTGTTTGACACCCAAAGTGGTACGTAAAATAGACGCTAGATGGCCTGAATTTAAGAAACCATGAATTATTAATGAATGTGTTTTTTCAATATGGATAATTGTATTTGTTAGTTATTTGACTGTTTACTGCCGCTTCCACGTAGCTGCCATTTCTATATGAAATTCATAGATTATGAAAAGCGGAACCATACAGATGGGAAACGCACGAAACTACCTCCTACCGGTTTTGATGGTTCTTTTTTTTAATTCAAATTAGTATTACTTGGACTCATTTATTTTATTTAAACGACATATTTTAATCCGACTATGTTTAAAAAAAGTCTGGCCGCTCACAGAATGCGATCCTGACAAGTCGAGACCAAACGGACGATGTAACTTTGAAGTAGCGTAGCATTTCCGATTAAAATAATATATATTTTAATTCATCATTCCAAATAGACCATTAGGCCATTATGTAAAGTACATTGTTGTATGTAACTTTTACAATGATTAAAATGTTAAATAACGAAGAAACCGATGTTATTTACAATGTTTAATGTTTATATTTCTAATCCATATTACGCTGTTACAAGGATTATGAAACCGTACGTTGTTGTAGTGATGCACCAAAAATAACGGGCAATAGTAACATTGCCATCATTACATATTACTTTTTATTTCTAATAATTTGAAAATAAATCATCAGAAGATAAATGAAAAAAAAAATATCTTGGTTTAATTTTTTGATAGGGGTAGGCAACACTGGTGATGGGCCACCATTTTGTAATGCTAAAAGTTCTCTGTATGGAGTGTAGAAGCAAGGAGTACCAACTCCCATAGTAGAATAGTTGAAAAAGTGGTCATCTGTAAGCAGTAAACAACAGCTCAAAAACTCTCCACAACAGCGCTGCAGTAGCTACTGGGATGAAATGAACTTAGCAGTTGTCAACGGTTTAAGTGTGCTGCTAAACTGCTCAGTAGCTCTAAAATCTAAAATAATTTTATTTAGTAAATATAACCTCGAAAAAGTCGTCTATCCCACTAATATTTTTCGGTGCGTTCTTTAAAGTATACTTCGTAGTTATAGTGGCGCCACCCTTATTTAACGGTTTTCTATGGACCCTTTTTAATACACAGTCTGTACTCCTTACGTCTACACTCAATAGTTCTCTGGTTCTCATCTTAGTAAGCATGGGCGTTTTCAGTTTTTAGCTGCAACGGTTACATAATCATTAAGTGGTATTTTACGTGAGGATCGCACCGGAAGACGAACACGAGCAATAAATGATACCTTTGAGAGAAGTTGAGAAGAGTCAATTAAATTATTCATAATTTTGTATAAAAAGAATACATAAAACAATTTGAGTCTATCGCAAAGGGATAATAATTTATACCTACGCAAAGATTCATCATATGATTCGTTAGTAATATTATTACGATAGTTAAGTGACCTAAGGAATGTATTTTATACTCTTTCGATTCTATTCTTATGTATATGATAACAGGGACTCCATCCGTAAGTCATCACTGGCAACACGCACTGGTTGTAAACTTTAGTTTTCAGAGATTGAGGTATACCTGACGAGAAGATGTGTCGTAATTTCCCGAACGCTGCCCAGCAGAGTTGAATCCGTCGATTAACCTCTCGGTCGAAGTTGGACTTACCTAGTCGGACTATTTGTCCCAGGTAAACGTACTCGTCAACAACTTCGAGCATAGTGCTCCCAACAACTACCGGCATAGGTGTGACATGGACATTAAACATGATCTTTGTTTTGTCCATGTTCATCTTAAGATCTATCCGTTTTATCCGAGACACCATTGAGGTCGTTGAGCATAGTGCTTAAGTCCTCCAGCGATTCTGCCATAAGGACTATATCGTCGGCAAATCGAAGGTGAGTGATGTACTCGCCATTGATGTTAATACCGTATCCTTTCCAGCCCAGTAGCTCGAAAACGTTTTCCAACACAGCGGTGAAGAGATTCGGGGATATAACGTCACCCTGTCTTACACCTCTCTGCAGTTGGATAGGTTTCGAACTCTGGTTCTGCACTCGGATAGTCATCGTAGCCCTACTGTACAAACACTTCAGCACTTCGATATACCGACAGACAACTTGGCACCGCTGAAGGGACTGTAGCACCGTCCAAATTTCGACGAAATCAAAGGCTTTCTCATAGTCCACATACGCCAGGCAAAGTGGCAAATTGTACTCTTCAGTATTCTATACAATCTGCCGCAGGGTATGTATGTGGTCTATGGTACTGAAGCCTTTTCGGAAACCGGCTTGTTCGGGAGGCTGGAAGTCGTCGAGTCTGCGTGCGAGACGATTCGTAATGACTCTCGAAAACAGCACGTAGACGCGGCTCATAAGGGAAATCGGTCTGTAGTTCTTCAAGAGAGCGTTGTCGCCTTTCTTAAAGAACAAGACCACCGCACTTCTGCTCCACTCCTCTGGAGTAGTACCACCATGGAGGACGGAATTGAAGAGCTTCTGAAGGACTTCAAGTACCGGTGTTCCACTCGCTTTCAGAAGCTCCGCTGTAATTCCATCCTCGCCTGGGGCCCTGCTGTTTTTAAGGTGCTGGAGGGCCATTCTAATCTCGCTTAGACTGACGTCCGGGATATCATCGGAATAGTGTCGGATAAGACTTGCTCTTGGATCGTTACTCACACTTGCGTGTGGCTCCAACGATGATGTGTACAGCTGCCCATAGAACCTCTCAATCTCACTCAAAATCTCAGGTGTCCCGGAAACGATGCTGCCACACTCAGTATTCAGCCTTGACAGTTGGCTCTTACGGGCAGACAGATCTCTGGCAAAGACTTTGGAGCCCTGGTTCCGCTCGATCGCTTCTTTAATACGAGCAGTATTAAAGTTGCGTAAGTCTCGCCGCATGCATTTGGAGATCTGTCTGTTCAGTTGCCTGTATGCTGTCAAATCTGTTGACGATTGCAGCCTCATCTCCCGTCTAACAGCCATGAGATTAAGAGTGTGATCGGAGAGTTTTTGTGTTCTTCTGCGGCGGGTCTTGCAGAACTCAGCTCCGACCGCATGGACAGTTTCCACGAGCTTGTCATTCATATCGTCCACTGCATTGCAATCTTGTAGGCACTGAAAGCGGTTGTGTAACTCGAGCTGGAAGTTTTCGGGATTTTGGATTAGAGCACGAGGGGGGACGGAGCGTTGACTTAATTAGACGAGACCTCTCAAACTTAACGTTTAGGTTCAGTGTGCCTCTAACCATTCGGTGATCGCTGCCAGTTTTAACCCTTGCGATCACTGAGACATCACTGAACATTTGGCGTCTGGTCGTCATAATGAAGTCAATCTCATTTTTTGTCGAACCGTCGGGGCTCGACCAGATCCACTTCCTGTGGGGCCGCTTCTGGAAGAAAGAGTTCATCATAAAGAGTCCCTCTTTCTCCATAAAGTCGGCCAGCTGCTGGCCCCTTCGGTTCCGTTGCTCTACTCCAAATTTCCCTAACTTCAGCTCACCGTTTTCTCTTGTGCCTAGTTTTGCGTTGAAGTCTCCCATCAACACCGTGTAGTGGGTTTTGGAGGAATGCATGGCTTTGGAAATATCCTCATACATTTCCTTCACCTCCTCAACAGAATGTGTTGAGGTTGGTGAGTTAACCTGTATGATCTTCAGCGAATACCGTTTGGTGATTCTGAGTATCAGGTACGCGACCCTAATCGACACACTCCCAATATTTATAACGTTGTTGACGAGAGACTTGTGGACGATAAATCCGACACCTCCTTGGGACAGATGGTCGCCCTCCCGGTGATAGAACAAGTTGCCGGATTCGAGAATCACCGTGTCCTCCCCTCTCTTCGGACCTCGGATAATCCTATAATACTCCAGCGCAACTTGTCTATCTCTTCTTCCAGCTCCAGGATCTTCTCGTCAGTCCTCAGTGTGCGTGCGTTAAATGTTGCCAGGTCGAGTCGTCGTAGGTGGCAACCGAACCTCCACCGGAGATTCTTAGCACCCCCTGCCCCGCCGTTACCATGGTCGCCACCGTAGCCAGGAATAGCGGGGCCGCCGGGGACTGGGGGCCGTCTATTTGTGTAATTGTTCATGAGGGGTATATTGCCATAGTTGCCACGCTTGGCGAGCGGGTTGGCAACCGCAGTTTTTTTTGTCGTACAGTTGCTGTTATCAGGAAGATGCTGCTCCCCATCTCCTGCCTGTCTCGCTCTGTCGCCTTTTACGACACCCACGGGAAGATATGGGGTAGTGGATATTCTTAACCGCCACTACACGGCCGCTAGATATTAATACTTAATAGCGTCAAAGCGCCATAGGGCCGTAGCGCCGTGGCGACTACTTACATAACACGCGCTATGCGTTATGGAGAGATAGCGCGCTACAATATGGCGCTATGCGCTATATTAACCACCATTAATCGACACCCATACCTGTACCTCCTCCGACGGTGGCGGAGCGCGCATGCATAGAGTAGAGGAATATATACAGAAATGTCTACGCGATATTGAGGACACAACTCACGGCGAACCACAATCAACACACCATCACTGCGCTCGTGCCCACTTAATGCAAAATTACGATCACAACGGTATACCAGATAATGATTTTCAAAGTCTTCTGAGTCATAAAAGTTATCGTTAAGCTAAGTTTCGGTTAAACAAATCGCATCGAAATTGTTGCACAATATTGCAAGAAAGTTATGTGATTTGGTGCATAAAGCCCTCACATTTTGATAATAAATAGCTTTGTTTGTTTGTGTTATCGTATTTTAAAAATTGTAATTAACACCATTCCACCAATATGTAAGAATATAAATACATAGTATAAACTTCTTATCTTAGACCAAATTAACAAAGACGTTATTTTAGTGAGATTAAAATTAAAACTTGATATATATAAATAGTTACATAGAATATATGAATGGTTTAAATTAAATATAGAAAATAAGAATAGTCAATTCTAGTAAGGTCTACTTCACTAGTTACCAGTAATGCTTTCAATCTGTGATCTTACAATCTGACAATCAAACATATTTATAGCTTTTTTCTTTAGCAATTAGACGCACTTGCTTATATAATAATTTATTACGTGGCGATAAATGATCACTAATAAAAATAGGCTTAGACGGGCCGTCCACACCAGCGTCCACAGTTGTCAACCCACGTCGGGTACGCAAAGCCGCTAGCATATCAGATTTCCGCTTTTTTTGTGTAAACCTAATGATTATATTAGGAATCAGGGATAAGTTTCGAGATCTGCCATCAGCAATGTTTGTATAAAATAATTATATAATTTGGAGTTAAAACGTCGAACACGGTGGATGCAATCGATATCCGAGACTCCAATGGGAAACCAATCTTCGTTGCGATGTTGTGAACAATAGTTAGTAAATTTTCACTCTTAGTAAAAGGTACTCCTGTGGCGACTCACACATTTATTTTATCTTACTTATATAAATAATTATTTAACAGATATATATGTATATACAATTTAATATTAAAACTATAATATTTACATTACAATTACACACATATATATTTATATTATCCTATTTCTATTTATTATAGTAAAATTGATTTTTAGTATTATATGTATTGTATTAACTCTCCGCGCCGGCTAGTCGAATTACAATCGTACTTCATTGGGTGCGTTTGGCAGAAAAAAGCGCTAGCAAGCGTTTACAAGCGCTAAAATAGTTTTCGGCCAGGACACGATTGCTACTTCAGTAGCGCTGACACAATCCGCCATTTTGCTTATTTAATTTGTTTGTTTTGAAGTAGAGTTTATAAGTTGTTTTGTGCAATATTAGTTTTAAGTAATATAATGACATGAATAGACATATACATGTTATTGAAAATTCATGATTGGTAAGTTTTTAATATGAATACTTTACAAACAGATATTTAAATTAGGTTAGATTCCCCGGTTAAAACTAACATCGTGTCCTGGAGGAAAATACCTACTTACGATTTGACAGCGCTTACCGCTTACGATCGCCATTTTGCTTACAAGCGCTTGCTAGCGCTTTTTTCTGCCAAACGCACCCATTTTCTTATCCACGCCGTGTATAATAATGCGCCTACGTCACGGTATGCTCATCTTCGTCGGCCGCATTCGAACATCGACCGACCAGTCGCAATCTAGCTGTCTGACGTGAAACCCGCGCCGCTTGCGCTTACGCCGATCCTTAGCCTTGTTATGCTACTTACATATCATTTTACACTATTTTAAATTTATTTTTCCATTCTGTTTTTGATTTTCTGCATTAGCCTCAAAACTGGATATTTTGCATCACCTTTATTTTCATAGGATCCTGTAACGTTTTTAAACCATAAGAACACAATAACAAATCATTTTCACATCGTATTTTCACGTTATCAGCACTTTTTAAATCGGTGTCAATGGAGTCTACCTTTTTCGGTATTTTATTTAGTTCTCCGTAACTCTGCAATTTCGGGCTTCGTGCGCACTGTTGCGCTACCTTTTTTCCTATATCAATAATATCTCATTTTTCACTTAAATCTTGCCGTTTCTCTATTACGAGCCTAAAACCAAAATTTGACATGTTTTGACATCGGTGTTTATCTGGTTGTCATGGCAATTTTTATTCAAATATCGTTACCGGCCTGATGTTTTTACTTCAAAAATAATCTTTTCTTCTTGGCCATTTACAAAAATTTGCTTTTAATTTAAATAATTTCAAATAATTTCTCGTTCTTATCCCAGATCCGTCAAAAAGTATAAAAGCCGAGGAATCGGCCAATAGAGGTTCTCACTTCAGCTTTGATACGAGAAGCACCTCTTAAAGGCTTTATCCGCACTGCCTCGGGATCTTGCAAGCCACTGCCTTCTCCTGAAGTCGTCGCCTAGCCACGCCTACGCCTCCACCTATTAGTGCCCGCGCTATCTTCGGCCGCTGAGCGTGCTTGTCTCAAGCGCTGCGTGTTCCTACTCCAGACGCTGCGTGTCTCCGGCGCTCCGGGCGCTGTGTGTGTCTACTCCGGGCACTGTGTGTGTCTACTCCGGGCGTTGTGTGTGCTTACTCCGAGCGGTGTGTGTGTGCCTACTCTAAGTGCTGCGTGTACCTGCTCAATACGCTGTGTGTACCTACTCCAGACGCTGCGTGGACCTACTCCAGACGCTGCGTGTCTACTCCAGGCGCTGTGTGTGTCTACTCCAGGTGTTGTGTGTGCTCATTCTGGTCGCTGTGTGTGCCTACTTCAAGCGCTGCGTGTACCTAGATTAGGCGCTGTGCATCTACCACAGGCATAGCCTGTACATACATTGTTTCCGTACTCATTTATCTTTATTAACTTTTATTTTTTTTAAAAATTGTAATTCACTATCATCACTACAGCCCATCATCACCCTCATACCTTTTTTTTATAAAAAAAAGCTGTAAATATCTTTACAATTTTTTAAATAAATTATTTTCTTTTTGGTTGTTTCGTTGTTAAGGTTTTTTTTAATTGTGGCTTTACATTTTATAAAAGAAACTTAAATATCTTTAAAATTTAATAAATTATTTTCTTTTTGTCGTTGTTAGGTTAGGTTCTTTAGTTTTTAACTGTCGCTTCACGACAAGCCTTGCAATTAACGTAGATTGTTAAATGATAAGTTCTATTGCTTGTGATTCTATATTGTACTTTCCACTTTCATCTTCTATATATTGTGATTTCATCTATCGCCTTCTACTTCTTCATGTGATACTATTTTTGTGCTGTCAATAATAAAACTTTAAGCTGTGAGTTATTTGTTTACTCTGGCAACGGACTTTACCAGCAGCTAACAAAACCTACTACACCACAACAACATCTACACTCCATACTCCTGATATTTCTAAATTATTGATCCTTCCTTGTTGTTCCCTTGTTGCTGTTCTGATAAGTTATTGACGGTGGATTGTAAGGCATATATATCCTTTGAGATTGATTCAACTTTAAGGTTATTTTGGTAAGTAGAAGATTTCAATAAGCAAATATCATTTTTGAGGGCAGTTTGTTCATTTGATAATTTCTCGGTGGTGAGCTTCATATCATGCAATTGCTGTTTAAACTTAAATCATCACGAAGAGCATTCAAAGAAGACTTTATGTTGTTATTATGACTCTAAAGCACATTATTTATAGAGGCAGTAATTTTATTTTAAAAATCTATCATCATCTCTTGAAAGTCACATTGGCAATCCGGTACGAACTACGAATTCTACGAATACTCATTTTTAGCTGAAATTATTTTATAAACAGATGTAATCGAAGGTAGTAGTGGTATATTTGTACACGTGCAACCATGTAGAAATAGGGAACAAGACTGATCCCGTAACCTTTTTGTGTGACGAAAAGTGGTGGTGGTAAACACTACGTACGTATCCGGTCATTCGGTCGATCATTTCATTTAGGTCAGGCATTACATACCATAAAGTATATTATACTAATATAATTACAATTACAAGATTACAACGGTCTTTTGTTAAAGATAAAGATAAAGATAGGAATATTATAATAGGAAAAAAATTGTGAACGATATCAATAATGCCAATCGTATCAATCATCAATCATTTTATTCGTTTTCACAGGTAACAAGGTTGACAATGTTATGATTTTATAGTACCTCCGTGAAATGCTTGAACAGCTTACGAATTTATATATCCATACATCATCAAAATTAAATATATATAAAAAAACAAATTAAAGTAATAACATTAAGTAGAATCAAAATAAAATTATTAAATTACATATTTAAATTATTAGTAATTAGAAATTCATTGACATTATAATAACATTTATCTATAAGAAATTTACTTAAAATAGATTTAAATTTTTGCACATTATAACATTTTATGTGATCAGGTAATTTATTATATAATTTAGGGGCCATTTCAACAACACTTTTTTTCATAAGGGCAGTTTTGCATACATTCGTCTGGATTTTTTGTTTTCGAGGACGAAGGTTAACTAAAGATGGTTGTACTCCTAAATCAAAAAGTTCCGGATTACTCTTTACAAAGATACACGATTCTAGTATATAAATACAGGGTAATTTTAATATCTTAAGAGATCTAAAGTATGGTATGCAACTTTCTGTAGACTTTATCCCACATATAGCTCGAATACACTGTTTTTGAGCTTTCATAATTAATTCCCTGTATGTTGATAGTCCCTAAAATATGATACCATATCGCAGGGTCGAAGCCACAAAGCCATAGTACGTGTTAGAACAGTTTTTCGGTCAGCTATTTTCGACAGTTTATATAGTGCAAATGAAAATTTATACATTCTTTTGCAGACTTCTATTGAATGCGATTCCCATGACATGTTGCTATCTATAAACAGCCCTAGGAATTTCTCTACTTTTGTTTCGGAAATTGTTTTATTTCCATAACTTATTATTAGATTTGGAGTACTTTTTCTTTGTGTATATTGCATAATTTTTGTTTTTTCTAGATTAACTTTGAGATTATTTGATTTTAACCACTTAATAATGTTTTCAATAGCAAAGTTAATATTATTTTCATATTCTGTTACACTGTCACACTGTACAAAAATAGTGCTATTGTCTGCAAATAGTATAATTGGGTATTTACAAGACTCGACGATATCATTGATATATATTATAAAGAGCAAAGGACCCAAAACACTTCCCTGTGGAACGCCACGCTTTATCGTTCTATTATTAGACGTATATATTTTTTCTTGTCTTGTAGAGATACAGATCTGACTGGTTACGGTTTTTTGTGTCCTATCTGTTAAATAGGATTTTATTAAATTGAATGCATTACCTCTTACACCATAACGGCTTAGTTTTTCCGGCAATATATTATGATCTACAAGGTCAAATGCTTTCGTCATGTCCATATAAATTTCACACGATGGGATCCTTTTATCTATACAAATCACTACCCTTTTTACTAAGTCGTATATTGCTGTTGCGATTGCAGTATTTGTGCGATATTCTTTTTCTCTTTGTTTAAAATATTATGTTTTTCCAAAAATTCGTAAAGCTGGCCATGAATAATTTTTCCAAATATTTTTGAGAAAATTGATAGCAGTGCAATTAGACGATAATTATTGGCAATATGTTTATCACCTTTTTTTAAATAATGGCTTTACTACAGCTGGTTTCAAATTGTTTGGAAATATACCTGTAGTAAAGCTTAAATTAATAACATGACACAAAGGTCTTGCTATTGTAGAGCTAACATGTTTTATTACTTTTGTAGAAACGTCGTCAAAACCAACACTATTAGTATTTTTTAGACTATTTATAATTTTACACACTGAATCAGGTGTTGTCGGTCTTAAAAATAGAGATTTGTAATTATTATTGAAATGAGATAAATGACTTAAATTTACATTATTATTACAATTATTGTTAGAATTGTTATTGTTGTTATTTGAAGAAATGTCAGTATTAATAGTACAATTTTCAGTTTCCATATCATCAATAAAAAATGATTAAACGCATTAGTGATGTCAATAGGGTTAGTAAGATATTCATTACCTACTCTTAGCTTCTGTATTGGTTCTTTGGGAATATTGGTTTTGGATTTATATACCGGGTGGCCCATAAGTCCCTTGAAATGTAAAAAAATAATTAAAAAAAAACTAATGACATTATGAAAAAGGTTTTCTTTTGTCATAATCCTTATAAAATGGGAATTATTTTTTGAAAATTACATCATCTAAATCCGTTACGATCGCGGCACTCCTGTAAGCGACGTTTAAAATTATCCATCACTGCGCGGCAAGTAAGCTCTGTAATGTTTGCCATTTCTCTTTGGATATTTTCTTTCAGGACGTCAATTGTCCGCGGGTTGGTTTCGTACACTTTAGTCTTAAGATAACCCCATAAGAAAAAGTCCATTGGGGTCAGGTCTGGACTACGTGGTGGCCAAGGAATATCTCCTCTTCGAGAGATCACTTTATTAGGGAAAAGTTGACGGACGACCGGCATAGCGACGTTAGAGGTATGGGCAGTTGCTCCATCTTGTTGAAACCAGGTCCGCGTATTGAAGCCTGGAAAATTCTGCAACTCTGGTGTAAAAAAGTCCTGGATCATAGCTACATACCGTTGTGAAGTAACAGTAAGCGCGCGGCCTCTGCCGTCCTCAAAAAAGTAAGGGCCTGTAATGCCATGCGCTGACATAGCCGCCCAAACTGTCACTTTAGGGCTATGTAAGGGCTTTTGATGTTTGCGATTTGGATTTTCGCAACTCCAGTAGCGACAATTTTGCTTATTAACATGGCCGTTGATGTGAAAGTGAGCCTCATCAGAGAATAACACGTTATTAAACGAAGTAAAGCGGTTCAACATTTCATTTGCGAAATTTAGTCTGTGGATAGTGTCACTATCTTTTAATTCCTGTACTATCTGAATCTTGTACGGGTGAAGATGTAAATCTTTCTTTAAAATTCGCTGTAACGATGTTCTGGTTAAGTTTAATGCACTGGAACGCTTACGAATAGACTGGGTAGGATTTTCACGAATTGAGTGTTTCACTACATCGATGTTTTCTTCCATCCGTGATGTCCTTGGTCGACCTGACCGTTGTTTATCCAACGTCGAACCACTCTCTTCGAACTTAATAACCCAGTTCTTAATCGTTTGAACACTTGGAATGTCTTTAAAGTTGCGTAAATTCTGATATTCTCGAAATTTACGCCGCGCAATGGTAGCTGAATCATTGTTTCGATGAAACTCACGCACACAAAATGCACGGTCCGCACCGGTGAAACGCTCCATGGCGACTGAATTCCCAGAAACCGTCGGTACTCCACCCGCACTTTTCGACTTATGGGCCACCTTGTATAACGGACTAAGTTGCTTTCATTTTTTGTTTAATGTTCATATACTAATCTTTTAAATATCAATTTTATTTAAGTCAGTTAAAAGAGTGAGCGCATTTCAGTAATAGCTCCGTCTACTACATTCTATAGGTAAAGTTATTTTATCGAACAAAAATTGATTTACTATCAAGGTGGTACGTAGAGTAGAAGCTAGATGGCATAAACCCAAAAAAATTATACTCACTTATTATTTTTTTTAAATGTAACATTCACACTAGGATTTTCTCCTTTATCGTAGGGACAATTTACAAACATAAATCGCACAAGGACACACGTGCTCAAACGGTGCAATTGTTTGTAGGCTATACAAATACTTGTACCGTGCCGGATTCGAACCCGTGGTTTCAGCGTTGTAATACAATTGCTAATTCACTGCTCCACGGAGCCGTCAAATTTTATAATTTAGTTTATGTAAAATGACAAATTATAAATTTTCATTTTAATAAACTTTTAGTGATATAATATAAAACCGTGGTTTAATTAAAATAAAATTACATAAATAATAGACAATTACCTAATTAACAAACTAACACCGATAATATCCCTTCTTAAGATTGAAGAGGAAGAAGAAAGAAGAAGTGACACATATGTATATAATTTAATGTACACAAATGAACGTAATACACAATCTTTGCTAATTTGTAAGTTATTGATGAATAGTTGAAATGTTCACCTGTAATACAAAAGTTTCATTTCTGTCGTGTGTCTTTTTGACACACACTGTTTTTATTAGGAAGACGTTGCTGCATATCTCCTGATTTGCTTCCTCTTCCTTCTGTCGCCTTTTACAACAGCCACGGGATGATATGGAATAGTGGGTACTCTTACACCGTCACTACACGATACCTGGTTTTCGTTTAATTTACTTCCTGCTAATAAATTGACATTGACGCTGAATTGGACTTTACGATTTGTCTTGTGATTTTGGTGCATAGCAAAGTCGAAACGTGGAAAAAACATTAAAAGTGAAAGCCGTGAGCTAATAATCAAGTTACAAGATTACTTTTAGCGAGAAAAGCGAAATGTCGGACCCTTGTTGCCTCGCGAACAAGTACAAGAGCGCGTCTCTCAGGCGCTTGGAGTGAACAAAGAGACGATAACGAAAATTAATAAAGAAAAGTTCGACCCATCTGGCATGGAAGAAAATGTTTTACGAACACCGAAGAACAAAATCTGTGACAAATATCGATACCTTTCACGCCGATGCAATAAGGAATCATTCGTATCTATGGCTACTATTCGAGAAACAGAAAACTAAACAGAACAGCGCTTTTGGAATCCTTAAAGGCAGCTGGTTTGTTTATGGGAGGTAAAACAGCCTTATCCAAAGTTTTATGGCAAATTGGTTTTGAATATAAAAAAACTGACAAGAAGAGAGTATCTTTTTAAAGAGAAGCAAGGAAAATTGATGACTGGAACAACGTAGTTTTCATCGACGAGATATGGCTAAATGCCAATCACACGGTGTCTCGGTCTTGGACAGACGGCACAGCATCATCGACGTCGAAGGTACCGATGGGTAAAGGGGCCCGGCTCATAATATGTCACGCTGGTACTTCAAAGTACGGTTTTCTGGAAAACGGCCTACTCGCATTTGAGTCAAAGACAATCACTGACTACCACGTAAAAATGAACTCTGCTACATTTAAAGAGTGGTTCCAGAACGTGCTACTACCTGGCCTGCCAGAGCCTTCATTAATATTTATAGATAATGCCCCTTACCATTCGTTACAACTGCAAAAAGCACCGACCCAAGCCAACAAAAAAGAAGATTTGGTGGCTTGGCTACAAGAAAATTGTATTGATGCAAACATGCAGATGCTGAAAGCAGATATAATGAAATTAGTTAAAGAAAATAAGCCTCAAAAGTAAGATACGAAATTGACGAACTGGCTTTGGAATATGGCCATCGCGTTCTGAGAATCCCTACGTACCCCTGCCAGTATGAAGCAATTGAGCTGATCTGAGCTCAAATCAAAGCCAAATCAAAACCACAACACTGCACCACCATTAGACACAAAAAAGATTATGGACCTTTTGAAACAAGCCTGCGAAAAGTCACAAGAGATGACTGGGCGAAGGTTGTCGAAAAATCTAAAAAACTTATATTTGAAGATTTTGAGAGAGACATAAGAATTGATCATGACTTGGATCTGAATCGAATTGAATGAAAACACATTAAAATAAATTTTAGGTTTAATTAAGTTTTTGGTGTATTATTTCGAGCAATAAAGTAATATAACATACCTACTTATTTTTTTATTACCTAGTAACTATATTAACGAGGTCTTGTCAAGACGAGTTATAAAAACGAAGCTGATGTCAAAATGTGTCACACAGTACATTGCTAGACGCCGTTTCGAAAACGGGTAATATTCACCTCTTTCTCCCCGTTTCGTTTCAAAACGGTTTCTATCAATGTATCTACTCAGTGACACATTTTGACAGCAGCTTCGTTTTTTATGCCCGTCTTTAAAAGGCCACATTTATATATTATTTCGCGAGTTGCGGATAAAGGTTAATAAGACACAACGTTACTAACGTAACCGTTATCTTATCGTTGTTAACGATATCGTTACTATAAAGATAACGTTATTTTCTCCCATAACGAGTCTTCTCAAAAAGACAGGTGTCAGGATCGCATTCTCTGAGCGGCCAGGCTTTAAAGAAGACTTCGACATCGTTAATGTATTTTTAAAAGTACGGGACAGCCACTAATTTTTACAATGAGTAGATTAATTTCCCTTCGAATGTTTATACTCTTTTCGATATACCTTATATCAACGACTACCCAGCCCGAATAGACGCCTAATGTTTGTACTTCTGCATCTAAATCTGTCTGTCAAAAGTCTGAAGTAAGCGCTACGGGGCGGCGGGTTGAAATGCACGCTAATTGATTAAAATCAAGGTTGCGACACTTGCTAATAGACAAATAGTGATGGGAACTTTAACTCATAAATTTAGTATCAAGTCTACTTAATCAGAACCAGAACCATATTCTACTATACATTAATACAAAATAAAGAAATTACAAAAGAAATTTTATTTAAGTAGGCATCTTATTTATTAAAATACCTATAATTTTCTGTTTTAAAGATTATTTCTACTAAAACAAGCTTTCTTTACAATGTTGAAATAATAATAGAATAGTATTAAAAATAAAATAGCAACAGTTATTTCACTTCCGATTCCTACTTGTGTTGACATGGCGTTTTAGCAGTAAAGAGAACGGAGTGCAGTCTCTTAAAAATTATATCAATTTTTTTAAGAAATTTTGAATAAATTGATTTAATTATTAAATCAATAATTAATTCAAATATTGATTAACGACCATTAACTAAAAAAAATCAGCTTACACCTATGTCGTTTATATAAGTCTGTAAAACATTCACGATAACATGCGTAATATTTACTTGTACGAATATTATAGTTCAACTGGTACAGCACTAGTAACAGGTGTCGGTAATTAAAGAAAAGTATAGCAACAATTAACTGCACTGAAAAGAAAGGGTTGCATAGTCCGAAAATATCCAAAGATGTCCGAATAAATCAACACGAGTTGCTTTCGACAAATATAGGTTGAGCTCTGATTTAATTTTAATTAAAGAATTTGGAAATTAAAATTTACTTATCTATGAAAGTGATGCCATTTTTTTTTGAAATTACACATTTGGCTACTATTTCCGCAATATTTTATTGTACAGGGAGCTATGTTGCACGTCTATTGTATTTTATTTTGTCGAAAATTCACGAGTCACATCCAAGATGTTCGGGATGTGGTCGGTACTAAAGTAGATTGCGCTATCGTTTTCTTAAGTAAGACGTATTTGTCTAACGAAATTTTGTGTTGACAGAAAGTGTTCACCTTGCATAAAGCGTCTATTCGGGCTTTGTAATCGTTGCCTTATATAGTACTTACTAATTACAAAATGATATATATCAATTTTATCTATTACGAAGTTGAGGTTTGGCCGTTCTTCATTGCTTGTTTATTCCATAGGCACACGACACCTTCGTACCTTGTTGAACAAAACGCGTAAGCGACGCCGATTCGGCGGCGTTTATGACTTTTCTCGTGAGCATTGAGCTATAATGCTTCCTATCTCATTTTCTCCCACGTTAAATCTTATGAATTTTAAGTGTCTGTCTCTTTTTACTCTATCGTAGTTCGGTTTAAGTTATTTAACTTTAAATTTTTCGTACAATACCAAACACTTTTTATTAACGACTTTATATTAACATTTTTTGAAGTTTATCTTAATCTTTAGAGGTGACAAGGACGTATCATTTTTTGCTTGAAGTTAACTGAAAGTGTCCATGGGGTGCAGTAGCCGCTTACCATCATCAGGTGGACTGTAATTTCGTTGTTAACTTAAATTTTACAAACACATGTATTTTGAGAATATTTATAAAGCATAATGATTTCTTAAATTTACGCGAAGCACTACACATTGAATAAAACTATTATTTACGGATTTTATCGCGTTTAATTACTTTAATTTATTTTTATTATTATCCCGACGTTTCGGGTGCTTTACAGCGCCCATGGTCACGGGGGAGGACTGAGATGTTTGACGTCCCAATGTCATAGTTAGTCCGGCTACCTTCAGTTTTTTAATATTAAATTTTGATCCGATTTACGCAAAACGAGCTTATAGTATCATGAAGTCTTGCAGTGGTATGCTTGGGTTTGGGTTTAATTTTGTTAATTATAGGATCCCAAGCAGATGGTAGCACCCAACCATCTTCTCTATTGAAATTTGGATGTTTTTTAATTTCAATAGCCTCGCGTATCATCTTTGGTAGGAATCGGTGTTCTTTTGCGAGAATTTGTGGTTTATCAAATCTAATGTAATGGTGGGGACGATCTTGAACATGTTCGCAGACTGCAGACTTCCCTGAGCGTCGGTGCTTCACATCAGCTATATGTTCCTTCACGCGGGTTTTTATAGATCTCTTTGTTTGACCTATGTAAGAGAGACCACATTCACAATCTAGCTTGTACACACCTGCATCTTGTAGAGGAATATTACATTTGATGGATGGTAAAAATTGACTAATCTTCTTCAGCGGCTTGTAGTATGTCTTAATGGACGCTCGCTTCAAGATGTAGCCAATCTTGTCTGTGACTCCTCTAACATATGGTAGTAGAGCAGGCGCGCGCTCGACTGTGGTCGGCTTCACTCGTTCACTGTGACGTAGGCGCGGGACCCGAAGCTTGTTGTCTTGCAATACTTGCTTGACGTGCTGAAGCTCCGCGGCCAGATGTTTTCTGTCACAGATCCCTCGTGCTCTCTGAAACAAAGATTTACCCACGGTAGCTAACTGTAAAGGATGATGGTGAGATTCACTATTTAAATATCGGTTGGTAAATATATATAATATATGTCCGCAATAAGCTGCCATGGTAGTTT
Organism: Parnassius apollo; assembly: GCA_907164705.1. Classification (NCBI taxonomy): domain Eukaryota; kingdom Metazoa; phylum Arthropoda; class Insecta; order Lepidoptera; family Papilionidae; genus Parnassius; species Parnassius apollo. Next base: position 7,249,949 of record CAJQZP010001449.1, on the reverse strand, counting down.
TTATGCAACTTCATGCAGCTTAGCCGCAAAAGGGCACTATGATTCTAAAGATATGTAATTTGTCAAAATACGATGAGTAGTTTAGAAGATCTGAGGGTACATATGAACATATATACAACTAAATAGCCTCCTAAAATCGTAACCTTCCTTTGGCATCGCCGTAGTCATGTAAACTTATTCACTTACTCTTTTTACATTGGGACAGGCAGTGCACGGTAAAGCATTCTTCGTCTTCCACACATGCACATTTTGATTTTGTTCTCGCCCTAATCACTCCATCGCTAATCTAATATATACTATATCTATGATATTAGGCAATACCAGAATACCAATGACATTGGTCTGTACTAGTGCCAGTGACCAAAGTTAATCACTACGTTTTACCCACGGAGCAAATATGAAGAGGAGGTGTTGTAATTAGATTTCACTATGTAACGACGCGTGACAATTTGTGGGATGAGGGGTGTTAAGTCCCGCCCACTTAACTATTTTCCATCTACCGATAAATAAATGTAGTAAAACTACTCGCATAGTTCCATATCGATGTTGCAATGTAGTTTAGCTACCTTACGTTTGGTGTAGGATATAAGGGAACGTACTCAGAAATTTCGTACCAGGGAGTATTTTTTTCAAGATTAATTTTGTGAATCATATTGTTACTTACATCTCTTTTGTTATTAAAATACCGATGTTATTATGAAAAAAATCCTACTCCTACTATAACAATGATCCTACTAATCTCACTAATATTATAAAAGCAAAAGTTTGTGTGTTTTTCTTTTCTCCTTGTCCTCGTCCCACGCTTAGAATGTACTGTGTATGTGTTATTTTTTCAAAACTGAAACGGCTGGACTATGGTGTATGTGTCGGTATACTACTTAATAATTCTGAGGGAGAACAAATAGACAAATTATTGTAATTAATATAATTTTATTTAACAAATCAATTAAAATCTAAATATTGTATTTCAAATTAGGCGTCCGTCCTTCTTCACATATAATTGAATTATTTAATTTAATGTTTCACGTATAATTTCATCACTTAGTTCATTTTCAGTTGTTCGCTGAGGGCTTATCATTCCAAAGTCGCTTAATTTTTTGCCTACCATCGCCATTACTTTATCTTCAATTTTTCCAAGTGCTTCATTATAAATGTGTTCATTGTATGTCATGTTCGCGTGTGCTGTAACCTTCGTAAAATATCTTCCGCCATGTAGTCTTTATATTTGTCCCACAATTCAATGAGAGTTGCATAAAGATCCCTAATTTTGACTGGTGACTGACACTGCACAGCTTCCTCCATGGTTTCATCCCAGTGATTATCGTTTTCTAAAAGATGCAGAGCTTCACATGCTTCTCTATAAGTTGCGCATTCCTGACCGTTGACAGTTTTAAGGTCTTTATATCCTGTAGGACCCCGAACATGGTGCAGCAGCAATCGTAAACAGAAACATTCAAAATTAATTACATGGACGGTATACACACGACCAAGGGCATCTGATGACATTACACCGGACCAATTTGCAAAGGCGCGCCTTGAATACGGCGTTTCCACTCCTTCCTAGATGTGTTCCAAGTATAATAGCGGGGGACTTCAGAATATAACAACGTTTTTGCAAAGGGGTAGGTTTGACAAAGTTGAAAGAAGGCTGTTAGTGTAGTTTTTGGCGGTGATGCAATTCTTTCTTGGAAATTTCTTTCGGTGAAATATACACGCTCTCCATTTACTAAGTGCACAGGAAGGTGAGTAACTGTTGGGTGCCTTTCGTGTAAAGGGAAGCCAAGGAGACGCCACGCTGCCTTGTTACTGCTGATATAACGCCCTGCTTGCTCCGAAAGGTCTGTACTTCATTAACGGGATTTGCCTCACCTTCACTCCTGAGATTAAATATTGCTTGGTCGCTTCCTTTATTTATGTACTTACAGATATACTTGATTGCGCGGACAGAGCTACATGCTTCTACATTAATGTGGGCATTAAACATTTTACATAGAATGGGCGAATACGGGACAATCCAGCTGTTATCTAAGGTTTCGAACGCTCCAGAGCGAAATTTGATTGTAATTTTCCTGCTCGGCGCTTATTATTTCGTCTATTTGGTTGGGCCGCAACTTCTCTTTAAGCCATATTAGAATATGGGCATGCGGTAATCCTCTTTTTTTTTGCCATTCAATTGAATACATGAAGCACTGCACCTCTCCGAAAATTTTCCCTTTGTTAATAAAAATACAAAAATTAATGTATGTAATTAATTTTTGTACTTTTAATCTAAATACTCTAGCAAATAAATCGTATCTGTCAGTACTTTTTGACCCGGAATTAGCTCCTCGGTTATTTCTTTCCATGTGGGATTGCAAGTAAAAGTAACAAAAAGATCAGGTCTTCCGTAAGTTCGTACTTAGGCGAATGCGTCTTGTGTGTACTCATGTAGGTAGCGGGGACTGTTAACGAATGATGAGGGCAGAATTACTATTTTACCTAAATCTCTGGGGTTTACATTGGCGTCGCTAGAAACTGCATCTTGTAAATTTATATAATTCTCAACGCGCAGCTCTTTTTGATTTAAAGATATATAACGGAGACGTTCACTTTCTACATTCACATACATGTCTACCAAAAATTGATGAAATAATTGTCTACACCGGGCTAAAAGGTTAAAATCATTTTCTCGCAACATCATATGATACGCATAAAAATCCATACATGATACTTTTTTGTTCGGAGTAGGCTCCTTTGTGATCGGGTTAATGAGTGGAATTTAAAAATGATAACCCTCTTATCCTTTGCAATAAATCAATGGGTATTGCAGAGCGTCATAAAACTTGTGTGTATCGGCTACCCTTTGCGACGTATCATCACGTGCTCGCAAGACAATGTCTCGTGAAGAAAATTGATCACCACTAATTACGGCTGCTATTTCGTTTATCAAAGGTGCATTGTAGCGCCTTTCATGCTCTCCTCGAGGGGTCCGATCTGCGTGAATGACAACTTTATAATCCTCTTCAGGTAGGTTTCCTAAAGCAGTTTTAAATGTTTTGACTAAAATGTTACGTTCATGCAAGAATATTTCAATTTTGAACACTGTCTCTCTCAACTCCCTGGATAAATTGGCAGCGACGGTCTACCTAGATTTCTTCGTCACCCATAAAATATACTTGTAAAAATTTACGCGTTTCGTTTTCAGCTGGAAAAAGTGAACCTATTCTATGATAAATTTGCCCTTGCACCGTAAATGTAGGCGAAAATCCCGGCATTATTATTTCCCGGTCAACTCCGAAGGACGTCATTTGAAAGCATGAGTTATATTTCCGGATCCTGTTTAAAAAGCGCCGTGACTCATTAGCATCATATAAAAGAGAGTTTTCAAAGCTTCTTCTGGTTCCCCAAGTAACGGAAGAGACACTTTGCCATTGGAACAGCACATGCCTGCGGTCTCATCTTTCCATTTTAAAGCGCTGCAGAATCGACACGCCTTGTCCATCAGTCCGATAACAAGTAACCTGTGATTTTTATAATCAATCAACGGATCATAATTGAATGCTGCGTCATTAAAAACCGACCAATGTTTCTTTGAAAATTTTGTCGACGTTCAGCTTGGAGCTGTGTATTTGCATCTCTTCGGGCCTGTCGGGTCTGTGTCTGGTGTTTCAGATGCCCTCATATTAGATTGACGTTCAGCTTGCTCAATGAGTCTGTGTTGAGTTTCATCAGGTGTTTCCGCGGCTCTTAAGGCGTCCTGATGTTCCGCTTGTTCGAATAACTTTTGCTGACTTTGAGCAGGTGTTTCAGTAGCTCTTAAAGTAGCTTGACGCTTTGCCTGTTCAAGACGCATTTGCTGACTTTGAGCAGGTGTTTCAGTAGCTCTTAAAGTAGCTTAACACTCTGCCTGTTCAAGACGCCTTCGCTGACTTTGAGATGGTGTTTCAGAAGCTCTTAAAGTAGCTTGACGCTCTGCCTGTTCAAGACGCCTATGCTGACTTTGAGAAGGTGTTTCGGAAGCTCTTAAAGCAGCCTGACGTTCTGTCTGTTCAAGACGCCTTTGCTGACGTTCAGAAGGTGTCTCAGATGCTCTAAAAGCAGCCTGACGCTCTGCTTGTTCTTGCCTTCTCAGTTCAGCATCTTCTAAAGATTCTAGCGATCGAGTTAATCTTTTCGCTTGTCTTTGAGAAGATACTCTTGAAAGGCTGGACTTACGTTTGCGAGGCATTATGAAGTAACAAAAAACCTATTTATAAAAAAACGTTAAAATACCTAAAAGGAATTAAATTTCCTTTTAAATATTTTTTTTAAAAACAAATCCAAAATATCTAAAAGGAATAAATATTCTTTTTTAAATATTTTTTAAAAAACAAAACAACAAAACCAATTCAAGACACAAAATGAATTCGAAATCGATAGCCAAAAAAAAATCGAATCAACTTAAACCAAATCACAAAATACAGAAAACCGAAATCGAAAGCAGTAGTCAATATAAATATAACCAACGAAAAAAGAAGTAAGTGTTTTTGAAATCTTGTTAAACAACCTAAAACAACGAAAACCAATTCACGATTCTAAATAAGCAAAATCCAAAATCAAAACCAGAGTCTAAATATGTATAAAGGAATACCAACCAAATAGGCATGAGACCAATATATCAAAACGTAACTAATAACGTTATGTTATCAAATATCATATCATATCGATAAACCTAAGTACAAAACCGTTATGACATATCCAACCAAAACCATATACCTAACCACCATACGAAAACGAAACCGAAACGCATAACGCAAACTGTGGAACGATATCCCAAAACTGAAAACGGCCCACTAACCGATGACTCGTTCTCGTTCTCGCAACGATAGTTTAAATAAGTATAGAAAGAGATGAAGCGAATATGGATATCGTTGCGATGTTTTGGTAGTTACCACACAACGTTGCACATTGCGAAATATAATATATAGCCCTAGCAATAAGGTCGAATTTTAAAGTTAGTTAAAATTACCTAAATTTTAAGTTTGTGTAGTTGTGAGAGTTATCAAATTTCAAATGATCTTTAGCTCATTAGGCACAAGGCTTAGATTTGTAAAACGTAAAACGCAAACACCGGAACGATATGCCAACACGGCCCACGAACTAAACCGATGCGATGTCCTTCATTGATATTCATTGTTTCTTGTTCTTGCGACGGTATCATAAATTTGTATAGAAAGAGAGGATTTTTTGGCAATTTTAGTTTCACACGGTACGCAATGCACATTTGGACATAATTACCTAAAGCAAAAAGGTCGAATTTCAAATGTTTAAAATTTATTTTAACCATTTGAAATTATTTATGAGTTTGAGTAGTTGTGAGAGTTGTCAAATTTAAATGATTTTTAGGTATTGTCCTTGCGATTGCGACACAAGACTTGCTTTTTTATGATCATATTATATTTGGTTTAGGCAACTTTATGTTTATATTTTTTATTTTTTGAATGGAAAGTTTAGAATTTGCTTTTTTCTAGAACGTAACAATTACGCACTTGGTATTGGTGGCTCGTGCCATTCGCCAAGATACCTTATAACATCCATGAAATTATTAATTTTTGACTTTGCGTTTGTGCATTTTTTTTGCAACATTTGTGTGTATTTTGTGCATTGGTAGTTGTAATTCAGACAATTATGTGAAAAGTGTAAATATAATATAGCATAGTATAGTTTAAGTTGATTTAGACATTTAATCATTTTTGAATATAGACTTTCAAAATGTCGCGTAACGCTAGTGAAATATGGTCTCACTTCGATAAAAAAGACAATCCCGACCACTTATTCCACCGGAGCCAAATCAGCGGCTAGTGCAAATCAGATAAACCTGCGGTGAATAGAGTTGAATTTTGAAATTGAATTGATAATTCGAATTTTAAACTTTTCTGCTAGTTCTAAGCCTAGTTAAGCATGAATGAAAATCGCCTACTTAAATGATTGTTAATAAATAAACTAACTAAAATAATTTTCTATAAATGTATATAAATTATGTTTACTTCTTAAGAATATACTTTAATTATAGACTTTGAAATCAGACTCTGATCCTACGTTTCAATTTGAAAAAAAAAATGGGGTAACAAAATTATAGAAACAAATATGGATAGAATGAACGTAATTTTATTCACTACCTGATTATCATCTCGTGGGTGTTGTAAAAGGCGACACAAGGAAACAAATCAGGAGATTGGCAGCAAGTTTTTTTTAGGTTTATGTCATCTAGCAGCTACTCTACATACCACCTTGAGAGACAATCAATGTTTGTTCGATAAAATATCTTTAACTATACAACATAGTAGATGGCGGTATTACTGAAGTGCGCTCAACTCAATCTTACTAAAATAAATACGTGTACCTTGGTAACTGTCTTAAATAAAATTAATATAAGATTAGTATTTGAACAAAAGACCGTTGTAATCTTGTAATTGTAGTACTATATACTTTATGGTATGTAATGCCCTGCGTTTGCGACTTGAATGATCGACCGAATGCCCGGTAGGTATGTAGTGTTTACACCCACCACTTTTTACATACATATTTAAATATTACATCTAAGAAAACAATAACATTAAAACCTCTGACTTCTAATCTAGAATAATCTATGTAATTCATAAAATACATGTCGCACTGGTAGTACAGTTTGCGGTTATGGTTCGGTTGTCGTTTGCACATTCAGTAGCAAACCATTACTATTGATATCGATATCTGAAAACGGTTTTCAATAACGATATGGAAACTAGATATCGGTTATGTAACCGTTGCAGATAAAAACTGAAAACGTCCATGCTTACAACCAAATCAACAAAACCGATCCAAGAAAATACACAAATCCGAAAATGAAAGCCAATATAAATCCATTCAACCTTAACCAAATCACAAAGCAAATAACAAACAACCGAAATTGAAAGCAGGTAGTCGAATAAGCTACGAAATAGAAACAATTTAAGCGTATAGGTACCGTATGTGCACTAGACATGTGTCAATCATGCATGATTCGTTCGTTTGAGCTGGTACACTTAGAAGTATTGACGGTTCATTCATTTGTTTTTGAATGTACCAGTACAACCAATCACAAACAATTGACGGTACCTTTTAACCCGCGATTTGTTTGAATTGTGAATGAGCTGCAAACTGACCGAATCCCGAATGATCTGAATAAACGGGCGAATTGAATTAACAATGCAGACTGCAGAGCATAGAGTAGAGTAATATATACACAGAACACCATTACTCCTAGCGGAGAATATATACGGAAACTGTATTTATTATTTAAGGGTTTTTAATTATAATATTGTTACCTAAATTAAAAATAATTTTACATTTTATTATATTTATTTGTTAAATCTATGAATTACAAATATCATTTCGTAGAGTTTACTAAAAATAACACTTCAAAAGATTTCATGATAAATGATTTATTTAATGATAATTTTCAACCATCTTATATAAATATAAGTTAGGTAAAAGTTTAATTTCGTAGCAAATAAATGTTATAATCCCTATTTTTAGACATGTAAAGTAAGATGAAACTGTGTATCGTTAGGAATGAAATTTAAGAATAAACAAATTTATTAAATATTTAAAATATATGATAACTTGAGGTTTTTGTGATTATGCCATATAGCGTCGATAGTTCTTATCACCTTGAAAATTAATAAGTTTTAGTTCGATAAAATGACTTTATTACCTAAAGCATATAGTAGATGGCGCTATTACAAATCTCAAATATAAAATTATCGGTTCGCAATGGATCTCACTATGCACTATAAGTTGACGCGAGGCTCAACGGCGGGAGTTAAGTAAATGTCAGGAAACATTTCGTTACCGCGTTTTAAAAACTTAGTAACGACATCTAGCGGAATCAATATAAACTATGTATACGTTAGTTATTAAGAACTCTCAAAAAATATTTTTCTTATACTATTTTGCACAATTTTTCTTATTGTAATACCGATTCATTCATAATCAAATATAAGAACTGTATTCATTTCCGTTCAATAAATATTACTTAGGCTTATTAATAAGGCTTACTATAGTTCGGCCGTTCAGAGTATGCGTTCCTGACACCTATCAGTTAGTCACGACTAGTGATGGGCACAACATAACACTGAGTTCGTTACCGTTCCTCCAAAATGAACCGCCGCGTTATTTTTAAGATTATTTTCGTTTTAAATTGGCGGAATCATTTAAAATTCATATTTTAGTAATTTAAGTGGAAACCAAAAAAAGGTAATATTAATATAATAAAATTGTTTTATTTATTCTTGGTTACAAAGTTACAATCTGTATTTCTATGCAATAAAGTAAATTGAATTGAATGTGCGTACAGAATATTAATCAGACTCCGATTCGCTTGAGGAGGTGGTGTCTTCATCATCATCTTCGCCTTCATTTATAATTATATTATTATCAATACCAGAATCAATCCTGATATCTCGGTCAAAATGTTCCACAATCAGGTTTTTAGTCTTCTCAACAACCTTTGCCCAGTCATCTCTTGTGACTTCCCCGCAGGCTTCTTTTAATAGGGTCATCATCTTTTTCATGTTGAATGGCGGGGAAGTATTGTGGCGGGCAGTGTAACCTTTTATTTGAGCCCAGGTTAGCTCAATCGCGTTATATTGGCAATGATACGGTGGAATTCTTAGAACGCGATGACCGTACTCCAGAGCCAGTTTATTGATTTCGTATCGCTTTATTTTCTTTAACTAATTTAATTAGCTCTGGTTTTAGCATCTGCATATTTGCGTCAATGCCTTTTGCTTGTAACCAAGCCACCATTTCTTCTTTTTTATTAGCTTGGGTAGGTGGTTACTGTATTTGAACCGAGTGATAGGAGGCATTATCCATGAATATTACAGAAGGCTCTGGCAGGCTGGGCAAAAGCACTTTCTGGAACCACTCTTTAAATGTAGCGGCATTCATTTCCTCGTGGTAGTCATTTGTGGATTTTGATTGAAATACCAGTAACGCGTTCTCCACAAAGCCGTATTTTGCAGAACCTGCGTGGCATATTATCTATCAGACGGGCCCCCTTACCCATTGGTACTTTCGACGTCGACGCTTGTGTATCATCCGTCCAAGAACGGGAAACCGTGTGATTGGCGTTTAGCCATGTCTCGTCAATGAACACGACATTATCCCAGTTATCAATATTTTTTGCTTCTCTCAAAAAACTTATCCGTTTTAAAATTATGTCGTATCGTTCTAATAAAATTTTTCTTTTGTCTTGATTTTTTATACGAAAAACCAATATCTTTTAAGATTTTGGTTAAGCAGTTTTACCCCCGCTAAACAGTCCAGCTTCTCTTAACGATGCCATAAGCTTTTTCCTGTTGAGATATTCATTTCTGGAATAGTAAACATATATATGATTTGTGATTGCATCGGCGTCAAAGGTGTCAATATCTGTTACGGGTTTAGTTCTACGTTTCTTCTTCGGAGTACGTAAAATATTATCTTCCGTGCCAGTAGAGCCGAACCTTTCTTTATTAATATTTGTTATCGTTCGTTTGCTAACTCCAAGCGCCTGAGAGACGCGTTATTGTACTTGTTCGACAGGTAACAGGGGTCCGCTTCCATTTTGCCGCTCCCGCTCAAAGTAATTTTGCAGCTTGATGATTAACTCACGGGCTCCACTTTTCAATGTTTGTCCATGTCTAAGCATTATTATGAACCAAAAGTAAATAGAACGCAATACAAAACACAATCGAACTCCGATTTAGCGCCGATGTCAGTTTGAAAAGCAGAAACAGTCCATTAAACGAAAGCCGGGTAATCAAATAAAAACAGATCGAAAACACTTGAAGAACGTGGTCTATGCGCACGAAACGACAACAGACGACTGTTTTAGCGTCACAAAATGGCGGCCCATAACGCCATTTGGTGTTACCATTTTTAACCTAAATATAAATATGCTACTTTCTTTCGCGCGCTCGGTTTGGTCGTAGTTTTATTTTTATATTTAATAAAAGTTATCTTATAGTCCATTATTTTCAAATTCTTAAAAAGAAAAAACAAAACGTATTATTTTATAAAGTATAACTGTATAAGAACAGATTACGATACTGTTATTGCCTGTTATTGTTAGCACAGCACTACAAATATAAAGCGCTGACATAACCTTGTAATAGCGCGGTATAGATTTAGAAAAATATTGTTTACCAAGTTATTTGAGACTCAGTTTGGCACAAAATTATAACATTCATGGATTATTGATAAAATAATGTTGCTTTAATGCTCATCAATTGTTAAAACGGTAAACAACCAGCAAAAATATTTTTATCGTAACTGCAACGCCATTACAAAGTTACGTAGTCAGTTCAATCGCGACGTGTCGGGAACGCATTCTCTGAACGGCCGAACTATAAGAACTATTTCTATCACAGTTAAGTAATAGTTAAGGGTGAAAGCGTGACAGGTGGTGATAGTATTTCTGATCCATACTTATAATCACGCCTGTAACCTCTGCGGGGTAGGCAGAGCATCAACGGATTACATAATATCGTCTACGAAGTTATCACCTATTCTGTGAATTACAATGCACCAAAACGTTTGAAGAAAATCAGCTGGTGAATTTTGTGTGAATGTTTTTTATCTCTCTCTTCCCGGTCCTGCGTGGAAAAATACAGATCCATACATTTTATATCTTAATTTTGGTAAAAAGACCTAATAATCCAGATATTCTGACGCATGTGAACTATGAGAGAAAACGACTAAACAAATGCTTCAATCTTGATATAAACTAAGTTATTTTGATCGATTCACTTCCATATGAACTTGAGTAACTTTCATCATCAACTGTCCACTGGTTTGAGTTGTTGCTAAAATCTAAAAACTTCGCAAAGTGATGCATAAGCATATGGTGAAGAAATATATCTATAAATATGATGATCACGAATGAAATGAAGACATGGCTTAAAAGTCGAGCATTCAAGCCATAAATCTTAATTAATAAAAATAATTTAAAGTTTTCGTATTAAAAAAATATAATAGACAAAATTCTTTGACAGTGACATAAAGATTATGACATTTCTGAATCTGATCTGATTCTGACATTTCGCGAAATAATTTTGCAGCGATCCGGTGATTGAAAATATTTATGGGCCTAAAATTTATACTTTATGAAACCTTATTAAAATTCTTACATCAAATCGTCTGAAATTATTTACAATGTTTTAATTAATTTTATGATAAATAATTTATATGTTTATTGTGATATGGATCCAGCTATGAGTAAGGTAATAGTTTAATATTCTGTTCATCTTCGCATTACTATCCTATTAATTTAAGTTTAATAATGTTTTGAAGATAAAACAATTCTTGATTTATAGAATTCTTATATTTGGTTCAGTATTAAAAAATTAAAAAGAAATTAAAAGTAAAACTATTTTTAAAGAAAGTTACCAAATAGAAACAATATATTATAAACATGTATATACTAGCTGGTATATACATGGCGCATAGAATGTTATTTTAGTAATTTATGATTATACTTCCCTATTTGAAGCGGATTTTGTTCACAATTTCATTTTTCTTTTGCCTAAAAAGCCTAATTATTTTTTAAATAAAAATAGCTTTTGTTACTTCTTGTAAGCTATGTACCAGGGAAAGTCTCGATAAAATTGGGAAAACTATTTCAGAGATTTTTATTTATTTCTATCAATCTTATGAAAATATAATGCCTTTGATTGATGCATTGCTTCACCCATTTTAATGTGTAAATCGATCAAACAACCAAGGACTACAGAGTCTATCCTTTTTTTATTATCTCTAGGAATGTGCTAGTATTTCCGTGCAGTAGTAGCATCATTGAGGCAGTCTATGTGTGTGTAGGAGTCATTTTCATTTCATCAACAAACATATGATATCCTGCTAAAATGTGGGAGCCCCAATAGAGTCCTAAACATGTTATAAGGCGTACCTCCAGATTTTTACTTGTACTTCATTCAACTTTATATGAACTAAGGCTGCTTTCTTATTTTAAGGATAACTTTCATTTTCTTTATTTCATCTATATTTGAACATCACAACATTCAAACTTCTCAGGATAAGTATTCCACAGCACAGGGTTAATTACTTCAGATCCTCTTTTACAGTATAATTAATGATACTAAGAATACAACCAATAAAATTTCCTGTAAAGTATTTCTTCAACAATATTATCTTAAGGCAATTGCTGACTTACATTTTTTGCTTCAGATATGGTGTAGTACATTATCCATATTATTTACATCCATATAAACTTAATATATAATATTTATATATTAAGTTTATATGGATGTAAATAATGTATGTACATGTATGTGCCTATATAGTTAGACATTATGTAGAGGTTTACTATGTATTTTTAAATATGATATATGTTGTGTATTGTATCTAGTTTGTATATTGTTTGTATATATATTAGTATACCAATGTTTACATTTTTATTTTTCTTCACTTTAAAAAGAAAGATGTTTCACACTTGTGAACATTAATTTTCTTTGGCACCCAGGGTTGACTGGTGGAGAATGTCACATCATGTTAAGTCTGCCTTATTTACCCTTAGTTTAAGGTTACATTTAAGTTTTGAATAAATAAGACATAGATAAATTATTTTTATGTATGCATTCAGTTGATCGTACAACAATTTTTTTTTATTTAAATTTCAATTTTGTGTTAGTCTTTTAGTGTATAAAATTAAGATTAGTAACATTAGTGTTCAAGTTTTTGTAAGGTCCATTTTGTTGTTTGTAAGGTCTATCTGTTATCCTGGTATCTATATATGTGGCCTGCCCATTTCCATTTGAGTTTTAGTATGTGATTAGGTGTATCTCTTTTTTTACTTCATACACTCATGGACAAATTTTTATAATACGATAGAATTAATTCACTTTTGCCTGCCAAAGACTCCCTTGCCATGTGGCATGGCCTTCAAGTACTTCTAGTTAATTTTGTTCGGAATCACAAAAATTGGATTGATAAAGCTTGGAGCTAGTGCAACAGCTTTTTATATGTGGTAGAGCCATGCTGCAGTTATATAGTTGTAGCACAAATGTCCGACCGGAGAAGGACCATGTTCTCACGGAATACCAGCGTAAAATAGTAGCTTAATGCTGCTGTGTTTCGTATGGTGAGTGTAGAGAACCAGAAACCCTTTTTACTGAAAAAGATTCCATCTTAGGCCTCACGGGTGACAACTTATCTGCATTTTGATTTGTAATCTAGGATAGATGTAGATGTCTGTGGGCTACAGCAACCACTTATCATCAGGTGGGCTGTGTGCTCGTTTGTCACCCTATCCTATAAAAAAAATCATTGGAAAATGGGCATATAGCGGAGGTTCGGTTATGGTATGAGGAGGTCACTAACATCGGCACCATATGTAACTTAGATTTTGGAAGAATTTGTAGCGCCATTTGTCCTTTTTATAGGAGATAGATTTGTTTTTATGTATGACAATGTACACTCCCATACTTAGGCGTTATGGCCGTAGTTGTCTAATACCTTACATATGTTGAAATCCCACATTATACCCTTTTTAAGCATTTATGAAAAAAATAATGTAATGTTACGCACAAAAATGTTTCTTTCTAGTAAAATTATTCTTTTTTTTCTTAATTTGGTTATTTTTTTTATTTAGTTGTGTTTTCGACATTTGCAATTTTAAATTAACGAGTGCGTACGTGCGAGTGATCGTGCGTGCGTGCGTGAGTGCGTGCGTGCGTGAGTGCGTGCGTGCGTGCGTAAGTGCGTGCGGGAGCGTGCGTGAGAGCGTGCGTGCGTGCGTGCGTGAGAGCGTTCGTGCGTGCGAGCGTGCGTGCGTGTGTGCATGTGGGCGTGCGTGCGTGTGAGCGTGCGTTTGTGCGTGCGAGCAAGCGTGTGTGCACGCATGCGTGCGTGCGTGTTATACGATACTCATTATTTTTTATGTAGTTGTAACACGGTAGTAAAATGGCTATAGCATTACATTTTAATCTTTATAATTTATATATAGAATAACAAAATAAAATAAAGAATGACGATAAATTACTGAAAATCATGAATATTTATCTTCATTACTTGGGAATTGATTATATTTTGTTTTTATATTGCCTCGCTTGTCCTTGCCTTCATAGAGTACCTATGTTACTAATATAAGAATGTTACTAATAATGTAAGAAATACTCGTTCATTTCTTTGTCAGCCTGTAACAATTCTCTGCTGGGCATAGGCTCCTTCCATTTTAGGAAGGACGTGTCTTAATACGGTACCTGGTATTTCAATTGCAATAAAGATTGCAACTTAAACGTCACCGCAGAGACGGATCAAGCACAATTAGAGGCATCTGGACAATACGATGTTTGTGGCCAATTCCCCAGTTTTTAACATTCTATATCACGTAAAAATGCTTTGTTCTAAGACAATACCGTTACTGCTACCGTTACAGTTACAGCCTATTAAAGTTCACTGCTGAACATAAGCCTCGACCGTAGTTGCCTCATAGGGCCGTAGCTGCTAGGCTTGGTAAGTGGGTTGACGTTTTTTTTATTTTTAATCGATATTAGGAAGGCGCTGCTGCCCGTCTTCCGATTCTTTTTTTCCTTATTCGCCTTTTACGACACCCACGGGATGATATGGGGAAGTGGATATACTTACACCACCACTACATAATGCAATACAATTCCCAAAATATAGCGATGCCGAAGCCGCTTATAGGCAATTGTCTACATCGCATTTAGGTTCATCCGACCCTGCTTACTGTAGTGAAATAAGATCGAATGGTAAGTGGATCTTGTGGCTTATAGACATCTACATTTATCCGCAAATTAGAACCAAAATGCAGATGCGTACTCACGCCTGAGGACTAAGATGAAAGGCACATATTCAGTTAATGAGGTCTTGAGGTTCTCTACATTCACCATACCAAACACAGCAGCATTTAGCTGCTGTTTCACGCTGGTATTTTATGAGAACGTGATCCTTCCCCAGTCGAGACGACCCATTCGTGCTACAAGCATAATATAGTATAGTCGCAACCAGTGGCGAAGCTTCCATTAAAGCCGAAAAACCGGGCTTGCCTTATTAAAACTGAATTAATCAATAATATCAACTAATAAAATAACTCCTAAACTGTTTCAAATTATTTCAATTTTCCCGCGCACTCCACTGTTCGACGACACATGTCGACCGATGACCTCGTATTGCCTTAGCGATACGTTTATACAAAGGTACTCTGTGGCGATACTGCTACTGTCATAAAGTGAATTTTAATGGAGCGATTAGTTGTCTCCCTCACTCGCATGTGCTTTTTACGGGGCTTTCGAGAAGACGATCGCTCTCTTTCTAACCTATGGCAAAATATTCTATAATGAAATATAACTACGAAATTTTTATATAGCAATTGCTATTGAGCCAACAAGCCTGGCTTTGCCATGAAGTTGTTTAGGAGTGCGTTCGACTAGCGAAGTGGTTGCGGGCCCCTCGTATGCAAGTTCACTTCACATTTCAATGTTTATGTTTGTTTTTGTTGTGTTTGTTAAAAATTTATGCTTTTTCGAAGATTTTCAGTGAAATTGGGAGGATAATAGTGTTCATTGTGTTGAATATAAGTGTGTTGAAAAGGTAAAAATCAAAATAAATGAAATTTAATATTCAATAATAAAAATTAATAATAACATTTCTTCATACTTTAAATATAGGTACAGGACTCTTTAGTATTAAAGTTTAATTAAGTTAGGCGTATTTAAAGGTTTAATAACTCAATATTAATATTACCATACGAATTAAAAATATCAATTTGAACAGCAGCATAAAGTATGAGACCTAGGTTTAATTTTAGAGGAAATAAGTGTTACAATCTTTTTTTTTTAACGTGAAGCCCAAATTTTAATTAAATAAATCAAAAGAATACAGAAGAATGTATTGACGTTTTTAAAGAATAGTACTCCCTTTAGTTATTTCCAGTTAGGTTTCTCTGTCTACTTTTCAGTATATAAAATTTTAATGGCGCCATCTACTTAATTCTATACGTAAAGTCATTTTTTCGAACGAAAATTGGTTGATTCTCACGATGGTGCCTAAAGATTACGCTATATGGCACAAATACGCTATCGGCTAATTTATAGTGATATATGAGTTTAAAAATATCATTTTGTACGGTTTATTATGAATTAATAATTATAATAAGTAGTCATTATTTTATGGTAAAAAATTAGCAAAGCTTTATCTTCTCATTATACCTAGGTGGATTGAAAAGTACTCGGCCTAACACAGATCCATTCAATTCTAAAAATCAAATCTACCCACATTATTTAGTTCAGTTCAGACTAGTTCATTGTGTGAAGTTCGAAACGTGTGCGATAATTAGTTGTGATTTTATAAATTTATTAACAAAGTAATCGGACATAATTTCCGCGAATGGAGCAAATCGAGCAGCGTGCCGTCATTAAGTACCTCCATAAGAAGGGGCTATCATCAAAAGCCATCCATGATGACATGGTCAGTACATTAGGCGATTGTGCTCTGTCATATTCATCCGTCAAAAAATGGATAGCAGAATTTAAGCGTGGTAGAGAGAGTGTGAAAGATGAACCCCGCTCTGGAAGGCCTTCGACGTCAACTACTGACGAAAATATTAAAAAAGTACTTGATTTAATAATGGGAGACCGCAGATTAAAAATTAGAGAGATAGCCGAGATTATAGGCATCTCTTATGAACGAACTCAAAACATCATTGTCAACGAGTTGGGTTTCCACAAGGTGTCTGCGAGGTGGGTTCCGCGACTGCTTTCAGTTGAACAAAAAAGGACGCGATTGACTATTTCATGCGACTGTTTGGAGTTATTTGAAGCCGATGCAGATGATTTTTTGAATCGTTTTGTTACTATGGACGAAACATGGTTTCATTACTGTACACCGGAAACAAAACAACAATCAAAACAGTGGAGAAGACCTGGTTCACCACCCCCTAAAAAGGCTAAGTCGATTTTGTCGGCAAATAAGGTGATGGCTTCAGTATTCTGGGACTCGAAAGGTGTGATTATGATTGATTATCTTGAAAGGGGTCAGACTATAAACTCTGATTACTACTGCACCTTACTACGTCGTTTACGAGAGGAAATAAAAGAAAAACGTCGAGGAATGCTCGGAAGAAAAGTCCTGTTTCATCAAGATAACGCCCGTGTTCACACGTCAGTACAGTCAATGGCTGAAATTCACAATTGTGGCTTTGAACTGTTACCGCATCCGCCGTATTCACCTGATCTGGCATCATCAGACTTCTTTCTGTTCCCTAACCTAAAAAAGCACTTGGGAGGTCAAAGATTTTCGACAAACGACGAGGTCAAAGCAGCTGTAGACGCATATTTTGACTCTAAGGAAGAATCATTTTTTTTCAACGGTCTAAATGCTTGGAAGGGGAGGTGGCAAAAGTGTATTGAACTTGATGGTGGTTATGTAGAAAAATAAAAATATAACTGATTTAGTATGTGTTTATTTTCTTGGTTAGGCCGAGTACTTTTCAATCCACCCTCGTAACTATCTAATTCCTGTCGTAATCTGTTCTTTTATGCATATAACTTAAACAAAATATAATTTCGAAGTTTCACATCTGCCAGGCGTCCCTTTTTTAACTTTGTACATAGTTTGTTTGTACTTTGTTCATGTATTGTATTGTTTGTAAATATCTCAAGCAAACCCAAACGGCTCTTTTCAAAACCACTGAAGGTGTGCAATTGCATATTATGTCATACAATCTATCTAGCGGTAGTATGCTTTCTGTGTGCTTTGTTAAACACGTCCTTGTCAGCACTGAATATGAAACTAAAGAGTGGAGACAGCTCAAGATTGGTGTATTTTTATTAAACTGCTAAAAACAACAAAACCATATCTTGGGCTTGCCCTTGTTTGGAGCCCTAGCTTCGTCACTGGTCGCAACATGGTTCTGTCACGTAAATTAAGTAAAAATTATTTTAATTAAGTAGAATTGCTAGGTGACATTCAAGTGACCCAGACGACGTGGTTCTTCACTGCTGGCCGTTTGAGAAAGCTCAAAGTTGCTCGGCGAGCTAGGGAGGGGCTATGCTCGGAGTCTACGTGATAAACTTAAAAACGAAGACATCCGCAGTTAGAACCAGAGTAATTGGCATAGTCCAACGAATTAGTAAGTTGAAGTGGCAATGAGCCGGCCGTTTAGCTCGAAGAACTGGTAGTGAAGTGCAGGGCGGCCCCCCCCCACTAGATGGAGTGACGACCTAGTAAGACATGCAAGAAGTTGATGGATGCAGGTGGCTCAGGACCGTGCTTGGGTGAGGCTTATGTTCAGAAGTGGACTTGTGAAAGGCTGTAATGATGACGATGACGAATGATTTGAGTTAAAAATGAGTGTCAAAATACCATAGAATACTTAATACACTATAGAATGGCTGTCAACCTTACTTTGTACGAGGATAGGCGTCACCGGGAGCACACATACAAACAATTACGTCGTATTATCAGTTAATCACTACTACAAATTCGATTGGCTGTGTTGACAGACTGATTTTTTGTACATATTATTTGTAAATAGCGTGCAATTTGGCATTTTCTAAATAATTTGCATGCGAAATTTGGAAACGATTGTAACGTCAAAACACATCTCGTGCTGACATTTATACGTGTGAATTGACGTACGTGTTAGTGACATTTTAGTGGCTTCACGGGCTCCGCCCACTCCCCCGTTCTGTTATGTATGTATTATAGTATTCTATGTAAAATACGGTATCTTTTTTATAGAATAAGGGTGACAGAGCTCACAGTCCACCTGGCGATAAGCCTATATCAATCCTCAATTAAGAATCCAAATGTGAACCTTCTCTGCACTTAACTTAAGAAATACAGCATCTTGAAGCTGATATTATCAAGCCGATCCATTTGTGCTGCAACCACAAATGGCTTGACTCTATCTCGTTAGGCATTTGGCTTATAGATTAATTTAAAAAAAAAACAAGCATTATTTACCCGTCTTTTCATATACATATTATATATACATATATTTCATATATCTTTTGACTGCCTCGTTGGTCTAGTGGTTGTAGTAGTGCGACAGATGATCATGAGGGCCTGTGTTCGAATCCCGGGTCAAGAAATTCTCAGTAGCTGCCCGAAGTTAGGAAGTTGGCGGTGTCTCACCTCCGTGATTTGGATAGCACGTAAAGCCGTTGGTCCTGCGCCTGATCTCTTTCCGGTCATGTCGGTTTGCCGTCCCAGCGGATTATGAGAGTGAAAGAATAGAGAGTGCACCTGCATGCGTATACACTTGGGCACTGTAATCCTGCCCTGCGCCGATGGCTAGTCTCCGTTGAGGCAGGCCGCTGTGACCGAAATTCGATCTGGGGGACATTGTTATTATTATTACTATATCTTTTGCACAACACATCGTCGTCGATTATAGAGTCTTGTTGATTTCACCTTATTTCTAATTGTACAATATGAATTTATATTATATTTTATTGTATTGTAATTTGATTCCAGGCGCGATATCGACGATTCAAGCTATGCGTGCTGAGCGCGGTAAACGCAGGGGCTTTCGCCGCTGCAGTTAACCTCGTGCTTACCCTTGATCCGGAAGACAGGTAACCTTAATAATATGTATTTATAAAGTTAAAAGAATTTTGAGTTACAAGTCAAGGTAACTCATGGATTTGAATCTAATGGAAATTCCTTGTTCTTTCTGTAAAATAGGGTAACAAACGAGTACATAGTCCACCCGACACTTACGAGTAAGTACATAGACAGACACCTACATCCATCCTTAAATAAAAAAATACGTGTGGCACTCGGTGACTGCCGCGGTAAAGCTACTGCATAGCATTTTTTATCAACTTATGCAATTATAATTATTTATTTATTTTATTTATGCAGTTAAGTCTTTGATATTAAATCAAGTTACACTTTTTGAGCGTGGTGACCGATAAGAAAACAATTTTTTTTCTCTTATTGAATAAATGAGAAGTTAATATTGTTTAAAATATTTTTAATATCTTACAATACATGTAGTTTATTCAGGAATTTTTATCATTGAGTTAGCAGCTAGTGTACACGCATACGTCTAGTCGCACGCACACAAACACCGTGCCGAAGTCTGCCGAGTGCCGAAGTCTGCCGAACTGAAACGACGCGACGTTAGACGATGCACGGCTTTCAACGCCACACCTCCGTGCCCGTCGGAGTGTGGAGCGTGAGGTTTTTTTCGTTACGGAATTTCTGGATTCGGTCCCCGCGCTCAAGGCCCGCGATAGAAGCTATGCAATAGCTTAAAAATTTGATACGTTATCAACCCTCAGCACTAAGATAGAATGCCTCGTTGGCGGTAAAAAGGGTCTCCGGTTCTGTACACCCATCATACAAAACACAGCAGAATTGAGTTGCTTTTTTACGCTGGTATTCTGCGAGAGCTTGGTCCTTTCCCGGTGAAGCTGACTTATTCCCGCCGCTAGCATAATGTAGCTGTGGCCCTACAACGGAAAGAGATGAAGACACGCAGGTTTCCGAAGGAAAAAAAGACATTAGTTTCCTGAATTTTCTTATAAAATTATACTGCAAGAACTTGATAAAGGTCTGCGTTGTAAGTCAACAAACAAATTACAGTCCACCTGCTAGTAGGTGGCAACTGCAGCCAGTGGACACCTGCAGCCAATTTCGAGCAAAAAAAGCTACAGATGTGTTTTAACCTCTGAGGACTATGATGGAATGCCTCACAACCTGCAATTACGCTTTGTATATATACACACAGACCGGAAAACAGTAGTGCAAGAAGCACTGCTATTTGGAGGTAGGAATAGGTAAAAAGTGGTACATACTCAGATGGACTCTTATTCAAAAAAGTGGTCTTATCTAACAATCGGGAATTCCCTTTAAAAAAACTGATGGCTTTTATTATATTATATTTGTGTTGTTTAGTATCTATGCATCCATTGTTATGTTTTGGTTTCCAAGTTAAGAGATCCGAAATAATCACAGACTATGTTATATTCCATCTAAGTGTACTGGAGGTTCATGTTTCGTTTGTTATTCTAGTGTTGTTAAAAAAGAGCTCATTTTTTTCTTCATTCATGGCCAACTGCCTTGTAACCACTGCGTCATTTTTCAATTTAGAAACTGACGTTCCTTTTAGAATATACGTGGATTTTCTGGTCCTTAATATCTATTTTATATATATTATGTCAATAACGGTACCACCACCAAAAAAACCAATACAAGCAACGTATACGTTCATTAATTTATTTCGGTCTTTGCACACTTGATAGATAACTCGTATCTTTTTAATAAATAACCCTAATATAACGACGGATTTGTCAGGTGAGAGGTGCGTTATTACAATCGTCACGGAAATTAAAAGTGAATGGTCATTTCTAAATTCGATGTCACGAAATAGCCATGTTATGTGATACTTTTGTATCGTAACTTAAAAATGACGTAACAAAATACTTTATCTACGCAGTACATATAAAGTTTCGAATCTATCGAATTTGAATTTATTTGACATGGTTTTATAAATTCCATTCATTTCTAGGAACCACAGGTCGTGTTCAAATAATGTATGTTTTAGGTATCGTCATGCAGACCACTAAAACAGTGCAGTAGGCACTATTTAAAAAGTTAATAAATAAACAAAACTTTACTTTTTTCCAACAAATAAACAAAACTTATTTCTTTTATTAGCATAGTAACACACGCCGGGTATCCGCTAGTATATTATAAATAATTATTCGATTTTCGAATTTTCGATTGGAACTGACTTTTGTTCCTAACGAATTGACCTAAGCGGGGGTAGGTCTACTGAGCCTTGGTGCTTTAGGAATGAGTGCTCGCCTTAAATTTCACAAACCCTGAAATAAAAGGTATCCGGTGTTCGTAGCTATTATCATATCACCAATGATATTCTTTTTGTATATAATATCATTGCATATCACGTTTGCATAAATTAGACTTCGGTACGAAAGAAATGTATTTAATTTTCTTCATCAATCTGTAAAAGTGCATTGCTGGTCATTAGGCTCTCCCATTGCAGGGAGCAATTGCCTTAGTAGTAACTGTTGGGAGGGGGATTGATGATAGTGGGACCAGATATCTCGCACCTTTGCTGCTCCTGCCCGTCGCCGGTTTGACGTTGTACATTCGGTGTAAGCGAGCCATGTCCTCCAGAGGGTATTGTGAGACAGATATTCAAATAAATTACCTACTTTTCTTTCTTCAAGTCTTCCATTACGTTATATGTTAGCTCAGAATTCAGACTGTGAAAATATTTTATTCTTTTTAGTTCTTTGGAGTTAGCTTTTACTTTTATTAATAGTTACATTAAAAATTTCATCCCTTATTTTGCCACCCTTAAGGTAGAATTTAGGAAGGTAGAATTCACCAAATTAATGTGGGACTAACCAAATTTATATAGAAGATATTGTGTAACATAAGATACATACTAAAAAACATGCAGTCGAATTGTAAGTCTCTTCTTTTTCAACCGACTTAAAATAGGAGGAGGTACTCTATTCAACTGTATTGTTATGATGTGTCCGATTTAACCGTGAACCGATTTTAATGATTCGTTTTTTTATTTGAAAGCTGATGCTTCCGTGTGGTCCCATATAAATTTGGACAAGATCCGACCAATATTTTTCCTCTTTTGACTTCGAATACATTGATGATGCCCTCTTTATTAATAGAATTAGGCGTTACTTTGCGGAAATCCATTATATTAAAGTTGGTAAGAATTACCTCGCTCACATCCGCTCAATAAAATAAAATGATGTGTCTTACCTAGTTTGAAGAGCACCTCCCGCTCTTCAAACTAGGTAAGACACATCATTTTATTTTATTGAGCGGATGTGTCCGAGGTAATTCTTACCATTTTTGATGTTTTCATTTTATTTATACTGAAGTCGGTTGTACAAAATTTTTAATTTTACCACTTATTTTGAAGTCGAATTTAAAATATACTACACATGCAAAGTACATATTTTTCAGATTTACTTATTTCAGCGCGTAGCTATATAACGGGTGCGAATTATATTAGTGCTATAAAGTGACGTATATAAAGGTGAGGCGAGTAATTAGTTGTGTTGTCTGCGGAGACCAAGCGGAAACATGCAAGGTCGGCTATAGTTTGAACATACACGAGTACATCAACTGATTTTGTAAACTGGAATGGAAAGGGAGAAACAAAATGTACTCTCGTGACCGAATAGAAGAAATGTACCTTGACAACGATCTATTTATCATCCCTGGTCGTCCCTTATTGCGGTGTGATGACTTCGTAAGATAATCCTACACATCCTTTCGTACGTGGTAGAGCCAAGCTGCAGCTATGTTATAGTTTGGAGGTTGGTTGTTGCACGAACGGGTCGGCTCGATCGGCGGTACCACGCTTTCACAGAATACCAGCTTAATGCTCGTATAGTGAGTAGAGAACTGGATAACCTTTTTACTGGAAACGAGGCATTCTATCTTAGTCCTCAGGAGTCTGCATTATGATTCTTAATTGTGGATAAATATAGACAACTATTGGCTACAGCATCTATTCACCACCAAGTGGACTGTGTGATCGTTTGTCGCTCTTGTTTTAGAAAAAAAAACATTTCGTTTCATAGGTTTCGTAAGGCGACTACGGGAATCGTCGAAAAAAATCTTATGCCTTGTAAGGCGGTGTAAACATCTACCGTTTACACTAGACGTAAAATATACGTTAGAGCTTACGACGGTAAGCTCTAACTTCCGTCTAACGGAAGTTACGTCACAGATGCGCGACGTCTGGTAGATGCTCGCAAATGCGCCTGCCAAGCGTGACGATTAAAGCGTAATCGAGGTTAAATGTAGATGTCTAAGATACGCCACAGCATCCATTTACAATCAGGTGGACCTTGTGCTCGTTTGTCATATTCTATTAATAAAAAATACTGGCTCTATGTTTGCCATAGTTGCCACGCTTGGCGAGCGGGTTAGCAACAGCAGTTTTTTATTGTGTGATTGTTGTTATCAGGAAGATGCTGCTGCCCATCCCCTGCCTGTCTCCCTCTGTCGCTTCTTACGACACCCACGAGAAGATATGGGGTAGTGGATATTCTCAACCGCCACTACACGGTTAGGAGTAAGAAACCTATCCAACAGCAGAGAGGTGTAAGTCAGGGTGACGTTGTATCCCCGAAACTCTTCACCGCTGCATTGGAAGACGTTTTCAAGCTACTGGGCTGGAAAGGGTACGGTATTGACATCAATGGCGAAAACATCACTCAACTTCGATTTGCCGACGATATAGTCCTTATGGCAGAATCGCTGGAGGACCTTAGCACTATGCTCAATGACCTCAATGGTGTCTCCCAACGGATAGGTCTTAAGATGAACATGGACAAAACAAAGATCATGTTTAATGTCCATGTACACCTATGCCGGCAGTTGTTGGGAGCACGAAGCTCGAAGTTGTTGACGAGAACGCTTACCTGGGACAAATAGTCCGACTAGGTAAGTCCAACTTCGACCGAGAGGTCAATTGACGGATTCAATTCGGCTGGGCAGCGTTCGGGAAATTACGTTACATCTTCTCGTCAGATATACCTCAAAACCTGAAAACGAAATTGTACAACCAGTGCGTGTTGCCAGTGATGACATATGGAACTGCGACGTGGTCCTTCACTGCTGGCCGTATGAGGCCGAAAGGAGCTATGGAGAGGGCTATGCTCGGGGTTTCTCTGCGTGATAAACTTAGAAATGAGGATATATGCAGTAGAACCAGAGTGACCGACATAGCCCAACGGATTAGTAAGCTGAAGTGGCAACGGGCCGGCCATATAGCTCGAAGAACCGATAACCGATGGTGAAGAAAGGTTCTTGAGTGGTAGCCTCGGCAGGCGTAGTGTAGGGCGACCCCCAACTAGATAGAGTGACGACCTGGTAAGATATGCAGGAAGTCGATGGATGCAGGTGGCTCGGGACCGTGCTTTATGGCATACCTTGGGGGAGACCTATGTTCAGCATTGGACTTGTCAAGGGCTGTAATGATGATGGTGATGATGACTGGCTCTATATTCCTTAGGTACACAACTGCTATTTGGCCGCAGAAATAGATATATAGGTAATAGAAATAGATGTAGAGGTAATAGAAATGGATATAGAGGTAATAGAAATAGATATAAGAGTTAATAGAAATAGATATAGAAGTAATAGAAATAAATATAGAGGTAATAGAAATAGATACAGAGTTAATAGAAATAGATATAGAGGTAATAGAAATAGATATAATAGATTGTTTTTTTTTTCTAAACACTTGTGCAATTATATCATGTCTGTCATGTGGCTTTTGTCCATATTGTAACTCATCTTGAATTTCTTTCCACGATAGATTACATGTAAACGTAATAAACGAATCAAGACGACCATATTTTCTCACATAAGTCACTGCGTCTTCTGCATATTCCTGCATGTGTCTGGGGCTATCAGTAAACGAAGAAGGCAAAATTACCAATCGTCCCAAATGTTCAATGTTTCCATCATTAGCCATCGCATCTCGCAGATGAAACTATTAATCCGTTCGTAACTTGCTCATATTTAGGCGAATGTATAACAGTCTTCCTGCTTCTATTTTTGCTAGCATATCGACAATAAACTGTAGAAACCATTGCCGATATTTGAGCTTATGATTATATTTATTCTCTCTCTCCATTATGCGAAATCCATAAAATTCCTTTGACGAAACTTTTTTATTAGTTGATTGATTAGTTTGGGGATCAATTTGCTGAATATTAAAATGGAAATCATCTACACGTTGCCAAAATATCAAAGGATATTGAAATGCATCATATTGGTGATGAGTTTCCGCAATACGTTCTAATTTATTACTTCTTCGGTGAACCACAATATCCCTATAACTGCTCTCATTGTCCACCATCACCGCTACTTCATTCACTTGAGGTGCGATAAACCACCGTTCATACTCACTAATCGGTCTTTTATATGCTACAATTATTACTTTTTAATTACCTGAGGCCATTTTTCCATTGCAGACTATTACTTCATGAAAAAAAAACGCTGTATATCAAGAATTATATCTCGACTATCGAAGAATCATTCCAGAAAAATTTGTCAACCTTTGGTTGGCTTCTTTTTCTTCATTTCCTATAAAGTAAATTTGTTAAAACTTCGGTGATTCATTTGGAAGTGATAATAATGATCCAATTTCATGATATATTTCTCCTTGGACTCGAAACACTGGATTGAATCCAAACGAAGTCATTTGGAAACATGCATTGTAACTTCAATTTTTTTGTAAAAACTTTTGAATTCTGTGTTTCTCCTTTCTTTAACTTCAAAAATTTCGGTGGTGGTGAACTTAATTCAAGTAATTTTATTTTACCGCTTACGCAGCCAATACTTGGTGTTTTCAGTGCCACCGACTCGCCCGGAGAGTTCACGTAAATCTTATTCCAGTGCCGATGACTCGTCTGGCGAGTTCAGTGTTTTTCACTAAAATTTCCAAAATGCATCCGTATTTTCTGCTTAAAATTATAGTTTAGACTACATATATGCTAAACTAAAGATTTACGTGGTGGGCCGGGTGTGGAGACCCCGTTTAAATTTGAAAGGAAACAAACTATTCTGCAATGCCTTGAACTCGCTAGGCGAGTTCCCTGACATAGATCCTCAACCTTTGACATGTTAGACAACAACGTGAACATAGTAGCATGGACTACCTACATACTTGTGATATGGAACTAATATACAACAAACTAGTTTCATTAGAATAATTAGGGTCGTGCCAAATGGAAGTCCGTAGTCTCTGCCTACCTCTCTGGGTGACAGGCGTAAGTGTTTATGTGTTACTTATCGAAAGTCACTCTTGTTTGATTACGTATTGATATACCACTAGTTTGGAATAAAGCCTCTGTCCTAGGAAGAACTATCAAGACATTATTTTTTTTAAAAACAAGCTTCAGAAATACAAAGTTATCGTAATATTTGAGATAACATATCTAGAAGCCATATTATAAATCTTGTATCTTTATAATAGGGTTGAAAAAAAAAAGGGTCGGCATTGATAAAATAGCCGACAAAAAACACCGGCGCGCCGTTGTATTTGAAGAACAAAAGCACTGATAACATTGTTTTTTACAAAGCTCTCATTGGCTAATGTTAAATCGCACTCCAAGAATGCACTTGCAACTAAATATTTCGTCCATTGTATTCCTATTTGTGACGTCGTTGCCTACTCTAGTAAACTTCTGTAAACTTTGTTTTCAATATCAGTGCTCTGGACGACCCTTTCGTCATAGCATGCGTTTACCTGTTCTCTACCTTTGTGACCTGGCTTACGTTTACTGGACTCCCGTGTTTTGATTACCTTGGCTTGCGATTACTGGACTTGTTTCAGTGCTGTTTCGACTATACCTTTACTTACGATTACCGGACCTATTTTATCTATAAAGTCTAGTTACTCTCTCTACTAGTTCTGCTACTAGAGTGGTGAATGAAATAATGTAATGTGAATTGTTATAATTTTGTTTTCTGATAAACCTCTTGACTGTTCTCCACTGCAACTCTGTTGTATATAAGTCCCATCTCCAGCCACAAATGGATTGTTTGGGTCTGAGTGATTAACTTTTTTATGAGTGTATCTGTGTTAAAAAACAAACTGACATAATATTTGCGTTTCGTTATATGTAATTTAATTAATCAAAATCAAGTACCGGATGTCTAGCCAACTCGATATAACCTCACTTTAACTATCGATATCTCGAAAAATAAAGATTTCCGGCATAAAAAGCAGCTAAATGGTAATCAATAGCATCATTGCCTGTCAACTAAAGCTAAAATAGTCACTTAAATCGTGCACCTGATTACTAAAGCCGACCCAAAATAATACATTTTAATCTGATTCCATATTCTTAAAACTGTAAGCCCGTATTAAATTATTTCAGAGTAAAATTGTCTATTCACAAGTATTAGAAATTCAAAATATAACCTTAACAATAACCACAATTTAAAAGGTTGACAACCACTGCTCAAATTACGAAACAAACTTACCTTTTATTTTATCCAGAGTTTTTTGCCATTTTTACAAGCCGAATAGTCCTGAACCACTTTTTAATTGCGTAAACACGTTAAGTACACTGTGACGGCCACAAAAAATACAAAACATAGAATTTACCCTTACGTAGTGCCAGTGAACTCGCGTGGCGAGTCGATCAATTGATATTGCAGTGCCGGCGACTCGCCTGGCGAGTCAACCGTAAAATGTAGGCGGAATCCGAGAAGACATTATGAAAATCGTAGGGGTGATGAATGTGTTAATTTGATGATACGCACGCACGAACTCGTACGTAAGCACGCACGCACGCTCACACGCACGCTAATACACGCATACATAAAGACATCTTCCTAAAATAGCCAGAATAGCTTCCCAGGACCTCGAAACATCGAGATGTCATGAGAACTCGATTTTCAAAAACCGGGGTAAAAACAATAACTTCCCCATTTTTTGAAAATCATTGATTTTTATAGCGGGAAATAAAAAAGGATAAAATACTCCAACGTGTTTTTTTATAATTATCTCTATCCTTATACACAGTTTATCTCCATTTTCATGATCTTGCAATGTTGTAGTTTTGTAACATTTTATTCAAAAGCATTTTGTACGAGGGCGGCACTGAAAATTTCGGGAATCAAGGAAGTGACACAACATTACTATTTAGAAATGTATTTATTGCTTTTCGAAGTATTCTCCGCGAAATTTGACACATTTTTCCATACGATGGAACTAATCATTGAAGCAACCATTCCATTCGGAAGTTGGGGTCTCCAAAATGGCCGTTTTGTAGGCGTCCACAGCTTCTTCAGGCGATGAAAATCTCTATCCACGCAATTTATTCTTTATTTTCGGGAAAGTATAGAAATCATTAGGGCTTAGATCGGGGCTGTACGGCGGATGGTCTAATAATTCTATGTTTTCTTGCTCTAAAAACTCTTTTGTTCTGTGTGCGGTGTGAGAACTCGCATTGTCGTGATGGAGGATGATGCGGCGGTTGCAGTTCTCTTTACGGAGTTCAGAAACGACCTGTGGCAAACAAATGCTAGCATACCATTCTGCATTAATCGTTCTTTGTCCTTCAAGAGGAATAGTTGTAACATGGGCGGTTTTGGAGACAAACTTGGTCACCATTTTTTTTGCAATACTCCGTGAACGAACAATTTTTGTTGGCTTTAACTCATTTTCGAACACCCAAACTCGTGACTGGTTTTTTGTTTCGGGTTCGTACGCGTATATCCAGGATTCGTCACCTGATACGATGTTGTATACAGCATTTGAGGATCCTGCGTGGAATCTTTCGAGAGTACTGACTCACCAAGTAACGCGAGCCGCTTTTTGCTCGTATGCGGTATCCATCGGGAAAACAACTTTTTTACACCTAATTGTTCATGCAAGATTATTTGTATTTGACTCATGCCAATGTCTAAAGTTGCCTGAATTTCGCGGTATGTCACATGTCGATCTTCCTCAATCAGCTTACGCACAGCATCAACGTTTTCTTGGGTGACTGCAGTTTTTGGACGACCATGACGGGGATCATCACTGAGCTTGACACGTCCACGTTGAAATTTAGCAAATCAGCGATAAATTGTGGTTTTGGATGGGGCTTCATCACCAAATGCAGAAATCATCCGGTCAATACACAGTTTTTGTGTTAAACCACTTCGAAAGTCATAATAAATCATTGCTCTTGAATTTTCTCGAGTCAATTCCATTTTCTCAACGACTAAACAAGTTTGACAAAACCTTTTGACAAGACCGAGAATCTTTTTTTTAAATAAATAAATGCTATTCGATTTTTAAAACCAAGGAGTTTTCAATTAAAAAGATTTTAATATGATAGTAACAGTGGAAATATTCCATTCCCGATACTTTTAGTGCAGCCCTCGTAACAGCTAATTTTCATATATTACGTTTTTCACTTGCACCTCTTAAAAAGATAAGGTGACTTATCCCCGAAATGCCGTCACCTAAAATTTGCTGCCTGAAGCCATGTTGGGCAACATCGACGTTGATAAATGACCAAAACTAAATAAATCACATTATTACTTTAGTAATTTTGAAATTTTGATTTGATATAACATTGTACTCATATCTATTTTATTAATCAAACACCTATTCGTGACATCAATGTAACGATATTTGGAAAATTACATTAACATGAATGATGCTGAAACATCGATATCTTAATTTCTCTGAACGTTGTTAATAATCGAGATCTTATTAATTAGCCCGTATAAGTCCACAGCTGCAGCTTAACCTCCCTTAATAGGGAGGATTATTACTAGGTCCTAGTACTCCTTTTCTGCCCAAATATCCATCTAGGTACCTAACCTCCCTCTTACCTCTATATCTATTTCTATTACCTCGTCTTGATTCGTTTATTACGTTTACATGTAATCTATCGTGGAAAGAAATTCAAGATGAGTTACAATATGGACAAAAGCCACATGACAGACATGATATAATTGCACAAGTGTTTAGAAAAAAAAACAAGTGAAATTTATTTATGCAATTGTAAAGAGATGCGTTTTTGGAGATGTTATTAGTTGGATGTACTCAAAAGATTGGCAAAAAAGAGGATTGCCACACTCACATAACTTGGTTGGGCTCAAAGAAAATATTCATTGAAAGCGAACTGATGATGTTATTAAGGCAGAGATCCCAAACCCGGTTGAAGATCCTATTTTGTATGAAATAATTGTTTAAAATATGATACATGATCCGTGTGGAACACTGAATATGCAATCTCCGTGTATGAATAATCACAAATGTTCGAAGCCACATACAAGCCGAGTGAGGGAGGATTTACTGCAAAAATCAAAATTAGAGGTCAAGAAGTTGAAACTGATAATCAATGGGTAGTCCGTTATTATCTAAAATGTTTCAAACTTACATAAACGCAGAATATTGTAGTTCTGTGAAGTCAATTAAATATGTTTGTAAGTATATTAATAAAGGGTAAAGTGAGTTGAGGCTGGTCGCCGTGGTCGAAATTCGGTCTAAAGTACATTAATTATATGAACTGTTATTAGATAACAGTCGTCAGATGGACTGCCAGTCAACTTGTTTGTCAAGTTATTGTAAAAAAAATCTATTATTTAATATACTTTAAATTATATTCGAAGTGGTAGAGCCATTCTGGAGCTATATTAGTAGTCTAGTTGTAGCACGAATGGGTCGACCGGGGAAAGGCTACGCTCTCACAGAATACTAGTGTAAAATAGCAGGTCAACGCTGCTGTGCTTCGTATGATGAGTGTAGAGAACCGGAGACCCATTTAACTGGAAACGAGGCATTCCATCTTAGTCCTCACGGGTGACAACGCATCTGCATTTTGATTCGTAATCGAGGATAGATGTAGATGTCTATGGGCCACAGCATCCACTTACCATCAGATGGACTGTGTGCTCGTTTGTCACCCTTATTCTATAAAAAAAAAGAACACCTGTAACCTTTCGTGCATTTAAATTATAATTAGCATTATATGTATTCATAAAATGATGGACTAGGAACATGTGTTACATTGACGTCATTCACTGTCATAAACACCCTGACTTTATCGTACGTAGTTCGCGTTAATCTTACCAAGTTGTTTACACAAGTTTAATACACCGTGATCAACTTCTTTTGATAAATTGAGTGTTTGTTTAACACGTGTGCTATTATTGAGGGCATTTTATTAGAATTATTTTTTTATCACACCTTGATCGAAAGTCCATATTTATATACACCCTACTTTCAGGGACGAAGGTATCACAATGCCTCCGGATTCAATGACATTAATTTAGTACGCACGCGTCAAGTTTCTATTTCAGTTTCAGTTGTTTATAAACAAAAGTATACGCATTACGGGAGGAAAGTATGACATCGCAATCCATGTTCTTATCAACACAATACCACGCGGCTTTCAATGTCATACTTTACTCCCTTGTGGTGTAATATACTCTTGTATCGTACAGGTTTTAAAATAATTAACAACAGCCTATCAAAAGTCTACTGTTAAACATATCCTCCCATATATGGCCTCATAGTCCGGATTTCGCCATAGTTGGCACGTTTAGGCAACTTGGCAACCGCAATTTTATATTATTTTAGGTTGTTATCAGGAAGATGCTGCTGTCCATCTCCTGTTTCAGTTGCCCTCTGCCGCCTCTTACGATACCCACGGGATGATATGGGGTAGTGAACGAAACACCGCCCATTCACGGTTCAAAATAAGTATTTATACTCTACTCGTACTTATTTAAATGACCTTGTTCTATTAAATTCTAATGAATAGTAAAATTTATTTAATTTATGTAAAAATATCTTCTTATTTTAATTTATAACTAAAAGTATAAGTCCTGCATTTTCATCAGCCTTTAAACTGGACTCAACAGACCTTGAAATGCAGTTTTATAATCGGAATACTAGACTATGTCGATGGGATATACAAATATCTCACTCCTTTTTTTGTAGAGAAAGTGAGACAATTAAGCACACAGTCCACCTGATGGTAAGTGGATGCTGTGGCCCATATAGACATCTACATTTATCCTTGACTAAAAGGCTTCAGTACCATAGACCATGCATACCCTCCGGCAGATTGTACAAAAGACCGAAAAGTACAATCTGCCACTTTGCCTTGCGTATGTGGACTATGAGAAAACCTTTGGGTCCGTCGAAATTTGGGCAGTGCTACAATCTCTTTAGCGGTGCCAAGTTGTCTGTCAGTACATCGAAGTGCTGAAGTGTTTGTACAGTAGATCTACGATGGCTGTCCGGGTACAGAACCAGAGCACGAAACCTATCCAACTGCAGAGAGGTCTAAGACAGGTTGACGTTATAGCCCTTCACGAAACTCTTCACCGCTGCATTGGAAGACGTTTTTAAGTTGCTGGATTGGAAAGGATAAGGTATTAACATCAATGGCGAATACATCACTCACATTCAATTTGCCGACGATATAGTCCTTATGGCGGAATCGCTAGAGAACCTAAGCACTATGCCCAATGACCTCAATAGTGTCTCAACGGATAGGTCTTAAGGGGCTATACTACCTCAAATGGCTTAGCAAGATCCTCCGTTATGCCGAAAATATTGCAGCATTAATTTTGAAATAAATATATGGTAAAGTTGAGGAATAATGTTAAGTGCTATGTTAGACGAAAAAACGATTCCGTAAAATTTTCTCGATAGAAAAGAAATACCATAGTTACTTCTAAACCGAACAATAAACCGCTGGTATTCACAAAATACTACAAATAAGATCATGAAACTTTGTATACTAACTGAACTAGCTATAAAGCAGGGCTTATGCTTTTTATTTACTTTTAATTGCCATTATTTTCTTTCTAAAAAGAAATTACCTAAACTATCGGCGTCCTGAAACTTGTTCCATGCCGCCCGATCAGTCTCGCTTCGGCTTTAGAACGGGAAAGCTGTGGCGATTACGATCAGAATACACATTATGTAACAGGACGACGTAAAATTAAAATTGGAAATAACCGCAATAAAAATAAGAAGCGATTGGGTTGGTGTAAAGAAACGGGCATAAATATGATAAGAAGTGGGGTGAAATTCGAATTTGAGCTGAGGTAGTATAATAGGCCCTTAGGATGTACGTGGACAAAACAGAGATCATGTTAAATGTCCATGTCACACCTATGCCGGTAGTTTTTTGGAGCACTAAGCTCGAAGTTGTTGACGAGTACGCTTAACTGGGAAAAATAGTCCGACTTGATAAGTCCAACTTTGACCGAGAGGTCAATCGACGTATTCAATTCGGCTGGGCAGCGTTTGGGAAATTAAGACACATCTTCTCGTCAGGTATACCTCAAAACTTGAAAACTAGATTGTACAACCAGTACGTGTTGCCAGTGATGACTTATGGATCTGAGATTGTGGTCCTTCACTGCTAGCTGTATGAGGACGCTCAAAGTCGCACAACGAGCTGTGGAAAGAGCTATGTTCGGAGTTTCTCTGTGTGATAAACTTAGAAATGAGGATATCCGCAGTAGAACCAGAGTATTCGACATAGCCCAACGGATTAGTAAGCTGATGTGGCAAACACCGCCGGTCGGCCGGTCATATCGCTCGAAGAACCGAAAACCGATGGGGAAAAAAGGTTCTCGAGTGGCAGCCTCGTACCGGTAGGCGTAGTGTAGGGCGACACCTAGTGGTGGTGGAGTGGATGGAATGACGACCTAGTAAGACATGCAGTAAGTCGATGGATGCAAGTGGCTCAGGACCGTCCTTTGTGGCATTCCTTCGCGGAGGCCTATGTTCAGCAGTGGACTTGTGAAGGGCTGTAATGATGAATGATGAAATATCAACATGGAGATGCGTTGTCACCCCTGAGGACTAAAGATGGAATCCCTCGTTTCCAGTAAAAGGGTCTGCGGTTCTGTATACCTACCATACGAAACACAAGCATTGAGCCGCGATTTTATACAGGTATTCTGTGAGATTTTACACAGGTATTCTGTGAGATCGCAGTGGCGTCCAATTATATACATATTACCTTTAGATACGTTATCCACTCACAGTATTGGCAATATGTATAAATGTCGGTCAAATATCCGAGTTTGAGTCACGCATCCAATGGCGCGGCTATATGTTGCTATGACTCGTAATTCTTATTAATATTAATGAATTACGCTGTTTTTAGAGCAATTATGTTTATCCATGTTTAAAGTGTCTATTTAAAATAGTTCCCTGGTCGAGCCGGACCCAGTGGCGAAGCTAGAGCTCCAAGCTAGGGCAAGCCCAAGATATAAATTGATAAAAATATAGATTGTTGTTTTTAGCAGTTTTATAAAAATACACCAATCTTGATCTGTCTCCACGCTTCAGTTTCGTATTCAGTGCTGTCAAGGACGTGTTTAACAAAGCACACAGAAGGCATACCACTGCCAGATAGATTGTATTACATATCAGCAATTGCATAGCTTCGGTGGCTTCGAAGAAAGCCGTTTGGGTTTGTTTAAACGAAAGAAAAAAAATGTTTACATCCAATACAATATATGAACAAAAGTAAAACACGAACAAAGTACAAACAAACTATGTACAAAATTAAAAAAAAAATTATTTACATTCTAATGGATAAGAGATAAGATAAGATAAGTGGAATCGTCTCGCTTTCTTATGGAAAGATTTAATTACGTAAACGTAAAATGTTAGTGAACGTTTTAATTGTACGAATAACTGTTTTTAATTGCGATAATTGATAAGTCTGAAATACACTCTTAACCTTGTGTTTTATCTCAACAAAGTTTAAAGATTTCCTCTCCGATTATCACTTTAACACACTTCAATTCATCACAAGGAACACTATTATCCTCCATTTTCATTAAAAATCTTTAAAAAAGCATAAATTTTGAACTCGTAATATTAAATCGCTTAAGATAAGCACACAGAGTAAATAAACTTTGAAACGTGAAATGAACTTGCAAACGTATTGCCCGCGCGCCTCCGCTTTTAACAAATTTATTCCCAAAAGCCTGGCTTTAAATCTCTATACTAATTGCTATATATACAATCTTAGTTATATTTCATTATAGAATATTTTGCCATAGGTTAGAAAGAGAGCGATCGTCTTCTCGAAAGCCCCGTAAAAAAGCCCACGCGAGCGAGGGAGACAACTATTAGCTCTATTAAAACTCATTTTTTATGACAGCAGCAGTATCGCTAAGGCAATACGAGGTCATCGGTCGACATGTGTCGAACAGTGGAGTGCGCGGGAAATTTGAAATAGCTTGAAACATTTTACGAGTTATTTTATTAGTTGATATTATTGATTGATTCAGGTTTAATAAGGCAAGCCCGGCTTTTCGGATTTAATGGAAGCTTCGCCACTGGCCGCACCATTTGTGCTACATCCACTATATAGATGCAGTATATCTCTACCAAGTAACAAGTTGGTTTG
This sequence comes from Parnassius apollo, assembly GCA_907164705.1. Lineage (NCBI taxonomy): Eukaryota > Metazoa > Arthropoda > Insecta > Lepidoptera > Papilionidae > Parnassius > Parnassius apollo. The sequence goes on along the minus strand of CAJQZP010001449.1, from coordinate 7,214,019 downwards.
GCGCGATGATGTTTTTTACGAGATGTTTAAATCAAAATAAAAAAATTGCTTTCAATTATAATTACAACATCTAATCTATATTGAATAAAAAATTATTCTATTCTATTTCAATCTAATCGCCATCTATCAGGCACTGAATCTTCCTAGTATTTCTTTATGTGGTCTCTACTAGGTCAGGCACTCACGAGATATGATAAGGCTATAGTACATTATTTTATAAAATCATCATACGAGGTGTTTAAAGCCTCGTCTGCAGGTTTATTTTAACGTGTACCATTTACCTAATGTGCCAAAATTAAGCAAGTGCCTACTACTTCGATCAAAAATACCAACTAGATATCGGGTCGGCGCAAGAAATTCATCTCAGTAAATAAGAGCACACATGAGACGTGAGCTCTTGCACGTGAGAGTGTAGCTTGCAAGGCAATAACGGGAAAAAGAACTTTATTTGTTATAAGTTAAGGTTGATTTCACACTAAATGTTATTTAATTTATGTCTTTTTCATAGTTTATATTCATTGGGACAGTATTTAGCGATGATTTTGTGCGTGACCCGTTATCTAGTTGGTATTATTGATCGAAGGCAAACTATTACCAAATAACCTTATTATTGGATTCTTTACAATCGATCGCGTGCAATATATACATCATCAGTATACCTGAATACCAACGTAAAATAGCAGCTTAATGCTGCTGTGTTTTGTATGGTGAGTTTAAAGAACCGGAGACCCTTTTACTGGAAGAGAGGCGTTCCATCTTAGTCCTCACGGCTGACAACGCATCTGCATATAGATTCGCAAACGAGGATAGCTGTAGATGTCTAACCATCAGGTGAACTGTGTGCTCGTTTGTGAACTTTTTCCAATAAATAAAAACATAACTTTAGGTTTTCACATGGTAGTAGAATTTCTTTTCTGTCCAGTAATCCGTCCGGGCAGGTTCCATCCTTTTGAACTTTTGACCTATTACTGCCGCCAATCAGCAGTGCATGCACTCTATTCCTTCCGGTCTGAAGGGTAAAGATAGCCAGATTATACTTAATGTAGTTTATATTTAATGTAATTATTTACAGGCTGTAAGGCATTATATCTCAGATACATTACATGTAAAGATGTAATGTATCGATAGCCTTCTTAGTTTGAAATTGAAATAGCAGCTTAATATTACATTGGTATCAAGGCTCCATCTTAGTCCTCAGTGCTTAGGGGTTACAACGCATATGTATTTAGATTCTTAAGCGATGAAAGATGTCGGTGTCTATGGGCCAAAACCTCCTCTTACCGTCAGGTGGACTGTGTGCTCGTTAGTCACACTAACTTCTATAAAAAAGCATAAAAGCGTGTAATATTTTTGCATTAATATATGCATTAACATATACACACATTATCATTATTATCCATGAGTGTTGGTGTAATTTTATTGCATTTATTCACCAGGATATCAGTGACACGTGGCTGTGCTTTGACAGCACTCGGTTTCGCCTATTTCATGTCGCTGTTCGAGCTGTTTACCTTCGCGGCACTCTTCACCAGCTCGGGCTCGAGACTGCGGCAGAAATATCGTCTCAACTGCGGCGATGTGCTGGATATCAACAACAAGTATGTGGACATTACTATCTATGTTCAATATTCAGTCTTATTCTTACAGTGTCAACATGCTGCACCATGATGACTGAGGAGACGATATCTACAAACTATTAACATTAGTTCCCAAAGTCTGTGCCAAATACAGCAAATTGTAAAGGCTTTTGTTTTTAATAAAACATGCCTGAAAATCATTTTAAGAAAGACCCTGACCGCATTTTGCCGTGTGATTTATTTGCATTACATAAAAATAAAAAATCTACTACGTAGGTTTATCATTATTTGACTTTACGACCGCTTCAATGAATGTTATCTCAGAATTTGTACGAAAATATTATATCTCCAGCTAAATGAACAGATGACCTTCAAAGTTTATCATCGGCGCAATTTACAATCGGTAACAGTTTATGTTTATAAACAATTGATAACAAATTGTTTATGAAGTTAAAAACAAAGTTAGCTCTCTAAAGATAATACGTATTGATATGAGTTTTAAAATAATTTTTTCAAACCATTGTGATGATATTTGTGGCGTTTAGTTCATACATTACGATAAAATTTATATCTACGACAGCTATAGAATACTATAATACATACATAATAGAACGTGGAAGTGGGCGGAGCCCGTGTAGCCACTAACATGTTATGCTATAAATGTCAACACAATCAATCGTTTCCAATTTTCCTGTCAAGCGTCGCTGCATGCAAATTATTCAAAAAATGGCAAATTGCGCAATAATTACGTGTCAAAATAACAGTGGCAAATGGACATTAAATAACGGAGACGTATCCTACAACCAGAAGTCGAAACTATTTATATTTTGGGAATATGAGAAACAAAAATAAAGAAATATTGATGTGTCAAAAACATTAATCAAAAGTTTAAAATGTGTAAACTCACTAAGTCTATCAACACAGCGAATCGGGTTTGTAGTAGTGATAAGATGTAATTTCTTGTATGTCTGCTCCTGGCGACGCCAATCCTCGTACAAAATAAGGTTGACAGCTACTCTATTGTGTATTATAGTACTCTATGATGACAGCCTTGTTACTATGTTTGGATTTTTCCTTAAATTTATTATTTTAAAAACTAGGAACCTTCTAAAATTACTAAAACCGCCCATTTCACCAACATTTATATAATAAAAAAATAACATAAAGATATAGTCAAAATAATTCTGTCATAAATTCTCCAAAAAAATATCATTGTCATTCCAACACAATTTTAAAGGTTATTCGAAGCACGAATGTCAATGTTCCGAGTATGGAGTGTAGAAGCAAGGAGTACAGACTGTGTATTAAAAAGTGTCCATAGAAAACCGTTAAATAAGGGTGGCGCCACTATAACTACGGTGTATACTTTAAAGAACGCACTGAGAAATATTAGTGGGATAGACGACTTTTTCGAGGTTATATTTACTAAATAAAATTATTTTAGATTTTAGAGCTACTGAGCAGTTTAGCAGCACACTTAAACCGTCGACAACTGCTAAGTTCATTTCATCCCAGTAGCTACTCTAGCGCTGTTGTGGATAGTTTTTGAAATGTTATTTAGTGCTTACAGATGGCCACTTTTTCAACTATTCTAGTATGGGAGTTGGTACTACTTACTTCTATACTCCATAGTTCCGAGATTACGTAACGGGAGAATGTTGCCAGTATTTCTTATTTATAATGATTCAAGATTTGGTAATTAATTTCAGGTTAAGTTATAGAAATATACGTAGTCAACATATTTTTTTAATTACGTGTTAATTATGTTACATCAAATTGAAGTCAAGGTAATTTAATTATGTAACTCGCTGAATAATGTTTCTTTTTTTTAATTCCTGTGTACTTTGTACTTTACTTACAAACTATTTGACTATCATAAATATTTACGATTTTAGGTTTCCAACGAATATTTAAAAAAGAGATGAATGGGTAGCTGCTATAAGACTAAGCCGAAATGAACCACAATGGCAGCCATCCTCTTGACTTGACAGTGGTAAAATCAACAGCAGCTTTTGCTGTCGCACGGATGGGCCGTCTCGAACCGGGGTGGTACCAAGACCTCACAGAATACCAGCGTGAAGTAGAGGTTTACTTCTGCGTTTTGCTTGATAAGTGCAGGTGGCCGGAGGCCCAATTCTCCCTCCCTCTTAACATGGTAGCGGAATGAAATAAAAAAAAACTGCCCCAGGAGGGTACCAGCACCTCTGGTGACGGAGAATCCCTCGCTGAGCATCCAAGACCAAACTATCTTACTCTTCCTGAGCGTGGGTGTTGAGGCTGCCCTGCGAATTCGGGGGAGGGGGATGCAAGGTGGGTTTAATGACAACCCAAATGTACGCCAGTTAAAAGGCGCGTATAGAAAACTGCTTTGCCATCTTGAATTAAAATGCTTATCCACTTGGAACTGTGTCCCTTTAGACACGAAGAACAGGAATATCCGCCATTAGATCAAGAATTAGCTTCACTAGAATTTTTCCGTAAAATACAAGAAGATACGGCAGAACTTGGTAGCATTTGCATGTTGCAGAATTCGATGATTTAAAAAAAAGTAATAATTGGTTTTATCACTGGTAGTACTGTACACTATATTTCTAAAGTATTAAAATGTGTAAAGTGTCTCAATAGATTACTATCTAAAGAAAAACATGATTACCATCCCAAGATGTTTTGATTGATCACGATTATGCTGGCCATGGGCCAATGTATGAAGTATGTGTAAAGCATGTATAAAGTAAATTTAATACGATTTATTGAAAAATATTTGAACATACGACTGCATCATATTTTCTAAAACGAATACACTAAATATGACACTTAATTCAAAGCTAAAAACATTTAAGAAACTTATACAAAATAAAGGATTCTATGTAAAAACAAAACTCCTTTTTCTAAAATATAATAAGTTAACAATTTATACCTTATGTCCGTTACAAGTCAATGTTCTATTTTGTTTTTACTAAAATATACTTTTTTTTCATCTAGAAAAGTATATTTTTAATTCCATGGAAATTTATTTTCTTTTTTATAATAAAAATGTTTTACATCATATATATGTTGTCTCTAACTCCATTGAGCTATTATGTACTACGTACTAGAGGCGACACTGCATTCAGCTACTCTGTTCCACTCAACTGCGGTGCATACACCGCACTTTAATCAGTCACTCGCTAGGCGCTTGTAGAGTTGTCACGTGTTGTGTGGATTTAAAAAAAATCTCTTGAAAAAAATATGCCGTCGTGTGTACTTAGATATTGCACAAATAATTCAAGAAATGTCAGTAAAAACCAAGGAATTACTTTTCATCGGTTAATAAGATATTTAATCAATAAAAAGTATTATAGATTAATAATAAAACAAATTATTCCTAAGATGCCATCTCGTGTCACGGAATATAGATTATGAAATTAATATGTTCAGATGCGACATTTCTGTGGATACTTAAGTATAGGACGAATATATTATTATACACATTTTTTTGTAGAAACATATATAATTTATTATAATTAGGCAACATTTTTCATGTTTAAATCTGCTTATTATTCTTTTATTTTATTTTTAGGTTTCAACATCAAACTCAAATTGGAATAAATTCGTCCATTTTTAACTCTCGCGTGCCCAGCATTTATGAACGACTCTTATCCTAATTTAAATAAATATATTTGTAGTTTAAATGTTATGTTAATAAGTTTTGTTAAACATACATTTAGTATGTTTTTTTTATATTTGACATAGATACCTTTTAAAATTTTCAATTAAAAATATCATTAAAATGTAATTGTGATATAATATTATGTATTTAAATAAGCAAATATAATATACAAAATAAATGACAAAATTTAAATATTGTTCTCGATATAATTTACCTATTTAACAATACAATCTGCTATTACCTACGGGTCATTCTACCTATGTTTATTCTATGATAAAAAAAACAACCGCGCGAACACAGAGTAGCGCACATTTTTTGTTTGAGATAGCTGTTCTAGTACTTAAGTACATATTACTTCAATGTCTAACTCACACAAAGTTATAAAATTAGTTACAGGTTCTTATTCTAGATGCGATATCTACGTTTTCTTTACTTCATCTGAGTGTATAGCTTACACCCTGTTTAAATTAATTGGCCGTTCATTTATCACAGACCATCTAATTCTAAGTCATACATACCGGTGTGTATGACTTGGGTATGTTCCGATATACACTGTGACCACTGTAAGGTGTGACGTCAATTCAGTGTACGGAGAAGCCGCAGGCCGTTCCTTTTTAGTTTGTGTTTAAAACGGAACGCAGTCCAGTATATGGTTATGCCCATTTCTCGACACTATTTTCAAATGAAAATATTTATCATGTACACGTTTTCTGTTCGACAAGGAAAATTATTATTTGAATTTTGTTGCTTCTAAAAGTTAATATCCAAGTTTATTTAAATAATAATATTAATTAATAATAATAACAATCATTCGTGGAAGCTATTAAATCTCTAGGCGCTGTTATGTTTTAATTACGTGGTCAAAGTACTGAGAGCACCTTTACCTAGAAAGCGTCAGTGCTCACAGTACAAAAATGACGGCTATTTATGATGTCATATATTTCCCTAGGGTTCTGTGGCAGTATACTGGCATGGCAGTCCATAACAGAACGAATTCTTCACCAGTGAGACCACTGAGAAGTGCTTGCAGTGTATATCGGAACACGACCTTATCACCGTTTCCAATATTGTTTATAAATATATTATTAATGTTAATATATTAAAAAATAGAGAATACACAACGTTGATTTTTTAATTTATTTGATAAAAACAATACCAGAGCTTAGATATTTATAACTTATATCTCAAGTGTAATAAGAATTCGCCTTATTTGGTATGGTGATTGATTTTTAACTGAAGTTAATTCATCTTCAAATCAAAATGTTCGTAAAAACAATAAGAAAAAGAATGAACAGTAGGCTTTATGTCTATTCAGATTTTATAATACAGTTATAATAGAAGAATACAAGATACTTTTGTATTTGATAGTCTGTTTTATTTTTCTTCAGGCTGGTATCCGCGGTGCAGGCCGCTCTGTCGTGTGTGACCGGCGCTGTGGTGTGTCTCTGGTCATGTACTCGTGACTTTATGCGTTCTTCGCACTTCATGTCGGAGGCCTACGCCTGGTTTGGAGCTGCATATTTCTTCTACGACATCTGGTCTATGTATTTGGTGAGGATATGTTTTTATACTGTTATTCTATGTATGTAAATAAAATTTATCTGTAATATTGAAATATCTCTCTTGTATTGAGCTGTGGGGTTATAGACATGCCATTAATGGTAAAATACTCAAACTTTTACGTGATAGAGCCATGCTGCAGCCATATTACAGTTGTAGCTCGAATGGATCGGCTCGACCGGGGCAGGACCATGCTCTCACAGAACACCAGCGTAGAACAGCAGCGTATTGCTGTTGTGTTTGGTATGGTGAGTGTAGAGAACCGGAGACACTTTTTACTGGAAAAGAGGCATTCCATCTTAGTCCGCGGGGGGTGATAACGCATTTGCATTTTATTTTTTAATTGACGATAAATGTAGATGTCTATGTGTCACAGCATCCACCTACAACCAGGTGGACTGTGTGCTTGTTTGTCACCCAATACTATAAAAAAACAACGTTACTTAATTTTCAGATGTCGTTAAGTCTCGTGGTGTCACTGTCACTTTGATTTAAAGTGATAGAGACAGCACGAGACTTACGGCATCTTAAAATTGAGCACCGTTTGAGTATTTGGGCATAAGACATAAATATTCATTTCTAATATTTTTGTCTGTCTGTGTGCCTGTCTCTATGTCTTTTTGTTCGGGGTAATCTTTGAAATATCTGAACCCATTGTAATGAAACATCACGAACAGATAGAGGCCAGTCCCAGGAGTAATCTAGACTATATTTTATCCGAAAACTTGGAGATTTAAAAAAAAGTGAAGTAGATGAAACAAATCAAAATTACTATCTACAATATCAAACTCTATCTACAATATCATACTTTTATCAGTTAACCTCGTTGTTCGTAACAAAATCGTATCTGTAACTTTAGAATATATTTAATTAAAAAATTGCGATTTTCTTTCTATTTAAATCTCACAAGATTTCATTATTGTTTTGTAGTTGGCAGTTTTTTGTTATCGTCATTTTGCTCTCATTGTGCTTTGGTATACCTTGCTTCTTTTATGTTGCTTTTGAAACTTAAAATAGAAAAAGTAAAATTATACTATCATATAGTATAGAAAGATAAGAGAAGTAATAGATAAATCTTAAAGATGCAAATGTGAAAATGTTTTAACATTTTGATGTTATATCTAATAACAGACTAGTCTATATTATTGTTGTATATGTTTTGTCATAATGATAATATAATTTCAAGACTACTTGTTGAAAAATCAAAGATAACAAAACAATCTTATGCAGGTTCATGTTCGACAAGTGGCATTCTCAAAAGGCTTTGGATCATTGGGCGGGACTGCTAAAAGCACGGAGTCATCGGATGGAGTCGCCATGTCACCAATTTCGGATGACGTGGGCTGCATGGGAGTGAAAAAACCCAGAAGGGGGCCACGATGTGCCGCCTGCGGTGATTGTATGGGCGAAGGCGCAACAAGGATTTCATTTTTTTCTTATTGCCGCCATGAACCCGTGATACTCTTTCATCATCTGTTTATAGGGGGCTTCGGATTCCTCGTGATTGTTGTGAGTGATTTTAATATTTTAATGTGTTCTTGTGTCTCTTGAAAAGATGGCGTTCAGTTTAAATAAAGCGACGACGAGATATCGTGAAGTCGATGGATGCAGGTGGCTCAGATCGCGCTTTGTGGTAATCCCAGGGGAAGTCTGTGTCTTATATCAACAGTGGAGTCACGAACAGCTGTAACGACGATTATGAAGGCGTCTCTCATTCATTGTTGTAATTCATTACTATTAAAGTTTTGTGAACAATAACTTCATTATTATTCTAAATTTGAGATTTAGAATTCTATATTTGGATTTGACTGATTATAAGAGAAGTTTACGTGGTAGATCCACGCTGCAGCTATGTTATCGATGTAGCACGAATGGGTCGGCTCGACCGGGGTATGACCACGCTCTCACAGAATATCAGCGTAAAATAGCAACTTAATGCTGCTGTGTTTCGTATGGTGAATATAGAGAACCGGAGACTCTTTTTACTGGAACCGAGGCAATCCATCTTAGTCCTCAGGGTGACAATGCATCTGTATTTTGATGCTTAATCGATAGATGTCTGTGGGTATCACTTCCCAGCATCCACTTACCATCAGGTGGACTGTGTGCTCGTTTGTCACCATTATCCTAAAATAAAAAAGAGTATCAAAATTTAGAGGGAGAGGGGAGGATTAGATGAGTGTGATATGTCTTTGATATATATGTGATAAGACTTTCAACTGATGGAAATGCTACTTCCATTTCCCCCTAACTATAGATAATGTAGTCTTAGCCTAGTCGCTGATCAGGGTAATTTCCTGCACGGGGTGGTTATACGCCATCTATCACCTTTTACGAAATTTTACGATGCTTCCCGTATACCGAATCCCCTTTCTTTTTAACGCTAGTATTAAAATACTTTCCAGTACCTGCGTGGAGGTTTGGGCGACTGCGTATTCGGCTTCGTTTACCTCATGGAGCTGTCGACGCCGTTCGTGTCTATACGCGGGATCCTGTCGCGGATGGGCTTGAAGTCGTCGCGTGCGTACCTGCTGAACGGACTGGCGATGCTCGCCACTTTCTTTGTGTGCCGTGTTCTGAGCCTGCCTTATGTCTGTCTTATGTACAGCAGAGTTATCGGATTGCCGTATTTTGAGGTGAGTTTTAATTTAAACACTTATGTTTGTAATGTTAAGATTGGATTTAGTTGTGAAAGATTAGTAGATGATAATTCGTATTGCGTAATTTCATCCTTATGTTAGTATGTGTTCGTTGAAATTGTGAACATCATCATTATTAATCCATACTGTTTATAATCTAAGTAAGTAAGTTGTACAAAAATACAAACATTTATCATACTGAAGTGTTTACCATTGATTATTTATCATAATATATTATTTTCATATTACACCTCACAGATGTTCTGAAATTTCGTGAAGGAAGCTCAATGAGCTTGACCCCGAATTCACTCCGTTCTTTTTACAGTGTAAATAAAAATATTAATATCTCGGAAAGAAACATTAAGCCAACGAATACACAGCCCGAATAGACGCCTAATGTATGTACTTCTGCATCCAAACCTGTCTGTCAAAAGTCTGAGGTAAGCGGTACGGGGGAGGCGGGTTGAAATGCACGCTAATTGGTTAAAATCAAGAGCGACACTTGCTAATAAGCAAATAGTGATGGGAACTTTAACAAATAAATTTGGTACTACGTCTACTTAATCAGTACCAGAATTATATACTACTATAAATTAGTACAAAATAAAAAAATAAACGAAGTTTTACTTAAGTAGGTATCGTATTTAGTAAAATACCTATAATTTCTATTATTTTTATTAAAACAAGCTTTCTTTACAATATTGAAATAATAATAGAATTCTATTAAAAATAAAATAGTAAGAGTTATTTAAACTGTCAAGTTCACTTTCGTTTCCTACTTGTGTTGACTTAACAGTAAAGAGCGGATTGCAGTCTATTAAAAATTATATAAATTTTATTATGATTTGTTTTAAGAAGTTTTGAATAATTTGATTTAATTATTAAATTAATTAATTGAAATATGTATTAACGTACATTCGCTAAAAAAATTCAGTTTACACCTATGTCGCTTATAGTGTAAGTCTGTAAAACATTCACGATAACATGCATAATATTTACTTGTACCAATATTATAGTTCAACTGGTACAGCACTAGTTACACGTGTCGGTAATTAAAGAAAAGTATAGCAACAATGAACTGCATTGAAAAGAAAGGGATGCATAGTCCGAAAATATCCGAAGATGTCCGAATAAATCAACGCGAGTTGCTTGTGACAAATATAGGTTGCGCTCTGATTTAATTTAAATTAATGAATTTGGAAATTAAAATTCACTTATCTATGAAAAGTGATGCCATTTTTTTTGGAAATTACACAATTTTTTTGCACAGGGTACCATGTTGCGCGTCTGTTGTATTTTATTTTGTCGAAAATTCACGAGTCACATGCAAGATGTTCACGGGTCAGGGAAGTGGTCGCTACTAAAGTAGATCGTGCGATCGTTTTCTTAAGTAAGACGTATTTGTCTAACGTGTTGACAGAAAGTGTTTGCCTTGCATGAGGCGTCTATTCGGGCTGTGTAGTCGTTGCATTAAGCTTTACATTTTCCTAACAATTTTACTTCCCCTCCATGAATTCCTAAATGGCATTAAAGCAGCCAGAAAGCCCACTGTTACTTGATCCAGCTGTGTGTTCTTTCAACGCTTAATCACGATTTCGTTATTATCGCCGAGACTTCTGATAAACCTGGTCTTCCTCTCATTGTGGCCAAAACACGTTTAACCGTCAGAAACATAGAATACTATAATACATACATAATAGAACGGCGGAGTGGACGGAGCCCGTGTAGGCACTAAAATGTCACTAACACGTCAATTCACACGTATGGATGTCAACACGAGATGTGTTTTGACGTTACAATCGTTTCCAAATTTCGTATGCAAATTATTTAGAAAATGCCAAATTGCACGCTATTTACAAATAAATATGTATCAAAATCCGTCTGTCGACACAGCGAATCGGGTCCGTAGTAGTGATAAACTGGTAATACGACGTAATTGCTTGTATGTGTGCTCCCGGCGACGCCAAATCTCTTACAAAATAAGGTTGACAGCATTCTATTGTGAATTTTAGTATTCTATGGTCAGAACCCCTTATATCTCTTGGGAGCTGTTTGACTAGCGGTGAGAAAATCCCAACCCTGACAAGCTGTCTCTATCCATCTGTTATTTTAGGTCTCATGGCGCAGACATCCCTCACTTATCTCATTTATTTATGAATGTTTGTATAATAGGGCTAACGTGTTAGGGACTCTAGTTCATGTGCAGACCGGTAGTTGGGCTATTGAAACGAAATTGGATTAATATTTAAATAAATAACTATCTGAATGTACATTATTTTATGGTACATGTAGCCTTGTTCATTATTCATCATCATTACAGCCCTTCACAAGTCCACTGGTGAACATAGAATACAAAAAGAAAACAACCCCCAAAGAATGCCACAAAGCATGGTTCTGAGCCACCTGCATTCTGCATCCATCGACTTTCTGCATGTCTTAGCAGGTTGTCACTCCATCTCGCTATCGATACGAGGCTGCCACTCGAGAACCAAGCTCAAAGAATCGACAACCGAAGAGGAAGAAACCCTTCGGTTGTCGATTCTTTGAGCTATATGGCCAGTCCATTGCCACTTCAGCTTACTAATCCGTTGGGCTATGTCGGTCACTCACTCACTCCATAGTCTCGCCACGTGAATGACCACGTCTCAGATCCATAAGTCATCGACTGGCAACACGCACTGGTTGTACAACCTCGTTTTCAAGTTTTGAGGTATATACCTAATGAGAACATTGTATTGTTGTAACCTTGTGTTACTTTACATAAATTTTATTTTCTAAATTTCTTGTGAATAAGTGGTCTACATCTAAGTCTTAATTTTACGTTTAAATGCATCAAGTATATGTAGACTCCTAAATTTGTGTGAAAAAGTGGTGTGGTAATATTGCTGTAGCTTATACAGTCATTTTTTTCTTAAATTTATTGTGCTGTATTGTGTTGTTGCTAAGAATATTTTTCTTCTATTTGCAGGCCATCAAAACTTTACCGACCGGTTGCAAGATCTCCATATGTATCCTATTGCTGCCGCAACTTTACTGGTTCTACTTGATGTCTGCGGGCGCGGTGAAGGTATTCTTGGGAGGGGCGAAGACGAAAGCAAAGTCCGGGGCTCCGCTAGCGGCCGGCGACAACGACAAGCGCAGCTGATGCCGGCGCCGACGCAGGAACAAGCGCACAAACACGTAAGCCACACACGTAAGCACGCCGCAGCTGTAATGAAATTTAGCACATCTTACAACAGACAGTTGTAATTACATCAACATTTTTTGCTGTTTTTAGCCAGTGCTTACATTTACTCGCTGCTTTAAACCGTACCGATCGATCCATAACATTTCAAATTCTTTATCAAACCGAACCAAACATTAACCGAAAATTAATTGACTTTTTTTTTTTAAAGAATATTAACAATGCTATATAGACATTACTAATATTCCCCTTAACCACTCGTGGTAAGCTTAAATTGCTTGTGTTACGAGTGGTTCACTACAGTATTGGAATGGTGGATTCGAACCCACGACCTTTTTGAGTTCGCGGTCCACGCCCTGCCATTAGGCTACTGTCGCTTTATAGTACAATAAATAAAGATCGTATTCCGATTTTTGTTACTCCATATTTAAGACTATTACTGTATTATATACCCATAAATGTCTTAGGTAACTTTAATTGAAGTAATATTCGTCATAAAAATGTTATCGTAATCTTTCATTTGCTTAAATTTGATTTAAAATAAATTATAGTTTGTGATATACATCTATATGTATATGCACATATGGGATGTGGTACTGGTCTAGTAAAAGCTAGGATTGCCAACTCTCACAAAATACCAAATTTATAATAGTTTTGAATTCTAAATTATGTTGGATATGAAGTTGAGTTAGCTATGTTTGTCGGCAGACTATGTTGAGAATGCAAATTATGTGGGAGGCCTACATTCAGCAGTACACTTTTGGATAGGCTGTAAATAATAAATGAAATAAAGGTTCAAAATTACAATTATTATGTACAATACTCTAATACAGGTAAAAGCTTTTAAAAAGATTAAGATAAACTCATTAAATAAGTTAGCTCGTGAATTTTATCCAAGGTACCGGCAGAATAACAGCGCTGTGGTAACGTTGCCACAGCTTATGCTGAGTTACTTTTCTTTAGCTTTTTTGTCTCGCACTGACTGTTCTGTATTGTGCTGGTTACAGCGTACTTATACGGATAGATATAATTTCTTTCTTTGTTTCTGTCTTTATATAAGTGGTATAAACGGCAGATTTCATCTTGATGACTTTGAAGTTTCAACTTGTTATTTTACTTATTAATAATAAATCGCTGGAGTCGTATTCCTTTTTGGTAATAATTATTTACTTTCTAACTTTTTTCTTTTGTTTTATTTGATGTGCCTTTATTTTCTAAATTGGTAAGCGTAGTTGTAGCTCGTACACCTATTATACATATGAAAAATGATTACGTTAGGCAATACCAGCGTAAAACAGCATAGGTGTTTTCTTTGGTATTGTGAATGACAAGAAAGAACTAAAAAGACAATCACTGGTAGCGAAGCGTTCCATCTTAGTCCTTCGAGATCTTAGACCATACTCATATCTAGATTTATATATCCTGTATGCACGTGAACACGTCAGTCTTCATCAATTAAATAAAATCTATTTAAAAATTCTGTACAAGCTTGTGGCGTGCCAGTTTAATGGCGTAGGTTGGTAAAAGGTATATACATAATCCGTAAGTCATTCATTGCAGTCCAATCAATTTGTTGATATATTTTTAAAGTGAAAACTACTTTAGGCACGTTGTGCACTTTTGGGATAGAAAAAAAACACTGACGTCGCGTGACCGTCACGCTCAGATACATAAAATTAATGAAAGTAACGTTGAAAATCCAATTGATTGGATTTCATAAAATCGATATGTATTTATAAATTTTCTTGTATTATATAGATAATAATTATTATTTTTCATCTAAAACAGCGCAATAGATGTAAATTTTATTATTATTTTAATACGTAGATAATAATAATTTCTAATAAAAATACTTCTTAAATTTTTTTCTTAACGACCCCAAAATAATGTTTACAAGTTTGTGAAGCTAAGAAGTTTTCTCTTCTGACGTGCAGTCATACGACTGACAATATTTTTTTGCTTTATTTCCTTTTAAATAATTTGAGATTACAATATCGATGGCTTAACTTGCAAATCGGCTATCTCCGTTTTATGACATTGTATAGGGAAACGAAAAAACATCATTTAAACGGTTATTACTTATATTATTCAAATTCCAAAAATCTATTTGGTGTCTTTTTATTTTGTAAATGGAATTTATCAAAAATTACAGAGAAATATATTGACAAAATACCCTATACTTAAATTTTTGGAGTTAGCCTTTAAAAAAAAAATAAAAAACTTAAAAAATGGGAGTTGTCCTTTTTTCTGTATTATTATGTTCGTATCGAAAAATAAGAAAAATACTGTAATTTGGTCTAAAATATTTTATTTAATACTTAATATTTATATCTTATACTTAATATTTATATCTTAGACTAGATTAATATTTAGTCTTCATGAGGTATATTGTCGTAGTAGTCTCTGTAGTCCGACGGTAGGGTGTATTTTAACTCCTGGAGGTCGTTGAATTTACGGCTGTTTATTTTAAGGCGACTTCTATGAAGATCCGGTAAGCTTTCGATTGGTTTACTGTGATATTTTGATTACGTCGCTGTGGCAGTAACTGCCATTCATCAGTAAATCTTAGCTTAAAGTAGATGTTCCCTGTTTTATATTGCAACGCATGAATATCAGTTACCTAAAATAATAAAAAATTTAGTTACCATTCTCCTACTTATCTCTAAAAAAAGACTAATAAAATAACAGTAAATCTACTATCAAATATAATCGAAGATACCTTGGCATCTCTTTTGGCTTTTCCTGGTCTTATAGACATGTAGAATTGGACTCTTTCAAAAGATTTGAAGAATTTGTGAGTTAGATAGGACACGTTATAAGGCTTAGGCTGTTTACGTGCTCCAAGACAAACTCCTGCATATTCAGCTGGTACATGGATTATTTTATTTTTTAGCTTTCTTTCGACAGTGGCATGCATTGAGTCTGCCTCCATTTGAGTGTGACCGACTTCAAGATATTTTTGCTCGATTGTGATGTTGTTTAATATTGCAACATTTAGTAAAGCATTTGCCAGTACTATGTTTCTATTTTGAGCTGCACATCCATCGCTGTATAATAAAAATTTTATTACCTTTTCAGGTGCCCTTATATAAATTTGACAATTATGGTAGCGTAGTTGTCTGAGGTTAGCCCACCTTCCGTCTCATTCCAGAGAAAACAATATCCGTCCTTGTTTTTCAAATTAAAAACACAGAAGTTGTGTGTGCATAGCTTGGTTTTATAATATAGAGACGAAACATTAGATTTAGGTGCCAGTAGCACAGTTTGTTTGTCCATCGTAAATACAAATTCTTCAGTCTTTTTATCGTTTTCTTTTTCGATTCGGGCTTCATTCTTACTTTCGATGTGCTCTCTATATTCTGGTTCTGGTATGTTTCCGAGTTTGTAAGAGAGGCACTTTTCGCACTCATCTTTTTTGGGCTTGAACAATGAAATATTTTCAATTTCCAACGTGTTGCTGAATTTCGCAATTGATAGAGGTTCGATATTTTGCGACGGGCACCAATCTGATTTGTAGAAATCGTAGAGGGCTTTCTTTGATAACCATTCTGGTAACAAATAAAGCTTGGATGTGTGTTTACGACAATAATGCGATTCCATTTTTGGTATGTTCTTCAAAAACTCTTTAAGTGACTTTACTTCTGCTTCGTGAGGATTTTTTCTAACATTTTCTTTGTTGTCAGGCTTATTGTCTTTACCTTTTTTCCAGTTCCAGATGGACATTTTGGTAATACATAAAGTATTTTGAAACATCGTTTTGCATACTCTTACACGACGATCGTCTTTCAAAAGCAAGTTATATATCATTGTACTTTCTCTTTTTGTAAAAGATTCGTCTTTCCTGTCTCTTGGCCGTTTTGTAGGTATCTTTTGTACAAACCCATTCACGAAAACCATTTTTTCTTCCCAAGCCATCCTCCAGAACTTATCAAATAGTAGTTTTCTTTCATCTTCTGGAATTTCACTGCATTTCAAAGCACTTTTGACAGTCGTGTTACATTTGCATCGAGGCTTAAGAACTCGTTTTGTCTTTTTCGTTTCTTCCCATTTTCCATCAATTTTTTTACGCCCAGTATACTCCCTCCCTTTTTCCCTATTAATTTGTTTTTTTGATCTTTCCATGTAGCTTTGTTTACCAGTTTTTTTTTCTTCTCTTAATTTTCCTAGGTTCTTCTTCACTATTAGAATCGGAATGCTCAGAATAAGGTACAAGTGGTATATTCATGAAGTCGATATCATCGATTAAATCGTTGTCAGTCAAGACAGTACAATTATCATTACATAATGCACCCTCGGAATTTGTAGCCGGTGCAGATGATTTTATGCATTCGTGAGTAACTGATGTCAATAGGCTGAATGAATCATCAGCATCCAAGCATTCAATATCATCCAATAAATAGTTGTCCATCAAGATAGCATTATTATCATTACGTGATGTACCCTCGGAAGTTGTGGTGGTTTCTATGCATTCCTGAGTAACCGATGTTACGAGGCCGGATGAATCATCAGATAGTGGTTCAATGACCATTATCGTCGAAGTAAGAAGAGCATCAGATGTTGATGACAAACCAGGCAGTGTCTCAATTTCCATTACCTCCGTAGCAAGGTCGGATGTTGAAATACCATCAGATAGAGGATCATATTCCGTAACGACCACTGAAGCAACATTAGATGTTGCCGTACCAGCAACCAATATAACAGGCATATTTTCAATAGACTCTTTTGTGATAATTGTCATTTTTCTTTAAAGCGGCTTCAATAAGTTTTTTTGCCCTTGACATCTTCTACAGTTGAAATACCAACAAATTGCATTACAAAATATTTTAATGATTATTCTTATAAAATAAATATCATTATATTGATAAATCCGATATAATTTGTATTAAAACCGATTTTATACAATTATTAGCAAATAAACAAAACCAAAAAAATATAGAATTGAAGAGAAGTCCAAAAAAAAAAACTGGCAACTCCCAAATCAAACGCAAAATATCTTACACAGAAAAACGGCTAACTCCATCGTCACAATTTCATAGGTAAAAAGTGATATTCCTTTTAGGTATTTAGAAGAATAAAATTACTTACCACAAAATTCACTGTATTGTATTTAGCCTAAATTATGTGGTATTTACTCAGTTTTTGGAAAAAGTAAACTCAGCCCTCAAGCGCGGATCCTTCTGTGTCACTGTCCAGTACAAAATGGCGTCCGGCGTAGGAGTTAGCCACTTTTCGGTGTTGCTATGTCTCAGTTGGGAGTTGCCCTGTTTACGTGCACACTGTTTTCTGCGTAATTTTAAATGCTAAGGAGTTTTTTCATTTTGCTTACTGTGGGTGAAGACTACTCGCATTTAACCGCTTAAAAACATAATTTTAGTTCAAAAGTGGAGTTGGCCGATTTGCAGGTTAAGTCATCGATATCCTAAAAAAGACAAACAAAGACCTACTTCCATAGTTCTCCATAGTACTATTAATAACCAATAACAGGTGTAATAATTCTAATAATATATTTCGTTCAATTTTTTTTACTAGAATATTCTTCAATAAAATGTACTAATTACGTAAAAACGTATTTGATCGTGCCTACGGCTCTTCGGACTTCGGAGGAGAATTCGACTGTATTTTTTTTTTTGTGTTTTAGCTCAGAACTTTTTTGAAGTTGAACCGATTTTGATGAATCTTTTTTTATTTGAAAATTGGTGTTTCTCATGTGGTGCCATGAACGGTTATTTTTTAGTTATCCTTAATGATGCGTATTTAATGGAATTCGAATACATTGTTTCGGTCGTATTGAAGTCGGTTACACAAAATTTTTGATTTGACATCTTGTATTGCCTATGGTACGGTAGCGATCGTAATGTTTTTAACGCCTTGTTTTTCGCTCTTATCAGTTGTCCAATATCCCAGAAGCTTCTAGTGTTGATCGCTCGATACCGAATCTTGCGCGAGCATTCTTCGACCGCTGAAGTGAGGTGGGCCGATAGAACGCTAATCACCTTTTAGGCTTCTTTAGACAAATTGTCAGGTATAGTGTTTTTAGAATCGAATTTGACCTCGCGCCAATCCACGATGCATTTGATCTAAGACCTGCGGTTGACCCAGCTGTAGTAAGACTGGCTTGTGGTCTGAGTCGAATTTTAAACTTGACTCGATCGATCTTAGCAAACGTAGAATGTCCTTGATTGTCGCTACGTCAGACGTTCGATTGTGGTTGCCAAAAAACGGAGCCGCAGGCGTGATAACATCGAAGTTTAGTCTCTCTGTGACATTGAAGGGTGCTAATTCAGGTTATTAATGTTAAAGAGATTGACTGCTTCATTGGTCTATTGGTCGTAAACACGGTTGCTCATCATGAGGTCCTGGATTCGAATCCCGGATTGGGCCTAAGTCAGATATTGTGTTTTTCTGTCAAGAAATTCAAAGTAGCAGCCCGGATTCAGAAAGTTTGCGGTGTTTCGCTCCCGTGCCTCGGAAAACATCTAAGACCTACGTTTGTCTCTCTCGGTCGTGTTGGATAACCGTCCCATCGGACTATGAGAGTGAGATAATAGAAAGTGCACTTGTGCTTGCGTATACACTCGGGCACTATAATTCTGTCCTGTGCAGATAGCTAGTCATCTTAAGACTTGTGACCAAAACTCGATCTGGAAAAGATTATAATGTTAAAGTTTCAGCTAACTTGCCTTCTGTTAAGGTCATCACCTATTATAGCACTAGGAACGAGTATTAGCAGAGATGAGATGTTGGTTGCTAATACAGATTTAAGAGGCGGTAGATGAGCCGTAACAATAGCAATTGGTGAAAGGTCTCTAAGAACTATCCTACATAGTAATAAAATTCGAATGTCGATCGGTATGCAGTTCAGAAACTTCCAGTCCAGCGTTGCCTTTCATCATCGGTGGCACTGCCAATTGCAAACCCCGTGAGCTTGCAGACGCGTATGTCATTGAATATCTTCTTGTCTTCCGAAGACAAGTTCTGAATGACAGAGCATAGGTCGAATTATCGTTTTTTGTTCGTTAGGATTGCGCATCCTGCGCACCTCACGGCAAGGGAGACACTGGGTTTTCCAATCATTTAGAATGTGTTCGACTTAGAGCTCCTTTGTAAGCCCTCGAACAACAACTCTGAGATTATGGTCAATCGCAGAAGCGAGAGAATATCTGTTGAGCTCAAGTTTTGAGAGCACGCACGTGTCCAGTCAAGCTGTGGAAGTCATCGCTCTTGGACATGAAAATGCGAATGCCCTGGTTGTTATTATGGAGCCTTGACTATAAATTTTGTTCCAGCGGAACATGTCTTGTAGAATATGTAATGTGAAACTGTGGTTCTTTACGTTCAACTGACCATTTATAATTCCGATAGCTAAAATTGTAGTAATACAGTCGACTTTGCAATAACACAGCTACAGAGTATTTAAATGTGGAGTATAACAGCGCCATGAAGGTTAACACATTGAATGCCCTTTTAAATATCAATGATAACCACGGGGGCAAACAATGAAATACAAGTACTAAGGTGGAACTTAAATAGAGTAAACTTTATATACATATATAATTGCACTTATCAGCTCTTCCTATGCATCTAATGGTTTGTCATAATTTTTCGTCTCCAAAATTAACGAAATGTACTCGATACCAAGTAGTATTGATACTTTTGATACGATACTTGGTATGGAGTAGGTATCGATACTTTCAAAATATTCGGAACCTACACTAACTGACGTTTGACATCAATCATTTGTCAAATTTATTTTGTAATTGCGTGTTATTTACCAATTTGTATGAAAAGTTTAAAAAAATATATCTCATGAACCGTAAGTTTCCGCAACCTAAAACTTTGCAAAACGCTTTCTTTTAGTGAGTACTATCTACAAAAAAAATATGGGCTTCGAAATCGATGGTCCATATTGGAAATATTAGCCCTACACGGATCCGTGTTGGCGAGGGTTGTGCAATAAAGAACATGTTATTATTACAGTAAGTACTTCTGCTCCTTTGCACCATAATGACCACCCCATAAACTGACAGATAGTGTAAACAACAAACATTTTTTATTAATTTAAAACATAAGAAGGTAGGTAAATAAGGCACATATATACACAATATATTAAATACATAACACACTTTAAGAGTGGACATTGCTAAAACATGCTGTACAATATCCTGGGGATCCATTACATCCTTTGCACTCGTATAATGTAGCTACTCTTTTTTTCTTGGCTCTCCAGCCCTTGCATTCCTTCCTGATGATTTCTCTAGTAATTTTTGTGGGATTACCATCTCGTTTTTCACGTAATTTAAAGTTTTCTATTTTCGTCAAATTGTGTTGAATTTTTAACGTAATTTGCTCCGTTGGTACAGGTTGAGGTAAAAGATTTTCTAAGATAGCCATTCTAAAATCATAGAGGTTCATCTTGTCGGAATTTGAGTATTTATTAAATAAGTAAAACGCGTTACTTAGGCTCATTTGCAGAATATGTACAAAAAGTTTTTTGTACCAGCGCAGCGTCTTTCTTTGGCATGGGTAATAGGCCAACATTTGGTCCTGAAGGTCTACTCCAGACATAAAGCTATTGTATTGGACGATAGCTGAGGGTTTTAGCAACACTTGGCCCCTTTTGCTAGTGACTTCTACCATCTCGTCGTCATGTTCCGTGGATATATAGAGCACATTCCGTTTGTCTCTCCACTTACCGATGTGGACACCATTCAAGAACGATGATTTGTTTTCTCCCTTTCTGAGTGACTGAACCGAGATCCACTGGATTATTTTTTCTGTTTTTTCCCAAGGTGCCTGTGCAGTAAGTTTTTCGTTCCAGTAATTTTACTGCCAAATTGTAGGAATTATAATAATTATCCATGTATATACTGTGGCCGTAGTCTAATCTTTCTTCGAGCAATTTCAGGACAATTTTTTTGTCCTTTTCCTGAGGTAGTATCATTTGCACCACTATATACTTGAAAATTCAAGACCGTGCCATCCGGTTCCGCCAGAACATATAACTTTATACCGTATTTGTGGCGCTTGTTTTTAATATATTGCCGAAATATAAGTCTACCTCGTCATAAAACCATCGAGTTGTCAAGCGATAATTGTTTACCTGGACTGTAAATACGTTTCATCGTCTCATTAATGGTTCATGATTGGGCGAATTGGAACCAACCTATCTTCCTCATTTGAATCAGAAGAGAAGTGCAGGCAACGTAGTGTTAACGTAAACCGGTTTCTCGGCACGTGACGAGAACAACTGGTCATTTAAATAGCCTGTTCTTTTTCCAATACTCACTTAGCCTATTCAGGCGAATTGTTCCTGTATGCAGGAGCAGTCCAAAAATGTCCAAAGTTCTTCACGTGTTACATCCTTCCAGCGTGTGATTCTTGATTGATCTGTTACACCAGGTGAAGATAGTACTCTTACTGCGTGAGCGTTAGTTTCTTGCACAATTAGGTCTATCAATTTATCATTAATCAAAAGTCTCAATGCTTCAAAAGGATTCGCTGGAGGCGGTACTAGTAGCTCTTAGACATGTGTAAATCACTCATTTCTAGCGACCGAATCATTCTAGTACATTTGGGCACGCGTACTGGTACATTCGGATCGATCATTCAAATGGTTCATTTCAGGCTCCAGTACTCTGTGAGTCTGTGAGATCCATTGCGAACCGAAAATTTTATATTTGAGATTTGTAATAGCGCCATCTACTACATGCTTTGGTAATAAAGTCATTTTATCGAACTAAAACTTATTAATTTTCAAGGTGATAAAAACTATCGACGCTAGATGGCAAAATCACAAAAACCTCAAGTTATCATATATTTTAAATATTTAATAAATTTGTTTATTCTTAAATTTCATTACTAACAATGCATAGTTTCATCTTACTTTACATGTCTAAAAATAGGGATTATAACATTTATTTGCTACGAAATTAAACTTTTACCTAACTTATATTTATATAAGATGGTTGAAAATTATCATTAAATAAATCATTTATCATGAAATCTTTTGTAGTGTTATTTTTAGTAAACTCTACGAAATGATATTTGTAACTCATAGATTTAACAAATAAATAAGTATAATAAAATGTAAAATTATTTTTAATTTAGGTAACAATATTATAATTAAAAACCCTTAATAATAAATACTGCTGACACTGTGCAGTTTCCGTATATATTCTCCGCTAGGAGTAATGGTGTTCTGTGTACTATACGGCCGACGTATCTTGGCGAGTCTGAATATAGGCTCTGCGAAGTTTAGCGCATGAACACTCGTGAAGAAAACTGTTATTGTCATTTTTTTATATATACCAATGTACAAATAAAATTTCCCTAATACAGTGACCAAAAATATCAAAACACTTTGGAGACATTATAAATTAAAGATTCAATTTTGATACCTCACCTTTCGATAGGGGCAGATTTTATCACAAACACATACAATATTATTTACATTTAATACTTTTTATTTATTTACACTTATTATTATTTAATCACTGTCGCTGAGGGGGGAAATTCCTAACATAAAGTCGTCGGCCCCTTGTGTACCATGTGAGGTACTTGGCATAGGTTCATCTTCGTAATCGTCGCTCTCACTTTCAGACTCACTTTCTGAATCTGAAGCTGTATTAATGATGAATAATTGATCCGTCATTTCGTCAATAATATGGTCGCTCTTCCTATAGTCATGTTCGACCTCTTGCACTTTTCTGCATAAAGCACTCCATTCATTCTGACCCATTAAATTTACTTTTTCTTGTATGAACTCCATTGTCCGGGTTACGTTCCAGTCGACGTTTTTAGCGGCTACGTGCCCTTTAATGGCAGCCCACACCATCTCGATGGGGTTTAAATCGGGATGATATGGGGGTAAACGAAGGACATCGTGGTTGTTTTGTTTAAACATTTCATCTATTACGTATTTTTTATTCACGTCTTTGTTTTTTTTTATTAGATCGTAAAGTTGTGGCTTACGCATGTCCGTTTCATATGGTATACCCTTTTCTAATAACCACGATTCCATTTTTGCCTTCTTGTCATTAGATGTAGGGGCAGGATCCATTAATTTGTTGTGGTACGGAGCATTATCGATAACCACCACCGAGTTAGGGCTCAAATTTGGAATCAGTTGGGTCCGTAACCATTTCTCATAATTTTTGAAATTCATGTCATCATGATAGTCTCCGGTTTTGCTGCCAGATTTGAACATTAGTAGCGCGTTCGGAACAAACCCTGCTTCTGACCCAGCGTGTACCATCACTATCCGCTGACCTTTTGATATCGGGCGCTTTAGTCCTTGAGCGGAACCATCTGACCACGCCTTACCTTTTGTATGTGATGAGTGGGCATACGACTCGTCAGTGAATACAATTGGTCGCCCTTCGTCCCTGTATTTTTTCATTGCCTTCAAGTACAAGATCCTTTTCAGGCGAATGTCGGTCTTCTCTATAAGAACCATTCTATTGGTTTCGGTCTTTCGCCACTTGAAACCCAAGTTTTTGATAATTGTCTTTAAGCTCGTTTTACCACCTTGAAAATTTATATCCCGTTTGAGTTTCGCTAGTAATTTGTTTATCGTCGGCATTTCTTTTTCAGTTTTGTGGAAGTTGTGTATGCATCTTTTTACTACTCCCTGGTCAAAATTATCCATATCAGTAATAGGTTTTGATCTAGACCTTTTTTTACCAGGCGTGCGGAATACTGAAAGTAAGCCCGAAATATTGCCTTCAGTTGCGATCCGCTGTACTGTGCGTTGGGACACACCAGTTGCGTTAGCAACTCTTAAATAAACTTTATCGACATCTTTTACGCCTTCTTCTTTTTCTTTTTTCATATATTGCGTTAAATCGTAAATAATTTTTCTCGCCTGGCGATTTAACACACTGTTATGTTTTGGTGGCATGTTTGGCGAATAATATAAGTGCTAACTGACACTTGCAAATAAAACAAATAAAACAAATAAAACAAACAAAACAAACTTAACACTATTAATAAAAACAAACAACAATAACAACGAAAACTTTTGTAACCGACTGTGCTCAAGACAGAGATAGCGACACGAACACGACACCAATGCTAACGTGTGACTGAGAAATATTACCGTGTACCGAGCATTGCCGAATAAGCACGAAGCTTTACGAAGTAACCAGAAAGGGATGTCCAACACGCGTGCCTGAGGGTGTTGTTTAATCGATTTTTATTCAAATCGATTAAAATTAAGACATAAAAATATATTTATTTGCAATTTATAAGGAGGTTCTAAATTTTCTCAAATAGTCGTTACTCAAGAAGACGTTAATAGATAATTGATATTTAAGTACATTATGTCTTTCAGCTGAGAAAATAATATGTTTTTAGTTTTTTTTTATTTAAGTCGAAATCTTGTTTATTATCAACAAAATTCACTATATTTGTAAATCTATTTCGTTTAATATCTTATATAAACAAAAATCAATAACTTCTAAATAAAACTAATCGATTGCGATATTTTATGACTAAAGGGTCGATTGTGTTTACTTATGGTCAATCTCTAGCCTAGACCACCGCCCATAGATTACTGTATATACCACCGCCCCCCCGTACGTCGCCTCATGCCACCATTTTGTTCCTTAAAAAAGCTATTGCGCAACCTTCTGCGCGAAGGTCGGACTCGCCAAGATACGTCGGCCGTATTGTATGTATTACTCTACTCTATGCTCTGCAGTCTGCATTGTTAATTCAATTCGCCCGTTTATTCAGATCATTCGGGATTCGGTCGGTTTGCAGCTCATTCACAATTCAAACAAATCGCGGGTTAAAAGGTCCGGTCAATTGTTTGTGATTGGTTGTACTGGTACATTCAAAAACAAATGAATGAATTGTCAATACTTCTAAGTGTACCAGCTCAAACGAACGAATCATGCATGATTGACACATGTCTAGTAGCTCTTGTGACTGAGTAAAGTAAATTGTCTTCATTGAGCTTCGATCAGTGCTCCAAGTTTCTGTAGGGCAATCTAGAGAGGGTACATTTTCTTCGTTTCGAATAGCTGCAGCTACCTCTCTCGAGAGTAAATTTTCTGCATTATTTGGAATAGGCGAACGGAAAATAGACGGGCTGACTAAATCACCACGTTCTGAAGATTCTTTTCGAGAGGGTAAGTTTCCGCAATGTTACGAATAGTCGAGTGAGGCAAAGACGAGCTAGGTGAATTATGAGGTTCGGATGCTAAATTGCCATCACAGTAGTCAGGAGTAGGCACGTCCGATCTTAACAGGGAAAAACTAGGGGTAGACATATTCTCTCGCAATAGATAATCAGG
This sequence comes from Parnassius apollo, assembly GCA_907164705.1. Classification (NCBI taxonomy): domain Eukaryota; kingdom Metazoa; phylum Arthropoda; class Insecta; order Lepidoptera; family Papilionidae; genus Parnassius; species Parnassius apollo. The sequence goes on along the minus strand of CAJQZP010001449.1, from coordinate 7,188,112 downwards.
TAAGTCAGGAAGTTCATTGTAATCCTGTTCTATGGAAGGGATATGCCGGCTATTTGCTGGTGGTGGTTGTGGCATAAGCTCATCCTCCATTTCCTTAGGAGATTGCGGCATAGTATCATCTACCGTTTTTGAAGCAGAGGACAATTTCGCTGACACATGCGATGGACGTGGCTTAGAAGCTATGTTATTTGATTTTGTTGACGTCAAGGCTGAACTTGACTTCTGGAGAGTGTTCAATGTATGCTTTATCATTTCAGGTTGTTTCCGAGTATCGAAAATGCTCAAATTACTGTCATCACTTTCCTCTTCAGATGATCCATCTTCATAATCACATTGCGAATAAACCTCTTCATCACTCGAAAATTCTAAGAAATCCATGTCAATTCCTTCACCTTCATCACTACTGTTACGTCTTTTTTTGCAAAACGATGTCTTTTTGACGCTACTAGAACGCTTAGAAGTACTCGGTTTACTATTCATTTTGGTAGGAAAACACGTCCTTTTCGTTAGCTAATCAAAGTGTAACTAAACAAGTTATCAAAAAATCCAACACAGGTTTTCGTAAGTTTAATTATACGTACAGATGGCCAAGCGGACAACGTTAACTTGCTTTTTTTTTTATTTTTTTTTTTTTTTTTTTTTGTGGGTGTGTTGGTTTTTTTTAAAATTTTTTTTGTGATTTTTTTTGGGGTTTTTTTTTTAAATGTTTTTTAGCGAGAGCCCAAAGCTCACTAGCCAATAGAAAAGTGTGTGAGAGTAATACACGGTCCGTGTAGTAGGCCCTGCTTTTACTCCCACTACCACACGGATCCGTGGAGTGGGCACTGAATGTGTTAACAAACTCAGTCACTGTCAGATCTTCAAGTTCTATACTAACTAAGCTTTGTTACAAGTAAAACTGAATCCAGTTTTAATTTTTTCATTGTCTTGTAATATAAATTTTGAACGAAAATAATTATGTTTAGAGTGTCTGAAACATTTCGATATTGAATAAAATTGTATTTATTGAACTTAAGCTCGCATTGAAGTCGTATGATACCAATATTAAACGTTCTCTTTTTTTTTCCTTATAAAACATGTCAATTTAGTGTCTTCGAAGTAAAATAAAAGCTAACATGGCTATTAAACAAAATGTGTTCTTTGTAAATATACTAGCGTCACCGGATTTCCTTTCATTGATGATTTCTGAAGGTCTCAAATCTGAAACGATAGGTAAAGCTATTTCCTTCCTACGTTTTCTTTGTGATCCAATAATTGAAGCCGACATTTTACGTTTTGATTAGATAATAATTTTCGCCAGAGAAAACCTGCTAATAGCTTCTCTTATGACAAAGCAACTAAAGAAATGTCATTCAGACGAAAACACTTATTTTTGTGCTAATTCGAATAATAACAACTTGCTCGTCCTACGACCGTTTTAGCCGGAGTGGCGTTAAAGGATGAAGGGGCCAAATGACGTTTCGCCTCCTTTTTTGGGTAACGCAGAATTGTTGCTTTTTCGTCTCGTTTGTGTTTTTCGTTTGCGCCAAAATGTCAGTACTTATAAATTTTTCATCCGGTGACCCTATTCAGAAGTTAAACTGTTACTAACAGAAATACCAATGAATTTACGTGATATAAGGATACACTATGTAGGTAGTGGGGCCTTTTCTACCTAAGAGTCTGTCTGAGATGGAACTACCCTCTTGCCTATTTCTGTATCTTTTCTTCACAAGTATTTGCCGTCAGATGAGCCGGTTCGCTTGGTTGTTATTCTAAGATTGCAAAAATAAAATACATATTTATACAATACAGCGTTCTCAATAATTTCTCCTTCATTTTGAACTAATCCTGTACAAATCTTGTATTTTAAATGTTAAACATAGCAGTCTTACCAACCTACGTCTTTAAATGGCTTGTTGAAAAGATTATTAATGTGACCATGCTTATAATTAAAATATTTTATTATCCCGCGAAAATTATTGTAAAAGAAATGTGTAATTCAAATATTATTTATTTACCACTTAAAAAGGTTTCAAAAGTTTATTTTTATTTTTCATTATATGATTTTTTTAACTCTGATAGTTTTCCCATATAAAACAATTATATTAATAAGTCTAATTGTATAACTGCATTTATTCTATATCTGTGTTTACTAACATTGTGCTTGTACCGATAATATATTTTGAAATGTAATTTTTTCGTTTCAATTTCTTGTTATACCAATGTGGAATGTATTACCTGTGATATATAGTTGAAATTCACGAAAGTGTTTGGCATTACAAACTTTTTGGTTGGAAACGATAGTAAAATTTTGGAAAAAAATGCTTGATTTTAATTTAGTTCAACGTACAAATTATATTTTAACGTAATTATTATTTAATAATAATTATTTAATCTGTGTATTATCCATTTACTTATAATGTAAAGGCCATAAACAAATTAGTAATATGCAAAGAGATTAGATTATAGTGCATTTATTCAGTTTTGATATTATGTTGTACACAATATTATATAAACATTATCAATATATATGTAATAATAAAGCACATTTAATGCATTTTTGATATATACTGCCTAAAAATTTTAAAATTTATAAAATAATAATGTAAAACCCCACAAAAAATCTAAGCACACTTCTTTGTATTTAACTTTTATTGTTTTGCTTAAAATAAAGCCACAAAATAATGTTTGTGGAATGTGCAAAGTTTCATTAGATGTTGATATAAAGTATATTCCATAATGAATATACTCATATGTTGTTGATGAAATGTTGATTGTTTTGATTTGTAGATGTTAAACGCCTTGAATGGTGCTTGTCTTGCTGATATTTGTACAAAGTTGTAGTAAAATTGTAAATACAATAATATCTTTCATGTTTTTAATGTTTAGAATATTTGTGTTGGCACAGCGAAAACGTGCACACAGTCTTGTATAATTAAATTTAGTCAAAGCAAAAAAACAGCCTGACCTTAAAAATACATTCATGTAACAATAGAATGTTGTTTTTGTTTGTTTTTAATTTTAACAACAAAAAAATCGATACGATTGCTTAACATAAAATCGTATTATCGATTTGAATGAAAAGTGGCTTAGATCCCACATCAAGTATGCGAAGCCAGCTTAAATTACATCAGTAAATTTTATTGACTTCTATAAGTCGACCAACGGCAAAGATTTATTAAAATTTTATAAAGTTAATTTAATATTTTCGATGTAGTTTTGTCTTCCTCAGTGATTTTTCCATTTTCATTTTTGTATATAATGCATTTAAAGAAACTTACAAAGGGTATTTAAAATTGATTTGTTTTCAAATCATTTGACATTTTTGTTTTTTAATGTATGTCAATATTTATATAAGTCGGGCTCTAGTCAAGCAGAAGTCGGATTAAATAAAAAATAGACAAACAGTATGAAAGTTGTTACCATAGTTGAATTTATACATAAAAAGAATTCGTCCAACAATATCTGTATTATTTATTACATTTTTCTTTTACAAATATTTTGTAAGAGTTAAAAGATACCCAACACTTTTCATCATATTTATCCTAAAATTGATGATTTTCTCTAATTCTGAATCATGTGTTGTTTACCTATACCATTAATATTAAGAAAGGATAACACAGACATAACGATAGATTCATTAAAAATGAATAAGTTTTATTTTTTCTTAATGATTGATGTCAATTATACTTTGAAACAGATAAAGTCTGAAAAGAGTGAGAAAAGAGAACCGAAGTAAGATTTGAAAGCGCTAGAATGTTTTAGTGGAGTTTTTGTTTTCAAGTCATTGATCGGTCTTGTAGTTGGGGACAGAACGATACCGAGTAAAATACTCGATACTTTTGTTTCGATATCAAAAACTGGGTATTGATATTTTTAAATCCAGTAAAATTGTACTTCAGAGAGTATGCCCATGAGCTTCATAAGCTCATACTGCCATCTCCATTCTCCTAACGGAGTACCTGACGTCTTGCAAGCTGCCATCCACACTTGGTTGAAATTCCAAATATTCGCACTATAAGTCATCTTTTATAATGTGCACAGCGAAGGAGTGGAATTCCCTACCGGTGATCGTTTTTCCGAGTGCCTGTAGTGCGAAGTGCGAAGTTGCAGGATAAGTAATATAGGCGAATGGTTAAGAAAGTTTATAAAAAAGTATCTCAAACATTCTGTTCATTGTATCTTTTAAATTCAGAATACGTGGTAATGCATTATTTGACTGAAACGTCATTCGTAGATATCAAACTCATATTATTTTACTACGCGCGCACACTTTCGTAAGGGTCGCTCGGTCGGCAAAAATGTTGTGAATTGAATCGCACACAGAAGGGCGCGCGTACGCGTAGTTATTGCCTATAAATCACATTTAATTTGGGATAAATTCAAATAAAAGTGGAAGCCTTATTTGCTCGTATTTTCAAAAACTAGTATCGGTATATCATTATTTATATATTTGAGCTTAAATACAAAATTTGGCTACTCTATAACCCTCTATAAGTAATGTTGGTTTGCTTTTCCAAATCGACGGTTCTCTTTAATCGAACTCTTTCGTGACTTAATTGTACAAATCAGTTGTTAAATTAACGTTGGTGTAGTGTCATAGTGTAAATAAGGGAATGGAGGCATATGATGGCGGAAATTGATGGTATTTGGTGCTCCATTGAATTATATTATTGTTGACTCAATGTATCTAGATGGTGGTGAATATATAGGAAAAATATAGATAATACATATGTTAGTGGTGTGTGTGTTTGATAGAAAAATGTTATAATATTTATTTAGTTAGTGAACTTCCTGTTCTATTTTTATTGGAATGTTATAATTTAGTAACATGGTAAAAATTGTACTGATTCCACATATGTCTAACTTATCATAGACAATTTTCTTCATACCTTTGTTGGAAGAAATTTTCCATTCTTGATTTAGGCATATACATATACATTTTTCATTATGTATAGTAAAAAATGTACTTCCAGTAAAGGATCTGTATGAATCTCCATTGTTAACAAATCAGCATCCAGTATTTTTGATTATTTATGTTATAATGTTAAATTTAAGACGCTGCTGTGATGGGAACTGTTGTGCCATTGGGGTGTAGTGTTGTTTTCAATATTAATGTAATATTTACTCCGCTTCTAAATAAAAGAACGGAGTTTTTTGTCTTAAATTTAAAGGACATAAATTGGAAGGGGCGCCCCCCTCCTTATTAGTTCCTAGCAGAAAAATAATTTCAATTCTCTTCAATTTTCTTTTTTATACAACTACTCCAATCGATTTTAATGAACGTTTAATCAGGTATCCAATGTGTCATTCGAATAAAATAATTAAACGAGCATCATTTCTGCTTGAGATACGCAAGACGAAAAAAGGTTCACTTAGGTACTTACATACATGCACGAGAACTTTCTTTTAGAACCGAACTATATGTGCCTCGAAACGTAGAAATATGTTGTTTAGATTTTTAATATCAGTTTAACAATTTTGAAACGGGAAATCAACAATTTCGTTATTCGAATACAATTAAATTACTAAGTCCGCTTCAAGCCCAATGGTGCAATTGCGTAAAATGGTTTCTTTTGTGATTATATTTTATTTATATTCAATAAATGTCTTTAAATAAAAATATTAATTTCTAAAACTGAGTTTTATTTTCTGTATGTTTGTATGTTTTTATGTATGTTTATGTTTATTGAACGAATTTTTACGGATTTTATCGCGTTTAATGAAATTTATTTTTAACTTCTGACTTACTAATATACTAACTATAGCGTTAAAACGTTATACACTTTAGTTCCACTGTGGCTATGGTAAAGTATTCACAACATCAGGAACAGAAACTGAAACAAAAACTTTTCTATTCAATATGTAATATAAATAATACTTATTGAAAGTCACTTTTTTTGATTTACTACTGGTGCGCAAAAAAAAAACCTACCTCTGTCCTGGGAAGAAGCAGCAAGAAACCCAGCGGGACAATTTTTTTGAAATAAGAGCTTATAATCATCAGGGCTCACAGATAAGTAAAAAAATAAAATCTGTACTATACACACAATAAAATCTGTAAAATAAATTTGAATTTTGGAAACAAGCGAGGAGACGGTGAACAGCACCACCAACTAGAAATAAAGAAATACCGCCTGCCAAGCGAGGCAGCTATGATAAATTTATTTATTTGTTTACCACTTGCAACTATCATCACAGGTGCATTACCTAATAAAATACTGCAGTTACAAACTGAGAAACTAGAACAAACATAATATAGGTATATTATGCACAACTTAAAGATATTTTACAATAAGCGGCCTTTGTGAATTCATTCAGTGTACAGTTGAACAAATCAGTCTGTTGTGAGACCACGTTAAGTGTACGCAACGCGCGCGTCAAAGGCGCGTGCTGTAGCAAGTTGGTGTGCGCTTGCGGCACCGACAAGAGCGGCGGCCGCCGCCGTCTTCCTACGTACTCATTAGGGACACACAGCTTAGCTATCTGTAAAATACCTGAATTATTTAGTTTACCACAGATCACTTTCAGTAAGTAAGTGGCGAGAGCGCAACTTCCCTTCTTATTTCTAGTTTATAATAGCCTATCATGCCTAGTATGAATGAAGTAGGGTACAACAGTGGATAACCCTGGTACACACCATATTGTTTTAAATACATAAATCTCACAAATTTGTTCTGAATACGTTCTAGCGTTAATTTATATTTGGCTTCGTGTGGTGACCAAACGACAGCATTGCATTCTAAAATACTTTTTACAAGTGCCTCGTATAATGCTCTCAGAGCACAGATGTTTGTGAATCTGTTCGCTAGCCGTAAAGACCGATTTACACTTCGACAAGTACAGTAGCGAGTTAACTTGTGAACCTGGCGAGTTGAGTTTGAACCTCGTTTGAATGACAATAAGCGAGTTAAGTAGCAAGTTAACGATTAAGTTGAACGGGATAGCCGGCCGAGCTATTTTTCGGCGAGTTAAGTGCGAAGTGCTGCCCTCCCAAACGTCTCCCGCCACCTGCCACCTGCCAAACTCGCCGTTCGTGTAGACGAGCGAGTTTAGTTCAGTGCATAAGTTGACAGGACGCAACGTTTGCGCGCCAAAACGTACAATTATTGTACTTTTATAATAAAACTCGCCACAAAGTTTGTACGATACTGTTTATTGAATATTTATACGTTTTATATTGAGTTTTAATAATAAAATGGACAGAAGATATCACGTATAAATTCGTACAGGAGTATTTAGAACACAAATGTTTATATAATAGTAGAAGTTAAAATTGTAAAATTAAACCTGCTCGAGATGCTGCACTCATGTAAATTATTAAAAACTTCTTTAACAACAACCATTAATACTTCTCTGACTGGATCATTTAAGTCTTAACGTAATCCTAGAACCATCTTAAACGAAAACCATAAAAATTCTGTAGTCTTGAAACGTCATACTCTAACAAACTCTATGAACTAATGTCCTTAACTAAACTCGCCACGAAGACATTGTTTGAACGCTACTGCCCACTTAACCGTTCACTGTCAACTGCCTTGTAACTAAACTCGCTACTTTACTTGTCGAAGTGTAAATCGGTCTTAAGTTCTAATAAAAAAGTAAATACTGAGGCAATAGAGGCACTCCATAAGAGTGGAGCTCAGTTCAGTGAACTTTTGATAGCCTGTAACGGTGTGAAAATAAAAGAAACTATCATATAAATTTTTCATCATGTAAAGAATAAAACTGCACCATTTTTTTAATTTATATTACTGCAAATATCTTCGTTACGGAATCTATGGGTAGTTATTAAACGACGCAGGAAAAAGATGACCCCAGTATTTTGTATGTGTTATTATCCTCGGCGAGTAGTTAGTGTTCTGTGAATCTATAATGCACAGGAACTTCCAGCATAGCGATTAAGCTGCCTCTAACAGCTAGCAATGAAGAAATTGTCTCTCAAATATGTTATAATAGTAATATACTCAAGGTCGAATTTCGGTCACGGTGGCCAGTCTCAACGGACGCTAGCCAACTGCGCAGGAGGGGCCTAAAGTGCCTGAGTGTATGCGTGAGCACATGTGCATTCTATAAATTCTCTCGACCTTATAGTCCTATGAAATGGTAATACGGCACGACCGGAGAGGGATCAGGCGCAGGACCAACGTCTTTTCATGCTTTCCAAGTTATGGGGTGAAACGTTGTCAACTTCCTGACTCCAGATGCTACTGGGAATTCGTTGACTGAAAAACACAATAAAGTATTTTGGCCCAACTCCCGATTTCGAACTCGGGACCTCATGATCAGCAAAGTGCGTTTTTGGCATCTAGACCAAGGAGGCAGTCAACGACATAATAATATTAAGATGATGTCAAAAGTCATCCTAAGCTATTTCCATTTTTATCTACGTAATATCCTATTAGGGATTTGATGCATTGATCAAGTGTGAAGGTTTATATATTCGGAAAGTTAATGCAGTTAGTGTATCAACACTCCAGCAAAAGTAAACGTTTTGTGCTTAGTTAGCGTTAGTATAAGCAAAAATATTGTTTAGTGGTGACGTTAAAGAATATACCATTACGTCGCATCCCGCGAACGTCGTATAACACAAGCAAAAGCCAGAAAAACCTCATTCCCGTGAAAGATGGTGGTATCACTATTTAGGAGGAAAAGAAGAATTAGTTTATTTGTTAAAATGTGATACAAATAGTTGTTATGTTAACGTACATTTCTAGTGTACAAATTTTTGAATCTAGTTTATACCAGGTGTATAAGACAATGACCGGCGAAGAGGATTGAACAGTGGAGTCATGTGGCAGATTTTGCTGTCGCACAACACTCCTTTGGACCTCAGGCTGTAGTTTACGTTTAAGTCAGAGAGCATACTTATCTGTTTTCGTCGCCTTTGCAGTCTTGAAAATAAGAACCTGTTCATCATTTGGCTGCGCGTAGACAGCAATGACCAACTCCCCGTCTTGGGGGGTCGACCAAACCCGGGTAGACTGACTCATGAACCACGTCCAAATGCTACAGATCGATTACTGCAACAAATCCCATCCGCAGAGATCATGATCTTAGACGATTTTAACACCCACCTCACCGAATGGTTCGGTTTACGTTAAACCGATCATACGGGAAGATTAGTTTATGACCGCCTAGGCATATGGTCTGACGCAACTGGTTTATCTGCCTATGCGGATTCCAAATGTGGAGTAAAATGCACTTTCCCTGTTGGAGCTTCGACTGACCTATAATCTGGACGGACATCAGATTTTCGTCGACGCTCTTCTTTATCTCTTCTTGGCTCTTTGGACCATTGTGTGATCCGGGGTATGATACCACTCACGCTCCTATCGCGTTTGGGTTCTGCAGGTTGCCATCGTGTTTGGCACTTTAGGTCGGTCTATTCGGACAGGATGCGATCTTTTTTTGTATCATACCTTTGGGGGCGAGTTTGTTTCTAGCCAGATAATACCAAGGTTGTTGGTGATTTTGTCGCTGATGTGATACTTTAGGGAATGGAACATTTTATTTCATGTTCTGTGCCGTCCATCGGAGGCAGATGCCAGCCATGGTGTGATCGCTCTCTTAAAATTGTATCACGCTATAAGCAGGAGTTCTACTGACCTGGGCAGACACATTGATCGCCCGGGATGTAAACACCGGCGCTGTTTAAAAGAAGTGTAATTCCGACCCCAGGTCTTTCAAACGAGTAATCGTCGGTGCAAAGTCAGAGCATATCAACAGAATTCTTCGGGAACCGGTGCATTCTTGCCGGACGGACGGATTGGCTTGCATGGACGGAGGAACTCACCGCCGACCATCCCGCGGTGTAAGTGTTCCATATCGGATGTGCGGTTCACACAGCGCTCAGTGCGCAAAGCACCCACCACCCCCTGGGCGTCAACAAGTAGAGTGTACCTGATGACATCGTTCCAATTGTGCTGAAGACGTATGCTTTCGAGTTGGCACCGGTTCTAATGCGTCTTTTCCGGTACTCCTACTGAGGCGTAGCCCCAAACTCATGAAAGAAAGCTTTGGTGCACCCGATTCCTAAAAAATGCGACTGCTCAGATTCATCCAACTACAGGCCTATGGATATCACCTTGTCCTCCAAAATAGTTGGTTTGATGTACCCACAGGCTAATCAGGTTGGGGCCTAGGGCGCACGGTCCGAGGGGGCTCTGAGCTTGCCTTTGCAAGAACCACTTATGTACAGAACAAAATTTGGTTAATATTCTCCAAAAATAATAGAGTACGTGGCGCAAGCATTTAACACGTTGCTCTTTCTTTATTTTTGGCACAACACAAATAAATAGATTGTAAAAATAAGACTGAATTATTTTTTATCTTTGGTCTTTCGTTGACTGACTGGAAATGATACAAAGATTGTAAACTACTCAAGCTCTCTTCTTTACCTCTAATTCTATTAAGGTGTTTGCCAAGGCTGTCCAAGGGAACTTCTGTCAGCCATCTGTTCCGTCTCTGTACAGGGAGAACGACTCACAGGTCCATGCCGCAAAGAAGAAAGTCGATCTTTTAGATTCTCTTTTTGAGTCCGATTCGACTTTTGATGACGGGCTGTACACACCGCCGACCACACCGCGGTGTGATTGTTCTATGTTCGCTGTGCTATTTAAACAGCGCTCAGTGTGCAAAGCACTCCTCTCCCAGGACGTCAACAAGTCGAGTGGGCCTGAGGGGGCCTCCCATTATACTGAAGATGGGTGCTCCGGAGTTAGCACCAGTCCTAAAGCTTCTTTTCCGGTACTTCTAATCCCTAGGCGTAATCCTGAACTTATAGTAGGCAGCTCTAGTGCAGCCGATCCTAAAAAAGGAGACCGCTCAGAACCATCCCATAACAGGCTTATCACCATCGCCTCCTTGTTAGTTAGTGATAGTGATCGCATTGACGGTTCTAGTTCTAATCTTCTAATTTGCGTGATTTATAGATGAGCGGAAGCAGTAGAGTCCAAGGCCTTGGTCATTACTTTAGACATAGTAAGGCCTTCAATGGCCTTTGGTACAAAGCGCTTCTTTAGAAGCTTTCTTGCTATGGGCTTCCCGAAAAATTGTGCAATTGAATCAATAGTTTACTTGCAGATCAGAGCATTAAGGTCGTAGTAGACGGTGCATACTCCGATTACGATTCTATTAATGGTAGTGCTCCACAGGGCTGTATCACCTTCGCTGTTTATCATTACTAATCAGTTTTTGATTAGCAAAATCCCGGATTGGAGACGACTCTAGTCCAGCTTAAATTTCAGAAGGTACAGGTTTTCGCATTTAACACTAGAACCCCTTTGTCGTATCTGCTCAATTTCAGGTCACTCCCCCATGCAGCCTCTCGAAATCCTCGGCATCGACATATCAAATGGTCTACAATTTCGTGGTAACTTGGAAGGAAAGGCAAATTGGCCTCTAAGAAAAGCTTTGCGGTCAGTATCATGCCAGCACACTGTTTGCAACTTTATAAGTCTCAATTTCGCCCTGACATGGGTCGCAAGCTCGCAAGTCGAAGGTCACAAGTTCGAAATGCCAGCTCCTTCCACTTGACCGCATCCAGCAAAGAGTGGCTCCATTCGTCGATGAGTTAATTCTTTCTGATCGGCTTGATTCACTGGCGCTATGAAGAAATGTTGCATTCCATTGCATTTTCTACCGCATTTTTCGAATTATTATTATTAATTCCTGCCGCCAAATTCCGCCAACGCACGTCCGTACCATCCACAATATTTGGGTGCTTGGTGGTCCACCATGACTGTGCGATTTATTAGGAGTTTTCTTCCTCGCAAGACTTCTTTGTGGAATCATTTACCATAGGCCATTTTTCCGGACCGATACGACTTAAAGACCTTCAAGAAATGAGCTTCCTCCTTTTAAATAGGCTCATTTAGACCTAGCTGTATTTAAATGGCAGCCATTTAAATTTTTTAGTATCACCACCTTGACCCCGCGCATTAAAATTACAATATTCACCGATGTAGAAGTCCTACATTCTTAAAAGATGTCTTATTGGATAGATAAAGATACGCGTAATAAAATAAAAGCAAACTTTTAACTGCAAAATTGTATTTAGATCAAAAAAATGTAAAAAAAATCGGTTATTTTTTCACATTTTCGACTTTAATGAAAAAAGTAAGTCATTTACCTAATGATTTTTTACATTAATCAGATAGATCAGAACATATCCTAACCAAAAACATAAAATCTTAATTGTAACAAAAAAAAAATCAGTATTATAACTGTTTGAATATGACCTTTGAAAAATTTGTCGCCCTGGTTGCAGACAGACAAAGTGAATTGATGAGAAGAGTGAAACACAACATTTCAAAATGCACGTAACTAAAAAGTTATTTATAAAAACTGTTCGAAATGACCTCCGCGATGTTGGAGACATGTTGTAGCCCTTATTGCCACATGTTAAGTTGCACGTCTGATCATCTCCCGATCTTGTCGCAATTCATTTCCAACTTCGATTATTTTATTAATCAACTTTTCTCGTAAGTTTGGCACGTTCGCATAAACTCTTTGCTTCATAGTGCCCCATAGAAAAAAGTCTAAGGGAGTTAAATCCGATGAACGCGGAGGCCAAGCGATCCTTCCACCGCGACCAATCCACGGCGAATAGCGCTCATTTAAATAATTTCGCACATTTACTGCAAAATGTGCAGGTGCACCGTCAAGTTGGAGAATCATCCTTGCTCTGTGAGTTAATGGAAGCTTCATTAATTCTTCCAAACATGTGTATGTAAAAACTCTAAAAATCTTGGGCCATTCATAGTTTCTGGTAAAATTATCGACCCAATTAAAATATCGTCTTTTATTCCAGCCCAAACTTTCACTCGAATTTCATGTTGGAAAGTACTTTCTCTAACAGCATGAGGGTTGTTTTGAAGCCACAGATGCTCGTAACGGTGATTTGTATAACCCGATCTCGTGAAAGTGGCTTCGTCAGTCCACAAAATTCTTTTTAAAAAATCTGCATCTTGTCTTGTTCTTCTATTGATCCACGAACAAAAAACTGCTCTTATATCATAATCAGGTTCGCGAATATCTTGTACCCGCCGAAAATGGTAAGGATGCAAACCTTCCTTCCTTAAAACTCTCCACACTGACCATTTTGTTAAATTAAGCATATTGCTTATTCGTCTTACACCGAGTCTGGGATCTTGTGTAATTAAACGTAATATCTCTTCTTCCTCCTCAGGTGCGACAAGCCGAAATCTTTCATTAGCGGGTCTTCTGATCCCAAGTTCAGCTATCCGCAAATGTATCCTTACAAAAGAGCGAGCATTTCGTGTAGGCCTGTTGGAAAACATTCTGGCGTACTCTGTGACAGCTCCGTTTGCGTTGCCGTTGCACAATCCATACACAAAGTGGATATCAGCGACATGCTGGTTTGAGTATTTACTATCTGCCATTTTTGAAAATATCAAAATAACTAGAAACTTCACCACAAACTTAAAAAGTTCCACAAAACGGAATTTTTTTTAACAATAACAACAACAAGCGATCTTAGAGGGGCAAAAGTAGTGTAATCACAACGCGTGGCGAGGGACGACTGTTTTTGTTGTCCCAAGTACACTTGTTTAGAACATCAAACAATGGGCTTTGGGTTTTTCTACCTGCTCTTGAACTATCATAAATGATCCTGCACGTGCAGCTTGCGCTTTTAAGAGGTCGTGTTTGATAAAGTACAATTCTTAAACTATTTAATTTACAATTAAGATTTTTATGTTTTTGGTTAGGATATGTTCTGATCTATCTGATTAATGTAAAAAATCATTAGGTAAATTACTTACTTTTTTCATTAAAGTCGAAAATATGAAAAAATATCCGATTTTTTTAAATTTTTTTCTAACTTTAACCTCAATTTTGAGGTTAGTTAGTTCATTAAGGTATATTAAGAACAATGTAGGACCTAAGACACTACCTTGGGCAACACCGTACTCAATCGTAGTTTCAGTACTATTGTAATTGTCAATTTTTACGCATTGGGACCGGTCTCTAAGGTAATCAGTTAGGAGTTTTAGTGGCACTCCCCTAATACCAATACTTTCCATTTTTCTTACAAGGGTGGGGACCGACACCGTGTCGAAAGCTTTTTTTAAATCTAAGAAGACTGTCAGGCACTTTTTTCCACGATCTAAATACTGGGTTACTAAGGAGGTTAAGCCTGAAATGGCGTCTTCTGTAGACTTTGTTTTTCTGAAACCAAATTGGAAACTGGATAAAATATTAAATTTTTCAAGGTAGTTAATAAGGCGTGAATTTATTAGTCTCTCGATAACTTTAGAAATAACCGATATTAGTTATATCTTTTTTGACACCACCCTTGTAGACGGGTGTAACTATTGATTTTTTTAAGCAGGGTCGGAAATATCCCTTTTCTGAAGCAGAGGTTGGCTAGATGACTAATAATGGGGACAACTAGGGGTTTAACCATTTTTATGAATTTTGTTTGTATATCGTCCCAGCCGGGAGCACTGTCAGTCTTCAAGTTTGAGTTAACCAAGTCGACTTCCATGGGGTCAGTCTCCAGAAGTACAAAAGAAGATAGTTGTGTTTTTGGGGTAGCTATTAAGTTACCATGCGGTTGTGGGCACCTACTTTGGATGTCAGCAGCAAGTCGCTTACCGACGTTCACAAATAAATAATTTGCATAGTTTACTGTCTCTATGGGAGAACCTCGAGAATTAAGTAATTCACAGCTTCTAGTTTTAGATAAGCTAAGATGCGCTATTTCTTTGATTGATTGCCATAAGGCTTTAGGGTTTTTAATATTAGCTTTTAGTTGTTCAGATTCATATTTGCGTTTTAGTTTTTAATTAATTTATTACAGTAATTACGGTACCTACTAAATGTTATTTTGAGTATTGCATTATACGGGTCAGACCTTAAGTTGCATTCTGTTTCTGTTCCTTATAGAGCGTAGTAAACCGTTGGTGATCCAAGGTTTAATAATGCGTTGTTTACTCGAGATCCTCTTAACTCTAATACTCTCATCAAGGGATGATTTGAGTTTATTAATAAGATGTTCAATTACAAAGTTAGGGTCTTCACTAAATAACAGATTGGATAGATTTTTGTTTATAAGTCTCTCAGCAGCTTCTTCAAAGTCAATGAAGGTCTTGATAGTTGGAGAATGGTAGCTATTTTTTACTTTAGCGATGCTCATAAAGACTGAAGTATGATCAGATGTTGAAGTGTTTAAGACTGCTATACTAGCTGACAGTTTAGTATTATCAATTTTTAAGATAAAGTGTTCAAGGCAACCCATTTCTCGTGTAGGAAGTATGTATCCAGGTAAGAGACTATGTGATGAGAGCATGTCAAGGTAATAGGCCCGATTATAATAATAAAGCTTTTTACTTGTCTCAGTTTACACATGTTATTAAAAAAATACAAATAGAAATCATTACAAACTTAACTTAGAAACATACAGTAACATAACAGTAATGAGACAAACTGGCCTGTGACTCAGCTATGTGGTGATTTTAGGTCACCGCTGGTATTCTGCCACAGCCGACTATTTTAAAACATAGTATATTAACCTAATTTTGGCATTGACGTAATACAACTAAAGAATAGACTAAGATGTTTATTCATATGTGCTATGCAAATTTAGTAAGTAGTAGGTAAAGGAGACAATCGCCTCTGGGCCTACCAGAAACTTCAACGACTCTCAATGGTATTAGTAAGAATTAAGTCTGTAGTTATATATAATACTTCATACCTGCCTCCAACTTTTGTTGTTCAAGTAACCATACTTTACATTTCTTTCTAAATAAATTTGTATTTACGATCTCTTTATTTATTATCTCTTGATTTATTACACTCGTAAGATGTTTCGTTATCTTTCCTAATTAAGTTTATATTTATATCGCCAGAGATTATAATATTTCTATTACATTTAAACGTTTCCAGTAAATTATTCAATGAGGCAATAAAATTAGATGCGTTCTTTTGTGACGGTGATCGGTAAATACCAAGTATTGCACACCCACAAATATTCAGCTGTATACACGAGGCATTAATAAGGTGATGTTCTTTAAAAATTGGGTTTAACTTAGATTTGGCGTAGATGACCACTCCATCATTTTGGTTACAATTAAAGGTAGTAGCATGAGTGTAGTTACTCAAAGTGGGGACGGGTTTATTTATGTTAAGGTGACATTCCGTAAGTATTATAACGTCAGTATCTGAGCTAAGATCCGATAGTGTCACCTCAAAGTTATTGAAGTTACAGTAGATGCTTCTGATATTTTGTTGAATTAGTGTAAGATCATTTCTTTTAAGGTCAATATGTTTGTTTAGTTCCCTTATGTTGCATGTGACAGATTTTACCAAAGCGATATTGTCAATTTCGTTTAAGTTTCTCAGGTTATCAATCATTAATATATAAACATTTGGACTGAATTTTTTTCTAAAGGAAGTAGTCACACGCCGTAAAAATAAGAACGACCGCTCACAGCAAAGGGTACAATTTGTTTTATGTAGGCTAATTTGTAGATATCTTGAGTGTCGATTGTGATTGTTGTGGGTGTAAGGGTGGGAATGTGTTGTGATATTTTTGTGTGATTGATTTGGAGTGTATGCATGTGTGTGCATGTGGTTTTGAACGTATTGGAGAGCGGAGTGAGTGCGGAGTATATTCGGGCATTGTTTACAATGTTACGTGTAATAGCATGATTCAGTGTTCCCAATATTAGAATACAAATATCAGAGAATGAAAGAATAGGGACACTAATATTAAATGCTAAATACATATCTAATCATGCACTGTCGAAGAGCTGTTTGATTTGACTTTCATTAGTGATTGTCTCTATCGGAGAGTTCTCGTTCTTTCTAACATATACATTACCGTAGGCAGTCCAGCAGAAGGTAAAAGATGTTGATTTAATTAAATCCCGTGCAAGAAAATACAGGCGTGAAGCTATGGGTGTCAGTTGCTCGAACACGAAAACAGGGGTTTCTTCATTCTTCACAAATTCCAGGTGTTTTGCTCGAAGTTTTTCTTTGTTACTTCTATTGAAGGCCTTACTTTTAGTAATTATGTCAGTCTTTAGCAGGGTATAATTCATTTCTACAACAATAGTTGCATTAGCAACACTCTCTTTTTTCCCTCGAATCCCTCCTTGATATCCGATTTTGTAATGCTAGCGCCCACAGTGGTGGATAAGCAGATGACCAGTTTAGCCAGATCATCTTTTGTCTCTTTTTCTATTTTAGGAACATTTTTAATTTCGAAGTTCGTTTTTCTAAACTCTTTTTGTAAGGTCTCAATTTTATCTTCGAGGATAGTGATGTATTTGGTGTCTTCTTTTTTTTTGTTGTTTCAAGTTCTCAATTTCTTTTTTTAATTCTGCGTTCTCTTTGTGAAAATGTTCTATAGCCGTTTCAATTTTGGTATTAGTTTCTTGAATTTGCTTCAACCTCGGATTTATTTTATTAAATTCTTGCTGCTGTGCAGCAAGCAAGGAGGCAAACATATCCCGCATTTCTTCCTTAAAAGCACAAAAATCACTCAATTTACAGCTGGGGGTAGATTGGTCCAGATCAGAAGAACTATCCTATTCCTTCCTTTTTTTGGCACATCCAAAGACGAAATTTGGGGGGGGGGGTAACAATAGGTTCATTAGACAAATTCGATTCGGACATAGACTTGTTCATGGTTGATTGTACCAGGAGACCACAGGAAATTAGAAGTTTATAGCCGCTCTCGCTACCGCTTATGAGTTAGGGCAATCGACAGAGTTGATTACGTACGTGGGAAGGCGGTGACGTACGCGCAGTGTACCTTGCAGTCTGTTGTTGTCTCAGTTGCGTTGTCTCGTACTTGCGTAGCACCAACTAGTACTCGAGCGTTATGGTCGCCTGGTACTTAGCGACACTTTTACAGAATTATTTTGCAAATTTAAATTAGATTTTAAAATTATTTTTGAAAAAACTTTGCACGGAAACAAACGTCTAAACGCTTGCGCGGTCCGGGAGGTAGAGGAAAGCATGGTCCTAAGCAACCTGCATCTATCGACTTCTTGCATGTCTTACCAGTTACCACATCGTCACTCCATCCAGTGAGGGGTCGCCTTACACTCCGCCTACGGGTACGAGGCTGCCACTCGAGAATCTTTCTTCCCCATCGGTTGTTGGTTCATTGAGCTATATGGCTGATCCATTGCCACTTCAGCTTACTAATCCGTTGGGCTATGTCGGTTACTCTAGTTCCACTCCAGATATCCTCGTTTCTAAGTTTATCACGCTGAGAAACTTCGAGTATAGCCCTTTCCATAGCTCGCTGAGCGACTTTGAGCTTCCTCATATGGCCAGCTGTGAAAGACCACGTCTCAGATCTATAAGTCATCACTGGCAATACGCACTGGTTATACAATCTTCTTTTCAAGTTCTGTGGTATATCTGACAAGAAGATGTGTCGTTATCTTCCGGAATGAGCCGTGATAGCTCAGATGGTTAGCGCTCGCTGTAAATTTCACAGTACGCGAGCAACCCGGGCTCGATCCCCGCCGGCACAAATTAAATTGTTAATTAACATTTTAAGTGCTGATTTACCACATGCTCGGCGGTGAAGGAAAACATCGTGAGGAAATCTGCATGTCTGAGAAATAAAAATAAAATATTTCGAAGACGTGAAGTTCGCCAACACGCATTGCAGCAGCGTGGCGGATACTTCCTTGCCCTAAAACGCTCTCAGAAATGAGGGGAGGCCTGTGCCCAGCAGTGGAACGTATATAGGCTGTAACTTTACTTTTTTACTTTTATCTTCCGGACGCTGCCAAACCGATTTGAATACATCGATTGAACTCTCGGTTGAAGTTGAACTTACCTTGTCAGATTATATGTCCTAAGCAAACATACTCGTCGACAACTTCGAGCGTAGTACTCCCAACAACTACCTGCATAGATCTGGCATTGACATTACACATGAACTTTGTTTTGTCCATGTTGATCTTAAGACCTATTCGTTAGGAGACACTATTGAGGTCATTGAGCATAGTGTTTAGGTCCTCCAGCGATCCTGCCATAAGGACTATATCGTCGGCAAATCGAAGGTGAGTGATGTACTTGCCATTGAAGTTAATACCGAATCCTTTCCAGTGGCTTGAAAAATCTATCAATGCAGCGATGAAGAGGTTCGGGGATATAACGTCACCCTGTTTTACACCTCTCTGCAGTTGGAAATGTTTCGTACTCTGGTTCTGTACTCGGATAGCCACCGTACCATAGCCCTACTGTACAAATACTTCGGCACTTCGATATACCGTCAGTCAATCAAAGGTGAAGGAACTGTAGCACCACCACAATTCCGACAGAATCAAAGGCTTTCTTATGGTCCACATACGCCAGCCAAAAAAAGTTAGTAATAACCGTTTGCTACTAAATTTTTGGTAATAAAACGTCAGAATGTATCAAATTTCTTTGTTAGATTCTTTTTTTTTTTTTTTTTTTTTTTTTATAGAATAGGGTGACAAACGAGCACACAGTCCACCTGATGGTAAGTGGTTGCTGCGGCCCATAGACATCTACATCTATGCTCCATTAAAAATCAAAATGCAGATGCGTTGTCACCCGTGAGGACTGAGATGGAATGCCTCGTTTCCAGTAAAAAGGGTCTCCGGTTCTCTACACTCACCATACGAAATACAGCAGCTTTAAGCTACTATTTCACGCTGGTATTCTGTGAGAGCGTGGTCCTTCCCCGGTCGAGCCGACCCATTCGTGCTACAACTATACTACTAATATAACTGCAGCATGGCTCTACCACGTAAAAAACTACACTCAGACAGAAAAACAATTGAAAAATGGCGGGAAAGCGTTTTTTACTTTTTATTTATCTTTTCCTTAATGTCCTATTATGTATTGATATTTAAAACTAGCCAGATACAAACAGTACAACCAAAGAGATTTTCTTCAATTTTATACAAACAAAATACGAAGAAACTTCATATCACTGTATAGTACACGAACATTCAGGTTTTTATATTTAGAGGAGCGCTATCTTGAGATCTCGCACCACCTAAAATTTTTGTAAGGGCCGCCACTGACCCCCACAAGATGATGTCCTGGTAAGACATACAGGAAGTCGATGGATGCGGGTGGCTCATGTACAGTGCTTTGTGGCATCTGGATGCTAGGCAATCCACTACTGTGGGATTTACTATGAGTTTTCTTCCTCGCACGATTTTCTGTGGAACTGTTTACCACCGGCGATCTTCTTATCTTTTTCGGATCGATATGTTTAGTGCCGTGTAGTGGCGGTTGAGAATATCCACTACCCCATATCTTTCCGTGGGTGTCGTAAGAGGCGACAGAGGGAGACAGGCAGGAGATGGGCAGCAGCATCTTCCTGATAACAACTGTGTTATAATAAAAAACTGCGGTTGCCAACCCGCTCGCCAAGCGTGGCAACTATGGCAAATATCCCCCCATGAATAACGACGCAAAAAAACGGCCCCCAGTCCCCGGCGGCCCCGCTATTCCTGGCTACGGTGGCGACCATGGTAACGGCGGGGCAGGGGGTGCTAAGAATCTCCGGTGGAGGTTCGGTTGCCACCTACGACGACTCGACCTGGCAACATATAACGCACGCACTCTGAGGACTGACGAGAAGATACTGGAGCTGAAAGAAGAGGTAGACAAGTTGCGCTGGCATATTATTGGATTATCCGAGGTCCGAAGAGAGGGGGAGGATATGGCAATCCTCGAGTCCGGCAACTTGTTCTACCACCGGGAGGGCGACCATCTGTCCCAAGAAGGTGTCGGATTTATCGTCCACAAGTCTCTCGTCAACAACGTTGTAAAGATTGGGAGTGTGTCGAAGAGGGTCGCGTACCTGATACTCAGAATCACCAAACGGTATTCGCTGAAGGTCATACAGGTTTACGCACCAACCTCGGCACATCCCGATGAGGAGGTGGAGGAAATGTATGAGGATATTTCCAGAGCCATGCATTCCTCCAAAACCCACTACACGGTGTTGATGGGAGAGTTCAACGCAAAACTAGGCACAAGAGAATGCGGTGAGCTGAAGGTGGGGAAATTTGGAGTAGAGCAACGGAACCGAAGGGGCCAGCAGCTGGCCGACTTTATGGAGAAAGAGGGACTCTTTATGATGAACTCTTTCTTCCAGAAGCGGCCCACAGGAAGTCGAGCCCCGACGGTTCGACAAAAAATGAGTTCAGTGATCGCAAGGGTGAAAACTGGCAGCGATCATCGAATGGTTAAAGGCACACTGAACCTAAATGTTAAGTTGGAGAGGTCTCGTCTAATGAAGTCAACGCTCCGTCCCCCTCGTGCTCTAATCCAGAATCCCGAAACTTTTCAGCTCGAGTTACAAAACCGCTTTCAGTGCCTAGAAGATTGCAATGCAGTGGACGATATGAATGACAAGCTCGTGGAAACTGTCCATGTGGTCGGAGCTAAGTTCTGCAAGACCCGCCGCAGAAGAATACAAAAACTCTCCGATCTCACTCTTAATCTCATGGCTGTTAGACGGGAGATGAGGCTGCAATCGTCAACAGATTTGACAACATACAGGCAACTGAACAGACAGATCTCCAAATGCATGCGGCGAGACTTACGCAACTTTAATACTGCTCGTATTAAAGAAGCGATCGAGCGGAACCAGGGCTCCAAAGTCTTTGCCAGAGATCTGTCTGCCAGAAAGAGCCAACTGTCAAGGCTGAAGACTGAGTGTGGCAACATCGTTTCCGGGACACCTGAGATTCTGAGTGAGATTGAGAGGTTCTATGGGCAGCTGTACACATCATCGTTGGAGCCACACGCAAGTGTGAGTAACGATCCAAGAGCAAGTCTAATCCGACACTATTACGATGATATCCCGAACGTCAGTCTGAGCGAGATTAGAATGGCTCTCCACCACCTTAAAAGCGGCAAGGCCCCGGGCGAGGATGGAATTAAAGCGGAGCTTCTGAAAGCGGGTGGAACACCGGTACTTGAAGTCCTACAGAAGCTCTTCAATTCCGTCCTCCATGGTGGCACTACTGCGGAGGCGTGGAGCAGAAGCGCGGTGGTCTTGTTCTTTTAAGAAAGGCGACAACGCTCTCTTGAAGAACTACAAACCGATTTCCCTTCTGAGCCGCGTCTACGTGCTGTTTTCGAGAGTCATTACGAATCGTCTCGCACGCAGACTCGACGACTTCCAGCCTCCCGAACAAGCCGGTTTCCGAAAAGGCTTCAGTACCATAGACCACATACATACCCTTCGGCAAATTGTACAGAAGTCCGAAGAGTACAATCTGCCACTTTGCCTGGCGTATGTGGACTATGAGAAAGCCTTTGATTCCGTTGAAATTTGGGCGGTGCTACAGTCTTCAGCGGTGCCTAGTTGACTGTCGGTATATTAAAGTGCTGAAGTGTTTGTACAGTAGGGCTACGATGGCTATCCGAGTACAGAACCAGAGTACGAAACCTATCCAACTGCAGAGAGGTGTAAGACAGGGTGATGTTATATCCCCGAAACTCTTCACCGTTGCGTTGGAAGACGTTTTCAAGCTACTGGACTGGAAAGGATACGGTATTAACATCAATGGCGAGAACATCACTCACCTTCGATTTGCCGACGATATAATCCTTATGCCAGAATCGCTGGAGGACCTTAGCACTATGCTCAATGACCTCAATGGTGTCTCCCAACGGATAGGTCTTAAGATGAACATGGACAAAACAAAGATCATGTTTAATGTCCATGTCACACCTATGCCGGTAGTTGTTGGGAGCACTATGCTCGAAGTTGTTGACGAGTACGTTTACCTGGGACAAATAGTCCGACTAGGTAAGTCCAACTTCGACCGAGAGGTCAATCGACGGATTCAATTCGGCTGGGCAGCGTTCGGGAAATTACGACACATCTTCTCGTCAGGTATACCTCAATCTCTGAAAACTAAAGTGTATAACCAGTGCGTGTTGCCAGTGATGACTTACGGATCTCAGACATGGTCCTTCACCGCTGGCCGTATGAGGACGCTCAAGGTCGCTCAGCGAGCAATGGAGAGGGCTATGCTCGGAGTTTCACTGCGTGATAGACTCAGAAATGAAGATATCCGCAGTAAAACCAGAGTGACCGACATAGCCCAACGGATTAGTAAGCTGAAGTGGCAATGGGCCGGCCATATAGCTCGAAGAACCGATAACCGATGGGGAAGAAAGGTTCTCGAGTGGCAGCCTCGTACCGGTAGGCGTAGTGTAGGGCGAACCCCCACTAGAAAGAGTGACGACCTGGTAAGACATGCAGGAAGTCGATGGATGCAGGTGGCTCAGGACAGTGCTTTGTGGCATTACTTGGGGGAGGCCTATGTTCAGCAGTGGACTTGTGAAGGGATGTAATGATGATGATGATGTTTAGGAACCTTCAAGAAACGAGCTTACTCCTTTGTAAAAGGCCCGCAACGCACCTGCAATTCCCCTGATTTAGCAGTTATTCATCCACGGCGATCGACACTTCAAAACATGTGATCCGCTACTTATCGGTATTTTATTTGTTTTGTGTTATAAATATAAATTATCTTCCTTTCTGAAAACTAATGATAAAATATTTACGATGTTATCAGAGTTTAATTAAATAAAAAACAACGACGATTTTACGAAATGAAGAAATCCTAATCACAGTATATGTACTTACTTACAAGAAACTAATTTATTTTTCTTTGAAAAGGAATTTATTTTAATTTTATTTGGTTAAATTTAGTTTTTATTCTCTAGCACTTGGAATTATTAGAGCGTATGATATAGGCGCTTCACGATTATGCATTATTTCTGGGACAACCTGTACATATTTTATAAAACCGAAGTGACAAATGAACTCAAAGTTCATGTTATGCTAAGTGGCTACTCCATAGACACCTGCAGCTAATTTCAAACATTGAAGTCTACAGATACTTTGTCATACGAGTTATTTGGCCAGAGTGCAGCTTCAGTGCGTGTCGGGGTCACATGCGTACACATGTTCCTGAATTATTTTATCCCTCAGAGATGTTCATTTCCTCATTCTCACGATGTTTGTATCACCGCTGAGCACATGGTAAATTGATTAAGAATTACTAATTTCATCGGTGCCAGCGGAGATCAAATCTGGGTAGCTCGTGTAATGTAAATTGTACGATGTACGCTAAGCTTCTGAGCTCATATTAACATACTGAAATTCATAAATTATAAGTAAGGTAAGGTAAAATTAATATTCAAAAACTGAAGGTAGCCGGACTAACTATGACATTGGGACGTCAAACATCTCAGTCCCCCCCGTGACCACGGGTGCTGTAAAGCCCCCGAAATGTCGGGATAATAAAAATAAATTAAAGTTGAATTAAACGCGATAAAATCCGTAAATAATAGTTTTATTCAATGTGTAGTGTTCGCGTAAATTTAGAAATCATTAAGGTAAGGTAAGCTTACCGTACCGATCACTGCTCTAGCAAATAAGTCGATGGAAGTACAAATGGTATGTATACCATATATAATATATGGGAGACCATATATTATAGTCTACATCACAGTCTATGTAGCAATTGCAAATAAAGTGGATAAGTTTGTAATCGCTAGTAATTGTCTGAGAGAGTTTATGGGCAAGGAAGTGAACACCATGCTGCTGGAGGACTTCACATATCTTATTTTTTATTATTTAAATATTTATTTTTAATTTCTTAATAAACAGGTTTCTACAATGTTTTTCTTCACCGCCGAGAATGTGGAAAATCAGCACTTATAATTGCAATTAACAGTTTCGTTAGTGTCAGCGAAGATCGAATCTCAGTTTTTTTTACTGGATAGGGTGACAAACGAGCACACAGTCCACCTCATGGTAAGTGGTTGCCGTGGCCCATAGACATCTACATCTATCCTCGATTACGAATCAAAATGCAGATGCGTTGTCACCCGTGAGGACAAAGATGGAATGCCTCGTTTCCCGTAAAAAGGGTCTCCGGTTCTCTACACTCACCATACGAAACACAGCAGTATTAAGCTGCTATTTTACGCTGGTACTCTGTGAGAGTGTGGTCCTTCCCCGGTCGAGCCGACCCATTCGTGCTACAACTATACTACTAATATAAATGCAGCACGGCTGTACCACGTATAAAGAAGTTCGTTGCTCGCGTTCTGAGCTATTACGACTACCGAGGGACCATTGACTTTAATTTCAATTAAGTTCAACTTAATACCCTACCCGTTCCAGATAAAAGGGGCTGAAAAAAAAAACGAACAGACTAACAACAGAGTGATCTTATAAGGGTTCCGTTCGTTCCTGTTGTGGTCGGAACCCTAAACAAAAAATTGTAACGGACAAACCTCCATTAAATAAAATTAGTTTATTTTACGCATTTTATCGCAATAGCTGAGCGCTATCATCTGCTAGGGATCCTATAATTAATAAAATTAAATCCCAACCCAAGCATACAACTGCAAGACTTTAAGATATTATAAGTTCAAACTGTATAGATCGGAACAAAAATTTATAATTTTAATCTGGAGGTATCCGTGGTTAACTATGACATCGGGACGTCGAACACCTCAGTCCCTCCCGTGATCATGGATGCTGTAAAGTGCTTGAAACGTCGCGTCGGCAATATATTAAATTAAGTACGCGATTAAATCCGTAAAAAGTAGTTTTATTTAAATGTGTAGGGTTCGCGGAAATATAAGAAATCATTATGTAAACTTCCATTGATGTTTGGCAAATTCTTTGTACCGTATCACTAATACAATCTATAATTTGATAAGGATTACGATAGCAATTGCTGCGTCAACGTGATGTCACCGACCACTCGTGCAGGTGCAGATTATCTGGTACATCATATTGACGCTATCAAACACTTTACCAATGGGTATTTCAGCGCTTTGTATACAAGGCAGTCCTATTGCCAAAATACATATTATCATCCACATACTATTTACTTGTTTGTATGTTTGTCCTTCTTTCACGTCGCAACAGAGCGTCGGCATGGCAAGATTTTTAGGGTTCCGTAGTCAACTAGGAACCCTTATAGTTTCGCCATGTCTGTCTGTCCGTCTGTCCGTCCTCGCTTGATCTCTGTGACCGTTATCACTAGAAAGCTGAAATTTGGTACCAACATGTGTATCAATCACGCCGACAAAGTGGTAAAATAAAAATTGGAAAAAAATGTTTTATTACTGTAGCCCCCCCTATATGTAAAGTGGGAAGTGATTTTTTTTTTAATTTCAACCCTAACGTTTGATATATTGTTGGAAAGGTATTTAAAAATGAATAGGGGTGTACTCAAAATCATTTTTTGATAATGTCAATAATTTCGGAAATAATCGTTCCAAAAGTAAAAAAAATGTGCCCCCCCCCCCTCTAACTTTTGAACCATAAGTTTAGAAAATATGAAAAAAATCTGAAAAGTAGAACTTTATAAGGACTTTCTAGGAAAATCATTTTGAACTTGGATGGAAACAACAGTAGGTACCCACTACCGGGAGCAGTTGCAGGAGCGCGGAGCGCTGCTGGAGCGCGAACATAATGGATACCCAAGGTGGGTATCCATTATGTTCGTTAAACTCATAAGTGGGAACACTTATTGTGACGGACGGGAAACTACGGAACTCTACACTGAGCGTGGCCCGACACGCTCTTGGCCGGTTTTTCTTTATTTTGTATGGGGATAGTTCGGTGGCTGTAGAGTGACATAGGCTACTTTTTTCAGCGGAAAAACATATCATTCCCGTGGGAAAATCGAATATGTTGCAAAATTAAATTCAGCTAGGTGGCGCCACCGTGATTCTACAAGACGGACGACGGTACGATGGACGAACACAGAAGGTCAGAATATCTGGATTATTATGTCTTTTTACCAAAATTAAGATAAAAAATGTATGGATCTGTATTTTTCCACGCAGGACCGGAAAGAGAGCGATAAAAAACATAAAATTCACCAGCTGATTTTCTTCAAACGTTTTGGTGCATTGTGATTCATAGAATAGGCGATAACCTCGTAGACGATATTAAGTAATCCATTGATGCTCTGCCTACCCCGCAAGGGTTACAGACGTGATTATAATTATGGATCAGAAATACTATCACCACCTGTCACGCTTTCACCCTTCACTATTACTTAACTGTGGTAGAAACAGTTCTTAGTAAGCCTTATTAATAAGCCTTAGTAATATTTATTGAACGGATATGAATACAGTTCTTATATGTGGTTATGAATGAATCGGTATTACAATAAGAAAAATTGTGCAAAATTGTAAGAAAAATATTTTTTGAGAGTTCTTATTAACTAACATATACATAGTTTAAATTGATTCCGCTAGATGTCGTTACTAGGTTTTTAAAACGTGGTAACGAAATGTTTCCTGACATGTACTTAACTCCCGCCGTTAAGCCGCGCGTCAACTTATGGTGCATACGGTACCTATACGCTTAAATTGTTTCTATTTCGTAGCTTATTCGACTACCTGATTTCGATTTCGGTTGTTTGTTATTTGCTTTGTGATTTGGTTAAGGTTGAATGGATTTATATTAGCTTTCATTTTCGGATTTGTGTATTTTCTTGGATAGGTTTTGTTGATTTGGTTGGTATTCCTTTATACATATTTAGACTCTGGCTTTGATTTTGGATTTTGTTTATTTAGAATCGTGAATTGGTTTTCGTTGTTTTAGTTCGTTTAACATTATTTCAAAGGAATATTAATAGTATAGATAGTGTATACGGTACCTATATACTTACTTCTTTTTTCGTTGGTTATATTTATATTGACTACGGCTTTCGATTTCGGTTTTCTGCGATTTGTTTTGTGATTTGGTTTAAGTTGATTCGATTTTATTTGGCTATCGTTTTCGGATTCGTGTTGTGTCTTTAATTGGTTTTGTTGTTTTAATTTAATTCCTTTTAGATATTTATATAAAAAGGCACGCATGGCAATTCACAATGCTGTGTTGGTCCCTACTTTAACGTATGGTAGTGAAAGTTGGGTGTGGCAGAAGAAGCACGAGAGTAGAATGAACGCAGTAGAAATGCGGTCGTTAAGGAGTATGTTAGGGCTGAATCTGAATGACAGGGTAAGAAATTGTGTAATAAGAGAAGAGTGTGGTTTGCAAGATGATGTTGTGACCAGGATTAAGAAAGGAATGCTTCGGTAGTTTGGTTATGCGGAAAGAATGAA
The DNA here is from genome assembly GCA_907164705.1 of Parnassius apollo. Classification (NCBI taxonomy): domain Eukaryota; kingdom Metazoa; phylum Arthropoda; class Insecta; order Lepidoptera; family Papilionidae; genus Parnassius; species Parnassius apollo. The sequence continues at coordinate 7,159,987 of CAJQZP010001449.1, read as the reverse complement.
TGAGGAAAGAGTGACAAAGAAAATTTATGTTGCAGAAGTGAATGGCAGAGCCGGAAAGGGACGTCCTAGGCGAAAATTTATCGACCAAATTGGCGATTTATTGAAAACGGCCCAAATTAGGAGTACCCTTAACCGACGAGCATGTATGCGTAGGTGTATGGATGTGAAGGAAGCGAGAGAGGTGTGTCAGGATCGTGCCAAATGGCAGTCTGTAGTCTCTGCCTACCCCTCTGGGTGACAGGCCAGAGTGTTTATATATATTATAATTATATAATATATAATAAAATAAATTGTAAAAAAACTGTACATAATTACCTACAAAATTAACTTATAACGAAACTGAAAAGCTTCTTAGTATCAGACTTAAACATAAATTTTTATAAAACTTTCATCCGTAAAACTACCCGTATAAAATCATAATAACCGGATACACACATATATACATGTATACACACACATTTTACATGCTCCTCTTCCATAACTGCTCATACACATTACACTCATAACACAATTACTTCTTAGAGTCATACATTACACATCTTATGAGAGAGGAACGACATTAGTAGTATAAATTATTATCTTGTTTGTACCTTGGTATAGGTAATAAGTGGTAACATAGTATATAAACATAATATGTGATCCAATTAATTTCATTTTAACTTTAATTTTTGCTTACATTTAACTTTTGCTTGCATCCTAATATTTTTATAAATTAAAGGTTGGGGATATGGCGCTGACAGCTGATGCACAGGTCTCCTAGTTCGGCTGCAGATGCTATGTTTTCAGGTATATGTACAAATGTAGCTTTATTAAATGTTAAGCAAATATCTTGATGTACAACCTCTTGGAAATAAAGAACTTATTATTATTATTATTATGGGGTATCTATAGAGTTTTCTCATCTAGTTGGGTTCTATAAATATATAATTATAAATGAAAATGAAAAGATAAATATACATAAATATCAATAACATAAAATAAATATAAAAGTACATAAATAAATAAAAGCCCAACCAGATGGAGGCCCTCGGCAGGGGAGACCAAACGGCCGAGGGTTAGGGGGAAAGGGAAAGAAACCGGCGGACGATGCGGGCGGTATCGAGGAGCACCGCCTTCTGCATTTGAACCTGGAGCGGTCCGCCACGTAGTCCCAGCCGCCTCAGATGACCCGAGAGGCTGACTGGGATTAGCCCGTTTGCAGAGACGACTACAGGAATAATTTCGGTCGGCAGACCACCCCACATGTCGGTCACCTCGTGAGCCTGGTCCAGATATTTTGTTTGCTTGTCTGTTTCGGCTTTCACGAGGTTCTCGTCATACAGAATGGTAATGTCGACCAAAAATATCCTTGACTGTGCCCGGTCCATCAGCACAATATCAGGCTTATTCGCAAGAATAGTCCTGTCTGTGATGATGGCCCGGTCCCAATAGAGCCTGGCGCGATCATTTTCGAGCACGGCTTCCGGCAAGTACTTGTAATACGGCAATTTCCGATCCACGAGACCGTATTTCAGAGCGAGCTCCTGGTGTAGAATTCTGGCTACTAGGTTGTGCCTGTGCAAGTACTCAGAGTTAGAAAGCGCCGAACAACCGGAGATGACATGCCTAAGTGACTCCCCGGGATGGCGACAAGCTCGACAGACGTCGACGGTGCCATCCTTTAGGATGTATCTCCGATAGTTGTTGGTCTTAATAACCTGATCCTGTATTGCACAGACAAAACCCTCGGTTTCCCCGAAGAGATCACCAAAGCGTAGCCAGTGGAGGGAGGCTACTGTGTCTACGAAAGGCTCATGTAGAGCCTTGTAGAACCTCCCGTGGAGCTCCTTCTCCTTCCATACGGTCTCCCGGTCGGAAATGCTCTGCACTGCCGGGTCTAGCCATTGCTCGTTGGCTAAGGATAGAGGGGTAAGTCCTTTATCACAAGAAATGACGTCCTTATAGAATGGATCATCCGATCTCGCCAGGAAGTAATCACGGAGGCTGCACACTTCGCGATTATGCATGGTGAGCGCGCTCAAGAAGCCACGACCACCATGCTTTCGCGACAAGTACAGCCTTATTACCGACGATCTCGGATGATCCATCCTATGGGACGTCATGGTAGTGCCGACTTTTCTATCTAGGGCGTTAAGTTCAGTCTGAGTCCACCTGAGTATGCCAAAGGTATACATGAGGACAGGCATGACCCAGCCTTTATATGCGTGTGCCTTATTCACACCGGACAAAAGGTTGTTAAGCACTTTGGTCAAGCGTGCATAAAACACGTCGCAAACTGACTGTTTCATACCAGTCTCATCGATACCGATGTTTTGTGACATACCCAGGTATCGGTATGTTTCAGCCTCGGAAAGGGTCCTTAAGTTGACGGGCATAGAGAAGTCTACGCCCTCAGAGTTAGCAACCCTTCCCCTTTCAACATGGAGGACCGCACACTTATCCGTCCCAAGCTCCATTCCAATGGAATTGCTAAATTCACAAGTGATGTTTAGCAATTCCATAAGATGGGAGCGACTGGAGGCGAATAACTTGAGGTCATCCATATAGAAAAGGTGGGTCACTTTTGTCCCTCCTTTCCGTAGCTGAAATCCCTCCCGGAGCCCTCCAGTAAGGTACTGAGAGGGTTCAGAGAGAGGCAGAACCAGATTGGACTCAGACAATCGCCCTGGAAGATACCCCTTCTTATCCTTATGTGGTTCTCCGCAGTCATCATCCGCTCGCCCAGATAACAAAGGATCGTACTCCACTGCCCCATACACTGCTCGAGGAAGTCTCTAACTGTACAGTCTATCTTGTACAGCTCGAGGACTCTCTTTAGCCATGTATGGGGCACCGAGTCGAATGCCTTTCTGTAGTCTATCCAGGCGGCGGAGAAGTTCCGACGGTTGCGTTTCACCACTTTGCCAATGACCGCGTCAATGAGCCGCCGTTGAACCGCCTTGACCTCTCGCTAAATCGTCGAATCCGCTTCCCCCAAGCAGCGATTTTTTGCTTCAGGTCATCTATGCGCTCCGTTAGTTTTTGCGTGATATCCGGCTGGAACAAACTGATATTTGTGCCAGCAAACGCCATCCTAACGGTGCGCATAATCCTCGGTCTATTATTACCCGACCTGAAGCTTGTCAGTCTGCCGATAAGGGCCCTTGCCTTTGCGATACGGTCCTCAATTCTTTTTCTCCAGGCTGGGATGGCGCTACTTTTTTGAGTAGCACGTCCAGCCACGGGAAGTTTGGCGCCAATAATACGGCATACTGCCAGTGCGGCGCCAAAAAGAATTGAATCCGTCTCGCAAAGGTCCCGGCTGGCTTCCAAATAGGTCACCAGCATTGGGTTAAGAGCCCGCACGACAGCCCGATTTCGCTTGCTAAGGGGTATGCGGGGAAGTCGCGGTCGATTTTCGAGAGGCATGCTGCGCGTTTCCAGCATCGACTCTTCCAATATGCTCCTCATTTTCTCTAGTTCGTGGGAGACTATTCCATCATCGTCTGAATTAGCCACAAATGGAATATTGACGGCAGAATCCACAAATGCAGTTTGTTGCGCATCTACTGGCACCGCATTCCCAGCCGTAGCATTTCCATTCGATGAAGGAATAGCCTCACGTTGTAGTCGCTCGAGTTCGGCGTCACCAAATATGTTGGAGCGCAGGATGTACCTAACTCGGTCTGCCAGGTTTTGCTCAGTGACGGATAGAGATGGCTCCAGCTCTGCAAAAAAAGCGATGCATCTGAGCCCGATACGCCAAACATCCAGTTTCTTCCCCTTTTGCCCTAAAATACGCCCGCAGTGCGTTTTCATTCATTGATTTAGACCAACGCATGCGACGTGCTCCACCAGCGGCGGGTACCGCTTGCTGAGTCCGAGAAGACCCAGCCGACACCAAGCCTTCTGGTGGGGATGATGGATGCGGGGGGCTGCTAGGTGGTCTTATAACACCCCGCGCTCGGCTGGCGGCCCGCATGCAGTCGCGTCCAGCGCCAGCTCCAGACGCGCCCTGGCGACCTCCAGGCAGCGGCCCTTTGCGCACTATCTTTTTCTCCATCATCCATAATATGGGCGTCCATTAACGGGAGACGCCCAGGCCCGGCACCGTATCATGGACGGCCATAAGCACAAACGGGCCTTTGCACCCTGAATTCTGCCGAGGCACGGCGCTCACACCTCTCGCAAGGCGCTGACTGACTGCGTTGACGTAGCAGTTTTGTCACTTAACTGTTACGTCAGCGGGCGATGGGGTCGTCAATTCCCTACGCCAATTATTATTATTTTTTTTTCTATATAGTTTTTTCATCTGGTTGGGTTCTATAAACATATAATTATAAATGTAAATGAAAAGATAAATATACATAAATATCAATAACATAAAATAAATATAAAAGTACATAAATAAGTAAAAGCCCAACCAGATGGAGGCCCTCGGCAGGGGAGACCAAACGGCCGAGGGTTAGGGGGAAAGGGAAAGAAACCGGCGGACGATGCGGGCGGTATCGAGGAGCACCGCCTTCTGCATTTGAACCTGGAGCGGTCCGCCACGTAGTCCCAGCCGCCTCAGATGACCCGAGAGGCTGACTGGGATTAGCCCGTTTGCAGAGACGACTACAGGAATAATTTCGGTCGGCAGACCACCCCACATGTCGGTCACCTCGTGAGCCAGGTCCAGATATTTTGTTTGCATGTCTGTTTCGGCTTTCACGAGGTTCTCGTCATACGGAATGGTAATGTCGACCAAAAATATCCTTGACTGTGCCCGGTCCATCAGCACAATATCAGGCTTATTCGCAAGAATAGTCCTGTCTGTGATGATGGCCCGGTCCCAATAGAGCCTGGCGCGATCATTTTCGAGCACGGCTTCCGGCAAGTACTTGTAATACGGCAATTTCCGATCCACGAGACCGTAGTTCAGAGCGAGCTCCTGGTGTAGAATTCTGGCTACTAGGTTGTGCCTGTGCAAGTACTCAGAGTTAGAAAGCGCCGAACATCCGGAGATAACATGCCTAAGTGACTCACCGGGATGGCGACAAGCTCGACAGACGTCGACGGTGCCATCCTTTAGGATGTATCTCCGATAGTTGTTGGTCTTAATAACCTGATCCTGTATTGCACAGACAAAACCCTCGGTTTCCCCCGAAGAGATCACCAAAGCGTAGCCAGTGGAGTAGAGCCTTGTAGAACCTCCCGTGGAGTTCCTTCTCCTTCCATACGGTCTCCCGGTCGGAAATGCTCTGCACTGCCGGGTCTTGCCATTGCTCGTTGGCTAAGGATAGAGGGGTAAGTCCTTTATCACAAGAAATGACGTCCTTATAGAATGGATCATCCGATCTCGCCAGGAAGTAATCACGGAGGCTGCACACTTCGCGATTATGCATGGTGAGCGCGCTCAAGAAGCCACGACCACCATGCTTCCGCGGCAAGTACAGCCTCATTACCGACGATCTGGGATGATGCATCCTATGGGACGTCATGGTAGTGCGGACTTTTCTATCCAGGGCGTTAAGTTCAGTCTGAGTCCACCTGAGTATGCCAAAGGTATACATGAGGACAGGCATGACCCAACCGTTATATGCGTGTGCCTTATTCACACCGGACAAAAGGCTGTTAAGCACTTTGGTCAAGCGTGCATAAAACACGTCGCAAACTGACTGTTTCATACCAGCCTCATCGATACCGATGTTCTGTGACATACCCAGGTATCGGTATCTTTCAGCCTCGGAAAGGGTTCTTAAGTTGACGGGCATAGATAAGTCTATGCCCTCAGAGTTAGCAACCCTACCCCTCTCAACATGGAGGACCGCACACTTATCCGTCCCCAGCTCCATTCCAATGGAATTGCTAAATTCACAAGTGATGTTTAGCAATTCCATAAGATGGGAGCGACTGGAGGCGAATAACTTGAGGTCATCCATATAGAAAAAGGTGGGTCACTTTTGTCCCTCCTCTCCGTAGCTGAAATCCCCTCCCGGAGCCCTCCAGTAAGGTACTGAGAGGGTTCAGAGAGAGGCAGAACCAGATTGGACTCAGACAATCGCCCTGGAAGATACCCCTTCTTATCCTTATGTGGTTCTCCGCAGCCATCATCCGCTCGCCCAGATGACAAAGGATCGTACTCCACTGCCCCATACACTGCTCAAGGAAGTCTCTAACTGTACAGTCTATCTTGTACAGCTCGAGGACTCTCTTTAGCCATGTATGGGGCACCGAGTCGAATGCCTTTCTGTAGTCTATCCAGGCGGCGGAGAAGTTCCGACGGTTGCGTTTCACCACTTTGCCAATGACCGCGTCAATGAGGAGTGGTTCCTTGGTTCCACGACCACCGCCCCGACATCCATTTTGAGCGCGCGACATCACCTGATTTGAGTCCAGGTGACAAGTGATTCTCGCGCTCAAAATGGATGTTAGTGTCTTGTATATGGTCGGTAGACACGTGATGGGGCGGTATTTGCTCGGGTCTGTGGTACCCTGGTCTTTAGGAACCAAATGAGTGATCCCAGTAGTGAAGAGGCTTGGGAGCGACTTCTGGTTGAGAGCCTCTTGAAACTGTCGGGCAAGCACAGAGTGACACACCATGAACCCCTTCAGCCAGTAGTGATGCAGCCCGTCAAGCCCCGGACTTTTCCAGTTCGGGGCCCTATGGACCGCCTCAGCTACGTCATCCGGCGTTATGATGACGGGGTCCATGGGCGTAATACCTGACCACAGGCCGCGCCAGAATGCTACAGTGTCGGCCTGATTCGGTGCTGGACCCGTTCCACTTACCATTGGTCGCTCCAATGATTCATAGAGCCTCTTCTGATCACTCTGGAAGAGACGATTCTGTTTGAACCGTGTCGACCTCTCGGTATATCGCCGAATCCGCTTTCCCCAAGCAGCGATTCTCTGCTTCAGATCATCTATGCGCTCCGTCAGTTTTTGCGTTATATCCGGCTGGGACAAACTGACATTTGTCCCAGCAAACGCCATCCTGACGGTGCGCGCAATTCTTGGCCTGTTGTTGCCTGATCTGAAGCATATCAGTCTGCCGATGAGAGCTCTAGCCTTTGCGATACGTTCCTCAATTCTTCTTCTCCATGCTGGGATAGCGCTACTATGGCCAGTAGCGCGTCCAGCCGTGGAAACCTTGGCGCCTATGATACGGCAGACTGCCAGCGCGGCGCCAAAAAGAATTGAGTCCGTCTCGCAAAGGTCCCGGCTGGCTTCCAAATAGGTCACCAGCATTGGGTTCAGAGCCCTCACGACAGCCCGATTCCGCTTGCTTAGGGCTATGCGGGGAAGTCGCGGTCGATTTTCGAGAGGCGTACTGCGCGTTTCCACAATCGCCTCTTCCAATGTACTCCTCATATGCTCTAATTCCAGTTCCTGGGCGACTTATTATTATTATTATTATTATTTTGGATTTGCTTTTGAAAAAAATATTTAAAAGGAAATTTAATTCCTTTTAGGTATTTTAACGTTTTTTTTATAAAAAGGTTTTTTGTCACTTCATAATGCCTCGCAAACGTAAGTCCAGCCTTTCAAGAGTATCTTCTCAAAGACAAGCGAAAAGATTAGCTCGATCGCTAGAATTTTTAGAAGATGCTGAACTGTGAAGGCAAGAACAAGCAGGGCGTCGGGCTGCTTTTAGAGCATCTGAGACACCTTCTCAACGTCAGCAAAGGCGTCTTGAACAGACAGAGCGTCAGGCTGCTTTAAGAGCTTCCGAAACACCTTCTCAAAGTCAGGAAAGGCGTCTTGAACAGGCAGAGCGTCAAGCTACTGTAAGAGCTTCTGAAACACTTTCTCAAAGTCAGCGAAGGCGTCTTGAACAGGCGGAGTGTCAAGCTACTTTAAGAGCTACTGAAACACCTGCTCAAACTCAGCAAAGGCGTCTTGAACAGGCAGAGCGTCAATCTACTTTAAGAGCTACTGAAACACCTGCTCAAAGTCAGCAAAGGCTATTCGAACAAGCGGAACGTCAGGCCGCCTTAAGAGCCGCGGAAACACCTGATGAAACTCAACACAGACTCATTGAGCAAGCTGAACGTCAATCTACTATAAAGGCATCTGAAACACCAGAACAGACACAGGCGCAAAGAGATGCAAATACACAGCTCCAAGCTGAACGTCGACAAAATTTTCAAAGAAACAATTGGTCGGTTTTTAATGACGCAGCATTCAATTATGATCCGTTAATTGATTATTTTATAATATATAATATATCGGACTGATGGACAAGGCGTGTTGATTTTGCAGCGCTTTAAAATGGAAAGATGAGACCGCAGGTATGTGCTGTTCCAATGGCAAAGTGTCTCTTCCGTTACTTGGGGAACCAGAAGAACCTTTGAAAACTCTCTTTTTATATGATGCTAATGAGTCACGGCGCTTTTTAAACAGGATCCGGAAATATAACTCATGCTTTCAAATGACGTCCTTCGGAGTTGACCGGGAAATAATAATGCCGGGATTTTCGCCTACATTTACGGTGCAAGGGCAAATTTATCATAGAATAGGTTTACTTTTTCCAGCTGAAAACGAACAGCATAAATTTTTACAAATATATTTTATGGGTGACGAAGAAATTGAGGTAGACCGTCGCTGCCAATTTATCCAAGGAGTTGAGAGAGACACAGTGTTCAAAATTCAAAGATTCTTGCATGAACGTAACATTTTAGTCAAAACATTTAAAACTGCTTTAGAAAACCTACCTGAAGAGGATTATAAAGTCGTCATTCACGCAGATCGGACCCCTCGAGGTGAGCATGAAAGGCGCTACAATGCACCTTTGATAAACGAAATGGCAGCCGTAATTAGTGGTGATCAATTTTCTTCACGAGACATTGTCTTGCGAGCACGTGATGATACGTTGCAACGGGTAGCCGATTTTATGACGATCTGCAATACCCATTGATTTATTGCAAAGGACAGGAGGGTTATCATTTTAAAATTCCACTCATTAACCCAGTCACAAAGGAGCCTACTCCGAACAAAAAAGTATCATGTATGGATTTTTATGCGTATCATATGATGTTGCGAGAAAATGATTTTAATCTCTCAACCCGGTGTAGACAATTATTTCATCAATTTTCTTGTCTCCTTTATATATATCTTTAAATCAAAAAAAGCTGCGCGTTGAGAATTATATACATTTACAAGATGCAGTTTCTAGCGATGCTAATGTAAACCCCAGAGATTTAGGTAAAATGGTAATTCTGCCCTCATCATTCGTTAACAGTCCCCGCTACCTACATGAGTACACACATTCGCCTATGTACGAACTTACGGAAAACCTGATATTTTTGTTACTTTTACTTGCAATCCCACATGGAAAGAAACAACCGAGTAGCTAATGCCAGGCCAAAAAAGTACTGACAGACACGATTTAGTTGCTAGAGTATTTAGATTAAAAGTACAAAAATTAATATGTAATTAACAAAGGGAAAATTTTCGGAGAGGTGCAGTGCTTCATGTATTCAATTGAATGGCAAAAAAAGAGGATTACCACATGCCCACATTCTAATATGGCTTAAAGAGAAGTTGCGGCCCAGCCAAATAGACGACATAATAAGCGCCGAGATTCCGGATCCTGAGCAAGATAAAGAATTGTATGATACCATCGTCTGAAATATGATTCACTGTCCATGTGGAGCACGAAATACAATATCGCCATGTATGAAAGAAGGAAAATATACAAAGAAATTCCGTAAACAGCTATTAAAAGAAACAGTGCACAATGACAATGGCTATCCTTTATACAGACGCAGAGCTCCCGAAGATAGTGGCAGGAAAGTTACAATCAAATCCCGCTCTGGAGCGTTCGAAACCTTAGATAACAGCTGGATTGTCCCGTATTCGCCCATTCTATGTAAAATGTTTAATGCCCACATTAATATAGAAGTATGTAGCTCTGTCCGCGCAATCAAGTATATCTGTAAGTACATAAAAAAGGAAGCGACCAAGCAATATTTAATCTCAGGAGTGAAGGTGAGGCAAATCCCGTTAATGAAGTACAGACCTTTCAAGCAGGGCGTTATGTCAGCAGTAACGAGGCAGCATGGCGTCTCCTTGGCTTCCCTTTACACGAAAGGCACCCAACAGTTACTCACCTTGCTGTGTACTTAGAAAATGGAGAGCGTGTATATTTCACCGAAAGAAATTTCCAAGAAAGAATTGCATCAGCGCCAAAAACTACACTAACAGCCTTCTTTCAACTTTGTCAAACCGACCCCTTTGCAAAAACGTTGTTATATTCTGAAGTCCCCCGCTATTATACTTGGAACACACATCTAGGAAGGAGTGGAAACACCGTATTCAAGGCACGCCTGTTGCAAATTGGCCCGGTGTAAAGTCATCAGATGCCCTTGGTCGTGTGTATACCGTCCATGTAACTAATTTTGAATGTTTCTGTTTACAGGATATAAAGACCTTAAAACTGTCAACGGTCACATGCGCAACTTATAGAGAAGCTCTGCATCTTTTAGAAAACGATAATCACTGGGATGAAACCATGGAGGAAGCTGTGCAGTGCCAGTCACTAGCCAAAATTAGGGATCTTTATGCAACTCTCATATCATCTTGCGGGCTATCTAATGCACATGAATTGTGGGACAAATAGAAATAGTACATGGCGGAAGATATTTTGCGAAGGTTACAGCAGACACACGCGAACATGACATACAATGAACGCATTTATAATGAAGCACTTAGAAAAATTGAATATAAAGTAATGGCGATGGTAGGAAAAAAATTAAGCGACTTTGGAATGTTAAGCCCTCAGCGAACACCACAAAAATGAACTAAGTGATGCCAGCTTTGCAGCAGCAAGTAGCCGAATTTGTACCCCGCTTGCTTTCCGAACAAAAACGAGTTCTTGACAAAGTATTAGGACAAATTGAATCTGGAAATGGTGCACTTTTCTTTTTAGATGCCCCTGGAGGAACTGGGAAGACATTTTTGTTAAATTTATTATTAGCGCAAGTACGGAAAGATAAAAACATCGCTGTGGCCGTAGCTTCCTCCGGTATAGCCGCCACGCTGCTAAGCGGGGGCCGCACTGCACATTCTGTTTTAAAACTCCGTCTAAATCTAGCCCAGGAAGAATCGCCGATCTGCAACTTTAGCAAAAATAGTGCACGAGGTATAATGCTTCGACAGTGCAAACTTTTAGTGTGGGACGAAAGTACAATGTCGCATAAAAAAGCTGTAGAAGCACTAAATCGAACGCTCCAGGATTTGCGCAGCAATACCGATGTAATGGAAGGAATGGTGGTTTTACTGGCTGGTGACTTTCGCCAAACTTTACCTGTCATTCAAAAGGGCACACCTGCAGATGACATTAAAGTATGCCTCAAGTCGTGTATTTTATGGAACAAGGTGACAAAATTCAGTTAAGCTACGAATATGAGAGTGCATTTGTATAATGATATCAATGCTGGAAACTATGCTGACACACTATTAAAAATTGGCGATGGGCGGTTGGAAACGGATGCTGAGGGCTGCGTTAAATTGACGAGAGATTTTTGTAATTTTGTACAGAGTCATTCCGAATTAATTGCGAGCGTTTATTCAGATTTAACGAACAACATGCATGAAGACAAATGGTTATGTGAAAGGGCGATTCTTGCACCAAAATAAATTCGGATATATTAAGCGAAGTAGCAGGAGAAATAACAGAGTATTTGTCAGTAGACACAGTTATGGACACAGAACAGAGCACTTCATATCACGCAGAGTTTCTAAATTCTCTAGAGTTGTCAGGTGTGCCCTCACATAAGCTTCGATTAAAATTAGGCATCCCAGTCATGCTAATGCGAAATTTAGATGCTCCTCGGTTATGTAACGGGACAAGGCTGCGTGTGACACATCTTGGACGGAACATAATCGGTGCTACAATTTTGACAGGCGTAGGAAAAGGTGAAAATGTTATTATACCACGGATCCCTATAATTCCCACAGATCTTCCTTTTCAATTCAAAAGGTTGCAGTTCCCTACTAAGCTCAGTTTTGCAATGACAATTCATAAAGCGCAAGAGTAAACGTTACAGGTAGTGGGGGTCAACTTAGAAAACAGTAAAGCCGTGCTTCTCTCATGGTCAGCTGTATGTAGCATGTTCGCGTGTGTCAAATGCTCAGAATCTCCACATTCTTTCCCCGAATGGAAAAACATAAAACATTGTGTACAGTAGCGTCTTAAAATAGTGTTCAGTTAGTTTTTTTTTCCAAAATTCCCACAATCAATTAGAATCAGAATTCCCACAGAACTTCACTTTCAATTCAAAATTTCCTATTTAGCTCAGTTTCTTTTCAATTCCAAATGCTGCACCTCTGACGGACCTATTAAGCTCAGTTTCCTTTCAACTCAAAAGTCTGCATCTCTGACGGATCTTTTATTTGGCTCAGTTTCCTTTCAATTCAGAAAACTGCATCTCTGACGAATCAATTTAGCTCAGTTTCTTTTCAAAAGTCTGCATCCCTGACGGATAATTATGCTCAGTTTCCTTTAATTAAAAAAATATCCCATTTCCATTTGAAATAAACAGGCTATTTTCATGCTTTCCTATACGCTGCGTTTCAAAACATTTAAATAGGCTGACCAATCAATTTTGCTCAGTTTCCTTTTAATGGCTGCATCTCTGACAAATCTATAAAACTCAGTTTTCTTTCAATTCAAAAAGCAATGGGTAGTTCATTTCCCAGTGACCATGCGGGCGAAGCCGTGTGTAACAGGTAGTTTTTCAATATTTTGATTTCATACTGAACTTATGGATGACACACACGGTCAGTTCAACTGATCAATTAAAACTAGGACTGTTGGTATTTTTTTTAATATCAGATTTTCGGTATATCGATAAATAAACTTATATATAAAACTCCGATATTGATATATTTACTACTTTGAAGTAAATTTGCCATACTAAAAAGATAAAAACAAAAATTTTGAACTAAATAAATAAATCAATTAAAAGCTGTCGAAATTCATATCATAAGTACCCTACTTTAAGTACTAGCGACTATAAAACAATGAATTTGTAACACACTGGCTCTTTATCCTTGACCATGTCCTTTCGCTGCGTCGCAGGCGCAAGGCCGCCTGCCGCACTCGCCTTCATATTAGTTAGCTGTGAGTAGCTACGGCTACGGCGTGAAGTCGTACAATATGATTATATTTCCGCGTGTGTATCGGCCGCCCGCTGATACTTGTCGTAAACATGTACCAATACTCTCATGTCGAATACAAAGCTACCTAACAATAGTGAGATTTTATGTCTTGTCTGGTGAAATCTTAGACGGTGGCACGAGTTGAGATTTACCCGTGTTGGAATTTACATACAACGTACACAATGAGACGGATAGGTCGCGGCTGACTTGTGAATTGGCCGGCAAGACCACCAGACCTAAAACCGCTGTACCATTATTTGTGGGCCGAACTAAAACGATTAGTGTACACAGAAGAAGCAAGTGTTAGTGAAAGTTAAACAAAGAATTTACAAAGACTTGCTAGTTTGTGTTTAGAAAGAATCTGTGGACATTTTGAGAAATTACTGCGATATCGCTAAAAAGGTAAGTTTTTTGTAAACAACAATAAAATAGTATAATTTTGTAAATATCAATCAGTATAGTTTGTAAATTAGTATATTTCAATCTTTTAAATAAGTGTAAGTTTTAAGTGCCGTGTAGTATATTGCCGTGGGTGTCGTAAGAGGTGACAGAGGGAGACAGGCAGGAGATGGGCAGCAGCATCTTCCTGATAACAGCAATGATATAATAAAAAACTGCGGTTGCCAACCCGCTCGCCAAGCGTGGCAACTATGGCAAATATCCCCCATGAGTAACGACGCAAACAAACGTTCCCCCAGTCCCCGGCGGCCCCGCTATTCCTGGCTACGGTGGCGACCATGGTAACGGCGGGGCAGGGGGTGCTAAGAATCTCCGGTGGAGGTTCGGTTGCCACCTACGACGACTCGACTTGGCAACATATAACGCACGCACCCTGAGGACTGACGAGAAGATACTGGAGTTGGAAGAAGAGGTAGACAAGTTGCGCTGGCATATTATTAGGTTATCCGAGGTCCGAAGAGAGGGGAAGACACGGTAATCCTCGAGTCCGGCAACTTGATCTATCACCGGGAGGGCGACCGTCTGTCCCAAGGAGGTTTCGGATTTATCGTCCAGAAATTTCTCGTCAACAACGTTGTAAAGATTGGGAGTGTGTCGACGAGGGTCGCGTACCTGATACTCAGAATCACCAAACGGTATTAGCTGAAGTTCATAGAGGTTTACGCACCAACCTCGGCACATCCCGATGAGGAGGTGGAGGAAATGTATGAGGATATTTCTAGAGCCATGCATTCCTCCAAAACCCACTACACGGTGTTGATGGGTGACTTCAACGCAAAACTAGGCACAAGAGAAACCGGTGAGCTGAAGTTAGGGAAATTTGGAGTAGGGCAACGGAACCGTAGGGGCCAGCAGCTGGCCGACTTCATGAAGAAAGAGGGACTCTTTATGATGAACTCTTTCTTCCAGAAGCGGCCCACAGGAAGTGGACCTGGTCGAGCCCCGACGGTTCGACAAAAAATGAGATTGACTTCATTACGCCAACTGTTCAGTGATGTCTCAGTGATCGCGAGGGTGAAAACTGGCAGCGATCACTGAATGATTAGAGGCACACTGAACCTAAACGTTAAGTTGGAGAGGTCTCGACTAATGAAGTCAACGCTCCGTCCCCCTCGTGCTCTAATCCAGGATCCCGAAACCTTTCAGCTCGAGTTACGTAACTGCTTTCAGTGCCTAGAAGATTGCAATGCAGTGGACGATATGAATGACAAGCTCGTAGAAACTGTCCATGCGGTCGGAGCTAAGTTCTGCAAGACCTGCCGCAGAAGAACACAAAAGCTCTCCGATCACACTCTTAATCTCATGGCTGTTAAACGGGAGATGAGGCTGCAATCGTCAACAGATTTGACAGCATACAGGCAGCTGAACAGACAGATCTCCAAATACATGCGGCGAGACTTACGCAAATTTAATACTGCTCGTATTGAAGAAGCGATTGAGCGGAACCAGGGCTCCAAAGTCTTTGCCAGAGATCTGTCTGCCAGTAAGAGCCAACTGTCAAAGCTGAAGACTGAGTGTGGCAACATCGTTTCCGGGACACCTGAGATTCTGAGTGAGATTGAGAGGTTCTATGGGCAGCTGCACACATCAACGTTGGAGCCACTCGCAAGTGTGAGTAACGATCCAAGAGCGGGTCTTATCCGATACTATTCCGGTGATATCCCAGACGTCAGTCTGAGCGAGATTAGAATGGCTCTCCAGCACCTTAAAAACGGCAAGTCCCCGGGCGAGGATGGAATTACAGCGGAGCTCCTGAAAGCGGATGGAAAACCGGTACTTGAAGTCCTTCAGAGGCTCTTTAATTCCGTCCTCTATGGTGACACTACTCCGGAGGCGTGGAGCAGAAGTGCGGTGGTCTTGTTCTTCAAGAAAGGTGACAACGCCCTCTTGAAGAACTACAGACCGATATCCCTTCTGAGCCGCGTCTACGTGCTGTTTTCGAGAGTCATTATGCATCGTCTTGCACGCAGACTCGACGACTTCCAGCCTCCCGAACAAGCCGATTTCCGAAAAAGCTTTAGTACCATAGACCACATACATACCCTTCGGCAAATTTTACAGAAGTCCGAAGAGGACAATCTGCCACTTTGCCTGGCGTATGTGGACTATGAGAAAGCCTTTGATTCCGTCGAAATTTGGGCGGTGCTACAGTCTCTTCAGCGGTGCCAAGTTGACTGTCAGTATATCGAAGTGCTGACGTGTTTGTACAGTGGGGCTACGATGGCTATCCGAGTACAGAACCAGAGTACGAAACCTATCCAACTGCAGAGAGGTGTAAGACAGGGTGACGTTATTTCCCCGAAACTCTTCATCGCTGCATTGGAAGACGTTTTCAAGCTACTGGACTGGAAAGGATACGGTATTAACATCAATGGCGAGTACATTACTCACCTTCGATTTGCCGACGATATAGTCCTTATGGCAGAATCGCTGGAGGACTTAAGCACTATGCTCAATGACCTCAATTGTACCTCCCAACGGATAGGTCTTAAGATGAACATGGACAAAACAAAGATCATGTTTAATATCCATGTCACACCTATGCCGGTAGTTATTGGGAGCACTTAGCTTGAAGTTGTTGACGAGTACGTTTACCTGGGACATATAGTCCTGCTAGGTAAGTCCAACTTCGACCGAGAGGTCAATCGACAGATTCAACTCGGCTGGGCAGCGTTCGGGAAATTACGACACATCTTCTCGTCAGGTATACCTCAAAACCTGAAAACTAAGTTGTACAACCGGTGCGTGTTGCCAGTGATGACATATGGAACTGAGACGTGGTCCTTCACTGCTGGCCGTTTGAGGACGCTCAAAGTCGCTCAGCGAGCTATGGAGAGGGCTATGCTCGGAGTTTCTCTGCGTGATAAACTTAGAAATGAGGATATCCGAAGTAGAACCAGAGTGACCGACATAGCCCAACGGATTAGTAAGCTGAAGTGGCAATGGGCCGGCCATATAGCTCGAAGAACCGACAACCGTTGGGGAAAAAAGGTTCTCGAGTGGCAGCCTCGCACCGGTAGACGAAGTGTAGGGCGACCCCCCACTAGATGGAGTGACGACCTCGTAACATGCAGGAAGTCGATGGATGCAGGTGGCTCAGGACCGTGCTTTGCGGCATACCTTGGGGGAAGCCTATGTTCAGCAGTGGACTTGTAAAGGGCTGTAATGATGATGATGATGATGAAGTTTTAAGTACGATGGAGTGTACGATAGGCATAATAAATTTATTAAAAACTGTTTTTGAATTTACTATAATGCGAGTAAAAATTTAACATGTAATTAGTCCGTAACAGTATGTAGGAAAGATCGAAATCACAAAAATTTTATTTATTTATTTATTTATCTTAAATCACTAACTTTATTTTATTCACCATGTATTTTACTGCACTCCAGTATCTGCTGATCTTGCATTGGTAAGCAGTAACTAGTACCGGAAGGTCTACTTATATTTAACTTTCAAGGTTTCTCTTTCTTTTATCGACCAAGTATTTTATAAGACCGGTATATGCTGTTCTTGCGATAGTAGGCAGTAACTAATACTGAGAGGTCTACTTACACTGAACGTTTTAAGGTCATTGACATTATACGCGAAAGCCGTAGGATAAATTATTTTTATGTATTGTTTTGCATATTCGGAAATTATCCCTATCTAGTTATATTTTAAAAATACATAAGAGGTTGGCTTCTATTCCATTTACACAAAGCACCATATTATTTTCCAGAAGGTAAAATTGGTATACTTTTGAAAATGTTGAAAATGATGAACAGCCCAGATCGCATATTTAGGTACTGTGATCACAAATTATCAAATTCAATAGGTCATCAATATGAAGACCTGCGTCCACTAGACTGGCCGAACCGAGTCTAATCAAATCGCAGAAAGTCGCCTCCCATATATTTTGTATGAAACTGCGCCCATTAGCGACGAGCCGCGACCGAATCGACCGCGCGAATTGCTTGACAGACGAGTTTCTTCGCCAATGCGATTCGTTTCAACTCGGCGCCCCTCAATCGACGCGGAGAAGTGGATGCACGCCGACGTATTTTTATTAATTCCTATTTAGTTTTAATAAAATGCCGTGTAGTGGTGGTTAAGAATATCCACTACCCCATATCTTCCCGTGGGTGTCGTAAAAGGCGACAGAGGGAAACAGGCAGGAGATGGGCAGCAGCATCTTCCTGATAACAGCAATGATATAATAAAAAACTGCGGTTGCCAACCCGCTCGCAAAGCGTGGCAACTATGGCAAATATCCCCCCATGAGTAACGACGCAAACAACGTTCCCCCAGTCCCCGGCTGCCCCGCTATTCCTGGCTACGGTGCCGACCATGGTAACGGCGGGGCAGGGGGTGCTAAGAATCTCCGGTGGAGGTTCGGTTGCCACCTACGATGACTCGACCTGGGAATATTTAACGCACGCATCCTGAAGACTGACGAGAAGATTCTGGAGCTGGAAGAAGAGATAGACAAGTTGCACTGGAATATTATAAGATTATCCGAGGTCCGAAGAAAGGGGGAGGACACGGTGATTCTCGAATCCGGCAACTTGTTCTATCACCGGGAAGGCGACCATCTGTCCCAAGGAGGTGTTGGATTTATCGTCCACAAGTATCTCGTTAACAACGTTTTAAAGATTGGGAGTGTATCGACGAGGGTTGCGTACCTTATACTCAGAATCACCAAACGGTATTCGCTGAAGGTCATACAGGTTTACGCGCCAACGTCGGAACATCCCGATGAGGAGGTGGAGGAAATGTATGAGGATATCTCTGGAGCCATGCATTCCTCCAAAACTCTCTATACGGTGTTAATGGGTGACTTCAACGCAAAACTGGGCACAAGAAAGAACGGTGAGCTGAAGGTAGGTAAATTTGGGATAGGGAAACGGAATCCAAGGGGCCATCAGCTGGCCGACTTCATGGAGAAAGAGGGACATTTTAAGATGAACTCTTTCTTCCAGAAGCGGCGCCACAGAAAGTGGACCTGGTCGAGCCCCGACGGTTCGACAAAAAACGAGATTGACTTCATTATGACGACCAGACGCCAACTGTTCAGTGATGTCTCAGTGATCGCAAGGGTGAAAACTGGCAGCGATCACCGAATGGTTAGAGGTACACTGAACCTAATCGTTAAGTTGGAGAGGTCTCGTCTAATGAAGTCAACGCTCCGTCCCCCTCGTGCTCTAATCCAGAATCCCGAAACCTTTCAGCTCGATATACGTAACCACTTTCAGTGCCCAGAAGATTGAAATGCAGTGGAGGATGTGAATGACAAGCTCGTGGAAACTGTCCATGCGGTCAGAGCTAAGTTCTGCAGGACCCACCGCAGAAGAACACAAAAACTCTCCGATCACACTCTTAATCTCATGGCTGTTAGACGGGAGATGAGGCTGCAATCGTCAACAGATTTGACAGCATACAGGCAACTGAACGGTAGGATCTCCAAATGCATGTGGCGAGACTTACGCAACTTTAATACTGCTCGTATTAAAGAAGCGATCGAGTGGAACCAGGGCTCCAAAGTCTTTGCCAGAGATATGTCTGCCAGACAGAGCCTCCCGGAAACTATGCTGCCACATTCTGTCTTCAGCTGTCAAAGCTGAAGACTGAGTGTGGCAGCATATTTTGCGGGACACCTGAGATTTTGAGTGAGATTGAGAGGTTCTATGGGCATCTGTACACATCATCGTTGGAGCCACACGCAAGTGTGAGTAACGATACAAAAGCAAGTCTTATCCGACACTATTCCGATGACATCCCGGACGTCAGTCTGAGCGAGATTAGAATGGCTCTTCAGCAACTTAAAAACGGCAGGGCTCCAGGCGAGGATGGAATTACAGCAGAGCTTCTGAAAGCGTGTGGAACACCGGTCTTGAAGTACATACCATGCGGCAGATTGTACAGAAGACCCAAGAGTACAATCTGCTACTTTGCCTGGCGTATGTGGACTATGAGAAAGCCTTTGATTCCTTCGAAATTTGGGCGGTGCTACAGTCCCTTCAGCGGTGCCAAGATGACTGTCGGTATATCAAAATGCTAAAGTGTTTGTACAGTAGGGCTACGATGGCTATCCGAGTACAGAACCAGAGTTCGAAACCTATCCAACTGCAGAGAGGTGTAAGACAGGGTGACGTTATATCCCCGAAACTTTTCACCGCTGCGTTGGAAGACGTTTTCAAGCTACTAGACTGGAAAGGATACGGTATTAACATCAATGGCGAGTACATCACTCACCTTCGATTTGCCGACGATATAGTACTTATGGCAGAATCGCTGGAGGAACTTAGTACTATGCTCAATGACCTCAATGATGTCTCCCAACGGATAGGCCTTAAGATGAACATGGACAAAACAAAGATCATGTTTAATGTCCATGTCACACCTATGCCGGTAGTTGTTGGGAGCATTATGTTCGAAGTTGTGGGCGTTTACCTGGAAAAATAGTCCGACTAGGTAAGTCCAATTTAGACCGAGATGTTAATCGGCGGATTCAACTCGGCTGAGCAGCGTTCGGGAAATTACGACACATCTTCTCGTCAGGTATACCTCATACTCTGAAAACTAAGGTGTACAACCAGTGCGTGTTGCCAGTGATGACTTACGGATCTGAGACGTGGTCCTTCACTGCTGGCCGTATGAGGACGCTCAAGATCGCTCAGCCAGCTATGGAAAGGGCTATGCTCGGAGTTTCTCTGCGTGATAGGCTCAGAAATGAGGATATTCACAGTAAAACCAGAGTGACCGACATAGCCCAACGGCTTAGTAAGCTGAAGTGGCAATAGGCCGGCCATATAGCTCGAAGAACCGATAACCGATGGGGAAGAAAGGTTCTCGAGTGGCAGCCTCGTACTGGTAGTCGTAGTGTAGGGCGACCCCCCACTAGATGGAGTGGCGACCTGGTAAGATGTGCAGGAAGTTGATAGATACAGTTGGCTCAGGACCATGCTTTGTGGCATTACTTGGGGGAGGCCTAAGTTCAGCACTGGACTTGTGAAGGGCTGTAATGATGATGATGATGATGATTACATAAAAATCTTTTTGTTTAAATCAAAATGAGTGAAGAACTATTGATATATATCACTGGTCCAACAGTATCCAAAATTGTTTAATCATTAAGATCGACATTATCACGATAACCAGCGTCGGATAAACATAGAAGTTGGAAGAATTATGTATGAAACTCGTGAGTTTCATTTTATTATTAGTGAACATATTTATTTATTATGAATTTTAAAAAGTTTGTATAAAATAATACCTAGGTACATATTTTTTACAAGCTGTGATGCTGGAATCCTTTACTCACAATATTTGTTTGCCATGGAGCTAAGCCTGCATTATACAAAAAAATATGTTTTGAATTTTTCTAGAATTTTGAATACGGATTGAGATGCATTACTGGAAACTTCGGGAATCAAGGAAGTGACACAACATTACTATTTAAAAAGGTATTTATTGCTTTTCTAAGTATTCTCCGCGAAATTTAACACATTTTCCATACGATGGAACCAATCATTGAAGCAACCATTCCATTCGGAAGTTGGGGTCTTCAAAATGGTTTTCTAGGCGTCCACAGCTTCTTCAGGTGAAGAAAATCTCTGTCCACGCAATTTATTCTTTATTTTAGGAAAAGTATAGAAATCATTAGGGCTTAGATCGGGGCTGTACGGCGGATGGTCTAATAACTATGTTTTCTTGCTCTAAAATCTCTTTTGTTCTGTGTGCGGTGTGAGAACTCGCATTGTTGTGATGCGGCGGTTGCAGTTTTCTTTACGGAGTTCAGAAACGACCTGTGGCAAACAAATGCTAGCATACCATTCTGCATTAACCGTCCTTTGTCCCTCAAGAGGAATAGTCGTAACATGGCCGGTTTTGGAGACAAACGTGGCCACCATTTTTTTTGCAACACTCCGTGAACAAACAGTTTTTGTTGGCTTTAACTCATTTTCGAACACCCAAACTCGTGACTGGTTTTTTGTTTCGAGTTCGTACGCGTATATCCAGGATTCGTCACCTGATACGATGTTGTATACAGCATTTGAGGATCCTGCGTGGAATCTTTCGAGAGTTCTGACACGCCAAGTAACTCGAGCCGCTTTTTGCTCTTCACAGTGCGAATGCAGTATCCATCGGGAAAACAACTTTTTTACACCTAATTGTTCATGCAAGATTATTTGTATTTGACTCATGCCAATGTCTAAAGTTGCCTGAATTTCGCGGTATGTCACATGTCGATCTTCCTCAATCAACTTACGCACAGCATCAACGTTTTCTTGGGTGACTGCAATTTTTGGACGACCTTGATGGGGATCATCACTGATCTTGACACGTCCACGTTGAAATTCAACAAACCAGCGATAAATTGTGTTTTGGATGGGGCTTCATCACCAAATGCAGAAATCATCCGGTCAACACACAGTTTTTGTGTTAAACCGCTTCGAAATTCATAATAAATCATCGCTCTTGAATTTTCTCGAGTCAATTCCATTTTCTCAACGACTAAACAAGTTTGACAAAACCTTGTGACAAGACCGAGAATCTTTTTTTAAATAAATAAATGGTATTCGATTTTTAAAACCAAGGAGTTTTCCACATTATTTAATAAATCTTTAAGTGAAGGGGTGTTTCCATCCAAATGGAAAGAAGCGCACATCATTTCTATCCATAAAAAAGGGACTAAAACTAAAATAGACCATTATCGTCCGATCTTTATCTTGAATGTATTAGGAAAATTATGGGAGAAAATTCTGTACAAAACATTTATATCCGATTGTAACTCGAGCAATTCCCAATAAACAACAATTGTTTGTGAGCAATCATCCTATTACTACTAACCTCAGCATTTTTACCAACGAAATATTAAGCAGCATGGATGTAGGTGCACATGTTAACGTGATCCACTCTGTCCAAGGGCTTTTCAAAATCGGTATAGATCACGTCAGATCAGATCAGACTTTATAACTATAAAATCTGGAGTACCACAAGGTTCTCACCTAGGTCCACTTCTCTACAATGTTTATTTTATTGATATCTACTTATATCTGAGTCAGTAGTCCGTCAGTAGCTCTTACGTCTGCAGCACCTGACTTAGGTGCTCTGATTGTGATGCTGCAGGAGCAGGCTTGCTGACGGGAGGAAAATGCCCGCCGACAGGAAGAACAGGCGCGGTGGTTGAAAGAGCAGCAGGAGGAACAGGCCCGCCGACAGGAGGAACAGGCCCACCGACAGAAGGAACGGGCCCGCTGACAGGAGGAACAGGCCTTTCGGTTGGAAAAGCAGCTGCAGCGCATACAAGAGAAACAGGCTCATGATTTGAAAGATCAGCATGCGGAACAGGCCCGCCGATTGGAAGAGCAGATGCTCCTCATGAAGGACCTTCACGCTACCATCGAGAAAGAGGTAAGGGAGGTGAAGGATGGGGTTGCTCAACATGACAACCGCCTGTCGGAAGCTGAAACCCGAATCGACCAAGTGAACAATCGGGTTGACATCGTGATGGTTGACGTGAAGAAAACGCTGGACGACTTCAAACTTGGGGATGGCTCCGAGCACCATGTGACGTTTTAGGGAGCCTTGGCCCATGCGCTGTAGGTGGAAGCCGTGTGGCAGGATCGTCTTTCCCATGGCATCAAGAAGGTTGCAGCAACTACAGTTCGCGACCGCAGTAGAGGATTCAGCTCTAGGTGCTATGGCTATGGGGAAAGGGGCCATCGTCTATCCAGGCCCTAAGCGAAATGTAGAAAGGGAAAGTGATCGACTTCGAGGGGGTAGTGCAGCTGACGGCACCGCCCAGCAGCAGCTGGATCATCGTTCCCCTCACGTTAGGGAGATTGCAGGAGCTACAGTTCGCGACCACAATAAAGGATACAGGGCCATCTTTGATCCAGCTGCCCTAAGCGAACTGTGAAAGGGAAGGAGATCGATCTCTAAAAGGTTGTGCAGTTACCGTAGCGGAAAATGTCATGGCAACGCAGATGCATTGTCAAGAAGACCTTGTTCTCAAGAATGCAAGCATTGTACTAGGCAAGAGGGTAAGAAAGTGGTATCTGTGAGAATGCTCAGGACAAACCACCTCAGCAGCGAGTGGAAGGGCATCCTACAATATGCAAAGCAAGAAGATTCGGACATCAAGCCGATTCTGGAATGGATGAAGGCCAGTGCTCCCAAACCCAAGTGGAGCTATGGCTCAGCGATGAGTTCGACTACGAAAAGTTATTGGGCCCAATGGGACAGATTGCTGATTCAGGATTGAGTTCTGTGCCGTAAATAGGAAAATGGTCGGGGAGACAGCTGTCATTTGCAAATGGTTGTCACTAAAGCTAAAGTACCGGATGTTCAATAGCTGTACCATAATGGTTACTCAGGAGTCCATCTGGGAGTTACACGAACTCTACTGAAGATCCGAAAACGGTTTTACTGGGCCCATTGTCGTGACGATGTCGAGGATTGATGTCGCAAATGTAGAAATTGTGCGGCTGTGAAGGGACCTCAGACTCGTAGTAGAGGTGCATTGAAGTTGTACAATGATGGTGCACCATGGGAGAGGATAACCCTTGGCGTTGCGGAGCCGTTTCAGAAAGGTGCAAGGGGTACTTCTGAAATCGTCCAATTGGATCGACTGGCGCGTTATTATGTGGCCGATAAAGCTCGGAACGAGCATGTCTTAGGAGGGGGCAGTGTTGCGCGACATAGTTGATGCCGGTAAATGCCACTAGCGCCATCTAGTATCGAGTAGCAGGCATTAAGCGAGCTTTCTAGAAAATGCCATGCTAGAACTTTCCCACTAATGCTATCTAGTATCGAGTGGCAGAACTAAGAGAGAACTTTCTACACTTAGTGGTTGGGACCGGTATGTGCTCGAACATTCCGGATGTTTCATTGGAAAAGGTCCTATATAAAGGCGTTTAGGACCGCGACCGAGGCTGTATTGGATTGGCGATTTAAGCGAAGACTTCGGAGCGAAATAAAGTAAACTAAAGTGTTAAGTGTGATTAATTTAATAATTAATCACACTTAACACTTTAGTTACTAATATGTGTTTTAAGTTTTGTACGGTGTCGGTAATTAAAGTGTCAATTTTGGTAATCCAATCGGCAGTTTTTATTGTCACGAATCCTATGCTCGTAACAATAGTGCTCAAGACTTGCAACCTTTACAGATATAGCAACAAAGTATATTTTTAGTTATAGTTATACTTAAGGGGCAGACAAGAGCGCCATTTATTTTTAAAACAAATTAAATTTAAAAAATCTGTTAATCTCAGATAAATTTAGTTTATAGAAGTTTATCGCGCAACTTTCATTACTAAAGACAGATGTTAAAAAATCCTCAGTATTATTTTTTATTTTATTTTAATTTTTTATTTTAATATTTTGTATTATAACAATGTTTAGTAAGCCATCTTCAAGTTTGCACTCAATTACGTATTTTAACAAACCCAGAACGCCGGACTTAATAAGCCCTTTTTACAGGCGCGCTTCTGTTGGAACTCTTCTGTATTTATGTCCCTGAGCTTGATGTAAGTTAAATTCTTCCGGCCCAATATTACTACAGGCATTATAAAGACATATTTTTGCGGTAGATTTTTCAGCTGTTGGAATTCATCATGAATTTCAGCAATTACTCTGTCTTCTGAAGTAAACATTGTTCGCCTCAATTCGTTCTCGTACGATAACCCAACATCTACATTTTCATCGCCAAAAATATGCCTCCTCCAGATTCGTCTTGGGAGTTCAAAAGATGTTCCAAGCTCTTCACATAAATGTTTGGCATATCGTAAAAAGTCATTCACGAATTTTTCTCCTTTTTCTTCTAATACTATTATAAGAAGATGGAATTACAGCGGAGCTTCTAAAACCAGATGAAAACAGGTAAATGAAGTTCTTCAGAAGCTCTTTAATTCCGTTCTCCATGGTGGCACTACTCCAGAGGCGTAGAGCAGAAGTGCATTGGTCTTGTTCTTCAGGAAAGGCGAAAATACTCTCTTGAAGAACTGCGGACCGATTTCCCTTCAGGGCTGCTTCTACGTGCTGTTTTCGAGAGTTATTACATTACGAATCATCTCGCATGTAGACTCAAAAACTTTCAGCCTCCCGAATAAGCCGGTTTCCGAAAATGCTTTAGCACCATAGACCACATACATACCCTGCGGCAGATTGTACAGAAGACCGAAGAGTACAATCTGCCACTTTGCGTGGCGTATGTGGATTAGGAGAAAACCTTTGATTCCGTCGAAATTTGGGCGGTGCCAAGATGACTGTCAGTATATCGAAGTGCTGAAGTGTTTGTACAGAAGGACAAGGATGGTTGTCCGAGTACAGAACCATAGTACAAAACCTATCCAACTGCAGACATATGTAAGACAGGGTGACAAAATATCCCCGAAACTCTTCACCGCTGGATTGAAAAACGTTTTCAAGTAACTGGACTAAAAATGATACGGTATTTACATCAATGGCGAGCACATCACTCATCTTCGATTTGACGACGATATAGTCCTTATGGCAGCATTGCTGGAGGACCTAAGCAATTTTTTTTTCAATTTATTCAATTTAATTCTTTATTTGCGCAATATGGGTACAGATGGTGTTACAGTGGTCAATTTACATTGTTGATCGCCATATTTAGGCTCATGCCATGCAAAAATTCTCAATTATATGCTATAGTTTAAATTAAAAATTAAAATTATTACATATCAAATTACGGTGTCTAAATAATTATTAAAATAATGTCACATGAGATTACCTAATTAATACACAATGTCAACTTTGTAAAATAAATGTCACATAAAATGTCTAATTAATTTCACAATACCAGTAGGCCGGTTATAATACTACATCTAATAATTTGTCTTCAAGAAATTCCCTTACCGAATAATGATTTTTCTAAAAGTAGTGTCTTCACTTTTTTTAAATAAATTATTATTTGAAATTTCAAGCAGAGAGTTGGGTAAATAATTATACACTCTTGGAATCATACAAAATACACTGCTGTTTAAAAGTTTAAAAGTATCTCTTGCTTTTTAATTTAACCACCTTCAATGCTTAGATTGGTGAGGTCATTTATAGAATTGGGCAAGTACACTCCCCTGGGGCACACCGAAGGTTATTTCCATGTCTTTACTCACGTGAGTACCAATTTTCACTCTTTGGGTGCGCTCTTGTAGGTAATTGCTTAGCAATTTTAGCGGTACGCCTCGGACACCGACGCACTATAGTTTATGTAAAAGGGTGGGAAGGGAGACGGTATCGAAAGCCTTTTTCAAGTCTAGAAAAACAGCCATGTCGACTTGATCTGTAATAAGGGACCTGAGGGACAATGCTGCGTCCTCCGTAGATAATCCAGGCCACAGATAAACCAAACTGTGAGCTAGAAATAATACTGATTTTTTGTAGATAATTAAGCAGTCGAGTATTAAGGAGTTTCTCAATGACTTTTGAAATCACGGGTAAGACCGAAATGGGTCGATAATTATTGATGTTATATCTGTCCCCACCCTTATGAACCGGAGTAACAATAGATTTTTTTAGGGATGCAGGGAATACACCTAATCTAAATCTTTGATTTGCAAGATGACTTATTATGGGCGCAACAATAGGGCTACAGATCTTAAGGAATTTGGTCGATATATTGTCCCAACCAAGGGCGCTATCTGTTTTGAGACTCATGATCACACTATTAACTTCCCCGGATCAGTCTCCAAGAGCACAACATATGTGTTATGTCGTTTTAGCGTGTTAATGGGAGTGCTACTTTGTGAGACATGAGATATACCTTTCATAACATCATTAGCTAATTGTTTGCCAATATTATCAAAATAACAATTTACCAAATTAACAGAGTCAGACGGTGTTGGTCCTATATAAGTAGTTCTTTGCAATGTGATTTAGAAATTTTAGAATAGGTTACCGTTTTTATTCCTTTCCAGAGTTCTTTGGAACTTTTGGCAGCAATAGTTAATAGTTCTCTGTCATATATTCATTTTAGTATTTTATAAGGTTATTAACGTAGTTTCTATATCGTCTGAAAGTAATTTTTAGAGTTTCATTTGATGGATCGAACCTAAGCTTTAGCTGCGTTTTATTTCTATTTCTGACATACCTAAGAATTACATCTGTAATCCAAGGTTTAATATTCTGCTGGTTTTTGGTAATATATTTTAAATTGTTTTAGTCTCATCCAGTGACTCCGAAAGCCATAGCAAAAGGCGCTTGGTAACTAAGTCGGGATCGTCGCAAAGAAGCAAAGACTCCAGGTTCTTTTGGAGCAGCCTCTAATATGCAGTTTCAAAATTTACAAACTCAATGATTTTTCGATTAATTGTTTTGCTTTTAAGTTTTGATATGCACATGAATATAGTCAGATGATCTGTAAGTGTGGTATTTAAAACAGACATGGTTCAACGGATTAGTAAACCGAAGTCAGAAGTGGGCTGACCATATAGCTCGAAGAATCGACAACCGATGGGGATGAAAGGTTCTCTAATGGCAGCCTCGAACCGGCAGGCGAAGCGTAGGGCGTTCCCGCACTAGTTGCGGTGACAACCTGGTAAGATGTGCAGGAAGTCGATGGATGCAGGTGGCTCGGGACCGTACTTTGTGGCATTCCTTGGGCGTATGTTTAGCAGTGATTGTTTTGTTTGATTGAATAACTGAGTACTCGCTGTCGCTTGTTGTTTCGTTCACGTCAGTTCGCCGCCGCAGAGCCGGCCAGCCGGGCGCCGGGTGGTTGTCGCTAGCACTTTGGCAGTATTCGAATTCATCTTTTACGCACCCTTGCGGTTTCGCTTTGTATTGAAATTGAAAAAATCTTGGCGCTTGCCGTCGCCCCCTTTCGTAGGCCGCCAGAGGCCATGGCCCCCCGGCACCCCCCCATTCTGCACCACTGCTCAGCAGTTCATACACAGAAGCTTCTCACCAAACACCATCAAAAGAGCCCAGAGTTCCCCACGATGTTATTCAGACCCACAGCAAAAAATTTTTATTGCAGCGCCGCCACCTGGAGAGATAACACCACCACACCTATCTAAACATCGCCGATTAATCACAATCTCTTTACAGAAAACCGCATTTACACATATACGTAAGCACTCACGCCTGTCACCCAGAGGGGTAGGCAGAGACTACAGACTTCCATTTGGCACGATCCTGACACACCTATCTCGCTTCCTTCACGTCCATATACCTACGCATACATGGACGTCGGTTAAGGGTTCTCCTAATTTGGCCCGTTTTCAATAAATCGTAATTTGGTCAGTCTTTCCTCATTCATTCTTCCCACATGATCAAACCACCGAAGCATTCCTTTCTTAACCCTGGTCACAACATCATCTTCAAACCACATTCTTCTCTTATCATACAATTTTTCACCCTGTCATTCAGATTCAGCCCTAACATACTCCTTAACGACCGCATTTCTACTGCGTTCATTCTACTCTCGTGCTTCTTCTGCCACACCCAACTTTCACTACCATACGTTAAATTAGGGACCAACTCAGCATTGTGAATTGCCATACGTGCCTTTTTGACATATTTTGACTTTTGCGAGTTAAAACTTTAGCACCTTTTAACGTTTCTAAAAATCATCGTCGATGATCGCAAACCCTTAACAGAAAAGCGTATCTTAGTCGGTCTCACCATTGTGGAAACAAATGGGAACATTCGTTTGAAATAAAGAAACGAATACACAAACAAACTCCCACCCCAAACGCATACACCTTCTCCGTTCCGTCGTCGTGGGTAAAAAAGGTCCCGTATGCGGCTGCCCTAATTCAAATTGAAATATTCCTAATCCAATCTTATGAAAGCAAATTAGTCACGCCACCGATAACTATCTTCCTTACTGTCGATAGCTTTGTTATTATCTATATAATTACCGTGATTTTGTTTTAATGCTACTAAATATCAATCAATCAGAATCAAAAAAAAGATAAGATAAAAATTTCCCCTTAAATTTGCAAACATATAGCTATATATAATTTTTAAGGAAATCAGTAAGGGTAAAGATGTGGTGGAAAACGGGTATCGTTCTTATCACTATAGTCTCTAGCTGGGTGAGATTCCTTTTTTTTAAATTTTTTAAATAAATACAATTAAATTTGATACAGCCTATTCGCGTAGGTATATTAAAAATGGACTTACGTAATTTGTGCGAGAGATGTACCTATATAATATATCTAGTTAGTAGTAAGAATAGGTATATTATATAGTTTCTCATTTTAAAAAATTCCTTTCCTTAACCGAGTTCTAAAAGAAAGAAGATATAAATTCGATTGTATCTTCTTTTTATACGTTTATCGTAAAAAGTTAAAAAGTTTACCTACCTAATTAATCTATTTAGCTGACTTTTACCTTTTTAGGTACTAATATAGTATACCGATACTTTCATAGTGATCCTTTATTCGCGAGTATCAATTGAAAACATTCTTTCAAAAATATAACACCTAACTATATTGTGAAACTTAATAAGGCGTGTTTAAATTTATGTACTTACCACTTTTTCCGATGTGGTTAAAAATTGCTGTCCCCAGCGTATTTCTTATCGTGTTTCCCACTGTTACATTTTATGCAGTTTTCAAGACGTGTATTGGGAAGAATGTTTTAAAAACTCCAAATATTTAAAATATAAGGTTAGAATGAGCCAAAACTTGAGTGGGTCTCATCTCATAACTAATATTTTTCCGCCATACCTAAACATAGACATGAGGAAAGTTTCTTCAGGAAACCTGCATGTCTTACTAAATAGGAATATGAAAAATATTTCATGCGAAGACATGTGAAGTCCGCCACGTCAACACGCACTTATACTGGGTGCTAGCCTTTAAGGATGTGAATCCGGTAAAATTACAAGCTGTGATCCATCCTTTTCCTCAGGTCCTCGTTGACTATTTCGCAGTGCCCATGGACTGAAGTTAACTCTTTTTATCAGATGGGTTCTTAGCAATTTTTCTTTCTTTATTTTTCTTTTCTTTATCAAGGATACAAAAAATTTACTTATTATACAGTAAACATACGTATAAAAATTAATGAATATATCCTATTATAGAAGAGTTGTTTAGAGATAATTATTGAAAAATGATGTTTATGAATTTTGACGTGATAAACCCACGCTACAGCGTACTCGTAGAATTATTCTACGAGCGTAAGTACCATGGTTTCGATACGGATGGGGAATAGGTAATATAATAGGAGTATACTCGTAATGCTGCCGGGTTTTCCGTATGGTGAGCGGCGAGAACCGAAGAACCTTTTTACTAGTTACGAGCCATTTCATATTAGTCCACAGGGGGACTACGCAATTGTATTTTAATTCATAATCGAGGATAGACGTAGGTATCTATGTGTTACAGCATCATTTTCCATCAGGTGAACTAAGTGCTCGGTGCAATATGACCGAATTATCGAAAGATGTTGGAAAACATATCAATTGGGTTTAATTTTTTGTATCCTTACAAGCTTATAATTATTTACATTTACAAAATAATATAAGTACACAGTGTTTTTGAGAGTTATGAAATCTGTGACAGAATTCATAACGTTTTTTTGTGCTATTAACTCAACGATCTCTAAAATGCTATAGTAGCTTTATTAAATGATCGGTAACTTAGTAATTAGATTTTTAAGTAGGTACAATATTAAGTTTTATCTGGGAAATATGCTTGTAATTGTGTACGAAGTAAAACTTCTTTACGACATACTTAATAGGTATGTAATCAATCTTCTT
This sequence comes from Parnassius apollo, assembly GCA_907164705.1. Classification (NCBI taxonomy): domain Eukaryota; kingdom Metazoa; phylum Arthropoda; class Insecta; order Lepidoptera; family Papilionidae; genus Parnassius; species Parnassius apollo. The sequence continues at coordinate 7,128,681 of CAJQZP010001449.1, read as the reverse complement.
TTATTTTATACTCATGCAGCCCCGGCGGTGAAACGATACAAGAAAACGTACCTAACGTTTTTTTTTAAATACCGTACCTACTACAACGAAGACAAAAAAGTTTCACTTCTAAAAATTTTATTTTATTTAAAAAATATTCGAGACCACCACTTCTTCGTTGTCCTGGAACCTTTAGATCCAACTATTTTAATATATTTGTGAATTTTCAGGCTTCAGCCGAGTTCGTAAAGCCAGACTTCATTGAAAATGTAGTCAAAGAAGGTATGTTCCTTATTTTTTTCAACCTTTTTTTTAAGTCCCCGTAAGAAATTGCTATTTCACATAAAATTTTACCACTATTATTTTTAATTTACATATATAAATTTAATCGAAGAAATCAGTAATTGCCATCAATGTATCTTTCAACTGTTTGATGGAATTTATGACTTTAAAGATGTTTTTCGCCGCCTTATAGGAATTGGCAATTTTACAAAGACAAATCATTATTACGAGTATAGACATAATATTTGCAAATTCCAATTACATAAATAATAACATAAACACGCCTGTCACCCAGAGGAGTAGGCAGAGACTACAGACTTCCATTTGGCACGATCCTGACACACCTCTCTCGCCTCCTTCACATCCATACACCTACGCATACATGATCGTCGGTTAAGGGTACTCCTAATTTGGCCCGTTTCGCCTAGGACGTCCCTTTCCGACTCTGCTATTCACTTCTGCAACATAAATTTTCTTTGTCACACTTTCCTCATTCATTCGTTCCACATGACCAAACCACCGAAGCATTCCTTTCTTAATCCTGGTCACAACATCATCTTGCAAACCACACTCTTCTCTTATCACACAATTTCTCACCCTGTCATTCAGATTCAGCCCTAACATACTCCTTAACGACCGCATTTCTACTGCGTTCATTCTACTCTCGTGCTTCTTCTGCTACACCCAACTTTCACTACCATACGTTAAAGTAGGGACCAACACAGCATTGTGTATTGCTATACGTGCCTTTTTCGACACATTTTGACACTTCACAATAGAGTGTAGGGCCGCATTTACTCTATTTCCTGGATCCTGGAGGATATAGAACGACGAGTGAATGCAGGAAATAAATTCAAATTAATTTTCATTAAAAAAAATTGTATTCCTAATTTTAGTTGTGTCCCGCCAGCTACGCAAAGTCACGATTTGCATTTAGAAATAGCCAAAATTAGGGTCTTTTTAGGTGCTAATTAGGTACCAACTTCAAAAATTAGGTGCTTTAAAACTTTAACCTTAACGAATTGTTGAAATTTGCGTTGCTGGCAAAACCTATCACTAGCACCGCAGTGACGATAATATATTAATAGATATGCTATAAATATTAATAGCAAGGAATTAAGAGATGAGACACGACGAGACACGGCGCGATATTTTTAAGAGTGATACAATGTATAACTTTATTTACTACACAAAAAGATACATATTTTATTGAGGTAATTCGAAAATGCCCCGCGCCGTCGCGCTGCGTGACGCAGCTTGAAGCCGTCGTGGCGATTTGTTTCTATTATTAGTATTAGGCATCGCGCTTCCAGCGACTTTACGATGCATCTCGCGGCGTCACGATGCGCCTCGCGTCGGGTGTACTGCGCAGTGTGAAACTACTGACCTCTTCAAGCATCTTCGCGTCGCGTCTCTATGTGAACTGACCCTAACTTGAAATATCAGACAGTAGATTAAAGTGCGGCTGGCTAAAGTCTTAGGCGTTGTCCTAACTGGCTATCGATCGTACGAGTAAACGATGCGATTATATCGTGCGATGAAAAAGATCGTGCTATGGTTCAACAGGTGTCGAATAACTCGCACGATGCACATCGCGCGATGATGTCATGCCGCTGGGCCATCACCGCAACGGTGCCATTTCAACAATGTATGTTTACTGAGATGCACAGTTTTTAATCTGTTGGGTCTCTACTCGTCTCTAACTCGACTCACCGATGCCATCTCTTGTCCCTAGCGTTGCTGCAATCGCACGATGACTTTGTAGCTTTGACTGCACGGTCGTACGATCAAACCCATGGTACGATCGTTATTAAGCACTTTCCTTTGCTCGCGCCATGACTTGCAAGCTTCGATTAGGACAGAAGACGATTAGTGTGAAGAAATTCGTGTGTTTAATCTCGTCGTGCGACGAAATCGTATCGTTTGCTCGTACGATCGTTGTCAATTTGGACGACGTCACACTGCCTTTTATTGAACTGATTGAATATTTGCATGCTATTAAAAGATGTAAACTATTTTTATAATTTTGTCTGTATGACTGTCTGTTTGATATCATCTTTGGAATGGCTGACCCGAATATAATAATAATATATAGTTGACGAACAGCTAGAAAGCAATGCCAGGAGTAATATTTTATTCGAAAAACTTGAATTTTTTTTTAAGAAATTGTAAAGGTGATAAAGTGTACTTTGATCATCTTAAATCTATATAAATGACAAGCGTAGCCAGGGCCGGTCGCTAGTTTTTCAACCGATTTCAGAAAGGTGGAGGAATATTTATGTCGTAAATTTTTCGCTACTTCGTAATTACATCGGCCTCGGATCACGAACAGTCAGGAACGAAACGATAAGCAAACGAGTAAAGTAACCGTCGGTTTCTTTACTCATGTGCTATACTGGAATTTGTTACATAAGACTATAGCTTTAATAATGATTTTAGAAACAATTTACATTATTTATATTGTAAAAAATATGTAATCAATGGTTTTCTTTAAAACGAAACATACGTTAAATTGGCGTTTTTTTTCAGTTTCAGCAGGCGAATCACGCATAGTGTCTGGTTGGGAGGCAACACCCGGACAACATCCGCACCATGCGGCACTCCGCATGGTCTACCCGCAGGGCTTGGTCAGTGCTTGCGGAGGCTCCATCGTGCACCGCAACTGGATGATTACTGCAGCACATTGTACCGCTGGGTCAGTAATAATGAAACATCTCACTATAGAGAACTTGAAGTTATTTTTTGCCACAAATTTAAATATAAAAGAAAGAATAATTAATTTGAAGTGTATTTAAATATTTTTAATAACAATTCTAGTTTTTTAGTAATTAATAAAAAATTGTTAAATTTTGAATGAAAAAACGACTTGTAATTGGTTGTGACGTCATTCGTTGAGGCTGTTAGCCAATCGCTATCGTTCTTTACTTTTGTATTTTCTATATCTACCTATTTGGATCACCATGTGTCATACCAAAACATATATAACCTGTAATAATATGCAATGACATTTTTTTTTTAATTTTGACAACGTAAACATGAGTGTTTTATCATTTCACCATGAGGTTGCGTTAGCAAAGCGGTATAATGACGTCACTAGCGTTTGAATTTACATTTTAGAAAAACTGTGCAGTAACGAGAGCAGTGCATGGACACCTAACACAAGCATTTTGCAACAAGCAGATGGATACCTGATATTTAATGGTAGCAACGTCCTAAATAGTAAAAACATTAGTCCAAGAAAAGTCTTATCAATCTTCCCTTGAAATGTAAGTTATTGTGGTCTGATGAGACTGACGCAGATAAAAAAATCTAATCCCTTACTATGTGTACCAGAAAAAAAAAGCATCATTTCTTTATGAATCCGAGGCACGTCAAAACTCAAAGCTTACATAAGAATAAAATTATATCATCATTCATCATATGTTCAGCAGTGGACTTGTGAAGGTCTGTACCCTTCAAAAGTCCACTGCTGAACATAGGCCTCCCCTCAGAAATCCCACAAAGCACGGTCTGGAGCCATCTGCATCCATCGACTTCCTGCATGTCTTACCAGGTCGTCACTCCATCTAGTGGGGGAGACGCCCTACAGTTCGCCTACCGGTACGAGGCTGCCACTCGAGAACCCTTCTTCCCTATCGGTTGTAGGTTCTTCGAGCTATATGGCCGGATCATTGCCACTTTAACTTACTAATCCGTTGGGCTACGCCAGTTACTTTGGTTCTACTGCGGATTTCTTCGTTTTAAGTCTACGCAGAGACTCCTAGCATAGCCCTCTCCATATCTTGCTGAGCAACTTTTGGATTCCTCATACGGCCAGTCAGCCAGCAGTGAAGGACCACGTCTCAGATCCATAGGTCATCACTGGCAACTCGCATTGGTTGTACAATCTAGTTTTGTGGTAAGCCTGACGAGTTGATGTTTTGCAATCTCCCGAACGCTGCGCAGCCGAGTTTAATCCGTCGATTGACCTCTCGGTCGAGGTTGGACTTGTCTAGTCGGACTATTTGCCCCGGTAAAATAATCTTCAACAATTTCGAACTTAGTGCTGCCAACAACTACCGGCATAGGTGTGACATAGACGTTACACATGACATTACTTTTGTTTTGTCCATGTCCATCTTAAGACCTATCCGTTTGAGGTAAGTGAGCATAGTGCTTAGGTCTCCAGCGATTCTGCCATAAGGACTATATCGTCGGCAAATCGAATGTCAGTGATGTACTTGCCATTGATGTTAATACCGTATCCTTTCCAGTCCAGTAGCTTGATAACATCTTCTAATGCAGCGGTGAAGAGTTTTGGGGATATTACGTCACTCTATCTTACACCTCTCTGCAGTTGGATAGGTTTCGTACACTGGTTCTGTACTCAGATAGCCATCGTAGCTCTTCTGTACGAACACTTCAGCACTTCGATATACCAACAGTCATCTTAGCACCGCTGAAGGGACTGCAGCATCGCACCGCCCAAATTTCGACGGAATCAGAGGCTTTCTCTTAGTCTATATATGCAAGACAATGTGGCAGACTGTAGGTACTCTTCGGTCTGCACTGTCCAATTTGCCGAAGGGTATGTATGTGGTATTTGGTACAAAAGCCTTTTCGGAAATTGGCTTGTCCGGGAGGCTGGAAGTCGTCGAATCTGCGTGCAAGACAATTCGGAATGGCTCTCGAAAACAGCACGTAGACTCGGCTCAGAAGGGAAATATGTCTGTAATTCTACAGGACTTTAAGTACCAGTGTGCCACCCGCTTTCAGAAGCTCCACTCTCTCGCCCGGAGCCTTGCGGTTTTTAAGTTTTGCCGGTATATCATCTGAATAGTGTCGGATAAAAGAAATTATAGTGATATAATAATGAAAATAATAGTGATGGATGACCTATAGACTGCAGATTTTACAAATAAGCTCTCTTTTGCAGAACCATAACCCTGGTTGTCCGCGCCGGTGTCGTAGATCTGACTAAACCTGAGTACATTTTTGAGACTACGGAATGGTACAACCATCCCACCTACAACGACCTAGCTCCTAGCGTGGTGCAGCCCAACGACATTTCTATCGTGCGTCTTCAACGCCCGGTAGTCTATTCTGGTAAGGAACTTTTAAAATGTTACATATATAGTCCAACTGGGGCAATTCATTTTGGCTTGTATTTTTTTAATACAAAGCTTGATACTTCACGCCAAATAGTAACATGGTTAAAATCCTCTCCCATATATCAGTACCATATACAACATGTAACAAAACCCCTGTGGTTCCCGTTAAGCGCATAACCAGAATCAGTTTTTAAACCTATAGAAATAACTTTACTTCAGAAAACTCGGCCATAACAAAATTAAATTAAATTAAACGGAAAAAAATATTCTCGAAAGAGTTTATACGACTCTATCCATTGCAATTAATTGTACAGGTCTCCTGGTTCATCAATTTCTAATTCTTTATTAATATGGCCAAACTTATTTCTAGTTTTATACCATTCTTTGCGCCAAATTAATAATAAGCATGCCTTCTATAACTATCATCTGGTGGTAATCCGGCGACGATGGACCAAATAATTGAAGTGTATGGAGAGCAAGTGGACTGTGTGTGATCGTTTTTAAGAGACTTTACTACGATTTATTATGTCACCGTGTGAGAAACTACGTTAGGAACGTTCAATGAAAAATAGATGTACTGCCTACACCTATCCAGATGGATTCCTTAAGGAGCCTTACTGACTAATCCATTTAAAAGTATTTAGCCAAATTGTAACTAATAATAACTTTACGCATTTTACTTTATTTCTAGATAATTTGCGCGCGATCCGAATACAGCCCGCTTCCGAAGCGTACAATGACTACATGGGCCAAATTCTTTATGCTAGCGGGCATGGCAGAACCTGGACAGGAGGTAATAATATTAATTTATTATTTAAAAAAGATACTGCAAAATACTTATTTAAAATTAACACATTATCAGGAAATGGAAAGAAACTAATCGGACAATTTTAGTCGAATTTAATCTTTACTTCACTGCTTAAACTTAGAGATTTGTTAGGGGCTACCGAATCTTATAGAATTTGGATACAACATGTCATATTATTATATACTTGGAGGCTACTACCGCTTATAAATATTTGGGGGTCGTACGGTCTATGGTCTTATATGAGTCTTCCGTTTGAATCGGGGCTCTGACATAAAAGAAAACTGCATTCCTGAGTAGGGCTTGGATGGCGAGGTTGCATGAATATTGGCCGGGGAGTATTCGAAATAGAGAAGGGGTTGAGAACTCCAGCTCCACTCCCTTCACAAGAATCAAGAAAGACACTTTCCCGTAGCTTTTAAAAAGGTAGCATAAAATATTTTTTGTTCATTTTAAGTAAGTTTTTTACACTGTTTTTTAACATAATGAATTAAGGTTCTTTTTAACTAAATTAGTCTTATTACAAAGAAACGTCTTGTTTAATATGTATAAGAAAAGCAATTTTTTTAAAGCTACATAATAAATTTTAACACAGGTTTTGATCGAATAATGTTATGTCATTTTATAATGTATATACCTACGCTACTATGTAACATTAACTTAAAAAAGAGAATACCATTGAGTTATACAACTAGAGGAGCAAACCACATTACCGCGCGTCGAAAAATGTGTAACCACTATCCAAACGCGACGACGTAGCTTTGAAACTAATAACAATTTTAAATAAACATATATCTATCTCACTTACACAAGTTACGTAAACAATATCGTCGCTAAAATTAGATAAAGATAGACACACAAACATGCAATGGCGGGTTGGTGTGGCTTACTATATAAAATTTTACCTAAAATACGCAATAAAAATGAGTTTTTTTTAAGCTTCAGTTAATTGTTTTTATATTAAGAAAGTATATTTTATTTTAAAATCTTTATTGCGTCCCCTTAGAAAAAAAGAATACAAAGCTTATCAGATGAGTTAGAAGTACATAATGATGAAATAAAACATATTTTTATAAATATTTTTTACTGTACTAATAAATCAAGTAATATAAAATAGGTAGTGAAATATAATTAATATAAAATTTATATGAAATTTTAATTAATATATTTTTTATTATATATTAATATTATATATATAAATATAAATATATATAAATTTTATATTAATATAAAATTATTAATATAAGATATAAGGTAGTAAAATATATTTAATAGATAATTCATGAATAAAATAAAATAAGAATAATTATTTTGTATAAAGGTTGAAACATAGTTTTTATTTTTAAGCAATCAATTTTACTTGTTTATTTTAAAACAAAATTAACTTATTCCATAAATTATACAGTCTCCCATTAATGTGGAAAAATCACAAAGGCGGAAAAGTGGCAACATTGAACCTAAATTGCAATATTCGATATTTTATTTAATTTTTTAGTGTTTTAAACGTTAATATGAATATATAAATTAAAACTTACGTATGGAAAGTGATTCCGCTTGATTTATTATGTTTTTGTGACCTTGAAACGCATTCTTTCACTACGCATTTACCCATTTTTTGTTGTGAATCGTTCGGCTTAACTCGGACGGCGTCACCTTGAACACTGAACCGACGTTCGCTGAGTATAAGGCTGTGGCCTTATGTGAAGTGACAACGCTTTGGCGCGGAAATTACTTATCTAGTGTAACATATAAATCAATGGAGAATACGCGATAAGAAACTCCGCAGGAGATTCTTTTGCCGTTTTTTTTCCAGTCAGAGGAACCACGTTTCGAAACTGAGTAGATTTAGTAGGTATAAAAAAAGAAATTTAACGAACGAATTCTTTTTTCTTGCGTTGATGAAATTCTCATTTCATTTAATTTTAATTTCATTTAATTTCAGGCAGCAGTCCCGAAGTGTTGAACTGGGTGTACCTGCGCGGTGTATCGAACCCGTCTTGTGCGACGGTCTTTGGCTCCATCATCACCAGTACAACAATTTGCGCTCAATTCTTTAACGTCACTTCACAGTCTATTTGCCAGGTTTGTCAAATAAACATCTTAATATATCCTATACCTTTAAACGAGCAATTCTTGTATATATATTATATAATGGTCGTAATAGCTCAAATGGATATCGAGCGGTCGAAAAATCGTAGTGCCTTAGTTCGCGTCCTGTCTTCAGTCCGACATTTATTTCCTTTTTTTTTCAAGTTCCCTTCTTTTGTGAGAAAATCTATTATTTCGAGCCCTTTTTTTTAGTATTTTTTTTAAAAATACGAAAATTTAAATTAAATTAATTGCACTCATGATTTTTTCCGTTCATCCGGGTACTATAAATTACGTGTCACGTTGTTTGTCCGCGATGGACTCCAAAACTACTTAACAGATTTTAATCAAATTTGCACACCGTGTTCAGTTTGATCCAACTTGAGAGATAGGATAGTTTTTATTGCCCGTGAGTGACCCACAATTTTTTTTGCGAATTTAAGGATTTTTAACAGGACTTGACAAATGTTAGTCGAAAAGGGCGGAACAACGTCTGCCTTGCAAGCTAGTATAATAATAATTAAAACGTTATTGTTTTCGAACTGTAATGCTTAGCGAAGGTATTTTAAAGACATCTATACGAATAAATAAAAATGAAGTGTCTGTTTGTAATATCATAGCATATAAAAGTACCTACGGTACTTACAAAAGAACAGTTTTTAAAAATGTTGTCTGTTGTATCTTGGTCTATCTGTTGGCTCCGGTGAATCACCAAAACGTCTGGACCGATTTCGACAGGACTGTCACTGGCAGATGGCTAATGTTATAAGGAGTAGCGTAGGTTTAACGTAGGAGTAAAGAGTAACTTTTATTTTAGAAAAAGAATTAGGGTTCCGCGCCAAAAAAATTTAAACCTGTGAAATTCTACTCCCCTCCGGTCAGCTGCTCCCGGTGGCCCGTTTTTGTTGCGCCCAGCAAAGTAAGGGGAAGTGGGGGAGGAGGTGGTGAATGCTCTTAGCATACCACGCAGCCAGCTGCTTGGTTATGTGGAACTCACTATGAAAACCTAAGTGGCTACCCACTAAACATCACCTGGGGCTGCCTTTAGCCTGGAGGGCCTTTCTGTCGTATCGGAAGCGACCACCTTGGGGAAAAGGGAGCGCAGGCGGCGAGTAGCCGCTAAGATGCGCTCCTAACTAAGGGGCGGTACCCCGACCAAAACCTTGCAAAAGTGCGTTTTTCAGAGACTATTATCTCATTATTTATGAAAAATAAGCTACATCTAAAAGCACATTTTTAATTTTCGATATCCTATCGATCCGATTTGTCTTTATGTGTTATAAATACATTTAAAAACATTTTTTTAAAAAATGACTAAAATTATTGATTACATGCATCTGTTGCTAAATGCAACGCTCTAATCATTTGAGGATTACACTAACGGATAGATAATTTAAAAATCTATATTCTTCACGTTTTATTTAATTTCTTAAGTTCGCTTTTCTTTTTTAATTGAAATAATTCAACAATTCGGGCGTATTTTTACGCGATATATTCTAGCGAGAGCGCGTGGATTGTATAGGACTGAACGCTCAAGGTCGTTCTCTAGGGGAAACGTCTTAAATGGGAGAAGACTCGGCCTGAGCCGCCAGGAAGCAATCCAGGCCGGGCGAAACCATTGGCCCGTGTTACTCTTAGGTTATAAACAATAAAGTGTACATAAACGAATAATAAATAAAACACTGCAATAAAACTAAAGTAATAATTCCGAAGTATCAAACATCTGTTTTTGTCTTAACAGGGTGACAGCGGTGGTCCCTTAGTCACTTGGGACGCAGACGGCGATCCCATCTTGGTTGGAGTAAGCTCTTTCGTAGCTGGTGGCACGTGGGGCTGCCATTCTGGATTACCTGGCGGTAATTTATTTTTACCATTGCTTCACATTTAGTTTTGTTAGCTGAAAGTATTAAAAAATATCATAATAATTATAATATGGCAGCGGCACTCATCGGTCGGCTCTGATGGTGAAGGACCACGCTCTCACAGTAGACCAGAGTAAAACGCAGTATATTGTAGACATGTAACGAGTAGTGATTCGCCGAGTACTCGGCCACCGAGTACTCGGCCTAGATTGGGCCGAGTACTCGGCCGAATACTCGGCCGAATGCTCGGCTTTAAAAAACGCGGTAGCGGGTGGCGCGCGGTTATTTCCCTTACACAGAGACAGAGTAACAGCGCGATATTGCAGCGCGACGAATCTGTGCACGGGGAATTCCCTTTGAGCGGGGAAAACCGTAACTTCATAATTTATCAACTCATTTGTCACTTTTGTACGTGTATTCACGGAGAAGAGGTTATGCTTGTGTGTTTAATTAATTATTTTATGTAGACAACGCGTAATTTATAATATAACAAAATGTCAAGTAGTGCGAAAAGGTCGGGTGTTTGGAAATACTTTGTGGAGGTTGATAAAAACAAATCTAAGTGTAATTTGTGTGGAGTTCAACTATCACGTGGAGGTATGGGAAAAACTGCGACTACTTCGTCCATGAAAAGACATTTGCAGACTAAACATAAGTCGGAGTATGAAGAGGTTTTTGGTACTACAAGTATTGCTTCAAGTAGCAAAGAATTTGTCTCTCAGTCCAGTCAATCACAAGTGAGTGGTTTTTTGAAGCAGCCGTCTTTAGAAGATATGTTAGAAAAGAAAAAGTTGTGGGATATTAATGATTCTAGAGCAAAGAGGTGCCATTATTTAATCGGTGAAATGATCGCAGTGGATAACGAGCCATTTTCTATCGTGGAAAGTCATGTAGGGTTTCGCCGGTTTGTCAATAATATTTTACCGCAGTACGAGATACCAAGCCGAATATATTTTAGCGAAAATGTAATTCCAGATATATATAACAAAGTGGTGAACAATATCAAGTCAAGATTGGCACCGGTCAACCACATCTCTTTTACTACAGACATGTGGACATGTCAAACTAACAAAACTTGTTTCCTCAGTTGTACTGCCCATTGGTTAGAAGAAAGTTATATGCTTGGTCATGCAGTGCTAGATATAAAGGTTTTCCCAGAGAGTCATACGGCAGAAAACATAAAGAAAAGCTTACTCGATTCGGTTTCCGATTGGAACATACCAGCTACGAAAGTACGTGCCGTTGTACATGACAATGCAGCAAATATAACAAAAGGTGTGAAAGACGCAAACTTCCCTTCTTTTCGTTGTTTTATTCACACTCTGCAATTAGTAATTAATGACGCTATAGACGCTAATACTTCTGTTAAAGAAACAATTTCTGCTGCTCGACGAATCGTGACACATTTCAATCACAGTGGTTATAACAAACTTCACGAGATTCAAGAGGAACTTGGCCTTCCAAAAAAGAAACTACATCAAGATGTTATTACCAGATGGAACTCAACTTATTATTTACTGGAACGTATTATTGAACAGAGACGAGCTATTTCTGTCTACTTCGCAGAATCTCGAAATTTGAATTTTGAAAACTTGTCAAGCGATCAATGGGAAATAGTGTTGCAGTTAATCATATTATTGAAACCTTTTGAAGAAGTGACGAAAATAACTAGTAGCACGTATTCTCCTATTTCCGATGTAATTCCGCATGCTGTCACATTGATGAGATATTTACGAAAAGAAGAACTGTCGGAGAAAACGTATCAAGTTGATGATTTTAGAAATGCCCTCGTAAGCAATATGAACAAAGTCACGCGTTTCAATCTTGAATATTTGTTTGAAAACAGAACTTATCTCCTTTCGACCTTTTTAGACCCACGCTACAAAATCAACTTTTATAATGCTTATCAAGCAGATCAAGCTCGCAAGGCTGTCCTAAGAGAAGCTCTAAAAATATCGCTAGACACAGAAGATGATGAACTTGTCATTGATGCAGAGCCAGCAGAAAAAAAGCTAGAATGATAGATAGAGATCATACTGCTTCTGAAGCTCATAATCTATTCTGGGAATGTTTTGAAGAAGCCGCTGACGCATCAACTAGTTACCAGCCTAATGATCCTAAGAATTCCGCTGCAGCAGAGTTAGATCATTACTTAAGCGTACCAAGGGCCGCAAGAGATGCAAATCCATATAAATGGTGGGTTTCTAATAAAGTTCATTACCCCATCTTGGGAAATATTGCGGCTCAATACTTATCAACTCCAGCCAGTTCAGTTTACAGTGAACGGCTTTTTTCAGAGGCGGGCTTAATATATGAAGCAAAAAGGAGCAAACTAGACCCAAATAGGGCCGAAAAGCTAGTGTTTTTGCATCACAATCTTCCTCTCTTAAATTTTAAATATTAGTAAGATCATAATTTCTATTATAGATTCTTATTTACGTTTTCAATATTTCTGCTGTTTGTCATGTTCCTGATGTTTTAATGTGTCTAATATAATAATAATGATAATAACTGGCTTTTTGTCTTTATTTTTCCCTGCAATATAATTAAGGCCGAGTACTCGGTAATCGGCCCTTAATATTCGGTGCTCGGCCGAACCCTAAAAAACGGCCGAATCCGCCGAGTACCGAATCCAAACCGAGTACTCGTTACATGTCTAGTATATTGCTTATGTGTTTCGTATGGTGAATCTAGAGAGCCGAAGCCGAAGACCATTTTTACTGGTAACGAAGCAGTCCTTAGCGATGGCAACGGATTAGAATTTTAATTCCTAATTGAGGATAGACATAGGTACAAGACGTAGATTGTAGGTGTATATGTGCCTCAGCATACACTTACCATCATGTGTACTGCGTGTTCGTTTGTTAAAAGTAATTAACCGCTTATGTCCAAGTAATTTTTTTTATAGAATAAGAATGGCAAATGTGCAAACAGTCTACCTGATGGTAAGTGGATGCTGTGGCCCATAGACATCTAAATCTATCCTCGATTAAGAATCAAAATGCTGATGCGTTGTCACCCCGAAGGACTAAATGCCATCTTTGAGAAAATGTCTAACAAAGAAAATTACAAACATGCCATCTTTAAGATGCCTCTTTTCCAGTAAAAAGTGTCTCTGGTTCTCCATACGAAACACAACCGCATTGAAGTGTTATCATACGCTGGTATTCTGTGATATATCAAAGTTAAAATAATCGCTGTTAATATTACGGTGTTAAGTTGTGACATAGGAGAACCCCTTACCTGCTTTACCCTGTGGATATTGAAAGGGCGGGAAATGTCTGGGAATTCTCATGGTTTAACCCAAATATTAGTTTTTTTTAACATAAATAAATTGCTGTATAAAATCAATTTAGTGGAACCAGAGTGACCGACATAGCCCAACGGATTAGTAAGCTAAAGTGGCAATGGACCGGCCATATATCTCGAAGAACCGACAACCGTAGCGGAAGAAAGGTTCTCGAGTGACTAGGCTGCCACCCGAGAGCACCCGTAGGCATAGTGTAGAGCGACCCCCCCACTAAATGGAGTGATGACCTGGTAGGACATGCGGGACGTCGATGGATGCAGGTGGCTCAGGACCGTGCTTTGTGGCATTCCTTGGGGGAAGCCTATGTTCAGCAGTGGACTTGTGAAGGGCTTTAATGATGATGATGATGATGATAATAATAAAATCAATTTGGGTTCACAAGGGGCCAGTCGAATGTTGAACTGACACCAATGTTGAGCTAATCAATCATATTTGATGTGACTGGGAGAAGGCAGAAGATGCTTTGGGTATATATTGTGAACGTTTCAAAGCCTTCAACTGTGTTTACCATGAGACTTAATCAGGAAGATACATCATTATGGTGTTAAGAACGCTTAAAATTATTACTTATTTTTTACTTATCATTCACATATTTATAATTTATATAATAGAACGAAGAAAGTAGTTATCAGTGGTGAAAACTCAGACTAAGAACAGGAATTGAATTTCTGCTGGACAATTCCTGTTCTTAGTCTATACTAATGACTTGCTTTACCTTGTAGGTAACCACGATATGGTATTATTTGTTGATGATACTTAATTGCTTTTTAAACTTAAACGGCAATCGTTTAATTTTGATGAAGTAAATAACGCTACGTGAAAATTAATATTTATTTATTTATTTATTTCACAATTTATGTATACACAAGTTAGGGAGAGGACATATCATGATAAAAAGTTTGTACAAAGGCTCTACTTATCTCACAATGAAATTTCTTCCAGTAGGCCAGTTTCAAACACATATGATTACTAAATGATTATAAGGTGTGCACTCTGTTATTATACAACACATAAGGGTAAATACATTGGTTAGCGTTAACAATTTACATTTAAACGAGAAATAATTGAACCTCGTCAATTCCATTGTTTTTTTTTTGGCTTATAAATCTTAACTAGCAAGCAGAATAAGCTCTGCAGCTTGTACTGTAAAAAAAATAAAGTCTCACAAGCACAAGTGCTGAGATTATTTATATTATTTACATAGCACATAACGTTTCTTAAATACTGTTACGAGCTTGAGGTTCGTGACAATAAAAACTGCCGATTGAATTATCAAATTTACACTTTTATTACCGAACACCAATTAAAACTTAAAAAACACTAATAATTAATCACAATGATTCACTTTATTTTGCTCCGAAGCTTCGCTTGTCTTGCCAAATTCAATACTGCCCCGATCGCGGCATGCAGCGGCTTTAAATACACTTTTTACACCGAAACATCCAGAATATTCCGGTAGATACAGGCGCCGACCGACCAGACGCAGAAAGTTCGAGTGTGGGGCTTCTCGAAAGCTTAATTCTTCTGTTCGATACTAGATGGCGCTGTTGGTCGAAAGTCAAGATTGACATTTTCTAGGAAGCCCTCCTCGCTCTAGTCCCCGACACTAGATGGCGCTAGTGCGAGGTACCTGACGTCAACTTAGGCGCGCAACAATACATTTTGTAATTAATTTGTACAACTTGTGCGCTTATTCTTTATTTTATTTTAAAGACTGTCAAACAAGTCTTGAAAAACTTTCAATAAGAATTACTATTAATTGTTTCACCTCTGAGCTACCAAGAGAATATTGTTATTGTCTATTTAAATAGATATTTTAATATAGGGATTATGATTCAAATAGTGGTGTGTATACAACACGAATGAACTTACAGGTTTCATCCGTCCTGGGCCGTTCCATAGTTGGTTCTATGAAGTCACCGGAATAAATTTTGATGGACTAGAGGAGGAGGAAGACGTAACTACTAGTACCACTACGGAATCTACCACGACCAATACGACAACGACATCGACTACCACGACTGCGGCACCAAATACGACCACCACAACAACAGCGGCACCAAATACGACACCACAACAACTGCGGCACCAAATACGACCACCACAACAACTGCGGCACCAAATACGACCACCACAACAACTGCGGCACCAAATACGACCACCACGACAACTGCAGCACCAAATACGACCACCACAACAACTGCGGCACCAAATACGACTACCACAACAACTGCGGCACCAAATACGACTACTTCAACTAGTGCCCCAACGACGGAACAACCAGGAAGCGAAGAATCAGATAAAGAAGATGAATCTGACTCCTCTTCTTCGGAGGAAGACCCGGAGCTTTCTGAGCTGATGAAGAGATTAGAGGTCAAGGTTAAAGTTAAGGTCAAACTTAGCAAGAATGGGATAAAACATAAACACGAACACAAGGTCGATTTTTAATAAATCAATTGGCATTTGTTTTATATTTTTCAATTATAAATACATGTGTTGATATTGTTTAAACTATAATATTCATTTTTAATTCCATAAGTTGATGAGATGCTGTTCATTAAATGATTGTAAGAAGTTAGATTGCTAGGTACTGTTTATTAACGTGTTTATTTCAGGATTTTAACACAACAGAAAACAAAAACGATGCGATTACGATTCCGAATGACAATAAGTTTCGCATTTTTACATGAGTTGATTGAAATAATGTAATAAAAATATTTTATTTTACCACCATCCATACTGAATAAAACTTAAGAAATAAAAATTATTTACCGTCCCCTTTATATAGCTGCCTATGCCCATACTTAATTTTGTACGAGTCAAAACTGTTTAACAACCACTGCGCTGGTCTCATGATTAAAAGTACCCGGATGACTCGGTTTTTTTTTTTAAATTACATTTAGATACAAATTACATACTGATGAATAATATTTTTTTTTATCTTATTGACATAATAGAAAAAATTGAACTGGTTATTTGAATAAAAAATCTACTAAAAAAAGGGCTCGTAAAAATTCATTTTCTCAAAAAAGAAAGGAACTTGAAAAAAAAATTAAAAAAAAGGCGGTCGGTCGGTCTGGTCTCGAACCATGGTATTACGATTTTGTGACCGCCCAATATACCAAATAAGCTATCTGCAATTATCAATAAACTGTCAAAACTAACGATATTGTAGCAGTTTTTTATTGCCTAAAACACGGACAAAAAGACATTTTATAAAAATAAGTCCTAGCTAGATCGATTTATTGCCCCCCGAAACTCCCTGCACACAAAATTTTATGAGCCGTTTCCGAGATTCCGGTTTTATATATATATATATATATATTATTTTAGAATTGCTCATTTAAAGGTATAGGATATACGTAGGTACACGACTATTTTGATTCAATCCACAAAAATACTTTAAGTACTAAATCAATATTATCAGTTTTTGAATATCCTCAATTTCGTAAATTGAACTCACAGACACAATGCGAAGATGCAATATGCTAATGGTTAACCGTGGAGAGTCAATGTAGCTTAGATGGTTAGCATTCGCTGTAAATTTCACAGTACACGAGCAAACCGGGTTCGATCCCCGCCGGCACCAATGAAATTGTTAATCACAATTATTTTAAGTGCTGCTTTACGAGGTGCTAAAAAAATATTTCAAAGACACGCATTGGGGCAACGTGGCGAATTATTCCTTACCCTAAAACCCTCTCAGAAATGAATGGATGCCTGTGCCCATTAGTGGGGCGTATATAGGCTACAACTTTAAAAAACATTAACCATGAAGTGGCGATGTTAGAATGTATACTACCCTGTTACGTCACATGGGTGCCGTAAAGGAACAAAAGGAAACAAGCAGCATTTTTCTGATAACAGCAAAGTCATAATAAAAATAAACTGCGGTTTCAGCGGCAGCTCTGCCAATATACATTGTTCAAAAAACAGCCCCAGTACTTGGCAGCCTAGCTATTCCTAGCTAAAATCGCCATCGTGGTAACGGCGGGGCAGGGAGTGCTAAAAATCTCCGTGTTCTGTTGCAACCTTAATTCTTAAGACTTCAAACAAAGAAAGCTACAGGCGTTGCACGTTTAGGAGCTAAGATGACCGGGCACGTTCCAGCCTGCAGATATTAAAATTTCAAAATAAAAAAATCTCATTTTATAGATCTCAATTAGCCCTTTCGACCTACGTTAATTAATTTATAAGCCCGTTTTTCGTTTTCCCAGGAAAAATAGAAATATAATTTTCAATTTTCCTCTACTTAAAATAGCCATATCTCTTTGAAAAATGATTATTTTTTACTCTACCAAGCGTGAAAAAATTGCCCTTGCGCTTATTTAAGTTGCCCGCGTGCTAATTCTTAAAAATATTCAATAATTATTATTGTAAACAATAAAAAACCTTCGTGGCATTTTCAAGCCAATTATTTGCTCATTGCGCATGTGCAACAGAATAAAGGTGAAACTTACATCATCAACTGCAGATCTACACTGCTGCGCTGAGCTGATGCTACACGCACGGAAGGACTTTAAAAGTTATTATATATTACTGTTTCGGGAAGTTTTTCAGTACTATTGGATTCATTACTATGTGCCTTTGGTAGTTTAATGTGTATGTGTAAATTTATAATTAAAATTTTCAAGAATGAAAACAAAGAAATAAATCAAAAAACATAGCTATTTTATTAATAAATATTTACATTTCTTTCTTTTTTTAAAAAATGTATGTATGCTTAAACAGACCCAATCAACACTTAGATACTATATAATTTTGGAGCAAATCAGCAGAAAGATGAAATCTCCATGATTCCGTGACTAGTCGATAACACCTATTAAAATAGTTAGCTGCTTCCTCTTGGCTTGGAAGTTTATCTTGAATATTTTTAAGAATTAGCACGCGGGCAAATTAAATTAGCGCAAGGGCAATTTTTTCACGCTTGGTAGAGTAAAAAATAATAATTTTTCAAAGAGATATGGCTATTTTAAGTAGAGGAAAATTGAAAATTATATTTCTGTTTTTCCTGGGAAAACGAAAAACGGGCTTATAAATTAATTAACGTAGGTCGAAAGGGCTAATTGAGATCTATAAAATGAGATTTTTTTATTTTGAAATTTTAATATCTGCAGGCTGGAACGTGCCACCTGCTAAGATGAGCCTGTAGTAATACTAGTTCTATATACCCCTGAGACCGCAATACAGTAGTGCAAGCATTGAGTTATATGTACTATATTATACGTAATAGAGAAGCTATTCCAAACAAAAAATGTGCACTACTCTGTATCCGCGCATGCGCGGGAAACTGTAGAGTCGCGCATGCGCAGTTGATGTAAACGCGCGAAAATTGTCATAATAAATAATTGTTTATTTAGATTGTATTGTTAATTGAGTACATTTTTTTTTAATTTTCGTTTATTTTGCATATGTGCTAATTTAACCCTTAGCCACCTAACGTGTATTCTAGTAACACTTCCACCTAACGTCGGTCATGGTGACCGTTTGCATATAAGTACTATTATAAAGGTGAAAAAATCATAAATTGGCAAAAATCGAAACTACAAAAAAAAATTCGGTCGTTTTTATTTCAATTTGTTTCAATAAACTCTTCAAATTAATAATTCTTACTTCTTATTACTATTAATAAATATTGACGAACGAATATTTTAACAAATTATAGGTTTTCCTATTAAGCTGAGTTATAATCAATAACAATCAATGACACTTCTTAGTTTTTAAATATTTTAGTAACTTTAAATATATAACCTCTTATATAAAACTATCATTGGCACAATTAAATTACAATCATTACAAAATTACAACACCCTAACATTCACAATTTCTCGCGGCAGCGTACACACATTTTTTGAGAACACTCAACGCAAATTGGATTTTTGCACTAAAAACACAAATGGAATGTTTTACGTTTTTTCTTTGGGTCACACGTTGAACAAGTTTTGCGTGTTTCTAATTTGTCAGAGCTGACTGCCGAAGATGTTCTGGGTTCTTCATCTATTTTGAGAACCCGGCGAATAGCTTTCTGAAGTTCCCTTTGCAATCCAAACTAATTCGCTCGACGTCGTAAATGGGGTGTAATAAGGTCTTCAGCCAGTTGGTTCATGAAATTCAGTCTGGGCACCTTTCTCTGAGATTGGTTCATGCTGCTGATGATGTACGCGTTTGCTGCAGAAACATCCAGCATTCTCTAGAAGACCGCCATTGGCCAGCGCTGTGTGCGTCGAGAAGTTGAGTGAATGGCACATTTCTGATCTAATGTATCGACGCCACCTTTGATGCTATTATAAAAAATAATCATTTCTGGCTTTTGCTTTTGTGGATCGATGGTTGTTGTGTGATGTATGCTGGAAAGAACAAGCACGGAATTTTTTTGCTTTGGTACAAAAGATAGCAATGTTGCATCTGACGTGAATCCAAAAATCGAAGAGCCAACGTCCCGATGACGGCTAGGCAGAAATTGAGGAGGTACTTCCCTTTTATTTTTTTAAGGGTACCCATAAGTGTCAGCTGTTTTTGCTTTAGGATGTTCATTAGCTCCACCGAAGTGAACCAGTTATCAGTCGTTACATTTCTGTGGGTTCCTTCAATCGACGCAACCAATCGCAAAATCGCTTGAGTGGGTTTGTTCAGCCTTTGGTATTCAATGGGCAAGCCTTGGCTATCTGAGTCTTTTCCCAAGTATATGTAGGCATCCACAAGGTATCACATAATCTTATCGTCATCATAGTCATGCACATAAATTTTAATCCATATTTGTTGGGTTTTTTTGGCATGTACATTTTGAAGCTGCACCTCCCACGGAAAGCCACTAACATCTCGTCAATACAAGCGTAACTGCCAATTGAACAAACTTCTTTGCAGTTTTGTATCAGCTTTTCAAAAAGATGAGATATAGGTGCAGCTTTATCAGTGCTACGGCGTTCATCTCTGGTGCTCGCATCATCAAAATGAAGGCAATTCAGCAATGTTTCGAACCTGTTCTTGCTCATTATACAACGATAAATCTCTCTTCCTGTACCATCTGTGCTGTACCAACATGTGTAATGTGTGTGGTTCTCTTCGAAAATTGAGGTATAGTACAACATACCGATAAAAGCCTTCAGCTCAATTACGTCAAGGTCTTGAACACATGTCTGGTTTTGATAGTTAGTTCTTATCTTTCTAATTTTTTCGTTAGTATGCTTTACAATTTCTTCTAACATATCATCAGTAAAAAACAAATGCCATAAATCGGATGATGTTGTATTACTGCTCAAAACATCTCTGAAGTTCCTTTTCAATCCTTGAGGTTGCTGAACGATGTTGTGTTGCAAAATCCTTGATCAGGTAACTGGAGGTTGAGACGACCAACGGAACCGATTTTTTCCGAAATAGTTCCGCTACCTTGACAATGGAACATCATCATGGGAAAATGCATCATCAACTGGCAGATCATTTGTATCGTCATATTCTTTAACTCTTCAACATCAATTTCAGAGTCTGATTGACACTCACCATCAATGACGTGGTCTAATGGTACATCTTCTACATCACTGCAATCTTCATTTGGTAATTCCGGCACGTCCCTTTCATCCTCGGAATCTAATTCACACTCTTCTAACCATCTAATGATATTTTGATCACGTTAGCACTAAAAGTAACGTAACAACCTAACGTCGGTCACCATGACCGCATGCGAAATATATTTACCTGTATTTTTTTATTGCGCGCACGTGTTGCTTGGTCGAGCGCAGGGCGAAAACTGGTGAAGGCGGGGAAAAAGTACATAGAGTCACAGGCGCGTGGCCAGTCTAATAACGGAAATATTTGAAAAAATATATCGCCTAGAGTCACTGTGACCGACGCTAGGTGGTTAAGGGTTAATATAAAATTATTATTAGCGACGCTCCGCACTGATGGATATCGAAGCCACAATAACAGGTGTACGGATTGCAGTACAGGTCAGTTGAACATAGTGCGTGTTCGGAATGCCAAATCTAGTGCGTAGTAGGTACATATATATATATATATATATATATATATATATATATATATATATCGATGAGTACAAGCATTGCTATTTGGCGCTAGAAATATGTAGGAGTGTGTTGTCTAGTGTCTACCCAGGCTTATTCCAAGGCAAATGAGTGTTGCCACTTAGTAAAACAGTTTTAGGTAAAAACTAAATATAGATATTTTTTTAATGTAAGTACGTTTATAATTTGTTAGGTATGAGTTGAACACCTTGCCCGGCGGAAGAACTATCGTTTTCTTTCCACTGGAAAATTTAATAATAAATAACTAATAGAGTAATGAGTAGGTACTTTACTAAATGAATAATTATAACATATAAATTCTTACTGAATGTAATATAGAATAATATTTAAATAACTACAAATACCAAATAATGTTTGATTAACTAAAACTAAGTACATATTTTATTAAAAAGTCGATTATTCTAGAGTTTATTTATTAATCATTACACTATGTTATCAAATGTTGCCGATGCTAAACTAAGCTTGTTTGCTACTCTGCTAGGCTCTTTCTTTGCGTCCAACTCGACTCTCGATGACGGGGGGAGTACGCCGCCGACCATCCCGCGGTGTGAGTGCTCCATGCCGTAGGTGCGGTTCACACAGCGCTCGGTTCGCAAAGCACTCCTCTCCCTGGACGTCCACAAGTCGAGTGGGCCTGATGGCATATTTATTTATTTATTTCTTTTAGGAAGGCTTACAGACTGATATCTTTGTAAAGTTACAAAATGGTGATAAAATTGCTAATTACAAGCCTCCACATATTACTTTTATCCAAATTTATACAAATTTAAAAATACTTTAGGGAATACTTAAACTATTACAAAAACAATAACAAAAAAACTGCAAAAACATTAACCAAAAAAAAAATGAGTCAATGAGCAACTTGAGTCATGCTAGTCGCGGCTACGAATGAAAAATTCTCTGTTCATCACTTTTTTTACAGATTTAGAACTAGTGGAAAATAGGTCAATATCTATTACAGGTGAAAGCTTATTAAATTCCATTGTTCTACGCAGAAAGAAAGAATTTCTTCTATAATTCGTTGAAGCAAGAAGTATATATAGCAAGGGTCGCTGTCTAAATCTCATTAAATCGGTCCGAATCATTATGTGAGTAAGTAGCTCAGAAGAATCAATAGATCCATTTACTATATTAACTAGGAAACAAATATCATTGACTTTACGTCTATATTCCAACGGGAAAAATTATATCTCCTACATCTTTCAAAATAATTGGCTGAGTGTTTTTGTGCCTTAAAGTCGAGGTATCTCATAAATTTTTTCTGTATACTTTCAATACGAGCTATGTAAACTTTATATTATGGGTTCCATACTTGGGACGCATATTCTAAATGACTACGCACATATGAGCAATATAAAATCTTAATAGCTTTAAGACAGCGGAAGCAGTCTGAAGTTCTTAAAATGAAACCAAGAGCCTTGGATGCTTTGTTGACAATATATTCAATGTGTTTGTCGAATACCAATTTACTATCATATATTACGCCGAGATCATGAATATGATTTACCATGCTAATAGTCTGATTATTAAGAGTATAACCGAATCCAATTCTAGATCTTTGTCGTGTGAATGTTATATGAGAACATTTGGAGATATTTAATTGAAACTTATTGAGTTTACAGTAATCAGAAAACCTGTTTAGGTCTTCTTGAAGTTGTTTAATTTCTATTACATTATGAATAGTTTTAAGAATTTTCATGTCATCGGCGTAAAGTAGAATAAGAGAATTTTTAAAACATGACTTAATATCAGCAATAAATATTGCGAATAAGAGGGGGCCAAGTAATAAATATTGCGAATAAGAGGGGGCCAAGTAATGAACCTTGAGGAACACGAGATGGAATTGTACGCCAACCAGAGATGTAACCACTCAAAACCACAGCCTGTGACCGATTCTCTATATACGAACAAAACCATCTATACAAGTCACCGTGTATTCCCGCAGCTAATAGCTTTTGTAACAGGACACGATGGTTAATACAACCAAAACACTTGCTACGAGTATAATCTGTGTCAATTACGTCTACCTGTGCACGCTGCTCCATGCCTTTAGTGATGAATTCATTGGCCTGGTTGAAGGCTTTCGAAGAAACTCATGTTGTTCTTCACCCAAACAGTTTTGTACTGCATAATAGACTTCATTATAAATGATTCGTTCAAGAACTTTAGAGAACAGCCATAACTTCGAGATGGGACGATAATTTCCGACATTTGACTTATCGCCTTTTTTAAATAACGGTGTTATGAATGCAGATTTCCAAACTTGTGGAACTATTCCTTCTGTTAAAGAACGCTTAAAGATTATACTAATGGGTTTGACTAAGCTTTCTGCACAATTTATGATAAATATTGGTGGTATGAGGTCGGGGCCACCAGATTTAGAAATGTCGAGGCTTTGTAATAGCTTTAAGATACCTTTTTCTGAGATGTGTTTTGAGCTAATACCGTTAATATTATTATCAGTTGTAGGATATAATTTAGGATCCGAAATTTCCAATTCTGGTTTAACGAACGTAGTACTAAAATATTTAGCGAACAAGTTACTAATTCCTTCACCAGTATTCGCAGAAGATTCTTCGTAATACATTACATTAGGAGTAGCAGATGCTATATTCCTACTTTTTATAAAAGACCAGAAAATTTTTGGGTTACTAGTTATGGAAGATTCGACTTTATCAATATAGGATTCAAAGCAGTCCCGCTCTAACTGGTTAGCCCTTTTGAGTAATAATGCAAAAGATTGGTAGTCGGATAAATTACCATATAGTTTAAACTTGCGATGATACCTGTGTTTTTCTTTTAAGACCTTTAGTAACGCAGAATTATACCATGGAGGGTGTGACGAACGTCTAGTGGATTTTATGGGAATAAACTGGTCCCTAAGTTCATATAATTTATTATAAAAGAGATTAACAACATTGTCTAGAGAGTCATTTCCCAAAAGCTCATACCAGTTTACCTGGTCAAGAGCTGAGCTGATAGCCGTGTAATCACCTTTGTGAAAAAGATAAGTGTTTTTCTTCTTATCAACTAGTTTGTGTATTTCAACAAAGTCAGCCTTTATAATCAAAGGTTTATGGTGCATATCTGCGGGCATTGCTAATGGTTCATAACATTCCTTAACATCTACAAGGTCATTAGAGAAAACCAAGTCAAGTAGTCTCCCATTTAAGTTACGTATACAATTATATTGAGATAAGCTGCAAGTGTGAACAGAGTTGAGAAAATATATTGACAGGAATAATTGGTAGGTAATAACACAACCAACGCTCCAAACATTCCAATCTACTTGACTACCAAAATTGAAATCACCTACGATTATGAATTTATCACGAATTTGACATAATTATGGTATTAAGAGCGCATATTCAAATATGTCCAAGTCAAAATCTACGCGATCGCTTTGGAACGGCGTAATAATGACGCACACTACAATGTTATCTCTATGTGCGTGTCAGGGCGAGCGTGAGGCTATAATAGTTGCCTAACGACGACTACGAATCACTTTGATCGTTGATTATATACCTGTCTTTGATACTGTTGGAACTAAAATAATAAAAAAATAATTTCCATATAATGGCTTACTTATATAGTGTATAGAAATCGGAGGCTAATATGTGGAAATTGTTTTTTAGTAAATTGAAGTCGGCTTTACATTTTCACCCTATTGAGTATATTATAATATGTATATGTTCTAATTGAAAAATATGTATTGTATAAAATATATATCATTTGATAAACTTTTATTCTGTTTCATAATGTAAACATAATTCATCAAACTAACAATTTCATCAGTGTCGGCGGGGATTAGTGTTGCCAGGTCTAGCAAGTAAAATTTCGGGACGGAAGGTAAAAATAATCGGGGATTTGGTTTTCATATCCGGACAACTAGAATGACTACAAAATATAGGTTTCTTTGTAGCCTTTTGTGCTTTCTTGAGAGCCGTGGTAGCTCAGATGGTCAACGCTAACTGTAAATATGCGAAGACGAAGAAGATGCTGTAAAAATGCGAGTAATGCGAGAAATTGTGACTGTAACTTTATTTTTGTGCTTTATAATTATTATTCGAGTCTGATCTCATGAACGAATAACTTTTCATCCAAACATCGTAAAAACTGAATTTTTTTCATTTTAGGCAAATTAAAACATTTTTGAACTACTTGTTTTTTTTGCAGTCCCTGAATTTTTCAAATCACTCATTTTAATATAATTCTGTTTAAAACTTTTGTGGGTTTTTTTCGACTGGTGAGACAATGTCGTAGTAAAAATATTTTAATGTGGTTAGTGAAAATCGGGACATTTGGCGTCCCGATCAATGATGAATCGGGACGTGTCACTAGACCTTTGAAAATCGGGACGTCCCGCGCAAATCGGGACACCTGGCAACACTAGCGGGGATCGAGCCCGGATTGTTCGCGTTTACGGCGAGCACTACGCCATTGAGCTACTCAACTCAAGCACGGCTCATATGTTTTATATCTGGGGGGCACGGTAGTGCCCCGCCATGTAGACCAAAACAGCGGCACGGCCGTATCATCATTGCGAGACTTGGTTATTTTACGTTATGTTTTTGATGGCATGTCTTTGTTTAATCATAACGTTATCTCCACACTAGTAATTTTTCCTAAGTACATACATCGTTGGGGCAGTTTAAATACATTAATTTCACAAGGACAAACATCCAGACCTGGAACAATTATTTGTAGGTAATACAAAATTTTTTTCCATGTGGGATTCGAACCTGCGGCGCTCAGCGCTACAAATCATTACCAAGTCACTCCGCCACGGAGCCAAAGGTGAAAGCCAACGATTTTGTATTTTTACTTGATCCGAATTGCTTACGTTCAATTACTCATTTCTAAAAAAATATGTATGAAATGAAAATTTGCCACCATTACATCATTTAATATTTAAATATTACAATCATAAACATATTTCAAAATTAGGTACTTACCTACTACCAAAAATATCGCTTATAAAAGTGAATCGTTTAAAATGCTCGATGGTGCTATAGGTATCTAGTTATAGTATGGTGTAGTACTTATAGCCCTATCGGTGTATCAACGCGATAGCGCGGTGTCGGTGAGAAAAAGTAATACGTCCTGTCGTTGGGATTACCCGGAGCGTACTGAATCGAACTGCGTCTAGGGTTGCCGTTTTACAAATTTTAAAGTCCCTAGACTAATAGAAAAAATCCGCCAGAAACAGGATTTTTCTTTTTCTTAAAATCCGCTAGAAGTCCCTAGGTACATTTTCGTGGTACCGTTGGTCTAACTGAAAAATCTTGCCAAATGGTATACAAAGAATACCGAAAATCTAAATCTATAAATTCAGAAAACCTTAAAAAGAGCGGACTCTATTTCATATAAATTAATTATATATAGTGTAGGTTAATGACATGACAACCAAAACAAAAATTATTCATGTACAAAATAAAAAATATTGTAAAAAAACAAATCTCTTTAAACCACGTTTAAACATTAGTCATCTTATTAAAAATAAAACAATTAGCTCAGTACGTTCTTGTACCTAAATTTCAAAATTAATAGCGAAGTATGGATCCAGATCTTCAAAAAGAACTTCAGCGGAAGTTGAAGCTTCGCCAATGTCTCCAGTTCCCATCTTTGGTTTACCTTTACCGACTTGGTTGACAAGATCTTCGAGAATATCATACGTTGCGCAATTCTTTTTTAATCCTTAACTGATTTCTAATTAGACGGATGGAATTTAAACGTTTTTCTGATTGCTTGTTTTCACAGTTTGCTTTTAACTACATTCGTAGCACCAAATACGCGTCAAATTCTGCATTTGAGTGCGGTAGTGATAATATTACTATTGCAAAATTACATAAATCTTCGAATATGTTTACTCCTGATGCATTTTTGTATGTCGAAACCTTAGAACATGGTCTCAGGTCGAAACAGAGAAAGTGAATTAACGACATTGCATTGTTTATGTTCGGGAATTCCCGTGAAATTATATTATATATAGAGTGCTTCCAACGGTAGATTACAAAATTGGACATATGATAAATTACTTATTTGAAATGATTACTTCATAAAAAAGTCGCCATCTCAAAAGTCCAAATGTCGCTAGAAGTCGCTAAATAATTATTTCTCGCTAAAACGATTTTTTTATCCGCTAAACATTATTAAAATCCGCTAGATCTAGCGAGAAAGTCGCTAAAACGGCAACACTGGCGTCTGCGCATGATGTTTTATAGTATTTTTAAAATAATTATATAAAATAATTGACAAAATAAAACGAGCTAAAATTTTTTTTGGATATTTAACATTACATGTATTTTGATAAAATAATTAAAATAGATATGTTTATAAGCAAATACATGGAAAAAAATTACATTGAAGTAGACAGTTTTGGTGATTTTATAATATTATTTTATAATATTAAATTGAAATATGATCGTAATTTAGGTTTTGCTATACCCTAAAAGACTATATATTTCATTATAATAACGCTTAAAATAAAGTATTTTAGTTTATAATAATAGTTGTATTCAACCTGAAAGATAACTCTGATGCATATTTTCGTAAAACACAGTGAAGGGATTGTCTTCGCCCTAAAAAACCGTCATTAAAAACTATGATTTTGCACTGCTATGTACTAAATAAATACTTCATCTTTAGTTTTCGACGCGAAACGCATATGCCCTCGTAATATTTTGTGTGAAATTTTGCAATTGATATTATATGAGTTACCGATATTTTCTTTAGCACACAAGCGCACAAATGTTAATATTATATGTCACTTGCGGTCTGGATCTTTTTAGTAAAATAGAGACCCAAATATCTTCCGCTGAACTACGCCAGTCCCCCTCTCCACTACCGAAAGATCATTCCTCACAACAATTAGTAACACCACCCCCACGCGTTTGTGAAGTGCTCAGTAATTGCAATCCCGACTCCATACTAAATATCGGCCATCAAATAATTCACTGTTATGTATACTATCGACCAACCACGTTTCGGTAAATATAATAATATCATACGAATTTAAACATACGATCCTAAACAAGTTAAATGTTTTTGTTCGTAAACCGCGTACATTTTGGTAATATATTTTAATCGATTCCATGATTGAACGTAACTATAACTAAATTCATTGTCATAATGCAGCATTCCAATAAAAGTAAATTAACTAGTATTAGAAAAGTAACATTTAAAACATAGAACGAAAATGCCATATAAAAGCGGGTAGATAATTTATAAAGGTGGAATAATGCGCCGTCGTATGCAATACGGGAGTCTCGAGTGCACACGACTAATGACCAATGAATAAAATCAATGATATACGTACAAGATATCAACAAGCAAATATTGTTCATATTCGTTAGCAAATGAATAGACCAAAAGCGAACCAAGCTACATGTAACAAGATTTAAAAATAGTTTATCGATATTGGTAAGATGTTTAAAAATTATAATGTAAAAGAATACGTAATTGCATAACTAAATGAGAAATACTTAAACACACCGCGATAGCGTATGCATCTCAAACTGCAATATTAAAAGTTTTGTGTAGTATAAAAAGAAATTATGAATAATAGTAATATAATAGAAAGATAATAAGTTTAACATCACACAAATAGTAAGTTTAACATTATGAATAATAATAATAGAGTAAAAAGATAATGAGTTTAACATCACACTATTTTTGAAAGGTTTCTTTCAGACTTCACTATAATTATATGCGATGTATCGGTTTTTCTTACGTGGCATGCTTGACCCAGATATAGCGAAAATTCATTTCAACCGCTGCCTTTTTTGTTTTAAAGAGTAAGTTCTTATTGTGCACGGTTAGGTGGTCATTGATGTAAATCCTATTGTTGCCCACAAATCCCAAATTGCTTGATGTGAGATGACTAGTCTTCGATGCATATCTGGCTGCCGCCACAAAATCTTCCTTCACATAGCGATTGCAGAAACAGATTATTATCAGTTTGTTGTGCTCCATCTCACGGGTTGGTACCCTCGTGACGAAATTAACCTGTCTTTGTAATCGGATATTGTATCATAGACCCAATTTTGGATATGATTTCAAACAAATTTTCACCGCTTGTCTGAGGTACTTCATTTATTTCTACATTATTCATTCTTGATCATTGCTCCGCAGAGTTCGACTCCTGCTCCAGTTTTTCTAACCGTGTCTGAATTAGGTTAAAATATTCCACAGAGAGGTCGTACGCGGAAGAAAACTCTTTCTGAAACGTACAGTGGTGGACCGCCAAGCATGCAGATGGTGGGAATGGTATCGGGACGTTTGCCGAGTAGTGCTTTCACGAAATTTGGCGGCTGGGATTAAATGTAAGTTAATGGGAATTAAAAATAAGTTAAAATAAGTTAATTAAACGCTATAAAATTCGTATATATATAGTTTTATTCAATGTGTAGTGTTCGCGTAAATTTAAGAAATCATTAATTTCGTTTGCCAACAAATGTAAAATAGCGCGCAATTTCGCTTTTGCCGGCAAAGCAGAACTTATATAAGTAACGGATTTCTGTATGATGTATTAATGACTCTTCGTTCAATCTGAAAGTAAAGTAATATTCCGTCCTATCTTCAGATGATAATTCCTTAACAAGTTGGTAGCTTGGGCCATTAATGGCGACTAGTAGATGGTATTTTTAGCGCGTAGACATTTTAAAAAAGCGCTATAGACCCTAGAATTACACAAGATCTAGCGCCACATGCGTACTACGTAATAGTGTTCTGTGGCTTAAACGGCAACACTGCGCTAAACGTCAAAATTAAAAGTCAAAATTCTTCTTTTTGAATTCTTAGGATTCACGTCATTCGCGTAAATCATGGAAAAGGATTTTGTTTAATTTTTTATATTTTTTTATTAAACCGTGTTTTTGGAATGAAATGGAGGGATCAAATGTAAAAGGTAAGCACAATAGTCTTCTTAGACTTTTGTCAAAGATATTTAATACGCATAAAATGTGATTGTTTTGTATGAATTTATCAGATAATATTTTGAGTGGGCGATTCTTGTTTTATGTTGAGAATTACCTTTTGTTTAGACTTGACTTGCCTATTTTGATAAATCTATAGCGTAATTAATGTTGCAAAACATGCTGTTAGATGAAACTTTAATTCTGTGAGTTAGAATACAAATAAGTTCCCACTTTATGAGGTAATAACATTACTTCCGCGTTTTTATTGTTATATGCTGCTCATACAGTACCAACGATTGAGTTTATTGGCTACGGTAAATATTTTCTATTTCATTCTTTTTAGTTGCCGTATTATTAAAGCTTAAATTATGTAAACAATGCAGTTGTCATAGTATAATACTTCAGCAATTGTTAGCATGCAAAAAAAAATTTCCTAATGTAGTGGTACAGGGATTAGTGGTGACGGGGATAGTGCACGCAATTGAGGGAGGACGGGAGGTGCTTTTAAATTTCGGTAAGACATATCATTTTATATTTTTACATGGATCTTACCAAATAAATTTTTGACATTTCTAACTTTGGGAAACACCATGAAAACCTTATGACTCCTAATGTTGGTGTTATAATTATCTTTATATGTGAGACATAAAATACCCAGTCCAGTGACAGCCAACTGCATAGAAGGTGCACACACAGAAGAGAATTTCTTTTCTGTGGTGTGAGAAGCTTGATACTGTGATGATCCTTCAATCAACAATACCAACTAGATGTCGGGTTGGCGCAAGAAATCCGTCTCAGTAAATAAGAGCATACATGAGTCATGAGCTCTTATTTCGTTTAGTTCACTTGAAACACAGCTAATGTAATGCGCAAACATTTGTGAAACAGAAAGACGCATGAAGTAGATTTGTATTGTAATTATTTTTATTAATTCATTATCAAAACTTTAAATAATGGTAATTGCTACTTTTTTTTCGTCTTTGTTTGTGTAAAGCCAATAGATATTTAGCTTTTTTTATTTTAGCTTTCCTAGCTTTTTTCCCCGGTTGGCCGACCCATTTGTGCTACAACTATACTACTAATATAGTTGCAACATGGCTCTAACACATTTTAAAAGTATGCAATGGGCGGTCTTATTGCTGAGAGCAATTTGTTCCAGAGAACCAATGAATGGACAGGATAACACGAAGATGACAGGAGTAGGGCAAATGGTGTGATAAAAAAGAATACACATATTTATAAGAAGAATATATATATATATATATATATATATATATATATAATATAGACGATGATGATGATCCGAGACGGGAATGGCTGTATCCTGAATGATGAAGTGTTGAGTCTAAAGAGATGGAAGGAATATTTTGAAAGCGAATTTATGAGTGAGGAGAAGTGTGAACTAAATGAAATAGAAATTCCGAAAGAAGATGAAAGAGATAGGGAGATAAGTATAGATGAAATAATGAAAGCAATGAAAAGCATGAAAGTAGGTAAGGCAGCCGGATATGATAGAGTTTCACTCGAAATGCTAAGGGCTGGAGAGGACGTGGTGGCAGGCCTGCTGTACACCTTGTTTAATTTATGTTGGGAACTAAAGCGGGTACCCGGAGACTAGTGCAAAGCCGTGATAGTCCCAATATATAAGGGAAAAGGGTCACAGCAGGACTGTAAAAACTACCGTGGTATCAGCCTTCTTAGCATTGTGGGGAAACTGTATGCTAAGGTATTAATTGAAAGAGTTATGAAAGAAACTGATGAAAAAATTTGGGATGTGCAAGCGGGATTTAGAAAGGGAATGGGGTGTACAGATCAAGTCTTTTCCATGCGCATGATCGCGGAGAAGTTTTTGGCGAAAATTTTCTTTGGAAAAATCTAATAGACAGTAGACAAGCTAGGGAGGCCCTACCTGTAATAAACAGTCGCTTAACCAAAGTTCTAATGAGACTGAACAAGCCCCAGATCAGGATAGTAACTAGTGCTATCACAGGACATGGCACCTTTAACAAACATTTATTTACTATAGGTGTTACAGATAGTCCCCTGTGCCGGGCATGTATGGGGGAGGAAGAAACGGCGGCCCACGTGCTACTGAAATGTCCGAAGGTCGCTACGTACAGGGCTAAACATCTCGGCACGCCGGGATCACTCCCCGAAGTTGCATGCAACATCAAGGGACTGTTGACCTTCTTCGTGGAGATCTCATGGCTCGAATAATCACATTATTCCTGCCCACACGCAAAATACGCGCAGAGACGTGGAGTTGCGGAAAACAGCCCGTTGCAAACTAAACTAAACTAAAAGTTTTTGGCGAAAAACCAAAAAGTTTTTTGTGCGTTCATGGACTTGGAAAAGGCTTATGACAGAGTGGACGTTGATGTGTTATGGCAAACGCTGAACGCATTTAGGTTGAGCGCTGGTTTGATACAGGCATTAAAGTCTGTATAGGGACTCAAGTGCTTGTGTTAGAATCAACGGGGTCTACTCGGACTGGTTTGGCATCCATAAAGGTGTCAGACAGGGCTGTGTAGCTTCCCCGTGGCTGTTCAACCTATTTATGGACAGCTGTTTGGAAAATTTGAAAGTTGAAGAATGCGGGTTAAGAATGGGTGAGTTAACCATCAAATGCCTTTTGTACGCCGATGATCAAGTCATACTTGCGTCATCGGCGGCCGAGTTGCAAATGATGGTTACATTTATGAACAGGTCATTAAAAGAAAGGGGAATGAAAGTGAACGCAAGTAAGACGAAAGTGATGGTTTTTGAAAGAGGTGAACGCAAAACGGTATGTGAAATAAGAATAGAAGGAGAGTTAATTGAGCAAGTGGATGAGTTCGTATATTTGGGATGTGTATTCAGCAGGGATGGGAGATATGATAAGGACATTGAACGACGAGTGAATGCAGGAAATAAAGTAAATGGGGCTCTACACTCTATTGTGAAAAGTCAGAATGTGTCAAAAAAGGCACGTATGGCAATTCACAGTGCTGTATTAGTCCCTACTTTAACGTATGGTAGTGAAAGTTGGGTGTGGCAGAAGAAGCACGAGAGTAGAATAAATGCAGTAGAAATGCGGTCGCTAAGGAGTATACTAGGGCTGAATCTGAGTGACAGGGTGAGAAACTGTGTGATAAAAGAAGAGTGTGGTTTGCAAGATGATGCGGTGACCAGGATTAAGAAAGGAATGCTTCGGTGGTTTGGTCATGTAGAAAGAATGAATGCGGAAAGACTGACAAAGCAAATATGTGTTGCAGAAGTGAATGGAAGAGTCGGAAAGGGACGTCCTAGGCGGAAGTTTGTCGACCAAATTGGCGATATACTAAAAATGGGCCAAATTAAGAGTACCCTTAACCGACGGGCATGTATGCGTAGGTATATGGATGTGGAAGAGGCGAGAAAGGTATGTCAGGATCGTGTTAAATGGAAGTCTGTAGTCTCTGCCTACCCCTCTGGGTGACAGGCGTGAGTGTTTATGTATTTATGTTATGTATATATATATATATATATATATATATATATATATATATATATATATATCATATATATATTTAATTGGTTTATTAAATGCAATCAATATACTACATACTATATTACATTTAATGGCTTAAGCTTAAAAAGTACTTTATTTGTTATACCTTAAGGTTGATTTCAAACTAAACATTATTTAACCTATGTCTTTTCATATCCAAATAGATAGAGAATATTGTATAGCTTTGTTCTTTTTTTGTGACTAATGATCGTAAGATTTGTGACTTTATTACTAGTTGCGATGGTTGTAATTAGTTTGAACTTCTTCTTCTTTCTTTTGTGGTGGTTTGATAAAATTCGCCAATTACGTATTGAGTGGAAAGTGAAAGCTTATGAGTTTAATTAAAATAAGAGTCTGTGATAATACAAGGATTCAGTTTTCCTCCGAGAATTTTGACAAATCTCTTTGTTGAATTACCTAGAACAAATACGACAAACACAGGTGTTAAACTCTTACCAGTATGTTAAAAGTGACAAGGATTTAAAGTTTCATATTATTAGTATTAATAAAATCACATAAAATATACACAAAAGGAGTACTGGTATATGTTAAAAGAGAATCAAAATCTATAGGTCGAGGTATATAAGGAGGAAGGTAATCATAAAGAGAGGAGGATAATTTGGGACAGTTGAAAAAGATATGGTTTGTGGATCCTTTATCTAAGCCACATTCACACAATGAGCTATCCCTTACTCTGATTTTTGCCAGATGTGCATGTGTACAAGCATGTCCAATTCTTAATCTACAAATGATTGAAGTTGCAGTCGAGGTATATAAGGAGGAAGGTAATCATAAAGGGAGGAGGATAATTTGGGACAGTTGAAAAAGATATGGTTTGTGGATCCTTCATCTAAGCCACATTCACACAATGAGCTATTCCTTCCTCTGATTTTTGCCAGATGTGCATGTGTACAAGCATGTCCAATTCTTAATCTACAAATGATTGAAGTTGCATGTTTATTTGCTTTGTTAAATTTAAAGAACCAAAGCTTGGGAGGAATAACCTCTTGGATGGCAGCATAGTGCTCACCTTTAACATTTTTGGAAACTTCCCATAATTTATTCCAATTTTCATTCAGTTTCCTTTTAGCTAGCAAAATTAGGTCATGTGAGTAAATTAAATTTTGATGAATACCATTAGCAATTGCATTTTTAACGAGTACATCAGCTGTTTCGTTACCATGGATACCACTGTGGTCTGGAATCCAGGCCACTGAAACATGGATTCCTTTAAGATGGCATCTGAATAGGGTATTTTTTATTTTAAGAATTAGTGGAAATTTATGTTTGTTATGGAATTGATTGGACAAAATAGCTAACAAACAACTTTTTGAATCTGTGAAAATAACTGTTTTATTAAGATTATGTGACTCTACATATAACAAAGCTTCACTGATAGCAATCGCTTCACCGGTAAAAGTGGAAGATAGTGAGGGGCATTTAAAGTTAAGAATGATTTTGAACTTAGGAATCCAAACAGCAGCTCCAGTATAGTCTTCATAGACCGGGAGCTGGTGACAGGTGACATTCCACGATTTTGTCGTGCATGCCTTTTTAAGGCTTGATAACTAACCCTAAAATATCAAAGATTGTCGGGGCTTTAGCCCCCCCGCGCGTCCTCTTCATAAGGAAAAGCGCTTTTCTTTGTGTAGCGAATTTTCGTGTTTTTCCGTGATAGCATACTGCATGTCATTGTAATATACGGAAGTTTAAGCAAATTTAAGCTCTAATAGTTGATGGCATGCACACCGCAGCAGCCCAAGATGATCAAAGGGTTCTGAAAACCTGAAAAAAAAATTAAAGGGCAATTCCGTGATTCCAAACTGCATGCCGATGTAAAGAATGGAAGTTTTTGTAATAAAAACTGGAAAAATTGGCATGCACCGCTTGTATGACCAACGGTGGAAAATTTCCGGCAAACTCTGTAAAAAGAGAACTCCGATTTTCCGTGATTCCAAACTGCATGCCATGGTCATACGAGGGGTGCATGCCAATTTTTCCAGAGTGTTTTTCAATCTTTAAAGGTGTTTTCTATAATTTCTTTTAATTTCAAATTTGTCATTGGAGAACCCTTTTCTATACCTAGATCTAGATGAATGTCAGGTTGGTAAACAATAGCCTCGTAAAGGACATCAAAGAGTGGGTTTATTTTACATACAAGATTGGGTAAGGAAGCTGAAGAAAAATTACAAAACTTTTAAACAAGCAGGGAGAGTCCTTATGGGTCCAGTATCGGTCAGATGAGATATACTCTGAAAGAAGATGCAATTTAGGAATTAGGGGATGATCTGAAAGCTGGCAGATCTTAAATAAGAATCTGTCTGAAAGGTATTGCCTTCTTAATCTTAAAGGAGGATCTACGCATTCAACCTGAAGGACATTTATTGGTGAGGATTTCATTGCCCCTGTAATAAATTTGATTTATTACATTTGATTGAATTTTGTCCATTACTTTCAGGGATGCTTTATTGCAAGGCTCCAACAGAAAACATCCATAGTCAAGGTGGCTTTGTATTAAAGCATTGTACAGTAATTTCTGAGAAAAAGGATGGGACCCCCACCAAACACCAGACAAAGGCCGAAGAATATTTATGTTTTTTTCGCATTTTTGTGTTATATATTCAATGTATTGACCAAAGGCCAATTTCGAATCAAGGATAACTCCCAATAATTTAACATTGCCTCTAACTGGAATAGGTTGCTTATCATATACAACAGATATATCGGGAACTCGCCTTTGGCGGGAAAAAATCACCACACTACTCTTGGCCACAGATAAAGAGAGGATGATTAGTTAACCATTCTTGTAAATACTCCATGGATGAGTTTAGACGGGAACATGCCACTGTGAAGTTGTTTAAGGAGATGTATAGAGCTAAATCGTCTGCATATTGAAGAACATTACAAAAAGAATTTACTGAAAGTTCTAAATCGTGAATATATATAGAATATAGGAGAGGACTAAGAACTGAGCCTTGTGGAAGTCCTTTCCATATAGTTTTTGGGGGAAGCAGGAAATTTTTAACATTTATAGATATTGATCTAGAAGAGAGAAAGTTAGAGACGTAATTGACTATCCTCACTGGAATGCTCAGATTAAGCATTTTCTGCCTGAGCACAGGAAGAAGCACATTATCATATACAGAAGAAATATCCAAGAAAACTCCTATGAGAAATTCATGTTTTGAAAAAGCAATATGAATATCTGTGACCAAAGTACTAAGGCTATCCATGGTACTTAAACCTTTTCGGAAACCGAATTGGCTTTTAGGTAAGAGATTATTCCTTTCCAAAAACCATTCCAAGCGATTTTTTATTAAATGTTCTAAGATTTTTGCCAAAGTACAAGAAAGGGCAATAGGTCGGTAACTGGGAGGGTCATTGCTAGACTTACCTGGCTTGAGAATGGGCAAAATAATTTGGGTTTTCCATTCAGCAGGAGGATCACCAGTAATATAAATAAAATTTAAAATGGATAGTAAGACAGTTTTAGTGTTCTCACTACTATTAATTATAAACGAATAAGGAATCCCATCAATACCTGGTGAGGAGTCTTTAAGGCCATTGAGTACAGTAAACAATTCCTGAGAAGAAAAGGGGGGAATCAAATTTATCATTTTTTTAAAAAAAGCAGAATTAAATACTAGGCATTCATCATAAGATGGGACTGTTTGTGGTGCAAGTTTATTAGAGAATTCTTATATCCATGGGGAAGGATCATTAGAAATTATATTTTCACTAGAAACTGCACAGCGATATTTTTTAACATTTCTCCAGACCAAAGATGGGGGAGTCCTAGGTGACAGTGACTAACAGAATTTAAACCAACCAGTTCGCTTTTTGTCTGACAGTAATGTTAAGGTTTCTGCAGCAATTTTTTTATAGGAGATATAAGTATTCTCTGCAGTCATAGAACGGGAGTATATTAATTCAGCCTCTTTTCTTCTCCTACAAGCTGCTGAACAATCTTGGAGAAGGAGTGGAAGGATAATTATTTTTGAAAGGTTTTT
This sequence comes from Parnassius apollo, assembly GCA_907164705.1. Taxonomy (NCBI): domain Eukaryota; kingdom Metazoa; phylum Arthropoda; class Insecta; order Lepidoptera; family Papilionidae; genus Parnassius; species Parnassius apollo. Next base: position 7,090,769 of record CAJQZP010001449.1, on the reverse strand, counting down.
TTTAAGGGGATTGACTTATTAGCAGCAGAAATAATTTCATTTTTGAACTCTATATATACAGAAGCAACATTATCATTGTTAATTGGGTGAAAAATTGAAACCTCTTGTTCCAAAACTGTAGATTATAATTGCCAATTAGCTTTGGATAGATTATACTTTAGTCTTGGGCAAAATGTAAAATTTTTTCTAGGTGAAGTAGGAGGATTGATGAATAAAGGAAAATGGTCACTGCCACAGCTAGAAGGTAATATTTACCACAAAAGAAGGAAGCAATATCTGGGGAACAGAGAGTTAGGTCAACGGCACTTCTAACATTTTGTAATGGGGATATTCGACGGGTAGGAGACCCGTCATTTAGAATACGGAGATTAAAATTATCAATAAGATCTAAAAATAAGGGAGCCAGTGAATCACACAGATGGGAGCCCCAAACAGTATGATGCATATTAAAATCTCCCAAAATAACCATAGGAGGTGACAAAGAAGAAATAAGTGTTGCAAGTTCTGTTAAAACATTTACATCAGGATTAGGAATGTAAACAGAGAGAATAGAGACATCAAGGGCCTTAATAGCAACAGCATTTACTGCTGGACTATGAAAAGGGAGAGGAATTTGTGAAAATGTAACTGTTCTTGAAATTAAAATAGAGGTGCCAGCACGACCATCACTCCTATCATCCCGGAGGCATGCGTAGCCTGAAACCCTAAAATGAGACTCAGGCCTAAGCCATGTCTCCTGGATGGCAAGAATGAAGGGATGAAGTTTATTAATGAGGTAAATGAGTTCATTTTTTTATTTCTAATGCTCCGACAATTCCATTGAAGAATTGGTGGGACTGCGAATGTTACAGGCTAAGGAGGAAAGCTGAGTAAGTTTTTGGTGTAAGCTGAGAGGAAGTTCCGTGTCACTAAAACGGGAGATCATGTTAATTAGCATTGATATCATAAGTTCGCAGAAATTATCATTACTAGAGGAGTTGTTGTCATTTCCCAGTAGAGCACACCCATTAGGAAGGGAAGAATTAGGATTCTCAACAATTGCCTGATGGGCTGCCATATCATATCCAGAATTTAATGATTGGCTGTAGGTACGTTGAGGGATAAAAATTGTTTTTTTATATGATGCAGTTTGTGAGAGCTGAGCCGAAGGGGTTGAAAGACTGTCAGTTATAGTATAAGGGGTCTGTTGAGAACAATTACGATGCTGGATTCTTGTTGTATCAGCAAAGAATCTTTTTGTCTGAGGGAATCTAGCTGAAGCTTATAAATATGAAATATTTTCTTATGACATAACAAGTTTAATAGATTTTTGCCTTAGATCTTCAGGACAAGTAGGGTCTTTTGCGGTGTGGGGACCAGAGCAGAATAGGCAAGTAGGAGTTTGTCGAGTACAAGATAAACCTTCATGATTCTGTGCACATACAAAGCAGCGAGGGGATGATCGGCACTGGGAAGTAACATGGCCAAATCTACAGCATTTATGACACTGAATTAGTGGCAAAACATATTTTTCCACTGGCATAGAGGTGTAAAAACAGTAAATATGGGGAGGAAGTTTTTGTCCAGAAAAAGTTAGAACAACCGTCTGAGTTGGAACCCATGAAACGCTATTGCTGTCACTCACTGATCGTCTATTAAGTCGCCGTGCTTTAATTATAGAACCGTAGCCAGAGAGAATTTCTATAGCTGCTATTAATTCTTCTAGTGTCCACTCTATGGGAACTTGTCTAACTAGCCCCATATGAGTGATACTATATGAGGGGATGGTTGCTTCACATTTAGAAATTTGGAGAGCTGGGTGATCGATAAAGGCGTTTGCATCTGCTGCTGTTTTAAACTCCACTGATATTTTATTTCGTCCAACTTTTTTGACTCCATCATGGACTATATTTTTAATATTATGATACAAAAAGTGACCGAATTTAATTGGTTTAAGAGTTACTCCAGACAGCTGATCATTTGAGATTTTACTTACGTGAACTAGAAAAGGAGCGGCATCATCTTGAGAGTACTTAACTTTTTTATTAATAAAATCAGGATGGGTATATGAGGATTGTATTGAAGGAAACTGTTGATTTGGATCAGTAATAACTATTTTTTTGTGGATGGGCAGACTCGTTACTTACTTGGGCACGTTTACGGTTAAGTAGTTCTTCCGGGATCGGGAGGTTCGTCCTCCATTATATTATTACAACAAAAAATTACATAAAAACGGCACAACTACAAACACTTACTAATTTACAGATGTTAAAACCTCCACCAAGACAGAAAAATTTACTATAGTAAATCAACAACACTTAATAAAACTATAAATTTTAAGCAAAAAAGGCACGACACTTATATCTCTCAATTCCTCCCTCCATACGATTCTCTAAGTTAAACTTCAAACTATTTTTTTTTTGTCTCATTTCTTTAGTAAACAAATGTAGCTGTTTAAGTATATATTCACGCGGACAGTATTTAGCTATGATTTTGTACGTGACCCGTTATCTAGTTGGTATTGTTGATCGAAGTGATAATCAATCTAAGTACCAAACATGATGTTTAAAGCCTACAGAGGGAGAGTAACATGGCCAGGGGCCACCTAAAAAAAGAAAAAGAATTCACATGCAATATAATATAAAAATAATAAACTTTCGATTCGATTTGATTATTATTAATAAAGTCACAAAAATTGGCTAAGTATTAATGATGCTAAGTAAAGCCATGAAAATGATATATCTGCTGATATATCCTCGAACCCTGTTATGTCATTGTTCATCCATAATTAATTCTATTAGATCTACCACCTCATAGTATTAACTTGACATATTTTTGTTATAATCAATGACCCAACATCAACCATTACTTTGAACTGTTTCTGAGAAACAGAACATGCCACACTAAATGAAATTATTTCAGCAATTTGTCAATTTATATAATTTGTATTTTATAGGTGGTAGAGCCATGCTGCAGTTATATTAGTAGTAAAGTTGCAGCATGAATCGGTCGGCTCGACAGGGGAAAGACCACGCAGTCATAAAATACCAGCATAAAATAGTAGCTTGATGCTGCTGTGTTTTGTATGGTGAGTGTAGAGAATCGGAGATCTTTTTACTGAAAATGAGGCATTCCATGTTAGTCCTCATGGGTGTCAATGCATTCGTATTTTGATTCATAATCAATGATAGATGTAGATGTCTATGGGCCACAGCATCCACTTACCATCAGGTGGACTGTGTGCTCGTTTGACACACTATCCTATAAAATAAAATAAATAAATAAATAACAAAAGCTTTATAAATATTAGTAATGGCAATTTTATACTTTCACGGTCCCCTTCTTTTTGCCTCTAGAAAGTCGAAAAATCATCCGATTTCGATGAAAATCTTTGTCTTTTTGCGGATTTATGGAAAATATCCCACCTCAAGATTTCATATAGTTTTATGACTTTAAATGTGATGATAAATGCACTTCTTTGAATATAATCGTTCATAAATTTTTTGCAAAGCATTAAACGGAGTTTATATATTTATTTTGTTAATCTACACAAAAAAACGAACATTTAAAAAGAAAAAGACCCCCCATCTCCTTCATTGTTATTTTTTTATAAACCACTCAGAAGTAGGAGTAGGGGCTCCGTCGACCGGACTTCCCTCGACTGCTCTACGTTGAGTGGCATGGTGCTTCCTTCCCCCAACTCTCTCTGTTCAGTAATAAACCGCAACTCGCAAATTTTATACCAAGGCACAATGATCTACAACGATCTGAGGGCCGGTGATAACCTGTAGCAACGTGTGACGCATAACGCGCTGTTATAATCTGTGCGGACAAAAAAGGAATAAAAAGGAGGGTACGACGCGTAAGAAGATTATTATTAACCTACATCTCTTTGTGTTAACGTGGAGTGAACATATTTCTTCGAAAACTCAAAATTAAGGACTACTCTAGAGTGTACCGTGTACAATCATCTTACTAGTGTATTCTACCGTGTAGAAGAAGCCACCAGGAGCTGTCAACGTTTTGCTGATCTTGGGAAGCTGGCTAGTAAGACCGTGAGTAGTTTTTATTGTTTTCTTGGTGTAATTTTGTGATTGCGGTAACTGAACGTTTCAGGGGATATTAATTCAATACAGTCCACCATATAACTTAAAAATAATCCCAAGCCGCCACACTCTCCATATAACAACTTCATTCGATTATTTGAAAAAAGTACTTGAATGAGTGCATTTTCTTGAACATTTAAAACCCTGAAACCAATATTTCATTTTTTTTAATTTCTGTAATTTTTTCGTAAATCTGCCGTCAAACAAAGATTTAAAAAAACTATCGAAATCGGATGATTTTTCGATTTTCTAGAGCCAAAAACGAGGGAACCGCGAGAGTATAAAATTACCTTAGTAATCTTCAGATCACCTAGTAACGTATATAATTGCAATATAAAATTTTAAATTGCAGTTCTTACATACATAAGGAAGTTAATAGATTGCTGTGTGATGGGCTCAAGTTGCAATTAAAATAGAGTAGGGTAGAGTTGTGGTAACTCAGGGAGTTAGTAGCGCACTATAAATTTAACAGTATGCTAGCAACCCAGGTTCGATCCCCACCGGCACCACTGAAATTGTTAATTGCAATTTTAAGTGCTGATTTACCACATACTCGACGGTGAAGGAAAACATTATGAGGAAACCTGCATGTCTCAAAAATAAAAAAGAATTTGAAAGACATGTGAAGTCCGCCAACATGCATTGGGGCAGCACAGTAGACACTTCCTTGCCCTAAAACCCTCAGAAGTGCGAGGAGACTTGTGTCCAGCAGTTGGGCAAATATAGACTTACTTTTGGGGTATTGTTTATGTATATATTGATGTTATAATAGTTAGTACCCGGATGACCGGTTACTAACTATTATAACATCATCAATATATACACCGGTACCGGACGGTTTTTTTAAGTTACATTTAGATACAAATTACATGAATAATATTTTTCGATCTTATTGACATAATAGAAAAATCTGAACTGGTTATTTGAATGAAAATCGTGAGTCCAATTAGTATAATTAAATTTTTTCTTATTTTTAAAAATTACTAATAAAAAAGGGCTCGAAATAATAGATTTTCTCATAAAAGAAGGAATTTGATAAAAAAAGGAAAAAAAGTCGATCCCAAGACGGGACGCGAACCACGGAACTCCGATATCACGCCCGACCGACATCCCACCTGAGCTATTACGATCGTTAGTAGTCTGTCAAAATTTACCTTCTTATATTGTAGCAGTTTTTTTATTGTCTGAAAACACGGACAAAAGGACATTTTCTAAAATCCTAGCTAGATCGATTTATTGCCCCCGAAACTCCCTGGACACTAAATTTTATGAACATCGTTGGAGCCATTTCTGAGATTCCGATTATATATATATATATATATATATATATATATATATATATATATATATATATATATATATATATATATATATATATATATATATATATACAAGAATTGCTCGTTTAAAGGTATAGGATTGGAATTTTTTAAAGATTTTAGCCATTCTGAACTGTATTTCTTATGGTTTTTAGGCCTTCGGCTTCTGCGTCGTCCGAAGATTGTGGCGATAGCCAATTCCGGCTTCGACTTAGGCTTCGGCCAGAATTCGACCTTGAGCAAACTTGAAGATATTTAAAAAAACTGAAACATTAATAATAATCTTTCATTATCTTAAGTATTAATAACACAAATATAGTAGATCCTACTAGAGTATAAACATATAATGTATTATTTTTTCAGAATCCCTCAGCTGTGCAGGGTGCCTTAATGACATTGGTGAAGATGACTTTATATTGGCGTTGGGACAAGATTGGCACAAAGACTGCTTTAGGTAATTTTGAAATAAATTAGACATATTTACTTTATCCATCCACAAATATTTATTGATGATGACAAAAACAGCTCAGTTACCAAAGCACTTATTTAGAAAATGCATTGTTTCAATTGAATAGAATAATTTTTATTCAATATAGATTACAAGAATAGTTATTGCGAGGTAGGGAACACGCCCTCTTACTTTCGTGGTTTTAAGAGTAATATTTAAATTTTACTCTAGGTTTAGTTAGTTAAAGATATATGACACTTTATTGTTTTAATTGTGAATCTTCGTATTTGTTGTTACTGCTTATTTCTAGAGACACAGTTATAAAAATTTAAGATTGAAACTTATTCAATCATTTTCAGTAAAACTAGTAGATATGTCATAAAAATTTAAGATTGAAACTTATTCAATCATTTTCAGTAAAACTAGTAGATATGTCGTTGTTTATATTAATTATTATTAGATTTTCAATAATTCAGACAAAATTAAAGTCTCTTTCAAAGTCATCCATAATATTTTTTTGGTTTTTCTACCACTTTTGCCCAATCATCGTTTGTGACATGGGCACATGCTTCAAAGAATATTTTTTATAGCATTGGGTGACAAACGAGCACACAGTTCACCTGATGGTAAGTGGATGCTATGGCCCATAGACATACATATTTATTCTCAATTAAGAATCAAAATGCAAATGCGTTGTCACCCCAGAGGCTTAAGATGGAATGCCTCGATTCCAGTAAAAAAGGTCTCCGGTTCTCTACACTCACCATACGAAATACAGCAGCATTACGCTACTATTTTAAGCTGGTATTCTGTGAGAGCGTGGTCCTGCCCCGGTTGTGCCGACCCATTCGTGCTACAACTATAATATAGATGTACCGTGGCCCTAATAACAGCACATACAATACAAAAAGTTATTATAGAAGAAACAGTCCAAAAAGTTAAAACCGAGTCACAAAATGAGAAGACAAACAAAAAATCACAAAATTACGCACAAGGCTCTGGAAACAGAAACAGAAACTTTTTTATTCAATATAGATTATGAATAATACTTATTGAAAGTCACTTTTTTCATTTACCACTCGTTCGCAAAAAAACCTTTGTCCTGTGAAAAACCAGCAATAAACCCAACGGGACTAGTATAAAAAAAATAAGAGCTTACAATCATGCGTGTTATAATTAACAACCCAAAACAAATTAGAAATAGCTTGGTAGCGATCACCCTTCCCAGGAGTTATTATCATCCATAAATTCCTTAATATTAAAATAACCCTTTTTATACAAACTTAGTTTAATAAAGTTTTTAAACTATGTGTACTTACGTCAAATTTTGTATATTCTGGGATTTTGTTGTAAAAGCGTATTCATCGCCCCAAGAATGAATACTGATTCTGTGGAGTCGAGTAACTGATACCAAAATGGCGGGATATTGAAATTATGTAGTGATTTGTTTAGCACGGCCTTGTATATGATTTTTTTGCCTACACAAATTTTCTTTGACAAAGTAAAAAAAAATAAACTTGTTTTATTCATGATTCATGTAATTTAAGGAATTTTGAAAATAAAAATTAAATTAAACAAATAATACATTAAAAAATTAATGATTCGATTATTTGAAAATTTTTACCGATTATTTGAATATTTTGTCGATCATTCGCATAACAATGAATTTTAATCATCCAAGCTCTACGGTAATATACATAGCGACATATCATTGAAACGACGTCAAGAAAAAAAAGTTAATACTGGTTATTGTTTAATTTTTGCTTTGTTTGAAAAATTCAAATTTAAATTTGTGATAAAAAACTATACACGTTGTAATGAAATATAGATAACTTCATAATTCTTCGAATTTACGTAAAAAGGTTATTTTAAATCCTGTAAGTACGCTGGTGCAAAGTTATTGCGGAATGATTAATGTGAAATGTCAAAAGGTATTTCTTAGATTTGGTGGACTATAGGTCGTCACTCCATCTAGTGGAGGGTCGGTCTACACTTCGCTTATGGGTACGAGGCTGCCACTTGAGAACCTTTCTTCCCCATCAGTTATCGGTTCTTTGAGCTGTATGGCTGGTCCATTGACTTTTCAGCTTACTAATCCGTTGGACTATGTTGGTTACTCTTGTTGTACTATTGATATTCTTCATTTTTAAATCTATCAGGCAGAGAAACCCCGAACATAGCCCTATCCATAGTTCGCTGAGCAAATTGTAGGAAGTCGATGGATGCAACTGCATCAGAACTGTGCTTTTTGTGGCGTTTCTTGGGGGAGGCATATGTTCAGCAGTGAACTTGTAAAGGGCTGTGATGATGATGGTGACGATAATATGCCAGATGTAAAATTCCATAACGCGACGCGTAGCAGTGCCAAGAGTGCGAGATGTCTGTTACTGTGAAATATCCTCATTCAACGGGACAGACGCATGCTCTTTTATGGTCTGATGATGAAGAATAAATAATTATCTATGTGCAGGTGCTCGGTTTGTGACGCGGCGCTATCGACATGGTATTTCGAGAAGGCGGGCCTTCTGTTCTGTCAGAACGACTACTGGGCACGGTATGGCGATAACTGTCAACAGTGCGCCCAGGTGCGTACCAAGCATTATTAGTTGCAAAATAACTTTCGTGTAACCGCTAGATGATTTAACGATTTTTAAAGTGGCTAAAAAGGAAATTTGTAAATGAAGTTTAAACATAGTATTAGGTCCCATGGTATATATGTATATTTAAAAAAAAAGTTTAATTTTCTTATACAACCAGTTCTATGATGCAGAAAGTGTATGAAAAATCCGTTGTTGCTCCTCATAAGTCGCTGCATATTAAGTCGTCGTAAGGTGCCAAAAGGTGTCGTAAGGTGTGTGTTGCCAGGGATGACCGTCGGAACCGAGACATGGTCCTTCACTGCTGGCCGTATGAGGACGCTCAAAGTCGCTCAGCGAGCTATGAGGAGGGCTATGCTCGGAGTTTATCTGCGAGATAAACATAGAAATGAGGATATCCGCAGTAGAACCAGAGTGACCGACATAGCCCAACGGATTAGTAAGCTGAAGTGGCAATTGGCCGGCCATATAGCTCGAATAACCGTTGGGGAAAAAAGGTTCTCGAGTGGCAGCCTCGTACCGGTAGGCGAAGTGTAGGGCGACCCCCCACTAGATGGAGTGACGACCTGGTAAGACATGCAGGAAGTTGATGGATGCAGGTGGCTCAGGACCGTGCTTTGTGGCATACCTTGGGGGAGGCCTATGTTCAGCAGTGGACTTGTGAAGGGCTGTAATGATGAAAATCTACCCAAATATTTGTTAAATATATGGAATGATTAATATTGCTATCACTTTCCTTTGTTTAGCGCTGTCCTACTTTGTAATGCTGTGATTGTTAGCACTTGGTTGTTATTAAGCTATTTTTTTTTATAATATGGTCTATGGTTTTTTCACTGTGGTTCTAAGGTATATGTTAATATTGAATCGCAATGTTGGAAACATTGCAGGTGATAACGGGTCCGGTGATGGCGGCGGGAGAGCATCGTTTTCATCCCGAATGTTTCGCGTGCACTGCGTGTGGCGCACACGTAGAGGACGGCGAGCCTTACGCGTTGCTCGAACGCTCCAAATTGTATTGGTGAGTGCTGTAATGTTTTTTTGTTTTGGCAGCCCGTAATTCATTCATGGTGATTTAAAGTCTGGTAAAGTGATAATTGTTGTGTGGCGGCGCTGTCGTCGTGCCGTACATGAAACGCACCGAAGCATAAATCGCGCTATCTAAAGTTCAAAAGTTAACGCGCTATATATAGAACAGCTCCGGGCGCGCCGTACATTTTGTCGCGGATCCGCGCGCAAGTGCAGTCGCGATGGAGTGTGCGAGCGAGATGTGCCTGCTCGACGTATTGCTGTTGTCCGCCCCCATGTGGAATGGGAGGAAGTAGGGCCCGCACAGCAGCATCATTACTGTCACATTTCCCAACAGTAGGCAAAATCCGAAGGTGATGTGAACACGCAACCTTCGAAAAACTATAACTCCAAGCCTTCGTCATTATTTTCAAGAACCCCTATCATTCACTTTTAACAATTGTCTTGTGCAGTTTTCAGTTCCTGTAAGCCAGTCCAACTTATTTCTGAGAGCCTGTACATCACCTCAAGTCTGAGCAAGGGGTGATATGGTAGCGCTGTCGTCGTGCCACCGTTCCGAAGCTTAAATAACGCTATCGCTGTCGAATAGAAGATATTGGCTGCAGATTTCACATCCTGCAGGATGTGAAAATGTGACAGAAGCTAGATGGCTTTACAAGGTTCATCGCAGCACTGTAATAATGCTTGTCTGAGATTTACTGCTCTCCTCTCTTTCACGGCACTCTCGCAAATTACTTTGTCTTCTTTTCGACTCCTCACAGATTACAAGGTTATCAACCTCTGGTCTGAGCAGGGGGCGATGTGGCGGTTCTGTCGGCGCGCCGTAATCTAAACGCACTAAAGCCTAAATCCCTCTATTAAAGTTCTAAAGTTAACGCGCTATATATAGAACAGCCCCGAAATAACACACGGAGCGTTGGCCGCTCCCTGGGTCTACCCCGGTAACTTGCCTGGCGGGTGAAAGATTCTAAATGAGAAGCCACCCATATATATTAAAATGAAATTTCTTCTAGCCTATTTAATTTCACTAAACTAGTGTTTTATTATACTGCCTTTGTTATTCTTCAAATCTGGACGCCGAATGTATCAAGCTCCACTTGTGCTGGTGGAGTTTTTGAATTAAGTAAATACTTCGATATGTAGACTGTATAGGTAATTTAATAGGTACTGATATAATACACAATACAGTGCCGTGTAGTGGCAGTTAAGAATATCGACTACCCCATATCTTCCCGTGGGTGTCGTAAGAGGCGACAGAGGGAAACAGGCAGGAGATGGGCAGCAGCATCTTCCTGATAATAGCAACTGTACAACAAAAAAACTGCGGTTGCCAGCCCGCTCGCCAAGCGTGGCAACTATGGCAATATACCCCCCCCCCCCCCATGTACAATTACACAAATAGGTTGCCCCCAGTCCCCGGGGGCCACGCTATTCCTGGCTACGGTGGCGACTATGGTAACGGCGGGCCAGGGGGTGCTAAAAATCTCCGATGGAGGTTCGGTTGCCACCTACGACGACTCGACCTGGAGCTGGAAGAAGAGATAGACAAGTTGCGCTGGATTATCCGAGGTCCGAAGGGAGGGGGAGGACGCGGTGATTCTCGAATCCGGCAACTTGTTCTATCACCGGGAGGGCGACCATCTGTCCCAAGGAGGTGTTGGATTTATCGTCCGCAAGTTTCTCGTTAACAACGTTGTAAAGATTAGATCAGAATCATCCGACGGTATTCGCTGAAGGTCATACAGGTTTACGCACCAACGTCTGAAAATCCCGATGAGGAGGTGGAGGAAATGTATGAGGATATTTTTAGAGTCATGCATTCCGCCAAAACGCACTATACGGTGTTCATGGGAGACTTCAACGCAAAACTAGGCACATGAAAAAGCGGTGAGCTGAAGGTAGGGAAATTTGGGATAGGGCAACGGAACCCAAGGGGCCAGCAGCTGGCCGACTTCATGGAGAAAGGGACTCTTTATGATGAACTCTTTGTCGAGCCCCGACGGTTCGACAAAAAATGAGATTGACTTCATTATGACGACTGGACGCCAACTGTTCAGTGATACCTCAGTGATCGCAAGGGTGAAAACTGGCGGCGATCACCGAATGTTTAGAAGCACAATGAACCTAAACGTTAAGTTGGAGAGGTCTCATCTAATGAAGTCAACGCTCCGTCCCCCTCATGTTCTAATCCAGAATCCCGAAATCTTTCAGCTCGAGTTACAAAACCGCTTTCAGTGCCTAGAAACTGTCCATGCGGTTGGAGCTAAGTTCTGCAAGACCCGCCGCAGAAGAACACAAAAACTCTCCAAACAAGCTTTTAATCTCATGGCTGTTAGACGGGAGATGAGGCTGCAGTCGTCAACAGATTTGACAGCATACAGGCAACTGAACAGACAGATCTCCAAATGCATGCGGATGGACTTACGCAACTTCAATACTGCTCGTATTGAAGTTGTGATTGAGCGGAACCAGGGCTCCAAAGTCTTTGCCAGAGATCGGTCTGCCAGAAAGAGCCAACTATCAAAGCTGAAGTGTGGCAGCATCGTTTCCGGGACACCTGAGATTTTGAGTGAGATTGAGAGGTTCTATGGGCAGCTGTACACATCATCGTTGGAGCCACACGCAAATGTGACTAACGATTCTGGACGTCAGTCAGAGTGAGATTAGAATGGCTCTCCAGCACCTTAAAAACGGCAGGGCCTCAGGGGAGGGGGAGCTTCTGCGTTATGCGTGTGTACGCGTGATTCCGAGCAAGTGGCGTGCGTTGTCGCGCTGCGCTGTGTCCGTGATGGTGGTGGGGCTGCACTCGCAGAACCGGTTTGACGTTCGCTGCCCGGAGATACGAGCCGAATAATGGACTGCGGGGAGAATAATGGGCTGTGGTGTCAGGAACATTTACACATGAGTACTGATACCTACAATATATACTTAGATGCTGATGATATAGTATGCTTATTGAAATTATTACAGACGCAGATAAATGTAGATGTCTTTGGGCTACAGTATCCGATTACCATTAGGTAGACTGTGCTTCATTAGTTACTATTGTACGTTATATAAAAAAACAATAGAAAATGTACACAGATTTTGATTTTATGATACTTTAAATAAGTAATAAAAAAGTGCCAAAAGTCGTACGCGTGTGTGAATTATACGATGTGTATATATCGCTGCACAGCGGTGCGTGTTGTGGCGGTGCGATGCGCAGCACGCGCGGGGCGCACGCCATCCGCGTGTTGCGGCTGCCGGCGCGCGCGCTGCGCCTCGCGACCGGCCCTGGCGCTGCGCTCACGCTCGCACAGTGAGTACATATACACTAGTGTATATATCGCTGCACAGCGGTGCGTGTTGTGGCGGTGCGATGCGCAGCACGCGCGGGGCGCATCCCATCCGCGTGCTGCGGCTGCCGGCGCGCGCGCTGCGGCGCGCGTTTCGCCGCGGCGCTGCGCTCACGCTCGCATAGTGAGTACACATAAACATAACCCCCTACTGCCCTCACTCCCTCCTTCGTGTCACTCCCGCCACCGCACACCGCTTTCTGCCGCTCGCGCAGTGACTACATACACCGCTGCCTCCCTCATACCTCACACCATATCTCGCAGCAACTGTACACGCTACACTTCGCATATTACTCTACCCTAACAGTAGAATAGATTATAATCATTTTTAATCCATTTATATTACAAGAATACTTATTGAAAGTCATTTTTATGCTTTTATTACTGATTCGGAAAAAACCTCCTGTCCTATGAAGAACTAGCAAGAAACTCAGCGGGATTTTTATCGTGACCTTAATGTTGCACATTTAACTATGAAAACATTTAGAAAAAATATGGTAGCGATCACATAATTCCCAGGGGCTATTAATAATCATGTACTTTTTAGTAGTATAACAAAATATAATAGTCATTGATACGCAAAATGCTTGAGACCACCCAAATGATGAGGTTTTCTGTTGTTAAAATTTATAATATTATGTTCAAAATATAAACAATTTTTTTTTGCTTTTATTGTCAAAAATAACAATAAATTTTGAGATTTTTATAGTCATTAATCAATCAAATTTAATATTTTTTATTATTATCAAATAATGAATTATTAATATTTTCGTATTGTCACGAGCTTAAGGTTCGTGACAATAAAAACTGCCGATTGTATTATCAAAATGGACACTTTAATTACCGAACACCAATTAAAACTTAAATCACATTAATAAATAATCACACTTAACGCTTTAGTTCACTTTATTTCGCTCCGAAAGCTTCGCTCGTATCGCAAATTCAATACTGCCCCGGTCGCGGCCCATAACGGCTTTATATAGGCCTTTTCCACCAAAACATCTAGTATGTTCCAGCAAATACTGCTCCCGATCGACTGTAATGTAACTAGATGAATAGAAAATTCGAGTGTGGAGTTTTCTATAAAGCTTAGCTCTTCTATTCGATAATAAATGGCGCTAGTGCCATGTACAACTGTGGCCCGCAACAGTAATATACGTATATTATATTTTATGAAATTCATTTTACAGAAATTATTATTATCCTTTTTTAAATAATTTATCTTTAACTTTGGGGTGACCATTTGCCTATTTTACAGTTCACTAATATTTAATTGTTTCTGTGATTCCAAATATGTACGATTCATATTTGGAATTATATAGTTCAACCGAGTATTTAACCCTTAACAAGAATTGAAGAAAATAATTTATATGTTAGAATTTAATTAAAAGTACACCTTATCTTCCCTCCGAGCAAAACGCATCCTCCAATTTTAGGCAAACATGGAGATCAAGGCTCTACCTGTAAACTAACATCACATTCTTTTCAATATCAGATCATTCATTCCTTATTCATTAAAGTCTATCAAAATTCCACTGCTGTACATAGGTCTTTCCCATAGGTTTATTGATAAGGGAGATATTTGCCGCAGTAGCCACGCTTGAAAGATAGTCAGAAAGATGCTGCCCATCTCCTGTTTTACTTTTCTCTTACAACACCCACGGGATGATATGGTGTAGCGAACTCGCTTATGCCGCCGATGGCGGCCAATAAAAAAGGCGACAATTTTTTTTAAACTAGTGATAAACGAACTTAAACTCCACCTGATGGTAAGACCTTCAGTCCCGATGGTAAGTGGCTACTCACACCTGCAGCCAACTTCAGTCAAAGGAGGCTACAGATGCGTCGCTACCTCTGAGGACTCATAAGAAATGCCTCACTATCTGGCACTGGCTCTTAGTTATTAAAACTGAGTGCAAGCAATATTTGGTAGAAAAAGAATTTCAGCACCTTGTCTATAATAAAGTGTGACAAAATATGACTTGTACAATAAATTGTCCTTTTTTATGCTATTTATACATTTTCAATTCATCATTTGTGAATCGTACATGATTTTGGTTCCAACAAAGCGCATCAGTACCTATGACACTGGTAAATAACACCACATTATTAACAATTGGATGTATAGAGGTCGCTGCGTCAGCAAGCTGTCCGCGTTGGTGCGCGCTTTGCTCCGGGCTGCCGTCTCCGTCTGCATACAGCTGACCTGCCATAGGTACTAACTTGTTCTAGATGCATCTAGAACATTACAGGTGTTGCATGGTTTGTTGCTTATTGGACTGCGCGTTTGAGCTGAAATATATTTGCTTTTTGGATATCGCATTTTTTAGCCGTGGCGGACTATGTACAAAGTTTAGATTTCATTGTAGTTTAAACCTTTTTAACATTTATTTTAAATGAAAATTTGTCGCAAATTAGTGCATATTTAATTTCAGTATTTTTACGATAATATTTTTTTGTTAAAATTTAGAATAAAAAAGGACAAAATGATAGCATATTGATAAAAATAACTTTTCTTAAAATATCATATATTAATCTGTGACCACCAACATCGTCAACAACGATCCAAATTTAAACCTCTGTGCGACCGACTTAAATGGGAAGCACTATTTAAACGTATTATTGGTTCTTTGTACTTTATTTGTTTAAATACAATAGAATATTTTTGTAGTCAATATAGATTACAAAAATTTAAGATTTACCACTGGTTTGAAAAAACCCTCAGTCCTGGTAAGAACAAGAAAGAAACCCAGTGGGACTTTTTATATATTAATTTACAATATAATATTTCATGCAATTAAGTATAAAACAGAGACAGCATGTTAGCGATCACTTTGTTTCCAGGGGTTATTATCAATTTATTATATAATCTTTAGTTCTATAATATCTTTATTAAAAAAAATCTTAGGGTAGGTCCTGCATATTTTCTGCGACTTTGTTGTAAAAGTGAACTGAATATACTATGTCCTGTGAAATAATTACTCTCTGCATTCGAGTAACTGGTGTAACTTAGCTTGTGCAACTTATACAAGTATTTATTTTTATACCCTGCATGTTTAGCGGATACTTTTCAATGTTGAATATCGCTTTAGTAGAAAATATTATCTATTGTAGGCTATTGGATAGATATTTGGACTTCAGCATGTGCGAGACAGGTATTGTATCATGTGCTATGTGTTTGGCCTTGTTGAATTGGTTTCGTATCATAAATTGTAAATAGTTTGGTTTGTAAAGCATTTTTTAATAGGTCGGGGAAAAGATTTTTTCGTTTTTTGTTTGTATGAAATTGTAGAAAAATCTCTTTGGTTGTACTGTTTGTATCTGGCTGGTTTTAGTATCAATACATATAGGACATTAAGAAAAAGAAAAAGTAAAAAAAATCCCGCCTTTTTTTCTTTGTTTTTCTGTCCGTCTAAATGAGTGAATAACGAAGAAATTCTGAGGTTTTATTGAAAAAAAAGCGACTCAAGCCGTGAAAAAAAGTTGTGACGTTTATGGTCCTAATTCAGTGTCAGTAAGAGTAGCACAAAGTTGGTTCAAGCGTTTTCAATCCGGGAGTTTTGATGTCAAAGATGCAGCGCGTCTGGTCTCTCTCATACGGACAATGTCAATGTCATTTTTGAACAAGTGGAGCAATATCGGCGTATTAGTAGTTACGACATAGCCGAGGAATTGAGAATTAACCATAAAACAGTTTTGACCCATTTGGAAAAGTATAGGCTATACAAAAAAGCTCGATTATTTGGGTACACACAAGTTCACTGAAAGAAACCTAATGAATCATGTACTTATTTGCTATTATCTGTTGAAACATAATGAAACCGAACCATTTTTGAAAAGATTGATCACTGGTGATGAAAAGTGAATCACCTACGACAAGAACGTGTTAAAAAGCATGGTAAGCTCACAGTTTTGGGGGGCTTTTTTTTTTTTTTTCCCGCTTTGGTTAGTTTGTTGTGTGGTGTGAATATATATATTTTATGTAGCGAAACCCGGTGAACACGCAGTAAGTTGATACTGCGTGTATGGTGGGGTTGGAATAGCATCCTTTATTATGAGCTTTTAACACTGGGCAAAACCAACGATTCGTATTTTTACTGCCAACAACTAATGAGACTCAAGCAAGAAATGGAGAATAAACGGCCGGAATTGATCAACAAAAAAGGGGTGGTCTTTCACCATGATAACGCCAGACCACGCACATCTTTGGCCAACCAGCAACAATTGAGAGAACATGTTTGGGAGTTGTTAATGCATCGGCCATATATTCCTGACCTTGAACCCTCAGATTTTCACCTGTTTCGGTCTCTTCAGAATTCTTTGGATAGTGTTAGGTTAGCATCAAAAGAGGACTGTAAAAATAACTAATCACATTTTTTTTTATCAAAAACCCCAATATTTCTGTAGCAACGGGATTACCTACAGGATGGCAACAAGTTATCGAACAAAATGGCACATATATATTATAATTGAATGTAATTAAACTTTGAAAAAAAAAATCTTGAATTTGTATATAAAATACGAAGAAACTTTTCCCCCGACTTTTTATTTTCCGTTATTTACTTCATTGTTAAATTTTGTTATTGTGTGTAGTTGGATAGTTTTGTTGAGACTTTATTTTTTAATTGAAAATTAATTTTTGCCTTGACAAAAAGAGTGGATAGAGATTTTAGGTTTGATGTTTTAAAAGAATGTATTAGTGCTTTCATATATATTTGGATATAGGTATTATAAATAGGTAGTATACATGCATTGTTAAAAACTCATTTAAGAAAATTTATAATATTTCATTTACAAATACAGTTAATTTAAAATAATTATTGATATATGTATAGATTTTATACATTTCTTTCTTAAATCATAGGAAGTTTCGTACGTGTTGCCACCATAACCCCCATCATCAAAATGTATATCGCAAATACACAATATGTTAGTTTCAGCTATTAATAAATACCAATTTTACCTGACTTGGATAGGTACGCTTGTTTCTAAGCCATGTGTTCGATCTTATCTTACAAGTACAAATTTAAATAATGTTAATGTCTTGAAAAAAAAAAGAAGACATGACGTTTTTGTAAACAAAAACTTAAATGTTTTTTTAATTGTCTCATTAATGTCTTGTAATAAAACTAAGTATAAGTAAAACAAAATTGCAATTAACGTATGCAAAAGGGTTGTTACAATATCTGATATATTTCTAGTGCGCGGGTAACTTTATTTGAAGAAAAAAATGTCGCGTAAAGTAGCAAGCTTGCTCCGTTACCGTCACAAGCAACATTGCCCCACAGAATCGACTCGAGCTGCGGCATGCTGACGCTGCACATCGGCGACAAGGTGCTCGAGATCAACGGGTCGCCGGTCCGCGGACGTACACTTGTCGACTTCGATCCGGATACTGTCGTGCAGGTACCCGCCCTTTATACATATATGACAGTGGAATTTTTTTTTAATTGGACTATTTTTTGCTCGGCGATGAAGGAAAACTAGGAATAAAAACAATCCGTTTACATGTGAAATCGAGTATCACGCACTGGAATTTTTTACGTGGTAAAGCTATGCTGCAGCTATATTATGTTTGTAGCATGAATGATTATAAAAGCGGAGACCCTTATTACGGGAAACGAGGTATTCAATCTTAGTCCTCAGGGGTGATCACGGATCTGCATTTTGATTCTTAATCGAGGATTAATGTATATGTCTATTAGCCGCAGTATCCACTTTCCTTCAGGTGGACTTTCTGCTTGTTTGTCACATTTATTCTATATTAAAAAAAACCTGAACCACACAGCAGCTTAATTGCTCCATAACCCTCAGAAATGAAAGAAGACTTGTGCTAGTAAATTGCCTGATGAGTTATCCTTTACTTGGAGGATTTGTCTTAAAGACATCACGTTTGTCATCTCGCATTCAAGATCACAAGTACGCTTAATCGGTAAAGGTTTTTCTAATTTTAGAAGAATTTCTTCCAGATGGTTATACTCTCTTATTTGATGTAGGAACAGAAAGGCTGTCTAAAGAAAACTTTTTTTATCATTCGCCATGCGCACAACATTGGAGTGAAATAAGTTGACAGCATTTCTATTTCCATCCGATTACAATGTTACAATAATATGCAAAAATATGCAAAGACTAGGTACGTCACCGTTTAACATCAGGTTGGATAGTAGTGAAGCACTCGCTTACAATACTAAAAAAAAAAAGAATCAAACTGAATTTCTGTATTTGAATTTATTTTTTATAACTATATATAAGTATTTTATCAACAGTTAACAATAGAACACAATCCAGACACATTAAACATGAAACGAGGTCCATCAGCGAAAATACACACCGATAGACAAACGGAATGCGATGATCGACCTAAACTTGAGGGCAAGTCACCAATAGAGAAAAAAATTTACAAAGAAGACTTAAAGAAACATATTCCTAGCAGACATTCCAACGATAATGGGGACCAAAGAAATGATAAGAAGGACTCCGAAGAGGGTATAATTAAGAAAGAAAGACTGTTTAAGAGAAAAGGGGAAGATGGTGGGAAGAGAGTAATCAAAAGGCGGCAGACTCCTTCTTCACCGCTCTTGGGAGATAAAGAACGAAGCAGTAGCATGTCGAAATTGCTAGATGTGTAAGTAAAAATAATTTTATAATTTTAACCATATTGTGGCGGTGTAAAATATCCTAAATCCGGGAATCCATTACCCTCAATCCGGGAAACCGATGTAGGAGATAGGCAGCAGCATCTGCTTGATAACAACTCAAAATTTTAAATACTGCGGTTGACTGCCCGCTTGCCGAGCGTGGCAACTACAAAACCCCTCTATGAATGAGCTAATCTGTGGGGGTAGCCTATGTTCAGCAGTAGGCTTTTAAAGGCTCTAATGAATGGATGGAATGTAACTATTAGAAGACTTCTCACTAGCTACGAGTATTAAGAATCTAATTCAATGAACTGCCTTTCATATAATCAAGAATGTATATGTCCAGATTTTTCCTGGTAACAATTTTTTTTAATCTCGATGAAATCCGAATAAGAGTTTAATTGCGTATTTTATGTATACGTATATTTTTCATAGCACACTATTCCCAAGATTCATGATTTTTAAAATTATCGACTATCGAAATCGTGTCTAAAACAAATAATATCCTCCAGACCGAATTTTGGACGAACTCTACGGATATTAGCAATCTGCGCAGGACAAGATTATAGAGTACGAGTGTGTGTGTGCGCAAGCATAAATCCATTGTATTCCCTCGCTCTTATAAGAGTACGAGTGTATGTGTGCGCAAGCATAAATCCATTCCATTCCCTCGCTCTTATAGAGTACGAGTGTGTGTGCGCAAGCACAAAATCCATTCTATTCCCTCGCTCGTATAAGAGTACGAGTGTATGTGTGCGCAAGCACAAATCCATTCTATTCCCTCGCTCTTATAAGAGTACGAGTGTGTGTGTGTGCGCAAGCACAAATCCATTCTATTCCCTCGCTCTTATAGAGTACGAGTGTGAGTGTGCGCAAGAATAAATCCATTCTATATCCTCGCTCATATAGAGTACGAGTGTGTGTGTGCGCAAGCATAAATCCATTGTATTCCCTCGCTCTTATAAGAGTACGAGTGTATGTGTGCGCAAGCATAAATCCATTCCATTCCCTCGCTCTTATAATAGTACGTGTGTGTGTGTGTGTGCACAAGCACAAATCCATTCTAGTCCCTCGCTCTTATAGAGTACGTGTGTGTGTGTGTGTGTTTGCGCGCAAGCATAAATCCATTCTATTCCCTCGCTCTTATAAGAGTACGAGTGTGTGTGTGCGCAAGCATAAATCTATTCTATTCCCTCGCTTTTATAGCCAGATGGGACGGCAACCCGACATGACTGGAGCTCTCTCCATTCATGTCGGATTGCCGTCCCATCTGATCCCCATCCCATTTGATCTCTATCAGGCGCAGGACTTACGTGCTTTCCAAACCACGGTGATGAATAACCGCCAACTTATATCGAAATTCGATATTTTTATCCAATGTTGCTTCAAATGAAATTGATTGCATCCAGGAACGTGGATGGTGTAGAGACGAGCGGAGTGCTGTGCGACTTAAGCCGCGCGCGCTCTTTCCGCGCCGAGCCCGCACAAGGACAGAAGGTGTTTCGCGCCTCAGACCTGTTGCAGGTGAGCAGCCGATATGCTAGCAGCTCTCGATTCGTCCGTAACGTGTCTTTTAGCTACTAGAGCGACGCTGCAGCGTATATTAGTTGCAACAGAAATGGTCGGTGCGACGGGGAACGACCAAGCCCCCACAGATTATTAACGTGAAATAGCAGCTTAATGCTGCTGTGTTTCATTTGATGAATGACGAAAACTGGAGAACCTTTTTATGGGTAACATGGTATTTCATCCAAGTTATCAGGGTTAACAAACATTCTTTATTTTGATCGTTAATCAAGTATCCCCAAGGATTGACCTGTCACCTAGTGAATGTGAAATTAATTAAAAATTAGAAACTCCCTTATATTGATCTACTTGTATGCCATTAAGACATGAAGAACAATTTTTTTTGTCTGTCTGCTTAACTGTCCTGTTGGGCTGAACTGATCTTAATGAAATTTCATGATGAGAGCAATGCCAGGGTTGATCTAAATTGTATTTTAGTCGAAAATCTTGAATTTTTTTTAGTAATCTTATAATAGGTAAAATAAGTGGTACAATTTTAATCATCATCATCATTACCACTACAGCCCTTCACAAGTCCACTGCTGATCGTAGGCGTCCCCAAAGAATTTCAAAAAAAGGCCTTTAACCGCCTGCATCCATTGATTTCCTGCATGTCTTACCTAATCGTCACTCCATTTAGTGGGGTGTCGCCTTACACTTCGCCTAGCCGTACGAGGCTACCACCTGAGAACCTTTGTTTCCCCTCGATTGTCGGTTCTTAGAGCTATATGGCCGGCCCAATTGCCATAAATCTCAAAAACGACACATTAGATCCTAGCCATGCATAGCTGGGAAGGGTTGCCAGTAAAAAGTAAAACCAGTTTCAAAAAACTACAAATAATAAAATAACTACACTATAATACTACTTTGGTATAATATTATTTTTCAAGGCAAAAATTCAATAATTGACGTTGTAGGTATTTGATCAATAATTATCGATTACTCATTTGCTAGTTCAAAAATAATAAAATTCCCATTCACTAATGTCACTAAACAGTCATGAATATGTCGGTACCTGCACCGTAGCACGTGTAGCAGCGCCTCCGGGGCTAGTCGGAATTATTGTAAACAACACGTGCACCGCACACCTGCGCGTTGCACGTGCAGTGGCGCTCGTGTAGCTACTTGTTTCGCTTATATAAAAGGAACGGAGCGGCCGCCGTTAAAGCAGTCTTGGCCCTGGCGTGGCACGGTGCACTGGTTGTATCCAGCTACTAGCTTATCCTTGACTAATGATTTCTTATATTTACGCGAACACTATACATGATTAAAACTACTTTTACGGATTTTATCGCGTTTATTTTAACTTTTTATTTACTTTTATTTTTATTTCCCGACGTTTCGGGCGCTTTCCAGCACCCATGGTCACGGGGGACCTTATCCTTGACTATTCGGATAATTAATTCGTGGAAACGAATTATTATTCTCAGCTAATAAATTAGTTTCAGTACAATTTATAGTTGATTATCTGTGATCTGTGTATTTTGTAATTAATTCTATTTAAAAGAAATGTCCCGCTGGGTTTCTTGCTGGTTCTTTCTAGATCAGAAGTGAGATTAAAGCTTTCCATAATAACACTACAATTACATTATAAACTATCTTACTACAAAAACAATTTCGTCAGAAAATTCCCTGTATCTAAACCCCTTGAATCTTTTCTCTACAGAAAATGACACAAATTCATTCGGAAGTCATTTATATTCCACTTAGTTCGAATGTCTCTGAATCGCCGTATTCCTGAATGAAATATACTATAGGGCTTAAGCATAGAAGAGGGGGGCAAACGACCATGCGGTTCACCTAATAGTAAGTGTCGTCAACCGACCATGAATAACTGCAGCACTAGGGCAATTGTAGGTGTTGTTTGTACTGTTGAATTGTAATTATTTGAGAATAGTCTAACATTTTGCAAGGGTTATTTATTCATAAATCAACACCTTTCAACAGGGCGAGCTTCTGGGTTCCGGGTTCTTCGGGCAGGTGTATAAGGTGACCCACCGCGACACGAACGAAGTAATGGTACTCAAGCAACTTTACCGAGTCGACGAAGATGCGCAGAGAAACTTTTTAAAAGAGGTAAATTACTAGGTTGTGAACATGTTGAAGTACACTTGATTTTTTTTAGGTAGAATAAGGTTTATCAGGTTAGGAGATTTATCACAAAAAGTGGTCGTAAAAAAGTGGTATCACAAAAAAAGGTTCAGGTTTATCACAAAAAGTGAAATTAATGGATAGAACCGAAGTGGGCATAGTAAAACACGAATATCTGACTCCTACTGCGATCTTTCGGCCCCCCCCCCCTCGCCTTTCTATCACTCGCTCTCTCACTCTCTCTCTCTCTCTCTCTCTCTCTCTCTCTCTCTCTTATGTGCCTTTCTATTATGAGTCAAACACGTAACGACTACTCAAAAAAAATTATTTATTATTTTTGTTGATTAGTGAAGGTTATGGGCATTCCATCTTAGTCTTCAAAGGTGACAATGCATCTTGATCCTTTATGTTTGAAATCAGTGCCAGGTTACCATCGACTGAAGTAGTCACTTGCCATCAGGTGGACTGTGAATTCGTTGATCACTTCAGATACTTAAAAAAGACCACTGAATATATACTCTTGATGGATCAGCAAAATCAGTTAACCACAAATATATCGTGTTGCTAATGTTTTTGACCCCTCAATAACAACGCTTTCGAATAATGACAGCGGAAAAGAAAAAAGATTATAGATGCGATCCATGCTTAAATAAAATGAAATCCCCAGCTGCCACTAATGCAATATTACAGGTTTCGTTACAAAATAGCTCTACCCAATCCTATTCGTCCATACTAGATGCGTCTGCGTAGACGCATCTAGTATGGACGAATAGGATTCCTGGTGATGGTAGCGTATTATTAAGGGGCGTCCCTTAATAATACCCTACCATCGTCAGGAGCGAATACTTCGACACAGGATCAGGACTACGTCACCTGCCGCAATAAAAACCGAGTAAATATTTCCACTGATAATTCTTTCGAGGAACTAAACAATGACGAAAAGTTCTTGTCGACGACATCAAATCCTACTAAAGACACTCAAATTCTATCAGAACCAAAAACTAAAAAAAAAAACACATATACAGTTGAAGACACAATTATTAGCAAAAAGACAGATGACAGAATTATTAGCAAAAATAGAAAACCTAGAGAGCAAACTAAAGAGCGCAAAAAACAAAATATATTGCCTGACGACAGAAAACCGTTCTTTATGGAAGAAAGTAGGTAGGTGAATGTGAATTAAAGTTGAATAAACTGATATCTGAATCAGTTATCATTACTTCTAAAGAAAAGTCGATAAGCAGTGGTGACTTAATGCTTTCACCGCAAAAAGTTAATAGCCAGCGCCCATTAAATAATAACTTATCCACAATGATTAGTGTCGAAACTCCTACAAACTCTGATCTTGATATGCACAACAAGCCCAAAGTAGTGAAGGAAGCTGCAAACAAAATTTGTCTACTCAGTACGTCCAGATTTATGGAGACCCGAAACATATTACAACATAATGTACAAAACAACTATGATATATGCCACTATCTACTGATGAAAGTTGAACAAAGTCTAAATACTCATTCGATCACAGGAAAAGACCTAAAACTGCAAAGAAACTTGCATAGAAAAAAAGAAAGATGTATGCAATACATCCAATAAAACACTTATGTCCCCTTCACCTTTAGCAACATATACGGAGGCAAAACCTAATAATAAAAAGAATACGATCACAATTCTTGGGGATGAAAATACGTCGGGTTTATCTTCAGCTTTATACAAATCAAGAGAAGGAAAATGGAATAATAAGTGTATGCCATTAGCTATAATAAAACCAAACGCTTCTTCATGTGATATTTTAATGCATTGCAACCAACTTGAAGATACAGTAACATTAAGTGACTATGTTATATTGTGTGTTGGGAGCCATGACAAAAATCCGTATAAATTATATTCTAATCTTAGCGTTGCTTTGTATAAACTCCGCAAAACTAATGTTTATTTATTACCTGTACTAAGTAATTTGTATTTAAATGAAAAAATGATAAATAATATGTATAAAATATTGACTCAAAATCACAAAAATTGTAGGCTTATTGACATTGATTACAAATACTGCAATATAAATTCAAAAACTGATTACATAAATTACCTGTGTTATTCTATTAACATGTCTATAGATAGTCACGAGTATGATAATTTATAGTGCAGAAAAGTAGGCTAAATAAATTGGCTGAAAAAATTGTAGATAGTTCGTTATTAAACGAACCAAAGAAGGGAACGATACCTTATTATTTCAAAAACAACTTATAAAAAATCAAAAAGTTCATGAAGTTATTAATTATAAGAAGGGTACCATCGAATATTTCTTCGAAAAAAATGAAAATGAAGAATTTGAAGTCAACGGACGGGCCTTTGCAAACTTGTAACGTTAATATAAATAATCCTGTAGCGAACCGCTGCATAGGTTCCTCATCAAGTAATAAAAAAATGCTTTTTCGATAAAAACCAGCCTAATCAGAAACTACTTCTTTTACATCAAAATATTGCTGGAGTTTTAAATAAACAAGATTTGATTGCAGTAAGTTTAAATGAACTAGCTTATAGTAACAAATATATTCAAATCATTTGCTTCACTGAGACCTTTATTAAAAGTGGCGAAGAACCTAATCTTAAGCTGCCAGGTTTTCGGCTGGCATCATTCTACTCCAGACCAAAAGAAAGACGTGGCGGAGTATGCATAGTTGTAAGGAAAGACATAAATTATAATGATTTAATGGTAACGAAAGAATATGAAATGACAAAACATTTTGAATGTTGCGGAATTGAAATTGGTAATTTTAATCTTATAATATTATGCATATATCGAACACCTAATTCAGACATATACATATTTTTCGAAAAATTAAATAAATTATTATTAAAATTATCAAGAGGAAATAAAAAACGAATAATCATAGCAGGAGATTTAAATATAGACACTATAAAGGTTAGTAATTACTCTAAGAAGCTTAAAGATTTATTACTAAATTTTAACTTAACTCAGCACATAACCTCCCCAACCAGAATTAATTCATGTATTGATCACTTAATAAGCAATGTTACTGAAGCAAAAGGTTCTATACATTATTTGGGCCTCTCTGGCCACACGGGACAAGTACTGGAGCTTCCTATGAAAATCAGTAAAACAGTAAAATACTGGTTTGAGGTAAAAAAGGGACTTTGCGAAAGATAATATAGAAAAGTTCTTGGAATGTATACAATCAATATCTTTTTCTGAAATCTATACTGAACAAGACACCAACAAAGCATTTTCAAGCTTTTATAATATTTACAAACTGTTCTTCGACTTGTGTTTCCCAACCAAATTAATTAAGATTTCGTTAAGAAATAATAAAAGTTATTGGCTTACAAGAGGCATAAAAAAATCTTGCGTAGTAAAAAGAAAGCTATACTGTAAATATCTGCTTACAGCGGCAAATAAAAGTCTAAATAAATCTAGATATATAAGTTATGCTAAAATTCTTAGGAAATGTATTTTAAAGGCACAAAAAATTCAAAATGAAAAATATATATTAGCATCAAATAATAAAGGTAAAGCTATATGGAATGTCATAAGAACAAATATAACTAATAGACTAACTAATAAAGAAATAGATACCATAAATTACAATGGAAGAACCCTGGTAGAAGGATATGACATTGCAAATGGGTTTAATAATTTTTTTATAGATTCGACAAATAAAGACAAACCAAATATGTCAAATAATTGTATGTGTAAACAATTCCGTCACTCAACTATATTCTTACGACCTACGACTCCTGATGAAGTTAATCAAATTATATTATCTCTTCGAAACACTAAGTCGGTTGGGTATGATGAGTTACCGACAAAAATATTAAAACTAAGTTCTTTAAATATAGCACCAATACTTAGTCATATAATAAACTTATCTTTTACCCAAGGAATTTTTCCTGCAGATCTCAAGTATTCAGTTTTAAAACCCATCTTCAAAAAGGGCGATACTAAAGATATTAATAATTACAGACCTGTTGCAATGGTGCCCATTTTGTCAAAGGTTTTTGAAAAAGCAATACTTAAGAGACTTAATGATTTTATAGAAAATTTTAACATTATTAATAACGCACAAAATGGTTTTGTAAAAAATAAGTCGACAACACTAGCGACCTTTCAACTCGTTAAGCTTATTACAGAATGCGTCAATGACGGTGTACCGGTGGTAGCTCTTTTTTTTGGATATGAGTAAAGCATTTGACTTTGTTCATCATGGCATACTTCTCAATAAACTCGAAAGATACGGAATACGTGGGAAAGCAAATGAATGGTTTAAAAGTTACCTTGGTCAAAGACAGCAATGCACTGAAATAACAATGCTCAAAAACCTTAAAAAGGTGCACATTCGGTCGGAATATCGGTTGAACAAATATGGTGTACCACAAGGAAGTATTCTGGGTCCTATACTCTTCCTAATATATATTAATGAGCTATCAACAATAACTCCTCATAAAACGATTCTTTTGGCTGATGATGCAACAATCATTCTTAAATGCACGAATAAAAAGATTTTTGAACTTGATATCAATAGTACACAAAATCATATAATTGATTGGTTAAATTGTAACAATATGACTGTAAATATAAATAAAACTAAAATAATGCAATTTCATACAACTAGAAGTAAGCAAATTAATTTAAATATAATGTACAATGAAAAAGTGCTACAAGAAGTTGATAATTATAAATTTCTTGGTATCACTATTGACAATAATTGTAATTGGAAAAGGCATGTTCAATCGATATGTGACAAATTAAACAGATTTGTATTTGCACTTCGCCGACTTCGAGAAATAGCATCTGCCAAAGCAGCCTTAAACGCCTATCATGGCTATGTTTCATCGATATTGCAGTACGGACTTCTAATATGGGGCAACTGTTCTGAAATAGAACGCGTATTTAAAATCCAAAAAAAAATGCATTCGAGCAATCTGTGGAGCACATTCCATGACATCGTGCAAACCATTATTTAAAGAAATAAAAGTGCTGCCACTCGCATGTATGTATATAAAACAAGCGGCGATTTTTGTCAAACAATTCCCTGAATACTTCCCAAGTAATAACTTTTTAAGAGATAGAAGTTTAAGAGAAAAATCTAATAACAGAATATACTTTCCAAATGTAAATTGATGCTCTTCCAAAAAAATTCATATATAATGGCGATTAAAATCTTTAACTCTTTACCCGACGAGTTTAAAAATTTCCCAGTGACAAAGTTAAAAAACCAACTTCATGAATGGCTTTTACTTAATTGTTTCTATACTGTTAATGAGTATCTTGATCACAAAAATCAAAACAAATTACATATTTAAAAACTGTATCCAAAAATGCTTGAATTTTTTTGCTTTGGACTTTGATAGTTATAGAATAATTATTAGTTAGTTAATTTTACTGTTTTTACATATGAACATTTTGATATTTGTAAATAAGTTAAATTCATCGAAAAAAAATTGTTATATATAATTAGTCAAAATTTGCACGCCTCGTCAAGGCAGAATGTATAGGAACTTTCATGAGTTAATAATACTATTGTAATATCTACCTACATTCTATGCAAATAAATAATTATGAATTATGATCATGGCATAAGACCACTTCTACTAGACATCGAAAAAAAACTTCAGAACTTCTCCTTAAGAGACTACTGCATAATAGTCATTGGCAAAGAGGATTTCGAGTTTTTATTACCTACATCCGAGAAAAATTACTACAAATAACACATACAAATATTATCTTGTGTCTGCCGATATTCAAATGTGGTAGATTTGTAAACCTATTCAACAAGAGAATAGAACTGTTTAATAATCTCCTTTATTTGGACAATATGACATATCAATACTTAATTGACTCCAACTTGAACCTCGATTACAACCATACCATGTTTCATAAGCGCACAGAGAAACGACTACGGCATGCAGATCATCTTTAACGACGTCGCTGATCTAATAAAGAACATAGAAGAGTACCAAAAAGAGGATTGTGGCAAAATTGTAGTAAACAGTGCCAATGATTTTAAAACCTCTGAAATTGTCTCAAAAAAAGGAGGAAACCTTACTGATAAGTAACTGCCTATCATCAAATCAAGAAACAGGGCCTATAACCAAAAGTAATATTCCCCACAAGACATTTCGTTAACAGTTTTAAATTAACTTTCCAAAACGTTCAGAGCTTAGGAAATAAAGTAGACTTAATTGAGCATTTATTAGTTGATACAAACATTGACATATTATTATTGTCAGAAGTATGGAGAAGTGAGGACTTTTGTGAATCTATAGTAATACAAAATTATAAAGTAGCTTCAAAATTTAGTAGAAAAAAGCATGGTGGTGGAGGTGTTTGTATTATGCTGAAATATTGTATTGATTATATTGAAAAAATAGACTTGGTTAGTTTTCCGTAGAATTTACGATTGAATTTTGTGCAATAGAAATACCGAAGTATAATATTGTTTTAGTCAGCTTATATAGAGCGGATCGTAATATTAATATCTTTTATGAACAATTAAATAAACTACTTAATAGAATACAACTAAAATATAGTCATAAATATGTCATTATTGGGGGTGATTTTAATATAAATGTTAACAAAACAATAGTGATTCTCAGGAACTCTTAAATTTAATGCGTTCTCATAATTTAACTCAACTTATAAAAGAACCCACCCGAGTCACAAATAAAACAGCCACCTGTATTGATCTAATCTTTACAAACTATATATCTTTAGTAAAAATTGCTACGTTATTGATTATGGTTTATCAGATCATAAAGCAACAAATCTATAATTAAATTTAGAGACGGCGATGAGCAAAAAGCGAGTGTTATTTACAAGAAAAAGGTGTTTTACAAAACAAAACATTAATTCATTCAAAAATTCATTAAATAACGTCGATTGGAATAATATTCTAAAAGAGAACCAAACTGTAAATGAGAACTACAATATTTTTCTTAAAATAATATCAAATTGTTTAAACGAACATATACCTATGATGAAAGTAAAAGAACAAAAAAATAAAGGCTGGTTGACAACTGGATTAAAAAAATCTTGTAAGCATAAAAGACTTTTAGGAATAATCCTTAATGAAACAAAAAGTCTAGTTTTTCTTAATTACTATAAAAATTACACAAAAATTCTTAAATGTAGTATCAAATTATCAAGAAAACTACAATACATTAAACAAATGAAAAATTCGAGTAATAAAATAAAGACCATGTGGAACATAATTAATAATAAATTGGGTAGAATGAAAACAAAAAATCGCAAAAGCATGATGTTAAATATTAATAATAACACAAGAACGTGTCCCATAAAAATTCTAACCTATTTAATGAACATTTTGCAGCAATTGGTAAAACTAATAATATTAATAAAAATCAGAAACAATGAATTGAAAGCGACATGCTCCATGTACCTAACCTCAGTTCTTCTTCTTCTTCTACCTAGCGTTTATCCCGGTTGCTCATCCCGCCCAGCGCGGGAGAACCCAGGGTCCGCTTTCCTACACTTCCTCCTCCACTTTGCCCGGTCTTCGGCGTCCCTCGCAACTAGCCCATTGGCGCGCATGTCATCCTGCACGACATCAAGCCAGCGTATCTTGGGCCGTCCTCTACTCCTGGTACCAGGTAGGGTCATGTCCAGGCATTTGTTTCCCACGTAGCTTGCCGGTCATCGTAAGACGTGGCCGTACCAGCAGAGGCGACTTTCCTGGAGCTTGTCAGCAATGTCACGGACATGGAGGCTACCGCGGATGTATGTATTCCGTACATGGTCTTTCCGCGTGACGCCACACATCCACCGCAGCATGTTCATCTCCGTGACATGCAACAACTGCCGGTGTCGCTCTAGCACCGGCCACGCTTCAATGCCGTACGTAAGGACAGGCCTTATGATGGTCTTATAGACCTGTCCCTTCAGCTTGACCGGCATTTTGGGGTCACAAATGACACCCGTCACCTCGCGCCATTTCGCCCAGGCCGCTGATATACGGGCCTTGATGTCGCGATCGATGTCCCCGGACGCATCAAGCACAGATCCGAGGTACCTGAAGTTGTCCGTGCGCTCGACGGTATCGTCGCCTATACGGATACGGAGAGACGTCAGATCTGTGCTGTTGCAGACCATATACTCCGTCTTCGCCACATTTAGCTTCAGCCCGCCGTTCTCAAGCGCCTCCCTCCATGCGTGCACGCGTCTGGTGAGCCGTCCTTTGTCCCCATCTACCAGTGCGATATCATCAGCGTACATAAGCAGCCAAGGCTGCGGTAGTTTCTGTACGCTGGCTGGCAGTTCGTCTAATATCACACTGAAGAGATAGGGGCTTAAGACGGAGCCCTGATGCACGCCTACGGTTATGGGGAAGGGGGTGGTATGACCAACAGCGGTCCTGACTATTGAATCGGAGTTGCGGTACATGTCACGTACGATTTCCACGTAGGTCTCTGGTACCAACTTCGACCGCAACGCCCACCAGATCATCTCCCTAGGAACACAGTCGAAGGCCTTCTGCAGGTCTAGGAATAAAAAAATGCAGAGGCATATACTTTTCCCTATGCTTCTCCATGAGGATCCTTAGGGCGAATATAGGATCCATGGTACCGTTCTGGTTGGAAACCGTCCTGGGAGTCCAATACTGTACACTCCTGTCGGATCCTGGTGTCAATAATGCGCTCGAAGAGCTTCATGGTGTGTGACGTCACCTTTATACCGCGGTAATTACCGCAATCCTGAACGGACCCTTTACCCTTGTGGACCGGCGTTATTATACTAAGCCGCCACTGATCGGGCATTATTCGGTCGCTCAGGATTCTATTATAAAGGTTAGTAAGAATGCACACACCACGAGCCCCCAGCGCTTTCCACGCTTCAATTGGCACCTCGTCTGGTCCGACAGCTTTCCGATTCTCCCATGTGACGAAGAGATGCGAGGACCTCGTCAGGCGTAATCGGTGGCACGAGTCCATGGTTCGGGAGTTGTTCGGGAGGGTGCACTTCCCGGTGCTGAGTATTCAGCAAAACGTGGAAATAAGAGCGCCATCTCTCCTTCACCGCACGATCATCGTACAGGAGCTCGCCATTAGGGCCGTTGACGCTGCAGCAGCGAGTAATATCTTGCGCTGCTTTGGCCCTAGAGCGCGCCAGTTTATATATGAGCTTGTGCCCCTCAGGAGTGTCCAACTTAGCATATAATGGTTGCAAGTGGTCACGCCTGGCTCTGGCTATAGCTTTCTTGGCAGCTCTTTTCGCTGTCTTGTAAGATGCGCGATCTTCAGGAGATTTGGTCGCTTGCCACGTCTTGAAGAGCGCTTTCTTCTCCCGTAATGAACCCTGGACTGTGGCGTCCCACCACCAGGTCTCCTTGTCAATTTTACGACCCCCTTTCGCCACGCCGAGGACTTGCTTTGCCGTCTTTGTGAATGCTGTCTGAATGGTTTTCCAGCACTCTTGGACGGACTTGCCTGCTGTGTCGAGACTAATATCCCCAGCGGCAGAGTCAAACTCTGAGTATCTGGTTTGATCCAGCAGCCACCACTTGATTTGACGGCGGCAACGTTCGGCGTGTCTGAGACGGGGTTTTACGCAGAGGTCAATGACAAGAAGTCAGTGTTGGGCAAGTGAGACACTCATCGGGTAAGACCTTACAGTTGGCCACGCGACTGATATAACTTCTCCTGATCAGTAGATAGTCGATTTGAGTGGCGTTCCGACCGCTCCTGTAGGTAATCAGGTGCTCGGTTTTCTTTTTGAAGAACGTGTTCACGACGGCCAGGTCAGCTTCAGTGCAGGTTCTGAGAATGGTTTCCCCCTCCGCATTTCTTCGGCCGTAACAATAGCCGCCGTGGACACGTTCATACTCCCCCTGCACCTCGCCCACATGACCGTTCAGGTCGCCACCCAACACGACATCGTGGGACAACGGTATGCCGCGTAGTACATCTCCGAGCCGATCCCAAAACAGCGTCTTATCCGCGTCGCTGCAGCCGACCTGTGGGGCGTAGGCACTTATTAAGTGGGTCACGACCCCCTCAACAAGCAACCTTACCACCATAAGTCGGTCGCATATGCGTCTAACTTCCAAGACGCTATCGTAGAAATGCTCGGCGAGCACCACTGCCACACCGTTCTCCCCACCAGAAGAGCCTGTATAGATCAGCTTGTAGTCGTGCCCAATATTCCGGCTCCTGTTGGCCTTCCACCGTGTCTCCTGCAGGAACGCCACTGCCACTGCCACTTTACGCCTGGCAAGTATGGCCGCAAGTTCTGTGGAGCGTCCCGTAAGCGTGCCAATGTTCCAGTTTGCAAAGTGAATCTTCGTAGTTGGTGCTAACGCTTTAGCGGGCTCGCACGGGGCCCGGTAGCCCTCGCATACTTGTCGCAGGGTTAAGGCGATCCCCATGCGCGTCGTTATGCGGCGACGCCCTAGTCCTAAACGTATATCTCTTTCTTTTACTTTCCATTTTTGAGTGGCTTAGTGCCAATTACCGGGGCGACTGCCGTCTGACCCCCGAACCCCTAGGACGAATCCCAGAGGAGTGGCATCGCCAGAGCCCTTTCCGTTTTTCAGCAGGTGCGCCACGTGCAGGCGGGGTTGGCTTGGGCTCCAAGATCTTAGCGGAGCCCCTTACACCCAAACCTGTACTATAATGTATATGTACCTAACCTCAGTTGATGAAAAGGAAATCCAAAATAGTATAAAAAAAATAAAAACTAAATATAGCTGTGGTGTAGATGATATACCACTGGCGCTTTTAAAACAATGCACTGAAGAATTTGTCTATCCCCTTACTCTTTTAGTAAACCAAAGTTTTCAACATGGCATATTTCCAGAGCCTCTCAAAGGTAATAAAATCGTAGCACTAATAAAACCGTTGCACAAAAAAGAAAATAAAAAAAAACCTAACAACTACAGACCAATAGCCCTATTGCCCACCTTTTCAAATATTTACGAAAAAGCAATGTGTAATAGACTCTACTCATTCCTTGAAAAGTATGAAATACTAGATGATAGCCAAAATGGATTCAGAAAATCAAGATCAACCACCCTAGCTGTATATAAGTTCATACAAATGGTCCTACAAAATTTAAATAATAAAAAACATACTTTTGGTATTTTACTTGATATGACGAAAGCATATGACAGGGTGCCCTATGATAAACTACTTTTAAAACTTATGAATTCGGGTATCCGTAGGCCAGTACATAACTGGTTCAAATCCTATTTAAAATAATCGGAAGCAAATAGTACAAATTGAACACTACAACCAAATTACAAATGAAATAATAAAAGTTCGTTCTGAAGAGAAACACCTAACTGTTCAATCCCACAGGGCAGCGTTTTAGGCTGTGTGCTGTTTCTTATTTATGTAAATGACCTGTCAAAGTGTTTGTATAGAGAATCAACACTGTCAGTATTATTTGCAGATGTAGTGTAGTGCTCCCACGTTAATACACTTTAATGTTAAGGTAGAATAATGAGGCAGTCTAATTAAAGTTTTAGTACCAACCACACGTCTCCTCCTTCATTGACACCTTTCCTATATTACATGGCGACCCTGCCAGGCGGTGCGCGTGCATTGTCGCAGCGCACCGCCGCGGCCTTCCATTTTTTTAATAAAATGGGAAAATAATGTAAAGAAATAATATAAAGAAAATGTGACAAGAAAACCAAAAACTAATACGAGAAGTGGCCACAATAATAATTTAAAGAAGTTAACTCAAAATTAAAATTGAAATATATGTAGTACTATGAAGACAACTATGAATATTATTAATTTATTAATTAGTAAACAAAGAATGAGGAAAATAAAATGTGGATTTCAAGATACGGCATATTAATTTAAAAAGGGAAAGAAGTATTTGTATTCTAGCGGGCATCACTCAGAAGGATGTGAAAATTGAGCCGAAAAGAATGAAGAAGAATTTGAGAGGTAAATTCGCACCTGTGTGATTTTTAATTCCATTTAAAACTTTAATAAGTTGAGATTTTTTATGTTGTTTTTGCTTTTAAAAAAAGTTATGCATAAAATTTTCTGTATTTAAAATATGATTAAATTGAAAGTATTTATCAGATAATTCACGATTTAATTGCTTTTTTTTATATATTTATATTACTGAAAAAATAAGCACAATTAAATAATTATAAATTAATCAATAATCTAGCACTTGATTTTATATTCAATTTTATTCGGTTATAGTTTTATATTATTTTTATTACTGTGTCCTGCAAAACATGAATGAAATAATATGAAGATTACATTTTTATGTATTTACATTTACAATTGTTTATCATTAATTAATTTTTCATATTTTGTGGTTAACATATCACTGATGATACATTTCGTGTATGTTTTTTATGTAGTAAATTTTATTTAAATGTACACAATTTTGAAAAGAGTTACAACCGATTTGCTGTTATTGTTTTTTTCTTTTTCTTTTCTAAAGGCATTAAATCATTAATTTATATAATAACCTACCTAAAATATTAAAAATTGTTCTTTATAATGTTTAAATAAATTAAGCTATTGTTGTGTGAAGTTTATAGCTGTTATAATGATTTTTTTTAAAAAGCATTTTTTTATAGCAAAAGTATATTTTTTTAAAGTCAATGCGTTTTGTGATGTATGTAAAAGTAACATAAATATTAACAATATAACTATTTCTAAACTACTGTGTAAATTAAGGAAATGTTTAAAACTATCCTTTTAAGGTACATTTTACTTGCATTCATATTATAAAATATTGTAAAAGTTATCTCGAAATTAGACGTGAATCACACCGTGTCATCCTAGTCCGATGTAATTACAAACGATGCCTTATACGTACTTTGGAATTTAAAACAAACTTGTCTCCAAATATTTGCGGTGTTAGGATTAGAATTTGTATTTTGATTTGTGTGTTGCTATATTAATTATAATGATTACGTTGCTTTACATTGACTTCTTTGTTCTGTTTATCTTAATGTGAAATGTAATAATTTATTTTCCGATTTATATTGTTTGTATATTTAAATCATAAGCTTTTAACTATTATAATTTATTATTTTCTTGGAAAACAGTACTAATTTGAGTAGATTATGAAAGTATTTTCTTCGGATAATACGATTTTGAAGCTCACTACATATATAATGTTTTACACAACTAATTGATTTAAAGTTTGTTGTTCCCATATTGTGAACCTCAATCCCTGACTGACACTGTAACTAAATATTATACGAGATTATTTTATGATATAAAGTAAAAGATGTGATTAAATGTATGGTTAAGTTACGGAATACATAATTATAAATAAAAATATTGATAATGTATAGTTGCGAGAGTAAGATAAAGAAAAAATTATCGGAGGTTAGTATATCACGTACAATCAGCCTGATCAGCTGAGAGTTTGGAAAACCTAATAGCCGATTAATTTTTTAAGGTTGTTCGGACACGATTAAATGCGGAATAAGTTTTAATGTATTTTAATGAGGGAAATGATAATTTATTATGAATTGTATAGGAATATTGTCCACTATCTTGATCATGTAGGTACGCGAGCCGTGTACGTGAAAGTTATGGTGCAATTAAATAATGAATTACATGAGCTGAAATGTAAAGAAGTGAATTAAATGATATTGGTAATTTTCTTGATCATGTATATACGCGAGCCGTTTACGTGAAAGAAATGACATACATGTGTAATGAATAGCTAAAGGATACGAATAAATAACGGATACGAATAAATAATATTGTAAATTTTCGTGAAAATCAAAACATAATTTTATGTTACACATAATTATGCCTGATTATGTCAATTATACTACTGTGACTATGCATTTTTGCGTGTTAGATATGTCTTAGATTATAGGTTTCATAATGATATTAACCTTTTTTAGAATAATCTTAAGGATTTATTTTAAGAATTGATAAAAAAATATATAGATAGCATATTTTTTAATTCTTTTGTCGGTGGGAGGTGTAGTGTAGTGCTCCCACGTTAATACACTTTAATGTTAAGGTAGAATAATGAGGCAGTCTAATTAGTTTTAGTACGAACCACACGTCTCCTTCATTGACACCTTTCATATATTACAGCAGATGACTTGTTGTTACTTATAAAAAGTAACGACAACATTAGCTCTGAAGCCCTTATCTATGATACACTTCATAATGTCACTCATTGGCTTGATAGCCATAATCTAGAAACCTTAAAAAGTAAAAAATTTCACAATTTCGTTCATATAATAAGCCACCCCTAAAAATTAATATTCAATTACAAAATACCCTAATAGAAGAGATAGACTCGTATAACTTGCTTGGACTTAATGTAGATACACATTTAAACTGGAAGTCGCATATTGAAAAAATTAAATGCAAGCTCTCTAAATTTATATATGCGCTTTATCAAATTAATCATAGCACAAATTTAGAAACTGCACTTTCCACATATTACGCGTATGCCTTTTCATGGCTTAAATATGGCATTATCCTTTGGGGTAATAGTGTTAATGCAGATGAATTGTTCATTTTACAAAAAAAATGTGTTAGGATACTTGCCAGAATTGATAACAGACATAGCTACCAACCGTACTTTATTAAATTTAAATTATTAACCTTAGTTTCTATTTACATAAAAGATTTAAGTAACTTCGTATTTAAAAATAAACACTTCTTCACCCAGATAAAAGAAACACACAATGTAAATACTAGGCATAAATATAGGTTATATTTACCCCCATCTAGAACCAAAATGCTCAATTGTAGTCCATATTACATGACAATTAAAATATTCAATAAACTACCCATAAATATAAAATCTGAAGTTAAATTAAGTTCATTAAATAAAAAACGTTATGATTATCATATTTCCAAATGCTTTTACACGCTCACTGAATTTTTGATAGTTAATTATTAAGCAGTAAATTACTAAGTATTAAATAAAATTTTATTTTCAAAATAGCCAAATATAATATAATGATGCTACATAGTTATAAGTCCATTTAATTATTTTATTGTATATTTCTTGTATATTGCAACACCCGACAGGGTCTTATAATAGTCACTGTAACTGCTAATGTACTGTGCATTATAGAAGCAATAAACGATTTGAAATTGAAATAGAACATTAGCAACACTAGACAGAAACATTAGCTAACCAAATCAACAAAAGAATCATGCACACTTCCATACATTGAATGACCTGTCACTTGATTCCTTTAATAGGTCGCGCATACCTATAACTACTGTTGTATAAAAGCAATTATTGTTTATAATAACATAATACCTTATCATCTTTTCATTTAGAGGCCAGGAAAAATGCTATTAAGTAAATAAAAGTATGAGGTTATAACAGCTGTCAGATAAGGTCTATACACTTATTTTTCTTTACACGCCCTTGTACAAAACCATTAAATTCGTATCTAATCATAAATTAATTAATTATAAAAAAGAAATTGGTTATTTTGTGATCGCTACCAAGCTATTTCTAATTTTTCTTGTGTTGTTAATTGTAAACATGATTGTAAGCTATTATTGGAAAAAAGTCCCGCTGGGTTTCTTGCTGGTTCTTCCCAGGACAGAGGTTTATTTTGCGACCCAGTGCTAAATGAAAAAAGTGACTTTCAATAAGTATTGTTATAATCCACATTGAATAAAAAGTTTCTGTTTCTGTTTATTTGTAATGGCTCCTGTGTCCAGGTGGCGGTACTGAGGTCGCTACAGCATCCCAACGTGCTCCGCTTCGTGGGCGTGCTCTACAAGGACAAACGTTTACATCTCGTCACAGAGTACGTAGCTGGCGGTACACTGCATCAGTTATTACAAGTTAGTTGAGTTCATTTTTTAAGGTAAGGTAGGTACAGCTATGCTACTGCTATATTGTTACGAGCTTGGGGTTCGAGACAATTAAAAACTGCCGAGTGAATTAATTGACACTTTAATTACAGAACACTAATTACAAATTGAAATCACACTAATAACAAAACACAATTGCACTACTAATCCCTTTAGGCCGCATTTGTATCGCTTCAAAGTATTCGCTTGTAATGCCAATTCAATACTCACCCGGGTCGCGGTCTATACCAGCCTTATATAGTTCCCGAACCGAACTGAATGTTCGAATACATATCGGTCCCGACTGACAAGGTGTCGATAGTTCTAGAAAGCTCTTCCATGAAAATTTCTAGAAGGATCTTGACTCTTAGTTCTGCTACTCGATACTAGAAGGCGTTAGTAGTAACTAGTGTCGCCATGTACCAGGCATTAATTGTGGCGCCCAACAATATTATGTCTGTAGCACGAATGGGTCACAATATACCAGCGTGAAATAACAGTTAAATACTGCTGTGTTGTTTTATATGGTGAATTTAGAGAAGCGGAGGGAGACCCTTTTTACTGGTAAACGAGGCATTCCATCTTAGTCCTCTTTGTCACCCGTATTCTGTATATATGTTACCGGCAACACATATAATTAGATCATTGTATAGAATACCTTATTGTTCCTTAAAATGCCGGGTTTACTGAGGCCTTGTATAAAATATGTAATCCATTGTTTATCATTACATACCTTTTATAGGTATTGTATGTAATACCTGGATAATGTTTAGAATGCCATGAGGAGATTAGGTAAGGTATAAAATGTGAACAAATAAAACGTGTTTTCTTAACTCAAAATCGATTTTTACTAAGAATTACCGTCGAATTTGAGTAAAATAAAAATAATAATTTGTTTATAGATGTAACATAAAGAAATTGAAAACAAATAGCTTAATTAAATGTGAATTATTCATGAAAAGCATTTGCTTATGCTGGATATCTATTAATTAATAGAAAATAATATTAAACACGAAAACTTAATTAGGTTAGGTAAAAACGCTTTGGCGACATGACGCACTCGACTTGAGGAGCGCTATGAACATAACTACGTCGTTGAAACAATCTTGCCAGTCTCAGAAGCCTGGATGCAGTGACGTGTAGAAAGACTCACCTATAGTAATTTCTTCAGTAAGGTCCTTAATAATCACATATGTCGTAGGTTGATTGCTCGTTGTTTTATTCAGTCGAATGCTAAATATCTTGGTATTATTCGGCCGAATACCGAATACATAACGAAATTGTTTTGTCAGGTAATTAGTAAAATGAAAATATGGATTTATTTTATAATAATGTATTTTTTTTGTAATCATTAAAGTAATGTAGACTCTACATTACCTGAGGATGCCTCGTGTAGAGGCGGAACACGTGTCGTACTATCGTCGATAGTGTGTCTTACCTGGAATAGTGGTGTTGGGAGTAGTGGTGCTGGGAGTAGTGGTGACGGAGTTAGTGCATGCAATTGAGGGAGGGCGGGAGGTGCTCTTCAATCCAGGTAAGACACATCATAGTATTTATTTAGCGGAAGATTGCAAAGAAATTTATATTTTTATTTTTTATTATAATGGATTTCCGCAAAGTAACGCCTGATTCTATCAATTATATCATTAAAGCGGTCATACTTACATAATAATCAACTTTTGTATTATAAAAATAAACAAATACACACATAAATATCTATGAACTTGAATTATCGTAATTAAAATTTAGAAGTGGAAGATTATGGTGCATAAATACAAATTTTTCTGCATTTTCAGGCAGTAGTTTACTCCTTTTCTTCTCGTAGACAATCCCAGCTTCAGAGAAATGACGAATCTAAGAAAACTTCCATCCTGGCTGAATACTTTTGCCTAATATTCGAATAGTCGAGGAAGGCCGAAGAATATTAGATTTTCGGCGTGTGGCAGGATATACTAAGCATTGCCTACGCAAATTATTGGGTATGTTCCAAAATAGAACCCAGTGTACTGTCCAATGCAAATGACGTCATGAATCGACGTTTTACTGCTGATTCGTTCCAAAACATAGGACAGTATATGACGTCATACATTTGTGCCATATTTGAAAAGTGTAGGTAATTATTTTGTCATTTTGTGCTCCAAAAGTCATTATATCCTCCTAGTGGAGATACCAGCAACTATTCTATAATTTTTAGTATTTGAAAAAATAAAAATAAATTCTGGCATGCTTCATTCAGCGCACACACTATTAAAAATTGTTTTATTGTGGCCGGATATCCGACACAATATGGCGGCGGCACGCCAGTATAGTATAGTGTCAATTGATGACGTCATTTGTATTCGGCGGTATACTGAAAACGTTTCGGAACATAACCATTATTTGACAGAGGCCATTGAGCGTTATCATCGGGAACATTCTCGTGCAACGTGATGCAATACGTGACTGGGTGTCGCAACGATATCATATATCATGCTCCGGTTGCAGGACGGTCGCCCGCTGGGCTGGGCGCGGCGCGCGGCGCTAGCGCGCGACGTCGCGGCGGGCGTGGGCTACCTGCACCGCATGAACGTCATACACCGCGACCTCAACTCGCACAACTGCCTCGTCAGGGAGGTCAGCTTTATTCATTGCATTTAAATTACAAACAATTTCAATCGAATTCGTTAGTGTTAACTGATGTACCTTACACTAACACTAATTCTATGTGTTATAATACTTAATTATAAAACAGAGATTACTTACCAACCGTAGTATAGTTAAATTCTATCGCTTGTGAACACCCTGTGTATGTTCATTAGCTAACCAGTTTTGTGCGTCTGAGTAATGACACATTTTTACTACCCGTGAATGTAGCTATATACGTATGCGTTGCGAGCGTGTAGATCTTCGCTACGACTTTAAAGCATCCGTAATATATAATAGAAAATGTAATAAATGTGTACATGGGTTGAGCATCGAGTGCCGTCGATGAAGCATGGTGTACAGATAAACCTTCTTAGGTTTTTGCGACACCGTGATGAAGTAATTTAAGCTTTGTATTCGATTTATTTTAAATAAAAAAAAAACACAAAAACGAATTAACTGAGTGAAATTTTTTACCGCCTGGAAAAAAAATTGGGTGTAACAGGTGAACGGAATGGCCTATGGCACTGATATTTTTAAATTTTTTTTATTTGACATATTATGAAATTGATCTATCAATAAGTACTACTAATTTGATATTAAATTTCGGTACTAAAAATAACAATTAAATAAATAAACCAATTAAAAACTATCCAAATTAAAATAAATACATACCCAATTAGTAATATTTATTAATTGATCAATTTCATATTAGGTTAATGAAAAATAAAAAAAATTATGAAATATCAGTGCCACAGGCTTCTATTCCGTTCACCTGTTACACCCTATTTTTTCCAGACGGTAA
The DNA here is from genome assembly GCA_907164705.1 of Parnassius apollo. NCBI lineage: Eukaryota > Metazoa > Arthropoda > Insecta > Lepidoptera > Papilionidae > Parnassius > Parnassius apollo. The sequence goes on along the minus strand of CAJQZP010001449.1, from coordinate 7,048,427 downwards.
AAAAACCATTCAATATACATAACCTTTACAGATCACTATCTTATAATTTAATATTTTTAATAATCTAATGGCGGTTCACAAGGTTAATACTTGTCATAGTTGCAACACTTCAGGCGGGTTCGCAACCTGTATTTTATCTTAAGTGGTTATTGAGAGGACACTGCAACTCCATTTCTTGATTTTTTCTCCTACAACTCCCACGGGGGTATAGGGTTGTGGATGTTCTTACGCCGCCACTACACGTATTACGTAACTGGTAAAGTAAAAAAAGTAAGGTTGCAGCCTATATACGTCCCACTGCTGGGGCACAGGCCTCCCCTCATTTCTGAGAAGGTTTTAGGGCAAGGAAGTGTCCGCCGCACTGCCCCAATGCGTGTTGGCGAACTTCACATGTCTTCAAAATATTTTTTCTTATATTTCAGACATGCAGGTTTCCTCACGATATTTTCCTTCACCGCCGAGAACGTGATAAATCAGCACTTAAAATTGAAATTAACAATTTCATTGGTGCCGGCGGGGACCGAACCCGAGTTACTCGTGTTGTATTTAAATTTAACTATGTAACATTTTCGCTGTATTATATACAAAATTAAAATAAATAAATAAACTAATATTTCGGCACCCATAATCATGCGAGCCTCCTATCTTGTATATATATTTTACAGAATTAGGCTTACAAATGTGCACGCAGATCACCTGATGTTATGTCGATGTTATGGTCCATCCATAGACAGCTACATTTAACCTGATTAGGATTAAATTCTAAATGTAAAGGCGTTGTTACCCCAGAGGAATAAGATGAAATGTCTCTTTACAATAATAAAAGTCCTTCGGTTCCCTACCTTTGCGAAACAGCAGTATGGAGTTGCATTTTTAGACTGTATGCCGTGGCAGCCTTTTATTATAGAATAAGGATGACAAACGAGCACACAGTCCACGGTGATGTTAAGTAGATGCAGTGGCCCATAGACATTTACATCTATCCTCAATTAAGAATCAAAATGTGGATGATTTAGTACCCCTGAGGAATAATATGAAGTGCCTCGTTTCCAGTAAAAAAGGTCTCTGGTTCTCATACATACCAATCACAGCAGCATTGAGCTGCTATTTTACGCTGGTATACTATTAGAGCGTGGTCCTTCCCCGGTCGAGCCGACCCATTCGTGTTACAACCGTAATACAGCTGCAGCTTGGTGGCTATACCACGTAAAGCCTGATCGATCCTCCTCACTCTTATCACCTTTAAATTTATGTTATATTATAATATAATATATTTAAAAAAGCAACATTATACGGTTTTGTTTAACAAAAATGAATTGACAAACGAATGCCCAGTCCACCTAAAAATAAGAGCTTGCTTCAGTTTATAAACAGCTGCAGCTAACTTCATGCCAAGATGGCTGTCACCCCTGAGAAATAAGATGAAATGCAATTTGCTATTTTGCGCCAGAAATAGGTAAGAGGGTGGTACCTAAACAGGCCTAACCTAAAAATAAGTCATATTGCATAGAAAAGGACTTTTAAAATGTATTTAAAATTGCTAGGACCAAACGGTGATCGTGGCGGACTTCGGGCTGGCTCGCATCGTGCAGCGCACCGCCAGCAGCTCGCTGCAGCGCGCGCCGCACGCGCACGCCTCACTGCGCCGCAAGCGCTACACGGTACCATCCCGCTCGCTCGCACGCACGCAACACCACTGCCCCTGTCCCGCTCGCACACCACTCGATATAGGCGCGTATCGTGCAGCGCGCCGCAAGCGCTACACGGTACCGTCCCGCTCGCTCGCACGCACGCACGCACCACCACTGTCCCTGTCCCGTTCGCACACCACTCGATATAGGTGCACATCGTGCAGCGCGCCGCACGCGCACGCCTCGCTGCGTCGCAATCGCTACACGGTACCCTCCCGCTCGCACGCACGCACCACCACTGTCCCTGTCCCGTTCGCATACCACTCGATATAGGCGCGCATCGTGCAGCGTGCCGCACGCGCTTGCCTCCCTGCGTCGCAAGCGCTACACGGTACCGTCCCGCTCGCACCACCACTGTCCCTGTCCCGCTCGCGCACCATTCGAATACACCTACCTATATTACTCGTTCATACACTGTGCTAATATCACTCGCACTTTTCCCCAATATATTATAAGTGTCTCACTCGTTCATACACTGTGCTTGTTTCGCTCGCACTACAACCCGGTAAACCGTGTCTGTCATGTGCATGCATCCCACTCCGATACACTTCACCTATCTCACTCGCTCATACAATGTGCTAGTTTCATTAGTATTGCCCTCCGATACACCATACCTGTCACCTGTCTCACTAGCTCACATTGCGCCCGCACTACGGTGTGTTTATTTACGATACGATACCTAACTCTTGTAGTACAGTTTTGGCGGGAACTTGGCCGACGACGGACTGTCGCTCCCGTTTTGTCGCTTGAATAATGGTTTTAAGTGGATTTAAATTCGTAAAAGTGATGCGATTTTGTGAATTAAGTGTCCGCGCGCGTGAACTATTAGAGAAAACGACGAAATAAGTGCTTTGATGTTGATATAAACCTCAAGTTAATTTGATCTCTTGGGCGCCTTATGAACTGTCGTCATCAACAGTCCGCTGGGTTGAACTATCGTCAAAATCTCCCAAAAACTTCACAATGTGTCGCATCAGCATATTGTGAAGAAAAAATATATAAAATGAAGATTCTGAAAGAAATTATAGCCTCCGAAGGGCTAGTACCCAGAGCCGTAAAGCCAGTTAAATAATAAATAAATCTTTTAGTACATTCTATTCATCTCACGATTGTAATGTCAAAACACATCTCGAGTTGACATTTATACGTGTGAGTTGACGTGTTAGTGACATTTTAGTGGCTACGTGGGCTCCGTCCACTCCCCCGTTCTATTATGTATGTATTATTAGTATTCTATGGTGGATATACTACCCCATGTCGTCCCGTGATTCCACTACACGGCTTACATCGCCACTATACCACTGTAAAACAGGAATTATTTTTCAATATTATAGTAAGCCAATTCAATATTATTTTAATTACATTTTTTATTATTCAGTAATTATTTTATAAGAATTTAAAAATACTGAACAAACCTTGTTTATTATCTGAAAGTTTATTACAGAGGTTAAAAGGTTGTTTTAATTTTATAACATACTTTTGAAGAATTTCTAATTCTTTAGGCACGAATTAAAGTTGTACTATAAAGCATATAAACATAAACTCACGGCTGTCATCTAGAGGGGTAGGCAGAGACGACGGACTTCCATTTGACACTATCGTGACACATCTCCCGCCTCCTCCACATCCATATATACCTACCCATAACGTTTTACTGATTTTTTAAAATAATTAATAAATAATTCATTTCCAAAGGTGGTGGGCAACCCTTACTGGATGGCTCCGGAAATGATGAATGGAAATGTATATGATGAGAAGGTGGATGTGTTCTCCTTCGGCATCATATTATGTGAGGTAGGTATAGAATAAGCACTTTTGACGACCCCTCACCATCGTTTACTCTTAAATAATGCTAATATTTGTGCCATCTAGTTTAGAGTGATAAATTATTGTTGCGCGCCTAAGTTGATGTCTGGTACCTGGTACTAGCACCATCTAGTGTCGGGAACAGAGCAAGGAGAGCTTTTCAGAAAATGCCATGACTGAACTTTCAACCAACAGCGCCATCTAGTATCTAATGGAAGAACTAAGCTTTCTGGAAAGCTCCACACTCTAACTTTCTGCACCGGTCGATCGGGGGCCGGTATTTGCTGGAATATTCTGGATGTATCGGTGAAAAAGGCGTATATAAAGCCGTTGAAGCCCGCCACCGTAGGAGTATTGGTTTTGGCGATTCAAGTGAAGCTTTCTAAACGTGAACTAAAGTGTTGTGAATAATTATTAGTGTGATTTAAGTTTTAATTGGTGTTCAGTAATTAAAGTGTCAATTTTGGTAATTCAATCGGCAGTTTTTATTGTCACGAACCCTAAGCTCGTAATATTATTATAAAATTTACTTTAAGAATAGGTAGAGCCATGCTACAGGTTTATTATGATTGTAGCACGAATAGGTCGGCTAGCCCAGGATTGGACGACGCTCTCACAGAGTACCGGCGTAAAATACACTTCATACTGCTTTGTTTCGTATAGTATTCATATTTCGATTGTAGAGAACCGGAGACAGTTTTTACTGAAAACAAAGCATTCCATCTTAGTCCTCGAAGGTGACAACACATCTGCATTTCGATACTTTTTCGAGGATAGATGTATATATCTATAGGCTACAGCATCTACTTACCATCATGTGAATTGTGTGCTCATCTGCCACCCTTATTCCATGAAAACAATTATCATAATGGACGTAATTATATGCCAGAATAATGGTGCTAATTGAAAGAAAAACCTAATTTTAAAGATTTTATCGCGTAAAATTAAGCTTTATTCTATGTTTTTATTTTTATTGTTTTACACGTGGTAGAGCCACGCTGCAGCTATATTATGGTTGTAACACGAATGGGTCGGCTCGACCGGGGAAGGACCACGCTCTCACAAAATACCAACGTGAAATAGTAGCTTAATACTGCTGTGTTTCGTATAGTGAGTGTAGAGAACCGGAGACCCTTTTTTACTGGAAACCGGGCATTCCAACTTAATCCTCAGGGGTGACAACGCATCTGCGTTTGATTCTTAATCGAGAAAAAATGTAGATCTCTATGGGCCACAGCATCCACTTACCATCAGGTGGACTGTGTGATCGTTTGTGACTATTATTCTATAAAAAGGGTGAAATATTTACACAAATTAGAGACTATTATAATACTCAGACCAAAAAATAAATATAGACGGAACGTTGCGCACATTTACGTACGTAAAAACCACGTTCAACTTCACATGTACTCACGTTTCAAACCTTTATTAGATAATTTTGTGATCCATATGTATGTACTTTAAGTACGTGTCCATTCAACAACTTTTTTTATGGAAGAAGGGACAAAGGAGCATGCGGCTCGCCTGATGATAAGTGACTAGCGCCGTCCACGAACAACTGCAACGGCAGGGTTTTAGGAAGTGCGTTGCCGGCCTTATAAAAAAATAAGTAAGCTAAGCTCTTTTATACGTGGTAGAGCCATGCTGGATTTATATTAGTAGTATAGTTGTAGCACGAATGGGTCGAGGAAGGACTACGCTCTCACAGAATATCAGCTTAAAATAGCAGCTTAATGCTGATGTGTTTCGTATGGTGAGAGTAGAGAACCGGAGACCATTTTTACTGGAAATGAGGCATTCCATCTTAGTCGTCACTGGTGACAATGCATCTGCATTTTAATTCGTAATCGAAGATAGATGTATGTTTCTAAGCGCCACAGCAACCACTTACCATCAGGTGGACTGTGTGCTCGTTTGTCACCCGATTCTATAAAATAAAATACCATGTTGTTGCTTGTAACAGATTTTAGATCCATATATATAGGAGACAATCTAGCATACGGCTCACCTGATGGTAAGTGACTACCGCCGCCCATGTACTATTGCAACTCCAGGGAAATTGCAGATGCCTTTCTTCTTCCCTAAGTCGTATCAGTCCGGAAAAATCGTCTTAAGCAACAGCTTGTAAGTTACGCCGTATAGTGGTTGCGTAAGACAATCCACTTACCCATATCATTCTGTAGGTGTCGTGAGTGAGCACAGGGAAAATTCAAACGAGAGAATGTACAGCGGCGTCTTTCTGACAAGAAATGCTCCCATACGTAGACTTAAAGCGTGAGTGATAAGAGAAGATATCAGTGGTGCGTTCATCCGTCCGAGTTAGTACACTCCTGGCCTCTCCAGATGTAGAGGATTTTCACTAATCGCCACGCTTGGCGAGCATATAGAAGATTGCTAGGGTATTTTACGCCTGATGTAAAGTGATGGCAATATTTATCGCCATTTATCGGAAGACATAAGACTTTTTTGGACACTTTCCCATAGATGGCTCTTACGATTCCCACATAACCATAATATTCCTTACAATTCTTGGCCGACTGTCTCGCTATCCAAGGGACGAAATGGGCTACTAGATTCTCTTACGCTCTCATAACATATCCATTCATTGTTATCATTAATTTGTAGATAATTGGTCGCGTGTCAGCCGATCCAGACTTCCTGCCACGTCGCAGCGACTTCGGACTGAACGAGGCTTTGTTTTTGGAAAAATTCTGCAAGCCCTCTGCTTGCCCGGAACCATTCTACAGAGTTGCATTCCTCGCCTGCGATCTTGATCCTGACACAAGGTTTCCTTACTCCTTTTTCAAGAATTATACCTATGCAGAATTATATAATTTATACAAAAATGTTTATAACAATACAAACTGATAATATGTAAATATATGAAAGTAAAAATATCCACTACCCCATTCCCCCTGCGTGTCCTGAAAGACAGAGGGACACAAGTCAAGCAGCATTTTTTCGATAACAATCATAAATATTAAAAAATAGCGATTACTAAACCGCCTGCTACGGTGGGAACTATGGCAATATCTCCGTTATGCATTCTATGGAGGTGGCCTATATTCAGCAGTGGCCTTAATAGGCTGTTATAGTCGCCTTATACTAACAATGCTATAATATTGTATGGTTTGTAAGGCCACACACTTTCAAGAAGTAGAGTTGTAGTTAGTTGATGAGCACGTGAAAAGGAAAAGATCACCAAAGTTAAAAGTTCAATTAAAAGTAAAATAGTTAATAAAGTTAAAGTGGCAAATCTTTCCTTGAGTAGTTGATGTTTAGAAGGACGGTTGTTGACGTACTGCCAATTGTCAGTTTGCAATTAAATAGATAAATTTACATACACGCTACGTGCGCCTAAAAGTAGGTTGCAACGTTTACTAAATAAAAATGTGTGGTATAACCATACATATTGGCCACCCGAAAAGCAAAGAAACGAAATTTAACTCTCAAGGAAAAGATATGCCAACACAAAGCAAAGAATTGAAAATTTTAATTATCAAAGTTGAAGGTGACGTTGTTCGCTGCCGTTGACTGTAGATCTATAGGTCATATTTTAAATTATTTAACAGGCCACCATTCGAAGTTATGGAGATATGGTTAGAGAGCCTAGTCCTCCATCTTTCCAACCCTGGGCCGCTGCCGCCGACCTTGCTGGCGGACATAGAGCAGTACGCCCGCGCAACGCAGCAGGACCTGGGGTCTGTTCCTGAACGAGGCCACGCCACTCCCGAGTGCTGCCCGCAGAACGACTCGGGCATATTCTGCGCGAACCGCGACAGTTGTCACAGTTGCGGTTCCGGCCAGCGGCTTCAACCCTCCCCCAGCGGTGCTCCAACTCTTGACTTCACAGAAGGTGTTATTAAGGTACCTACTTTGAGCTCATTTTTCTTATTCAAATGAGAACACAAACAGTAACTTTTTTATTCAATACAGATTATAAATAATACTTATTCAAAGTCATTCTTTTGTTTAGTACCACTGGTTCGGAAAAATTTCTCCTGGGAAGAACCAGCAAGAAACCCAGTGCGACTTTTTTTATTTTGTTAAAAAAATAACAGTTTACATTCAATAATAAAATGGTTCACAATTAACAACACAAAAGAAATTAGTTTGGTAACTCTCACATGATCGTCTCACAGTTTACCTGATGGTAAATGGATGCAATAGAACATAGACAGACACATCCTCGATCAAGTGGAAAAAAAACGGTAAAAACTAGTTTTATTTAAATGTGTAGTGTTTGTTTAATCATATGAAATTATTAAAAAAGGTACTGGCAACTTGAAACAACACAATTTAGACTTATTTTTATGCATTTTTTAGAATTAAAGTTTTATTAATAATTCTATAAAATTAGATCAAGACGTTACAATGACTTGAGAAATATTTCACCGAAGTTTCGTCGAATCTTAATTATAGTGTTTTAAATTTCTCCCTTATTGTCTCTAATTTACAATTGTGTTTTTTAAATTATTTTTTTTTTTTTTGAATCAGCTTACGCCCATTCAGAAATCTAAGTTATATTTTTATTATACAATATTATATTTTCGGGAAAAGTTGTGACTGAAAACATGTCAAGAGGATTATCAGAAGTTTTACTGGCAAGAATTGTAACTTTGAGGGAAAAAGGATATTCCACGAAAGAAATAGCACGCAGAGTTGCTGTATCCCAATCCTGTGTCGTGGCCACGTTGCAGAGGTACCACGGCATGGATAAACGAACCCTGCAGTGGTCGCCCAACTGTTCTGACTACTGCTCAGAAGCGCTATATCAATTTCTGGCAGCCCGTGACCCAACTATCATCACCACTACAATAAAAGACCGCCGGGCCGCCTCTGGACTTAAAGTTAGCACTCAGACCATTCGGAATTACTTACAACGGCTGGACTACGAGCACGGAAGTCTTGGCGAGCACCTCTGTATTCACAGCAAAGTCAGCGCCGGAGATCGCAGTGGGCTAGGCTCCGGCAAAATGAAGAAGATGAGGAAGAAAACATTTGACAAAACTGTCTCTTCATTGACGAATCGCAAATCAGTACTCATCCAAATAACCGACGTGTCCGTGTCTGGAGAACTCACCTGGAGACTCTGGAAGGCAAAGGACTGCTGCTACCGGATGATTTCTGCATTTGGTGATGAAGCCCCATCCAAAACCACAATTTATCGCTGGTTTGCTGAATTTCAACGTGGGCGTGTCAAGCTCAGTGATGATCCCCGTCAAGGTCGTCCAAAAACTGCAGTCACCCAAGAAAACGTTTTGATGCTGTGCGTAAGCTAGTTGAGGAAGATCGACATATGACATACCGCGAAATTCAGGCTACTTTAGACATTGGCATGAGTCAAATACAAATAATCTTGCATGAACAATTAGGTGTAAAAAAGTTGTTTTCCCGATGGAACCACATTCGCTCTGTGAAGAGCAAAAAAGCGGCTCGCGTTACTTGGTGCGTCAGAACTCTCGAAAGATTTCACGCAGGATCCTCAAATGCTGTATACAACATCGTATCAGGTGACGAATCCTGGATATATGCGTACGAACCCGAAACAAAAAACCAGTCACGAGTTTGGGTGTTCGAAAATGAGTTAAAGCCAACGAAAATTGTTCGTTCACGGAGTGTTGCAAAAAAAATGGTGGCCACGTTTGTCTCCAAAACTGGCCATGTTACGACTATTCATCTTGAGGGACAAAGAACGCTTAATGCAGAATTGTATGCTAGCATTTGTTTGCCACAGGTCGTTTCTGAACTCCGTAAAGAGAACTGCAACCGCCGCATCATCCTCCATCACGACAATGCGAGTTCTCACACCGCACACAGAACAAAAGAGTTTTTAGAGCAAGAAAACATAGAATTATTAGACCATCCGCCGTACAGCCCCGACCTAAGCCCTAATGATTTCTATACTTTCCCTAAAATAAAGAATAAATTGCGTGGACAGATTTTCATCAGCTGAAGAAGCTGTGGACGCCTACAAAACGGCCATTTTGGAGACCCCAACTTCCGAATGGAATGGTTGCTTCAATGATTGGTTCCATCGTATGAAAAAATGTGGCAAATTTCGCGGAGAATACTTCGAAAAGCAATAAATACATTTTTAAATATGTAGTAATGTTGTGTCACTTCCTTGATTCCCGAAATTTTCAATGCCGCCCTCGTAACATTCATTGCTATGCAGATGACAGCATTGGTGATGCTCTGTACGCCAGCCCTGCCAATATTTCTCGGGAAAACGTCTCAACAAACTTGTGTCTGAAGTCGAGTCTTTGCTGAACAAAGTCTCGAATTGGGGACGACTAAATCTAGCCCAGTTTAACCCTCAGAAGACACAAGTTTGCACGTTAACCCCTAAATAGAACCCCTTTGTCGTGTCTCCTCAGTTTCAAGGCACTGTCCTTGTTGCCTCAGTCCAGTATCGGAATACTCGGCGTCGACATATCGAGTGACGTGCAGTTTCGTGGTTACTTAGAAGAGAAAGCGAAATTGGCCTCTAAAAAGCTTGGCGTGCTCAACAGAGCGGGACAGTATTTCATGCCGGCACACAGCCTGTAACTTTACAAGGCGCAGGTTCAGCCGCACATAGAATACTGTTCCCATCTCTGGGCTGGGGCTCCCCAGTGCCAGCTCCTCTCACTTGACCGCATCCAGTGCAGAGCGGCTTGAATCGTCGACAACCGAGTACTTTCCAAACGGCTCGATTTGGCGTTGTGAAGAGATGTTGCATCTCTTTGCATTTTCTTTCGCATATACCACGGGAGTGCTCTGAGGAATGGTTCGGATTAATCCCAGCCGCCAAATTTCATGAACGCACTACGCGGCAAACCTTCCGATGCCATAAACACCATCTGGATGCTTGGCGGTCCAGTACTGTACGTTTCACTAGGAGTTTTCTTCCGCGTACGACCTCTCTGTGGAGTAGTTTACCACCGATGATTTTTCCGGACCGATACGACCTAGGGACCTTCAAGAAAAGAACTTATTCCTTCCCAAAGGGCTGGCAACGCACCCGCAATTCCCCTGGTGTTGCGGTTGTTCATGGGCGGCGGTAGTCACTTAACATCAGGTGAATTGTATCTGTGAACTATGGTTAATAAATATTAAAGAAATATGTTAAAATTTTTCTGGTTATCTCCTTTAACGAAAATCCTCCATGTATTTACGGTTTCCTTAATATTAATAGTTTTGAAATATTTAAATATATCTCCTAATAATATTTTATGAATTAGCGTTTCACAAGGGCGATCTAAGCATTACTTTGAGCCTGACCCTGACGTTCTTTCTAACAGACATGACTTATGGTTTAAGCCATCACCCCCGATTAAAATTGTAAGTATTACCGGAGGTACAACACGGTGTTCTCCGCAGTCGCAGTCGAACGCTACATTAGAGTGCGTGTCGGCGGCTAGTGTTGGTGGTGCTGGTGGGGGGCGGGCGTTGGGCAAGTGCGTGTCGGCGAGCCAGCTGGCGCCGCGAGTGGTCACGCTGGCCCGCAGCACTGCGCGCTCGCACTCACACCACGCGCTTGCGCTCGCGCCCGGCTACATACTGCGCACCGACGCTCGCGGCATCAACATCACGCAGGTACGTTGTGCGTTGGGCAAGTGCGTGTCGGCGAGCCAGCTGGCGCCGCAAGTGGTCACGCTGGCCCGCAGCACTGCGCGCTCGCACTCACACCACGCGCTTGCGCTCGCGCCCGGCTACATACTGCGCACCGACGCTCGAGGCATCAACATCACGCAGGTACGCTGATTTTACCGTCTTCTTACAGTTCTTATGTACGTCGTAGAGCCACGCTGCATTTATTTTACGATTGTAGTACGAAGGGATCGATCGGCCCGACCGGAAATGGACCACGTCCTCACATAATACCAGCGTAAAATAGCAAGCTACTGTGTTTCATAATATAATGACTGTAGAGAACCGGAGACCCTTTTTATTGGATACGAGACATTCCATCTAAATCCTCAGGGGGGCAACTCATCTGCATTTTAATTCTTAATTGAGGATAAATGTGTGTGGTAATGTCTACAAACCAGAGTTTGGAGACCTCTTGAAACTGAGTAAGACATCAATTTATTTTATTACCCGGATCTTATCTCATTATTTTAACATCTTTACAATTCGCAACACGTAACTCTAGCGCTTAATGAAACGTGGAGGGAATGGCTTCGAATGTCGTATCAGTACGGAGGACGGAATGCGACTGGAAAGCCAATCAGCGCGTGCGGACGATACGAACAGCTAATCATACTCCATAATGCGTAATACGGCCAATTATACGCAATAATGTTCACCGCTAGACTTTCGTGCCGTGAGTTGTAATATAATGATTTCCAGACTTCTATATACACTAATAGACAACATTTTTAATAACAAAGACATGACTTTGACATGAATGGGATGGATACAAATTGTCCATCTATTTGTGTCCATTCCAACCCGTGACAAATCGTATTCTGTTAAAAAATTTTCTGTTCTATTACAGCCTCAAAAGTCCACCACTGAACATTGGCCTCGCAACACAGAATGCATCATAATCTTTCCCTTGTCAAGCCGACCCATTTGTGATATTTCCGTAGTAATAATAAGCGCAGCGTAGCTTTTCCAATACAAATAGATCAATAGATCTAGCAAAAACTTATCGCTTCTAGTACCAAATACCCTTCATTGTCTGCATCGCGTTTTAGTGTCTAGCATTTATTCTACTATAACAGTATGGCACATATTACCTTAAGCGTTGGTGCCTCTCAAGGTACACCGCTAAATGAAGACCGCTCCCATAAGTTACCACATAGACAGGATATTTACGATTTTTAGATATTATTAGGAAGATGCTGCTACTTATCTCTTTATTTCCCTCTGTTGCCTCACACGACACCTACAGAGTGATATAAGGTAGTGAAATTTCTAACACCGCCTGTACACGAGAAATGCAGACAGAAGTGCTGAGCAACCATCTTACTTCTGACGTCTTATAATAAATAATTAAATTGCGCGGTCTCTGTTTCCGGTCATTCCGTTTATCCACCCTAAAGAATCCACCCTAGGATGGTGGATGGTCAGAAATGCGTGTTCATCTATCCACTCCAAACGGGGATAATCAGAATTCGTATGTATTTTTTTCTTCCGATTTTCCTCGTAAAATTTTTGAAATGCTTGCAAAAAACGTCCAGTTCTTCGCTAACACATCTGTGAGCAAAGAAATTAAAAAAAAACGATTGCAAATGTACATTAAAAGACAGGAATATATCCATCCAAATTATGTCTACTCAATAATTAGGTTATGTTGGTAATATCCTGGACATATTTATTATATAAATAATATAAATATTGCAAAGCAATAATATTATTAAACAGGAGGAAATTTAATTTGATTAAATGCAATACATAATGCGTAGACTTTAATAAGCTGTTACGGTAACGGTAACACGTAATAAGTGTTCTGAGAAGTTTTGTGGTTATTAAAAATTAATTAATAATTCAAGTGAAGTTGAACTGTACTTGAAGTAAAAAGTCGGACGAGAAAATTAAAGTGCATTCCCATTTGATTATTGATTATCTATCCCGTCTGGGGTGGATAGACGGACGCGCGTTTCCGAGAATTCACTCTAGGGTGAATGGATTATTTAGAGTGGATATACGTAATAATCTTCTATTTCCCTACAATATTTAATGTTAATAATATTTTTTCAAGGTGGATGACATCACCGAATGGCTGGAACCGCCACAGCCTTTAAAGCGTACTAGTCCTGACTGTCAGCTCAATAATATCCTCACTGAACAACACAAAACCAGAAAAGTCGAAAACTCTGATGAAATTGATGGTAACCTCCCCTCCTTTTTAAGAAACCAATCCGTTGAGGGTCTAGAATCTAAGTCTAAACACGATGTGGACGCGCCTTTGCCATTCTGCAGACATTACAGCATCCCTGACAATTGCGAAACTAAAGGCGAAGCAGATGACAGCGACTCCTCAGACGATGATCTAACTGACATCAGCGATTGGTACAAAAATGTTACATCATTCAAGAAAATCAACATGGAAGTTGACCAACCGAAAAACCTACTGGCTGGCATCGTAAAGAAAGGCGAAAATATTTTATCTAAGAAATCTAGTTATGATGTCACAGATATAACTGCTAAAAATAATGAGTATTTAAAATATGGGAAGAAAATTGCAGAGAAAGAGTGTAAGAATTTTGATATAGACTTAAATAAACCGTCACTTGTGACAGACGGTATTAATAACATTCCAAAGATGTACCATTCCAATGTACCTAAACCAGCGGAGAAACCAAATTTCTTCACAAAGAAACTTCTCTCGCCAAAATTGAGCAGATTATTTAAACCTAACAGCGAAGAGGTGGCTCGAAATAAGCACGACCCTAATGACGCTAAAGAAGAAAAATCAAGAAGCCACTTCTTTGTTAAAAAACCGGCCTCACCTTGTGTTGTTCGGTCGTCGTATAGAGTCAGACCATTTGAAGATGAAAGAAAAGCAAACGTGAATGATGTTCTCAAAAGTGATCTGAAATTAGCAAGTATGGGAAAACCAATGACTCCTATATTCCGAAGGCATCTACCCTCGGAAAAACCAGATTTTGTTGACGGTAGATTTAGCTATAGAGATCGACGGAATAGGGGTCCAAAGACTGAAGAGACATTTGTAGAAATTGGTAGAAATAAGATTAAAGCTCCCGTTAGTGCAATAGAAAACAATTTGACTCCTTTAATACGCAATACTCAAACTAATAAAGTTTCTGCTTTAACTCCTGTACCTGAAAAAAAGGATAAAGCGGTGGAAACGGAAGGAAAAGAAGATAAAGTCCCAAAAAGACGGGAGTTAGGTATATCCAGGAGTAATTATGTAAGTCTGGCAAATTTAAAAATTAACAGTAAAAAGGATTTAGGAAGTGAAGTAAAAGAGAAGGCAAAGGGTTCTTTAAGCGGAAACTCGCCAATAGAACGCGTTATTTAGATATAGGTGTTGGTCTATTGGGCACTATTGGTGTGACATATGAGTACAAATTGTAGCAAAATAAGGTCTTTATTATTTTAATGAAATTATTTTTCCATTATCGGTTTTGAAGTAAATTTTGCTTAACAGTAAAACGTTGCATAAATAATTTTTGAAAAAATATACCTACCATAAGAAATACGATATCCATTGACTGAGTAGACCAATTTTGAAAAGCTCTGCCAACGAATCATTGTCGCCTTTGTTACAGTAGAAACATGAATATAACATGTTATGATTCTTCAATAATTGATGATTGCTTCTTCAAATACGAAACAGAGCAATAGTCAAGCCAGGTTTCGGACGCAATTAACGCGCTATTAATCAGTGCTCGATAGACCAATAGTTCTGCGATTGATAGATGTTTTCCATAAGTTTGATAGCAACGTGCGATATGTTAATATATTAATATTTAAATATTGGAAAAGTATTAGACGGTCAACGTCGAAATATATTGTTAAGAAACAGATTGAAACCTTTTAAGGTAGCAATGTATAAATTTCTCTTTACAAGTTTAAAGTGCTCTTTACAATTTAAAACAGAAAGAAACAAAAGAGGCAAATTGAAGTTATATGGGCACAAGATGGTAATGATACCACATTTTTGTAAAATTAGGTTTTAAATAACTGACAAAAATAACGCAATTTATATTTTGCAATTTAAGTGTCCACGGAGCTCTTAATTTGCTAGAAGGCTAATTTGGTTTTATAATTTGGTAACATGGAAGTAGGATGTAGGACAATTAGATTGTATTCGAGCGGTTTCCGTTTGCAGATGTTGCTTATATCTACTTGATACTACTCAACTTTTGTTTTAGTTTACAAACCACAGACTTGTTACGAATGAATGAAAACAGTGGTATTTAATGCTTTTCTTTCGCTAATCGTGATAAAAAATAAAATAATGTACAATATCCGTAATTTGGCAAACATCACTAGGCGGCGTTTTGTTTGTTTGCATTCGTTGTGGCGGCAATATTTTTACGTGTTTTTGCACAGTAGGATATTTTCTTTTGACGGAAACACTATAAATGTGATTGAAATCAAGCATTGGCTAAGAACTCATGAAGCGATATCTACTCGCGCCCGCAGCAGTCGCACGATCGCTACGCACAAAGTATATAAGAAATGTTGTTATATTCGCTAAAGGCTAGAGCGCACGGCGGATTTACCGATTGATTTTACTATTTATATTTATATATTTATATCGTGGCTATTTAATACGAAAAATGAATGGAATGAAAAAAGAAAGATACGTTTTTTGGCATATATAGACAAAAATAGGACATAGCGATCTCTTTCCCGTATCAGTGGATATATCTAGACCCCTTTTTAGGCCTATTTTTTGTTATTATTATGTAAGGAAAATATAACTCAACGGCTAGTTTTATCGCGCCCGCGTTTTATGGACTTTACTGAAAATCGATCCATCGCAAATAACCCCAACTTTCGATCATCTCCCTACAAGTTTGCGGATGCTACCGCCTCCGCGATGGAAACTAATTCACACAAAACTACGGTCTCGTGACTTTTAAATAAAATAGCAGTTCCTCTATCGCGGAAAACACGAGTAAAAATCGTTCGTAAGAAAGCCTTAAAAGTGTGGCTAAAAACATACATGAAAATTTTCCTTATGATTGGTAAAATACTTGCAGCCGATTCACTGCGCAACGTTCTTCTTCCTACTTCTATGTTTAGTAATGTTTTTATAATAATAAAGACATGTTCGAAATTAAGATGTTGATTAAAATCTGAATATAAAACTATATACTTTTATTTGACAAACTTTTATTTTGGGGGGAGCAATCTGTTTCTTACTTTAGTCTTGCCATGTTAAATTGTATTTGATATACATTTGTTGATTTGTTATGTACTTATACGCGTTATAGTGACATGTAGCCTCAGCGTTAGCAAGTTAGAAGTGTATCGAAGTTACGGTTTTCAAGTAAATTTTCATAGAATTTATGAATACTGCTCACCACCTAAATTTTAAGGATCCAAATCTATATTTATCGTATTATACTAATTATACCTAACAATCTCAGACGTACGCTTTAAATAAAATCAAATACTATAATTTCTTATTCTGATATTGAAATATCATGGATTGAAACAGGAAAACTCCAGTTTATATAGATGTATAGATATATAGGTCCGGATAGATCCTAACATCTTAGAGAAAGTATTATAGACTGTGCCAAAATTAGATTGTAGAAAATTGATCCTTAATTTCAAAATAGCAGTGTTCATGAATTCAATTTTATCCTCACTTTTTTGTTTCATTATCTATATTCTATACATTCGATTTTGATCCATATTACAATAGTATAGGTGTTGTTAAAAATTTAAGGATAAAAGTGTCATTTCAGGTTGCAAAAAAATATTTTGAGTCTTTAATGGAGATATTAACAGTAGAATAGATTTAAAGATTATCGAATATTTTTAAAGATTGTCATCGACATTGAATGGGATGTTATGCATAATTTGAATGCCTAATAGCGCTTTCAAACAACTGCTTACGTGTAACAGCAAATTATGGGAACAGTATATGATAATGCTATAATTAACTTAAGCACATTTAACCTGAGAATGCAAAATAAGGATATATCAACATGAAATTTTTTCGTCAAATCAACTTTAAATACAAGAATTATAATTTGTAAAGGCACTAATACTGAGTGTAATATTCTATTTTTAATATCTCTTATAACTTGCAAAGATGTGTAATTATAAGCAACCATTCATGACAGTGCCTTTTTCAAAGACTGCATGCTGGTCAGCTTTTGTCAAGAAAGTAGGTACACCTAAATAAACTATAAAATGTTTATATCCTACCTCAAAGCTTATATATTTAGCCTTTTCTAAAAATATAAATTTATTTCAAATTGAAATACCGTCGAATGTATTTATAGTTTCAAAAAATATATGAAGATTGTTTTTAATTACTACTCCCGAAGTTGCCTACATTATAGTGCATACTTTATTTGAAATTAGGGCGCCTTTATACAAATTTATACAAAATATTTTGTATTGTACACACGTTACTTTAAACGTTATAGAAAATTTACAGTTTTTATAATACGATACTGTATTAGGTAATCATCGAGCATTAGTAAAATATTATTTGGGGCCGTTTTTTGCACGTAGTGAATCTAAAATAATTTTATAAAGGAATGTCTATTTTATAATTTTCTCTCCAGATATAAAAGCCATATATTAAACATGTCTCTATTCATAGATTTTATTAGTGCCATTATATTTTCTTAAATGCTCGAATATATAATCTATACCCATTAATTTCTAATTGTAAAATTTCTTTAGTCTTAAGTTAAGTAATGAATTTGGAATGATATTATTAACTTTATTAATTTATTAACTCTGTGCTTAGTTTTACCTAGTTTAATATTTTAAGCCTGAATATTCTTTTGTGTCACAGGGTGCCATTTTGTATTTTATAGAGATTTTGTGAACAGTGTCTTAGTCGGAATTTGCTAAAAATTAAGGATATAACTTGCCTACTAGCCGAATTTCGATTAAAACAAATATGACAATTTTTTTATTAATTTTAAGAACAATCTAATCTCATCTAATGATTAATTATTATTACTTTTTAAATTGATTAACATCATGCTCCATGTGACGACAGTTCGTGCTCATGTTATGTCTATCTGTGATACATTTTGTTTGTAAAATGTTGCAATAACAAGTATTATAGGATTTTCATTAGTTTAAATTAAGATTCTTGAAGCATTCCGTTTAAGGTAGCCTTGTGTACGTTTAACGTGTACGAGATTTTATAATACTCTTTCTGCCAGATTGATTCTACCGGAAATTTATTTTTGTAAATTTGTTCCCACTTTCACTGACGATCGCGTAGTTCGACGAAATCCCAAACTTTAATTCTATATCATAACCTGGTTGAATAATAAATCAGAAATGTCAAAGAATTGACACATATCTCTAAATAAGATTGTTCAGTTATTTTACCTCTAACTACAAAGTTAGCTAGCCTGAGCTTTGTTGCCATATTCAGTTTGTACCATTCTCCTGTACAAAACACTTAAACATATTTATATGGCTCATAGACTTATCTTTGAATTTAATCAAATTGTAACAGGTATGTAAAGCGACAACGATCACACGGATTTCGACTCTGTGACGAGTGCACAAAATCGTAATTCGCATGAACTCCGCAGTCCAACAAAACTGTTACAATCTGCTGTGCCAACCTAGCGGGAAAATTAAATGATATAATAATAAATATAAAAAAGCCGCATGGCGGCTCAGTAATTATTTACTCAAAACGACCAGGTGTTAATTACGGCTCTATCCATTAGAAAGAAATAGCATGTTGTTTGTCTTTCTCTTAGCCTTTACGTTACACAAGGTGCCTACAGGTGTGCTCCTATATTAGTATTGAACACGTTGTTCGGTAAAAAATTCAGTCCAAAATGTTTAACCATTGTATCGAGTTTTTTCCGTCTTCGTGCATTCCAGACGCCTTTATATAATTCTATTTGTTTATAAGTACAAAGGAATAAATGATATTATATTAAAAAATGCTTTCATTTGTTACTTTTTATTTAGGTACTAAGCGTAAAACGATAAGCAGCTTCCAGCTGATGGTAAGTGGGGAAATTGTAGCCCATGAACATCTACATAAACTCATCACAGCCCGTCATAGATCTACTGCTGAATAGATATAGGCCTAACGCAAGGAACGCCACAAATCGCGGTCCGAAGCCACCTGTATTGAACAACTTCCTGAATTTCTTACCTGATCGTCATAAGTAACAGTTGGGAGGCCGTCCTACACAGGTAAGTGGCTGCCACTCGAGAATCTTCCTTCCCTATCGGTTGTTGGTTCTTCGAGCTATATGGCCGGCCCAAAGCCACTTCAGCTTACTGATCCGTTTAGCTGTCTGGTACTATAGTTCTAATGCGGATATCTTTATTAAGCGACCTCCGCACATGGCGCGCTAAGAAATCTTTAGTTTCCACATACAACAAGCACCACGTTCAATTCATATATTAAGTATCAAAACGAACATCGTTATTACCCTGTTGTACCCCGATGTTATTAATGTGGTTAATAGGTTTATAATCTTTAGTTCTCTACACTCACCAAACAGCAGCATTGTGCTGTGATTTTATGGCAGTATAATCTATTAAAATGATTGAACTAATCAATTCGTGCTATATAACAACTGACGCTGGGTGGCTTAGGTGGGGTGGTAAAGCGATTCTAATATAGCAGCTCCACCTTCTATAAATTTAATAGGAGAAATTAGATTAAATTATATTAATTTTAATATCTTTTTTAGAGCAGGATATAGATTATATTTATATACTCAATATGGTAAATATAATTTATGAATTTATAGATTTTATACTGGTGTATCACGTGAATTTTTAATATTAATTTTACATTGATTACCTTTAAATATATTAACTTTAAAAATTGAATATTTTATAATTTGATTTTAATTTAAATAATTTAATAAAAATACGCAAACGTTGTGAAATAAATAAAACCATATCAACCATAAAATATTGTTTATTCGAAAACATAATTCCAGAAAAGATTTACCAACAGGGTCAGATTGTTTCAACCTTTTATGTTTTCATTCTAATTACAACTAAATAAAATTAGAAAATATACATTCATCTGAAATAATTTAACATACCATTCTGACAAAATAGTGTTTTGAACCTAATATCAGATCTACCTACTTTATAGATAGGAATACAGAGTAGTGCAGTATTGTCATAATTGGACATTTGAAGTTCCGTGCTTAATAAAAAAAGCAGGAATCCTTGCTAAAAAATTTCATAGATATAAAGACATCATAAAATAATTTGTACAATAAATGTGAAGTCATGTATGTTTCGTTAATAAATATATGTAAAAGAAACGTGAGAAATGGGTGACAGGCGAAAAAGTTAATGTATAAAATATGTATATTATGGCAAAGGTAAACTCAAACCAAATTCAAAAAAAAATTTACCCCATATAACTGGAAGCCTAAGCTTTGCGTTTCCCTCTCCTGCTGTAAATGTTAAACATACAAAAATTCGAATAACCTCGTAATGTTTACCCTGAAACTGACAGCGTAGACAAAATAAAGAAATTAAAACATAGCATCATAAAATAATTATTAACTATGATTAAACTGCATAATATAATTTGTGCCATAGATATGGAAGTGCTTTATTTTTTTTTAATATTTACGTACACGTATTGAATGAAAAGAGGGTAGGCACATACTTAGATAAAAAGTTATCGAATTACATATTAATTTGGGTGCACTGATTTATTCAAATAGAAATCAATTTCAATTGCTATAATATTCAATCATTGATCCTATATTTATTGACTCTATAATATTACTATATAATAGATAATATATAAATAATTGCACATTAATTTTCGTAATTTTAAGTATTATTATATTACCTATGTATTTTAATCACATAAATCCTTTCACACATTTGACTTTGCCCAAATTCCGGGCTAGGTAAAGTCAAATAGCCACGTAGAACGCTAGTGTAAAATTATATCAAAAACATCGAGGGTATCAACTAATGAACTAATCTAGTCTAAGTAAATCAGGTATACGTGGTTATTTAGTGATTACGACTTAAACATAGTTTCAGACATGTATTTTCCTTACCACTACGACGAACGGCGGCAAAATGAGGCATTGCGTCATTACGAAATATTTAAAAAAAAAAGGTAAATTTCTACTTTTAAGAATAAATCTGTGATTGATAATATTTTCTAATGGTGACAAACGAGCACACAGTTAATCTGAAGTCGATGCTGAGGCCCATAGAAGTCTACATTTATCCTCGATTAAGAATCAAAACGTAGATAAATCACCCCTGAGAACTAAGATGGATCGGCTCGTATACAGTAAAAGGAGTCTCCGGTTCTCTACACAACATACGAAACACAGCAGCATTTTACACGGATATTCTGAAAGAGCGTGGTCCTACCACGGTCGAGCCGCCTGGAGGAAAGACCCACTTGGCTCCTGGGTCCGTAAAAAATTTCTTTAGAGTTTGTTGTTACTTTTTGTTTTAACTTGATTTGACTCCATTCCTGCATTCCTGGCGTAAGCGTATCATTGAAATACATTTGATAAACGAACACTCCTCAATTATTATAGAACCCTTTTTAAATTACTACTATATGGTTACGATATTCTTTCGTATATTTCGGCAGCAAAAGCAAAATACGCTTATACCTCATTTAACCCACCAAATATAGGTACCTACATATGAATGCATGCAATATTACGATATGTGCAATAAATATGGACCGTAACAGAGTACAATTTAATACGAAGTATAAAAAACTAAATACTTGATAAAAAATAAATGCAATCAAATAAAATCGATAAAAAAGACTATAAATTTCTTCTAAGTATCATGGCGACTAAAAATAAACGAAAATATAGCCTCAAATGATAAAGTTTCACACAGTCTCTTCGAATTGCAAAAAAAAAAAAAGAAATCGTTGACATAGCTAATAATTTAATTTACACAACTTTTGACCAATAAGTACTTCGTTTTCTTGAACGTTGGAATACACGACACGCCCGCAATAAGAGCTTAATAAATCTTCACCATTTATTCTAAATTTAAAAAAAAGTCATTACTTTGTCAACAACAATATTTACTGGTTATTCATTGCTCGCGTATTGAATCTCTATCTACCGAAAACATTAATATATCACTTTATTAGTATACTTAATTTTAAAAATTTCGCTACTCGTTTTAGCAGTTAGTTGTAAATTTATTTATGTTCGTCAGCATTTGTAAATTGACGTCAAATCGATAACGTAAAATTTTAATTATGTAATAGTAATTAATATAATTTTAATTTTTTCATTGTAATATGCAGTGATGTAATCAGTTCATACATCATTTGCGAACAAAAAAAAACATTAAACAATTACCTATCTTCCCCTCAAACATTAAATCGCACTCTCCTTTAGCACCAACTTATTATTTACTACTAATTTCATAATAATAAAGTAAACGTTAACTCTAATATATAGACATCACTAAGTAAACAGTTCATGAGCAGTTAGACTAGTTCTTAAAGTATAGTAACACAAACTTGATAAACAATATTAAGTCTATAGTACTATTATTCGATTTAAGAATGCCCCGCACCCGACTATACAAGGTGTAAGTGTAAACACCGTTGTCACTAAAACCGTAGGCAGTTGGCTTTAATATAAAAATTTATCCGAATTTTTAAAAAAAACGCTATTCTTTCATAAAATTTAAAAAGTTTCTGTCCGACACCGTCCGTAAATTCATGGATACCCTATGCGCCCGAGTGACGTAATCACTGTAAAGATCATCGCCCGCCCTAACTACCTACACAACATTCCAATAAAAACACAATAGGTACAATTAACCTGTGATGTAACTTTTCCTTCATACTTTCATCCTGGCTTAGGACAGGCAAAAATTGGGGAATTAAGGAAAAATTGAGATTTTACTAAAAAAAATGTTCTTATTTTTCATTGAATTTACGTTCTATAAGTGAAACCAAATCACTGGTTTCAAGGATAACGGTGTTTACACTAACATCCTCTATATTACTTATTACACAAACACAAAAAATTTGTGTCAGTAAACCAGGCGTCTTCGTTTTTAGATTTAAAATGCAGACATAAAATATTAAGATAATCTATGAAACAACTTCTGGTGCATACAATGTAGTTGTTGTTAGATTTATAACTAAATGCGATGTACCTGATCAAAATTTTTAAATATAAAATTAAATACGCCATTATCAATTCACACAAACAATACAGTAAATTGAGGACCTCCTACTTATTCGAAGTCGGCTAAATTGGCCGCGTGTGGGGTTATGGGAACTAATACACTATAGCTATAGCTACACTAACATTTTAAACGGCAACGAGATCATTGTAAAGGTGCTTTAAATCTATGAGATATTGGCACGTGTTCGATTGTTTATGTTCTAATTTATCTTAATTCTACTTTCGTTCGAAATTGTGATGATATTTTATGATAATAATTAATCAATTTATTATATGATAATAATATGATGTTAGTGCTATTTAATATTAAATATTTAATATTATTTAATTTTTATAGAATTACAAAACGGGAGTTAAACTCCTATTTTTGTTTTTGGCATTAAAAAGTGGGCGCCATTGTTTTTTTAGGGCGAGATTGTCATTCATGGCATGATCTCGAATATTTTAGAGACTTATCCATTTTTGTTTTGTTTTATCAAAGAATACGTGCAATAATAAAAAGAATGGAAACCGACAGATCGCAAAGCGTTATTTTGCTAATTATATTTTATCAACATTACAATCCACATTAGCATGTAAATAGGGGGTTGTAGGCTATGTAGGGTTATCAACCTAAAATTTAAGATAAATACTTAAATAATTTTACACAACGATACTTTGAAATAAATATTTTACATCAGAGTTTAATTTTGAAGTCACAAAATTACTAAATCTTTATTGGCCCATCGCTTTACAGCAGCCAGGTCCCCCTGAAAAATAACCTAGATAGTAACTGAATTTTTATTTTTACATATTTAAGGCCCCAATAATTTATTCCACCCACTTAGATACATTTTA
Source organism: Parnassius apollo (assembly GCA_907164705.1). Classification (NCBI taxonomy): domain Eukaryota; kingdom Metazoa; phylum Arthropoda; class Insecta; order Lepidoptera; family Papilionidae; genus Parnassius; species Parnassius apollo. The sequence goes on along the minus strand of CAJQZP010001449.1, from coordinate 7,024,270 downwards.
TTTCAAAGTTTTTTAACACAAAAAATTTACTTAATATGTTGTTAAAAAAAAAGATTTTTTGAAGATTCGGTCGCTCATTTTCCTTTTTTTAGACAAATTTTAAAAACGACATTATGTATAAGTAAAAAAATGAAATAATTCGAGTCCTTCCTTTGTTAAGCATTATTTTACCCGCTCTTCGTACGCAAATAGGAAGAAATTAGACAGAGACATAAGTAGCATGCATACAGAACTTATGTTTTAGAATTCGAGTTTTCTTGTAGAACAATTTATACTAGCTACGTTTCCTATAGCAGTTTTAACGTGGCGGTGAGGCCGCAGCGATTCGCTGTCGCAGACGAGCGAACTTGCTGTGCACTACCCGAAGCTGGGTACGTAGACGTGAAGACAACTCACGTTGGAGTGCCTGCACCTCCATCAGCTCCCGTCGCAGCTGTTGATAATCTGAGCGCACCTATTTGAAACATAACTTCATTATTTGTCACATATAATTCTAAAAAAGCTACTTTTTCCAGCACATCATTTTTCAAAGTAGTGAACTAGTTTGTAGTTTTTTTGTTTTAGATAATAAGATATAGAGTGTATGAATTATTGTACAGAGTATTAATTAAATAAATAAAAATATATACCTAATAGTATATAAGCAAGTAAACGTAAATAGTTTTTATATATTTATTGTTTCTATTAATGAGATAAATTACGATGGATTACGATGGTACTGACGGCACTAGAAATAAGTTGCTTTGAATCCGCCATTTGAATTTTCTTTTTTTTCTAAGCATCTTGTCACAAGCAATGTTATACATTGATAGTGATTTTTTTAAATTAAACTAATTTTTACGGATTTTATCACCTTTAACTAAATTTCCTTATTTTTATATGTTATTTATATTTTAAACGTTTCGAGTGTGTCACGAAAGAATACAACATGTTTTAAAGTCCAGCTTACTCTTGTAAACAATTCCGATCGATCAAGATTGAAATTTCCTTCACCGCCGAGCACGTGGTAAATCAGCACTTAAAATTGCAATTAACAATTTCATTGGTGCCGGCGGGGATCGAACCCGGGTTGCTCGGGTACTGTAAGATTTACAGCGAGTGCTATGCTAAGACTGCCTTGAGCTCTAAATTACAAATTTTTGGTACGATCTATACAGAATTAAATAACAGTGTCTTGAAGTCTTAAAGTGGTATGCTTGGATTGAGATTAAAAATTTACTAATTATGGGATCTCGTACGATAAGCCTCGTACCGGTGGTAGGCGAAGTATTGGTCGACCCCCCACTAAATGGAGTGACGACCTGGTAACACAAACATGGGAGTCGCTAGATGCAGGCGGCTCAGGACCGTGCTTTGTTTCATTACCTATGTTCAGCTGTGAACTATCGAAGGCTGTTATAAATACCTGTGTGAGAGAACTAGGCAGTCGTCAGCACATTCCGCCTGTGGCATCGCTTCCGAGCGGTCGCATCCAGGTAGTCCGCGCTTTCGTTCCTGTACGGTAGTGCTCTCCCGCTCTCGCGCCCCCGCTGTCCCGCTCGCGCTGTACAGCGCCGACGCAGTGCTCAGTCCGCCGGCGGCATCGTTCTCGGACGGTCGCCTCCAGGTGGTCCGCGCTCCCGTACAGTACGGTAGTGCTGTCGCGCTCTCACGCGCCTCCGCTGTCCTGCTCACGCGGAACAGCGTCGAGGCTGCCGGTGAGTCACTTTTACGCTACAGTTCTTGCCCCCCTGTCTTCGGGCAGGGAGGTCTGACTGACTTCCGCTTTTCATTTTCACTTTTCATTTCATTCCCATTTTCATTTTTCATTTTCCATTATCATTTTTCATTTTTTTTTTGTTTGTACTGTCTCCTCTATTTTCTTGTGTTCTTGTTATTCTTGTATTACGTGTATAGTGTGTCGTAGTACGTCTCGCGATCTACGTCCCTGTTCTACCGTAGAACAGGGACCCGTCCTCATCTTTATTTTTACATAGCTCAGCTTGCTTACTGACCCAAAATGGCCAGCTTTCACTGAGTCCCTCGCCGCCCTCATTAACCAATTCGGTTTAAATGGCAATGAGACGGTCCTCGCCGCCATCGCCACCATCGCCGCCCAGGCTTCCCTCCCTGCCCCTCAGGCACACCATCCGCCGCCGGTAATCGCATCTTACCTCGAAACGAGGAACTCTTTTGCCCCGCTCGAATCTGCCCCCCTAGAAATGGAGTACGCATGCTCCGAGTCCTCGGCGCCGTCCTCCCGGAAGAGGCGCGCCACTACTACAGGCTCCGGTTCATCGGAGTCCTCTGACTCCGACGGAACCGGGGAGTCCACATTCACTGCCGTCAACTCCAAGCGCAACGGAAAGCGCGCCGCGATAAAACGCACCTCTCCTATCTCAGCGGCCCCTGCCGCTCCTCCAACTTCCGCAGCCCTCGCCGCTGCCGCCATCCCGCTCATGTCCCTTGACATCCCAACTCCATCTAAACCTTCCTCTCGATGTGCTCCAGTCCTTGCTAAGAAGCAAGTCCCGCCCCCTATCTTCCTAAGAGACAAGGCCAAATTCACCAAACTGTCGAAAACCTGCTACGACGCAGGAATTAAGTACGACAATGCTGTCAACCTCGGGGAGGCTATCAAAATCATCCCCAGCTCGATCGAGGATTTCCGAAAACTCACCAGGCTTTTCACAGCCGAACGAGTCTCCTACTACACCTACGCTCTCCCGGAAGAGCGTAAAGTCAGGGCCGTCATCCGAGGCGTCCCCTTCGAGTTCTCGAACGAGGAAATACTTGAGGACCTTAAGTCCCAAGGCTTTCCCGTCGAAGCCGTGCACAAAATGCACAACAGAACGGGCAAGAGATACAACCTTGCCCTAGTAATCCTATCAAACGTGCCGGAGGCTAAAGCCATCTTCCGGCAGGTACGCACAGTGTGTGGCCTGTCAAGGGTGAAGGTAGAGCCCCCACATAGGCCCGGTTTCCCGGCGCAGTGCCACCGCTGCCAACTTTATGGTCACGCGGCGGCCAACTGCTCCGCCCCACCCAGGTGCGTTAAGTGCCTAGAACCACATAACACGAAAGAGTGTCCCCGGCCCAAAGACGCCGAATCCCCGCCCGCTTGTGTCCTGTGCAACCAGACAGGACACCCGGCTAATTACAAGGGTTGCCCACGCGCACCTCAACCTCGCCCCAGTAGGCAAGCTCCACCGCCGATGAATGACCGCTCATTCCCGGCCCTCCAACAACGGCCCCGTCAGGGCCTTTCTCAGCCCACCCAGGGCTTCTCTCGACCCTCTCAGGGTCCCCCTAGGCCCCCCTCAGGGCATAATTCGGCCCCCCTCCGGGCTTCTCCAAGCCAATGCAGCCTCCAGTCTTTCCCTGGGGGCCCAAAAAGGCAGACCCACCGCGGACAACCTCGTACGCTCATGAAGCAGAGCCCACAATCGACGACTACAACACGCTATATTCCGCTATTAGGAATATCGATGTTAGGGAAATAACAGTAGTATCACGCAAACTGCGCGCGGCCAAGTCCCCCCAAGAACGTCTCCTCGTTCTTGCGGAGCACAATAACCTTCTGTTAGCGTTGTAAGTTAGGTTAACTTAATTAACTTAACTTCAATGACTGAGCGAATTAACCTACCAAGATCTCACGGTCGTATCAAACCTAAGGGTTTATCGCTTGTATCATTTAATATTCGCGGCTTGCGAAATAACCTCCCAGAGCTCAAGCTCTTTCTTCGGAATCGTGAAGTCGATTTCCTCCTCCTACAGGAAACTAATCTCAAAGCTAAGGACACTAGAGGCCTTTCTATTAAAAACTTCTCTCTTCTTCGTAACGACAGACCCGACCGCCGAGGCGGCGGAACGGCCATCTATTACAAGAAGACACTTCATTGCTCGCCCATTTCTACTCCGCAGCTTACCAACATGTAAGCCACGGTATGCAGGCTAGCTATGACTGGACATCAGTCCATCCTCATAGCCTCCTGTTACATCCCTTCAGGAACCTATCCCCTCAAAAAGGATTTTGAGGCCATTTTATCTTTAGGCAATTCAGTCATTATGTTTGGAGATTTTAACTCCAAGCATACTGAATGGACATGCCGCACTACGTCCCCTAGTGGCAAGATACTGCTCGATATCACGCAGTCTCTTGATATTACCGTCCATAGTCCTCTCGGTGTTACTCACTTTCCCGATAACACCGATCACGCCCCCGATGTGTTAGATTTTGCGTTACTCCAAGGAGTTTCTCTCAACCTCAGAGCAATCGAGACACTAGACGATCTAGGATCAGATCACCGACCGGTCTCCCTCATTCTTGGCCATCAGCCACCTCCCCCAACACACACGAAAACCTTCACTAACTGGAAGGGATTCAAGGAGTCCCTAGCTAAAGCTTTGGACTCACAGGACTCTACCATCTCCCTACCGTCGGACTTAGATAGTCCCGAAAAAATCGACACCGCGGTCGATTCACTCTCCACCCTTATTAAATCCTCCCTTAAGGAGAACGAAAGGGTCGTCCCGGTTGCTAACAATAGTGGGCTTCCCCTACATATTAGCAACCTATTAAAAGCCAAAAAAGCTGCTTTCCGGAGAGCAGCAAAATATCCCACCCCCGAATATAGGCGCGCGGCCAATCGTCTTCAACGAGAACTCCGCTTCCGCCTCTCTGAATTTCGAGACCTCGAAAAGAGTAAGCTCATGGAGAATATCTCTCCTTCTCACACAGCGTACTATCAGATGGCTAGAGCCCTCCGCATAGACGCTATCACCCACACTCCCCCCTCTCTCCCGTCCCGACGGCACGGTTGCCTTCGAGGACGAGGAAAAGGCTGAGTGCTTTGCAGATAGCATTGCCGCTCAATGCTCTCCTAGTTCTCAACCCGTCGACCCCTCTCACGTCCAGGCAGTGGAGGATGAGGTCCGCCGCCGGAACTCACCCCCTACGGCCTCCGAACCTATCTCTGTGTCCAATGATGAGATTTCATCCCTCATCAAAGGACTTAAGCCCAAAAAGGCTCCGGGCGCGGATGGCATCTCCAACCAAGCCCTAAAACACTTTCCTGAGCAGGTGTTAACCTTTTTATCTATTATCTTCAACGCCTGCTTCAACCTCAGTTATTTCCCCACTACGTGGAAAGAGGCTACTGTGATTGGAATTCCCAAGCCAGGCAAGCCTCTCAACCTCCCCCTCCAGCCATCGCCCCATTAGCCTCCTCAAGGCAATGGGCAAGCTCTTCGAAAGAGTCATCCAAACGCGTATGAGGCGCTATCTGTTTCCCACAGACGGCGACCCTCTTATCATTCCCCATCAATTCGGTTTCCGAGCCAAACACTCATGTCCCCAACAAGTTCACCGCATTGTGGAATATATCCTCAGCGGTTTCTATCCTCGTCGTCATAAGACCATCGCGGTCTTTTTCGATATAGCTAAAGCTTTCGATAGAGTCTGGCACACAGGCCTCATCTACAAGCTCTATAAAATAGGTCTCCCCGATCGTCTAGTTCGTCTCGTGGCCTCCTATTTAAAACATCGTACCTTTCGTTTTAGACACGAAGGCACGCTTTCTTCACAGCGAACTATCAAGGCTGGTGTCCCTCAGGGCTCAGTACTTGCTCCTCTGCTGTACATCCTGTTCACCAACGACATTCCCATCCCGTCGAAAGGTGTTCAACTCTCCCTCTTCGCAGACGACACTGCCATCTACTGCAAAGGTGTCTCACTACCCTTCATACGGAACAAGATCCAAAAGTCAGTTGATGACCTAGGTGCTTGGTTCAAAAAATGGCGCATCGATGTGAACCCGGAGAAGAGCTCCGCCGTTCACTTCGATTATAAACGACGCCGTCTCAAAAACACTCCACCAATACGTATGCTAGGGACCCCTGTCCCCTGGCATACGTCCGCCAAATATTTAGGTGTCACTCTAGACACAGGGCTCACTTTCAAGCCCCACGTCAAAAGAGTAACCCGTCACGCACGGTTTTATCTGAGTAGGCTCAACAGTATGTTGGGCCGACACAGTAAAATGTCCCTTCGAAACAAGCGTACCCTTTACAAGGTCTGTATACGACCAGTCATGTCCTACGCGGGCCCCGTCTTTGCCCACGCAAACCCTAACATTTTAAATGAACTCCAAATAGTTCAGAACCTCTTCTGTCGTCGAGCTGCGAACGCACCGTGGTACGTCCGTAATGCCGACCTTCATCGGGACTTAGAGCTCCCAACAATTCAACAATTTTTTAAAAAACTCTCTGAGAACTTCTTCAAAGCCTCAGAGTCGCACCCAAACCATTTAATTCGTGAGGCAGCTTCTTATGCAGCCCCACCCCCCTCTCGCTATCGTGTCCGCAGGCCGAGAAACTCTCTCTCGGACCCGCCTAATAAACTTTCGACGAGGAGGACGACCTGAACTGTCTCCTGGCGGCTCAGACCAACTCTAATTAAATAAAATTTTGTAATAACTAACATTAATTTGCCTTCGTAGGCACTCCCTCAGCGGCACTTAGCCGCCTGCGCCCTCTTTTCCCAAAAGAGGGTCGCTCATGATAAGGCACAATAGAGCTTAATCAGCCGGTTGCCTGTCCCCAAAGGCGGTTTTTAGAGGGTATCACTTAGGGTCCCCGGTAGGACAGTGAGCCCCTCATAACCACGATAGACCGGCTATCGTGGTATGCGTAATGCATTTTCCGCCTCCCTACGTATAGGGTAGCCCTTTAATTGCTTCGGGCGCAAAAAAAAAACTAGGCAGTCAATGGATGCAGGTGATTCAGAACGATGCTTTCATGCACCCCGCCTTCTTACTATTGAAATTAAGAATCCGTATAAATTAGATTAATTTATTGAGAACTATTAGTGTCGAACATAATAAATTAAGATTGTTTTATAAATAAATATTAAAAGGTAGTTTCTATAATTGAAATATTTCACAACATGCAGCAAAAACAATTTTATGAATGCCGGCGTCGATAGAAGCTACTTTTTTTAATTAAAAACCTTGGGGTCGAGGTCAGGTCAGGCGTTTATGTTTTGATGAGATGTCATCGTTGTTTGTTTACACAAAAAACATCTCCGGGCATAACCTTCGTTAAAAAATAATAACAATTATTAATTACGATACACATTTCACGCCATGGCCGTATTTTCTATATGTTTATAAATAACTATGCAAAAAAGATGTAACTCCGTATATATCCGTATTTTGCAAGAATCAGACTTAGTTTTCATTGATATTGTTCAATAATCCATACACATCAGAAAAAACATTCTTATTCCATAAGTATTACACGTTGAGGCAAAGAAATCTGGCCATAAGTACTAAAGTTGACCAAGCAAAACTTCCTCTATATTTGTTGTAGATGAAATGAATATGGTAGTACCATTTGAAGTATCATATGAGGAACATGGTTCAAAAAACAGGTCAAACTAAATTTATGTCACGCAGTATAGTTGTTGTGTCTGTTATATCAAAAATAGTATGAATAGGTAAGTAATATTCGAAATGAAAACATTTGTAGTTGAAAAACGGACTAAATAAAAATACTATCAGCACTATTTCAAAACAGTTGAATGAGGTGGCCGAGCAGAGTATTTGTGCTTTTACAGTCCGTACGGATATAAAATGGGATTAGAAATGGCGTCTCATCGAGCCCATACCGACCGCTCACATTACAGAAATAATAGCGAAAACCCTCTAATAACGGTATATCGTTATAACGTCATATTAGTCGGTTAATTGGAAATTTTCTATTAATGGGAAAATATTTGAAAATAGTAATTATATAACCAAGTAGATACATTAACTTTAAAAGAATATTTATAACTAGCAACCCGCTCTGAGTTCGTCTGGATGGGATCTGTTAATGTGGTGTTATTTAAACGTAAGGTAATCAATCATTAAAGACCATTTCATTTATCTTATCAATATTTCTATTATAATAAAACTTCTAAATTTTCGGATAAATTTTAGTCTAGATCACTCCTGGTACTTACATACAAAAAAAACTCTCAGAACGCGTAATAGCTTACAAATTAGCAAAACCGGACTAATTTTTTTTGTAGTTTATGGAATTTTATTTGATTCCAATTACAGGTTGAACTGAAGTTATAGAATGTACGAAAAACGCAGATCACAGCGTTTTTTTTTTTACAGTTTTTATCGGCGGGTGCGAGTAGATATATAAATAGCAACAGTGTGCCAGCGAGTGGTTGACAGAGGCGACACCATTTTCAATCCCATTCTTTAACCGCACGGGTAGTACATGCATTAGGGTCAGCACAAATTAGGCGCAGAATCGCTCGGAGATTCTCCTAGTAATAACTGCATATATCGTCCTTATCCAATTTCAACAGACTTTTAAGTATTATGAAAGAGATAATTTGCCATAGTGGAAAAGCAAATTATATTTCGCTTATTTTCAATTAGTTCAACTATATTTGAAACTCATAAAGAAAAATATTTAAATTTTACTATTATTTATTAGGAAAATTTTAGAACAGTTCTCGGCCTAATATGAGCTGACACTTTAAGACAAAAAGTGAGATTTAGAATATTTTCTAAATCTCACTTTTTTTGTTTTAAAATGTTTTCACTTTTTTTATTTAAAATATAACATTTATTTATCAAAAAATATCCGATTTGAGGCGCAAAGCACACAAAAAGCTACCCTGCGGTCTAAGTCAGCTGGATGATGTGATGAAGGAGATAAGTAATAAAATTTCAAAATAATGCAATGATCAAGCTTAGGACAGACACAACAGCTACGTTTATATACATAGAAAATATTATGACACCAAGAGAATCTATTACAACTGCTCGACTTTTAATTTTTCGTATAGTCACTCCTGCCACAAATATTGCTTAAGCCTTATTGATGAAGCATGTTGAAACTGTAGGCCCTGTCAAAAAGGATTTTCAATATTATTGGCTTAAATTTTGTACCACATTTAAGCCTCTCTGTCTACTTCAATAAGCATGACCGCTGCAACTTGAGGCTTTTCATTTCTCTATAAGATACAACTAGTAACGTACCTTCTTTCGAAATAATTTCAACAAATTGTGGTTAAAATGGGAATGGGAGTGAACTGTAGTGATATTAAGTCATCATTATCTATATCTGCAAAGGCATCTTCGATTGTATCTAAATTATTACCAACATAGGTTTGTGGGTTCTAGAGGTCTTTTACTGGATATCTGATAAAAGATGTTGACGCTGTTAAACAAGTGGATATTATCTTAACAGATCTAAGGTAAGTTTTCGACAGAGTGCCACATCATATCCTGATCCAAAAATTGTCAGCTTGCAGAATTACAGCCTCTTTTTTAAATTGGCTATCATCCTACCTCTCTGAAAAAGGTTTTTACGGAGTGATAAATGGCTTTTTCTCCAGCACTCGCGATATATAGCACCAGGCGTGCCTCAGAGATGTCATTTGAGTCCCATACCTTTTCAATATATTTATTGATCTACCAAATCACATTAAATTTTCTGGTCCTTTTTAATATTCGGATGACATACAATATTTTTGTACAAAAGTTGTCTGAAGCATTCGTAGTGGCGTTCACACTACTATATTTTATTATTTACGATTGGAACGCATACAAAAACGTTTCATTTCATGTGGCATCTTACATTTGCAAAAGGTAAAGCTAAGAAATTATTTTCGTGTAAAAATAGACCATAAGATTTGAATTTATTATCATTAGATTTTTAAACGCAGGTCATCATCTGAATTTTTTTTATTGATTGTCCACAAATGATTTATTAATACTACTCAATCTTCCAGAATTCAAAGCATCTAAATCACACAATTATGTACACCACATTATTAATAATATCCTCTTTTTTATTTGGTTATGTTTAGTTGTCTATCTTTACTTCTAAGCAAGTGGTGTATACCCTCATTCCAATAATATAAAATATATACAACATAAAATATTTATTTTACTTTTGTATTCTTATTTTTTTTCCTTACAACTTCTTCATTCTATCTCCTTACCACCCCAAGGTATACTGGTAGAGAATGATTTAAGCATAAAATTCACTTATATAACATGTGCTATCCAAATTCTTTTGAGACCATATTTATCTAAGTTAAAGTAATGTGGTCCAAGTCATCACCATTCCTATTTCAATTTCAAACACATTTTTAAAATATTTGAAGGGAAAATATTAAGGGTAAATGAAAAGCATCAAGTTGTGTGCAACATGACACTGGTACATTAACATTTTCTGACCTTCAATTCAACCCTATAATGCAAGGGGCTGAAAAACAAACATAATACTTTTAAGATGCGAATATTAGGCTTCCACACAAATAATTTTATTGCACAGAACAGATATCAACTAAAACATTTATAATTACAATATATATTGTAATGAACAGCTTGTAAAATTTATATTCACCTAATACTTTTTCTGGTAAAACTGTTCAAACTCTGTTAAAACACGTATGTTCTGAGAATGCCGTTTGCTTGCCACACTCTCTCATAAGTCATAACGCACCTCTAGCCATTTTAGTTTTATGATAAACTTCCGTCCAAGTTTTCACAAACTTTGAATTGCTTTTTTTATATAGGATAGGGTGATTTTGTGGGACAAACGAACACAAGGTTCACCTGATGGTAAGTGGTTGCTGTGGCCCATAGACATCTACATCTATCCTCGATTACGAATCAGAATGCTGATGTGTTGTCACCCGTGAAGACTAAGATGGAATACCTCGTTTTCAGTAAAAAAGGTCTCCGGTTCTCTACACTTTACCAATCTGCATTTAGTGCGGTGTCGGTGTTTTACAAAAGATCAAAGGGTTGTGACAGAGTTATGGCCGCTGCATCCACACGTTGGGCGAGCGTTTAGTCTGTTACGAGCTCCCAGCACTTGATTTAAATTTTATATTCACGCGTCGTAACTAGTGTCTGCAAAATGGCATTAACAATAACCAATGAAGAAACTTTTCGCTTTATAGAGCTCTACCAAGGCGAAAATTGTTTGTGGAACCCACAGAAATCTAAATAATAAGAAATAAATATTCTAATAAAAATAATAATTTCTTATTATAGACTTTAACGTAGTAGCGGTACGCTGTGTATAAATAAACCGCAGCAGAAGTTAGCGCCTCAATATCCATTTCAATAAATTCGTCCGCACATTGGCCTGAACCGAAGCAAACTAAACGACCTTCCAACGTATAGACGCCACGTGAGGAGCCGTCTTAAGCTGAAGTGGCAATAGCCCAGCTATAAAGCTTGAAGAACTGACCACCTGACGGTTCTCAAGTTGTAAACTCTCAACAGGTGAGCGAAGCATAGTCCCCCACTAGATGAAGTGACGACCTGGTAAGATATGCAGGAAGCTGATGTGTGCTGTTGGCACAGTACCATCCTTTGTTCAGCGGTGAACTTGTGAAGGGCTGTAATGATGATGAGGGTTGTAATGTTTGATACATCAATTATCGTTTTTCTTCAAATTTAATAAATAATAATCTTTTTTGTTAACTGCACAAGTACTCCCACCGCTGTCAACGACACAAACATCCACCACATCATTTTCTAACATTCGAAGAGAGCATTCTCAAAACAGACAGGTAATTGTAATAAATAATCTCGCTCAAATACAGTCTCTATCATAAAAAGTTATAAAAATTTTATAGGTTTGTAAAACGTCATATAGCAATTCTGAGTAAGGTGGCCAACTGTTTCAGAGTCTGTGGCAGTTCCACAACAAGAATTATAATCCATCATTGGAATAATTAAAAAATATTCCCGAAACATGCCTCAAGACTTCTAATTATATAAAATGGCAATTTTTATTGTAATTTTATATAGTTGTAAATTTGGTTGTTAAGCTTTTTAATTGTATATTTGCATGAAATATTCAAGACAATTTGTATTACTCAGAATTAATAAATAAATCAAATTGTCTCGCGCATTCGATTAGAAAATGCTGCTTCATGCAAGATTGTGCTTTATCATAATAATGAATATTGAGTATTGAAAAAAAAATTAAAACATCAAGTGTATTTTTTCCCATTGTTATTAATAGGCAACTGTAAAAATAAAAACTGTAAAGAGCTGAGAAAACTTCATTGATATCCTAAACTAAATAAAACACAACTTCAATAAAAATACCTCTCATATTGGAATTTTCACAAAGTTGGCCTCCTTACCATTGATCATTATATTAATGAAACATAATAAACATAGGTTAGCAATTTTAAGAATTAAAAATCATGTATTAGCAACATTCAAGACAATTCATCTTATATTATTTTAATAAAAATTAATACTTACCTCTGATACAGACTTCAGTAAATTCATGACACACACTTCCTGATTATCTACGGGCTCTACCAACTGTTTCTCCACATTGTCCATTTTCCACTCCATCAGGTCCAACTGCTGATCAGTGCACTTCACCTGCACAAGGGCTCTTACATAAAAATATTTTCTTCTAAACCAATAAAGTGATTAAATAAATTTGAAAATAAAATAATATTTCAAGCATGCTGAACACAAATGCTTAACAAAAACAGAAAACAGGGATTCAAAATAATATTCATACATGAGAAACCTTTTTCACGAGCCTGTCTACTCTATAGTTGGACATGGACCTTTCCCGTAGTAGGGAGTATTTCACTTAATTGTCACACTTTTTTTTAATTTATTCTTATAAAGAGTGTACATTATGTACATATTAAATTTTGCCAAACTTTAATATGTACATAATGTACACTCTTTATATTTGCCAAACAAATAATAAGTTCACAACCGCTGTACCAGACACTGCACTTTTGATGCTGCTTCCTATCGCCATATGGGTACATTTTATGTCTGACCTAAAAGAAATGGGTATGTGGTATACCCATTTCGTTAAGGTCATTAATTGTAATCCATAAAACTTTTGTGCAATTTTCTATAGTTGCCTTGTGCTTCACCCACAGCGTGAAACAGAGTGATGGATTTGCACCTGGCACCAAACAACATTTTAGATTAATGAGAATTCATCATTCTATTTCATCTCAAAGACAACTGTGAAATGCCTATGAAAAAATAATAGCCTCATATACTGTTGAAAAATCATCTCATAGACTCCAAACCACACCTCTGTAATGCAATGATAATCTTTGGTCAACTTATAGCAAAATTAAAGGTGTCACAATCTAATAATGCCAATAAGTTACACTAGTCGTCGAAAAAATCGGCCCACCTGCGTTTTTACCGCAAATCACATTTTACTTAAGCAAGAAAACCTGGTGTCAACCCTATAGAGCACATGTGGTACACCCTTAAACAAAAGGTTGGAGCCCGTAATCCAGTCCCTACAACATTAGGAAACCTGGAAACCGCCATTAGGGAAGAATGGAACTGTATCCCTCAAGAGACCATCAAAATCTTGATAACGTCATTAAAACAGCGAATGAAGGCCGTCATTCGAGCAAGAGGAGGGAATACGCAATATTAAAATGCAATAATTGTGTAGGTATATAACATTTAACACATAAAAATTAGAGCGTATTTAAAAAAAATCATGTAAAATTAAGGATTTTGATTTTCAAATTTAAATGCAAAAGATCACTTTAATGTTTGACCTGTGATTAAATTGGTGTAAATAAACAAGTTAAAAAAACCATTTTATTACTAAACCATTTTGTTTAGTTTTGCTTAAGAATAATGTGATTTGAGGTAAAAATGCAGGTGGGCCGATTTTTTTGATTTTGCTATTTTGTAAAAGTACTTGTATAGAAGTGGACTGTTTTTATATAGTAAAAAAAAAAACATAAAAGTTTATAATCCGTGTGTTTACAATGTTTAAAAAATAATAGCCATTCTTTTAATTATAAAACTAGCTTGTGGTTTCTTTACTTACATCTCAAAAGAAAGGAAGATCATCAATGATCAACTACACATTAGTTATAGATAAAACCCTGTTACCAAATCCCATAACATAACGTTGATTAACATTACTTTCAAATACATTTAGAAAAAGTTATTTTTACATTCTTACCATAGTGACAAAAAGTGTTATCAGTTCATGGCGATTATAAAAGATAATGTTACACAGTGAAATGTAACAGTAAAAATGAATTTCCGCACTGGTAGTGCTGTATTAGTAAGTATTAGTTCCATTTTAATTTAGTTATTTATATAGTTATTAAGCACATTCTCATCCTCGGCGTAATTTTAAAAATGACGTTTTGCAGACAACAAAAAGAAGAATAGAATAGGATAGAATTATTTTTTATTCAATCTAACCTATAAGACATTCTGATTTCTTAAATTTACGCGAACACTACACATTGAATAAAACTAAATTTACGGATTTTATCGCGTTTATTTCACTACTTTTACTTATTTTTATTATTCCCGACGTTTCGGGTGCTTTACAGCAACCATGGTCACGGGGGGGGGGGGGACTGTGATGTTTGACGTCCCAATGTCATAGTTAGTCCGGCAACCTTCAGTTTTTGAATATTAATTTTTTGGTCCGATTTACGCAAAACGAGCTTATAGTATCATGAAGTCTTGCAGTGGTATGCTTAGGTTTGGGTTTAATTTTGTTAATTGTAGGATCCCAAGCAGGTGGCAGCACCCATCCATCTTCACTATTGAAATTTGGATGTTTTTTAATTTCAATAGCCTCGCGTATCATCCTTGGTAGGAATCAGTGTTCTTTTGCGAGAATTTGTGGTTTATCAAATCGAATGTAATGGTGGGGGCGATCTTGAACATGTTCGCAGACTGCAGACTTCCCGGAGCGTCGGTGCTTCACGTCAGCTACATGTTCTTTCACGCGGGTTTTTATGGATCTTTTTGTTTGACCTATGTAAGAGAGGCCACATTCACAATCTAACTTGTACACTCCTGCATCTTGTAGAGGGATATTACACTTGACGGATGGTAAAAATTGACTAATCTTCTTCGGCGGCTTGTAGTATGTTTTAATGGAAGCTCGCTTCAAGATGTAGCCAACCTTGTCTGTGACTCCTCTGACATATGGTAGTACAGCAGGTACACGCTCGACTGTGGCCGGCTTCACTCGGTCACTGTGACGTAGGCGCGGGACTCGAAGCTTGTTGTCTTGCAATACTTGCTTGACGTGCTGAAGTTCGGCGGCCAGATGTTTTCTGTCACAGATCCCTCGTGCTCTCTGAAACAAAGATTTACCCACAGTAGCTAACTGTGAAGGATGATGGTGAGATTCACCATTTAAATATCGGTTGGTATGGGTCTTTTTTGTGTTGGTATGGGTCTTTTATGGTAAAGACCTTTTTTGTGTTGGTATGGGTCTTTTATGGTAAAGACCTTTTTTGTGTTGGTATAGGTCTTTTATGGTAAAGACCTTTTTTGTGTTGGTATGGGTCTTTTATGGTAAAGACCCATACCAACCGATATTTAAATGGTGAATCTCACCATCATCCTTCACAGTTAGCTACCGTGGGTAAATCTTTGTTTCAGAGAGCACGAGGGATCTGTACTGTCTTTACCATAAAAGACCCATACCAACACGAAAAAGACCCATACCAACCGATATTTAAATGGTGAATCTCACCATCATCCTTCACAGTTAGCTACAGTGGGTAAATCTTTGTTTCAGAGAGCACGAGGGATCTGTGACAGAAAACATCTGGCCGCCGAACTTCAGCACGTCAAGCAAGTATTGCAAGACAACAAGCTTCGGGTCCCGCGCCTACGTCACAGTGACCGAGTGAAGCACAGTCGAGCGTGTACCTGCTGTACTACCATATGTCAGAGGAGTCACAGACAAGATTGGCTACATCTTGAAGCGAGCTTCCATTAAAACATACTACAAGCCGCCGAAGAAGATTAGTCAATTTTTACCATCCGTCAAGTGTAATATCCCTCTACAAGATGCAGGAGTGTACAAGTTAGATTGTGAATGTGGTCTCTCTTACATAGGTCAAACAAAAAGATCCATAAAAACCCGCGTGAAAGAACATATAGCTGACGTGAAGCACCGACGCTCCGGGAAGTCTGCAGTCTGCGAACATGTTCAAGATCGTCCCCACCATTACATTCGATTTGATAAACCACAAATTCTCGCAAAAGAACACCGATTCCTACCAAGGATGATACGCGAGGCTATTGAAATTAAAAAACATCCAAATTTCAATAGAGAAGATGGATGGGTGCTGCCACCTGATTGGGATCCTATAATTAACAAAATTAAACCCAAACCTAAGCATACCACTGCAAGACTTCATGA
The DNA here is from genome assembly GCA_907164705.1 of Parnassius apollo. NCBI lineage: Eukaryota > Metazoa > Arthropoda > Insecta > Lepidoptera > Papilionidae > Parnassius > Parnassius apollo. The sequence goes on along the minus strand of CAJQZP010001449.1, from coordinate 7,008,052 downwards.
TACTATAAGCTCGTTTTGCGTAAATCGGACCAAAAAATTAATATTCAAAAACTGAAGGAGCCGGACTAACTATGACATTGGGACGTCAAACATCTTAGTCCCCCCCCCCCGTGACCATGGTTGCTGTAAAGCACCCGAAACGTCGGGAATTAAAAATAAGTGAAAGTAGTGAAATAAACGCGATAAAATCCGTAAATTTAGTTTTATTCAATATAAGACATTCTTATAGAAAGCCGTTTTTACTTTTACCACTGACTACTTCAGAAATAAACTCTGTACTGGGAGGAACCAACAAGAAACCAGTGGATATTTTTGATAAATAAAATTATACATTAGGAGCACAGGTACAAACTACTTACAAAACTTATTTAAGTAACAGCTTGGAAGGTACCATCTCATTCCCTGGGATTATTATCAATGATGTTTTCATTTATATTGTAATAACCTATTATAAACAGTTTTTGTTTGGTAACAGTTATGTCACACTTATTCCAAAAAATAAAAAAGATAAACCTTGTCTGTTGTTTGGGACTTAATTTTAATAGTGTATATTTTGCCCCAGGAAAGAATTACTGATTCTGTGGAGTCGGGAAACTAGTATTACTAGCTTGTTTGTTCCTGGTGTTAAGGTGCCGTGTGTATATCAGTATTATTATTAAAAATATTTTTGTTTGTGTAAACATATTTAGAGACGAAAGTTAATATATTTATTTCTTAAAACTCTTCTCTGAGAGATTCTCTGGGTTTAAAGCAAAAATAGTTTCTAAATCAGCCACATGTGCCCATCACATCATCAAAGAATTGCAAAAGCTTAACAATGGTTATATCTTCAATAAAACATCTTTTCCAAGACAAGAATATGTTCATTTCAAAACATTGTAATATTTTTACACATAATAGTACCAAATTCAAAAGACTTAACTGTGATAACATAATAATTTACATCCTTTTTATGTCCAGCAGTGGACTGAAAATGCTGAAGAAAATAAGTTTTTTTTTTAAATTTAAATAAGTGATTTGAAAAAAACTAAATGGCTGAAAACTCTTACTGTACGGTCCCAAAACCATAGATTATTTTATTCCAGTGCAGCTGGATACGCCGCACTGTAAATTATTTATAATGCATTGTTTTTCATATCAAACTTAGTGTGTGTAATAAACTGCTAAAGTAACAACATGTGCACATACTTTAAACACCACTCATAATGATTTTCTATCATCTTAAACTAACTTTGAACTACATAACTAAACATAAACTAACTTAACTATCAAAGATTTACACGCAGAATGAACTAAATTTCAACATCAACAACTAAGTTTCATTCTGCGTAGATCGGGCCAAAGACAATAATTAAAAAGCTGAAGCTACTCCGGGTTAACTTTGACATCGGGACGTCAGTCACCTCAGTCCCCTGCCACCATAGGTGCTGGAGAGCACCCGAAACGTCAGGTATTAAAAAAATAAATAAATAAAATGCGATAAAATCCATAAAAGTAGTTTTAATCTAACTGTTAGATATAATAAAAATTTAACAATAAAAAAATTGGAAAATGCTACCCATGTTAGGAGTTTAAAAAAATGTGACTATATATGCATTAGTTAACCCCTGATGTACCGAGGACATCAATTTTGTCCACGTTTTGTGACTGCTGAGTACCGAGGACATCATTTCATGTCCGCATTACGTGCTAATATTTTCGTCATTAATTGATATAAAAATATAGTATATTTTCGATTGAACACTATTTCATTCGATTCTGACCGAACTAAAGAGTATTCTGAAGAATTATATTCACTCGGTTACACAGACAAAATCAAATATAACAGCCATTTGATTTTGCGCTGTTGGTGCGGTTAGTTGCTTAATCGTTGAAGTTTTGTGATTGTGATTTTAGTTGGATTTGCTTTCAAAAAACTGTAAGTAATGTTATTTATCTTTACTACGTAATGTTTTTGAACGATTTAAGTTACAACAACAGTAACTTTATATGTTTCAATTGATAAAAAAGTAGAAACAAAAAACCTCTACGCGAACAATTCATAACGGTCAAGATTTCTAATAAGATAATAATAGTATATTTCTTATTGGAATACCATAGTAAATACTTTTACTAGTAATTGCAAAATGTTATATCTATATGATTGTATAAGAAAAATAAAGGAAGACACTATAAAATATATACACAAAAAGGTTTTGAAAATAAGTTTACAAAGCGCGCGCAAACTGTCTATTGTCAAATTTTTAGCAAATGTTTGCAAGTGAAAAAGTAGAATTATTATAATTATTACATACATAATTTCGGTTCATTTAAGAAGAATATGTTGTATTGATTGTAAGAACATAAAAATAAAATAAAAACTTATATTTCATTCATAAAATAAAATTTATTGTAAGTAAGTACACTTTATCAAGATCCCTTAGAAACAAAGAGTTGTACAAAATAAAATAAACATTTAAATGTTATGGTTATTGTTTCTACTTTTCGAAAATCTTATAGGCTTTAAATAACTGTAACTAAAACCACTTTAAACATAAAGGGAAGGTTGTGAGAAACATAAATGTTCATAATAAGTGCCGCCAGCTGAGGTGACGACAGAGGCCGGTACAAAGCTGTTTTTTGTTACGGCGGGCGCGGTTTGGAAAAGGTTAATACTTGATGGTAGGATTTCTTCTCCTACCAGGGAGTCAATCTAGGTTGGGAGCAAAACATAATACATACAACATACATGTAGCACAAAGTCCTACAGTCGTTCTAGCCTTTTTGTTTAACTCAATACTAATGTATGTTTAAATAAGCGGCTTACTGACCTAAATAAAGTCCAGCTAGCTTTGCTCATATTATCTACTTAAGAAAATATGAGAGTAGTTTACCGTTTCTTCCAACTCCTCCATTGTCACCTCCTTCTCGGTCATATTTGTCATTACAAAAGAGCTACTTTACTTAGAGATTTTTAAAAAATAATGAAAAATATCGGGAAGTAAATCGACCATATTTAGATGAAATATTGACACTGATATCTGACACTTATTTTTTTAAAATACATACAGGCAAAGAGACCTACGCCCATACAACATAGTCTAATGTAAATTTTATTTAGACCTTTTTTACAATATTATAAGCTCATGCTTTGCGGAGATTTTGATCACAGCTCAACCCAGCAGAGAACGACGGGTCAATATTATATATGAAAGACTTGATATGATATCTCAAGTAAATGGGTGTGTTTAGCAGAAAAAAGCGCTAGGAAGCGGTTGTAAGCAAAATGGCGGAACTATAAAGTTTTCTGCCAAGGACACGTTTGTTAACTTCAGTAACGCTGACACAATCCGCAATTTTGCTTATTTATTTTGTTTGTTTTGAAGTAGAGTTTATAAGTTATCTTGTACAATTAGTTTCAAATAACATGGATAAACATATTATACATATTATTAAAAATTCATGATTAGTAAGTTTTTAATATGAATACCTTACAAACATATATTTAAATTAGGTTAGGTTCCCTCACAGAAATCTAAATAATAAGGCACTATGAATATTATGGACATGCCTTCTACTGACTTCTAATATCGGGACGCGTGTCGCTAGGTCGTAGCTTATCACACATAGATAAACAATAAATACACAATTACGCCTACAAATATCTCTAGCATTTATGCAACAAAGATTAATTTATAAACTATTGCGTTAAGGAATATTTTATAAAAACGCAAAATCTCAGTAGGCGTTTAGGTAGCCACTCGGTCAAATAAATAGTGTGCGAAAAACAGTGGGTGCGTTTGGCAGAAAAAAGCGCTAGCAAGCGCTTGTAAGCAAAATGGCGATCGTAAGCGGTAAGCGCTGTCAAATCGTAAGTAGCTATTTTCCTCCAGGACACGATGTTAGTTTTAACCGGGGAACCTAACCTAATTTAAATATATGTTTGTAAAGTATTCATATTAAAAACTTACCAATCATGAATTTTTAATAACATGTATATGTTTATTCACGTTATTATATTACTTAAAACTAATATTGCACAAAACAATTTATAAACTCTACTTCAAAACAAACAAATTAAATAAGCAAAATGGCGGATTGTGTCAGCGCTACTGAAGTAGTAATCGTGTCCTGGCCGAAAACTATTTCAGCGCTTGTAAGCGCTTGCTAGCGCTTTTTTCTGCCAAACGCACCCAGTGAATGACATTGCGCGCTCGCTCTTACTGGGGCATAGTGCAGCCCAACGCACGTTTCGATAACTTTCTATTAAGCGTCGTTGATCTTCCAGGAGTCTCACACCAAGATATAACTAATTAACTGAAATTGTCTCAGTAACAGACACTTTTAGTCTTAGCTTTAGCTTTTAGATGTTTTATAATTAGAAAAAAGGGGATATAATAATACATTAAGAATAATTATATCCATTTATCTTTAATAACCGTATCTTTTTGAAACGTGTAATAATAGCATTGTATTAAATAAACAGATGTATAAATAAAATTAATGCAACATTATACAAACAGCAAACGAATAAATATATGTATGGGTGACATATTTATCATTTTTTATTAGTTTTAAAGATCTGTAACTGACTTTCTGTTGTTTGGTACTTTTCAGTTTCCCGGCTTCTTACAGATCAAATTAAGACTACTATCCTTACAATATAATTACTTATTCTTACAATATAACTGATTAAAAATTTATCAAGTAATTTAAAAGTACAAACAAACAGATAATCGCCAACAAACGGTTAACGGTATAAAATATTTAGAAAGAAAAAAATTAGAAAGGTGTAAATAAATATTCAATGAAAAATCACACTTAATTCCCGTTTCGTTAAAACTAGGTAAGCCAAACACAATAAATTATCAATACAAAATAGTTGTGTCACGTAACTGACTTGCATTCGACCCTGCGGCCGTGTTCTAGGAAAGTTGATGTACGTAACAATTTTGTTTATTGCCCATACTATAAATACATAGCTGATTTTAGCTGTCGTACTCGTTGACATGAACTAGCTTAAGAATCAATGGATATTGAAATATGAAAACAATTACAATTTCGGAGACAATCGTAGTACTGGAGGTTAAATTGTATTTAAGTATATTTCATTAAACACAACATTATTTAAAACACTAAGTGCTTTTTATGAAATGTTATCCCTTTATTTGAGAATTTGCAAGTTGTGGAAGAATTTCCGCAGTTGGATATGCTTCAAAACACCATGTTTACTTCTCTGCCTCCGAAACAAACGCTCCTCGCGCGCTTGTGGCATACGAGTCACATCTGCGGCGACAAGGTCACGCGCTTTTATGACTTCTATTGAAATTTAGATTTCTGTGGGTTCCCCGGTTAAAGCTAACTTAGTGTCCTAAAGTAAAAAGCTATTTACCATTTGACAGCGCTTACCGCTTACGATCGCCATTTTGCTTACAAGTGCTTCCTAACCCTTTTTTCTGCCAAACACTGCCAATATATTATAACGTGAAAATGACTACCATTCTTGGGTTGAATGGTATAAGAATGAATACAATAACTAACTAAACCTAGCCCCACTTGGATATTATTTTGATTTTTGAGTTTTGTTTTATTTTTAATTAATTGTTCGTCTTTTGTTCGTTATTGTTCGAACATAATCATTTTTGTTCGTCTTTTAATTATAATTAATTAAACATATCCTTAGGTTGGCTCCTTATTGTAAATTTTAACTTTTATCCCTTAAGTTAATTTTTTAAGATATCGTTTGTTCGATCGCTATTGATGATTGATGATCATAAATACAACGAAATTGTTAATTATTCAATATTTTAAAGTAAAAAAACTGTCACCCCTTATGGCTGCATTGCGTATACGCCTACGTTGCAGTACGTCCAAAGAGTATAGTAACTGTCCTATACGGGAAAAGAGAGGCCACTAGTGTAAAATCTATCAACCGCTGTCCGAAGAATACTGGCGCTGCCTTTTTTATGGAAGAGGGGGCAAACGAGCATACGGTTCACTTGATGTTAAGTGACTGCCGCAGTCCATGACCAACAGCAACACCAGGGGAATTGCGGCAAGGTATTCTGCCCGGGGAGCGGCCAACACTCCGTGTGATAGTCGGAGATGTTCTATATATACTGTTTATGATTCGGAATCTTGAGAGCGTGATTTAGGCTTCGGTGTGTTTCGCATGCGGCGCGACGACAGCGCCGTCACACTCTGTCTACGGTGTGCGCTGATTTTGCCCCCGCAAAAAATGAGAGACAGCTCCACAGATAGAATTATATACTAGTTAGGACAGTTCTGTATCGAGGAAAAACTATTCTCCTCCGGTCCGTCGAAGGCCCGTGTTGCTCTATGTGTTATTTTACTTGTTGTAGAAGGTTGTGTGGAGAAATAGTCAGAGTATATGTATTCACGTTTTAGAAATAGCTTTAGTACGCCTATTGTACCTTCCGTATGTATTAGAATTATTTTATTTAATATTATCGTGTGGTGGTGGCGCGACGTGATTCTACACCCCATGTTCCCCATGGGTAATGAAAAAGGAAACCACTGAAAAAGGAAATGGGCAGCAGCACGTTTATGAGAACTCTATTGAATTAAGAACTGCGGTACCAAACCGCCTGTCAAGCGTGGCGACGATGGAAAATATCCTCCCTACGAGATTATGATGATTTATGGATTGGTGTTCAGAAGCACCTTCGATAGTCTGTAGCGAATAAATGTATCTGTTTAATAAATACTAGCGATCCGCCCCGGTTTCAAACGGGTGATTTCTGGATCCCGAAAACAGCGCCACCTACCGTCTCCAAATGTGAATCTAAACCATCCAGTGGGTCCCCATTTAAACCCACACAAAAAATTCACAAAATCGGTCGAGCGGTTTTGAGTTTTAGCGAGACTATCGGACAGTAATTGATTTATATATGCAACATGTAACAAAAACCCTGTGGTTCCTATTAAGTGCGTTATCAGAATCAGTATTCTAACAATTGATCACTAATAAAAAAACAGTGATCGATGATTTTAACGTATAGAAATAACTTTTTTCCGAAAACTCGACCATTAAATTTTTGTTACTTAATTATTTAATTAAAATAACATTTTATTCGCAAATTTTATGTTGTTTTATTATCTCTAACTGACATGCACATCGGTAAAGCGAGGTCTTCGACAATCCTTTTACTCCCCAGACAATGCAGAGTAACAAAACCACATACAATTTGCAAATTAAAATTTATTTAAATTAAATTAAAAAAATTATGGTCGTGTTTTCAATTAAAAGCTATTTCTATACGTTTGAATACCGATTCTGATAACGCACTTAACGGGAGCCACAGGATTTTTGTTGAGTGTTCTAAAATGCTTCTTAAAAACTAAATACATGCTTTGAATATATATTATATATATTATTAATTTATTATACATATTTTAAAGCATGTTAAACATCAAATTCTTTTTCTCTTCCACCGTAAATATAAGGTAAAGTATGCAAGGACAAACAGGACTTAAAGTTGACAGCCTTAGATATCTGTATATAGAATACCTAATATATAGAAATCCAATAATTCAGTGATAATAAAAGAAAAATAAGTTATTTATATACATTTATTTGTCTTTATACACAGAAGACCAGACAATAATTTGAGATGTGACACTTTGATTAATTATAAACTGCATTTATTATAAATTAATTTCTACATGTACCACCCAATAAAATTCTTTCTTTGAACATAAAATACTTCTACTCAGACAGAAAAAATTGTACACAACAGTAAACAGAATATTTGTTGCACTTGTAAATTAAGATAAAAATAAGGAAATACACTGATCTGTAAAAGTGAGCAAAACACTATCTGGAAACACCAGACATTTCTATTTTTCCTTTCTATTTTCATTTGTATTATGATCTAAATTCACTCTTTGCTAATGTCTAAAAATGTGCATGTGTATGTCAATTAAAATAATGTTAAGTTATCAAATTATATTGAAATACAATAATCAATATTACCTCTTTAAAAATAAAATTTGTTTGGCTTATAAATTCGTTTATACATCAGTATAAACTTAAATTAAAATTCGTGTGATTTATAACTTACGTAATATCCAAAATAATATTAATATTTGTCACAAAACATTCCTCCCGTCTGTACTAACTCAACTTTTCCACGAACATTAACATTTTTTTAAAGAATTTTGCGTTTAAATAGGTATTTAAAATATTTCATATTAGCATTAGGGTAAATATTGTTTGTATTCGCAGAAAATTCTGTCTTTAAAACAAACAGAAAGATTTTGTCTAATTTTATAATAGGGAGATTATTGATCGACTAGTGCCAATTTTTGTTTTAACTTTTTATAAGGTCACATAGAGTAGGTAATACCTACCAAATAATGTTTATACGTAGTACTTACTGTCAACTTGCTATTGTTACCAACTACTTTAAAAGTTGTTTATGAATCAGCTGTATACAGCAATTGTCAGATATTTAAATGAATATAATATGTATGTATAAAGTAATTCAGTGTTGAACGCGCGATCCTTTATTTAATAAATGTTTTAAAACATATAAAGCAGAATACAAGAAAATGTTCACATGAATACATTTTCTTACATACATCACCACTTTTACAAGACTTATCACAAAACAAATCTAGGAAACGAAACCTCATTGACCTAACTGGTTTACCCTCGTCCGAACATCTATTACAATAATATAAATATAGAAGTTAATCTACAAATATCAATAAGTTACAATCTTAATCAAAACATACTAAGATAATTTTCATTCGAATATTTGAATTATTGCGATTTGATATATTCGGACTTGGGGGAGGGAGGCAAAATTAAATCAGTCGTACCGTCATGTCGTCCGTAATTGACTACGTCCGAGACCCGCATCTGCCTCTCCGAGAAGGCTAAGGCCACTCATCCATTTTCCTCCAAGTACCTCCTATGGAGGACCACACTACTGTCTTATGGTCCCGAACTAAGTATAGTTAAATAAAGAGAGATAGAGGAACTGTGAGTGGGGTCCGCGCTAATCTAGTCTTAATATCTAGACGTACAGAGCTCATTTTAGCGCGTCTGAAGTCTCGAAGTTTTGCTCAGTTACTGAGACAGCATCCGATGCCAGAGCTTCCTTCAATGACTCCACACAATTCTTTGGGATAACCGTACCTGTGCAATAACAAAAAAAGACAACAATTATTATTAAATTAATTAAACAAGTGTTTGCATATATATAGAATACAAATTACGTTAGTAGGACCTATAAATAAAATAATACATTTTTATAAATTTTGAAATTGCACAAAATACCTATCGTGTATTTTAATTTTTAAAACATGAAATACACAATACACATGAATTATCATCATCATTACAGCCCTTAACTGCTGTACATAGGCCTCCCCCAACCACAAAGCACGGTTCTGAGCCACCTGCATCCATCCACTTCCTGAATGTCTTACCAGGTCGTCACTCCATCTAGTGGGGGGTCGCCCTACACTACGCCTACCGGTACGAGGCTGGCACTCGAGAACCTTTCTTCCCCATCGGTTATCGGTTCTTCGAGCTATATGGCCGGCCCATTGCTACTTCAACTTGCCAATCCGTTGGGCTATGTCGATCACTCTGGTTCTACTGTGGATATCCTCATTTCTGAGTCTATCACGCAGAGAAACTCCAAGCATAGCCCTCTCCATAGCTCGCTGAGCGACCTGAGTGTCCTCATACGGCCAGTGGCCGTATGAATCATCACAGAACAGAAAAAAATGTGAACACATTTCACTCTGTAGTCATGTTATTAACCATTAAAGCGAAACCTACGGATTGTTACCAACCATTCTCCCGCAAGATGGCGTAGAAGTCAAAATTTTTAGTTTATTTGGATTTTTGTGTAATTGGAAAATTATTAAGTCGTAGGAGTAGACTTTGCAGTTATCGGATATTATAGTTTATTGGAATGGGTAATATCACTGCCTCAAAATCCACCCAATTCGACATAAATTTTGATTGTAACATCTGTCATTAAATATAGTGTCGTTTACACACAGACGCATCCCTACGTTTACGAAGCTTGAACACTAGATGGCGTGTATGTAAAAAAACTAGTTTTTAATTTTTCTGTATGTGTAGATTGGGTAGGCAGAACTACAAAACGCTATGTACGATTGTTATAAAAATAAAAGTTATATTTGTTGGCGTAAACTATTTAATTGATTTATAACTTGGGGAAATAGATTATGTCAACATTGATTACAATATAATGCAGTTTTATTTTATTACATTACTCTATTGAATTTTTTATCAAAACAGAAGTACATATTTGAAGCAAGATAATTATACTGACACATGCCTATTCACTCAAAACTAATAAAACTGATGATTTGTAACAGTACCAATTATTACAACAATTAGATATTTCATAACCAACACGTAAGAAACTATAATTCATAAACAAGAGATAACAACAAATCTATAACACGATTTAGTTTATATATATATATATATATACATACAAGAATTGCTCGTAGGTATAGGATTTATATTTTCGTTTTACTAAAAGCTTTTGTTGAGTGCTTTAAAATTAGGAAATATTATTTTCAAACTTTCTGGTTATTATCACAAAATGAATCGTGTTATAGATTTGTTGTTATCTCTTGTTTATGAATTATAGTTTCTTACGTGTTGGTTATGAAATATCTAATTATTGTAATAATTGGTACTGTTACAAATCATCAGTTTTATTAGTTTTGAGTGAATAGGCATGTGTCAGTATAATTATGTTGCTTCAAATATGTACTTCTGTTTTGATAAAAAATTCAATAGAGTAATGTAATAAAATAAAACTGCATTATATTGTAATCAATGTTGACATAATCTATTTCCCCAAGTTATAAATCAATTAAATAGTTTACGCCAACAAATATAAATTTTATATTTATAACAATCGTACATAGCGTTTTGTAGTTCTGCCTACCCAATCTACACATACACTACACAAAAATTAAAAACACGTTTTTTTTTCATACACGCCATCTAAGTGTTCTAGCTTCGTAAACGTAGGGATACGTCTGTGTGTGTAAATGTCGAATTAGGTGGATTTTGAGGCAATGATATGACCCGTTCCAATAAAATGTAATCCGATAACCGCTAAGTCTACTCCTACGACTTAATAATTTTCTAATTACACAAAAATACAAATAAACTAAAAATGTTGACTTCAGCGCCATCTTGCGGGAGAATGGTAACGTATGTTTCACCTTAACCAATAAGCAGTTTTATTGTAAGCTATTATTAGAGGAGCTATTTCTTCTAAAAATAGACCGCTGATGCTGCAAAAATTCCATTAGTTAAAGTTTATTAATTATTTTGAATAAAATATTTTTACGGATTTATCACGTTTAATTTACTTGATTTTAACCATGGTCATGGGGGACTGAGGTGATTGACGTCCCGATGCCAATGTTAACCCGAAGTATATTAAGCTTTTTAATTAATACTTATGGTCCGTTCTACGCAGAATGAACTTACTGTCTTGAAGTCTTGTGGTTTGCTTGGGTTTAGTTTTAATTTTATTAATTACAGGATGCGAAGCAGGTGGGAGTACCCAGCCTCTTTTTTTAATTTCAATAGTCTCACTTATCATCCTTGGCAGCAATCAAAGTTCTTTCGCGAGGATTTCTGGTCGATCTAATCTGATTTAATGGCGGGAGCCGTCTAGGATATGATCACAAACTGCAGACTTGCCGGAACATTGGTGTTTCACGTCAGCTATATGTTCTTTTATGCGGGTTTTAGTTGACATTTTTGTTTAATATATATGTGAGCGATCACATTTACAATCAAGCTTGTACACTCCTGCATCTTGTAGAGGGATATTGCACTTAACGGATGTTAAGAATAAAAATGGGAATCAATTTTGTTTTAAATTAAAATAAAATAAATTAAACGCGATAAAATCCGTAAAAGTAGTTCTATTCAATGTGTAGTGTTCGCGTAAATATAAGAAATCATTTATTAATTATTTTTTAACTTCGAATATAATTTCGATTTTTTTTCAATTTATTTTTTTATCTGCGCAATATGGGTATACATGGTGTTACAGTGGTCAATTTACATTATTGATCGCCATATTTAGGTTCACGCTATGCAAATTTTTCAATTAGAAGCAATAGTGTAATCTCAATTTACACTATAGTTTATAATTGAAAATTTATCGTAATATATATATATATATATATATATATATATAAACTACAGTGTCCGAACAATTATTAAATTAATGCCAAATAAGATTTCCTATTAACTTAAAAGATAATCATAAATTTACATTTTCAATATTAATTTCATTATTACTTTCGCATTATGTACTAAACGTAGGTGGCCTTAAATATAATCGTTGCTAAATAGGCGTACTTAAATTAAACCTTTTAGTAAAAAGAGAGTCGTCAATTTTTATGAGTGAAGTTAGTTGGTTGTGCATTAAGCATTTTGCAGGGAGAAAAAAGAGGGGAATGTTCGTATGTACTCGTAAAGAATGTAATAAAGGAAAGTTTGCAACAAACTGTTCATTATCCTGATCATGTATATTCGCAAGTAATGCTAATAAATAAGCACAACATTGTTTAAAACTACACGATAAATGTGTAATAAATGTATACAAGGCTGTCCTAGAAATCGACGTCAAGTCGGAAATGATAGTGATAGGCAAAATCAAGATAGTTATCAGAAATAAAAAAGTTATGAATTTTTTAAAATAATAGACATTTAAAAAAATCCAGCGAGTCCAGAAGGGTAACGTATGTATTGTATGTGCGTAAGTGAAGATTGACAATAGCGACTATTGTCTCGCTTGCACTAGTCGAATGGTGTACACGTCTCACACATTATCAAAAGTGGCTTAACTATCTGCCCCACTCGCACTTTATACAATGACTCTCTCCGTCTATCTCCATCTCACTCAAATTAGAATCCTAAAGTTACGGCCTTAAGGATAGCCTTGGTCACACTAGAATCATTTTAAGAAAACAAAAGGTTTAGAACTGGTTTTCTTTACAAAATAAAAACTGTCCAAGAAACAAATCTAGCAAGTTTCATACCAGTTTGAAATCATTATCAAATGCGCTAAGTTGTAAGTTGGGCTAAAAGTGACATTTTCTTTCAAGCTGGACCAGTTGGCTTTGAATTTTAGGCAACAACTTACAGAAGCATTCTTCAGGATTACATAATAAAAATAAAGTTTTGTATTAACGAGAGTTAAAAGAATATTACGGGTTTTATTTTCTCGATTTTTTTAAATGCCTATTATTTAAAAAAAATACATAACTTATTTTTTATTTTCTGATAACTCTCATTACTTGGCCTATCACCCGTTTCCGGCTTAACGTCGATTTCTGGGACACCTGTATATAAACACTAGGTACCAAATAGTGTACCATCCTCTTATCTATACCTGCCGGAAATTGTAGTGTTTGCGTATGAAGGGTATGGTTGAGAGTCACTATAATTACAGAATGTGATATATTCCATCTTAGTTTTTCGAGGTGACAACGTATCTGTAGTCTTCTTCCTTTGCAAATGGTTGCAGGTGTTCATGGGCAGCAGTAGCCACTTATGTTCAGGTGTCAGGTCGTTTGTCAAATTCTTAGTAACAAGTTTCCGAGTCAGGAAGATGGAGGTGTTTCATCCCCGTGTCTCAGAAAGCAAGTAAAACTGTCGGTAAAGCACCTGATCTCTCTACCGTCATGTCGGATTGCCGTCCCATCGACTAGGAGATTGAGGGAATAGATAGTGCACCTGTGCTTGCGCACACGCTGGTGCACTATAATAGCTAGTCGTAGGAAATTGGCCGCCGTGATCGAAATTTGGTCTGCATGACATTAAAATATGACTTCCTCGTTGGTCTACTGGACGTAAACGCGGTTGCTGATCAAGTTGGCGGTGTCCCGTGCCTCGAAAAGCACTTAAAGCTGTCGGTATTGCTCCATATCACTGTTCAATCGTGTCGGATTCCCGTCCCATCGGACTATGACAGTGCGCCTCCATGCGCGCCCAAACCGCCAGCATGTAGCATGTAGTGTATGTGTGTGCGTGTGTGCGAGTGTAGTGCGTACCGACGATCTTGCGTCCGTCGTCGGTCTTGATGCGCACGACCTGCATCTTGTGCAGCGCGGCGCGCGCCGCCAGCGCCGCCTCCATGCGCGCCCACACCGCCAGCACCGAACCCGCTAGCACGTAGTGCGTGCGCACGCGCAGCCCCACCTGCGCACACAATACACCACACATACTAAGTACAGCCAACAGACTATTTACACAGCTTATTACAGATACAATTATGAAAAAATCTGTTACAGCATACGTTGTCTCCACTCCATGTAGTGGCAGAGTTAGAATATCCACAACCTTATATGGTCTCGTGGGATGTCGTAATAGGCGACAAAGGGAAACAAACTGGAAGATGGGCATCAGCGTCTTCCTATCAGGAACTAGGAAATGAAAAACTACGGTTGCGAACTCACCTGCCAAGTGTGGTCGCTAAGTCAAGGCATCAGTTCACAACTTGACCCTTTGAACTATCTTTTTATCATTTCTTTGGTACTTCGACTACGAGGATAAAAGTAGCCAATACTTTACAGAAAATATTTTTGAGAAAACGAGAGTCGTATCGTACTTTTAGAGCTGCCTTGTCCACTTATCAGAAGCAGGATAAAAGTACAGAGTCTTGTGGAAAAATAGATGAACTGTTTTCAAAACAAAGGACTAATTTTAGAATGTTTAGTCGTGTGATAAAAGGTCTCAATGTAGATGACATTAGCGAAAAATGGAAATTGGTAGATGAGCTTATCAGCATTTAATGGCGATGTAATATGATAGACTCTCTTCACCTAGAGATCTATGATGTTATTAAGGGTGTAGATCTATCATACGAAGAGTATCTTTTCATATAAGCAGGAATTTAAGAAAATCAAACGAACATTGAATCGCAAACTATCATCAACTGTTCATTCCCAGCAATCAACTCCGCTCATCGAGTTCGATCGATCGAGAAAATATGCATCGTGGCCAACTTTCTTCGATCTTTTCAGCGAAGCCATTCATAACAACGCATTTCTCATAAACACACAGAAAATACAACATTTAAAAGGAAACGGAAAATTATGAAACGACATGGGAGACTCATGTGCACAGGTACAAACAATAAGCAATCCTTCTGAGTCAACCATCGACTCGGAAACAATCTGCCAATGAAATTAAGCGGTTATATTCACTTCTTCTTGACACAAATACACGTTACTAGAATGTATTCACGCTATGCATAACTTAGGGATTGACAGAAATACTTGGGATCATTTGCTTGTCCATCTATTAACAAAGAAGCTGGACCCAGAAACCTTAAAGAATTATAAAGAAGCACGGAAGGCTTGGCGGGAATAACCGGAACTTATTGAATTTATCAGCATTCTGGAGTAAAAGTTCACCGCTCTAAAACCAATGCATAACAAAGAGCGGGAGAGTGTTCCATCACCTTCGAAAACAATCGCTAATTTTAGATTACCGTCATCATTAATGTGCATAAATGTATCGCTTGTTTTCGAGTTCGTCCTACACCGTCATTCCCAGAAATGGCGGACCATAGGTCTTGTGTAATACAATCCGCAAAGCCCTTTATGCACATGAGTTTAGATTTTGCTGGTTCATTTAAAGTTACGCTTGCTCGTGGACGTGGTGTAAGATCCACGAAGGCGTATGTTATATGTTTGTATTTTCATATGTTTGACTACTCGCGCTGTACCTGTATATTTATGTATTACGTTACAAATTCGCAAATACATTACCACTTTTTTGGGTTTACTGTCACACTGACTTATATATTTTGTTAGTTGGGTTGGTTGACCCTCCCCCTCACTTCCGTTCCTTCCCCGCACGGGCCTACCTAATGGGGGAGGGGGCTAAATATTGGTAAACGCATCTTTGGTTCTCCAAGGAGAGGCGCGCTCCACCAAGGTGAAAGGGGAGACGGTAGGAGCTATAAGAAGACACGCGCCGCCACTGTAGGCCACAGTGCAATACAATCTCCGTCATGCCCGCAAACTGACAACAGTTCGCAATTATCATCGTGCCCGCATGGTCGTAGAGAGAGGCCACTCGCCGCTTCCTCAAGGTAAAAACCGATCCTCATTTATGAACTGTTTTATTTGTTGTTTCTTTATCAGTAGCAAGTATATTGTCCAAAGTCCACCACGTGCCACGTTCGGCATTTTGTTTTGGTTCCTTTTGAACCACGCTAATACAGTCCACTTGATCGTCCGCCCCGCAATACCTTCGGTCAATTTTTGCGCACCCATATTACAATTAACTTACAGTTTGTGACGCACGTATAGTTGCGACAAATATATTTTCCACAATTATTTCTGAGGCAGTAACGCACCTATTCCAAGGTTTTGAACTATAACCTCCTAAGACCCGTGTTTTTGAAATATAATTCATAAAGACCGAACTTTCGTCATAAAGAACAAAATGGCAGTCATTTTTAAGTCCTGACAATCGCGAAATGAGAGGTATAGGAATAGACTATATTCGTTTTCTTAATTTACGACCACATTTTAGAAAGAAACCGCGTTATCTCAATAGTAATATATTCGTCCCTGTCACAAGCATTGAGTGAACTGAAAGAAAATCTTCAGATTTGTTGTCAGTGGCCACAAACGGTTAACAATAGTGGCACGTCGTAAACAATGTGAGTAAATCCATAAATATCTTCTAGAAATATTTGTATTTTGATGAGAATAACATTTTTTAACTGACTAATGTGTACATAATGTGGTTAATGTATTATTTGTGCAAAACATGAGGCATAAATTGAGTAATGTTGTGGTAACGGAATTTGTTCTTTGTAAAGTGTTCAGCCTTTACATAGTAAATTCGCCACCATCATTTGTTCTTTTAAAATCACTTTCGGTGTCTCTTTAACAACTTCGTGATCAATTAGTTTGATAAACGTTTCCCAACCCTTTCCATTAAATTATATTTCGATGACAAGAGGTAGGTGCACAAACTAACCATGGTCTCTTATTTTATTGACTAATGAATTATTAGTTTATTGTACGTTATAAATGTTATTTTATTTTAGCGTTGCGCGGAGTCTAAGGTATCTTCTCAACAAGTCTAAGGTTGAGGATGATGAGAATCCGACTTATCAAGAACCTGAAGTAGATGGAGCTTCCTATGAGCATAACAATGAAAATGTTGTCTAGCTCGGAAAACGAATATTCTAGTACCTCGAAATATGAGGATGAGATTGGTGTTTCTTCTACCAGTAGGTACCTGCCGGGGTATACCTTGAGAAGCTCTGTACATACGCGTGGTGGGGTGCATGGTCGAAGTGTAATGCGAGTTCATCTTTCAGTTGAATTTATATGGGACCACATAAGAAGCCCCAACTTTCAAATAAAAAAAGAATCATCAAAATCAGTTCACCTAGAAAAAAGTTGTGAGGTAACGTACAAAAAAAATACAGTCGAATTAAGTACCTCCTTTTTTGAAGTCGGTTGGAAAAATGTAGTAGAAATAATTATGAAAATGACACAGTTCCGGATACGTAATTTTTAACAGATAAATATTGACAAGGTAGCTTATTTCATAGGAATTACGTTAGAAGATTTAAAATTATTTGCTACAGTGCACTTAATGAAGAACATGGCAGTGCTCACCTCACACTCGCTCGCATTCCTACACGCCGCTCGCCAGTAGGCGTGACTGCAAACGCGTAGAGAGGCCTCATATTGTGCCTTCCAAGGACCCTCCGCCTCTGTACTGGTTACTTTTTTGTACTTTTTCTCAATATCCGCTAACGATTCGAGCCTAAGTTGCAGGCCTGTGTTCGGTCTGGAATAGATACGACAACATTAAGGGCAAGTATTTAAGGGGCTAAAATTGAATATGCCAGCTTTTTCTCCAAATTTCACTTAACCATCAAATCGCCCCAATGTGATTGCCGCTGTCACTTATGAGATTAGCTAGCGCCTTACTTACTACGCAAGTTGTTTATGCCACACTGAAATGCTTAAAATTAAAGTCACTTTGTGTAAGCATATCGCAGCATAACCGTTACGAGAGTTCAGCGTTAAGACTTAAAAGGTTATTTTGCGTGATGTTATTTGATTGTACGAGCTGTAACTAATAAGCAATCAACAAAATGTGGGCACTGCCACTAACTGGCAAAAAGTAGATGGTATCTGCTCAGGATCCAAAAAATTGGTTGACCCTGCAGGCCATCTCTGGAACTTCCCGCTAATTTCAAATGCAAAGCGCTCCAAAAGAGACGGGCGAATTTGAGCCTAACGTTACACAAGTGAAATATTTATCAATATTTTTTACAGTTTTTTTGTAGTTAATAATGAAATATTAAGCAGTTTTATCATGGCAAAAGAAATTAAAATATAATTAAATAAATAATACTGACTTCCGTTATTTTTATTTTTAAACAATGCTGCCAGATGAAATAGGTTAGTTAATCGATTTTAATAAAAAATAGAAAAAAAAAAAACAATAAAAAGTGATTCATTACTTTCTTCTTTATGTAAGTTTAAGAATTAGTAAGTTCAATTAGACTTATTATTTGAATAATGTTTCATCGTGACACTTTAACGTTTCAAAAAACTCGTAAAAAGAAATTAACTGAATAGATTAATAAATCGATTTCACAATCGATTATCAATGTTTTATACAGGACACAAAGCGGAAATGTCAACGTTAGTTCGAAAACTCAAACGTCAATCAAATCATTTTTTATGTTTGTTTGGGTCTGAGCTTGCGGTGGTATTGAATATTTTCTGTTCTTTTTGTGTGCTGTAATAATTTTCTGATCTTTAACGACTCTGTCTACGTATAAAGGATTCTGACGGTTTCTTTTCTTGATGCAAAATGATGAACTTAAATGAGTTCCCTCAGCTCACACATGGTGATTTAATAAAAATATCTTTAGGTATTTATCAAGGTGGGTCCCACTATGCAGAACATATACAAAAGATGGTAGATATGAAATAGAAGTGTGTTGAAAAACGGACAGCTATCTACTAAGAGAACTGTCAATATTCCAATCATTCAAAGAGGTCGTATGAAATTGAGCCATTCAAATCAAACAGCTCCAAAACATATTTTACATATATTTTAGTTGACAGTTCTCTTAATGGTAGAGAGGCCATCAAACAGCATTATTTTAATTGCTTGGTAAGAAAAAGAACTGTAGGTTGCTGTTGTCATGTAATGTAATGTCATAATATTGTACCTAAGCTGGGCAAGGCATCAAGAGAATTTAATACCGCCTGCACCGTTTTTAGACGATATTTTGTTTGTTTATGATGAAGTGGACGATTAATAAATCATTATTTTTAATTCATACACCCTCTGTTTTTTTATAATTATTTTAAACCTCTAGAATTTGGTTGGACGGCGGCGTCTGAATCCTATATGTGTGTATGTCCTACAATAAATAAAATTATGGTAAAATCTAGTTTACAATAAAGTCTAATAATTATTTTCTTAAAGAGCTTGGTGTAAGAATAACATTGTAAGCATAACATAAGCAATAACATTGTTTTGATACAAACCAAGAACATCCTATTTTTTTTTCTACCATGAAGCAGTTTAAATAGTATTGATATATAAATAAAATAATGCAGTAATAGTTACTGTAACATCAGGCCCAGCTTTCTATGAACTTTCGCCCGTCTCCTTTCACCGAATTATGTTGCGAAATCTCGAAGTTATGTTAAAGAGAGCCCCAACACCTACTGCAGCGAATAAGATACTATAATGGTGTTAAACTAGTAGTAGTAGTAGTTATAATTTGGTACCATACGCGCAAGAATTTAATATGATGAAAAATCATATTTAATTGTATTTAATCTGGCTCAAGGGACCATGTAATCTTCAATAAGCAAAATAAATATTATTTATAATAAATATTATTATATCATAAATATAATTTATTATTTTTCAGGTATATCGCCATGCAATGATAAAATAATAACGGCTTGATTTATTTTTGAAACTATAATAAACTTCTATGGTCATGAAATACAGGGAGGCATGATATTATTGCTAGTAGAAAAGGTCCTTTCTGTAAACCACAGACTACCTGTATATCTGGAACATGATCTCTTTCTTAGTGAGTTTCTCCTTCCTGGTGTTGGTGTGTGCGGCGACACACAGCACGGCCGTGTACTTATTGTTGCGCGCCTGCTGTGACAAGTAGAAGCCTTCTTTAGGCCCGGACAGTTCCGACTCCTTTTCCAGCGCTTCCATCCAGTCCATACCGCGCTGAAAAGTAAATAATTGTTTCTTTTTTAAAACAAAATGTTTAATAGTTTGCAATAATTTTATTTCCATGGAGTTGAAACATCGCCAACTTCATAAGTCGGGCCTAAATAATTTTTGGCACGACCCCAGTCAAAGGCAGATTGGGGAGTACATAATCAGCAGTCACGCTTGCAACTACTAGACGAAGGCAGGCCTTTTGTTACTGTTATCGCAAATCCGTTTGCCAAGAGTCACTCTTAAGAAAAATCCTATTTACTTGGGGAAAGACCCATATCCAACAGTGGACTTCTACCGACTGAAGAGTAAACATTTGTATTATGACTTATGTTTGCAGATACAATGACAGTAAATCAACTATAGACAACCAATTAGTTGAGCTATCAGAACTTATTGCACCAAGCATGCCAACCAAAAAATGGGAACATACAATACTCGATTCATAAAAAAAATCGATATCAATTATTTAGAGTTAGTAATCGTAAATGATTACCAACTCTAAAGTAGTAAGTAAGTTTGGTTTAAATAATACCAGAATAAATTTAAAAAGGATAATTTAAAATACAAGGTTCATCAGTTTATTCGTATTTGTTTTTACTGCTTATTTCTAGAGGCACAGTTATAAAAATTTAAGATTGAAACTAGATTAAAAATAAATTAATTCAATCACTTTCAGTACAACTAGTTAAGCTGTCGTTGTTTAGATGATTTATTATTTGATTTTCAATAATGTAATCAATATTAATGTCTCTTTCAAAATCATTTTTTTTTTGTTTTTATCTACCAATTTTGCCTAATCATCCTTTGTAACGTGGGCGCACATGCTTCAACGAATATAGAAGAAACAGTCCAAAAAGTTAAAGCCGAGTCACAAAACAAGAAGATCAACACAAAATCACAAAATTACGCACAGTAAGCTCCCGAAATGGCGGGAGATTGAAATTACGTTGTGGTTTTTTCAGAGCGGCCTTGTATCTGAGTTTTTTTGCCTAAACAAATTTACTTTGACAAAGTAAAAAAATAAAACTTGTTTTATTCATGATGACAAATAAAACATTTAAAAAAATAATGATTCGATTATTTGAATATTTTAACCGATTATTTGAATATTTTTGCCGATTATTCGCATAACAATGATTTTAATCATCCGAACACTACGGTAAGGTTCATAGCGACATATCATTGAAACGACGTCAATTAAAATAATATATACTGGTTATTTTTTAATATTTTGCTTTGTTTGAAAGATTCGAATTTAAATTAGTGATAAAAAAACTATACACGTTGTAATGAAATATAGATAACTTCACAATTCTTCGGATTTACGTAAAAGGTTATTTTAAATCCTGTGAGTGCTTGTGCAAAGTTAAAGCCGAATGATTAATGTGAAACGTCAAAAGGTATTTCTTAGATTTGTTTAACTACAGGGCACTTGTGTCGTAAGCTAAGACGGGATGTGTGTGACTGAATAGGCAAGTGAGTGGGAAGTGAGTGACTGAACGGACAAGTTAGTGGGGAATGCGTGACTGAATAAACAAATGACTGAGAAAAGTTTGCCGTAACGGGTAAGCGAGTGAGAAGTGTGTAGCTGAATTGACAAACGAGTGTGAAGTGTGTACCTGAATGGACAAGTGTGTGAGAAGTGTGAAAGTGAGTGTGAAGTGTGTGGGAAGGGAATTGAGCGGGCAGTGTGAGCGTGCAGCTCGACGGGCGCGCAGCCGGTGGCGTGGCGGCGCAGGAAGTGAATGTGAATGAAGTGAGCGGGCAGTGTGAGCGTGCGAGCACCTCGGTGTGCACGGTGTGCAGCTCGACGGGCGCGCGGCCGGTGGCATGGCGGCGCAGGAAGTGAGTGTGAAGTGTGAATGAAGTGAGCGGGCAGTGTGTGAAGTGAGCGGGCAGTGTGTGAAATGAGCGGACAGTGTGTGAAGTGAGCGGGCAGTGTGAGCGTGCGGGCACCTCGGTGTGCACAGTGTGCAGCTCGACGGGCGCGCGGCCGGTGGCTTGGCGGCGCAGGAAGTGAGTGTGAAGTGTGAATTATGTGAGCGGGCAGTGTGTCAAGTGAGCGGGCAGTGTGAGCGTGCGAGCACCTCGGTGTGCACGGTGTGCAGCTCGACGGGCGCGCGGCCGGTGGCGTGGCGGCGCAGGAAGTGAGTGTAAAGTGTGAATGAAGTGAGTGTGAAGTGTGAATGAAGTGAGCGGGCAGTGTGTGAAGTGAGCGGGCAGTGTGTGAAATGAGCGGACAGTGTTTGAAGTGAGCGGGCAGTGTGAGCGTGCGGGCACCTCGGTGTGCACGGTGTGCAGCTCGACGGGCGCGCGGCCGGTGGCATGGCGGCGCAAGAAGTGAGTGTGAAGTATGAATGAAGTGAGTGGGCAGGGTGAAGGACGGGCGGGCAGTGTGAGCGTGCGAGCACCTCGGTGTGCATGGTGTGCAGCTCGACGGGCGCGCGGCCGGTGGCATTGCGGCGCAGGAATTGAGTGTGAAGTGTGAATGAAGTGAGCGGGCAGTGTGTGAAGTGAGCGGGCAGTGTGTGAAATGAGCGGACAGTGTGTGAAGTGAGCAGGCAGTGTGTGAAGTGAGCGGGCAGTGTGAGCGTGCGAGCACCTCGGTGTGCACGGTGTGCAGCTCGACGGGCGCGCAGCCGGTGGCGTGGCGGCGCAGGAAGTGAGTGTGAAGTGTGAATGAAGTGAGCGGGCAGTGTGTGAAGTGAGCGGGCAGTGTGAGCGTGCGAGCACCTCGGTGTGCAGGGCGAGGGGTGGTTGGGAAGACTACGGGCGCGCGGCCGGTGGCATGGCGGCGCAGGAATTGAGTGTGAAGTGTGAATGAAGTGAGCGGGCAGTGTGTGAATTGAGCGGGCAATGTGTGAAATGAGCGGGCAGTGTGTGAAGTGAGCAGGCAGTGTGTGAAGTGAGCGGGCAGTGTGTGAAGTGGGAGTGTGAAGTGCGAGCACCTCGGTGTGCACGGTGTGCAGCTCGACGGGCGCGCGGCCGGTGGCGTGGCGGCGCAGGAAGCGCACGCAGTGAACGCGCCTCACGCTCTCGCCCGCGCTACCCAGGTCCAGGATGCCCAGGTCGAAACGACCACTGCGTTTTGCTAAAACAAACCACGCACAATAAATATAAAAATTATAAGGACGAAATTACTGTTGCAAACTCACTCCTTCAAATGCATTCTATAGTGTTAAAATCAATATCATTAGAGCTCTTCACAAATCCACTGCTGAATGTAGGCCTCCCCCAATGAATGCTACAAAGTACGGTCCTGAGCCACCTGCATCCATTGACTTCCTGTTTTACCAGCGGTCGTCACTCCATCTAATGGGAGGCTACTGTTAAAAATTATAAGAGTAAAATTAGGGTAAACATACAACATTGAAAGCTACTTGTGCCTGATTTCTATATTAAAACTACCACTACGTATTTTTAATACACTATACTATTAGTACATACTAGGTACATGTAAAAACAGTTTATTGTTTAAAAAGGGGGCTTTGATGCTCTTTATTTAAAAATAAGAAGTTTTTAAATATTGAAAAGCGATACTAAAGAGAGTCTATCTACAAGGATTATGTTTAAAAAATTTAAATTAAATTAATGTATTACACGGTGACTTAAAACCACGTTTAAGTAACGCTCATGCGGGACTTAGCTAGCCAATTATTGTACAGTATATACTTAAGTCACGAATAATTTTTTTACTTATAATTTGTTTTAAAATTAAATACTTATAAAACATAATGATAAATACAGAACCATAGAACTTGAATATCTTAAATTACAAAGAAAACATTAAATCGTTTACAGTAGCAAGCATATTAATTGAATTAAGTGCAAACTTTTCGCATTTTTAAATTTGGCGACATTTTTCGGACGAATATGGCAACACTGAACATCAGCTGTCATTAATCTGTCAAGAGATATTATGTAAGCATATTTTTCATACAGGTATATCCTATTTGCTTTATTTTTACTATTTATTTATACTGTAAATGTTATTCTTAGTTTTTTTTATTTTTGCAGGCTTATGTAGCATAACTCTAGTGACCATGGATTTTCTGGAAGGATAATCACTTTGAAGGAGTATACAACCAAGACCCAGAGACAAATCGCAGATGAAGTTAGGGTCTCTCAGACCACTGTCAACCGTATCATCAAGCAGCAGCAAGAAACGGGAACCGTTGCTGTGAATAGGATTGGAAAATGTGGACCAAAAAGAAAAACAATATGCAAGGATGATGTGTTACTGGTTAGAAACAGTAAAATCAACCCTCTAGGGTTGATTTACACTACAAAATCAGCTGTGGACCTTACTCGCGAACTACACGAGGATGGAATCAAACTGCATGTGAACGCAGTTCGTCGATGACTTCGACGACGACGAAGATTTTCACGCAAACTCATCAAAAAACAGCTGCTTACCCAGGCCATGATGAAAAAGAGGTATGTCTGGGCGAAAAAACATCAAGACTGGATTGTGGAGGACTGGAAAAGGATACTCTTTTCTGATGAAAGACACTTTTTCGTACAGGGAGAAGTTGTAAGGTTTGTGCGTCGTAGTGCTGAAGAAAAACTCGGACCAGCTCATATCCAACAGGCGTGCAAAACACGCCGAAAAAAAAGTTTTGGGGTTGTTTTTCGTACCATGGTGTAAGGCCTCTCGCTCCCATCGAAGGGATGATGAAAAGCAACCAGTACGAAAAAAGTATGATTGAAAGAATGAAACCAGAGCTTGAGAAAAGATATCCATCTAGAAATGGCATATTTCGACAAAATTTGGCTCCATGCCCCACCTCAAAAAAAATAAAGGAATATTTCGCAAGGAACTGGTTGAATATGTTGAATTGGTCAGGGAACTCACCAGATCTAAACCCTGTAGACAATTTGTGGGCTATCTATAAGCAAAGGCTTGCAAAAATGGATTGCAGAACAAAAAACAGCCTAAAATGCTCTATAATTAAAATATGGTACAGGGATGAAAAATCCTTGAAAACTGCAAAACTCTGGTGGAATCTATGCCCAAACGCGGAAAACTGGTGCTTTCCAAGGGAGGGCATATTATATTGCATATTAAGTAGTTTCTAAATTGTACATTTGACCAAATATATGAAATGATTTTTTGCGAAAAAGTTGTTTAATTCAATTAATATGCTCGGTACTGTAAACAAGAAATATAAAAAAAAATACTTTACATAAAGTCATTTAAATTTTTTGAACATTTTAAGCTTGAAAAAATACAGTTTTTTAAAGTACAATTATTAAAAACACAATTACTATTACTAGCATTTACCGTCACATTACAATTGTTAAAAAAATAAGACCGTTGTGAATTTAGGTTTGATAAATTTATTTATTTACATATAATATTTTATTTCATTTACATATAAGCCAACATCTGGATCATACAAATTTTCTATAAATCAAATCTCGTTTATACTTTTAGGTCCCGTTTAATTAAATCTTTAGATTAATGTTGTAATTCTTGCACCGAAACTTTTAGATTCTCTGTATTTACTAACAAAACTTCATTCGGATATGATTTTAATATTTTAACCAATTTTTCTATTAAAAAAATGGATTTAAATCACTTGTACTATAAAATAATGTACGATACAAGTGTACTTAATGTACTATTATCTACTTCTACAAAAACATTCTGCAAGACTACTTTCTGGATATTTTATTTTTATTCTTACATGCATAAACGAACACAGTCTAGAACAAATAATACGAGTTAATAAAGTGGATCTCTGCAAAGGGTACACGTTAGAACCAGAGTCTCACCAAAAAGCTAAAGAACGGGGCGTGATACTGCTTCTTAATCAATCTATAACGCAATGCCGCCAAACATTAAACAACATGAGTAACGAGCGAGCTCACATTCTCACAGTCAGTATGTTGTGACTTAAAGAAAATACAGTTTTATATTCTTTTAACATAATTTAATTATGAAACATTTAAAGTATCGTAAAATAATTTCTGACCTTGCTCCATGACTGCTGCCAATGTGTCTGTGAAATATTTAAAGAGCCTGTTCTGCAGATCGACTGGCATGCCCAATATCCTGTTGAGGAACTTCGACATGTTGTTGTAATCCTGTGGTGTGCAAACAAAGATAATTATTGTTAAAACAGGACACAAAATATATAAGCACTTTCTTACAACTATGAAACTTATGCTATTATGTTCTGTCACATTTTTAGTTGAAAAAAAAACCAGTTATAATATCTAAAATCCAAAAGATTTATTATCTTTTGACAGAACTTCACATTGAAAATCTTTCTTTATTTACTGTACATGCGAGTTTTCACTATGTTTTTAACAACCAAAATTATAAAAAATGCAAATTAATTAGCAGACTTCAAAAAAGAGTTTACAATGCGACTATAATTATGTTCTTTTCTTGTATGTATGTATGTTACAAGATATCTTCGTCAATAATTGTCAACCGATTTTGATGATTCCTTTTTTTATTTAAAAGATAAAACTTCAGGGGTGGTCAATTTGGTCCTATAAAAATTCCACCCATAAAGGTAGCATAACAGGGAATAAAAATTTTAATGTAACTATATAGACAACAATGAGAGTGATATTCCTTAGCCCACTCAAAAGGATAAAAAATTGACTTTCAATAAAAATTAAAATCCGACGTCAAAGAACTAAATATAATAAAAAAATTATATTCAAGCATTAATTCTACTATACACTATAATCCAAGCACTGACTTCAGAATGTGATTTTTCTTATAGAATAAGAGTAAAAAAGCTGCACACAGTTCAATGGTGAGCGGATGCTGTGGCCCAGACATCTGCATCTACCCTTGATTAAGAATTGAAACTTGTTTTGAAATAAATTATTAGGCTAAGAAACACGGGCGAAGGCGCTGAATCCTAACATATAATTCTTATTCTTATTAAGTTTAGGATTCAGAGGCTATTTGTAACCTTGTATTATGTCAATAAAGATTTATATTATTATTACTATTATGAATCAAAATGCAGATGCATTGTCACCTCTGAGGCATATGAGTAAAGAAATTGACCAGAGGAGAAGCTACACACAAACGGCTCACGAATACACCCATACATTGCACAGCGATGTGTGCGTGAACTCTCACCGACAGGTTCACCGAGGCTCCGGTGGGGTACAAACCGGTTTGCGCCGGCTCAGCCAGAGTATCCATGAAAGGGCTGTCAGGCGTGCTCTAATCGTGCGCGTTTAAACAAATAGACCAACAATATTTCGAAATTTAATATATCAATTAATTAATTAAGCTTTTTCCAATTAGTAAATAATAAGATTTATTTTAATAAAAATAATTAGAGCTAAGTTATTATATTATATAACTTATAAATTTATATAGGTAAATAATAACTGTTCTGTATAAGCAAAAATACCTAATAGTTGTACAGAATGCGTGAATAATTCTAAAGAAAATAAGGATGTTGTTGATAAGTGAAGTATGTACTTAAGTACCTGTTTGTTTGCTGATGATACATCGCTATTGTTTAAAATTTATTGATACGGAACAGCTCTTGATTTCGAACAATTAATAGATATTATGTTGTTACATTATATGATATAAGTTATAATTAATACGCATGTTGTTTTATACATTAAAAATATTTTTTCTCCTTATTATTTAAAATTAATCGATACGAAACAGCTTCGACTTCGAACAGTTTACAGATATGTTGTTACATTAATATAAGTTATAATGAATATACATGTTGTTTTATACTATATTGTAATATTTTTATGTTCTTAAAATTTTCACATGCATCATGTGACAGCCCTATCAGAATAGGTATCCATTTTCAACTTTTTTAGGAAGTTTCCCCTCTGGTCCTTTACTCTTTACTCTGTGTCTGAGAACGATTGAATGCCTTTAACAGTCATAAAGTTCTTCGCATCTCTAATCTAAATAATCTAATAGTTATGTAACATTCATAATATGCACTGCACAATAGTTCTTTCAAATTAACTTTTACTTTTGATTAAGTTACTTTTCAAAGTTAGTGTAGAGACCTTGTACCTTGTCGAGCGAAAGTACTCCTGGCGCACTCTCACTATTGACGATGAGTCCGACGCCGACGAGCGCGCTGGCCACGTCCTGGAAGAAGTCCCCGGCGTAGTCACGCGGCGGCGCCACCAGCGGCGTCTCGTACTTCATGATCGCCTTCATCACCGCCTCCAGCGCACTGCGCCCTGTCGCCGGACAATCATCATCATTACATCACAAGGATCAGACTTTTGAAATGGCTGAGGTCGCGCGTCTGGAGTGCGTCTAACGACAACAGACACCTGGCAGCGTCGAGCCCACGTGCAGCTCTCACTTATTCCATCACCGCCCTTATTGTCGATGTTGACCGGACTGAGGACTTACGTCTTGGAGGCATACCGACCGACTCCAGCCGCTAGCCGAGTCAAGAACAGAAGTAGCCATGGAGGTTAGAGAAAAGGAGAACGATCGCTGTAGAAAATAGTGTCACAGAAGTATGTACAAAATAAGTGAGGCGCTACGACCGCTAAGTAGTCTCAATAAAAGTCTTTTTCAGTCTATTTTTCTGATCAGATGCTAAACCACTTGTACAACGCACAATACAATATTTCATCGTTTTTTTAATGTTTCTTTTTTGTCAAAAAGTAAAAAATTACGGAGCACGATTATTTTATCACCAATGCCACGAAGACAATTTGTACATTATTCAACTAACAGCTAACTTCGCAGATACTACTTACCGACGGCAGTTCAGGGACAGACAGGCTATGCTTTAGCACGTAGCGATCGTTATCCTTCTCTCTAACCTCCAAGGAAGTAGCTGTCACTCACTAATTCATTCATTCATTCACTCACTCACCCATCGCGGTGGTTCGTCGAGCGGCACCAGCCTACTGGTCACCGGGCCACGTATAGCTCGCACTCACTCACCGTACTTGTTGTCAACGTTGAACAGGCCAAGATCGCACAACAAGCAATATCCACCACCTGGCCGCGTCGAGTTAACGTGCAGCTTTCACTCACTCACTCACCGTATTTATTGTCGATGTTAAACTGGCTGAGGTCGCGGGTCTCGGTGGCGCGCCGGTCGCCGTGCGTGAGCGCACCGAGCGACTCCAGCCGCTTGGCCACCGTGGAGGCAAAGCGCCGCTCTCCCGCCAAGTCTGAGATCAGGAAGATGTATTCCGGCGCGTTCACCTGGTTGGATCTATGCGTACGACCTGTGCAAATACATATTTATATAAATGGAATTGGCGTTTATTTATTAACTTTAATGAATTACTAAAGGTAAATTTCACTTACCAAACTGTTGTATAGCTCTATCCGCTGACCATGGCAATTCCAGCGTAATATGCACCCTCCGCCTTTGATTCCGTGCCCTGGTGACAAATACAAACAACGATGTTTACGTGTTAGTGCCATACTGCAACTGGCTGAGCTACGCCGAGGAAGAACCACGTTCTTAAAAATACCGTAAAAAAAAAGTATCATAATGCTGCTGCTTCATATGGTGGGTGTAGAGTACTGGAGATAGTTTTTACCGACAAAACATTCCATTTTAATTTGGGTAATGATAACCCATCTGATTTTTGAACTTTAACCGAGGATAAATGTAGGTGGTAAAGGATATGTGCCACAAAATCTACTTTCAATCAGAATGCTCTGAAAACATAACTAATTCTATGTTCTATAAATTTCATTATTAGCAAACACCCATTTTTCTGTTTTGAAATAATTAACCTCTACAAATATTTACAAATCAATCTAACACAAGACATATTTTTAAACATAGTATTTACCTCCTATCACTTTGTAATGAGATACCACTGGAAGCTGCTTCAGATATGATGGCCACATCTTTCTCGCCGTCCATGAAGCGCTGTTTCTCGGTAAGGTTAAGGGTTTCGAGAGGCACATCTGCCTCTGACCGACTCTCGTATAATATCTGCCCATCTTCCGTTTGCACAACTCGTCCTTTGCGACCCGTCATCTGAGGATAATCGAATACTGAAGTTACATATAACAGGATGTCACAGGCCAAAATGTGGCCAATAATTTTATGTGAGGCGGTTGTGCGTGTGTGGTAACGAGTTTGAGTGGATGTGGTCAGGTGCTAGCGGGTGTAGGTGGGTGTCAGTGTGTCAGCAGGTGTGGTTAGATGCTAGTGAATATTAGTTGATGTCAACGAGTACGATTCGTTATGGTCAGGTGCTTGTGTGTGGGCAGGTGTCAACGAGTATAAGCAGGTGTGGTCAGGTGCTATCAGGTATAGTAGAAGTATAAAAGTATTTTCCGGTGGGTGTTAACATATTAGAGCGGGTGAGTGAGATGTAGTGCGTGTTAAGATGTGTGCAAGGGACGCTGGACGTACGAGCGCATGTGGGTCAGTTGTTAACAGGGTAGGTGAATGGGGGCAGTTTGAAAGTTCTTGTCCCGACTATGTGTGATGTCGCTCATATAGGCCGATTCATTTAACTCCTCAAAAAACCGCTATGCCTAAGTTATCACATTTTCGTTTGTGAAAAACTTTTTTGACTGTTGTTTTGTCTCAGAAATATAGTGATGAATCAAATTTCATCAGTGGTTATAAATCTTAAGTTGCTAGTATTTGATCAAAACAACGCCAGATTCTCTCTTGAGATTTCATCCCGGTTGAGTTTTTATTCGGCGGTCAACAAATGCGGTACACACCTTTTTCATTCCTAGTTCTTCGGTTAAAATACGAAAAACCCGGTCTTCTAAAACCATTTTGTGGATTTCGTCAATGATTTCTGACGAGATGGACGTTGAAGGCCTCTCGCTCCTTGAGTCATCTTAGACGCTTTTTCTGCATTGTTTGAATAAAAGTGACAACTTTTTTACTGTAAAATACGAAGGTGCAGTTTCACTGATATGTCTTTCTTGATTTGGCTTGGCGTCATCATATTTTACTTTTTTGACAAAAATATTTAATCACGGCTCCTTATTCACTTTTTTGCATTTTCCGGAAGAAAATGAGATTAGCTCGAACAAATCATCGTAGAAAAATAATTAGATCACCTACTACAATGGCACTTGACTCTTGACATACGATTAAATAAAGAATCAAAGTATTTATTATTATATATACCGAATGAGTATACATTTATTTATATACTACCCTCAAATCTCAATTAGGTCGAGAACTTCAAACCCTCAGTGTATTTTTGGGTATTCCTTGGTTATATTCTAGAGAGTGTGGACGAGTGTAACAGTACTAAAGTGGGTGTGGTTAGATGCTAGGTGCGATCGGGTCTGAGGTGGTGCGAGTGTATGTATGGGTGTTAATGTGAGTGTGACCGTGTGCAAGTGTGCAACTGCGAGCCGGTGCAATGGTGCAGTACCTCGGCCACGTTCTCGGTGCCGCCGAGCTCGTCGACGAGCTGGTCGAGCGTGTTGGGCGGCAGACGTCTGCCGAGCCGCTCGATGGCGGCCAGCAGCTCCTCCTTCATGCTGCACGCGCGCTCGATGGCGGACCGCGGCGGCGGCTGGCTGCGCGACGGACCTGTAACACAATTACAAGCAATCATTCGCAGCTCGCATTTCAACTTCAGCGGAATGTGAGGAATCATGGTTAATAAGCTTCCTGCTCTCTGTTGGGACAGTTGGGACTGAGGTGAAGTTATTTAAGAATGAAAGAAGAAAGAAATAACATATTTATTAATTGCTGCAACTAACTTTTACAAAATATTACTTTTACAAAAAAGAAATAATCTTGACTGAATATTTGAAAAAGAAATAGACTGCAATAACCAAAGGACACCGATTCAGCAAATAATGTGTTGTTGTGCATACAGTGCTAATATTATGTAGAAGCCACGTAAGTTGACACTCAACCAAATTATTTGTTCACAATTTCGTTATAATTGAAAGATTGCTTTTTAAAAAGTTTATCGCTTTCTAAGGTAGATAAATACACAAAACAGTAACTCAGTGGTTTGCAATTTAATTTTCCGCACATCTTTAACTCCCTTTTTAATTTTTCTACTTTAAGGAATATCCATTTGCTTGATTTTGTCTATTTCTAATTTTAAAAAATTAATATTAAATATAGCTATAATAAATAAATTTGAACCCCAACATTTTCCTAACAAATTTACTTCCTCCACTACGGAATCTGACGATTGGAATTACCATGGTGGCAGAAGGTCGTGAGGACCCACATTGGCTTTATAGGGCACCGGGTTCGCAACCGGCCGGGAAGTGTTTGTATGGTCTACAAATAACTGTTTCGGATCCAGATGTGTGTCCTTTATGTAATCTACGTGTAAACAGCCTCCAAGATACAAGAGAAAATCCTACTAGAGGTGATGTTTTGGCAATATGTTAACGTTCAACTACCAGGCCTAATGGTAAATAGATGTTATAGCCTATACACACCTATTTCAATCCTAGATTAAGAATCGAGAAGAAAACGCGCCGGCACCCCTGAGGAATAAAATTTATAGTCTTGTTGTCGAAAAAGGGTAATAAGCTCTCATCACTTGCATATGAAACATAGCATCATTATACAGCTATTTTATGCTAATATAGAGTGAGAGCATTGTCCACAATGCTCGAACCGACAAAATTGTACTACATATGTGCTATAATTATTAAGTCTACCTACCATATAGTGTTTTTTTGTTTGTTTTAGGAGAGACCTTACCACCACACTAGAATTATTTGAATTAAATTGATTAGTAAAAGTGCTAGTGTTGAAACAGCTAGAAATACCAGTGTTGAGAGAGCTAGACTAGTTTACTTTAGCTATTTTCCTAGCATAATGTCATATGGTATTTTGCTATGGGGACACGAGACAACACTGAAATTATATTTGTTTTACAGAAGAGGGCCATTAGAGTACTCTATGATTTAAAACCTAGAGTCGCTCAAACAAAAATTTAAAGAAATTAATATATTAATTATGAAAATGTAATGTATGTACACAAAAATAAAAGTATTTTACAAAAATAAGTGATATTAATTCTGTAAATACTAGGAACAGACACAAACTAGTAGTAACAGTTAATTGACTCCACCGAGTCAGTAATTCATTCTTGAGACAATGTATACGCTTTTACAACAAAATACCAGAAAACATACAAAATTTGACCTGCACAAGTTCAAAAACTTTTATTACTTTAACTAAGTTTGTATAAAAAGGGTTACTATAATATTAAGGAATTTATGTATGATAGTATCCCATGAGAAGGGTGATTGCCACCAAGCTATTTCTAATTTATTAAATGTTGTTACGTATGGCAATTCACAATGCTGTGTTGGTCCCTACTTTAACGTATGGGGCAGAGCAAGAAGTAGAATGAACGCAGTAGAAATGCGGTCGTTAAGGAGTATGTTAAGGCTGAATCTGAATGACAGGGTGAGAAATTGTGTGATAAGAGAAGAGTGTGGTTTGCAAGATGATGTGTGACCAGGACCAAGAAAGGAATGCTTCGGTGGTTTGGTCATGTGGAAAGAATGAATGAGGAAAGAGTGACAAAGAAAATTTATGTTGCAGAAGTGAATGGCAGAGTCGGAACGGGACGTCCTAGGCGAAAATTTATCGATCAAATTGGCGATTTATAGAAAACGGGCCAAATTAGGAGGGTACTCCTAACCGACGAGCATGTATGCGTAGGTATATGGACGTGAAGGAGGCGAGAGAGATGTGTCAGGATCGTGCCAAATGGAAGTCTGTCGTCTCTGCCTACCCCTCTGGGTGACAGCCGTGAGTGTTTATGTTATGTTACATGTTGTTAACTATAATATACAAGATTGTAAGCTCTTATATTTTAGAAAAAGTCCCGCTGGGTTTCTTGCTGGTTCTTCACAGGACAAAGGTTTTTTCCGTACCAGTGGGAAATTAAAAAAAAGTGACTTTCAATATTTACTGTTTATAATCTATATTGAATAAAAAAGTTTCTGTGTCTGTTTCTGTTTCTGCTTATCCCGCAATGGAGTATTTATTGGTTGATGTACAACAAATGAACTTATAATGTATAAGACGCAAGGTTCCAGTTTGCATTTATATTCCTTTTTGTTGTGACGTTGCAGTGGCACCATAAAATCATTAGTAACCTAAGTTAAGTCTATTGATAAAAAGTATATAGTGGAATTACCCTCCAGAGAAGACTGGCTGAATGGCCAGGTTATCTGTGAGGTTGGTAGCCTTATATGGTATACCGATGGGTCTAAAATGGGCCTCGACGTAGGCTTTGGAATTTACGGGGAACGCCTCAAACTCAAATTTAGTATGAATTTGGGTAGATACACCTCTATCTTCCAGGCAGAAATTTTCGCCATACTTCGGTGTGCGGAAATCAATCTGCAAAAACACTACGTCAACCATAAAATTTACATAAACTCTGATAGTCAAGCAGCACTGCTAGCGCTGAGATCAAACTTAGTAAACTCAAAGCTAATTAGAGACTGCGTGAACCGTTTAAACGCGCTGGGTTGTAACAACAGGGTCGTTTTAAGATGGGTTCCGGGTCACGAGGGTATTGTAGGCAACGAATTTACCGACAAACTTGCACGGGAGGGCTCAAATGCACACAATTTGGACCCGAGCCATTTTGTGGAATCTCAAGAAGCCTAGCCCGATCGACCCTTGAAACTCTTTATCACAATAAATCACTTAAGATCTGGTCTGACACACCAGGCTTAAAAAATTCTAAAACCTTAATCCGGGCTTTTGATCGTAAATTCGCTTCAGAAGTCCTGGGATTAAGTAAAAATAAATTGCGCATTTTGGCAAGAGCCCTAACTGGACACTGTTGTCATAAAAAGCACATGTCCATCCTGGGACTAAGCAACTCAAGGATGTGTCGGTTCTGTTCCATAACGGAAGAAACGCCTCTACACATCCTAACCGATTGCGGACCCTTAATGCGCAAACGTAACACTCATCTGGGACACTATCTACTCAGCCCAGAAGAAGTGAAATTGCTCACGGCTAAGCAACTCCTTCGATTCATTGAAGACATAGGGCATAGTAGTGAACTATAGCCATAGCAGCAATCACAATAGATCTTCCAGGTCGCAGTGATACTGGTCTCTTTACCTAGACCTGCATAGCTGCTCGCACATAATAATAAAAAAATAAGTCTTTACCAAACCAAAGGCAACTTTGTTGTTTTTAATTTAAAAAAAAATCAAATTAAAATCTTACCAAGATAAAGTCCATTTGTCCCCACTGGTGTTCCGGTCAAACTGTGTCCGCCGGCCGTCGTGACCGTAACTGAGTTTGGTGCTGTGCTGTTCTTCCTTTCGAACATTGTCTCTATTTTGTCCTGTGTGCTTGATGCTTTCTTCTTGGGAGACGCTGCTTTTTTCTTTTTCAACGTTTTCTTTTTCCGTCCAACCCATGGATCTGAAAAGTCAAATGGATTTTCCTATATATTTTTTATTTTCAATTTGTCTAATTGACAGGGTTTCTAGCTGGTGCTTTCCAGGATAGAGGTTTTTTTGCGAACCAGTGGTTAATGAAAAAAGTGACTATCAATAAGTATTATTAATAATCCATATTCAATAAAAAAGTTTCTGTTTCTGTTAAAAATTTTAAAATAATTAATCGTTTTTATCGGAAATAATCACTTGTCGTTACAGTCCATTAATAACCGATTGAGAAAATAATCGATAATCGATTACAATTCGATATTGAAAATAATCGAGTATCGATAACAAATTCGATAATGAAAATAATCGATTATCAACATGTTTAATTTCGTGAAAATAATATAAGATATTGCATATTGAATCGATTATTTATGCGATTATATACCCTATTAATATTTGATTATGAAAATGATCGATTTCAAATTCGATAATGAAAATAATCGGTTATCAATATAAGTATAGTTGCCGGCACGAAACGTGAACACAGATGAAATATGGTGGGGGTTGAGCCAGCGTAGACACACTGTCGGCCAAAATTATTAGGTACTTTTGTTATTTCAATTCATAATTGAATATTTTCGCCGACTTCTTTTCGAAATTTTGAGTCGTTAACTCCTTTAAGACGACACATCGAAAAGGCTATCGCCGTACTGATCCGAGTGAATACATAATTTCTATAAAAACTTGAAAAAACGCCGTCATAAGGTCTAAAATAGCGTAGCGCCCGCGACGATTAAAAGCGCTTAGAAATTGTCAGAATCTTAAAATATATTTTTTTTAAATTATTGATTTAAGTAATCAAAATAATGAGCAAGTAAATTATGAATATTGATGTCACGAATATATTTGAGTGATTCCCAAGCATATAGATTAAGTAATTTCGTTATAATTTCAACTATAGTGATTTTTTAGAGGTGTTTTCGCAAATAATTATGATCGAGTCAAAATTATACAATCGTGTTTTTGAACAATCAAATTCAAGATAAAGACATGAATTTACCTATATCAAAATTCCACTTTCGTTAGTGGTGTCATAGTCCTATACTATTCGATGAAAGGAGATGCATTTTTTCACGGTGTCGCCTTAACTATACACCGTACAGTAGCTACGTAGACATTAGTTGCGTCAGCAGTCTGTTTATAAACGTCTATCATGTTTTTCGCAATATCTAATTATTTCATGAAACAAAACACTGAATAACAACATTTGTCGGGATTGTCTATTTAACACCGAATTCTTTCATCTCTGCATATTTAGACCAAAATCCGAATGCTCAAACAATAACAAAAAAAATAACAATAAGAAATATCAAAAACAGTTAAAAACAAGAAATACACAAACAACAATTAACAAAAAAAAAACTAACTAAAAAGTTGTCACTAAAATTGCTCTCAAGTGTACAGGAGTCGAATGACACGTGCGAACCCAGTAGACGAACTGACGACCAATCACGTTGAGCGTCGGCTTGGTCAACGTTATATCGACCAATAAAAAGTGTGCTCACGACCCGTGGCGGCAATTATACTAGTAGCGCTGTGTGGATAATTATGGTGTCGGTTACCGTCATCGCTGTCGCTGCCGGCGTGGAAGGGGTTGAAGTCGCTGAGGTCGGAGTCGGAGCCGCGGCGGCGCTCGTCGTCCGAGTCGTCGCGCGCGTCGGCCGCGTCGAACTCGTCGCGCGCCTCGTCCGCGTCGCCCGCCTCGCCGTCCGAGCCGCGCACGAACTCGTCCGACGACGAGCCGCCGCGCGCTCGCTTCGCTGCCGCGTTCGCCTGCTGCCGCGCCGTCACTGCACCGCACGACACAGAAGTGCATATATTATACAATATGTAACGTAATTAACGCACACCCTCAGACAAATCAATTAGTATATTATGTTATAATCATAATACATATACTGAATTTTTAGTTAAACATTTTTATGCACTGATTATTTATCAAGTTTTAATTCCGGAAGAATGTAGTGGTCACAGTACAAATCCACGAACGCAAAGACTTTAACGTTCTTGAAATAAAGTTCATTTTTCTTTATTTTTATTGAATGACAGAATTAGTAATAGTACAAATAAAACTGCACTCCTAAAACTCTTTTTGCCTTAAGTTACGGTCCATTTCAGTTTGTTTTGACTGTACAGATTTAGTGTGACTGTAATTTACGTAGTTTTAATTATTTTT
This sequence comes from Parnassius apollo, assembly GCA_907164705.1. Lineage (NCBI taxonomy): Eukaryota > Metazoa > Arthropoda > Insecta > Lepidoptera > Papilionidae > Parnassius > Parnassius apollo. The sequence goes on along the minus strand of CAJQZP010001449.1, from coordinate 6,970,192 downwards.
GGGATAAAAAATTACCTATATTAAAAATGATAGGAATCGATTCAGTAAACGATTCTGAACAAACTACTTTCTCAAAATGCGTTAATTATGTTACGTATTGTATATAGAAAGAAAGAAACATTTATTTGCACAGAATATGTGGTGGTACCAGATTTAACAGTGGTGCATAGTTCAAGCTATATTCTGCCTTTAATAGGCATCCAAATATTTATAATTATATAAAACAATTAAATACTATTATATTACTTACAAAAATGTCAAGTTAAATTACTTATTATTGCTATTATAATACAATATATTTAATTTTACAAGTAATCATATGCATTAGATGTTGCATGAACTCTCGTATCGTATAAAAACACTTATCCACTAACCATTTTCTTAACTTAATTTTAACATATTTAAATGGAAGTTCCCGTAGACTCTTAGGCAGTTTATTAAAACTGATATGCACATATGATATACATTCCACTTATTTAAAGCTGTTCTGCAAGATTATTTTAGTAGGATCTCTTGGCCTGTATTTAGTTACATGATCCCCCCTGAATTTAAAGAAATCGTTGCACTTCCTTACAAAGACTGATACCTCAAGAACATACATGCAGGTCAATGTCAATAAATTAAGTTTTTAAATAGAGGTTTACACCACTCAAGCGGACTTGCTCCACAAATATCTCTTAAATATTTCTTTTGTGCAATGAATGCTTGACCAACATCAGTCGAATTCCCTCATATTATTAACCCATATCTAAGGATTGACTCTACATACATAGTCTTTATATGCTGTACCTGCTGTCTTTTATCTGATACGGTCCAAAGCTTTCTAAGGGCATAGGCAAATCTGCTTAGTTTGAGACAAGCATCATTTACATGTTGTTTCCAATTGCAAAATCTATCCAAAGTTATACCCAAGGATTTTATGCTCTCAGCTTCTTCTATACTGTCATTTTCTATTTTTGTGTTATTGTTATTATAGCGCGTTTACTTTTATTTGTACTAAATTTAATGAATTTTGTTTTTGACAGATTTACATTTAATTTGTTTGCTTTTAGCCATCTTAATACAGATTGTACCTCTTTACTTATTTTTATTTCGTGAGATGTATCTTGATCCTTATATGGCACTATTATAGATATGTCGTCTGCAAATAGAATACTTTGACAATTTATTGAATCTGGCAAGTCATTAATGTACAATAAGAAAAATAAGGGGCCTAATACAATCCCTTGTGGAACTCCATGTTTATTGACCCTGGATGGTCTGTGCACACTGCATTCATGACTGTCATTTAAAGAAGTGATTCCAAAACATTGCTTACCATTGATTAGAAAATTTTTTATGCCTTCTGAGGCTATACCTCTGATGCCATATTTTTTTTTTGTTCATCATTTACAACTTGTGCTTTACACGCACATTGTATGGAAGAGCGAGTGTGACATTTGGTATAATTAGTAAATATGGACGAGTACAAGAAGCTAAATTAATATAATATTTATTACAAATATGCACTTTTTTTAAGAATAAGTGTGACAAATGAGCACAAAGTCCACCTGATGGTAAGTGGATCCTGTGGCCCATAGATATTTACATCTATCCTAGATGAAATGCCTCGTTTCCAGAAAAAAAGGGTCTCCGGTCCTCTTCACTCACCATACAAAACACAGCAGAACTGGACTGCTATTTTACGTTGGTATTCTGTGGAGCGTGATCCTTCCCCTGTCGAGCTAGCCCATTCGTGCTACAACCATAATATACCTGCTACCATATATGGGATAGGTAGTAGTATAGCATAATATTACTAATTAAACCATGTAAATAAATTACTATTTTAAACTTATTAATGCCAAATTTCAAACATAGGACAGAATATTTTGCTGATTTATGAGAGGTATTTTCTCCAAATAATATTAAAATGTTGTCAACAAATTATTACTTTTATATGATTCCTAATAGTCCGTATCGTAATCGCACAGTCCGTATGTCAGGCCAATGAAAAGTTTATATTTAAGATATTTGTGTTTTAATGTGCAGTTGAAAGCAAATTGCAACTTGTTTAATAGTTAAAAGTAGTTTTTTTTTTAGAAGACGGGGCAAACGAGCATGCGGCTCACCTGATGTAAGTGACTACCGCCGCCCATGATCAACCGCAACACCAGTGGAATTGCAGGTGCGTTGCCGGCCCTTTAGAAAGGAGTAAGCTCTGTTCTTGAAGGTCCCCAGGTCGTATCGGTCCGGAAAAATCGCCGGTGGTAAACTATTCCACAGTGAGGTTGAACGCGGAAGAAAACTACTTTTGAAACGTACAGTGGTGGACCGCCAAGCATCCAGATGGTGTGGATGGTATCGGGACGTTTGCCGCGTAGTGCGTTCACGGAATTTGGCGGCTGGGATTAATCCTAACAATTCCTCAGAGCACTCTCCACGGTATATGCGAAAGAAAATGCAAAGAGATGCAATATCGATTTCTAGGACAACCTGTATTAATATAAATAATATAAAAATGAAGCTTACGCTTCCTCTTAGAAGTGTTTGGTTCGTCGCCGTTGCGTCCGTTATGTACCAGCGTGCGTGCGGGCGCAGGCGCCAGCGCCGGCTTGGCGGGCTCGAGACCCAGCAGCCGGTTGATGCGGGCGCGGTCCGGCGCAGGAAAGTGCTTCTCCACCAGCGTCTGGAATACGCCCCTGTCGACAAAATGGTAACCTTTTTTTCAAAGACTAAAATATACATTATACTAAATGTAGGTTCGACCGGGGAATGAACACACTCTCACATAATACCAGCGTAAAATAGCAGCTTAAGGGCCATCCTCATTATAATGCCGTTCATAGTTCGTTCTCGGTTTGATCTCGGTCTGATAAAATATTATCAAGTAAAAAATATGTGTGTGCATAATGATTTCTTTTACAACAGTTAGCAGTAGGAACAAAAGTTAAATTTTTATCTATGGTAACCGCTGTTACCTGACATTTGTACGTTGAACATCTCAGTCCCTCCCGTGACCATGGGTGCTGTAAAGCGCTCAAAACGTCGGGTATTTATAGTTAGATATAAGCGATAAAATCCGTAAAACCTAGTATTATTTCAATATGTGTGCATTCATACTATCCATAACAGTCAAGTTCCATTATAATAAATCAGACCGAGAAAGAACTGTGATCGGCAAATGAGGATCGGCCCTAATACTGCTGTGTTTCATATGGTATGTGTAGAGATCTGGAGAAACTTTTTTACTGGAAACGAGACATTACATCTTAGTACTCCAGGTGTGACAACGCATCTGCATTTTGATTCTTAATCGAGGTTAAATGTATCAGGTGGACTGTGTGCTCGTTTGTCAGCCTAATTCTATTTAAAAAAACCACGATAGTAGTTGTAGCGTATGAAATTTCTTATACCTTTACGTTCTAATAGGTGCCATAAAGATAAACTAGGGAAATGAAAGGATTTCTTTAAATATATTGATAGATGTAGGTATATGCAAAAAAAATAGCTAGGCTAACAAACTGATTGTTTATTTGCTAATGTTGATGAGAATTCATAATTATTATACTAGTAGCGATCCGCCCCGGCTTACAAGAGCGATTTCTGGATATCGAGTTCAAATGTGAATCTAAACCATCTAGGGATCTATTCAAACATATACAAAAAATTTCACCTAAATCTAACTAACGAATAGCCATTGATTTTTATATGTACAGAGAGATGGTTTCATACAAATAGATAATTTTGATATAGGGTGATAAACGGGCACAGTCCACTGACGGTAAATAGATACTGTGGTCTAAAGACACCTACATCCATCATGGATTAAGATATATGTGATAATCACTTCGGAGGCCTTAAATGGAATGAACTAGTAAAAAAGACTTCAGTTTTTTATACTAATGAACGAACACAACATAATACTGCTTTTTAACAGTAATATTCTGTATAAAAACAACACTCGTCCCCATTAAAGACGACCAATATAGTTATTATATATATTGATATGAAGTTCTGGGTTAAATAAGTTCGAGTCAATTCTATTATATATTGGGGCGCGTAGGAAGTGTGTTTTAAAAATAAAGGCTTTATGTACTTTGGAAAGCACTTAAAGCCTTTGTTTCTGTTTAGTCGTGTCGGATTGCCGTCCCATCGGACTATGAGTGAAGGACTGTTGAGTGCATCTGTGCTTGCACATACACTCGTGCACTTTAACCCTGTCCCATCGCAAATGGCTAACCTTTCGGACGTTATTATTATTGTACTGTGAGCACGTATGGTGCAGAGGAGGAAGAGAGAGAAGGGGTGCGGGCACTCACTTGGACGAAGTCGCTGAGCTCGACGTCCGACGTACTCTGCAGCCCGATCTTTTGTACTGTGAACACGTACATATGCTGCAGGGGAGGAGAGGGGAGAAATGCGGACACTCATTTAGCGGTGGAGACGAAGTCGCTAAGCTCGCCGTCGTCGCGCTCGAGCTGGTCGAGCGTGCGCGCCTGACCCGTACTCTGTAGCCCGATCTATTGTACTGCGAACACGTACATATGCTGCAGGGGAAGATAGGGGAGGGGTGCGGGCACTCACTCAACGGTGGAGACGAAGTCGCTAAGCTCGCCGTCGTCGCGCTCGAGCTGGTCGAGCGTGCGCGCCTCGCCCGTGCTCTGCAGCCCGATCTATTGTACTGTGAACACGTACTTATGCTGCAGGCGAAGAGAGGAGAGGGTTGCGGCACTCACTTAGCGGTGGAGACGCAGTCGCTAAGCTCGCCGTCGTCGCGCTCGAGCTGGTCGAGCGTGCGCGCCTCGCCCGTGCTCTGCAGCCCGATCTATTGTACTGTGAACACGTACATATGCTGCAGGGGAAGAGAGGGGACGGGTGCGGGCACTCACTTAGCGGTGGAGACGCAGTCGCTAAGCTCGCGTCATCGCGCTCGAGCTGGTCGAGCGTGCGCGCCTCGCCCGGGCTCTGCAGCCCGATCTATTGTACTGTAAACACGTACTTATGCTGCAGGCGAGGAGAGGGGAGGGGTGCGGACACTCACTTAGCGGTGGAGACGCAGTCGCTAAGCTCGCGTCGTCGCGCTCGAGCTGGTCGAGCGTGCGCGCCTCGCCCGTGCTCTGCAGCCCGATCTATTGTACTGTGAACACGTACTTATGCTGCAGGGGAGGAGAGGGGAGGGGTGCGGGCACTCACTTGGCGGTGGAGACGAAGTCGCTGAGCTCGCCGTCGTCGCGCTCGAGCTGGTCGAGCGTGCGCGCCTCGCCTGTGCTTTGCAACCCGATCACCACGCACTTGCCGCACTTCACCGCCTCGCGTGCCGTCACTACCGCGTGGTTCACCTGCGAATCAACGTAATAACGCCTAAAGTATTTATCGACCTTATGACATTGTATTATAAGTTGTAATTATCATAAGTTAAATTTAAACACGCTGTGGCGTTTTACTGCATCCAGCTCGAAGGGCCAAATAATGTAGTGTTTCCCAACATTTTATAATAATTAATGCTAAATGAAATGGACAGTAAATGGCATAATAATACGAGGGCTGCACTAAAAGTATCGGGAATGGAATATTTCCACTGTTCCTGTCATATTAAAATCTTTTTAATTGAAAACTCCTTGGTTTTAAAATCGAATACCATTTATTTATTTAAAAATGATTCTCGGTCTTGTCACAAGGTTTTGTCAAACTTGTTTAGTCGTTGAGAAAATGGAATTGACTCGAGAAAATTCAAGAGCGATGATTTATTATGACTTTCGAAGTGGTTTAACACAAAAACAGTGTGTTGATCGGATGATTTCTGCATTTGGTGATGAAGCCCCATCCAAAACCACAATTTATCGCTGGTTTGCTAATTTCAACGTAGACGTGTCAAGCTCAGTGATGATCCCCGTCAAGGTCGTCCAAAAACTGCAGTCACCCAAGAAAACGGTGATGCTGTGCGTAAGCTGATTGAGGAAGATCGACATGTGACATACCGCGAAATTCAGGCAACTTTAGACATTGGCATGAGTCAAATACAAATAATCTTGTATAAACAATTAGGTGTAAAAGTTGTTTTCCCGATGGATACCGCGTTCGCTATGTGAAGAGCAAAAAGCGGCTCGCGTTACTTGGTGCGTCAGAACTCTCGAAGATTCCACGCAGGATCATCAAATGCTGTATACAACATCGTATCAGGTGACGAATCCTGGATATACGCGTACGAACCCGAAACAAAAAACAAGTCACGAGTTTGGGTGTTCGAAAATGAGTTAAAGTCAACAAAAATTGTTCGTTCACGGAGTGTTGCAAAAAAAAAAATGGTGGCCACGTTTGTCTCCAAAACCGGCCATGTTACGACTATACCTCTTGAGGGACAAAGAACGGTTAATGCGGAATGGTATGCTAGCATTTGTTTGCCACAGGTCGTTTCTGAACTCCGTAAAGAGAACTGCAACCGCCGCATCATCCTCCATCACGACAATGCGAGTTCTCACACGAGAACAAAAGAGTTTTTAGAGCAAGAAAACATAGAATTATTAGACCATCCGCCGTACAGCCCCGACCGGAGCCCTAATGATTTCTATAGTTTCCCTAAAATAAAGAATAAATTGCGTGGACAGAGATTTTAATCACCTGAAGAAGCTGTGGGCCTACAACAAAACGGCCATTTTGGAGACCCAACTTCCGAATGGAATGGTTGCTTCAATGATTGGTTCCATCGTATGGAAAAATGTGTCAAATTTCGCGGAGAATACTTCGAAAAGCAATAAATACATTTTTAAATAGTAATGTTTTGTCACTTCCTTGATTCCCGAAATTTTCAGTGCCGCCCTCGTAAATAAACACGACCGCACTGCACTGCATTATTATTTGATTGGATAATGGAATTTGCACGCGACGAATTGGCAGTTTGGCGCGAGAAATGCAGAGGTAATAAAATATAATCTCGTTACATTTATTTAATTTTTTTATCTAGCTGTCATGTTATGCATTTTGTTCGAATTTCAACCTCAGTTTTATGCACTATTGGTTGAAATTGCTTTATAAATATAAAACAATCTCATGAGAAGTGCGGTTGTTACTTGCGTGTAGTATGCTGTAAAAAAGATTACAAGTCTCACCAATGTTGAGACAGCCAGATTAAGTTATTTTAGTTACTTTACTATGTTACTTGTTACTACATCGTAATGTCTTACAAAATTTTACTATGGGGCAATGCGTTTGACATTCAAGCCATATTTGTTTTGCAAAAGAGAGCCGTACAAGCGATTTGTAACTTAAATTGAAAAGAGTCCCTTAGAGAAAAATTTAAAAGAAATAAAACATATTAACGTTAGCAACGCAATATATTTATGAAAATGTAATGACATAAAACATGAATAGCCGTGATAATAATAAAGACGTTCATAATAAACACTAGGAACAAACATAAGCTTGTAATACCTGGTTATTAGACTCCATAAAATTAGTAATTCATTTATGGGGCTATATATACGTTTTTACTACGAAATCCCAGAAACGGTACAAAATTTGTCAATAAACCAGTTTAAATGTTTTATAGCAGAAAATTGTACAAAAAGGGTTATTACAATATCAAAGAATGCATAAATGAACCCCTGGGAATGAGGTGATCGCCCCTATACTGACTATACGAAAAATCATATATCAAAAATAGTCCCGCTGGGTTTCTTACAGGATCTTCCCAGGACAGAGGTAGGTATGTTCAAACCAGTTATAAATAAAAAATGACTTTCAATAAGTATTATGTAATAACTTATATTGAACAAAAGTCATTCATTTCATTTCATTATAATATCCAAAATTATTTTTTTTTCATTTTCGTGACAACCCCTGGCATACACGCTGGCCGCGTAAATACCGACGCGGGCGGCGGCATCGCCTAATATCAAATGCATTTCATAATTGTAAGGTCTAAACTGTGATCATAGTGTGTCTTGTTTCTGGTATTTTTCTATTCGATTTGCGTAAGTTTGTGTGTGTAGTCTACATAGCACATGAGTAAAGAAACCGAGCAGAGGCAAAGCTTTTAGGAGCGACCAAAATTTTTAACTATTTTGGTAGGCTTGAGGCAGGAGGATAATACTAAGTAAACTAAACGTTTATCAGATTTTAATTATGTACTTATGATAAAATATTTTTACACAAACTTAAAACTTTGAATAATTTATTGTCTTATAGTTGAATAGTAAACTTTAAAGGTAAAATAAAATTAATTCCTTAATAATTTCATAGGAAACACTCACATGGCATATACAAGTTTGAATACCTCTTAATATAGGTATCAACAATAATGATGATTATTTCGAAATCAAAATATTCGCAAAATTTTTGGTCAAGCAATTCAACAAATGCTATAAATTTACGTACGATTGTGTGATCAAGTACTAATTACCTCAAGGGGTCGTCTTTGCGATAACTAATAAATTAAATATTATTGTTAACTTTGTTTACTTTGAACAAGTTATATTATTGCACACCCTATAATAACTTCTAATTCACTGACCTCTATATATACAAGTACGCTGGACTGGCTATACACCGTGAGATACTGAAGCGATTTGATTTCCGCCATTTTGGCGCTGACAGCAGAAGTGCACGTCCACGGAACTAATAATAGGGATAAGACAGTGTACCAAATTATATCGATAAAAATTCTATACCCTACCTATACCTAAATAAATAGAATAGACTCTATGGATAGATAGACTCTACCCGTAACGTCCATTCTATTTATGTGTCATATTAATATAATGCCATTATCATTCATCATCATTAAAACTCTTCACAAGTCTACTGCTGAACATAGGCCTGACGAGAAGATGTGTCGTAATTTCTCGAACGCTGCCCAGCCGAGTTGAATCCGTCGATTGACCTCTCGGTCGAAGTTGGACATACCTAATCGGACTATTTGTCCCAGGTAAACGTACTTGTCAACAACTTCGAGCTTAGTGCTCCCAACAACTACGAGCATTGGTGTGACATGGACATTAAACATGATCTTTGTTTTGTCCATGTTCATCTTAAGACCCATCCATTGGGAGGCACTATTGAAGTCATTGAGCATATTGCTTAAGTCCTCCAGCGATTCTGCCATAAGGACTATATCGTCGGCAAATCGAAGGTGAGTTATATACTCGCCATTGATGTTAATACCGTATCCTTTCCGGTCCAGTAGCTTGAAAACTTCTTCCAATGCAGCAGTGAAGAGTTTCGGCGATATAACGTCACCCCGTCTTACACTTCTCTACAGTTGGATTAGTTTTGTACTCTGGTTCTGTACTCGGACAGCCATCATAGCCCTTAACCATTCAACCAAAAAATTATTAAGATTAAACGAACTACAGAAAATAAAAATAAAAACATAATTTATAGAATAACCTATTGTCAACCGTTCATTTAGTTCTAGTATTATAAAAAACAAATCAGCTGCTATAATAATGCCTATTCTAATCAACTACAGGTCTGTCTATGGACAGTAAAATATTTTCTACTATATAAAAATTTATGTTTGTTCGTACTTTCTACGATGCCATACCGTTCATCAGATTGCGGTCAAACTTAGACAACTTATTAGTTGCACTTGTGCGAAGGTTATACGCATGGTACAATTAACTGACACTAGGTGGCGTGCGTATTATACCGAATATTTATTTGAAAGTTATAGAAAGTTATATATCATTCTAATTCAATGATTGTATTATCATTCCTAATTAAACAATATAATAACTGTTCCACATTTTTAACGATATTTCCACAATTATTTCTTCTGCGGCAGCAATGCGCCGGGAACGATTATATAAAAAAAATAAACATTGAATCGTCATTTTCGAAATTGAAATTACAGTATTTTAAAAAAATAACTGAAATTATCATTGAGTCCTACTTTCTGTGGTATTGTCCCAAGAATGCTGGCTACGTGTCCTCTCTGAATGGCTATACTTAGCCTTCTGGTATCTTCTCTAAATATTCTACAAAGATCTTAAACCGAGGAAATATTTATAGAGATACGAGCTGCACTAAGGACTCCCCGAGCCCGATATGTGAATGGAGCCAGAAAAAAACGAGCACTTGAAAGCAGCAAGTGGTGCAGCCTCACCAAAGTCGCAAAAGATAGTCGAGTGGCACATCATCAATCGTCATACCAACAATCCTCTTCCCTTACGACTCCACCTCGACTACAGCAGTCCAGGGAGAGGAATCTCCTCTAACCGCAGCCCACTAACACACATCCAACGTGGCTCGACATCATCAGGCGATCTTTCGACACTTGTCTTTGGCCCTTGAATGTGGTGGAAAATGAGGAAAGAAGAAATAAAAAAACATTCGAAATAATAATCTAATACTTTTATACTTACTGGTTACTGGTACCAAAAAACATTGTCGGTATACCGCACTTTTTCAAAGTGGTGCAGTTCTCATGTCTAATAAAACAGTCGTCTGTAAAATGTTTGGAACAAACATGATCATTTTGTTTCGGACGCCAATTCACAATATTTATGCTTTTAAGCCATAATTTTACTCTAGGTTCAGTTGGAAACCTGTTAATTAAATAAACATATGATAATCATCCGTTGTTGGCGATTTTGTATGTTAACAGATATGAGTACGAAAGAACATCGATAATTATTATAGACAAGGAACTCGACAACCCTAGTGAATTTTATTGTTTATCAAAACTCAGTAATATAAACCCAAACATGTTGGTATATATGATGTTAAGATTAGTAACACATTTATAAGTACTTATATTATCAAATAGTTTTAATTTCTTTAATATTTGCTGCAAATTCACTTACTTGTGAAATGTTATACCACTTCGCTTTTGGTAACGAGTTTTACAGATTACGCACACTCTCATTATTAATAAAAATAATTCTTATCGTGTAACTAATATTATACAAAAATCAAACAACAAAATAATTTCGTTTTTTAGTTTAAAAGTTCAAAATACAGGGCTTATGAAATAAGACAATATAAATAAGACAACAGACTTTGGCATATTATGTCAATTTTATTTTTCAAGACATCCTTTAGCGGCGCTTCAAATTGGCACAGTCATTTTGTATGGTATAGCCAGTCCAGTGTACTTGTATATATAGAGGTCAGTGTTCTAATTATATATATATATATATATATATATATATATATATATATATATATATATATATATATATATATATATATATATATTCGGATTATTATTTTTATATTAAAACCAACTACCTATGGTTTTAGTGACAACGGTGTTTACACAACATCCCGTATATACGTTATATTAATGTTCAAACACAACCATATTTAAACTTTTTTATATTTTACACAACTGTACACACGAGCTACTCGAACATTTTTATGATTATAAAGTAAAAATACATCCTTCGTGACTAAAACAATAAGGTGCATGAGCATGACAGCTAAGGCGTCATTAGAACTCGGGAGGGAACACGGAACGGTGATTGGTAACTATCAGCCCTATTAGTAAAAACAGACTTAAGCAAGATTAACTTTACTCCTAGTTTAAAGCTTAAAATATCTAATTTCAGTATTAATAAACATAGAGTAAGGAGGGTGTAATCTAATCCGAATCTACTCTCGGAATAAAAGTTAATCCTTGGCGGTACCTATACTTCATAAAAGATAGCTTGATCTCTGCGACAGCTGTCAGTAAAATCACACCTATGAAGTCCTGAATTTCTTAGTAGTACAGACAGTACGTGTCAATCTCATATGTTAGGGGCATACCGCCCTAGCTAGCCCATCTTTTCCATATAGATACTTAGTTATTTTCTTAGATTCAATACAATTATCTCAATCTATTATTTCATATTAAAGAAGTTATGAGTACTTTGTTCCAGATTGTGTCAAAAGCACATTTTGCAGATCATGGATATAGTGGCACATTGGCAAGGCAGCACACATGACTCAAGAATATTTAATGAAAGTCCCATTAAAACAAACGTTTGAGCAGTCAGAATTTAAAGGCAGACTTGTCGGAGATTCTGATTATGCTTGTACTCCTTATTTATTCACTCTTATCCCAAGGATATCCCAATATAGGATGATGGTGAATCTCACCATCATCCTTCACAGTTAGCTACCGTGAGTAAATCTTTGTTTCAGAGAGCACGAGGGATCTGTGACAGAAAACATCTGGCCGCGGAGCTTCAGCACGTCAAGCAAATATTGCAAGACAACAAGCTTCGGGTCCCGCGCCTACGTCACAGTGAACGAGTGAAGCCGGCCACAGTCGAGCGCGCGCCTGCTCTACTACCACATGTCAGAGGAGTCACGGACAAAATTGGCTACATCTTGAAGCGAGCGTCCATTAAGACATACTACAAGCCGCTGAAGAAGATTAGTTTATTTTTACCATCCATCAAATGTAATATTCCTCTACAAGATGCAGGTGTGTACAAACTAGATTGTGAATGTGGTCTCTCTTACATAGGTCAAACAAAGAGATCTATAAAAACCCGCGTGAAGGAACACATAGCTGATGTGAAGCACCGACGCTCCGGGAAGTCTGCAGTCTGCGAACATGTTCAAGATCGTCCCCACCATTACATTAGATTTGATAAACCACAAATTCTCGCAAAAGAACACCGATTCCTACCAAGGATGATACGCGAGGCTATTTAAATTAAAAACATCCAAATTTCAATAGAGAAGATGGTTGGGTGCTACCATCTGCTTGGGATCCTATAATTAACAAAATTAAAACCAAACCCAAGCATACCACTGCAAGACTTCATGACACTATAAGCTCGTTTTGCGTAAATCGGACCAAAAATTAATATTAAAAAAACTGAAGGTAGCCGGACTAACTATGACATTGGGACGTCAAACATCTCAGTCCCCCCCCCCCGTGACCATGGTAATGTAAAGCACCCGAAACGTCGGGATAATAATAAAAATAAATTAAAGTAATTAAACGCGATAAAATCCGTAAATAATAGTTTTATTCAATGTGTAGTGTTCGCGTAAATTTAAGAAATCATTAAATGTACAGTCAGTCGCACATCTGGGCCCGTAACACTGTAGAACAATGATCTGCTTGAGGATGTAGTATAAGGAGATAATGAAAATGTAACAGTCACACAATTAGTAAATAACTCTGTTAGAGGAAATTCTGTTCGGGCAGCATTTATTAGCGATTTTTTTAAATAAATATACAATACAAAAGATGTACATGTACAAAAGATTTTAATTATCCCCAAAAACAAAACAAAATTGGTTATTTAATTAATTTTGCTTCACGCTCTTTTCTTAATTCATAACGTAATTTTACGTTACAAATAATATTAAAAATGATTATAGTTAGAACTTTGTTTTTCCACCGAGTCCGAAAACAACACGAGGAACAAGGAACAACACGTAACACTATGGAGTGAAGAAGTAAGGAGTACAGACTGTGTATTAAAAAGTGTCCATAGAAAACCGTTAAATAAGGGTGGCCCCACTATAACTACGAGCTAAATTTTAAAGAACGTGCCGAAAAATATTAGTAGGATAGACGACTTTTTCGAGGTTATATTAACTAAATAAATGTATTTTAGATTTTAGAGCTATTGACACTTTACTATACTTTACTATATTGAGCACTTATACCGGCGACAACTGCTAAGTTCATTTCATCCCAGTAGCTACTCCAGCGCTGTTGTGGATAGTTTTTGAGCTGTTATTTACTGCTTACAGATGACCACTTTTTCAACTATTCTATTATAAGAGTCTGTACTCCATACTTCTACACTCCATACGTAACACGTATCTCTTGTCAAACTCAAAATATTGCCTGTCACTATCATTAATGTCGTCATCAAGCATTGAATTCATTCACCAATCATTCACTGACTCACTATTTTTACTTTTAAAATAAGTGGGTTGCCTTAGCGCAAGCGTTAATCCCGGCGTAAGAAATGTATTGTTAGTCCGAGGTTACGCCATGTTTATTAATAACATTGTAATAACGAAGTAAATAGTCAGTTACTCTGAGATTAACTAGTCCAAGTGTAACTTCGAATTAAGCTTGGAATAAGCAATTTTTATTAATAAGGCAGTAGAAGCGTAGCGCGGGGTTAGAGGCAGGGTGCGGGCGCCGGATCAGCATTCCTGTCATACGCCTAATTATTGTGGCAAATTTGTAAGCGTTGTAATGCGCTGAGTTTTGTAAACGCGGCAAAATTGTAAATGCTTTACTTTTATAAAGTTAGTGTGTGTTGTTTATAAAGTGTAAAATGTGCACTTAACACCCCATGGAATCAGTCGATATCATTTTATTTTTATCATTTATTATCAATATCATCTTTCATTATCATTTTATATTACATACATACTAAATGTGTAGACAAATCCTACAATGACACCAATTCATTACTCATTTGTTATTTTTAAATGAATCGAGAAACGAAAACAAGCAAGATGCCTAGCGGAGCCGGAGTTCTCTCTGTACGTGATGAGCCACCAGTGCTCACGTACACTCGCGCCTTAAGCTTGTATGAAGATTCGCTTCTGGTCGGTTTCACTACTCATGTGGTACATAATCTCGTTTTTGATTATATTACAATGTTCGAACATACCGTATCATCTTCTCCTATATATTTACATGAATGCATAACATTTTTTTTAAGTCGCAAGCTCATTACAAGAAACACTTATATAAAAAGAATTGTGTTAAGCTGAAACACCTTAGAACGAATACAGCATATAATAGAATGTATTACACTCATTGAAGAATTAATAAATCAGTGTGATACAATCAATATAGATAGGGTTAGCCACATTATAAAAGTAAAACAAATAGTAATTTTTCATAACTAACTATTATATGTATCCAATTATGGACATTTGTTTTCGGCGGTTTTCTTTTTGCTTTCCTAAATATAAATTTTAAGATGCAGATTTATTAACAAACCTTAGCTGCAATGCAGAGGTACTTGAAGAAACGCTGATGCGCAGACCAGAATTGCCCCCACATGGTTTTCTTCATGCGCGACTCTGCGTCGATCAACTCGGCCGCCTCCGTGAATCGCTGCATTGCTTCTACCCACTAAAAACAATATTTTATTATCTTATAAGCTAATATAAGCCCTTTCACTGTCCTGTTTACTACATATAGGTATACAATAGGTTACTTTTGTGTCTGAAAACCGGACAATGACTTTCAAAATAATCAAGACGATTGATTTGCGACACTGAGGGACGCGGGGTTCTAATCCCGTACAGAGCAATATATTTATTACATCCTACAAATAATTGTTCCGGGACTGGGTGTTTGTCCTAGTGCAATTTTTGCATGTAAACTGTTTCCGTGATACAGGAGAAACTCCTCGTGCGAGGTTAACATTCTTTTTGATAAAGAAATTATAGAACAGATCATAAATAGAGGATTTTTTATTCAATATTGAGCAGAAGAATTTATTTTAAAGCTTTCAGTTCAGGGGTTTGGCGCATTTCAGATTATATTTATCCACTAAAACCAATCAAGTCCAGTCAGTTGAACGTAGGCTTTTCCCATAAATTTCGTCATAACACTGACAACTGTAGCAAATATCCCCCATATTTGCTACAGTTGTCGCCTTTGTCCGGAGAATTAGCAAGCATACTGTTTCATTACTTTGAGTAGTTATCAGTAAGCTGCTGCGACACATGGCTTGTTTTATTTCCCTCTCTCGCCTATTACGACAACTACGGGATGATGTGGGAACTCTGATTATAATGCCATTATTAATATTTATAAGTAAATGTGCTGACTTTTGAATATTACTTAACAATTTGTATACTTGGTATGACAAATAAAAGCAGAATAAAAAAATATTGTGCGTGTAATTGTGTACAGACGTACGAAGTGAAACGTTTTTACGAAATATAATTCTTCTTTTATTTTATAAAGTACAATCAATATAAATCAGTGTAAAAGTGCAGTTATGATAAAGATGTTTCTTTAAAAAAAATTAAAGATTCGACTATCAGATTCTTTCGATAAAGAAATTTAAGGAGATGGGATAGACATGAACCATTTCATTGCGTGAATAAAATGTGAACTGAAGCCTAGTTATACTAGCCTAGTAGAATTCCCCTTAAACGGGTTTCAGCCGTAGTCGACCCGGAGTGGCGAGCCCACTTCAGACTGAGAAGGAGATAGGGAAGAGGAAGTGCTCTTTCATGGAGGGGCTGCTATAGGCCGGTACGGACGTGTGCGAAAGAGTTTATACGACACGCGACGAAGGTAGAAACACCTTGAGGTTTTAGCCGGTGTGAGTCCGACATAACACTTCTTGCCCCGCGTAGTGGGTATGCGTAGGCTTTTCGCCATGTTAAAGAAATTGGTTGACCCTGCAGGCCATCTCTTGTCTCATGCAGGTTAAATAATGCTGCCGCGGAAAACAAGAAAATGTGACGTTTTTGTTTTTTACTACCGTACTAAATTTTTTCACTAGGTCGATAAAGTTTACATACATACATAAACACTCACGCCTGTCACCCAGAGGGGTAGGCAGAGACTACAGACTTCCATTTAGCACGATCCTGACATACCTTTCTCGCCTCTTCCACATCCATATACCTACGCATACATGCTCGTCGGTTAAGGGTACTCTTAATTTGGCCCATTTTTAGTATATCGCCAATTTTGTCGACAAACTTCCGCCTAGGACGTCCCTTTCCGACTCTTCCATTCAGTTCTGCAACATATATTTGCTTTGTCAGTCTTTCCGCATTCATTCTTTCTACATGACCAAACCACCGAAGCAATCCTTTCTTAATCCTGGTCACAACATCATCTTGCAAACCACACTCTTCTTTTATCACACAGTTTCTCACCCTGTCACTCAGGTTCAGCCCTAACATACTCCTTAGCGACCGCATTTCTACTGCATTTATTCTACTCTCGTGCTTCTTCTGCCTCACCCAACTTTCACTACCATACGTTAAAGTAGGGACTAATACAGCTCTGTGAATTGCCATACGTGCCTTTTTTGACACATTCTGACTTTTCACAATAGAGTGTAGAGCCCCATTTACTTTATTTCCTGCATTCACTCGTCGTTCAATATCCTTATCATATCTCCCATCCCTGTTGAATACACATCCCAAATATACGAACTCATCCACTTGCTCAATTAACTCTCCTTC
This sequence comes from Parnassius apollo, assembly GCA_907164705.1. Lineage (NCBI taxonomy): Eukaryota > Metazoa > Arthropoda > Insecta > Lepidoptera > Papilionidae > Parnassius > Parnassius apollo. The sequence continues at coordinate 6,953,074 of CAJQZP010001449.1, read as the reverse complement.
TATTCTTATTTCACATACCGTTTTGCTTTCATCTCTTTCAAAAACCATCACTTTCGTCTTACTTGCGTTCACTTTCATTCCCCTTTCTTTCGTAACATATTATTTTGCTTTTTAATATATCAAAGATATGCTTATAAATCGCAAAGTTAGTCATTTCAGAGCTTATAATCGTGTTATTTCGGGACAGTGTTACGGACTCACCAAAGCGACAGCCTTATCGTAGGTCTCCTTAAAGGCGTCGGAGAGCGGCACTTCTTCGATCTTGAAGGTAACGCCGTGGAAGGAAAGCTGCCGTGCGATGTACATGCCCCGTAGTTTCATGTCCATAGCCACTATCTCCATAGCACCTACTCCTCTGTTAGCAAATATCAAATTGATGTTTATAATTACTTTTTCTGTTATTCATCTACTTCTTAAACATCAGAATGTGGAAGTCCACTACTTTATACCACTACTATATACTAGCATGACCATCAAATGCAAACTCTTTGACAGTTGTATTTTACCTGTCCTGAGCACTCATCAAAACCCTTATTAAAAAATTAGAAATATGTCAAAAAGCAATAGAGCAAAGCATAGTGGGGAAAAGATTATCAGACAGAGTGAATACCACTAATATAAAGAAATATATAACAACAAAAGATGCGACAGTCAACATAAAGAAACTTAAATAGAGATGGACAGAACGTACAGTTAATGGAAAGCAAAATAATAACGTATTGGTACAAGATACAAGGAAAGAAAAAAAGGTAGACCATTCAGAAGATGGGTTGATAACATCAATACAGAACATGGACCAGAACAGCTGGTACTAGAAATTTGTAGACAGCTGGAGGACTTTGTCAAAGAAAGGCAAAAAAACAGGATTATTAAATACCTAAATATTTTTCTACGTGGTAGAGCCATGCTGCAGTTATATTAGTAGTATAGTTGTAGCACGAATGGGTCGGCTCGACCGGGGAAGGACCACGCTCTCACAGAATACCAGCGTGAAATAGTAGCTTAATGCTGCTGTATTTCGTATGGTGAGTGTAGAGAACCGGAGACCCTTTTTACTGAAAATGAGGCATTCCATCTCAGTCCTCACGGGTGACAACGCATCTGCATTTTGATTTGTAATGGAAGATAGATGTAGATGTCTATGGGCCGCAGCAACCACTTACCATCAGGTGGACTGTGTGCTCGTTTGTCAGCCTATTCTATAAAAAAAAAAAAAATAGATCGAAGAAACAGAAGTTGAATAGAAAAATTAAAATCATACTACTGATGTAACTTTAAATTCTAATATTAATCGATCAATGTCTGAATAAAGGGCTACTGTTATTAATTTTAATAGACGACGGAATAAAACATCTTAACACAAAACGAACCAGCGATGAGAAGCAGTCCAAATTGCTGAGACTTTCTGTCTGACTATAGACGATTATTGCAAATACTTCTTTACGTGGTAGAATCATGCTGCAGCTATATTAATTGTATAGTTGTAGCACGAATGGGTCGGCTCGACCAGGGAAGGACTACGCTCTCACAGAATACCAGTGTGAAATAGCAGCTTAATGCGTTGTGTTTCGTATGATGAATGTAGAGAACCGGAGACCCTTTTTACTGGAAAAGAGGCATTCCATCTTAGTTCTCACGGGTCACAACGCATCTGCATTTTGATTCGTAAACGAGGATAGATATAGATGTCTATGGGCCACAGCAACCACTTACCTTAAGGCAGACTGTGTGATCGCTTGTCACTCTTTTACTATTAAAAAAAAATACTTTCGAGCCAAAAACTATCACACTGCCTTATTACATGCATAAAATATTGTACTTTTTAAAACTTCAGACTTTGTATTCTTTAAAGAAAACCCACCTCTTTTCTACAGCGTTAATAAAGTCCATGAACGTAGGGAAAGGCGTCCCTTCTCCCCATATACCGAGGCGCACCATGTATGCCATATTGCGTGGCTCCGAGGCTCCAGTGGCTGAAGCGTAGACGACGCGCGCTTTTGGCAACTTGTTCTGTAGTTCGAGAGCCGTCAGCCCGGTCTTTGTAGCCTTGCCGGAGCCCACCGGGCACAGGTTCTTCGCTTTGTGACACTCATCAAATACGATCTGATTTATAATTAAGGTCTTATTTCTTAAAGCGATACCAAAGGATGCAAGAGAAAATTTTACAAATTCAATACATATAGTACGGACAACTAGCAGCGATACGAAAGGTCATTTACCTTAAAAACTACCGTGGAATTTACAATCTATTATCTTTCTCTTTCCGTCTTGTGTATTAGTCGTAATATCTCGTTTTCCCGGCAAAAACATGTCAGGCTCAAGACGGGTGCGCCAACATTCGGGAGGCCATTTTAGTAATTGTTTTTTATTTAATTATTATTATTTTGTTTTGTTGATAATTGTTTTTTATTAAGAGTGGTTAATGATGGAGCCACAACCAAGTACGTCGAGAGATAAATGAACAGCTTTTACTTCTCTGAAAAAGAAACGTCCAAAGGTATGTATAGGAATAGGATACATATGAATGTTCTTTAGTAGTTTTAATTAAAACTTCTTGGTTTGGAGTATAAAGTTATTTAAAAACAGCAACTGTAATAATAAAACTTTATTTATTAAAGATACACGTAAGTAAAGTATGTATATCATTTTAATTTAATTTTTAATTTTAATTGACTAGTTTCACAGTGAATGAAAAAATATGATTATTAATACCTACAAATATGTTAAAGAAACTTGTCCTAATGATAAATACTCATACGGAAAAAAGATATGGCGCACAAAGCATTTATTTAATTTAAATCTACATTATATCTATAATAATTCAAATTATGTATAACAAAATTAATAAAAAGTCTATTTTTTGATTTGCTAGACATTTTTAAAACTATATTGTCTACGTAAATATCAAAAAGTTAATATCAAAAAAAATGGCACCCCTGCTATTCCTAATTACCTTGCATTGATTTTGTTTACATTTGGTATCGCTTCTCGTTGGCCGTTGTACGGATATGAATATGAAAAGGCGGTTCAATCGCATCCTAAATCTTATTCTTTGCATATTTGTTAAAATCCATCCATAAACAGCGTAAAATAGCAGCTTAATGCTGCTGTGTTTCGTATGGTGAGTATAGAGAACTGGAGACCTGTTTTGCGGGAAATGAGGAATTTCACCTTATTCCTGAGGGGTGACAACGCATATGCATTTTGATTCTTAATCGAGGATAAATGTAGATGTCTATGGGCGACAACATCTACTTACTATGAGGTGGACTATGTGCTCGTTTGTCACCCTGATTCTATAAAAAAATTAGTTTTCTGTTTTCCACCATGTAAACTTTAACAAAGCTACACTTTCAACTCCAACAAAATGTCACACTCCTCCGTGCGCGTAATATGCTTAAAAAGGGGAACAAAGTTTACCTTCACATATTAATTTATTAAAAAATAAATGTTCATGTCGTAAAGGATACGCATCCATCGAAGTCCTCGCCGCACCACTGCAGCAGCTGCTTGAGGCGCGAGCGATACTTGGTGCTGGAGGACTGCGTCTCGCCTATGAGCGCCGAGTACGTGCAGAACACCACGCCCTTCTTCACGTTGCCGTTCACCGCCGACGAGATCTTCGCGTACTTGAACTAACCAACCGACAACCGTAAGCAAACAAACTTGAAGTAATACCCGCGACGCTGTACAAGTCTACAGCTGGACATGAAACTTACATTTGAGGAGAAAAACCAAAATATTAAGTCACCATTAAAGTAGCAAATTCAAATTATATAATAAATAAACTTTAAAAAAAATTGTGACATCTACACAATTATTATGGAGTGTAGAAGTAAGGAGTACCAACTCCCATAGTAGAATAGTTGAAAAAGTGGCCATCTGTAAGCAGTAAATAACAGTTCAAAAACTCTCCACAATAGCACTGGAGTAGCTACTGGGATGAAATTAAATTAGCAGTTGTCGACGGTTTAAGTGTGCTGCTAAACTGACCAGTAGCTCTAAAATCTATAATAATTTTATTTAGTAAATATAACCTCGAAAAAGTCGTCTATCGCACTAATATTTTTCGGTGCGTTCTTTAAAATTTACCCCATAACTATAGTGGCGCCACCCTTATTTAAAGGTTTTTATGGACACTTTTTAATACACAGTCTGTACTCCTTACTTCTACACTCCATAACAATTATGTTATAATGATACAAAATTATAAGCATTTATATAAAAGAACTTTACCTTATTGAGCGGGTAAACCTCGATCTTGCCAGCGCCAATGTCCCTGAGATCCCGTTCCGCGTCGTACTTGAGGTCATTCGACACAGAGACCCAAATAGCTCGCTTGCGGCCCTTCAAATAATTCTCAAAGATGATGCCAGCAATCGTTCGGCCTTTGCCCACACCAGCTCCATCACCTTGTTAAAAATATTTTCTAAAATTAGACAATTTTATGGGTTATTAAGAGACTGTATTCAAGAATAAATTTATTTATTTCAATATGGTACCAGTGGGACACTATCATCACTTTATTTTGTTCTTTGGCAGTATTAAAAGTATGAGTGGTCAAATAACAGAATAAGCATCGCGACTTTATACTTATAATAACACAAACAGAAATATGTTTGTAACCATTACTGTTTAAAGCCTATCAAAAGTCCACTTTTAAGTTGCTCAACAATGAAAAAGTCAGCACACATGTCGTCAACCAAAGTGACTTCTCAGCTACAAGTTGCTAACCACTTTGCAACCAGTGGCTGACTGATGAGAAAGCTAACGAAAGTTCTATCAGCCAGAGTTAGGCTACTGGAGCTGCAAATTGTTCATAACTAAGCCGCAAGTTGCTCATCAATAAGGAAGCCAATGCACGTGTCGTCTAACCAATGAGACTACTCAGTTACAAGTTGCTAACCACCAAGCGGGCAGTAGCTCATCGTTCCGTCAGACAGCGTGGCTACTGGAGTTGCAAGTTGTCACTGTCTCAAACTCGAACTTTCACAGAATACCAGCGTAAAATAGCAACTTATAACTGCACACACTTAATTGCTTGCAAAACACTTAACTGCACGCAGCTTAATTGCTCCATAACCTTCAGGAATGAGAGAAGACCTGTGATAGTAAATTGCCTGATGAGTTATCCTTCAATCAATCAAGCTGCTTGCTTTTTCATTTAGAAATTTTTAAATAGTTATAATTTTTGAACGCGTCGTTCAATATTGATTTACTTGGCGGCATTCGACGTAGTTTTACAAGTAGAAAAAAGTGTCTTTGATGTATGGAGTTGATTAGTCAAATATTTTGAAAGTTATTTAGAGAAAACTTGAAAATATTTTTTTTTGGTTTTCGTCTAGCTGGAAATAGTCGGAAGAGTTTTCTAGGACCTCAAAACGTGGAGATCTGATGAAAGCTCGCATTCTCAAAATCTGAGCGACATCGATAACTTCCTACTTTTGAAAATTATTAAATTTTTAAGGCAGGAAGTTTTAAAAAAAGTTGCTCACCATTGAGCTGCAAGTAACTCACTAATTAGTGCAAGTTCCTTACCAATGAGGAGGCCGGTGCGGTGCGGTGCGGTAACTCCAAGTTACTAATTCTTTGCAGTCAGTGGCCCACCAATAAGGTAGAGAACGGAAGTGCCGTCAGCCAGTTACCAATGAAGCTGTAAACTGCTCACTACTAAACTGAAAGTTGCTCACCAATGAGGCAGTCGGTCACTGTAACTACTCAGCTACAAGTTGCTAACCACCGAGCGGCCAGTGGTACCGATAAGAAATTGAACGCAAGTTCCGTCAGGCAGCGTAGGTGGGGAGTTGCGCGAGGCTCACCGATAAGGAAGCCGGCGCGCGTGCCGTCGGGCAGCATGTGCTCGTGCGCCTGCGAGGCGTACACCACGGCCTCCAGCTGAAGCGCGGACAGCAGCCCCGCGCGGACCGTCTCGTCGGGCAGGCTCAGCGAGTACGTCACGTCCACCGGCTCCACGGACGAGAGCGACGCCGTCTCCACCACCGGATCCGGATGCTTGCGGCCCAGCTTCACTGCGAGACAAATCTATAATCAACTTACAGTCTAAATCTAAAAATCCTGTCGTCCGACAGATACGTATTGTCAAAAACAAAGGTTAAGGGCAAGATGGGGAGGTCAGGAGTCCAAGCTGCCTACTCCACCATGTTAGGTCAATCGGGACATATTTCAGGGCTGACCAGTGTAGTATTTTAATTGTTCAAAATTGTGAATGCGATAACTGTTGTGGGAGTCTGCAAGTCATCTTGCATAAAGAAATAAGATTTCATCAATATCAGCACACTGTAGTAAGGAACTTCATTGTGTTAATAATAATAAGACTGTCTTATCACGCTAAGGGAATCAACATAGTTGCCATACGCAAAACCGTATGTAAAATTCATTTAGACACACTAATTCTCTCTACACATAATTCATCCATTCTTTACAGTCCATCAAAAACCCACCACTTAGCCTACATTGACCCTTAACTCCCATAGTCATAAGGAGGAAATTAGCTATAGCTACCATACTCGGCGGCCGGTTTGACTACTGCAGTTTTTTTATTATTATTATTGAATTGTTTTCAGGAAGATGTCCCTGCCGACCTCAGTTTCAGTTTCCCTGTGTAGCCTAGTGCATTTGTCACGATCCTGACCCACCTCTCTCAGTTCTTTTACATCTTTTGTTAAAATTATAGTTTTTTACTATATTTTTACTTAGTTATGAATATAAAATAATAATTTTCAATCAATGTCAACTTACACTTTGTAGGCATATAATCCGCGTATGTCTCAGCGACACCCATCTCTTCATCGTCCACTTCCTCTTCATCACCTGGCATCTAAAATATTTTAATAAGAATTCGTTTACTTTAATTTCCGTCGTGTAAGCAAAAACATTGTAAAAATAAAAAGGAATATTATGAAAAAAAACGTATACCCACCATATGTCGTATCGTGTCGGTAATAATAATCTCATAACTCAGTTCCGATTTTTTACAATCTAAGTCATAAAAATATCAATGACTTCTTTTTGTTTTAATCAAATGACTTCTTTTTTATACTGACTGTAGATGGAATTTTTTCCAAATTTAATTTTCTCAACTAAGTAAATATATACAAAAAATAAAGAAATCTACTTTAAATAAGATTAACGACGAAGGTTTTATATTAATAGTTTTATTATACAGACTATTTTTAACTGTAGTAAATCTACAAGTCAAAGAAAATAACAATAGAAAGGGAGAGTTAAAATAATATAAGTCAACTGTAACTTAGAACTTCAAACTTTTTTTTTATATAGAATAGGGTGACAAATGAGCACACAGTCCAGCTAATGGTAAGTGGTTGCTGTGGCCCATAGACATCTACATATATCCTCGATTACGAATCAAAATGCAGATGCGTTGTCACCCGTGAGGGCTAAGATGGAATGCCTCGTTTCCAGTAAAAAGGGTCTCCGGTTCTCCACTCACCATACGAAACACAGCAGCATTAAGCTACTATTTTACGCTGGTATTCTGTGAAAGCATGGTCCTTCCCCGGTCGAGCCGACCTATTCGTGCTACAACTATACTACTAATATAACTGCAGCATGGCTCTACCATGTATAAAATTTTATAAAATTTAATATTAAACCATTATGCAATAAAAGTTATAAAAGTAAACAGTGTGTTCTATACCTTGTCTTGCGGCCACATAGGCTTAGGCTGTCCCCAGGGCGGCATCTGTCCGTACTGGCCCAGCATACCGCCCATCCCGGACACGAGGATCTGGTTTAAGTTCTGCAGCAGGTACGGGTTCACGCCCTGAACTCCCACTAACTCCACTGTCGAATCGTTTTGATATTGTTAATTTAGTGCAGAAATCTGATACCTATAGTAAATAACTATTAACTGTCACCAAAAAAGCTGAGCTATTAATAAAGACTGGAACATTTATATAAAATTAAAACAAAAAGATATTCCCATTATAAAATTGAAAATGGATATCGCATTAAAAAATAATGTTACACACATGAAAAGATTTTTACACTACTAAGGAATGGTTTTTCAATCAGTTATCCATTAAATAGATTATAACCTGACTGAATACAAAAGTGCAACAATTGAAATAATAACTACTAATAACAAACAACTGTAAATTTGATTTCTTTATTTTGTCTTTTATCCAACAAATAAATTTTATCTAAGGATAGAAAAATCGACCTTTAAGATTAGTCATAGTTTTTTTTAGATTCATCAATTTAGCACTTTACTTATCTAACTAAATGATGTTTTTAGTTTTGGCACTTAACACACTGTAGGGGACTTGTACATTTCACACAAACATACTTTCACACACACACATTTATACTACACACCCTTCTTATCAGCTGGCCGACATTTCGTAGGTTCGATTGCGCACGGCGTCGTCGATCCAAGACCATATTTGGTAATAGATATTAAAAATAGATGCAAGACCATATATGGGGTAATATAGTGAAGCAGTGGTTGCGGGCCGGCGGTATTAAAGCACCGCCCCCTTGACCGATCGGCCAGCCGCTTACGTACTTCGTCTCGGAGATTGTCGTTTTGTCTATCTCACGATCTAAAATTATTTACGTGTGCCGATCTTTTGATAAATTATTATCTTGTTTTTAGTTCCTCTCTATCTCTGTACTTCTTCCTTATTGTAAAAACTTACGTTGCATTCTCCTTCTGACTATTTATTTTTGTGTGACTTTACATTTGTGCGTAAACATTAATTCGCGAGTGTTAGTACAGGACTACCTTTTATTTGTACACCTCCTATGCTCACCTAGCAGTGGACCCCACTACAACACGTACATGTTCTGGGTTTTTAATTTCTCACTAGCAGCACTACAAATTTAGTTCTGGGTTTGAAGAAAATTTTACAGCACTTTCTACTCTTTGGGTCATTTTTCGTAATGTCATGTTCTGGATTGACTAGAAGAAAATTCCAAAAGGCTAAGTCTGCCCTTTGTAATTCTTTTTATTGGGGTCTTTAATAGAATTAAATGTAAATAAATAAATAAATTAATGTAGTATAATATGCATATTATACTCAACCAAATCTAAGAATACCTTATGACGTTTCACATTAATCATTTCGCAATAACTTGGCACAAGCGTACTCACACGATTAAAAATAACCTTTTACGTAAATCCGAAGAATTATGAAGTTATCTATATTTCATTACAACGTGTATAGTTTTTTATCACTAATTTAAATTCGAATCTTTCAAACAAAGCAAAATGTGAAAAAAAAAAACAGTATCAACCTTTTCACTTGCCGTCGTTTCAATGATATGTCGCTATGTACCTTACCGTAGTGTTAGAATGATTAAAATTCATTGTTATGTGAATAATCGGAAAAAATACTCAAATAATTGCTAAAAATATTCAAATAATCGATCCTTAATTTTTTATGTATTATTTGTTTAGTAAAAATTTTATTTTTGAAATTCCTTAAATTACATTAATCATGAATAAAACAATTTTTTTTACCTTGATATCGTAAATTTGTGTAAGCGAAAAAACTAATACGCAAGGTCGCGCTGAAAAAAATCACTACGTAATTTCGATCTCCCGCCATTTCAGGAGCTTACTGTGCGTAATTTTGTGTGTTTTGTGTACATAGAAGAAACTTTTTGGACTGTTTCTTCTATATTCGTTGAAGCATGTGCCCATGTCAAAAAGGATGATTGGGAAAAAGTGGTAGAATAAACAAAAAATTGATTATGGATGACTTTGATAGAGATATTAATTAATCTAAACAACGACAGCTCAACTAGTTGTACTGAAAGTGATTGGATAAATTTTTAATCTAGTTTCAGTCTTAAATTTTTATAACTATGCCTCTAGAAATAAGCAGTAACAACAAATACGAAGAATGATAAATCTTTTTTAAATTATCCGTTTTTATTTTCTTCTAGTATTATTCAAACCAAACCGTAAATGATTCCCAACTCTAAATAATCGATATCAATTTTTTTAAGAATCGAATATTGCACGTTCCCATTTTTTTGTTGGCATGCTTGGTGCAATAAGTCTGACATGTGTCAAAATGTATTTCTTACATTTGGTTGACTATAGTGTAGTCTCGTCCTTGCATAAATCGAAGTCGGCCCCAATTTAGATACCATGTGGTGACGAAAAACTTCGCGAGGAAACAGTTTTGTGCATTTACGTCATATAAATATAAAAGAATTACTTTGAGAAGTTTATCAAAAGAATTTTACGTTTCGCTAACTTTACATGGCTGCTATTGTGGAAAGCTCACAATTTTAACTTCTTTAAGGATAATAGCTGTTCACGTTTTGCGCGCGGTAAGGCTTCGGTCACGTTGAAGGAAAATAATTTAATTTGTTACTTCTTCGATGCAATGTTTGTTTTACGAATACCATAAGAATCCAGCTTTTAGTTATTACGATGGGTGGTTTAGTAGTTAAAATACACGTCTAGTTACTAAGTATTCTAAGCCCAAATCCTAAACGTATGGAAAACTTGGCAAACAGTTTTACAGCAAATATTGCAAGTAAAAATTAAAACATAATATTCCAATGGAAAGTTATTGCTTGTTTCTCTCTAATTTTTCTAGAAGTTATATTACGCATTTAATGCAAAAACAAAAAAAAATTGAAAATTTATTAATTTTTATGAAAAATAAAATTGTAATCAATACAAAAAACCAATCTTACATACATACATACATATATAGAGCTACAGTGTACGTCCTTCAGCTGGGCACAGCTCTCCTCTCATTTCTGCGAGGGTTTTAGGGCAAGGAAATGTCCACCGCGCTGACCCAATGCGTGTTGGCGAACGTCATATGTCTTAGATATATTTTCAATTATTATGACTTGCAGGTTTTACCACGTTGTTTTCTTTCACTGCACTCAAGCGTTCGCAATAAAGTTCACAATACGCGAGCAAACCTATTTCGATCCCGGCCGGCACCATTCAAATTGTTATTTTTGTTGTTAATTGTTGTTTTATATATTGATGTGTCACGTGAAAGACGTTGCAAATAACACTGTCAATAGACCGGCTATGTCTAATAAATTAAAAAAAAAATCGAGTAAGTTCAACCAACACGCACGCCTAGCCCTTAAGGGGAAATATAATCTCAAATGGCTTAGCAAGATCCTTCGTTATGCCGAAAATATTGCAGCATTAATTTTGAAATAAATATATGGTAAAGTTGAGGATTAATTTTAAGGATTATGTTAGACGAAAACACGATTTCGTAAAATTTTCTCAATAGAAAAAAAATCCAAAGTTACCTCCAAAATAAACAATAAAGCGCTGTTATTCATAAAATACTTTAAATAAGATCATGAAACTTTGCATACTAACTGAACTAACTATAAAGCAGTGCTTATATTATTTACTTTTTTTAAAATACAATTATTTTCACTGTAAAAAGAAATTACCTAAACTATCGGCCTCTTGAAGCGTGATTCCTGCCGCCCGGTCACTTCGCTTCGGCCTTTGAAGGGGGAGGTTGTGTCGCTTACGATCAGAATACACATTACGCAACAGAACGACGTATAATTAAAATGGGAAATAACCGTAATAAAAATAAGAAGCGACTGGCTTGGCGTTAAGAAACAGGCATAAATATGATAAACCTAATGAAATAAGTGTCTAACGACCTTTCTACTTACAGTATTAGTGATTACAAACATGTCGGTACATAGCATACGACGTGCGGGCAAGTGGGGACGAAATTAGAATTTGAGCTGACTTACTATATCACTTTAAACCCTCGAAGAACTAGCCCAATGCAGGCCAACCTCCACTACAGCAAAACTGCGTCCGCTCAATAAATGATTGAGGCTCAAAGGACAGCCATAGCCTTAATCCAGGAGTCGTGGGTTGGAGCTAAATAATGAGGTAAAATCAATGGCCTAAACAACCTTAAAAGTGAGCTATTCTACAACTCATGAGCATGACAAGCCTATCACTTACAACAACCATTAACAGAATTCTGTTCCAGAGACATGTACGTAACAATACAAAATACACAGGAGTTAAGATTAGTCGTCGCCTCAGTCTACATGCCGGAAGTTGACACACCTTCCCCTCATGACCTCGTCCGACTGATGAACTTCTGCGGGAGGTCTGGACTAGAGGTTGTGATTGGGACGGACCCGAACGCACATCATCCCCTCTGGGGAATAGAAAACCCCAACGAACGAGGTAAGATGTTAGTTGAATATCTCTTTAACCCTAACCTAACTATTTTAAACACAGATTCCGAACCAACTTTCATAAACAAACGTTGTCGCACAATAATCGACCTCACACAACGGAAGGAGCAGCTAAACTAATCACGGGATGGCATGTGTCGAGGGATGCCTCATGCTCAGACCATAGATGAATCTGCTCCGTACTGAAGGTCCATATCTCCGCAAGGCTGACAAAATAAAGAACCAAAACCAGCTAATGTCTTCGCTTGCGGGTTTTGAGGGGACAAACGCTATATCACATCAGTTGCTCCTAAAAGAACAGGTGGTAACCATAGATCCATGATACACAGCTACCATGTAGCATGTCCAGAAATCACTCCACGAAGGCTTGCTGAGGGAAAGTAACCTTGGTGGGATAAAGAACTGGATAGGTAACGCAAAAAGGTAAGAAAAGCCCTAAATAGAGCCATGAATACCTCAATGGCTGAAGACTGGCTACTATACAAGAAAGCTATGTCTGAGTATAAAAAAATGTATGAGGTATCTACGTGCAGGGAATATGACTTAACTGTTAACCCAAATAAAACTGTTCTAGTAATTTTCAGACAAAAGCAAATGCTGAATAACTAATATCTCCCAAGTCTTTTCAGCATAAAACTTCAAGTATCCTCTGAGGTAAAATGTTTAAGTCTAACCTTGGACAGTAAACTCAACCGGAATAAACACATAGAAAACATAATTGATAGAATGAGGCGTTACTTTGCGGAAATCTATTACAATAAAGATATGAATGGTTATTTTGCAACCATCTGCTAAATTAAATAAAATGATGTGTCTTCATAGATTGAAGCACACCTTCCGCCCTCCCTCAAGTGTGTGCACTAATCCCGTCACCACCAATCCCAGCACTACTACTCCTAATGCCACTACTCCCAACACCACTATTCTAAGAAAGACACACCATCGACGATAATACCACACGTGTTTCGCCTCTACACTAGACATCTTCAGGTGATGTTGACACTACAGCGGCTGACCGCTAAGGCTGATCTTAGCGGTCAGTCGCCGTATATACAGTGAATTTTGGTTATAACGACGGCGGAGGGACCACTTTAATGTCGTCGCTATATCCGGATGTCTCTATATCCGAAATAATAAAAAGTCATGTACATATTTACTTATCATTTATTTAATTTTGTTATACACGGGTGTTTTGTGATTTTTCTTTATTTTCAGGGATTTTGATTCAAAACACTCCTTAATTTTAGCGCGGTTTTTCCATATCATTGATATTGTAGAATGTGAAACTCCAAATTGTTTACACAGATCAACATTGTTTTCTCCATTTTGCAGTCTCGAAATAATGTCCACCTTTTTTGTTAACAGTAAATGAACGTCTAGGAGCCATGCCATATTCACAAGTTTAAGAAACACTGTTCACTCACTAGTCACTGGAATTTCTATGTAACTGATTCATAATCACAAGTTTAACTTCGTAAACATGCTACGTAGTCCTACATACAAACAAAGCATTAGTTTGACCATCTGTGAATGTAAACGAATGTAAGAAAGCTTAATAGTTTTATGAATGAGTCTTTGTGCCTTTGCCGACTCAGTCGCAATATCCGCAAGGGATTTCTAGGAATCGGTCATAAATGGTTCATAAAAACAAGTCGCTATACCCGAAGTTCACGCTATAACCGTAGTCGCTATTACCGAATGAATTTATTACGAAAGTATGCTTTAAATTTAAGGGACGTAAGTTTGACGAGGTCGTTATGAATGAAATCCACTGTATTAACATAGAAAACAAAATCAACAAGGCTAGCTTTCATGCAATGCAGAAATATGATTGGCAAACGATGGGGTCTGACGCCAAAACTATACTGTGTGGCTGTATAAAAATGTAATTCAACCCATGATCACATATGGCACTCTGGCACCGTGGACCAAAACAAATGAAGCCACCACTATAAAGAAGCTTCAGCATTACCAGACTGGCATGTATAGCTACCACAGGCTGCATAAGGACTACACCAACAGCAGCCTTAGAGGCTATGCTGGAGCTAACCCCGCTTGACCTACACATACAATAAGAAGCGACTTAAGCTGCCATTAGACTCAAAACCTTAAATCTTTGGAGTAAGAGTAGAGTCCCTCATACAGGTATAATTGATTGAATTTACTCAAAAATTCCTATCTTACAAGCCAAGTACAATAAAATCCACAAACAATTTGTATTCGATAAGAAATATAAGATACAACTAAATGAAACCAACCCGCTGAAGGGATTATACCCAAAAGACCTTTGAGTTTTCATGGGTGGTTCTAAAACAAATGAAGGTGTAGGATCTGGAACTTTCTCGGAAGGCCTCGATATCCACATATGTACACCGCTGGGTATGCACAACACAGTATTTTAGGCATAATGTATGGGTATCATCCAAGCGGCGATAGCTATAGATGCTAGGACAGTATGGCGGTACTACAAGCTTTGAGGTGCAATGTAGTGAACTCGTGTTTAATATATGAATGCTATTAGAGATTAAATGAGGTATGTAAACACAACAATGTGACTCTGCAATGGATTAAGGGACACAGTGGATACAGGGGCAACGAAGCAGCAGACGAACTGGCCATGAGAGGATCGGCTATGGCCGTTATAGGGCCGGACCCATCATACCAATCCCTTTTGGTAACATTCGTTCACTGGTACGTATAAACTTTACTAATCAACACACTCAGCTTTGAAAAAATCTATTGGACTGTAGGCAAGCTAGGGAGGCCCTGCCAGAAATAAACAGTCGTATAACCAAGATCTCTATAACCAAGAGCCGTGGTAGCTCAGTGGTTAACGATCGCTGTAAATATAACAAAAAACGCGAGTAACCCGGGTTCGATCCCCGCCGGCACCAATGAAATTGTTAATTGCAATTTTAAGTGCTGATTTACCACGTGCTCGGCGGTGAAGGAAAACATCGTGAGGAAACCTGTATGTCTGAGGAATAAGAAAAAAAATATTTCGAAGACATGTGAAGTTCGTCAACACGCATTTGGCAGCGCGGCGGACACTTCCTTGCCCTAAACCCTCTCAGAAATGAGGGGAGGCCTGAGCCCAGCAGTGGGACGTATATAGGCTGTAACTTTACTTTACTTTTTTACTATAACCAAGATCTTAATGAGATTGAACAAGCCACAGATCAGGATAGCAACAAGTGTTATTACAGGACATGGCTTTTAACAAACATTTATTTACTATAGGTGTTACAGATAGTCCCCAGTGCAGGGTATGTATGGGGGAGGAAAAAACGGCGACTCACGTGTTGCTGGTAAGTCCGGAAGTCGCTACATATAGGGCTAAACATCTCGGCACGCCGGGATCACTCCCCGAAGTTGCTCGCCACATCAAAGGATTGTTGAACTTCTTCGGGGAACTTTCATAGGTCGAATAATCACAATATTCCTACCAACACGCAAAATACGCGCTTAGAAGTGGAGTTGCGGAAAACAGTCCGTCGTAAACTAAAATACGAGGGTGGATTGAAAAGTACTCGGCCTAACACAGATCCATTCAATTCTAAAAATCAAATCTACCCACATTATTTAGTTCAGTTCAGACTAGTTCATTGTGTGAAGTTCGAAACGTGTGCGATAATTAGTTGTGATTTTATAAATTTATTAACAAAGTAATCGGACATAATTTCCGCGAATGAAGCAAATCGAGCAGCGTGCCGTCATTAAGTACCTCCATAAGAAGGGGCTATCATCAAAAGCCATCCATGATGACATGGTCAGTACATTAGGCGATTGTGCTCTGTCATATTCATCCGTCAAAAAATGGATAGCAGAATTTAAGCGTGGTAGAGAGAGTGTGAAAGATGAACCCCGCTCTGGAAGGCCTTCGACGTCAACTACTGACGAAAATATTAAAAAAGTACTTGATTTAATAATGGGAGACCGCAGATTAAAAATTAGAGAGATAGCCGAGATTATAGGCATCTCTTATGAACGAACTCAAAACATCATTGTCAACGAGTTGGGTTTCCACAAGGTGTCTGCGAGGTGGGTTCCGCGACTGCTTTCAGTTGAACAAAAAGGACGCGATTGACTATTTCACGCGACTGTTTGGAGTTATTTGAAGCCGATGCAGATGATTTTTTGAATCGTTTTGTTACTATGGACGAAACATGGGTTCATTACTGTACACCGGAAACAAAACAACAATCATAACAGTGGAGAAGATCTGGTTCACCACCCCCTAAAAAGGCTAAGTCGATTTTGTCGGCAAATAAGGTGATGGCTTCAGTATTCTGGGACTCGAAAGGTGTGATTATGATTGATTATCTTGAAAGGGGTCAGACTATAAACTCTGATTACTACTGCACCTTACTACGTCGTTTACGAGAGGAAATAAAAGAAAAACGTCGAGGAATGCTCAGAAGAAAAGTCCTGTTTCATCAAGATAACGCCCGTGTTCACACGTCAGTACAGTCAATGGCTGAAATTCACAACTGTGGAATTGAACAGTTACCGCATCAGCCGTATTCACATGATCTGGCACCATCAGACTTCTTTCTGTTCCCTAACCTAAAAAAGCACTTGGGAGGTCAAAGATTTTCGACAAACGACGAGGTCAAAGCAGCTGTAGACGCATATTTTGACTCTAAGGAAGAATCATTTTTTTTTCAACGGTCTAAATGCTTGGAAGGGGAGGTGGCAATAGTGTATTGAACTTGATGGTGATTATGTAGAAAAATAAAAATATAACTGATTTAGTATGTGTTTATTTTCTTGGTTAGGCCGAGTACTTTTCAATCCACCCTCGTAACTAAACTAAACTGAGATGAAGTCTGTCTCCGCAGGTGTAGAATGTGTTTAGATATACATAACACGTCTTTTTTCTGTGATGTTTGTGCTGTTAGCCTATTCGGCTCTTACACCTTCATCTGACTCAGGGGCTCGTGGCATACACAGACGTGAGCTAATTTGACTTTAACTATACTTTACTTTATACGTGGTAAAGCATCGCTGCATTTATATTATGGTTGTAGCAAAAAAATGGGTCGGCACGTTCGGGGACAGAATACTAACGTAAAATAGCAACCTTAATGCACCTGTTTCGTATGGTGAGTATAGTGAACCGGGCCCCTTTTACAGAAACAGACTTTTTACTAAGTCCTCAGGGGTAACAACGCATCTGCATTTTGATTCTTAATTGAGGATAAATGTTGGTTCTATGGGTCACAGCTCACAGCATCCACTTACCATCAGGTGGATTTTAATTCTGTGTAAGAATGTGGACTTCATATACAAGGATTTAACTTCTTTTCAGACCCGTTTTATAATTATATCTATCACTCATTAATCGTGGGGAAAGTAATTTATGTGTCTTATAAACTGTATATATATTATATATATACTATATATATATGCATATATGTATATATGAAACATATTTTTATTAAGTAAAAATAATACAATTTTTATTACATAAAGTCATTTAAATGTCTCAATATTCTTTGTAACCAATATACCTACATAGTTCATAAAACTGCAAATACGAATATGCAATAAAATTTTATTTATCAATGTTTTCAAATAATGCAAGTTCGTTTTAGATTAACAAAATTTACACATATTAAAAATACCAGATTTTTTAATAGCAATAATAATGAAAATAAAAAGTAACGGTAAAGACATCTTTCATTGCGAAAATATAATGGAAGATCAATTATAATCAGTCTTGTGTGAAAGTAAATTAAAAACAGTTTTCATTTTGTATTGAACTTCATCTGATACAAAAAATTAAAAAAAAAACCAACACAAACAGATTCACTATATCTTCGTCTTTCATAGTGATCGGCAGATAGGCACTGAACTAGACCAATACCTAAAATTCCTGTTATAGTTGCTGACTACTTTATGATTCGAGGAGTCTAGTTCGAGAAACTTCAGGAGTTCACAGTTTTTTGTCATTCACCAAAATTGACTGAAAAATAATTTATCTATGAAGAGATATGGGCATTCTAAATGCAAATTTTCCTTCTCAATAATACTCTTGAGCCGCGGTAGCTCAGATGGTTAGTGCTCGTTGTAAAATTCATAGCAGGCGAGCAAACCGGGTTCGATCCCCACCAATGAAATTGTTAATTGCAATTTTAAGTGATGACTTACCACGTGCTCGGCGGTCAAGGAAAAATATCGTGAGGAAACTCGCATGTCCGCAAATAAATTATTTCGTAGACATGTGAAGTTCGTCAACACGTATTGGGGCAGCGCGGCGGAAAAAAACAATTTCTTGCTGGGTCCTATAATAAATAAACCAAACCCTCTTAGAAATGAGCGGGAAACATCGAATGTGCGACGAGTGAGTGGGACGTATCATAGGCTGTAAATTTAGAAATCATTATTTAATAATACTCTTGAAAAATAGACCTGCGACCAAGTTTTTGTGCAAGTCATTTACGACAGCACATGTTAAATGTATAACCGTTACCATCATAGCCTATTAAAGTCCACTTCTAAGCATAGGTTACCCCCACATATTGCCTCATAGGGGGGATATATGCCATAGTTGCCACGCTTGGCGAGCGGTTTGACAACCGCAGTTTTTTTTTTTAGTCGTTATTAGGCAGACGCTGCTGCCCGTCTCCTGATTTGTTTCCCTCTGCCGCCTCTTACACCAGTGGTGTCTTAAGAGGCGGCAGTAAGCTGAATGATATGGGGTAGTGGACATTCATACACCGCCACTACAAGGTAAAATTTATAACGCTTAAAAAAATATTAGCGTAGGGATAAATTCTCTTATCAGATGAGAATGCACAATATGAAGGTACAGTTACATTTTAGTGAAATCTTCAAAATCGACGGGCGAAGAAATAATTTAACTACCTCGTTTTTTATTAACGTTGTTATTTTATTGTCCCATGTCGGTCTAGAACTTATAGGTCCTATGTTTAATTAGGCCTGATCATAATCACATGAGCACAATAACAGAACTAATATTGCATATACATACACCAACTGTGTTACTTTTACTTGCTTAGCTTTTCGTAAAAGGTATACAAGTAAAAGTAACACAGTTGGTGTACGTATATGTAATATTAGTTCTGTTATTGTGCTCATGTGATTATGATCAGGCCTAATTAAAAAAATAAATTTGTTATAACATAGGTATATATAATCTTTCATTAATTTTTTTTGAGTAACCATGGTCCAGATATCTCTTTGGTCTACCTCCTCCTTCAGGATCATGAGCATCACACTGTTTATTATTTGATTAAAGGCCAATTTTTCAATGATCAGATAAAATAATTTATAGGACAAAATACAAAATAAACAAATTAAAAATAGCAGTTGTAGTTTAGTTATGGATTCTTGCTTCGCCACTACACCAAGATTATTGCGACCATTTTAAATTTATATATACATGCATACTTTATGTGAAGATAGTAGAGAAATTAATGTTGACATTTTATTACAATTATATCATACCAAACCTAATAAAATTACAATACATGCTGTGCAACAAAATCTAAGCGACAGTCAAGTATCTCACTAAATAATAGAATAATCAAAATTAAGAAAGAATAAGCGGTGTCTCCCTCTACCTTGAATAAGACTGTGAAGTTGAAAATAAATAATTTTACAAAAAGATTGTAATAAAATAGCATTTATTAATAAAGCCTAAATAGTTAGGTGTAAAAGGCATAGCTTTCTACTGGAGGCAGTCAAAACTATAATTACTTACCGAATAAAATTAATATCATAAAGATAGTAAGTGCAAGTTGAAATGCTACATTAAAATAGTGCAGGATAACATTAATAATTATTAATACAACTAAATATACTACTAGAATGCAAAAATATTAACGGAGTGCCAACAGGGTTGCCAGGTTTGATCATAATTTTAAAAACATCAAGTGGGTGCAATTTTTTTTTCCAAAAAATAGGTCTGTAGCAAAATAAATTTTCTCTTTTAAAAGACGTTATCCCTAACCCAAGGATTTTCTCCTGTATCGTGGGGGCAGTTTACAAACATAAATTGCACACGAACAAACATCCAGACCCGGAACAATTATTTGTAGGTCATACAAATACTTGATCCGTGCGGGATTCGAACCCGCGACCCCAGCGCAGCCACTCATAGCTAAGCCACTGCGCCACGGAGTCGTCGAACATTATAAAATACACAGGACCACACCCCAACCATCATTTTGTAAACTTAAAATACTAGTACGAAAACTCAGAAAAGAACAGTTTTAGTCCCATTACTGTTTTAGACGTAGACATAGACAGAGAGACCTATAGACTAATGATTAGCATGGCCTCAAGTGAGAAAGGACAATAACGTAGACAGGAGTAGACAGAGAAATTCTCTGTCTACGGTTTTAGGTTATACAATAATCTTTATGACTTCTAAACATATTTAGATAAAATTTAAACATATATTTATATAGTTCTGTAACGAAATTTAAAATAACAATTGAATTTTATACGTAATACCAGATAAAATGTACTAACGAGTGAAATAATATACCGGTGAGTTTACGTTCACTGTAACTTTTACATCCTAAGACTCTACCTCTAACCATTTTTTTAAATTTTTAATTGTTCTAATAACTGAACTGAACAAGATTCACAAATCTTAAGCTAACAAAACACTTTTTTTCTCACTTAAACCAACTTGTAAACTCCTTAGATCGCTACGAACTGTCAAAGTTGTTTATCAAAGTGTAGTTTGCTAAACAAAAAAAACCGGCACGGAGAAAGGGACAAACAATCACACTGCTCTGTCTCATTTCTATGCAAGAAGTATGCATAAATCTATCTTTTTCGTGTGCGAATGCGAAAGAAGGCTTCAATTTGTCTATAGGTTTCTCTGTCTATGATTTTAGATGTTTTAAGGAAACAAATCTGACAACCACCAACTATGTGACACATCGATGGTATACTATGAAGTTACTCACTCTGAGCGAGTAGTGAAGCGGCGTTGTACGCGGCCGACGAGCCGGCACCGGCGAAAGATGCGACCGGCCTCACAGCTGGCACTATGTAAAAGTGCCTTTATTAACAATGTTGAATCGCTTTACATTCAACTTTTACACTTTTATGCACCAATGTTTGCAATTCATTTTTAGACTACTTTATTAGGACATTGAATAAAAGGTGAGCTATTTGAAAGGATTGCCTATACTGATATTTCATATTGAAGATAGTCATTATAAAGAAGGCACAATAATCATCAATCAATCAATATATTAATTATTTAAACTATTGTTCCCGTGTCTCTCCACTACAGTAGTTCCACTAATTTGTGCATGATACATATTATTATATAAGGTATAGCCATCTTAAACTAGCTGATTAAATCATTGGGTCGCATAATATTCATCCTGACAACTCTAGAAAGTTATTTGGCCTCTGCCTTGTGCTTTTCCTTCGTTTATAAAGATGTCGAGTGTAAGAGTGGGCTTGTAAGTTGATTCTTGATTTTCGTAAGTTTTATGCAATTTTTCTTCTCTATATGTACCATCGTGCGGCAACACCGAGCAGCACAGAATTACTAGTGATAGTAGTCAAACAGAATTTCATCACAAATGTATAATAATGAAGTCAACATAATTGGTCTTATTATAAAACGCGGTTTTAAAGTCTTTGTCATGAAAGGAATTCTTGAACTTTACACTACATTAATCCTCAGTAATCTTCAATCATCCTATTAAAGTAGCAAAAATAATTGACTTAAACATGATAGTAGGCATAAATGTGTATAATAACTAAGGAATAACTTAACACTGAATAAACTAAACCAGATAAGACACTCACCACCTCCTCGTCCAATGCCCAGACTTAATGGTTTTGTCAGAGAACTGGCTTGAATTTTAATGGGTTTAATATTCGATGCCTGGCCAAATGCTAGCCCCGATGGAGCTGAAACAAATTAAATTATACATATCAGAGACAATGCAAGGAAAATAAAATGAAGCAAGGGTTTAACTTAAAACCCACACTTGTAAATTGTATGTACAGTGACAAATATCTGATTTTTATACCTTAATAGTTTGTAGGACTTAAGCTCTACCTGGAATAGGTCGAGGACAGACCATACTCTCGTAGAATACCAGCATGCAACAACAACTTAATGCTGGTATTTCATACAGTAAGTGTAGAGACTTGGAGACCCTTTTTACTGAAAATTAGGCTTTTTATCTTAGTCCTCTTGTGTGGCAACAATCTGTGTACATACAACCCTTGTTTGCAACCAACACTTGTGTGCGTACAAAAAACATTTGCATTTTGATTATTAATTGAGGATTGTATATGTGGGCTACATCATCCACTTACCATCGTGGACTGTGTGCTCATTTGTTTAAAAAATCATCTAGATAAGGACCACTTATTTTCCTAATTCTGTCACTAAGCAATGCTGTTAATTTATGGTTTGAAAGGTATTACATCATCAATATTATAATGGGGTGGGCGCGCGGGAGGGGGGGGGGGGGCGGGGGGTTTTGGGGGTGTTGGTGTGGGGGGGGGGCGGGAGGGGGAGGGAGGAGGAAGTGGGGGGGGGCCAAAAGGGGGGGGGGTGGGGGGGGAGAGAGGAGGCGGGGCGAAAAAGCGAGGGCCGAGGAGAAGGAGAGGGAGAGGAGGGGAATTTCAGTAGTCGCAAGAGGGAAAGGGAAAAAAAAGGGAGTAGAAATTCTAGTTCTTGGGCTACTAGGTGTGGGGGGGCGTGATAGTAGTAGTAGTATATTGCAAGACACTCAACCATAGTCCTAATGGATGAAATTGCGTCTTAAGTCTTCTATGTTTGATATTGTTGCAATGACTACATACCTTCTTACGCTCATCTCATCATATAATTTATTTATAAATGAAGAAAGTTTTGTATTTTCAACCGACGAAAAAATGGAGGAGGTACTCAAGGTAGATGTTATTTAGGTAAAAAAACGCGACAAAACTCGCGATACCATTCATACCATGTGGATGACTGGCGATCTACCACTGTGCAATTTAAAAGAAGTTTTCTTCCTCGCACAACTTCCTTGTGGAATCGACTACCACCAGAGATTTTTCCGGACCGATACGACTTAGGAACCTTCAAGTAAAGAGCCTACTCCTTTTTAAAAGGCTGGCAACGCATCTGCAATACACTTGGTGTTGTAGTTGTTCATGGGCGGTGGTAATCACTTACCATCAGGTGAGCCGTATGCTCGTTTTACCCCTCAACGAAAAAAAAACCTAGGGTAATGTTGATTCATCAGCATCACTACAGCCCTTCACAAGTCTACTGTTGAATGTAGGTCTCCCTCAAGGAATGTCACAAAGCACAGTCCAGAGCCACCTGCATTCATCTAGAGTCCATCTAGAGGAGGGCCCACCTATTGTTTATTGTCTATAATAATTATGTTACTTGGCAAGGCTGTTATTTACCAGCTAAAGGGTTTGTGGTGGGTCTGACGGTAATGGTCTGTGGCGCCGCAGTAACCTTCGCCTTAACTCCCATTCGTGCAGCCGCTGCCAATGTTTTCCCACCACCTAAGGAGAACAAATAAAATAAGTATAAGTAATGAAATAACAAGCAGTAAATTTATTCTATAAAAGGGATAAGAAAACTAGAGTTAAAACCGCTAGATTCGTTTATTATAGCAAAATGTTATTTGGAATTGCCATGAGTAAGCGCATCAGACTTGGTAACATTTATGTTTGGTAGAAGAGAGCCAAAAGGCATTTTGTACATTTTATATTTTCTTGTTGTGGATTGGTAACTACCCTATAACCTATTTCTACTGCTAAGCAGTTCAGACACTGCTGCTGTTCCAGCCTGTAGGGTCATCATCATCATCACCATTACAGCCTATCAATGTCCACAGCTGAACATAGGCCTCTCCAAAGATTGTCTCATAAGTGGGATACTTACCATAATTGCCACTCTTGGCAGACTGGTTGGTGTCTGCAGTTTTTTAGTACCAACCGTAATTTTGAACATGAAGGCAGAACATTTTTAAACAGGTATAAATATTTAAGCATATTTGTAACTTTAAATGTGTGTCAATTCATAATATGAGGAACCCAAGAAAATAATTTTCTATGATAAGACCCAAATCCTTAACATGTGGAGATTAGGAAATAACTGAACATTCAACTGATGGGGGCTACCTATTATTATTGCCTGCCATTTTAAAGGATTAATGAGAATACTTAATATATTTATTCTATTATTAGAATTAGACCTTATTAGAATTAATATAAAACCTTTTGGACTAGTTAAGTATACTGGCCAGGTCATGGTTTAAGGAAGAAATTATATTGTTGAGCTCATCCAAAGATTCCTGTGCATAGTTGCAAATTATCTACATAAAAGTGGTAAGAGTAGTTGATAAGATTTGTGATGCGTCAATAAAAATCAAGAAGAGGAGAAGAAAGTATGCCACCCTGTGAAACAGCAACATCCAGATCACACCAGTTAGAAGTACTCTCACCAACACGGCTGCAATTGTGTTTCGCAATCCTAAGATATGAAGATAGCATCGATGGAGAATCTACATTACTCCAGGAAGGCAAGGATATCATGATCAACATATTCAAAACATTGGAAAAATCAATGGGACCAAATATTATTGATCTGGAATGCCCTATACCCATCCTAAAATCTTTTACAATGTTATGGAAAGCTGTTATTTTTCTATGAACAGTGTGAAAACCAGATTAATGCTCATTTAAGGGATAGTTTTTAAAAATAAAATTTACTTCTCAGCAGTGTTATTTTTAAAAAAAATGTCCCACTAATTTTCTGACTGGTCTTAGTAAGAATCCTTATTTACGTTTTTTTAAGAATATCACTTTAACTTTGCCACAAAGCTTTAATAACAGCTACAAAATTAATACCATACATATTACCCTGAAACACATACACTAAAACCAATCCAAATCTATAAAAGTTGGGCTTAGTAAATAATTATAAGTCTGATTGCATTTTTTAATTTTTTACAAAAGCATTCACAAATAAGTTCTCTTAAATAAAAAAAGACATTCTTAAAGAAGAACTAGCAAGAAACTCTGGGGTCTTAACTTACAATAAAATCAATACATAAACATAAACACTCACGCCTGTCACCCAGAGGGGTAGGCAGAGACTATGGACTTCCATTTAGCACGATCCTGACATACCTTTCTCGCATCTTCCACATCCATATACCTACGCATACATGCTCTTCGGTTAAGGGTACTCTTAATTTGGCCCATTTTTAGTATATCGCCAATTTGGTCGACAAACTTCCGCCTAGGACGTCCCTTTCCGACTCTTCCATTCACTTCTGCAACATATATTTGCTTTGTCAGTCTTTCCGCATTCATTCTTTCTACATGACCAAACCACCGAAGCATTCCTTTCTTAATCCTGGTCACCGCATCATCTTGCAAACCACACTCTGCTTTTATCACACAGTTTCTCACCCTGTCACTCAGATTCAGCCCTAACATACTCCTTAGCGACCGCATTTCTACTGCATTTATTCTACTCTCGTGCTTCTTCTGCCACACCCAACTTTCACTACCATACGTTAAAGTAGGGACTAATACAGCACTGTGAACTGCCATACGTGCCTTTTTTGACACATTCTGACTTTTCACAATAGAGTGTAGAGCCCCATTTACTTTATTTCCTACATTCACTCGTCGTTCAATATCCTTATCATATCTCCCATCCCTGCTGAATACACATCCCAAATATACGAACTCATCCACTTGCTCAATTAACTCTCCTTCTATTCTTATTTCACATACCGTCTTGCTTTCATCTCTTTCAAAAACCATCACTTTCGTCTTACTTGCGTTCACTTTCATTCCTCTTTCTTTTAATGACATGTTCATTAATGTAACCATCATTTGCAACTAAAATCAATACAATGTCAATTTTTTTAATAGATGATGAGCGCATAGGGAATAATACTCTGCAAGAATAAAAAATGGGTCTTATAACATAGTCAAGTTGAAAAATATACTTGATTCCATTATAGCCTATAAAAGTCTACTCCTGAACATAGGTCTACCATAGATTACCTCATAGGGAGTATGCTACGCTTGGCTCGGAGGGTTAGCAACTACAGGTTTTTATTGTTTAGTTGTTTCTTAGGTAGACACTGCTTCCTATCTCTTTCTTTATTTATTCTTTATTTTATTTTTATTTTAAGCTATTGCATAGCTTCTATCGCAGGCCTTGAGCGCGGGGACCGAATCCAGAAATTCCGTAACGAAAAAAAAACCTCACGCTACCCACTTCGACGGGCACGGAGGTGTGGCGTTGAAAGCCGTGCATCGTCTAACGTCGTTTCAGTTCGGCAGACTTCGGCACGTTCGGCAGGTGTTTGTGTGCGTGCGACTAGACGTATGCGTGTACACTAGCTGCTAACTCAATGATAAAAATTCCTGAATAACCTACATGTATTGTAAGATATTAAAAATATTTTAAACAATATTAACTTCTCATTTATTCAATAAGAGAAAAAAAAATTGTTTTCTTATTAGTCACCTCGCTCAAAAAGTGTAACTTGATTTAATATCAAAGACTTAACTGCATAAATAAAATAAATAAATAATTATAATTGCAAAAGTTGATAAAAAATGCTATACAATAGCTTTACCGCGGCAGTCACCGAGTGCCACACATATTTTTTTAAAGAATATTAACAATGCTGTAAACATTACTAATATTCCCCTTAACCACTCGTGATAAGCTTAAATTGCTTGTGTTACGAGTGGTTCATGCCAGTAGTCGAATGGAGGATTGTAACCCACAAGAGTTCACGGTCCGCGTCCCGCCATTAAGCTACTGCTGCTTATATCTCTTGTTTCAGTTTCCTCTCCGTCACCTCTTCTGACACACATGAGACAAAACGGGGTAGTGGATATTCTTATACCACTCATGCACAGATAATTAAATGATTACAAAATCAGATAATATATGGTAGTGGATGTTCTTAAGCCACTGCTACAGAGTAAGGCACATTCCTTTTATTATAACAATACCTCAAAATTGTCCAACATGTTCATCTATCTATGTAAAACACAAATATGTTTCTACCTATATAGATTTTGAAACCATCCAACCGGTTTTGATGAAGTTTTTTGTGTGTATTTGAGCAGGTCCTTTGATGGTTTATATTCACATTTGGACCCGGTAGGTGGCGCTGTTGTCGAGATCCAGAATGCACCCAAGCCAAGCCAGGGCAGATCGTTAGTTTTAACATGACATTTCATATAAACCACTTACACCTGCACATAAATTATACATATGCTCCATGTGCATCATCATTACTTGATAGTCTATAACAATGAAATTATGTATCTGTTACGTGGCTAGGTATATTATTCTTGTTTACATAAAATCTAATGCAAAAGTGAACAGGGTATAGAAACTAAATGTCGCTGATCACAATTCCCATTTTACAAGATTGTAAATTAACCTATGCAACTCCTTCCCTATGACAAGTTACAAAAAATAATATTGAACATTTAAATGAATTGTATACTGTACCTGGCACTTCCAAATTATCTGGGTCCTCATCGTCATCAAAGTCAGAATCATCAGATGGGGTAGGTGGATTGTCTTCATCATCACCATATGCAGCCCGTTTTGACTAAAAATTTAAAATACTGTTAAAATTATTTAGTTATATAAGTATATATATATAAGTATCAATAATATTTCTGTTAACCACTTCACAGAAATGACAATGTATCTGCATTTTGATTCTCAAACAAGGATAAATATAGATGACTATGAGCCATGGCATCTACTTACCATCAGGTAGATCCCTGAGTGCTCATTTGTTACCCTTTTTCTATAAATATGTAAGCTTAAAATGCTAGGGTTAGGAGTGTTTCGCAAGAATAGTTGAATGGTGAATTTAAACCAACAACTTTCCAAGTACACAGTCCGCACTGTTAACTGTTTCTGTTGTTAAGTGTTTCTTTTAATAATCTATCATCATCATCATAATTACAGCCCTTCACAAGTCCACTGCTGAACATAGGCCTCCCCCAGGTAATACCACATGCTTTGTGGCATTACTTAACAATCTAACTGATGAACAATTAAAAAACTTATTGTATGCATGCATTATAACAAGGAAAGTATTATAATACTATGTCTATTGAAGAACTTAAAATAAAAATATCCTAGACGATATTACGAAAATTCAAATATGTTTTTATAGAAACTGTACACTAAACAATTGTAACATTTTTGCACCTGCCAATTTTTCAAGTTTATGGACGAAATTACATAACTGATAAGAAAATCGTAAAATTTTTTTATGGGCTATGAAAATCCTTTTACATTTTCTAACATGAAATAACTAACACCCACATTGATACCTATGTTGCAGTATCAATTTGAAGGGCAAGCCGAAATTATCTAATCCAGATGTTAAAGTAACGTAATTGTACATTCATACAATTGTAATTATCTAAATATTGATAAAGAAATATTTAAATATTGAGAATGATATTTGAGAAAACATACACAGCGCACTACCGCATTGCACTGGTGTGGCTCGCGTAGGCCTAGTGCAGTTATTAAGACGTATCCTAATACTATACCTAGAACCTTCTAAGAAAATCAATACAGCCACACCCCACTTGCATAATGAACACCTTAATCATTTCAAGACTTTCGGAATTTTAAGCAAAATGCATGTAAATTATCACATGTGAGGATGCCTTTCAGCTTATGATTTTTTTTTTTGGTTAGAAAACTTGAAAACAAAGAAAAAAATACTGAAAAATAGGATTTTATAAACCTTATTTAACACATACACTTATTGGAACACATTTAGCGCTGAAATTTAAAGAAATTCAAACACAATAAGCTGTAAACTGAAATTTTCACAAAAGTTAAGTTTGTAAAAAAGTATCAAAACAAAAAACTATCATTACCATTTTTAGGAGTGAATTAACAGTTAAAGATGTTTGAGGTTTGTTACTCAGCAGTAAGTATGCGTACACAATTATTTATATTTATTTTATCATCACAATCGCGCATGAATCGCGAAAATTTCTTAAATTGCACTTTTGAAATAATCAGACAACCCGACGGCGGCCAATGATTCCGCCATATTAAAAAAATAATCTAAATCCAAAGAGAAAAGCAGAAAAGAAGAACAGAATTCTTTCTGCACTATTGTACGTTCGGAAATTTTCACAAAAGCTTACAGCCTTTCAGCCTTTGTGAAAACACAGATTGATAGAATGATAACAATAACTACCAACAACTATCAGAGATACATCCTCTAGAACGGCACCGTCGACATCTGTCGAGCTTGTCGCCATCCTGGTGAGCCACTTAAGCATGTCATCTCCGGTTGTTCGGCGCTTTCTAACTCTGAGTACTTGCACAAGCACAACCTAGTAGCCAGAAACCTTCACCAGGAGCTCGCTCTAAAATACGATCTCGTGGACCGAAAATTGACGTATTACTAGTACATGCCGGGAGCCGTGCTAGAAAATGATCGCGCCAGGCTATACTGGGACCGGGCCATCATCACAGACAGGACTATTTTTGCGAATAAGCCTGATATTGTGCTGATGGACCGGGCACAGTCAAGGATATTTTGGTCGACACTACCCTTCCGTATGACGACAACCTCATGAAAGCCGAAACAGATTAGTAAACCAAGCTATTTGTAATTTGTTTTGTGTCGTTAATTGTAACATACATGATTGTAAGCTGTTAATAAAGAAAAGTCCCGCTGGGTTTCTTGCTGGTTTTGCCAACCGAAATTATTCCTGTAGTCATTTCTGCAAACGAGCTAATCCCAGTCAGCCCCTCGGATCATCTGAGGCGGCTGGGACTCCGTGACGAACCGCTCCGGGCTGAAATTCAGAAGACAGTGCTCTTGGATACCGCCCGCATCGTCCGCCGGTTTCTTTCATTTTCCCCCTAACCCCCGGCCATTTGATCCACCTGACGAGGGCTTCCATCTGGTTGGGCTTTTATTAATTTTTGTATTATTTATTTATTTATCTTAATATATATAAATTACGTGTCACGTTGTTTGTCCGCGATGGAATCCTAAACTTCTTAACTGAATTTGATCGAATTTGCACACCGTGTGCAGTTTGGTGCAACTTGAGAGATAGGATAGTTCTTTTGTCCATGAGTGAGCCAAAATTTTTTTTGCGAATTTAAGGGTTTATATGGACATGAAAAGGGTCACCGAAAAGGGCAGAACAATGTCTGCCTGGCAAGCTAGGTAAATATATATTTATATGTATTTATAATTTCTTTTTATATATTTATTCAACCCGTAGACAGAGAAACCTATAGACTAATATTAAGCGTGGCCTCGAGTGAGAAAGGACGATAGCGAAGTTTTAGGTTATACAATAATCTTTATGACTTTTGAACATATTTAGATATTTTTTTTTATTGTTCTAAGAACAGAACTGAACAGGATTCACCAAGCTCACAAAACACTTTTTGCTCACTTAAACCAAATTGTAAACTCCGTAGATCGCTACGAACTGTGAAAGTAGATTTGGCAAAGTATAGTTTGCTAAACAAAAAAACCGGCACGGAGAAAAGGACAAACAATCACACTGCTCTGTCTCATTTCTATGCAAGACGTATGCATAAATCTATCTTTTTCGTGTGCGAATGCGAAAGAAGGCGTCAATTTGTCTATAGGTTTCTCTGTTATGATTTTAGATGTTTTAAGGAAACAAATCTGACAACCACCAACTATGTTTACTCTGTTTACGATTCAACCCAACCAGATGAGAATACTCCATGAATACCCCATAAATAATAATAATATATTTATTTGCTTAAAACATGGTATCAATAAGATTTTACAAATATTATACAATCGAACAGCATGTTTTGCTAAAATTATACATTAAACAATAAAAATACATTAAAAAATAAAAATATAAATTTCTTTGCAACTTTCCGCTAAACATATAAAATGATGTGTCTTACCTGGAATGAAGCGCACCTCCCGCCCTCTCTCAATTGCATACACTAACTCCGTCACCACTATACCAAGCACCACTACTCTCAACATCACTATTCCAGGCAAGACACACCATCGACGATAATACGACACGTGTTTCGCCTCTACACGAGGCATCATCAGGTAATATAGACTCTACGGCGGCTGACCGCTAAGTGAGCGGCGAGTCGAAACAGTTGCTATTTATACACGCTGACACAATCGCTCCCTACCCATAGTAACAATAAGGTTATTGTCTTTTATTCTATGTTTTAGTGACATAAAAATGGGGAACTCAGGATTGCAATGGGAAGATGCGGGTGCCTCCTGAATTTCTTTAGCTAACAAACTTTTAACTTTTACTTGTCTCGGAGCAATCTTGTTCCAATGAATCCTCAAGCACCCACTTTATATGGGTTACCTAAATTACATAAAGAACATGTTCCTATTCGTCCAGTTGTCTCATATATAGGTGCACCAGCTTATTTCCTTGCTAAAAAATTAAACTTCCTCCTTCGGGAGAAACAAATGATCTTCTTAATTTAACCTCTCTCTGTATGAAACAAAATTATTTCCGGTTTAATAACCGTTTCTATCTACAAAGAGAAGGGTTAGCTATGGGGTCCCCTCTAAGTCCACTTATGGCGGACATTTTCATGGATGATTTCGAAAAACAACATATAGTTGTTAACCAAAATATCTTATACTATTATCGATATGTAGACGACATAATTATTTGCTGGACAGGCACAAGGAGACAACTGGATGTTTTCCTTAATAAAATAAATAGAGTCCACGAAAAAATTAAATTTAAGCTTGAATTGGAACAAGATGGCTCCCTTAATTTCCTTGATTTAACAATAACAAGAAAAGAGTCGTTACATGTTTTTCAAATTTATCGAAAGCCAACTCATACCGACACGGTCATCCCCGCATCATCGTGTCATCCATGGCAACATAAATTAGCCGCTTTTTATTGTTACATTAACCGTCTGTCCACTGTTCCATTAAATAAAGAAAATTATTTAAAAGAACTTAATATAATTTATCAAATTGCGGTCTCTAATGGTTTTTCAAAAAGTCTCGTTGATAATCTTATTAAAAAGAAACAAAATCATGTTGTTCGCAATTCTTTGTACGCGGTTCGATCTCAAAGTGTCCGGCGGTATGTGGGTAGTTTGACCTACTTAGGCCCCATATCGGAAAAAATAGCTAATAGTCTTAAGAAAAATGGCGTTAACGTGGCATTCAAAACAAACAATTCGCTTAGGAATATTTGTAATAATAAAGATAAGTTAAATATTAGTCAAAAATCGGGTGTTTATAAACTTGTTTGTGACGAATGCCACGCCGTTTACGTGGGTCAGACTGGTCGCAATTTCGGGACGCGCTATAAAGAACATATGGCCGCGTACAGAAATTGCAATCCTGATAAATCCCATTTTGCTAAACATCTCTTGGACACTGGACACAACCTAGCTAGCGACCATTCCTTTGAAGTGTTACATACCTGTAATAAGGGGCTGCGACTGTGTGTGCTGGAGCAGTTGGAGATTTTAAAAAGTAATAATGGTAATTATACACTGCTGAATGAACAAACAAATGTTTCTAATTCACCTTTGTTAAACATCTTTAAGGCCAATCTTTAATAATAATTTTAAGATTAATAATAATAAATAATTATAATAATATCAATAAGACAATAATAATAATAGTATTTAAAATATTAATAATAACAATAATAATAATTAGTAGCAGATTTGTTATCGCACGGCGCGGTCACTCAAAACAATAATAATAATAGTATTTAAAAATAATCGTAACAATAATAATAACTGTTGGCAGTTTTGTTATCGCACGACGCGGTCACTCGCTAATTTGGTAGGGAGCGATTGTGTCAGCG
Source organism: Parnassius apollo (assembly GCA_907164705.1). Classification (NCBI taxonomy): domain Eukaryota; kingdom Metazoa; phylum Arthropoda; class Insecta; order Lepidoptera; family Papilionidae; genus Parnassius; species Parnassius apollo. The sequence goes on along the minus strand of CAJQZP010001449.1, from coordinate 6,919,981 downwards.
TGTATAAATAGCAACTGTTTCGACTCGCCGCTCACTTAGCGGTCAGCCGCCGTAGAGTCTATATTACCTGATGATGCCTCGTGTAGAGGCGAAACACGTGTCGTATTATCGTCGATGGTGTGTCTTGCCTGGAATAGTGGTGTTGAGAGTAGTAGTGCTTGGTATAGTGGTGACGGAGTTAGTGTATGCAATTGAGGAAGTATGTCATCTCCTTACGGAGGTTTTCGGGTTCGAGGAGGCCCTCATTTCCCGGGAGTCATCGCGGGGGGACACGGCTCCCCCGGTTTTGGGTGCTGCCACGCAGCTTATGGGTTGGAGTGTTGCGCACATTTACGCCATCAGGCTGGGTGTCGGGCTTGCTCACTCGTCCCCGGCGGCTCCCTCGCCGGGCGGTGAGATTAGGATTTCTCGTGGGAGTGGCCGCCCATCAGGTGGGCGTGCATGTAGGGGTGCCAGGTTGTTTAGGTGGGGATGTGGCCCGTTGTCTGCGCGGTCAAACAACCGTCTCGCAGTACGGGCCACAAATTCCTGGATGGACTCTATTTTGAGGTCTCTGGCTATGAGGTCATTTCTTACGTAGCGGCCTGCTCCCACGATCGTTCGGAGCGCAAGATTCTGCTGGGCCTGCAGCCTCCTGCGCTGTGTGGTCGATGTTAGCGCGTACCAGGCTGGCGCTGCGTAGGTTAGCCGTGAGCGGACGTAGGTTTTGTAGATGGCTATTTTTGTTTTTAACGGGAGTGAGGATGCCAGTATGGGATAGAGCTTTGCTCGTGCGGCTCTGGCCTGTACCACTAAGTGGTTGACCATTGGAGTCATCCGCAATGAGCGATCTATCTGGCATCCTAGGTAGGTGGTAGTACCTTTCCAACCTACGTCTTGCCCACGGAGTCGCAAGGTTGGTAAGGTGCGTCTCAGCCTGGTCGCGAAGGCGGCGGTCTTCCCGACATTGACCGCCATCCTCCATTTGTCCAGCCAGTCAGGCAGCAAGTCCAGCAGTCTCTGCAGCTTCCTAGCCGCGAGTTCTACCCGACGAGATGACGTGAAGTACGCACTGTCGTCTGCGTATAACGCGAGCACAACATCGTTTTCCCATTCCTCCAGATGGTCTTGGAGTGTGGGGATGTCATTGGTGTATACCGCGTACAGGTGGGGTGATAGGCAGCTGCCCTGCGGCACTCCCGCTTCTATTGGTCGTGCTACCGAGACAGCCTCCTCTATGTTGACGTAGAAGCTCCGCCCCTCCAGGAATGACGCTATTAGCCGCACCAGCATTGGTGGTAGGGTGGTGGTTTCTATCAGTTTGTGTATTAGCCCTGCGTGCCACACTCTGTCGAAGGCCTTCTCCATATCCAGGAAGACCCCCACGCTGATGCGGCCGCGGTTGTATTCGGCCGCCAGGTAGTGTAGCACGCGGGCTAGTTGAGCTGTGGTTGAGTGTGCTTTTCTGAATCCAAACTGTTTCTCCCGCAGTGTAATGTGCGGTAGGATGCGCTGAAGGGTGATTTTTTCAAAAAGCAATGTGCGGCAATAGCGTTATGGGGCGGTAGCTAGCCGGGTACCTCCTATCCTTACCCGGCTTTGGTAGCACGACTATCTTCCCCTGTTTCCAGTTTGTCGGGAAGTGGCCAGTCCTTAAAACGCCGTTAAAAAGTCTAGCCACTTCCACGATTCCTCTTCTGGGCAGCTGCTTTAATGCCATGGTGGTGATGCCGTCGCAACCCGGTGCTTTGCGGCTAGGTAGACGCATGATGGCGCGTCTTACCTCCGCAGGAGATACGAAGTCTTCTCCTCGTAGCGGTGGTGCCGGGTGCGACAGGTATTTCCGTACGCGGTTCTCCACCTTCGTGGTGTGCTCCGCGTACCCCTCTGCAATGGGGTTGGGTGTGAATTGAGTTTGGAGGTGCTGTGCCATCATTTCCGCTCTTTGTTGGGCGTCATAGACCCTTTTTCCCGTGTTGTCCACAAGTGGGCAAACTGGGGGTGGAGTTTTGGTGAGCTGCCGGTTGAGGAGGTGCAGGGAGGCGGGCGTCTCCGAAGCTTCGTCGATTCGCCTCTCCCATGCCTCTCCCCTGTGCGCTTTAATCGCTACCGACAGCTCCTCTGTTAGTCTGTTTAATTGAGTTTTGATGTGTGGGCATCGCGTTCGTGCCCATAACTTTTTCAGCCTTCTTTTCTTGGAAAGCTGGATTTGAATTTTGTGAGGGAGTTCCTCCCCCCGGCGCTTCGTGGAGACAGGGAGTGAGGAGAGTTTTAGTTGTTTATTTAAGGAGTCGTGTAGCAGCTGTGCCGCTGTCTCCACGTCTTCTCGGGAGGTTATGGAGGCGCCGAGACGGAGGTCCTCTAGTGTCTTTTGGTATTTTGTCCAGTTTACTCGTATCTTTGATGATCTGGGCACTATTGCATCTGTATCGGTATCTATGGTGAACAACACGGGGAGGTGCTGCGTGTCCAGATCGTACAGCACCTCTAGCCGTATTCTGAACGGAACTTGATGACACAACACAATGTCCAGGACATCGGGTTGGTGATTGGGATTGGAGGGGATGTGGGTGGGCTCATCTGGACCCAGTACCTCATATCCCCACTCTTCAGCGTGTTCGAAGAGTTTCTTGCCAGGAGGTGTGATTATCGCGGAGCCCCAAGCCGGATGTTTTGCATTGAGGTCTCCGGCGATAATTGCAGGTGTTGATGCATTAAATATAGTACTTAAGTCCTGGGGGGCTAATGAGGTACCGGGAGGTCGGTAAGCGGCGAAGAACCTCATATCCGTGGTTCCCACCCTCATCCTTATACCCTTAGTCCTCATGGACACGAAGTCGTGTATAGTGTCAACTTCTTCGTGCATGACGTCCCTCCTCACAAGGGCCGCTGTACCTCTGTATGCGATACCCTCCGGGGAGATCTCGTCGTGGCGATACACGAAGAAGTTGGGGAGCTTTAGTTTTGCAGAGGGGAGCAGTTTAGTTTCTCCCAGCAGTACAATCTGGACTTTGTACTGCTGGACTAACGTGCGCAGTTCAGCGACCTTCCCTGTTATGCCGCCGGGGTTCCAGTATACTATTTTAATTTCCCTGCCCTCTGTTGAAGTTGGATAGTTGGGCTAGGGCAGTGAGTGTTGCTGCTAACGGGTTGGTACCAGTGGTTATGGCCGTTAGTACCTCTCCCAGGATTTTGATGATGACGCCCACTAGCTGTGCTAGGGCCTCTTCTATGGTGGGTGGTGTATTGTATGTTTGTGTTTGGGAATTGGGATTTATTGTTCTTCTTTGGTGTGGTTCTCGGGGTTGGTGGTGGTTGCTGGTGTATTGCACTCTCTGCGTCTGTATAGGGAAGGTCGCTTGGCGCGGCTGCTGTGGCCATTGCTGCGTGGTGGCGGTGGGGGGGGGAGGGTAGTGGGAGCAATTGAGGGAGGGCGGGAGGTGCGCTTCATTCCAGGTAAGACACATCATTTTATATGTTTAGCGGAAAGTTGCAAAGAAATTTATATTTTTATTTTTTATTATAATGGATTTCCGCAAAGTAACGCCTGATTCTATCAATTATAATAAAAATACATTAAACAATAAAAATCTGAATTTGATTTTTTTTCTTTTGCTATCTAATCAATTAGCTACACCATTTAATTGAATCAAATCAAAAAATCTCTAAATAAAGATAGACTTTAGACTTATGACTTTAAACTTTTACTCCGCACCATTTATGATGCTAGCAAAAGGTTTTTACCTTTTGCATCTGCATCGGCGCTAGTAAAGGGGGGAATTACCTAGACGGGCACGCCCACGGGCTGTTTGTGCGGGCATGTCTGTTGCCACAATTAATGGTGGTTAATATAGTGCATAGCACCATATTACAGCGCGCTATCTCTCCATAGCGCATAGCACGTGCTATGTTAGTAGTCGCCATGGCGCTATGACGCTATGACGCTTTGGCCCTATTCATATCAAGTGGCAATTAGTTCATTTAGTTCTAGCTACAGTTGTTCAAAACGACTATAAATCAATATCACGCAACAAACTATAAACTATAGATTTCTAGCGCGCTATTAAATACGCTATGTTATAGCACGCTATTTATAAGAAAGCGTGTAGGAGGCCGGCAAGCGCGTTAAGGGTACACTAGTCGCTCAATCCTCCATACAAACGTAGTCTGGCGATTTCTCCACTGTTTGATGGTGTACGTTCAAAATAAAAAATGATTTCAATTTGTCTAATCATTACCTAGCCCCGTATGGAAACAAAAAATAAAAAAGAGTATATTTAAAAGTTATAAGCGTCGAAAATTCTAAATTTCGACACTAGTTTTAACACATCTTTGGGCGGAAATAATTACCATAAGAATAACGAAAATTGCAAAACAGTTACCATACAGGGATAGATTAGTTATTCAAAAATGCAAATAATTTTATTTTGAACAGATACTTTCAATAGATTTTTCATGACATCCAGACTCCCAAAGGTCTGTTTATAAAATTTCGCGCGCTCCTTTTTGTTGTAAATCATCTTGCCTTTCGCTACAAATTGTTTCCCCGATCAGTGGGACGGACGGAGAGGGGGTGGTGGCGCAGCGCGCTCACACATGCTCACTAGGTTAACCGCTGCTATCTATTTATGGTTGTAATACCTACATATCTATATCTTTATTTAGAAAAATTGCTTCCTTTTGTTCGTGTCCACTGCTGAAGCCGGGATGAATATAGCTGCTAAAATGTACCCATAAGTTTGTTGAAGCACATTTAGTTAAAATTGAAAACAGGTAGGTACATAATAATGAACTTTCGATACAGGTTAGTACATTAGGTACTTAACTACTTTAATTTGCTAACTAACGAAAACATCTCATTGATAAGTACGATTATCGAAAATCTTAAAATTATCTATTAATTTAATTAGAATAGGTAATTTTTAGATTTTCGATAATTGTGCTTATGTATAGGAATTTCATATCCTAATATACCTAATGTGATTTATGCAAGTACATAAGAATCTAAGAAGGGCAGTCAATGATAAATAAAATTTGTTTTGTAACTTGTTTTTTTTTTTAAACACTTTAACACAACAAAAACATCAAACTGAGAAGAAGCACCCGATCTGCCGAAACAAACTCAGAGAGGTCAGTCCAGGTATTACATTGGTCATGTCATACGAGAACCAGGCAGGTGGCTAATATGGTCCTTTGAAGAAAGAACCATACAGATGTGAGTGGACAACTAAGTACTTTTTAGGATTCCGTACCCGAAAGGTACCCAGCAGGGCCCTATTACGAAGCCTCCGCTGTCCGTGTGTCTGTCTGTCAGCGGGCTGCATCTCATGATCCGTAATAGGTAGATGGTTGTAATTTTCACAGAAGGTGTATTTCTGTTGCCGCTATAACAGCAAATAGTAAAAATAAATTTGAAATTAAAGGATTTTCTACTAGAAAAAGAAACGTGTATTTTTGGCTTTTTTGATCGATTGTAATATGTATACTTAAATCTTGTAAGATGGTACGGCAGCTCGAAAGTCCGATTAGCACTTGGCAAATATTTGTTTATATTTAACCTTACTTCAGACATACTCATATTTTTATATATAATTTACTATATCAGCTACTACAAAAATAAAATAGTAGTAGCTTTGCTATTGTTACGCGCTCAAGTCGACGATACACTAGCGCCATCTAGTGTCAGGAACGAGAGCGAGGGGAGCATTGAGAAAATGACATCACAAATCACTCGACCGACAGCGCCACCCGAAGAACTAAGTTTCTGGAAAATCTACACTCGAATACTCGTTGCCTGGCGCGCATTTACTTGAATATTCGAGACGCTTCTTTGCTAATTATATAAATAGGCGCTGCAAGATGCGATCGAGGAGAGTTGAACTCGGCGACACAAGTGAGGCTTCGGAGTGGAATTAAGTGAATTAGTGTGTTTAATTATTGGTGTTTTTAGTTTTAATTTGTGTAAAGTAAATTAAAGTGTTAATTTAGGTAATTTTATCGGCAATTTTTACTGTCACGAACCTCAAGCTCGTAACACTATGGTGTTACAGTATATTTTGGATTAGATTTAATTTATTACAGAATAATACGAACTATATAAAAACTAAGGAGCGCATCAACCTACCTCAGATATTGGGTTATGAATACAGATAAGTACACATAAGATTTAGTTTCTAAGTTGTACATATTTTATAGTCTTCGTTATCAATAGCATAAACAGGCCAAGCCCCCTAGCCTACAAACGTTTCGCAACGAATCTCTTTCAAAAATCGCGCCTTTTATTTGTTTGGCCTGACCACCCGACTCGTTCAGTGATGTCATTCCCATACAGTGTTTAGTTTTCAACTAGCGTTATCTATCATAAAATAAATGAAAATTTTATTTATATTTCGCTAATTGTGCCTGTACTGTGAATTTGATTTACAATCGATCTCTAAATTGTGGTTTTCTTCTGATTACTTACCTTGTCTAGACGTGTTCTTTGGACTTCTGTAAGGAAGTCTGTGCTGTTAGTATTCCGTTTAGGTACGTTACTATTTTGATAGACGTTTGTGCTTGTCCCTGCAGTGACACAATTCCTATTGTTGATAACTTTCTAAGTACTAAGAGAATATTGCAAACCGCTATTGAACACTGGCTGGCATATACTTCGGGGAGTTGCCTGTGGGCTATTATAGCTAACTAGCTATGGTAAGTAAATACATAGATTCGATTTAGAATTAGATTTAGAATACATAGTACCTACAGTAATATTTGCATAACATGTAAATATTTAATCTAGCAGTTTTTAAACTATCTAGTGTTTTTAAATGTAAATAAGATATATGTGTAATATATATAAATAAATAATATATGTATTATGTATATATAAAATATATATATATATATATATATATATATATATATATAAATATATGTGTATAATTTATATTAAGGTTAAAATAACATTTACATCAATTATAATAAAAAATGATTGATTTTATTTTGTTTTAAAACGTACATGCCTCAAAAATATTTTCGTAAGCCTGAAAAGTATGAAAGAGCGTTCATTGATTTCTCTTTACCACTTTATTTTATTTTAATCTAAAATGCGACTTATTAGGAAATATTATTCCTATATAGCACGCGGCCTAATCAATGAACGACACGTAATGTAGCGTGCTCCGAGATATAGCGTGCTGCTAAACTTAACGCGCTTGCCGGCCTCCTACACGCTTTCTTATAAATAGCGCGCCATAACATAGCGTATTTAATAGCGCGCTATAACATAGCGTATTTATAGCGCGCTAGAAATTTATAGTTTATAGTCTGTAGCGTGCTATTCATTTATAGTCGTTTTGAACAACTTTAGCCAAAATACACTACACAGACTCATCAGTTTGTTTTAGACTGGCTACGTGATTAGTTTTGCGTGCACATTAAGATGACAAGCTAGACTTACAATGCTTATTATTTAGATATTATTAATTTGGTGAAAAGAATGGTATAAAAATAGATATAAGTTTTGCCATATGATATCAATTTACTTAAATAATTAGAAATTGATGAACCGGGAGAACTGTACAATTACTTGCGCATGGATATATACTCCTATAAACTATTCCCAGGTTATTTTATTATCATTAAAACTCATTGCAAATTAAAAATCTCCAAAGTTCGTTAAATAATAATAAAAAGCCGTGTGCACTGGTTGCTGTCACTCTTGTGTCTGTTAACAGACAGCCCGCAGTTACCATTCACGTTTGGGCATTTCTGTCCCTGCGCAGACAAAATGAGATCACGCGGACGTTCAACAGGCAAATCTGCCACACCGACTGCGATTGTCCTACACTATTTAACTTTGCACAGACCTATAGTAGCGAAGTCCGGCAGGCATGTCAGTAGACATGCCCGTGGGCAAGCCCGTCTAATGAATTCCCCGCTTAATTTGGAGTGTATTGTATATAAAGTGCGTATAATACGCGGCACGTAAGTTGAACTATGACCTTGTATGCGCAGTAACACATTTTTGGGTCTCAATCGAAGTGCGGTATGAGGTGCGCCGCGTGGGTCCGCGCGTAACCATAGCAACGTGGCGGCGCTAGACCCCACTCAGTCGCACTCTGTCCCTCACTACCCGTGCACTCACCGCGCTGCCCTGGAGTACAATCGCGTACGAAGTTTTCAACTCTTTGACATTTATAATTCTGTCGATTGCGTAATCATTTAATATAATTTCAAAAAAAAAATGACTCAACCACAACCAACTTAAAGGAGACAGGGGAGAAGAATGATATTTGATGTTTATAATTATTTTTTAAAAAGAAAATAATATAACTGATTCTCTGAATAAAACTGCGGAAGCTATGAAAAAGTCTGTATCCACAGTTAAAAGGATTGTTAAAGAAAGTTAAAGTTCAGAGTTTATAGTTACTTTTAGGACCTCTGGTAAAAAGAGGCAACGAATAAAGCCAGTCACAGGCATAGACAATTTTGACATGGGGAAAATAAAACGATGTATTCACAATTTTCATTTAACTGAAAACGAATTACCGATCCTTGGTAAACTTCGTGCAACATTACGTGCCGTTATAAAATCTGAAGGTTCCGAAAAAAGTCTTCGTCGCATTATTAAGGAACTTGGATTTAAATGGAAAGCCACCGAGAATAATAGGAAACTTTTAATAGAAATATCAGCCATCAGATTATTAAGAATAAATTACTTAGAAAAATTAAGACAGTATCGACAACAAAACAGACCCATTGTATACACAGATGAGTCATATCACACCACACCGAAAGGTTGGACAGATGGGTCAAGTAAAGGAATAAAAAAACCCTTATCAAAAGGAGAACGTGTTGTGATAGTACATGCCGGATCGGAGACTGGTTTTGTGCCTAACGCCTTGTTAACGTTCAAGTCAGGTATGAAGTCCGGGGACTATCATGACGATATGAATTTTGAGAATTATGAGAAGTGGATTCGAACTCAATTAATACCGAATCTTCCCCCAAATTCAATTATAGTTGCAGACAATGCATCATACAATAATAAGGAATATGACTTAGCACCAAACGCGAATTCAAGGAAAGCTGATATGCAGGTTTGGCTTTCAGAAAAAAGAATAACATTTACGTCTGAAATGTTGAAGCCTCAGTTATACCAATTTATAAAAAATAACAAAGATCGCTTCAAAACATTTTGTATAGACAAGGTTTTTAAAAACATGGTCATGACGTACTTCGCCTGCCACCCTATCACTCAGATCTGAACCCTATAGAAATGAAATGGGCAGCTATAAATGGTTATGTAAGTAGCAAAAAATTACAATGGAATGTGCCCCGTGTTATAGAATTAGTGAACGAAACGGTATATGCCATGGGACCATGTGATTGGAAAAAGCTATGCGACAAAGTTAAGACAATCGAAGAAGCTTATGTCAAAAGCGACCATGTCATCGATAAAATGACGGATGAATTTATAATACGGGTTGGAGATTCTGACAGCAGTGATTCTGAATTGGATTGCTCAACTGACATAGAAGATGAAATCGCAACTCCTGGCCCAAGTTCTGGTATACCACTAGGAAATTATATAGAAGGTCTCATGCCAATGAGTGAAAGTGATTGAACATGTAGATAAACAGATTAACTTTTTGATGTATTAAATTTTTATTAGTATTCCTTTAACTGTTCTGTTTAATAATACCTAACAATCACAAATAAATTATGTAATAATAAACACAATTCTTTGAAAGAAAATCGAAATTATTTTTATGAAACTTTATTTTTTGTTTAATTAAATTACTTCACTTCATTTTCACACTTATTAAAAATATATTTAAATACGACGAATTCACGGTTTTTCCTTCAAGATTTTTGAATTTTTCAGGCAACCGTGGAGCATGTGTCTAACATTTTTGTCCATAATTGTACCTGCTCAAACGACCGCCATTATAGTTCAACTTACGTGCCGCAATCTGTACCCTGTATTTGGCAATTTAGCGTGTCCTCAGCAGCTCTCCCCTTTAGGGGTAGGGGTATATGTGTTCTGCTATATGTGTCTTGTACATACAACTATATAATTTGTGGTGTTCTGTGGGCCTCAGTGTCAGGGGCTATCCGTACTTTGGAATTTCTCTTGTTTTTTATATTACGTATTTTTAATAATGGTTTGAAGAAATTTTAATACACAGAAGTGGTGCCATTTTGTGTATTAAACGTCTACGCATTTGAACTACTAATGGAAACTAAGTAATAAATGCTTCAATAATGATATAAATCTCATGTTTTTATTCGCTTGTGGACCTTAACACAATATCGACATCCAACTGTCCATTGTAGTCGTCAAAATTTTCTCATCAGCGTTTTGTGAAGAGTTTTGTGAATTAAATTACAAATCATATAAGGCCGTATCGTTTAAGATTTTTTGATCGTAACCGATCGCAACAATAACAAAAAATCTCTATGGTTGTATCCGTCGCCATATTAGCAAAAGGAAAGATTATAGTAATATAGGAAATAATTATTTTTCAATATTCTGCTTCTTAGCAAAAAAAATAGTTTTTTTTAGTACTTTAGTAAGTTTATTGCTTTTTACTAAAGCTTGTGTAGATATTACACATTTGTGTTACTGGTCATTTATAATGGATTCTCTCGTTGGGTACGGAAGCGATGATGACAACGAAACTGAACGTTTCAGCCATCACACCTCGGTAAGTAATGCCTTTTACTCAAACCATTTTTTCTATAAAACTTAGTCGTCTAATCCTAAATAAAAAAGAAATTTGAATTGAAAAAGGACATCCTTGCCAACATGTTAACAATCCCTAGACGTTAATTTTAATTATTATATTTCATGGTTAATTAGTTATCTAAAGATTTATATATGGGCGATGTTCTGATAGTGGAAGTCCCAATCAAACACGTGACTGGAGATAGGGAGATTCATTACGATTATATCAGCGAGAGGGTATCACCTCTGTCTTGAACACAGGGCTCACCAATGTGATGAGTATATAGTGCTCTCGTGTAGTTCACGAACCATAAACGATTAGGAAACGTATCTTGGCACTGTACTAAAAGAAACATTTCCGAATGCTGATTGTTAATCGGTCTAACAGGTTTTTTCGTACACCTACACTCACGAGATGCCAAAAGCAAACATTAACGTAACTCGACAATTGGTCTGTATCCAATCAAGTACAAGAGCACAAACTATAAAGAAGTACTAGCATAGACAACATCCAATTAATGCCTCACTAATTCAGTCAGTGACTGACTGAGATAACCATTCCACACAAATAGATACAATTTCAACAGGTTAATGGTACTTATGACATAATAGAGCTAATAGAATGAACTAGTTCACTGTCCGAAATGAACTAGTATGGAGCGATCTTTAAAATGACTGAGCAGGTACAAGACTAGTTAATAGGTAACTCTTTGAAAACTAGACAAATAGACAATGTTTTTCAAAATGGTTATTTATGTCTTAGTGGCATACAAGTAACCCCCTGAACATAGTCATAAAAGTAAGTATTATACATTATTCCTGCCCACACGCCAAATATGCAATAAACAGCCCTAAACTAACTAAACTAAATATTAAAAAGTTACAAATATGGTAAAACAATATTATTTACTTATTTAAAAAACAGGCCCATCCACAATATGTTATAATGCCACAAAAAATAAAATTTAATTAGATGGGGACTTGCATGGCATGATATCATAGGCCATCGGGGGAGAATAATGCCAATATATCTTACTAAAAACTCACCATGATTATTTTTAACAAATTTTTCATTTATTAATATACAGTGTGTCTCTCGTTAAAGTGCAACCCCAAAACAAAGTGAAACCAGACCATAAATTCATCATCATTCTCTAAACATTTTATTGGGGTCGCGCAGTAATCCTCCTCTCAAGCGTCATTTCCTACTTACTCTTTATTTATATACTAATATATGGACAAAAAATAGACAAAAAATTTTACTTTCATTGGCAAATTAAATTTTTTATTCCTTATCTAGATTCTTTGGAAGAAATTGTTATTTTTCGTACATAATAATGATTTCTTGCAAAGTAGTGGGTCGATTACTTTAAAATAAAAAACTTGTTATGCCACGTACTTGGCAGTACAGATAAAATAACAATTAGCTTGCAAAAAAAAAATACCATCATTACTTTAACTTTGCTTTTTGTAAAAATAACCATGTTTATGACTGTTTTTAACGATCTCTATATTCTCAGAATTATGCCCCCAACACCAGGAAGTGTTATTCTACCAATATGGTAGAAATAATAATAAATCATAAAATTTCCTTTGGAATAAAAAATCTACTCTGTAACCCAAAAAGGCATAGAGTTTTCAAAATTGACGTCACCACTCAGGTAGGCCCCGTTTTCTTACAGTGTTTCAACATGGTTTGATGGGACGTGATCTTTTTGTAGGAAGGGTAGGAAGAAGAGGGATTTGAAATATGACTTACAATGGGATATACTGTGGGGTAATGAATTAGCCAGTTGCTCTGATATTCTCACTGCTGCTACCTGTTACCATTCTAACTGTCCTGTGTATTGAGTTTTTGTTATATTATTTTGGTTTTGTTCTGTTATTGACTTATTTTTTACGTTTTTACCTTTACTTTGTTGTGAATTGTTGAGTTGTGAATGATCGAGTTCTCTCTGCAACAAATTACTGGCATCCATTATTATCATTATGGAATGTCATGTGGACGCACAACAGTCACTCGTTCTGCATATACCAACGCATTTCGGCGTAGACTTATACTGTCAGTACAAAATTTTCAAGAAGTTCATCGGAAGTTAACCAACATCGGACTTATCGGATTAGCAGAAGATCATCGTGAACAACAAGCTGTAATTATTGACAATTCAATAGAAGAAGCGGTTTTAATTAATTTGTTTGCTGATCCTATAACTAGCATTAGAAGCTTGGATTTGCGTTATGGTTTATCAAAGATATTGGTATGGCGAATTTTGAAAAATGAGGGATTGCATCCATACTATTACCTGCGAGTCCAGCACTTACATGAAAATGTAGATAATCTTCCAAGGTGTATCCTGTCTGTGTGGATTCAAAAAAAGATTAGAAATGATCCACAATTTAAAATAATATTTTATTGATAGATGAAGCAAAATTCTCTCGGAATGGGATCACAAATTGCAGGAATTCACATGAATTGCGTTATGAAAATCCACACTTAAAGAGGGAATCTACATTTAAAGTGCAGTTCTCAATAAATGTATGGGCAGCTCTAATTGACGAATTTTTTAATTGGTCCAATCCTAGTCCAATTTAATCTACTATGTTAAACTCTGTACATTTTTTAACTTTATTAAAAAACAAACTGCCATTTCTGCTGGAAGAAGTATCACTGGTTACAAGGCGATGTGGGTGTATGTTTTAGCAGACGGATGGATATCCTGCTCATTACAGGCAAAATGTGCGAAGTCTTTTAAACAAAAATTATGCAAACATACAAATTGGCCGAGAAGGACCAGTTTGCTGGCCAGCGCATTCACCTGATCTGACACCTCTCGACTACTTATTGTGGGTCGCCATGAAATAAAAAGTCTATAGAACTACCATAAACACCGAGGCTGAATTAGAAGATTGAATTCACCAGTGTGTAAATGAGATAAAAAGTGACTGACACAGGGATGGTGATTAGAACTACAAATCAAATTGCTCTTCATACGGCAATGTGCCTCCAGCAACATGAGGCCTATTTTGAGCATTTAATGCATTAGTTATAAGAACTGTAAAAAATTATGTATATCTACTTGAGACCTGATTTAAATTTTAAACTTGTTATCAAAATCTGACTTTTATTGATGAAATGTTAACACCTCTTACCCAGCATATTTTTGGGTTACAATGTAGATTTTTTTTATTTGAAAGGCAATATTGTAGAGAATAATAATAAGTCATAAAATTTCCTTGTATAAGGCAAGGGCATAATTCTGAGAAAATTAGAGATCATTGAAAACAACAGTCATAAAAAGTAGGATATTTTTCACAAAATGGAAAGTTAAAGCCATGTACCACTTTTTTGCAAGCTAATTGTTGTTTTACCACCTTACCATCAAGAATTTGGCATAATATTTTATTTTTATTTTAAAGTAATCCACTATTTTGGAAGAAATCGTTTCATTTTGTACATAGAGTCTACATAAGATATAAAAATCTTATTTCGTCAATAAAAAGTAAAGTATATATTTTTTTTATTTTTTGTCGAAAATTTATGGTTTGGTTTTATCCTTACCACCAAGAATTTGGCATAATAATTTTTTTTATTTTATAGTAATCCACTATTTTGGAAGAAATCATTACTTTTTGTACATTTTGTTCAGTTTGCTTCTCGCCGGACGATCCCAACGTTGTTGCGGATTCTGTCGCTGATGTGGTACTTCAGGGTATGGAACTTTTTATTCCTTCCTCTGTGGTACCCATTGGAGGCAAATCTCAGCCATGGTTTGGTCGCTCCTGTAAAATAGCATCATGCTATAAGCAGGAGTGCTACCAAGCCTGGGCTGACGCATCAGCGTCCCAGGATGTAAACACCAGCGCTCTAAAAAAGAAGTATAATTCCGCCTCTAGGTCCTTCAAGTCATTGCCAAGGCAAAGTCAGAGCACATAGGCAGAATTGGGCCTGACGGAATCCCCCCAATTGTGCTGAGGACGTGTGCTCCAGAGTTGGCACCGGTTTTAAGGCGTCTTTTCCGGTACTCCTACTCCCTAGGCGTAGTCCCAAAATCATGGACGATGGCTTTCGTCCACCCGATCCCTAGAAAAGGCGACCGCTCAGACCCGTCCACTACCGGCCATCGCCACCACCTCCTTGTTCTCTAAAACAATGGAGTCCATTGTAAACTGCCAGCTCATGAGGTACCTTGAGGATCACCAGCTGATTAGTGACCGCCAATACGGTTTTCGCCGTGGTCGGTCAGCTGGTGATCTTCTGGTCTACCTAACTCACAGATGGGCGGAGGCAGTAGAGTCCAAGGGGGAGGCATTGGCCGTTAGTTTGGACATTGCGAAGGCCTTCGATCGAGTTTGGCACATAGCGCTTCTTTCAAAGCTCCCTTCCTATGGGCTTCCCGAGAAATTGTGCGATTGGATCACCAACTTTCTTGCAGATCGGAGCATCAAGGACGTAGTAGACGGTGCAAGCTCCGATTGCAAGCCTATTAATGCTGGTCTTCCACAAGGCTGCGTGCTATCGTCAACGCTGTTTCTTCTGCATATCAATGATATTTTGCAAACTTACATTCATTGCTATGCAGATGACAGCACTGGTGATGCTTTTTACACCGGCCGAGCCAATATTTCTCGGGAAAACGTCTCCGAGTGCCGGGACAAACTTGTGTCTGAAGTCGAGTCTTTGCTGAACAGAGTCTCGGATTGGGGGCGAATAAATCTGGGGTATGTTCCGAAATACAACGCAGTGTACTGTCCAAAGCAAATGACGTCATCATTTGACACTTTATTGTACTAGCGTGCCGCCGCCATATTGTGCCGGATATCCGGCCATAATAAAACAATTTTTAATTGTGTGTTTGCCGAATGACGCATGCCAGAATTTGTTTCTATTTATCAAATACAAAAAATTATAGCATAATTGATGGTATATCCATTAGGAGGATATAATTATTTTTGGAGCACTAAATGACAAAATAATCGCCAACACTTTTCCAAATGGCTCAAAAGTATGACGTCATATACTGTCCAATGTTTTGGAACGAATCACCAGTATGGCGTCGATTCATGACGTCATTTGCATTGGACAGTACACTGCTTTGTATTTCGGAACATACCCCTAGTCCAGTTTAACCCCCAGAAGACACAAGTTTGCGCGTTAACCGCTAAAAAGAACCCCTTTGTCGTATCTTCTCAGTTTCAAGGCACTCCCCTTGTTGCCTTGTATCGGAATCCTCGGCGTCGACATATCGAGTGACAGTTTCGTGGTCACTTGGAAGAGAAGGCCAAATTGGCCTCTAAAAAGCTTGGCGTGCTCAGCAGAGCGGGACAGTATTTCATGCCGGCACACCGCCTGCAACTTTACAAGGCACAGGTTCGGCCGCACATGTAATACTGTTCCCATCTCTGGGCTGGGGCTCCCCAGTACCAGCTCCTTCCACTTGATCGCATCCAGCGCAGAGCGGCTCGAATCGTCGACGACCGAGTGCTTTCCGATCGGCTCGATTCACTGGCACTGCGAAGAGATGTTGCATTTCTTTGCATTTTCTTTTGCATATACCATGGAGAGTGTTCTGAGGAATTGTTCGGATTAATCTCAGCCGCCAAATTTCGTGAACGCACTACGCGGCAAACGTCCCTATACCATCCACACTATCTGGATGCTTGGCGGTCCACCACTGTACGTTTCAAGGAGTTTCTTCCGGTAAACCTCTCGTGGAATAGTTTAGGTTCTGGGTTCAAGAAAAGAGCTTACTCCTTTCTAAAGGGCCGGCAACACACCTGCAATTCCCCTGGTGTTGCGGTTGATCATGGGCAGCGGTAGTCACTTAACATCAGTTGAGCCGCATGCTCGTTTGCCCCCCCCTCTTCTATAAAAAAAAAACATAGAGTCTACATAAGATATAAAAATCTTAATTCATCAATAAAAAGTAAAGTATATATTTTACTATCTTTTGTCGAAAATTTATGGTTTGGTTTCACCCCCTGTCTGGCTTGCACTTTTTACCGAGGGACACATTGTATAGAAATATTGAGATAATGACATTACTTTGGCTAGCTGGCCTGGCAAATGTTGTTCTGTCCTTTTTGGTAGGTGGCGATGTAGAGGACTGGAGATTCTTTTTACTGGTAACATACATCAAGGTTCACAATGACTATTGTAATGACTAATGTATGTGTCTAGGCCACAGTATTAAGTAACCATTAGGTAGACTGTGCCCTATTTTTCATCTTCTCTTGGGACAAATTGGTGTGATAGTGATGCACTTACATGTCTATTGCCTAGTAATCCTAATTCAAATTCATTTATTTATTGCCAGAATGTAGTATGTACATAATATTATAATGATTTTATTTATTAATGAGACCTTACATTCTACCATTATATTGGCGTGCAATATCTTTACAATATACAAAAAATATTATTGAAATTTTGTGAGGTTAATATTATTGAAGAAAAACAATGATGTAATGTTTTAGAAATATTTCAGCAGTTAAATTACAATTACATGTCAAAATTTAATTAATTATGTAAATGATTATATATAAATGCCAAGTATCTAAAAAAAATTAAAAAATGTCAAAAAATAAAATACATTTTAAATGACAAAAAAAAAAACAGTTTTTCCATTATTAGCATTATTGTAGATTTCTTTATAAGTCATATATTCGTCTACACTAAAAAACATTTTGCCTTCGTAGCAAGTGGAGTGGTGTATTTGCTAGAATTCTTATATAACTTATCTTTTTTTTATTCGCTGATATTAATACAATTCTCTGCTTGACAATAGACTGATATTCTAGGTGGGTCAAGGTACTTGGAGTCAGCCTGGCAGTCGCCGTCGTGATGATGACACCAACTATGATGATGTGAACATGGACTTGAGTGAGGTAATTACGATTTTATAATATTCCCCATTTTGTGATAGATTTTGAGTCTATATCATTAAATATATGTACACTAGCTTAGGCTTATTCTACTTAGACTATAAAAAATAGAAGTATTAGCTAACTATGGAAGTACTCAGGGGAATCAGAGGGATTTCAAAATCAAACATATTTTTAAATTTAAATGTAAAATATTTTTTTATTAAATAGTCTTAACAAATGGAAATATATAATAACTAAATTTAAAAAATATTAACTAATGGGAAAAAAATTATAAGCATTAATTTAAATGAAATAACAAACTATAATATGAATAATAATTCGTTGTGCTCTTTTCAACGATGATATTAACACTTTTATTATTTTATATGTTACCCATTTGTAAATTGACACAAAACAAAAGTCAAATACCCCTCGCGACGTGGCCTCAAGATGAGCGGCGGTAACGCATCGACCTCCCTAGTCACTCCAACACGTGAGTACATAGTTATAAGACCAAACAATGAAGATTATAGTTCATTAATACTAACATAATGCAAGAAATTTTTGTGTTAAATAATGTAATTATTATTGAATTACTACAGTTAAACCTTCACTTGAATGTCTGCACCAATAATGTTTAATGTTTAAATTATATAAATAAATTTATCAGATAAAACAATGATTGCCTATTTGGTCTAGTGGTCGCAAGCTCGACTGCTGAAGATATAGTTCTAGGTTAGAATCCCGGGTCGGGTCTTGGGTTTTCTGTTGGTTATATTTCATTGCATAACCATGTTTTGCACTACACGTAAAGAAGTTAGTAATCTCTCTGGTCATATTAGGTTTCTTCTCCATCGTACTTAAAGAGTGAGGTTATAAAGAGTGCACCTGTGTTCGCACACCCACTCGCGCACTATGGCCCTAGCTAGTCTCCGCTGCGGTAGGTCGCCGTGACCGAAATTCAGTCTGGAGGACAGTATTATTACAAATTTAGGAAACTGAAAGATGAGAGTGCCAAAGAACACTTATTGTTCTGCCTTTTCAATATGTGAAATTAAAGTTTACACTTTAAAAAAATATTACATAGTTAATGGATACCTTTATATGTTCTTAAAGAGATATGTTAGTGTTCCATGTCAGAATTTACGTATTAGAACTTAGAGCTCACTTTATAAGGGTGTCTTTTATTAGATCTGCTAATGGAGATTTTCTTAAAATTCATTTAATTTTACTGTTTGAAATTTAAAATTAAATTAAATAATATACAAAGCTGGAAATTGATTGTGGGTGCTAATTTCTGACAATAAGATAGTATATTAAAAAAATTAAGTGTATAGTTTAGTGGTACATAAAAAGTTTATTTATATTATGGTTACAAGTTTTTATTATCTGCCAGTGACAAGTTTGAAAAGTGAAAAATATATAATGATTATTTAGTAAATGGTAATATAATGAAATATAAAGGTTATTGAAACAAGAAATTCAACATTTTAATGTGATTAAAAATTGTCAATAGTATTGTTATGAAAACTTAAAATAACCATGAAGGGCAGTTTTCATAACTAAAATAATTATTTAGTTTTCATAACTAATTAAAAATAATGGGTCTAATTTTTATTAATAAACATATTTTATGACAAGGAACATCTTTAGACTAATGTAAATTACGTTAAAATAAAATAAAATTTATCATTAGGTATTAAAAACGCAGCTCAAGTTAGTACAAAGTTAATATGTTTTATTAATAAAGGGTAAGGGTAAAGTGCTGTGAGCCAGAATTATTAAAATAATTTAACATTTTTTGTCCAGATATAGCTAACACTTGATTTTATTGTATCTTTTAACTATAAAATATTCTTTGTTTTAATTTCAAACATTACATTCGTAAATATTTTCGAAACAAAAAAAAATGTATTATAATCTAAATTTATTATATTTGATAATAGTAATTTTTTTTTCTAAATTTTGAGTGTAAAACTGTATTTCTGCAATATTTTGACGCCTTTTCTGAATAAGAGTCTGTCTGGGCAAGTACCACCCTAACCACCAACTAGCAGTGCTTGCACTGGTGTGTTCTAGTGTGAAGCGTATTTTTTAATGGAATAAGAGTGACATGTGCAACACAGTCCATATGATGATAAGTGGGCTGAGGGGCTGACGCCCATATACATCTACATTTTTTTTTCATGCCCGGTCGAGCCCACCCATTCGTGCTACAACCATAATATAACTGCAGCGTGGCTCTACCACTTCTTTACACCTTCTTTGTTTGAAATTGGCTGCAGGTGTCCATGGACTGCAGTATCGTTTATCACCTCAGTTTAAAAAAAATATACATTGATAATTCTTGATTGCACTTAAATTAAACATGTTCTTTTGAAAATTGATTTCCATTGGAAGAAATTTAATGGATTTTACTACATAGCTACAATGTCTAATTGAAAATGTAATTAAATTTGCTTCATATCATTCAGATTCTGTTGCTGTGTTCATTTCTGCAACTATAATAAATAGCTAAGTTAAGGAAATAAAATTGCAATTTTATTTGGGAGAAAGAAAAAATTGATATTAAATTTAGGTAAATGTATCTTGTCGCAGGAGTCTCAGGGTGCCGAGTCGGAGCCGGAGCTGCCTCCCGCAGAGTCGTCAGCAGTGCGGCGTTGCCCCGAGCGTCCCGAACGCCTAAAACGTCCAAATCGCCAGGATTATCCCGATCGATCAAACTCAGGTAAATGTTGAGTCAACATAAGACGACACATCGAAAAAGTGGCTCTGGGCTATCGCCCTACTGATCCGAGTGAATGCATAATTTCTATAAAAGCTGAAAAAACGCCGTCTTTAAGATTTAAAGTTGCGTAGTACTATTAAAACCGCTTAGAAATTGACAGAATATTAAAATATTTTTTTAAAAATTATTGATTTAAGTAATCAAAATAATGAGTAAGTAAATTATGAATATGAGATGAATATTTGAGTGATTCCCAAGGATATAGATTAAGTAACTTTGTTGTGATTTCAACTATAGTGATTTTTAGAGGTACTTTCGCAAATAATTATGATCGAGTCTGAGAAATTATACAATCGTGTTTTTGAACAAGCAAATTCAAGACAAAGACATGAATTTACCTATATCGAAATTCCACTTTCGTTAGTGGTGTCATAGTCCTATACTATTCGATGAAAGAAGGTGCATTTTTTCGCGGTGTCGCCTTAAAAATTGTAGGAGTCTCATGAAGACTAATCTGCCGCGCTGCAGATGTCGCTAGTTGGCACTGAGGTGAAGTTATTTGTTACACAATGTCATTTAATTGAGAAGTTAGTTTTAAATAAAAAATTATCACTTAGAGTAATAATATTAACACACAAAACGATGCCTCAGTGGTTTGATCTTTAAATAATATTTCTAGTTTTATGAATATATACGAGTTCTATGGTAACTCCTTCAAAGTTCAGGCTTTGGAACTCCTTGCCCGATGACATCAGAAAGGCACTCAATAAGTAATAATAATAATAATAATTGGCGTAGGCAATTGACGATCCCATCGCCCGCTGACGTCACAGTTAAGTGACAAAACTGTTACGTCAACGCAGTCAGTCAGCGCCTTGCGAGAGGTGTGAGCGTCGTGCCTCGGCAGTATTCAGGGTGCAAAGGCCCGTTTGTGCTTATGGCCGTCCACGATACGGTGCCGGGCCTGGGCGTCTCCCGTTAATGGACGCCCAAATTATGGATGATGGCATGGATGTCCACCTAGCAGCCCCCCGCATCCATCATCCCCACCAGAAGGCTTGGTGTCGGCTGGGTCTTCTCGGACTCGGCAAGCGGCACCCGCCGCTGGTGGAGCACGTTGCATGCGTTGATCGAAATTAATGAACGCAAACGCACTGCGGGCGTATTTTAGGGCAAAAGGGGAAGAAACTGGATGTTTGGCGTATCGGGCTCGGATGCATCTCAGAGCTGGAGCCATCTCTATCCGTCACTAAGCAAAACCTGGCAGACCGAGTTCGGTACATCCTGCGCTCCAACATATTTGGTGACGCCGAACTCGAACGACTACGACGTGAGGCTATTCCTTCATCGAATGGAAATGCTACGGCTGGGAATGCGGCGCCAGTAGATGCGCAACAAACTGCATTTGTGGATTCTGCCGTCAATATTCCATTTGTGGCTAATTCAGACGATGATGGAATAGTCTCCCACGAACTAGAGAAAATGAGGAGCATATTGGAAGAGTCGATGCTGGAAACGCGCAGCATGCCTCTCGAAAATCGACCGCGACTTCCCCGCATACCCCTTAGCAAGTGAAATTGGGCTGTCGTGCGGGCTCTTAAGCTCTTAACGCAATGCTGGTGACCTATTTGGAAGCCAGCCGGGACTTTTGCGAGACGGACTCAATTCTTTTTGGCGCTGCACTGGCAGTATGCCGTATTATTGGCGCCAAACTTCCCGTGGCTGGACGTGCTACTTAAAAAAGTAGCGCCATCCCAGCCTGGAGAAAAATAATTGAGGACCGTATCGCGAAGGCAAGGGCCCTTATCGACAGACTGACAAGCTTCAGGTCGGGTAATAATAGACCGAGAGTTGTGCGCACCGTTAGAATGGCGTTTGCTAGGACAAATATTAGTTTGTCCCAGCCGCATATCACGCAGAAACTAAGGGAGCGCATAGATGACCTGAAGCAAAAAATCACTGCTTGGGGGAAGCGGATTCGACGATTTAGCGAGAGGTCAAGGCGGTTCAACCAGAATCGTCTCTTCCAGAGTGATCAGAAGAGGCTCTATAAATCATTGGAGCGACCAAAGATATGTGGAGCGTGCCCAGTACCGGATCAGGCCGACACTGTCGCATTTTGGCGTGGCCTGTGGTCAGAGCCCGTAAACCACAGCGAGGGCCCTTGGATGGAAGTTGTGGCGAGCCAGAGTGCAAGTGTTACGCCTTGGACCTCGTCACCATAACGCCTGAAGCCGTGGCTGAGGCGGTCCGTAGAGCCCCGAACTGGAAAAGTCCGGGGCTCGACGGGCTGCATCATTACTGGCTGAAGGGGTTCGTAGTGTGTCACGCTGTGCTCGCCCGACAGTTTCAAGAGGCTCTCGATTAGAAGTCGCTCCCGAGCCTCTTCACTACTGGGATCACTCATTTGGTTCCTAAAGATCAGGATACCACAGACCCGAGCAAATACCGCCCCATCACGTGTCTACCCATCATATATAAGACACTGACATCCATTTTGAGCGCGAGAATCACTCGTCACCTGGAGCTAAATCAGGTGATGTCACGCGCTCAAAATGGATGTCGGGGTGGTGGTCGTGGAACCAAGGAACCACTCCTCATTGACGCGGTCATTGGCAAAGTGGTGAAACGCAACCGTCGGAATTTCTCCGCCGCCTGGATAGACTACAGAAAGGCATTCGACTCGGTGCCCCATGCATGGCTAAAGAGAGTCCTCCAGATGTACAAAATTGACTGTACAGTTGGAGACTTCCTCGAGCAGTGTATGGGGCAATGGAGTACGATCCTTTGCTATCTGGGCGAGCGGATGATGGCTGCGGAGAACCACATAAGGATAAGAAGGGGTATCTTCCAGGGCGATTATCTGAGTCCAATCTGGTTTTGCCTCTCAAGTGTGCAGCCTCCGTGATTACTTCCTGGCGAGATCGGATGTTCCATTCTATAATGACGTCATTTCTAGTGATAAAGGGCTTACCTCTCTATCCTTAGCCAACGAGCAATGGCAGGACCCAGCAGTGCTTAGCATTTCCGACCGGGAGACCGTATGGAAGGAGAAGGAGCTCCACGGGAGGTACTACAGGGCTCTACATGAGCCCTTTGTAGATACAGTCGCCTCCCTCAACTGGCTACGTTTCGGTTACCTCTTCGGGGAAACCGAGGGTTTTGTCTGTGCAATACAGGATCAGGTTATTAAGACCAACAACTATCGGAGATAAACCCTAAAGAATGGCACCATCGACATTTGTCGAGCTTGTCGCCATCCCGGTGAGTCACTTAGGCATGTCATCTCCGGTTGTTCGGCGCTTTCTAACTCTGAGTACTTGCACAGGCACAACCTAGTAGCCAGAATTCTTCACCAGGAGCTCGCTCTGAAATACGATCTCGTGGACCGGAAAGTGCCGTATTACAAGTACCTGCCGGAAGCCGTGCTCGAAAATGACCGCGCTAGGCTCTACTGGGACCGGGCCATCATCACCGACAGGACTATTCTTGCGAATAAGCCTTATATTGTGCTGATGGATCGGGCACAGTCTAGGATATTTTTGGTAGACATTACCATTCCGTATGACGAGAACCTCGTGAATGCCGAAACAGACAAGCAATCAAAATATCTGGACTTGGCTCACGAGGTGACCGACATGTGGGGTGGTCTGCCGACCGAAATTATTCCTGTAGTCGTGTCTGCAAACGGGTTAATCCCAGCCAGCCTCTCGGGCCATCTGAGGCGACTGGGACTCCGTGACGGACCGCTCCGGGCTCAAATGCAGAAGGCGGTGCTCCTCGATACCGCCCGCATCGTCCGCCGGTTTCTTTCCCTTTCCCCCTAACCCTCGGCCGTTTGGTCTCCCCTGCCGAGGGCTTCCATCAGGTTGGGCTTTTATTTATTTATGTATTATTTATTTATTGATGTTAGTATATTAAATATATATTTAAGTATATTTATTTTTCCCTTTATATATTTATCCAGCCCAACCAGATGTGATTACTCTATTAATAACCCAATAATAATAATAATAATAAAGCCATTTATTCAACAGTACGTAATACAATTTCTTAATCTAAGTCATATAAAATCTAGATTGTCTTCTGCTGATTGCCAATCGGCAAAGGCCTCCTCCAACCTTTTCCACTCGTTTCTATCCTTGGCAACCCGGCTCCAAGTCACACCCGCGAAATTGACCAGGTCGTCCTCCCATCTTTGGCGGGGTCTCCCCCCTCTTTCTTTTGCCATTCCTGGGGTACCATTTTGTGACCTTCCTGCTCCACTTTTCCTTCCCTCTACTCATATGCCCAGCCCATTTCCACTTTAATTTCCTGTCTTTTGTTGCTATGTCCCGAACCTTTGTGTTTTTCCTAATGTCTTCTAACCTAACTCGATCCTTTTTCCTGATTCCCATCATGCTTCGCTCCATCGAATGCTGGCATATGTTTAATTTCTTACTGTTTAACTTAGTAGGAGCCCATGTTTGACATCCATACATCAATACAGGAAGAATGCATGTGTTGAACACTTTAGATTTAATGGATATGTGCAGTTCTTTATCTTTCATTATTTCCTTCATGCTCCAATATCTTTTCCATCCATTTGTTACTCTCCTGTTGTCTTTTTCCATGTTGTCTGTGGGTGAGATCATTTGGCCCAGATAGATGTATTCATCAACGTATTCTATCTCACTTTGGCCAACCCTAATGTTTTCATTCTTAGGTCCGTTGGTCATTACTTTCGTTTTCTCCATGTTCATTTTCAATCCCACCGTGTGACTTTCTAATGCCAGGTCATTTGCCATGACATTCAGTTCATGTGGGGTTTTTGCAAAGAGAATGATGTCGTCTGCAAATCTTAAATGTGTTAACCAAGTTCCATCGATACTGATTCCATATCCGTCCCAATTAAGTCTTCTAAATATCATCTCAAGGGCCGCAGAAAAAAATTTTGGGGATAGCGGATCGCCCTGTCGCACACATTTCTGTATGCTAAATGGTTCTCCTTTCTTTTCTAACTATATGCATGCTGTACTTTTCTTGTATATCTCTCTCAGTATCCTTATGTACTAGCTTTCGATACCTTGTTCTTTTAGGGCCTGCCATATCTTATTGTGAAATAAAGAGTCGAAAGCCTTGCTGTAGTCTATATATGCCATGTAATATAATTGGTTGTATTGCATGGGATTTTTTTATAATCTGCCTCATAACATGTATATGATCCAATACTGAGTACCCTCACCGAAAACCTGCTTGCTCGTCTGGTAGGTTGTCGTCTAATTTTCTTTCCAGCCTTCTTAGCAGTATTTTCGCAAATATTTTGTATAAGTTGGGCATCAGGCTGATCGGGCGATAATTACCTATATTAGTTTATCACCCTTTTTATATAACAATACTATATTAGATTGCGTCCATTGTATCGGGATAATTTCGTTTGCGAAAATTTCATTATGTTTCGTGATAACTGGTAACAGGACATTTTTTGCCATTAATAAGATTTCATTTTCAATGCCATCTGGCCCTGGGGCTTTGTCTTTACTTTGGGACTGTAATGCTACTTCTACCTCTTTGTGATATTAATTCGCCAGGTTCTTCTTGTGCGCCTTTGGAACTCCTTGCCTGATGACATTAGAAAAGCTCCCAATAAGTACGCTTTTAAAAAGTTGGTCCGTGATCATCTTTTAAAGACAACACATTTTACATAATTCATCCATTTAATATGTATTGCTAAGAAGTTTATAGTCATTTGTATGTACTAATTATGTAAAACATAACATAAACACTCACGCCCGTCACCCAGAGGGGTAGGCAGAGACTACGGACTTCCATTTGGCACGATTCTGACATATCTCTTTCGCCTCCTTTACATCCATATATCTACGCATACATGCTCGTCGGTTAAGGGTACTTCTAACGTGGCCCATTTTTAAAATATCGCCAATTTGGTCGATAAACTTTTTTCTAGGCCGTCCTTTCCCGACTCTGCCGTTCACATCTGCCATATAAATTTGCTTTGTCACTCTTTCCTCATTCATTTTTTCTACATGACCAAATCACTAATTATGTATGTATTTAAATTTGTATATTCGTATGTATACGCCTGTATTTATATTTTTGTATATGCATAATTATTAATTATGTATATACAAAAATATATTAGTATTATATAATGTGTACTAGTAGTATATAAATAATGTAGTTAAGTATCATTTGTTTTGTGTTCTTTTATTCTTCTATATTGATACACCTACGTCAAATGACTCTGAAAACTCAAAAACTCAAAAAAAAACTCCATGAGTTGACTGGTAGAGAATGCCTCAAGGCATTAAGTCCACCCTTTCTATTCTTTTATTTTAAGGATACAACAAAGAATAAATAAACATGTATGTGTGGTTTGATAATTTATTTTTAATATAATTAATATTGTAGAAAGAAATGTTAACCCTTACATTTTTATAACATTTCAAAGTGACGCCGCCCTTTTGGTGGAAAAAGTCGAGGATGATGTTTTCTTTTGTATGTATTATTAAGTTGTGCATATATTTTCTCGTGGTAGAGCCATGCTGCAGCTATATTACTGGAATAATTGTAGCACAAATGGATTGACTCGACCGAAGGAGGACCACACTCTCACAGAATACCAGCGTCAAATAGCAGCCCTTGTTGGAGACTTTTTTTTTTTGGAAACAAGGCATTCCATCTTAGTCCTCATGAATGACATCCCATCTGCATTTTGATTGGTATCGAGGAGAGATGAAGATATCTATGGTCTACAGCAACCACTTACCATAAGGTGACTGTGTGCTCGTTTGTCACCCTTATACTATAAAAAAAAATTATGTTACGCGATATCTTCGTCAGTTGTTTTTTTTTTCATGGCAGAGCCATGCTGTAGCTATAATATCTTTGTATCATGAATAGGTCGACTTGACCGGGGTAGGACCTCGCTATCACAAATTACCAGCGTAAAATAGCAGCAAAATGCTGCTGTGTTTCATATGGTGAATATAGAGAACTGGAGAATCTTTTTACTGGAAACGAGGCATTGTATCTTAGTTCTCTGGGGTGACAACACATTTACGTTTTAATTCTTAATTAAGGATAGATATACATGTCTATGGGGCCAAAGCATTCACTTACCATCGGTATAGTGTGTGCTCATATGTGATTATTATGTAAAAAAAAAATAGTTGTAAACAAATTTTGGTCCCTTTTTAAAAAAAATTGAAACTTGCCCTAAGTAATTGTTTTAATTATTACGTTTTTATTCAAATAGATGACAGCCGTGAGCGAGATCGCGAACGTGACCACGACCGAGACCGAGAACGCAATCGTGATCGCGACCGTGATCAGGACCGCAAAGACCGACGGCGTGACTCACCGCCTCGGCCTCGACCAGATCGAGATCGCGAAGAACGTGATAAGGATCGCTCGCCGCGAAGGGAGGACCGGTACCATAGGTAAATTATTATCAATGTTTGCTGTGCACTGCTTCAGTTGCTTTGAGATATGAGCGAAATTCAGGAAATAAGAGTAGTCGAAGTTTTCAACGAGAAATAACCAGGATTTACTATAGTTTTACTACTCCCAAGTGCAGTTGTCAAATTATCTAATCTGACGGCCAACTATTACTCCATTTATATACTTATCTAATAAATTATGTCTCTAGTTGCGGGCTTATTAGTTGTCAATCTAACATTTAACTTTAATTTTCTTGCTGATAATTTTTCTTTGTTAATTAATATAAATAAACTGAGTTTTTTTTAAATATTATATAAAGCTTTAGCATAAATCATAGTAGTAGCCAGATACTCAGATCTCTAGGCTATGCAAAATTAAGTAAATAATATATTTGCAGATCTGATAGACCTGAACGAAGCCGCGGCACACACGAAGGTTCATCACGTCGAGGTCTACTCGGAGACCGGCCTGATGAAAGGAGCAGTGACAGTAAGGTACATAAGCTATAGAAATTAACCAAACCTTACGTACTGTTGATGGATACAACTGGCTGTATTATTTCATTAAAAAATCTATTATTAATATGTTAATTAAAAATTAATTAAATTATTTTCATTATACTTTACTAGCAATAGTGTCTGGGTTCAGAAAACTTATTCTAACTTAAAAAAATTATAAGTACCTGTATATAAAGAATAGAAATACTAACGGAATCTAACAAGTGGTGGTGGATATGTTTTAAGAAACTTTATTCGTTCTTTCAAGTTTATTGTTTATTTCATTAGTTATATAGGGTAAGACGGTAGTACTGCTAACCTTCTATCATCAATTCACCTGTAAAGTGCCCTTTGGCAGTTTCTTCTATCTTGAAAGAGGTTTCTTTTATAAAAATATATGATAAAAGTGACAAGCACAGTCCTTGTACAATCTATATCTTGCCCGTCTAAATCTTGATAGTAAATAACTGCTGCAGTCAAGACCTGGAATTAATTTAAAAAATCAAGGCTTCTGTTATATTTTCTAAGCATGAAATACCCCACAACTTGTAATTATACTGACACTTCATACCCTAAGACTAGGATACTTAATGCACTAATGGGCATGTGGCACCTGCCTATACCAGAGCTTCTGCTGTTGCATTTAAAACTAATTATTGGTGACAGGTACCAGCGTTGATGGATTTGAAGCCATTCGGGGATGAACCCCCACCAGGTTTAGGAAAATCACAAGATGCAAGGGACGCCGTTTCACCTAGGTAAGTACAGAGTATTATTTATCTAATAATAAGTAAGTCCATGTTAGTTCAACTAGCCTAATCTTACTTACTTACTTACTTATCTTCACGCACAATCCCTAACGGGGTAGCCAGAGAGAACAGATCGCCAAGTGTCACGATCCTTACATACCTCTTTCGCTTCTTTCAGGTTCATTAACTTCTTCATACATGCACGTCTAGGTATCCGAGTACTCTTGACCCTCCCCTCTTCGAGCAATTTGCTCACATGGTCTTCGAAAGTTAGTCTCGGTCTACCTCGACACCTTTTAATATTTACTTTCGCTCTATATATTTTCTTCACCATTCGGTCTTCATTCATTCGTTCAACGTGCCCAAACCATTGGAGTACGCCCCTATCAATTTTTGTGATAAGGTCATCTTTCAATCCTGCCATATTGCGAATCTCTTCGTTTCGCTTTCGGTCGGCTAAGGTAACGCCACACATTTTACGAAGAGATCGCATCTCCACTGCATTCAACTTGCTTTTATGCTTCTTCTGGCATACCCAGGTTTCGCTGCCATATAACAAAGTCGGTACCAACACTGCATTATGTATTGCAAGGCGTGCACACTTCACCACGCCTTGCCTTTTTACTAATGCATTCAGGGCACCATTGACTTTGTTTCCGGCAGCGACACGCCTATCCACATCTAAATCACATCTTCCATCCCGGCTGAAAGCACTCCCCAAGTATACAATTTCATTTACCTGTTCTAGACATTCCTGATTTACCCATATTTCACATTTCATTCTCTCTTCGTCCTTTTCAAATACCAGAACCATAGTTTTATTAGCATTCAAACGGAGACCTTTAATTTCACATTCCTCTTTCATACACGTGACTAATGCCTGCAGTTCTGCTTCTGATGGTGCAATAAGCACTGCATCATCAGCATACAGCAGACAATTAACTTTTATGTCACCCAATTTCACACCCAAACAGCTATTTTTCAGCTTCTGTAAACAGCTGTCGAGATACAGTAT
Organism: Parnassius apollo; assembly: GCA_907164705.1. Lineage (NCBI taxonomy): Eukaryota > Metazoa > Arthropoda > Insecta > Lepidoptera > Papilionidae > Parnassius > Parnassius apollo. The sequence goes on along the minus strand of CAJQZP010001449.1, from coordinate 6,889,992 downwards.
GAACAGCCAGGAAGACATGACACACCTGACAACCCTGACAACCCTGTTTTACGCCCGCTTGGACGCTAAACATGGGTAACAGGTCATGCCCTACCCGCACACAGGCCTTACAGTCATAGTAAAGTGACTGCACAGCCCTTAACAATCGACCATCCACACTATATCCCGGCAACAGTTCCCACATTTTCTTCCTTATAACCTTATCAAATGCTTTCTCCAGATCCACAAAAGCACAGAAAATCTTCTGGTTAACACTCAGAAGCTTCTCCGTGATCATGCGGAGAGAAAACATTTGATCCGTGCATCCTCTTCCAGGTCTAAATCCGCATTGTGCCTCCCATAAGAATCTTTCCGATTTCTCTTGCATCCTACGTGTCAAAACCTTCGAGTAAACTTTACTTGCTGAACTGGTTAAGCTGATCGCCCGATAGCACCCGCAGTCAAAATGTGAACCTTTACCTTTATATAAAGGCACAATGACCGCGGATCGCCAATCATCCGGGACATCTCCCGTCCGCCAGCACAAATTGCACAGCAGATGGAAGCTGTCCCAGACGCGAGGCCCACCGTACTTGACCATTTCAGCAGTAACTCTGTCTAGTCCCGCAGCCTTACCACATTTCAAACTTCGAATCGCACGTTCAATCTCTTTCATGCTGATGACCTCAGTGTCATCGAGGTCCGTGTCTGGCGTGCCAGTCACGGCGTACTAACTACTAACTACAACTAGCCTAATGAGACCAATTTTTTTCTTTTTGTATTGATAATAACAAAAATAAAAACAAATCAATGAAAATATATTAATGCCGTACTAACGATTCATATCCTTGATTTCTTTGAACAAGTGTACACACATGCACGCACGCACTCATGCACGCGCACATGCACACGCACGTACATGCACGCACACACGTGCACGTTCAAGCGCACACAAACGTACATGCATACACACGTGCACACATACACGTGCACGCGCACACGCACGCACTCGCAAAAGCGCGCACATATACATATGCATGTCCCTAAAACACATGCATCGCTTACTTTACTACTTATAGAGTACTTACCGTGGTATTCATTTTTAATTTGTAAGTTGTATATAATAAATGGCTGCTGCATTTCCAAATAAAAAAATTACTGATTTTTTCTTTTCTACCAGTGGCCTGTTTTAATATGGGATTTTAAGGGCTTATTAATTCTATACTCCAAATTAAATTAGCCTTTGGGATAATCTTTCGCATTTGGAAGTTAAGGGTAAATGTATAAAGTTATATTAAGCATTCTCAATGACATTAACGTGTGAATCTCCACAATGTTTTACTTCGTTTCACTGCAGTGAATAAGAGCTAGTTGTACAGGAACATGTAAAGGATTTGTTAATTGTGTTATTTCGATGCAGATTCGTTGATCGCGATCGCCGTGACCGCGACCGCGACCGCGACCGAGACCGCGATCGTGAACGTGAACGTGAACGCGACAAGGAGAGGCACAGCCGACGTTCTGAGGAGCGAAGGTGAGACTTGTATTGATCCACTATTTTTCTGCCACCAGGGTGGCGCCATGTAAAAATGAGGTGAAATATATGATAGATTTCATGGCGGGGGAAGTTGACTTGTTAGAAAAGTGTAGAGATTAATGATTATTTCTGAAATATTAGTTATATTTCATATTCATTACATTAGAAATGGAATGCAAACTAGATATTCTTAAAAATAGAAGAATAAAAGTTGAAAATATGTAAAAAAAATACAATACTGAAACAATCTTTTGTGTATATAATTATACTAGAAACTACACATTTAAATAATACTAGTTTTTACGGATTTTATTTAATATACGCAATAAAATTCGTAAAAAAGTATTGTTATTTAAATGTTTAGTGTTCGCGTAAATATAAGAAATCATTATACACTAGAAACCGCAAAAAAATTTATTTAAAACGCATTTTTTTAAACATGATAACACTGAACATTTGTGTGACAAATAAGCTCACCTCAGTCCCCACTAGCGACGTCTGGTGAGCGTTAAATTTAATAATTTAATGCTCACCAGACGTTAAATTATTAAATTTAACGCTCACCAGACGTCTCCGGGTCACTACACTCACCGTACGAAACACAGCAGCATCAAGCTGCTATTTCACGCTGGTATTCTATGAGAGCGTGTTCCTTGCCCGGTCGAGCCAACTTTTTCGTGCTACAACACTGACCTCTATATATATACAAGTACGCTGGACTGGCTATACACCGTGACATGATGAAGCGATTTGATTTCCGCCATTTTGGCGCTGACAGCAGAAGTGCACGTCCACGGAACTAATAATAGGGATAAGACAGTGCGACAAAACATATCGATAAAAATTCTATACCCTACCTATACCTCAATAAATAGAATGGACTCTATGGATAGACGGAGTCTACCCATAATGTCGATTCTATTTATGTATCATATTAATATAATGTCATTATCCACTGCTGAACATAGGCCTCCCCCAAGGAATGCCACAAAGCACGGTCCTGAGCCACTTGCACCCATCAACTTCCTGTATCTCTTACAACGTTTTCACTCCATTTAGTGGGGGGAACTTCCAACACTTCACCTGCCAATATGAGGCTGCCACTCGAGAACCTTTTTCCCCATCGGTTATCGGTTCTTCAAGCTATATGGCCGGTCAATTGCCACTTCAGCTTACAGATCCGTTGGGCGATGTCGGTCACTCTGGTTCTACTGCCGATATCCTCATTCCTAAGTTTACACTCCTAAGCTTTCCAGCTTCGGCAGTGCCACGTATTCTAGGGGGCTTGACATATCGACACTTAATTGCCTTTGTCGGTAGATGTTGCGCAAGAAGAAGCTGCCAAAACCGTGAATGTAAACGATGGCCAGAATTTGTAAATAAGAAATAAACTAAAGTACGAAGTTAAAGCACAAATTAAATCTTGAGACTCGAGAGAGAATTAAATCTCTAGACTCGCACTTAATAAAACCCTGTGTTGTTCCACCTCCACCGCAAATTGAGAGGGCCACGGAAACGCTTTCATGTGGCAATGGCAGTCCCTCCTTAGTTGCTGACTCCCCCTCCCCCCCGTTTTTCTTCTCAGATAAGGTGCACCAGAAACACAAGGCATACTGTCCTTCACGGCCTCTGACTCCACCTGCACTACGGACTCCCCGAGCTCGATATGTGAATGGAGCCAGGAAAAAATGAGCACTTCCAAGCATCAAGTGGTGCAGCCTCACCAAAGTCGCGAAGGATAGTCGAGTGGCATCGCATCGCCAACCGCCGTAACAGCACTCCTTTTCCCTGACGACTCCACCTCGACTTCGACATTTCAACACACATCCAACGTGGCTCGACATCATCAGGCGACCTTTCGACACTTGGCTATGGCCCTTGAGTTTGTGGGAAAATGAGGAAAGAAGAAATAAAAAACATTCGAAATAATAATCTAATACTTTTATACTTAATGGTACTGGTACTACCAGAAAATATTGTTGGAATACTTGACTTTTTCAAAGTGGTGCAGTTTTCATGTCTAATAAAACAGTCGTCTGTGAACTATTCATAACAAGTATGACCAATTTGTTTCTGACGCCAATTCACAATATTTATACCATAATTTTTGTCTAGGTTTAGTTGGAAACCTGTTAATTAATAAACATTTGATAATCATCTGTTGTTGGTGACTTTGTTTGTTAACAGATATGGGTAGGAAAGAATATCTAAAAGTATTATAGACAAGGAACTCGACAACCCTATTGAATTTTATTGTTTATCAAAACTCACTAATATACAGCCAAATATGTTGGTATATATGATATTAAGATTAATAACAAGTATTTAAGTATTTATATTATCAAATAGTTTTAATTTGTTTAATATTAGCTGCAAATTCACTTGTGAGATATTACACCACTTCCATTTTGGTAACGAGTTTTACAGATTACGCACACTCATTATTATTAAAAATAATTTTTATTATGTAACTAATATTATACACAATTAAACAACATAAACTACTTTCGTTTTTTAGTTAAAAAGTTTAAAAATACAGACTTATTAAATAAGACAATATAAATAAGACAACATACTGGCATATTATGTCAATTTTATTTTTCAAGACATCCTTTAGCGGCGCTTCAAATTGGCACAGTCATTTTGTATGGTATAGCCAGTCCAGCGTAGTTGTATATATAGAGGTCAGTGTGCTACAACCATAATTAGCTCATCAGGGCTAATGCCCTCATTGATGTTACCTTCAACCCGACGTCGATTTTCAACTGACTTTAAAAAAGGCAGTTATAAAATCGATAGTTTTTATTTTAAATATTTAGCTGATATTTTATTTACTGATAAAATTAACTTACATATTAGTCTTCTGTAAATTTCAATCTGTTGCAATAATAATTGAGGGTTTTTTTTAATTACTCCGCTAAATCTAAAAAATACCTTTTGACAGCTATCACCATTTATTGGACTAGGCATTCCAACTTAAAAATCGCTCCCTAAAATATTCGATTCTTGAAACAAATCGATATCGATTCTTTTATTTAGATTAATACTGGAAAAACTTAGAAACAGGAAACTCAAAACACAAAATTTATCAGTTCCTTCATATTTATTGTTTACTGCTAATTTATAGATAAAAAGTTGTATAAATTAAAGACTGCACTAGATTTAAAAACAAATTTATTTAACCACTTTCATTACAACTAGTTGAGCTCTCATTGTCAGAATTGTTTTTTTTTACATTAATTATTATTATTTGCTTTTCTATAATGCATTCAAAATTAATTCTTTCATAGTCGTCAATAACAATTTTCTTTGTTTTCTCCGTCACTTCGGCCCACTCATCCCTTGCATAATCGTATGTTTCACAAATCCTCCTCCGGCGGAACCCACAAGGCAAATTATGAGGGGCTCACCCTTTACTAATGGTGGTTAATATAGCGCATAGCGCCATATTATAGCGCGCTATCTCGCCATAACACATAGCGCGTGCTATCTAAGTAGTCGACGCTATCGTATGGCGCTATTGCGCTATGGCGCTTTGGCGATCTTAAGTACTAAAATCTAGTGGGAACTAGTTCTAGCAGCATTGCTGTTGGGAGAGGACGTGTGACGCAAATTTAATCTAGTAGCACGCTATTCATCGCGCGCGACCTAATTTAGTGTTAGACGTTGTTTAGTTAGTGTATACTGTATATTTATAAGTGATCGAAGGACACAGTTGTCTGCTATAAAAGAAGCCTAACTAATATTTTTAAATGTAAATAAAATATAGATACAAAAATGTATATAATAGTGTATGTAAATAGTTGATTTTTATAAATACAATCAATAAACTTTTAAATACACAGTTATTAGATTTATAATTTATATTAAGGATAAAATAACGTTTACATCAATTATAATAAAAAAAATAATTGATTTTATTTTCATTTTAAAAAGCACATGCTTTAAAAATATTTTTAGGATTATAGAAAGTCATAAGCCTGAAAAGTATGAAAAAGCGTCCATTGCTTTTTCTTTACCGCTTTCTTTTATTTTAGTCTAAAATGCGACTTATTACAAAATAATGTGCTTATATAGCACGCGGTCTATCCAATGAACGACATGTGTAAAAAAAATTATTTATAATGTAACGTGCTACGAGATGTAGCGTGCTGCAAAATTTAACGCGCTTGCCGGTCTCCTACACGCGTTGTTATAAATAGCGCGCTATAACGTAGCGTATTTAATAGCGTGCTAGAAATTTATAGTTTAGTCTGTAGCGTGCTATTGATTTATAGTCGTTTTGAACAACTTTACCTTTTACTACGGGCACATGTCATCTGTCCATGCCTGTGGTACAGTGTGGTTGGCGTTTAGCCATATTTCATGTATGAATTTAGCACTGTCCCATTTGATTATATTTATAATTATCCTTTTCAAATGATTCAAATGACTATACTACCATTGTACAAGCCGGCATCTTCTAAACTTATTCGCAAATTTACCGCAGTGAGATTCACAGAATTATAAAAAATTTGACTTCTTTTATTAATGATTCATTTAATTTACGTAACTATAAAATTAAAAAAATAATTAAAAAATAATAAAATTAAATGTAAAAATTTGAATAAGTTTTTTGTATAAATAATTTGAATATTTTATCGATTATTCGCATTATCATGAATTGTAATCACACAAACACTAAGGTAAAGTACATAACGACATAACATTGAAACAGTGTCTAGCAAAAAAGTTGATTCTGGTTGTTTTTTTTTTTTTAAATATTTTACATTGTTTGAAAGATACAAATTCCAATTAGGGATGTGATGATACAAATTCAAATCAGTGATAAATAAATACATGTACAAAACATGCATGTTGTAATGAAATACAGATAACTTCATAATTCTTTTGATTTACGTAAAAAGTTATTTTAAATTGTGTGAGTCTGCTTGTATAAAATTTTAGCAGAATGACTAATTTGAAACGTCAAAAGGTATTAATTAGATTTTGTGGAGTATTTATAATATTGTGAAATTAAGACAGCACATTTTGTAGAGAAGGAGACCTTGTTCTTCCATAATTCTTATTTGACATTTACGGTAAATTTAAATTGAAACTTTTTATTAAATTTTTTTTTTGTATAAATGTATTTAAATTAATCTGTAATGTGTGTTTGATTGATTGCGCAGGTCTTCAGGACACAGACATGGAGAACATAGATCAAGATCTCGGGGCGCTGCCTATCCGCCTCCCCCTTCACATTCTAGGTGTGTTACATTTAAACCTCTTTTATATTTATAACTAAACTAGCTGCTCCATGTATTGGCGGTGTGAAAATATCCACTAGCCCATAGCGTCCCGCGGGTGTCATAAGAAGCGACACAGGGCAACTGAAACAGAAGATGGAACTGCAGTAGATGGAAACGTTTGGCAGGCTGATTGCTAATCTGCCTGCCAAGTGTGGCAACTTTGGCAAAATTTTCCCTACGAGGTAATCATATGTAACGTAATTAACGCACACCCTCAGACACCCCAATTAGTATATTATGTTATAATCATAATACATACACTGAAATTTTAGTAAAAATATTTTATGCACTGGTTATTTATCAAATTAGTTATACTAATTCCGGAAGAATGTTGTGGTCACAGTACAAATCCACGAACGCAAAGACTTTAACGTGCTTGAAATAAACAATGATTTCAAAAGGAACGATAGGCCCTTTTAAATATTTTACTTATAACTTATTCATACAAGAAAAAGTAGCGCATAATACAAACGTCAACGTCATATCAAAACACGACGTAACCAGGGTCGGATTTCGTAGTAAAATTATCCTAATTGTATCATTATTTCATAGTTTGTAGTATATAGTATTGTAATAGTAGAAAGCGAAATTACGATAATTTTACTTAAAGGTCGACTAGTATTATTACTGTGTCCTTTTAAATTTTAACATTTACCCTACGATATCAAGAATTTTTGTATTGTACATGAGTACCGCGTTTTTTTAATAAAATTAGAATTAGCTCCCTTTCTGGTCAATCGATGCTCGATCAATGCATTTATGTTGTATCCTTGATACAACTTTAATGAGGGGCTACCGAGATAAAAACTCTATGCTCCTGAAGCAATCGGTTTGAAAACAGAATTTCACAATATTTTATGAATCAGATTTTCAGATTCAATTATGCAGATATGGTTTCTTTTGTACTCTTTTCGTTTCACACTAATTGAATATAAAATATATTAGGTACCAATATTCAAAATTTAACTTACAATAAGTTCCTTAGGCAAAAATCAAACAGAAATAAAAATAAAACACTCAAAAAACGAAACGTATAGATAAACTAGACGCGTGACGCCAAAATCCCGGCACATGGGAAAAAAGAAACATGAAACGTCAAACGTGATATAATTTTTTTTATTTTAATATTTTCCATGTACAATATTTTTGAGGGTGAATCCAGCCGTGGACTAATCTTGGTAGCGTAACTAAACTAACTGCAAAATAAAACTTTGAAAATGCGTTTATATAATAATTTTATTGTAACAAAATTAATATACCTAAGGTGCATTCTTTTACCACGCAACTAGACATAATTATGACAAGCAAATCTGTCATGCGCGCGCACTACTGTCGACCGATTCGCGTTGGCCCTAAACTGTAATTTTAGGGCCAGTGCACTGGTCCGTTTTAGTTGTTCGGTCGGCCCGGTCCTTACGCTAGTAATATATATTTCGTTCATTTTTCTTTATTTTTATTGAATGACAGAATTAGTAATAATACAAATAAAACTGCACTCTTAAAAGTCTTATTGCCTTAAGTTACGGTCCATTTCAGTTTGTTTTAACTGTACAGATTTAGTGTGACTGTAATTTACGTAGTTTTAGTTATTTTTGGGATAAAAAATTATCTATATTAAAAATGATAGGAATCCATTCAGTAAACGATTCTGAACAAACTACTTTCTCAAAGTGCGTTAATTATGTTACGTCTTGTATAAGAGAGGCCTAAGTTCTGCAGTAGAATTTTATATGCTGTAATGAATGAATAAATAGCTGTTAGGACTCCTTTTCCAATATTAGTGCTAATATGGGAAAGATAGTACCGGTAGGCGTAATGTACCCGTCACTAGATGGAGTGACAACTTGGTAAGACATGCAGTAAGTCAATGGATTCAGGTGGCTCAGGACCGTGCTTTGTGGCTTTACTTGGGGGAGGCCTATGTTCAGCAGTGGACTTGTGAAGAGTTGTATTGATTATAATGATGATGACTGCTGTGCTCCAATCTGAAGGGTATTGAGAGCTAGTATAATTACAGGCTGTGAGGAGTTCTATGTTATCCTAAGAGGTTACAACAAATCTGAAGCCTTCTTTGTTTAAAGTTAGCTGCAGGTGTCCAAGGATTGCAACCCCCAATCAACATCATGTGGACTGTAGTAGTTTGTTTACCACTTCTGTTCTACAAACAAGTGGCAAAATTAAAAAAATTGTGCACCGACTTCAATATAATTAAAATGAGACATAGACTTGTTATACTATTGTGTATGGACTGGGTCATTGAACAAACAAAATGGCACCGACTCCTTGGTGCGAAAATGTTAAGAGGAGCTAATTACTGGCTTGGAGGACCAACGCGTGCCGTCCGGTCCGTGCTGTGTTTCCACTTTTAGATATTTTGCACTATTACTGTAAATCTACAAATATAGGTAGGGCTTTAGGTGTTTCTTTAAGTTGACAGGGTTTTGGATAATTTGGGGTAAAATCAAACTTCAGGTAACCCTGTTTTTCATACCCACCCAATGTAATTTTTTTTATTATTTATCAAAGGGGATAGACTTAAAAGAACTAGAAAAGTGTAGAATAAAAAAGGTTTTCGTTCTGTATGTCGAAATAATGATATAATATTTTACTTAATTACATATTCGTTATTCGTATGAAACTTCGATCAATAATAGTATATTGATCGAAGTATGAAACTGTTATTATCATTTAAAAATGCCTTCATCACAAAACTCGAGATTTTTGATCTTGAAGTGATATTCAAACCTTGCAATGATGTTGTTCTTTAAAATATTGAAAATTAGGTCCAATAAATAAGGCTATATTGATATTGAGTATTTCTACAGGTTCTAGGGTAAAACCAAAATCATAAGTGGAACCACCGGTTCAGTGGTATTTCATGAGTATTTAAGAGATGGCGCTGATTTATTCTATGTTTAAACCGTCAAAAATTTTTGTTCACACGACCGTGTCTTGTCATTATATAAATGAAAATGAGAAAAACAGTCCATTAAATACGCATTGTTAAGGATAACTCAAAAACTACTAGTAAGATCTTGATTAAATTTATATATAAAAAAATTTATATGTGGTCCCCACACAAGACAAGAAGTACCAGCTTAAAAAATCATCAAAATCGGTTTAACAAGAGAAAAGTTCTAAGGTAACAAACACCACACACATTAAAAAAACATACAGTCGAATTTAATACCTTCTTTTTGAAGTCGGTAAAAAGAAATAGAAGTATGTATGTATTCCTGAATATTTTTAAAATTAAAATGTGTTTCGTTGTAGTTTGTTTAATTTTAGTTTATTATATTTAACTTTTCTGTTTTTGTTCTAGCGAGAGGCGCGGGTCGCCTCCGTCGGGTGATTACAGACCTTCTTCATATAAAGTCAACAAGAAGTTGGAGGTTATGGAGAAAATGGGTACGTTTTTTTTACATTATTTTCTACCATGATTCTAATGTTTTGCTTTGGTGGTTTGCATTTCGCTGCTTGTGTGTCGTAAGAGGTTATATTTAAAGTATTAGAATGACCTCACAGCCTCCGATAAATTGCGGCACTCTCATCTGCCAGATAAAAATACCCAGGCAAGTATTGAGATGTGTCAAAGATGCGCTTTCTAGCACGAGGCCTTACTCTAGAACCTACTACTCAAGAAACTTTCTTTCCCATTGGTTGTCAGTTCTTCTAGCTATATGGGTGGCCCTTTGCCACATTATCTTATTGATGTGTTGGGATATGACAGTTACTCTGGTTTTTCTGAAGATTTCCTTGTTACAGCTTTTATTCTGTAGAGAAATTGCGAGCAATAGACATTTCCACGCACTGTATGCGCTGTTGTGTAGAATATGCATCAAAACAATTAAGATTGTTGTAAAATGTGTACAGATTTTAAAATATCTGTGTAATATTCTGATCAAATTTGTGAAATGATAATAATTTCACTGAAATCCATGTTTAATTGAAACATGTTTCATTTGCAGGACTCCAGATAAAGACTCCAGATGGATCGATGGCCACAGCGCAGCAGCTGCGCGCGGCCGCAAGCGAGACTCCAGCTCACAGCGGACTACCTACCTACTTCAACTCTGGCTCTATGACCACAAACAAAATCATGGACCAGGTTAGTGTAGTGAACACAATCGATAGTTATTTTTATTTACGTCACGCAGGTAGCAAGAGTGACAGACCTGCTGGAACTAAGTAAATGCGAATGACGATTGCTTGCTCTTATAAAGTGTTTTTCTTTTTCAGGTACAGAAGCGCAAATTGTTATGGTCAAATAAGAATAAATCGGAGGCGGAAGAAGCCGCTAAATGGAGTGGAACCCGTTTTGCGCAAGACTCAGACGGCAAGCAGGTGTCCAAGTTCATGCGTCTGATGGGTATTAAAGAGCCAGGTATGTTGAGTATTTTTAGAATTCAGTTTTATTCAATGTTGTCCCAGCAGTAGGAAGGCCAAAACTTATTTCATATGAGGTGGTTTGAATCCACTGGCCATTGCAGACAAAAATGCATAATCACTATTTTACTGAGTACTTCTTCCGTGCGAGATTTCAATTCGGCTCTCAGCGCATCAATTCAATGCTAATCACTAACAGGCCTATACCTTGTGTAATTATTATATTTGTGGTATTATTGCAGTAAAATACTGGTAATTTGCTAACTCATGTGGTTAACACGGTTAACTTATAACTTATATGTGGTAGCGCCATGCTGCAGTTATATTTGTAGCACTAATGGGTCGGCTCGACCGCGCTCCTTCACAGAATACCAGTGTTGGATAGCAGCTTAATGCTGCTGTGTTACATATGGTGAGTGTTAGAACCGGAGTCTTCTTTTACTGAAAATGAGGCATTTCATCTTAGTTTTCAGGGGTGGCAATGCATCTGCAATTTGATTTTTTATGGAGGATTGTTGCAGATGGCTATGAGCCACAGCATCCATTTACCATTAGGTGGGCTGTGTGCTCGCTAGTCATCCTTATTCTCTAAAAAAAAATTGTGCTTATATTTACAGTAAAACACTGGTAATTTGCCGACTCATATGCTTTCTATGCTTGGACAACAGACAGATGCTTATGTTTTATCATCTATATCTCATCCATTGAATATTACAATAAAGAAGTTTGCCGTATGCTTGCCAAGTATAATAAACATTATTATTATTTTTATAACAGCTGCGCTCAAGCCATCAACACCCGATGCATCCGCAGACCCTAACAAGAAACAAGAGGAATTATTTCAGGCAATGCAAGCACAGTATGAAGTCGCACGGGCGACAACACATACCATGCGCGGCGTCGGTCTAGGTTTTCAACGCGGCCAGTTCTAAAATCCACCAAGTGAACGATAATCCATGAAATATGGTGAAAATTAATGTCAAGATAACATAGAATTTATTTAACTTTCACCAGGTTGATAGACGAAGATATATTTCGCAGTGTGGGGACATGAGTAAGCTTCGGTAGTTTGTGAAAAAAAAGATGTAAAAAGAATATTAAATATTTAACAGATTTATAACATTGTTTGTTCCAAAGCTATTAATGAGAAAGAGAGAGAGAAAGAGAATGAACGACACAGTCTAGGAAGTTGGATGTAGATAAAAGGCCAAAACAACTTGTGCAAGTTTTTATATAACTTTAAATTAAATAAAGTCACTGCCGATTAGATTGTGAAAAGTGAAATTATAATTTGTATCTTTATGAATAAAACCAAAAAATATGATATACTCAGGAATTTAAGGTAAACCTTAATATCACCAGAAAACCGAAACTAAAATCTCATGATACTGTGTATATATAATGTGACTGCATTAAGTGTTTAATTATTTTATTACTGAGACAGAGACTCTACTTTATGTGATATCTTTCAGCAAAAGAATAATCATTGTAAGTTGTATAAGTGTTTGTTCATTATTCAGGACGGTAAAGCTGGATTAACATCTGGGCAATATTATGTAACAATATTTGGTTTGAAAAGTGAAGAAAGACCTGTGCAGCATGCGGTAAACTTAATATATTTGAATATTACACTACCGTTGACACCATAGAATACTATAATACACAATAGAATGGCTGTCAACCTTATTTTGTACGAGGGTCGCCGTCGCCGGGAGTACACATTACGTCACAGCAATTACGTCATATTAGCACTACTACAAAGCCGATTCATTGTGTTAAGATGTAAAATTAATTTTGGTTTTGGATAATGTTCAAGATCATCATTAAAAAAATCGTTTAAATTTTAATACGTATTTATTTGTAAATAGTGTGCAATTTGGCATTTTCTCAATAATTTGCATGAGAAATTTGGGAAAGATTGTTGTAACGTCAACATCTCGTGTTGACATTTATATGTGTTAATTGACATGTTAGTGACATTTTAGTGCTCCGCCCACTCCCCCGTTCTATTATGTATGTATTTTAGTATTCTGTGGTTGACACACAGAATCCCTTGCATTTGCATACAAGCCGGGCCATCTACAGCAGGTTGCCACATGATTCAGATGGCATAGTAGCAAGCTGCAGTGTTGCAAAATGTTGCAACACTGCAGCTTGCAATGTAAAACTGGCTCTATAATTTTTGTATTTGTTGCAATGATTATAACTTTTATTTTAATGTAGTTAATAAATATTTTAGAATTACCTCCAAAAGATTTTTATTTACTCCCCCCTTTATTATTTTATGAATGATCAAACAGAAAAATTGTTTTATGTTCAATAGTGTCATGTCATGTACTTTCTTTCCTAATCTCTAAGAAAACCATTAACTAATATAGAGTTACCTCTCTAATATCTAATACAGTTCAAATTTCGGACGCTTTTTTCCCATCTGTATAAAACGGCTAGTTGTCAGTGCCCCAAGCGCCACTCCACCAGTGTTGGGAATTGTACAATAATTATTTGATTCTTACAATAATTTGTTACACGAAACTAAATTGCACCATAAAACATAGCTTTCTCATTATTGTACGCTTTTATACAATATTTTGCTATTTTTACACAATATAAGTTCAATATTAAAGCACGCAACTCTAAAATGTATGAACGAACGCATCACGTACTTATACCAAATTCTTTAGCATCAACCTTGCCTTATTAGGCTGCGCTCCTTTTGCCTTGCCATTGTGTAACATTTAAAAAAAAAGAAACAAGACTGATATAGATATCCTCTTAGTAATCTGTGGATATAGAGCTAGAGCCATAGAGTATAGAGGTAAGGAGGACAATCTCCCATAGGAGAATTGTCCAACAGTAAGCAGTAAATAACAGTTCAAAACTCTCCACAACAGCGCTCGAATAGCTACGGGATAAATCGGCGTAAAATACGTTGAGAGTGATTTTAAAAATGAAAATTTTGAAAGCAATAAAATAATTATTGTAAAAAAGAATTATGGTAAGAGTCCGTGCAATAAAAAGTTCTTTACAATTTAGACTTTACCTACAGTTTCTGGGAAATTTATTTTGGACTGGCTCCGTGATCCCTTCTTAAAATTATATTTTTAGTTCTTGCAGTGGATATTGCCAAATTCACAAATTCTATACTTTCACGCAAGTAAAGTGGTTGTAACTGAAATAAATGAAGAAGTAAGAGAGCTATACAAAGAAATACTACTTTGTTATATGAAGAATGATTATGTCTCAAAAACACCCCTGGCTAATACAGATCCCACAAATCAATCACAATTTCTCCTTAAACAACAATTATATCTAAGAGTATGTGTTAATGTGTAACTCATCTTAGTAATGAAGACGTCCAAAGAAATCCTACCGGAATAACAGATTTCCACAATAGTTGTAGGAACTTCCTCATGGTAGCTGCTTCTGAAATAAAAAAACGCTGGGACTTTTCCAATAAAATGATGTAGGAAATAAGCTCTTTAAATCGTAAGTTAGCTCTTTCGAGCGACCACAGACAGAATAAACCTTCCATCGTGCCGTTGGCTACAATATTGCCCAGAATTATTACTCATAATACTGCAACATGCGATGCGATGACTAAAGGCGAAATCTCTACCTGACGACATAGCTCAAGAAAAAGAAGTCGACCTGTTTTGGTCTAAATTTGGATTGAGACAGCTTAAATAAATAAAAAATATTTAGCAAAAAATACAATAGTTCTACCCAAAATACAATATTTTCTAGCTTGGCAACACCATAATTTCGTACCAACTATTTCCCAACACTGCACTCCACAGACTTTAATAGAAATCCAAATACATTGTTGACCATGTTATACCAACTTTTTAGTACAATGTAAAAAAAAGCCGCCGTTTATAAGAAATACAAAATACAACTTCTGACCGTAACTACGCTCGTGTAGAGACATAAATGCCTGTATGTTCAGTTCACGCAGTAACTTTTCTTACCACGTAGTAAAAAGGTAAAAAGTATGAGCGGGTGTCAAGGTCACTGTGATATAGTGCACTATAAAACAAAGACTATGATGTATAATATTATTCAGACCAGGAACCGTCCCAGCTGTGGATCGCGCGGGCGTGATCGAGGAGTTGAAACCATAAGCGTGCCACGCAAGATGACACATTTTCATTTACAACAGCTACTGTCCGCGAAATAAAGTTACATTACTTAATAATAAACTTCAAATAACGATATCAAAGTTGTGAACATAAATAATTAATGAGGTTTTTTGGTCACATTTACCGAATTCAGTGTTAAATTGTCAGTCGTCTGAAGAAGTTCTGGAGAATTGACCGTAACTTAGGGTGCAATGTATTGTAACCGCAGAGCTCGTCTAGTAGTGTATAATAATTTATTTGACTCTCCATTTGACAGCTTAGGCTTTTGTATTATATCTGTTTTAAATTACAAAATTACATTTCACAGTAGTTAGCGGTAGTGGTCATACTGGTATAGACTGTGTTACAGCCGTCTTCGCTCACACTGAAAATTTTTGGAATTGGTCACTTGTAAACGATAGAATAAAAAAATAAGTTCAAATTTTGAAAGTGGCACTCTGCCAATATTATTGTGTATTCCTAAACAAAAATTCTTTCAACATCAGGGGGGCGCAAGAAAAACACACAACTGTATACTAATGTAAACTACAAATGCAAAATTAAATCGTGTCACTATAAACGCACACTAAAGTATTCGTGTTTGTGTTCATCGCGTTTACGCATAAATCATCATCGCGTTCCCATCAAATTGTACACGTGTCGATACACTGATGCACAGAATACATTTACTTTCAGTATATTAGAAAGTACTCTGTGACATTTACCCATGATTTACCCTGACGTGCACTGATGGCGCTGTCTGAATGTGTAAGCAACGTAAGGCGTGGACTATGTCGATATTTTTATCGATAAACAAATCACCAGAGTCCGCATAAATTTTTATTTGATTATGAGTAATACAGATGTGGAGGCGCTGTCGTCGCGCCACAAACAAAATACACCGAAGCCTAAATCACGCTATCAACATTCCGAATCATAAACAGTATATATAGAACATCTCCGAACTATCACATGGAGTGTTGGCCGCTTCCCGGGTAGAACACCTTACCCGGCGGGAGATCTCCCCTTTTCCTACTACGGCCACACATAGATAAATAATACCAAGGTGTTATTTGAAATACTTTTTTTAAAGTATTTAAAAATCATCTTCGGAAAGAAACTTAGAAATTATTGAAAGAAAGTGAATTTTTTGCTACAGGTTTATTTTACATTATGCAGGATAAAAATTAAAATGATAGTCCATTGATCGCCGACCAGAGTTTACTCAAGAAGCGCTGACGGCATTAAAATTGAGAGCGGAGAGTAACGTAAAGTTTAGTCAATTTGTGGTAAAATTAAAAAAAACACTTTTTGCTGCGGGGCGGGGTATTTAATTGATTTTTGTACTGTTAACATAATTTTTAGACGTAGCTATGTGTTTTATATAACATTTTCATATAAAAGGTAGAAACCTAATGTAATTTTTAAATTTTAAGTGTCGTTTTGGCTGACTTTGATACCAACAAATTAAAATGACCGGATTTGATCCCAAGTTAAATACACATTTCCGGCTTTGATACCAAGTGGCGTAAAGATTGCCACCTTTGTTTCCAATTCATGTAACGTTAGAATAGGGTTGTCGATTAAGCAAAATCATAACATTTGTTACTGTTTTTACAAAGTTTATTAAGATCAATCAAGATTACGTAAGTAAGGATAGTCAATTTCTTTATCGGATGCAAAAACACTGATATTGAAGATGACTTTATATTACTGTAGGTAACTATTAAAGGTTAGATAATATTTTGTCATCTAAACACGAAGGTCATCTACTTCATCCAAAGGCTCCTGACAATAATCTTCTGAGCTTCGGGATACAAAGTGCACTGAAGTGCCTCTTGGGAAGCAAACAAATCTTTTTATATTTTAAAAACTGGTAAATTTTCTCAATTAACTCCAAAATGATTTGTGAGAAGTTCAATGACATCTCAATTTATTTGATTAAAACTACTTTTACGGATTTTATCGCGTTTATTTTTACTTTTTTATTTTTAATTCCCGACGTTTCGGACGCTTTCCAGCACCCATGGTCACGGGGGACTGAGATGACTGACGTCCCGATGTCATTGTTAAACCCGGAGTACCTTCAGCTTTTTTAATTATTGTTTATGGTCCGATCTATGTTTATGGGCCGTATTATTATTTATCTATGTTTATGGGCCGTCTAGGATATGATCACAAACTGCAGACTAAGTCTGCAGTTTGTGATCATATCCTAGACGGCCCCAACCATTACATCAGATTTGATAGACCACAAATCCTCGCGAAAGAACACCGATTCCTACCAAGGATGATACGTGAGGCTATTGAAATTAAAAAACATCCTAATTTCAATAGAGAAGGAGGCTGGGTACTACCACCTGCTTGGGATCCTATAATCAATAAAATTAAAACTAAACCCAAGCATACCACTGCAAGACCTCAGGACATAGTCAGTTCATTTTGCATAGATCGGACCATAAACAATAATTAAAAAAGCTGAAGGTACTCCGGGTTTAACAATGACATCGGGACGTCAGTCATCTCAGTCCCCCGTGACCATGGGTGCTGGAAAGCGCCCGAAACGTCGGGAATTAAAAATAAAAAGTAAAAATAAACGCGATAAAATCCGTAAAAGTAGTTTTAATCATGTGCAATGTTCGCGTAAATATAAGAAATCATTATCTCAATTTATTTTTATTTACGGCTACAATTTTGGGTAAGGGTTTTGCGTCAATCATTGAAATGGTTTTCTGCCGTTGACAAACATTAAACTTCAATAAACCGATGAATGGACTGTTTCTGTTCGGAAAATTTGACTCGTTTCCGATCCGAGCACTGAAATGCTTTTGAATCATGGTCACAAACTAGACTCGGAAGTGATTTAGATGCGTACCTTAGGAAAAAAGAACATACTCTTTACCTATTGTTAGTGGTAACTTACTCTGTATTAGTAATTTAATTAATTAAATTGTTTAATAACTATTGATAATATCAAATAAATATTGATAATATTTAATAAATATTTATAAAATTATATAAATATTTATAATACTATATAAATATTTATAATATTATATAAATAAAAGTAAATGTTAAATAAATATTGATATAATAATTAACGGATTAAATAAATATATGTATTTGTCAATTATCGTCGTGGCATGCCATCAGTCCACGCAAGAGTAGTATTAAAAAAATTGTATCAAAAAAAATAGTTGTCGAGTTGTTTAAACCCTACAGTTTACTTTACCTGTTCTTCTTTGCAACGTTTCGTTTCCAATTTTTGGGGTGTTTCTATCGTTTTCTAGCAAAACGATTAGTCACAATTTTTGTATTATTATCCATTAATAAAAGCGCAGTGAAATAACTTAACTTTGCAAGCTAAAACTCGAATATAGCACAAAACATTTAAGTCAATATTGCTATCAAAACGAGTTAATCGCCATCTTGTAAAGCGTCCAAATGCATGCCTGTGATTGGTCAAGTGCACAGAATACCGCCTTTGTTTCTCGTTAGGTGATAAATGCAGTCTTTGAAGCCAAAAACAGATTTTTCACTGAATTTGCAACGTATATAGCCATATTTGATTCGAAGATGTCTAAATATTCTGTATGGTTTTCAGTTCTGCATGTTGCCAGATTAAAAAATGAAAAGTGACAAAAATGACAGATTGCTACCTTTGATCCTATACGACTCAAATAATATAAATACTTAGTTTCAACCTACTGTTTAAAGGATATACTTCTTTTTATTCAAATCTCACATCCAGCCGTTATTCCGACACGTAATTAACGCACGAATTAGCGTTTTTGAAATAAAATGCACCCAGCAACGCTTGGCACAAAAATTGAGTAACGAGTAACGACTGTGTACTGCAGTGTTGCCAAGTCTGAAATCTAGCGGACGGTAGAATTCTTCTAAAAATACGGTAGAATTTTCGAAATTATGTTGTAATATATATTTGAAATACGGTAGAATTACCTTGTTTATTTAGTAGCATGTTATGGGTCAGAGTTAAAAAAAAAAAACATATTTTTAATCAGAATCGGACAGTATAATTGTTTCAATATTTTTATACATATCATTGTCATGTTTTGCGATCATAGCGTGAGTGGGATTAAAATCAACACAGTTTTTTCCGTGACGCTGTATGGCTTGCTGCGATAAGAGATTTCCCTTGATGGATTTCGTTAGGAGTTTATTCCGTTTTTTTGTTTTTATATCGTTAACTCTGCTGAAGACTCTTTCGCACTCAGCATTCGAGTGTGGCAGAGACAAAATGGCCAACATAAATTTTGGCAAGTGTTGGAAATAGGTATTCCCTTCTCGATGTTGGTCACGCAGTTCTGCGACCTGAAAAAAAAATGATTAGGCTGCTATAACAATAGAAACCAATATGAATTCACGTTGCTTCGAGTTTACATGGAAACTTACCTGGTGCCAAAATACGTCGGGGGGTTGACTTAAATCCAAATCTTTGTAGTATAACGGCAACTTCCGCCACTCATCATCTAGTTCTTGTTGATGTTGGATTGAAGTTGGGGCAATTCTGGGCAGTAATGGAAATAACGACGAAACTGACTCTTCCCTGTCATCAGAAATTACTTTCTCTAGATCAAATTTTGCTATTTCTGTCATAATTTTGTCATTAAAACAGTATCGTTTACGAAGGCCCACACAAGCTCTAATAATAAAATTTTTACACATCTTTCTGAGAGTTAACTTTCTTTCTTCATTTTCAACAGAATCTAGTTCTTTTTGGACACCTAAACCTAGATATATGTCTTTTAGGTCCTTGTGATTTATTTCTGTCATTGGATCTATAGTTTCAATAGGAGCGGAATTTACATAATTTCTGTGTAAAACCAATAGTAACAGTTCTTTATAAAAAGCTGTCATTTTCCCATGTAGTTTCGTAATTAAAATAGATTCGCTCTGAAAACAGCTATTTAATGTTGTAAATTTTGGCAACATCCAAGCCAAAAAATAGTAATAAGCCTTGATTATGGGATCATTCAGGCATGCATGAATATCGTGGCACTCCGATTCTTCCAGCCATTTGCTATTGAAATAAAGACGTAATACATCCCATTGTTCCAGAATCCTTTGCACTACTGCATTTAAAGACAATCATCTAGTCTGGGCTGGTCTTAGAATTTTGTGCACATCCGCCTCAGCAAAATACTGGAACTCTTTCAACTCACTCTGCCTTTTACTACTGGATTTAAAATAATTATAAATATTTCGCGCCATTTTTTCACAATTTAGTGGAAGCTCTTTACATGCGTCACTAGCGCAAAGATGCAGAGAATGGCAAATGCATTTGATCACAATTATGCCTGGACAACGTTGACGAAATCGACTTGAAACTGAATTGTTACATCCCATCATTGTGTTGCATCCATCAGAGCCGAAACCTATGATGTTTTCCGTAGGAATCTCATACTTTTGAAATGAACCTATAACAGTATTAAAAAGTTTTTCGGCATTTGCAACATGATCGGTGGTTTTCTCATCAAATAATTGAATCAAATTCCAAAACCGAGTGATAACTTTACCAATCATTGGATCAAAATACCTGACCACTACAGCTACTGTTTTTACTACAGCAATATCTGTGCTTTCGTCTATCAAAATTGAAAACATTTGTGATTTCAAGTCACTGATCAAGTTTTCTTTTTTCAGTTTCCCCAATACAGTTATTTATCACAGCTTGAACTTTAGTTCTTTTTAATCTAATATCTTTGGCTATCTGAGAATCTGGGAACAACTTTGGTAACAAATCTGCTAAGTGATTCATGACATTATGAGATACCTTATGCTCAGCAACAAAAGCAGCTAATTTTATTTCTGAAGTCTTTACCAATTGCTTTTCATTAGTTGGCATGGATTTAAAAACGCTTACTATAGACTGTTGTTTTTTGGACGTTGAAGCACTACACCTCTTTAAATTATTCACGTGTTTAGTTCCTTCTTTGTGGCGTTTTATTACACTTATTTCGGCACTGAAAGATGTATTGCAAACATTGCAGACCGCCTTCGATAAGTCCCTATTATCCTTTCTTAGCCAGTCACTATATTCTTTATTCAGCAACCATTCTTCCCGAAACTTCTGCTTATAACGCTTTCTCTTAGCCGGTACTCGTGTTAAGCTATCTTCTCGATCAGTAGCGCTGTCGCCATCACTCTCCATATTTTTAAACACTCAGATCACACACAACACAACACAACACAACAAACTCTTACGTAATTTTAAGTATTAATGAAATGTTAGTCGTATCTCGTTTATGATACAAATAAACTAGGAAAATTAAAAAGCTCTAAGTATTCATTGAAATTCAAATACATACAGCACCCCCGAATTCGTTCGCATAATATCTCCAAGCTAGTACCACGCTATTGGGGGATTTCCCGACGCATAAAACAGTGTTGTCGGTAGAATAAAAGGAAAATACTGTAACGTAAAGAAAGTAAACAATCAAACTCGCTAAAATTATTTTAGTTTATAGATAATCATATTTAGATACGATCTTCATTGGGTATTACGGTGTATTTTGCTACCGTAATTATAATCCTACGGTAGGTGGTAGATCTATGCTGATTACGGTGTTTTTACCGTAATTACGGTGCAGTTGGCAACACTGGTGTACTGTGACTTTCAAAGAGATGATGTGTTGACATTTATAGATGTGAACTGACGTGTGTGACTGACTGAACTGTAGTGGCTACACAGGCACCGCCCACTCCCTCGTTCTATTGTGTGTGTATTATAGTATTCTAAATGCATTACATAGCAGTCGGCTATGTAATACGAATTAAAGATTGAGGACATTTTATATGTTTTAAGCACTTTTGATTAATGTTTACATATTGTTTTGGTAAGATATATCAATAATAGGTTAGGTATGGGAGCGTTCAAATATTACGTAACGCAATTTTTGAAGATTTTTGTCCCTCCCCCCCTCCCCTATGTAACGCACCGTAACTTTTATTGTACCCCGCTCCCCTCCCTAAACGTTACGTAACACCCAAGAAAATTCGTCATTGTTATAATCGTGTTTGCGGTAATAATAAATATAACAAGAGATTTCTAAATCGCAATACATGCGTATATTGTTTATTTTATTTATTCATATTGTTATTTAATAAACAATAACACATAATGTAATAAACATTTGCTTAAGTTTAAAATATGTTAAAATGGGCTCAAATTTGTCCTAATATACTTTTACTTCTAATCTTACATTTAATTACGTCGTTCAATCAGGAGATTGGCCCCAACCTTATACATTTTTGACTTCAACACCATTGTTCTTCTCAGCTGTTTCAGCTGTTTTAGCTTTTTGTTATTAAGAAACTCTTTAAATAAAATAACATATTTATTCTAACCTTTGGTAATGCTATTAGAAACGTAAACCTAAGTGAAATAAAACATTTTAGTCAAAATAAAATCGTATTCTTAACAAAAATTTAAAATAAAATCAGCCACAAGTAGTCAGTAAGTATGTAAAAAAACAATTCAATTGTAGTCACTGCCTGTCCAAGGGTTTACCAGCCACTCAGACTCTCTCATTACTGGCATACAGAGAGCAGCTGAAGAGGGTTCCGGAATTATTGAACCACTTGCATCAACTTCGCCTTCGTCGAGCCGATCGTCGTTTTCAGACGATATTTTACAGCGGTGCACAATGCAACTCATTTGCCGTGCTGGCAGCTAGACGCTGTGGCCAAACTCTGCTTTCACGACGGTCTTAGGCAGTCTTGCCATGCACTTAACGACTGCGCATTCGCATACTCTTGTGCGATGTGAAATAGATCCCACAGGTTGGACATATTCTGTTCCTGAGATGGGATTGTACTGATAGGCAAAAGAAATCGTAAGGCATCTGCTTAAACTTTCTAGAAAAGGCAACAGATCAACGGAAAACCTCACAACAAGTGGTGAAAACTTGCATGATACTTTGCTTTCTTGGGGTTTGAATAATTGGGTAGGATGGCAGCAGAAAAATTTTCGGAAAGACAGATTTCATTGCACTCCTCGAGCGGGAACCGCAGGATTCGTCTGCACATTTAATCACTTGCAAAAAATATTGTGATTCACGGAGGTGAGTGCTAAAACAACGCCTGCTGGATCCTGTAAGCCATCTTAGGGCTTTCTTTATACCGTAATGTGCTTCTACGTAACACTAACGAATACCGACAATGACAACAAAATAAAATAACTTACAATACAGTCGAGGGACTCCCCGTTAAAAATTATCGAAAAGGATTGCTAACTTGGAAAAACAAAATAAAAATGACTTAGTCCAATACAATCGAGGGAATCCCCATAAAACAAACTAAAAGGGCTTGCCAACTTGGGAGACTAATTCCCTAGTTTTTTATTGAAAAAAAAAAAACAATGTTACGTCACGCGTTTTTCGAAAACCCCTTCCGCCCCTGTAACGCACCGTAAAGTTTTACAATACCCCCTCCCCCCAAATTGCGTTACGTAACACTTCAACGCTCCCTCAGGACAGTTTAATACTAGGGTGAAATGGTGTGATAGATACACAACAAGGGTAAGTGAAAATATTAAAAAGCCTCCGATATGATCCCGAGAGTCGTGTAGAAATGAGTTTCTCTCTGTCTAGCATTGCTGAAAATTAATGATAAAAAATATTAAAAATAATATATGAAAATTAATGATAAAGCGGGCATGCCAGGGAGTAGGTATTATCTTTTCAGAAAGAATGGGCCAATGTGTGAAAGAGTATGAATGTGTAAGCCCAAGACTGCTATGGATACGAATGAAAGTGGGCTTAAAGAAGTTATTTGTGTTAGGGATCTACGCCCCAGACATGTCTAAGCCCACTTATATCCGAGAGCAGTTTTGGGAAATGGTAAGGATGGTGTTAATGAAGTGTAAGGGAAATGAAAATATTATTATGCTAGGAGATTTTAATGGAAGGGTAGGGGGTGAGGAGGCTTGGTTATGAAAGATTATTGGGAACGTTTGGTGATGAAAGTATAAATGAGAATGGTGAAAGTCTTCTCACCGTATGTATGGAAAAGAATCTTTTTGTGACGAATACTTGCTTTCGCCACAAGAGGATTCACATGTATACTTGGGAAAGAGGTGACGATAGAAGCATGATAGATTTAATAATTGTGGATGAAAGATTGAGGGGCGCAGTGGTGGATACAAGGGTTTACCGGGGTTCTAACGTAGGAACGGATCATTATTTGGTTTTATGCCGAATTAATGGTCTATTCAGGCGTTGGCGCCATCGATCATCTGTGTCTACCACTGCGTTACAGCGTATTAGAACAGAAACGTTACAAGACGAAGGTGAGAAAAACAAGTTCAAATATAGACTGAAAGAAAATATAAGTGGTTTGGATGAATTATGTATGAAGGAGTTAGACTTGGAGAATGTATGGCAAAATGTAAAGAAAGGTTTAGTGGATGCAGCTACCGAAGTATGTGGTGTTAGTAAGAGAAAGAATGAAAGGAAAAATAATACGTTATGGTGGGATGATGAGGTACGTATGGAAGTTGAAGCAAAGAAGAGAGCATGGCTAGATTTACTAGCAACAAAGGCTGGTAATTCTAGCGGTACGAATGATGATATTGAAAGAAAAAGGGCAGTCTTTAGACATCTTAATAAGAGAGTAAAAGAAGTAGTTGAAAGAAAAAAGCAAGAAAGAACGGATAAGAATGATAGAAGAATATCGGATAACTTTCAGGCAAATATTAAAATGTTCTGGAAACTTGTAAGAACTGCCAGGGGACATTCGAAACAGCCTATGATGAATGTTATAAGAGACGAGAATGGCTATATTCTGAATGATGAAGTTTTGAGTTTAAAGAGATGGAAGGAATATTTTAAAAGCGTGTTTATGAGTGAGGAGACAACGTGTATACTAAGTGAAGTAGAAATTCCGAAAGAAGAGGAAAGAGGTAGCGAGATAAGTATACGTGAAATAATGAAAGCAATGAAAAGCATGAAAGCAGGTAAGGCTGCTGGATATGATAGAGTTTCACTCGAAATGCTAAGGGCTGGAGAGGAAGTGGTGGCAGGCCTGCTGCACACCTTGTTTAATTTATGCTGGGAACTGAAGCGGGTACCGGTAGACTGGTGCAAAACCGTGATAGTCCCAGTATATAAGTGATTACGGTTTACCTTCCGGGATAAGTTAGTAAGTCGCCCAATTAACAATACGCTGGAGGCTCTACTGTCAACATCTGCAGGAGAGACCTCCAGCAGATGTTGGCAGTAGGATAGAGAGTCGCCCGCGCCATCGCTTGCATGAGAGTGGCTCATTTCCCTTGCCGAACTGTGGAGGACAGTAACCCGCCTGCAATAGAGGAAGGTGCCGGGACACGACGGGATTACCAACGCTGCACTCCGACAGCTGCCCAATAGAGTCCTAGTAGAGCTTGGTCGACTCTACAATGGGATATTGCGGACGTCCCACTTCCCGGAGAACCGGAAGAAAGGCAAAGTCTTGCCGATACCCGGGAAGGACAGGCGTAGAGCTGCCAGCTACAGGCCGATCACGCTATTACCGCACATAGCTAAACTGTTAGAAAGATTGCTGCTAAGACGTCTCCGTTCGTGCATCCAACTTCGGGGGGAGCAGCACGGATTCAGGAGGGGTCACTCTACAGTCACACAGTTGACTAGAATGCTGCACCTGCTTGCGGCAGAGTACAATCGTGGCCGCATATCGTTGGGCGTCTTTCTCGACATTGAGAAGGCGTTCGACAGGGTGTGGCACTCAGGATTGCTTTTTAAGCTGTACGAACAGACCAGTGTCCCTTTTGCTATGTTGCGGCTAGTAGCGTCTTTCCTGGAAGACAAGAAGTTCTACGTCTGCGTAGAGGACGCCGAGTCCGCAACCAGATTCATCAGAGCCGGCGTTCCACAGGGCAGCTGTTTGTCTCCAGTCCTGTATGCGGCTTATACTAACGACATCCCAACACCGACAGGCTGGCTGCAAGAGTGGGAGGACGACGTTAAGCTCAAGCGATAGCGCCTATTTCACCTCGTCCATAAGAGCCCACATAGCCACTGCCAGGATGCAGCGTCTGCTGGACCTGTTGCCACCATGGCTGGATGAGTGGAGGATGGTAGTCAACGTTGGTAAGACGACCGCTCTGCTCACTCGCAGTCTCAGAAAATTTCCACCTCCACTGATCCTCAATGGCCAGAAGATCGCGTACCAGAAGGCCGTAACCTACCTTGGGTGCCGGATCGACAGGACGCTGCGCATGATCGCGCACGTCGACTTCGTCGTCCGCAGAGCCCGATGTGCGGCGACGCTCTTGTCAGTCTTGGCATTCAAGCTGCCGATCAAGACCAAGCTCCGGATATACAAGATGTATATCCGGACCATTATAACCTACGCTGCTCCGGCCTGTTACGCGCTTCTGAGCGACCCTCTGAGGCGGCGATTGCAGGCCCAGCAGAATCTGACATTAAGGAGGATCGTCGGAGCAGGTCGCTACGTCCGGAATGACGTCATAGCGGCCGATCAGAAAGTCGAGACCATCTGAGACTTCGTGGCCCGGCTGGCGCGCGGTATGTTCGACCGCGCCGACATCGGGCCACACGAACACCTCAACGGCTTCGCGCCGTTGCACACCCGGCCCCCGGACGGGCGACCTCTTCCAAGAGAACTCCTCTCTATAGCGATTAGAGAGTCGAGTAACAACACTCAATGCCGCTGATAGGCCAACTTCAACTTTTACCGCACAACCTCCTTTTTTTCCCGTAGTTAACCGACTACGGAAAAAAACTTTTTCTTACTACGGAAAGTCATCCCGTGATTACCAAGCCTAACATAGGCTCCTAGGATTGGCCCATAGTGGTGGGCCATGAGGAAAGTCCGGGCAATTGGGGCATACCCCGAGGCCCGAGACCCGCAGGACCCCACAGTCCATGCAGACGACAACACGAGGTAACAATAGGAGAGTTGCGCCCGGACTGCCCTTCCCAGAGGCGCGAGATACGCCAACTTCTGCCTAGGAATTCACCAGGCCTTAACCTAGAGCCAGGGAGGAGCACTGGAGGCCCGGAGTGCTGCTATCAGGAGCGCACACCTGTCGGCAGGATTGGCCCTGCGTAGACTCCCTGTCCGCGGGGCTTTGAGATTGCTGACCCTCCGGAAGCACCTACCTGGTGGCGCGCAATACGCCAAAGCAGATTGCCTACAATGTCGTACAATGTGTGGCTCCCAGGACCGGCCCATGTGTACCCCGAGGCCCGAATCCTGCATGGGATGAACAAGAGTAGTCCCTTGTAGACGACAAACACTTACATTTTACAATTTGTCCCTCTAAGGATCTCCTAGGTGTGCGTTGTTTGTAGTTAGCAGTAGCTGCATACAACCGCCGGTAAGAGATACTTCGCCGATCGTTGAGTCCGTTTACTCCGTGAGGCGTCGAGGACACCGGCCCCTAGGTAGATTCTTAGGCACTCTAAAACGTGTTTTTCCGTGCCTAATCGCGTTTTTTAGTGCCACCATACGCACTTCCCCCAACCCTTTCATTAGGAAAGGAGTAGGCAGTGCCCCAGTGCCAATTTCTTGCATCACCCCTACCATCGCGTCGCGCATAATTGCCTGTCGATCGTTGGTAAGAACAGATAGGGCCCGTAGATTACGTCGAATACTTCACAATTAGGTAGACCAATAGCGATATGTCGGACAAGGGGGAACCGCTCCCTCCCCGAACCAGAAAACCACCGGACCGGAAAGGAGTACTAGACCGTCCAGTCCTTGTAAGGGATCTAGCGAATCCGGAACGATCGAGGATAGTTCCGTCCTTTTCGCAGATCCCGACCAGGAAGCCCGTCTCGCCGCGTAAGGAGCCCGCACCGGGCGTCGCGCTCACGCCTGCCGTGTCTGAGCACACACTAAGGCAGGTACTGTCGCCTCAACTGCAGCGGGCGAAGAAAACGGCCAGACATCACCCCCCTGAGACCGAGGCCTCTTTATTCGAAAAGAGGCAACGTATAGGTTCCAACCTCTCATGTACGATGTACCAACCATCCTCGGAAGATGAAGAACACCATCGGGGGGCCAAGAAAAGGGCGCATAAGTCACCACCGAAGTCGCCATCATCACCACAACCTCTCCGCTCCATGTCACCAGACCGGCGTAGCCACGACTCGGCCCAGTACAAGCAGGGAGGTGAGAAGTCGAGGGGGGGGTCCACCACGTAGGCGACCCTTGCAGCATCCGCCGGCCGATCATCGCCGGTGCAGACCACCAATCCGTCCGAGCTCCTACAGGACAACGGCCGTCTACTAGCTACGCCCATATGGTAGCAGCACCAGCAGTGCCACGACCGCAAGCGGCGGTAGAGCCTGTAGAAAAGCCTGCAGACCAAGTGAAGGCGAGATACCCGCCCATAGTGGCTGAATGCCTCCCAGACTGGACGAGGCATTTTAAGGAGCTCAACAGAAAGTTGGGCCACGTTGGGAAAGGAGTGTGATTTACCCCGCAGTGCCGAGGAGTTCCGTACCATCCAACGGTACATGGTTGAGCTCTCGAAGGAAGTACCAACAATGTCGTGGTACTGTTACACCCCAGAGGAGATAAGCTGTAAGTCTAGTTCTTGATGGACACTGCCTGAATACCAAACAATGCAATCTATCGGCATAAAAATGGAGGCGGCGGTCGAGGAACTACGGATCTACGCAGCTTACCACCCGCCAGGGACACTATTTTGCTCCTCAGACGTCCGGACGGTAATGGAAGGCGAAACACCTACCATCATCGCCGGGGACCTAAACGCCAAATACCAGAGTAACCTAAACGCCAGAGTGATCAACCCGCCGGGTCATAAACTATATGAAGATGCGGAGAGGCACAATTACGACGTTTTAGGTCCCGAAGAACCTACACACGTGCCGACAGACCCACGGAAACGTCCGGATGTATTGTTCATCGTGCTCTTGTAACGCTTACCCCCTCTCTCATAATAATAAATATGTTAGATTAAATATAATTAATTCCCCTTTATAATAAAAATTATATATATGTGACTAGGATAAATAAATTATTTTTTGATCTTTCTAAATGATCTTTCTAAAGGTTTAACAATAGGCCGTTTGTAATATTTTTGGCGTGATCGTCTTAGTTAGGACCCATTACGTTGTGTTTGTTTAGTAACTTAGTTCTTTTAGGTGTCTTTTGGAAGAATGAATATTCACTAGAGCAATTGAAAGCTGTTGGTTGTTGTTGCTTATAAGCTAAGTGAACCCCGTTCACGAAGACAGGGCTCGAGAAAGGTTAAAAACTTAAAACGTCCCTATTCCACTTGTATCAGGTTTACATTATTAATTTATTATTATTTATCCCTTCCCGCTCGGAAAAGCCTCAAAATTATATTTACAAAATTAAATATTTATACAAAATACCCGATACAAGGGCTTCGCTCTCCTACAATTAATTAAAAAAAATGTAGGGGAGGCACACGGCCCCACACACGCCGTGCACGGTAGCGCCAACCATTTTGATGCACTCCCCCCGAAGGGAACGCTAATTCGGGAACTGGACCGTAGTCCACAGCAAAATAACTGGCGAACCAGTAAAAGAGGCTTGGCCCCTTGTTAGTTCGTAAGCACAAACATCGACCGAAGTCGCTCATGTCAATGCGTGTAAACGCCATACAGAATACGAACGAATCCAGCCACAGTGAATGTACGTCACACGATTTAGGCGAATAGGCACACTGGCCGTAAACCCTCCGTGAGCGCCACCACCTGCCAGACCGCCGCTCCTGCAGACGTGATGTAAGTGTATGGCATCACCACCAATTGCATGATCAGCACGGCTACTAGCCACAGAGCGTGTCATGAGTCTACCGCTCACCTCAAGGGAATGGGGTCCCACGTTGTGCGGCTTTCGGCCGCAGCCTTGAGAGTCTCCTCAGATCCTCCCGCCAGCTACCACCCGCATGAGGTCGACACATATGCTCCACCAACCAATACAACTGCAGATATAGCCAAAAGGTAGTTATAAGATAAGAGTAATAATTCGCCATCAGAAAGGGTTTGTGTCACTGACGTTGAGTAAATGCATTTTCGATCATGTTTGTCTCGCCCACCAACAAGTTGCCTTGAATCATTCAAAGGTGGGAAAGTTACATAGATATATTATTATGTTGTTATATAAAACATCATGGAGGGCAGACAGTCTGCAGCCCCGTAATGAAGGGACCTGACTTGGGCAAAGCTACTCAGGTGTGAGTCAAACCAAGACGCAGAGAGCGCCATTGAGAATAGCGTCCCACCAAACAACGATCGCAAAGACGCAATGCTGCAGAACGCAACAAGCATCAATACGACTATCGTCGGGCTTACACCATCCCAAGGTCCCCCATACATGCCAGCAGACATCACCACCCGCATACTTCCATCAACCAGAACCACAAGAGTGCGTCGAATCAGGCGCAGCACACCCGCAAATCCATCACAAGACGCAATACCGCAAG
The DNA here is from genome assembly GCA_907164705.1 of Parnassius apollo. Classification (NCBI taxonomy): domain Eukaryota; kingdom Metazoa; phylum Arthropoda; class Insecta; order Lepidoptera; family Papilionidae; genus Parnassius; species Parnassius apollo. The sequence goes on along the minus strand of CAJQZP010001449.1, from coordinate 6,859,212 downwards.
TAGCAGTAAGCATCAATGCAACTATCATACGGATGGCGTCCCTCACAACACATCCACATGACCCCTATCAATTTTGGTAACAAAGTTTTTATTGTTTTTATATAAAAAATATCACCAACGTATCATAGTAGCACGCTACTAAGACGCCAATGATCAAAACTCCACGTATCATAGCGCTAATGCACTAAGACATGAAGTTGAGTATGCCTATTACACTTGAAAGTGCTACCAAACACACTCATCATCCCAATCAGACATATAGAAGACGCATCGCTATGCGCTACTACGCCGCCCACAAACGGTATGGGTGTGCGATGTCCACGGGAAAGCCGTATTGCTACAACAAACCCGCTTACCACCGGCACTAAGACGTTATTTGTTTACATCCATCGACCAGAACCACAAGAATGCGTCGAATCAGGCGCAGCACACCCGCAGATCCATCACAAGACGCAATACCGCAAGTAGCAGTAAGCATCAATGCAACTATCATACGGATTGCGCACCCTCACAACACACCCACATGACCCCTATCGATTTTGGTAACAAAGTTTTTATTGTTGTTATAAAAAAAATATCACCAACGTATCATAGTAGTACGCTACTAAGACGCCAATGAACAAAACTCCAAGTATCATAGCGCTGACGCACTAAGACATGAAGTTGAGTATGCCTGTTACACTTAAAAGTGCTACCAAACACACTCATTATCCCAATCCGAAAGATAGACGACGCATCGCTATGCGCTACGACGTCGCCCATAAACGGTATGGGTGTGCGATGTCCACGGGAAAGCCGTATTGCTACAACAAACTCGCTTACCACCGGCACTAAGACGTTATTTGTTTACATCCATCGACCAGAACCACAAGAATGCGTCGAATCAGGCGCAGCACACCCGCAGATCCATCACAAGACGCAATACCGCAAGTAGCAGTAAGCATCAATGCAACTATCATACGGATTGCGCACCCTCACAACACACCCACATGACCCCTATCGATTTTGGTAACAAAGTTTTTATTGTTGTTATAAAAAAAATATCACCAACGTATCATAGTAGTACGCTACTAAGACGCCAATGAACAAAACTCCACGTATCATAGCGCTGACGCACTAAGACAAGAAGTTGAGTATGCCTGTTACACTTAAAAGTGCTACCAAACACACTCATCATCCCAATCCGAAAGATAGACGACGCATCGCTATGCGCTACGACGTCGCCCATAAACGGTATGGGTGTGCGATGTCCACGGGAAAGCCGTATTGCTACAACAAACCCGCTTACCACCGGCACTAAGATTGTTGTTGTATAAAACTGCACCAACGTATCATAGTAGCACGCTACTAAGACGCCAGTGGACAAAACTCCACGTATCATAGCGCTAATGCACTAAGACATGAAGTTGAGTATGCCTGTTACACTTAAAAGTGCTACCAAACACACTCATCATCCCAATCCGAAGGATAGACGACGCATCGCTATGCGCTACGACGTCGCCCACAAACGGTATGGGTGTGCGATGTCCACGGGAAAGCCGTATTGCTACAACAAACCCGCTTACCACCGGCACTAAGATGATATGTCTAGGACACATCGGTTAGCGAGTCCAAGTTTACCTCGGATCAATTGCTCGTGAAGCAGCACACACGCCACCATAATATTCCTTTTCAAGTCCCTAATAAGGACTAGTCATTTTGCTACAGTACTAGGAGCAGTCGGTCACCCGACCACCCCATACGATGCTTATTGCATCAAGGAGACCTTCAATAATAATGCTTTTGTATCATAGACCTTACTTCCATAAGTCATTCATATATAGGGTTCGAACCCACAACCCTACTATTGTAATGCATATTCATCATAGAGACCTTCTATAGTATTGCTTTTGTATCATAGACCTTACTTTCATAAGTCATTAATATATAGGACTTCAACTCACGACCCCACTATTGTTACGCAAATTCATCATGGAGACCTTCTATAGTATTGCTTTTGTATCATTGAGTTTATTATCATAAGTCCCTAATATAGGACTAGTCATTGTGCTACAGTACTTCAGGCAGTCGGGCTCCCGACCACCCCATATATATGTATAACTGCAGGTATGTACTCCGACAGCTCCTCCATACAAGACATCTATACATGAACACCTTCCATAACTTAGGAAAATTTTCTTTTATACTTGAACTCCTTCTACAACTTAGGAAAATTTCTTTTATACATGAACTCCTTCCACAACTTAGGAAAATTTTCTTTTATACATGAACTCCTTCCAAGACTTAGACAATTTTTAACAAATTTTCTAATTATCTTATAAATGTTATTTATCTTTATTTTTATAATATTTTCGACTTGTATTTCTATTATTTATCTTATTTTAAATATTTTTTTCAAGTTTTTAATAAATTCATTTATTATGGAAGACAATATTTTGCTTTTAATTTACTATGTTATTGGTCTAATGTCTGAAATGTATTTATATTAACTTTATGGTTATTAATGTAATTTTATTGTTTAAAATATATCTTTTAAGACTATTTTTGACGTACCTTTATATTGAATTTAATTATTAATAATAATATTGGGCCGTCACACTCTCTAGGAACATAGACTACCCGACAGTGGTAGAGGTGCTGTACGACCTGAACACAAAGCACCTCCCGATTCTGATTACCCTTGGCCTAAAGGCGGTGACTACGCCGCCCAGAGCATTCAAGACACGAGTCGACTAGAGGCGCTACTATCAACACCTGCAGGAGAGCATCCATAAGCACAGCGGACGACGTAGAGGCCGCTGCAACCAGATTAACCAACAACATCCAGGAGGCCCTCCATGCGGCCTCTACGATCGTCCCGATCACAGCAAGGCGAGACGATCTGTCGCGTGAGATATGCTGCAGATCAGACGCGAGAGAGCGTTAAGGAAGCACTGGGCGCGTACTCGCTGCCCTAGACTGAAGACACAGCTTAACACCTTGTCGGAGGAACTGTCGGTTGCAGTCCAGGCCTACAGAGGAGAGGCCTGGGAGCGGCGCATATGGAAAGCGGAAGAGCACGACGCGTTCGCTCCCGTTTGCCCGCTGACCAACAGCGAACGAACGTTGCTATGATGCCAAGGGCAGAGCGGATATCCTAGTTGAGCACTTCGAGGAGCAATTTATGCCGAACCCAGCAAGTGCGGAATTCATGGAGCTTCATGCCCGGAAGGAGAGTCGCGTACAGGAGTTCCCGTTGTCGTCCGCGCCACCGCTTGCAGGAGAGTGGTTCATCTCCCTCACTGAACTGCGGAGGACAGTAACCCGCCTGCATTCGAGAAAGGCGCCGGGGCACGATGGGATTACCAACGCTGCACTCGCGACAGTTGCCCAATAGAGTCCTAGTAGAGCTTGGTCGACTCTATAATGGGATACTGCGGACATCCCACTCCTCGGAGGACTGGAAGAAAGGCAGATTCATCGTCTTGCCGAAACCCAGGAAGGACAGGCGTAGAGCTGCCAGCTACAGGCCGATCACGCTATTACCGCATATAGCTAAACGCTATGTTGCGGCTAGTGGCGTCTTTCCTGGAAGACAGGAAGTTCTAAGTCTGCGTAGAGGACGAATCCGCAACACGTACCATCAGAGTGGGCGTTCCTCAGGGCAGCTGTTTGTTTCCAGTCCTGTACGCGGCATATACTAATAACATCCCTATACTGGCAGGACAGCTGCGTGAGTGGGAGGAAGACGTGGAGCTGGCGTTATATGCTGACGATAGCGCCTATTTCCCCTTGTCCAGAAGAGCCCACATCGCCACTGCCAGAATGCAGAGTCTGCTGGACCTGTTGCCACCATGGCTGGACGAGTGGAGGATGGTCGTCAACGTTGGTAAGACGAGAGCTCTGCTCACTCGCCGTCTCAGAAATCTACCACCTCCGCTGACCCTCAATGGCTAGAAGATCGCGTACGTGAAGGCCGTGACCTACCTTGGGTGCCGGATTGACAGGACGCTGCGCATGACCGCGCATGTCAACTTCGTCGTCCGTAGAGCCAGATGTGCGCGGGCGACGCTCTTGCCAGTCCTGGCATCCAAGCTGCCAATCAAGACTATGTTGAAAATGTACAAAATGTACATTCGTACCATCATCACCTACGCTGCTCCGGCACTGACCCTCTGAGGCGGCGACTGCAGGCCCAGCAGAACTTGACATTAAGGATGATCGTCGGAGCAGGTCGCTACGTTCGGATGACGTCATAGCGGCCGATCTGAAAGCCGAGACCATGTGAGATTTCTTGGCCTGACTGGCGCGCGGTATGTTCGACCGCGCCGACAACAGGCCTCACGAACACCTCAACGGCTTCGCGCCGTTGCACACACGGCCCCGGCCCCCGGACGGGCGACCTTATCCAAGAGAACTCCTCTCTATATAGATTAGAGAGTTGAGTAAAGCCCACAATGCCGCAGACAGGCCAACACAGACTTTTAAAAAAGACAACCTCTCTTTTTTTGGAGTTAACCGGCTATGGCGAAACCAATTTTTCTAACTCTACGAAGATCTAAAGCACCCATCTATGTCTAATTTGAGGCCTCAAGACCTGGCACATAGTCTTAGGCCATGACGAAAATTTCGGATAATGGCCAACATCGACCATCGCTTTAGACAACCTCTCTTTATCGATGATCAACCAACCTCGGCCAAACCATTTTTTTTCTGCTCCAGTAAGGAACTAGCAACCCAACAATGCCAAAATTAAGGCTCCCAGGACTGGTCTACAGCCGTGGGCCATGAGGAAAATCCGGGCAAATGCCTATGCAGATTACACCACTGCAATTCGTCGTCGTACAATGTACGGCTCCCAGGACCGGCCCATAGAAATGGTCTGTGAGGATTACCCGGGTAGTGGGGAACCCCCCCCCCCGAGGCCCGAAATCTGCATGAGATGAACAAGAGTAGTCCCTTGTAGACGACACACACTTGCAATTCGTCTTACCAAGTCTCGTCCGGACCGCGCTCGCAGTTGGTCACGTCCGTCGGTCGTCGGCTTCCACCCGGATGGGAGAAGTACAGCACGTCGCTTCGCAGTGGGTGTACGTGCTGTGGGGCCAACTCGGTTTGCGTCGAGCCTCGAGGACGCCCCTGACCCCTCCCGGGACGTTACATACCCAACGCTGCGTGTAATCTACTATGCTGGGAAGTGAACTCCGGAGGCCCGGCGTGCTGCTAGGAGAGCGCGCGCTTGTTGGCGACATCAGCTCCGCGTTGAAATCAGTCTCCGCGGGACCTGGAGATCGCTGACCCTTCGGCAGATCCCTTTCCAGAGGCGCGAGATACGCAAACTACTGCCTAGGAAACTACTAGGCCATAACCTAGAGCTAGGGAAGAGCAGCGGAGGCCCGGAGTGCTGCTATCAGGAGTACACACCTGTCGGCAGGATTGGCCCTGCGTCGACTCCTGTCGTCCGCGGGACTCCGCGGGGCTTTGAGACTGCCGACCCTTATTAAGCACCTACCTAGCGGCGCGCAATACGCCAAAGAAGAGTACCTACAATGCCGCTCTTGAACGACTCCCAAGAGCGGCCCATAGAAATGGGCTGTGAAGATTACCCGGGTAATGGGGAACACCCCGAGGCCCGAAACCTGCAGCGATAAATAACAGCAGTCCCTTGCAGACGACAAACACTGACTGCAATTCGTTTACAATGGCATATTACGGATATCCCACTTCCCGGAGGACTGGAAGAAAGGCAAAATCATCGTCTTGCCGAAACCCGGGAAGGACAGGCGTAGATCTGTCAATTACAGGCCGATCACGCTACTACCGCACATAGCTAAACTGTTTTAAAGATTGCTGTTTTAAAGATTGCTGCTAAGACGCCTCCGCCCGTGCATCCAACAACAGCAACACAGCTGACCCGAGTGCTGCACCTGCTTGCGGTCGGGCACAACCGTGGCCGCACATCGTTGGGCATCTTTCTCGATATTGAGCAGGCGTTCGACAGGGTATGGCACTCTGGACTACTCTAAAAGCCAGAAGATCAGAGCAGTAGCTCTGGCTTTTAGAGTTAGCTTTTAGAGTTAGAGTCCCTCCTGCTATGTTGCGGCTAGTGGCGTATTCCTCGCAGACAGGAGGTTCTACGTCTGTGTAGAGGGCACCGAGTACGCAATAAGACCCATAACAGCTGGTGTACCACAGGGCAGCTATCTGTCTCCAGTCATGTACGCGGCTTACACCAAGGACGTCCCCACCCTGGCAGGTCACCTGCGCGAAATGGAGGATGACTTAGATCTGGCGCTATTTGCGGACGATAGCACCTATTTCATCTCGTTCAGAAGAGCCCACATCGCCACTGCCAGGATGCAGCGTCTGCTGGACCTGTTGCCACCATGAGTGGATGAGTAGAGGATGGCCGTCAACGTTGGTAAGACGACCGCTCTGCTCACTTGCCGCTTCAGACGATTTCCACCACCACTAACCCTCAGAGGCCAGGAGATCGCATACGAGAAGGCCGTGACTTACCTTGGGTGCCGGATTGACAGGATGCTGCGCATGACTGCGCACGTCGACTTCGTCGTCCGGAAACCTACCGAATAAAACAAAGATTAACACCTATAAAATGTACATAAGACCATTGCTTGCCAATGCCGCAGACAGGCCAACTTTGACCAACAAATTTTTTTGTTTAAACACAAAATTTCTGACAACCTCCCGGCGTTATAAAATTTAACCGACTGTGGCCAAAGTCATTATAAAAAAAATTTCTACATCGCCTTGTATAAGGCACCCAGGACCGGCACGCTGTAGTGTGCCACGAAGAATGCCCGGGTAAAGGGGTGTACCCCGAGGCCTGAAACCTGCTAGGCAGAAAACCCACGCAGAAGACGACACGAAGCAATTCGTTAAGTCGCGTTCCGACCGTGTTCACCGCCGGTCACGTCCATCGGTCGTAAACTTCTGCCTGGGAGGGAGGAGTACAGCGCGTCGCTTCGCAGTGGGTGTACGTGCCGATGGAGCGATCTTAGCTTGCGTCGAGCTTCGAGATGGAACCCCCTGGATACGCGTTTCCTAAACGGAAAGAGCGGAGCCGGTTTGTGAGGTGTGACGTGTGCATTTGGCAAATCCCTTTCCAGATATACGCCACAACTGCTTAAAACTAGGCCATAACCTATACATTAGAAAGGAGCACCAGAGGCCCGGCGTGATGCTATTCAGGAGCGACGCCTGTCGGTGGAATCACTCGCGAGTCCTCATCTGCGAGTCACCGTGGGGTTTCGAGACCGCTGACCCTTCGGCAGATCCTTCCTAGGGGCGTGAAATACGAAAAAGCTAAGATAGCCAACAATGCCGTTCCTGAACGGCTCCCAGGACCGGCCCATAGCAGTGGGCCGTGAGGATTACCAGGGTAATAGGGAATGCCCCGAAGCCCGAAACCTGCTGGGCAGAAAGCCAATGCAGGCGACAACGTTCGTTTGGTTGCAATTCGTTGAGGATCTCCTAGGTATGCGTTGTTTGTATCTAGCAGTGAGCACATACAACTGCCAGTATGACATACTCTACCGACCGTTGAGTCCGTATACTCCGAGAGGCGTCGAGGTCACCGGCCCCTAGGCAGAACCTTAGGCATTTTAATGCGCTCATGCTTACAGTAGTAGTAGTAAATTCGGAGTAGGGCAACGGAACCGTAGGGGCCAGCAGCTGGCCGACTTTATGGAAAAAGAGGGACTCTTTATGATGAATTCTTTCTTCCAGAAGCGGCCCCACTGGAATTGGACCTGGTCGAGCCCCGACGGTTCGACAAAAAATGAGATTGAATTCATAATGACGACCAGACGACAACTGTTCAGTGATGTCTCAGTGATCGCAAGGGTGAAAACTGGCAGCGATCACCGAATGGTTAGAGGCACACTGAACCTGAACGTTAAGTTGGAGAGGTCTCGTCTAATGAAGTCAACGCTCTGTCCCCCTCGTGCTCTGATCCAGAATCTCGAAACTTTTCAGCTCGAGTTACGTAACCGCTTTCAGTGCCTAGAAAATTGCAATGAAATGGACGATATGAATGACTAGCTCGTGGATACTGTCCATGCGGTCGGAGCTAAGTTCTGCAAGACCCGACGCAGAAGAACACAAAAACTCTCCGATCACACTCTTAATCTCATGCCGTTAGACGGGAGATGAGGCTGCATTCATCAACAGATTTGACAGCATACAGGCAACTGAACAGACAGATCTCCAAATGCATGCGGCGAGACTTGCGCAACTTCAATAGTGCTCGTATTGAAGAAGCGATCAAACGGAACCAGGGCTCCAAAGTCTTTGTCAAATCAAATTCAGATTCCTGTTTCATTAGCCGAAATAAGTGTCTCTCGTATACTTTGCTTTGTTTTGGAGCAAAGTACTCGTCTAACTTTTCAATAGCTATAACATAAACATCCTTCATTGGATTGTCTGTACTGCTAACATGGGATCCTGGTATATTATAGTATATTTCTTGGAGACTAAGGCCACCCATGTGTAATAATGTGGCTATATTTTTTTTTGCGGGCAGTTCAATATTTGCAGCTTCTAGATGAATGTCTTATTCTCGCTTCCACTTCTCCCATTTTGCGTCAACATCATGAGAATCCCCATCACAATCAAATAATTCTAGGGGGGGGGAGTGATGACATTTTTTTTTGCAGTATTTTTGTTAACTTTTTTTAATAAAACAGGGCACATTTCTAATGCACGTGACAACTAAAACAGTGACCAATATATATTTTAATTACGTGTGTCTATTATTAGACCGTCACGCAATTACATTCTCACGACATCTCAGCCTTTGATAATTTAAACCATTTTCTGGGACCTAAAGCATGTCCATGACTGCACCATCGCTTTAGTAAAACTTGGACCGTCACTAATAAGTGTCCATGCTCCTGGACCATCTCATTGGGGTGTCCATTTGATTTTAACAAAGATAAATCACGGCATAAACAATCAAACGGCTATTGCTAGTTGTTCCCAACTTTAGGCTTCGCATTCTAACCTATCTTTTAAAAGAGAATACATCAAATCCTTACATAAAACTTTTCCAGTTTATATAAAAACATTTGTAATTACTTACAGTATTTTTTCCTCGTCGCCAATATACAATACGCTGCTTTGTTTTGCACAATGTACACGGTATCACTTATTACACAATGTCACTAACACACTTCACTTTACACGGTACACATCTAACGGTTATCCGTATTAACAGAGATGTTGTCTGTTCGCCGGTTACAATTCAACTGCTAGCATGTTCCCAAAGCGGGGGGTATTTATACACTAGTAGCGATGACTCATTAGACGATTTTCTATAGACTACAAATGTGCAATACATTCTTATCTTTAAAAAGTTGAGAGAGTAAATTTTCATTTGACGTAATTCTTTTAAATACAGCTCGTAAACTGTTTTGTCGTTGGTCGGCCACCAAATGATGCGCTACTGTTGAATATATAGAAAACTATCAACTACTCTATTTATTTCATTCTCTCTCTTTACTGTTTGAGTGGCATATCCTGTAAACCTGTGATATCCTTGAAAGTCAATAAGTTTTAGTTCTATAAAATGACTTTATTACCTAGAGCATGTAGTAGATGGCGCTATTACAAATCTCTAATAGAAAGAGTTCGGTTCCCAACGGATCTCACAGAGTCAACGGAGTACTGGAGCCCGAAGTAATCCATTTGAATGATCGATCCGAATGTACCAGTACGCGTGACGAAATGTACTAGAATGATTCGGTCACTAGCAATGAATCATTGACACTTGTCTACCGATCTACCATCAAGGTTGGAGAACGGGAGAACGATCGCCGTAGAAAATTGTGTCCCAGAAATATGGACACCATAAGTGAGGCACTGCGATCGCTAAGTTCGGTCAATAAAAGTAATTTTCAGTCTATTTTTCCGATCAGATGCTAAAACACTTGCACATCCACCCACAATAAAATATTTCTACATTTTTTAATGTTTTTTTTTTGTCAAAAATTACAAAATTACGGAGCATGAAAATTTTCCCACCAATGCCGCGAAGAAAATTTGTACATTATTCAACTAACTTCATCGACTTGTACTCATAAACAGCTAACTTCGAAGTCACTACTCACCGACTTCTGCGCCGCTATAAATTCTACAATTTTCAAGGACAGGCCGGCTATTCTTTAGTATGTAGTGATCGTTCCCCTGTTTTATAACCTTCATGCTATCTACCGTACTTGACGGGATTTGACGGGATTATAGTGTTCTCTACGTAGACAGAGAAACCTATAGACAAATTGACGCCTTCTTTCGCATTCGCGCACGAAAAAGATAGAGTTATGCATACGTCTTGCATAGAAATGAGACAGAGCGGTGTGATTGTTTGTCCCTTTCTCCGTGCTGGTTTTTTTATTTAGCAAACTACACTTTGCTAAACAGCTTTGACAGTTCGTAGCGATATAAGGAGTTTACAAGTTGGTTTAAGTGAGAAAAAAAGAATTTATGTTTTTGAAATTGGTGAATCTTGTTCAGTTCAGTTCTTAGAACAATTAAAATTTTTATCTAAATATGTTTAAAAGTCATAAAGATTATTGTATAACCTAAAACTACGTTCTTTCTTTCAATCCTTTCTCAATCGAGGCCACGCTAATCATTAGTCTATAGGTTTCTCTGTCTACGGTTCTCTACAACGGGAGCTAGATTTTAATGTTGGCAGCACTGCACGGTAGCTTGCAATTTTCATCTGGTAAGTGGTAACACTGGTGACAACAAAAAATGACAATTATCTGTCTATGGTTTTAAGAAACTGACCGGGATTCACCTACTGAATTTTGTATTTCTAATTTATATTATTACGATTTTTCCAATAATTGATAAAAGAAATTAGTGCTTTTAAAATAACATACATCGTGTTCGTGTTGCGATTTAGAAGTGAATATTAAAACGGTGCTCTCAGTTAAAGAAATATTTAAATTTGCCGTATAATACTGCTTGAATATCGTAGTATTGAATTTTAATTCTTTGGTTCAAAAATGGACGAAGGAGAGACTAAAACATGCCAAAACTGGTAAGCTAAGATTACTGTCTAAATGTAGTTGATGTTGTGTCAATATTTATCCTATTTATATCTTTGTACGATCTCGGTTTATTTTTAGATAAATGGAGCAGTTTTTACGTCTGTTGCACGCAGTTACTTCTCCGTCGAGTTGTTTACCATACGCAATTGTTTGAGAAAAACTAACTTTTGTTTAATGTTTACAAATAAGATATACTTTTTAATTTAATCTTTATAATAATTCCTAAGTGTTTGTGCAAACGCGTAATAACTATAATATATATCTTTTGATTGAATAACGAATCAAGTTTTTTTAGGTATGAAATAAAACTTTTACTTATTATTTTGCGTTTTGTAGACTGTAAATTAATTTTTTTTATCTACATAAATTTTAAACAACACTTAGTTTTATATGAAAATTATGTTTTATAGAGACGTGCTACAGCTATATTATGGTTATGAAAAGAATCAAACTCTCACAATTTACATGTAGAAAATAATAGTTTAATGTTACTGTGCACTGGTTCTCGACACTTGCTTTAGCTTTTTTTAGTGGTAGAGCCATGCTGCAACTATATTGTGGTTGTGACACAAATTGGTTGGCTTGACCGGGATAGGTCTCAATGAATACCAACATAAAATTGCAGCTCAATGCTGCTGTGTTTTCTATGGTGAGTGTGGAGAACTGGAGACCCCTTACTGAAAACCAGGCATTCCTTCTTAATCCTCAGGGGTGACAATGCATATGCATTTTGATTCTTAATTAAGGATAGATGTAAATGTCTATGTCTATGGGCTACAGCATCCATTTACTATCAGGTAGACTGTATGCTCATTTGTCACCCTTATTTTATAAAAAATATGTTTGCATAGCAAGTGTAGAGAATGGGACACATTTATAATGGAAGTAAGGTATCTTAGTCCTCAGAAGTGACAATGCATTTGCATTTTGTTTTATGTAACCATGTGTGTTTTTTTGTCGCCTTTAATCTTTAAAAAAGATGCAGATATCTTTTAAAATTCTTAAATAATATCAAAAAAAAATTAAATTCCACGACTATTAACATTGGCAGAATTCATTACATACAAAAAATCATATTTTATAAATAGGATTATTTCTCCTTAATGACTTTCAATAATTTAACCCTCTCAGAAGTGAGTGAGGCCTGTGCCCAACAGTGGGATGTATATAGGCTGAACTATAACTAACTTTAATGACTTTAAATTATAAAACATTTATGTAATAGTAAGTAGTAACACTTACAAAGGTGAAGTATGTTAAAAGCATCACTGCCTCTGTAACATCACATCATCAACATTTTTAGATCCACTCAACAGTATCACAATACTGATGGGACTTCTGTGATGACTGCTGAGTGGGATTTACGCATCCTACCCTCAATTTGTTGTATTTTCAACTGTCAATCAAAACAATATAGCATTTTGACCTCATTTTCGTTTTTTTCGGAGGTGTGAGGTATATAAACATCGTTCTGTTTTTGGCTATTTCGTGTTTCTAAATGTGTTGATTTACTTGTTTTTGTTTATTCTTTGTGCTGGTGTTGGTTTTAATAATTATAAATCTGTAATTATTTAGCAATTGTGTTGTTTTATATGTAATTAGTTATAGTAAAATGGAGGAAGATCTTCCCGATCCCGATGGAGTACCATGTGCCTCCCATACTATTCCCAAAAAAATACACTGATTGATATCGAACTATCAAATCGTAAAAGACCACAGGCATCCAATGATTCAGAACATCCTTAGAAAAGATTAATTACAGATCCATCTCAACCATCTATTCAGTCCTCTTATATTCATCCTGACTTCATAAAAAAAGGATTGATACTCTAATGATGACAATGTACAATACATGTTATTAAGATAGTAGATGATTTATTGTCTGCAGTAGTCTTATAACCAATAAAGTTTGGTCATTTTCTCTACCATAATAATATTAAAAATGTTGTTAGTGGTCTCTGTTATGCAAATAGGGCACATTAGAATCTCAGTGGAATTTAAAAGAGCAACTGACGCAAATTGTTTTATTGAGAACCTGGCTCTTGCAGGTGCTAAATATGATACTGTAATTCCCTCTTATAATGTCACTCGCATGGCAATTGTGAGACAGGTCCCTGTGGAGTGGACATTAGAGGAATTAATTTCGTCATTCAAGATACCAGCTGGTATTGGCTCAATAATTAAAGCTCGCCGATTTAATAGAAAATCAGTTAACGAAAACCATAGCACTGTGTGGATTCCATCTTAAACAGTTGTTTTAACTTTTTCTGGCCAGAAACTTCCTTCTAACATTTATTGCTTTTTCACTTCAATGCATGTTGAGCCCTACATTTTACCACTTATTCAATGCCACAAATGTTGTGATTTTGGACATGTTACTTCACAGTGTAGGTCATCTTCCCGTTATTTTGTGTATGCTCAAAATCATGAAGGAATATCATGCACAAGACAGTCTCCTACTTGACTTTTTTGTTTAGGATCTCACGCAGCTAAAGATCCTTCCTGCCTTAAATCTTCTAGGAAGAAATCCATTAAACTTGCAATGTCTCAGGAGAATATTTCCTATCTAGAAGCTAGAAATTTTGCAGATACTGCTAGATCCCTTCATTCAGATAGTCATCAGTCTCTATCCTATTTCAAATTCCTCTTTACCTTCCGTTCTTCTTTCGCAATCTCATTCTTACAGGAAGACTACATTCACTCCTAGACTCTCAGAGGAAATCATAGATACCTCCACTTCTTCAACCACTAATGGTTGTGCTTTAATAGGGCGGAGGATTTCTCCTAATGAAAATCTCTGTGAATTAATGATCTCCATACTTATAAGTATGCTTTCCTGTTTCAGTAAAATCGATCTCCCTCTTGCCCTCCGCCAAAAACTTACTGAGCTCATTTCATTAACAAGTAACCTTTCCTCCAATACTTCAGTGGAATTGCCGGAGCATTAAAAATCAAAAAACAAATTAACATGTCTAATTAACAAATACCATCCGCTCATCCTAACCGTCCAGAAGACATGGCTAAAGCCTGGATCCCATTTTAGGGTCTCAGGCTACTCGTGCCTCAAGGATGATAGGAATGATGGTTATACTGGCTCTCTCATTCTTATCACAAGATCAGTTACTTATACATCAATTTCTTATAGTTCATCAATTAATGCTGTGGCAAATTAAAGCTCATAACATTTCTTTCCTCTCTATTTACGTCCCTAAACCTAGTTTAAATATCCAATGAGATCTCACAAGGATTATATCCTCCATCCCTACTCCTGTGGCCCTGTTCCATCTTTGATATCCCATATGAGGCAATTATTTATCAACCAAATATTCATATTGATCTTGGTATTGACAAAAATTCTCCTACAGCAAATAGTTTACTAAGTAGAGTCATAGATAAATTATGGAAAGGCTGGCTCATTATATACACTGATGCCTCCAAAAAGTCAGATGGAAGTTATACTGGAGCAGCAAATTAGATTCCCAGATACAAAATAATTCTTAATTTTAAATGTCCTGCTATTTCTTCCACTTTTACTGGTGAGGCCACGGCAATTTATGAAGCTCTGATATACATCGAATCACATAAGTTAAATAAGTCAGTAATCCTTACTGACTCCAAGAGTTGTTTGTTAGCAATTTTGTCAAACCAATTGCATACTAAATATAAGATTCCCTCTATCCTCCAAATTAAATACACTTTGTATAGATGTCATCTCAAGGGCATTCAGGTTTTTTTAGATTGGATTCCAGGCCATAATGGCATAAATGGCAATGGCTAAAAACGCAATTGAAAATGGTTTACCATGTAATATAGTTTACTGTTCGGACATAGTGTTACTTGCAAAGCAGAGATTAAATAATAATTGGAATAGGTTATGGAAATCCACTCAAACTATAAAAGGTAAACACTATGCTGCTATACAATGTTCCATCCCTCCAAAGCCATGGTTTTTCAAATTTAATAAAGCCAACAAACATGCAACATCAATTATTTGTAGACTAGAATTGGCCATGCTTGCACACAAGTACATTTAGCCAAATTGTGGATCAGGGATAGCTCCCTCTGTGAATGTGTATTGGATGAGGGAACCACCAAACATATTTTTTTAACTGTCCTAAATTATTTTGTTCCCTCTATGATCATCTCCCTCCTGACATCCCTTGTCCTATAAATTTTCTCTTTACTAAAAAAAGGGTTCCTCGCAAATTTTTGTGTTTTTCCGTGCCGGCGGTGAAGGAAAACATCGTGAGGAAACCTGCATGTCTGAGGAATAAGAAAAAAATATTTTGAAGACATGTGAGGTTCGCCAACACACATTAGGGCAGCGTGGCGGACAATTCCTTGCCCTAAAACCCTCTCATAAATGAGGGGAGGCCTGTGCCCAGCAGTGGGCCGTATAAAGGCTGTAACTGTACAATAGCATAAAACTTTGTTACTATGTTTGTCATTACTAACATATTAATGTAGTTGTAACAACTGTGTTTGTCATTTGTTCTAAGTAATTCAACAGTCTAATCATTTAGAATTCATTAAAGAAAACGATTTAAAGAAATATAAGATACTTGAATTATCACTATCTTTTGTACACGGGCGGAGTATATGTATCTGCTGAGCTATTCTACTCAATAAACACTTTAACACTGACATTGGCGAATGATCAAAACCGCCATAAAAAAGAAAGAAGAAGAAGACCTCATTCTCACTCTTTTGGTTCTCAGTTTTGTTATTGTGTCGATTGTAACTACATGTTTGATGGTCTGCTTTTGTCTAACTTCTTTTGCATAACTTTTACACCTAGTACAAGTTATGTAGAATTAGTGAGTGTCTCTTTGTTAGCACAGATAAGTGGAACTAATAAATAGCCAAGTTTTCTTATTCTTAATGGCAGATTTGATGTATTCACCAATATCAGTGTGAAAGGGTTTATTAAGTAGAAGTATTGCTCAATAGGCATGAATACGATGTTCATGTATGAAAGAAAATTGTGGTAATATGTCTTTTATTTCTTAATCTTATAATTTGTTAATGTTGATTTAGAGATTAAACTAGAATTATTAAAGTTAAAGTCTTGTACGTCCCACTGCTGGGCACAGACCTCTCTTTTCTGGGAGTGTTTTCGGGCAAGGAAAACAATGTTGAAGGTGTCTGCCGTGCTGTCGTGTGTCGGGGAACTACACATGTCTTTGAAATATTATTTATTTCTTATTTCTCAGACATGCAGGCTACCTCACAATATTTTCCTTTATTGCAGAGCATGTGGCAAATTTCATTAGTATAGGCGGGGATTGAATCCAGGTTGTTCGTTTACTATGAAGTTTACATCTAGAGCATAGCCTCAGAGCAATTATGGCTCTTACTTGAATAAACTAGAATAAATGACAGAAAATTTTGTATACTACAATAATATGTCAGTATTGACAAAAATGAGGAGTATTTGTTTAAATTAATTGTGCCAGTATTTCCATAATTTTTTAATGACTATGGAATTTATCATTTGTCCTAGGGGATTCTTTTTCAATACCAAGGTTGATGAGGATGTTGGTTGGTAAATTATTGCTTCATATGGAATATCAAAGATGGAACATGATTTGTGTTGTGATACTTGATATGTCAGATGGAGTAATGTAAGATAGCTAGATATGACGGCCTGTTTTCTGCAACTCTATGTCTAAGCGCGGATTTTGCGTGTGGGCAGGAATAATACAATTATTCGAGCCATGAAATCTCCCCGAAAGATATTTAACAGTCCTTTGATGTTGCAAGCAACTTCGGGGAGTGATCCTGGCGGGCCAAGACGTTTAGCCCTGTATGCAGCAACCTCCGGAAATGTCAGCAACACTTTCCGCATTTCTTCCTCCCCCATACATGCCCTGCACAGAGGACTATCTGTAACACCTATGGTAAATGATTGTTTGTTAAAGGAGCCATGTTCTATGATAGCACTTGTTACTAATCTGATTTGTAGCTTGCTTAATCTCATTAGAACCGTAGTTAAAGGAAATGTTTATTCCAGGACAGATTGTGATCAGTTAACCAATCCTGTAAATGAGACATTGGTGAATTAAAGGGGGAACATGCTGCAAGGAGGTTATCTGAAAAAATATGTAAATAGCTATTTTGTTTGTATACCGAAGGACACACCGGACACAGTTCTAAATCATAACTTTATATAGAGTATAGTGAAGGACATAGTACTAAACCTTGAGGGAACCCCTTCTCGGCTGACTAACCTGACAACGTAACATAATGGCTCAAGTGATGGTAGGAAATGACCCTCACATACTGCAACCCTGTATACAATCCACGAGGTAGAAAACCTCTATAAAAAGTCACCTAAAGTTTAAGGGTGAGATATGCGCCAACAGACTGAATGGCTGGAGGGAGACCAAACGTCGTTGTAGAAGCCTTCTAGGGAGAATAGGCGTCACCCTATTAGTGACCTTATATGTCGTCCTCACTTGTGGGAACATATATGAATAAAGTAAATGAATATAATAACACAAATCAAACTGAATACTGTGTGGATATGAGTAACCAGGTATCCATATCGGCGAATGCTACTGGAAAAAAGAAGGGTTATTCCGTTTTCCACCCTAAAGAATCCACCCTAGGGTGGATACTCGTAAACGAGTGACTGTTTATCCACCCCAGACGAGGTGGATAATCGGAATTCACTTTTATTTGTTCTTTCGACTTTTCACCCAAAGTACAGTTACAGTGTTACAGTGCAGTAGTTACAGATCTGAAGCCTGGTGCACCTAAAACCTACTCGAAATATTTCTTACGTGGTAGAGTCACTCGCGTTTAATTAAAAACCAACCAATTTTTACTTTCGATTTACAGAGTATAAATATGTACTATCAAAACTTCCTAAGGGAATAACATTTTATTCAACTGAACAAGGCCTAAGCAATTGGAGACATCGCATATTTAGTGGTTCAGCGGAAGGGAATGGCATTTTTTATCGACTTACTGAGAATTACGTCTTAACGATGTTTGAGTCTGCGAGATTCTACTGTACTTATATAACTTTATTGGTCATTATTTACATACTCTTTAATTATTAATTAATTTTTAATAACCACACACCTTATCAAAAAACTTATTACATGTTGCTGTTACCGTTACAGCCTAGTCCAGCATTACATATTGCATTTAAGTCAAATTTAACTTCCTCGTTTTAAATAATATTATTGCGTGATTTATATATTGTACATGACTATATGATACATGATATCTTGGATAAATTCACCACTTTTGATGTCCATTTGCAATCGTTTTTTCATTTTTTTTATTAAGAAAACCAACAGTTTTACAAATTATATATCTTATAACTATGTGTAATGTAGTAATGCCAATAACAGGTTTCCCTTAAATTAGCAAAGGGCACTGTAACAATCAAACTTTGTTAGTGCTCAAGTTAACTATAAATATACCAAGGAATTCAAGGATGCCATCTGCTTAAACCTATCAATATCATAGATAGTTAAGTAAATACTCTAAACTATACATGACACAAAACAAATCAAATAGAGAAATACATTGTACTTTACTTACATATGTGTTAGCGAAGAGTAGGGTTTTTTGCAAGCATTTCAAAAATGTTACGATTGGAAGTTTGTCATTAACTGTATGTATTTAAAAATATTTTATTCCAAGAATTGCAATGAATCTGCAAACCTGTGATGTACCGTAAAATGCTGCAACTTTGCACGGATTTCGATGTTTTTTGTTCGTATCTCTGAACCAATTTATTATTGTAGCTTCTAATGGTTTTTATATGAAAAAAAGACCTTATGCCTTGCCAGGTAGAACCAAAATCTTTTTAATTTATGCTATTCTTATTAATTGCAAGCACTCAAAGTCGTAGGCAAAGTTGTATGTAAAAGACGCATCATTGCCTAGAAGGATATCTCAATAAATAATACTAGTTGATCTTTCCAGTATTTTTCCTGTGTGCATGAGACACCGTGCTTATTCCCCGCAGTTAAATTTTTGTTTGGAATGAAATATTTTTTTTTCACAGCGAATAGGCAATGTTGTAGCAGGTATCACAAACTGTCCATACAAAAATATCGTTGACTTCAGGGTTGTCCAAAAAATATAGATTAATTTTTTAATGTTTCTATTATTACAAAAAAAATTAAACACATTGCTTCTTTCAAGTAAAAATTACAAATGTTTTTGGTAATAACGTCTTAGAATTATTAATGTAACAAACAATTTTTATAGCACGGTTTTACCTGAAAATATTTAAATTAGTTTGAGTATTACTTTAATATTAAAACGACAACGAAACTGTCCTTCATAAAATTAAAAACAAAATATCCTAAATTATGTGGGTAACAGTCGATAATATTGATTACGTCTTTTTCTCACTAACAATTAAAATTAACAATATAATAAAGAAACACAAATTATAAACAATATTTAAAAATTTGGTATAAAATAATCATCTATAAAACATTTAAAAACAACCTAATAATTAAAAAATAAAAATATAAACTTCTTTGCAACCTTCCTAATAATTGCTCTTCGTTTATTCAAAATCGTGTTTTATTATTTCTAGAAGTATTTAATATTAAAAAATACTGTTTTAATAAGAAGGTATTAAAATTGTAAGTAAGTTTAATTAAACTACGAACTATGGGTACATAATTATAAAAACAAAAATTTTGGAACATACCTACATAGGAAGTACCCAAAACACAAAAAATCTATAAAATAAGTTCAACCAAAATAACAAAATTATTAGTCAAATTGCGGTAGCGGATTAAAAGAAATCATTTGCATAGCCTCTTCGCAAAGGTATAAAATTTTCTTCGAAATAGTTTTACAGAATTGATCAGCTTGAGCACTCTATAGCAAAAATATTGAAAAAAATTCGTCTGATTGTTTCGTTAGTTTAGAACGTTATAACATTCTACTCATTGTATGTTATATTTATCGAAATCTAAATTAAATATGAAATGTCCTCGACGAGAAATTTGGGGATCAGGTAAAACTGCAATAACATCTTTTAAATCAGGTACATCACATATGTCTTCAATGTTAGGGTAGGTGAATACCGTTTCTTTAACACACTTAGAATTTTTTACTTTTCGCGCGAATTTTACTTTAGGAATTTGATTTTTTATTGATAAAACCTTCCCTACAAAGTGTTTAATACTTTTTTTCGAAGCAAATTTAGCTATTATCCAGCAGTTTTCTTGAAGTCCAAGAGAATTTTCAACATAAAAATCAATATCACTCAATCCGAAAGGGCATATGTTTTCTTGTTCTTCTTGTTCTTGTAAACATGATGCAATATAATCATCAAAATTTTCATAGTCGGAGTCGTCTGCAGCTTGAAATGAAGTTTCCGATGTCAGGCTTGAGTCGCTATGGTACACAATTTTTTTTTCTTTTCTTTTAATTTTAGATGACGGTCCTCGTGAAGTACTGGCATGTCTCTTTCCTTTATTCATTTCTGTATTTATATCCCGTAAAACTACTTTTTTTTCTGGAGAGGCTTCTTTTATAACTATATTAGACATAATTATTACTTTAGGTTTTTTATTCTTGTTTGGGTTTTTCATTTTCATTGGATCAGGATCATTACCTATTTTCAACTGCACACATTCTGGTGTGTCTTCGCAAAACGATGTGTTCATTTTGGAGTTCTTTGGCAAATTCTTTAGGCAATGCTCGAAATTATTTGAACCTGCCACTAAAGGGTGCAAGTAAATGTTTATAGCACTTATGCAAAGCCTACAAAGGCTCTCAGGATTTTGGAGCATCAACCATGAACAGTGTAATTGTGCCAAGTTGTCTTCGAAGGTAGCGTCTAGCTCGTAGGTGTCGTTTGATCCAAGGCTTTTAGTTTCAGTATACTTTATTTTCTTTTTTACAGTAGTTAATTTTGAAGGTCCCGGTAAAGGTACATCCTTTTTCTCTTTCTGTTTAGTTGTTCTTGTATGCTTTTTCACCTTTTTAGCTTTAGCAAGCTCTTCTGCTTCTTCGGTTGATATAGATTTACCGGGTACGACTGTAAGCTTGCTGTTTTTGCCTGTTTTCATTGGCTGTGATTGCCTATTTTGCTGTAAAAACTCCAGTAGGCTGGCATCAAACTGACCAGTATTTTCTTCTCGTAATGTTGGTATTTTTAATGTCACCCTTGAAGGATTGAAAGGAAATATTCCAGATCCCTCAAATCCTTTACGTATATTGGTCTCTTTTGTCATGTCTATTTTAGTCATTAGCTCTTGCAGTAGCTGTGGAAAATGGCATTTATTGATTGTACTTGCAGTGCTGTATGTAGCTTTATAATTTGTTAAAATTTCACGCCAATATCGTTTCATTGGTCTAAAAAATGCAACGTCTAGCGGCTGAGTTAAGTGTGTAGCATTTTTTGGAAGAAAAACGAATCTGATGTTTTTACTTTGACATATTTGAATTGTCTCGACGCTTAGGTGCGACGCTAAGTTATCACCGATCATAAGTTTAACGCCGTCTAGAGAGTTAGCCCACGGCACAACTATACTTTTAAACCAATCATCAA
Source organism: Parnassius apollo (assembly GCA_907164705.1). Classification (NCBI taxonomy): domain Eukaryota; kingdom Metazoa; phylum Arthropoda; class Insecta; order Lepidoptera; family Papilionidae; genus Parnassius; species Parnassius apollo. The sequence goes on along the minus strand of CAJQZP010001449.1, from coordinate 6,837,615 downwards.
AACATATCATATCGAACCACCCAGATTTGGTTCGATTATACCGAGCATTTTTTGGTCCATTCTCACACCAGCTGCTCCACAAATGATCTGCCTTGTAAACCACATAGGGTGGTAGACAATTGCCATCTGCAGTTCCACTAAACATTATTGAAACTGCACTTTTGCTGGCATTTATAATCCTTTCTGGGTGTTTTGTACCTCGTTTAAAAATACACTTTCTTAACCCGGGGTCGTCACTCAAATTTGTTTCATCAAAATTAAGGATGTTACCGGCGGGAATGTCTTTGAGTGAAGTTTCAAGATTATTAAAATATTCATTAATTTCCTCTACTGTTTTCGCAGCACGACTTCTTTTTATATTTTGAGTTGCCCTTTGGGAAAAATTGTGACGTTGTAAAAAAGCACGAGCCCAACGTTCACCTGGCATTTTTCCTTTAAAAAGGTAATCTTTGCTGCATTTTACTAAATAATTGTAAACTACAATGCGCAGATCTAAAATAGTTAAAGGACAGCCAAATTCAGCAGAAAGATTCACTACGTCTGCGATATGGGCTTCTTCCTCAGCTGATAGCTCTGTGGGTCGCCCAAATGGTTTAATGTGTATGTTTTTAGATTTATTGAGAATGGTCCGACGCGGAATCCCAAACTGCTTTTCCGCTTCGTATGACGAAATAAATTTGTTTCGGACGAGATCTGCTGCAACGTTTAACATTTCTGCTGAATAATCAGCATAATTACGTGCTCCTGGTTTTCTCCTGCTTCGATTTTTATTCTTCCCCATTATATAACTGTAATAGATATAGGACTTACTTAAATACAAAAAACACAATATCATAACTGGCAAAATGTATTTTAAGTCTCATATAGTAAGGGGCGAGTCTATTGTTATTTTCATAATCGTTAAACTTTTAACAAAGTGGTCGTGGTCGTAAGTTAGTACCATGTTGTCATATATCGAGCAAAATTACAGGCTCCAGGCTGCTTTTAGCTAAATAACTTAAGTATGTGTTGTCAAAAGTACTCGACGGAAAAATCGCTGATGATGCGTTTTAGAAGTGAATACTATATGATTTTAATGTAATCGTCAATTGTACATGGTCAATAATTGTTTATACTAATCTAACTAAGTCTTGTCGTCATCGGTTCCTAAAATAAAGTCTCAAGATTCTTTCTGTCTTTTTAATCAAATCCATCTTCTTAATTTTTGAATGATTAAACCCATCAAACAACGTAACAGTTTTTATTCGGTTTGAAAGTCAAAGAAGTATTTGCACAGCAGTGCTAAAATACAGATTGAATAAAATTATATTAACGTATATACCATTAATTTAAATCAAACTAGTGACAACCCTAGACCCAGGCAAAGTTGTATCACTCAAGTTTTCAAAACAGTTCACAACATTGCCTACTAAATTATTTCGATGAAATTGAGCCCTGTTTATAGAAATATTAAACATTACAAATAACGGACAGTATTTCCTTACCCTGAGATGTAATTTCTGCACGAAAACACTTCTTCTTCAGCTAAAAATGAAAAAGTTGCAGGACACAAAAAAGATCCACCCACTTGCACCGGTTTTTATCGCACAACTGGCAGAGTAACTATGGAGTTACCCTTATAAAAAATTAAAAATATGTTGCCCTAACGATGGTATTTTACTACCAAATGGCAGAAAATAAGAAACAACTAAACAAACGCGAAATATCATAATTAAAACGAAATAGGCAAACTTGGGCTTAGTTGGCAAAGTTGCAGCATTTTACGGTACTACTTTTATTTTAATTTTGACCTTTCAAACAAGAAGAATTTTTATAGGTAGTGTCTACTATCTTGAGCCAGTTTTATCATGTTTCCCTAAATGACTGTATACAGCCCAGGGGGAAAGACGGAAGAAAATATTACATACGAATTCCGATTACCCACTCCGTCCGGGGTTGATAGACGGACACGCGATTCCGAGTATCCAACCTAGGGTAGATTCTTTAGGGTAGATAAACAGAAAAACCCAAAAAGACATTTATTCAACAGGCCTTCTATCCTAGCCTATTTACGCGATCGTGCAGCGCATCAATAGCAAGTGTATCAATGGTAACCCTTGAACCCAATCCACAAAAGGACAGAGGAGAAACTACCGTGCGATCCCCTCGCTCCACAGACACAGATGGTAGTTATAACACCCTCCTGATTGGTAAAGATTCCTAGTGATCAGATCTCTTAAAAGAAAAAAGATCTCTGAGTCACCATCCCCAGACACAATCAAAACCATCAATCGATACAGTGCTACCTGTGGACCAAGCTGAGAATGACAAAGAAAAAATGTCAGCAAACCTCCACCTAATACTTTATGGTATTGAAAGACAACTTCGTTTTTAAAATTCGTAACCCGGAATCTTCGATCAACAATACCAACTAGGTAACGGGTCACGTACAAAATCATAGCCACGGTAATTTTATCTAAACAATATTCCAACTTCATACAAACGGACGAAGCGAGAGCTATGCCTACGCGCCTCGATCTCGGCATGCGCTCGGCATGCAGACAGTCGAGACTGTGCCGCAGTGATGATTTTGCGAAATATATAAAAAATGGAGGAAATAAATAATAGAATTGAAATAAAGAAATAATAAATCCAAACTTCATTTAAAACCAAAATATAAATTGTAAAGTAGCTGCAGGTATCTATAACCAATTAAAAGATATTCCTTTTCTCCACGTTGTCCATGTTTCCCAAAATAATTTTTAATGAAGCTTTATATTAGAAAGCGGATTTTTTATATTCAAAAATCTAATAATAAAGCATTTCGTAAGTCTCAGCCGAGGCACAAATATTTTTCGGTCGCAAAATAAGACCGATTTGTTATTAAAACATAAACATGGTTTTTTAATTAAATCTACCAATCAAAAAACGACACGCATTTTTATTGAACACTTCCTATTCAATTCACAAAGTACCTACTATATTTGTTTATATAAAAAAGTATAATTATTTACAATCATAAAACTAAATGGAAACACAAAGTAGGAAAATGTAATGCTGGAGGCAGGCAGCCCTATCGCATGTTTACTTACCGCGCGTCTGTAGGCATTTATTTGAAAGATACGGCCGAGTTACAATACTGTATAGATAATATTACCGTGTCATAGCTAAATACTGTCCGCATGAATATATACTTATACAGCTACATTTGTTTACTAAAGAAATGAGACAGAAATTAAAATAGTTTTAAGTTCAACCTAGTTACAACCGTCGCATCTAGTAATAAAGTCACAAATCTTACGATCATTAGTTTATTAGTCACAAAGCTATACAATACTCCTATCACTTCGATATAAAAAGACATAGGTTAAATAACATTTTGTGTGAAATCAACCTTAAGATATAAGAAATAAAGTACTTTTTCCAGTTATTGCGTTTCGAGCTACGTCATTTTGTTATGTTTCTGTTTTCTTCTTCGAATTTGGCCCAGGAACAAAGATGTTTTATAGGTACAGATACCGTGTTGCTAACACATCGTACCGTTCACAGTGACGCCAGTCTTTGATTCATGTGTGCGTGAGTACCACGTACCGTGCCTGCATTAATTTGCGTGACTTCGGTAATAACAGTGCAAAACGATTACCCAAAAATTTGGGAGATTTTACATTTCATTTATATTGACCTTATTATTTTTATTTTTATTATGACCTGAGTGTAAAATTTAAATGCAAAGCATGTGCATTTGTGTGCGTGTGTGTATAGAGATATACACATACAAGGGATATGGTTGGTTATGTGTGTTTTATGTAGGTATGAAAATCGCACCAAAATAGTGAAGATAAGTAATAAAACCTATAGTTAATGTAACAGTTAAAAACAATTAAAAAATCACAGCAGATATTTATGTAGCTATATCTACTGTGATTTTTTATTTATATATATAACCAATCTATTATTATTGAATATATATAGAGTACTATACCTTTGTACTGTAGAACCCAAATATTGCCGCTTTTTACGAAAACATGAATGATGTACAAAAGTTAAGTGTAAACTTCGGCCAAGAGGTAGCAAACGTTTTTTTTTAAAATTCATATATCGATCCAGTTTCATGACTAGATCAAATCCTTGGATGAAATTAATTAAATACTCTCACTGGATTTTACTTTACTTTTTAACTGGAAGAAGATAAAATTTTGTAAAACTTAGTGTTTTTAAAAGCTACATTTTATACTGTAAAAACTGTAAATAAATAAATAAACATATAAGATCAATTATATAAGACAAATTGTTTATTTATGTAAATTATAATTTTATTTAAAAACCTTGAAATTGTAGTTGTTTTCGGTACAGTTGCCTTTTCGATGGAATATTTTTGTAAATATTTTCTGTCTTCGCTACATGAAACAGCCTGATTTTTATATATCCATCCACTATTAATTTCAAAATATTATTTTCATGATAATGCCCATAAAGATGATCTGTTTCACTAAAGTTGAATATACATTTACTCACCGAGTGTGTCATTATTTTAATTATCAGAAGTTTGTAATCTTTTTCTGTAGTTATTTGCTATTCTTTTAATGTTTCACGTAAAATTGCCTCTGACAGCCAGCATACAGTTAAAACATTTTGTGACGAATAAATCAGTCCTCCCTTGTCACATAGTCCAACTAGCTTATGAAAATCTAATTTTTCTTTACTTATAAGACTGTCGATGCAGGGCATGCATTTAATTTTCCGACTCAATTGCCTCACAATGATCACAATAATGACAGATTGATTTTTCAAACCAGTTCACAATCAGCTTTTTGAGGGTTAAATTACACACTCCCGCTCGTTCTCGCTCTAGTAAATGACGGTTCTAAGTGACCAAGAAGGATAGATTCACAGGAAAGTGCGATTCCGGGCTGCCAGATCTATTTCGACCCGAAGCCTTAAAACGGTTCAACTTGGTTAAAACCTGTAAAATTAGACGGTTTAAACCCACATTTTTTTGGGCAATAAGTTTTTTCTCTTTGGTAATGAATAAACCACAGATAGTCCCATAATATGTTATAATAGTGCATTTTTCTGAGATATAATTAGTACATTTTCCAAAATAATAATTCGAGGTAATCATCTTAGGTAGGTATTTACTTTTTTTTAAATATTAATTACACAAATAATTATTATAATAATATAATTTAATCACACAACTAAATCCCTCATTAGTAATGTAATGGTAAAAGAATTTTCAAAATCAGTCAAGTAATTTTCGAGATTAGCCAAAAAACATATTCATAGAAAGTAGCGCCATCTATAATAAAATAAATTCTACATTAGACATCTGTAATTATACATAACATTCTAGGTAGAAGAATTTTCAAAATCGGTCAAGTACTTTACGAGTTTAGCTAAAAAACATATTCGCTGATAGTAGTGCCCACTAATTAAAATGCATCCTACGTTTCACAATCATAATAGCATTCTAATGGTGAAAGAATTTTTAAATAGGTCAAGGAGTTTTTGAGCACCATTCCGAAAAGCGATTCAGCTTAGCTAACCGCACACACAGTAAAAACATAACTATCCTTTTTCATCCGTAGTCGGATAAACAAACGGTTGACACCGATTGCGTATCGGCTGATTTGGATAAATATCCGTTGTCAACAGTTGCTTTACATCTATTCATGACATTAAAATAGGGAAAAACATTTCATACGGTAGGCAAAACTCGAATATTATTGCGCAGTATTACTACTTGTATTGACATTCAGCTTTCATATTATTTTATAATGAAATACACCAGAAAATTGTATATTTACTTATGAAAAGTGATGTTCTTATCCTTATCTTTTTTCCAAGAGTAATTTTTACATGATTTCACGGCACAAACAGTCATTTTGCGAAATTAAAAATACCGGTGTGTGATGTACGTTCGCAGTGAACGTCGCTGGCGTAATGGCGGAACGATCGAACGAATACGCCAATATTGGCGCCTTTTAAATGGAAGCGTTTTAGGCGCGCGTACACGGTATCTGTACCTATAAAACATCTTTGCCCAGGAAGTATTAAGTCGCGTTGAATACTAAAATAATTTATAATATGATCATAAGTTTAATTAAAATTATTTTTATGTTTTGGGCATTTATGATCGTTGGTATACATACTTTCAGTCAAGAAATAAAATATAGTATGTGGTATATTGATTGCATTTAATTAACTAATTCAATATATATCTATTTGAGTTTATGTATGTATATATGTTCGTAGTATGTATGTATCTATGTATATATATATATATATATATATATATATATATATATATATATATATATGCTGCAATTATATTAGTAATATAGTTGTAGCACGAATGGGTCGGCTCGACCGGGGAAGAACCACGCTCTCACATAATACCAGCGTAAAATAGTAGCTTTGGGTTGGGGGGAAAACCTTGTCTTATTTCAATAAAGAAAAATGAATAAATAAAATACTAATTATTTTATGTTTTTGCGTATAATAGGATTTTTATTTATTTATTTATGTGTACACAAAAAGAAACTGAAAGTACGCTTTTTGTTTTTCATATGGATGTAATATTGGCGGCTGCCAAAGGTGTCAATAGTTGTATGTTACAAAAAAAAAATATCACCAAATTCCACATCTTTATATTCACGTACATTTCAGTGCAATCAATAAATCAAAAATCAAAATATTTATAACAGAAACAGAATCTTTTTTATTCAATATATATTAAATAATACTTATACTTATTGAAAATCACTTTATTTTATTTTACCACTGGCTCCTAAAAAAGCTAAAATAAAAAAGCTAAGTGGGTATCTAATGGAATTACACAAACAAAGACAAAAGTAGCAATTACCATTATTTAAAGTTTTGGTAACAAATTATTAAAAATTATTATAATACAAGTGTATTGCGTCTATGTTCTGTTTCACAAATGTTTGCCCGTATATTGGTCAACATTGGAAAAACATTTGTAGGGGTGATATTGATCGGTAATTTTGTTCCAAATATGATATTATTTGTTAGCTTAGAGCTTAAAATATCTCTAAGCTAACATAATATCATATTTAACAAATTTGTACTTACTGAAAGTAAGACGCTCCGGCCGTTAAATTACTTTTTTCGGGCATTATTCTTGCAACTTTTAAATACACATTGCGGCATTGTGAAATGTGTTTACATTGGCTGTGTTTCAAGTGAACTAAACGAAATAAGAGCTCACGTTTCATGTGCGCTGTTATGTACCGAGATGGGTTTCTCGCGCCGATCCGACATTTGTTGATCGAAGCCCGGAATCAACTAAGTATCAACACTGTATACATAGAAGTCTACAAAAAATCATATCAATAGTGAGAGAAAATGACCTGATGGACATCTTCAATCGGAAAGACCAACACTGCTACAGAATAGTAATTGAAAACCTGTACCATACCGTACCGCATAGTGCAATAATTGAAGAAATTGCGAAGACGGACAACAAGGTCGCTAGAGAAATAATCAATGTCAGATTTGGTGCAGATAACATTCCCACTTCAACTTTCTTTGTGAACATTACACCAGGACTTAACAATACTGCTGTAAAACAGATTTCCAGTATACACCACCAGGTAATTACAATTTAAGACCCTAAAAAGAGATGGGCTAATCCACAGTGTCAGAGATGTCAACAATATGTGTGTCACTCTAAAAACTATTGTACGAGACCGAATCGCTCAAATGTGCACAAAACTTCAGAATGTCCCAAAAAGACAGAACCACTCTCTCACAATGCGCACTCTGTAAAGGCGCGCATCCAGCAAACTATAAAGGTTGCGATTTATGCAGGGACATACTAGCCCGCAGAATGCCAAGTAGAAACAAACTAAATGATAAACCAACTGAACCTCAGGTCAGGTCTGTTTTGAGGTTAATATCAAAACTCAATTTGAGTTGTCTACCTCTGGCAGATGTAAGCCTTGAGCCCTAGTACGTGTGCTTGGCATTCCAGTTACTTCTTGCAATGAATTTGCCTTCTAAAGTTGAGATTTAGAGTGTGAATTTATAACTGCTGATTTTGTGTCGTGGGGGGCAGTACACCGCAGTCAGGTTCATGTTTCTGCATTTGCTCTCTACCGTTACTGTAGTGGCTTGTATTTATTTAGTTTTATACTCTTCTAGAAGGTGGTGTTTGATCGATTTCTTTACCACAATAGCAGATCCAACGTGACCAGTCCTGTAAGGGTGTTGAATCGTATAGACGTTAAACTCACTTTACTTTTGTAAGTGCAATGTACTTCATAGATAAGCACAACAACATCGAGATTATGCTCTTTGATAAGAACTTCTAGTTTCGACCCATTTGGTGCTAGACAATTAATGTTCCACGTGGCGATCCTGAGGCTTACAGCCGTAGTTTATTTACGAGCGTGGTTATGACACTTTAGTGTTCATTTGTTGAAGGATGCTTCACCAAGGTTTCTTCAGGTCTATTTTGAACTTGAATTTGTTCAGGTTGTTTCTTAAGAGCATCTGAATAAAGGTCTGATGTTTTGTTTATGTCAGGAAGCGCTAGTGTTACTTTGGAAGGGTTTGGTGTTTAGATTTTTTTCGATAGCCAATGTACCATGGTTTATGACAAACAGTGAAATTCACGAGGTTCTCAACATGACAACGGTGAAGCAGGAAGTTGCTATGTACGCAGGAAAATACAAGGATCGCCACCAAAACACCTAGCAGCTAACCTGGCACAAATCAGCTAATGCAAACGACTGAAACGCTATGACGTTCAAAGTCTAGATACCAGGTTCCAAAATGGATGCGGTAGCTCCTACTGAGTCCCCCCCGCACGATAAACACAGTACAACACATCTGAGTGGAAGTCGACTCAACTGATTGCAGATCAAACAAAATGTCTGGAGATAGTTATATGAATATCAGTTATTGGTATAATAAGACTATCTATGGTACTATTATGGAATCAAAATGGTTTTTCACTTCAATATTTATGCTTTCAAAAAACCATTTCAAGCAATTATTTATCAGGTGTTCAAGAATTTTGGCCACCGTACAGGAAAGAGCAATAGAACGGTAGCTTGATTTCTGAATGAGCAATATAATTTGGGATTTCCATTCTTCGTGATGTATACCAGTCATATAAATATAATTTATAATGGAAAGATTTTAGTATATTCACTGTTATTAGTAATAAAGGAAGAGGGAACCCTATCAAAATTCTTGGTAAAGAATCTTTATTGAACAGTACAGAACGGTTGAAACGGTAGAAAATGTTGAGTACACTAAAACTTTTTCGTTACTTATAAATAAAACATTTTATATGTAAACTAAGGTAATGTGAGGGTGATATGGTCCTTAGGTTTTCTGCCCTATAAAACCAAAACTAGGAGAGGGAGAGAGACAAAAACACAAAGTTGTATACTATCCCATACCTTTAAACGAGCAATTCTTATATATATATATATATATATATATATATATATATATATATATATATATATATATATATATATATATATATATATATTGCCGAGCCATGCCGAGCGCATGCCGAGATCGAGGCGCGTAGCATAGCATAGCTCTCGCTTCGTCCGTTTGTATGAAGTTGGAATACTGTATAGATAATATTACCGTGGCTAAAGTTACTTTATTATAGTTTATATTTAAATGTTTTACAAAATTGACCTACAATTAAAATATCTAAAGAAGTTGCACAAAGTGGCCACCTCAAGCTTGTATACAAGCTAAAGCTCTATGTGCCACCTGCAAAGTGCCATCCGTCGAACGCTTAGTTTGGTATTACTTGTTATTAGCCTAAGCACTTCTTCTTCATCTTCGGGCGATACCAAACGAGCATGTCCATTAACAGTAGTTTGAATGCCCCTTTCCGCTAGTCTCGAATGCACGTTAACAAAAGTTTGGCGACATGGTGTAGGCCTGTTAGAGTACCTTCGTCGATGTTCTTGTACAGCTCGATTTGCACTTCCATTGCAAAAGCCATACACCAAGTGTATGTCGGCAATATGTTGCGCTAAATATTGATTTGTCCTCTTAACGATAAACAGTAATATAGCATGTAAACAGCACGGAAAATAAGTGAACGTAGCGATAACAACGCAGGGCGAGGGACAATTAATTTAACTAATCAACTGTCAAATTGGATTTTTTTTTGCTAGCAGCTTACAGTATTTTCGGCCTGCTGTTGAATGGAATACATCATTGCATCAATTCGAGAGCAGGTAGCACAGAACACTACTACTCCTAGGCAGGTAGTGCCAGTTGTCACTAAACAAAGGCCTTTTGTGTTTGCGCATACGCTATGTTCAAACAACAATAATTCTTAAAGTAATAAACACACTGTTAATTTTATGTTTTATTGTAGCTTAACACAAAATCTGTCGACCGAGTAAAAAAATAAAAAGGGTAAACGGGGGTTGTTTTTGCAGTAATTTAGAATAATTTGCCGTTTAGCATAATTTTTGATTTTTTTGAAGTAAATTTTATTTTTCTTTAAAGATACGAGTATGTGAACAATTTTTTTGCTAACGGAAACGATAGACAATATTGTTATCCTTCGAATGAGCTAGTTTTTATCTCAGTAAGACCAAAACTTTGAGAGATATGAATATTTTTGTAAACACGTAGAGAATATTTCAAGAAGAAAACAAAATGGCTGCCAGATAAGGGGGGAGGGGATTAGACCTCAGTGTGTAGTGTATTTTTGTATGAAAATTGCTGTATTATATATACCTAGAATATCGCTAGTCAGTGACCGGACACACTGTATATATATATATATATAATCGGAATCTCGGAAACGACTCCAACGATTTTCATAAAATTTAGTGTCTAGGGAATTTCGGGGGCAAGAAATCGATCTAGCTAGGATTTATTTTTAGAAAATGTCTTTTTGTCCGTATTTTCAGGCAATGAAAAACTGCTATAATAATAGAAGGTAAATTTCGACATTGTGTTAATGATCGTAATAGCTCAAGTGGATATCGAGCGGTCGCGAAATCGTAATGCCTTGGTTCGCGTCCTTCGGTCGTCTTCGGTCCGACTTTTTTTCCTTTTTTTTTCAAGTTCCCTTCTTTTGTGAGAAAATTTATTATTTCGAGCCCTTTTTTTTAGTATTTTTTAAAAATACGAAAATTTTAATTAAACTAATTGCACTCATGATTTTTTATTCAAATAACCAGTTCAGTTTTTTCTATTATGTCAATAAGATCAAAAAATATTATTCATCAGTATGTAATTTGTATCTAAATGTAATTTTTTAAAAAACCGAGCAAAGCTCGGTCATCCGGGTAAAGAAAAAAATGGCATACAATCTTTGGCAATAATTAGGAACACTTCGAAAAATCTACTTAAAAAAAAACTAATTACACTACACCATACTAAAATCGACTATAATACTATAATGTTAACTGTCAAAATGGCGTCGATTAAGCATGCATACGTATGTATGTAATTACTCTAAGAAAGCATCGTCCGTTTGATCCTTTATTATTTGACTGACCGATGAAGAGTTATCGTAACACAAAACCATCTATGCAAACAATGTACTACTTATATTAGCCGTATAATATATTATATGTAGTATATTGATTGCATTTAATTAAATAATTATATATATATATATATATATATATATATATATATATATATATATATATATTATTCTTTTTTATAACACCAATTTGTCCTACCCCTGTTATCTTTGTGTAATCCTGTCCATTCATTGGTTGTCTGGAAGATATTGCTTTCAGCAATAAGACCGCCGATTGCATACTTCTTTTGTATATACCTGGTTGAATGCCATCACGGCCTCTTCTGGCTCCGTGAACGTCAAACCTCTAATCAAATCGTTGATTTTTGGGAGAATAAGAATCGCATGGTTCAAGGTGTGAAATTTATGCATGTCTCGTAATTCAAGCTATCAAATAAGTACTAACATTAAATTAACTTAATCAGATCAGGAAGTTGCATTGGTTTTACCTTACACGAACAATAAAGTGCGCATTGTTGTCATTGGATTATTTTCTGCGAAGTCAGGATGGGTTATGTGAGAACTGAATAGGTGGCACAGGTTGCGATTGATTCACTGAGGATGAACGGAATTATTGGATGCTTGTGATGTTTTACGATTTAATTGTTCGACTTCACTCTTTATATTTTAACCTCCAACGCAAACAGAGGGGTCTTATATGTTTAACGTGTGTATTTGAAAGGTGACTTGAGCGAGAGTATTCTTAGCTTTGATTCAAGAAAATCTTTTCGGTCGTTTGAAGATCATTGTCTCTTTTTGTTTCGGGTTTTTTTTAAATTTTCAATTTAAGTTATGTATATGAGCAGGTTGAGAGTCATAGGATACGCATTATAGCTTAGGAACTAATCACTGAGCTACCACGCTTTGCTCCTCAATTACCACGGAAACACTTATATCTGAATAAGTCTATGGATTTATTCACATTTCATTTTAACTTGTTTTTAATTCTATTGTATATTGTTGCAGCAAGCGCGAGATTCCGGTGGTGAACTATACCATCCACTCAGTGCACTGTGCGCGCAATTTCGGGATGTGTCCCGTCTGTAAGGAGCCCGTGCCGCTCGCGGGACTAGAAAATCACCATGACAAAATGCACAAACTACGTATGTAATTTTTTTATAATTAACTAATTATACATTAGTGTGATGCAAGTGGATGACTACAATGGTTTGAATACCTGACTGTCAGAAACTAGCAGGAGATATTATAGTGTCGTAAGTACCTATATGTACCGTATGTTAGTGTTGCCACTTTTTTATGAACAAATTAAGCACCCATATATATATATATATATATATATATATATATATATATATATATATATATATATATATATATATATATGTATATATATATATATATATATATATATATATATATATATATATTTGTAATCTAAAAAATAAACTACAACATGTGAAAATTATTATTTGTTTCATTTGCTATTTTATCCTCGTGTACAAATTTGTTGCTTTTGTTAACATCTAACAAATACTCATTATCGGTGATTACTTTAGACAGCATCTCCACTTTACGTAAGGTAAGATATATATATACAGTGAATTTCGGTTATAACGACGGCGGAGGGACAACTTTAATGTCGTCGCTATATCCGGAGGTCTCTATATCTACAAAAATAAAAAAGTCATGTACATATTTACTTATCATTTATTTAATTAAGTTATACACGGGTGTTTTGTGATTTTTCTTTATTTTCAGGGATTTTGATTCAAAACACTCCATAATTTTAGCGCGGTTTTTCCACATCGTTGATATTGTAGAATGTGAAACTCCAAATTGTTTACACAGATCAACATTATTTTGTCCATTTTGCAGTCTCGAAATGATGTCCACTTTTTCTTTAAAAAAGTAAATGTACGTCTAGGAGCCATATACACTAGTTTAAGAAACACTGTTCACTCACTGGAATTTCTATATAACTGATTCACAAATTTAACTTCGTAAACATGCTACGTAGTCCTACATACAAACAAAGCATTAGTTTGACCATCTGTGAATGTAAACAAAGGATAAGAAAGCTTAATAGTTTTAGTAATAATGAGTCTTTGTGCCTTTGCCGACTCAGTCGCAATAGCCGCGAGGGATTTCTAGGAATCGGTCATAAATGGTTCATAAAAACAAGTCGCTATACCCGCAACTGTCGCTATAACCGAAGTCGCTATAACCGAGGTCGTTATGAATGAAATCCACTGTAAATGAATCGCACCTGTGTTCTATGCGAGTGTGGACATTCTCCATTCTTGTAGACATTTTCGTGTGCAGCCATTTATTTTATAGAATAAGGTTGACGAACGAGCATAAAATTCACCTGATTGTAAATTGATGCCCATAGCCCATAGATCTTAAATGAGGGTAAATATTGGCTCTATTTATCCTCATTTAAGTATCAAATTGTAGGTGCGTTGCCACCTCTGACGTCTAGATAGAGTAGGTCTTCAGTTCTTTAAACACATTACAAGCAGTGCAAAAAAAAGGAAAACAACATTCAACTGCTATTATACTCCGGTTTTCTCTGAGAGCGAAGGCCTACGATGCCTCGTTTCCAGTAAAAAAGAGTCTCTACACTCACCATACGAAACACAGCAGTATTAAGCTGCTATTTCACGCTGGTATTCTGTGAGAGCGTGGTCCTTCCCCGGTCGAGCCGACCCATTCGTGCTACAATCAAGCGCTGCAGCCTAACTCCGCCGCATATTAGAACTGAAGATTATGCTAAGAAATTAAGAAATTAAGAAAGTATTTATATATAAGTGAAGTAAAGGGTTTTTCAATTGGCGCGGGTAGATTTTGGCGGCCCGTGGCGACCATTTTGTTTTGGTGACATCTATCAAATCTTTTGTTTATTATTCATTTACTTATGCCAAATCACCATGGCAAGTTACACGATTGAACAGCACGTTGAAATTATAAAACTTTATTATCCAAACGAGTGTTCGTAAGTGCAAACGTTGTGCGCATTGCGCTCATTTTTCGGTAGACGTGGTCGACCTACACAATCGACTCTTCAACGTTAGGTGGTCAAATTTGAAACGGTTCGGTAAACAATCAGCCAACAGCTGTACGTTCAAGGAAGTTAGTTTAGTTTACGACGGGCTGTTTTCCGCAACTCCACGTCTAAGCGCGTATTTTGCGTGTGGGCAGGAATAATGTAAATTATTCGAGCCATGATATCTCCCCGAAGAAGATCAGCAGTTCCTTGATGTTGCAAGCAAATTCGGGGAGCGATCCCGGCGTGCCGAGATGTTTAGCCCTGTATGAAGCGACTTCTGGACATGTCAGCAACACGTGAGCCGCCGTTTCTTCCTCTCCCATGCATGCCCTGCACAGGGGGCTGTCAGTAACACCTGTGGTAAACAAATTTATGTTAAAAGAGCCATGTCCTGTAATAGCACTTGTTACTACCCTGATTTGTGGCTTGTTCAGTCTTATTGAAACCTTGGTTAGACGACTGTTTATTTCAGGCAGGGCCTCTTTAGCTTGTCTACAGTCTACTAAATTTTTCCAAAGTTGAGCGTGTAAATTATTGAAGTTTCTACGTACCAGTGAACGAACGTAGCCAAAGGGGATTGGTATTATTGGTTCCGACCCTATAGTTGCCAGGGCTGATCCCCTTCTGGCCAGTTCATCTGCTGCATCGTTGCCTCTAGATCCACTGTGTCCCTTAATCCATTGCAGAGTCACATTTTTGTGCTTACATAGCTCATTTAATCGTTGATGGCATTCATATATTAGTCCTAAGTTCGCCACATTACAACTCAGAGCTTGTAGTACCGCCATACTGTCGGTCATTATTCTGATGGAGAAGTCTTTTAACTTCATGGCATCTATTGCTATGGCCGCTTGGATGATACCCATACATTCAGCCTGGAAGACTGTGTTATGGGTACCCAACTCGGTGTGCATATATGGATATTAATGTCTTCAGAGAAAGTTCCAGATCCTACACCTTCAAATGTCTTAGAACCATCCGTGAAAACCAAGCTCTTTTGGGCTCAATCCCTCTGGCTGGTCAGTTTCATTTAATTGTATCTTATACTTCTTATCGAATATAAATTGTTTTGGGACCCTATCGTACTCGGCTTGTAAGATAAGAATTTTTGAGTAAATTTTATCAATTGACGACTCCGTGGCGCAGGGGCTTAGCAATGAGTGGCTGCGCTGGGGGTCGCGGGTTCGAATCCCGCACGGAACAAGTATTTGTATGGCCTACAAGTAGTTGTCCGGGTCTGGATGTTCGTCCTTGTGCAATTTATGTTTGTAAACTGCCCCCACAATACAAGAGAAAATCTTAGTGTAGGGGTAACGTTAAAAAAAATATCAATTATACCTGTATGGGGGACTCTACTCTTACTTAAAAGATTTAGGGTCTTGAGTCTAATGGCAGCTTAAGTTGCTTCTTGTTATATATGTAGATGAAGCGGAGTTAGCCCCAGTATAGCCTACGTTCGACAAATCGGCCGAGAACATCATCTCGGTTCGTTAAAGTGTACAGCAGAACCCGAGGCAGTCGATTCCTCGCCGTGCACAAGAACTCGGCCTTTCGCAGACTTCAACTTGGCGAATTTTGCGTTGTGACTTTGGCGTTTACCTCTACAAATTCCAACTGACCTAGGAGCTCAAAGTACATGGCCATAGACAACGCCGTTTGTACGCTGACTGGGCTTCGAATCCTTTAGAAGAGGAGCCCAATTTTGGCCGTAAATCATCTTTAGCGACGAGGCCCATTTTTGGATGAATGGCTGTGTTAACAAGCAGAATTGCTGTAAATGGGACACCAACCCACGCGAGATTCACCAGGTGATAATGTTTACTCAAAAAGTTACCGTTTGGTGTGGTTTTTGAGCCGGCGGCGGCATTATTGATCCGTATTTTTTGTTCGGATTAATCCCAGCCGCCAAAATTCGTGAACGCACTACGCGGCAAACGTCCTGATACCATCCACACATCTGGATGCTTGGCGGTCTACCACTGCGTTTAAAAGGAGTTTTCTTCCGCGTACAACCTCTCTGTGGAATAGTTTACCACCGGCGATTTTTCCGGACCGATACGACCTGGGGACCTTCAAGAAAAAGCTTACTCCTTTCTAAAGGGCCGAATACGCACCTGCAATTCCCCTGGTGTTGCGGTTGATCATGGGCGGCGGTAGTCACTTAACATTAAGTAAGCCGCATGCTCATTTGCCACCTCTTCTATAAAAAAATGGACTTAGACGACATGTGCTTCCAGCAGGACGGCGCTGCGTGCCACACTGCGGACATCACGATTGACATTCTCCATGAGCAATTTGAGGGTAAGCTTATCTCTCGCAGGGGTGATGTGAATTGGCCACCAACGTCATGCGATTTGACCCCGCTAGAAAACAGGCCGTAGCTCAAATTCAGACATTGAAAATTGTACCATTCGGATCCGTGCCACTGTGTAAGAAGCCGAGGCGGGCATTTGAACGATATTATATTCCACTCTTAATGGTACAACTGGGCCTTTCAAATAACAACGAATTTTGTTAATACCTCACACACATCTTGTTTTATTTTATTTCAACATCTACCCGCCCTTATTGAAAAACCCTTTATACAGATTTTCAATTGCAATATTTTTGCCAGTGCCCTGTAAGCAGTGTGGAGAGAAAGTATGCGGAACTGACATGGAAGATCACATAAGGGATTCGTGTGCACACACAATAAAATCATGCAGGTATTTCTTTATTTTATTTATCAAAATGTAGTAGTCCACGGCTGGTCCTAGTCATTTCCCATTGTAGTACATTTTACGCCTGGCTTAAACTAGATGGTCACATCTATGTATCAGAAGCCATGATATCTTTCTGGCAATGCTTTGTATACACTAGCGATTCGCCCCGGCTTCGCACGCTCTATTTCTGGATCTTGGCCACAGCGCCACCTACTGGGTCCAATTTTTTTATAGGATAGGGTGACAAACGAGCACACAGTCCACCTGATGGTAAGTGGTTGCTGTGGCCCATAGACATCATCTATCCTCGATTACGAATCAAAATGCAGATGCGTTGTCACCCGTGAGGACTAAGATGGAATGCCTCGTTTCCAGTAAAAAGGGTCACCGGTTCTCTACACTCACCATACGAAATACAGCAGCATTAAGCTACTATTTCACGTTGGTATTCTGTGAGAGCGTGGCCCTTCCCCGGTCGATCCGACCCATTCGTGCTACAACTATACATCTTTGGTTTCTTCTTCTTACAACACACAAAATTTTATTAAAATCGGTCAAGCTGTTTACAACGAGTCCAGTCACGTATAAAGATATGAACGTACGCATTGTACGCCGGCAGCTCGAGTACTAGGAATGAAATCAAGTGAGAGCGAGTTCCATGAAAATGTTGATTTCGGTGTAATTGCTGATATACACCGCAACAGACAGAAGCTGATCCGGAAGATGGGCAGCAGTTTCTTGTTGTGTGTTTAATTAAAAATAAACATAACGGTTACCAATGCTCTTGCCATGTGTGGCAACTATGGCATGTATTTTTTCTATGAGACAATATAATATGGGAGAGCTATACGTGGTAGAGCCACGCTGCAACTATATTATGGTTGTAGCACGAATGGATTGGCTCGAGCGGGGAAAGACCACGCTCTCACAGAATACCAGCGTAAAATAGCAGCTGTATTTCGTATGGTGAGTGTAGAGAACCGGAGACCCTTTTTACTGGAAACGAGGCATTCCATCTTAGCCCTCACGGGTGACAACGCATCTGCATTTTGATTCGTAATCGAAGATATATGTAGATGTCTATATGCGACAGCAACCACTTACCATTAGCTGGACTGTGTGCTCGTTTGTCACCCTTATTCTATAAAAAATATATTAGCTGTGGATTTTTGATATGTATGGTGTATTCTTTAGTTCATGTACATACTATAGTAAGATATACATATGATTTTGTAATGTTATATAGTTAGATAGACCGATTCTTTAATATTTAAAATACAAAAAAGAAATTCTAAAAAAATATATTTTTGAATATATAATATTTTTTTTAAATATCTGCTTTTAGTGGCCTGAGATATTTTGGGGATACATTATCTGCATCATCTGCTTTTTCCTAATATAAATATATGTTGTTACTTCTCGGTTAAATTTTCAATCCAATTAGATAAAAATATTTTGGGCGTTGCTTTAAACAGAAATAAAACACAATGTGTATTTTTAAAAACTAATTGTTTCTTGCGGTACATTAGCGAGTGCGCTGCCAAATCTGCGTTGAAATTACCTCAACTGAAGTATATTTTGTATAGAAAAACGAGAAATACTTGTTTATATTACTTAGGAGTTGTAAATTATTTTGTAAGGCGCGGTTATTTTAAAAACAAAGGAGACTAGTTAGTATCAACTATGGAAATCCACAATATTCTATAGTCGATATTGACTAGTCTAGTAGCCAATGGCAGGGTGCTTTCCGCGAACTCAAATGGTCGTCTGTTCGAATCCGCCATTCAACTACTGTTGTCAATCACTTAACATCAGCATTTTAAGCTTACCAAGTGGTTAAATGGAATATTTGTAAAATAGTAAAAGGAAATTAATATTCCCATAATTTATGCTAATGCATTGCCAATATTTTATTTAAAATAATAAGCTGATTCATGGCGTCACAAAGACACTTCTCCAGACGTTGTTAAGTGTTACGTTGCTGACACTAGCAGGATTAGTCTGCTATATATATTAGATGAAAATACCAGACCAGTTACAGGCAACAGTGTCAAAAATGCTAGAGGTCAGGTAAAGCGATTATCCAATCTTCGCTCCTTGGGAGAGACGTAGTATGTCCAGAAGTTGTTGTCTACGGGCTAAAAATGACTAATAGAAATTAATAGAACGATTTAAATGGGACTGCAGATGTTCAAATCGGTACTTCGACGTCTGTCAATATTCTGTCTTCCAATTATTAATCTGCCAACTGTTTTAGACTACTAAATCTTCTTTATATTTTTTGTAGCGGTCCTTCACGACTCGAAAATTCATGGAACTATCACACGGTTATATTTAAAAAAAAGGGTAAAAGCAATGCTGGTACCGCTTACGACTTTCAAATAATTTTTATACTTTTTCTGTATGAACATAATGGCCGAGAAAGTGCTGCACCCTAGAGAAACTACGTAAAAAAGAAAAAAAAAAACAAAAATGGAACGATTCACGATACGGGTATAGTACTTAAGCCCGGTATACACGGCAACGATAAAACTGCGTAAACGAACTGCACGGTTCATTTGCGCAGTTTATCAACGTCGGTAGTGCGTCCACACATCTACTATATCTGCGTCGATCGTCAGTTCTCGGCAGAAACTCAAAAGAAAAACACGTCATTCGTGATGGAAGACGATGAAGCGCTTGCGCTAGCCTGGCTTGTTTTGTG
This sequence comes from Parnassius apollo, assembly GCA_907164705.1. Classification (NCBI taxonomy): domain Eukaryota; kingdom Metazoa; phylum Arthropoda; class Insecta; order Lepidoptera; family Papilionidae; genus Parnassius; species Parnassius apollo. The sequence goes on along the minus strand of CAJQZP010001449.1, from coordinate 6,817,669 downwards.
TAAAAAGAAAAGAAAATCACGTAGTGTGTGGTGTAGGGATTGGCTTCTTAAAAGAAAGTCATACTCTCACATAAATTTATTAAAAGAGTTGAAATTTTCTCCACAAAAGACTGGCACAATTATTTAACGATGAATGAAGAGACTTACACATCCTGTTTTTAGTTATACCGCTAATACAAAAAACCAATAAGCTCTCATGAAAGATTGTCTGCAACTCTGAGGTTTTTAGCTACAGGTCGCTCTTACGAATGTATGAAGTTTTCTACGTTGATATCAAAACAGGGTCTCAGTGAAATCATTCCTGAAACGAACGAATGTGCGTACGAACTAAATGATTGGTCCGACTTCCGTATACACACCACGATAAAACGCGATCGACAACGATTTATCGAAAAGATTTTAAACCTTGCTCAGGTGGCTTGCACCAACCAAAAAATCTGCGCCGATTTTTGTACACACGTTCGATAAAACTGCACAAATGGTCTGCGCAGTCAGTTTGCAACGATAAATCGTTGTCGTGTGTACCGACCATAAGCGGGCTCTGCGGCCTTAATACATTGCTCTCTAAGTTATGGTCATTTCTCCGTAACTCCTTTAGTCGACTTCGAGCGGGCAAGAAGACCAGTTCTTTATTTTGTGAACTGTGTACGTTGCTTTCGAAAATCTAACACTGATTTTGCTTAGTGCGCATTTTGCAAACGTGATTTGATGCTTATTTCAGATAAGTATGTAACTTTATGCCGTATTTCCCTAAATCAATAACTTTCGTAAATGGGAATACTGCGTAGCATATTTATCGTGTCACTTACCCGACATGCCGGCGCCCGTGCTATCCGCAACTTTGACACAGTTTTTGTACTAAATTTCCGGTTTGGTGGTATATGCAGAACTCTTTGCGTTTGCCATTCCATTTACTCTTTAAATGACTATGCTAGGATTGGTTCACTAATAAGGTCCAATGGCTAATTTGAACCTCCGATCTTTTGTTTTGCAGATCTGCTGTCGCTTTATTTTGACTAATCCCACCACACTATTTTCTCTATGTGTAAACAGTTTAATAAAGTCACATCTTATCTCTTACAGCTTAAGGAAACTCATCCGAAATCCACTTTAACTTTTGCTGCTCAGGTTCTGCGAGTTGGAGCTGTTACGTCGCGAGCTTCCTCTTCACGAGGGTTACTGCGGTGCGAGGACCGAACAGTGTCCAGACTGCAAAGAGTGGGTCATGCTCAAGTATAGACAGTTGCACATCGATTCAAACCATGGGTTTCTGCGGCTCGACGATGGTACGTTTGAAATCACTGTTTTTATGTTTTCCTTGTTGATTTCCTTTGTAAAATGCTCTTACTATTTTCAGTAATAAGAATGTTCTATCGCAATTATAATTTTTGATTTCATTATCGAAGTATTTGACCATACTGTGGGTAGTGGCGAAGCTAGAGCTCCAAACTAGGGCAAGCCCAAGATATAAATTGATAAAAGTATAGATTGCTGTTGTTAGCAGTTTTATAAAAATACACCAATCTTGATCTGTCTCCACTCTTCAGTTTCATATTCAGTGCTGTCGAGGACGTATTTAACCAAGCACACAGAAGACATACTACTGCTAGATAGATTGTGTTACATATCAGCAATTGCATAGCTTCGGTGGCTTTGAAGAAAGACGTTTGGGTTTATTTAAGCGAAAGAAAAAAATATTTACGTGCAATACGATACATGAATAAAAGTAAAACATGAACAAAGTACAAACAAACTGTGTACAAAATTAAAAAAAAAATTATTTACATTCTAATGGATAAGAGAGAAGATAAGTGGAATCGTCTCGCTTTCTTAAGGAAAGATTTAATTACGTCCACGTAAAATGTTGGTGAACGTTTTAATTATACCAATAACTGTTTTTAGTTAATTATTACCTTGTGTATTATCTTAACAAAGTTTAAAGATTTTACCTTTTCCTCTCCGATTAGCACTTTAACACACTTCAATTCATCACAAGGAACACTATTATCCTCCATTTTTACTAAAAAATCTTTAAAAAAGCATAAATTTTGAACTCACAATATTAAATCGCTTAAGCTAAACACACGGAGTAAATAAACATTGAAATGTGAAATGAACTTGCAAACGAATTGCCCGCGCGCCTCCGCTTTTGACAAATTCATTCCTAAAGCCTGGCTTTAAATCTCTATACTAATTGCTATATATATACAATCGTAGTTATATTTCATTAGAGAATATTTTGCCATAGGTTATAAAGAGAGCGATCGTCTTCTCGAAAGTCCCGTAAAAAGCCCACGAGAGCGAGGGAGACAACTAATCGCTCTATTAAAACTCATTTTTTATGACAGCAGCAGTATCGCTAAGACATTACGAGGTCATCGATCGACATGTGTCGAACAGTGGAGTGCGCGGGAAATTTGAAATAGTTTGAAACAGTTTGCGAGTTATTTTATTAGTTGATATTATTGATTGATTGAGTTTAAGGCAAGCCCGGCTTTTCGGCTTCTATGGAGGCTTCGCCACTGACTGTGGGGTAATTGCTAATCGACTTTCTATAATTATTACCGCAAATAGAAAACTATAAAATGTAACGAAATAATCCATTACTATTCCATCTATTACAGTCTATAAAAGTCCATTGCTGAACATAGGCCTCCACATATTCCCACGCTTGGCCAGTGGTCATGCAATCGCAGTTTCTAACAATTATGAGCTGTTATGATGAAGATCATCCTGACCATCTCCAGTTAAATTTCCCTCTGTCGCCTCTTACGACACCCACGGGACGATATAGTAGTGTAGTGGATATTCTTACACCGCCACTACGCGGTTAACGTAATAAATGACATGGCATTACCATTAGCACCTCACCTGCATGTGGTGTGTCTGACAAACGGCGGTATATTCGAAAATGCTTAACACAAATTCAAGTTTGGTGATGGTAAGCAACGTAAATAACGAACTGCGAGTTTAGCCGACTGGATTTTCTACAGTTGTTGACGCTAATAGAAAACAATAAAATGTATGAAATCAAAGTAAAGCCACCTAAAGCATACACTACCTAGTGTTTCTCACGTCTTCATAAGTCATAAGGGTAAGAGTGTGATCGGAGAATTTTTGCGTTCTTCTGCGATGCTTGCGGAACTCAGCTCCGGTCGTATGTATGGTTTCCAAAAGCTTGTCACTTATATCATCCACTGGCACTACTGAAATGTCTACACATCCCTAATAAAACAAGGTGTTGACGGACGGACAGACGGACGGACGGTTGAACATTAAAATGGTACTATAAGAGTTTCATTTCACCTGTTAGGACTCCTTTTTCTGCCAAGAATTCCGTCTGTATAGTTACCACTCTCTGATTTTACGTCCAACATAAAAGAGCGGGTTGTATTGTCATCTATCAGGAGCTATGGCATTGAAGTCAATAGTATATAATATGTACTAGGTACTAGAGAAGCTATTCCAAATAAAATATGTGCACTACTCTGTATCGGCGCATGCGCGGGAAACTGTAGAGTCGCGCATGCCCAGTTGATATAAACGCGCAAAAAATTGTAATAATAAATAATAATTGTTTATTTACATTGTATTGTTAATCGAGCACATTTATTTTTAATTTTAGTTTATTTTGCATATGTGCTAATTTAATATAAAATTATTATTAACGCCGCTCCGCATGAATATCTGAGCCACAATAACATGTGTACGGATTGCAGTACAGTTCAGTTGCACATAGTGGTGTTCGGAATGCCAAATCTAGTGCGTAGTACATATATATCGATGAGCTATAGCAATTCCTATAATCGTCTTTAACGACACCCTTGGAACGTAATGTGATGATGTATTATCGCCGAGTGATTGCAGCGTGAGCAACTGGAATCATCATCATCATCATCATTACAGCCCTTCACAAGTCCACTGCTGAACATAGGCCTCACCCAAAGAATGCCACAAAGCACTTGTATCTATCGATTTCCTGCATCTTTTACAATCTCGCCACTCCATCTAGTGGGGGGACGACCTACACTTCGCCTACCGGAGCGAGGCTGTCACTCGAGAAAATTTCTTTCCCATCGGTTTTCGGTTATTTGAAGTATATGGCCGATTCATTGTCATTTCAGCCACTACAATAACTTTGATATATTAGATATCAAACATATGTTTATTACTTTAACATTATTTACTTGCATAATATTTTGTTTAGATTACCATTAAATGACTTTAGTTTTGATTTTTAATGGGAAAAGTTTTTTAAACAAAAACCCTTTAAGTGCTCCATTATTTTACAGACCCTACCCCAGTGCCCAAACGAGAAACAGCAAAGATCACAAATGTACCCAAACGAGAAAGCGATCACAGATGTACCCAAACTGGGAGACTGGCCCAAACTGCCGACCCACAGTAACACCTTGAACAGACCCAGTCCATCTACAAGCAAAGTTTCCAACGACAGCCCTCCGAAGAACGGTTACTTAAAAAACATAAATTTAACCCAAGACCAACCGAGAACAGAAATAAGATTCTTCAATAATCCAACCACAATGGAGAATCCTGGCCCTGGTTCCTCGGGGTTAAGCACAGACCCCAATATGTCTAGGCCCCAAGGCAATACAAACGTTAAATTGCTGTCAAAGAAGAATAATAATGAAACACAAAAAAATGTGATGCCGAAGGAAAAGAATGTTATTAAAGATTTGTAAGTATTTAAGTCTGATTCATGCTGCGGCGGCGTAGCAGAGTCAATGACCTTATATCATTCCGTAGGTATTTTAAGAGGCGACAGGGGGAAACTGAAACGGAGGATGAACAGCAGCATCTTTCTGATAACAATTCAATATAACGAAAAGCTGCTAGCTCGCCTGCGTAGCATGGCAACTATAGCAAATATCCCTCTTTTGAGGCAAGTTGATCTGATTGATGAAGACAATTAGATCTTAATTGAGGGTAGATGTATACCCTCGATTAAGATCTAATTTTCTTAATTAAGATCTATATGTGGTAGAGCCATGCTGCAGTTATATTTGTAGTTATAGTTGTAGCACAGTTGTGCCATAATGTGTCGACTGTGTCCGTTCGACCGGGGAAGGATCACACTCTCACAGGATACCAGCTGGTCATTCCATGTCAAATCAAAATGATTCAGACTTGATGTCTCAGATTTTCATGATTTTTTTTTATGTAGCAATATATCAGAATTATGAAATACCGAATATGTATAGTTATGTAGCACAATTATTTTTGAAGTAAATTTTTAAAGATTTAAATTTTTATGAAAAAATTTCATGTTTGTCTTGTTTCATGTTTGGTTATTTTAAAGCTGTTGAATGGGGCTTTAATATGATATGCTACACAATATGCAATTTAAAGATTTCAAAAAATTATCAAACCTGGGAGTTTATAATGTCTTAATACATACAGCTTCTATCATTGGAGCTCGGAATGGGATCAAGAGATACAGGGCTTCAACAATACATGTTTTGTGAAAAATACTAGAATTAGTATTGTTTCAAAATTTTTTGAATAGTTTATTGAATGAAACCAGCAACACTTTACAATGAAACAAGCAGTGGGTATTACTTTAATATTTTTTTAATGCAGAAAAGTCACACGGACACCAATATTATGTGTAAAGTTAAGGGTTAAAAAAAGCATGCAAAGAGCGATTCAGCTTAGCCACCCACACACACAGTAAAAACACAACCATCGTTTTTCGTCTGTAGTCGGATAAACAGCTGGTTGACAACAGTTGCGTATCGGCTGCTGTGGATAAATATCCGTTGTCAACGGTTGCTTTACACCTATAGGTGTGTAGGTAGGTTTTTTATTTTTTATAGGATAGGATGACAAACGAGCAAACAGTCCACCTGATGGTAAGTGGTTGCTGTGGCCCATACATATCTATATCTATCATCTACATATTACAAATCAAAATGCAGATGCGTTGTCACCCGTGAGGACTAAGATGGAATGCCTCGTTTCCAGTAAAAAGGGTCTCCGGTTTTCTACACTCACCATACGAAACACAGTAGCATTAAGCTACCATTTCACGCTGGTATTCTGTGAGAGTGTGGTCCTTCCCCGGTCGAGCCGACCCATTCGTGCTACAACTATACTACTAATATAACTGCAGCATGGCTCTACTACGTTTAATTATATTATATTATTGTGCTTGGGTTGTATCCGGGGACAATCTGGAGTTTAAACAACAATGTCAAAACACAAATTTAAATCTGAAGCTTGAGTTGAATTTTGAAATTGTTACCAAATACCAGACGGCTTCTTGATCTTAAGATGATTCGGGTTTTGTTTCAGGCCTTCATCCAGCGGTGCAGTTAAGAAGCGTCCAGCGCCCCAGCCACCCTGCACAAACCCATCAGCAAACAGTTCATCTTACACTGCTGGTTGCAGTGGCTCACCTGCTGCAGCATCTATCAGTCCCTTTACTTCTACATCAGCCTCTAAGTCTACAGTTGTTGCTTCAAATGCATTCTCTTCTCCAAGCCCTAGTCTATTGTCTACATCAACTACTAGTGTAACCTCAACTGGAACTAACATTTCAACAACAGCTGCCTTCACTGGTTCACCGCAAAGAACCTCCGGAGGCTTTTCTACAGCCCTAAGTGGAGTCTCAAATGCTACACCTTTTGGTGGTTCCCGAGCAGTACCAACAGAAAGGGACTTGGCCTACCAAAGTGCTTTGCGACGTAAAATGGAAGAAGAGAAACGCCTGAAGGAAATAAACGCTTACAACTTGTCCGTTGGTATGTATTTTTTTTCCTTAAAACTAACTGTCGTAATTTCTCCAGTGTGATAGAGGTATTTAATGGACATAATTTTACATTGGCGACAACCCAAACAAACATAAAAGGAGTTTCCGGTTCTCTAGACACACCATACGAAACACAGCGTTATTTTTCAGTTTTACGCTAGTGAAGGGGGGGCCCCGGATGCGTTCCAAATGATGATGACCACTATATTTGATGGTGACCATTGTTAGACTAGTGGAGCCGTGGTAGCTCACATGGTTACCGCTCACTGTAAATATAACAGAACGCGAGTAACCCGGGTTCGATACCCGCCGGCACCAATGAAATTGTTAATTGCAATTTTAAGTGCTGATTTACCACGTGCTCGGCGGTGAAGGAAAACATCGTGAGGAAACCTGCATGTCTAAGGAATAAGAAAAAAATATTTCGAAGACATGTGAAGTTCGCCAACACGCATTGGGGTAGAGTGGCGGACACTTCCTTGCCCTAAAACCCTTTAAGAAATGAGGGGAGGTCTGTGCCCAGCAGTGGGACGTATATAGGCTGTAACTTTACTTTTATTGTTAGTCTCCATCCGGTAGAGAAGCCTAGCGTAACCCTTTTGTTGCCCCAGAAGCTGAAGGTATCCATGGAGTTATCACCGCGATAAAAAAGTGCAGCCCTAGATGGGAGTGACGACCTGTTGATAGATGCAGGAAGTCAGTGGATGCAGGTGGCTCAGCACTGTGCTTAGTGACATTCCTTGGGGAAGGCTTATGTTCAGCGGTGGGCTGTTGTGATGGAGTGTAATGATGGTGTGATGATGATGATTAATTTATTTTTTGTTATCGACTTCCTTTTAACAGGATTGCCTCCAGTTCTTACTCCTGCAGAAAAGATAGACAGGCTTCGTAAAATGGACGCTTTACACAACCGTGAAATACCAGACCCGAATCAGAAGAAACCTCTCCAAGGATGGCCACGTCCAGTGCTAGAGAATATAGGTCACGTGCTTGGTTACTCACAAATGAAAAATATAAATGTGCCACAAGATGTAGAAGTGGAAAACAGAAGAGATGATTTCAGAAATCTCAAACCTATGACACCGGAAGAGTTTATTAACAGGTTTCAAGAGCTGCAGTTGCGGAAGAATTCTAGAGATGGTGGGGAGCCGAGTAGAGAGGATAGGGGAGATAGGTTCAGCGAAATTAAGTCCTCTTTAAAGGAATTGAGGAGAGGCTTAAATGAGGTAAATACTTTTCCTCCTTTTACTTTTGGGCGATTTTGATTACAGTAATATATAAAATTATTTATATAAATTTTGATAAAGTGATATCAGGATAGAAATTCGACCGTAATACATAAAATTTTTAAGATTATATATTAAGCAAGCTGTAATTTACTTCAACTGCACATATATAATTTATATACAGATAATCTAATATACAAAATATAAAATAAACGATTTTTGCCTTGACATGCATTCCATAAAGTATTGAAAAGGGCACATTTGATGTCACACAAAATTCACAGATTTCTTGCCAACATTTTAAAATTCTTTGGTGACAATCTCTACTTCTTGCAGTTTAAAACGTAGTGATTGTATACTCTTTGGTGCTACTGTTTGACCATAGACTATTATGTGTTTGACATTGGCAGTATGAACAAATATGTTTTGTGATTTGCAGGTGACAGCCCCATACAACGTAAATTTGAACAGTAATAATAATATTAAGTAAGTATTCATTAAAATCTCTTAAAATTTCCTTTCAAAAAACCAGAAATATATAGAAAAAAAAGTTTACGGGGAATTTTACACAGTATGGATAGACAACTCCGAAAGTATCGGGAGCAGTGTGAAATGTTCAAAGAAGTCTCGGGGCGATTTTTGTTTCTTTTTGTCCTCTATTTATTTTGCTCTGGAGGTCTGTGGGGAAGTCTACTCTCTGTAGTGGTTTTAAAGCTGTTTTTTTTATAGGATAGGGTGACAAACGAGCACACAGTCCACCTGATGGTAAGTGGTTGCTGTGGCCCATACATATCTACATCTATCCTCGATTGCAAATCAAAATGCAGATGCGTGATCACCCGTGAGGACTAAGATGCCTCGTTTCCAGTAAAAAGGGTCTCCGGTTCTCTACACTCCCCATACGAAACACAACAGCATTAAGCTACTATTTCACGATGGTAATTCTGTGTATTCATATTTTGAATTTTTATCTTATAGTGACAACGAAAGAGGTAACGACAGAGTACAGCAGAGTGTACGAGATGAATTAGAATCATCAGCAAGCATTAGTTCAGATGATGATAGAGATGAAGACGAAACGGAAAATGATGAAGCAGCTGGGGGAGTTGAGGAGTTGCAGATTGTCCAGCTACCTTGTGAGTTTTGCGGAATCCCTATAATCGCCGAGGACTTGGTGCAACATCAGGTAATATTATTTTCTCTATGAAATAATAGTCCTTCATTTTTGTTTCAGGCAACGTACATACTATACGTATTTCTTTCAGATATTATGTATTACATACATTTTCTCCAATATTGTGATGCGGTATTATATGAATAGAAAATGGAAAAATAACTAGACCCAGAACATTTAAACACCATAGTGAGGTACAAACAGTACATGGCGAATTGACCGTGTAGTGACGCTCGCTGTAAATAAACTTTCTTACTACCACTACGGCACCATATCACGCCGTGGGTGTTGTAGGTTTGAGGCAACAGTGAGGGAAACTGCATGTTAATAAAAAAAATATTTGAACAATTAATCGAACGCATTTCTTGAAAAAAATAGTTCAACAGTGACGATATAGTAATTTACTTTTTTACTTACTAACAAGCACATTGCTTTTTATTTTATTTTTTATAGGATAGGATGACAAACGAGCAAACAGTCCACCTGATGGTAAGTGGTTGCTGTGGCCCATAAACATCTACATCTGTCCTCGATTACGAATCCAATTGCAGATGTGTTGTCATCTGTGAGGACTTAGGTGGAATGCCTCGTTTCCAGTAAAAAGGGTCTCTGGTTCTCTACACTCACCATACGAAACACAGCAGCATTAAGCTACTATTTGACGCTGGTATTCTGTTAAAGCGTGGTCCTTCCCCGGTCGAGCCGACCCAAGTGCTACAACTATACTACTAATATAACTAGCATTTATAGCATTTATATGTTCAATATGATTGTTAGATATGATTTCATGCGACAAAACGTCGGTTTCTTGATTTTTAGGTGCTATTAGAACATACGTTCGCGCTTTGCGCTTAAGGCATGCAATTCGTAAAATTTTGTAGGTATGTATGTTGTCCAAATCTGCTACGAAATTATCATCTTGGTGCTATTACCAGGTTTTGTTTCTTGCAGACTGGCTGCAGACCGGACTTGGCTCGATTCCGTCCTGCTCGGCAGCCGTCACCTCCGCTTGATAACGCGCACATCCAACCCGTGATACCCTGCGAGTTCTGCACAGAATCCCTGCCTCTCAACCTCATCAGCCAACATCAGGTAACCTTTTTGTAATATTATTAAATTAGTCGATGTACCCGCAAATTCGCTCACGGGAACGGTCGAAAATTATTTGTACAATATACCATGAACTATAAGAATATTTACTGATGTTTGTTAGACCTATTAGTTCATTTATCAATGTAAGTCAAAAAGCACTTGTTTGTTCAAATAAATCTCTAAAAAAATTTTTTTAAATTTATTTGGGACAACAAATGATAGTACAATGAGTATTACAAAGAATAGAATTTTAAATTAGAATTTGAATGGTTAGTTGTACAATCAACTACGTTATCCACGTCTTACTTAGTTTTGCTTAGTACAAACAAAATTAAACTTATACAATATATTTATGCATAGTAAAAGAACTTTTTTATAATATATAAAAGAAAAAAATCATAACATATATGTTTTTTTTGAGTGCAGCAGTAGTTGTTTTTTGGCCTTGGGTAAAGGTGTTGCAAAATGTCTATATCTAAAACCGTCGCAGTGGTATGCGTTTGCCGGCATTAGTACGGCAAGCACTAACTGCGAACACACATCGTCGGCGTACATTGCGTAAGTTATAATGGCGGACGTGAAGCACCAACGCTCCAGGAACAGTCTCCGGGTGCAGTCTTTGAACATGTTCAAGATCGTCCCCACCATTACATCAGGTTTGATAAACCACAAATCCTTGCAAAAGAACACCGATTCCTACCAAGGATGATACGCGAGGCTATTGAAATTAAAAAACATCCTAATTTCAATAGAGAAGATGGTTGGGTGCTGCCCATCTCTGCTCTGATCTGCTTGGGATCCTATAATTAACAAAATTAAACCCAAACCCAAGCACACCACTGCAAGACTTCAAGATACTGTAAGCTCGTTTTGCGTAAATCGGACCAAAAATTAATATTCAAAAACTGAAGGTAGCCCGGCTAACAATGACATTGGGACGTCAAACATCTCAGTCCCCCCCGTGACCATGGGTGCTGTAAAGCACCCGAAACGTCGGGAATTAAAAATAAGTAAAAGTAATTAATTAAACGCGATAGAATCCGTAAATTTAGTTTTATTCAACATTTTAGGATACTAAGATAAAGTTTATTTTTTAGACAGTACTCAAATTATTAAGATCTTGAAAAAGTAAACAGTCATTTTCATTTTTTATAGTTTTATAGGCCTTCAGATCATCAGCATATAATAAACATTTGGAGTGCTTAAAACATTCTTTTATGTCATTTATAAAGAGGATGAAGAGCAGCGGACCAAGGATAGATCCCTGTGGCACACCAGACGTTACTGTTATGGTTTTGGAGCAGTGGCCATTTATAACAACTGTCTGAGTCCTATTTGAAATATATGAAGAAAACCATCTTAGTAGATTGCCTCTTATTCAATTAAAGGCTATTTTTTAAAGAAATAGTTCATGGTCAACTTTGTCAAACGCTTTCTAGAAATCTGTGTATACAGTATATGTTTGTGTTCATCATTCATATAAAGCGGATTTCTATAGCAAGTTAATCAATAAACGCCAAAAAATGACAAGAATGTGTAGTAAATATTTTCCACCACTTTGCGATTTACAAGAATTTTTCTTCCTCGCACAACTTCCTTGTGGAATCGACTACCACCAGCGATCTCTCCGAACCGATACGACTTAGGGACCTTCCAGAAAAGAGTTTACTTTTTTTTTAAAGCACGGTAAAACACCTACGATTCCCCTGGTGTTGTAGTTGTTCATGGGCGACGGTCGACACATACCATTAATTGAGCCGCATGCCAGTTTGTGCTCTCTTTTATATTTAAAAAAAAAAATGAAAATATAATTTATTCGCTGGCCACGAGGTTTAATAGAGAGGTATAATAGGTTGAATAGAGAGTGCACCTGTGTTAGAGCATACACTGTCGAAATATGATCTGAAGGATATTATTATTTGGGTTATTGATAGAGTAATGACATCTGGTTGGGCTGGATAAATATATAAAACGAAAAATAAATATACTTAAATATATATTTAATATACTAACATAAATAATACATAAATAAATAAAAGTCCAACCGGATGGAAGCCCTCGGCAGGGGAGACCAAACGGCCGAGGGTTAGGGGGAAAGGGAAAGAAACCGGCGGACGATGCGGGCGGTATCGAGGAGCACCGCCTTCTGCATTTGAGCCCGGAGCGGTCCGTCACGGAGTCCCAGTCGCCTCAGATGGCCCGAGAGGCTGGCTGGGATTAACCTGTTTGCAGACACGACTACAGGAATAATTTCGGTCGGCAGACCACCCCACATGTCGGTCACCTCGTGAGCCAGGTCCAGATATTTTGATTGCTTATCTGTTTCAGCTTTCACGAGGTTCTCGTCATACGGAATGGTAATGTCGACCAAAAATATCCTTGACTGTGTCTGATCCATCAGAACAATATCAGGCTTAATCGCAAGAATAGTCCTGTTTGTGATGATGGCCCGGTCCCAGTAGAGCCTAGCGCGGTCATTTTTGAGCACGGCTTCCGGCAAGTACTAGTAATACGGCACTTTCTGGTCCACAAGACCGTATTTCAGAGCGAGCTCCTGGTGTAGAATTCTGGCTACTAGGTTGTGCTTGTGCAAGTACTCAGAGTTAGAAAGCGTCGAACAACCGGAGACGACATGCCTAAGTGACTCACTGGGAAAGCGACAAGCTCGACAAACGTCGACGGTGCCATCCTTTAGTTGATTAGAGATATTTATTTTAGATAGTTGTTGGTCTTAACAGCCTGATCCTGTATCGCACAGACAAAACCCTCGGTTTCCCCGAAGAGGTTACCAAAACATAGCCAGTTGAGGGAGGCGACTGTATCTACGAAGGGCTCATGTAGAGCCCTGTAGTACCTCCCGTGGAGCTCCTTCTCCTTCCATACGGTCTCCCGGTCGGAAATGCTAAGCACTGCTGGGTCCTGCCATTGCTCGTGGGCTAAGGATAGAGGGGTAAGCCCTTTATCACTATAAATGACTTCATTATAGAATGGATCATCCGATCTCGCCAGGAAGTAATCACGGAGGCTGCACACTTCGCGATTATGCATGGTGAGCGCGCTCAGAAAGCCACGCCCATCATGCTTTCACATTATTATTATTATTATTGTTGTGTATAACTTTTTATGACTTTTACGTGGTAGAGTAATGCTGCAGCTATATTATGGTTGTAGCACGTAAGTGCGAAGGGGGAAGGACCTCGCTCTCATAGAATAATAGCATAAAATAGCAGTTCAATGATGTCGTGTTTCGTGCGGTGATTGTAGAGAACCAGAAACCCTTTTTACTGGAAATGGGGCATTCCATCTTAGTCCTAGAGGTGGCAACGCATCTGCATTTTGATTCTTAATCGAGATGTGAAGTCTATGGGCAACAGCATTCACTTATCATCGGATAGACTGTGTGCTAGTTTGTTACCCTTATTTTATAAAATACAAAGAGTTTTTATATTACTGCACATGGACCGGATCAAACAAAAAAGGCAACTTTATAAAGAAAATATAAATTATTTCCCTATCCCGTGGAAATTATTCGAAATATCTTTTTATTTGGTTATTCGAAATCTTAAAAAATGTCGTTAGGTCTTTACCTATGAAACTGCCGTATTTTATGAAATAATTTAACGTTTTTTTTTTTATTTCTATTAATCAAACCCATGCAATCGATGCATCAACGCAGTGGTAGTTTATTGATGCTCTTCTTGAAGAAATCAGCTGAGATAACAAATTCTTCAAAGGCCTCTCGGGTATTGGATTGTTTTCCCGCCAAAAAGTTATCCAAATTGTGAAAAAGTAAAAGTCTGTAGTCGCAAGGTCTGGTGAGTACGGCGGATGACGGAGAGCTTCCAATCACATCTCTTGTGATTTGGAGACTGTTGTGCAATATGAGATCGCGCGTTGTCGTGCTGGAGGAGCGGGGACGAGCGATTGACCAAAGCTGGTTGGAGACGTGCGAACTTCTCCATCATTGTGTTCAGTTCTTCACAGTACACATCTGCAGTAATGTTTATCCCGTTTGGTAAAAAGCTGTGATGAATAACACTGGCGCTAGACCGCCAAACAATGACCATCACTTTTCTGGGAGTAAGTTATCGTTTAGGGCATTGTTTAGATGCAGAACCAGGGTCCAACCAACTTGCTGAGCACTTGCGGTTTTCAAACTGAATCCGAGCAAATGAATCCGAACCAAATGTTGAGCAGTACGAGGCACGTCGCGGCGCGTAATTCGCGCTGGCGTTCACTCAATTGATCGCCAGCGCGTGAGGCACCTATTTGTCAAGCTTTTTACCTTGCCAATTTGATGCAAATCGACCAATATTGTTTTGATGCTAACATCGAAAGCTACTGCTAATTCAGCCTTAGATCGAGTATCGTCAGCTTCCATAATCGACTTTAATTTGTCCTTGTCCACCAAATTTTTATTTTATTTATTTATTTAATCTTTATTATACACTTTATATACTAAGGGATATAAAGGGCGGACTTAATGCCTTATGGCATTCTCTGCCAGTCAACCCTGGATGATTTGAGAAACTGTGGCAGGTGTAATCAATGACTTCATAAATAAACAATAAGGATATAAAACAAAATAAAATACAAATGAATAAAATAGATACATAGTTAGTAAAATATACATACTTACTTAATATATAATATAGGATAAATAATAAATATATAAACGGGTACTTCTATACAAAAAAATTCTTTTGTTTAAGTCGAAATTTCTCGAACGGAAGCGGGCAAACCAATAACAGGTGTTGCGTCCACTTGTAGTATAGTATTCGCTCCGTAAACTTCCTTGATGTTGCTTGCCGCTTGTGTCGGGTTGCTGGTACCACGGTACTCATATTCCGTAATTACGCGAATTTGTAACGTATCGATGATGAAAAAGATTCAAATACGATGAAAATAAACAAATGACTAATTTAAAAAAAAAACTAATTTAAAAAAAAGAATACCAAGCTTTTAAAATAAAATTAATTTGATATTATAATTCTTAGCCAAACAACAATTATTTTGATTTGAAATTGCTAGTACTCCAGAACGGCAAATTCATAGGTAAAGATTATATTATTAGTGTTTTTAATTACCTAGTTACATGTAAAATTTAACAGATAAATAAGCTTAAGCTTGTGTTCATTATATATGGAACCTCTGTGCAAAATTACGGCTTTCTATGTGCAAGGGTTTGGACTAGGCTTTGATCAGTCAGTGAGTAAATGTATGGTTACAGTGAGTGAATCAGGACTTGTTATTTTATATATGTTGATTGATCAAGTAATCATTTTTTGTTCCAGGAGCGCTGCGGCAGGGAAGCCAACTTATTCTTCCCCGACTGAATTCTGTCTTCCTCATAAAGTCTAAGAAAAATGTTATATTTTGTTATGTAGTAATATTACCTTGTTTATAAAAGTTGTTCCTTCAGTACCAAATTTAATTTCTTTAGTGGAACTATAGTGCTCAAAATATACAATAACAATTGGTTTTATATCTGATCTACTCAATGAATTTAATCTATGATATTGATGTTAGTCTCATACTAACGTCAATATTATAGATTAGTATTAATATTATAGTTAGTCATAGAAAAAATCATACAAAATAACTCATGATATTTAATAGCATGTTATGCAAGTTAATTTAATTAATTTGTGTATAAAATAATGAACTTCGGATTGCAGGGATATTTTCTCCATGGCCATTTCTAACGCCGAGAAATATAAAAAAAAGTGATTTTAAAAGCCTATAGTTTTTATATTTTAGATTTGTTAAAACTGCTGCATATCTTTGTAAGGTACAGGTACTGTTCTATAAGATAAGCCTTATTTCCATCGCCATTTTTAATTGAATGCATAAGTAGGTTATTCTTTAAATGGTCATCCATAAATTACGTCACACAAATTTTATGGTTTTTTACCCCTTCCCCCGTCCTTTTCATAGGTGGTCACACTTGTGCCCTCAGGAACCTTTATATTTCAAAAGGAAATTTTATATTTCATAAGTAATTAAATTAAAACCAGAGTTTTTCCAATTTTTTTATTTAAATTAAAAATAAACGTTAATAAAATCAAAATAAAGTCAAATATTTTAGATAATGGACAAAACAAAAGACCAATTAAAGAAAGATAAACGATTAATAATGTTAATAAAAGACGAAACTTCTCATAAAAAAACATTCATCTTGATGCGACGGACTCTGGACCCACACCTCGATATTGTTTATCACTGCCATATAAATTTCGCCTTATAGTATTTTATATTTTAACATGTGACGTCACAGCTTTTAGCCACCTCTGTCCCTTGTCAAATTTTGTTGTCCCCCCCCCCCTAACGTGTGATGTAATTTATTGCTTGCCCCCAAAGACAAAAAGGTTAGGGTTAGTAAGTTTAAGTAATTTTGTTCATAAATCAACGAATTTAACTTTAGAAACTGACGGAAATTGTAACAACTATTGGTTCCAATTTAAGAATATGCAAACAATTTGTCATTAATTAATTATTTTTTCTTGTAACATCGTTTAATTAAGTAGCAAATGTAAAAGTTATTCGATGGAATTTAAATTAATTATTGAAAATGTTTAAGAACTTGGCTGGATCTGTTGTCGCGCCATAAGCGAAACGCACCGAAGCCCAAATCAAGTTATCAAAGTTCCGAAATACAGCCGTTTGTACAGCGGGAGATCTCCCGTTTTCCTTCTGCGGCCTAAAACTTATTTTGCGTTTTGTTTTACAGTTTTCGGAGTTTAGCACTAGCTGTAGGTTCCCCGCTGGCACAAATGAAATTGTTCCTTGCAATTTTAAGTGCTAATTTACCAC
Source organism: Parnassius apollo (assembly GCA_907164705.1). Taxonomy (NCBI): domain Eukaryota; kingdom Metazoa; phylum Arthropoda; class Insecta; order Lepidoptera; family Papilionidae; genus Parnassius; species Parnassius apollo. Next base: position 6,800,592 of record CAJQZP010001449.1, on the reverse strand, counting down.
GTCTCGGCGGTGAAGGGAAACGTGAGGAAACCGGCTGTCTAAGAAATTATAAAAATATTTTGAAGACACATGAAGTTATCCAACACGTCTTATGGTAGCGCGGCGAAGTTTTTCTTGCCCTAAAACCCTCTCAGACTTATTTACAAACTTTTCCGCACGTGGTAAACAACATTAACAATTGCATTGAACAATTTTCATTGTGCTACCACCAGAAATCAAACAGGTTGCTCTTATACTGAACTTTACACGGTGCTGGATACGTGAGAAATTCCATTAGGGGGTAACTTTTTTAAATTGATTCAGACTTGTCTAGATACGACTAGATATCTTAGAAAACAGCTACGTCTTCTAGGTGTATAACTATATATATCTTCCACTTTATGTATGCATGTATGACAATAATAGATTTGTGTCATTTTTGTGATAATTTTTCCAAAAACACAGTTTTTAGTAATATATTTTTATTTTTAAAAGCTATTATTTTTCGACTTTACTTCTTTTTGTTCTGAACAGTACACAAACTGTAGTATAAGTTATCGTTGTGTAAGTCACTGTAGACATGATTATTAAGTTAGATGTAACACGGTTTTACTGTCATATGTAGTTTTAACTGTAAGTAACTATTTTATAAAATTGTGGAACTTAAACCGGGGTTGTAATATTGTCGCAACAAAATAGAACTGTATTGCGTTACTCATAAGGATGGTTTTATTTTTTTTAAATAGTAATTATTAGACTTGCAAGGAACAGTATAGTATATTCGACTGGGAAAGAAGTAGTGTTTACTCAGAGAGTCTTTTGTCTGAAACTGGGTAATGACTAAGAAAATGAGTAAATAAACTACTGCCTGAAAACGCAGAAAAGTTTGTCTTTCTTAATGATTATGATCTTCCACTTCTAAATTTTAATTAAGATAATTCAAATACATAGACATTTATTTGATAGTTTTTTTGTTAATTTTTATAATACGAAGGTTTACTAACCATAACTATGACTAATGATTATAAGAAAAATACATTATTATAAAATAAATCAATATTTTCATTTCACAAATACTACAAGAAAACATTTTACTTAAGTATTCGGTATTCGGCCGAATGGTACCTAGATATTCGGTATTCGACAGAATATGATAAATGTAACCGAATAGGACAAATATCGAATATTAGCCGAATATTCGTTGCAAGCCTAGTAATTATGTGAAATAATGGTTTCGTCCCTTCTTCATATAACTACAGTGTTTACATATTTTGTGTCACCATTATTGGTATTTAGATTGTATCGTGATACTATTGGATATATATCGATGTGGTTTTATATTATCTTATAGCTCTTATCTAGCATGAAGTCGAGCGGACTTTACTCGTAATTGAACGTGTAAAGTCCGCGATTTGTATCTTGGCCGGACTGAAGTTGGCTCTCCAAGACATTCGCGCATGTACGAAATCCGATCGTGGCGACCGTAACGATAATCGAGTATTTACTTAATTATAAACGAGCAATATGTGTATATATGTCATCATTTTGTTCCTAAAACTATATCTGCGCAGCCACTCACGACTAACTTCAGCTCGGCCAACATAGAACGTGCGGACTTAACGTGCACATTGCGCTGGTGTGCGTGTGTGACAGAGCGATCAGTTGCGAGCGTGCCTTTTTTAGTTTCGGACGATGTCAGTGCTGTTAGCCTTTTTGCCTTTTACAGTTTTATCGGTCGCAGGGCTCGGCAGCTGTAAATAGTGTGATTCTATATACAACACGTAACATAATTAACGCACTTCGAGAAAGTAGTTTGTTCAGAATCGTTTACTGAATCGATTCCTATCATTTTCATTATAGGTAATTTTTTATCCCAAAAATAATTAAAACTACGTAAATTACAGTCACACTAAATCTGTACAATCAAAACAAACTGAAATGGACCGTAACTTAAGGCAATAAGACTTTTAAGAGTGCAGTTTTATTTGTATTATTACTAATTCTGTCATTTAATAAAAATAAAGAAAAATGAACTTTATTTCAAGCACGTTAAAGTCTTTGCGTTCGTGGATTTGTACTGTGACCACAACATTCTTCCGGAATTAGTATAACTAATTTGATAAATAATCAGTGCATAAAAATGTTTAACTAAAAATTCAGTGTATGTATTATGATATTCGTATATTAGATTTTTTTGATTGATAATAGTATATTAGATTATATATCTAATATACTAATTGGGGTGTCTGAGGGTGTGCGTTAATTACGTTACATATTGTTACATGTGTAACGATGTTCACCTACGACAGTAAGTGCACACAGATGAGTTATCTAACGGCATTTCGAACCGTGGATGGCTGTCCCCGGCCATGATGGCTAACTCGTTCGACGTCCTGGGGACGGGGTCCGGTGTGTATGCGGTGTGGAGGGATGCGAGGCGCGCCCGTCTGCGGTTCCATCCGGTGCCCTAACAGTGTTTGTAATACTAGGAGAGTGTGTAGTGTTGGTGTGTGGTGGCCAACGTCATTTATTTCGTTAGAGTCTAGAGAAAATGGGGGTTCAATTAAAACGTGACGGGGCCTCTGGAGACTTTCCGTAACGGTTGCAGTCGAAGCGAGCGTGCCGTCGCTAACCATACCCGCTATAGGGCTCACGCACACTTTGACACGTATACGTGTAGATGATACGTGATGATGATGTGTACGTATAGATACGTGTTTACCGCTAGTAAAGCTCGCTCGATTTCATGAATTGCAATTTTTGTATCGCCAAATCATTTTCATTCGCGATTCGCGAGATCATTTGAATATTAGTCATTATAATGATTCATCATTTAAAAATATATCATTGTCCATATACGTAAGTCAATATTAAAGAGGTATTAATGTAAGCGTTCATAACACAATATCCGAAGAACTTGTCAAGGGATAATAGATCTTATTTCTATGCATGATTTTACTTGGCTTTGTATCTACTTTTAGTGATAATTACTTTAAGGCCAGTATCCAGAAATAATCTCGAGCTTAAACTCAAATTTCACAATGTCAAAATTATAGTATTTACAAATATCTCTTCTTTTTGAGCTAAAAGTGATAGTAAATAAGTGCATTTACGCTTATGTATTACCATTACAGCCTAACCAAAGTTCCGCTATAGATTGTCTCAGGGGGATATTGGCCATAGTTATTAGTCAAGCGGGTTGGAAAACCGCAGTTTGGTATTTTTTATTCATTTGTTATTAGAAAGATGCTGCCGCGAATCTCCTAGTTCGATTTCGTTCGCCAATTACCACACTCATGGGATGACACGGGATAGTGGATATTCTTACAGTACCGGTTATGCGTGGTATGTATACAAATCTTTATATTACGAGATATTCGTCCTTAATTAAAATGTAATCGATGTCTTTTCTGGTGTTGTCGAAGATTTGGAGAAGTTGGAGGAAACTCTATCCAAAAATAAAAAAAATCGACCGTATCTTAATTTTGTTATATATTTTCTTAAAAAAGCCAAATAAACCAATATTATCTATTCGTTTATTTTATTTTTTATCCTTATTTTAACTGTGGGATAAATAAAGTGATGTAACAGTCTATAAAAGTTGGACACAGGCTTTCTGTTATTTCTAAGGGTTTTAGAGAGGTCCGCATTGCTGATCCAATTCGTGTTGGCAGTTCACATTCCTCGATACCTTTTAATTTCCCAGGTACGCAGGTATCTTCACAACGTTTTACTTCACCATCGAGCACGTTACTGCTATATTATGGTGGTAGGGTAGCACGAATGGGTCGGCTCGACCGGGTTAGGACCACGCTCTCACAGAATACCAGTGTAAAATAGCAGCTTAATGCTGCTGTGTTTCGTATGGTGAATGTAGAGAACTTGAGACCCTTTTTACTGGAAACGAGACTTTCCATCTTAGTCCTCAGGGGTGACAACGCATCTGTGTTTTGATTCTTAATTGAGGATAAATGTTGGGCCACAGAATTCACTTACCATAAGGTGGACTCGTTAGTCACCCTTATTCTATAAAACAAAACGTGGTAAATCAGCACATAAAATTGCTATGGATAATTTTAGTGGTACTGGCTGTTATTACCTAAAATTATGGAGAGTAATTGGCATGGCTTGTAATGAGGGCTAATCTTAGGTCACCAGATGTAACAAGTTGTGACTGAGATAATGTTTTTGGTTACACAATGTCAGTAAATTGAGAAATTAGTTTTAAATAATAGTTTCAGATATAGACTTACTACTTTTACTATATTACTTTAACTGACTTTAATAATAATAATAATAATCATTTATTTCGAACATCTAGCTAGATCCATAATTGTTAGTAACAGAGTAACTTAAGGCTAGTGTTAGTACATAATAAAAGTCTTTGAAAAACATAAAAACGTATTAAATTTCATAAATCGAGGTGCAGCGTCTTAGTTTCACTCCGGCACCGGCGAACCAGGCTACTTAACTGCATGCAGAGTGCCAGCGGTCCATCAACACGCGCAAGATAGTGTTGGAGCTGTCGCGCGCGCGACGCCACAAGGAGGTGCAGCGCTTGCGCATGATGGCAGCAAAACCGTCTGTACACGCCTCCGCAGACATGGCGGACGCGCTGCAATAGCGTGGCAGCCCCATCATCACCCGGAACGCGTTATTGTACTGCACTCGCAGGTCGCCGTAGGCCCTTCACGTATAGTTCACCGTTAGACTGCACGTGTAAAAGGACTGACAGAATGCTCTAAAAAGAGTTAAGTTAAGCTGTTTAGTACATCGTGCAAATCTGCGAGCCAACATATTACACCGAACGGAAATGCTCTACGCTCCCTCTCAATGCCAAAATTATCTTTCATGTCCTCCTCGACCCAGTGGCCCAAATACTTAAAACGCTCAACTTTTTTAACGTAACACCGCAGAGTGTAATTTTTGGAACATTGTTGTTGTACCGCTTATTGTCCGGTTTGAATACCATGAACTCGCTTTTGGTGGTATTATATTTAAGCCCATGGGCCGCACTGTCTTCAATGCACCGCACGACGGAGTCATCTATACATATAATAAATCTGTAGAAAGGTCGTAATTCTAATATTTAAGTCCAGGGGACTAAACAAAGGGTACTGAAGCCATATTAGTGGTTTTTGTGGTTTAAGATATTTATTTCTCAAAAGAATTAAAATTCAATTACATGATAAATGTACAACACTAACATAATTTTATATTAAAATATTTTATTTTTAAAATTTTTGTCTATCTGTCTGTCCGTCCGTCTGGTCTGTGTGGTCTCTCTGGTCTGTCTGGTTTGTCTGGTCTGTCTGTCTGTGTATTAAAGATTCACGCAAAAACTACTGAACAGATTTCCACAACATTTTGTGTGTAGGTATTTAGGGACCTGGAGCTACTTATAGGCTACATTTTATCCGATTACATAACTTCAAAAAAGGAGGGTTAAGTATTTTCCTTCCTTTAGATGTTAATTTCTATTTTATACGTTTGATGTGTTCTATTAAAATAAACAAAATATTTATAAATAAAGCCCAACATTAGTTTCAACCGTTGTGTAATAATGATTTCTTATATTTACGCGAACACTATACATTGATTAAAACTACTTTTACGGATTTTATCGCATTTTATTTATTTTTAATAAAAATAAATTAAAAATAAATAAAACGCCATAAAATCCGTAAAAGTAGTTTTAATCGTTGTGTAATAAATTGAACTACGCCGACAAATACAATAATTTTGTTGCATTCACTTTTTCAAAACAGTGCCATCTAACGTAAAATACAAAAAGTAATGACATTTTTCCTCTCTTTAAATTCATAAGACGTTTCTAGGGCAGGCGGAAAAAAGTACATTGAACTCAAGTATTATGTTAATCATCGAAACAAAACGACATTTATTGCTTCCATACATTTCTTTGTAGATTACGTATCGTTATTCGTTATGCGCTAAGCGTCTCTCAGTGGTACGGGGTAGGGTGAAGGAAGCGGTCATTCAGAGATAATAAACGTGTTTCGACGCGATTTGCGATAGGTCTCACGCTGCTTTAAGCGGGCTACATACGACACGATGTCGGTGGCGATCTAGGGTGGAAAGAAATCGGGGCTTTTATCGGGGTAGACCTTACACACGGGCCTGCCTAGCAGTACGCGTTCGGACTTGGAGCGGAACGCATATGCGGTAGAGTTCTTCAAAATACCTCCGACTCTCTTAAAACACCACCGTGTTGGTTTGGCATTAGCCATCTCGGTTAATTTATTCGAAAATAGAAAAAGAGAAGTTGCTGGGTGTAAAAAATGGCTCCAAAAGAGATAAAAATTAAGCCACATAAACGTACTAAATGGCCTGTAATCCAAGGACGTGATTAATTTTCTCCGGATGGATGAAGACAGTTTTTATAACCTTCTAGAAATGATTTCGCCACTTATATAAAAACGTCAATTTCTCCTACCTATGCTATTTAGTTATTTCTTCTCTTTGTTCATTTCTGCTTTGGTCAAAATCTGGTTATGTATTACACACAACAAACAAGGAAATAAAATACTTTTGTATAACAATATGTATACTTTTTTTTAATGTAATCTTTATTTATGGAGTAAAACTATCAGAAAATAAAATAGCTTATATCTTTTTTTAAACATAAAGAAACCTTTAATTTCGGACATACTCCCTTTTATATAACTTGTTTGTTGATGTGAAGATGGTGAAGGAGTAGAAGTTAGTTGTTGATAAGAGGATGAAGGCACGTAAGAGATCGAAGTGTGGTCTTTTGGAGTTGTAAGAGATATGAGTGCGGTCTTGTGTTGATAGTGTTGGAATAGTAGTTAGTTGTTGAGGAGAGGCTTTATCTTCTCCTTACTTACATCATACACTCTACTTTACGAACGGCAATAAAAAAATTAGTTTAGTAGGCATTCTTGACCATGTCACTTCGCCGGGTCACAGGCTAGGGTGGATATGATTTGAATTTCGATAAAATTTCAATTAATTTATTTATTTTATTCACTTTTTTTTTGTTTTTTTGTAAAATATCAGTGCCATAGGCTTCTACTCCGTTTATATGATTAAAATGTAAAAATTTTGTTATATAAAAAGGTCATTCAGTATCACTGTTTTGTTAACTTCTTTCCGCGAGGGTTGCCGGCAGCGACTGCCAAAAGAAATCGGGCCGATGCGCCTACACACACGCAGTAAGGAGGGGGCGGTGCCCCGATCTAGGAAGCATCGGCTGATCTAGGAAGCATTTTTGCTCCTGCCAGCCGATTAAGGAGGCGATATCGGCCACGACTTAGGATGGCCCTACATACGACACGATTTAGAGGCAATCTAGGAGGCATCCCCACTACTCCACCCTAGATCGCCACCGATATCGTGTCGTATGTAGCCCGCTTTAAGATGCGCTTGCATGTAGATAATTTGAGATTTAAAAATTTAGGTTATAGTAGTTGTTTTCATTTTTATGTTTTTTTGTTAGTTGTATTATTACGTTTTGTACTAAAGTTTTTGTTATTGTTTTGTGACGTTTTGTATATTATCACTAGTATGAAATCGGATCAATCGACATGAAAATCTCATATAGACTTTACGTCACCACGGAAGAAGAGGAAAGTGTCGCATATTTCGGAAACCTAATAAATAATGATTGTAAACATCTATAAATATGTAAAAGTAACGTGGTACAGTGACGTATATTCATCCAAAACGGATATGAAAAAGAAGACTCCCGATATTTTAGGTTATAATCAATGTGACGGACTCTTCTACGTCTCATTATCATAAAATGCTTCTGAAATAGATACAGATGAATAGTCTGTCAAGTGTCTCTGACAATCTATTATGAGCAGTTTAATGCATGCTTCAAGGTTGGCTGCTTAAGAATGCTTAGCATTAAAAGTTCGTCTTTTTACCTGACTGCCAAGAAGTGGTTATGTTTTATACAACTACCTACCTACCTACTTATTAAAGTACTTACCTACTATTAAAGTAGAAATGAAAATTGTAATAACTCATGAGTTATAAATAATAAACTTAAATTAATATTTATTTGCTTTTTAATTCATTTAGGTACAGGATAATCTTCTATCTTTATTATATAATAATACACATAGGGCCTGTAAAGAACTTCGCACTCATCACCCTTATCTTTCACTCTGATGATGTATGTAAGGATAAAAAAATGAACCTAAAGAAAAAAGATTGCCTACCCCGATGATATCGTCAAAGGTCAATGTACTTTTTTCCGCCTGCCCTAGAAATGTACTATAATATATATATATATATATATATATATATATATATATATATATATATATATATATATATATATATATATATATATCGGTCGGTATATTGAAGTGCTGAAGTGTTTGTACAGTAGGGCTACGATGGCTATCCGAGTACAGAACCAGAGCTCGAAACCTATCCAACTGCAGAGAGGTGTAAGACAGGGTGACGTTATATCCCCGAAACTCTTCACCGCTGCTTTGGAAGACGTTTTCAAGCTACTGGACTGGAAAGGATACGGTATTAACATCAATGGCGAGTACATCACTCACCTTCGATTTGCCGACGATATAGTCCTTATGGCAGAATCGCTGGAGGACTTAAGCACTATGCTCAATGACCTCAATAGTGCCTCCCAACGGATAGGTCTTAAGATGAACATGGACAAAACAAAGATTATGTTTAATGTCCATGTCACACCTATGCCGGTAGTTGTTGGGAGCACTATGCTCGAAGTTGTTGACGAGTACGTTTACCTGGGACAAATAGTCCGACTAGGTAAGTCCAACTTCGACCGAGAGGTCAATCGACGGATTCAACTCGGCTGGGCAGCGTTCGGGAAATTACGACATATCTTCTCGTCAGGTATACCTCAATCTCTGAAAACTAAAGTGTACAACCAGTGCGTGTTGCCAGTGATGACTTACGGATCAGAGACGTGGTCCTTCACTGCTGGCCGTATGAGGACGCTCAAGGTCGCTCAGCGAGCTATGGAGAGGGCTATGCTCGGAGTTTCTCTGCGTGATAGACTCAGAAATGAGGATATCCGCAGTAAAACCAGATTGACCGACATAGCCCAACGGATTAGTAAGCTGAAGTGGCAATGGGCCGGCCATATAGCTCGAAGAACCGATAACCGATGGGGAAGAAAGGTTCTCGAGTGGCAGCCTCGTACCGGTAGGCGTAGTGTAGGGCGACCCCCCACTAGATGGAGTGACGACCTGGTAAGATATGCAGGAAGTCGATGGATGCAGGTGGCTCAGGACCGTGCTTTGTGGCATTACTTGGGGGAGGCCTATGTTCAGCAGTGGACTTGTGAAGGGCTGTGATGATGATGATGATGATGATGATGATATATATATATATATATAATAATACATTTTTTAGTTTTTGTTATTTCATTTTCGTAGATACTCGTATTAATAAATTTTATAGCAACAAATTACTTGTAAAAAAAGATAATAGTGATATCTATCGAAAGTCATAAATTTAACGATGTTTTTAAGTAAAATTTTTAATCAATAAAAAGTTTTAGTGTTTAGTTTTTTTATCTATAAATAAACTATATATGTATTTCTATTATCTTAAAATTTATATCATAAATCGTTGATTATTGAAAGTAAATTGGCGGTATTTCATAAAATTTAACAGTGTTTGTAGACTATATGATGATAAAGAATGACCAAGTCAATGAAAAGAGATTGTTTGGCGATATTAACAACTAAATACGACATTGCTACTTCTAGATGCTATTGTTGCAGATACAAATACAAAGTCTTTATCTATATAATAATAATACCTTTAAATGAGCAATTATGGTGTATATATGTAATCGAAATCTCGGAAACGCTCCAATGATTTTCATGAAATTTAGTGTGCAAGGGGTTTCGTGGGCAATAAATCGATCTAGCTAGCATTCGTTTTCAGAAACTGTCGCTTTATCCGTGTTTTCAGGCAATAAAAAGTGCTATAATATCATAAGTATACGAAGGTAAATTTTACCAGTACCTCACGGGTGCTAATAGCTCAAATGGGATACCGGTCGATTCCGAAATCATGGTAACCCCGGTTCGAGTAAAGATTTTCTTTTTTCAAGTTCCTTTTCCCTTTTTATTTCGAGCCATTTTTAGTATTTTTTTAAACATGAATAATTAAATTAAATTAATTGCGCTCATGATTTTTTGTTTAAATAACCAGTTCAGCTTTTTTATTATGTAAGTAAGATCGAAAAGTATTATTCATATTTCATCAGTATGTAATTTGTATCTAAATATAATTTTCAAAAAACACGATTTCCAAAAAATATACCGAACAAAGCTCGGTCATCCATGTACTTTGCATGAAACATAGTTGGCAGAATGTTCAGTTAAATATCTATATAATGTAGACAGGTACATGTGTTTAGTCTGCTCTCAGACGTGCAAATATGTAAAAAAAAACTATCTATTAGTGGAGCACATAAATAACTAAACTAATTTTTCCATTCTAAGTATTCTTTTAGGCTAAAGAAGAAAGGTCGTGTCTGTAATTCTAATATTTTCTAGAAAAAACAAGTCCAGGGGACTAAACAAAGGTACTGAAGCCATATTAGTGAGTGAGTGAGTTAGTTGATGTTTTTTATTAAAATAAATAAAATATTTATAAATAAAGCCCAACATTAGTTGTAACCATTGTGAAAATTGAACTACGCCGACAAACTACAATATTATTGTTGCATTCACTTTTTCAAAACAGTGCCATCTAACGTAAAATACAAAATAAATAGATAAAGCTTGACCAAGTCAGTAAAAAAGAGATTGTTTGGCGATATTAACAATTAAACACGACATTGCTACTTCTAGATGTTATCGTATCAAATTTTTATCTATATAATATAATAATACCTTTAAACGAGCAATTCTTGTGTCTGTCTGTCTCTCTGTCTTGTCTGGTTTGGTTTGGTCTGGTCTGGTCTGGTCTGGTCTAGTCTGGTATGGTCTCGCCTGGTCTGTCCGATCCGTCTGGTCTGTCTGGTCTGTCTGGTCTATCATGTCTGTCCGGTCTGTCCGATCTGTCCGATCTGTCCGGTCTGTCCGAACTGTTAGGCCTATCCGGTCCGTCTGGACGGTCTGATCTGTCTGGTCTGTCCAGTGTGCCTGGTCTGTCCGGTATGTCCGGTCTGTCCGGTATGTCCGTTCTGTCCGGTCTGTCCGGTCTGTCTGGTCTGTCTGGTCTATCTGGTCTGTGTATTAAAGTAAAGATTCACGCAAAAAGTACTGAACAGATCTCCGTGACATTTTGTGTGTAGGTAGTTAGGATCCCGGGGCTACTTTTTCAAAACAGTGCCATCTAACGTAAAATTAAAAAAGTAATGACATTTTGCCTTTACCAACAAATTGAATAATAGAGCATTTATATAGTTATTTTATTGGAATATTCTAAAATTCATTTTTTAGTTTATGCATTTCATTTTAATAGATAGTAATAAAATTTATACTAACAAGTGACATCTATCGAAAATCATAAATTTAACGATGTTTTTAAGTAAAAATTTTGGTCAATAAAAAGTTTTAGTTTTTAGTTTTTTATCTATTAATAAACTGATAAAAATTGCAATTAGTACAAAACTCTTATTACTCTTATAGTTTCAATAAAAAGATTTTTATATATGTATTGATAATATCTTGAAATTTATAATATCATAAATTAGTGGATTATTGAAAGTGAAATGGCGGTATTTCATAAAATGTAATAGTGTTTGTTGACTATATGATGATAAAGCTTGACCAAGTCAGTGAAAAGAGATTGTTTGGTGATATTAACAACTAAACACGACATTGCTACTTCTAGATGCTATTGTAGCAAACACAAATACAAATTCTTTATCTATATAATATAATAATATTATATAGATAATAGGCTATGGAAGAAAGGTCGTGTCTGTAATTCTAATATGTTCTAGAAAAACAAGCCCAGGGTACTAAATAAAGGGTACTGAAGCCATATTAGTGGTTTTTAGAATTTTTTTCTGTCTGGTCTGTCTGGTCTGTCTGGTCTGTCGGGTCTGTCTGGTCTGTCTGGTCTGTCAGGTCTATCCGGTCTGTCTGGTCTGTCTGGTCTGTCCGTTCTGTCTGGCCTGTCCTGTCTGTTCCGTCTGTCTGGTTTGTCTGGTCTGTCTGTCTGTGTATTAAATATTCACGCAAAACCTACTGAACAGATTTCCATGAAATTTTGTGTGTAGGTAACTAGGAACCCGAGGCTACTAATAGGCTACTTTGCATCCGATTACAGAACTTCAAAAAAGGAGGATTAAAAATTTTCCTTCCTTAGATGTTAATTTCTATTTTATACGATTGATGTGTTCTATTGAAATAAATAAAATATTTATAAATAAAGCCCAACATTAGTTTTAACCGTTGTGTAATCAATTGAACTACGCCAACAAACTACAATATTATTGCTGCATAAATTTTTTAAAACAGTGTCATCTAACGTAAAATACAAAAGTAATGACATTTTGAATCCACTAACAAATTTAATAAAAGAGCATTTATATAGTTATTTTTATTTGAATATTTTTATGTAGATTTTTTAGTTTTTGTATTTTATTTTAGTAGATAGTTATAAATTTTATACTAACAAATTACTTCTAAAAAAGTTAAAGTGAAATCTATTGAAAATCATAAATTTAACAATGTTTCTAACTAAATTTTTAATCAATAAAAATTTAATTTTTTATCTATAAATAAACTGATTAAAATTGTAATTAGTACAAAACTCTTATTACCCTTATAGTTTCAATAACAAGATTTTTATATATGTATTGATAATATCTTTAAATTTATAATATTGTTACGAGCTTAAGGTTCGTGACAATAAATACTGCCGATTGAATTACTAAAATTTACACTTTTAATATCGAACACCAATTAAAACTTAAAAGACACTAATAATTAATTACACTGATTCACTTTATTTCGCTCTGAAGGAAGCTCCAGGCGATCCACATGGACGATCTTAGGAGTCATTCTTGCGCCTTTCTGTATTCGGTAGGTTACATCGTTGATCCTGGTCACAATCCGGTGTGAGCCGTCCCATTTAGCTTGAAGCTTATAGTCCGTTCGCGATAAGAAAATAGTAGTAGAGTAGTCATCGTTGTCCGCCGGCGTGGCCACGCCTCCCAGCCAATTAAAATGCAAGAAAGTAGAAAGTCGAGTTCACAGTGACCAGTTGAAGCAGGGGGGGGTATACTTCCATACTTTAGGTTGGGGGTTCAATAATTTGCAAAAACACTAGTGCCATCTCGTAAGATATCCGCATAAACTTTCGAACATTAAATTCTAAAAGGTGCGCTAGATGGCGACTACACCAATTCTGGTTATTCTCGAACTGGCAAGTAGCAACTTTATATGACATAATGGCTACCGGCGTCTTAGCAGCTATCTATAGTCAACACGATATTGAGATTAGTTCAAGGGATATGATACCAGACGGCGACACTATTCATATTGGGTGACAAAAAATCCTAGGAGATGGCTCTCTATTTCTGTATATATTACTCTTCTCTATGAGTTGAAGTCAGACCTTCGTACAAAACGATTGTGTATTTTGCGTGTTACTCGTTCAACATTAAATTTTGAAAATGAATACCTCACCTATTCGAAACATTAAAAGTAGATCAATAATCCATAGCGGAGAGAGACGCGTAATTTACAATGTTTATAAGTACTTTAAACTGTGTGATTTAAATGCGACTGTGGAGAGCATAGTAGTAAAAACAGCAAGTGCATATGGTGTGTCCGAAAATACTGTATATAAAATAATTAAAGAACAAAAGGATACTAACTGAAAAGGAACCAGCGAGGGGATTAAGAAACAGAAGGGAGGAATCGAGGCTTCTCTCGATCCGGCCTCCTATAACGCCTACGTTGGGTTCGGGAACAACGTATGTGATCTCCGCTGGCGGAGTAACACACAAGGGCGATAACCTCTTCCTTTTCAGAAAATAGGTTCAGGCGGGGATTACGGGTCTTCCGAAGTCGTCCCGGTCCCAACGCCTTAATTCTTCGATGTGGACTGTATAATTTTGAGGGATGAATTTCTTGGGAATAAAACAGCAATTATCTTCAAAGCGTTCCGTGAGAGAGTAATTACTTTTCCCTATCACTTCCCTACACTTTTTCTTTCTTCTTCTTATTGACTGCTGGTTTGATTCCCGAACGAATTGCAATAAAACTCATTTACTGAGCTACCCCAGAGCTATACGCGAAAGTGAGCCGCGCCATTCGCGCGCTTGCGCAACTCAATTACATGAATTTGTTCTATTACTCTATCACGTTTTACTTAAATACTTTATTTGCATAAGTCATACATCAACATAATTTACCTGTATAGATAGCACAAAACAATATCTACACTACGATATACATTACATTTTCATATCACAAAAAACCTTTTATTTATTTAACAAAATATGCCTATTTTACTCACAAGTTCAAAGTCGAAATTTCTTAAATATTTAACATAGAAAGTTAAAACAATGTTTTCCACTTGAAATTATACGTAAGTTAACCAATACAACAGTTTAATTTACATTTTCTCTATTCATTTCACTATTAAAACACTTATAAATTTCTTGTACAAAACTATCATTATTTCACTTATACACAGGAATTTTCACATAAAAATAACACAGAATTCACCTCTTTTGCACGTACAATCAATCTGAAATGTTTCACAAGTCATTTTTACATAAACTGCTGAAATTACAAATATTTAAATTTTTACATATTTGGCCTCCTAAGGGCGTGGCTTAGCGTGCGTCTATGAACTCACACTATTTGAACAACTAACTTTTGCACGGCTCTCGACTATCAGAAAAAATGAAAGGTCTAATATACACCAATATCGACAGTATTAGGTAAATAAATGCTTCTACACAATTTTCAAACTGTAGGAAACTATTTCTAATCAGATTCTTATCAGTTAACATGTTTCTTATCAGATAACAATATAAGTGAATGTTCTCATAAATCAATCATAGCAAATAGGCATCTATTTTCATACAAAACATATCAAACTCATATAAGGCAATACTTATGCAATTAATTTCCGTTAATTCTATTTATGCACAGAGTGATCATCTCGACCAGGGAACAAATCCGGTAGCGTAATTTATATCTTAAAATTCCCTATATGAATTTATTAAGAGATATTACTTAAGAAAACAATAAACTAGTCCGGCCTGGGAGTCGAACCCAAGACCTTCATATCATTAATTCGACATTCTTTAAGATTTAACTAAGCATTTTCTTATTAGAACATTGCTATTGGACAATTTGCCTTTTAGAAGCTATTCGTCATCGGTTGACTTAATAAACTGAAATATTCTTATAGGCGCGTCGCCAACAATCTCCCCCTCCGTGCGTAAGCACCATTATTTGGGAGGCGTCGCGGGTACCAACACTATTATTCTGGATGTAGGTCTCCTCAAGATACCTGTGTTAGTAATTTGTCAACCACTCTGGTGTGACCGTCTGGTCCCGGTAGCGTTCTACTAATTTTGACTTTCGGCCACGTATTTCGTGGCAACGAATGATCTATTATCAAAACAATATCACCTTCTTTAGGTTCCATAAACTTTCCGTTATTACCTGTTCGAGGTATTAAAGTAGGCATGTATTCTTTCAGCCATCTTGTCCAAAAATGGTCGGCTAACCTCTGTGCAGCTTTTTAATTGAGTTGACCCGTCAGATGTTGCTCTAAAAATAATCCAGGTGGTCGATCACCACATGAGCGTCCCAGAAGAAAATGATTGGGTGTCAAACCCTCTTCAGGACTATCCATACTGAATGTTACAAGAGGCCTGGGATTTACAGTATGCTCTGCTTCCAAAAGCAACGTATGCAGAACCTCCTCTCGCGGGCTTCTTTCTTTGAGCGTAGCGGTCAACGCAATTTTAATCGATCTTACTAACCTTTCCCAGGCGCCACCCACGTGCGGTGCTCCCGGAGGTATAAATTTCCTTTTAATATATTTCTTAAATGACTCATTTTTCATGCCCTCATAGTATTCTTCGCATGCTTTCAATAATTCTTTATTCGCAGCTTTGAAATTCGTCCCGTTATCACTGTATATAACGGCTGGTTTTCCCTCTTCTGGCGATAAATCGCCTCAATGCCATTATCATTGACGCTGGTGTCAATGAGGCTGCTAACTCCAGATGTACTGCTCTGGTGGTCAGACTTGTGAATAAAACACCCCAACGTTTTTCGTGTCGCCTTCCTATAGTTACACTCATAGGTCCGAAATAATCCACAGCTGAGCATGTAAAAGGTGGTTCATGATGAGCTATTCTCTCCAGAGGAATATTTCCATGTGGCACGTTCTGCGGTTTTGACCTGTATGTCCTGCACCACTGACAGTGATGTGACACACTTCGTACTACATTACGCAAGTTCAAGATATAAAATTTTTGATTCACCTCATTCATCACCGTCTGGTGATTGGAATGTCCAAAATGATGATGAACTTCTCTAATCATCATTTTAACGATTTCGTGTTTACCGTCTAATACGACAGGTTTTCTACTTTCCTTAGTCAAATTAGACTTAAAAGGTAAACGCCCATTTAAACGGAGTAAGTTATCTTCTCCTACTTCCATAGATAATTTACTTAAGCGTGAACTTCTTTCAACGCTTTTGCCTGCTTTCAAGCATTTTATTTCCGAATGAAAACACTCGTCTTGAACGAATTTCCTAATTAACAATTCCGCTTTTCTCAAGAACGCTATGTCCAACGCGCCATCGGGTCCTTTAACCGACTTTGCTAAAACTTTGTTGGAACACATAACCGACTTTTCGGCTGCGCTGTCGGGTCCTTTAACCGACTTTCTTAAACTCTTGAACTTTTCTACCGCTTGTAAGGTGCGTGTAGTTGCCCCAAGGAATTTCTTAAAGCTGCTAAATCGTCCGTAGTCGGGTAGACTTAACGGTTCTTGCTTTCTCAGCGCATTTACGCCTTTTGGCGATTTTTCGTCACCTGTTTCTAAGCTTTTTATGGTGTCTACTTGTTTGGGCCATAAATCAGGACTTTTCTTGAGGAATTCAGGTCCTTGAAACCAGCGATGACTTACATCGAAGGTGGAAGGAAAATTTCTAGTGGCGTCTGGATATATATGTGCGTTATCCTGCGCATTCCTATTCTTCACATACATAGCGATGTATGGTGATGATGCCGCTCCAAATATGAGTGACGTCATTCTATACTCTTCCGGTGGCGCGTCACGATTATGCCGCCATAAGAATCGAAGGCTATCCCTGTCTTCTTCCCGGATTTTCACTTGCAGGAACATTTCTTTAATGTCTGCCATCACTGCCACGCTTCCTTCTCTGAATCGTAGCAGAACTCCAAACAACGACTTCAATAAGTCCGGTCCGGTTAACAATGCATCATTCAGACAACGTCCGCCCGTTGTCTGAATGATGCATTGTTAACCGGCGGCGGCGTCGAAAACTATTCTTATTTTCTTTTTTTGTGGATGAGTCACTGCGTAGTGAGGGAAGGTACCACGTGCGTGGGGAAATGGAAATATGGTTCGCTTTCTCTGCGTAACCGTTAACGATGAGATTTTCTATTTGCTTCTCATATTCCTTTTTCAACTCGCTATTTTTATCGAGCTTCTTTTCGATATTAAACAGGCGACTTTCAACCTGCGCTCTATTCGATGGCATGCACTCATTGTCTGTGCGCCATAACAAAGCAGTCTCGTACCTATTATTAGGTATACGACGTACCGTTTTGCTCAAAATATTTAAAGCTCGTTCTTCTGGGTCGTTCGCGGGCTTTCGCGCAGACACTCCCAGAGATTCCAAACTAAAATAATCTTTGATCAACTTATCCATATCTTCCTCCTTCTTGGTGGAAATGTGGTTAACAATCTTGATTGGTTTGGTGCCACCCGATATGTGACCATGTAAAACCCATCCAAGTTTGGTGAGCGATGCTACAGGTAGGTTCTTAGCTCCTGAAATTAATTCACGAGTAACTATGAGATGCCAATTGTCCTGGCCAATTAATATGGTAGGTCTGAACCTCTCATACATTAACTCGTCCTTAATCGGTGTCAAATGAGAACACCGTCGCAATAATTCTCGGCTTACTGACTGCGGAGAAAGGTTAAGTGACTTAATTGTTTGTACACTTATCTCTTCTAAGTCGTTCGAGTAAATGCCTTTTATCTTAACGTTTAAGCGATACGAACTGTCGTCGTTAATTCGCTTCCCTCCCACGGCTTCAATACGTAATTCTCCTTTACGTCCGCGAGGCGCTAACTTCTGAGCCATCCACTCCTCTATGAGTGTCATGGTCGATCCTTCATCCAGAAGAGCTGTTGTCTTGACCTTTCCTCTAGGTCCATACAACTCGACCGGTATAATCTTTAAGTATGCACATGCCAGTGCATTCACTGTACAAACAGTTGTAATCTGAGCCTCTTTACCCCCCTCGTCCCCTTGCGGCGAGGTATTTTCATTGGGGTATCGGTGTAGCATCCGATGATGTGACATTCTACATCCCTCTACACCACATTTTTTCGCTTTGCACTTTAACCTCCTATGGTTAGGTAACAAGCATTGGAAACATACTTTCGCCTTTTTGACTACGTCCCATTTCTCGCGAATATTCATGTCCTTAAACTTATAACAACTCACTATAGAGTGCTCCTTGTTGCATATAACACATTTATGTGTTACCCGACTTACAGGCTTGTCCTGGGTTGTCATAACCACTGGTCGGTTGTGCCCTTTATTATTTCGGCGTTCTAGACGCTCGCTCGTATTACTTCGGCGCACATAGCGCTCGCTCTTGGCACGACTGCGTACACATCCCTTTGCAGTGTGTACAGTTTGCTTTCTGAATTCAGGACGCTTCCGTTTTTCAGGCGCATTTTCATTGCTTAAGGACGTTCCAAATTGTTCACTCAATAAATTTAAAAACTTGGCCATCTTCTGTAACTCCGGCTCCAAAGGATACTGAGCTCGATATTCAAACCATTTAAATTTAATCATAGTTCCGAGTTTCTCAACTATGCGGCTCACTAACTCCGGTGAGTATAAATACTGTGGTTGATTCAACGCTTGTATTGTGGCAACCACGTTCGTAATACGACTTGCAAAAAATCCTATATTCCGACAATCTTCTGCCAATCTTGGCATACGTTTTACATTCTCGATTTCGGCTAAAATGAGCATCTCAACCCTACCGAATCTTCTTTCGAGAGCGTTCATTATTTCTTCAGGTTCACACAAAGTAAATAATAACGACTTAACCGCTTCCTTAGCGGTGCCCTTTAATGCCATCCTAAGGCGTGCGACATTCTGCACTCCTGAAAATTGGCTTCTTGTGTCTTCAAACACCGTTTTGAAAATTATCCATTCACCCGGGTCTCCATCGAACACCGGTAATTCCCGGAGGAAATGAAGCTGGGAAGACTTATCTTTACCCGCTATCATTATTGCACTCACAATCGCTTCGGTCAATTCTGACACCTCACTCGCGTGTGTTTTCTGTGCATTTCCTTGGTTGCGCTCGATCTCCGCCCCTTTGCGGCGTGATCCTTTACACGCTTCCTTATCAGTAATATCGGGTTGCTTTACACTAACCGGCGCGCTCATTACGGTCTGCTGAACCCAACTCCTTACGAAAGGTTCCACCTGAGTATTCCGCTCTTCATTATCCTCACTCGAGTCGATCTCGTCTTCTCGGTTGAGTCGTGCCAACTCCAATTGAGTCTTGGCTAAGGCAGCAGCTGCCTGTGCTCGTTCGAGCTCTGAGCGTTCGAATTTAATCCGCGCCTCTAATTCGGCTTTCAGCCTCGCCGATCGCGATGACCTACTACCTCTCTGTGACCCTTTGTCACTAGTGTGCCCGATTACTGTCCTTGATGATGCCGCTTCTTCGGTCCTTTGACCTACTTTTTCGACCACCGTTTCACTCCTGGATATAACTGATTGTTGTGCGGTGCTGGCCTGCGTACCACTGGTGTCCGTCCTGTTGCTTGTCGTTGCCATGGACGTCCCTGAGTCCCACGTGCATGTGGACGTGTCGGTGGTGGCTCCACTTGAAGGAGTTGCCCCATTTGACGCAGTAGCTGTGGTCGCTCCAGATGGTTCCGTTTCTTTAGCTTTTCTTGAGAGCCCTGTCCTTGTCCTGCTCCCTTCGCTCCTCCCTGTCTGGTCTTGTGCCTTCTTCATCTTGCAGGAAGGTGATTGTTGGCCTACGGTCCCTAACTGTCCCTACGGTCCCTACAACCCCTTACCTACAACCCTTCTACACCCCAACCTAACCCCACTACCCCTCCCTCCTTTATCTCCCAACCCTACAACCCTACTACCACCCTAACAGCCCTATCAGCCCTATCAATCCTGAACGGGGCCTACCGAGGTGAGCCGTCCAGGGATGGAGTCGTGCAGGAATGGAATGGAGGAAAGGTTTATGAACTGTCCCGCCAAGGAATATGACGAAACAGTTGAGCGGTAGTGCGAGCACAGTCTCGCTCGAGAGAACTGCTCCACCCGAAGGTGTTGTGCCAGAGCCCGAACGTTTGGTACCGTTAGGTGGTCGGGATGTATGCTGTGCTCGCCGCCCAGTCGCCGGTGACGCCTCGTCCAAGGCGCCCTCCTCCGGCCGCGATGCAGTCAGGTGCCCACGCGCACCCTCACCTGGCAGCAGCAGCGGTGGATGCTTCTTCTTGCACCCTCTGATGACCCGACAGGAAATGCCGGACACGGTCGTCCGACAGGAAATGCCGAGCACGCTTGCCCGACAGGAAAAATGCCAAGCCCTGCTTGGCCACGATGAGCGCCTTCACAAGGCACTTGCGCCTGGCTGCGATACGTGCCCCATGCGAGCACACGCCCCAAGCCGCAATCCCGGTTTTCTTTCTTCCGGTAGTTCCAGGTCCAGTCCTTCTGCGCTGACGACCTGGTCTTCTGGCCTTTGGTCCTATTGCTTCAGCTCAAACCTCCGGCTTCCTTCGGTTGCTGATCTTCACTCGGCTCCGAAGGTCTTCTTTTTCCACAACCAGCAGTCCACAGCTGGTTCCTTGATCCTGGCTGCGAAGGACCAATTGAAAAGAACCAGCGGGCTTCGGTCCTCTTAATCCGGCCCCGAAGGTCCAATTGAAAAGGAACCAGCGAGGGGATTAAGAAACAGAAGGGAGGAATCGAGGCTTCTCTCGATCCGGCCTCCTATAACGCCTACGTTGGGTTCGGGAACAACGTATGTGATCTCCGCTGGCGGAGTAACACACAAGGGCGATAACATCTTCCTTTTCAGAAAATAGGTTCAGGCGGGGATTACGGGTCTTCCGAAGTCGTCCCGGTCCCAATCTACACTACGATATACATTACATTTTCATATCACAAAAAACCTTTTATTTATTTAACAAAATATGCCTATTTTACTCACAAGTTCAAAGTCGAAATTTCTTAAATATTTAACATAGAAAGTTAAAACAATGTTTTCCACTTGAAATTATACATAAGTTAACCAATACAACAGTTTAATTTACATTTTATCTATTCATTTCACTATTAAAACACTTATAAATTTCTTATACAAAACTATCATTATTTCACTTATACACAGGAATTTTCACATAAAAATAACACAGAATTCACCTCTTTTGCACGTACAATCAATCTGAAATGTTTCACAAGTCATTTTTACATAAATTGCTGAAATTACAAATATTTAAATTTTTACATATTTGGCCTCCTAAGGGCGTGGCTTAGCGTGCGTCTATGAACTCACACTATTTGAACAACTAACTTTTGCACGGCTCTCGACTATCAGAAAAAATGAAAGGTCTAATATACACCAATATCGACAGTATTAGGTAAATAAATGCTTCTACACAATTTTCAAACTGTAGGAAACTATTTCTAATCAGATTCTTATCAGTTAACATGTTTCTTATCAGATAACAATATAAGTGAATGTTCTCATAAATCAATCATAGCAAATAGGCATCTATTTTCATACAAAACATATCAAACTCATATAAGGCAATACTTATGCAATTAATTTCCGTTAATTCTATTTATGCACAGAGTGATCATCTCGACCGGGGAACAAATCCGATCTCTAACTTCACTTTAATATTCCTTTGAATTTACATCATTGGAAAGATGATTTCAACCGGGGAACAAATCCGGTAGCGTAATTTATATCTTAAAATTCCCTATATGAATTTATTAAGAGATATTACTTAAGAAAACAATAAACTAGTCCGGCCTGGGAGTCAAACCCAAGACCTTCATATCATTAATTCGACATTCTTTAAGATTTAACTAAGCATTTTCTTATTAGAACATTGCTATTGGACAATTTGCCTTTTAGAAGCTATTCGTCATCGGTTGACTTAATAAACTGAAATATTCTTATAGGCGCGTCGCCAACACTAACACATTAAAATCACCCGTGAATAAAAAGAGCTCGACTGTCGACGGTCGATAAATTAGATGAACTAGACAAATGTGCAATAAGGAGAAAAGTTCACTCAATATATTTAAATAACGACTACCCGACGTTGGACAAAATTATGACACTTTGCGAACCTGACGAAGATATTCACAGGAATATCTTCGTCAGCTTCGCAAAGTGCCATAATAAACCAAGCTCGTGCATTATTTTATGAAGTGTGGTACGTTTGAAAACAGTTTCAAACGTACCACACTTCATAAAATAATGCACGAGCTTGGTTTCGATTTCAATAAACAGGATAGCAGAACATTGGTACCTCTCCAATGTCTGATTAAATCGTTCTACCGTTCCATCGAATGCGGGTGATAAGAAGTCGTTCTTGTTTTATGAGTACCCATAACTCGGCAAGTTTCCTGGAATATTTGAGACTCAAAATTTCTTCCTTGGCTATTCTCCCCCATGGTGCACCAACATTGTACAACTTCAATGCACCTCTACTACGAGTCTGAGGTCCCTTTACAGCCGCACAACTTGTACATTTGCGACATCAGTCCTCGACATCGTTTCGACAGTGGACCCAGTAAAAC
Source organism: Parnassius apollo (assembly GCA_907164705.1). Taxonomy (NCBI): domain Eukaryota; kingdom Metazoa; phylum Arthropoda; class Insecta; order Lepidoptera; family Papilionidae; genus Parnassius; species Parnassius apollo. The sequence continues at coordinate 6,777,556 of CAJQZP010001449.1, read as the reverse complement.
CATTCTCGGATCTTCAGTAGAGTTCGTTTAACTCCCAGATGGCCTCCTGAACAATCATTATGGTACAGCTGTAGAACATTCCGTACTTTAGCTTTAGGGACAACCACAGCAAATGACAGCTGTCTCCCCGAACATTTTCCCATTTACGGCACAGAAATCCATCCTGAAACATTGAGCTATCCCATTGGGACCAATAGCTTTTAGTGGTCGAAATCATCGCTGAGACGTCGCTCCACTTGGGCTTGGGAGCACGGTCCTTCATCCATTGCAGAATCGGCTTGATGTCCGGATCTTCCTGCTGTGCATGTTGTAAGCGGTCCTTCCACTCGTTGCTGAGGTGGTCTGTCCTGAGCATCCTCATGGATATCACTTCCTTACTCTCTTGCCTAGTACAATGTTTGCAATCTTCAGGACAAGGTCTTCTTGACAATGCATCTGCGTTGCCATGAGATTTCCCGCTGCGATGTTCGATCTCAAACTCGTATTCCTGCAGTATTTTAATCCACCTCGCAACTTGTCCTTCTGGATTTTTAAACTGCAATAGCCATTTTATTGCAGCATGGTCAGTTCATAGGTGAAATTTCCGCCCCAGAAGATATTAGCTATAGTGCTGCAACGACTTTATCACAGCTAGCAACTCGCGTCTTCTGACACAATAGTTCCTCTCCGGTTTTGACAACGGCTTGCGCGCACGCTATCACAACCTCTCGATCACCGTTCCGTAGAGACAACACACCGCCGAGTCCTGTATCACTGGCGTCTGTGTCAACTATAAATTCCTTGCCTGCATCAGGGTACCCTAATATAGGTGTTTTGCAAAGACGGCCCCTGAGCTCCTGGAATGCGATTATCGCAACTTTTGTCCCAGCAGAAATGCCACTTTTCCTCGGTTAGCTTGTGCAGAAGTTTGGCTATATCTGCAAAGTTCTTCACAAATCGCCGGTAATAGGAACACAAACCCAAAAATGCCCTAACCTGCGTCTTGTCTTTTGGAACCGGCCAATCCCTGACAGCGGCGATTTTCTCTGAATCCATGCGGATACCTTCTTCCGATACTACATACCCCAAAAAGTTAACTTGCCGTTTGAATCGTGAACATTTCTTCGGACTCAACTTGAGGTTGGCACTCTGAATCTTCATGAGCACGCGTTCCAGGTTTTGAAGGTGTTCCTCAAACGTACGGCCTACTATGATGATGTCATCCAAGTAGACCGGACAGGCATCGCCATTTAGCCCGGTAAGTACAAGTTCCACCAACCTTTCAAACGTTGCTGGAGCATTGAACAACCCAAACGGCATTACTTTAAATTGCCCCAGACCCTTTCCCGTCGAGAACGCCGTTTTCTCCTTGTCCTTAGGGTCAATTTTAACTTGCCATTAGCCACTTTTTAGATCCAGCGTGCTAAACCACTTTACTCCTGTAAGCATGTCCAGCGTGTCATCAATTCTTGGCAAGGGATAGCTGTCCTTCTTTGTAACATCTTTCAGATGGCGGTAGTCAACACAGAACCGCATGCTGCCGTCCTTCTTCTTTATCAGCACTACGGGTGAACACCTTGGACTAGATGAAGGTTCAATAACACCATCCTTCACCATTCCCTCAATCATGGCTGCCACTTCCTTTTCACGTTCTACCGGCAATCTTCTTGGCCGCTGACGGATAGGCAATTCTTCTCCTGTGTTTATTTTGTATTGCACTAAGCCAGTCTTTCCTATGTCAGCATCGTTTGATGAGAATACATCGGCGTACTTGAGTAACAACTTCTTCGCCTTGACCAATTCGTTCGGGGAGAGAACGCTGCGACAGTCTTCAAAAAGTGTGGTCACTCTCGTTTGTGCATCTTGCTGGGGGTCGCACTCGATAGATATTGGCACCGACGTAACCAATCTACTTCCTTACAAGTACCAACCAGTGTGCCTTTTTCTATAATCTGTTCCTGGTCACAATGGTTCAGCACACGTACTCCTTTGATGACAGTTGTTCTGACCAAGGTTAGAGCTATTTTCCATGGAAGGGCATTTTTTACCCTTTCCACAAGTACACAACGGTGCGCTTGCCCAGGATTTCGAGGAAGACTAACCGGCACAATCGTTTCCGATCTCGGCGGAAGAACAATCTTCTTAATGCTGTACACGTTCCCTGGTAACGCACCTTCCATAAAAAGTTCCTCCTGTCCACATTTCAAAACACCTTGCTTAACGTCGATCTCAAAACAATTATTCCTCATAAAGTCTAGGCCCAGGATGCAGTCGTCCATTATATCAGCCACGATGACATTATGCAGGTAAATCATTTTGCCTAGCTTATACTTCATCTCTTTCTCTCGACGGAAGGGTATACGCTGACCGGTGGCTGTTACCAAATTAATGCGTTCTCGGTTGTATGCGGAGTCCCCAAGGAACTGACTTATAAGCGTCCTTAAGCATCTCGTGGTGCCCGAGCCTCACAGCAGCTCTGAATGCAAGGTCGCGGATGCCTTCGAAGGATGTCTGCACCAGGTTCCCTTCAATGAGCGCAGGTACAGACTGGTATGCTTTTCGAACCATCTTCTCCACCTCAAGGGCCCACTGCTGCAGGTTTTCGTTGCTGCGTTGCACGCGATCTTAGAGCTGCGCACATAAGACGTGTTCCAGATGAGCGTCGCCATATCTCGCCTCCAATGTCTCAAGGAGCTGCTCGTAGGTCACTTTCTTACCGATAAGGCTTGGTCACGCAGGCCTAAGGTGAGTGCAGTCATGGTCTGGCTTTTATTCCAGCCTTTCGCCTCCATGACAGCCTCGAACTGGATTTTGTAGGCTGGCCAGAAAGAAGTCTCGTCGAACGACGGCACTTTGAACCCACGTAGCGAATATGTTGTTGAACCCACGTAGTGAAGGCTACTACGGGAGCTGTAATTCCATCCCCCAGTTTGAGGTCGTCTAGTGTTTTCTTCACGTCAGCCATCACGTTGTCAACCCGATTGTTCACTTGGTCGATTCGGGTTTCAGTTATCTCGATTCCATTTGGGTTTCAGCTTCTGGCCGATAGGCGGTTTTCATGCTGAACAACCCTATACTTCACCTCCTTTATCTCCTTCCCGAAGGTAGCGTGAAGGTCCTTCATGAGGAGCATCTGCTCTTCCAACCGACGGGCCTGTTCCTTTTGTCCGCCCCGCAGCTGCTCTTCCAAACGACGGACCTTTTCCTCCTGTCGGCGGGCCTGTTCATCCTGTCCGCTCCGCAGCTGCTCTTCCAACCGACGGACCTGTTCCTCCTGTCGGCGGTCCTGTTCATCCTGTCCGCCCCGCAGCTGCTCTTACAACCGACGGACCTGTTCCTTCTGTCGGCGAGCCTGTTTCTCTGTCCTGCAGCATCACCATCAGAACACTTAAGTCAGGTGCCGCAGATGTAGGAGCTACTGACGGGACTGCAGCTGGCTGCTGGCCCTCCGACGTCTGCGGCGTTGCACCATCAATTCTTCATTGGTCCATCTCCTGCTGGCGTTGACTTCGGGTAAGGACACCCTCCGTTTCCTCCTTAGGTAAAATCGGCATAATTTTATCCCACTTCTGACAACAATTGTCACGAGCTTGAGATTCGTGACAATAAAAACTGCCGATTGAATTACCAAAATTTACACTTTTATTACCGAACACCAACTAAAAGTTAAAAGACACTAATAATTAATTACACTGATTCACTTTATTTCGCTCCGAAGCTTCACTTGTCTCGCCAAATTCAATACTGCCCCGATCGCGGCTTGCAGCGGCTCTAAAAACACCTTTTCCACAGAAACATCCAGAATATTCGAGCAAATACGGGCGCCGACCGACCAGGCGCAGAGAGTTCGAGTGTGGGGCTTCTAGAAAGCTTAATTCTTCTGTTCGATACTAGATGGCACTGTTGGTGGAAAGTTCAAGATTGACATTTTCTAGGAAGCCCTCCTCGCTGTGGTCCCTGACACTAGATGGCGCTAGTGCCATGTACCAGACGTCAACTTAGGCGCGCAATAATATCATATTTTAGTGAATTATTGAAAGTGAAATGGTGGTATTTCATAAAATTTTATAGTGTTTGTTGACTATATGATGATAAAGCTTGACCAAGTCAGTGAAAAGAGATTGTTTGGCAATATTAACAACTAAACAGGACATTGCTACTTATAGATGCTATTGTAGCAAATAAAATACAAAGTCTTTCTTTATCTATATAATATAATAATACCTTTAAACGAGCAATTCTTGTGTCTGTCTGTCTATCTTGTCTGGTCTGGTCTGGTCTGACCTGGTCTGGTCTGGTCTGGTCTTGTCTGGTCTGGTCTTGCGGTTCGGTCAGTCCGATCTGTCCAATCTGGCCGGTCTGTCCGGTATGTCCGGTCTGTCCGGTCGTGTCCGGTCTGTCCGGTCTGTCTGGTCTGTCTGGTCCGTCTGGTCTGTCTGGTCTGTGTATTAAAGTAAAGATTCACGCAAAAACTACTGAACAGATTTCCATGACATTTTGTGTGTAGGTAGTTAGGGACTCGGGGCTACTTATAGGTTATTTTTTTATCCGATTACAAAACTTCGAAAAAGGATGGTTAAATATTTTCCTTCCTTTATATGTTAATTTCAATTTTATACGATTGATGTGTTCTATTAAAATAAATAAAATATTTATAAATAAAGCCCAACATTAGTTTTAACCGTTGTGTAATAAATTGAACTACACCGACAAACTACAATATTATTGTTGCATTCACTTTTTCAAAACAGTACCATCTAACGTAATATTAAAAAAGTAATGACATTTTGCCTCCACCAACAAATTGAATAATAGAGCATTTATATAGTTATTTTTATTTGAATATTCTAAAGTTCATTTTTTAGTTTATGTATTTCATTTTAATAGATAGTAATAAAATTTATACTAACAATGATATCTATCAAAAATCATAAATTTAACGATGTTTTTAAGTAAAAATTTTGGTCAATAAAAAGTTTTAGTTTTTAGTTTTTTATCTATTAATAAACTGATAAAAATTGCAATTAGTACAAAACTCTTATTACTCTTATAGTTTCAATAAAAAAGATTTTTATATATGTATTGATAATATCTTAAAATTTATAATATCATACATTAGTGGATTATTGAAAGTGAAATGGCGGTATTTCATAAAATTTAATAGTGTTTGTTGACTATATGATGATAAAGCTTGACCAAGTCAGTGAAAAGAGATTGTTTGGCGATATTAACAACTAAACACGACATTGCTACTTCTAGATGCTATTGTAGCAAACACAAATACAAATTCTTTATCTATATAATATAATAATATTATATAGATAATAGGCTATAGAAGAAAGGTCGTGTCTGTAATTCTAATATTTTCTAGAAAAGCAAGTCCAGGGTATTAAATAAAGGGTACTGAAGCCATATTAGTGGTTTTTAGAATTTTTTTCTGTCTGGTCTGTCTGGTCTGTCTGGTCTGTCGGGTCTGTCTGGTCTGTCTGGTCTGTCAGGTCTATCCGGTCTGTCTGGTCTGTCTGGTCTGTCCGTTCTGTCTAGCCTGTCCTGTCTGTTCCGTCTGTCTGGTTTGTCTGGTCTGTCTGTCTGTGTATTAAATATTCACGCAAAAACTACTGAACAGATTTCCATGAAATTTTGTGTGTAGGTAACTAGGAACCCGAGGCTACTAATAGGCTACTTTGCATCCGATTACAGAACTTCAAAAAAGGAGGATTAAAAATTTTCCTTCCTTAGATGTTAATTTCTATTTTATACGATTGATGTGTTCTATTGAAATAAATAAAATATTTATAAATAAAGCCCAACATTAGTTTTAACCGTTGTGTAATCAATTGAACTACGCCAACAAACTACAATATTATTGCTGCATAAATTTTTTAAAACAGTGTCATCTAACGTAAAATACAAAAGTAATGACATTTTGAATCCACTAACAAATTTAATAAAAGAGCATTTATATAGTAATTTTTATTTGAATATTTTTATGTAGATTTTTTTAGTTTTTGTATTTTATTTTAGTAGATAGTTATAAATTTTATACTAACAAATTACTTCTAAAAAAGTTAAAGTGAAATCTATTGAAAATCATAAATTTAACAATGTTTCTAACTAAATTTTTTTAATCAATAAAAATTTTAGTGTTTAATTTTTTTGTCTATAAATAAACTGATTAAAATTGTAATTGGTACAAAACTCTTATTACCCTTATAGTTTCAATAACAAGATTTTTATATAACATGTATTGATAATATCTTTAAATTTATAATATTGTTACGAGCTTAAGGTTCGTGACAATAAATATTGCCGATTGAATTACTAAAATTTACACTTTTAATATCGAACACCAATTAAAACTTAAAAGACACTAATAATTAATCACACTGATTCACTTTATTTCGCTCCGAAGGAAGCTCCAGGCGATCCACATGGACGATCTTAGGAGTCATTCTTGCGCCTTTCTGTATTCGGTAGGTTACATCGTTGATCCTGGTCACAATCCGGTGTGAGCCGTCCCATTTAGTTTGAAGCTTATAGTCCGTTCACGATAAGAAAATAGTAGTATAGTAGTCATCGTTGTCCGCCGGCGTGGCCACGCCTCCCAGCCAATTAAAATGCAAGAAAGTAGAAAGTCGAGTTCACAGTGACCAGTTGAAGCAGGTGGGGGGGGGGGTATACTTCCATACTTTAGGTTGGGGGTTCAATAATTTGCAAAAACACTAGTGCCATCTCGTACGATATCCGCATAAACTTTCGAACATTAAATTCTAAAAGGTGCGCTAGATGGCGACTACACCAATTCTGGTTATTCTCGAACTGGCAAGTAGCAACTTTATATGACATAATGGTTACCGGCGTCTTAGCAGCTATCTATAGTCAACACGATATTGAGATTAGTTCAAGGGATATAATACCAGACGGCGACACTATTCATATTGGGTGACAAAAAATCCTAGGAGATGGCTCTCTATTTCTGTATATATTACTCTTCTCTATGAGTTGAAGTCAGGCCTTCGTACAAAACGGTTGTGTATTTTGCGTGTTACTCGTTCAACATTAAATTTTGAAAATGAGTACCTCACCTATTCGAAACAATAAAAGTAGATCAATAATCCATAGCGGAGAGAGACGCGTAATTTACAATGTTTATAAGTACTTTAAACTGTGTGATTTAAATGCGACTGTGGAGAGCATAGTAGTACAAACAGCAAGTGCATGTGGTGTGTCCGAAAATACTGTATATAAAATTATTAAATAACAAAAGGATACTAACATATTAAAATCACCCGTGAAAAAAAGAGCTCGACTATCGACTGTCGATAAATTAGATGAACTAGACAAATGTGCAATAAGGAGAAAAGTTCACTCAATATATTTAAATAACGACTACCCGACATTGGACAAAATTATGACACTGCGAAGCTGACGAAGATATTCACAGGAATATCTTCGTCATCTCGTATGGAGGCGTAAATATCTGAGACAAATAAAAGAATACAGAGCCGCTAATAAAACCATTTACTATCTTGACGAAACGTGGTTAAACGCCGGACACGTAAAGACAAAAGCACGGTCGGATACAACGGTAAAAAATAAAAGACAAGCCTTTCTAGATGGCTTGTCAGCCGGTCCAAAAGCTCCGACAGCAAAAGGTAAATGGTTAATTGTATTGCACATTGGCAGCGACAAAGGATTCGAGGAAGATGGTCTACTAGCATTTGAATCTAAGTCTACAAAAGACTATCATGAAGAGATGGACGGTGAAAGATTCCTTAATTGGTTCATTAATATAATGCCTAAGCTAGAACCAGGAAGTGTGGTTGTCATGGATAACGCTCCATATCATTCGGTAAGAGTCGAAAATATACCAACAACCAGCTGGAACAAGCAGCAAATAATAGATTGGCTGCAAAGCAAAGGCTAATCCATGGACATGACTTATTTAAAAAAAGAATTATTAATGAAAGTTGCCGAAATCGCCCCACAGTATAATAAATATTTAATAAGTGAGACTGCCAAAATAATGGCATTACAATTCTTCGCCTACCGCCTTACCATTGCAAACTTAATCCAATTGAATTGGTTTGGGCCCAAATAAAAAAATAATGTTGGTGCCAATAACGCCACGTTCAAAATGAGTGACATAAAAAAATTGCGACCACGTAATACGCGAAGAAAATACCTTGTGGAATTTGGATGACATCATGGAACATGCAGAACAAAATTCTTTCATAATTAATGTAACTGGAGAATCTAGCGATCCTGATTAGTGATTTAAGTAATTTTAAGAAAATTTGTTTCCATTAAACTTAATTAAATGTTTGAAAAAAAAAAAGGATTTTTACTCCATTGTGAATACACCTCTACCCTTTAGTTGCACTGATGACTCACTATTTTCTTAACGCGAACGGACTATAGGAGATTTCCCTTTGCTGCGGACTGGATTGTGCAACCACACTAGTGAACCTTCGTCGAACTCTTTGTTGTTCATTTTGCGGTCGTACCGGGTTTTCATCTTTTCGGACATTTGCTGGCCCGAGTGTCTGACGTGCTCGTAAATGTCACTCATTTTGTTCCGCAAGTCATTTGCATAATCGGTTATACTGCGTGGGGCATCAGGTGGTATCCCGGTGATCAGATCTACAGGCAGCCGTAATTCTATTCCAAAGTTTGCGAAAGCTCGTGTGACTGATATACTTTCGTGAACAGCGCTTCGATATGACAACAAAAACGGTTGTATGTGCTTGTCCCAATCTCGTTGCCGATCGTCTACAACTTTTACTAGGTACCTCTCCAATGTCTGATTAAATCGTTCTACCATTCCATCAGATTTCGGGTGATAAGAAGTCGTTCTTGTTTTATGAGTACCCATAACTCGGCAAGTTTCCTGGAATATTTGAGACTGAAGTAATATGTACGTACTAGAACAGCTATCTCAAACAAAAAATGTGTGCTACTCTGTATTCGCGCGGTTGATTTTTTTATCACAGAATAAACATAGGTAGAATGTCCCGTAGATAATAGTAGATTGTATTGTTAAATAGGTAAATTATGTCGAGAATAATATTTAAATTTATTTTGTATATTTCATTTGCTTATTTAATATAATATTACATAATATTTTATCAAAATTACATTTTAATGATATTTTATCTGAATTTTTTAAAAGGTATCTATGTCAAGTATAAAAAAACATATTGAATTTATGTTTAACAAAACTTATCAACATAACATTTAAATTACAAATACATATATTTATTTAAAATAGAATAAGAGTCGTTCGTAAATGCTGGGCACGCGATAGTTAAAAATGGACGAATTTATTCCACTTTTATTTTGATGTGGAAACCTAAAAGTAAAATAAAAGAATAATAAGCAGATTTAAACATGGAAAATTTAACCTAATTATAATAACTTACATGTTTGTACAAAAAACGTGTATAATAATATATTCGTCCTATACTTAAGTACCCACAGAAATGTCGCATCTGAACGTATTAATTTCATAATCTATATTCCATGACAAGAAATGGCGTCTTAGGAATAATTTGTTTTATTATTAATCTAATACTTTTTTTATTGATTAAGTATCTTATTAACCGATGAAAAGTAATTCCTTGGTTTTTACTGACATTTCTTGAATTATTTGTACAATATCTAAGTACACACGACGGCATATTTTTATCAAGAGATTTTTTTTAAATCAACACAACACGTAACAACTCTACAAACGTCTAGCGAGAGACTGATTAAAGTGCGGTGTATGCACCGCAGTCGAGTGGAACAGAGTAGCTGAATGCAGTGTCGCCTATTATTGAAAGTTAAATGGCGGTATTTCATAAAATTTTATAGTGTTTGTTGACTATATGATGATAAAGCTTGACCAAGTCCAAGACCAAGTCAGTGAAAAGAGATTGTTTGGCGATATTAACAACGAAACACGACATGGCTACTTCTAGATGCTATTGTTGCAAATACAAATACAAAGTCTTTATCTATATAATAATAATACCTTTAAACGAGCAATTCATGTGTTCTTTGACCGTGAATTCTGTAAATATGTAATAATAATTTAACACAAAACAATGCCTCAGTGGTTTTAATCTTTAATTTTTTACACTTTTTACCTTCTTTTTTTAATTTTTCTGTTTTTAGTCATATCCATAGTTTGGTTTATTCCTTTCTAATCTTATAAATATAACTAATAATACAGAAAGAAACATTAACCCTTACATTTTCCTAAGAAATTATTTTCCTCGCTATGAAATCTGTCAAATATTTCACTTCATTGTAAAGTGGCGCCGCCTGGTTTCAGAAAACTTCTGGAATTTTATTTTTCATTGGAATTACCTGTACAATGAATCCGTCGAATACACCCTCCCTATTATACTAGCTTATCTATGGATACACCTAAGTTTTAGCAACCATAATCGGCTGCACGTAGTATATAAAGTTCAATTTATTATTTATACGTGGTAGAGCCATGCTGCAGTTATATTAGAAGTATAGTTGTAGCACGAATGGGTCGGCTCGACCGGGGAAGGACAACGCTCTCACGGAATACCAGCGTGAAACAGTAGCTTAATGCTGCTGGTTTCGTATGGTGAGTGTAGAGAACCGGAGACCCTTTTTACTGGAAACGAGGCATTCCATCTTAGTCAACGCATCTGCATTTTGATTCGTAATCGAGGATAGATGTAGATGTCTATGGGCCACAGCAACCACTTACCATCAGATGGACTGTGTGCTCGTTTGTCACCCTAACTTATAAAATTTTTTGTAGAATATTGGTAACTTAAGGGCTACGCGCTCGCTGTAAATATCCACAGTACGCGAGCAATTTGAGTTCGATATCCGCAGGCAGAAATGAAATTGTTAGTTGCAATTTAATTGCTGATTTACCACGTGCTCGGCGGTGGAGGAAAACATCGTGAAGTAACCTGTATATATATATATATATATAACTTAAAAAAATATTTAAAGATGAAATCCACCAACACGCGTTGAGGACCCGCGGTGAACATTTCCTTGTCCAAACCCCTCTCAGAATTGAGTTAAGGCCGGTGCCCAGCACTGGGACGTATGTTGCCCAAAAGTCACCCGAGTTACAGCTTGCAGGCCTTGTTAACTGTAGGTTTTCGTACGTGGTAGAGCCATGTTGCAATTATATTAGTAGTATAGTCGTAAGACGAATGGGTCGGCTCGATCAGGGAAGGACTACGCTCTCACAGAATGCCAGCGTTAAATAGTAGCTTAATGCTGCCGTGTTTCGTATGGTGAGTGTAGAGAACCGGAGACCCTTTTTACTGAAAACGCGGCATTCCATCTTAGTCCTCAGGGATGACAACGCATCTGCATTATTATTCGTAATCGAGGATAGACGTAGATGTCTATGGGCCACAGCAACAACTTACAATCAGGTGGACTGTGTGCTCGTTTGTCACCCTATCCTATAAAAAAAGGTTACTATCGTATTTTTGACAAAGTTAACTGAAGTCCTAGTTATTTTAATTATTATTTGGTCTATACCAGACTACAATTATGTCGAAAACACCTGCCTGTCTATACTATACTCTATACTCACTTAGGAACCATGAAATAACGACTTCAGCTTGGCACAGAATAAATAATAAGTAGTATTAACCTAGGTTAAATCAACCTAAACCAGCTGCACCTAGTTGTAGAGCTAAAAATCGGAAACATAAAATATATAAGTTGTTGTGTTACCGGATCTTCAGATTATTTAAAGCAATAGGTTTTGCACTTCCCCTCTAATTAGTAAATATTTACTACACTTTTTAAGAATCTATTTGGAATAGGTAGCTTTAAATTAGTGTTCAATTTAGATACTGTTTTACAAAAACAAGATAAGGTTAGTCAATTAAAAACAGTGTTTAATTGGTGCAATCTGAGCACGGATTTGATGGGCACGTACCGTGCTATATATGTAACAGCGTGTTTTTACGCATCCGGTGTCTCGAATTAAACACGGAAAAAGAAATACGCATCGAGAAATTGATTCCCGCACAGAACAGGCATTTGTATGCTTCACTTATAACTTCCTTTTATATAGACGAGGGTAAAAATGGGCATGCGGCTTACCTGATGGTAAGTGGCTACCATCGCCCGTGAACAACTGTAACACCAATGAAAATGTTGCTGACCTTTTAAAAAAATAACTCGTATCCTGGCCCTGATCCGTGTGTTTGTCTATGTGTCATTTATGTTTGTAAAACATCTCCACAATGCAGGAGAAATTTCAGTCAATCTATAGACTACGAATATCTATTCATTATTAGTGACATACTTACTAAAACAATGATGGTACAAGATACTCCAAGACTTCCTTCTGACAACCGCGTGGCCATAAAACCCAGCTACGGTCCGTGGCACGTCGTGAGTCTTACCGTAATCAAAGCTTTTTCACTCTTGCCTTCAAGACATCTAAATTGTAATTATACAGAAAGACGGACGCCGAAAAACTATTCCATTCATTAACTGTGTGCATTACGAAAGACGAAACAAGTATGCCGAAAATTAGTTGCGGGTGTCCATATACGCAACAGCTATTTACCAGGTGGACTGTTAATTTGTTTACTACTTTTATTAGAGTGAAATTATATTTGATAAGAGACCACCACCTCATATTATCTCCCAGACTAAAGAGTGTCCGTGATTGACGACTGACGGTATACCTAAAAGATTCAATAAACACTGTTATATCGTAATGATTTTATACAGAGCGTGATGATTTTATGCTTGAGATAATAATCCTTCCTATTACGAGAGAGTCATATCTGGTGGTTGAATGATTGAAGATCTAAAACACAGGGACAAACTATAAAAATCATTATCACACCTTAAATGTGCTTGACATAGGATCTTTATATTTTTATATATATATATATATATATAAACTATATACCTGCAGCAGCATCTTCCTAATAACGACGAAAAACAATAAAAAACTGCAAAACACACTTGCCAAGCGTGGCAACTATGGCATAATCCCCATGTATGGGGGAGGCCTATGTTCAACAGTCAAAGGCTGTGATGGATTGATAAGGTAATATTTTATTACAAAAAGAGAACTGACAGCTCATCAGATCAGAAGAACTGACAATCGGTGGAACATGTTCTCGAGTGGCAACCTCGTATAGGCAAGCGCACAGTTGGGCGACTCCCACTAAATAGACTGACGTTTTAATTTAACACGCAGGTATTTTTAGGTATTTTTATAGGCCATTTACGGATCATCTATGGACTTGCGATTTCTAAGATGACTGTAGCTGTAGTAATAGTATGAGAAGTTAAAGAAAAAGCCTTAATACTCAGTAAAGTATATTTTCATAAGAATTCTTATAAATAAATAACTTACACAATTAGATGAACAAATATACCTACAACTCAAGACGGATATCATTGCAATTTTTAATGCACAGAATTTAAATCAAATGGTAAATTGAAATCGTTTTTAAATAGTCTGGTGGTAACGAATAACACTAATTATGCACATGACCAATTTAAACTACGTTCTACGTTTTAGGGGACAGTAGGCTAAGGGCGAGCCGCGAATTCAAAAAGTCGTGGGTTCGAATCCGCCAGTCGATTACTGTCGAGTATCACTCCTATGGCGAGCATTACCCAGAGCCTACTTGAAGTGGTTAATATTAGTAACTATGACAGTATTGGTAGTATTTTTTAAAGTTGCTATATGGTAATCAAAAGGTATCTTAAATTCAGCAATGATAAATTTGACAAAAACTCTAAACTTTTATTTTATACTGGTGACCTTTTTTACCGTCTGGAAAAAAATAGGGTGTAACATGTGACATGTGTGAGTAAGAAGTCTATGGCACTGATATTTTACAAAAAATAAACACAAAAATTTTGAATTAAATAAATTAATTAATTAAAATCTATCGAAATTCAAATCATATCCACCCTACTATACGAACGGCAATAAAACAATAAATTTAGTAGGCATCTTTGACCTTGTCACTTCGCAGGGTCACAGGCTCAAAAGGGCCAAGTAATTGTAAAAAAATTTTTTTTAAATGTTTAATTCTAAATTTTTGTTTTTATTTTTTGTAAAATATTATTAGTGCCATAGGTTTCTACTCCGTTCACATGTTACACCCTATTTTTTCCAGACGGTATATAAGGTCATTCAGTTTATAGAACATTCACTCACGCGTTTATTACAAATATACAAATATATCCACAGATTTAATACTCTAATTTAAAGCTAATTTGTTTCTGCTAAATTGTTACATTTATTGTCTTCTGGTCACACATAATAATTATTAATATCAGAAACAACACATAAAATATTCGTCGGGACACCTGGGTACCGTAATTTGTAACTTTGGACAGTTCCAGATTTTTTCACACCTACATTTCGACCTGTAATTCCTCCTACCAGCCCTTTCAATTAAGTTAATTGTTAAAGGATCTTCTTTTTGAGAGACTTCATAGCTCGGTTTCACAAAATAGCTAAGTTTTGAATAATATCTTGGACTTGGCGTTTTCTTTCTGGAACCATTGTCTACCGCTGGTGAAATAAATTCTGTAACTCGCTCGCTTCTGTCTGTCACTACATCAGCGTATTCTGTAGTTTCGCCTTCATTGTTTTCAGTCGTAATATCGTTTTGAATATTATCTGAACTCAAATCTAGGCTAGGGCTAGGCTCTGCATTTGTAATCCTAGATTCACTAGGAGAATCGAGTAGCGGTGCACTGTCGTAGATAGTAGATGGTAAGTTGAATATCGTTGGCTTAACGTCGGCGATTGCTCCAATACTCTGCTGCGGTGCGGTAGATGACCTCCCGGTGCATAGAATCAGTAAAAGCAGTGCTCTGAAACAAACATTTCGTTAAATAACACTTTTTTTACGGACAAATACTGATTTATAAGTTTAATTTAGTGAAATGTTACGAATATTCGATTTTGGGTTAACATTCTATAAAAATATTAAAATTTCAGATCTGTAACTCATTCCGCCTACAAGCTTGAGAATCGTAACATACGAACGGACAGACGGTTAATAATAATAGGGAAATAAATCAAGAAATGGGCAGAAGTGTCTTCCAAAACTGCGGTTGTCAACCCACCTGCCACGCGTGGCAACTATGACAAAATCCCCCCTATGAGGCAATCTACGGGGTAGGTTTGTTCAGCAGTGGACTTTTATAGGCTGTATTGGATGGTTATAAAAAAACTGTGGTTGCCAACCCGCCTGCCACGCGTGGCAACTATGACAAAATCCCCCCCTATGAGGCAATCTCTGGGGTAGGTATGTTCAGCAGTGGACTTTTATAGGCTGTATTGGATGGTTATAAAAAAACTGCGGTTGCCAACCCGCCTGCCACGCGTGGCAACTATGACAAAATCCCCCCTATGAGGCAATCTCTGGGGTAGGTATGTTCAGCAGTGGACTTTTATAGGCTGTATTGGATGGTTATAAAAAAACTGCGGTTGCTAATCCGCCTGCCACGCGTGGCAACTATGACAAAATCCCCCCCTATGAGGCAATCTCTGGGGTAGGTATGTTCAGCAGTGGACTTTTATAGGCTGTATTGGATGATTATAAAAAAACTGCGGTTGCCAACCCGCCTGCCACGCGTGGCAACTATGACAAAATCCCCCTATGAGGCAATCTATGGGATAGGTATGTTCAGCAGTGGACTTTTATAGGCTGTATTGGATGGTTATAAAAAAACTGCGGTTGCCAACCCGCCTGCCACGCGTGGCAACTATGACAAAATCCCCCTATGAGGCAATCTATGGGGTAGGTATGTTCAGCAGTGGACTTTTATAGGCTGTATTGGATGGTTAGAAGCTTTTACACAATTGTGACGATAGTACAGTCAGAATCAGTAGTAAAGTAAACCATAATTAATAACGGTACGATAGCGTTGTGAGTTGGTGTCACTGACACTGGGTCGAGAATTTTTTTATAGGAAATATTTTTTTCTTATTTCTCAGACATGCAGGTTTTCTCAAGATGTTTTCCTTCACCGCCGAGCACGTGGTAAATCAGCACTTAAAATTGCAATTAATAATTTCATTGGTGCCGGTGGGGATCTAACCCGGTTTTCTCGCGTACTGTTAAATTTATAGCCATATGAGCTACCACGGCTCTTAATGTATTATATAATACTAATTATAAAATAATGTATGCCATACACGAATATAATAGTAGCGGGTTGACATGCTCTAAAATTTATGTTTGAGAAATGCCTCCACGATACAGGAAAAATAAAGGCGTGTGGTTTTTTTTAGAATAAGGGTGCCAAACGAGCACACAGCTCGCCTGATTATAAGTGGATCCTGTGGCCCATACCTATACTTCTACATCTAACGATCGATTAAGAATCATAATGCAGATGCGTTGTCACCCCCTGAGGACTAAGATTGAATGCCTCGTTATCCAGTAGAAAGGGTAACGTTTATCAAATAGTAGAAGTAAAATAACAACGTAGAGCGTGACTTATTATGAAAAATAATGTTCCTGAACATCCTTTTAATTTTTGTCTACTCTTACAAAAGCTTTCGAACATGACGCTATGAGTGAAAGGTTTACGTTATTAGTTATTACACCTGAAACGAGTACAAATTAATTTAATACATATTTAAATAAAGCAATTTATGTTTAATATTAATTAACGGTAAAATGTTTTGTCGCGAAAACCGGAATTTGTCCAAGCATTTTTTTTGCACGAAAACAGTTTTAGAATAACGTAGGTCGTGACTTCTGACCTTTCAAATTATTAAGTTATTGCTTTGAGTCTTAAAAATTTTGTTTTGTATTATCAAATGACAAAAACTTGATATTGAAAAATAATTTGTTTACGTATTAAATTATTATAATAATTTAAAAATAACACAGAGTACTACGTATTTATATTAAGTCTGCGTAACTAGCATCATTTTATTAAAAATAATCATCAATGACCATTTATCAATTTTACCATTTTACAAAAAAGTTTTTCGACTGCAATATAGATAAGGTCACTCCTGACATTAGACCTGTTAATGAAGTTTCATAACAAACGATTTAACAATTTTTTTAATTAATTAGCTTTACGGCTCTGGTTTCTAGACCTTCTGAGCCTATTCTTTCTTTTGGAATCTTCATTTTATGTTCTTTTTCTTCACAATATGCTGATGCGTCACATTGCGAAGTTTTTGGGAGATTTTAACTACAGCTCAACCTAGCGGACAGTTGATGATGACATCAACCTACCTACTATGACTTTTATAAATAAACGTAACAATAAACTTACGAAACTATTACATTTATCTTATTACAATAAGCTATTATCTGTACAGAGCTCGAAACCTATCCAACTGCAGAGAGGTGTAAGACAGGGTGACGTTATATCCCCGAAACTCTTCACCGCTGCTTTGGAAGACGTTTTCAAGCTTCTGGACTGGAAAGGATACGGTATTAACATCAATGGCGAGTACATCACTCACCTTCGATTTGCCGACGATATAGTCCTTATGGCAGAATCGCTGGAGGGCTTAAGCACTATGCTCAATGACCTCAATAGTGTCTCACAACGGATAGGTCTTAAGATGAACATGGACAAAACAAAGATTATGTTTAATGTCCATGTTACACCTATGCCGGTAGTTGTTCGGAGCACTATGCTCGAAGTTTTTGACTAGTACGTTTACCTGGGACAAATAGTCCGACTAGGTAAGTCGAACTTCGACCGAGAGGTCAATCGACGGATTCAACTCGGCTGGGCAGCGTTCGGGAAATTACGACACATCTTCTCGTCAGGTATACCTCAATCTCTAA
Organism: Parnassius apollo; assembly: GCA_907164705.1. NCBI lineage: Eukaryota > Metazoa > Arthropoda > Insecta > Lepidoptera > Papilionidae > Parnassius > Parnassius apollo. Next base: position 6,759,761 of record CAJQZP010001449.1, on the reverse strand, counting down.
AAACTAGATTGTACAACCAGTGCGTGTTGCCAGTGATGACTTACGGATCTGAGACGTGGTCCTTCACTGCTGGCCGTATGAGGACGATCAAGGTCGCTCAGCGAGCTATGGAGAGGGCTATGCTCGGAGTTTCTCTGCGTGATAGACTCAGAAATGAGGATATCCGCAGAAAAACCAGAGTGACCGACGTAGTTCAACGGATTAGTAAGCTGAAGTGGCAATGGGCCGGCCGTATAGCTCGAAGGACCGATAACCGATGGGGAAGAAAGGTTCTCGAGTTGCAGCCTCGTACCGGTAGGCTTAGTGTAGGGCGACCCCCACTAGATGGAGTGACGACCTGGTAAGATATGCAGGAAGTCGATGGATGCAGGTGGCTCAGGACCGTGCTTTGTGGCATTACTTGGGGGAGGCCTATGTTCAGCAGTGGACTTGTGAAGGGCTGTAATGATGATGATGATGATTATCTGTACTACCTGCTTTTCGAAATAAGGTTTATTTTCTCTGATATACACGGTACACGGACATAATATATTATATGTTACGCGTTTTCCCTAGTTAAAACTAGTATTACTTAATGCTTTTGTGAACACTAGAAATAGGCCTAGTCAAGACTAGAATTAAGCACTGATATACTTAATTTTCAGATAAAACTGGTTGTTACTCCGAGCTTTAGTTAAAACTAGCATTAGAGAAACTAATTTGGGGTTAAAAACAAGATATACTTACTAAATATTTATTAAAAAGATCTAGGACACAGAGTCATGTTGCTAGTAAAAATAAAAACAAGGAACATTTTAGAGAACATCGACATAAAGTAGTTACCAAGGTGACAATATTAATTAAAAGTAAATAGAATAATCTAACAAGAACAAGACAACAGAACACAACCATAAAGTTTAAAAAAGGAACATTGTTAAGGAACATTTGTTAACAAAAAAATAAAATATAATCAAAGCAATCTCTGCAACTGCTTCTGTGTTTTAACTGCGTGTTTTACCCTCGTGCCTTAGAAAGCACGTAAATATGGTAAAGTTCTGCGTCATATTTCTCTCCAGTTGTTTCGGATTGCTACTCGTAATCCATCGGACTATGAGAGTGAGGTAATAGCAAGTGCATCTGTGCGTGCCTGCACACTTTCGTACACTATAATCCTGTCCTGCGCCAGACGGTTAGACTCCGTTGTGACAGAAATACGGTCCGGAGGACATTATTATAATTCATATGAACCAGCACAAACATAATCAGCTAAATTTTTTGTTTAGTCGTGGGGAGTCAGGTACCCTCAAAATACTCAAAGCTCAAATTACATTTATACGTAATGTAAGTTACGTACGTATACTTACATGTAGTGGACGTAGTGTGCGTTAAAAATTTCGTAACATTTACTTATGTTATCATTTGGTATTGTGTTGTTGTTACTGTTTATTCCGTTTTTTTTTATTATAGAATTCGGGTGACAAACGATCACACAATCATCCTGATGGTAAGTGGATGCTATGGCCCATAGACATTCATCCTCGATTAAGATTCAAAACGCAGATGCTTTGTCACCCCTGCCCCTGAGGACTAAGATGGAATGCTTCGTTTCGAGTAAAAAAGGGTCTCCGGATCTCTACACTCACCATACGAAACACAGCAGTATTAAGCTGCTATTTGCGCTGGTATTCTGAGATTATTAGAGCGTGGTACTTCTCCGTTCGAGCTGACCCATTCGTGCTACAACAATAATATAGCTGCAGCGTGACTCTACCACGTATAAATCTCTCTGAATCAATCAATCATCTATGATTGCAATATTTGCCTGCTTTACTGTTTTAATTTGTATTATGTACATATCAATTATATTACGTTACTGTTTCTACTATAATTTTTTTCTACGCAATCGCTTCCGTACTAATTAACGGACGTTATTGGAACAAAAAAATTAAAACGTATTTATTACTTACATTATTTAACGTTTATAGCATGATTCATTAAACGCGTAGCCTCGTAATTTAGGCATTTATTTCACAATTATTTCGCGTGTCTTAGACCAGAATCTCAGCCCTTTGGGGTACGATAAGGCTGACATATCCGTTCCAGATAAAAACCACAAAATAAATAAAAATTGCTTCGCGTTCAAGGTATTCAAAACACTACATAATATGAATTTATTTAAAAAGCACTGTACCATTGGTTAATTGACAAAAATATTTATGATATAAATGAATTTCTGACATTGTAAAAATATTATTTAACTAGTTTAAAGACCCGGCAGACCTTATTCTGAACTTTCTGGTTGGTGGTTACGCGATGAGTTTTATTTTCACACACACACATACACACACTATTCTATAGACTTAAAATACGTAATACGTATAGCTAAATCGTCTTCATGGCTCATAGAACCACCACAACCATTACGACAATAAACTTGAAAAAAGAAAACATAACCTTTCTTTTTTACCTTTCCGTAAGCAGATAAAAGTTGCCTATATGTTATACGCCATCATTTACTGTCTATACAAACTTTCATGGAAATCCGTCCGTTATTATATGTCTAGATAAAAATGTTTAATTTGTTAATTTTTAATACCATATAGGTTATTTTGATTTAAATTTAATTTACAAGCTATATTATAATAAAATATCAGAACATGTGAGTAAAACTCTGAAACATCTGTATATTTACAATGTTTTATGCAAATAAAGGCTTTTACTATTACTATTATTTTTCGATAAAAGTTCACTGCTCTACATGGACCTCTTCCGTTGTAAGGATTTTTGAACCGTTGTGAGGATTTGCCTTAATCTAAACCTTTGACGCTACTATGGTTCATAAAAGATAGCTTGATCTCTGCGACAGCTGTCAGTAAAATCACGCCTATGAAGTCCTGAATTTCTTAGTAGTACAGACAGTACGTGTCAATGTCATACTTTATGGGCATGCACTAATTAGGTCGGCATGCCCCTAACGTATGACATTGACAGGTACTGTCTGTACTACTAAGAAATTCAGGACTTCATAGGCGTGATTTTACTGACAGCTGTCGTAGAGATCAAGCTAGCTTTTATGAACTATACCAATCGTCGATCTGGGTATTATAACGTTGGTGTAAACGATGTGGTTATACTGCTGTATATGGGAAGTCATAACATTTTTCTGGTATTTGCCATAACCATTTCTTATGACATCCGCTACACAAAATGGGGCAAAGTATTGTAATTCGGGCATGGCTGTCCTTGTGTCAAAGACACAAATCACATAAGTGGAAAAGGGATATTTTCCGCCAGGTAACCTGTTCAACCCGGGGTTGCGGGGTTGTTGCTTCTCTTCTTGAGTGCTGTAAGTTGGGAAGAGAGTTTCTCTGTAATTTTAGGAAAAAAGACTGTCGAATATGTATTATATGAACGTTACTACTTTTAATCTCATCGTAATCACGGCATATTTTAACGATAGACCTAAGAAATTATAACGCGCGTTGTGGTATACCGGAATTGAAGTTAAATTTAGTTACTCTTTGTATCAATTTGAGAGGCAAAATTTTGTGAGAAATTAATGTTAACACAGTTTATAATTACGACTGAATTCATAAGTGGTAGAGCCACGTTGCTACTCTATTATGAGAGTGCACAATCTTGTGCAAAAATTTTGCGGACAGTGGAGTTCATTGTCACGACATGATTCATACGTGGTAAAGCCACGCTGCTACTATATTATGGCAGGCTTCTTTCACTCCTGCTACCTGCGTGAAATAATTACCTACAATCGGCGCCCAGGACTACATACGCAATCGGGGCTAGTGAGTTCTAGGCGATTGAATGTTAAAGTTTTTAACGCTGGTTACGTAAATAGTTTTTTTTATAAATACTTGTTGAAATAGTTTTTGTTAGTGTTTAGTATATTTGAATGTAGGATAAAATAGTTAAAAAAGTTTTATATGATAAATGATAACGGCAAAACGTAAAATCGTTCCTACTATAATTGTTGCGTGGATGGATGCTAGATGTCCAACAAAAGGTTTCAGTTTCAGTTTCTTTAAGTTACCGAAGGATTATAGTAGGAAGTTATGAAAGGTGAATTTATTTTGTTACATAGGTAGGTACTTATAGCAAAACAGAATTAGGTGATAATTTAACCACAGAAGTAATACCTAAGTACTTTATTATAAAACTCAGTTGAAATTTACTTCCTATCCAAGTATCTACTTACATACCTATACTTGTCTTTTGTAATTAAAATTGTTTAAGTTATAATAACACAAAATACTAAAATTAAAACTTTGTTTACTAAAAAGATTTTTAACTAAGTGGAATACGATCACATTTCTGTTAGGAATCAGGTTTATTTGTTGTTTAGGTACACAATCTACCTATTTCTTCCGAACCAAGCATCGCGATCCCCGACGAATAGCCTTGCAAGTTGCATACGTTGGGCATCACAGACCTCACATAGTAGCGAAAATATGTCATGGTCAGTCGATCATAGTCAGAATTTAGGTACTTCACCTAAGTAATTTAATTACAATTTCGTAATGTACTTTTTTACTTTATATTGACAGCCCTTAGTAATCATACCATGCCGTGTAGTGGCGGTTGAGAATATCCACTACCCCATATCTTCCCGTGGGTGTCGTAAGATGCGACAGAAGGAGACAGGCAGAAGATGGGCAGCAGCATCTTCCTGATAACAGCAATGATATAATAAAAAACTGCGGTTGACAACCCACTCGCCAAGCGTGGCAACTATGGCAAATATCCCCCATGAGTAACGACGCAAAGAAACGGCCCCCAGTCCCCGGCTTCCCCGCTATTCCTGGCTACGGTGGCGACCATGGTAACGGCGGGGCAGGGGGTGCTAAGAATCTCCGGTGGAGGTTCAGTTGCCACCTACGACGACTCGACCTGGTATAACGTATAACGTACGCACCCTGAGGACTGACGAGAAGATACTGGAGCTGGAAGAAGAGGTAGACAAGTTGCGCTGGCATATTATTGGATTATCCGAGGTCCGAAGAGAGGGGTAGGACACGGTAATCCTCGAGTCCGGCAACTTGTTCTATCACCGGGAGGGTAACCATGTGTCCCAAGGAGGTGTCGGATTTATCGTCCACAAGTCTCTCGTCAACAACGTTGTAAAGATTGGGAGTGTGTCGACGAGGGTCGCGTACCTGATACTCAGAATCACCAAACGGTATTCGCTGAAGTTCATACAGGTCTACCCACCAACCGCACATCTCGATGAGGAGGTGGAGGAAATGGTCATGCATTCCTCCAAAACCCATTACACGGTGTTGATGTGAGACTTCAACGCAAAACTAGGCACAAGAGAAGGCGGTGAGCTGAAGTTAGGGAAATTTGGAGTAGGGCAACGGAACCGTAGGGGCCAGCAGCTGGCTGACTTTATGGAGAAAGAGGGACTCTTTATGATGAACTCTTTCTTCCAGAAGCGGCCCCACTGGAAGTGGCCTGGTCGAGCCCGACGGTTCGACAAAAAATGAGATTGACTTCATTATGACGACCAGACGCCAACTGTTCAGTGATGTCTCAGTGATCGCAAGGGTGAAAACCGGCAGCGATCACAGCGATACAGGCAACTGAACAGGCAGATCTCCAAATGCATGCGGCGAGACTTACGAAACTTTAATACTGCTCGTATTAAAGAAGCGATCGAGCGGAACCAGGGCTCCAAAGTCTTTGCCAGAGATCTGTCTGCCAGAAAGAGCCAACTGTCAAATCTGAAGACTGAGTGTGGCAACATCGTTTCCGGGACACCTGAGATTTTGAGTGAGATTGAGAGGTTCTATGGGCAGCTGTACACATCATCGTTGGAGCCACACGCAAGTGTGAGTAACGATCCAAGAGCAAGTCTTATCCGACACTATTCCGATGATATCCCGGACGTCAGTCTGAGCGAGATAAGAATGGCTCTCCAGCACCTTAAAAACGGCAGGTCCCCAGGCGAGGATGGATTTACAGCGAAGCTTCTGAATGCGGGTGGAACACAGGTAAAAAGGTGAAACAAGTCCTTCAGAAGCTCTTCAATTCCGTCCTCCATGGTGGCACTACTCCGGAGGCGTGGAGCAGAAGTGCGGTGGTCTTGTTCTTTAAGAAAGGCGACAACGCTCTCTTGAAGAACTACAGACCGATTTCCCTTCTGAGCCGCGTCTACGTGCTGTTTTCGAGAGTCATTACGAATCGTCTCGCACGCAGACCAGACGACTTCCAGCCTCCCGAACAAGCCAATTTCCGAAAAGGCTTCAGTACCATAGACCACATACATACCCTGCGGCAGATTGTACAGAAGACCGAAGAGTACAATCTGTCACTTTGCCTGGCGTATGTGGACTATGAGAAAGCCTTTAATTCCGTCGAAATTTGGGCGGTGCTACAGTCCCTTCAGCGGTGCCAAGTTGACTGTCGGTATATCGAAGTGCTGAAGTCTTTGTACAGTAGGGCTACGATGGCTATCCGAGTACAGAACCAGAGTTCGAAACCTATCCAACTGCAGAGAGGTGAAAGACAGGGTGACGTTATATCCCCGAAACTCTTCACCGCTGTGTTGGAAGACGTTTTCAAGCTACTGGACTGGAAAGGATACGGTATTAACATCAATGGCGAGTACATCACTCACCTTCGATTTGCCGACGATATAGTCCTTATGGCAGAATCGCTGGAGGACCTCTACGCTCAATGACCTCAATAGTGTCTCCCAACGGATAGGTCTTAAGATGAACATGGACAAAACAAAGATCATGTTTAATGTCCATGTCACACCTGTGCCGGTAGTTGTTGGGAGCACTATGCTCGAAGTTGTTGACGTTTACCTGGGACAAATAGTCCGACTAGGTAAGTCCAACTTCGACCAAGAGGTCGATCGACTGATTCAACTCGGCTGGGCAGAGTTCGGGAAATTACGACACATCTCGTCAGGTATAACTCAATCTCTGAAAACTAAAGTGTACAACCAGTGCGTGTTGCCAGTGATGACTTACAGATCTGAGACGTGGTCATCCACTGCTGGCCGTATGAGGACGCTCAAGGTCCCTCAGCGAGCTATGGAGAGGGCTATGCTCGGAGTTTCTCTGCGCGATAGACTCAGAAATGAGGATATCCGCAGTAAAACCAGAGTGACCGATATAGCCCAACGGATTAGTAAGCTGAAGTGGCAATGGGTCGGCCATATAGCTCGAAGAACCGATAACCGATGGGTAAGAAAGGTTCTCGAGTGGCAGCCTCGTACCGGTAGGCATAGTGTAGGGCGACCCCCACTAGATGGAGTGACGACCTGGTAAGACATGCAGGAAGTCGATGGATGCAGGTGGCTCAGGACCGTGCTTTGTGGCATCACTTGGGGGAGCCCTACGTTCAGCAGTGGACTTGTGAAAGGCTGTAATGATGATGATGATGATGATGAGTAACCATGGAAAGTCCGCTGTGACGCAGGAAGTGAAAAATATGCAAAGTAATACAGACACTCGCGCGCAGCGATAAAGTTTTATTTAGCTTGCGTGCGCGGTTCATCTAATTAATAATAATAATAATAAATGGCGTAGGGAAGTGACGACCCCATCGCCCGCTGACGTAACGGTTATGTGACAAAACCACTACGTCAGCGCAGTCAGTCAGCACCTTGCCAAGAGGTGTTAGTGCCGTGCCTCGGCAAAAATTAAAGGCGCAAAGGCCCGCTTGTGCACATGGCCCCACCATAAAACGGCGCCGGGTCTGGGCGTCTCCCGTTAAATGACGCCCACTTTTATGGATGATGGAATATGCAAAAACGCGCAAAGGGCCGCTGCCTGGAGGTCGCCAGGGCGCGTCTGGTGCTGGCGCTGGACGCGACAGCATGCGAACCGCCAGCCGAGCGAGAGGTGCTGTACGACCACCCATCAGCCCCTCGCATCCATCATCCCCACCAGCTGGCTTGGTGTCGGCAGGGTCTTCGCGGGCCCAGCAATCGGCACCCGCCACTGGTGGAGTACGCCGCATGCGATGGACAACCGAAATGAATACTAACGCATTGCGGGCGTATTTTAGGGCGAAAGGGGGAGAAGTTGGAGGTTTGGCGTATCGGGCTAGGATGCATCGTCTTTTTGCTGAGCTGGAGCCATCTTTAACCGTCTCAGAGCAAAACCTGGCAGACCGGGTTCGGTATATCTTGCGCTCAAATATATTTGATGTCGCCGAACTCGAACGACTACGACGTGAGGCTGTTCTCTCATCAGATAAAAATGCTACGGCTGAGGATGCGGCGCCACAAATTGCAGAGCAACCCGCAAATTTGAATGCCGCCGTGAATACCCCAGTTGTGGTTGATTCAAACGATGAAGTCGCCCAGGAACTGGAATTAGTGCATATGAGGAGTACATTGGAAGAGGCGATTGTGGAAACGCGCAGTAGGCCTCTCGAAAATCGACCGCGACTTCCCCGCATAGCCCTAAGCAAGCGGAATCGGGCTGTCGTGAGGGCTCTGAACCCAATGCTGGTGACCTATTTGGAAGCCAGCCGGGACCTTTGCGAGACGGACTCAATTCTTTTTGGCGCCGCACTGGCAGTGTGCCGTATTATAGGCGCCAAACTTTCCACGGCTGGACGCGCTACTGGACAAAGTAGCGCTATCCCAGCCTGGAGAATAAGAATTGAAGAACGTATCGCAAAGGCTAGGGCCCTCATCGGCAGACTGATATGCTTCAGGTCAGGCAACAACAGGCCAAGGATTGTGCGCACCGTCAGGATGGCATTTGCTGGGACAAATGTTAGTTTGTCCCAGCCGGATATAATGCAAAAACTGACGGAGCGCATAGACGACCTGAAGCAGAGAATCGCTGCTTGGGGAAAGCGGATTCGACGATATACCGAGAGGTCGACACGGTTTAACCAGAATCGTCTCTTCCAGAGTGATCAGAAGAGGCTCTATAAATCGTTGGAGCGACCAATGGTAAGTGGAACGGGCCCAGCACCGAATCAGGCCGACACTGTAGCATTCTGGCGCGGCCTGTGGTCAGAGCCCATAAACCACAGCGAGGGCCCTTGGACGGAAGTTGTGGCGAGTCAGTGTGCGAGTATAACGCCCATGGACCCCGTCATTATAACGCCGGATGACGTAGCTGAGGCGGTCCGTAGGGCCCCGAACTGGAAAAGTCCGGGACTCGACGGGCTGCATCACTACTGGCTGAAGGGGTTTGTGGTGTGTCACACTGTGCTCGCCCGACAGTTCCAAGAGGCTCTCAACCAGAAGTCGCTCCCGAGCCTCTTCACTACTGGGATCACTCATTTGGTTCCTAAAGACCAGGTTACCACAGACCCGAGCAAATACCGCCCCATCACGTGTCTGCCGACCATATACAAGACACTAACATCCATTTTGAGCGCGAGAATCACTCGTCACCTGGAATCAAATCAGGTGATGTCGCGCGCTCAAAATGGATGTCGGGGCGGCGGTCGTGGAACCAAGGAACCACTCCTCATTGACGCGGTCATTGGCAAAGTGGTGAAACGCAACCGTCGGAACTTCTCCGCCGCCTGGATAGACTACAGAAAGGCATTTGACTCGGTGCCCCATACATGGCTAAAGAGGGTCCTCGAGCTGTACAAGATTGACTGTACAGTTCGAGACTTCCTCGAGCGGTGTATGGGGCAGTGGAGTACGATCCTCTGTCATCTAGGCGAGCGGATGACGGCTGCGGAAAGCCGCATAAGGATAAGAAGGGGTATATTCCAGGGCGACTGTCTGAGTCCAATCTGGTTCTGCCTCTCTTTGAACCCTCTCAGTACTTTACTGGAGGGTTCCGGGAGGGGATTTCAGCTTCGGAAAGGAGGTACAAAAGTGACCCACCTCTTCTATATGGATGACCTCAAATTATTCGCCTCCAGTCGCTCCCATCTTATGGAATTGCTAAACATCACTTGTGAATTTAGCAATTCTATTGGAATGGAGCTGGGGACGGATAAGTGTGCGGTCCTCCATGTTGAGAGTGGTAGGGTTGCTAACTCTTGAGGGCATAGACTTATCTATGCCCGTCAACTTAAGGACCCTTTCCGAGGCTGAAACATACCGATACCTGGGTATGTCACAGAACATCGGTATCGATGAGGCTGGTATGAAACAGTCAGTTTGCGACACGTTTTATGCACGCTTGACCAAAGTGCTTAACAGCCTTTTGTCCGGTGTGAATAAGGCACACGCATATAACGGCTGGGTCATGCCTGTCCTCATGTATACCTTTGGCATACTCAGGTGGACTCAGACCGAACTTAACGCCCTGGATAGAAAAGTCCGCACTACCATGACGTCCCATAGGATGCATCATCCGAGATCGTCGGTAATGAGGCTGTACTTGCCGCGAAAGCATGGTGGGCGTGGCTTCCTGAGCGCGCTTACCATGCATAATCGCGAAGTGTGCAGCCTCCGTAATTACTTCCTGGTGAGATCGGATGATCCATTCTATAATGACGTCATTTCTAGTGATAAAGGACTTACCCCTCTATCCTTAGCCAACGAGCAATGGCAGGACCCGGCAGTACTAAGCATTTCCGACCGGGAGACCGTGTGGAAGGAGAAGGAGCTCCACGGGAGGTACTACAGGGTTCTACATGAGCCCTTCGTAGATACAGTCGCCTCCCTCAACTGGCTACGTTTCGGTGACCTCTTCGGGGAAACCGAGGGTTTTGTCTGTGCAATACAGGATCAGGTTATTAAGACCAACAACTATCGGAGATACATCCTAAAGGATGGCACCGTCGACGTCTGTCGAGCTTGTCGCCATCCCGGTGAGTCACTTAGGCACGTCATCTCCGGTTGTTCGGCGCTTTCTAACTCTGAGTACTTGCACAGGCACAACCTAGTAGCCAGAATTCTACACCAGGAGCTCGCTCTGAAATACGGTCTCGTGGGCCGGAAAGTGCCGTATTACAAGTACTTGCCGGAAGCCGTGCTCGAAAATGACCGCGCCAGGCTCTATTGGGACCGGGCCATCATCACAGACAGGACTATTCTTGCGAATAAGCCTGATATTGTGCTGATGGACCGGGCACAGTCAAGGATATTTTTGGTCGACATTACCATTCCGTATGACGAGAACCTCGTGAAAGCCGAAACAGATAAACGAACAAAATATCTGGACCTGGCTCACGAGGTGACCGATATGTGGGGTGGTCTGCCGGCCGAAATTATTCCTGTAGTCGTCTCTGCGAATGGGCTAATCCCAGTCAGCCTCTCGGGTCATCTGAGGCGACTGGGACTCCGTGACGGACCGCTCCGGGCTCAAATGCAAAAGGCGGTGCTTCTCGATACCGCCCGCATCGTCCGCCGGTTTCTTTCCCTTTCCCCCTAACCCTCGGCCGTTTGGTCTCCCCTGCCGAGGGCTTCCATCTGGTTGGGCTTTTATTTATTTATGTATTTTTGTATTTATTTATTTTTTTATTGATATTTATGTATATTTATCTTTTCATTTTCATTTATAATTATATATTTATAGATCCCAACCAGATGAGAAAACTATATAGATAAAAAAATAATAATAATGTAGGCTATTAAACATCGGCAAGCAGTCAACATCAAAGGAGTGCAACTTTTGTACGTAGTGCTATTATTTATTCTGTGATTATGGCTGCAACACAATGAGCCGGTCCAAACGGGAAAGACCACGCTCGCTGAATAACAAATTGAAATAGTAGCATAATACTACTGTGTGTGTGAGTACCGATCTGTGGGATCTTAAAATAGGTTTCTTTTTAAACAGGAATTTCTAATTTATTGATTGATGTTACTACGTTATGTTGTGAACTAATATAGAAGAGAAAGCATTCAAGCATCAAGGTATTGTTGTTTAATTAACGGAAGTTCCTTGATAAGTTGAGCGCTTGTATGTAAAAATTAATATGTGATTCCTACACGTTTCACGTTTAAACTCGTTTTTTTTTTATATGAGGCTAACGAGCTTACGACTCACCTGATGGTAAGTGATTAGGTAACGCCGCCCATGAGCAACTGCAACACCAGGGCAATTGCAGATGCGTTGCCGGTCTTTTAAAAAGGAGTAGGCTCTTTTTTTAAAAATCCCTAAGTCATATCGGTCCGGAAAAATCTCCGGTGGTAGTCGATTCCGCAAGAAAGTTGTGCGAGGAAGAAAACTTCTTTTAAATCGCACGGTGGTGGACCGCCAGTTATCCAGATGGAATGGATGATAACGTGAGTTTTGTCGCGATGTGCGATGGTGAAATTGTGCGGCTGGAATTAGTCCGAAAAATCCTCAGAGCATTCGTTTGTATAATATCATTTTGAGCAGTAAATTTGTCATATTCCCGATGCTCAGTGGTGCTTGCTCCGCTGTAGCGTCTGAGGAATCGCAAAATTTGCTATAAACTTGTAAATAATCAAGTTAAGTAATATGTACTACGTTCTAGAAGAGACGCACAGACATGATTGTTTGCAACAAGCGTTGGAGCTCACGGGCTCAAACTTATTTACTGTGTATAGGTCTGGTGGTTGTAAGCACGACTACTGAACATGAGGTACTGGGTTCAAATCTCGGGTAATAGCCCGGAGTCAGGAAGTTGACTGTGTTTTACCACCGAACCTCGTAATGCACTTAAAGCAGTTGGTCGGGCGCTTGATCTCTTTTCGGTCGTGTCTGATAGCCGTCCCATCGGACTATGAGAGTGAGATAATAGACTCTCTATTCACTCGCACTGGTGCACTATAATATCAGTTGTGATGGCCGCCGCGAAATTTTCATTATGTTGAACAAGATTGTTCTTGGCCCTTGGAACCTCGTGGAGAAGGAGTGGCCCTTAAGCTAAAAAGTTTGGACACATATAAGGGTAAAAGACGAGCACACAGTCCAACTGATGGTAAGTGGAAACTGTAGCCCATAGACATCTACCTACATTTATCCTTAATTAAGAATCAAAATGCAGATGCGATGTCACCTAAGGATTGAGATAGAACGCCTCGTTACGAATAAAAAGGGTCTTCAGTTCTGTATACTCACCATACGATACACAGCAGCATTAAGCTGCTATTTCACGCTGGTATTCTGTGAGAGCGTAGTCCTTCCCCGGTCGAGCCGACTCATTCGTGCTGACCATAATATAGCTGCTGCGTGGCTCTACCACTTATAGACCAGTACTGTATGATAACGTGTACTCTATGCTTCCACCATTGGAACACTATCGCTACAACTTTTTGTTTGACGTGGTAGAGCCATGCTGCAATTATATTAGTAGTATAGTTGTAGCACGAATGGGTCGGCTCGACCGGGGAAGGACCACGCTCTCACAGAATACCAGCGTGAAATAGCAGCTTAATGCTGCTGTGTTTCGTATGGTGAGTGTAGAGAACCGGAGACCCTTTTTACTGGAAATGAGGCATTCCATCTCAGTCCTCACGGGTGACAACGCATCTGCATTTTGATTTGTAATGGAAGATAGATGTAGATGTCTATGGGCCACAGCAACCACTTACCATCAGGTGGACTGTGTGCTCGTTTGTCACCCTATCCTATAAAAAAAAAAAAAAAATTGTGCATCAATTTCATTATCGAATTGCGTAAGTCCAGCGGTTCATGAGAAAAGATATTTGTTACAATGCTACTTCCAAAACAATATGAGTTACAATGTCACGTAATATAATAAATATACGACTTAGACACTAGACAATAACGCAATTCTCCTTTGATGTATTTACTCTTGACCGCCATGGACTAAAGCGACCTCTATCGGTTACTACTAAGTGCAATAGCTACTTCAAACTACGTACATACAAAGGGCATAAGTACCAAACGAAATTAGATACTCTTTATTGTACACGTTTTTTGTTGCAAGTTATTCATATTATAAAGGACGCTAGTCCGGAAAGAATCGTCGCATGAGTAGGCGAAACTATTTATGCGAATTCAAATTGTCTTACTCATGATATAAATGCATGTTGCCATAGGATAACTCGATGCCATATTGTTTAAACCAATTTTATTTTCAATTGCAAGGAGTTGTTATTTTCAAACGGGACAATCTTTTTTATAATCTTTGATAAAAAGGTTCCATGACTTTTTATGATAAAGATTTAATATTTTAGGAGTTATGAATTTTTAAAGGTTTGAAAAATCCCAAATTCGGATACTTTTGACATATTAAAAATATAAAATGAAAATAATAAAGTATGAAAGATATATTTTTCATATTCTTTGATGAAGTAGAAATAAAAAATGTTTTATGACTTCTTACGATTTAGTTAATATTTTTAGAGTTATGAATTTTTAAATGTTTAAAAAATAACTATTCCTTGTAATTGAAAAATAATCGGTTTAAACCGTAAGGCACCGATTTGCCCCATGGCAACGTACATTTGTATCATCATCACGACAGATTGAACACAATCCCATAAAAAGTTTAGAAATTGAGGTGGAATAGTTTTGGGCACTCATGCGCCGATTCCTCCATGAATGTGCTTATTTACAGATAAATTTAAAAATAGAAAACTAATTATTTAAAATATTTTTATTTTTAACCGTCTTCAAAAAGGAATGAAGGCTTAGAATTCGACCGTATGACTTTTCTATGTTTGTAACGCGATATCTTGATCATTTGTAGACCGATTTTGATAATTGCCTATTGATAAAACAGGTTATATTTCAGAGGTAGTCCCATATAAATTTTGAATAAAATATTCCACCCCTAATCGTGGCTAAATAAGGGTGAAGTTTGAAAGTAACTATTAAGACGACATTAAGATTGTTATATTTACTACTCCACTCGAAAGGATAAACGAAGTTCACTGTTAATAAAAGTAAAAGCTGGCTCGAAATTTTTTTTAAATTATTTGAAATTTAATTTTATTAAAAGTTTGTTCTTTTGGATTACTTTCCTTCGTGAGATATTGGCGGAGACTCGTAGTAATGGAGTTTAGTCGACGTGATACATTTATAATTTAAGCGCTATGATTTTTTATTTTCTGTATTTTGAATTTTTAACCGACTGAGCAAGCAATAAAAACTGTTTCTTTGAAGATGAATCGAAGCCAAAAATGCATATAAAAACTTGAAATTTAACGATTATTTTCAACGTAAATCAAATGCTTAAAGTTTTCGCGGGAGGGGAAGTGCAGAGGGATGTCCCTACCTTTCCCTTACCGCCCTTCTCATGCGGCAGGAAACAAAAGCAATACAGCTTGTCGAGATTCCGCTCGGCGGTCAGGTGTGGTCTAGGCAATTTTAAGTGGATCCCTTCGGATTATTATCGTCGAGCAATCAAATTACACGGTTGTTAACAATAGCCGCGAAGCTAAAGCTCCAAGGTATGTGAGTCAATTTTTTCATTGTAATAACCACCAAAATACCAACATGAAGTAAGCTAGACATTAATCGTCACGAATCTCTTAGTTTACAGTTTATCCAGCCATTACAGATTTTAAAAATCCACTGCTGAGGTCCTCCCTTGTTTCCTTGGGTTTATTTTACATAGGTCTTCCCCATGGATTGCCTCATAGAAGACCGTTCTATTATTTTGAGTTGTTATCGGGAAGATGCGGTTGCCCAACACCTGTTTCAATTTACTTCTGTCTCCTCTTACACCCACGGAACAATATGGTATATTGTTCCGTGGGTCGTATGGTCAGTAGAGAGTCGATTATCCGAGCGTCGACCAACCGAACGACCACTTAATCGAACTGCTACCTCGGCAGAATTTTATATAAAAGCTTAAATCTACTGATGGATCGACAAGTCGTAAAACTGTGAAGCTCGCCAAGACCACTGATCTCGATGACACTGTTTAAAAGTGATTTACACAAAAAGATCACAAGGACAACCTATCTCTGATCCCATTCTATGTGAAAAGGTAAAACATTTAATGAAAACCTTGGAGGGCCGTCGAACTTGCTTCGCGTCGTGAATTAGCGGGACATAGTCTAAACAAGGATCATATCACCGCTCTAGCTAGTGTTACAAATTAATGTAATAAATGAAATTTATATTACATATCAAAATGGTACATTATAAGTCGTATCGAATAGTTTTCGAAACCAGTTACCAATTAATTATGATAATGAGTTTGTATACATATAGAGGACTACGATCACTTCAAAGACCGTAACGCTACTCCGCTACTAAAACCTCGCATGTTGTACAATTAAAATAATTACATTTTATATAGCATTACAAAATTATAAGTGCTGTTATCAGTCCATCGACACAAACGCAAGACAATGCCTACCGCTCAGCCTAGGTTTTTGTAACTTTAAATTGTTCGCTTAGTTCGGAAGTGAGACATTCTTTGCTATTTACTAGTTAAGGCAATCGTAAAGCGTAAAAGACAGTCGCTGGAGCCGTACCAAAATTTTTTTAATTTATCTGACGCGCGCCGTACTGCAATCCCGAGACACCACGTATACGCTGATGGTGACCACCGTGGGGCCAGAGAGTCAAATACTTAAAACTTTATTGCTTACCACACTGAGTATTGTTAATCCATGTAAAAATATATAAAAAGTTTACGCGGAATCACCTATGGACTATGCGACAGGACACAATCATACTTGGAGAGAGGATGGCGTAACACGATTTAAATAAAATAGATAAGACTGATCTTCTTTTATTACTAATATAAACTCAATATCATCAATATCAAGTGGGTGACATCCCTCTGCACTTTCCCCCTCGCGAAAATTTACAGTTCTTCATAAGCATTTACTATATATAGATATATAAACTCAACAGGTTTATCGACCAAATTAGCGATATTTTTAAAATGGACCACATTAGGTGTACCCACCGACGAGTGTGTATCCGTAGATATTTATGGATGTAAAGAAGGCGAGAGAAGGTGTATCAAGATCGTTCCAAATGGAAGTACGTAGTCTCTGTCTACCCCTCTGGGTGACAGGCGTGAGTGTTTATGTTTATAATTTATAAACTCAATATAGTTTAGTTTATTAATAAAAGTGCTCCGGCATTACTTTTCCGTTGCCAGCGGAAGGTATCCACGACGATTTCCCCACAAAAAAATGTTTATGTAACTTTAAACTGTTCGCTTGAGTTGTTCGCTTAGTTAGTAGAAATATTCTTTGCTATTCACTCGTTAAGACAATGGCAAAGCGTAAAGGACACCTGCAAGTCATACCAAGATTTGTTCAACTTATTTTATGGTCAATTTATAAAGTTTGTTTAGTTTAACTAGTTGTAGTTAGATTCAATTAAAGGGTTTTGGTAAAAATACTAAAACACTTATTAAACTATCTGAAGCATTCCTTTCTTAATCCTGGTCACAACATCATCTTGCAAACCACACTCTTCTCTTATTACACAATTTAACAATTTAACAAACAACACGAATGCTTCGGTGGTTTGGTCATATGGAAAGAATGAATGAGGAAAGAGTGACAAAGAAAATTTATGTTGCAGACGTGAATGGCAGAGTCGGAAAGGGACGTCCTAGGCGAAAATTTATCGACCAAATTGGCGATTTATTGAAAACGGGCCAAATTAGGAGTACCCTTAACCGACGAGCATGTATGCGGAGGTGTATGGATGTGAAGGAGGCGAGAGAGGTGTGTCAGGATCGTGCCAAATGGAAGTCTGTAGTCTCTGCCTACCCCTCTGGGTGACAGGCGTGAGTGTTTACGTTTATATGTTTTTTTATGTAAACTATCAGCTTTTAGTAATTTATTAATCAAAATAAGTTAATGGGCGAGTGCGTGTCTTTATTCATTCGGTTAAATTAAAAAATGATAGTTGTTACTAATCAGATAAATGTTTTTTTATTGTGAAATTGTACCCAACGTAACAATATAGGAACATACTTCACAAGACACGAGCACGAGTTTTGTGCCCAAGAATCAGACTAAAATAAAAATGGCTGATTTCATATACGATCTTGTTGTATGCAGCTTAGTCACCGTTCGATTTAATTCTTATTTTTTACGATAGCTTATTGGAAATCGTGGGCAAAATATACGACCTATTGAAATAACACAAGGATTTCATACCTGTGTCCCTGATCCCTGTTGTTATATGCACGATTCCCAATCTGATCGTTGCTGGGATGTTACTTTTTTTAAAAGAAGTTTTTATAGAATATGGTAATTATTTATAGCAATTCACTTTATGATGAGTGACTGCCGGAACCCATGAACATAAAAAAAATTATGATAAAATCAAACTTAAAGCTAAGAAAAAATTAAATTTACAGTCTATATACGTCCCACTGCTGGGCACAGGCCTCCTCTCATTTATGAGAGTGTTTTAAGGTAAGGAAACCCTTCCAAATATCTTTTTTTTTATTTCTCAGACATGCAGGTTCCCTCACGATGTTTTTTTTTTCACAGCAGAACACGTAGTAAATCAGCACTTAAAATTGCAATTAACAATTTCATTGACGCCGGCGAGGATCGAACCCGGTTGCTCGCGTACTATGAAATTTACAGCGAGCGCTAACCATCTGAGTTACCACGGCTCCAATAAAATCAAACATAAAGCGGAATAAAAAATAAGAAAACTAACTACACAGACAAAACTAACTGCGGCTTCGCTTGCGTGGGCCGGAATTTAGAAACATCAATAATACTATTTCGTACCATAATTATCAAAACAGTATCACTTGTGGAGATACCTCGATATCTGTGTCTATATTGGATCTATTAAATGATTGAAAGGCAATATTATATGCTACAGAAATACATAAGTGAGTTTATCAGAATTGCATTAATATCATCACGAGGGCCCCCGTAACGATAGGAGCCCTGGGCACGGGCCCGTGTGCCCTTATGGTAAAGACGGTATTGTGTATACTCCCTAGTACACCGCCACTATAAGTTGAGGTGCGACTGGACACCTCAATAAATTTGGCATAAAGTGATGTAGAATCATTAAAAATTCTTATTCTGTCAAGTATACGCAATCAGAACTACTAGCGGTGTTTAATGAAATTATTTTACGATATAACAATAATATCCAGAAATAGCAATGTCGTGTTTAGTTGTTAATATCGCCAAACAATCTCTACTCATTGATCTGGTCAAGCTATTTAGTGATATATATTATATACAAACACTGTTATATTTTATGAAATACCGCATTTCACGCAATAATCGACTAATTTATGATATTATATATTCTAAGATCTGACCAATATATACATAAAAATCTCTTTATTTAAACTATAAAGATAAGAGTTTTGTAACAATTGCAATTTTTACAGTATATTTATAGAAAAAAAATATCGATAAATGTGTGTGCGTAGCTAACTACGCACGCACTTTTTATTGATTTTTTTTTAAATTTCATGGAAATATGTTAAGGAGTTTTTGCGTGAATGGTGAATATATAGACAGACAAACAGACAAAAATTCTAAAAACCACTAATTTGGCTTCAGTGGCCTTTATTTAGTCCCCTGGACTTGTTTTTTCCAGAAATTATTAAAACTACAGACACGACTTTTCTACAGATTTATTATATGTATAGATTGTACTAATCATTTATAATTTTAATAAACGTTACCCCCAGTTTAAAAACATAAATTGCGGACAAACAACTAGATCCGGGAAATACTGTACGGGATACATATACCTGTCCCGTGCGGTATTAAAACCCGCGGTCCTCAGCACCTCAACTCAATGCTAAGCCAGAACAAACCGCGAAAAACCACGGTGCTATCAATCGTCAATCGACATTAAACGTGTAGTGGTGGTGTAAGAATATCTACTACCCCATAATCCCGTGGGTATCGATGTGACAGAGGAAAATAAACCAGATGGACATAGCTTCTTCTTACTATCAACTCGAAAATAAGAAATTGCGGTTGCCAAACTGCCTACCGAGCGCGACAACTTTGGCAAATAAGGCCTATGTTCAGCAGTAGACCTTGATAGGCTGTAATTAGGGCATGGATACCGGTATACCGAAATACCGGTATACCGGTAAAATTTTCGGTACTTTTAAGACCGGTATTTGAAGATAAAATACCGGTATTTCGGTATTTCATAATAAGTGATCTATTTTTGCAAGGTTGTTTAAAAACTACAGAACGCTCGATTTCTACAGTTCATACGTTCAGTTTTCATATGACATCAATCACGAATAATCTGGATTGTACAAAAATAAACTCAAAATCAACTACGCAAGACACTGTATGCGTATCGTCGCTGATCTTTGCCGGCTACTTACCGACTGAAGACGTGCATTGAAAATACTCTGATAAACTTAAACTCTGCTGTCAAGTTCTCCCAAGAAGAGTTTGAATTGCTGCATTGCATTCAAAAGAGCCTGAAAATAGTCAAGATGACAGTGAAAGCACTTTGCCGACAAGATGCGACACTTTTAACTGCAGAAGCTGCCCTTAGATATATGCTACGAAAATTAAATAACCAAAATTTTTATAAATAACTAAGAAAGCGCATATCGGAAATACGACAACCTATGACTGCAATTTTACAGTATCTTCATAACCCGGAAGAATATTTCAAAGAAATTGCAGAGACACGCCGAGATAACCATCCAGAGTTTCCTAGAATGAGTTGTAATGAAATGATTACGTCAATTACTGAACATATTCATCGATTGAAAGAACAGACTCTCAACTCTCTACAAAACAGGAGTGCGATGAGCTCATCTGCTGCCGCTTATGCTTCTGGTGAAAAGAAAACAAGTGAAGATGACACAGGTACTGTTCTGTGATGGGGAAGGAACTTAATAAAGCAATAGAAAAATCTATGACCAAAAAGCAAAACAGATCCCAGATCGGCGAGGAAGAAGAAGATAACATTCAAACATTAATTCGAATTGAAATGACATTGTATGAAAATGGAGGTACGGGAGGTAGGTTTTCGGACGCAGCTTACAATTAATTCTTCCCATGAACGTTGAATCAGAAAAGGTCTTTTCAGCTGCAAGTTACATTTGTAAAAAAATAAGATCATCGCTCAACGACGCCAGTTTGGATGCGTTGTGTTTTCTTCGTTCGATTTTGCAACAAACGCTATTTGCCTGATTAAAAGACTTGAATACTTGAGTTAACCTACATTTTGATTTATTTTGGAATAATTACTTTCGATACTTTCATTTGCAATTTGATTTTGTTTTAACAATAGTTCATAATCGTAGTTTATACTGTGACTAAGAAAGATATTTAAAATTGTTAAATGTTTTCTTATCATTAGATAGTAAGACTGATTTTATTACCGATTGTGATATTTGTGCCAATGAAACAATATAAAAACAATTGTTGGATCAAATAACGTGTTTTCTTTTTTATTCTTAATTACCTTTATTTTATCTCATTTTGTGGACTCTAGGAAGTAGATAAATAGTTTCAGTGTTTCTGCCATTTAGCGTAGGAAATTGCTTTAATTGCTCTCCACAAACAAGACTTACCAACCGTTATTGGAATCATTTAAATAGTTATTAGCAGTATTTAAAAATACCGAAATAATACCGAACTTTCGGTATACCGGTTATTGTAATTTCAATACCGGTATCAATACCGGTATGAAAATCATTCCGGTATTCCATGCCCTAGCTGTAATGAATAAATTGAGATGAGTCATTGACAGGAGACCATCTATTGTTTTAATTTTTTTAAAACACCAATGATAAAATTAATAAGAACGATAAAGCCTTGTCGTAGAAAGAAAATATTTAATAATCACAGTCAACAGGTCACTTTTGAACAATAAACGTTCATTACACTTATCAGTGAACGTTCACTCAGTGACCGGCACTACGTTTCCCTCCGCACAGCATTGTTTTGATTACAATGAAGTTTTTATGAATGCAATTTATTTAAGCAACGGACACATTAGTACACGTATGTAGAGACTGCAGAACCGCAATAGCAGTATGTACTCAGGTTTATCACGTTCGTAAATTTTTTTTAATTAGTCTGTACCTTAGAAAATTAAATACCTATGTATTTGATTTATCGGATTTACCATCATTGTCGGCGTTCTTTTGCCATATTAATAGAAGTTAAATAATGTCTCTGTCATAGAAATACCGCGGAAGGAAATCGATGATTGCTTTTGTAAAATTCGATTAGACACCCAAATTTAACTGCCGATTTAACAAATGTAAAACACACCAAATATTTACCTTATCTATCAAAAACTTCAAAATTTTGATTACGCAAAAATTGTTAATTAGGGTTGTTATTCTACTAAAGAGTAGGTACATGATTGATGGGAATTATCCCCTGAGTGACCGCTACCATGCTGTTTCTAAATGTTTTCATACTTAATTGTATTAAATAATATATTTTAAATTAATATATTTTTAAAGTTGGGTTTCATGCTGGTTTTTCCCAGAACAGAGGGTTTTTCGGATCAGTTGTAAAAATAAAAAATAACTTTCAATAAGAATTATATGTAAGTAATCTATATTGAATAAAAATTATTCTATTCTATTTTAAATGTCTGTCACTGATGTGGCATTGCGGCAGCATGTGATACTGTGTGACACTGTATGCCCAGGTACACCGTGTGTGTTCCGTATGCAGCGTATGTGAATTCAGCCGATGCGATGTGACGTCTTATCCTGTATAATTCCAGAACTATTTCATTTAATTTTGGATGTGAAATTGCTTTTTGTTAAAAGTTATTTTTTACTCTTTTCGAGTGAACTAAGAAATCTTCAAAAAGCTTCATCATCTATTTTTCCCAACCTTAGGGTTGGAATTTCTCTTCCAAATTTAAATGGGATCAACCCTGAACCTATTTGATTAAAAAAAATTCTAAATTGGTGAAAAATTGACGGAGAATTCGGTGAATATAAAAAATACCTACAGGTGAACATAGAACCTCATCCTTTTCCCCAGTCGGTTAAAAAGGATAAAATAATTTCCACACAATAGCTTCTGATTGCCGGTAATTCTTCTCTTCTCTTGGGTAAATTATATCTAAAATTATTTTGTACTTTTTAGTTCCTTAAAGTCCGTGTTTGCTTTGAATTAAAACTTTGATTTTAATACTAGTTTTATAAAAAATGGTCATGGTGCATAACATGAAAGAAAGCCTATTCACGATATAGAACAAGATACAATATGATGTATTTTATTTTTCAGAAAAAAATAAACCGTAGTTAAGGAATGAATTGTTCTTGGTCAACCAAACATCTATTAAGAAAAAAATAATTATTATAATTTAAAAAGGCTGATAGTACGATAAACTAATTTTGCAATTTAAATTTTCATCTCACCATTTTATTATAATGAGTTTTAACATCTCTTATTTCAAAATGCTTCCTAACGATGTTTAACCGTTGAACACCGGGAAATATCAACTAACAATTTCAGCGATGCCAGCGAGCAGCATCAGGGACCAAACTTGGATTATTCATGTACTTCAAAATTAAAGACGAACTTTTATGTAAAAGTACTTTGAACAAGCTGCCAGCCTCTGTGCCACGAGAGCTTATCATAACGTATGTACTTAGTATCTAATAGGTAGTACCTAATATTATTTTCTACTAATTTTGGTGCAATACTTATATTATTAAGTGTCATTATTTTAAAGTTGCTGGTTTATTAAAAGAAATTCAAATCGTTTGTCACCTTTTGAGCACACGGTACAACACATGATGGTAAGTGACTGTATGGTATGACTGTGACCATAGACACCTAGGATGAATATTAAAAAACTACAGATGCTTTGTCACCTTATTTTTTTGGGATTACTATTATAGGATGTCTCGCTACTAGTAAAAAGGACTTTCAGTTATCTACACTTACATATAAAACACTGCAGCATTAAGCTGCTGTTTTACGCTGGTATTCTGAGAGAGTGTGGTTCTTCCCCGGTCAAGCCCACCTATTCATGCTGCGATCAAAACAAAAAGGCGCGTAGCTCTCTGACACGAGTAAATTTTGTATTTGTTATAGTAATTATTAAACTGCAAAACGTTATCCTGTTATAAATTAAATTAAAAAGAGATTGCTTTCCAAAATTTAAGCATTTATAGGAACGAAACTATTGTTATAATCTTTGTATAATTACCTACTCAATTTTGGTATTTTAAATCGTTTATAGTTTAGTATTAATTAATTTAAGTTTACTATATTTAATATACTATTCAAACTATAAATTTACTATAAAATAGTTAACAACACTGTAAAGAATAAAAATAACAATAAAAGTAATCAAAATTTTTGATAAATAAAACACATTAAAACAAATAGAACATTAAATCACTATAACTCCAAATCTAAATGCCCCAAAATTACAAATAAAATCAATAACCTACTTCGCGCGATAATCAATAGAAAAATGGAATCACTAACCGGAACATTTCGATGCCTGCGTTTTCTCGGGAAGATCTTTAGACAGTGTCTGGGTTGAGGGATCCTCCACTTATAAAGAACCTAGACGAACCAAAACGGCAATACGAAAAAAACCCACGTAAAGTTGTCGAGGCTGTTTTTTTCTCGGCCAACGGTTCACAACTGCGTTCGAGTATTGGCGGGAAGACAGTGCGGTGGGGTGGGAATGCAGTCTACGAATAATTAGCAAGATATATTTATGACTGTCAGAACATACGGGTTGCTTAAATTAGACTTAAATTATTTGATTGTAACAATATGTTACATGAGGAAGTGTAACATACAAAAGTTTTTTTTATTATGACTTAATCGCATTTATATACTACTTATTATACGGTTTTTGTGCACATGAGTAATTAATTTGTTTAATTATTAATTTAAGTACTTTGTTATAATAGAATATTTTAATAAATCATATTAATTTAATTTGTGTGTTTGTAATTAATTGCATTAATTATAAAACATTTTCATTGTACATTCATCAAAAAGGCTAGATTTGTAGCATAATTTGTTTGTGAAGTAGAATAATTTATTGTGTTTTTCACGGTGACGGTGAGAATCTGCCGCAAGGAAATCATAGACTTGGAACAATTGGTCACGACATTAACAAAGTTACGTTGATGTTATATTCTTTGAGAAAAACAGACGTTACCTGACTTATGTAATTGAAATGAAAACGTGCCTATAATTTTGAAGGTTATGTTTTAAAGCTAGCAACATTTTTTACCAAAAACAATTTGATTTTTTTTTGAAAACGTAACCGCCCCAATAGGATTTTCTCCTGTGTATCGTGGAGGCTGTTGACATATCTAAATTGCACAAGGACAAACATCCAGAACCGGAACAATTACTTGTAGGTCATACAAATACTTGTTCCGTGCGGGCATGCAAGTACGTTTTCAAAAAAAAATGTTAACTCATGTATTATGGCCTATCAAAGACCACTACTGAACAAAAGCCGCCTCATATAAAAGAGGTATTTGCCATAGTTGCCACGCTTTGCAGGCAAGTTGGCTGTCGCAGTTTTTTATTTTTCTCGTATTAGGAAAACGGGACCTTTTCTTCTTGACCTTCTCATTTGTTTCTAGTTGTCACCTTTTACGATACTCAATGGATGGATAGTGAATATTTTAAACCAACACTACGCTGTCATACTTGTAGGTTTGTTTTTTAGATATCTTTCGTTGTTTCTGGATAAACAGCCTTTATTATTTACATAAACATAAACATAACATAAACACTCACGCCTGTCACCCAGAGGGGTAGGCAGAGACTACGGACTTCCATTTGGCACGATCCTGACATACCTCTTTTGCCTCCTTTACATCCATGTATCTACGCATACATGCTCGTCGGTTAAGAGTACTTCAAACGTGGCCCCTTTTTTATTATTTACATAGTAAAACTACGACAACGTAACAAAAATGTACATACATAGATCATGTCCCGCCTGTTATCCGCGAGGGTGCAGAATATGCATGCATATCTATATATCTGCAGAATCCAAAGAGCAGCATACGTGGTAGAGCCGCGCTGCAGCTATATTATGGTTGTAGCACGAATGGATTGGCTCGACCGGAGAAGGATCACTTTTTCACAGAATACCAGCGTAAAATAGCAGCTTAATACTGCTGTGTTTCCTATTGTGAGTGTAGAGAACCGGAGACCCTTTTTTACTGGAAACGAGGCATTCCATCTTAGTCCTCAGGGGTGACAACGCATCTGTGTTTTGATTTTTAATCGGGGATAAACGTAGATGTCTGTGGGCCACGGCATTCACTTACCATCAGATGGACTGTGTACTCGTTTGTCACCCTTATTCTATAAAGAAGAGCAGCAACTGATATTCGTACCAAACGGTTTGCTTCGTTGCTCATAATGCGTACAGCAAAGGAGTGTGAATAAATTGCCAGCATCTGACTTTCCATCCGATTAAAATGTGCATGTCTTCAAGGTGAATAGACTTTTATTGAGCCAAGTCAGTGCTCACCATCTTAGACTGCATCACCACTTACCATCACATGGGACAGTAATCATGTACTACGAGTGGCTTAATAGTATAATAGTCAAAAACCAAGCTACTCGGACCACGTTCAGCCAAGTGCAAATGTACCAATGTTGGTCTGGGACTTATACCATAAAGTCCCATGTTTATGTGAGATTTATAACAAGAAAGAATGCGTCAACTGTGTTAATTCCTTAGCATCTCGTAAAATAACTATACAGTATAAGTACTAATAGGATATTAGGTTTTTGATTGTGTAGGCAATGGGACAACCACATATCGCTTCGTTCACTATTTTCCATCACAATAAAACGAGTTTAAAAGGCATTTTTATAGGCATAGAGGTGGGACCAAATGCGCAACGAGCATTCGGCTCAACCACAGATAAAGATTTAGGCTCAGCTGGTGGTGAGTGAGTGCCACTGTCGATGACTGCATTTGTTTACGACGACGGCCATGACGCAGTAGCTTGGCAGTGAGTTATAGCGCTGAGGCCCGCGGGTTAGAATCCCGCACAGAACAAAGTATTTTTATGGCCTACAAGTAATTGTTCGGGGTCTAGATGTTTGTTCTTGTGCAATTTATGTATGTAAACTGCCTCCACGATATAGGAGAAAATCCCAGTGTGGGGGGGGGGGGGGTAACGTTTTAAAAAAAAACTAAAAAAAGTTTATGTTATTTGATTAATAAAGGTTGCTCTTTTGTATAAGTTATTTTAATAACATTCAATAACTGTTAGATTAATTATAAATTAATTAATTTTAATTAATTCCTAAATAGGGCGTTATGTGTCTTGCTACAAATAATCGAAGATTTTCTTTATACGCCGTTAGGCGTTTAAGGATAATTATGTTACTAGACATATCCCAGTAGTTGACATGAGTTTTATGATTCAAGGTCATTATCATCATCATCATTACAGACAATCAAAAATTCCACTGTTGATCAGAGGCCTCTCAAATAGAATGTCACTCTTGTGAAGTAAGATGCAAGCCGCAGTTTTTTTATTATCTATTAAGGCCGGTCACATATATTCGGAATTCTGTTTCGGAATTCCGTTTCGGAATTGTATGTGATATAACTTGTTTGAAAACAATAATTGATTAATGTGCAGCATACAGTATGATATTATTCTTGTTGGAACTAGAACCAAGAATCGTAGTCAAACCAACTCGAAATTCATATTATGCGAAACAGCAAGAAATACGTGTTCGTAAGAGATGTAGAGTCAATTTATTGCAAAGCCAAGATATAATATTTTGTTCTAAGAAAAGACATCAACGAGCTACTTCGATAAAATTGCTTAAAAACTGCTTTTTTATTTAAAAAGTGTATGCGTAGTGACAAAAACTGAAGATATTCATTGTAAAAAAAATAAAAATATTTTTTAAATAAAATGCTATTCTGTCCAAAGAATTCCACTAATTACAATATTAGTACTACTGTAACTACAATTGGAATGTAAGATTCTAAAAGTGCGAGTATAAAATGTATTAATATAATCTTCGACTTAGTCAAAAATGTTCCAAGTGACGATAATTTCTTGTTATTAGTTTAGGTAATATTTCACTTTTCAAGAACCGTGATAGTTCAGGGGCTTAGCGCTCGCTGGAAATATCGCAGTAGGTACTACGCGAGCAGCTTGGGTTCGATCTTCGACGGCACAAATGAAAAAGTTAATAAAATTTTACGTGGTAGAGCCATGCTGCAGTTATATTAGTAGTACTTATAGTTGTAGCATGAATGGGTCGGCTCAACCGGGGAAGGACCACGCTCTCACAGAATACCAGCGTGAAATAGTAGCTTAATGCTGCTGTATTTCGTATGGTGAGTGTAGAGAACCGGAGACCCTTTTTACTGGAATCGAGGCATTCCATCTTAATCCTCACGGGTGACAACGCATCTGCATTTCGTTTCGTAATCGAGGATACATGTAGATGTCTATGTACCGCAGCAACCACTTACCATCAGGTGGATTCGACAATGTAAAATCTGTAGTAGCGGTGAGCAGCTCGCGAAATTTCATATATAAGAATGATCGTAGCGTCCTATTTAAATTGTATTCCAATATGTATCTATTTACGTTTACTGCTGGCTTCCATCCAACGTAAAACGGTATTGTCAATGGCCCTATGAGCTAACACCGTTATTTTCTATGTACCTTGTAGTTCCAATAATTCAATCGATGCTGTGATATCGACACATTTTAAATATAGAGTTTATTAAAAGACCATGGTGAAGAAACGAGCGCACACTCCTCCTGATGTTAGTTGGATGCTGTGGTCCAACGACAACTACATCCATCTTCGATCAAGAATCTAAATATAGATGTGTTGTTAGCCGCGAGGACTGGAATACCTCGTTATCAATAAAAAGTGGTTATCGGTTCTGACAAATCACCATACGATACTCCACAGCATCATTTTACTATTTCACTTCGATATTTTATCGTATCACGGTTCTTTGAGCTTATCATTCGTGCCGCAGCCATTACAGTCACGCTGAACAGTGTCACTCTCGCACAAAAATACACAAAGATAGCACAGCAATCACAATGATAGAAACCTTTGAGTGGTTTGATAAATTATAAATTAGAAAACGTTGTAGGTATTCAACATTTAATTTACATTCCATTTTTGGGTACTTGTATTTTGAGTAGACTTAGGAATATAACAAGTTCAAGACATTCATTGGAAATTCGAACTAAAATGTAAGTACATTAAAATCCTGATTCCCTATATTATTCACCAGGGTTGACAGTTTTCTTAAATTTTTGCGGTACTTCCCCTGAAGTATAATCCGTTTAACAAATAAAATATCAATAATTCCAAAGTAATCTAAGTATCATAAAGCTATATGGTGGGGAATTCTCTGAGACTACCACTACACGGCAAATATATGTAATAAAATGATATATAATAAAATTTAAAGAAAACTTAAATTAAAAATTAAAGTAAATTTAAATTAAAATTAAAAAATAAAGAAATAAATATATTAACTTTGGCCTCTCAGTATATCTATGAAAATTTGATGTATGTTCACAAAAACAAAGGTAGTTTTAGTAAAAAAAGTGATATACACTCTGTAAACACTAGGAACAAACACAAGCTGGTGATACCAGTTTCTCGATTCTACAGATTCAGTAATTTATTCTTGGGGCAATGTATACGCTATTACAACAAAGTCCCAGAAAATATACAAGGTCTCTCCATTACTAAGTTTAAATATATAATTAAACAAAAACTGTATAAAAAGAGTTATTACGATATAAATGAATATATGGTTGATAATAACCCCTGGGATTGAGGTGGTGGCTTCCAAGCTGTTTCCAAAATAAATTTTGTAAATATTCTGTGACCTTTGACATTGTAAAATTTATTTATTTATAATGATTTCTTATATTTACGCGAACACTATACATGATTAAAACTACTTTTACGGATTTTATCGCGTTTATTTTTACTTTTTTACTTTTTACTTTACGGGGAACCCGTGACCATGGGTGCTGGAAAGCGCCCGAAACGTCGGGAATTAAAAATAAAAGTAAATAAAAAGTAAAAATAAACGCGATAAAATCCGTAAAAGTAGTTTTAATCTTATTTATTTATTTTAAAAAAAAGTCCCGCTGGGTTTGATGCTGGTTCTACCCAGGACAGAGGTTTTTTTTCGAACCAGTGGTAAAGTAAAAAATTGACTTTCAATAAGAATTACTTGTAACTATATTGAATAAAAAATTATTCTATTCTATTCTAAATATCTTCAAATACGTGATGAGTCAATCTGGGATGGAAATGAGATGGATCAATATATATAAAAATGAAGGAATTGATGATGGTTATTTAAAAAATATACCAAGCTTTATAGACGAATAGTGAAGTATCAACAGATGTCTCATAGCTGGTCATTGGCCTAGTCATAAATTTTAATAATGAAGCAAGAACTCGCCGCTCTTCAGTTCGTCCGAGTTAAAATGTCCGCTAAGTAAATGTTTTGTGTTTCGTCTGTGACAGAGGTTCCGTAGTGTAAATTTATAACGGCATACTTCGTTATAAAAGTGATAATTCATTAATAAACGTGAAAAAATGAAGTTTTTTCTTGGCGGGAAGAAAGTAAAAAAACTATTTTGAGATCATCGTACGATCATTTAAAAGGCCGTTGAGGCACCATTCCCACAATGCATTAATCATTATTTTTTCTTTAATTATATATTACGTTTATTATTATATTATTTTATTTCAGTTACTTTCTTAGCTTATGTATATATTTGTCTATATATTTACGATTTTCAAGGTTTTATTTGGTATGTTTACTTATTATATACTGATTATACATAAACATCACTTTTTAATTTATTTAATATAAGAAAATAATAAAGAAAATCACATTATAATTATAGGGTTTGTCTGGATGTTGAGATACTTTTGAGCAATCTGTTGACATTATTTTAATAAACTTAAAGGTGTCAATGGCATATAACAAGTTGTATAAGTTATTTATTTATTTATACACTCTATTGTACTAAAGTACAAACGGCGTACTTAATGCCATATGGCATTTTCTACCAGCCAAACGGAAGTTATATGCGCAAGGAAATATTTTAGATAATTTTTCAGTTTTATTCGCTTTACAATGGTGGCTAAATATTTAAGTTAAATAAAATATTTTTCTATTTAGTAATGATTTTGTAAATTAATTCAAAATCGTGCCATGTCTGCTCTGCTATCCATCCCGTCACTTCAGCGTTATTTACCTTCACAGCTTATTAAAATTCAATGCCGAACATAAGTCTCCCCGTAGATTGCCTCATAGGGATTATACTGGCCATAGTAATATCCCCCCTATATTGGCCATAGTTGCCACGCTTGTGGCACGCAAGTGAGTCTGCTACCGCAATTTTTTGTAAAAAAATGCATGTCGAATAAATAATACTTTATTTTCACTTGTCATACTTTATTTTTTTAGATCAGAAAAGTATATAATACTTTATTTACTAAAAAAAGATGGCAACCCTAGTCTGGATACTTTATATACGCGTTGGTGTTTCCGTCTATTGGAGGCCTTGTGATTCTTCTGGCTTTTCTCATAGTCGCGTCTTACTACACTAGCAGGACGAATCAGGCTACTGGCTTCTATTTCGCCGCCAACACACAGAATATAATGTTCTTCATCATCATCATTACAGCCCTTCACTAGTCCTCTGCTGAACACAGGCTTCCTCCAAGGAATTCCATAAAGCACAGTCGTAAGCTATCTGCATCCATCGATTTCCTACATGTCTTACCAGGTCGTCACTGCAGCTAGTTGCGAGCTGCCTGAGACTTCGCTTAACTCAAAAACTTTTCTTTCCATGAATTGTCGGGTCTTCGACCTACATGGCCGACCCAATACCGTTCTTCATTGTTCGCTCTCATTTCTCCTGTAGTCCGGAGTCGTTTTACAAACATAAATTGCTAGACAAACAGCTAGTCCTGGAACAATGTTTGCCCATGTGCATATAAGTAAGTATAACAAAAGACCACACAGTCCGTAACCAATCATACGTAAGCATTATAATGTTGCCCATTTACCTGGTGATAACGCATATGCATTTTGATTCTCTCTTAATAGGGGATATTTTAAGTCGGTGGCCACACAGCTTCCTCTTACCATCAGGTAAACTCATTGCTCGCAGCTTGTATGGAAAAGTTCATTTTATGATAGTGGATGCTGTGACTCATAGACACGTAAATCTATCATCGACTATGAAACGAAATGCAGATGCGTTGTTATTGCTGAGGACTGAGATGGAATGTTAATTACCCGTTAAAAGGGGTTTCCGGTTCTCTATACTTACCATACAAAAAATGTGGCAAATATTACTAGTATTATACGCTGGTTCTTTGTGAGAGCGTGATCTTTCTCCGCTCTAGCCAACCCATCCTTGCTGCAGCCATAATACAGCTGCAGCGTGACTTTACTAAAACGCTGGTAAAATGCCGTTTTAAATTAAGTAGCATTAGCAAATCACTTGAAATCTAAGTAATTAATAGCTTTCTTCTTCCCTTCCCATGACTTCGTTAAGCATTTTTATCCGACACCGGACGGCCTTCGTCACAGTCGTAAATATAAATAGTTTTGTATCGCACAAGGCTCATCTTATTTTATGGCCAGCGGCCAATGACATACCATCCATGTCATCGACACTATTGATGTTAAAGTAAAAAAAATAACAAATTACATAATTAATGCTCCAACATAAACTTCTGATTAAAATTTCCTGTTCATTTACTTTCTTAAAAGGACAATGATCTCGACCGCGTGCAGATTTTATTTAACGAAATCTTGTTTATAATTAGAATTTGAAATGATGTATGTAAAAATTTCTTACATTTAAATTTTTAATTAGATATACATATAATATGGTAGAGCCGTCCTGTAGCTACATATTATGGTTGTAACACCAATGGGTTGGCTCGACCGGTGAAATACCGCGCTCTCACAGGATACCAGCGTCAAATAGTAGCAGAATGCTGCTGTGTTTCGTATGATGAGTGTATAGAACCGGAGACCCTTTTTACTGGAAACGAGGCATTTCATCTTAGTCCTCACGGATGGCAACGCACTTGCATTTTGATTCTTAATCGAGGATAAATGTAGATGTCTATGGGCCACAACATCCACTTACCATCAGATGTACTGTGTGCTCGTTTTACATCCTTATTCTATCTATAAACGAAGATTTAATTACTTAAATTATGTGCTCATATATTTGGACTCAACAATAAGTACTAATAGTGCCAACGCGGAATGAACTGGGTTTGCTTGCGTACTTGAAACATAACATTATTTCTAAGCTTGATGTTTATCGAGAGATTTTATTAGATTTTATTGTTACATTTTACGTACATCTAGATTTTCAGAGCAGGGAATAGTGCGCTGTGCTGTCTCAGTACGTGTTGGCTGACTATACATGTCCTCGAAAAATAAATTTATAATTACAGCGCCGAGTACGTGGTAAATTAGTATTTAAAATCGCAATTAGCAATTTCATTAGTAACGACAGGAAAAAGGGCGGGTTGCTCGCGTACCTACTGTTAAATTTACGTCGAGCGCTTAGCATTTTAGTAACCACGGCTCTTCGAAATATATTTTATGGTAAAACTGCACAGGGTCGATATCAGGACCCTCGAATATGAATGTACATATTGCTCTTGAGTCATCTCGGAAGCATAATTTAAAAAAAATCTCATTTTGTATATAAACAATGCTTAAGTAGATAGAATAGCAAATTATGTTAAAATTGAAAAAAAAAACAAGTGTGTGAAAGTAGAAGTACAGGTAGAAGTGAAACCTTTAAATGAAATGAATTATAAAATAAAAATATTTACTACAAATGATTTATTTATTTAATATTGTAGTTTTATAGCAAATAAATGTCACAAACTTTATGTAAATATTTTCTTTTAAGCAAAATTGCCTTGTAATAGCGCCATCTATAGGTAAAGTCATTTTATCAAATTAAAAGGTGGTACGTAAAACAAACGCTAGGTGGTCTAAAGATTAATTTAATTTAATATTAGGTCTTTACCTATGAAATTGCTGTTTCTTATGAAATATGTTAACGTAATTTTTTTTTCTTTATTTTTTATTTCTATTAATCAAAGTAATCACTCATGCTATCAAAAGACCTTCTATTGTGCTGTATGAGGCCGTGCGTTGTCGTTCAAGAGCAGTGGGGACGAGCGGTTGACCAAAGCTGGTTGGAGACGTACGAGCTTCTCCTTCATTGTGTTCAATTCTTCACAGTACATATTGCAGTAATGCTCATCCCGCTTGGTAAGAAGCTCTGATGATGAATGATGAAATAGCGGGGCCACCAAACATTGACCATCACTTTTCTAGGGCTAAGTTCTCGTATAGGGCATTGTTTAGGTGTTGAACCGGGATCCAACCAACTTGCTGAGCACTTGCGATTGTCAAACAGAATCCATTTTTGTCGCAGGTAACAAATGCGGTTCAAAATGCCTTCGTTTGTGTTTGCCTATCTGTTGAGCAGTCTAAGGCATTTTTCGACGCGTACTTCGCGATGGCGATCATTGAGTTAGTGGGGTACCCATTTGTCAAGCTTTTTTACCTTGTCAATTTGACGCAAATGGACCAATATCGTCTTAATGCTAACGTCGAAAACTGCTACTAATTCAACCGTAGAATGAGTATCATCAGCTTCGACAATCGTCTATAATTCATCATTGCCGGCCAAAGTTTTCGGACGAGCACAGGGTTCATTTTTCAGGTTGGAATTTTCAGAACGGAATCGGGAAAACGTATATAATAGCCGCTCCGCAAACGTCGTTAATGTAACGTGCTGCTTGTGCTGCGTTGCTGCCAAGACGATATTCTATACGGTACAAGACTACCACACGAGAAAATTTCTTTCCCATCGATTATCGATTCTCTGAGCTAAATGACCGGCCCATTGCCAATTTAGCTTACTGATCAGTTACGCCATGTCGGTTACTCTGGTTTTAAATTAAATTAGAAAATTGAAACATTGCCATATAATTTGTATCATGTTTTTGAATAAAGTGTATTTCAAGTTAGTTCTTCCAGTGATTAATTCCAACAGTAGTTTCAATTTTTTTTTTACTAACGGAAGTTTATCTCAAATATTAAAAAGGTTATTTTATTTTATTTTTTGGAGACGATGGCAGGAGGCCCGACAGTATGACTGGGCCCTTTGGGGAGAGGTCAAGCTCTAGTGTGGATGTTACTTGCGTAACGCATCTCAGGGGTACCTCGTTTAGAGCCGGGGTGGCATCAGAGGCAGCTGAACTGAGTGGCGCAAATATACGTCTCTGAGAGACCCTGATTACATGTTTATGCCATTTGTTGTAGAGACGATCGGTTCGTGGAGTCCACGTGCGGTGGAATTTCTAAAGGAACAGCATCCACGACTAGTCATCGCTACTGGTGATAAGAGAGTTGACCAATATTGACACGATAAATATCGCTCAAAGGCTAAGTATAGCCAATCAGCGAGGAAACGCAGATGTATGATAATGTATATATGTATTATACATGTGTATGATAATTTAACTTATTAGTTTAGGTATTTTACTTTAGTTTTTTAGTACTGTATATATCTCAATTATGCCAAAAGTACTATTTTGCGTGGAATGAATTACAGTTGTATAGGAACTATGCAGCTTAATTTCGTTGTGCTTTAGTGTTTATTTTTACACGAACATCAATACCACGCATATTTATCAGGTATCTGATAACCGGATTATCAAGGACGGCACTTGAAGATGATCCGCGGTCAATCCACCAAAGACGAAACTTACGGTACAAGACTATATAGTATATTCCACATGCTCCGACATACGCATAATAGTGTTTACAAGTAAGAAATTTCGATGAATATATATATATCTATATATATATATATATATATATATATATATATATATTTGTTATATATATATATATATATATATATATATATATATATATATATATATATATATATACATTTTCACACACACACACACACACACACACACTTTTCCTTTTACTTAAAATACGTAATACGTAGAGTTAATCCTCTTTTTTGACTAATAGAACCACCATAACCATTACGACAATAAACTTTGTTCCATAAGCGTGCACACCAACTTCCATGAAAATCCGTCCAGGAGTTTTTACGTGAATGATGAACAAATAATTTTTCTACAGCTTTATTATATGTATAGATATACATAATGATTAATACAAAAAAATATTACCCGGGTTTATATTTAATAAACGCTCGTAATAAAAAATAAGAATATCCACTATCCCATATCATCCTGTGGGTGTCGTAAGAGGGAAACAACTCAGGAGATGGGCAGCAGCTTCCTAATAACGACTAAAAATAAAAAACTGCGGTTGCCAACCCGTTTGCCAAGCGTGGCCATAAAAAGAGCCAGGAAGAAATCCAGCAGGACTCTTTTTTAAATAATAACTTACAATGTGTGCCGGACGGGCGAAACTCTCCGGAGTAAATGTTGTCGAAGATACTTCGCGAGTCGCTCACGTCCTACACCTATAGGTTCCGGTGGGTACTTTCACTGCCGTCTTTGTGGTTGCCGCTGAAATATCGTGGACTGAGGTTCAAATCAAAATGCACGATTAATAAATACAAATAGCAAGGTAGTGGCCAGCGGTTCGACTGATTAATTAGCCGCGAAATTTTATAACTATTGACCACGGTTGAACTACGGTTGTTCACTATTGGTTGGTCACTGTATATTTCAAAAGATTTCTTTAAATTGTACGGTGGTATCAAAAATCTATTGGTAGTAGCCGGTTTTCTAACACTACTGACTAGCAGCTGTTATCAACTGAACTAGCTGATTTTATCACTTGTGTAACTGCGGATATCAGTTACCACTTTCACTATATGTAACTGCGAATATCAGTTACGACCTTTTTTAGGCTAGCTAACACTTTCACTACATGTAACTGCGAATATCAGTTACGACCTTTTTAGGCTAGCTAACACTTTCACTATATGTAACTGCGAATATCAGTTACGACCTTTTTTAGGCTAGCTAACACTTTCACTATATGTGACTGCGAATGTCAGTTACGACCTTTTTAGGCTAGCTAACACTTTCACTATTTGTAACTGCGAATGTTAGTTACGACCTTTTTCGGCTAGCTAACACTTTCACTATTCACTATATACTGCTACTAGTCACTTCAGCTACCACCGGATACCACTCACTTCACTTCACTTGTCACTGGTAGTTCTTCACACTACTACTCCTACTGGGTCACGAGCCCCTAAGGTAGACTTTAGCAATACTTTACAGTGAGCCACTTGCCATTTTCCGTTTTGCCTCTTTATTGCATAAACTTTTCACTATACAAATGGCATAAATTGCAATATTTTCTATACAAAACTAATTGCTACACTAACATGCTATACATCATTAAATCGGTAGTCTGGTACTTTATTAGTATATCATAAAGGTTCCTCAAAACATTAACATTGTAAAAAAGTTATTAAACGAAATGTCCCAAATTTTCATAATATTTGGGTTTATTAATTCTTTAATTTTGATATAACTATCAAATGCGTTTAATTATACAAAATATTCCTACACTTCTTTAATCTATAAGCCATATGCTAATTCAATGTCATATTTATAACTCTTTTAGAACATAAAATTATTTTCATTATTTTTAGTATGAACTATTACGCAGTTAATTAAAAACTTCTAGAGTTCTACGATAAGACGCGCTGTGATTGGTCGATTTTTCTTAATATAATAAAAGTTGTTTACATTACTTGTTATCAAAACGACATTCTATACGAATATACTAAGAGTTATAAACATGCTAAACAACTATATTAATACACGTTTTCACCGTTTTGTCAGTAATTTCATTATTAATACAAAAAACAATATTCTTTATAACTTTGTTTCCTAACGTTGTTAGGCCGTCGCGAACATCTCCCCCGCCGTGCAGCGTCGGGACGATTTTCTCACAGCGGCGCTGCATCCATTTCGGTGAGCGACGTTGCTTCTACTTCGGCAGGAGCACGAGTTTCCTGGTTTGCCTCTTGATTAGGCCGTTTGCTGTGCGTACCTCCACAGTGCGGATCTGTCCGTCCGCACCGGGGTAAACAGCTTCCACCCTCCCTCGTGGCCAGGTGTTACGAGGTAACCGGCCGTCAGCTATGAGGACTGGATCGCCCACCTGGAGATTGGGACCTCACCCATGGGCCTCCCGTCGGTTTTGAAGTTCCGGTAGATACTCTCGGACCCAACGCTGCCAGAACATGTCAGCGAGTATCTGACAGCATCGCCAGTGTCTTTTGCTATTCATATCCTTTTCATCAAATACTCCAGGTGTCGGCAGTCTCGCAGATCCTCCTAAAAAGGAAGTGATTTGGAGTGGTGGATTCGTCGTCGTAGCTGTCTACAGAGATGTGAGTCAATGGTCTGCTATTTACTATGTACTCCACCTCGCAGAGCAGCGTGGCTAATACTTCCTCATGCGGATGTCTCTCATGAAGGACGGTGTATAGTGCCGACTTCACGCGCCGTATGAGACGTTCTCTCTTGGTTGGTGTTTCATGCAGCAAATTGATTGGAAGTCGAGCGAGCTTTAGGTTGAAGCTCAGCTGATCGGTACCCGGTTTCCAGATTAATCCGAGTATCTTTTCCTCGGTTCCTTTGTTTCCCAGATCGACTGGCTCAGATGCTTCATGGTCAGGTTCTAGTTCTTTTACAACTTCTGGTGCGTTGGAAACCCATTTTCTTAAGGTGAAGTGCACGTTTTTGTGTATGTTGCGTACTTCCTTCGATATTCGCATTGCCTCTTCCAGAGACTGGAAACTGTCGTCCATATAGTGGTTTTGAATGATAGCTTCTACGGCTTCTTGATACTTGTCTATGTGTTTTTTAGCGTTCCAGTTCTTCGCTAATATGGCTGTGCAGGGTGAACTGGCTGCACCAAAAATGATTGACGTTATTCTATATTCTTGGGGAGCTTCATTACGTTGATCCCCTCTCCAGAGATATCTTAAGGTATCTCTGTCTTCGGGTCTAACTTTGACCTGCATGAACATTTCGGCTATGTCCGCGGAGACAGCGATTTTATGGCGGCGAAAACGCATCATGACCCCTGGTAGTGATTGCAGTAGGTCTGGACCCGTGAGCAGGAAGTCGTTCAACGACACCCCCTTTCTTTTGGCTGCGGCATCGTGTACTATTCGAAACATCTCTGGCTTCATTGGGTTATGGACGTCGAAATGGGGCAGGTACCATGTTCTTCCCGGTGTGCTAGTTTTCGGTGTTATCTCGGCGTATCCTTTTTGTACTAGGGAATTCATTTGTTCATCATATTTCCTTTTTTAGATCCTCGTTACGATCTAATTTTCTTACAATGGAAACGAGCCGTTTTATTTCTGTTTCATAATTACCAGGCATCTCGATATCCTTTTCCTTCCAGAGAAGCGCTGTTTCTATGTGCCCGTCTTGTAACTGACGGGTGCTGCTATTTAGTATATCTTCAGCTTTCTTCTCTGAATCGGAGTCTGGTCTTCTCGGATTGATGATGAGAGATTCCAGCGCGAAATATTCGCGAAGTTGATCATCTATAGTCCCCTCGCTCTTGTGCAGCTCATTGGCCGCGTGGACGCGCTGATACGGGGCTTTAGTGTGTGCCCCGTGTAGCACCCATCCTAATTCTGTGAGCGAGGCAATTGGCTGGTGCGGCGGACCTCTTCGGATTTGAGTGGCTATCAGAAGTCTCCAATTGTCCTGTCCTATTAGGATCCTTGGGTTGCCGGAGTCATATATTAGCTGCTCCTTTAGGTCTTTCAAGTGGTTGCGATTGGCTATGTCTACTGCACGCACAGTCTGTGGCCCCAAGTTTAGGCTTGCAACCGTGCGTGCTCTGAATGGCACCCTTTTGCTGTGGAGACTCTTCAGCGATACTTTGATTCTTCGGGATTCCGGTGAATCGAGGGTAGTGTTCCTGATAGCGGTGATCTTAAACGGGTCCAACCGCCCTATAGCTCCAATTTGTTTGGCGATCTCTTCATCCATTAGTGAAACTGTTGACCCATCATCCAGCAGAGCGTGTGTGTTTATAGCTCCCGCCGGTCCAATTACTCGCACTGGAATTATTTTTAAATAGGCTTGATGCTTTGACACAGCGAAAGAGTTAGCTACGGTTTCTTGAGGTTTTTTTGACCTCAGTCTTCTCCTTTGTATTATTATGGAGAAGTCAATTGTGTGTCGCGATGCATCCTTTTATTCCACACTTATTGGTTTTGCATTTGTGTGTCTGGTTTCTATAACGTAAACAGCGGAAACATAAATTATTTTGCTTTGCGAGTTCCTATCTTTTGTTGATATCTGCTTCTTTAAATTTTTTACATTCGGATCCGTAGTGACTTGACCCTCCTTTTCGCACACTGCATTTCGGAGACAGCTTAGTAGTAGCCGCGTGTGCTCTATGTACTGAACGATTGCTTTGTGCTTCGTTTATAATTTCTGGAGGGGCAAATGCACTGCAGAAGCGAGCTTGCTCGATAATAAACTCGCTGAAGCAGCCGAGGTCTGGTCTAGAGTCATATTTTTCTGTGTAGATTCTATACCAATGGGCACGTATAGAGTTCGGCAGTTTGTCGGTGAGGTGTCGTAGCAGCTTTGCGTTGATGAGGTAATGATCTCGCTTTAGGGCTCGAAGAGTGACGACGCTTCCCCTCACTTTGCTCGCGAATGTGCAGATGTCTCTGGGTACTTCTGTACAGCGTGCTAATCCTCGTAACTTCTCGGTTTCTCCTTGTGCGATTGAATCTGGACGCCCAAATTGTAGCTCCAGTTCTCGCATAATCTCATCTGGCTTAGCATGCCAGATGAGTTCTGAACTGACTGTTTCCAAGGCTCTTCCTTGTAGACTTCGTCTTAGTCTAGCAGTGTTTTCAATGTCATTGAAGTAGCCTCGGGTTGTTTCGTAAATGGCACGGAATGAAAGCCACTCGGTATGTGCTCCGCTAAAGCTTGGCAGTGTCATTATAGCCTTCGACGCTGCGAAAGTATGTGACGATAGGGGCGCACTTTCTAACTTTGATTTGTCAGCGAGCGCGGCTATAGCGGATGTGAGCTCCGATATAAATGGACGGAGCCCCCCTGTCTTCACTTATGACGGGTTCCTGGCTAGCTTTCTTTGGCATGAGATCCTTGGGTACGTCTGCTGGATAGGAATCCTGGTATGTGAGCTCTGATACAACAGGTAGGAGCCCCCTGTCTTCATTAACGGTGGGTTCCTGGCTGAGCTTCTGTGGCTTGGGATCCTTTTGTACATCTTCTGAATAGGAATCCTGGTTCGTGAGCTCCTTTTGGGGCTCACTGAGGTCGACAACGTCCGGGGTTGGCTTTGTGACGGTGTTATTAAATGGGGCCTTCCGTCCGGTGGTGGAGCCTTGATTTGACTTTTGTTTGGCTACAGAATTTTCGAGCCAAGATCGAACGTACTTACTTTTGGAGTGACCATCTTCATCATAGTCGTCTGATTCGTCTTTTTCTTCAGCCATATGTAAGAAGATCTGCGCAAGTTCTAGTTTGATCTTCAATACTTCTTCACGAGCCTTCAAAATTCTTCTATTGGGCCGAACAGTCTTCTTTGACTTCGTACTACAATCGGTGTGGCCCCTCGGTGGCTCTTCAGTGTGGGTTTCTTTCCGGGCTGGTGGCGATGATGCACGGCTAAAGTCATAGTTGCCTTCTATATGTTCCCTCTGCTTCGTTGTGCGGGCCGTAGTGGCCGGCGCGGACAGGGGTATCCCCCCCCTCGGGGGGGCAGCGTGGCGCCTCAGCGCCCTCTACCGTTGACGGTGAGCGTGGTGGCACCTGGTGGTGGACGGCGGTGTTACTGGCCGACGAACTTCCTTCCAGACCGACGGTCCACGCCTTGGCTTCCCTTCCTTGCGAACGGGTGATCGGCATCTTGAGTCTGAAATATTCTGCGGTTTTAATACGGTGGTGACTATTTACCCGGTTCCGAAATACAAACGGATAGATCCGGCTCGAAACTCTCCGGAGTAAATGTTGTCGAAGATACTTCGCGAGTCGCTCACGTCCTACTGATACTATTACGTCACAGTGAACGAGTGAAGCCCGCCACAGTCGAGCGTGTACCTGCTGTACTGCCATATTTTAGAGGAGTCACTGACAAGATTGGCTACATCTTGAAGCGCGCTTCCATCAAAACATACTTCAAGCCGCTGAAGAAGATTCGGGTCAGTTTTTACCATCAGTCAAGTGTAATGTCCCTCTGCAAGATGCAGGAGTGTACAAGCTTGATTGCGAATGTGGTCTCTCCTACATAGGACAAACAAAAAGATCAATAAAAACCCGCGTTAAAGAACATGTAGCTGATGTGAAGAATCGACGCTCCGGGAAGTCTGCAGTCTGTGAACACGTACAGGATCGCCCCCGTCACTACATCAGATTTGATAGACCGCAAATCCTCGCTAAAGAACACCGATTCCTTCCAAGGATGATTCGCGAGGCTATTGAAATCAAAAAACATCCTAATTTCAATAGAGAAGATGGCTGGGTGCTACCATCTGCTTGGGATCCTATAATAAATGAAATTAAATCCCAACCCAAGCATACAACTGCAAGACTTCAAGATACCATAAGTTCATACTGCATAGATCGGAAAAAAAGTTAAATTTTAATCTATGGTAACCGAGGTTAACTATGACATATGGACGTTGAACATCTCAGTCCCGCCCATGACCATGAGTGCTGTAAAGCGTTCGAAACGTCGGGTATTTAAAAAGTTAAATATACGCGATAAATTCCGTAAAAACTAGTATTATTTCACTATACAAATGGCTTAAATTGCAATATTTTCTATACAAAACTAATTGCTACACTAACAT
This sequence comes from Parnassius apollo, assembly GCA_907164705.1. Classification (NCBI taxonomy): domain Eukaryota; kingdom Metazoa; phylum Arthropoda; class Insecta; order Lepidoptera; family Papilionidae; genus Parnassius; species Parnassius apollo. Next base: position 6,717,044 of record CAJQZP010001449.1, on the reverse strand, counting down.
GCTATACATAATTAAATCGGTAGTCTGGTACTTTATTAGTATATCATAAAGGTTCCTTAAAACATTCATAAACGAAATGTCCCAAATTTTCATAACATTTGGGTACATTAATTCTTTAATTTTTATATAACTATCAAATGCGTTTAATTATACAAAATATTCCTACACTTCTTTAATCTATAAGCCATATGCTAATTCAATGTCATATTTATAACTCTTTTAGAACATAAAATTATTTTCATTATTTTTAGTATGAACTATTACGCAGTTAATTAAAAAACTTCTAGAGTTCTACGATAAGACGCGCTGTGATTGGTCGATTTTTCTTAATATAATAAAAGTTGTTTACATTACTTGTTATCAAAACGACATTCTATACAAATATACTAAGAGTTATAAATATGCTAAACAACTGTATTAATACACGTTTTCACCGTTTTGTCAGTAATTTCATTATTAATACCAAAAACAATATTCTTTATAACATTGTTTCTTAACGTTGTTAGGCCGTCGCGAACACAATGTTATAAAAACAGCCTATCAACATTACCGAGGGCATTGGAGTAGCGCTTTTTAATCTGTGTCTTTGTGACCACTGCACCACACTGAGCTCTCCCGCCCCATCGTTGCTCATAGAGGACATATTAATTATAGAGACAATATCTTCGATCAACATTGATCGAAGGACAATATCGACACTCATGTAAAACGAGTTAATAATATAAAATAGTATTTAAAAGTAAAGTAATTAAAACATCTCATTTTTCTCCAAAATATGAAGATTTGCCGATGTTCTACGATGAAATTTATTTACGACAGATAATATATTAAATAATCAATAGATAAATAAAACATTAGATATAATTAGATAATACATCAACTAATAATATAATAATACATTAGAAAATAAATACGCAAGTTGTCTTGTGTCTGCCTCATTCATTGTGTTTTATATCTTACAAAAAAGCTTCACAAACGAGTAAATGGTCCACGTGATGGTAAGAGGATGCTGTGAGATACATCTTAAATCTATCCTGGATTAAGGCGACACCGTGAAAAAATGCATCTCCTTTTATCGAATAGTATAGGACTATGACACCACTAACGAAAGTGGAATTTTGATATAGGTAAATTCATGTCTTTATCTTGAATTTGATTGTTCAAAAACACGATTGTATAATTTTGACTCGATCATAATTATTTGCGAAAACACCTCTAAAAAATCACTATACTTAGTTGAAATTATAACGAAATTATTTAATCTAAATGCTTGGGAATCACTCAAATATATTCATAACATCAATATTCATAATTTACTTGCTCATTATTTTGATTACTTAAATCAATAATTTAAAAAAAAAATATTTTAAGATTCTGACAATTTCTAAGCGCTTTTAATCGTCGCGGGCGCTACGCTATTTTAGACCTTATGACGGCGTTTTTTCAAGTTTTTATAGAAATTATGTATTGCGATAGCCTTTTCGATGTGTCGTCATAAGCATCAAAATGCAAATGCCTTGCAATCTGAATGCCTCGTTACGAGTAAAAAAGGTTTTTAGTTCTTATTACTAGCCGTACTAAACACAGCAGCTATTTCACGCCAGTATTTTGTAAGGGCGTAGTTCGTCCCTGGTTGAGTCGTTCGTGATGCAGCCATGATACAGTAGCAGGGTGACTCGACCGCGTAAATGCTTAATACATGAGGCATTACACCATATCTTCAGAGACGACAGCGCATCTATAGCTTTCTTTGTTTGAAGTTGGTTGCAGATGTTCATGTACGTGGTAGAGCCACGCTGCAGCTTTATTATGGTTGTAACAGGAACGGCTCAACCGGGGAAGGACCGCACTCTCATAGAATACCACGTAAAATAGCAGCTTAATGCTGTTGTGTTTCGTATGGTGAGTGTAGAGAACCAGGGACCAGTTTTACTGGAATCGAGGCAGTCCATCTTAGTCTTAAAGGGTAACGACGCATCTGCATTTTGATTTTTAATCGAGGTTAAATGTAGATGTCTATAGGCCACAGCATCTACTTACCATCAGGTGAACTGTGTGCTCGTTTGGGCTACAGTAGCTACTTACCATCAGGTAGACTGTAAGCTCGTTTGTCACTTATTCGTAGTTTTTACCCCCGACGCAAACAGAGGGGTGTTATAGGTATGTTTAACGTACGTATCTGTATCTGTCTGTAGCATCGTAGCTCCCAAACCAATGACCAAAAATGCTTGAAAGTATAAATCCTTTTAAGTTTTTTGGTCGTTCGTTTGAGGTACGGCTGGCGCCGTCGCTGCATCAAGAAGCGCATCCTCCTCCATCACTGACATTTGCCAATCATGAATGATTCGTTCGTTTGAGCTGGTACACTTAAAAGTATTGATGGTTCATTCATTTCATTTTGAATGTTCCGGTACAACCAATCACAAACAATTGACGGAACCTTTTTAACTCGTGATTGGTGTGATTTGTGAAGGAGTCTAAAACCGACAGAGTCCTGAATGAATTGTTTTAGTGCAGGGTACTGGAGCCCTAAATGATCCATTTGAATTATCAATCCGAATGTACCGGTAAGCGTGACGAAATGTACTAGAATCATTCGGTCACGAGAAATGAATGATTGACACATGTCTAGAACGAATATTAACCATAGAATAAAGTTATATATATATGTACGGAAAATACTGATCAATACTGACACGATAAATATCGACCAGAGACTAGACACTCGATATTTATCGATGATACTTGATACAGATCATGGGAATTCTGGATTTTTAGAAATCCAGCGATCCGTATCACGGTTCGTGATACGCTATACTACACACTCGATAAATATCGTAATCCTGGATTACGATCCAAATGTCGTGATAATAATTATCGGATGTGTAGCATGCGCCAAACGGATGAACCATTTTAATTTTTTTTTTAGTTTAAAGGTGACTTGATCGGGAGTGTTCCTGGCTATTATTCAAGAAAATCTTTTTTTAGCCGTTTGAAGATCCTCAGCCCTTTTTGTTTCGGGGGTTTTTTAAATTTTTCAATTTAATATAAAATTTATAAAACATGAGGCGCCTCACTTAATACAGAATCGATATAGATATGTAATACTTATATGAAGGTAAAAATACTTTAATTAAAACCCGCAAAAAAAAAAAAGGATTTTTTAATGTTTTTTATAGAATACGGATGACAAACGAGCACACAGTCCACGTGATGGTAAGTGGATGCTGTGTCCCATAGACGTCTACATTTATTCTCGATTAAGAATCAAAATGTCACCCCTCAGGAGTAAGATGGAATGCCTCGTTTCCAGTAAAAAAGGGTCTCCGGATCTTTACACTCACCATACGAAACACAGCAGTATTAAGCTGCTATTTTACGCTGATATTCTGTGAGAGCGTGGTCCTTCCCCTTTCACGTATAAATGTGTAATACATGTAATGTCTTCGTCAAATTTGAACCGATTTGAATTTTTCAGGTGTGGTTTCGTATAAATTTAGAGTAAACAATCAACTCCTAAAGAAGTAGTTACGTACTTTAAAGTTAATTTAATATTAGGACGTTGTCTTAGATAGTTACTTAGACGACTTCTTAATGTTACCTTGTGGTAGTAATATTTTAGTAAACTCAAAAGTGTTAAGTAAAAACTTTTAGCAAAAAGTGATCGCTAACTTCAAGGACCTAAAAAATTTAAATAAAGAATAAAATTATTTTCACATAACAGCTTTTTTTTTGCGCCCGAAGCAATTAAAGGGCTACCCTATACGTAGGGAGGCGGAAAATGCATTACGCATACCACGATAGCCGGTCTATCGTGGTTATGAGGGGCTCACTGTCCTACCGGGGACCCTAAGTGATACCCTCTAAAAACCGCCTTTGGGGACAGGCAACCGGCTGATTAAGCTCTATTGTGCCTTATCATGAGCGACCCTCTTTTGGGAAAAGAGGGCGCAGGCGGCTAAGTGCCGCTGAGGGAGTGCCTACGAAGGCAAATCAATGTTAGTTATTACAATAATTTTATTTAATTAGAGTTGGCCTGAGCTGCCAGGAGACAGTTCAGGTCGTTTGAAAGTTTATTAGGCGGGTCCGAGAGAGAGTTTCTCGGCCTGCGGACACGATAGCGAGAGGGGGGTGGGGCTGCATAAGAAGCTGCCTCACGAATTAAATGGTTTGGGTGCGACTCTGAGGCTTTGAAGAAGTTCTCAGAGAGTTTTTTAAAAAATTGTTGAATTGTTGGGAGCTCTAAGTCCCGATGAAGGTCGGCATTACGGACGTACCAAGGTGCGTTCACAGCTTGACGACAGAAGAGGTTCTGAACTATTTGGAGTTCATTTAAAATATTGGGGTTTGCGTGGGCAAAGACGGAGCCCGCGTAGGACATGACTGGTCGTATACAGACCTTGTAAAGGGTACGCTTGTTTCGAAGGGACATTTTACTGTGTCGGCCCAACATACTGTTGAGCCTACTCAGATAAAATCGTGCGTGACGGGTTACTCTTTTGACGTGGGCTTGAAAGTGAGCCCTGTGTCTAGAGTGACACCTAAATATTTGGCGGACGTATGCCAGGGGACAGGGGTCCCTAGCATACGTATTAGTGGAGTGTTTTTGAGACGGCGTCGTTTATAATCGAAGTGAACGGCGGAGCTCTTCTCCGGGTTCACATCGATGCGCCATTTTTTGAACCAAGCTCCTAGGTCATCAACTGACTTTTGGATCTTGTTCCGTATGAAGGGTAGTGAGACACCTTTGCAGTAGATGGCAGTGTCGTCTGCGAAGAGGGAGAGTTGAACACCTTTCGACGGGATGGGAATGTCGTTGGTGAACAGGATGTACAGCAGAGGAGCAAGTACTGAGCCCTGTGGGACACCAGCCTTGATAGTTCGCTGTGAAGAAAGCGTGCCTTCGTGTCTAAAACGAAAGGTACGATGTTTTAAATAGGAGGCCACGAGACGAACTAGACGATCGGGGAGACCTATTTTATAGAGCTTGTAGATGAGGCCTGTGTGCCAGACTCTATCGAAAGCTTTAGCTATATCGAAAAAGACCGCGATGGTCTTATGACGACGAGGATAGAAACCGCTGAGGATATATTCCACAATGCGGTGGACTTGTTGGGGACATGAGTGTTTGGCTCGGAAACCGAATTGATGGGGAATGATAAGAGGGTCGCCGTCTGTGGGAAACAGATAGCGCCTCATACGAGTTTGGATGACTCTTTCGAAGAGCTTGCCCATTGCCTTGAGGAGGCTAATGGGGCGATGGCTGGAGGGGGAGGTTGAGAGGCTTGCCTGGCTTGGGAATTCCAATCACAGTTGCCTCTTTCCACGTAGTGGGAAAATAACTAAGGTTGAAGCAGGCGCGAAAGTGTTTTAGGGCTTGGTTGGAGATGCCATCCGCGCCCGGAGCCTTTTTAGGCTTAAGTCCTTTGATGAGAGATGAAATCTCATCATTGGACACAGAGATAGGTTCGGAGGCCGTAGGGGGTGAGTTCCGGCGGCGGACCTCATCCTCCACTGCCTGGACGTGTGAGGGGTCGACGGATTGAGAACTAGGAGAGCATTGAGCGGCAATGCTATCTGCAAAGCACTCAGCCTTTTCCTCGTCCTCGAAGGCAACCGTGCCGTCGGGACGGGAGAGAGGGGGAGTGTGTGTGATAGCGTCTATGCGGAGGGCTCTAGCCATCTGATAGTACGCTGTGTGAGATGGAGAGATATTCTCCATGAGCTTACTCTTTTCGAGATCTTGAAATTCAGAGAGGTGGAAGCGGAGTTTTCGTTGAAGACGATTGGCCGCGCGCCTATATTCGGGGGTGGGATATTTTGCTGCTCTCCGGAAAGCAGCTTTTTTGGCTTTTAATAGGTTGCTAATATGTAGGGGAAGCTCACTATTGTTAGCAACCGGGACGACCCTTTCGTTCTCCTTAAGGGAGGATTTAATAAAGGTGGAGAGTGAATCGACCGCGGTGTCGATTTTTTCGGGACTGTCTAAGTCCGACGGTATGGGGATGGTAGAATCCTGTGAGTCCAGAGCTTTAGCTAGGGACTCCTTGAATCCCCTTCCAGTTAGTGAAGGTTTTCGTGTGTGTTGGGGGAGGTGGCTGATGGCCAAGAATGAGGGAGACCGGTCGGTGATCTGATCCTAGATCGTCTAGTGTCTCGATTGCTCTGAGATTGAGAGAAACTCCTTGGAGTAACTCAAAATCTAACACATCGGGTGCGTGATCGGTATTATCGGGAAAGTGAGTAACACCGAGAGGACTATGGACGGTAATATCAAGAGACTGCGTGATATCGAGCAGTATCTTGCCACTAGGGGACGTAGTGCGGCATGTCCATTCAGTATGCTTGGAGTTAAAATCTCCAAACATAATGACTGAATTGCCCAAGGATAAAATGGCCTCAAAATCTTTTTTGAGGGGATAGGTTCCTGAAGGGATGTAACAGGAGGCTATGAGGATGGACTGATGTCCAGCCATAGCTAGCCTGCATACCGTGGCTTCCATGTTGGTAAGCTGCGGAGTAGAAATGGGCGAGCAATGGAGTGTTTTCTTGTAATAGATGGCCGTTCCGCCGCCTCGGCGGTCGGGTCTGTCATTACGAAGAAGAGAGAAGTTTTTAATAGAAAGGCCTCTAGTGTCCTTAGCTTTGAGATTAGTTTCCTGTAGGAGGAGGAAATCGACTTCACGATTTCGAAGAAAGAGCTTAAGCTCTGGGAGGTTATTTCGCAAGCCGCGAATATTAAATGATACAAGCGATAAACCCTTAGGTTTGATACGACCGTGGGATCTTGGTAGGTTAATTTGCTCAGACATTGGAGTTAAGTTAATTAAGTTAACTTAACTTACAACGCTAGCAGAAGATCGTTGTGTTCAGCAAGAGCGAGGAGACGCTCTTGAGGGGACTTCGCCGCGCGCAGTTTGCGTGCTATAACGGTGATCTCCCTTACATCGATATTCCTAATCGCGGAATATAGCGTGTTGTAGTCGTCGGGTGTGGGCTCTGCCTCGTGTGCGTACGAGGTTGTCCGCGGTAGGTCTGCCCTTTTGTGCGCCCCCAGGGAAAGACTGGAGGCTGCATTGGCTTGGAGAAGCCCGGAGGGGGGCCGAATTATGCCCTGAGGGGGGCCTAGGGGGACCCTGAGGGGGCCTAGGGGGACCCTGAGAGGGTCGAGGGAAGCCCTGGATAGGCTGAGAAGGGCCCTGACGGGGCCGTTGTTGGAGGGCCGGAAATGATCGGTCATTCACCGGCGGTGGAGCTTTCCTACTGGGGCGAGGTTGAGGTGCGCGTGGGCAACCCTTGTAGTTCGCCGGGTGTCCTGTCTGGTTGCACAGGACACAGGCGGGCGGGGATTCGGCGTCTTTGGGCCGGGGACACTCTTTTGTGTTATGAGGTTCCAGGCACTTCACGCACCTGGGTGGGGCGGAGCAGTTGGCCGCCGCGTGACCATAAAGTTGGCAGCGGTGGCACTGCGCCGGGAAACCGGGCCTATGTGGGGGCTCTACCTTCACCCTTGACAGGCCACACACTGTGCGCACCTGCCGGAAGATGGCTTTAGCCTCCGGCACGTTTGAAAGGATTACTAGGGCAAGGTTGTATCTCTTGCCCGTTCTATTGTGCATTTTGTGCACTGCTTCTACGGGGAAACCTTGGGACTTAAGGTCCTCGAGGATTTCCTCGTTAGAGAATTCGAATGGGACGCCTCTGATGACGGCCCTAACTTTACGCTCTTCAGGGAGAACGTACGTGTGGTATGAGACCCTTTCGGCTGTGAATAGCCGGGTGATTGCGCGGAAGTCCTCGATCGTGGTTGGGATGATTTTAATCGCCTCCCCGAGGTTGACGGCATGATCGTATTTAATACCTGCGTCGTAGCAGGTCTTAGACAATTGGGTGAACTTTGCCTTGTCTCTTAGGAAGACCGGGGGCGGGACTTGCTTCTTCGCTAGTACTGGAGCACAACGAGAGGCTGGTTTGGATGGTGTGGGGATGTCTAGTGACATCAGTGGGACGGGGGGCAGCGTCGAGGGCTGCGGAGGTTGAAGGAGCGGCAGGGGCCGCTGAAGTGGGGGGTGCGTTTTATTGCGGCGCGCTTTCCGTTGCGCTTGGAGGTGACGGTGGTGAAGTTGGACTCTCCGGTTCCGTCGGAGTCAGAGGACTCCGATGAACCGGAGCCTGAGATCGTGGCGGGCCTCTTCCGGGAGGTCGGTGCCGAGGATTCGGAGCATGCGTACTCCATATCTAAGGGGGGCAGATTCTAGTGGGGCAAAGGAGTTCCTCGTTTCGAGGTACGACTGTAATACTGGCGGTGGAAGGAGTGCCTGAGGGGCAGGGAGGGGAGCCTGGGCGGCGATGGTGGCGATGGCGGCTATGACCGTCTCATTGCCATTTAACCCGTATTGGGTAATGAGGGCGGCTAGGGACTCAGTGAAGCTAGAGTTGGCCATTTCGGTCGAGTAAGCTAAGCTAAGTAAAGTAAAGGTGAGGACGGGTCCCTGCTCTCGGTAGAACAGGGACTAGAACGCGAGACGTACTACAACACACTATGCACGTATGTAATAGTAATGCAAGAACACAAGAAAAATGACAGTACAAAAAAAATTGAAAAAGAAAAATGATAAAGAAAAATGATAATGAAAAATTATAATGAAATTGAATTAAAATGATAATGAAATGAAAACGAAAATGAAAATGAAAAATGAAAATGAAGCGGAGGTCAGACAGACCTCGCTGCCCGAAGACAGGGGGGTAAGAGCTGTAGCGAGAAGTGACTCACCGGCAGCCTCGACGCTGTTCCGCGTGAGCAGGACAGCGGAGGCACGTGAGAGCGAGACAGCACTACCGTACTGTACGGGAGCGCGGACCACCAGGAGGCGACCGTCCGAGAACGATGCCGCCGGCGGACTGAGCACTGCGTCGGCGCTGCACAGCGCGAGCGGGACAGCGGAGGCGCGAGAGCGGGAGAGCACTACCGTCCTCCGGTAGGAGTAATAGTGTTCTGTGACTACCGTACAGGAACGAAAGCGCGGACTACCTGGATGCGACCGCTCGGAAGCGATGCCACAGGCGGAATGGTGTGACATAACAGCTTCTATCGTTGGGTCTTTATAGCTCTTTCAAAAAGAAAAAATACGTGTGGCACTCGGTGACTGCCGCGGTAAAGCTATTGCATAGCATTTTTTATCAACTTATGCAATTATAATTATTTATTTATTTTATTTATGCAGTTAAGTCTTTGATATTAAATCAAGTTATACTTTTTGAGCGTGGTGACCGATAAGAAAACAATTTTTTTTCTCTTATTGAATAAATGAGAAGTTAATATAGTTTAAAATATTTTTAATACAATACATGTAGGTTATTCACGAATTTTTATCATTCAGTTAGCAGCTAGTGTACACGCATACGTCTAGTCGCACGCAAACAAACACCGTGCCGAACTCTGCCGAGTGCCGAAGTCTGCCGAACTAAAACGACGTTAGACGATGCACGGCTTTCAACGCCACACCTCCGTGCCCGTCGGAGTGGGGAGCGTGAGTTTTTTTTTCGTTACGGAATTTCTGGATTCGGTCCCCGCGCTCAAGGCCCGCGATAGAAGCTATGCAATAGCTTAAAATACCAAACGACAACTTTGCACATTAACAAGACAACAAATCCATACCTAATAATTGATAGAATCGGGCATTACTTTGCGGAAATTCATTATAATAAAGATATTAAAATTTTATTCGCAACCATCCGCTTAATTAAATACAATGTGTGTGTCTTCAATCCAGGTAAGACACATCATTGTATTTAATTAAGCGGATGGTTGCGAATTAAATTTTAATATCTTTATTACAAATCCATAACTTAAAAATACAATGTATATTTAATTTTAAGTTTATTGACTGGGCCAGTACATATGAAACGGGTGGCCAAGAATGCTAGCTGTCAGATTACTTGGCTTAATCACTGCGGATCCTGAATTCGAATATAAGCTGAAATCAATGATTCTGAAAAAACATACTGTCGGCGTTTTGGTCTGGTTGTCTTATTGCAGTGTTACAATAATATTAGAACATGAATACTGACTTCACTAGTTTTCGACAGCTTCAAAACTTTTTATCGATATTTCGTATCCTGAATCTACCATCACTGAACATTTTATTGTATTAAATAGTTGTTACCGTGACCGCATGATGAGCACGGAGAACATATCCTGTACACAAATGTACTTAAACAAAATAAAACTATTTGAAATATTAGAAAAATATAATATAAAACATATAAAAGGGGATGTTTGTAAATATAAAATCGTTTAACTCAAAATATGTTTGATCGATCACCATGAAAATTGGTATACCTAGATCATCATCATCATCATCATTACAGCCCTTCAAAAGTCCACTGCTGAACAAGACCTCCCCAAGTAATGAATTTCTCCATCTAGTGGGGGGTCGCCCTACACTACGCCTACCGGTACGAGGCTGCCACTCGAGAACCTTTCTTCGCCAACAGTTATCGGATCTTCGAGCTATATGGCCAGCCCATTGCCACTTCACTTCCCTATCTAGATAGTATATATGAATTTTTCTGGGAGAAGGCTTATAGACAAATAATAATAAACAAAAAAGATTGAAAACATTTAGAAATTGTTTTTAAAAGATTTGTTATTTTATTTGTTTTTTTTTTTTCAATCAAGCGCGGCAATGAATAAATTAAATTGCATACAGGACGTCTGCCGGGTTCATCTAGTATAACATGATATAAATATTTTATCTTTAATAATAATAATAATCATTTATTTCGGACCACGATCCATATGGGTTAGTGAGTAATTTATAAACCAAAATATGTTAGTAACAACATTAGCTAATTATAACTAATGCTTTTTTCCATAAAAATATATTTAGAAAAGAAACCTATCCAACTGCAGAGAGGTGTAAGACAGGGTGACTTTATTTCCCCGAAACTCTTCACCGCTGCATTGGAAGACGTTTTCAAGCTACTGGACTGGAAAGGATACGGTATTAACATCAATGGCGAGTACATCACTCACCTTCGATTTGCCGACGATATAGTCCTTATGGCAGAATCGCTGGAGGACAAGCACTATGCTCAATGACCTCAATAGTGCTTCCCAACGGATAGGTCTTAAGATGAACATGGACAAAACAAAGATCATGTTTAATGTCCATGTCACACCTATGCCGGTAGTTGTTGGGAGCACTAAGCTCGAAGTTGTTGACGAGTACGTTTACCTGGGACAAATAGTCCGGCTAGGTAAGTCCAACTTCGACCGAGAGGTCAATCGACGGATTCAACTCGGCTGGGCAGCGTTCGGGAAATTACGGCGCATCTTCTCGTCAGGTATACCTCAAAACCCGAAAACTAAGTTGTACAACCAGTGCGTGTTGCCAGTGATGACATATGGAACTGAGACGTGATCCTTCACTGCTGGCCGTGTGAGGACGCTCAAAGTCGCTCAGGGAGCTATGGAGAGGGCTATGCTCGGAGTTTCTCTGCGTGATAAACTTAGAAATGAGGACATCCGCAGTAGAACCAAAGTGACCGACATAGCCCAACGGATTAGTAAGCTGAAGTGGCAATGCCCGGCCATATAGCTCGAAGAACCGACAACCGTTGGGGAAAAAAGGTTCTCGAGTGGCAGCCTCGTATCGGTAGACGAAGTGTAGGATGACCCCCCACTAGATGGAGTGACGACCTGGTAAGACATGCAGGAAGTCGATGGATGCAGGTGGCTCAGGACCGTGCTTTGTGGCATACCTTGGGGGGAGGCCTATGTTCAGCAGTGATAATTATGATGATGATGATGATGATATATATATATATATATATATATATATATATATATATATATATATCTATATATATATATATATATATATATATATTTATGAATTGTTTGAATTCTAGGTCGGCAATGGGCCGAGTTATAGCCGGTAGATAATTTGGGTTTTCTCATTGGGATCTAAGAACATGGGATGAAATAAACACGAAAACTGAAATAGAAAAGTCTTCCCCTATTACATATGTTCAAAAAATAATATCTGTAAAAAAGTTAAATTACACATTTCATTTTTTCTGTCTACGCTTTCGGGGTGTTGGTTTTGGCACAATATCGTCGGCTACATTAATGAAAGGAGACCTGTACCCATCTATGCTAAAAGACTTATCTACCTAATCGTTATAATTTTTAAATCACATTCCTGAAAAAAAAACAACTAGATAATTAAAAAAAGTCACGACGCCTAAAAATAAGCAACATATTATAAAATGCTAGTTTTTACGGATTTTGTCGCGTATATTTAACTATAAATACCGATAAAATCCGTAAAAACTAGTATTATTTCAATGTGTAGTGTTCGCGTAAATATAAGAAATCCTTATATTATAAAATGCCACGAAACGTCGCAAAGTTTAGTCTTCAATATATTTTTATCTTCTTTAATATTTTGTTCTTCCTTCTTCCATACTGCTACAATCGTTGTTAACTCTGTCTTTTGTTGCCCTTCGCTAGGCAGCTGGCAATATTATCAAGCAAACTGCCATACGATGAGCCGCAACTGACACGAGTTTTAGCTGGTCACCTCTGTTCAATTTTCATCTTTTCTATTCTTCAAATGGCACGATAATGTAGAAAAATTGAGCTATCGAGATAGCAAGCTATACATACTAAATACTATATAATATACTAAAATAATTTAAATTATAATTAAAACCTATAATAAATTATTACTTACAAAAATCTCTACTAGGTTTTTGCGTCAATTAAAAGTTATCTGAGGAAGTTTACAAAAAACCTAAAACAATCATAGCTTTAAAGGTTTGTCCTTTATTTTCTAGCCGCAGTACGTTCTTAACGCACAGACAAGCTACCTACATACTTACCTTTTTAATTGCCTTAACGTACACTCAATGTTAGAACGCAACGATGCAACAAAATCACAAAAACACAATTAACTGGCGACTGCGTTGTCGTACTATTATAAATTCAGCTTATCTACGAGGAAAGCCGCGAGTTAATACAAAACTGCTAATTAGGCAGCCCGCCGAGCCCGTTGGACGCCATTTTGTTATGTGCAACCATTTTATTTATTATAGGTATTTATCATCTTAGTGATGTACACGACAGATAATGGAGATTTTTTAAACTTTGGATTTCGCTCTGAACTTTGAGATGTTAAATACACTTTTCTCAGGGCTGACGTTTAGCTGGATTTGGATTGACAACACTTCAGTGCGTCCTTCACAACAGCTAAAAAATATAGGGCAAAGAGTGTTGGTGTTATGACTCATCCTCGCTTTACTCCACATGAAATTTGGATCTCCTCAGAAAGTTCGTTTTCGTGAACCTACGGCTTTTATGCATATAGTATATGGAATTGGCGAATAAGATTGACGAACTTTTAAAAAAAAAAAAGAGTTAAAGCCGATTCATACATAATTAAAAATAATAAAATAATTACAAATTCTGAAGTTGGTGCTAAAATCAGTTGGTGCTAAGATCGGTCGGTGCTAAAGGTTTTATAAAAAAAAGAAATTATAAAAAAAAATCGGTTCTTTGAAGCCAACTGATTGAACTAAGATGTATCACATTGTCAATGTTGTCTATACAGTAAACTTCATCCCCTATTATGCCACCCCTAGGGGTAACCCAATTTCTCTAAATTTGCCACCCGGAATAATAAACGATTTAATAAAAAACATCATCAGAATCGGTTCACAATGGACAAAGCGTAACGTACGAAAAAACGTACAGTCGAATTGAGATTCTCCTTTATCGAAGTTGGTTAAAAATAAAATTAACAGCCTGTTATATGAAACTCCCAAAGGAGGAGACTATGAGGAAATGCCCAAAATATAAACAGGGGTATAAACATCTCTAATACTGTTTGCTAAATATCAAGTTCGGCTACGAGAAACGTCAAATATGCGAAGCTTCTTTTACTGTGATCTGTCCAGCGTGTAGAATACAGCAATCCTCCCGACAATGAGTCCAAAGTAGTATTTTCAGCAGCAGACTCTACTACTGTGCTAGTACAGTCCTTTTTATAGAATAAGGGAGACACGAGCACACAGTCCACCTGATGGTAAGTGAATGCTGTGGTCTATAGACATCTAAACATTTTGATTCTTAATCTATCCTAGATTAAGAATCAAAATGCAGAGACGTTGTCACTCCTGAGAATTAACATGAAATGCCTCGTTTCCAATAAAAAGAATCACTGTTCGAAACACAGTTGTGTTAAACTGCTATTTTAGGCTGATATCTGTGAGAGCGCAGTCCTTCCTCGGTTGAGCCGATCCATTCTTTTACAACCATAATATAGCTGCAGCATAGCTCTACCAAGCTTAATGAACTAAGCAAATAATTACCTGCTTATATGATTCAACATCATCATCATTCAACATGCTTGACAATCAAAATTAAATCATCATCATTATTAATCATTAAAACTCGTCAGTGGTTGCCTAATGGCAAACTAGGAACCCACAGAATACGCGGGTCAGCCTGAGCATCCATACCCAGGAGGTACATAATTTGGACATGGATTTCCAGTGAAGGATTCTCCAGGATTATCGATGCTGGATGGCTGCCAGGGGTAAATTTTTATTTAAGACTGCCTTCATGTTTTAATTTATTACATAGCTTATTTGAAAAATACGTAGTTATCATATCGAAGGGACCGATGTGGTGCTAGTCCAGGGCGCTGTCGAGATTTAATTCGCCTCTAGAGCTCGTCAGGTCCACTGCTTAACATAGACCTCCCTAACATTGCCACAACATCGTAACGATCCTTAGCCACCTGCTTCTATCGACTGAAATATAAATATAATAAAAATGTATTTGTAACGAAAATAAATAAATAAATTATAAATATTTAATACGGAACAAATATTGTTTGGGCTCATCACTAATAAAAATATAACATTTTTGTTATCGAATGACGCAGGAAACTCGGCCGGAAGATGTGGTCTCCAGTCGCAAGCCGATAGCATTTTAACATCGTAGTAATGCACACTTGTTCCAACAAACATAAAACTAATTACTAACGATGATATAGACAATGAGGATAAAGAATTAACTTCCATAACAAGGGTCATTAAACAAATTATAAACATTATCGTTGTTGAATTCTTGATTTATTCCTATATCCAAAATTCATACTCAAGACAACGGAATAAATTTTCATATTACGCCATTATAGTAAGCTGTCCGGTAGTGGCTGTGTAAGAATATCCCCCCCCCCCCATATCTTCCCGTGGGTGTCGTAAGAGGCGACTGAGGGTAACAAGTCAGAAGATAGGCAGCAGCGTGTTTCTAATCACGACTAAAAATAAAAATTGCGGTTGCCAACCCGATTTCCAAGCGTGGCAACTATGGCAAATATCCCCCTATGAGGCAATCTATTGGGGAGGTTTATGTTCAACTGTGGACTTTAATAGAGCTACAGATGACCCCAGCTAGACAGGGAGTTCAATTGTTTCACTTTTATATTTAGTTATTCTTTATTAAGTTATTATTTACGTGGTAGAGCTACGCTGCAGCTATATAATGGTTGTAGTATGAGAGGGTCGGCTCGAAGGATTACGCTCTCACAGAATACCAGCGAAAATAGCAGTTTAATGCTGCTGTGTTTCGTATGGTGAGCGTAGAGAACCGAAGACCCGTTTTACTGAAAACAAGGCATTCCATCTTAGTCCTTAGGGGTGGCAATGGGATCTGCATTTTGATTCCTAATCAAGGTTAAATGCAGATATCTATGGGCCACAGCACCCACTTACCATTAGGTGGACTTTGTGCTCGTTTGTCACTCTACTTCTATAAAAATATCAGGTTGTAATTTATTTGATGAATAACTTGTGTGCAGATTTGAAGAGTAAGCCAAAATAACTTTTTGCTTAAGAGACCACCTGAATACGAGTAGATGCCGCCACCCCCTAGCATATTCCTGCAGCCTAATAGCAGTGCCTGTATTGCAATGAAGGATATTGAGAGCCAGTATATTTACAAGCTGTTAGGCATGCCATCTTAATCTTCAGAGGCAACTTCTAAATTTAAAACAATATTTCCACAATTATTTTTTTTTTATTATTTCTTCTCCGGCAGCAACGCGCCAAGCACCAGCTAGTGCAATCGTAGTGATAAAATATCATATCATTTGTTATGTTAATAAGTATCAGAATATTCGTAATTTTCAGTCTCACAAACATCCATACTTAATAATAACACGGAAAACCACAAATTCGTAATTATGACCAAAATAGACCTAGGTATTTATTATTATCCGAACAAATATATACAATATTATGTAATTGTTTTTCACGCTGTTACAATTTTAGAGTTACAAATTTAAAATTACAAACAATTCTAAACTGTTCCTTTTTAAAAACAGTCCCGCTAGGTTTCTTGCCGGTCCTTCCAAGACAGAGGTATTTTCCGAACCAGTGGTAAAATGTAATAAGAATAACTTTTAATAAAGTATTATTTTAAATCTATAAAAAAGGATCTATTTCAATAATCTATGCTATTAAAACTGCACTTTCGTTAGAACAATGTTTACATAAAAATTAAGGTTTTACGGAACCCTCATAGAAATAATTTTCACATAATTGCACTTGGGAATGGGATATCAAAGAATTAAAATGCAGACTTTAGAAGTAATTGTGTGAATATGATTTTATTTTGTTTCCGTTTTCATGTCGGTTATTACTTTTTAATAAAAGTTTAATTACTTTACTCTTTTTAGTGAACTAAAGAATATCACAAATTTACGGCAACATTTAGATTGTCGTCTAAATATTTACCGACATTAAAAACTTTACCTTTATTTTTCACCCTGGCGGGATGGCATTTTTTACTTAATGGGACCACCCCTGAAATATCACCCATTTAATTTAAAAAAATAATCACTACCTATTATTTTATCGGTATTTAATATTGGTTTTTAACTTCAAAAAGAAGGGGGTACTCAATTCGACTGTATGTTTTTTATGTGTGTGAACCGATTTTGATGATACTTTTTCATTTAAAAGCTGGTGCTTTAAGTGCGGTCCCATATAAATTTGATCAAGATCGAACAAGTGGTTTTTGAGCACCTTTAATAATGCATATTTACTTGACTTCGAATACATTGATGATGTTCTCATTTTATTTATATTGAAGTCGATTGTACAAAATTTTTAATTTTACCACTTTTTAAACAAAGAAGTTATTACCGAACATACATAAAAGTATACTATAATATACGCAGTTGAATTGAGAACTTCCTCAGCTTTTGAAGTCGGTTAAACAATATAAAATGTTCAATACCGTATAGTGGTGGTGTAAGAATACCCACTACCTTTCTGTCAAACCGCTGTTTCAACATCTGTCAAAACGCTCCAAAATGGTACAGCGTCTTACATTTAGGCGACGTTTGTCGTGCAATACCAAGTCGAATCAAAGGAGAATAGTTCGGACTCCTGGTGGTTGGCTTGTTTATCAGTATGTCAAGAAGCATAAGAAGATCCCAAGATGTGGTCAGTGCAAGAGCAATCTCACAGGTATCCAACCCGCTAGACCCGCCGAGCGTTCCCGCGTCTGTTACCGTAAGAAAACTGTAAAACGTGTGTATGGAGGTGTACTTTGCCACAAATGTGTGAAGCAACGCATTGTTAGAGCTTTCCTCATTGAAGAACAGAAGATTGTGAAGGTTCTCAAAGCACAACAAGCGAGCGCGAAAGCTAGCAAAAAGGCTGCAAAGTGAACATTAGGCTGTAAACTGTAACATAAATAAATAACTACCGCCCCCATTAGTAGTTACGTTGTACCAGTTCTGGCGCACTTGTAGAAAGGTTGTACCAGTTCTGGCGCACGACGTTCGTCGACTCACAATCCTAAAAAAAAAAAAAAAAAAAAAAAAAAAAAAAAGGTTTTGGCATGCTCTGATCACGAATCTGCGGTCCATTTTTGCGTAGGATGCACGGTTCCGGAGATGTGCAGATCAATTAACTCTTATCTAATTGATATCCGCTGCGAGCCTCAACCGCTCCATTATTATTAGCGCTCCATTGTCCTTATCTACTTATCTATTGTTGATTGACTACCGTCATTATCTATTATTCGTCCAGCGTGTGGGTCGGCTTATGCTATTGTATTATACTCCTTTGTTCCTATCTACAACACTAATCTGAATCATCAATAAAACACATTACCTAATTTTGTTAAAATTTTTATTTATAAAATACAAAATCTTATTACTTATTATCTATAAAATAGGAGCGAAACATCTCATCCACTAACATATCGTTGTACAATGTGTTCTCTGTAAATATACTCGTAAAACTATGCATTGAACATCCCTGAAACTTATATAGCAAATACATTAAGCAATATTCGCCACAAACTGAAGTCCTATCAACATTCCAGTTCCATCTTTTACAATTTCGTACAGGTGCCCGTCCATATGAATCAAAATATTCACCGACGTCATTCGTATCGATATATAAAGCTACCCAATGTGACCCTGGTTTATCATCTGTACCCAAATTGCATATTACCTATCATATGTCATAAATTCTATCACATGTTTAATGTAAAATAATTGAAACAAGTTTATTCATTATGTAACCATTTATATACCAAAATGAACTTAACAAAACATAGATTCTTATGACACTATAGTTTATTCAAAATGACCTCCGTAATTTTGAATACAGGCCTTCAATCTGCGCGGCCAGTCGTCTATCTCACCACGAACGAGGTCCATGTCATATCGGCGGCTGCCTTAATTAAAGATGTCTTGAGTGACTCGAAATTGGGATGAGGCTTTGAGCACGCCTTTTCCTCCAAGTGTTACCATATCTTGTAATCTAACGGATTCAAATCTGGACTGGTCTTTGTGTCGGATGAAGTCGATTTCACGCGCCGGCAGCCAGGCTTTTTTTTTTTTTTTTTTTAAAGAATGTTACCTCCACACTAGGTTTTTCTCCTGTATCGTGGGGGCAGTTTACAAACACAAATTTCACAAGGACAAACATCCAAACTCGGAACAATTACTTGTAGGTCGTACAAATACTTGTTCCGTGCGGGATTCGAACCCGCGACCCCCACAGCGCAGCCATCATTGCTAAGCCACTACGCCACGGAGCTGTCAAAAGTCTTGTGTGCTCTTCGCTCTATGAGCTGACGCCGAATCTTGTTGGAATACCCAGTGCCTGTTATTGAACATGGTATGAGAAACAGGTTACACAAGGTTCGTCAGGACTGTATTTTGATACACAACTGCATTCGTTTTTAACCTTTCTCACAAAAATGTACCTCTGTTAAGCCCCAATAAGAAACTCCCAACCATACCATGAGCGAGGATGGAAAATGACCTCGTTGGACACGCGGAATACGGTTGCTCGCTTCTTCACTACTGTGTGCGTACACCTTATCATTTTGTTTGTTGTAGCTCTCTTCTACGGTAAAAATTTTTATCCGAAAAAAAGAATTTCCCGATATTTTTTTCCCGCGTACCGCTTCACCAAAGCGCGGCATCTCTTCAGTCTCAGATCCATTAGACGAGCATTCAAACGATGTCCTGTTTTTCTTCGATATGCCCGAAGCCCTAAGTCTTCATTTAACGCCGTGGTTCTGCTTAACCCCATCTGAAGGGCCAACAGTTTCTGCTTACGTTTGGGATTTCTTTGAATTCGCACCTTTACAGCTTTTATCACTGCTGGAGTCCTAACAAATCGAGGGCGACCACTTCTTGACCTGTCATCTACACTAGAGTCTTCATTGTATCGTTTGATGGTACGATAAACGAATCTTTTGGTTATATTCAAATTTTTCAGTATATCAAAAAATTTAATTGGCGCGTAATCGCAACTGCAACACGGTCTTTTTTAAGCGTCCACTCCATATGTAAAAATGAGTAAAATTCTAAAAAGTATACAGTTTTATTTTCATGAACAATTCGAATTCAATAAACTTTTTTGTGGCCAGCATTCTAAAAGAAAAGTTTTTACTGTGTGACAATACTTATGACCTGACTAGGTATATACGTTGGTACGTGGGTGTACATGGGCAGTCTGTTAGCAGCATAAACATTATTTTCTAGACTGGGGTGAATCTTTTTCAGATGTTGTTGTACATCTAGTGTATCCATGATATTACTGCTATTAGTAGATTACTACAGTACAATCTACTCAATGACTAACATAGGAATGATCAATTATGTGATTTCTAAATATTAAATTGCATTTTTTCTGTTATACAAAACGTATTTGAGTCATCAATACACTGAATAAGACGCAACACGAAGAATGTGAGATAAGGTTGTTGACGCATAAAGTTATTATCAATTCTACTGTAGAAATTCTTTAGATTAGAATTATTACTTACTGGTACTATATAAGACCAAGCAACTGCAGTCATGGAGTTAGTGTATGGTCGTTTGACCGCAGTGTATCTATCAATAATACATTTGTGTTACTTCAACGCATCAAAGGCCATAGATGTAAGTGTTTAATCTATTGACAAACTTACTTTTCTTTCTGTTATTTTTTTACGTGTGTATGATTTTGTACGACAGGCCTGTTGGTCTAGTGGTTAGTGACCCTGACTGTTATGCCGGAGGTTGTGGGTTCGATTCCCACCCAGGACAAATGTTTGTGTGATGAGCACGATCATTTGTTCTGTGTCTGGGTGTAATTTATCTATAATATTTATGTATTTAGAAATATATAAGTATGTTTATCAGTTGTCTAGTACCCATAACACAAGCTCTGCTTAGCTTGGGACTAGATGGCGTTGTGTGATAGTTGTGGAATATTATTATTATTATTATTATTTAGTGTTAACAAATTATATTTAAATATTTTGTGTGTGTATATGATTAAGCCGTGGTAGCTCAGATGGTTAGCGCAAGCTGTAAATTTTACAGTACGTAACGCGGGTTCGATCCCCGCCGACACCAATTAAATTGTTAATTGCAATTTTAAGTGTTTATTCTATTGACACACTTACTTTTCTTTCTGTTATTTTCTTACGTGTGTATGATTTAGTGTTAACAAATTATATTTAAATATTGTGTGTGTATATGATTAAGCCGTGGTAGCTCAGATGGTTAGCGCAAGCTGTAAATTTTACAGTACGTAACGCGGGTTCGATCCCCGCCGACACCACTTAAATTGTTAATTGCAATCATGTCTGAAGAAAATTTCGAAGGCATGTGAAGTTCGCCAACACGCATTGAGACCGCGCCGCGGACATTTCCTAGCCATAAATACAAAGACAATAGCAGAAAGTAAAAAGTTAAAAAATACTTTTTTAACAATGACAGTCATTAGTTGATCATTAGTGAATGTGATTCTGTTTTCTTAAATTACAGGAAGAAAAGAGCAGAAGGAAGAAATGGGGTGATGGGAAGTAATGAAGAATGAATTGTTATGTGAAGTTTGTTGGAACAAACATATTTTAGTCACGTGTAAATACTTTTAACATTTTGGTTCAAAATGACACAAAATCTAAAAAATATTAGATACATCATCGACATGGACGGATTTTACATTACATATCCTCATAAACATTTTCAATGTAGAGAAATGGCTATTCTAGACGTAAAACTATCTAATAAAAATGATTCGTTTATCGATCATTATTTGTTTCAGCCAAGTTATCCTTTCAATTATTTGTCGCCAAAAGACAAAAAAACTGTTCGTTATTGTGAAATACACGTGCACGGCATTCCATATTTTGATGTGACCGAAGAATTAAAATGTGCCTACAAACAAGAGAACATCATTCCCATATTAAATTGGTATATTAGAAATTTGTGCAAAGACGAAGTGATCGCATACAAAGGTGGTTCAACAGAAAAACAATTTTTAAAAATGTTGACGACGAATGATAGAATTTTTAATATTGAAGAATACAAATGTCCAAAATACAATGATTTGGTAAATGTCATAAATTTAAACAAACGTTATGTGTGTAATAATCATATATTTGCAAAAAATAAACACAAAATTTTACATTGTTCTTGTGATGAAGTGTGGGTTTTTTACAAGTGGTTATTGCTTGAAAATAAAATTTTAAATTAATCATAAATTTTGTTTGATTTCCAAAAAACATTAGTAGAACAAAATACAAAATTGGTTCAACAGAAAAACAATTTTTAAAAATGTTGACGACGAATGATAGAATTTTTAATATTGAAGAATACAAATGTCCAAAATACAATGATTTGGTAAATGTCATAAATTTAAACAAACGTTATGTGTGTAATAATCATATATTTGCAAAAAATAATCACAAAATTTTACATTGTTCTTGTGACGAAGTGTGGGTTTTTTACAAGTGGTTATTGCTTGAAAATAAAATTTTAAATTAATCATAAATTTTGTTTGATTTCCCAAAAAACATTAGTTATAGTATACTATATATACAAAATTGGTTCAACAGAAAAACAATTTTTAAAAATGTTGACGACGAATGATAGAATTTTTAATATTGAAGAATACAAATGTCCAAAATACAATGATTTGGTAAATGTCATAAATTTAAACAAACGTTATGTGTGTAATAATCATATATTTGCAAAAAAATAATCACAAAATTTTACATTGTTCTTGTGACGAAGTGTGGGTTTTTTACAAGTGGTTATTGCTTGAAAATAAAATTTTAAATTAATCATAAATTTTGTTTGATTTCCCAAAAACATTAGTTATAGTATACTATATAACAAAATTGGTTCAACAGAAAAACAATTTTTAAAAATGTTGACGACGAATGATAGAATTTTTAATATTGAAGAATACAAATGTCCAAAATACAATGATTTGGTAAATGTCATAAATTTAAACAAACGTTATGTGTGTAATAATCATATATTTGCAAAAAATAATCACAAAATTTTACATTGTTCTTGTGACGAAGTGTGGGTTTTTTACAAGTGGTTATTGCTTGAAAATAAAATTTTAAATTAATCATAAATTTTGTTTGATTTCCCAAAAACATTAGTTATAGTATACTATATAATACAAAATTGGTTCAACAGAAAAACAATTTTTAAAAATGTTGACGACGAATGATAGAATTTTTAATATTGAAGAATACAAATGTCCAAAATACAATGATTTGGTAAATGTCATAAATTTAAACAAACGTTATGTGTGTAATAATCATATATTTGCAAAAAATAATCACAAAATTTTACATTGTTCTTGTGATGAAGTGTGGGTTTTTTACAAGTGGTTATTGCTTGAAAATAAAATTTTAAATTAATCATAAATTTTGTTTGATTTCCAAAAAACATTAGACTTTACAAAATTGGTTCAACAGAAAAACAATTTTTAAAAATGTTGACGACGAATGATAGAATTTTTAATATTGAAGAATACAAATGTCCAAAATACAATGATTTGGTAAATGTCATAAATTTAAACTAACGTTATGTGTGTAATAATCATATATTTGCAAAAAATAATCACAAAATTTTACATTGTTCTTGTGACGAAGTGTGGGTTTTTTACAAGTGGTTATTGCTTGAAAATAAAATTTTAAATTAATCATAAATTTTGTTTGATTTCCAAAAAACATTAGACAAAATTGGTTCAACAGAAAAACAATTTTTAAAAATGTTGACGACGAATGATAGAATTTTTAATATTGAAGAATACAAATGTCCAAAATACAATGATTTGGTAAATGTCATAAATTTAAACAAACGTTATGTGTGTAATAATCATATATTTGCAAAAAATAATCACAAAATTTTACATTATTCTTGTGACGAAGTGTGGGTTTTTTACAAGTGGTTATTGCTTGAAAATAAAATTTTAAATTAATCATAAATTTTGTTTGATTTCCCAAAAACATTAGAGAAATTACAAAATTGGTTCAACAGAAAAACAATTTTTAAAAATGTTGACGACGAATGATAGAATTTTTAATATTGAAGAATACAAATGTCCAAAATACAATGATTTGGTAAATGTCATAAATTTAAACAAACGTTATGTGTGTAATAATCATATATTTGCAAAGAAATAAACACAAAATTTTACATTGTTCTTGTGACGAAGTGTGGGTTTTTTACAAGTGGTTATTGCTTGAAAATAAAATTTTAAATTAATCATAAATTTTGTTTGATTTCCCAAAAACATTAGTTATAGTATACTATATAATACAAAATTGGTTCAACAGAAAAACAATTTTTAAAAATGTTGACGACGAATGATAGAATTTTTAATATTGAAGAATACAAATGTCCAAAATACAATGATTTGGTAAATGTCATAAATTTAAACAAACGTTATGTGTGTAATAATCATATATTTGCAAAAAATAAACACAAAATTTTACATTGTTCTTGTGATGAAGTGTGGGTTTTTTTACAAGTGGTTATTGCTTGAAAATAAAATTTTAAATTAATCATAAATTTTGTTTGATTTCCAAAAAAACATTAGATGTTAACAAAATTGGTTCAACAGAAAAACAATTTTTAAAAATGTTGACGACGAATGATAGAATTTTTAATATTGAAGAATACAAATGTCCAAAATACAATGATTTGGTAAATGTCATAAATTTAAACAAACGTTATGTGTGTAATAATCATATATTTGCAAAAAATAATCACAAAATTTTACATTGTTCTTGTGACGAAGTGTGGGTTTTTTACAAGTGGTTATTGCTTGAAAATAAAATTTTAAATTAATCATAAATTTTGTTTGATTTCCAAAAAACATTAGATATACAAAATTGGTTCAACAGAAAAACAATTTTTAAAAATGTTGACGACGAATGATAGAATTTTTAATATTGAAGAATACAAATGTCCGAAATACAATGATTTGGTAAATGTCAAAAATTTAAACTAACGTTATGTGTGTAATAATCATATATTTGCAAAAAATAATCACAAAATTTTACATTGTTCTTGTGATGAAGTGTTGGGTTTCTTACAAGTGGTTATTGCTTGAAAATAAAATTTTAAATTAATCATAAATTTTGTAACTAATGTTTTTGGGAAATCAATCTTTACCAAATCATTGTATTTTGGACATTTGTATTCTTCAATATTAAAAATTCTATCATTCGTCGTCAACATTTTTAAAAATTGTTTTTTCTGTTGAACCAATTTTGTCTAATGTTTTTTGGAAATCAAACAAAATTTATGATTAATTTAAAATTTTATTTTCAAGCAATAACCACTTGTAAAGAAACCCAACACTTCATCACAAGAACAATGTAAAATTTTGTGATTATTTTTTGCAAATATATGATTATTACACACATAACGTTTGTTTAAATTTATGACATTTACCAAATCATTGTATTTCGGACATTTGTATTCTTCAATATTAAAAATTCTATCATTCGTCGTCAACATTTTTAAAAATTGTTTTTCTGTTGAACCAATTTTGTCTAATGTTTTTTGGAAATGAAACAAAATTTATGATTAATTTAAAATTTTATTTTCAAGCAATAACCACTTGTAAAAAACCCACACTTCGTCACAAGAACAATGTAAAATTTTGTGTTTATTTTTTGCAAATATATGATTATTATACACATAACGTTTGTTTAAATTTATGACATTTACCAAATCATTGTATTTTGGACATTTGTATTCTTCAATATTAAAAATTCTATCATTCGTCGTCAACATTTTTAAAAATTGTTTTTCTGTTGAACCAATTTTGTGATCCTAATGTTTTTTGGAAATCAAACAAAATTTATGATTAATTTAAAATTTTATTTTCAAGCAATAACCACTTGTAAGAAACCCAACACTTCATCACAAGAACAATGTAAAATTTTGTGATTATTTTTTGCAAATATATGATTATTTCACACATAACGTTTGTTTAAATTTTTGACATTTACCAAATCATTGTATTTCGGATATTTGTATTCTTCAATATTAAAAATTCTATCATTCGTCGTCAACATTTTTAAAAATTGTTTTTCTGTTGAACCAATTTTGTGTACTTCTAATGTTTTTTGGAAATCAAACAAAATTTATGATTAATTTAAAATTTTATTTTCAAGCAATAACCACTTGTAAAAAACCCACACTTCGTCACAAGAACAATGTAAAATTTTGTGATTATTTTTTGCAAATATATGATTATTACACACATAACGTTTGTTTAAATTTATGACATTTACCAAATCATTGTATTTTGGACATTTGTATTCTTCAATATTAAAAATTCTATCATTCGTCGTCAACATTTTTAAAAATTGTTTTTCTGTTGAACCAATTTTGTATTATATAGTATACTATAACTAATGTTTTTGGGAAATCAAACAAAATTTATGATTAATTCAAAATTTTATTTTCAAGCAATAACCACTTGTAAAAAACCCACACTTCGTCACAAGAACAATGTAAAATTTTGTGTTTATTTTTTGCAAATATATGATTATTATACACATAACGTTTGTTTAAATTTATGACATTTACCAAATCATTGTATTTTGGACATTTGTATTCTTCAATATTAAAAATTCTATCATTCGTCGTCAACATTTTTAAAAATTGTTTTTCTGTTGAACCAATTTTGTAAAAGTATACTAATGTTTTTGGGAAATCAAACAAAATTTATGATTAATTTAAAATTTTATTTTCAAGCAATAACCACTTGTAAAAAACCCACACTTCGTCACAAGAACAATGTAAAATTTTGTGATTATTTTTTGCAAATATATGATTATTACACACATAACGTTTGTTTAAATTTTTGACATTTACCAAATCATTGTATTTTGGACATTTGTATTCTTCAATATTAAAAATTCTATCATTCGTCGTCAACATTTTTAAAAATTGTTTTTCTGTTGAACCAATTTTGTATTATATAGTATACTATAACTAATGTTTTTGGGAAATCAAACAAAATTTATGATTAATTTAAAATTTTATTTTCAAGCAATAACCACTTGTAAAAAACCCACACTTCGTCACAAGAACAATGTAAAATTTTGTGATTATTTTTTGCAAATATATGATTATTACACACATAACGTTTGTTTAAATTTATGACATTTACCAAATCATTGTATTTTGGACATTTGTATTCTTCAATATTAAAAATTCTATCATTCGTCGTCAACATTTTTAAAAATTGTTTTTCTGTTGAACCAATTTTGTTGTATACTATACTAATGTTTTTTGGAAATCAAACAAAATTTATGATTAATTTAAAATTTTATTTTCAAGTAATAACCACTTGTAAAAAACCCACACTTCATCACAAGAACAATGTAAAATTTTGTGTTTATTTTTTTGCAAATATATGATTATTACACACATAACGTTTGTTTAAATTTATGACATTTACCAAATCATTGTATTTTGGACATTTGTATTCTTCAATATTAAAAATTCTATCATTCGTCGTCAACATTTTTAAAAATTGTTTTTCTGTTGAACCACCTTTGTATGCGATCACTTCGTCTTTGCACAAATTTCTAATATACCAATTTAATATGGGAATGATGTTCTCTTGTTTGTAGGCACATTTTAATTCTTCGGTCACATCAAAATATGGAATGCCGTGCACGTGTATTTCACAATAACGAACAGTTTTTTTGTCTTTTGGCGACAAATAATTGAAAGGATAACTTGGCTGAAACAAATAATGATCGATAAACGAATCATTTTTATTAGATAGTTTTACGTCTAGAATAGCCATTTCTCTACATTGAAAATGTTTATGAGGATATGTAATGTAAAATCCGTCCATGTCGATGATGTATCTAATATTTTTTAGATTTTGTGTCATTTTGAACCAAAATGTTAAAAGTATTTACACGTGACTAAAATATGTTTGTTCCAACAAACTTCACATAACAATTCATTCTTCATTACTTCCCATCACCCCATTTCTTCCTTCTGCTCTTTTCTTCCTGTAATTTAAGAAAACAGAATCACATTCACTAATGATCAACTAATGACTGTCATTGTTAAAAAAGTATTTTTTAACTTTTTACTTTCTGCTATTGTCTTTGTATTTATGGCTAGGAAATGTCCGCGGCGCGGTCTCAATGCGTGTTGGCGAACTTCACATGCCTTCGAAATTTTCTCAGACATGATTGCAATTAACAATTTAAGTGGTGTCGGCGGGGATCGAACCCGCGTTACGTACTGTAAAATTTACAGCTTGCGCTAACCATCTGAGCTACCACGGCTTAATCATATACACACACAATATTTAAATATAATTTGTTAACACTAAATCATACATACGTAAGAAAATAACAGAAAGAAAAGTAAGTGTGTCAATAGAATAAACACTTAAAATTGCAATTAACAATTTAATTGGTGTCGGCGGGGATCGAACCCGCGTTACGTACTGTAAAATTTACAGCTTGCGCTAACCATCTGAGCTACCACGGCTTAATCATATACACACACAAAATATTTAAATATAATTTGTTAACACTAAATAATAATAATAATAATAATATTCCACAACTATCACACAACGCCATCTAGTCCCAAGCTAAGCAGAGCTTGTGTTATGGGTACTAGACAACTGATAAACATACTTATATATTTCTAAATACATAAATATTATATATAAATTACACCCAGACACAGAACAAATGATCGTGCTCATCACACAAACATTTGTCCTGGGTGGGAATCGAACCCACAACCTCCGGCATAACAGTCAGGGTCACTAACCACTAGACCAACAGGCCTGTCGTTCAAAATCATACACACGTAAAAAAATAACAGAAAGAAAAGTAAGTTTGTCAATAGATTAAACACTTACATCTATGGCCTTTGATGCGTTGAAGTAACACAAATGTATTATTGATAGATACACTGCGGTCAAACGACCATACACTAACTCCATGACTGCAGTTGCTTGGTCTTATATAGTACCAGTAAGTAATAATTCTAATCTAAAGAATTTCTACAGTAGAATTGATAATAACTTTATGCGTCAACAACCTTATCTCACATTCTTCGTGTTGCGTCTTATTCAGTGTATTGATGACTCAAATACGTTTTGTATAACAGAAAAAATGCAATTTAATATTTAGAAATCACATAATTGATCATTCCTATGTTAGTCATTGAGTAGATTGTACTGTAGTAATCTACTAATAGCAGTAATATCATGGATACACTAGATGTACAACAACATCTGAAAAAGATTCACCCCAGTCTAGAAAATAATGTTTATGCTGCTAACAGACTGCCCATGTACACCCACGTACCAACGTATATACCTAGTCAGGTCATAAGTATTGTCACACAGTAAAAACTTTTCTTTTAGAATGCTGGCCACAAAAAAGTTTATTGAATTCGAATTGTTCATGAAAATAAAACTGTATACTTTTTAGAATTTTACTCATTTTTACATATGGAGTGGACGCTTAAAAAAGACCGTGTTGCAGTTGCGATTACGCGCCAATTAAATTTTTTGATATACTGAAAAATTTGAATATAACCAAAAGATTCGTTTATCGTACCATCAAACGATACAATGAAGACTCTAGTGTAGATGACAGGTCAAGAAGTGGTCGCCCTCGATTTGTTAGGACTCCAGCAGTGATAAAAGCTGTAAAGGTGCGAATTCAAAGAAATCCCAAACGTAAGCAGAAACTGTTGGCCCTTCAGATGGGGTTAAGCAGAACTACGGCGTTAAATGAAGACTTAGGGCTTCGGGCATATCGAAGAAAAACAGGACATCGTTTGAATGCTCGTCTAATGGATCTGAGACTGAAGAGATGCCGCGCTTTGGTGAAGCGGTACGCGGGAAAAAAATATCGGGAAATTCTTTTTTTCGGATAAAAAATTTTTTACCGTAGAAGAGAGCTACAACAAACAAAATGATAAGGTGTACGCACACAGTAGTGAAGAAGCGAGCAACCGTATTCCGCGTGTCCAACGAGGTCATTTTCCATCCTCGCTCATGGTATGGTTGGGAGTTTCTTATTGGGGCTTAACAGAGGTACATTTTTGTGAGAAAGGTTAAAAACGAATGCAGTTGTGTATCAAAATACAGTCCTGACGAACCTTGTGTAACCTGTTTCTCATACCATGTTCAATAACAGGCACTGGGTATTCCAACAAGATTCGGCGTCAGCTCATAGAGCGAAGAGCACACAAGACTTTTGACAGCTCCGTGGCGTAGTGGCTAGCAATGAGTGGCTGCGCTTGGGGGTCGCGGGTTCGAATCCCGCACGGAACAAGTATTTGTACGACCTACAAGTAATTGTTCCGAGTTTGGATGTTTGTCCTTGTGAAATTTGTGTTTGTAAACTGCCCCCACGATACAGGAGAAAAACCTAGTGTGGAGGTAACGTTCTTTAAAAACAAAAAAAAAAAAAGCCTGGCTGGCGGCGCGTGAAATCGACTTCATCCGACACAAAGACCAGTCCAGATTTGAATCCGTTAGATTACAAGATATGTTAACACTTGGAGGAAAAGGCGTGCTCAAAGCCTCATCCCAATTTCGAGTCACTCAAGACATCTTTAATTAAGGCAGCCGCCGATATGACATGGACCTCGTTCGTGGTGAGATAGACGACTGGCCGCGCAGATTGAAGGCCTGTATTCAAAATTACGGAGGTCATTTTGAATAAACTATAGTGTCATAAGAATCTATGTTTTGTTAAGTTCATTTTGGTATATAAATGGTTACATAATGAATAAACTTGTTTCAATTATTTTACATTAAACATGTGATAGAATTTATGACATATGATAGGTAATATGCAATTTGGGTACAGATGATAAACCAGGGTCACATTGGGTAGCTTTATATATCGATACGAATGACGTCGGTGAATATTTTGATTCATATGGACGGGCACCTGTACGAAATTGTAAAAGATGGAACTGGAATGTTGATAGGACTTCAGTTTGTGGCGAATATTGCTTAATGTATTTGCTATATAAGTTTCAGGGATGTTCAATGCATAGTTTTACGAGTATATTTACAGAGAACACATTGTACAACGATATGTTAGTGGATGAGATGTTTCGCTCCTATTTTATAGATAATAAGTAATAAGATTTTGTATTTTATAAATAAAAATTTTAACAAAATAAGGTAATGTGTTTAAAAGATGGAACTGGAATGTTGATAGGAGCTTCAGTTTGTGGCGAATATTGCTTAATGTATTTGCTATATAAGTTTCAGGGATGTTCAATGCATAGTTTTACGAGTATATTTACAGAGAACACATTGTACAACGATATGTTAGTGGATGAGATGTTTCACTCCTATTTTATAGATAATAAGTAATAAGATTTTGTATTTTATAAATAAAAATTTTAACAAATTTAGGTAATGTGTTTTATTGATGATTCAGATTAGTGTTGTAGATAGGAACAAAGGAGTATAATACAATAGCATAAGCCGACCCACACGCTGGACGAATAATAGATAATGACGGTAGTCAATCAACAATAGATAAGTAGATAAGGACAATGGAGCGCTAATGACGGTTGAGGCTCGTAGCGGATATCAATTAGATAAGAGTTAATTGATCTGCACATCTCCGGAACCGTGCATCCTACGCAAAAATGGACCGCAGATTCGTGATCAGAGCATGCCAAAACCTTTTTTTTTTTTTTTTTTTTTTTTATGATTGTGAGTCGACGAACGTCGTGCGCCAGAACTGGTACAACCTTTCTACAAGTGCGCCAGAACTGGTACAACGTAACTACTCCCATTTCGTGCCGTGACAGAGGGGAACTGAAACAGGAGATGTTTGGCAACATCTTCATGCTCACCGGCACGGAAACTTGGCCAAGCGGTTATCTCGCGATAGCAAAAGCTTTAAGTGTTTCTGATGAATGTGTGTTATGCAAGTATGTCAAAAAATGTTTACCCTCAAGTTCAAGAGGGTAATTCATTATGTTTAAGTGCACCATGACGAATTCTTTAATTTTTAGTTGAATCGGGTCATTTGAGCGACTAAGTTCACATTTTAAATTTGTGTGTTGTGAAAAGTTTACTGTAAGGTTATTCAATTATTGTGATCTTGTGTCTTAATTAAATAACTAAAGGTGCTTTAAAGCCAATAAAAATGCCATTAATACCAGCACAAGTTGCACAAGCAGTAGCATTAATTGACCAAGGGCTGACACAGCGTGAAGTTGCTATTGTGCTTAACGTACCACGGTCCTCAATGCAGTATTCACTGAAACGATACCAGGAGACAGGCCGCTACACCCGCAGGCCAGGCAGTGGGGGCGTAAGGTGCACATCGGCCCGGGCCGATCGTTTTATTGTTATGGAGATTTTGAGAAACCGCTACCTGACCGCTGTTGAGATACGCCAGCGGCTCCAAATCGCAAGAGGCGTTAATGTTAGTGAGCGTACGGTGAGAAGACGAATGGAGGAAGTGAATTTAAAAGCTCGTAGACCAGCACGAGGTCCAGAACTTCTCAGACAGCACCGAGTAGCCCGACTTCAGTTCGCAAGAGAACATGTCAATTGGACCCACGAGCAATGGGCTAGAGTGTTGTTCACAGATGAGTGTCGAATAGCTTTACGTGCTCCAGACGGTCGAGAACAAGTGTGGAGAAAAAAGAGGAGAGAGGTTTCTACCCATTACCACCACCCAAACTGTGAGTTTCCGTGGAGGCTCAATAATGGTATGGGGAGGTGTAAGTTCCAACGCACGTACAGAGTTGGTCATCGTCGATAATCGGCTTACCGCCTTAATTATTACGCGCTTAATGCCTTATTCGGGATTCATTGGACACGACCAATTCCTCCTCATGCACGATAATGCACGCCCGCACGTCGCACATTGTGTAGAGGAATATCTGGAAGAGGTTGGAATACAAAAATTACAGTGGCCAGCTCGTAGCCCGGACTTAAATCCAATTGAGCATGTATGGGGTATGCTCAAAAGAAAGATAAAGTCCAGCTCCAAACCGCCACAAACTCTAAATGAGCTCCGAAATGCAGCGCTGGCCGCTTGGGACAGCATACCGCAAGTTGATGTCAGAAACATCATTCAAAGCATGCCAGATCGAATGCAAGCGGTTATCAGGGCTAGAGGAGGAAACATCCGATATTAAAACTGATAGACAATAAAGAAACAGACTTAATTTTTAACTTTGTAGTGTTTTTAAAGTGACAATGGAAAGATGTTAATTTTAGTGAAAACATGTTATCTTGAAAAGAAAAATTTCGGTGAAGTAAACATTAAATTTCTATGTTCTAAAACCATTAGAGACACTTATTGAATGCATCTACCCTTAATTTACTGTTAAAAAAACGTTTCAGTGCAAATAATCAGCAAATTCACGAGTGGCCAAGTTTCCGTGCCGGTGAGTACTTTGACAACATTGATGATGTTCTCATTTTGTTTATATTGAAGTCCAGTTTACCCCCAGAAGACACAAGTTTGCACGTTAACCGCTAAAAAGAACCCCTTTGTCGTATCTCCCCAGTTTCAAGGCACTCCCCTTGTTGTCTCTGCCAGTATCGGTATCCTCGGCGTCGACATATCGAGTGACGTGCAGTTTCGTGGTCACTTGGAAGAGAAGGCCAAATTGGCCTCTAAAAAGCTTGGCGTGCTCAGCAGAGCGGGACAGTATTTCATGCCGGCACACCGCCTGCAACTTTACAAGGTGCAGGTTCAGCCGCACATGGAATACTGTTCCCATCTCTGGGCTGGGGCTCCCCAGTACCAGCTCCTTCCACTTGACCGCATCCATTCAGCGCAGAGCGGCTCGAATCGTCGACGACCGAGTCCTTTCCGATCGGCTCGATTCACTGGCACTGCGAAGAGATGTTGCCTCTCTTTTCATTTTCTGTCGCATATACCATGGGGAGTGCTATGAGGAACTGTTCGGATTAATCCCAGCCACCAAATTTCGTGAACGCACATCGCGGCAACCTTCTCGATACCATCCACACCATCTGGATGTTGGCGGTCCACCACTGTACGTTTCACAAGAAGTTTTCTTCCGCGTACGATCTCTCTGTGGAATAGTTTACCACTGGCGATTTTCTGGACCGATACAACCTGGGGACCTTCAAGAAAAGAGCTTACTCCTTTCTAAAGGGCCGGCAACGCACCTGCAATTCCCCTGGTGTTGCGGTTGATCATGGGCGGCAGTAGCCACTAAACGTCAGGTGAGCCGCATGCTCGTTTGCTCCCTCTTCTATAAAAAAAAGTAAAAAAATGGCCATAACATTCAGAACCTGCATGAGTATTTGTAAAATTCTGTTTATCGTAAAATTCAGTTACTTAGAAGGTTTTTTATAAATAGAGTGACAAATTGCTTACTGTCCACCTAACTCTACTATAGGTCACTGATAAATACAACCAGTAACAAGACCAAAGACACATTATCCAGCCTCAAGACAGAAACAAATTGTCTCACAAACTGTAAATAATACATAGCTCTCGATCTGTTCAGACCGGAACACTGCAGTTCACGCACTTGCTGCTTGTTGGCAGAAATTCGAGTAGGTAAAGGAGTGGTAGCTACCCAGACGGACTCCTAGTTAGAAAATCACCTATCACCTAATATCATCATTATTGTTTATCATCATGACAGCCCTTCACAAGGCCACTGCTGAACATAGGCTGCTCCCAAGGAATGCCACAAAGCACGGTCCATCTGCATCTATCGACTTGCTGCATATCTTACCAGGTCGTCACTCCATCCAGTGGGGGGTCGCCTTACCGGTACGAGGCTGCCACTCGAGAACCTTGGTGAAGGGGGAAAATAAACCAGATTAACAGCAGCGTCTTCCTAATCATCATCATCATCATCATAACAGCCCTTCACAAGTCCACTGCTAAACATAGGCCTCCCGAAAGGAATGCCACAAAGCACGGTCCTGAGCCACCTGCATCCATCGACTTCCTACATGTCTAACCAGGTCGTCACTCCATCTAGTGGGGAGTCGCCCTACACTTCACCTACCGGTACAAGCCTGCCACTCGAGAACCTTTTTTAACATCGGTTATCGGTTCTTCGAGCTATATGGCCGGCCCGTTGCCACTTCAGCTTACTAATCCGTTGGGCTATGTTGGTTACTCTGGTTCTACTGCGGATATCCTCATTCCTAAGTTTATCACGCAGAGAAACCCCGAGCATAGCTCGCTGAGCGACCTTGAGCTTCCTTATACGGCCAGCAGTGAAGGACCACGTCTCAGACATAAATCATCAAAGCAACACTTCAAGTTTTTTGGTATACCAGACTACTTAGGAAAAAGGGGCTTAATGTAAAAGTGAAAATAAAAATATACTCTATACTATATAAATTTTTAAATATGCCAAACTAAATTATAATTCAAAAACAAAAACTGCAAAAATTACAATAATAGACCTTAAAAACAAAAACTCCTTGTGTTGTTACTTACCTTTCTAGTTCAAGGTTACTATGTCCAGGGCAGCTGAATCGATTATGCTTTTTCCCAAGAGGATTAGACGAATAAACGGTAAAAAATATTTACTTATATAATGTTATGCTCAACAAATTCTCTCACTATTTAAAGAAGAAAGAAAAACATCACGCGCACACTATGCTTCAATATTGTTAAATTCTCATTGGACTTGAATTTTCGAAGAACAGAATGTTACCAATGAGAAAAATTTGTTTACGAAGGTCGATCAGCTGCCAACAGTGTCTGGGTCAAGGTCAAATCGGTTCTGCGCAAGTGCAAAACAAAGGTCAATGTTGCCAAGCGCCTTTCAAAAAATAATCGCAAAATATGTTCAAGAGATTTATTTATTCAAAAAACTATTATTTATTAAAAAGTTTTTAGTATACTATGAACAGTGAACAGTTATTACAGAATTATAACTTAAGATCAGTTTTCAATTTGGAAAAGCTATATTGTTTAATTAAGATAATACGTTCATTGAAGTTGAATGAAATAATATTTTCAATAAAAGTTGTCGCCACCTTCTTTAAGTTAATTGTATTATGCATATCCTACTTTCTAAAAGGCCGGTAATGCACCTGCAATACCTCTGTTGCAGTTAATCAAGGGCGGCGGTAGTCACTTAACATCAGGTGAGACTATGCTTGTTTGCCACTTCTTCTATAAAAAAAACCCTCGTGCAAGTGCAAGCAATATGTTGACAAAGTTTTAGCGCAATTTCATAAACGGTATGGCGGCGCATAAAATACGATCAAAGAAACATTAATTTTATAAATTAACAAGATATTTTCTAGGAGTCTAAACCAAGGGAAAAACACGAAGGATCTCCGATAGATGGCGGCATAAAATTCTTTTAACTATACCGGATGCAATACAGTCTGGCGACAATACAGTCCGACGGGAAGCAGTGCCACAGGTGCGAGCCACCTATCCTTCGATGGCAGAAGCCTATCCAGCTCACTAAAGTGAGCTTTTTTTTCATCTAAACCCTAAAGGGTGTTGAGTAGATAAAAAAAGTAAACGAAACAATATCAAATTAAAGCATCGTACATAAGTATTTATTTAAAATAAAGAAAACATAATCAAATTTACATTTTGTTTACAAATTATATTACATATTTAATTTTAGTGATTGAGGTGACAATGTATCAAAGTGTTATAAAAATTACGAAAATTAACAACGCCATCTATTTTAAAACAATAGAGTTCAGAGAATAATAACTAGGCTATCCCTTAGTTTAGAGCATGGACTTTAGCATAGATAATAATATATGTATTATAATAGGGCAGACTTTAGTCCTATCTCTTAAGCTACCCTAATTCTCAAAGCAAGTAATGTCGTCGAAAAAGTATCATGTGACAGAAAACTATTTCCCTTTACCGAGAGCGATCGGCATCTACCCATGCATAGGATTATACAGCGACTAGCAATTCTGCGTAGCGTTGCGTGCCTAAGTTGACGTCATGTACCCGGCACTAGCGCCATCTAGTGTCGGGGACGAGAGCGAGGAGGGCTTTCCAGAAAATGTCAATCTAAACTTTCGATCGACAGCACCATCTAGTATCGAATTGAAGAACTAAGCTTTCTAGAAGCCCTACACTCGAACTTTCAGCGCCTGGTCGGTTGGCGCGCGTATTTACTTGAATATGCTGGATGTTTCGGTGTAAAAGTGTATTTAAACCCGCAGCATGCCACGATCGGGCAGTATTGAATTTGGCGAGACAAGCGAAGCTTCGGAGCGAAATAGAGTGAATCAGTGTGATTAATTATTAGTATTTTAAGTTTTAATTGGTGTTTGGTAATAAAAGTGTAAATTTTGGTAATTCAATCGGCAGTTTTTATTGTCACGAACCTCAAGCTCGTAACAGTATTAATAGGTACTAACAACTGAGTGATTTGATTTTAAACTTTTTGATCGCAGCATCGCGATTGGACCGAAATCGTGTCTTAATCTTATCTTTCGTTTAGCGATTAGCTTAAACATAAACACCTGTTGAAGCTAGGGTTGCCAACTTTTGGTACGAGAAATAAATTATACTGATCGGAGAACCAATAAATGATAGCTTAAAAATATATTTCCTTTTGCTTACCAATATTTGTGTATTCGTGAGTCTCCCCACAATTTAAATTGAAATTAAAATGGGAAGCTCATTATTTTATTAAATTAATAGAAGCTCTTTTTCAAGTTTTATGATTCCGTATAACTTTTAAAAGAACCGTCAACAGTAGTCAAGTGCAAAATAAAGTATAATACTATTTTAAAAGTATGGTTGGCAACCCTAGATGAAGCTGGCCGATAGTTTAGCCAGCCGATCATTTCAGCCTCAATACGCGCGTAGGTAGTCTAAGTAGTTATCTATTATCAAAAATACGTGTGGCACTCGGTGACTGCCGCGGTAAAGCTATTGCATAGCATTTTTTATCAACTTATGCAATTATAATTATTTATTTATTTTATTTATGCAGTTAAGTCTTTGATATTAAATCAAGTTACACTTTTTGAGCGTGGTGACCGATAAGAAAACAATTTTTTTTCTCTTATTGAATAAATGAGAAGTTAATATTGTTTAAAATATTTTTAATATCTTACAATACATGTAGGTTATTCATAAATTTTTATCATTGAGTTAGCAGCTAGTGTACACGCATACGTCTAGTCGCACGCACACAAACACCGTGCCGAAGTCTGCCGAGTGTCGAAGTCTGCCGATGCACTGAAACGACGCGACGTTAGACGATGCACGGCTTTCAACGCCACACCTCCGTGCCCGTCGGAGTGGGGAGCGTGAGGTTTTTTTCGTTACGGAATTTTTGGATTCGGTCCCCGCGCTCAAGGCCCGCGATAGAAGCTATGCAATAGCTTAAAAATATTTGGTTTTTAGAACGACCGACGAAGAAGATATGTACCGACATAAAAAAGAATAATATATTGTTATTATCTACAAACTTATTGTACAAAACACACAAGTTTAATTGTTTTTTTATTATAAATGTCAGATCGTACTTGGATGTATCGAGTATTGTTGCCATAATTTCACGTGGTAGAGCTGCGCTATAACATTTTTTTACAATAAATTATAGAACAAGTGTGAAATACGAGCACGCAGTTCACGTGATGTTAACTGGATGCTGTGGCCCATAGACATCTACCACTGATCTCCGATTAAGAATCAAAATGCAGAAGGGTGATCGCTGCCAAGCTATTTCTAATTTTTTATGTGTTGTTAACTGTAATGCTAAAAATAATACATGATTGTAAGCTGTTATTTCTTCTGAAAGCCCCGCTGGGTTTCTTGCTGGTTCTTCACAGAACAGAGGTTTTCTTTCCGAACCAGTAGTAAGTTAAAAAGTGACTTTGAATAAGTATTATTTATATATTATATACATTTACAATCTATATTGAATAAAAAAGTTTGTTTCTGATGTGTTTGACCCTTGAGGACTAAGATGGAATGCCTCGTTTTCAGTAAAAGGTTATCCGGTCCTCTGGTCTCTCCAGCCTTACCTGGTTTTCATTGCTTTTATTATTTCCTTACCTTTTCTTATAGTTTTTCTGTTTCATTTACTTCAGATGCATATCACTCTTAAACACGCATTTAAAGTATTGCTTCCATCTTCTTATACACGAATTTACAGCACCATTCTCGTCTCACACAGCAGTGATTCTAGACTGGTATGACTTTCCACTGGGAATTCTAATAAATTTCCAGAATATTCTGATATTTTCTTTGGAAATTGTGAAGTCTTCGATCATTCTTGAACCTGCATCCTGCTTGCTTTGTTCTTTCTAATAATACTCCTTTTACTCTTATTTGAACGTCAACTGTCTTTTTACTTTAAATCTCATAAGCTGTACAACCAGACTTACCAGCTGTAGTTACTTAATTATATATCTGAACATGCCCTCTTCTTTGCTTCAATAAAATAAATATCCCCGTTTTATCAACCGACTTCAAAAAAGGAGGAGGTTGTAAAGAACTTTTTTCTAGGTAAACTGATTTTGATGATTATTTTTATTGAAAGCTGGCGCTTCTCACGTGGTCCAATATAAATTTGATCAATATCTGACCAGCAGTTTTCGAGTTATCCTTAATAACGCGTATTTAATTGACTTCGAGTACATTGATGATGTTCTCATTTTATTTATATTGAAGTCGGTTTTACATTTCTTTTATGTTACCAATTGTTATATTCTCTCAATCTACAGACATTACACCAGCTGTAATTGTCTGCAGCTGCTATCAAGAGGTTTAACGCGAGACACGATTTGACACCATCCTTATGTTTGTATTTTGCGCACTAGGAATTTATACCTACAACTACCTCTACCTGTGTAAGATTAAAGGCCACTACTATCAGGGCCTTCTCAAGGCCAAAGTGAACAGGCTTTTTCTATGGTAATGTACAGAGAATAATGTCCCCTAGACCGAATGCCGGCAACGAAGACGAACCATTGACTCAAAATAGGATTATAATACACGAGTGTATACAAACACAGGTGCCCTCTGTATCCTCTCACACTCATATTCCGATAGAACGGCAACCTGACACGACCGGAGAGAGATCAAGATCAATAAAGAGTCCTACATCTTTACGTGTTTTTCGAAGGACGGGGGTGACTCGGGATTCGAACTCGCGACCTCATGATTATGATTATTTACGTGATAGAGCCACGCTGCAGCTATATTGTAGTTCTAGCACGAATGGGTCAGCTCGACCGGGGAAGGACCACGCTCTCACAGAATACCAGCGTAAAATAGCAACGTAATGCTCTACTGTGTTTCGTATGGTGAGTGTAGAGAACCGGAGACCCTTTTTACTGGAATCGAGGCATTCCATCTTAGTCCTAAGGGTTGGCAACACATTTGCATATTTGATTCCTAATTGACGATAGATGTGGATGCCTATGAGCCACAGCATCCAATTACCATCAGGTGGACTGTGTTCTTATCACCCAATGCTATAAAAAAATGAATCGCGCTTATGACCACTAGACTAAAGAGGCAGTTAAGTCATCATTAACATAGATGACTAGCGTAGCACTATATTATATTGGTCAAATGTAAACGTTCTATTAATTAATAAAGGTAATTGAAAGAAGTTATGCAATTGCATTACAACCAGCTCCAAAAAGCAAATCAACCAGATGCTCAGTCTCCATTCCTTTGTTGTCGACATCTCACGCATTCGAACCAAACGTAACAAACTTCATCATTCGTAATGCCTATCAAAGTTATAGTTAGGATATATACGTCCCACTGCTGGGCACAGGCCTCGCCTCATTTCTGAGAGGGTTTTAGGGCAAGGAAGTGTCCGCCGCACTGCCCCAATGCGTATTGGCGAACTTCACATGTGTTCTTTGAAACATTTTTTTTTCTTATTTCTCAGACTCATACAGGTTTCCTTACGATCTTTCCTTCACCGCCCAGGACTTGGTAAATCAGCACTTAAGATTGCAACAATAAAGTTTGTATTAACAATTATAAAGAGAAATTAACACCGAGCGCTAACCATCTGAGCTAACACCGGCTCCCTATTTTTTGTATAGTTTTCTATTAGATTTGACGACTGGAAAAAATCAACTTGGCTAAGTTTACGCAACACATAACTACAGCCTAACCTGCCTGTGATACAAACTGTGACATCATTGCTATAAGAGTGCTACACTGACCTGTATACAAGTACGCTGGACTGGCTATACCATACAAAATGACTGTGCCAATTTGAAGCGCCGCTAAAGGATGTCTTGAAAAATAAAATTGACATAATATGCCAAAGTCTGTTGTCTTATTCATATTGTCATATTTAATAAGTCTGTATTTTGAACTTTTAAACTAAAAAACGAAAGTATTTTATGTTGTTTGATTGTGTATAATATTAGTTACATAATAAGAATTATTTTAATAATAATGAGAGGGTGCGTAATCTGTAAAACTCGTTACCAAAAGGGAAGTGGTGTAACATTTCACAAGTAAGTGAATTTGCAGTAAATATTAAACAAATTAAAACTATTTGATAATAAAAGTACTTAGAAATTTGTTACTAATCTTAATATCATATATAAAAACATGTTTGGCTGTATATTACTGAGTTTTGATAAACAATAAAATTCAATAGGGTTGTCGAGTTCCGTGTCTATAATACTTATCGATGTTCTTTCCTACTCATATCTGTTAACAAACAAAGTCACCAACAACAGATGATTATCAAATGTTTATTAATTAAAAGGTTTTCAACTGAACCTAGACCAATGTTATGGCTTAATAGCATAAATATTGTGAATTGGTGTTTGAAACAAAATGATCATATTTGTTCCAAACATTTCACAGACGACTTTTATTAGACATGAGAACTGCACCACTTTGAAAAAGTGCAGTATACCGACAATATTTTCTGGTAGTACCAGTACCAAGCACTACCAACTATCAAGTACTATGTATTAGATTATTATTTCGAATGTTTTTTTTTAATTTCTTCTTTCCTCATTTTCCACCAAACTCAAGGGCCATAGCCAAGTGTCGAAAGGTCGCCTGATGATGTCAAACCACGTTCGATGTATGTTAGTGGGCTGCGGCTAGAGGAGATTTCTCTCCCTGTATCGCTGTAGTCGAGGTGGATTCGTAAGGGAAGAGGAGTGTTGGTATGGCGATTGGCGATGCGCCACTCGACTGTTTTTCGCGACTTTGGTGAGGCTGCACCACTTGATGCTTCCAAGTGCTCGTTTTTCCCTGGCTCCATTCACATATCGGGCTCGGTAATTGATAATTTCAGTTATTTTTTTAATATTGTAATTTTAATTTCGAAAATGTCGTTGTAAATAACTGATAACTATGTAATTCAAAGTTTATATTTTTTTTATATTATCTTGCTAGCTCGTACCCGGCGCATTGCTGCCGCAGAAGAAATAATTTTGGAAATATCGTTAAAAATGTGGAACAGTTATTATATTGTTTAATTAGGAATGATAATACAATCATTGAAATATAATGATATATAACTTTCTATAACTTTCAAATAAATAGTCAGTATAATACGCACGCCACCTAGTCTCAGTTAATTGTACCATGCGTGTAACCCTCGCATAAGTGCAACCAATAAGTTGACTAAGTTTTACCGCAATCTG
The DNA here is from genome assembly GCA_907164705.1 of Parnassius apollo. NCBI lineage: Eukaryota > Metazoa > Arthropoda > Insecta > Lepidoptera > Papilionidae > Parnassius > Parnassius apollo. The sequence goes on along the minus strand of CAJQZP010001449.1, from coordinate 6,674,549 downwards.
ATGAACGATATGGCATCGTAGAAAGTACGAACAAACATAAATTTTTATATAGTAGAAAATATTTTACTGTCAATAGACAGACGTGTAGTTGATTAGAATAGGCGTTATTATAGCAGCTGATTTGTTTTTTATAATACTAAAACAAAATGAACGGTTGACAATACATTATTCTAGAAATTATGTTTTTATTTTTATTTTGTAGTACAAAACTAATCCAACTGTAGAGATGTGTAAGACAGTGTGATCTCCGAAATACTTTACCGCTGCATTGGAAAACGTTTTCTACCTACCGGACTGGAAAGGATACGGTATTAACGTCAATGTCGTGAACGTCACTCACCTTCGATTTGCCGACAATATAGTCCTTATGACACAATCGCTGGAGGACCTACGCATTATGTTCAATGACCTCAATAGTGTCTCCCAACGGATAGGTCTTAAGATGAACATGGACAAAACATAAGTCATGTGTAATGTCCATGTCACACCTATGGCGGTGGTTTTTGGGAGCACTTAGCTGAAGTTGTTGATGAGAATTTTTATTGGGACAAATAGTCCGACTAGGTAGGTCCGTCGATTGACCTGTCAGATCACGACAGGTCAATCGACGGATTCAACTTGGCTGGGCAGCGTTCGGTAGATTACAACACATCTTCTCGTCAGGAATACCTCAAAACTAGATTGTACAACCAATGCGTGTTGCCAGTGATGAAATATGGATCTGAGACGAGGTCTTTCATGACTGCTGGCCGTATGAGGAAGCTCGAAGTCGCTCAACGAGCTATGAAGAGGGCTATGCTCAGGGTTTCAAACTTAGGAATGAGGATATCTGCAGCAGAACCAGAGTGACCGACATCGTCCAATGGATTAGTAAGCTGAAGCGGCATTTGACCGGTCATATAGCTCGCAGAACCGAATACCGATGGGAAAAAAAGGTTCTCGAGTGGTAGCCTCGTACTGGCAGGTGAAGTGTAGGACGTTCCCCCACTAGATGGAGTCAAAACCTGGTAAGACATGCAGGAAGTTAATGGATGCAGGTAGCTCAGGACCGTGCTTTGTGGCATTCCTTGGGGGAGGCCTATGTTCAGCAGTGGATTTGTGAAGGGTTTTAATGATGATGAATGATAATGGTATTATATTAATATGATACATAAATAGAACGGACGTTATGGGTAGAGTCCATCTATCCATAGAGTCCATTCTATTTATTTAGGTATAGGTAGGGTATAGAATTTTTATCGATATAATTTGGTACACTGTCTTATCCCTAGTATTAGTTCCGTGGACGTGCACTTCTGCTGTGAGCGCCAAAATGGCGGAAATCAAATCGCTTCACCATGTCACAGTGTATAGCCAGTCCAGCGTACTTGTATATATAGAGGTCAGTGGAGTGCTAGAATTCATGACATTTGGAAGAACATAATAAAACACTTTATAAACATACTGTGCTATAATAATCTAAGTCAAATAACATAATAATAAAATCAAATAATACACAAGTCTCAAAAAATATTAAAATAAACCAAAGGTGACGCTTTTTACACAATGGGTGTAAACCCATAAGGCTAAACTTGTAATCCACTTAAATTAGGCCTTCTTCATTATACAAAGCTAACAAATTATTCAAATTGGAATCAAAACGCAATGTAATAAAGTTGCATTTTGAATACCCTGGCCTCTTCAGTCCATTCACACTTTAAAGGTGTTTGACATACAATATTATAACCCTTCGCTTATACCAACATAGAAGGTGACGCCTTTGATTTTAAGGCGAGAATCGCTTGACTGTATCAAATGGGAGCCGCACGTCATCTGTCCGATTTTCCCGCGTTGTGCAAATGATTTGGAGCATCAGCGAAAGCGAATTTCAGCCTATACGCCTCCGCTACCAAAACACTTATATTCGAGTCCGTCCAATTTTGTGTCGGAACATTCTGGAGTAATATCATCAATCCTTGAAAGTCCTTTTCGAGCATTAATTTTTCGCGCCAGTGAAGGAGGAACGCCGCGCAAACGTATAATTGGAAGATGGCGAAACCATCCGACTCCGCTAAATACGTGTCCCATAGACGAATGGTGCAGGGCAAAGGTATTTCTCTTGTGAGAAGGTTGTTCATCCAGCGAAAGGAGAACTGAAGGTAGTCCACACCGTGCGTTTGTAGGTGTTCGTGCAACGGGAGATCTATGCGTCGAATCAGCTCTTTTAACTGATTTACCTGGAAACAAAAAAAAATTATAATATGTATTAAGGAATTTATGGATAATAACCAATGGGATGGGTGATCGCCACCTAGCTATTTCTAATTTGTTTATTGTTGTTAATTGTTACATGATAAAAAATAGTCCCGCTGGATTTCTTCCTGGTTCTTCCCAGGACAGGTTTTTTTGCGACCCGGTGGTAAATGAAAAAAAGTGACTTTCAGTAAGTATTGTTTGTAATCTATATTGAATAAAAAAGTTTCTGTTTCTGTTTGCGTAAGAATTAACGGTGTAGTGGCGGTGTAAGAATATCCACTACCCCCCCCCCTCCCAAATCATCCCAAGGGTGTCGTAAGAAGCGACTGGGGGAAACTGAAACAGGAGATGGGCAGTGTCTCCTGATAACAACTAAAAATTGTAAAAAAAACTGCGGCTGCCAACCCGCCAAAGTCTTTACCACGAACCATGGCAAAGGGACTTCCCCTTAGCCACGGCAGCACAGTCTTCGCAAAATTTGACATTTCATTTCAAATTCCATACTTTACAATTCAGTACGCATATTTTCCAAGGGACTTTTTCACTGAAACAGAAGAGCCTGAGACCAATTATAAATTACGTTTTGTGATAAGATAATATCTTGGAAGTCTTGGACAAGAATGATTTCCGATGCTATTGAAAATAAAAACCTCATAATTTCAATAGAGAAGACAACTGGGTGCTGCAATGTGCAATGCAATGGGTTTGTACTCGATGTACTACTCATAAGGTTCACCTACGTATTATATCATGTAATGGGTTATGTTTGTCGTAATACAAATCCAAAAAGATTTAAATATATAAATTAAGTATATATATACAGAATGGGTCCGTAGAAGTGTAGAAAAATTAAATATTAAATTAAAAGCCGTAAAATAAAAAAGTGAAATTTTCAAACAAAATAAATATTAAAATAAATTCAGTAAAAGTGAACACTCTGTTTAGACAACGTACCTTGACCCCTTGGAAGAGTGACAACGTTGCACGCGGGTGGCACGCCGACAAAAGACACCGCTGTCGATACGTCGCAATACCAATAGTTTGCACTGCGTGGCAACGTCGCTTTTTAATGTTCGAGGATTCAAGTTCATTGAATCATTGACTTAGTGACCCAATTCTATAGTGTTCAAATTTGCTTAAAATTAAAACTCTACTTTTTGACCTAATTACTGGACCGATTACGTTCATTTTTTGTATATCGTCAGCAAAGGCGATAACAAGTATATGGTTTCATTTATTGCATATATGTGGGACCCATTCTGTATATATATATATATATATATAAAACTAAAAAAACTGTGAGCTCGCGCGTGTGTTACGCCCTCTAGTGAAACATAGCAATACTACGCAGAATATTTATTTGGAAAACATTTTAGCTATTCCCCATTAGAAGACGCTACTAAATATATGGTAAAAATTCGTTTTAGGCACGTCGTCAATCACTAACACGTTGATAAATAAATGGTGACATTACCGGATAACAGAGGGCACTTATTACAATAACTTTTCTTTTTTCTAGAACATTCTACTAGAAAAAATAAAATCTAAAGATTATTTGGTAAATATACATTATTCTTACGATAACAAACCGAAATCACGTTCATTTTTTGCTCCATATTGTAACTTACAATACCATAATTCAAAAACGGGCATGTTTTCTTTAAAAATATTTTTGACGATTTCTTGACCTTCTGACGATGCCACTAAGACTAAATAACAAAAATCGGAGATATATCCTATAGGACAAAAGTTACGGAGGGCAACTTTGTTGCTGATGTCTGGTCTATTACTACTACTTAAATGTCTTTGTACAAATCAATACAATGAAACCTGGTTAACTGGGATCTCAAGGAACCTTATTTTTTTTATCATGTGGCCGTGGTAGGAAAAGGGGAGATCTCCCGCCGGGCAGGGTGTTCTGCCCGGGGAGCGGCCAACACTCCATGTGATAGTTCGGAGATGTTTTATATATACTGTTTATGATGCGGAATGTTGATAGCGTGATTTAGGCTTCGGTGTATTTCATTTGCGGCGCGACGACAGCGCCGCTACATCACCCCCTTGCTCAGACCGGAGGTCGATAATGCAGCCTCGTTTCCGACGAATGTGCAAGTGCCAGTGGATTGTCTTGTAGTCTGCGGTGAGTCGAGAAGAAGGCAAGTAATCTGCGAGAGTGCCGTGGAGCAGAGGCGAGCAGTACGGCTCAGAGCCGTGCCGAACACTGTATAGCGCAGAGAGTAGCTTGAAGGAACAGGAAGCATTATTATTCCAGTGCTGCGATGAACCTTGTGAAGCTAGATGGCTTGCAGGATATGAAGACTGCAGACGATATCTGTTCGGGAGCGAATGGGTGGGGTATTCTATAACGATGATAAAGCTTGAAGTTTCCGAAGGTTGTTTGGTTGCGTGTGAGGGGCAGAGGAAACGGGGAGATCTGCCGCCGGGCAGGGTGTTCTGCCCGGGGAGCGGCCAACACTCCATGTGATAGTTCGGAGATGTTCTATATATACTGTTTATGATTCAGAATGTTGATAGCGTGATTTAGACTTCGGTGTATTTCATTGTCGTCGCGACGACAGCGCCGCTACAATCACTTACAGAGGCTTTTCATTTACCCAGTTTTCCAAATAGGCAGGTTAACATGACAGTTGCCTCATTTATAGAGGGTCCTATGAAAGGTCGAAATGTACCATTTATCATATAAAGAGGTGGAAATGTTTATAAAAGAAATGCATATTTTAAACAAAGTGTAAATTTTATTGTAAGCAAGCGTGTCATAACTTGTTTAAACCTGATAAATTGTTTCACTTATACGGGTTATTGAGATACGAAGTCCCGATTATAGGGGTAAACATAAAAGAAATCTATCAAATCTAATCTCAGTTAACATGGTTTGAAAATTCACAATAACGCAGGTATTTCAATACAAAAGTGTCGGACCTCATTGTAATTATCAAACAGAGGTTTCTCACATATAGAGGGTCCCTTAACTAGGTTTTACTGTACGATAGCCTTACACTACAGGGTCAGTTAAATCCAAATTGAAGCACACCTAGGGAAGTCAAATCGGATGACCAAAATATCTGAAAATTTGAATATGTCGGAATTTTGTGGTTGTTTCTCGGGAGAAATAAACATTAAAAATAAAATTTAAAAGAAAAAGTTTACATTTTAAATGAATAGACTACAAAAAACTTAACTTTGTTGACACATAACTAATTTAAGTACTTACACTTAATTTTTAGATTGTCACATGTATTTGGTATGGAAATTTACTGAGTCCACCAATTTGGATCCTTTAGAATTCAGTAAAGATTTAAAATTCAAACAATTTACTTCAAAGTTCAGTCTAATCTCAAATTAAACTCAGCTTTTATTAAATCAAAGGCAGCTGTGATGTGAAGGGTAGCTGTTTGTCTGGAGATTTGAGTTTTGTCGGGAGTCTGGAGATTATTTAAAATGTAGGGAGAATCCAGATAAATCCCGACCATCTGGCAACCCTAAGGACACCACTGTAATACTTCAAGATACTATAAATTAATTCTGGGTAGATTGACCGCTGGTGCAGATGTTTTGCATTGCTTACCATCAGTGAACCGCAAGCTCGTTTACCCTCCACTTTTTCAAAATAAATGATAAAGGTAAAGCTGAGCACATAAAAATAGTTTCCACTTACCTTATACTGTATACCAAGTTGTGCAAAAATATAGTTATCCTGTATACTGTCCAGGAACTTCGACAAGCACCAGAAAGAATCAGCTTCTATAATATTTCGCTGCTCTTCACTCAACTTGTCAAGGGGAAAGTTGTCGAGCTCCTTCCCCGGCGCGGCCTCTTGGAGGAAAACCATGAAGAATGGAGTCACCAGGTCGTTAATGCCTTGAACGTAGCCCGATGCCGGGTGACGTATCGCCCATATATAAAGGATACGTTCAAACATCACCTGGAAATCACAGATTCGCTATTATTAAATGTCAGAGTGACGGGTCATCTGCATATGAGCATCTTCTGAATTCTAAAAGGTTCATTCCCAGCAGTGGAATACTGATGCACTCATCATGATGATTAATATGTGGTAGAGCCAAGCTGCAGCTATATTAGTTGTACCACGAATGGGTCGGCTCGCCCGGGAGACCAGGCTCTCTCAGAATATCAGCGTAAAATATATATACTAAGGTATGGTGAGTGTAGAGAACCTGGGCGAGATAAGAGGCATTCCATCTTAGTCCTTAGGGGTGACGTAGGTGTTTACAGGGCCTTCTATCTTATTCTATAAAAATGGATATGGTCCAGAACATCCATTTATCATAAGGTGGATTGTGCGCTCGTTTGTCCCCTTTAATTTATAAAAAAACATCCCCTAGTATACTTATATTATTCCAACAAAAACGTAATTGCAAAAAGGGGGTCAAACTAAGAACGACATTCATGATTTTAGGCTTACCATAAAAAGTTAAGATCTAAACAGGTGCCGAGCTCATAGCAGTGTCTTATATCAAAGGATATATAGGAATGTACTGATAGAACTGCTATGGAGCTTAGTCCAAAGTTTTGCCTTGACCAACCCATTTGGTATTCAGGTGCCCTTACTGCAAAATCAGAAGTGTGTTGGTTTAATAGTTTTTGAGTTTTGGGGTATTCGAAACTGGATGGAAGTTATTCGTATTAATATGTAATATACACACTGCCGATGCGTCGCATTTTTCTTTTCCAAACTTAGTTGAAACTTCTGTGTACATCGAAGTGTTAAAATGTTAAAATAGAATACAGTTAGACTAACGCAATGGCCACTTATAAATTAGGCTATGTGCATTTTTGCCACTTAACTCAAATTAAAAAAAAACATTCATTGGTAATACTAATAGGATTGCAAGTTGTAAATCATGTAATCAATATAATGTTTTTAGCAATAACCGCAACGGCTTGCGGTTTGCAATTGATCTTATCGTTATGTGACATTGATTGTATTTTGATCGGCTTCCTTTACGGAACTTGATGCTGTTGCTACAGTATAAATCTGTTACGAATCTTACGAATAGTTTGATGAATCTAACAGAATTAAAAAATATAATACTATTGAATTTAATACAAGTAGTACCCGCCTTACGATCGAATTTCCTCGATCAAGCGTCAAGTCCACTGCTAACTTTACGGTAAACTTGTTCGGGAATGTCAGGCATAGGGTTGGAAAACGAACACGCTGTTCACCTGATGGTAAATTAATGCTGTGACTGTGATCTATCCTAAATTAAGAATAGTTACGTTACATAAATTAAGAATAGTAACCAATAAATTAAAAACCGTGGTTTGCCAAGCGTCGCAACTCTGGCAAATTATTCAGTTTTGAAAAAAAAATATTTCGGTTCGGAAAAACCGCACGATGTATCGATCTGCAAATTTACAGGGCTATTATACCCCAATGTACCCCCATTGAGGTGAAAAAATTCGTGACAACCGTAGCTTTCCTATCAGTATTTGCTAAGATAATTTGCAGTTTTATCAAAACTAGAGAAAGTCATTTTTTTTTTGAAATTTTAATTGCGAATGAAATAAAAAAAATTCTTCAAATGTTTCGTCAAAATTATTCCAGTTTTCGACTGCCTCTCAATTTTCGGTAGGGTCACTGGTTGTTGAGATATTAATGGTTGAAGACAAAAGGGTCTTTTTTCATTCATTTTCATAGAGGTAGAAAGAAAATAAAAAAACGATATGGGCTAGTAGATATTCTTACACCGCAATTACACCGTTCAGTATGGCACACATTGCAGCGAAATTATAGCGATGCCGAAACGTGCCGTTGCGTCGCTCGCTCTGCTGAACGCACCGTGTATCGCCTTATAGGTGCTTATTTATGCATAAAATGGAAATTTACATAAATATTAAAACGCATTGGGGCAATAATTAATAATGCATGCAATAATTAATAATTTTTGAGTGGTAGAGCCATGCTGCAGTTATATTAGTAGTATAGTTGTAGCACGAATGGGTCGGCTCGACCGGGGAAGGACCACGCTCTCACAGAATACCAGCGTAAAATAGTAGCTTAATGCTGCTGTATTTCGTATGGTGAGTGTAGAGAACCGGAGACCCTTTTTACTGGAAACGAGGCATTCCATCTTAGTCCTCACGGGTGACAACGCATCTGCATTTTGATTCGCAATCGAGGATAGATGTAGATGTCTATGGGCCACAGCAACCACTTACCATCAGGTGGACTGTGTGCTCGTTTGTCACCCTATCCTATAAAAAAAAAAAAAAAAAAAAAATAATACTACAGAAGTTCAATAACCTGAGGCCGACTTTGCATATTTTAAATTGTTTAACGGGTTCATTTTAACTGATTTTCAACGATCTGATACCCGCGACTTCGTCCGCGTTGCTTGTTAACAAAGTTTTCGTATTTGCGATGACAAAAAAACATCAAAAAGACCGCAAGCAATATATATTCTTTGTAAACAATGTTATTCATTGCTCCGTTTGTAACTAACATAAATAAATTATCTGGGTTAGTAACGCGAGAGCAAGCGACGTACAGTTGAAAAATATCTAGCAATATTCGGCAAAATTATCAGCAAAGTTATTGTTGAATTTATAAATTTCTAACGGTTTTAACCATTACAAATATATAAATTCTATAAATATGTTTTTATAATAAGGGTAACAAATGAGCGCATAGTCCACCTTGATGGTAAGTGGATGCTGTGGCTCATAGACATCTACATTTATCCTCTATTAAGAGTCAGAACTCAGATGCGTTGCCACCGCTGAGAACTAAGATGGAATACCTAGTTTCTTTTAAAAAAGGGCCTCCGGATCTCTACACTCACCATACGAAACACAGCAGCATTACGCTGGGAATCTGTGAGGGCGTTCCCCGGTTGAGCCGACCCATTCATGCTACAAGCATAATATAGCTGCAGCGTGGCTCTACCACGTAAAAAAAAAAACAAAATTCATAAGCAATTTAAGTTTTTAAAATCAATCTTTAGTAATAGTTATCTTTAATTATGAATGAAATAATTTATTTATTTTTGTTTTGAATTCTTTCAGGCCAACTTTCGAACTTGCCACAATAATTTGCGCCTTACAAATACCATCATCGAGTGAGACCTAAAAACAGGACGACAGTCATTGTGAAATAGATGGCATAAATTAGTGTTGACCCCGATTCTGCGACCTCTATTGAACTTGGAATTCCGTCAATGTCACTGAACTACGTCAAGCGCCTGCTGAATATTCAATTAATGTACGATATATAGCCATTAATGACTTTTCCTTATACAAATACAGAAAGAAAATAAACTTCAAAAAAAATTGGTCGTCTGTAAAGTCGGTTTAAGAACGGAGTTTAACGTGACAAAGTCATAAAAAACATTGATGAAATGATTGCATACTTTCATGAATAAAATTGAATCATTTTTATTGAATTATAACTATTTTGTATGGATACAAAGGTGTGAAATTAAATTTACAATTTAATTGATAAAGAATCATGCCCACTTTTCATACATTGATTGACCTGTCACTTGATTCCTTAAACAGGTCGCGTCTACATACAACTACTGTTGTATATGTAAAAACAAATATTTTTTATAATAACACTAGCTGTTACCCGCGGCTTCGCCCGCATAGTCACTGGGAAATGAACTATCCATTGCTTTTTGAATTGAAAGAAAACTGAGTTTTATAGATTTGTCAGAGATGCAGCCATTAAAAGGAAACTGAGTAAAATTGATTCGTCAGCCTATTTAAATGTTTTGAAACGCAGCGTATAGGAAAACATGAAAATAGCCTGTTTATTCCAAATGGAAATCGGATATTTTTTTTAAATTAAAGGAAACTGAGCATAATTATCCGTCAGGGATGCAGACTTTCGAAAAGAAACTGAGCTAAATTGATTCGTCAGAGATGCAGTTTTCTGAATTGAAAGGAAACTGAGCCAAATAAAAGATCCGTCAGAGATGCAGCCTTTTTGAGTTGAAAGGAAACTGAGCTCTATATGTCCGTCAGAGGTGCAGCATTTGGAATTGAAAAGAAACTGAGCTAACTAGAAAAATTTGAATTGACCGGGAAGATCTGTGGGAATTCTGATTAATTGACTGTGGGAATTTTGGAAAAAAAACTAACTGAACACTATTTTAAGACGCTACTGTACACAATGTTATATGTTTTTCCATTCGGGGAAAGAATGTGGAGATTCTGGGCATTTGACACACGCGAACATGCTACATACAGCTGACCATGAGAGAAGCACGGTTTTTCTAAGTTGACCCCCGCTACCTGTAACGTTTGCCCTTGCGCTTTATTTTGTCATTGCAAAACTAAGCTTAAGGAAGATCTGTGGGAATTATAGGGATCCGTGGTATAATAACATTTTCACCTTTTCCTACGCCTGTCAAAATTGAAGCACCGATTATGTTCCGTCCAAGATGTGTCTCACGCAGCATTGTCCCGTTACATAACCGAGGAGCATCTAAATTTCGCATTAGCATGACTGGGACGCCTAATTTTAATTAAAGCTTATGTGAGGGCACACCTGACAACTCTAGAGAATTTAGAAACTCTGCGGGATATGAAGTGCTCTGTTCTGTGTCCATAACTGTGTCTACTGACAAATACTCTGTTATTTCTCCTGCTACTTCGCTTAATATATCTGAATTTATTTTGTTAACACTCTCATTTTTTGGTGCAAGATTGCCCTTTCACATAACCATTTGTCTTCATGCATGTTGTTCGTTAAATCTGAATAAACGCTCGCAATTAATTCGGAATGACTCTGTACTAAATTACAAAAATCTCTCGTCAATTTAACGCAGCCCTCAGCATCCGTTTCCAACCGCCCATCGCCAATTTTTAATAGTGTGTCAGCATAGTTTCAGGCATTGATATCATTATACAAATGCACTCTCATATTCGTAGTTAAACTGAATTTTGTCACCTTGTTCCATAAAATAGACGACTTGAGGCATGCTTTAATTACATCTGCAGGTGTGCCCTTTTGAATGACAGGTAAAGTTTGGCGAAAGTCACCAGCCAGTAAAACCACCATTCCTCCCATTACATCGGCATTGCTGCGCAAATCCTGGAGCGTTCGATTTAGTGTTTCTACAGCTTTTTTATGCAACGTGGTACTTTCGTCCCACACTAAAAGTTTGCATTGTCGTAGCATTATACCTCGTGCACTATTTTTGCTAAAGTTGCCGATCGGCGATTCTTCCTGGGCTAGATTAAGAGGGAGTTTTAAAACAGAATGTGCAGTGCGGCCCCCGCTTAGCAGCGTGGCGGCTATACCGGAGGAAGCTACGGCCACAGCAATTTTTTTATCTTTCCGTACTTGCGCTAATAATAAATTTAACAAACATGTCTTCCCAGTTCCTCCAGGGGCATCTAAAAAGAAAAGTGCACCATTTCCAGATTCAATTTGTCCTAATACTTTGTCAAAAACTCGTTTTTGTTCGGGAAGCAAGCGGGGTACAAATTCGGCTACTTGCTGCTGCAAAGCTGGTATATCGTAGTTTGTTTCACGTATAATTTCATCACTTAGTTCATTTTCGGTTATTCGCTGAGGGCTTATCATTCCAAAGTCGCTTAATTTTTTGCCTACCATTGCCATTACTTTATCTTCAATTTTTCCAAGTGCTTCATGATAAATGTGTTCATTGTATGTCATGTTCGCGTGTGTCTGCTGTAACCTTCGCAAAATATCTTCCGCCATGTACTCTTTATATTTGTCCCACAATTCATGTGCATTAGATAGCCCGCAAGATGATATGAGAGTTGCATAAAGATCCCTAATTTTGGCTGGTGACTGGCACTGCACAGCTTCCTCCATGGTTTCAGCCCAGTGATTATCGTTTTCTAAAAGATGCAGAGCTTCACATGCTTCTCTATAAGTTGCGCATTCCGAACCGTTGACAGTTTTAAGGTCTTTATATCCTGTAGGACCCCGAACATGGTGTAGCAGCAATCGTAACAGAAACATTCAAAATTAATTACATGGACGGTATACACACGACCAAGGGCATCTGATGACTTTACACCGGGCCAATTTGCAACAGGTGTGTCTTGAATACGGCGTTTCCACTCCTTCCTAGATGTGTTCCAAGTATAATAGCGGGGGATTTCAGAATATAACAACGTTTTTGCAAAGGGGTCGGTTTGACAAAGTTGAAAGAAGGCTGTTAGTGTAGTTTTTGGCGGTGATGCAATTCTTTCTTGGAAATTTCTTTCGGTGAAATATACACGCTCTCCATTTTCTAAGTGCACAGCAAGTTGAGTAACTGTTGGGTGCCTTTCGAGTAAAGGGAAGCCAAGGAGACGCCACGCTGCCTCGTTACTGGTGACATAACGCCCTGCTTGAAAGGTCTGTACATCATTAACGGGATTTGCCTCACCTTCACTCCTAAGATTAAATATTGATTGGTCGCTCGCTTCCTTTATTTACGTACTTATAGATATACTTGATTGCGCGGACAGAGCTACATGCTTCTACATTAATGTGGGCATTAAACATTTTACATAGAATGGGTGAATACGGGACAATCCAGCTGTTATCTAAGGTTTCGAACGCTCCAGAGCGAGATTTAATTGTAACGTTCCTGCCACCATCTTCGGGAGCTCTGCGTCTCTATAAAGGGTAGCCATTGTCATTGTGCACTGTTTCTTTTAATAGCTGTTTAGGGAATTTCTTTGTACGAGGGTGGATTGAAAAGTACTCGGCCTAACCAAGAAAATAAACACATACTAAATCAGTTATATTTTTATTTTTCTACATAATCACCATCAAGTTCAATACACTTTTGCCACCTCCCCTTCCAAGCATTTAGACCGTTGAAAAAAAATGATTCTTCCTTAGAGTCAAAATATGCGTCTACAGCTGCTTTGACCTCGTCGTTTGTCGAAAATCTTTGACCTCCCAAGTGCTTTTTTAGGTTAGGGAACAGAAAGAAGTCTGATGGTGCCAGATCAGGTGAATACGGCGGATGCGGTAACAGTTCAAAGCCACAGTTGTGAATTTCAGCCATTGACTGTACTGACGTGTGAACACGGGCGTTATCTTGATGAAACAGGACTTTTCTTCTGAGCATTACTCGACGTTTTTCTTATATTTCCTCTCGTAAGCGACGTAGTAAGGTGCAGTAGTAATCAGAGTTTATAGTATGACCCCTTTCAAGATAATCCATCATAATCACACCTTTCGAGTCCCAGAATACTAAAGCCATCACCTTATTTGCCGACAAAATCGACTTAGCCTTTTTAGGGGGTGGTGAACCAGGTCTTCTCCACTGTTTTGATTGTTGTTTTGTTTCCGGTGTACAGTAATGAACCCATGTTTCGTCCATAGTAACAAAACGATTCAAAAAATCATCTGCATCGGCTTCAAATAACTCCAAACAGTCGCGTGAAGTAGTCAATCGCGTCCTTTTTTGTTCAACTGAAAGCAGTCGCGGAACCCACCTCGCAGACACCTTGTGTAAACCCAACTCGTTTACAATGATGTTTTGAGTTCATTCATAAGAGATGCCTATAATCTCGGCTATCTCTCTAATTTTTAATCTGCGGTCTCCCATTATTAAATCAAGTACTTTTTTAATATTTTCGTCAGTAGTTGACGTCGAAGGCCTTCCAGAGCGGGGTTCATCTTTCACACTCTCTCTACCACGCTTAAATTCTGCTATCCATTTTTTAACGGATGAATATGACAGAGCACAATCGCTTAATGTACTGACCATGTCATCATGGATGGCTTTTGATGATAGCCCCTTCTTATGGAGGTACTTGATGACGGCACGCTGCTCGATTTGCTCCATTCGCGGAAATTATGTCCGATTACTTTGTTAATAAATTTATAAAATCACAACTAATTATCGCACACGTTTCGAACTTCACACAATGAACTAGTCTGAACTGAACTAAATAATGTGGGTAGATTTGATTTTTAGAATTGAATGGATCCGTTTTAGGCCGAGTACTTTTCAATCCACCTAGGTACATTTTCCTTCTTTCATACATGGCGATATTGAATTTCGTGCTTCACATGGTCCGTGAATCATATTTCGGACGATGGTATCATACAATTCTTTATCTTGCTCAGGATCCGGAATCTCGGCGCTTATTATGTCGTCTATTTGGCTAGGCCGTAACTTCTCTTTAAGCCATATTAGAATGTGGGCATGCAGTAATCCTCTTTTTTGCCATTCAATTGAATACATGAAGCACTGCACCTCTCCGAAAATTTTTCCTTTGTTAATTACATACATTAATTTTTGTACTTTTAATCTAAATACTCTAGCAACTAAATCGTGTCTGTCAGTACTTTTTGGCCCGGAATTAGCTCCTCGGTTATTTCTTTCCATGTGGGATTGCAAGTAAAAGTAACAAAAAGATCACGTCTTCCGTAAGTTCGTACATAGGAGAATGCGTCTTATGTGTACTTATGTAGGTAGCGGGGACTGTTAACGAATGATGAGGGCAGAATTACCATTTTACCTAAATCTCTGGGGTTTACATTGGCGTCGCTAGAAATTGCATCTTGTAAATGTATATAATTCTCAATGCGCAGCTTTTTTTGATTTAAAGATATATAGCGGAAACGTTCACTTTCTACCTTCACATACATGTCTACCAAAAATTGATGAAATAATTGTCTACACCGGGCTAAGAGGTTTAAATCATTTTCTCGCAACATCATATGATACGCATAAAAATCCATACATGATACTTTTTTGATCGGAGTAGGCGCTTTGTGACCGGGTTAATGAGTGGAATTTGAAAATGATAACCCTCTTGTCCTTTGCAATAAATCAATAGGTATTGCAGAGCGTCATGAAACTTGTGTGTATCGGCTACCCGTTGCAACGTATCATTGCGTGCTCGCAAGACAATGTCTCGTGAAGAAAATTGATCACCACTAATTACGGCTGCTATTTCGTTTATCAAAGGTACATTGTAGTGCCTTTCATGCTCTCCTCGAGGGGTCCGATCTGCGTGAATGACGACTTTATAATCCTCTTCAGGTAGGTTTTCTAAAGCAGTTTTAAATGTTTTGACTAAAATGTTACGTTCATGCAAGAATCTTTGAATTTTGAACACTGTATCTCTCTCAACTCCCTGGATCAATTGGCAGCGACGGTCTACCTCAATTTCTTCGTCACCCATAAAATATACTTGTAAAAATTCATGCTGTTCGTTTTCAGCTGGAAAAAGTGAACCTATTCTATGATAAATTTGCCCTTGCACCGTAAATGCAGGCGAAAATCCCGGCATTATTATTTCCCGGTCAACTCCGAAGGACGTCATTTGAAAGCATGAGTTATATTTCCGGATCCTGTTTAAAAAGCGCCGTGACTCATTAGCATCATATAAAAAGAGAGTTTTCAAAGGTTCTTCTGGTTCCCCAAGTAACGGAAGAGACACTTCACATGCCTGCGGTCTCATCTTTTCATTTTAAAGCGCTGCAAAATTGACACGCCTTGTCCATCAGTCCGATAACAACTAACCTATGACTTTTATAATCAATCAACGGATCATAATTGAATGCTGCGTCATTATAAACCGACCAATTGTTTCTTTGAAAATTTTGTCGACGTTCAGTTGGAGCTGTGCATTTGCATCTCTTCGCGCCTGTGTCTGTTCTGGTGTTTCAGATGCCCTTATAGTAGATTGACGTTCAGCTTGCTCAATGAGTCTGTGTTGAGTTACATCAGGTGTTTCCGCGGCTCTTAAGGCGGCCTGACGTTCCGCTTGTTCGAATAGCCTTTGCTGACTTTGAGCAGGTGTTTCAGTAGCTCTTAAAGTAGATTGACGCTCTGCCTGTTTAAGACGCATTATGAAGTAATAAAAAACCTATTTATAAAAAAACGTTAAAATACCTAAAAGGAATTAAATTTCCTTTTAAATATTTTTTAAAAGCAAATCCAAAATATCTAAAAGCAATAAATATTCCTTCTAAATATTTTTTAAAATCAAAATAACAAAACCAATTCAAGACACAACACGAATCCGAAAACGATAGCCAAAAAAAAATCGAATCAACTTAAACCAAATCACAAAAAAAATCGCAAAAAACCGAAATCGAAAGCAGTAGTCAATATAAATATAACCAACGAAAAAAGAAGTAGGTGTATAGGTACCGTATACACTCTCTATACTATTAATATTCCTTTGAAATATTGTTAAACAACCTAAAACAACGAAAACTAATTCACAATTCTAAATAAATAAAATCCAAAATCAAAGCCAGAGTCTAAATATGTATAAAGGAATACCAACCAAATCAACAAAACCGATCCAAGAAAATACACAAATCCGAAAATAAAAGCCAATATAAATACATTCAACCTTAACCAAATCACAAAGCAAATAACAAACAACCGAAATCGAAAGCAGGTAGTCGAATAAGCTACGAAATAGAAACAATTTAAGCGTATAGGTACCGTATGCACTATAAGTTGACGCGCTGCTCAACGGCGGGAGTTAAGTACATGTCAGGAACGTTACCGCGTTTTAAATACCTAGTAACGACATCTAGCGGAATCAATTTAAACTATGTATATGTTAACATAATGATTTCTTATATTTACGCGAACATTGCACATGATTAAAACTACTTTTACGGATTTTATCGCGTTTATTTTTACTTTTTATTTTTAATTCCCGACGTTTCGGGCGCTTTCCAGCACCCATGGTCACGGGGGACTGAGATGACTGACGTCCCGATGTCATTGTTAAACCCGGAGTACCTTCAGCTTTTTTAATTATTGTTTATGGTCCGATCTATGCAAAATGAACTGACTATGTCCTGAGGTCTTGCAGTGGTATGCTTGGGTTTAGTTTTAATTTTATTGATTATAGGATCCCAAGCAGGTGGTAGTACCCAGCCTCCTTCTCTATTGAAATTAGGATGTTTTTTAATTTCAATAGCCTCACGTATCATCCTTGGTAGGAATCGGTGTTCTTTCGCGAGGATTTGTGGTCTATCAAATCTGATGTAATGGTTGGGGCCGTCTAGGATATGATCACAAACTGCAGACTTCCCGGAACGTTGATGCTTCACATCAGCTATATGTTCTTTTACGCGGGTCCTAATTGATCTTTTGGTTTGTCCTATATAAGAGAGACCACATTCACAATCAAGCTTGTACACTCCTGCATCTTGTAGAGGAATATGACACTTGACGGATGGTAGGAACTGACTAATCTTCTTCGGCGGCTTGTAGAATGTTCTAATAGAAGCTCGCTTCAAGATATAGCCAATCTTGTCTGTGACACCTCTGACATATGGTAGTACAGCAGGCACACGCTCGACTGTGGCCGGCTTCACTCGGTCACTGTGACGTAGGCGCGGGACCCGAAGCTTGTTGTCGTGCAGAACTTGCTTGACGTGCTGAAGCTCGGCGGCCAGGTGTTTGCTGTCACAGATCCCTCGTGCTCTCTGTAACAAAGATTTGCCCACGGTAGCTAACTGTGAAGGATGGTGGTGAGATTCACCGTTTAAATATCGGTTTGTATGGGTCTTTTTCCTATACACAGTGTGACCAATGGTGTTATTAGGATTTCGGATGACTAATACATCTAGGAAAGGTAAGGAATTATTTGCCTCTAACTCCATAGTAAATTGAATTTTAGTGTTTATGGAATTAAGATGTTCTAAAAATGCAGTTACTTTGTCTGATGGTAAAATTGTGAAAGTATCGTCTACGTACCGCTTGTAGATCCTTGGTGTAACAGGTGCAGTAAGGAGGGCTTTCTCCTCAAAGTCTTCCATGAATATATCGGCGACAATGGGAGATACAGGTGAGCCCATCGCCACACCATCTACTTGCTTGTAAAACTCTTCCTTCCACAATAGATAGCCAGATGTAAGGCAATGTCTTAGTAATACTGCATATTCTGCTGGCATGTTATTTTCCTCTAGTTTCCTAGTTATAATGCAGTCTTCAACAGGTAGGCATGTAAATGGAGACTGAACATCAAAACTGACCATGGTTTCATTGTCAGTAAGATGTAGGTCTTTTATCTCACTGACAAAATGGTATGAATCCTTAGTGTGTGCTCTTGTATGTCCTCTGAGTGGTGATAATATTTTAGCTAAGTATTGAGCCAATCTGTAAGTTGGCGAATCAATCTGACTCACTATTGGACGTAATGGAGCATTCGGTTTGTGTATCTTTGTTTCGTATTCGGTTTGTGTAATTTTACCATCAGACAAAGTAACTGCATTTTTAGAACATCTTAATTCCATAAACACTAAAATTCAATTTACTATGGAGTTAGAGGCAAATAATTCCTTACCTTTCCTAGATGTGTTAGTCATCCGAAATCCTAATAACACCATTGGTCACACTGTGTATAGGAAAAAGACCCATACAAACCGATATTTAAACGGTGAATCTCACCACCATCCTTCACAGTTAGCTACCGTGGGCAAATCTTTGTTACAGAGAGCACGAGGGATCTGTGACAGCAAACACCTGGCCGCCGAGCTTCAGCACGTCAAGCAAGTTCTGCACGACAACAAGCTTCGGGTCCCGCGCCTACGTCACAGTGACCGAGTGAAGCCGGCCACAGTCGAGCGTGTGCCTGCTGTACTACCATATGTCAGAGGTGTCACAGACAAGATTGGCTATATCTTGAAGCGAGCTTCTATTAGAACATTCTACAAGCCGCCGAAGAAGATTAGTCAGTTCCTACCATCCGTCAAGTGTCATATTCCTCTACAAGATGCAGGAGTGTACAAGCTTGATTGTGAATGTGGTCTCTTTTATATAGGACAAACCAAAAGATCAATTAGGACCCGCGTAAAAGAACATATAGCTGATGTGAAGCATCAACGTTCCGGGAAGTCTGCAGTTTGTGATCATATCCTAGACGGCCCCAACCATTACATCAGATTTGATAGACCACAAATCCTCGCGAAAGAACACCGATTCCTACCAAGGATGATACGTGAGGCTATTGAAATTAAAAAACATCCTAATTTCAATAGAGAAGGAGGCTGGGTACTACCACCTGCTTGGGATCCTATAATCAATAAAATTAAAACTAAACCCAAGCATACCACTGCAAGACCTCAGGACATAGTCAGTTCATTTTGCATAGATCGGACCATAAACAATAATTAAAAAAGCTGAAGGTACTCCGGGTTTAACAATGACATCGGGACGTCAGTCATCTCAGTCCCCCGTGACCATGGGTGCTGGAAAGCGCCCGAAACGTCGGGAATTAAAAATAAAAAGTAAAAATAAACGCGATAAAATCCGTAAAAGTAGTTTTAATCATGTGCAATGTTCGCGTAAATATAAGAAATCATTATGTTAACCAGTACGGACTGGAAATAGCAAATAAAATACGCCGATTAGAAGATCTGAAGACCAAGCGCGCAAGATACATAACAGCTTTAAATTTCTTGAAGAGATGCAGAGATCATAATCTCATTCCTACGTGTGTAAAGATATCAACTAAAAAAGACATTCGAGGAAGCGCCAAGATCTTAAATCAGGCTAGTAAAAAGTTGTTAATAACGGTGATTCAGCAAAAACGTACCGATCTATATTTCATAAACAAAACCATAGACAATTCTTCCAGTGAATTAAAGACAGTTTTATCGACATTTGATTATAAAAATTGCATGGAAACTTTAGATAAACGCGAAACAACTAAATACAATGAATGCAAAAATAAACACATTGATAAATACCATAAATTAACAACTAAATCAAATGTCCAACATACGAAATCGTTGACCACAGACACGAATCATAAACAACGCGCTGTCTACAACTTATCAAAACAAACACTGGACGACGCCACAATAAAAGTTTTAGAAAAAGGTATTAATTTCGCAATAACACCGCGAAAAATACCGTATGAGGACATTATCTGTAGTGTTGAGGACTGTCTGTATAAAAATAATATTGGTAATGAAGATTTAGAGGCCATACGTCAAGACATCTCGTCTATGTTACGTCGAAGTTCAGCGCCGAAATTAAATCTTCCCAAAAATTAATTTAACGCGTTGAAAAACTTACGCAACAGACCAGAGCTTACGATTCTCCGCGCAGATAAAGGTAATTCTACGGTTATAATGGATACGTCAGATTACAATTTTAAAATACAACAACTTTTGTCGGATGAAACTACTTATCGAAAGGTCAAAACAGACCCTACAACTAATACGCTTAAAACAACTAGCGATCTAATTAAGAAATACTCCGAAAAATTGAATCTGGACGTTAATTCGATAATACCTTCCTGTGCCAAACCACCGAAGTTGTATGGGTTACCAAAGATACACAAACCGAATGCTCCATTACGTCCAATAGTGAGTCAGATTGATTCGCCAACTTACAGATTGGCTCAATACTTAGCTAAAATATTATCACCACTCAGAGGACACACAAGAGCACACACTAAGGATTCATACCATTTTGTCAGTGAGATAAAAGACCTACATCTTACCGACAATGAAACCATGGTCAGTTTTGATGTTCAGTCTCTATTTACATGCCTACCTGTTGAAGACTGCATCTCAATTATAACTAGGAAACTAGAGGAAAATAACATGCCAGCAGAATATGCAGTATTACTAAGACGTTGCCTTACATCTGGCTATCTATTGTGGAAGGAAGAGTTTTACAAGCAAGTAGATGGTGTGGCGATGGGCTCACCTGTATCTCCCATTGTCGCCGATATATTCATGGAAGACTTTGAGGAGAAAGCCCTCCTTACTGCACCTGTTACACCAAGGATCTACAAGCGGTACGTAGACGATACTTTCACAATTTTACCATCAGACAAAGTAACTGCATTTTTAGAACATCTAAATTCCATAAACATTAAAATTCAATTTACTATGGAGTTAGAGGCAAATAATTCCTTACCTTTCCTAGATGTGTTAGTCATCCGAAATCCTAATAACACCATTGGTCACACTGTGTATAGGAAAAAGACCCATACAAACCGATATTTAAACGGTGAATCGCACCACCATCCTTCACAGTTAGCTACCGTGGGCAAATCTTTGTTACAGAGAGCACGAGGGATCTGTGACAGCAAACACCTGGCCGCCGAGCTTCAGCACGTCAAGCAAGTTCTGCACGACAACAAGCTTCGGGTCCCGCGCCTACGTCACAGTGACCGAGTGAAGCCGGCCACAGTCGAGCGTGTGCCTGCTGTACTACCATATGTCAGAGGTGTCACAGACAAGATTGGCTATATCTTGAAGCGAGCTTCTATTAGAACATTCTACAAGCCGCCGAAGAAGATTAGTCAGTTCCTACCATCCGTCAAGTGTCATATTCCTCTACAAGATGCAGGAGTGTACAAGCTTGATTGTGAATGTGGTCTCTCTTATATAGGACAAACCAAAAGATCAATTAGGACCCGCGTAAAAGAACATATAGCTGATGTGAAGCATCAACGTTCCGGGAAGTCTGCAGTTTGTGATCATATCCTAGACGGCCCCAACCATTACATCAGATTTGATAGACCACAAATTCTCGCGAAAGAACACCGATTCCTACCAAGGATGATACGTGAGGCTATTGAAATTAAAAAACATCCTAATTTCAATAGAGAAGGAGGCTGGGTACTACCACCTGCTTGGGATCCTATAATCAATAAAATTAAAACTAAACCCAAGCATACCACTGCAAGACCTCAGGACATAGTCAGTTCATTTTGCATAGATCGGACCATAAACAATAATTAAAAAAGCTGAAGGTACTCCGGGTTTAACAATGACATCGGGACGTCAGTCATCTCAGTCCCCTGTGACCATGGGTGCTGGAAAGCGCCCGAAACGTCGGGAATTAAAAATAAAAAGTAAAAATAAACGCGATAAAATCCGTAAAAGTAGTTTTAATCATATGTATATGTTAGTTAATAAGAACTCTCAAAAAATATTTTTCTTATAATTTTGCACAATTTTTCTTATTGTAATACCGATTCATTCATAACCACATATAAGAACTGTATTCATTTCCGTTCAATAAATATTACTAAGGTTTATTAATAAGGCTTACTAAGAACTGTTTCTACCACAGTTAAGTAATAGTTAAGGGTGAAAGCGTGACAGGTGGTGATAGTATTTCTGATCCATACTTATAATCACGCCTGTAACCCTTGCGGGGTAGGCAGAGCATCCACGGATTACTTAATATCGCCTGCGAAGTTATCGTCTATTCTGTGAATTACAATGCACCAAAATGTTTGAAGGAAATCAGCTGGTGAATTTTATGTTTTTTATTGCTCTCTTCCCAGTCCTGCGTGGAAAAATACAGATCCATATATTTTTTATCTTAATTTTGGTAAAAAGACATAATAATCCAGATATTCTGACCTTCTGTGTTCGTCCATTGTACCGTCGTCCGTATTGTAGAATCACGGTAACGCCACCTAGTTGAATTTAATTTTGCAACATATTCTATTTTCCCACGGGAATGAGATGTTTTTCCGCGGAAAAAAGTACTATTAAGTAATATAAAATACTATTAAGAAAATAAAATTTACTTTTACGCTCAAGCCGATCGTGCCTTTCACTCGCTCGTGCAGCGCTCTCGCTCCGATCGTAACGTTAGAATGAGCGTAATGTTACAATCAGTCATCCTTTTTGTGTATGCAGCCGGCGTTCATCAATTTATTAGAAGTTGTCATGTCAAAACTTCGAAGAATTAAATTCCTTGAGTTATTTTAATTCAAATGGTATTAATAATAATGTAAACTCAACTACTTTTTCTGTCACCAGGGCACCACTTAGGAATTAGGTGAAATACTTAACAGATTTTATAGCAGGGGAATGTAAATTGTTAGTAAAGAGTATAAATTAATGTTTCTTTCTGAAATATTAGCAGTATTTTATATTAATTAGATTAGAAATGGATAAACTATGCATATTCATAAAAGTATAAGAATTTAAAAAAGTTAAAAATGTGTAAAACATTAAAGAATACAGCAGTGACGCCGTTTTGTAGGTATACACAAGATACATACACTAAAAACCGAAAAACTCTTATGAAGCTTTTCAATGATGCTACACTGTGTGATCGTCTTGATAACACCGTCTGCAACTTTACAAGGCGTGGGTTCGGCCCCACGTGGAATACTGTTCGCATCTCTGGGCTGGGGCTCCCTAGTGACAGTTCATTCCATTTTATCGCGTCCAGCGCAGAAGCGTTCGAATCGGCAGCGACCGAGCTCTTTCCGATCGGCTTGACTCTATCTTTTATCGCATCTACCAAGGGGAGGGGCTCTGAGGAATTGGTCGGACTAATTCCAGCCGCACAATTTCACCATCGTACAAGGTGACAAAATTCGCGATACCATCCATACCATCTGCATGACTGGCGGTCACCCACTGTGAGATTTAAAAGAAGTTTTCTTCCTCGCACATTTTCCTTGTGGAATTGACAACCACCAGAGATTTTTCCGGACCAATACGACTTAGGGACCTTCACAAAAGAGCCTACTCTATTTTAAAAGGCCGGCAATGCATCTGCGATTCCCCTGGTGTTGCAGTTGTTTATGGGCGGCGGTAATCACTTACCATCAGGTGAGCCGTATGCTCGTTTGCCCCCTCTACTATAAAAAAAAGTAAAAGTAAGTGTAAGATTATTAGCCGTCATAAATGATGATGGATGTACCTGTACAGTGTTCTGTTGAAACAAGGCCACAAGTGGGCTCATCCGCGGTATATCGATATGTATCTGCCTGTATGTATCCTCCTCTCGCTCAGAGTCGTAGTATTGCTTCACGAGGTGCTTGTAATCAGCTCGTTTGCGCTCGAGGGTCTCCGCACGTCGTTCGGTATTCGCCGGTAAATAGCCGGCAAGAAGTCTCCATGTCACAGCTCTAGCCTGAAAATGGTCTCAAGTCACTTCTGATCCGCTTACTTGATACTAGGTTATAAAAGTTACAGCTAATATACACCCCACAGGTTGGCACAGGCTACCTACTATTTCTTGGTATATAAAATGGTATATAAAAATCCGCAGCGCTCTAATTGCTATATACAGCAATTAAAGCGCTGCGGATTTTTATATAGAATATGGGTGACAAACAACCACACAGTCAACCCGATGGTAAGTGGATGCTGTGACCAGTAGATCTATATCAAAATGCAGATGGGTTGTCACCCTTGAGGACTAAATAGAATACCTCATTTCCAGTAATAAGGGTCTTCAGTTCTCTACTCTCACTATATGAAACACATCAGTATTAAGCTGCTATTTTATGCTGGTATTGTGTGATCCTACCTAGTTCGAGTCGACTCATTTGTGAGACAACCATAATATAGTTGCAGCGTGGCTTTACCACACATACTGTTGTATCTGTGTATCAGGATGTTTTGTTCCTCAGATATACAGGTGTGCTCATGATGTTTTACTTTATCGCCGTGTATATAGCGAATCAGCACTTAGAATAAACATGATAGATTAAATAAATCACTTTAAAGATGATTTATTAGTTAAAATGGTGTTAGTGTTTAGGTTTCTATCACATGTTGAGTTCTGCAATCCCAAATGAATGTTCAGCCGAACCTTGGTTATTAGTAAGTGAACTTTAATTGATATGTTAAATCTTCAAGTTTTTTGGATGTAATATAGCGTAGATCCCTCCGGACATTGCACTCTACCTGTTTGTAAGGCTTAATCATAATTGTTTTAGCCATTCTGAAGATTAGCACAAATAGACAGACAAGATAGAGGCTGAAGTATGTTCAAATTGTTTGAAATTCTGACATGTTATAATTATATTTTTGACAATACTATCATGAGTTTTCAATTAGAAACTAGGTAAAACTTATTTAAGAATTTTTGTACACTTCAAAGTAGAGGATGAAAGCTATTATAAAATTAAAAACTATTTTGATACGGTTTCCAATCAATATATTCTACATTGCACAATAATATGTACTCATTGATATAAAAACAAAGAGAATTGTTTATAATGTAGCCATTCATTAGACGTTAAATTATACAGTGCGCTGAAGATGTGTGCTCCGGAGTTGGCACCGGTTTTAATGTGCACAAGGCTGCGTGCTATCACCAATGCTGTTTCTTCTGCATATCAATGATATGTTGCAAACTGATAACATTCATTGCTATGTAGATGACAGCACTGGTGATGCCTTATACACCGGCCGTGCCAAATTCACCCAAACCCTTTTAAAAAGATAAAAAGAAATATTTGACCCGCATATCATTTTATGGAAAACAATTATAAAATAAAAATCTATAAATAATAATCTATCTTTTTTTCCTTTGTTGGTCTGGGTTTATACAATCAAAATCAATATTATCAATTTATTACATTTATATAATACAAATCAAAACAAATGTTTTCTATTTCATTGCACTGGAAAAGACAGTGTAACTTACTGTTATAATAATCCTGACACTATATATTCATAGATATAATTAGATTAAGACTTTACTCAGTCATAACTTTAGGCCAACTTCATAAGGATTGATTTCTTATACTAAAATTAAATCAAAGTAGCTGCTTTTGACCCGTTTTTTTTTTATAAATCTCTATCATAAAAAATCTATATTTTAATCCCCCTAATAAAGCTTATTATGTGTTTTTTCCATGTCCTTTACCTAAAGCTATTAGGCTTTTCTGAGACTGTTTCACAAGTGCAAACATGTGTAAATTAATAGCTCTAAAATTATCATTAATTCCATATAAACACTATTTACCATAACCATATACTTTCGCAATTACAAACAAAAAAGAAACATTAACTTACTTTGGTGGGAATGCCTGACCAGCTCAGCTGCTTCAGTTCATCCAAGTCTAACACAGGATTCTCAAGTAATTGCTGGAACCTTTCTAATTTGGACTCACTACTCTCTTCTCGCGAAGCTAATGCAGATAGTCTGACAGGACGTGGACGACCTGGATAATGCCTTATAAGCCCAGAACTACTGCCAACGCCTCCTCCAGTCCTTTTTATTTCATTTTTACGCACAGCCAACGCCTCTTCTTTAGGCTTCAAATTTTCACTTTCAACTTTGACGTCACTTTTGTTTACGTTCTTAGTGCTGTTTCTGTGAGAATTTATAACGTTTAAAGCTGCAGTTTCTGATATGGCCCTCGATATCTTTGTCTCCGCGATGCCGGATATAATGTCGTCGTCGCCAAGATCCCAAGCATCGTTCACCGATGCCTGGAATTGCTGATACGATGACCCAGACATAACCTCGTTCTTTTCAACCCTTTGTAGCGGTCTTCCTGGGATTGCGCGTTGTGGTGTCCTCCAAAACGTATCAGATAAAATACAGTTCTTGTCATATTCGGCTTGGTAACTTTCCATAATAAAATATGATCAGAAACATTATAAAAATCTTTACTGGACAACAAAATATTCGGAGACTGTTTGATGTGACATTGCAAATTGACATTAATGACATATACCAAAGACAATTTTATATTTTAATTTTAATTCTGTAGTTTTGATTTAACTAAGTCAAAAAAGGAAAAGTTATAAAAGACAAAACTAACAAACTATTTTTAATTTGAAACAAATAATATGCATAATACCAAAATACTAACTTTACACTTCAAATAATGTTGGCAAATATTGCAAAAATCACAACGACTTAAAATCAAATGTCATAAAGTTGACAACCCATAACACCTTGGCTATTTGTTTTTGTAAATATTAATTTTATAAGGTTCAAAAAAGTATTTTTATTTTATTACTATCAGACTAAAAATTATTTAAGTGTAGTTCCAAAGCATTGTGACCTTTTCGTTGGTCACCATACTATAATGAATACAATGATGGATACTATGTTTCTAAGGAATAAATTAAATCGATAAGGTTTTCCTGTACTGTGTTATTACTCAGTCATCGTTATGGCTACTTCAGAAAATGTCTCAGCTTCAATGTTTATGCAGAAAGGTGAAAGTAAAAGTCCAAAAAGTCCCACAGGTTCAGAATTAGTAAGAAAAAATTCTACTGCCAAAACAAACATACCGGTGGAAATTATTACAGTTAAGGACTTTTTCGACTTCATGAAAACAGCTTATCAAGTCTATGAGCATTTAGAAGGCAACGAAGAGGAAGGATCTAAAATAAACTGGGAAGAGTTGACTAAATTGACTGTTATAAATCATGTCATTGAGAAACAAGAGAGAGATCTTCTTTATCAAACAGCTTTTACAGAACAAAAACCAATAATTAGCAAAAGCGACACAGCACTTGCAATGAAAAATAATGAATTAGTTCCAGTAGAAAAGCGTCTCAGTTATAGTGAAATTGAATGTATGCTTTAATTGAAAAATAAGCTATGTTTAATAGACGTTAATATTGACAGTGACGGAGGATATTTTATTTTTCCAGGTAAAGGCCTTAGACGTTCATTGCCCGCAGAATTTAAAGTGGAGATGCTTGGAGCTTGGACTGAAGCTAATCTTAACTGTAAATTAAATGATGTAGGTTGATAAATTAATCTTCCTCTTCTGGTTAATAATTTTAAACACGTGTTTTTAAATCGTGGTAGCGCTTAAATTAAAATTCACCAATTTGTTATACAATAATTGTTCGCGCAATCATCTAAACCAACCCTTATGATAACATATTTACTATATACTGCGCTAGATGGCGGCACTTCATTTATTTCATAGATCTAGTATAAATTATTTAATAATTATTTACAGGTAATTAATGAAGGAATTTTGGATTCCATTTTGCCATATCTTGTTGAATATAAAAAACCGTCAAAGACAACAAGTGCTTACACGCCTATTATTAAAAAGAACTCTTCTACCAATGTAAACGAAGTGAAGAAACCGGCAAGTTTCGGAGGTGAGTATTATATTATTGTTTAACGCTCATATTAAAGAATAAAAGGTTAACGCATAGTAAAATGTAAAAAAAAATGTTTTAGGTTTCATCAATGAAAAAGAATCGAAAGATAGATTAGGGAGACGTAAATCTTCTGTGATAGCAGCTCAAGAACGATGTAACCAAAAACAAGAGTAAGTTAGACTAGGTTCATAATATAATTTAAAACTTAAAATGTCATTTTGTTTTACAAATTTTCCTTTTGGTTTGGTATAATTTCTTTATGAGATATTTATAGTTTATTTTACGTCTAATTTATAATTTAAATAATAGATGGCGTTACACATTAAAAAGTACAGCTATTATAAAAATAAAAGGCAAATAAAGCATTTGGTAATAATATATTTAAAAAAAAATATATAATGATATTGAAGTGCTATTTGGCGTAATAGAATCCATCACTCGTCATGGAAAAGGCTTAAAAATATCTCCGAACGTCTTTGTATATTGTCCATCGATAAATAATGACTATACCCCATATCGCCGCGGTCATATCCGACCGCGTGGGGTTTGAGAGGTTTTAATCTTCAAGCCAGTAAAATCAGATATTAAATCTGGTACTGGTGCAACAGCGATCTCTTGCAAAAAAACGATAAAATCACAATGAAGCGAGGTGATTACTGTAACTCCTAAAACCTAGAATGTGGGAGGATTACGTCATAGCAAATTGTTTCAAATTAATAATGGTATTAGTCTAACATTATTACACTATACTATAATAGGGTTTTTATATGAGAGGGGCAAACGAGCATACGACTCACCTGATGGTAAGTGACTCACGAACAACTGCAACAACACTAGAGGAATTGCAGGTGCGTTGCCGGCCTTTTAGAAAGTAGTAAGCTCTTTTCTTGAAAGTCCCTAAGCCGTATCGGCCTAGAAAAATCGCCGGTGGTAAACTATTCCACATACAGGTTGCACTAGGAAGAAAACTCCTAATAAAATGTACAGTGGAGGACCGTCAAGCATTCAGATGGTGTGGATATGTAATCGGAATTCAAATTTTACTTATTTTCTGTTATGACAATTTAAAAATTGTAAAATATTATGTATTTAATACGTGTACAAATTTCCACGTTTTAGGATAATTACCTAGCTAAAAACATAATTTAATTATGGAAATATATGTAAATATTAAATGAAATAGTAATTTCAGTCTTTGTTATATAATCCGATATGGTCTAGTGGCTAGGATACCTGGCTCTCACCCAGGAGGCTCGGGTTCGATTCCCGGTATCGGAATTTTTTTTTGAGATTTTTCTTCATTTTCAGTGGTGATGTTGAAATTCATGTTTGTGACGAAATAAAGGGCTTGAAAAAGGATTTTCGATGTCCTCAGAAATTACTTGTGTCAAAAATGGGCTATTTCGCAGATGTGACAGCGGGACAGAGGCTTGAAGATATGGATATTTCCGTACATTGTGATATACAGGTAGGTTTTTTTTTTAGAAATAAGCATAACAAAACGAGACGAGTCAATCCCCAAGACTGGACAAGTGGATGCTGTGAACTATAGACACCTACATTTACAATAGTAAGAAGGAATGCCTCATTACCAGTAAAAACTAAACTTTAAAATAGTAACACTCGACTTCGAAATGTAAAAAGTAATAAAATAATATCCACGCATGACTTATTTATTACTTTCTTTTGAAATCATTACTTCCACGTAGATGATAGCTTATGACGTCGGTGCCAAACCGAATCGTTAAGGACATTGTATGGAATTCAATAAAGCGAAATTATTATTTTAATGTTTAAAGTTAGTTTTTAATTTTTATTGAATGTTAACTTTTTTACCCTTTTGAATGGATTGGACAATATCACAAGCTCTACGTGATAAACTAGAATTTCGTCTAAATAGGTAAATTAAAAACTTTTATTCATAATAAGGGGGCGTTCAAACACGTGAGGTGTTTAGGGGATGGGGGGGGGGGGTAAATATGGCTAAATCCTACACAATTATATTCATCGTAGTTATACGAACTCCATAAATTATATAAAAATAATCAAGCAAATTATGTTTTTTTTTTATAGAATAAGAATGACAAAGGTGCACACAGTCCACCTGATGGTAAGTGGATGTTGTGGCCCATAGATTTACATCTATCCTCGATTACGAATAGTAATGCTGATGCGTTGTCGAGGACTAAGATGGAATGCCTCTTTTCCAGTAAATAGGGTCTCCGGTTCTCTACACTCACCATACGAAACACAACAGTTTTAAGCTCTATTTTACGCTGGTATTCTGTGAGGGCGTGATCCTTCCCCGGTCGAGCCGACCCATTAGTGCTACATCTATACTACTAATATAGCTGCGGCATGGCTCTACCAAAACTCAACTCAACTCAATCAAACACTGATGTTAATCAGTATTTACACCAAAAATACGAACTTTGAAATTCTCAAAAATCTCTACGAGCTCCTCACAAATCTCACGTGAGATTTTTGAGGAGCTCGTAGAGAGGTCGGAGTTGATGGAGGAGGGTGTAAAAATCGCCAAAATCACCTCACGTAATTAATGGACGCCCCTAATAAGAAGATAATCAATAATAATAATAAGAATTTAATAAAAATAAGAAGATCTATTCTTCTTAAAATTTTTATAGGACCACCATTAAGCTAATCTATTAAGTAAAGAGAGAATCATTTAAATCGGTTCAGTTCGGTTCAGGTTCATGAGATCAGTCTACTGGTTCCGAAATTAAAATCTTCTTCTATTTTAAGACGGTTAAGAAGGGTCTCCGTTTCTTGACACTCGCCATAAGAAACAGCCGTAACAATGCTATTATGTGGTCTGTGCTATTTACACTGGTATTATGTGAGTCTATTACCAGTTTGTATCAAGGCTGTGGCTCTACCATGTTGTATTCCTACATTATTATTATTTACGATAACTGCTAACTGCACGACCTTTATTATCCAAAATTTCTTAAAAAAATAATTAAGAATACAGCAGTCGACGATTGCTATGTACAGATCTTTGACTGGCTGATGAGATGGGTGAAACGCGACACCATCCTGGTAGCTGATTGGCCGCTACTGGACCCTCACAACGTAGTGCCAATCCTAGTTTCGGCTTCATTCCTTCAGGTAGGTTTTTTATGACAACAGAGAGAAGAAAGATCTAGCAGTAGTTATACTTACTAATGTTATAACAAATGTATTATTATAGTTACCAAAAAAGTATTTGAATCCTCCCATGGCTGGACGTTACACGCCTTGAAAATATTTATTTTTTAATTTCCTTTGTCGTTTCTCCTTATTTTCAGGATAATCCCTTTACTGCCTGAGCCAGTATAGGAAGCCCCAGAGTCGGTATATCGAGTGACGTGACGTTCAGTTCCGATAAAAGGGAAGGCTAAAATGGTCTCTAAAAAGCTTGCCTTATTTAGTAGAACGGAACAGTATTGCCGCATACCATTTGCAACATTACAAGGTGCAAGTTCGGCCTCATATAGAAGAATAGTGTTCTCATCTCTGGGCTGGGGCACCCCAGTGCCAGCTCCTTCCACTTGACCACATCTAGCGAAAAGCGGCCCGAATCGTCGACGACCGAGTGCTTTCCGATCGGCTCGATTCACTGGCGCTGCGAAGAGATGTTGCATCTCTTTGCATTTTCTTTCGCATATACCACGGGGAGTGCTCTGAGGAATTGTTCAGATTAATCCCAACCGCCAAATTTCGTGAACGCACTACGCGGCAAACGTCCCGATACCATCCACACCATCTGGGTGCCTGGCGGTTCACCATTGTACGTTTCACAAGGAGTTTTCTTCCGCGTACGACCTCTCTGTGGAATAGTTTACCACCGACGATTCGTTACGACCTGGGGACCTTCTCTTGAAGGTCCCCAGGTCGTTTAAAGCTTACAGCTTACTCCTTTCTAAAGGGCCGGCAACGCACCTGCAATTCCCCTGGTGTTGCGGTTGATCATGGGCGGCGGTAGTCACTTAACTTCAGGTGAGCCGCATGCTCGTTTGCCCCCTCTTCTATAAAAAAAATGTGTTTTGTTCACTGTTTAGAATTCATAAGCCTGGTAAGTAATCCATTATAATGAAAAAATCTCGAGCGCTTTAATGCGCAATCTTGGCAACTTATCAGCCATTTTTTGGTGACTGATAAAGAATAAAGTAAATGTTTTTATGTTTAGGAGTTATGTATTTTGATGTCTGTATGATATAAAACCTCATTTGAAACAATTTTATTTCCATAGACTGTTGCTTCATATTCTTATAAATCGAAAATATTGATTTGTTCATTTTCCAATAAAGATGGAGCCGCTGTTACACGACTGTTTGATATTCTGTCACGCTCACATGAACGATATTGTGAAGACGTCCACCAACCTTGCTTGTTTGAGTGACACTCTACTAACGAGGTACGCGGTAAAACGTAACGTATTGTTTTTGTATTTTTAAAATATAAATAAATTACCAGCCTTTATTCATCACACAGGTGGCCCGGGTCACCACACATTTGAGTGTTTTAGGGCAAGAAAGAGTCTGTTGCGCTCTGGCTACTAATCGGCCCATATAACATATACTCTCTTTTTTTTTAATTTCTCAGGCATTTATACTTTCTCACAAGTTTTTTACAGCTAAGCATGTGGTAACCCAGCGCTTAAAAATTTCATTGGTGCAGTCGGAAACGTATTTCCGTTTTAAATAGGTTTTGGCGTTTCTTTTTTTTAAGTATTCGAGTATTTGCACGTTAGGTGCAAATACCACGTGCAATTCGTGCGTGCAAATACGCTTTTCGTGCAAATACCACAATACCAAAGTGTATAAGCAAAACGTTCGTAGTATGCGTGTCACTTTGAGCATTCTTGAAAAGTCCATTTGCGAAGTTTCCTTGTGATAATGTAAGTAAATCCATCACTGCTGAAAAGGCAAAAAGTACTCATGGACTCCGATAGATGGCGGTGTACTATATCATATAATATGACTCATTGATTTGACACCGAGTTGTGGCGCTGTGAAACCAATAACTTCCCTATTTTTTAAAATTTTCAATTTTCTTAGCGGGAAGTTAAAAATCTTACCCGAAACTAGGAATCCCATGTATATTGTACAGACGTAATATATCATAGACATATATTGCACGTAAACAAATTCCCAGATCCGAATTCAATATTTGTCGTAATTATTCAAGCCCGTGGCTTACAGCACTTCTCAATTAAGCGATTGCGTACTGTTAACTGTTAGGTTATTGTCGCTTCAATTTGTCTTAATATCTTTAAAATAAATAGGACCAAGTGTTTCCATTGTGGTGGTGGTTCAAAAGATTGGGAAGATGATGATGATCCTTGACAGCAGCATGTTCAGTGGTTTAGTCAGTGTGCTTATGTAAAGCTTAAACTCAAACAGTGTTTTGTATAATATTAAATAGAGGGCTATTTATTTACACTCAATTTGTTCTATTTAATTTTATAATGTTTCACATAGTTACATACACAAAAAATGCATTACGCATAACACATAAAATTTTGTGTTAAATAATGCTGGGGGCTGCGGATTCGAATCCCGTATGGAACAAGTATTTGTGTGACCTACCAAGTATTTGTTCCGGGTCTCGGTGTTTAGCCTTACGAAATTTATGTAAGTAAACTAACGTAACGTTTTTTTTTAATGTGAGATTTAAATCTCTGACGACCATCGTCAAACGTGAAAGACGTTAAGTATTGTAATCGCCAATCTACCCAAGCGTGTAAATTTCGGCAAATCCTTACTACGATGTAAGAGGCTCATGTCCTGCTCCGGATTATTCCCAATCAATAATTCCATCAACAGTCTTGCAGCAATGTATACGAACGCTGAGCTCGAGGCGGTGCGGGATCGACGCGACAAGATACAATCGCGGTTGTACTGCAAGCTAATCCTATCGCTCGCCGAGCCCGTGCCGGAGACCCTGCGCGGGCACTACGCTACACTGGCAACGCTGTTTAAATGCACCAAGTAAGTTATAATAAACATTTTTAAACAGTTTCCTTCCGCGTACGACCTCTCTGTGAAGTAGTTTACCACCGGCGATTTTTCCGGACCGATACGACCTAGGGACCTTCAAGAAAGGAGCTTACTCCTTTCTAAAGGGCTGGCAACGCACCTGCAATTCCCCTGGTGTTGCGCTTGATCATGGGCGGCGGTAGTCACTTAACATCAGGTGAGCCGCATGCTCGTTTGTCCCTCTTCTATAAAAAAAAGTTTCATTAGCACGCCACTTATCGTGTAGTGGTGGTATAAAAATAATCCACTACCCCATATCATCCCGTGGGAGGCGACAAAGGGAATCAAATCAACAGATGGGCAGCAGCGTATTCTTTTACAACTAAAAAAAACTGCCGTTGCCAGTTCCCTTGCCAAGCGTGGCAACTGTGGCAAATACCCCCCCCCCCTATGAGCCAATTTATGGGGAGGCCTGTGTTCGGCAGTGGCCTTTAATAGGCCGTAACGGCAAGCACTCCACTAGATAGAGTGACGAATTGGAGACACGCAGAAAATCGAAGGATGGCTCAGGAACGTGTTTTGTGGCATTCATTGTGGGAGGCCTGGGCAAGGAAGCAAGGTTCAGCAGCAACAACTGGGGACCGCTTTTAACCGTCTTTAAAAACAAGAAGGTTCTTATTCAGCATTTTCTCGGGAATGGAGAACCTATTAATTTTTTTTTTGTTATATTCGTGTGGTGAGTAAAGAGAACTGTCGGTAACAATTTTTTTTAAACGTTACCTCCACAGTAGGATATTCTCGTGTATCGTGGCGGCAGTTTACAAACATAATTTTTTTTTTTTTATAGAATTTATTCATGTGTGTATACCATTTCACAAGGACAAAACATCTAGACCCTAAACAATTACTTGTAGGCCATACAAATACTTACTATCTGCTCCGTACGGGATTCGAACCCGCGGCCCTCAGCGCTGTAACTCATAGCTAAGCCACTGCGCCACGGAGCCACAACTGCACCATCTGCAACTGTGACAATGCATCTGCATTTTAATTTATAATGAAAGGTGTGTATGAAACAGCATTAATCGTTTATAATCTATCCTACTATAAAAAGAAAACAGTTTTGCCAATCTGTAAGATTTTATTAAGTCAAAAATATTTTTGTATATTATCACTTATCAGGTAATTTAATATATCATCAGCGTGCAAAAATAAAAACTCAACGTTATACTTCAAAAGTGGTGCTTAAATATATTTCAACAATGAGATGCACTCTGTTTCTATAATTCTCTTTTAGAAATAACTTCGCCGGTCTTTGCATTTTTCTTCTGACGTAAACAAGATGGTAACTCTTTTATCAATCGGAAACCATGACATCTTTCTCGCTTTTTCAATAGCTGCAATAACTTAGGGTGATGGATGTATTAAAACACTCATCAATCATTTTTTTTAATTAATATAAATCTTTTTTTTTACTTATTATAATCCTGTTCTTGACAAAATTCCACCTGGATGCAGCGTTGGTATTTATAATGTATCAGTGTCTAATTTTTCCTAGATGCAACAAGCTCCTGGGACGTCACGTTGCCGAACAGGTGCCGTGCCAGCCTTCTAGCATGCGGATCGATAGACGTGGGAATGTTATATCCTCACACACCAAGTAAGTGTACGGAATAGTTTGAACGGTACATACATACACTTGCTAAAAGCAGAATGGTTCATAAGTAATTGAGATTTACCTTTTTTGTAGCTATTAACTTTATTAATTTCTATTTTAATATAGAGCTGATAGAACACCTTAGAGAAATATTTAAAGAAATAAATATTTACGAAAATTTAATGTTATAAAAAGAAAAATAGTTTTATTAAAATTAGTGATGTACATTCTATAAATACTAGGATCAAGTACAAGTTAGTTATACCAGATACTCGACGGCAAAGAGTCAGTAATTCCTTCATGGGACAATGTATAATCTTTTACAACAAAGTCCCAGAAAATATGCAGGACTTGTCTATCAAAAAGTTTAAAATTTTTATCAAGCGAAAATTGTTAATAAGAGTTATTATGCAACTAAAGAGTAAATGATTCATAATAACTACTCTTTTCAATCTCTCAAGCGTCTCCAGATGTTTTTACCGTTAAAAACTAAGATAACCTTAGCTCAAGCACTTCTTCTTCCTCTCATTGACTACGCTGATGTTAGTTTTTTGGATGCTTCAGAGGAGCTGTTGAACAAACTGGAACGAGTTCAAAATTTGTGTATACGTTTTATTTTCGGTCTTCGTAAGTTTGATCATGTTTCAGAGTACAGGGCTCAATTAAAATGGCTTCCTATCCGTAAACGTCGAGACTTACATGTGTTATCATTTCTATACTTTCTACTCTTTAATCCTCTTGCACCTCCATATCTCCGCGAGCGTTTTGAGTATCTTGTACCTCGTGAAACTCAGTGCCGGACCACTAAACAACTACTTCTCAAAACTCCTTTTCATTTCACAAGCCGTTGTGGTGGATCCTTTACTGTAAGGGCGGTCAAGCTATGGAACTCACTTCCACATGACATACGTGCTAGCTCTTCTCTTGATATATTTCGGAGCAGAGTAAAGAAATATTATCTGTCAACTTAGAATTATAAATATTTACATATTTTATGTATTTATATGTATAATTGTATATATATGTATGTGTGTATGTATATATATGTATATATATATATATATGTATATATATGTGTGTGTATATGTGTATATGTGTATATATGTTTATATTTATTATCTTTATTATCTTTATTGGTATATATGTATGTAAATTAATAGAAATAAGAATAAAAGGAATAAGAAAATAAATTATACTTATATGTTATACACTTATATGTTAATTGTTAACTGTAACTTATAGCCAATTTCTATTAAGTAGCGTTATGTTAATTATTGAGTACACACGCTGCTACCTACTTGCTTTATATATAAAACTATTTCTCTTTCCCAATAGGTTTGCTGGAAGAGAACTCTTATTAGGGTTAAGCTCGCCTTTGTACATTTATTTAAATATTTAATAATTGTTACCAACTTATTGTGTGTACAATAAAGAATAAAGAATAAAGAACTTCTGGGAATGAGGTGATTGCTACCATGCTGTTTCTAAAAAGCGGCAGTAGCCTAATGGCAGGGCGCGGACCACAAACACAAAAAGGTCGTGGGTTCGAATCCGCCATTCGACTACTGGCGTGAACCACTCGTAACGCAAGCAATTTAAGCTTACCACGAGTGGGTAAGGGGAATACTAGTAATGTTTATAGCATTGTTAATATTCTTTAAAAAAATGTTTTCATAATATTTGTATAATTTTTTTAAATCCCACTGGGTTTCTTGTTGGTTCTTCCCAGGACTGAGGGTTGTTCCAAATCGGTGGAAAAGTTTAAATGACTTTCAATAAGTATTCTTATATTTTTTTTTAGTAGAGGGGGCAAACGAGCATACGGTTCGCCTGATGTTATGTGTTAAACATCTATATTAAACAAAAATGATTCTATTCTATGTCTATTCCAAGTTTAAAAGAATCACACTTCATTCCCATTTCAAATTTTAAAGGCTTAAGTGTTTCCAACAGTACTGCAGCTGTCAGTCTAAACAAATTATGTCGTAAAATGACTGTCAGTTAACGGCCTGTTCGATATATGAACGGCGATTTAAAACGTGCATTTTGATACTTAGAGATCTATCCTGGAGCTTGAACGAGTATATCACGTGGTTGTACGGAGAACTGCGCTCATGGCGGCGCGTGTACTGGCGGCTTTGGGCCGACTGCCACTTTCTACGCTGCCAGTTATGTGACACATATTTCCCGGTCTACCAGGTATAATTTCATCACTATTAGCAGTTCTAAATCCCCCAACAAAACTAAAATGTAGTCCGGCCAGGAGTATACACAGTACATACAGTTTTGAGGATTTGACCATACTTTTTTTGCTGGCACAGTATTATTATTAGTTAAAAAATTAGAACTAAAATGTGGAAACCTGGCGTGCAAAAAAGGAAAGAAAGAGTTTTTCTTTTTTTGTAAATCTTTTAATTCAGGTCCTTTTAAAAATGTACCGACTGAAAAGGATATTGGTATGACACCTATTGTTTTTTTATAAATCATAACATACTTATGTTATAACTTTTTCATAAAATGTAAACGATGTCGTTGAAGTTTAAGCGCGTAGATATTAGCGTCATTCTCAGTTGATAATAAATATTACAAATATGTACGGGTTCGCCTAGGGTTGCCATATGATCGGGATTCGTCTGGATTCTGCCAACATTTTAAACGATCTCCAGACTCCCGACAAAACTCAAAATCTACAGACAAACAACTCCCCGGAAAGTTACCGTATGGCTTTGGATTAAATAAAGCTGAGTTAGTAATTAGACTAAACTTTGAAGTAAATTGTTTTATTGATTTTAAATCTGTTCTGATTCAGATTTGGATCCTTTAGTAGTATTCAGAACTTCTGAATACTACTAAAGGATCCAAATTGGTGGACACTAGTAAAGTTCAATGTCAAATACATGTTAAGTGTACTTCAATAAGTTTTGTTTAAAGCATTTTTTTAGCCTCTTAATTAAAAAATGAACTTTTTTTAATATTAACAACCCCAAAATCCTGACTTTTCAAAATTTGGCCAGATATTTTGGTCTTCCGATCTGGCAAAGCTAGGTTCGCACGAGTGGGACTTATCTTTGATCGATCGAGTTATCAACGACTGGATTTCTAAACAATAGTTAATATTACATATAATTTGCATCATCTAAACTTTCCTCCTTGTTTTTTAAATTATTGTGAAAACCGCATCAAATTTTAGCGAATACACAGACAGACAGTAAGTGACTTACATTTGTACTAATTAGTAATAAATATATTTTGGGAAAATAACTTTTAATCTCTTAAGTGTGATAAAGCAAATTTATGCTGCAAAAGTGAGTGGCAAAATCGGCGAGGGCGCCCTAGATGGAAGTGTATAATATATCAAATTGACGATATATTGAAGTTGGGCCAAGTAAAAAGTAGGGACAACCCACCACCTCCCATGGCCCCACCGATCCTCAGGTCATACGGGCCTAATCTCGGGAGATGCGCGCGGTACTTGCACCTTGCTCTTTTCCGCGCGCACTTTCTTGACTCCCTACAAATATTTATTCTGTTCTTTGTCCCAGTTTAAAGTCATTCTCCCCCCTTCTGGGGCTGACGGCACAATAACGCCTACGTC
Source organism: Parnassius apollo (assembly GCA_907164705.1). Classification (NCBI taxonomy): domain Eukaryota; kingdom Metazoa; phylum Arthropoda; class Insecta; order Lepidoptera; family Papilionidae; genus Parnassius; species Parnassius apollo. The sequence goes on along the minus strand of CAJQZP010001449.1, from coordinate 6,635,265 downwards.
GTCGGGCCTTCCTACCAGCATCCTTTCCTGCCTTCTCCTGCGATCGTGCCACCTATGCGCAAACTCACGCAACAGCCCGTAGTTCACCCCATCGCTGACGAGATCCGAGTAGTAAATCGGTCCCTGAACCGTTCGAACCAGCCCATCCAACACTTTCACTCTAAGATCGTCATACAGAGGACATTCGCATAGGACATGGTGAACATCCTCCTCTGCCGTACCACACTCACACATACTGGTTTCACACAGTCGCATGTCATGCAGTCTCTTTCGAAAACATCCATGTCCAGTGAGAATCTGGGATGTTTGATAGTCCGGTGAGACCCAGGTATACCTGAGTCTCAACGCCACCTCCGGGAAAAATCGATTTAACTCACGTCCTTTCGTTTCGTTTTTCCATTGATTCTGCCATACGCCAATCACCTCAGTCCAGATATCGCGCTTTCGTCTGCTCAACTCCTCTCTGGGCGCGGTCAAGCGTTCCAAACCCATCCTACCAGCACGAATGACCTCCAGGCCAGCAGGGAGAACGCCAGCCAGCACCGGTAAGGCCGCCGTGCTAGTGGACCGGTACGCCTTGGTCAACAAGACAAGTGCAGATCGTTGCGATCTCAGTAGTACGCTACGGACTGTGTACATGTTCGCCCGCTCGTACCAGCACTCCAAGTAAAAAGTAGCACATTAAACGACGAGCATGTTTGCTAGGTACTGTTGCGGTCATAATGAATGCCTGGTACATGGAGACATTAGTTACCACTAGCGCCCTCTAGTATCGAGTAGCAGAACTAGGAAAGTCAAGATCCTTCTAGAGATTTCCATGCCAGAACTTTCTACACCTAGTCATTCGAGACCGGTATGTACTCGAACATTCTAGAAGTTTCAGTAGAAGAGGCCCTATATAAGGCCGGTAAGGACAGCGACCGGCTCAGTATTGAATTGGCAATTCAAGCGAATACTTCGAAGCGATATAACTGCGAACTAAAGTGATCAGTAGTACAATTGTGTTTTATTATCAGTGTGTTTTAAGTTATAATTAGTGTTCTGTAATTAAAGTGTCAATTTTTCTAATTCAATCAGCAGTTTTTATTGTCACGAACCCCAAGCTCGTAACGGTATCTATATGTATGTAAAAGAAACTAGAGAGATGTGTTAGGATCGTGTCAATGAGGGCTTATAATGCGGATCTCGCTAGTTGGAACTAAGGTGAACTTATTTCTAACGCAGATGGTCAAAAAGTCATCATCATTGAAAAAATGCGATTCAATGATAAGTTTTTCGGTTTTTAGTGTATGTATAATGTATATGCACAAATTAATGCCTTAGTGCTGTATACCTTAGCTTTTTTTAAAACTGTTTTTTTTTTATTCTTCTCCTTTTACGAATATCCGTAGTTTGGTTTATCCATTTCCAATCAAATTAAAAAGTAAACTTCCCCCATTATGAAATCCATCAAGAAGTTCATCTCATTCTTAATTACTGCCACCCTGGTTGCAGAAGTCGTGAATATCATTAGAAGTCGGAGAGGTGGTGCGTCAGAGTTTATGTTATCTTTCACAGTAAAAAATTAAAAAGAACATGTGCAACACACTTGCGGTAGACGTGAAACCTTCAGAAAAATTCTGTATACTGTATTCTATCTCATTCTCTCTTAGGCTATCCTATAGATGTATAATGCGCAAACACTCAAACGCTGCTCAATTTTAAGACGCCATTAAGTGTCATGCTGTCTCTTTCTCTTTAAGTGAAAGTGAACGTGACACCGCGAGGCTTAACAACATATTAAAATTGAGTAGCGAGAGGTTCAGATGGTTAGCGCTCCCTGTAAATTTCACAGTAAGCAAACAAAACGGGTTCAATCCACGCCGGCACCAATGAAATTTTTAATTGCAATTTTAAGACGAGGCATGACCCTAAACGCAAGTTTTATAATGCCTCAAAGTATATGATCCACTGCAGTAAACAAACCCAGAAAAATATATGATATTGTCCGGGATATATGCTAGTTAGATAGTGTGTTGAAAACATGATACCACTTATTTAATACGATAGAAAAAAACCACAAATATAGCTCTAAAATTTCTTTTAACTAGTAAAAACCATACTAGTATACATGCAATCATTCTGATTTTTTGTCAGATTTTTATACATTCAACATATTAATGTTATAGTGTTTTAATTTTTTAGTCCAACTAATAGTTTTTTTTTAAAATCGCATATTCTTATTTCTGAAATAATACGTACGGATGTTTGAGTAAACGCCTGTGTGCAGTCACTGCCGGCCGAGGCCTGGTGCTGTAGAGACGTGTCGCTCTTTTTGCCGCAGTATTTACGTTAAGATTTTTAAGGACGCGTTTACAAAGTTGATATAGGTATAGAATCGAACTATTACCACGGTAATATTATCTATACAGTATTGTAACTCGGCCGTATCTTTGAAATAAATGCCTACAGCCGCGCGGTACGTAAACATGCGATAGGGCTGCCTGCCTCCAGCATTTTTTACATTTGCTTACTTTGTGTTTCCATTTAGTAGTAGTTTCCATTATTTATGATTGTAAATATACTTTTTTTTATATAAACAAATATAATAGGTACTTTGCGAATTGAATAGGAAGTGTTCAATAAAAATGCGTGTCGTTTTTTGATTGGTACATTTAATTAAAAAACCATATTTATGTTTGAATAACGGTAATAATAATGTTTATGTTATAATAATCGGTCTTATGAATTTGCGACCGAAAAATATTTGCGCCTCGGCTGAGACGTACGAAATGCTATATTATTAAATTTTTAAGTATAAAAAATCCGCATTCTAATATAAAGCTTAATTAAAAATTGTTTTGGGAAAAATGGACAAGGTGGAGAAAAGAAATATCTTTTACTTGGATAAAGAGGTATCTATAACCAAGTAAAAGATATTTTACAATTTATTTGTTTGGTTTTATTATTATTACGGATTTATTATTTCTTTATTTCTATTCTATTATTTATTTCCTCCATTTTTTTATATATTCCATAAAATCATCACTGCGGCACTCACGACTGTCTGCATGCCGAGCGTATGCCGAGATCGAGGCGCGTAGGCATAGCTCTCGCTTCGTCCGTTTCTATGAAGTTGGAATACTGTATAGATAAAATTACCGTGCTATTACATTTACATTGACATGAGTCCCACACACACACCCGCACACAAGTGTACGCACGGTTGGCTGCGGGAATCGTAGTCAAATAAAATTATTTTGATAATTTGAAAGATCGAATTTGTTTTTGATTTCTTACACCTCAAAAATATACTTATAGTAATACAAAATACATACAAAAGATACAACTACAAATACAAGAGTAATTAGACTTAGTTACGAAATACGAATACCTACTCTAGAGACTGCTTTGCACTGGGAGCCCTCTGCTGGCACTGAGAAGTTAGCTGTGGATTTTGAGCTGGTTTTGTCAGTTATAGTATATATAACAGATAAGACCTTACCTCCGGACTTGATGGAGTGACCTGAAAGTGAACTTCAGTAACTAATACTGGAACACCTGGACTAGTAGAACGAGGTGTGCCGAGTTTGGGCTCGTTTTGTTAGGTATGATGAGTCCTTACCTCCGGACTCGACGGAGTGACCTGAAGGTGTACTTTGGTAATCGTTATTGGAACTGGTCGCCAAGTACTACTAGGTGTGCCGAGTTAGGGCTCGTTTTGTTAGGTATGATGAGTCCTTACCAACGGACTTGACGGAGTGACCAGAAGGTGTACTTTGGTAATCGCTATTGTAACTGGTCGCCGAGTATTACTAGGTGTGGCAAGTTTGGGCTCGTTTTGTTAGGTATGGTGAGTCCTTACCTCCGGACTTGACGGAGTCACCTGAAGGTGTACTTTGGTAATCGGTATTGGAACTGGTCACCGAGTAGTACTAGGTGTGCCGTGCTTAAAACGAGCCTAAACTTGGCACACCTAGTAGTACTCGGCGACCTGTTCCAATGCCGATTACCAAAGTATACCTTCAGGTCACTCCGTCAAGTCTGAAGGTAAGCATTCATCATACCTAACAAAACGAGCCCAAACTCGGCACACCTAGTAGTACTCGGCGACCTGTTCCAATACCGATTACCAAAGTACACCTTCAGGTCACTCCGTCAAGTCCGGAGGAAAGGGCTCGTCATACCTAATAAAACGAGCCCAAAGTCGGCACACCTAGTAGTACTCGGCGACCTGTTCCAATGCCGATTACCAAAGTACACCTTCGGTCACTCCGTCAAGTCCGGAAGTAAGGACTCATCATACCTAACAAAACGAGCCCAAACTCGGCACACCTAGTAGTACTCGGCGACCTGTTCCAATGCCGATTACCAAAGTACACCTTCAGGTCACTCCGTCAAGTCCGGAGGTAAGGACTCATCATACCTAACAAAACGAGCCCAAACTCGGCACACCTAGTAGGACTCAGCGACGTGTTCCAATGCCGATTGCCAAAGTACACCTTCAGGTCACTCCATCAAGTCCGGAGATAAGGGCTCGTCATACCGAACAAAACGAGACCAAACTCGGCACACTTAGTAGTGCTCGGCGACCTGTTTCAATACCGATTACCAAAGTACACCTTCAGGTCACTCCATCAAGTCCGGAGGTAAGGTAATAGAAAACAGTAAAATAAATTTGAATTTTCTAATGGTTTTATTTGAAACTATTCTTTTTTCTCTTATTTTAGCTATTTTGCCAACGAAACTTGGGTTTTTTTTAGAATTTGTGAGTTGGCGTTTTTAATGTTTATGTATGTAAATAGTTGACTAAGTACCTGCTCATATCATAAAACTGACTTTAAAAAAATATTGATAATTAAAATGTAGTACGATTTGTCCAGACTACCGATATTGTAAACAGTTTTGATATTAGTGAGTAGGTACTCAAAACATTATTACTATAATACCTAGTAGTGTTGAGAACAGTAGACCTCACGGAAAAGTTTTTGTTTGGAGGTGAATTGTCTGCTTGCTTTGCGCATACTGTGTTCACGCGGCGCTCTCCGACAGCCGGTTGCGCTCCGCCCACTGCGGGACGCGCGGGTGAAAAACGAATTTGAAATCGTGCTAAGACCTCGTCTTAAGTGCTGATTTACCACGTGCTCGGCGGTGAAGGAAAACATCGTGAGGAAATCTGCATGTCTGAGAAATAAGAAAAAAATATTTCGAAGACATGTGAAGTTTGCCAACATGCATTGGGGTAGCGCGGCGGACAATCCCTTGCCCTAAAACCCTCTCAGAAATGAGCGGGAGGCCTGTGCCCAGGAGTGGGACGTGTATAGGCTGTAGCTTTACCTAGCTGTAGCTTTTGAGTATTTGGCCTTATGTATGTCTCCTTTTAGTATAGATACTTTTTGGTTTCATCAATTCATAACTATTGTAAAGAACCTTTCACTTCAACAAGTTATTATATTGGCTTGTAAACAGATGGAGTGGTGTTCCCACCACGAGCAGAGCGCTGCGCTGGTAGCGGGTGACGCGGCGGCCGGCCGCTACCCGTGCTGCGGACAGCGCGCCTACCGCTTCGAAACTCTCCCGCGTAACACGGTAGGTGAAGACCTTAGAGTATATAAGCAAGCTACTTATGTATACAGGACAAAAACTAATGTTCTCCGAAAAAACTTCTGTGTATACTACTAGACCGGTAACAGACAAACACGGTGTCAGGGCTATTAATCGGCGGTTGGGCGTGTAGCTGACACGGTAAATATACAACGCAGTTGTATTTTCCTTTTTGTTAGTTACCGTTTTAGGCAATTCTGTAGTATAATATTAGAAAGAGAGAGTGCGAATTTCGTGACTTTGTGTATGTGGAGAGTAATCTCCGAAAAAATGTAAGTACATTATTCGATATAGACATAGGCTTTATATATGTATATAATTAATTGTTCAACGCGGCCAAAGCAGGGGCGGGTCACTAGTACGAAATAAAGTTACATACTTATCTGAACTAAACTTCAAATCACATTAACAAAATGCACACGTAAATAATGGTAGCGTTTTCTCCATACAATACTATAAATACGTACACAATAGAACGGGGGAGTGGACGGAGCCCGTGTAGCCACTAAAATGTAGCACGAGTGTTGACGGCGTAAGACAATCGATCACCCTTTTTCTTTCCGTAGGTGATGTAAAAGATGACTATTAGATGCGATGATGGGAATGCTGGAAAATCTCATGAATTCCGAAGGATGGTGGTCTAATCATATTATTCTCCATACTATTACTATTTCAGCATATATAAAGTTCACTGCGGAACTTTCATTAATAGTTCACATGCACAGCCATTTAATACACAAATCGCACGACTCTTACGCTTTATTTTAAAATACAATAAGGGTAACAAACGAGCACACAGTTCACCTGATGTTAAGTGGATGCTGTGGCCCATAGACATCTACGTTTATCCTCGATTAAGAATCACACCGTAGATGCGTTGTTACCCCTGAGGACTAAGACGAAATGTCTCGTTTCCAGTAAAAAAGGGTCTCCGGATCTCTACACTCACCATACGAAACACAGCAGTACTATGCTGCTATTTTACGATGGTATTCTGTGAGAGCGTGGTCCTTCCCTAGTCAGGCCGACCAATTCGTGCTACAACCATAATATAGCTTCAGCGTGGCTCTACCACGTATTAAAGTCCTTCGGAAAGCCATAAGATTTTGCCAGCGTTCCCATCATCGCAACTAATAGTCCTCTTTTACATACAGGTGGACTGTGTGTTCGTTTGACATCCTTTTTCTAAAAAAAAACCAGCAGACAGACGATGATCTCTAAGCTGTAAGTCTGAGGTCTAAGCAGACCCATTATCTTGAGGTTCATATCACCAACAGAACATTTATTTCATAATGAGAACGCAGACATTTAATACAGAGAATCGGACCATTTTCCTTAATAAAATCCACTTCAAACCATTATTTATACAATAATACAGGAGTAGTAATCCGCCGGTCAAGTTCCCGCCAAAGCTCTCCTTATAACTGTTGCTACAATCACCTCTAGGGTTGCCAGTTCCGCGAGCACGTTCCTGAAGAGCGCACAGCTGGTGACGCAGCGGTGGCTGCGCTGTACACGCGCTTTCGCGACCTCATCGCTATGCGCCCGCCTCATCTTGTCTTCCCCGAGCGACTGACTCGACTCGTTGCTAGAGGTTAGAGCATACACTTATTCATGCTTACATATACCCGCCTCGAGATACCAAAAGTGGGTTGTCACATGTCAGACTAGTATCGTTTTCAGCAGCGCCACAAGAATCGTTTTCGCACACATTCGCAGCCAGAGTAGCGCCAGCTACGCCTTGGTGAACCATTCTTGATGGAGGACAACTTCATCCTCTATTCCTTTTATGAAGTAAGATAAAGGAAGGTTATTCTATTATTTACTCGGACCCCTAGACCGGCCGAGGGTAGAAAATAGATTGGTTTTTCTTTGTCATATGTTTCACTGCTGAGCATATATTATGTCGCTCAAAAATTATTGTTAAAATCTATTTGTTTCTTGGTCCATTAGCACAATAGCTAAGCGTTGGGCTAAGACGCTGTGTGGCTACGGTATAGTGTATGTATATATTAGTAAAATTTGGAATTTGGAGTAACACGTCTCATTTTAATTTAACACCTTCCAATATTAGACCCGGCAAGGTCGCCATATAATGTTCAAAAGGTGTCAATAAAAAGAGACGTATTGCCCAGTTTAAGACTAAGTACACTGCAACGGTATAAAATCCCGACTATATTAAATGTTTTTGTGGTCTACTAAACTATAATTTCTTTAGTATTATATTATATTTGCTTTTGTATTATATTTGATTAAGTGCCCTATGTCAATCACCTACATGATACAGGGGAAAAGGTAAGTGTAGATAATGTTTGAGATGGAATAAAAATGGTGTTTTATTGATATTTAGTAATTATGTATTGTTTAATTTAGATATAAATAATGTATTAATTTTGTATAATATCAAATTATAATAATTTATATAATGTAATATACAATATTTTTGTATAATAGTAAATTATACAAATTTTTATTATATTATTATAATAATTTACTATAATAATCATTTCGTTACCAATTTCTTAGGCACAAAAATTAAACATCCTCAAAATGAATCTGATAAGATGTTGCAAAGGCAATAAGAATTCTTAAAGCTTTTGAAAGTTGGATGTTCAGTTTGGACCCGTTTCCGAGCGTAAGCACCTGTCGGCGAGTGTGTGACGTATGTAGCGCGCGCGATATGTATTGTTTATTTTGTACTCGCGAATAGGTACGTAGGTTTATAGTTTCCGGAGGATATTAAACAGGCACGCCGTAGAGAGCAGTGGAGCGATTCACGAAACAGCGGAGCGTTTCTCTGCTCTCTGCGGCGTGCCCGTGTGACGCGACGCACACTTTAAGAATTTTATAAGCTTTTACAGAAATGTAAATAATATTGGAACCTGGGTATGCCAGAAGAAGCATAAAAGCAAGTTGAATGCAGTGGAGATGCGATCTCTTCGTAAAATGTGTGGCGTTACCATAGCCGATCGAAAGCGAAACGAAGAGATTCGCAATATGGCAGGATTGAAAGATGACCTTATCACAAAAATTGATAGGGGCGTACTCCAATGGTTTGGGCACGTTGAGCGAATGAGTGAAGACCACTAACCTCTATATATACAAATACGCTGGACTGGCTATACCATAGAAAATGACTGTGCTAATTTGAAGCGCCGCTAAAGCATGTCTTGAAAAATAAAATTGACATTATATGTCAAAGTCTGTTGTCTTATTTATATTGTCTTATTTAATAAGTCCGTATTTTGAACTTTTAAACTAAAAAACGAAAGTATTTTATGTTGTTTGATTGTGTATAATATTAGTTACACAATAAGAATTATTTTTATTAATAATGAGAGTGTGCGTAATCTGTAAAACTCGTTACCAAAAGGGAAGTGGTATAACATTTCACAAGTAAGTGAATTTGCAGTAAATATTAAACAAATTAAAACTATTTTATAAGTACTTAAAAATTTGTTACTAATCTTAATATCATATATACCAACATGTTTGGCTATATATTACTGAGTATTGGTTTATCAATACTCAGTAATATAATATAAACAATAAAATTCAATAGGGTTGTCGAGTTCCTTGTCTATAATACTTATCGATGTTCTATCCTACCCATATCTGTTAACAAACAAAGTCGCCAACAACAGACGGTTATCAAATATTTATTAATTAACAGGTTTCCAACTGAACCTAGACTAAAGTTATGGCTTAAAAGCATAAATATTGTGAATTGGCGTCCGAAACAAAATGACCATATTTGTTCCAAACGTTTCACAGACGACTATTTTATTAGACATGAGAACTACACCACTTTGAAAAAGTGCAGTATATCGACAATATTTTCTGGTAGTACCAGTACCAGTAAGTATAAAAGTAATAGATTATTATTTCGAATGTTTTTTATTTCTTCTTTCCTCATTTTCCACCAAACTCAAAGGCCATAGCGAAGTGTCGAAAGGTCGCCTGATGATGTCGAGCCACGTTGTATGTACTAGAGGAGATTCCTCTTCCTGTGCCGCTGTAGTTGAGGTGCAGTCGAAAGGGAAGAGGAGTGTTGGTATGGCGAATAGCGATGCGCCACAGGACAGTGCTTTGTGGCATTCCTTGGGGGAGGCCTATGTTCATCAGTGGACTTGTGAAGGGTTTTAATGATGATGAATGATAATGGCATTATATTAATATGATACATAAATAGAATGGACGTTACGGATAGAGTCCATCTATCCATAGAGTCCATTCTATTTATTTAGGTATGGTAGGGGTATAGAATTTTATCGATATAATTTGGTACACTGTCTTATCCCTATTATTAGTTCCGTGGACGTGCACTTCTGCTGTCAGCGCCAAAATGGCGGAAATCAAATCGCTTCATCATGTCACGGTGTATAGCTAGTCCAGCGTACTTCTATATGTAGAGGTCAGTGGTGAAGACCGAATGGTGAAGAAGATATATAGAGCGAAAGTAAATACTAAAAGATGTCGAGGTAGACCGAGACTAACTTTCGAAGACAATGTGAGCAAATTGCTCGAAGAGGGGAAGGTCAAGAGTACTCGGATACCTAGACGTGCATGTATGAAGAAGTTAATGAACCTGAAAGAAGCGAAAGAGGTATGTAAGGATCGTGACACTTGGCGATCTGTTCTCTCTGGCTACCCCGTTAGGGATTGTGCGTGAAGATAAGTAAATAATATTCATAATAATAACAACAACATTAAATAATATGAACTCCACCTTCAGTGCCATCTACGTGTCTACTTTAAGTATTCTTCTATTTTCGACGATTTTAGTTCTTTTTATCAAGTTATCACTTCTTTTTTTCATGAATTATTCTTCTGCATTTTCTATTTTCAACCGTCTTCAAAAAAGGAGGAGGTTCTCAGTTCGACTGTATTATTTTTTGTGTGTTAACTCAGAACTGTTTTTTTGTATGAACCGATTTCGGTAATGTTTTTTTAATTGCAAGCTGGTGCTGCTCACGTTATTCTTAATAATGCGCGTTTAATTGACTTCAACTGCATTGATGATGTTGTCATTTTATTTATATTGAAGTCGGTTGTACAAAATGTTTAATTTTACCACTCAATGGTTATTAGTATCCGGAAGTTTATAAATTATTATTCTTTTGGTGACATCTATTTGAATTTTTTTTGCACGATTGGACATTGTACCTACATTTTTATATAGGAGAGGGGGCAAACGAGCGTACGGCTTATCTGATGGTGACTACCGCCGCCCATGAACAACCACAACACCAGGGGAGTTGCGGGTGCGGTGCCGGCCTTTTAGAAAGGAGTAAGCTCTTTTCTTGAAGGTCCCTAAGTCGAATCGGTTCGGAAAAGTCGCCGGTGGTAAACTATTTCATAAATAGGTCGTATACGGAAGAAAACTCTTAGTGAAACGAACAGTAGTGGACCGCCAAGCATCCAGATGGTGTGCTTGGTATCGGGAGTTTCGCCGCGATGTGCGTTCATGAAATTTGACTGCTGGGATTAATCCGAAAAACTCCTCAGAGCACTCTCCGTGATAGATGCGAAAAAAATGCAAAGGGATGCAACATTTCTTCGCAGCGCCAGTGAATCGAGGGGCGATCGGAAAGCACTCGGTCGTCGACGAACTTGTGTCTGCTGGTGATTGAACTGGACTAGATTTAGTCGCCCCGAGTCTGATACTTTGTTCAACAGTCTCGAATTCAGGTAAGTTTGTTCCGGTACTCAGCGACGTTTTCCCGAGAAATTTTGGCACGGCCCGTGTGTCACCAGTGTTGTTACGCGCGTTGTCAATAATGTTACGGGTTTGCAACATATGATAGCTGCAAATATGAGATATACAGAAGAAACAGCGTTGGTGATAGTTCGCAGCCTTGTGGAACACCAGCGTTAATGGGCTTGTAATCGGAGCATGCACCGTCTACTATGAACTTGATACTTCGATCTGCAAGATAACAGTTGATCCGATGAGTTTTGATAATATTAAATTATTTTATATAAATAATTTCAATAATAAGTAATAAAACAATCAAAAGAATCCTCAAAAGTCTCATAAAGTATAGAAAATCTATTACCTACGCGCTTTGCGCGGTTTTTTATTGCTGATTGAGATTTTTTTTACTATTTTTCACGATCATATTATATGCAAAAAGATTCGTCCACTTTTGGATTTTCCAAACCTCTTGTTATTGACGTTTGATTTGACATAATAGTATCGGAAAATTAGAAGTAATATTAATAAGGTTATTTGTGAAAACTTGTGTGTATTTAATATACTTTAAAAAATTGAAGTACAACATGAGCGCTTGGATTTACCAAAAACTTTTTATCTGTGCTGACGCTTGATATTGATACAAACAAAACGCATGCGTCACACTGGCATTGAATTGAATGCTACAAACTAGTGTATTTGACAGCGCATTCATTGACGCACGCCATTGATTGTAGGTGTAATAAATTGAACGAAAAATGTCAGAAGATAAAGCAAAAACGTTGCAATTTATAAGAGATTATAAAAAACACCAAGTCTTATGGGATTCAAGGCTAAAGGACTACAATAATAAAAGGAAACGAATCGTTGCGTTAACTGACCTGGGTATGAAATATAATATGAATTTGAGATTAATAAAAAACAAAATAAAAAGTTTGAGATCTTACTTTTCAAAAGAATATCAAAAAGTGGTAAGAAAAACAGAAGGAGAAAGATATTGTTCTTCTTGGTTTGCCTATAAACATCTTTTATTTTTACTCAATGCTTCACCAAAGAAGCTGCGAATCGACGAGCAAGTTGAAAATAGCGACGAATCTTGTGACGACGGTGAGGTAATTATAGTAAATTAATTTTATCGTAAATTCACTGATAGGTAGATTTATTATAATAATTTGTTATGACGTATTATGTACTTACGTATTACGCACATTTCACTTATTAGTAAAAAAAGGAGGTATTTTAGGGTAGGCTAGGTATGAATTTTATTTTTTAGAACAAATAAAATTTTCTGCTGTGGTGTTGATGTAGGTAGGTAGGTGTCGTTAGAAGCGACTATGACTATGAGCACAGATTAATAAATAGTTTACCTACGCTATGAGTTAAGTTAGAGTTAGAAGGTTCCAATGCATTCCGATAGATGGCAGTATAATCAATTCATTTACGTCAGGCGTAAAATGCCCGTGGTTAATTAAGTTGATTTTCTACGATCATTATTGCTAAATAGAAAACAATAAAAATGTATTGAATGAGAGCAAATAATTTTACTCTCATCAGATGTCGCTAGTGGAAACAGAGCTAAACTTATTTGTTACGTAGATGGTTAGTCACCATCGTTGTAAGGTAATATTTATTTTTTGTTTCTTGTATACTTACTACGTATTATATATATATATATATATATATATATATATATATATATATATATATATATATATATAGGTACACAAAACAAAGCCTCAGTGCTGCATTTTTTTTTTTCTCATTTTTAACTTTTTTTCGTATTTCTGCCATAAATGTATAAACTATATCTATAAATTGATAAACGAAACTACATAATATATTCCTAACTATATGTAGTTACATTTATCCATTTATAATGCTGATTAATTTAAAATATATCTAATATTTCAGAAGGAAACATTACACGCTGCCAGTTTCCAGTAAAAAAGGGTCTCCAGTTCTCTACACTCACCATACGAAATACAGCAGCATTAAGCTACTATTTCACGCTGGTATTTTGTGAGAGCGTGGTCCTTCCCCGGTCGAGCCGACCCATTCGTGCTACAACTACAACATGTAACATAATTAACGCACTTTGAGAAAGTAGTTTGTTCAGAATCGTTTACTGAATCGATTCCTATCATTTTTAATATAGGTAATTTTTTATCCCAAAAATAATTAAAACTACGTAAATTACAGTCACACTAAATCTGTACAGTCAAAACAATCTGAAATGGACCGTAACTTAAGGCAATAAGACTTTTAAGAGTGCAGTTTTATTTGTATTATTACTAATTCTGTCATTCAATAAAAATAAAGAAAAATGAACTTTATTTCGAGCACGCTAAAGTTTTTGCGTTCGTGGATTTGTACTGTGACCACAACATTCTTCCGGCATTAGTATAACTAATTTTATAAATAATCAGTGCATAAAAATGTTTAAATAAAATGAAAAAATAAAATTCAGTGTATGTATTATGATTATTACATAATATACTAATTGGGTGTCCGAGGGTGTGCGTTAATTACGTTACATATTGTATACTACTAATATAACTGCAGCATGACTCTACCACGTACAAACTTACCATCAGGTGGACTGTGTGCTCGTTTGTCACCCTTGTGTCACCTTGTGTCACCCATGACACTAGTCTTTGACATGGTCTTACGTCCTTGTCGCACTTACACAAAACTATGTATGCTATACAACTCTCATTCATTTTTCCATGTTTTACCCATTTTTAAGCTATAATAGTTTTTTCTCCTCGAAAACAGTGCATTATCCTTTTAATGCGAGTGGTATTGTTATAATCGGGGACCAAACTTGTACCAAATACAGTACCTTGCTCCTCCAAATTCCTGCCAAACGATTCTAATCTCAACCCTAATTACTTTCCAATGCATACGATCTGAAGTAATAAATTGAAATGACATCAAACATAAAGTTCAAACGAGATAGATGTTCCAAATTATATGGAGCTTGGGCCAGGTCCTTGTACACTACACTCAAAAACAGGGAAACAGATTTTAATCGGTTTTCAACCGTCCAATTATTTTATAATGGCTTTGTTTGCTGGTAAAGCATAGGAAATTCCACTTAAAATTGCAACACTCAACAAAACCGGTCATGGCGGCAAGCTGTCATTTTTATTAATTAATGACTATGGAGTATGGAGTGTAGAGGTAAGGAGTACAGACTATGTATAAAAAAGTGTCCGTAGGAAAGCGCTAAGTAAGGGTGGTGCCACTGTAGCTACAGTCTGAATTTTAAAGAAGTTTTGATAATTTTTTTACTGCACAGACTTTAACAATAATTCTTTTTACAATAATTATTTTTTGCTTTCAAAATTTTTAAAATCACTCTCAACGTATTTTACGGCGACGGATGGACAATTTTCAACTATTCTCCTATGGGAGATTGTTCTTTTTGTTGGTTGTTATAATCTACATTGAATAAAAAAGTTTCTGTTTCTGGTGACTCAGGAGCGTGCTTTTGTAACATTGCTTTGGGAAAGACTGTGTTCAGCAATGGAATTATAAAAGGCAGTATAGATGATGATGTTATATAAAAACGAATTAAGTAAAATATAGTTTAATAATTGCTTGAACGTTCTTGATTTACAATTATAAGAATCTTTCGGTGTTGTTTTACAGGAGGAGTTAGAAACAGAGGTAGTACTCGACGAAGATAAATTAAATGACATTTTACAACCGGTTACAGAAAGTACATCGATTCATCAAGCGCGTCGTGAACTAAGTGATAACGTGGCTTTCAACATAAACAAGCTACCTGATGACCCATATAAAGACGAATACGGCTTGTTCGGTGAATTCATCGCCTATAAACTTAGAAAGCTTGGCCCACGTAACAGAATATTAGCACAGCAACGAATAGGTGATGTACTCTTCGCATTGGAAATGGAAGAAGTAAATGAAGAGGTTATTTATGATGATGAAATACGTTCAAATTCTTCTAAACAAAATGATACCGAAACAGAAGTGAAGGTCTCACCTAGTTCACCATTTCAAAATGATACTTTACCGAAAAGTCCAACGTATGAAGATTGAATTTGCTTATGATTTTGTTTTTGTAACATAAATAAATTTCTTGAAATAAGTAAACAAGTGTGTATTTTTTAAAGGACTTCAAACATGCATAATGGTTGAATACTGTTTAAATCAAAAAGGAGTGTGCCTATGACGACACAAGATATATATATATATATATATATATATATATATATATATATATATATATATTCATACATGCATATATGTATAATATATACATGTATATACATATACATAATATATTAATTTTCTACAAATATTTAATGTATTGAACTAAAATTGTTCAAAATGAGATAAAATTACGAAATATAACTGGCTATGAGGGAAAGAGAGAAAGAAAATGTGCACGCGCACTGATCTCTCTTGCTTATATCCCCAACTCAACTCCCGTTCGCCTCGCTCGATCACAGTTTTCGTAACGCTTTCGCCACGCGTTCGCCAGCTTACGCCCCAAGTCAAGCGTGCGTAAAGAAGTTTTACTTCAAAAACTCGAATGCTGTGCGATGAACGAAGAACTTAATCACAGCCTTACTAACTACTCACTTTTGAAAATTTAAGTAAGAATGGTTGATAGCAAATTTTAAATCCTAAATGGTCATCCAGTCAGATAAAATGAATAATTATTAGAACTAAAGATGATTTTTAAAGACCTATTCAATGATACTCCACTTGACATAGTTCGTCGACTTTCATTTTATTAACCGACTTCAAAAAGGAAGAGGTACATAATTCGACTGTAGTTTTTGTGTTACCTCATTTTTTTTTCTGGGTGAACCGATTTGATGATTCTTTCTTTATATGAAAGCTGGTGCTTTTCATGTGGTCTCATATAAATTTGATCAATATCTGACCAGTAGATTTTGAGTTATCCTTAATAATGGTGTATTTAATTGACTTCGACTACATTGATGATGTTCTCATTTTATTTATATTGAATTTTACCACTTATTATTTTTACAATATGGCTTCTGGTTGTCGCCATATTGAATTTTGATTATGAAAAATCTATTGACGCAAGAATCCTCAAAATCGGGCCACGCATTTGGTTTCTAGAGCACCACAAAGGAACGAACATACATACCTTCATATATACATACATATTTAGGCTGATAAACACATTACCGATCTATGCGTAGCGAAGTTAAGGAGGTTTATAATGAAAGCGTAAGTTTTTTATGTGGGTACGTTCACTAATTTCTCGGAAACAACTGAAACGATTTAAATGATTATTTTTGCTTAAAAGGCCATAATACCTCAAGGCTAAACCCCTGAGCGTGGGAAAAGAGGGGGTAATGGTTTTTCTGTAGCCTTACATTCTAGTAGCTACCAGTAGCTACCTTGGGGTTCGTATATTATTAAGACCACTCAAAAAAAATCGACTGTGAAAACTAAAAAGATGATAATGATTTCTTAAATTTACGCGAACACTACACATTGAATAAAACTATTATTTACGGATTTTACGGGGTGGGGGGTGTTGGGGTGTCACCCCCGTGACCACGGGTGCTGTAAAGCACCCGAAACGTCAGGATAGTAAAAGTAAATTAAAGTTGAATTAAGCGCGATAAAATCCGTAAATAATAGTTTTATTCAATAAAAAGATGATATAATAAAAATAGCTTCTGAAGTAGGAGCCACGACACGCTGCAGCTATATTATAGTTGTAGCACGAAAGGGTTGACTCGACCGGGGAAGGACCACGCTTTCACAGAATACCAGCGCAAAATAGCAGCTTGATGCTGCTGTGGTTCGTATAGTGAGTGTAGAGATCAGGAGACCCGTTTTACAGGAATCGAGGCATTCCATCTTAGTCCTCAGAGGTGGCAACGCATCTGCGTTTTGATTCCTAATCGAGGTTAAATGTAGATGTCTATGGGCCACAGCATCCACTTACCATTAGGTGGACTGTGTGCTCGTTTGTCACACTAATTCTATAAAAAATAAAAACGTAGTGTATCGGAGAATTACAGCTCTCGACTACAGAAGCTAATGTGTGGAAATTATTTTATTTATTTACAAACTTTATGGATGATACTTCCTGCTGATGATGGAGGCTTGACGGTTTATTGAAGAATAAATAACACATTTAAAATATACCTATATCTAGTTGTGGACTTAAAAAACAGACAGAAAAAGACAAAGAATTTTTATGAAAAAATTCAATCATCTTTGACAGAGCCAGGAGAAGACATCAGCGGTCGCTTGCAGTGTAAAGAAGTATTCTGGTGGGAAGGCATTCTGTTAGTGCCGCCACGTCAGCCCTTCGGCTTGCTTGGGAAGCTCTATACAAGCAACAACAAATTCAACCGTGAGATTTTATTATAATTTAGCTTATAGTTCGCTGCGATGACGTGCTAGTTTTACTGATGAAATTTTCCACGCCTTGCAACGCGCGAGCGTGTGATCGTGCTCTACTCTCGACATGCCGTGCCGCTATTTGACGACTTTGCAATATAAAATTGTTAGTATGTCCCAATTTAGACATTAAGTCAATAAAAAGGGATGTTTTGACAACTAGATATATTAAATTATAAAGTCAGCGTATTATTTTATTCTAATTAATAAAAAATATTAAACTATTTACAAAAAATGGACTTTAAAAAATTATTAGTACGACTGTCAGCTAGTCTGCGCACTTGTTTTTCTTCACGTTTCAGAAAAATATACGCAACGAAATAAAATAAATTTTTCTGAATAAGTTTCCATTTATCCTAAGGATGATCCCTATTGCTGGTTGTTATCAGACTCGGTTTTTTATCAAAATTAAATGAAATTTTGTTGAAAGAAATAAAAACGCTTATGAGGCGTGTACTTTTGGATTTTACAAACTATTTTTAAATATTGAAAATTAGAAAAAATAGAAAACAAGGAACAAGAACAAAACAAGCGTTCAAGTAATTAAAGTAAACAAGAATCAAGAAACTGTATATTAAACATACAAAATAATATTTATTATTTTAATAGATATTATAGCTATGAGACTGCTACTACCAGGTGTTAAGACTTCTTTTCTGCTTAGAAATACGTCTGGGGGGTGGGTATCACCTTCTTAAATATTCCTGCTGCCAAATGACAGTGCTTGTACTGCTGTGTTCCGTCTGAAGGGTTTAGAGATCTGGTATAATTACAGACTGTGATGACTGACTGGTGACAGTGCATATGTAGCCTTCGTTGTATGGTTCTTTCTACGGAATTTCGAAACGGAACGAACACGGCCCGCCACGTACATACGATTCGTAAGAATAATTAATTATTTTGTATGAAAGTTTAAAAATAGTTTTTATTATAATTTCCAAAATATTTAAAATCAAAGGTAACAAATTAACTTACTCCATTAATTATATAGTCTCCCGTTTATGTGGGATAATTACAAAGGCGGAAAAGTGGCAACTTTTAACCTAAATCGCAATATTCGATAATTTTATCTAATTATTTTAGGTTTTTACGTTTATATGGAAACATGAAGTAAAACTTATGTGTGGAAAGTGATTCCGCTTGTTTTATTACGTTTTTGTTACCTTGAATCGCATTCTTTCACTACGCATTTACCCATTTTTTGTCGCGGATCGTTCGGCTCAACTCCGTCGGCGTCACATTGAACACTGAACTGATGTTAGCTAGGCATATGGCTGTGGCCATATTTGCAATGGCATGCTTTGGCGCGGTAATACATATTATATATATATAAATAATACAAATAAATAAGATTAGTAATCTAGTGTACTTAATCTATAAATCAAAGCCTACGGTAGTTTTCTGTTTTAAATTTTGCTGGCAAAACGTGATTCCGTGTGTGTGTGGCCGACCCGTTCGTTCCGTTTCGGAATTCCGTATGTAGTGTGCGGGCCTTAAGGTGACATCAAAGTCCTAACGTGGCAAGAATATCAGTCATAATGTATAAACGTTTGAATATCTATAAAATTGGTCCCAACTGAAATAAGTAAAAATTAGTTCTAATAACGATGATCTGCAAATCTAGTCATTACGTAGTCATTACGTCTTTGTTAGCTGAACTGTTTGGAGCTCTCACGAATGGAATATTAACTGTGTGTCTGAGGGATGAAATTAATTCACTGTCCGCCGAAAGAATATCCACCTGACGTCGCGTCGTGTAAAAAGAAAATAATTAAAAAAAATGACGGGTTGCACTCCGGGAGTGCCGGCAGAAGTGAAAACTTGAATATTAACGCTGTGCATTTTTGATATTTTGGAATGGTTAGGGAATAATTTTGCACGAATTGCTTTAATTATCAGTATAAAAGTACTATCATTTATTTGGTAGAATACAATATTTCTTTATTGCGCTATCGTACACAACTAAACGACACAGCAGGCGCAGGCATACATTTTCGCCGCGCCATAGAAAGAGAGGGGGATACTTCCTCTCCTACGCCGCGCCGGCTGTCTCTCTCTCTTTCTCCATCCGTCTTACGAATTTTCCGTCAGGGTCACGTGTCTTGACGCGAGTTTAACATTTTTTACCCATTACAAAAAAGTTTACAACGCCGCTAAAGAAGTTTTCAGTATAAAAAAACATTCTTGCTCAATACTTTATTTTTTTTTAGTCATTATCAATCGGGTTTTTATCGTAAAAGAATATTTGCGTTTCTAATATCTGCTAGCACGTCATCGCATCTTACATTAGCAATGGCAATACCGCTGTAAAATACACTCTCCGCATCGGCAATCCATGTAGAGCCATGTCAACAACGCTTACGTTTTAAATGTTAGTGCTGGCTTTACATCCAATTCTTAGATGCAGTTGTGCCCTACTTCGATTCCTATGACAAAGAATATTAAGTAAGTATATAACCCGTGACTCAGATAGGATTCAAATGGTAATAGAATGAAAATACATTGGGTGCCTTTGGCAGAAAAAAGCGCTAGCAAGCGCTTATAAGCGCTGAAATAGTTTTCGGCAAGGACATGATTGCTACTTCAGTAGCGCTGACACAATCCGCCATTTTGCTTATTTAATTTGTTTGTTTTGAAGTAGAGTTTATAAGTTGTTTTGCGCAATATTAGTTTTAAGTAATATAATGACATGAATAAACATATACATGTTATTAAAAATTCATGATTGGTAAGTTTTTAATATGAATACTTTACAAACATATATTTAAATTAGGTTAGGTTCCCCGGTTAAAACTAACATCGTGTCCTGGAGGAAAATAGCTACTTACGATTTGACAGCTTTTACCGCTTACGATCGCCATTTTGCTTACAAGCGCTTGCTAGCGCTTTTTTCTGCCAAACGCACCCATTTGTTTTAACAAAACTATAGTGAATAACTACTAATGCGGAACAATAGGCTAACTCTTGTGAAAGAAAGATTTACGAGTAGGATACTCGTAACGGCAAAGCAAATTACAGAGTTGAAGAGGCTGGTGTCTCAGGACCGTGCTTTGAAACTAGCTTGTATTCATCAATGGTTACGTGTGAGGCTGCAATGATAAAGAGTGGTGTTCATTTTATTTGGAAGAGTTAACTGGAATATAACTAAAATAAGCCTTGCGAGTCTGTACATAATTAATATATTATTTTATATTTATTAAGATAGTGCTCGAGTTGGTGTACTACAATCTCAGCGGGTAATGAAGTCCTATATGATAAATCACACTATGCTAACTCAAAAAAAGCCTACCTATTCATATTTGCCTATTACCTATTGCATACACCCATTTGATCGGACGGAAAGATGAATCAAACCATTTAGTTCGAATGCGTGCAATGTCGACAAAAAAGGGGTTGGAGACATACTTACTGAGTATGATTGTCTAAAAGTGGAAAGTTAATTAATTATAAACAACTCGTTGACCATACACTTTAAGCTAAGGGGATTTTTCATCGTTCCTTACTAAATATAGTGGGTGCAGGCCGCTCAATACAACCAAATGTACTAATACTATATGGACTTGGAATTCTAAATTCAACGAACAAGAAATGAAACAGATACATTAAGAAAAAACAAACAAAGCTAAAGGTGATTAAGCCACTTTAATTATCTTATTTTATAGTGACATGCCTATTCGGTATCTGTTACCTTAGTTGAAATAAGCTAGGAGGACGTCATCATGAAATATATGAAATTTTTTTGTCACCTCCGCACTTTTTGTATCAATACGGAAACCAATTTGGCACCCATGTAGCAAGTGCTCGTCCCGGTTCGCCTGCACCCGGAATTCTTCAACCAGCGCAGGTCACCGGTACCTTTTCTACGTGTACCTCGCCGGAGCGTCGTGAATTGAAGCAAACAAAATATGTTCCAGTAAACGAGGGTAGCCCAAAGAACAAGGTAAGTATAGTGGAACTGTCGTTTAAGATTGGAAGTTCTATTTTGAAATATAAGGCATAATTTATATGTTTCTCGGCATTAGGTATAGTTTACTATGGGTACGTCATAATGGGCTTAGTACACAGATATCATAATTTAAGATACCTGTGGCTTATTAGACTAGATAGTATAGTAGACTGCGTAGGTACTTTGGCTTACCTAAAGCAATGGTTAGCGATATCATATAATTTACCACATACGTCATAATATTTATATTGTCTGTGGAATTTACTATACAAACCATAGATGAAAATTTGCACTCTAAATATTTAGTTCTACCTAACGCAACGTTGTTTACATTATAAAAATAAGATAATATTCGTAAAATTAGTTTCATAAGAATGATAATATAGGTAGCTTTATTTATCAACTATTTAAAAACGACACCATAGTTAGCATTGTAGTACCATTATTACAAAGTAGAAAGTATTACAAGTAGGTAATTAATATACACTGTTGGTAGGTATGTAGGTTTTATTATAAGAATATATCGATGTATATTAGATAGTTCTAGAGATAGACATAGATAAGTTATTGCAAATATTTATTAAGTTTAGCCCGAAAAATTCGAAATTAATTCGAAAAATATAAAAATGATCAACTGGGTACTTGGAGCACAGACTAAATAATAGCTAGGAGTTATTAACCGCTGATGATATTTTTATAATCTGTACTGAGTAATAACAGTTCCCATATATTATAATGACAAAATTCACGTAAGTACAAAGAGTCGTGGTAGCTCGAGGACTAAGAGGTAATGCTTCCCATAAATTTTACAGTACGTCACCAACCTGGGTTTGATCCTCACGAGAAACTACTCATAAAATTTTTCATTACAATTTTAAGTGTTGTTTTACAACGTGTTTGGTGGCGGAGGAAACATGGTGAAGAAACCTGTAAGATTGAAGAATAAAATATTAAGAGGACATGAGAAGTCGACCAACACGCACCAGTTCAATACCCTCTCAGAAATGGGAGGAAACCTGTTCCATGCAGCTGTGTGCAATCAGTGGGACGTATTTAGTCTGAAACTTATATTTGTATACATGAAACCTATAGTTTTAGTCAGTGAAAAAATCTTATATTAATTCATGACATAGATTACTTCATTTTTTTTAAATGGAATAAGGGTGACAAACGAGCACACAATTCACGAGAGAGTAAGTGAATGCTGTGGTCTATAGACATTTACATTTATCCTCGATTAAGAATCAAAAAGTAGATGCGTTGCCACCATTGAGGACTAAGATGGAATGCCTTGTTTCCAGTAAAAAAGGGTCCCCGGATTTCTATACCATTTCTGTAAGAGTGTGGTCCTTACTCGGTCGAGCCGACCCATCTGTGCTACAACCATAACATACCTGCAGCGTGGCTCTACCACGTATAAAAAAGAGATATTTGCCATAGTTGCCACGCTTGGCAACCGCAGTTTTTTACTTCTAGTTCTTATGAGGAAAACCCTACTGCCCATCTCTTTGTTTGGCAGCTTTAATGGCAACTGTAGTTTTTTATTCTTAGTTCATTATTAGGAAGATGCTGCTGCTCATCTACTGATTCGTTTCCCTCTGTCGCCTCTTACGACACCCACAGGATGTTATGGGGTAGTATATATTCTTATACCGCCACTACATGGTTAATAAAGGGTTTTTCAACAAGAACTTTGTTTTTCAATTGGGGCAACACCAACAACATGACAGTTTTGACATTTAGGTTTTTGACCTATTCGTAGTAGATGCTTTGGCAATTGCTACAATAAATTCAATTTCGCTCTAAAATCGCATTAATATAATTAAAATCCACTATGAAAATGGTGGTTCTGTTAAAGTTACGTTTCGTAAAATTCGTGATATTTTCGGACAACTAAAATCGTCCTTCTGAGACCGCTATTAAGAATTTGGTCGCTAAATTTGAATCGACAGGCTTGGTACAAAATGTGCCAACACCAACGCGTGTTCGACCGGGTCGTTCAACCGAAAACATCGCAGCCGTGAGCCACAGTGTTGAAGAAGATCCAAATTTGTCAATTCCTCGACGTTCTCAACAATTGGGGTTATCCAAAACCACCACATGGCAAATTTTGCGTAAGGATTTGGCTTTTAAGCCTTACAAGGTTCAACTGGTGCAGGAATTGAAGCTGAGCGACCATTCACATCGCCGTAGATTCGCTCAATTCATTCAGGAACAGCCCGCTGGTTTTTCTGAAAAAATAATTTTTTCAGACGAAGCCCATTTTCACTTGTCAGGGTACGCCAACAAGCAAAATTGCCGCATTTGGGCTTCTGAAAATCCTAAAGCGATTATTGAGAAGCCTTTGCATGCTCTACGTGTCACTGTATGGTGCGCTATGTGGTCTGGATGTGTGATTGGGCCGTTTTTCGAAGATGAGGCTGGAAATGCGGTAACGGTCAATGGACCACGCTATTGCGAGATGTTAACATCTCAATTTTGGCCTATTATTGATGACATCGATATCACAAACATGTGGTTTCAACAGGACGGTGCCACATGTCACACAGCCAACGAAACGATCAATTTATTGCAAACCAAATTTCCCGATCGCATAATTTTACGAAATTCAGCTGTTAAATGGCCAGCCAGATCGTGTGATTTAACATCACTGGATTATTTTTTGTGGGGCTATGTTAAGGACAGAGTCTATACGGAGCCAATCGAATCGATCGCGGCCTTAAAACTCAAAATCCGTGACGTGATTAACGAAATAGACCCGCCATTTTGGCAAAAAGTGATTAAAAACTTTGATGAAAGAATCGACATCTGTCAGCGTGGTCGTGGTGGACATTTGCCAGATATCATTTTTCATTCATAATTGCCAAACTTTTCTCTTCGTAATACAATAAAAATTTGAATCATCTTCATCTAAACTCTTTGTTTT
The DNA here is from genome assembly GCA_907164705.1 of Parnassius apollo. Taxonomy (NCBI): domain Eukaryota; kingdom Metazoa; phylum Arthropoda; class Insecta; order Lepidoptera; family Papilionidae; genus Parnassius; species Parnassius apollo. Next base: position 6,610,689 of record CAJQZP010001449.1, on the reverse strand, counting down.
ATTTTGTCTTAGAAAACAAAGTTCTTGTTGAAAAACCCTTTATTAATACTATTATTTTTTAATAAAACCTTAAGATTAGGATTTTATCTGGCATCGTGGAGTACCACGCGGTATATCTATCGGTTTTGATAAAATTTTTAATTATGCTAATTTCTAGATCCAGAAATTGACCAGTTGGTTGCAATGTCCAAGTTTAGGTACTACTGCTCTTGGAGTGCTGTTGGTTTTTTAGTGACTCAATTTAAAAAATAAAAACAGGCTTGAAACAACTAGTTATTAGTTTCTTACGTGGTAGAGCCTATAGAGAGATCAGAGATATTATAGTTGTAGGACGAATAGATGGGCTCAACCGGGCCAGGACTACGCTCTCAGAGAATAGCAGCGTAATGCTGCTGTGTTTCGTATGGTGAGTGTAGAGAACCGGAGAACCTTTTTCATTTCCTCTGACATCTCAGTCCTCAGGGATGACGACGCATTTGCATTTTGATTCTTAATTGAGGACAAATGTGGATGTCTGTGGGGCACAGCATCCACTTACCATCAGGTGGACTATGTGCTCGTTTGTCACCTAATGCTATAAAAAAAGTTACAATAATAACAATTAAAATGATTGATTGTAAACAAACTAAAGCTGCGATTCATAAATAAAAAATTAACCCACGGATAATTATTAGCCTTTTCGTAGTATTTTAGTACGAATAATAATGGGTTTGTGAAGTAAAATTTGAAGGAGTAATATCATGTCTCAAAGTTTACTTGTCGTACGAAGCAAGGCACGTCGGGGTGTGGAGACGGTACGGCCGAGCCAGAGCGAGACAGCAATGGGGATAGCGAGCAGAGCTCTGACAGTTCTGACAGCAGTGACAGTGCGCGAAGCGATGAAGACTCCGCACCTCGCCGCCGAGTGCAGAGAGTGGCGCCACCGCCGCCATCAAGAACCAAGTAAGAAAATAACTCCAAGAATCAAAGACTTTATTGTATTACTAGTTTACTACTAGATCAGCAATTCGGAACAAATACTGTGTCACAGCAATGTGTAACACAGCAAACAATAGAATTTTTTTTTGCGCCCGAAGCAAATATGGGCAACCCTCCGGACAGCGGGGGAGAAAGGCGGTGAATGCTCATAGCATACCACGCAGCCGGCTGCGTGGTTATGTGGAGACTTTTACCCGCCTAAACACCGCCTTTTAGGAATTGGCTTAACGATCTGACTAGAGATCTCTAAGCCGTATACGAACGCGACCCTCCTTGGCAGAAAGGAGGGCGCAGCAATAGAAATGAAATGAATTAGCGTTCGATTACTTGGCATTGCTTGGCGAGTTTGTCAATGTCGCGTGTGTCGCGTATTACGGTAGAACAAAAGCAACAATGGTAATTGTACAATACGAAAAGTAATAAATGAGTGCAAAGGTAAATGTCATAGCAAAGTATTCATCTAGATATAAATTAATTAAAACAATGAAAATTAGTAATCACCTTACTGATGAAATGTTATGTCTTTATTAGTTTAATTACACGTCCTTGATGAGTTTTTACTACTGATTATGCTGCAGTGCACCATTATACATTTATAATAACAAAAATTCACGTACGGCGTTCCCCGCACAACTAAATAACAAAATGGTGAATTATGTTCGACAACCCATATAAGCGGCGACAACGTCACGCGTCTATGCGACTTCTACTGTCTTATTATTACGATTTCTGTGGTCACAGCTGTGAAACGATAAATATGCCACGCAATGACAGTTCCGTGGCGCAGTGGCTTAGCAATGAGTTACAGCGCTTAGGGCCGCGGGTTCGAATCCCGCACAAAACAAGTATTTGTATGGCCTACAAGCTACAAGTAATTGTTCCGGGTCTGGATGTTTGTCCTTGTGCAATTTATGTTTGTAAACTGCCCCCAAGATACAGGAGAAAATCCTAGTGTGGAGATAACTTAAAAAAAAAGAAGTAAGGAAGAAAAAAGAATTGTGTTTTAATTTACGACAGAATTACTGTTTTAGGCAAATACGAAATAAAGTTATATACTTTACTGAAATAAATTTCAAATCACGTTGACAAAGAGCGCACATAAATATGATAGCAGTTTTTTAGTCACATTCATTGAGCTAATATGTACTACGTACTAGAGGCGACACTGCATTCAGCTACTATGTTCCATTCAACTGCGGTGCATACACTGCACTTTAATCAGTCACTCGCTAGGCGCTTGTAGAGTTGACATGTGTTGTGTTGATTTAAAAAAAAATCTCGTGATAAAAATATCCCGTCGTGCGTACTTAGATATTGCACAAATAATTCAAGATATGTCAGTAAAAACCAGAATTACTTTTCATTGGTTAATAAGATACTTAATCAATAAAAAAAGTATTATAAATCAGTAATAAAACAAATTATTCCTAAGACGCCATCTTGTGTCACGTAATATAGATTATGAAATTAATTTGTTCAGATGCGACATTTCTGTGGGTACTTAAATATAGGACGAATATATTATTATACACATTTTTTGTAGAAACATTGAGTTATCATAATTAGACCAAATTTTTTTATATTTAAATCTGCGAATTATTCTTATATTTTATTTTTAGGTTTCCACAACAAAGTCAAAGTGGAATAAATTCGTCAATTTTTAACTCTCGCGTGCCCAGTATTTATGAACGGCTCTTATTCTAATTTAAATAAATATATTTGTAATTTAAATTTTATATTAACAAGTTTTGTTAAACATAAGACTTTACGTTTTGTTAAACATACATTTAGTATGTTTTTTTTATATTTGAGATAGATACCTTTTAAAATATTGAGATAAAAATATCATTAAAATGTAATTGTGATATAACATTATATTAAATAAGCAAATATAATATACAAAATAAATGTCAAAATTTAAAAAATTGTTCTCGATATAATTTACCTATTTAACAGTACAATCTTTTATTACCTACTGATCATTCTACCTATGTTTATTCTATGATAAGAAAACAAACCGCGCGAACACAGAGTAGCGCATATTTTTTGTTTGAAGTAGCTGTTGTAGTACGTAAGTACATATTACTTCAATGGACACATTAAACAAAATTGGTGTTAAATTGTAGAAAACAACGTTCGCGGTTTGTAAAACAAGTCTTTAGTCTTCTCGCTCGCTCGCAGTCGACAGAGAGTTGCCCGTAGCTTAGTGCGCTAGGTATTAATATCGTAGTGCTCGTCTAGTAGTAAAGTACAATACTCTTTACCAGGAATACGATTTTCTGTGTGACATCAGCGCTCTCGTATAATGTACTCCAGACAGTATTGCAGTCACGGCGGCAGTCCTAACTTTGGGCTTCTATTGAGAATTTCTTGATAGAAATACCTAATAACAGTTTGGCTCCACCCGGGATTTTAATTCGAAACCGGGTCAGCACTCGCCGTTACGAGCACTATATCAAGAATGTAGCCAATAGCAGACAAAAGTGTGTATGTGTGTGTGCGGTATATCAATTCGAAAATTCCAAATTCAAATCCCACAAATTGGTAACAGAAAGCAGTATCATTGTGGCTCTCAAATTTTAAAGACTTGTTCATATTACTTGGTCAACACTCCCACACAACGGGCCACAGGCCTTTTTTCATTTCTAAGATGGCTATGGTACAGTTTATCCACCGCAACAGCCCCGTTTGGGTTTTTATTTGATTTTATTTTGTCAGAAATTCAAGTTTTCTCATCATGTTTTCCTTCTTATTAAATCTTTCTTATAAATTGCAAATAACAATTTAATGTTAAATACAACAACTTTTTATCAATGGCAGAGCCACGCGACATCTTTTCGTAATTCCGCTCATGACTAAGGCACACACACACACACACACTACATAGGGAATTCCGTTTCGGAATTCCGAAACAGAACGAACGGGTCGGCCACACACATACGCAATCCCGGGCGACCCCTGTCACGATATCCGTGAATTTCTGCAACATCGGGAGTTGTTTCGGGGGACTTCATTATTCAAACCTTAACAGCGTCCACTACCCGACACCCGTTCATCGAGACACGTACAGGTGTCCTCTCCAACTGATACTTCATATCTCTCCTACCTGGGGTACATATTGGAACAACCCTATGAGCCACTGGCTGGAGTTTGCGTATACGTCAGAGAACACATCCGTTTTCGAAGGCTAGGCAGTTTTGAAGATGCGGACCTGTCCATCCTATGTCTGCACGTGGACAGCGACGACAATCCCCGCGTCTACGGGTGCTTATATAGGTCCCTTAGTGGTAATGCCAACACAGATAAACTCATCGACCACGTCCAAATGGCTGCAGATTCCGTGCAACAACAGGTTCCATCTGGGGAGATCGTGATCGTTAGTGACTTTAACGCCCATCACGCTGAATGGTTTGGTTACCGTTTAGCGGATCATGTGGGTAGATCTGTTTATGATTTTGCCTTGGCAACTTGTACTATAGATCAGCCGATTGGGACAGGCTGCAGTCTTTTATTGCATCCTACTCTTGGGTTGATAAGTAGGGTTAGGGTTCACCGGATGATTCCAACGCTGTTGCTGATTTTGTCGCTGATGTAGTACTTCAATGGAACTATTTATTTCATCTACTGTGGCTCCCATCGGATGCAGGACTCAGCTATGGATTGGTCACTCCTGTAAAACTAAGTCAGCAGGAGTGCTACCGGATCTGCTCTGACACATCAGCGTTTCGGAATGCAAACACTAGTGCTCTTCAAAAAAAAATTAAATTCGGCAAAGTCAGAGCAGACTTTCACTGCTGGCCGATTGACGAAGCTCAGGTCACTCAGCGAGTTATGGAGAGAGCTATGCTCCGGGTTTCTCTATGCGATAAACTTAGGAATGAGGATATCCGTAGTAGAACCAGAGTGACCGACCGATGGATTAGTAAGCTGAAGTGGCAATAGGCCGGCCATATAGCTCGAAGAACCGACAACCGCTTCGTACCAGTAGTGGAAGTGTAGGGTGACTCCGCACTAGATGGACTAATGACCTGGTAAGATATGCAGGAAGTCGATTGATGCAGGTGGCTTAGGACCGTGCTTTGCGGTTTTCCTTGGTGGAGGCCTATGTTCAGCAGTGGGACTTAAAACGCTGTAATTATGATGATGAATGCGTGTACGAAACGAAACGACCTTATAATACCATAATTTTTCTGAATTATCTCCCACTATGGAAGCAAATTTAATGACGAATTCACGTCAATAAAGGAGGAGCCGAGTTGTCGGTCGTCAGTGGATAGCGTCTCTGTCAGCGCGAAGTAACCAAGACGGACAGCGTCGCTTTGAAGAGCGCGCCGCCGCTCAGATGCGGGCGGCACTTGCGCGGCGCCACGCGCCTCAAAGTCGTGTAAAGCCTACACCTGGTAAGTAAAACAGCGCAACTAATTAAATTGGGGAGGGACCACGCTCTGACAAAATATTAGGGTAAAATAGTTGCTGTTTCCTATGGTGAGTGACATGAACAGGAGAGCATTTTTGTTAAAATTGAGGTCGTTTGAAAAATACTGCTCACACGATCACAACAAACTACGCCGATGCTCATGTGTCCTAACTATATATGCGCAATAAAGCAAATCAAAACAAAAGATAATTCGAGTATCATTTGATGTTACTACTAATGATTAAGATGAAATGGCTTGTTTTTGATATACGGTTTTCTACATCCGGCTCGTAGGACCAAAAATTTGCTGGCTTGAAGCCTCATGTGCCTCTGTAAAACCATAAAACTTATATTTTTTAAAAATTACTGAGCTATCATGAGAGATACGTTCAATGCCATCATACAAAATGTCATATGGTGGCATTGAACTTTGTGGTATCGCCGTAAGAGAATCTATCACCTAATTTCGTCATGACTGTCGCAAGCGGCGAATATGGGAAACAACCAAAAATCTTATGGCTTACAATATATCATCTTGTTTACACCAGACGTAAAATCCCAGACCGGTGACGAGAAGTAGCATCAAGCGCTCACATCAGTGCGATCGTCAGTTTACCTGCCAAGCGCGACGAACTCTTTCTAAGAACTATTGTAACATAATTTTGTGTTGTTATTTAACAGATATGGAATTCTAATCCTTTGCTGTACATGGATATTTTTATAGGATTGGTGGAAAACAAGCACACAGTCCAACTAATGATAAGTTGATACTGCGGCCCACAGATATCTACATTCCTCGATTAAAAATTAATTTAATTAATTAATCATTGTTCCCTGAGGATTACGACAAAAAGGATCGCTCTAAAAACTGCTACGTTTTTATAGCCGGCTGTCAATATCTTTCACCTGATATTATCTGTGCCTTGTAGGGGGAGTTTACGCGCGTTTAGAAGCAGAATGGCGCGAAAAGTATGCACCCCGTTCCCGCAACACAGTTTCGGCACGTGCGCGTCCAGCGGCTGCCAAATATAAATAATGATCTTAGCTGATGTTATTTTAATTAAATGAATAAATTCGTGTTAAAATATCTGACGTTGTTTTTTTATTAATATAAGACATGGAAGGGTATAAGACCTCAAAAATTCGGATGTGTAATGATTATCAAATTAATTTATAAAGAATGTTGCCAGGCGTTCGGATCAAAACCCGGACACAGTCAGGCTTTTTGGTTGCGTGTTCGGCCAAATTAGACGGTGCCCGGCCTGTCCGGGTTTTGTTAGGCTTTTTAAATTTGACCATTTATTTACATTTTTCATATACTTACATACATACTATTGCAATTAATGAAATTAATATTGAATAATTAATAATAAAGAAGACTGATTTATTCACTTGTTGTTATTTCATTAGAGTTTAAGAAGAATTTATGTATATATGATAAAAAGCATTGTTTTACTTTAAAAAATTGTCGTTTTATACTAAGACTATAACTTAAGGATGTCCAGCCTTTTTACCAAAATGTCCGGCTAAGTTCGCTGGTCTGTCCGGCTTTTCGGTTTTAAGACCTGGCAACCTTACGTGCAACACGGTTCATCGTTCACGTCCATTTGGTACTAAATTTGCTCTTATGTGTGTAACACATGATGCAATGTTGAAAAATTATGCGCAAAATCAAGATAATTTTTTTTTCATTTAGTATTCTTTTAGTTCTGGCTCACATGATATGTGACATATTGACCGTGTAAGAATACTCACGGGCACCCAGGCGGAACGACCCCCGGCCCGTGAAGGTCGTGAGCACAGGAGGATCTTAACATTTATTATTACATTTAGTAAAATTTATTAGTTTTATCTTTAATTAATTTCAGTCACCTACCTTCATAAACTATTTAAAGAAATGTATCAAAATGATGCAAACATTCTTTGAACCGTGCAACAAATTTATAATTTTTTTGAGCATAGTATTAAAAGACGGAATATACACACATGGCTAAATTTAGAGTAACGCAAAAAAAAAGGTTTAATTTCTCGTGTTGTAATTATTATCTGTACTATTGTGAGAATATTAGACATAGTTAACCCACTGAGATCACCTTTTTCCTTGGAATTAATGAAATTTGACTGAAAAATTGGCTTAAAAGTGAATTTGGCAAAATTTAAATGATACCGATTTATTAAAAAGACTTTAGTATTTGTTGATTTATATAAAATAAGACATATTTATCTCTTATTCGAAAGAAATTCTCAGTTTCAATCCGCTTTTACACGAAAATGAAACGTCATTTTCGATAGGAGAATCATTTTATTTCTCTCAGCTTTCCTAAAGTGTGCACTGCATTTCTGTTGAAATTAATAAAGTTTATTGAAATTCTTAAGGACAAGAAAGGTTACGCAACTTAGCTATTCTATCCATCAAATATTTCATGGCCCGAAATTTCAACTTAGATGATGTCATTAACACTTTTTACCTGAACAGAAAGCCGGAAGAATTTTTAAGAAAAATTTTGGACTGAAACAAAAATTGTGATTTCAGTTCAATACGCTGTTTCAATTAAGTTTCTAGAAAATCAACTTATTATAATAGCGTTTTATGGACTTATTTTATGTAGTGATTTATATTAGAGATGAAACGGATATCCGGTAACTATCCGGTATTTGGCCTTCGGCCTAAAATTACTATCCAGCCGGTTACTGGATTTATTTATTTTATTAAAGAGGGGGAAAACGAGCATGCGGCTCACCTGATGTTAAGTGACTACCGCCGCCCATGATCAACCGCAACACCAGGGGAATTGCAGGTGCGTTGCCGGCCCTTTAGAAAGGAGTAAGCTCTTTTCTTGAAGGTCCCCAGGTCGCATCGGTCCGGAAAAATCGCCAGTGGTAAACTATTCCACAGAGAGGTCGTACGCGGAAGAAAACTCCTTGTGAAACGTACAGTGGTGGACCGCCAAGCATCCAGATGGTGTGGATGGTAACGGGACGTTTGCCGCGTAGTGCGTTTACGAAATTTGGCGGCTGGGATTAATCCGAACAATTCCTCAGAGCACTCCTCATGGTATATGCGAAAAAAAATGCAAGGAGATGCAACATCTCTTCGCAGTGCCAGTGAATCGAGCCGATCGGAAAGCACTCGGTCGTCAACGATTCGAGCCGCTCTGCGCTGAATGCGGTCAAGGAAGGAACTGGTTTTGTGAGCTCCAGCGCAGAGATGGGAACAGTATTCCATGTGAGGCCGAACCTGCGCCTTGTAAAGTTGCAGGCGGTGTCCCGGTATGAAATACTGTCCTGCTCTGCTGAGCACGCCGAGCTTTTTAGAGGCCAATTTGGCCTTCTCTTACACGTGACCATGAAAATGAAACTGTACGTCACTCAATATGTCGACGCCGAGGATTTCAATACTGGCTGAGGCAACAAGGGGAGTGCCTTGAAACTGAGGAGATACGATAAGATAAGATACGAGAAGATTTAAAAAAAACACAAAATATCAAGTTTAGTTAAGTACTAAAACCGGTCGTCGTCGTCGTTCATGTCAGGTCGTTCATGTCACTTAACAAATATAATCAGTAATCACAAAAATTTTATTTTAAAACTTACAAAATTAGTACTCGTACTGTGCTAAGGCACAGAATAAATAATAGTACTATGTAGCTAAGGGCAAATTATGGTGAATAAATACTAATTTCTCTGCATTAAAAGGTAACAAGCGGTTTCGCCTGTCTTTATAAACAAGGCCCCTTTAAGAAAAAAGTCTTTCGCTGTACACACTGCTGCAGGGTGCTGAAGGATAGATTTAGGCAAACTTTGATAAATTTGGGTAAATTGTAGCAATACCCCCACCAAATATAAGAGTCACAATCGCGAACAGCTTGCACTGACTTTCCTTTTCGCTTCTTGCGTTGCACCAAACGGCAATGTTCGGCAGAAGATCCGCCGGATATCCGACTATCCGGTGATAAGACTGGCCGAATATCCGGTATCCGGCCAAACAGCTATCAGTTTCATCTCTAATTTATATATACATAATGCTTTCCAGTAGTCTCGCAAAAAAAAAACTAAAAAAACAGCTGGACCGATTTTGATGAAATTTTTTGTGTGCGTTTCAATGGGTCCCTAGATGGTTTATATTCACATTTAAGCCCGTTAGGTGACGCTGTTATTGAGATCCAGAAAATATAGTTTCTTTGACTTGTTCCTTGTTTTGTTGGCTTGATTGTTTGAGCTTCTTTATACTGTGGGTGGGGGGGGGGGGGGGGGCATAAGATTAATTTGCCACGGGCCTCTAACAGTATAGTTATGCCACTGCACCAGCATCTTCCTAATAAGAAAAAATAATAATAAAAAACTGCAGTTGTTATCCCGCCTACCAAGCTTGGTAATTATGGCAAATATCACCTTTATAACGCTTATGTCTTGCAGTGGATTTTTGAGAGGCTGTATCGGACCTGATATATTGATACTTGCGTGAAGATCATTTAATAGTGCGCGAAGGTAATACTACAGAGTCAGTAATTCGTTCTTGGGGAAATGAATACGCTATTACAACAAAGTCCCAGAAAATATACAAGGTTTCTCTATTATAAAGTTTAAATATTTAATTAAACCAAAACTGTATAAAAGGGTTTTTATGATATAAATGAATACATAGTTGATAACACCTGGAAATGAGGTGGTCGCTCCCAAGCTGTTTCTAAAATAAAATTTGTAAATATTCTTTGACCCTTGACATAGTAAAATTTATTTAAAAAAAAAAGTCCCGCTGGGTTTCTTGCTGGTTCTTCCCAGGACAGAGGTATTTTTTTCGAACCAGTGGTAACGTAAAATATTGACTCTCAATAAGAATAACTTGTAATCTATATTGAATAAAAAATTATTCTATTCTATTCTACAATACCAGCATATAAACTTCTAGGGGTTTATCTACGCTAGAGAGACTACTGTCGTTAATTCGTTTACATCTTATGCCCTCAATGCACCCCAAGAGGAATAGTCGTAACATGGCCGGTTTTGGAGACAAACGTGGCTACCATTTTTTTTTTTGCAACACTCCGTGAACGAACAATTTTTGTTGGCTTTAACTCATTTTCGAACACCCAAACTCGTGACTGGTTTTTTGTTTCGGGTTCGTACGCGTATATCCAGGATTCGTCACATGATACGATATTGTATACAGCCCTGCGTGGAATCTTTCGAGAGTTCTGATGCACCAAGCAACGCGAGCCGCTTTTTGCTCTTCACAGAGCGAATGCGGTATCCATCGGGAAAACAACTTTTTTACACCTAATAGTTCATGCAAGATTATTTGTATTTGACTCATGCCAATGTCTAAAGTTGCCTGAATTTCGCGGTATGTCACATGTCGATCTTCCTCAATCAGCTTACGCACAGCATCAACGTTTTCTTGGGTGACTGCAGTTATTGGACGACCTTGACGGGGATCATCACTGAACTTGACACGTCCACGTTAAATTCAGCAAACCAGCCATAAATTGTGGTTTTGGATGGGGCTTCAACACCAAATGCAGAAATCATCCGGTCAACACACTGTTTTTGTGTTAAACCACTTCGAAAGTCATAATAAATCATCGCTCTTGAATTTTCTCGAGTCAATTCCATTTTCTCAACGACTAAACAAGTTTGACGAAACCTTGTGACAAGACCGAGAATATTTTTTTAAATAAATAAATGGTATTTTATTTTTAAAACCAAGGAGTTTTCAATTAAAACGATTTTAATATGACAGGAACAGTGGAAATATTCCATTCCCGATACTTTTAGTGCAGCCCTCGTACCCCTCTCGTCCTCTTGCGGCGATACCTTCGTATTGGGGTATCTGTGTAGAAGTTTATAATGTCCCATATGGCATCCATCTACACAACATTTTCTTGACATAGGTACACTTTGTCCTCCTATGGTAGGTAAACACAATACCGAGCTTTTCCACTGTACGGCTCACTAATTCAGGTGAGTAAATATTATGGTTACTTTAACGTACGAACCGATGCAAAAATATTCATAACGTGGCTAGCGAAAGTGCCGATATTTCTGCCATTTCCGAGAGTTTTGGCATTCGCTTCACATCCTCGATTTCGGATAGAATGACCATTGCAACTCTACCGAACCTGCCTTCGAGTGCGTTCATTATTTGATCTAGTTCACACAAAGTAAACAACAATGATCTTACCGCTTCCCTAGCGGTGCCTCTTAATGCTATTCTAAAGTGTGCCATATTTTACAAACCCGAAAAATGTTCACGTGTGTCCTCAAATACCGTTTTGAAAATTATCCATTCACCCGCGTTTCCATTGAAGATCCGTAGTTCATGCAGGTAATAAGGCGGGGATGCCTTATCTTTACCCGTAATTTTGATTGCACTCCCAATCGCGTCAGTCAACACTGAAATCTCACTCGCGTGTGCTTTCAGTGCATTTGCTAGGTCGCGCTCGACCTACGCCTATATACGGAGTGATCCCTTGGACGCTTCCTTCTCTGCCGTATTGGGCTGCGTTATACTAACTGGCACGCTGATTATGGAATGTTGAACCCCTAGAAAAGGTTCTTGCGTATGTCGTTCTCCTTCACCCTCGCTCGAGCCGATCTCCTCTTCCCGATTGAGGCGTGCTAACTCCAATTGTGACTTAGCTAAAGCAGTAGCTTCTTCTGCTTGTTCGGGTCCTGCGCATTCGAATTTAATCTGCACTTTTTTTCTCTAATTCGGCTTCCAGCTTCACCGATGCGGTGACTTACTAGCATTTCTTGATCCATTCCCCTTTGGCTGCTCGAGTACCGTTTTCGTCGATGCCATTTATTAGGTTCCGACTTGACCGACGTTCTCGGCTATCGCTTCACTTCTGGACTTCTGCTCAACGCTAGACTGCCTACCACTAGTTTCAGTGCAGCTGCTTGTCGCTGCCGCAGACGTTCCCGAGTCCCATATGTTCGTGGAATCTCGGTAGTAGCCTCACTAGATGCGGTAGCTGAGGTCGCTTCAGATGATTCCGTTTCCTTCGCCTTCCTTGAAACCCCTATTCGTGTCCTAGTGCCTCCGACCCTCTCAGTTTATTCATGTGCCCTCTTTATCTTCCAAGAGGGGTACTGTTGGCCTACAATACTCCTAAAGTCCCTCCCTATCGGTCCCTATCAATCTTTGGACGAAGTCTAACCGCGGATAACCGCCCTACAATGGAATCGTGGAGGAAAGGTAAGGTAGGTAGGTACTGCCCGTCAGTGGACGTATGCTTCACAGGTTGCTCAGGATACAGGAGGAAAAGTAACTCCTCGGCGTGCCTACTCCACAGGCCCTGCTACATGCAAGACGTAACGGCGCAGCCGAGCTATTCAAAGGCAGACTCGGTCGGTAGTCTGCACCACCTCAAAGGGCGTTAAGCACAAACTCCGACTTTGGCACCGTTATGTGTCGATACTTGGTATGCTGGTGCTCTGCTGTCCCGTCGCCGGTGACACCTTGCTTAGGCACTGGAGTGTCTTCCACAAGCATCCTTGCCTGGTAGCAGTGAGTGTTTCACATAAGAACCCTCGCCCGTCAGCAAATCCCGGTTTCTTACTCCCGGCAGCTATTCAGGTCAATCCCTTCAGTGTTTTCTCCGATTCTGCATCAGATCCGGCAGTCCTCTTAAGCTGGACTGGGTCCTTAGTGTCTTCACCGTCTTTGCATTAGATCTGGCAGACCTCCTATGCTGGCCAAGATTTGGTTCCGAACGACCAAACTGGAACGTTGTTCGGGCTTCTTCCTTCGGTTGGCTCTTAATCCAGCACGATGAACCAATGAAAGGTGGTCAACATTCTTCATCTCGCACCCTGCATCAGTTATCAATTATTGACTTCCTATTCAACATTCACGTTGGATCCGGGATCAACGAGTTAGGCGCGTCCCATGAGAAAAAAGGGTTGACGACTTAGATTACGGGTCCTTAAGGAATGGTCCCGGTCTTGACGTAAGTCATGAACTTAGTGGACTGTATATTCCCTCATTTCCCTACTATTAGGGTTAACACTGAAGGATCTTCAAAATAAAACATCAGTTGTTCGTAATTTTTTCTTGGAAATGCGATATTGAAACTTTCACTATTTTTATAATTTTTCTAATTTCTTTTTCTTTCCTGATTTAGAACTGGAAACTGTAGCTTGTTCCGAATGAATTGCAGCCAGTGTTGTCGTCTGCACGAACTGCTTGGATCCTGCAGGTCTCGGGCCTCGAGGTATGCCCCCATTACCCGGGTACTCCTCGCGGTCCATTACTATGGACCGGTCCTGGGAGCCTTTTCAGGCGTTGTAGATGTTAGGCGGATTTGTTCGCAATCGGTAGAAACTTTTTCCGTAGTAGGTTAACTAAGGGAAAAAAGGAGGTTATCTGGTAAAGTCGAGGTTGGCCTATCAGCGGCATTTTGGGTTGTTACTCTATTCTCTAATCGATATAGAGAGGAGTTCTCTTGGTTAGGGTCGCCCGTCCGGTGGGCGAGTGTGTAACGGCGCTAAGTTGTTAAGGTGTAAGTGTGGCCCGTTGTCTGCGCGGTCGAACAGTCCGCGTGCCAACCGGGCCACAAAGTCCTGAATAGTTTCCATCTTGAGGTCGACCGCTATGACGTCATTCCGGACGTAGCGACCCGCACCGACAATGGTTCTTAACGTCAAATTTTGCTGGGCCTGCAGTCGCCGCCTCAGAGGCTCGCTCAGAAGCGCGTACCAGGCCGGAACAGCGTACGTGATGATGGGTCTTATGTACATCTTATAGATCTTCACTTTAGTCTTAAGTGTTAACTTGGATGCCAGGACCGGACGGAGTATCGCCCGCGCACATCTGGCTATGCGGACGACGAAGTCGACGTGCGCAGTCATGCGCAGCGCCCGGTCGATCCGGAACCAAAGGTAGGTCACGGCCTTCTCGTACGCGATCTTCTGGCCATTGAGGGTTAGCGGAGGTGGTAGGTTCCTGAGGCGGTGAGTGAGCAGAGCGGTCGTCTTACCAACGTTGACGACCGGAGGATGGTCGTCAACGTTGGTAAGACGCTCATCTAGCCATGGTGGCAACAGGTCCAGCAGACGTTGCATCCTTGCAGTGGCTATGTGGGCTCTTCTGGACGAGGTGAAGTAGGCGCTATCATCTGCATATAACGCCAATTCCACGTCGTCCTCCCACTCTTGCAGCCTTCCTGCAAGTGTAAGGATGTCGTAGGGTGATTAGTGTACGCGGCGTACAGGACTGGAGACAAACAGCTGCCCTGAGGAACGCCGGCTCTGATGGTTCTTGTTGCGGACTCGGCGTCCTCTACGCAGACGTAGAACTTCCTGTCTGCCAGGAAAGACGCCACTAGCCGCAACATAGCAGGAGGGACACTGGTCTGTTCTTCCAATTTGTAAAGTAGTCCAGAATGCCACACCCTGTCGAACGCCTTCTCGATATCGAAAAAGACGCCCAACGATGGTCGGCCACGGTTGTATTCAGCCGCAAGCAGGTGCAGCACTCTGGTCAGCTGTGTTGCTGTTGAGTGATCCCTCCTGAATCCGTGCTGCTCCGCCTGAATTTGGATGCACGGACGGAGGCGTCTTAGCAACAATCTTTCTAGCAGTTTAGCTATGTGCGGTAGCAGCGTAATCGGCCTGTAGCTGGCAGCTCTACGCCTGTCCTTCCCGGGTTTCGGCAAGACGATGACTTTGCCTTTCTTCCAGTTCTCCGGGAATTGGGATGTCCGCAATATCCCATTGTAGAGTCGATCACGCTCTACTAGGACTCTATGGGGCAGCGTTGATAATCCTTCGTGCCCTGGCGACTTCGTTGGTTGCAGGCGGGTTACAGTCCTCCGCAGTTCAGCGGGGGAGATGAACCACTCTCCTGCAAGCGGTGGCGCGGGCGACGACAGGAACTCCTGTACGCGACTCTCCTTCCGGGCATGAAGCTCCATGAACTCCGCACTTGCTGGGTTCGGCATAAATTGCTCCTCGAAGTGCTCTACTAGGATATCCGCTCTACCCTTGGCATCGTAACGACGTTCGTCCGCGTTGTTGGTCAGCGGGCAAACGGGAGGTTTGGCTTTAGTTAACTGTCGGTTCAGTTTGTAGAGCGACGCATCGTGCCCTTCCGCTTTCCATATACGTCGCTCCCAGGCCTCTCCTCTATGTGCCTGGACTGCAACCGACAGTTCCTCCAACAAGGTGTTTAACTGCGTTTTGATTCTCGGGCAGCGAGTACGCGCCCAGAGCCTCCTTAACGCTCTTTTCCTCCTGATCTGCACGCTTATCTCTAGCGGCAGATCGTCTCTCCTTGCAGATCGTAGAGGCAGCGTGGAGGGCCTCTTGTATCGCCTTGGTGATTCTGGTAGCAGCGGCCTCTACGTCATCCGTTGTGCTTAAGGGGTGGTGTGCTGGAGGTCTCTCCTGCAGGTGTTGGTGGTAGAGCCTCCAGTCGACACGTGTCTTAAATGCTCTGGGCGGCGTAGTCACCGCCTTTAGGCCAAGGGTAATCAAGATCGGGAGGTGCTGTGAATTAAGGTCGTACAGCACCTCTACCACTATCGGGTAGTTGACGTTCCTAGAGAGCACGATGTCCAATACATCCGTTCCGTGGATCTGTCGGAACGTGTGTAGCTTCTTCGGGACCTAAGACGTCATAGCTGTTTCGTTCAGCGTCTTCAAAAAGTGCATAACCCGGCGAGTTGATCACTCTATATCCCCACGCCGGGTGTTTGGCGTTTAGGTCCCCGGCGATGATGGTCGGTGTTTCGCACTGAAAAGGGAAAGGGGGGGAGTCTAGAAGGTGACGCGACTCTTTCGACCTTTGAGACGCGCGCCCGACCGAGGTGCTTTGGCGGGAAAGCCGAGGCAATAAAGGCTCGCGCGCTGCGCTCGAGCGGCCTCTTGCTTCGTACCACTGGCCTGGATCGCATCTCTGAGGCGTCCCAGAAGAACCCACCTCACGTCGCATAACCGCAACGGAAGCGTCGTCCGCCGCATCAGAATCACACCCCGGTAAGTGTGTTTCCTGTAATTTTGCTCCTACTTGAGCATTTTATTTGTTAGATAACCCGCCCCATTTTGTTTCTCCTAATGTGCTCAAGTAGAATTCCATCATAACCTTGGCAAGCAATAGATTTGAAAGAGCGTGTGCATTGTCCAAGGTTAACGCGTGCCACGTCCGTCATCTTGTTGAGGAATAAGAAGCTGGCCGCGTATACAGTCCACCTAGTATAACATCTCGCACAATAGGGTCAAAGCTCGACCTGTGAATCGAACTCGGGAACCCGTAGGCCCGCCGCCCAACCATTTTCTGGTCCTTCGAGCCGGATTTGGAACTGGTGCCCTGTAGCCTCATCGAGTCGAACTGCTTAACCAATTCCTTGGACAATACACTCTAATTTAATATTGGATAGATTTATGTAGTTTTTGTTTTAGTTTAAATTTAAAATTTTGGTTAGTTTATTCGTATAGGTAAATAGATACTTATTTATTTAAATAGTTAGACCCGCTTAATTTTATTTACTTTACCCGCTATTTGTAACATTATACGAGTTCTAAATTCCTATCTAGTCGACGCGTGTGTTATCTCGTTCGATTGCAAGTTACCTTCACGCAAGAAAAAAAATATTACTGACAAAGTGTTCAATTTAACGACGTAATACGGCACGATAAGACAATAGCGCGTTGTGAGATGTGGTTGTGGCGCATTATATTCATCTTCCAACGTTGTACGATATTATTCGTGATTAATCTAATATTAATTATAGTGATTCAAGATGGCAGTTAGTGGAAATGAAATTAAACTTAAAACTCTTTACGCCAAGAGGGACGTACTCTTTTCACGTATACAATATATAAGTGATCACATAAAAAAATATTAACGTAGATTCAGTGCGGGAAACGTTTTTATGTGAAATCGAAACGGTGCACTCTTTGCGATCGGATTACGAAAATATATTAGACAAAATTAATAGTTTAGAACTAAAAATCGACCCTAGGTATACAGTGAACTATCAACCACTTCTATCATTTGAAGAAATTTTGTGTCGCATAAAAAGGACTGCAAAGCTCTTACAGTCTCCAGCCCAAAGCAAAGCAAAACCAGAAATTCAGGTAAACCCACGTAAATCACTTAGATTATTAGAGATTAGATTATTAGGCCCCCATAGATATTCCGGTATTCAATGGAGATATTAAAACTTGGCCGTTGTTTATTAATAGCTTTCAAAACACCATACATAAAAATCCATCGTTATCGGACGCTGAAAGATTGTATTATTTAATTAGTAAATTGAGTGATAGATATTAATCGTTTCACACCAACAGCAAACAATTATTCGTTAATATTCGAAAGGCTTAAAAACAAATATGAAGATAAGCGAATGTTAGCCTCTTCATATTTAGACCAGATATTCGATCTTAAAGCTATATCATTAGCGAACATCACTGGCTTAGAGCAGTTTTTAGATAAATTTGTAGCATCGGTGGCTGCGCTCAAGAACCTTAAATTTAATTACCTTATGGACGTTGTGTTTCTCCATATCGCCCTAAAGAAACTAGACTCGCCGTGCGTGCGTTCGAAATGGAGCATCGTTACTCTGAGTTACCGTCATTCGACTCCTTAGCTTCCTTTGTACGAGATCAAATTGAAGTGATACAGTGTTCCTCGCATGTCAAACAAGAAGTTAAGAAATGTGTCGATCGCAGACAGATCTCATCAACTAGGACCGCTGGGTCTCTGACGTACGTAACCGCTGCGCCTACATCGCCTCATAGCGCCTGTGTTCTACGTAAGAATAAACAACACGGTAATTTGTATAATTGTGCGACCTTCCGTAAACTTTCACTGGATTCTTTCTACACGTAATTTAATCCGCAATCGGGTGCACAGATGTACGGCTTGCTTTCGAGTACGTCCTAAGCCGTCATTTCCGGAAATGGCGGACCTTAGGTCTTGTCGAGTAACACAATCCGTAAAGCCCTTTATGCACACCGGGTCTGACTTTGCTGGTCCGTTTAAGGTCACGCTCACTCGCGGGCGTGGTATAAGATCCACAAAAGCTTACGTCTGCATTTTCGTATGTCTGACTACTCGGGCTCTATATAGTACTCGTTGGTGATCTAAGCACAGCGGGCTTCATGGGTGCATTTAAAAGATTTCTTTCCCGCCGTGGCCCTGTAAGTAAATTGTATTCGGATAACGGTACAAACTACGTCGGCGCGAAACGTATTTTATCAGAACTACATGAGCTTTTAACCAGTGAATATTATAAATCGGAGTTCGCTCACATCCTAGCCGAGAGCCTCATCGAGTCTCTGAACTCTGAACGTCCCGGTTGCGAGCCATTTTGGGGGAAATTGGGAGCCTAATATTAAGAGTCTAAAGAGTCATTTATACCGAGTAATAGGAGATCAAATTTTGTCCTTCGAAGAGTTAAGTACTGTGCTCGCTCAAATTGAGTGCGTCATGAATAGTCGCCCCCTTTATCGTACGTTGTCAAGTGACCCCTCGGAGCCGCTGGCTCTAACTCCAGCACATTTTTTGAATTTAACGCCTTTGAAATATCTGCCCGCCATAGACATGGACGAGAACAAACTTAGTATTTCCGCACGCCATAAATTATTGGACCGGTTGGTGCAGTCGTTTTAGAAACGATGGAAAATGGAATACTTGCATACGTTGCAGTCTCGGCAAAAATGGAACACAACAACTGAACCTTTAACTGTCGGAACTGTGGTTGTGCTCACCAAGGAGAATACGCCGCCTCTCCATTGGCCATTAGGGATCGTCGAATAAAATTTTTCCCGGTTCCGACGGGGTAACTAGGGTAGCTCGCGTTAGGACCACGACTGGGTCTTACATGCGCTCTGTTGTCCGTTTGTGCCCTTTGCCCATTCAATAATTTGAATTAGCTTTCGAGATTAGAAATTATAGTCGAAAATTAGGTTTAATCTTAGCGTCAGTTATTTTGAAGGGGACCCTTCAAGCCGGGGGGGGGGTGGTTACGCGGAAATGATTTGTGTATTTTAATTTTGTTCGCGGGTATATTTGCCAAGTGTTTGTCCTTCCTTTGACCTCATGTCCCTTCCGTACACACTGAAAGGGGAAAGGGGGGAGTCTAGAAGGTGACGCGATTCTTTCGACCAATGAGACGCGCACCCGACCGAGGTGCTTTGGTGGGAAAGTCGAGGCAATAAAGGCTCGCGCGCTGCCCTCGAGCGCCCTCTTCCTTCGTACCACTGGCCTGGATGGCATCTCTGGGGCACCCCAGAAGAACCCACCTCACGTCGCATCACCACAACGGAAGCTTCGTCCGCCGCATCAGAATCACACCCCGGTAAGTGTGTTTCCTGTAATTTTGCTCCTACTTGAGCGTTTTGTTTGTTAGTTAACCCGCCCCATTTTGTTTCTCCTAATGTGCTCAAGTAGAATTCCATCCTAACCTTGGCAAGCAATAGATTTGGAAGAGCGAGTGCATTGTCCAAGGTTGCCGCGTGCCACGTCCGCCATCTTGTTGAGGCATAAGAAGCGTATACAGTCCACCTAGTATAACATCTCGCACAATAGGGTCAAGGCTCGACCTCGGAATCGAACTCGGGAACCCCTAGGCCCGCCGCCCAACCAGTGTATTCAAAAGTTTATTGATTGTATACACAAAAATCAACTATTTACATACACTTTTGTATCTATATTTTTTTTACATTTAAAAACATTAGTTAGACTTATTTTGTAGCAGACAACTGTGTCTTTCGATCACTTATAAATATACAGTGTACACTAACAACGTCTATCACTAAATTAGGTCGTGCGCGATGAATAGCGTGCTACTATAGTCTTTGCGTTATACCATAGTGCGCGTGACAGCTTAGTTTGGCGTGTCAACAACGTTAAATTGATTTTAAAAAGCAAAGCAAAGTTATCGATAGCCATCGATATAAAAATTAATGCCAAAACATATATATCTTTATATACATAGCATTTAAAATTAAGTTAAAGTTTAATACAAATTATGACATAATAGTTACAGCTATTACTGTCCCCGCGACCTCACTCGCGTGGTGTTTATTACGATTGGATTTTATGGGTTTCAATTTATTTTTTGCGCAGAATCCTAATTCATTTTCTAAATAGAAATAAAAGCAGCATGTGTTACTCTTTAACTTTAACTATTACTTTAACTAACTTTAACTAAATTCTTCTAACTAAATCTTTAACTTTAACTAAATCGATTGACCTTAATAAATCTGCAGGCCCAGATGGTATACCACCCATTCTTATAAGTAAGTGTGCTAAAAGCTTGACTATACCGTTAACAATAATATACAGACGTTCTCTCAAGGAAGGAATAGTACCTCTTATTTGGAAATCTGCATTTATTACCCCCATCCATAAAAATGGTCCAAAGGACCGTGTAGAAAACTATAGGCCAATATCCAAGCTTTGTTTATTCAACAAAATCTTTGAGAAAATCGTATACTCGTCTGTATATCATGGCATCAAACAAACACTCAGTGATTATTAACACGGCTTTTTAAAAGGTAGATCCACGGTTTCGAACCTTATTGTCTGTTCTGACTATTTAACTAACATCATGTCTGAGCGCTTACAAGTTGACGTAGTCTACACTGATTACAGTAAAGCGTTTGACCGTTTAGATCACGTTATACTTCTCAGAAAACTACTCGAGGTAGGTATCAGCGGCGACCTGTTTAGGTGGTTTAAATCTTATATTGAGAATCGTTGTCAGACAGTAGTACTCAATGGTTATTCATCAGCAACTGTGCAAATCCCTTCAGGTATACCGCAGGGATCTCTATTAGGTCCTTTGCTATTTGCGATATTCATAAATGATATAGGTTCCTGCTTCACTTACTCCAAAATAATCCTTTATGCTGATGACATGAGAATTTTATGTCCCATTACAAATACTTCTGACTGCCTTGGTCTACAGCGTGATCTCAATGAACTTGAACGATATTGTTCACGCAATAAACTTGACTTGAATGTGTCCAAGTGTTTTATCATTACTTTTACCCGTAAACCCAATCCCACTGTCTTTCACTACAAATTACAAGACACTACTATAGAGAGATTACAGTCAGTAAAGGATCTTGGTGTATTTTTCGATTCTAAATTACTTTTTGATGCACATATTGACAATATCATTAAAAAAGCCAATAGAGCACTTGGATTCGTTTTGAGATTTTCCACTGATTTTTATAATATTAAAACATATAAGATACTTTATTGCGCTCTTGTTCGCAGCCATTTAGAGTACGCCTCTCAAGTGTGGAATCCAAATTATAACATTTATATAGATAGGATTGAGCAAGTACAAAAACGTTTTCTACGTTTTCTGCAATTTAAGACGCAATTTTACACTAATAACTACATTTCGCGATGTAAAAAATTTCATATTTTGCCTCTGCACGAACGTAGGCGCATAGCAGATATGATTTATCTTTTTAAATTGGCAAATGGTCATATTGACTGTCCGGAGCTACTGAGTAAATTAGGCTTTACAACAAGAGCTACCCTATTAAGAAAGCCTCGCTTACTCCACGTGCCGCATACCCGGAATAAATACAGGCAAAATTCTTTTATAATACGTGCATGCAGAACTTTTAATGACATTTCCAATAGCGTTGACTTGGATCTGTTTAGTACCAGTGTTTCTCGGATCAAAAATATTTTAGCGAAAAAATTCTTTTGTTGAATGTTTTCTGTGTAATTTAGTTAATTTACTGTATTTGTCTTAATCGATGTTTATCTTTTACCGACTGGAATTATTGTTTTTAAGCTCATATTGTCTAGTGGTGAAAACTTTTAAATGGCCTTCTAGTTGTTATTCACTTATTTACTGTTAATGTTAGCTGTAAGTTTTCCAATAAGAATAAAATAAAATATAAGCTGGAACAAACAGACAGACAGACAATTTTTAAAAATTGTGTTTATCTTTTGTTTAACTTTCATATGCATTTAGTAAAAGGCTGGTATTTGGAAATTACAAACAGACACTTCAATGTATAGATATGTATTCATTTGAAAATAAAAATCATCTTATATTTCATGTTAATTGCAACATTCATATTAACATTTACAATTAACAAATTAAATGGCTGCCAACATATGTAATTTTCAGTACGGCGTTGACTGCACCGGTAGCTTTTCAAGGTACGCGTACTAGCGCATTTCCCTATATGTGTATAAGTGTTGCCAGATCCAATGGACTAAATATCGGGACGGAAGGTAAAAATTATAGAGAATTTGGTTTTCAAATCTAATGTAGTTGTTAGCGACACGCTCATTTGTAGTTAAGAATATGTATAGGAATCGAATTTACTCTGTATTTTATCTGTGTGTGTACTTACCTAGTTATAAGATTTTATGTGACGCGGACCCAACGACATGCTCGTCTTTGCGGCCCCCGCTAGTCTGCCACCATCCGCGAGTCGATGCGCACGCCCTAATATTGTATCAGCGCACAGACCTTTGTTAAGTCGCCATTTTGAAATAAAACAAGTACATCCATTGTCCGCGATTTATTTCGACAACCACCAGCACCATCCTGCAGCATCTAAGATCTACAGTAGTAAAAATAAAAATTATGTTTTGCCATTATGGCATGGCGTAGCTTAGCGTGCCACATCACTCTCGTAAGTGGGCGGTACCCACCCATGAAGTACAACAGTATCTGTATGACATTTTATCTAAAAAAAATATGAAACTTCATAGGCGTAAGCTGTCATTCGTACCATGCTACAACGCAAATACTATAGATGAAATATGCGTCACATGTCCACTCCCAACAGCGCTGCTGCTGGAACTAGTTGCCGCTAGATATTAATACTTAATAGCGCCAAAGCGCCATAGCGCCATACATAGCACGCGCTGTGGAGAGATAGCGCGTTATAATATGGCGCTATGCGCTATATTAACTACCATTAGTTTCAACTTCGGAAAAAACGAAGGCGATTTTTACGTATGCTAAATTAATTTCTGTCTTTAAATATGTCACATATCTAATAATAATGCGTGTAATGAAAAGTATGTTTTTGGCACATAGAAATATGAAAGGAAACTAGACTTAAGGGTATTCAAAAACATACTTTAATAATAGTAACATAGAGACCATGAAAATAGATATATTTTGCATTGTTTGCCCTCACCACACCGTGTATTCCTCTCCCCGTTCCCTGTTTTCTACTATTCGATTGTTGGTTGATTTTGTATGTTTTACAGATTGCGCAACAAGATTCAGTTACTGTAACGTACTCGAGTTTTCTTAGGCGTCAGAAAAGTGTATTGCATCAATTTCACACCTATATAAGATATGATTAAACTGCACAAAGTTCAAACTCGACGTCAACCCGAAACCGGGTGAAAACGCAAAATGGTTTTCAACTTAGGTTTTTTTAAATTTTTTTGGTTGTCAAAAAATTTAAAATATCTAAGTTGCATGTTTTCAAAATTAGAGGCATTTAAAAAAACAGAAAAATATTTCACATCCTGTGATAGTCTTTTCACTCCTGTTGCCACAAATCTTTACTTATTCCAACTATTTTTCTTTTGTTATGAAAATATAAATAATGCTTCTCTAAACTGGTATCAAAATTTTAAAACCAGTTGTTCTAGCTTGCATAGAAATAGGACTTATTTTCTAAAAAAAAAATCAAAATTATAAATTGCCTAGATTAAAGAATTATAGGTGACTGTATTGAAAAAAAAAATTGTACTGCGCGAGTTTGGCAAATAGCGTCAAAAGTTGGCGCATTTAGTAAGGATTTCAAAATGGTATAACACTTGGTAAATTGTACCTGCAATCGTCAACATTGTTTTTTCTTACAAACTTAGATTTTTAAATAATACTAGTTGTTACGGATTTTATCTCGTATATTTAACTTTTTAACTACCCGACGTATCGAGCGCTTTACAGCACCCATGGTCACGGGGGGACTGAGATGTTCAACGTCCAAATGTCATAGTTAACCGCGGTTACCATAGATTAAAATTTAACTGTGAAGGATGGTGGATTCTCACCACCATCCTTCACAGTTAAATAACACACAGGTAAATCTTTGTTTCAGAGAGCACGAGGGATCTGTGACAGTAAACACCTGGCTGCCGAGCTCCACCACGTCAAGCAAGTTTTGCATAACAACAAGTTTCGGGTCTCCCGCCTACGTCACAGTGACTAGGTCGGTCATGACTTGACTTGGCAACACTGCTCCCAAGTATTTTGCGAGTGCGAGCGGCAATTTTGTTGAGACGTATATCATCTAGCTTATCTATGTATAACATAAATAAACTTTACTCTGACGCTATCGAGAAAGTTTTCACATAGATGTTTACAGTGAGACAGTGTAGCGAGAACAATTGTTGAAGATTTTATTTTATTTCGTATTTTGTGAACGATATTTAATTATGGCAGGACGTTTTTTTTCGCATGGAGGATGTTTACAGACGCTAAAGCACAAGATGACCGCAATTATAACGCCAATGTTGAAACAAGAGCCGTGCATCTTTCAACCCCTTGATACACCTCACGGAGAGGCAATTTAAAAATAGATATTTTCATAAAAAAGTATTCAAGTTTTTATGTAGAGTAGGGATGTAAGGAGTTTGATAAATCTTAGGTCCTCTTAACGCGTTTCCTTGAAACATAAAATACGTATCGATCATTAAGTTTTTTACATTTCTGCAACTCAAGTTTAAAACAAATGCAAGTTTAAATATAAGTTGTGTTGTCTTTTTAATTGCAGGTGTTCACAGCTCTATTATTTTTTGCAACTAGATCCGGGTTGGGTTTAGAATCGTTTGGCAAGAGTTTGGGGGAGTAAGGTGTTTTATTTGGTAGAGGTTTGATCCACGATTATAATAATACTACTCACATTAAAAGGTAATGCACCGTTATCGAAAAAATAAATGTAAACTATTATAAACTAAAATGCGTAAAACATGGAAAAACATGCAATATTACTGTGAAAGCTGGATAGCATACAGAATTTTGTGTAAGTGCAACAAGGACGTAAGACTAGTGTCATATTATTTATTCTACTGTCTATACTTTCTGTCAAGGTTCAAATTGCATGACATACTGTTACGAGCTTAATGTTCGTGACAATAGAAACTGCCGATTGAATTACCAAAATTAACACTTTAATTCACTTTACACTAATTAAAACTTAAAAGGCACTAATAATTAATCACACTAATTCACTTTATTTCGCTCCGAAGCTTCGCTTGTCTCGCCAAATTCAATACAGCCTCGATCGCGTCTTGCAGCGCCTTTAAATACACATTTTTCACCGCAACCTCCAGAATATTCAAGTATATACGGGCGCCTACTGACCAGGCGCAGAAAGTTCGAGTGTGGGGCTTCTAGAAAGCTTAATTCTTCTGTTCGATACTAGATGGTGCTGTTGATCGAAAGTCAAGATTGACATTTTCTAGGAAGCCCTCCTCGTTCTGGTTCTCGACACTAGATTGCGCTAGTGCCGGGTACATGACGTCAACTTAGGCACGCAACACTGCCCCCTCCTAAGACGTTCGTCCCGAGCATTATCAGCCCCATAATAACGCGCCAGGCGATCCACATGGACGATCTTAGGAGTCACTCTTGCGCCTTTTTGAAACGACTCCGCAATGTCAAGGGCTGTCCTATCCCATGCTGCACCAACATTGTACAATTTTGTTGCTACTCTACTACGTGTCTGAGGTCCCTTCACAGCCGCACAACTTGTACATGTGCGACACCAATCCTCGACATCGTCACGATAATGGACCCAATAAAACTGTTCTCGGACATTCAGTAGAGTTCGTTTAACTCCCAGATGGACTCCTGAACGGCCATTATGGCACAGCTGTAGAACATTCAGCACTTTAGCTTTAGGGACAACCATTTGCAAACGACAGCTGTCTGTCGCCACCACCCTCGTTTCCTCCTTAGGTAAAATCGGCATGTTTTTATCCCACTTCTGACACCAATTGCTACGAGCTTAGGGTTCGTGACAAATGACAATAGAAACTGCCGATTGAATTACCAAAATTAACACTTTAATTCACTTTACACTAATTAATACTTAAAAGGCACTAATAATTAATCACACTGATTCACTTTATTTCGCTCCGAAGCCTCGCTTGTCTCGCCAAATTCAATACTGCCTCAATCACGTCTTGCAAAGCCTTTAAATACACATTTTTCACCGAAACCTCCAGAATATTCAAGTAAACACGGGCGCCTACTGACCAGGCGCAGAAAGTTCGAGTGTAGGGCTTCTAGAAAGCTTAATTCTTCTGTTCGATACTAGATGGCGCTGATGATCGAAAGTCAGGACTGACATTTTCTAGGAAGCCCTCCTCGCTCTGGTTCCCGACACTAGATGGCGTTAGTGCCGGGTACATGACGTCAACTTAAGCGCGCAACAATACTAATTTTTATGCATTCCGCCGTTACCGTTAGTTGTAATGGTGGTTAATATCAAACATTGCGCCATAGCTTATAGCGCGCTATCTCTCCATAACGCAAAGCGCGTGCTATGTAAGTAGTCGCCATTGCGCTATGACGCTTTGGCCCTATTCATATCAAGTGGCAATTAGTTCCAGCAGCAGCGCTGTTGGGAGTAGACATGTGACGCATATTTAATCTAGCAGAACGCTATTCATCGCGCGCGAACTAATTTAGTGTTAGACGTTGTTTAGTTAGTGTATACTGTATATTTATAAGTGATAGAAGGACACAGTTGTCTGCTACAGAAGAAGCTTAATTAATGTTTTTAAATGTAAATAAAATATAGATACATAAGTGTATATAATAGTATTTGTAAATGGTTGATTTTTGTATATACAATCAATAAACTTTTAAATACACCTTTAATTGATTTATAATTTATATTAAGGTTAAAATAACGTTTACAACAATTATAATAAAAATGATTTATTTTATTTTGTTTTAAAAAATACATGCCTTAAAAATATTTTTAGGATTATAGAAAGTCGTAAGCCTGAAAAGAAGAGTAAAGAGCGCTCTTTGATTTCTCTTTACCACTTTATTTTATTTTAATCTAAAATGCGACTTATTACGAAATAATATTCTTATATAGCACGCGGTCTATCTAATGAACGACACGTAATGTAGCGTGCTGCTAAACTTAACGCGCTTGCCGGCCTCCTACACGCTTACTTATAAATAGCGCGCTGTAACATAGAGTATTTAATAGCGATTTATTAGTCATTTTGAACAACTTTAGTTGCTCTTCTTGCGTAAATGTGTGCTCTCCAGTGTATTATTTGTGGTATTATTGTAAATTGAATGTGCTCCCTAACGTTTTTATCTGCCTAAGCCTGTTTTTCGACGATTTCGCTACCCCTCTGGATCTTTTTTTACAAATGATTGTAGCTATAAATTATGTTTATAATTTAAAGTTTTATAAAAGTCAATATTTTGGTGTTTTATTGAGTGTAAGATCAAGCGAAGCGAGTTCGGGACTTAAGGCATCGCGACTCAGACAGGTTAAGTTAGAAGGGGACGCCACCATCATCTTCGTGGTTATTTTTTTATAAACCGCTTAGGAGTAGGATCCCCGCGAAGCGGGGCTCTGTCGACCGGCCTTCCCTCAACTGCGCTACGTTGAGTGGCGTGGTGGTTCCCTCTCCCAACTCTCTCCCCTCATAAATCAGGTTTATAGTAAAAACATTACGAAAACATAACCTCAAAATAAGATTTTTAAAAAATTTATAAAATAAAACTAAGCTGGCAGCCGGTAGGGGGTGGAAGTGGGAAGGACTCTACAACTCCCCCGCCTCCCTCCCCACCAACTCCCACCCGCTAATTCATATTGAGTTATCATTTTGAGGTTAGGTCTATGGAATTTTCTTTTTGATTTTTCTCAAGAACGGTGTATTACCTTTTAATGGGAGTGGTGTCGGGGGTGAGGGGGACGCTCACACCCTCCCCTCCCCTCATCCCCTGCCACCCCCTCCTGCGAAATGATTCTAAATTTCAACCATGGATCCTACCAAAGGCCAGTTGGAGTCGCCAAGCACACATCACAAAAAATGTGCAGTGTGTACCTACATAGAAGAAGTTACTCAGGCGCTGACACACAAAAATGTAATTTATAAATATATTCAGTTCTCTGATACTCCAGCTGCTAAACAAGCAGTTAGTCCATGGTAAAAAATATACACATACTTATTTTTTTAACAACTTTAAACTTTTTTTTAAACTTTTAATAGGTGAGCTCAACAGCAACAGAGTCGGCTGTCACATAGACGATGTCTGCGTCAACAACATCAGTTACGCAGATGATATGGTGTTGCTGAGTGCATCTATATGCGGCCTACAAAGATTAGTGAAGATTTGTGAAGCTTTCGCCCTCACACATGGTCTGAATTATAATGTAAATAAAACCGGCCAAGAGCGTGTCGGGCCACGCTCAGTGTAGGGTTCCGTAGTTTCCCGTCCGTCACAATAAGTGTTCCCACTTATGAGTTTAAAGGTGGGTATCCATTATGTTCGCGCTCCAGCAGCGCTCCGCGCCCCTGCAACTGCTCCCGGTAGTGGATACTGTTGTTTCCGTCCAAGTTCAAAACGATTTTCCTAGAAAGTCCTTATAAAGTTCTACTTTTCAGATTTTTTTCATATTTTCTAAACTTATGGTTCAAAAGTTAGAGGGGGGGGGGGGGACACATTGTTTTTTTACTTTTGGAGCGATTATTTCCGAAATTATTGACATTATCAAAAAATGATTTTAGTAAACCCCTATTCATTTTTAAATACCTTTCTAACAATATATCACACGTTAGGGTTGAAATTAAAAAAAAATCATTTCCTACTTTACATATAGGGGGGCTACCCTAATAAAACATTTTTTTCCAATTTTTATTTTACCACTTTGTCGGCGTGATTGATACACATATTGGTACCAAATTTCAGCTTTCTAGTGCTAACGGTCACAGAGATTAAGCGAGGACGGACAGACGGACAGACAGACATGGCGAAACTATAAGGGTTCCTAGTTGACTACGGAACCCTAAAAAGAGCCACGTCATGGTCTTTGAGACCGGGAGTAAGAGACATGACCTATTTCAATTAATGGTAATATTTTACAAAGAGCGTTTAGGTATAAATATCTTGGCCATGTTTTGACTCCTCGTCTCAGGGATGATGATGACATTGAGAGGGAACGTAGGGCGTTGTCAGTAAGAACGAACATGATAGCTTGCAGGTTTGCACGCTGTTCAAGGGAAGTTAAAATAGCCCTATTTAGAGCTTACTGCACGTCATTTTACACGTGCAGCCTGTGGGCTAGATATACTCAAAAGGCTTACAACGCCCTCCGAGTACAATATGTTACGAGCTTGCGGTTCGTGACAATAAAAATTGCCGATAAAATTACCTAAATTAACACTTTAATTTACTTTACACAAATTAAAGTTAAAAACACTAATAATTAAACACACTTATTCACTTTATTCCGCTCCGAAGCTTCGCTTGTTTCGCCAAATCAACACTACTCCCATCGCATCTTGCAGCGCCTATATATTTAAATTAGCAAAGAAATATCCAGAATGTTCAAGTAAACACGCGCAAGGTACCGAGCGTTCGAGTTTCGACTAGGCGCTGTCAGTTGAGTGATTTGTGATGTCATTTTCTCAATGCTCCCCTCACTCTCGTTCCTGACACTAGATGGCGCTAGTTGACTTATTCATGCAACAAATACAACAACGCATTTAGGGTGCTGCTGGGACTGCCTCGCTTCTGTAGTGCATCAGGGATGTTCGCAAAAGCGCGAGTGGACTGCTTTTACGCGACCATGCGCAAGAGATGCGCGTCTCTGGTGCGCAGGGTGCGGGGGAGTAACAATAGTATCCTGAAAGTGATTGCTAGCAGGCTGGACTGCCTATATATGTGTCATTGTAGCGCCATATCGGGTGGATTGGTGAGAAAATGGCACATATAAATATAAATGTATTTTTTTTTACACTTCACATAATTATATGTAATAATAATATTATGCTTACTAACATAGCTATAAGTTTAGTTTATAAGTAATACTAACAAAATATGAGCCTTGGTTGCTTGAATAAATGAAATGAATATATATATATATATATATATATATATATATATATATATATATATATATATATATATATATATATATATATATTTAAGCAAATTATTTATTTGATTCGGTAATTACTTATTTTAAAATTTAGATTTTACAAAAAGAATTTGGAACCCCTGGAGTGATTGGTTGTATTGATGGAAGTCATTTTAAAATAGTTGTCCCACCAAAAGAAGAGGAACATTTATATTATAGTCGTAAGTACTAACATTCACTTAATGTTTAATTATATTATTGATTGGTTAAAAAGGGACAGAAACAGAACAAAATGTCTTTTTTCAGGTATGTGATGAATGAATATAGAATTTTAAATGTTAATTCCAATTTTGGAGGTGCAAATCATTACTGCTTATAGGAAAACAGTGATTTAAACACATACGATACATGCAATCTTTGCACCGAAATGGAGAAATGGTCTGGCTTTTAGGTAATATATTTATAGTAAACTTATTGGATTGTTTCGAGTTAAGTATATGGAGTATTTTTAAGTAAAACATTACTAAATAATACCTATCATCTATATTATTGATAATAATACTTATATTTAACTCAAGGAGATTCTGCACAAGGTTAGAGTTCTGGATTACAAGCCTGTAAAATGTGCATACATTATTTTAGCATGATCTGTGCTACGTAATATAATTATTAATTTTGGTGTTGAGGACACAGGAATCTTAATTTTAAATCAACTTATAAATTATGGATTATTTTTAGATCTGCAATTTGAAAGGTAGGTAGGTAGGTTTTACGTGGTAGAGCCATGCTGCAGTTATATTAGTAGTATAGTTGTAGCACGAATGGGTCGGCTCGACCGGGGAAGGACCACGCTCTCACAGAATACCAGCGTGAAATAGTAGCTTAATGCTGCTGTATTTCGTATGGTGAGTGTAGAGAACCGGAGACCCTTTTTACTGGAAACGAGGCATTCCATCTCAGTCCTCACGGGTGACAACGCATCTGCATTTTGATTTTTAATGGAGGATGGATGTAGATGTCTATGGGCCGCAGCAACCACTTACCATCAGGTGGACTGTGTGCTCGTTTGTCACCCTATTCTATAAAAAAAAAAAAAAAAAAAAAAAAAAAAAGGACAATAGAATGTGACCAAATAAGCTACACAGAAAGAGGAGAAGCTTAATTAGAGGTAGAATGTTAAGTGATCAATTAGCAAGAAGGTTACAACAAAGATTAAATAACTAAATTTGGATAAGCTTAAAGCTTAAAAAAGAGTCGCACGCGGAACGGCAAAGCGCGTACATGTGTTCGCTTTGAGCATAAGCGAAAGGTCATTGTACGATAAGATAATGGCGTCCAAAGTGGTAAAATGTACAAATTGTAACATTGTGATAAGCGAAGTGCTTGCCTTTATACAAAACAAGGCAGATGTGATGGACGAGGAGAGCATTGTCCGAATTTGTAGTAGTGCCTTTACAGCTGAAGATATCACTAATGCAAAAAGTTTGCTATTCGAGTCATTGCCTTCAGGTAAAAGAAAAAATATAAGACGCAGAGATGGAAAATTAACTCGACGTACAGATGGGAAATCCCAAAGGGAGTTAGAAGACATCATTAGTCTTTTCAAAGAAACAGACCCTGACAGTGCGCCTATTTTGGTTGCTCGTGACCTACAAAAACTTCCGCCGGTCACTTTCGATCATATAGATGTAACTCGACTGCTGAAGGATATAGTTTTGTTGCAACAGGAGGTTAAGATCATCAAGGATAATTATGTAACCAAGACGCACCTGGAAGAGCTAAAGAAAGATATATCTTTCTTAAAAACATCCACATCACCAGCTCATCATCATAGGGTAGGTAGAAGGTGCAGTGCCTTCTTGTTAGATGTGGGTACTACGTTCGGCGACAGTGGGCCGATGGGCTTGTCACACGAGTTATCAACAGCTGATGTACCGTTACAAACAACTGACGTACAGACAGAGACGGAAAAGACAGCTATCGCACAAGTAGCTAGTCGTGCTCGTGATAGTGTCGATGCACTCGCACCTGTGTCAGATATGCATAAGGATGACCACTTTACATCTGGAGGCGTGACTGCTTATAACGGTGCGGATGGGCGGCAATCATTCAGCGCAGGAGGCACTAAAGTAACTCCTATTCCAATGCACAACTCACAGAGTAAAAGCAGGATGAATGATGACAAAACAAATGTAGTGAATAAGTCTACTAACAATAATAACGCAATAAAAGATACATCTTGTGATGTTAAATTTCAGACTTCGCTAACTATGGCCGAAATATTGAAAAAAGGTGAAGCTTGTAAAAATGAAGAACCGCCAGAGGCCTGGATAAAAGTTCAAAAGCGCAGATTGCGTAACCGTTTTATAGGTAAGACAGGAAAAGCAGAAATAAAACCTGAGGAGAAATTTAAATCAGCGGACTTGAAAATTCCGCTATTTATATCTAACGTACATAGAGAGACGCTAGAAAAAGATATCGTCGATTATATTAGGAATAAAACTAACGAGTTAATGACACTAGAAAAAGTGACTATGAAAAAAGATAAAGGATATAATGCGTTCAAATTATACGTGTCCAAACAAAAACTTGCTGTCTTTGGCCGGACGGCATCTCATTCAGAAGATTTGTGCATTTTAAGTACAGACATCAGGAGACCTCAGATAATGTGTAAAAAAAATCGTTCATGTATAGTACGACAAAATTTACTACTTTCAATTGTAAATCTGTTAAACGCTCTTTGGAATGCGTAAGACACCTGTGTGAAAAGTCTGACGTGCTAGCGCTACAGGAGACATGGCTTCTACCTGATGACATAACGTTTCTGGGCGAGATACATCAAGACTTCAGCTATACTGGTAAGTTAGCGGTTGATACGTCGTCCGGTATACTCACAGGCAGACCCTATGGTGGTGTGGCCCTCTTGTGGAGGAAAAATGCGTTTGATTGTGTCAGTGTGGTCGAATGTAGTAGTGTGCGTCTCACAGCAATTAAAGTGTTCCATAGTAAACGAACTTACATAATATTCTCGGTTTATATGCCAACGGATTCAGTAGACAATTTAATAGAATTTACATCGTGCATGAGCGAGATAAGTGCTATTATTGAAAATGTCGACTCTGTATTTGCGTTAGGTGACTTTAATTCGCATCCCGGTACAATATTTTGTAACGAACTGATAAATTTTTGCATGGATCAGCAGTTGATTTGGAGGTCCTCCCAGCGGGCAGCTATACTTACACTAGTGATGCGCACGGTTGTCGGCGCTGGTTGGATCATTGCGTTGTAACTGAGGCCGCAAGGCGCTCAGTCATAGATGTCACTGTACTGTATGATACCTACTGGTCGGATCATGTTCCAT
Organism: Parnassius apollo; assembly: GCA_907164705.1. Classification (NCBI taxonomy): domain Eukaryota; kingdom Metazoa; phylum Arthropoda; class Insecta; order Lepidoptera; family Papilionidae; genus Parnassius; species Parnassius apollo. The sequence goes on along the minus strand of CAJQZP010001449.1, from coordinate 6,576,856 downwards.
TGCTGATCGAGTGCAATATTAACTTATTAAGATCAAAAAATGTGGTAAGCTATTTCTGTAATAATAAAATAATTTGGGGTGTCAGAAATAATAACCAATACAAATAATTTTTATATGTGGTAGAGCCATGCTGCAGTTATATTAGATGTATAGTTGTAGCACGAATGGGTCGGCTCGACCGGGGAAGGACCACGCTCTCATAGAATACCAGCGTGAAATAGTAGCTTAATGCTGCTGTGTTTCGTATGGTAAGTGTAGAGAACCGGAGACCCTTTTTACTGGAAACGAGGCATTCCATCTTAGTCCTCACGGGTGACAACGCATCTGCATTTTGATTCGTAATTGAGGATAGATGTAGATGTCTGTGGGCCACAGCAACCACTTACCATCAGGTGGATTGTGTGCATGTTTGTCACCCTATCATATAAAAAAAAAACCAAATAGAAACTTATAAAAAATTGTGTCACTCTAAATTAAAAGACGTAAATTTTCCACAGGAGTTTATGAATTGTTGTAATAATATATGTATTAATGATAATCACAAATTAATTTTAGATAATATGTACAGTAATATTGTTACTATTCTTAGAGAATCAGCTCAGGCCAGTTGTAATAACAAAAGGAATAAGAAATATGTTGTGGAATAAATACGTTAGAGATGCCCACGGGGAGGCTCGACTTGCCTTTCAAACGTGGGTCTTATACGGTAAGCCATCTTCGGGTTATTATTATAATAAAATGTGTGAAACAAGACGGAATTTCAAGTCAAAGTTAAAATGGTGTCAAAATCACGCAGAGCAATTAAGAATGGATAAGATCGCATCAAGTCATTCGCAAAAGAAATTTAAAGAATTCTGGAAACTTACGAATGAACTGAATCACAAGTCGAGCCTTCCGGCTAATATTCAGGGTCACAACCAGCCTGGAGACATAGCCAATCTATTTAAAGAGCATTTTAAAGTAGTCACCGCGGGGTCCGTCATCGAGATTAATCGATGGTGGACGTTTTGCAGGTGGATCGTGTGTAAGGATCTCTGCCAAAGAAGTTTTTGAAGTAATAAATTCTATGACTAGAGGTAAATCACCAGGGTATGATGGGCTTAGCATTGAACATCTGGTACATGCTGGTGCCCATCTGCCAAGAGTGTTGGCTATGTTTCTAAGTTTATGTATAGCTCATCAATATCTTCCGACTGATCTCATGAAGACAATTGTGGTGCCTATCATTAAGAACAGAACAGGAGATATATCAGATTTAAATAATTACAGGCCAATCTCACTAGCCACCATAGTGGCTAAGGTGCTGGACGGTCTGCTTGACAGGAAATTGAGAAAGCTCATTCATCTGCATCATGCTCAATTTGGATTCAGACCTGGACTATCCACAGAGAGTGCAATTTTGTGTCTTAAGCAGACTGTTAGGTACTACACAGATAGAAAAACGCCGGTGTATGCCTGTTTTTTAGATCTATCAAAAGCTTTTGATCTAGTCTCTTATGACATTTTATGGCGAAAGTTACAGGAGGAAACTGACTTGCCCCAGGAAATTATCTCCGTATTTAAATATTGGTATAGTAACCAAATAAACTATGTTCGATGGGGTAGCAGCTTTTCTGAGGGGTATGGGCTGGATTGCGGGGTGAGACAAGGAGGGTTGAGTCCGCCTACGCTTTTCAACTTATACATAAACCAGTTGATTGTGGAGCTCAGCAGCACTAAGGTCGGTTGTTCTATAGACGGAGTTTGCATAAATAACATAAGCTATGCAGATGACATGGTGCTGCTGAGCCCCACGATAGGTGCACTCAGAAAGCTGCTAGGGATCTGTGAATCATACGCAAAGACCCATGGGCTCAAGTATAATGTAACGAAGAGCGGGCTCATGGTTTTTAATTCAGGCACTAAAAGGCAGCTCACCTTGCCTACTGTTAAGCTCTGTGATAGTCCTTTGAACAGAGTCGTCAAATTTAAGTACTTAGGCCACTGGGTAACAGAGGACTTAGAGGATGACTTGGATATAGAAAGGGAACGCAGGGCGTTGGCTGTTCGCTGTAATATGCTGGCCCGCAGGTTTGCACGATGTACTAAAGAAGTTAAAGTTACGCTTTTTTAAAGCTTATTGTCAGTGCTTTTACACATGCAACTTGTGGGTCAGATACACGCAGCGGACATACAATGTCCTGCGTGTACAATACAATAATGCGTTCAGGGTGCTGTTAGGATTGCCGCGTTATTGTAGTGCCTCTGCCATGTTCGTCGAGGCACACACGGATGGCTTTCATGCCATAATACGTAAAAGATCCGCTTCGTTAATGAATCGACTACGTACCTCTACCAACAGCATCCTGAATACACTTGCTAATAGGTGGGATTCTGCCGTTATGAAGCACTGGTTGAGCCTACATATGAAATTGAATAAATAAGATATTTGTAACGTAGGAGCGATATTTAATTTGTTAAGTTTAAAAAAAAAGTTAAATACTAACATTAGTTGTAAGTAGTTATTGTTCTACTAACATCTTTATGGACAAAGTCTGAAAATAAATTATTATTATTATTAATATTATTATTAAACCTTTCTTTTATTAATAATCAGTCTCAAACTTGATCACAGATTTAACTAAAGAATTAATAGTAACATAGTATAAGCACAAGATAAATAATAGTACTACGTACAAAAGTTACACACCTTTGATGTTGACTACTTGCCGACATTCAATACTGCCGCCATAAGGAAAAAAGACGTATCTAACATTTTTTTCGAAATGGAGTTACATAAATGTTCCAAATCAGTAAAAAAAATGGCATCCACCAGTATTTTTATATTTTGCATAAATTAAGCGGAACCCTATAAATCTTACTGTTAAATAAGACGCATCTGCGATATGAATCAAATATTACTAAATAGAAAAGACGTTTCTGAAGTCCACTAAGTTGAAAAAACGCATTTTAGTAGTAGCGTCCTATTTATTTACAAAATATTTAATTCATCATAAAATGAAAAGACACTTCTGCATGGTCATAAGAAGAAAAGACTGTTCTGCGTAGGTGTGCCTTTTTAGCGTAGTATTACGAAAAATGGGCAGGCGCAAGTGGCAGTAGTGCCTTTCCTACTTAGTATTGCTAGTTGTGCGGGGTGAAGTGGGGCTCGCGGTTGGTATACTGTGCTTCAGTTGCGTCCAGGCAGACAGACTGACGACACGTGCGCGCGGCTCTTCGAGCTATAACTACGGAAAAATCGTAAGTCAAACTTCCCGGAATTATAATTTATGTATACTTAAGCATACCCATGAGTAATTTAAGATTGAAAAAACTGCAAACCTAACAGGTGATACAAATAAATATACCGATTTTTATGTTAAAATATTTCAATATTAAATATATCTGTTAGAAAACGACACCTTTATCTAGCTAAACGCTTTTTTTCGAATTTGTTTACACCGTTGAGTACCAACTAACAATGAAGAGGTTTGCATTTATACATTTTATACCTTGTTTTATTATTACCATAATGAGTTTTTTGTATATAGTGGGATATGAAAATTTGTATTCAGATAATATCTTTCAGTTTTTTCGTTTATTTTTTCTGCGCCGGTGATTTTTTCTAAGTATTTTGTTTATTTATTTGTTTCAGTGTGACAAAATGCGACATTATCGATGCTCAAAAATAATTTCGATGGTGCGATCAACCAGTTCTTCCCAGGAGTCAAACCTGAACACCAATTATTATGAGCTGCCTTTATCTACTACGAACGAAAATAACTCTTTGAATAATGCGGATCTTCATAACAGCTCAGACAGCATCCTGGATTTTGATTCAGATGATTCATTTTTTGATAAAAATTATTTACCCTCAAGTTTAGATCAGTCAAAATGTTCAGAAGATCCAGATTCTTCTACAAATACCATACCCCAATCACCGTCAATTAACGTCACTATTCCTGAGTCACCTGAAGTCTCAAGCGACGAAGATACGCCACAAAATTTCACAAAAAAGGGGACTATCAGAAAACGTAAGAAGTATGATGAATCACCGGCGCAGAGAAAACAAATTAAAAAACTGAAAGATATGGAATCTAAATATAAACTTAAGCCAGGGTGTAATGATGGATGTAAAAAAAAATGTCATACACGGTTTACAGAAGAAGCACGACAAAACCTAAACCATCACTTTAGAAACATGTCTTGGAAAGAGCAACAGTATTTCATAATAAATAACACATCCAAAGAAGATCCTAAGAGAAAAACCGTTAAAGAAAACAGAAAACTGCCAAGAAACGTAAGCATATTATATTTTCTGACAAATGAAACAGGGGTAAAAGTGAATGTTTGCAAAGTATTTTTTCTAGAAACACTGGGTTACAGTCGAAAAAATGATAAATCTGTAAGAAACGCCTTATGCACCATAACAAACAACATTCCAGTTGATAAGCGAGGAACCAATCCTAATCCAAAAAAGTTGGACGACACTAAAATTGTAGAACATATAAATTCTTTTAATCCTTCAATTTCCCACTACAGACGAGAGCACGCTCCAAATAGAAAATATCTTCCGTCTGACCTAACAGTGACCAGAATGTATCGAGACTTTTACGAACAACAAAACATGAAAGACCTTCCTGTTCACGAACAGATTTCTTATGACTACTACAGAAAAGTTGTGAAGAAGTTAAATATATGTTTTACAAAACTTGGACATGAAGAGTGTGAGGTGTGTGAAAAGTTTTTTATCCACAATCCGGAATACAAGGAGAAAAGACACAGAAATTGTCAAGAATGCCGAGATTACGAACGACACCGGGAAAAATATACATCAGCCAGGGAAGCATACAAAAAAGATGTAGAAAAACAAAATAACGCAAACATCACCTCAGATACTGCCTATTTTGCGGCTGATTTAGAGAAAGTAATTATGCTCCCACGCATTGAAGAATTTAAAATTGTAATGTTTTGCCCAAGAGTAATCGTATTCAATGAAAGTTTTGTGCCAATAGGTGACAAAAAAAACAATGCTACTTTGCAAACCTATGCCGCGATATGGCATGAAGCAATTGCTGGTCGCAAAATGAGTGACATAATAAGCTGTTTCAGAGCTTTTTTGCAGGCTAATAGAGACCTGAAAAATGTAGTCATCTGGTTAGATAATTGTGCAGCCCAGAATAAAAATTGGAGTTTGTATTCTTATTTGCTCCATCTTGTTAATTCAGTCGAAGTCAATTATGAAACGATTACATTAAAATATTTAGAGGTAGGCCACACGCACATGGCAGCAGACGAATTCCATCATCAGGTGGAGCAATCTATGAAGAGGAAGAAACACATCTATGATTTCGAAGACTTTCATCAAGCAGTATCGAACACCAGAACAAACATTATCGTTAAAGTAATGAATGTGGATGATTTTTGTGAGTTTGAAGACTGTTCTTCAACTTACAAACTACAAAATTCTTCCCCTCGTGCTTATTTATGTGATATGTGTGAAGTAACATTCCGTAGAGGCACCCACATCATTTATTATAAGACTGCTTTCCACAATGAAGAAGAATACTCACTTGACTTTCTGAGATTAAAAAATATAAAATCTGGGATACCACCTCCAAAACCAAAAAATCAGTATAGAGGCATTAGTCAAGAGCGCAAGACAGCGATCATACAAAAACTGACTCCCTTAATGCCAGACAACAGAAAATCGTTTTGGTATAATCTACCTACTGATAAAAATAGTGTTGATCTGACTCAAGTTGATGAAGACTAAATTTACAAGAGTTATAAAGCTGTGATTATTGCTAATATTAAGTATAATTTGTTCAAACTTAGATAGCTTTTTAATATTTGTCTTTAGAAGAGTAACTTAGAGTAGCTATTATAAGTTCAGAGAGGTTTCTTATTGCTATTATTGTTTTTTTATTTTATGAAAAACACATAAGTCGTAGTGTTAGTTTGATCTCACTCAAGTATAAGATTAAGACTTCAATATAAGAGATTCCTTAAAAGCTGTGATTATTAATTATAAATACAAACTTAGATTGTTTTGATACTTAATTTGTGTTTCTAACAGAAGAGTTTAACGCGAGTTTAGAGTTTAACTTTATTTTATGAGAGGTTTGTAATTGCTATTTTTTATATTCTATAAAAAAGAAATATAAGCCTGATTATCATACTTTGTGTTTTATTTAATACATGATAATTATCATGTTAAAACGTACGTTTAAGTAAGGTTTAGGGTTGTTGGTGATCTAACAATGTGCAGGGTATTATTATTTTTTAGTCAATTGAATATTAGTATTACTAAGTTGAAAAGCAGCAAATGGCTATTAACGTCTTTTTTATTAAGTTAACTAGAACCTGGTAACACATTATCACTAAGTAAGAAAGACGTTTAAAAAAATACTAAGTTGAAAGGACGTTTCTAGCCAGAAGCGTCTTTTCATTGCCGTATCAAGTATTTTCTTGCATTTTTTTTACTAAAAAGAAAAAGAAAAAGTTATTTATTTAATACATAAAATTTATTTAATTAAAATTTACATATAATTGCTGATAGATCAAACACTGATACAAACTTTTACACCACAACATTATTATTTGGTTTATTTCCTTTCGCACAGCGCATTTTTTTGTTTTTGAAATACATTTTATTTTTTTTTCTCTGTTTCGTCCTTTATGTAGAAACGTCCTTTTTCCTTATGGCGGCAGAATAGCCTACATAATTATTATTAATTAGATAAATCGCGCACACAAGCTAAATAAAACTTTATCGCCGCGCGCGAGTGTCCGTATTGTATTTTGCCCTTCCTTCGTCACGGCGGATTTTCCGTGGTTACTAAGGGATGTCATTAAAGAGTAAAACAATATACATTGCGAAATGTTAATTAAGTTACTTAGATCAATTACTTATTCTGACTATGATCGACTGACCATATTTTCGCACCTATGTGAGTTCATCAACGCCCAATGCATGCAAATTGCAAGGCCATTCGTCGGGAATCGCGACGGAGATGGATAGATACAGTGGGTGGCCAAATTATTATACTCAAAACGATTTCTTTGTATTTTGTCAACTTAAGCTATAAAATACAATAGTTATATGTCTGTTATGTGAACTGTCTCAAACTTATAAAATATTTTTTTAATAATATTAAATTTTTTAGGACAAAAGGTAAACTTGTTTATGCCATCAAAACATAACTTGTAAAAAAAAGTCCGCAACTCAGTTCTTCTATCGTAAAAAGTTGTGAGATTATTGTTAGTGTATCTAGAAAACTGGAACGTAATTGAAAAATATTTTAGTTTTGTCTTAATTTATACACTAAACACTAATAGTGTTCTAAGTTTGAAGCTTCTGTCTGCTAGAAGTGTCTTAGAGTTTTGATGATCGGTCAGTCAGTGAGTGACAAAATTAAACTTTGACTAATTACGAGTATAATCCTAAACTACTGGTTCAAATTGAACGAAATTTGAAATATATCGTTTCTATACAATGCCTGCTTGGTTTCTGAAAATTCAGGTTTCTAGTTCTATCCACAACGAAGTTATAGGGGGTCGAAAATGGCCTGAATTGCTTCGAGAAAAGTATGGTACGGCCGTGCCGCTTCTTTGCTCGAGTTGGCGGGGGCACTACCGTGCCCCCTGATAGAGGTTTAATAGTTAATAGTGTGAAAATATTTCTATCACTATTTTGTTATTCCGCCCTCAACTTTTATGACGGCTTGAACATGGCGTGGCATGCTCTCAATGCATGAAAGGGCTACTTCTTGGAGCTTTGGAGTATTGTGCCGGACTCTGATGATGTTCTCAATTAGTTCTCTTTTGTTGGTTATAATTGTATTCCTTGAGATTTTAGTTTTTAGGACTGCCCACTCATTTTCTATAGGATTCAAGTCGAGTGAGTTTCCCGGCCAGCCCAGGGTGTTAATCTGATTGTTTTATAGGTATTGTTTGACGGATTTGGCTTTATGACAGGGGCAGAGTCCCGAACCATTCTGTTCTTTGTGGGATCAGTTTTTCCTACAGAACTTTTTTATACTGATTCTGACGCATCGTTCCTTGTACGATATACAGCCTTCCAGTCCCTTTACTGCTGATGATGGACCATATTATCACTGAAGTGGGATGCTTGACACTTCCACAATGCAGTCTTTATTGAATTTTTCATGCGTTCTTTGCCGAACAAACTCAGTTTTATCCTGAAGAATCCGTATTGACGACTCGTCCGAGTAACAGAACTGCAAGATATTTTTATGTTTATATTTATAAATGATTTATAAATGAAACAAACTCTAAATGTGTATTACGGATATCCAACCTTGCTCCAGTCTTTCCAGTCTCCAGTGTCAATGCTCCTTGGCCAGACGTTTGAGCTTCATGGCAGGAGTAAGTTTTGGTTTCTTCAGTGGTCGATAACATTTTAGCCCCATCTCTACAAATCTTCGCCTGAGAGTCCGGTCCGATACTTGTACACCGTTATCATTCAGAATTTGTTTTATGACGATTCTTGGATTTCGACGGTTTTCAAGTGTAACGCGACATATTCCACGGTGAGTTCAAGGTGTTGTAATGCGTTTTCGACCACATTTACCGACTCGAACCGCCTTGATGGGTACTTCAGCGTCCAGTTTTTTTCTTGATCTTACTCATACTGGACAGTGACACATCAAAGAAATCGGCTATATGAAACTGGGTATTTTGACAATGCCGTAAAATCGTTGAAATCTGTGTTTTTTTTCTTGGTGTGAGATCAGCACACTTCCCCATATCCGTTAAATACACATTTTTAGGTTAGGTTCGTTAACACCTCAAAAAATTGTATACGAACAAAAACATAACAATAATGTATTGATCAAGTATAAGAATAATCCTAAATGTAAACATATCAACACTTACCGAATATGCGAGTCGAAAGCACTGTCAAAACTTATAACGAATACTTCTCACAGATCACCATAGAACAAATTTGACATGCACTGACATTAGCGACCGCCATTTTGAAAAAAAGTACAAATAATGTGTTGCCATATTAATTAAAGGCTTTGCCAGGTCTTTTCAGTAAATTAAAAAACAATAACATTTTTGCAATAATTAGTTAATTACAGCCACCAGTTTCACGGATTGTGATGAATTTTTGTTTAAGTTTAATAATTTTGCCACCCACTGTAGTGTAAACAACAAATAAACCTGATTCCTAACAGAAATATGATCGTATTTACTTAGTTAAAAATCTTGCTGGTAATCAGTTTTATTTCACTGTTTTATGTTATTATAATTTTAAATATTTTAATTACAAAAGACAAGTACAGGTATGTAAGTAGATTATTTGGATAGTGAAGTAATATAAGTTTTGTAACAAAGTATTCTGTAGATAAATTATTACTTAATTCTTTTTTGCTATGAGTACCTGTCTAACAAAAAAAAAATTCAGTTTTTATAACTTCCTACTAAAATCTTAAAAAAGATATTATATCTGAAACCTTTGGTTGGTTATTTAGCATCTATCCATGCAACAATTATTGTAAGAACGACGTTTTGCCATTACAATTTATCAAATAGGTAATACATAATATATATAATCTTAAAATTACACTAAAACTTTTTTAACAATTTTATGTTACAATTAAATATACTAAACACTAAACAAAAACTATTTCAACAAGTATTTACAAAAACTATTTTACGTAGACAGCGTTAAAAAATGGGTGATTCGCGATTGTAGGTAATTATTTCACGCCGGTAGCAAGAGTGACTTAGGCCTGGTATAAGTAACAACAATAGCAATACAGTAAAAATATACATACACTAGCCTCCAAAAACATCGACTCACCTACGTTTTTTCGCAAAAAACTGTCCTATGGGTTTTTACCACAGTCGATGGATATTTTTTATCTTGATAATGTAATAATCAGAGGTCTTACATTGAAATGTTGATATTAATATGGATCTTCCCGAGATTTCCAATAGACAATACTATGTGGCAAACAATATTACAAATAAATAATAATAAAAACCTCAGAGATAGACAAGACAAATAAAACAAACAATTTTTATTAGTCTACATTAATTCATAATACAAATTATTAATAGTCTTAAGCAAGTTCTCATACTTATACTTCATTTTTTTTATAAATTCGAAAATACTTTTGCTTCTTGCCTAGACTCTGAGGTTTTGCTTTTTCAAAAGGCCTTTCAAAAGGCCTTTCAAAAGGATTTATTCAAAGTACCACTAAGATTAGAAGTGTTCGCTTCCGACATTACTGTGTAACTTTTTATTTTAAGTTACATTTTTTTCTTTTATTTATTTAATAAATCACGGGATTTCTCTGCTCTTTAAAATTAATCTCGGAGTTTGAGGCATATCCACTTTATACTTCCTGCTGAATGTATGGTGTATAAGGCATATATATATATATATATATATATATATATATATATATAAGAGGGTGGATTGAAAAGTACTCGGCCTAACCAAGAAAATAAACACATACTAAATCAGTTATATTTTTATTTTTCTACATAATCACAATCAAGTTAAATACACTTTTGCCACCTCCCCCTTCCAAGCATTTAGACCGTTGAAAAAAAATGATTCTTCCTTAGAGTCAAAATATGCGTCTACAGCTGCTTTGACCTTGTCGTTTGTCGAAAATCTTTGACCTCCCAAGTGCTTTTTTAGGTTAGGGAACAGAAAGAAGTCTGATGGTGCCAGATCAGGTGAATACGGCGGATGCGGTAACAGTTCAAAGCCACAGTTGTGAATTTCAGCCATTGACTGTACTGACGTGTGAACACGGGCGTTATCTTGATGAAACAGGACTTTTCTTCTGAGCATTCCTCGACGTTTTTCTTTTATTTCCTCTCGTAAACGACGTAGTAAGGTGCAGTAGTAATCAGAGTTTATAGTCTGACTCCTTTCAAGACAATCAATCATAATCACACCTTTCGAGTCCCAGAATACTGAAGCCATCACCTTATTTGCCGACAAAATCGACTTAGCCTTTTTAGGGGGTGGTGAACCAGGTCTTCTCCACTGTTTTGATTGTTGTTTTGTTTCCGGTGTACAGTAATGAACCCATGTTTCGTCCATAGTAACAAAATGATTCAAAAAATCATCTGCATCGGCTTCAAATAACTCCAAACAGTCGCGTGAAATAGTCAATCGTGTCCTTTTTTTGTTCAACTGAAAGCAGTCGCGGAACCCACCTCGCAGACACCTTGTGGAAACCCAACTCGTTGACAATGATGTTTTGAGTTCATTCATAAGAGATGCCTATAATCTCGGCTATCTCTCTAATTTTTAATCTGCGGTCTCCCATTATTAAATCAAGTACTTTTTTAATATTTTCGTCAGTAGTTGACGTCGAAGGCCTTCCAGCGGGCGGGGTTCATCTTTCACACTCTCTCTACCACGCTTAAATTCTGCTATCCATTTTTTGACGGATGAATATGACAGAGCGCAATCGCCTAATGTACTGACCATGTCATCATGGATGGCTTTTGATGATAGCCCCTTCTTATGGAGGTACTTAATGACGGCACGCTGCTCGATTTGCTCCATTCGCGGAAATTATGTCCGATTACTTTGTTAATAAATTTATAAAATCACAACTAATTATCGCACACGTTTCGAACTTCACACAATGAACTAGTCTGAACTGAACTAAATAATGTGGGTAGATTTGATTTTTAGAATTGAATGGATCTGTGTTAGGCCGAGTACTTTTCAATCCACCCTCGTATATACATATATATATATATATATATATATATATATATATATATATATATATATATATATATGCCTTATACCTATAATATAAATTTACGATTTTACTGTTCGATATGTTAAAATGATATTTTAAAATGTAAACCTTACTCTAATATGGGGTGTTACCTCCTCCTGCTTTTATCACCGCTTGCATACGCCTGATAAGGGAATGGATCAGTTTTTTATATCTTCTTAGGGTGTCTGTGCCCACTCTTCTGTTAAGGCGGCTTCCAGTTGATCCAAGTCTCGGGAACTGGATTTCGGGCTCTACCTTTCTTTTTATCTGGTCCCAGAGATGCTCGATGGATCTTCGTCTAGAATTACTGGCCACTGCATAACTGGAATTCCGACCAGAAGATATCCAGTTACAATTCTAGCGACGAGCGGTTTTGCGTTATCAATTACCATGCATGAGTTGAAAATTGTCCCCAATATACCCAGCGTAAGGCATCACATGAGGTTGCAAAATATTCGTAATGTAACTTTAAAACCAACTCAGTACATCCGGTTAAAGATATGTCACCCCAAAACATTGTAGAGCCTCCACCAAACCGGACTGTTTCTCTTATGCAACACTGAGTATAATATTTTCTTGGTTTTCGCATAACGTTACGACGTCCATTAGAGCCTACAAGGGTCATTCGGCTTTCATCACTGAAGAGAACTGTCTCCCATTGAGCAAGAATCCACAGCACGTGTTGCCCAGCAAATTCTAACCTTGCTTGAGATGCAGAGAATTTGTTCCCGTCGCTGGATTGTGTGGTGTCAGGTTTAGCTCCCGAAGTCTTCTTCTCACCGTATTCTCACTTACAACCACTCCACGAGTTGCCCTCAGTTTCCCTGAACATCAACAGCAGAAAGATGCCGATTACGCAAAGAAGTCAACGCAAAAAAATTGTAGTAATGCCACGAATAATACTTTTACGAATACGAATATCTCGCCATGATTATGAAAAACTAATTTATTTGATGATTTTCTATTGTTCTAATAATTAAAATTTACAACAGAACAATTTTTGTTAAAAATAAATACAATTTGTGGATTTTCTGATTTTAGGCGATTTCTTTTCTCAGTCTGGATGTTCTCAGCCATTGAAAAAAGCCTTTCCGAGGCGACTGTACATGGTTTCAGGGAAAAATATTTTTGAGCAGTTTTTTTCAACCCTGAAAAACGGACATCTTCTCGGCAAATAAAAGGTCAATGGATCAGAGGCAAGATTTAAGACTTCGTATTACTGAGATTGCTTGAGATAATGTCGTTGTTGATTCTATGCTAAGCTCTTTAGTAGTTTCTTCAAAATTGACCAGAATATAAATAATTTGGTTAATAAGAGCCCATTGCCTTTCTGTAATTTCATGACGATAATTTGGTAGAGATGGTAAAACATCTTGAATCGCTATGCATTGTTCATGTAATCTCTTCAATATCTGATGTGTTGAGTCCCATCTAGTTTCAACATCTTGAAACAAAACATATTACGGTATATTGTTAGGTTGTTGAGAATATTTCAGTTGTTTGAGTGTTAAAATGGGTAATAATAATAACTCCCCTGCCTTTATGTAGCACCCGTCGTATTTTTACACGCCGACAACGCGCGTTTTTAGTCTGCCAGTAATTAGAGTGGCGTACAAAAATATTAGTTTTTAAATATTCGTGATTAGTATTCGCCGAATACGAATATTTGGTAAATATCTACTATTCGTTAAAGTTACAGCCTATATACGTCCCACTGCTGGGCACAGGCCTCCCCTCATTTCTGAGAGGTTTTTAGGGCAAGGCAAGGAAGTGTCCGCCGCGCTGCCCCAATGCGTATTGGCGAACTTCACATGTCTTCGAATTTTTTTTCTTATTTCTCAGACATGCAGGTTTCCTCACGATGTTTTCCTTCACCGCCGAGCACGTGGTAAAATCAGCACTTAAATTGCAATTAACAATTTCATTGGTGCCGGCGGGGATCGAACCCGGTTTGCTCGCGTACTGTGAATCATAGCATCATTAAATAAAATGGTCATCCGTCGGGTTTGTGAGACGTCCTCTTCCAGACCCTGGTTTCCGACGGTTATCGTTTCTAAACTCTACGCGCACTGCTGATCGACTCAAATTTAATCTCCTTGCCACATTGCGCTGACTTAGCCCTTCACGAATGAGATCTACCACTTGAGCGGCTTCTGCTTCAGTGGTATCCATATTTTATGGTTAAAAGTAACGATATGTCCGCTCCAATAAATAATTAAAAGATTAAGTCACTATGCACAGAACCAAAAATATTACGCGTCAAAAGTCCGAAATAAACTAAGTTTGCACCAATGATTTCGAAAGGAAGGATAGGCCCAACTAAATATTATACTCATAACTTTTTCATACAAGAAAAAGTAGCGCAACTGTCATAATACACACGACGTAACCAGGGTCGGATTTCGTAGTATTATTTTTCCTAATTGTACTATTATTTCATAGTTTGTAGTATATAGTATCGTAATAGTACTAAGCGAAAATACCATAATTTTGCCTAAAGGTCGACTTGTATTATTATTGAGTCCTTTTATTTTTTAATATTAACCCTACGATATAGAGAATTTCTGTATTGTACATGAGTACAGCGTTTTTTGTTAGAATAAGCCCCCTTTCTGGCCAATTGGTGCTCGATCGATGCGTTTATGTTGCATCCTTGATACAACTATAATGAGAGGCTACCACGATAAAAACTCTAAGCTCCGAAGCAATCGGTTTGAAAACAGAATTTCAAAATATTTTATAAATCAGATTTTCAGATTCAATTACGCAGATATGGTTTATTTTATACTCTTTTCATTTTACCCCTATTGTATAAAATATATTGGGTACCAATATCCAAAATTTAACTTACACTAAGATTTTTAGACTAAAATTAAACAGAAATAAAAATAAAACCGGCAAAAAACGAAACGTATAGATAAACTAGACGCGTGTCGCCAATATCCCGGCACATGGGGAAAATTAAACATGAAACGTCAAACGTGATATAATTTTTGAAAAATAATATATGTAATTTTATTTTCTATGTACAATATTTTTGAGGGTCTGAATCCAACCCTGGCCTAATCTTGGTAACGTAACTAAACTAACTGTAAAATAAAACTTTAAAAATGCATTTATATAATAATTTAATTGTAACAAAATAAATATAAGGTTATTTAACCAATGATACAATGTCCCATGTTCCTATTTAATCTTTGTATCGTAATTTTTGCACCCTTTTACGACGCAACTAGACATATTTATGACAGGCAAATCTGTCTTGCGCGCGCACCAGTATCGACCGAGTCGCGTTGGCCCTAAACTGTAATTTTAAGGCCAGCGCACTGGTCTATTTTAGTTGCTTGATCGGCCCGGTCCTTACGCTAGTAATATATAAGTCAATGGCTTGCACTCTATGCACAAGTCGACAATTTTATAGTGCACTTAAAATGTTACAAATACCCACAATAGCACTTGTATTCCTCTAAAACAATGTCAAGTGGGTACTCAGATATTAACTCAAAATTAACGGGTGGGTCGATTTTTTTGGAGGCCTGTGTATATTAACTGACTAATCTTTACAATACTTACTAACTAATTTATCTAAAATATCTAAAGCTCTTAATCCTAATGCTTGCCACTCTCTCTGAGCCTGAACTTCCAACTCCCTGATTCTATTTTGCTCCCTTCTCATGTCCATGAAGTCTTGGTGTTGCTGACTTTTTAGATTTCTCCAGTATTCTTTGGCTTGGAGAAACTGTTGTGCTACCTGCTCTGTGTGCCTCACTCGTCTTCGATGTGATCTCTGACTTCGAATTGGTCTAGCATGGTGAGATGTTGTTTGCCCTGACAAAGCAGGCCCTGGCTGAATTTCTTGGACTTGAGATAAGGGCATAGTTGGAAAGAGCATGCCTGTATCTGTAATAATTTCTGTAATGTTAATATGTTATCAAATTTATTTACAATTATCACCTTAATGAATAATTAAAGTTCTATCTTTGAAATAAGCAGAGATGCCAAAGTCTTTGCTGGGTCAACATGAGGATGTTTTGATGGCCCTGGGTCGTTGCAAGATTGAGAACCTAACATATAAAAATTAAATTAAAATTTCAACAAAATTAATAAAGTTGTGTATAAAAAACAAAAAGACAGACAAGTTGTCTTACAAATTTATAACATTAAATATTTTTTATTTAAAGTAAGATGTATTAATACTTAATCGATTGAGTGAACATAACTATAGCTCATGTATATTTTATTATTTTTAATTTATTCAGAAAATGTGAGGTAGTGCCTCAGTGGTTGAGTGGTTGCAAGTGCTGCTGCTAAGCAAGAATTTCTGGATTTGATACCCGGAACAAACTCAGTACCAGTCTGAAGTTTTTATACTGTTAAATAAGTAAGTTATGAATTACTTTGAACTTCTTCCTTTGCAAAGGCAAGAGGTGGTGAAGATATAGCCCTCGGATGCGATGGTGGCAGTAACGAGGCAACATTTTCCTGACCAGGCTGTGAAGAACCTAAAATAAAATAAAAATTATTATGTACTGTTAATAACATGCTGATATCCCACTACTGCAACTTACATTCTACTAAGTGATGTGGTTGTGGCAATGTTATACCTTGTTCTATATTTACTATGGGATTACCCTGAACATAAATCACCTGAAAAAAAATACAATTTATGAGATATATAACTAAATAGAAGGTAGCTTAATTTAAGTAAAAAAGTTGTAACCTGTGACAACCCAGCCTCTTCAACTGTCAAGTCCGTAGCTACTTGTACACCAATCAGATTTAGGACTCTTTGTTCCAAATCTGTCAATTTACCATGTATAGCAGGCCCACCACCAGTACCTTTAGCTGCTTTATGCAGACGAGCAGCCTTTTTTTTCGTATTATTTTTATAATCACTCCAAACCTTAAAGCGAGCAGAGAATTTTTTTCATAAAATTAGAGAACCGCAACCCAGTTTAAACCAAAACAGGTATAAAATAAATAACCATTTATACATACCTTCTTCCATTTCTCAGTACTTTTTGTACCACCGCTACCATCACTATTCAATAACTGAGCTAATTTCTCCCAATTTTTTAAAGAGGCGATCCTACCTCTTGCATTATAGGATGGTTTGCTGAGATCTCCGTGCCTAAAACCAATAAATTATAGTCCGTGAAACCTAGGTACAAAATACACAACATATGATCCCTAAGCACTAAATAAATTAAATTCAACTTACTGCTCCATAAATGTCACCATCAAATCGAATTGGGACGAACTAGTTTTCATGTTTTTTATATTATATTTTCAACAAACAATCGCAACTTCACAACAAACACAAGCTGTCAAAATATATGGTATATAATGCTATAATAACCACAAATTTGATAGACAGCTACTAATATTAAGACCACTATGTAGATATGTTATCCTAAATTTGGTTAGTTTATCTCACGATGCGAAAGTGCTACCAACATAAGGGAAGGAACAAACTCCATTCAAGGTGAGCAAACGCGAATCGAAAGGTTAGCTGCGATTGTATTTCGCATTCGCTTCTCTGCGTGCCTATATTCGTTCATAGTGCGAGTTTTTTTTACGTGTTCGATCCCGAGAACGTTAACTACGATTTATATGGAGTGAAGAAAGCGCCAACTAGTGACAATAATCGGAAACACATACATGCTTGTAAGTAAAATGGCGAAACTAAACAGTTTTCGGCCAGGACACGTTTGCTAACTTCGGTAGCGCTGACGCCATCCGCCATTTTGCTTATTTACTTTGTTTGTTTTGAAGTAGAGTTTATAAGTTGTTCTTTTATATTTTATTATACTTTTTATAGCGCTTGCTAGCGCTTTTTTCTTACAAGCGCTGAAATAGTTTTCAGCCAGGACACGATTACTACTTCAGTAGCGCTGACACAATCCGCCATTTTGCTTATTTAATTTGTTTGTTTTGAAGTATGAAGTAGAGTTTATAAGTTGTTTTGTGCAATATTAGTTTTAATTAATATAATGACACGAATAAACATATATGTAGATACATGTTATTAAAATTCATGATTGGTAAGTTTATAATATGAATACTTTACAAACATATATTTAAATTAGGTTAGGTTCCCCGGTTAAAACTAACTTCGTGTCCTAGAAAAATAGCTACTTACGATTTGACAGCGCTTACCGCTTACGATCGTCATTTTGCTTACAAGCGCTTGCTAGCGCTTTTTTCTGCCAAACGCAGCCATTGACAGTGAAGTTAAACTAACGGATTAGCGAGGTTACGCCCGAGTGTTATAATAGATAAGATAACAAGTAGGGTATAGATCTAATAAACAAATATTGACTCCTTACATATGAAATTAGCGTTTTGTCGTACTGACTACTTTGATCTGAAATATCTCCTTTTTGGTTAAGAATTCCAAATTCAAGTTGATAAATTCATTTTGCTCGTACATTTGAGTTTTGAAAAGTCATTCATTTGTTTTTTCCTCATTATTTTTTTGTTTAGGCGTCGCTTATTACCGCACATTGGAAAACATGAAATATCGGTATATACGAGTCCGAGTTCTGCAACCAGTGTTGCAGAAACAGCTCGAAGGATTAATGATGTGTACGGCGCTGGTGTAGCAAAAGAAAGCACGGTACGTTTTTAGTTTCAACGTTATCGTTCTGGAAATTTCGACCTTTAGAACCAACCCCGTGGACGACCTGAGACCAAAGTGGAAAATGAAGAATTAAAATCTATTGTGGAAGCGGATCCATCACAAAGCACATCAGAGATAGCTGCAGGCTTCGGGGTAAGTGATAAAACTGTATTAATCCACTTGAAGCAAATCGGGAAAGTAAAAAAACTTTAACGACGGGTATCTCATGAATTGATTCAACGCTCAGTGCGCTGAGCACTCCACTCCCTGGACGTCAACAAGTCGAGTGGTCGTCCCTCCTATTCTGCTGAAGATGTGTGCTCCGGAGTTGTACCGTTTTTAACGAGTCTTTTCCGGTACTCCTACTCCTTCGGTGTAGTCCCGAAACCATGGAACACCTCGTGCACCCGATCCTTAAAAAAGTTAACCGCTCTTATCCTTGTGTCTTATTTGTGTAACTCATAAATGAGCGGAGACAGTAAAGTTAAAGTGGGAGGCGTTGGCCGTTAGTTTGGACATAGCGAACAACAAAGCTTCCTTCCTATGGACTTCCCGAGAAATTGTGCAATTGGATCACCAGTTTTCTTGCTGATTGGAGCATCAAGGTCGTAGTAGACGGTGCATGCTCCGGTTACAAGTCCATTAACGCTGGTGCTCCACAAGGCTGCGTGCTATCACCGACGCCGTGTCTTCTGCATATCAATGACATGTTGCAAACCGGAACATTCATTGTTATGCAGACGACAGCACTGGTGATGCTTTGAACACCGGCCGTGCCAATATTTCTCGGGAAAACGTCGTCGAGTACCGTGACAAACTTGTGTCTGAAGTCAAGACTTTGAACAAAATCTCGGACTGGGGGCGACTAAATCTAGTCCAGTTTAACCCCCAGAAGACACAAGTTTGCGCGTTAACTGCTAAAAAGAACCCCTTTGTCGTATCTTCTCAGTTTCAAAGCACTCCCCTTGTTGCCTCAGCCAGTATCGGAATCCTCGGCGTCGACATATCGAGTGACGTGCAGTTTCGTGGTCACTTGGAAGAGAAGGCCAAATAGGCCTCTAAAAAGCTTGGCGTGCTCAGTAGAGCGGGACAGTATTTCTTGCAGGCACACCGCCTGCAACTTTACAAGGCGCAGGTTCGGCCGCACATGGAGTACTCTTCCCATCTATGCGAGTTTGCGATTAGGAGGCACGATTGCAGGATAAGGCAAGACAGAATGCTGGTAGTAAGGCCTGACGACGTAGGCGTTATTGTGCCGTCAGCCCCAGAAGGGGGAGAATGACATTAAAATGGGACAAGGAATAGAATAAATATTTGTAGGGAGTCAAGAAAGTGCGCGCGGGAAAGAGCAAGGTGCAAGTACCGCGCGCATCTCCCGAGATTCGGCCCGTACGACCTGAGGGTCGGTGGAGCCATAGGAGGTGGTGGGTTGTTCCCATTTCTGGGCCAGGGCTTCCCAGTGCAAGCTCCTTCCATTTGATCGCAACCAGCACAGAGCTGTTCGAATCGTCGGCAACCGAGCTCTTTTCGATCGGATTCTCACTGGCACCGCGAAGAGGTTTTGCGTCTCTTTTCGTATTTTATCGCATCTACCAAGGGGAGTGCGCTGAGGAATTGTTCGGACTAATTCCAGCCGCACAATTTCATCATCGCACATCGCGACAAAACTCGCGATACCATCCATACCATCTGAATGACTGGTGGTCCACCACTAAGCGATTTAAAAGAAGCTTTCTTCCTCGCACAACTTCCTTGTGGAATCGACTACTGTGGCATAGGTGATGTGTATTAAATACATTTTAATGTTATCCATAAAATCACATATATAAAATTTAAATTCTAAATTATAATAAATATTTTTTGTATAAATTCAACAACTAAATGTAAAATTAATTAATCACTTAAGAAATCCTACTTACTAACTTTTCCGCATGAATCATCCAATTTATAGTTAACAATTATTGTTTGTAGCGAAGTACGTGTGCCCGTTTTACCGGTCAAGTTAGTTAGTAATGATATGTATTCACTGCGAGCCGCCCCTCGGTTTGCATAATATATTAGTTATAGTAATATTGAATTGAAAGTGTTGTGTTAGTAAATAAATAAACTTGTGTGCAGGAATAAACTATTAGAGTGTCTGTTTTATTGTAGTCAGGCTAATTAATATACCTGAAGTAAAACAACGCCCGTTATACTGGTGACCTTCCGATCTTGAACAAAAATAAGCCCTACCGAAACCGTGGCGAATAAAAATTTAACGACGCCTCTGATGCAGAACGTCGAAAGTGAAAATTTAGATGACACCACGAGTGGAGAAATGAAAACAAATACATTTAGAGTAGGTGTTCGACCACCCCCGTTTGGCCTGACAGAACAGCACTATGGTTCGCTCAAATAGAAGGACAATTTATTTTATCAAATATAACAAGTGACACCACAAAATTTTATTATATTGTATCCCAGCTCGATCACGAATACGCAGCTGAAGTCGAGGATGTCAATATCAATCCGCCTAGAGAAAATAAATATGAAACTCTTAAGACTGAATTAATTCGTCGACTCTCCGCCTCCCAAGAACAGAAGGTAAAACAGCTCTTAATGCATGAAGAGCTTGGAAGTCGCAAACCGTCACAATTTTTGCGTCATCTTGTACATCTAGCAGGTCCTAGTGTTCCCGAAAATTTTATACGCACAATTTGGTCGAGTAGACTACCTCAAAATATGCAGGCCATTGTCGCATCAAATGCAGAGATGCCATTAGATGAATTGTCTGAAGTAGCTGACAAAATAAATGACATTTTGCCTGGAGGACACTTAAACGAGGTTTCTCCATCGACATCTTCCTGTCCACCACAACAAATTCCTACACCGTACGCTGCTATGTAAGCAATGGCCATTCAAATCGCGGAGCTGACAATACAAGTTTCTGCATTAACAACACAGATGAATGGCGAACCAGATCCTCGTCACGCAACAGGCGATTTAGGTTCCGTTCACGATCTCGGTCGCGCTCAGACAACGGTATATGTTGGTATCACAGAAAGTTTAGTATTAATTCAACGAAATGCACAACACCCTGTAATTTTAAGTCGGGAAAAGACCATGGCAGCCATTAGTGGCGACGAATGACTGCCAGACTTGTAACGGCCGTCTATTCATAACAGATAGAAAAAGTAAAATTAATTACCTCATCGACACAGGTTCTGACTTATGTGTTTTTCCACGGACCATGATGAAGGGTCCAGTAAAAAAGTGCAAATACTAACTTTTCGCAGCAAATGGTAGCGTCATTTCCACTTACGGCTACCTTCAACTTCACTTGGACTTCGTCGAGACTTTGTTTGGAAATTTATCGTGGCAGATGTCTCCAAACCCATAATCGGGGTTGACTTTCTAAGTTATTACGATTTATTAGTCGACTGCCGTCATCATAGACTTATCGACGGCCTCACAGGTCTATCAATATCAGTGCCTCATCACAAAAACGACCAGATAGAAGCCATCAAAACTGTTAATGGTAGTTCAAAGTATCATGAATTACTCCGCCAATACCCTACCATAACGAAACCGGCTGGTACGATGTCAGAACCCAAACATAATACCAAGCATCACATTCGCGTTACTCCAGGACCTCCAGTAGCAGTACGACCTCGTCGTTTAGCTCTTGATAGACTCCTCATAGCTAGAAAGGAATTTGAGGAAATGTTGATGAACGGCACAGCACGACGCTCGGAAAGCTCTTGGTGCACAGCACTACACCTAGTACGCAAAAAAGACGATGGCTGGAGGCCTTGTGGTGATTATCGAGCTTTAAACGCACGGACCATCCTGAATCGCTACCCCCTCAGAAACATACAGGACTTTGCTCATCAGCTTGCTGGTTGTAATATCAAATTAGATTTAGTGAAGGCTTACAACCAGATTCCTTTAGTTGAGAGTGATATTGAAAAGACAGCGATCACGACTCCGTTTGGGTTGTTCGAATTCCCATTCATGATGTTTGGCCTCCGGAACGCAGCCCAGATGTTTCAAAGATTCATAGATGAGGTACTCCAAGAACTAGATTTCACATTTGGATATCTTGACGATATATTGATATTTTCACATACCGAAGAAGAGCATATGGAACACCTTGAGACACTTTTTCGACGACTTGAAAGTACGGAGTACTCATAAATACTTCTAAAAGTATATTAGGTGTCAAGGAAGTAGCTTTTTAGGTTACCACATTTCAGCGCAGGGAACTCGTCCAATGGAGACGAAAGTTGCAGCGATCAAAGACTTCCCATTACCAAAAATAGCTAGAGAACTCCGAAGATTCCTCGGTATGCTGAACTATTTTCGTAGGTGTTTGAAGGAAGCAGGAAGTACACAAGCTCCACTTCTTGATGCATTATGGGACAAAAATATTAAAGGATCCAAACCGGTAGTCATGAGCCCCGAGATGCTGAAGGCATTCGAAGATTGTAAATCCTCGCTGTCTGATCCCACCATGTTAGTACATCCAAATCCTCACGCAGAACTATCACTATACACTGACGCATCTGATAAAGCCATAGGAGCCGTTCTACAGCAAAAAGTGAAAAACAGCTGGGAACCCCTTTTTTTTTTTAAACATGGGGAAATGCCTACGCATACCCGCCTCGCGGGGGCAAGGACGGGTTATGTCGGACTCGCACCGACTAAAACCCCATGGTGTTCCACCTTCGTCGCATATTGGCAGGGCTACGGGAACGCTTTCGCACACTTCCGCGGCCCTACCAGCGACTGCCGCCCCATGGCAGCACCTCCTCGGGAGAGGAATATTCCTCCCCGTTCTCCTTCCCAAGTAAGGCGCACCAGAACACATGGCACGCCTTCCTCCACGGCCTCCAATTACATCTGCGCAACAGACGCCCCCGCGTCCGATGCGCGAAGGCCATGGGGCCAGGAAAAACGAGCACTTAGAAGTACTAGCCTTCCCGACCCCAGCGGCGGATCTGATCTATGGCTCCGCCGCCAACCAAGATTCGGCTGCGGAGGATAGGGAGAGCGGCGCCTCGCAATACCGACAATCCTCTCCCCCCGCAGCCCCATCACCACCGCATCAACGGTGCGGCCCCGTTTGAGTCGCGGAGGATAGGGCGAGTGGCGCATCGCCATACCAACACTCCTCTTCCTCCGCGACTCCACCTCGGCTGCAGCGGTAGGTGGGGAGGACACACCTCTCACCGCAGTCCACCAACACACATCCGAAGTGGGCTTCCCAAGCCCACTCGGAGTGGCCACCTCGGGCCGGCCCTCCACCTCGGACCAGCCATATGGGTTCCTCTTTGTTTCGCCGTGGGGGACCAAGCCACGGCTTCTAAGCCCCCCCGCCACGACAAGGCGGGAACTCGTTTGGGGGGAGCTGGGAACCCCTAGCGTTTTTGTCCAGAAAACTTACGTCAGCACTGAAAAAATACAGTCCATATGACAGAGAACTATTGGCAATATACGAAGCTATCAAACACTTCCTTTTTATGGTCGAAGCCAGGCATTTTACGGTGTACACCGACCACAAAGCAATTACCTTTGCGTTTGTCACAAAAAGAGACAACTGCTCCACGCCAACACCGATACTTAAGCTTCATATCTCAATTTACAACGGATATCAAACATGTGTCAGGCTGTGATAACACTGTTGCCGATGCGTTGTCACGAGTTGAGACTATCTCTGAAACCCTTAACTATGAAGATCTTGCAAACGATCAGAACTCAGACCCTGAACTGCAGGATCCAATCAATAAGGGAACAGCGCTTCGATTAGAATTAAGTCACCCGAAGCTAAGATATATTGTGATATCTCAACACATACTCCTAGGCCATATATTACTCTAAGATTCAGAAGGCAAGTTTTCTCCCAAATGCACAATCTCAGTCATCCCGGAGCTTCAGTCACAGCAAAACTTATCTCCGAAAGATTCGTGTGGCCGGGTGTTCGTCGAGACAGCAAAGAATGGACGAAGCAATGCACAGATTGCCAACGCAGCAAAATCAACCGCCATACCTCTTCACCTTAATCCACTTTCCCTACTCCATCACAACGTTTCTCTCATATCCACATGGATATAGTAGAGCCATTACCGCTTCCTTCTCATTACAGGTACAGCCTCACCGTCATCGACATATATAGGCGATGGCCTGAGGCCTACCCATTAGAAGAAATTACGGCAGAAACATGCGTCAAAACCTTCATCAGTGGCTGGGTAGCTCATTTCAGATGCCCACAGAAGATCACCACAGACCGGGGACGGCAGTTTGAGTCAAAATTATTCCAGGCAGTTGCATCTTTCATCGGTGCCAAGTTGACAACAACCACTTCATACCACCCACAAAGCAACGGTATGGTAGAAAGACTACATCGTCAGCTAAAAACTGCAATTAGGTGCTACAATAACCCGCAATGGACAGAAATCCAACCACTTGTGCTTCTAGGTATAAGAAGCGCCGGGAAAGAGGACCTCAAAACATCAGCCGCCGAATTGGTATACGGAGAACCTTTACGATTACCAGGAGAGTTCTTCGTTTCCTCACCAGACTTGACCGCTGAAATCAAGGATTTTGCATCTCGCCTTCGACGTCACATGGCTAATTTAACACCTCGCCTAGCTGCATGGCACGGAACTAAAACCTTCTACATCCCTAAAGATCTTCAGACGGCTGAATACGTTTTCTTGCGTCAGGGTCCAGCTACACCATCATTGGAACCTCCTTATTCAGGCCCATATAAAATCCTGGAAAGGGGTCTTAAGACCTTCAAATTGATGATTAAAGGTATGGAAAGTACGGTTACCATAGACCGACTCAAGCTTGCTTACCTTTACAGCAGTGGATGATCTGTTTATCCAGAGGAAATAACACCTACAGAAAAGGAAACCAAAGCCCCCACAACTGGTCAAAGTGAGAATACTCTAAAAAAACCACTAAGCGGAAGAATAGTGCGATTTCCAGACTACTATTGCCTGTGAAACGGTCTCGGCAGGGGAGTGATGTGGCATAGGTGATGTGTATTAAATACATTTTAATGTTAATGTAGTATAATATGAAGTAAATTAATTTTATCTATAAAATCACATATATAAAATCAAAATTCTAAATTATAATAAATATTTTTTGTATAAATTCAACAACTAAATGTAAAATTAATTAATCACTTAAGAAATCTTACTTACTAACTTTTCCGCATGAATCGTCCAATTTATTGTTAACAATTATTGTTTGTATCGAAGTACTTGTGCCTGTTTTACCGGTCAAGTTAGTTAGTAATGATATATATTCACTGCAGGAGCTCGCGCCACGCTCACCCTAATTCCTCCGCGAAATATAGTAATTGCAAAAATATTTTCGCGCGAACTGGATGCGGTGTCGTCTTTTTTTAGGTTAATGTCAGAAAATTTTATTAATGCAATCCAAGAACGTTTTATATTATGGGATAAAAGGAATAAAAATTATCAGAACCTGTTATTATCGTACCGTGAATGGGAGGATTTGGCCAAATTAACTGGGACTACAAGTAAGTACAACACATTTATTTATTATAGATTGCTATTACACATATTATATCTTTGTAGAGAAAAAACAATTTAAAGTTTTCTCTCGCTTGTTCTGCTGCTCGTGATGTAGCATTAAATCTCTTTTGTGAATTTTGTCGTGGTGCTTGTGGTATATTTTGATATGCTTGCCGGAAAGATATAAATTCAATCTCATTTATTGATTCAAGATCACGTATAATATTGTGCAGTAAACATATGGCTTTTACGTTATGAACTGCATTTTCTACATTGGTTTCGATAGATTTATGCAAAATTCTGAATTTAGAGGTTATTGAACTGAAAGAACATTCCACTACCATTCTTGCTCGAGATAAGCGATAATTATAATTATCTTTTGCGTCCCCTTTAGTCTTCGATCTTTCTGGAAAAGGTCTCATAAGATATTCTTTTAGAGGAAACGCAGCATCTCCTAGGAGAACATATGGAGCTTCGATATTTGAGCCCGGCAATACTTGTTCTTTCGGTATTTTTAGTCTTCCTTGTTCTATTGCACTTCGAAATGGCATTCATCAAAATCACCGGTGTCGTTTTCTTTTCCATAGGAGCCGACATTTATCATTACAAACTTATAATTTGCATCAGGGACTGCTAACAACCCAATCGAAAAGAAGGATTTGTAGTTATAGTACATAAACCAGTTTTATTTGGTTTTTAATGCGAATATGTTTTCCGTCAATACACACGATGCAGTTAGGAAAATGCCATCTGTCCCAAAAACATTGTGCTATGTTTTTAAAGTTATCTTCTGAAGGCTCAGGCATATGCTTCGTAACTAATTGTGTCCATATAGCTTTGCAAACTTGTGGTACGATTGTGGAAATAGCAGATTTTGAAATTCTGAACGAGTAAGCGAGTTGCCGGAACTGTACGCCCGTGGCTAAATACTTGAAATATATTAATTAATTATTCATTTCATTTTTTAGGTGAAATGGCGAAGAAAAAATGGAAAAATTTGAGAGACACCTTTATAAAAGAATTAAAAAAAATCCGAAGCCTCGTTCTGGGGCTGACGCCGACAACGAGCCGAAGTATACAGGCACGTGGCCATATTTTGAGTCCATGTCATTCTTAATAGTAATTTTGAAACCTCGAAAAATAGAAGGAAACATTGTACCAGAAACAGATAGCAATTCAAGAGATCCGTCGGAATCTACAGACGCTGCTAGTTTGGAAGACGATTTGGCCCTGGACGTGGCTGACAGTGACTACACCCAACTCCAAGAATCTATGTCTACGTTGCAAGAAATGCCACAGAATACAACAACAGATATTAACACACGTCAAGCGCCTTCGCCTTCACCATCATGGCCAGCTATCACAAGACAAACACGCAAAAGAAAAGATAATGATCTAGAAGCATTCCTCGACATCGAGAGAGAGATGAAAATTCTTCGCCAGGATCAAGAAGATACTACTGATACTGATGGCGATCTTCTTTGGTTCAAATCTATATATTAATATATATAAATTACGTGTCACGTTGTTTGTCCGCGATGGACTCCTAAACTACTTAACCGATTTTAATCAAATTTACATACCGTGTGCAGTTTGGTCCAATTTGAGGGATAGGATAGTTTTTTTGCCCATAAATGACACACAATTTTTTTTTGCGATGTTAAGGATTTTTAATAGGACATGACAGGGTTGTCGAAAGGGGCAGAACGTCTGCCTGGCAAGCTAGTTAACTTATATAAAACAGTTACCGTCAACGAACAAATTAAATTTTAGAACACAAATGCAGGAGCTTCTACTAACGGAGCTGCCAAAATTAAATCCAACACAACCCGGTCCTCAACATGGATGGATATTACACTTCTTTGTGAATATATTGAAAACTAATCATTATTGAAATGATTAATACTTCTTACTGCTAATGATACATAATAATAAATGTAAGAAATATTTATTTTTTCTAACCTTAAAGTCACCATCAATCGTTCTTCTACAGAAATAGGTCGCTGGAAATTGGTACCAGTGAATTGCAAAACAGGTTTTATGGCTTACACAATATAGTCAAACGTTGTAGGCAACATTTGACAATATTCCTTGAATAACAAAGTTTGAGCCCGTAATTCCTCGTACAAATTGTCAAATTCCCCATAAATATGCCTTTCTAAGTATACAATATTAGTCCCACTTCTTCGCCGTACATACTTCTTGAGTATTTGATACTTAAGAAATGAATTTTCCAATAATATTTGTTTCCGTCCGTTCATGACAAATGCACAGTGCCCACTGAACGGCGGCGTCGTCGGTGGCGGCTGTGCGAGACGATTCGCGTGCACATCCACGTCCGCCGCGTCGCACCGCATCGCATTGAATTCGCGTGTACGTACGACGTTTTTAAAAGGCCGGCAACGCATCTGCAATTCCCCTGGTGTTGCAGTTGCTCATGGGCGGCGATAATCACTTACCATCAGGTGTGACGCATGCTCGTTTGCCCCTTCTATAAAAAAATTGAGTGAATCGAACTTGCAAACACGCGTCGACTGCTGTGTTACTTTGCTCAACCGACACAAAAATGAAGGGATTTTAAATCGAATCACTACTTGTTATGAAAAGTGGATACTGTAGGTAGTATAATCGGAAGCGCTCGTTGCAATAGCTGAACCCTGGAGACCCAACCAGATCAGAAAACAGTTACTTATGAGTGTTTGGTAGACTAGCGCCGGTGTTGTTCACTACAGCTTTCTAAAATCTGGCCAAACGATTACGGCAGATATCTATTGCCAGCAACTGCAAACCATGAAAGAAGAACTAGCTGCTAAACAACAGAGATTGGACAATCGCTCTAGGCCACTGCTGCTTCACGAGAACGCAAGACCACACACTGCACAACAAACAACCACTAAGATGAGCTACGATTGGAATGTCTGCGACATCCACCGTACTCCCCGGACCTTGCTTCAACAGATACCATTTTAATAAAGATATTAATAGTTACTTTGCAATAATCCGCTTAATTAAATAAAATGATGTGTCTTCCCTAGTTTGAAGAGCACCTCCCGCCCTCCCTCAATTGCGTGTACCAATCCCGTCACTACTAATCCCAGCACCACTTTTCTAGGAAAGACACACCATCGACGATAATATAATACCATTTTTCCGGAATTTGGACAACTTCTTATAAGAAAAAAATTTCAACTACGATGCGGCAGTCTAAACCGCCTTCAAAGAGTTTATTGATTATCGCTCCCATGGTTTTTTTTGGTAAAGGGATCAATGAACTACCTATGAGATGGCAAAAGTGCATACTTTGATTATTAAATATTTTTTACAAAAAAAAAAATTGACTTTGTGTTCCTTCCGTATAAAACGCCAATTTTTTATGTAAGGACCTATTAGATAGGACAGTGAAATTATTTTGAGTGTTACTTTTTGTTATTTGATTTGGGTGTTACTTGAAAATTTAAGGATGTGGGTGATTTTGAAATAAAACTGATTCGAACTTAAAAACAAACTTAATTTTTTTTTATTTAAGATCTCTACAAAAAAATGTCGAAGTGGCGCCGTTTATACATCTTTATGATTTACATAAGGGTTTTTTACACACGTTTTTTATGAATGTGTGTACTATAAGCTTCTTCCAGTACATGCTTCGATGAAAAATATTTACTTAAATCAATAATTTCACAATGATGATTTTCGTGAGGTCCACTGTTGTCAATCTATAAAAAATTATAGATTTTAAATTACGTAGAAATATCAATTCTAAATAATCTAGTTCTGTGGTTCACAAGGTAGGTAATTTTGCATTTCGTTTATTTTTTTGTATTTGACTTTTAAAAATTGTTAAGCTACAAGTAAAAGAACTAACATTCATACATAGTCATAATTATTATTTGTTATAAACAAACTCTATAAAATTAAACTATTCCATGTGATAAAACATCACAATTTTTGGATGATTCTGTTATTTCGTCATGTTTATCTTTGAGCCGCGGACTTTTAACATAAACATTAGGTATTTTTAGTTTTTTATTGTTATTATCTCATTCCTGGAATTGAACCCGGGCACTCTCGAGTGCAAACTGCAAATCCAAAACTCTATCATTTTGTAGAGGTTTGGATTTTAAATAACTTTCGTGTTGATATAATTTTTAACTTTCTTTCTCCGCTAAAAATTATTACATTTCAAACTTTTTTTATTTATCTCTAAAAGTGTTTAAGTAACAAATTTATCTAAATATAATAAATTACTAACTAATACTAAATTTAAAAAAAGAAAATTTGACTTCTCATTCCTGGAATCGAACCCGGGCACTCTTGAGTGCACACAGCAAATCTAAAACCTCTACCAGGCCTCTATCACTCTTGCTACCTGCGTGAAATAATTACCTAAAATCGCGACGTGCCCGGGCGAAATAACGCAGTCAGGGCTAGCGCGTTGGAGGCAATTGAATGTTAGAGTTTTTTAACGCTGTTTACGTAGACTAGTTTTATGTAAATACTTGTTGAAATAGTTTTTGTTTAGTGTTTAGTATATTTAATTGTAGGTAAAAATAGTTGTTAAAGTTTTAATGTATTTTAAAAATTATATAATATGTATATTACCTATTTGGTAAATTATAATAGCAAAACGACGTTCCTAATATAACTGTTGCTTAGATGGATACTAAATGAAATGACCAACAAAAGGTTTCATATCATTCTTTAAGTTAACGAAGAATTTTAGAAGGAAGTTGTGAAAGGTGAATTTATTTAATTTTTTTGTTAGATAGGTACTCACAGCAAAAAAGAATTAAGTAATAATTTGGCCTACAGAAGAAATACCTAAGTACTTCATTACAACAATTAGTTAAAATTTACTTCACTATCCAAGTATTTACTTAAATACCTATACTTGTCTTTTGTAATTAAAATATTTTGAGTTATAATAACACCAAATACTGAAATTAAAACTTTGTATACTAACAAGATTTTTAACTAAATAGAATAGATCACATTTCTGTTAGAATTCGTATTTCATTTTTATTTGTTGTTTACACTATCTACCTATTTCTCCCAAGCGTTACGATTCCCGACGAATGACCTTGCAATTTGCATGCGTTAGGCATCGCAGAACTCACACGTGGGCGAAAGTATGGTTAGTCAATCATAGTCAGAATATTAGTTAGTACTTCACCTAAGTAACATAATTAACATTTCGCAATGTATTTTTTTACTTTCTATTGACATCCCTTAATAACCACGGAAAGTCCGCCGTGACAAAAAAGATGCAAAGTAATACAGACACTAGCGCGCGATAGTTTTATTTAGCTTGCGTGTGCGATTTATCTAATTAATAATAATTATGTAGGCTATTAAACGTCGGTAAGCAGTCGACATCAAAGGAGTGCAACTTCTGTACGTAGTACTATTATTTATTCTGTGCCTCTACGTGTAATAAACAACGTATTTAAAACTCATGGGTTTAAAAAATACATTTAATTTTTTGGCTTATAAAGTAATTAATAAATGTATCTCAATATATAAAAGACAAAAAAGAAAATTTGAGTTCATATTCCTGGAATCGAACCCGGGCACTTTCGAATGCAAACTGCAAATCCATACCGCTAGTACCAAATACACAACTGTAATAAACTACGTTGCTAAAATTCATAGGTTTATTGTTGTAAAAATAAATATTTATTATTTAGTAATAATTAAATGTTATAGTAATAAGTAAAACCTTTTAATATCGTTCATATGTTGGGCGTTTGATTTATATGAACGTTTTTTACTCTTCGTAACGGGTTTCACTATGTCCCATATTTAAGAATGATAATTATTAACAAGGTACACTATTTTAACTTTAAACATTTTAAATCGACATATACAATATGTAACGTAGTTAACGAACACCCTCAGACACCCCAATTAGTATATTGTGTTATAATCATAATACATACACTGAATTTTTATTTAAACATTTTTATGCACTGATTATTTATCAAATTAGTTATACTAATTCCGGAAGAATGTTGTGGTCACAGTACAAATCCACGAACGCAAAGACTTTAAGGTGTTTGAAATAAAGTTCATTTTTCTTTATTTTTATTGAATGACAGAATTAGGTAGTAATAATACGAATAAAACTGCACTCTTAAAAGTCTTATTGTCTTAAGTTATGGTTTATTTTAGTTTGTTTTGACTGTACAGATTTAGTGTGTCTGTAATTTACGTAGTTTTATTTTTGGGATAAAAAATTACCTATATTAAAAATGATAGGAATCGATTCAGTAAACGATTCTGAACAAACTACTTTTTCAAAGTGCGTTAATTATATTACATGTTGTAGACGAAAGAATATTTATGGAAAGAAAAATATTTGTGAAACAATGAATTTAAAAATAAAATTATACAAATACATTAAACCATCTTTAAGTAAATACTGCTTCAAAAAGAGCGACACGTCTACGTAGTCTACGTATTATTTCGGAAATAAGAATATGCGATTTTAAATAAAAGCAATTAATTGGACTAAAAAATTAAAACAACTGTAACTTAATATATAGCTTGTATTATAATAATCTGACGAAAAATCAGAATGATTACATGTATATTAGTATGGTTTTTACTCGATAAAAAAAATTTTTTAGAGGTTTGTTTGTGATTTTATCTATCGTATCAAATTAGTAGAATCATGTTTTCAACACAACAGTTAACGAGCATATATCAAGAAAAATATCATAATTTTTCTGGTTTTGTTTACTGCAGAGTAAACTTTGATGCGTGTGTTTTGTAACTAGGTTTCATAGTCTAGAATTTATTGGATTTTATCTCCTCAGCAATGAATCGTCTAATGCAAGCGATAGTATGGTCTGTATGAAGAATTGAAGAGGAATTAACTTAATTATTGTATAGTGATGGTAGATCTCAGATTTATCAAACGCTATTTACACAAAACTTGAACATTTACTAAAATATGTACGAGCTTTTGCTTCAACACTGGCGTTACAATAGCAGTCATCTACAATAATTAGTTATTTATGCCTTAAGTCACTGTAAAAATTCTACAAGCGAAAAAACCTCCTGGTATAATTATACATCATTCACATAAAACAATATAGAATTACTTTAACAATTATTCTCACTCTACTATCTCACTGTAAAAATCTATGTGAAAACTTTTTCGATCGCGACGGCGTAAAGTATGTCTCGAACGATCAAAATTTCTGCTCGCACTCGCAAAATACTGCAAACAACCAATCACGAGCGTTAACTTTCTCACTGTCGAATGCGAGTCAATGTTCGATCTGTTAAACTCGAACTCATGAATTGTGTTTCCGAATAGTCACTAGTTGGCGCTGATTCCATACAAATCGTATATCGAACACGTAAAAAAAACTCGCACTAGGGACGTTCGACTACTCGCTGTAACATTATTCGCGACATGTCTGGTATTAACACCACATCGTACTCTATATCTTGATTTTCATCAGCCAGTATCGATTCTAGTGCTTCCTCAAGCTTCGAGTAGTTATTTTGATTCGAAAAACGCGGCGGTTCGCCATCTATTACTTTTCGAGTACAACTGTAAACATAATTATGCCCACTGTATCTGTCTGTGTACAGAGGAATAAATCATCGCATAATGGCAATTTTATTTGAAACACAGTTTGACAAGCAATAACAAGTATTAATTACCAAAAATCCAAAAATTATGGAAATTCTTTAAAATATTTATTTAAAATTGGCTATAATTACTTACCTCCAAATTAAAGTCAAAACCGATTCACGCGTCACTATCAAAACTATTGACTATAGTCTACAGAGTTTCAAAATAAGCTATTATATAGTTCAATTGAAACAAATGCCAAAGTACCTACGTCAAATATCGACATAACGATATGTACTCAAGCAAGTACAGAGGGCGTTAACGGGTTAAGGTTCTCGATTGATATTTAAGTACTAACTTTATTTTTAGGTCAACACTTAATAAAAACCAAGACTTTTCACGGTGATTCAGCTTTAACTACTTATATAAATGATTTTTTTATAACACAAAAAATAGTACCAAAGGTTTGTAATCTCTGCATAAAAAAAAATCACTCGCTCACCTTTTCAAGGAAAGTTAGAGCCACTAAAAACAAGTATCCGTCCGTTTGTAACTGATATTTGATGTCAATTAAAAAGAACTGTAATGTCAACTTAATCAGGTCTAAACAAGTGAATAAAGCATAAAAAGAGCATTATTTTACACATGGCTGATGGTACAATGGGCGTGTCATTAACTTCTATGGCGCTCGACACGACAGGCGTGTTTCGAAATATTTGTTCGCCGCCACAGCTAAATGTCAAAAACTGGTGTCCAAACAAATCGGTTAAAATATGAAGAAAATTCTTTGTCGTGGTAGAAAGCATGACACGCTTAAAATAAATTTTGAAATTTTCGGTGTGGGTGTTATAGAGGCGCCAGAGTAAAACTGAAATAGGAAACGGGCAGCAGCATATTATTCCTGACAATCCAAAATACCAATATAATCGCGACTCCATGCAGCAAGATAATGATACGGTGAATATGGGCCGTTTAGTTATTTTACCCTCTCCTTTTACTGGTAGTGAAAGATCTAGAACGTCTCGCGAATCACGTTGTTTTCCCATCCCCGGGCTCTTAGAATTCAACATATGACGTTTCAGATCTTCGATTTTGACGACCCCGTTGTCGCTGGCATAAGCAACAGGATCCGCATACGAAGTCGCGGGCAGAAGCTAGTCCAAAATAATAACACTGCGGTTGTCAACTAGCGTGCTAACTATAGCACATATCCCCCCTTATGTGACAATCTACTCAGCAGTGGACTTCTGTAATGACAATAAAAATAACATGTATGAAATAAAATAATACACATTTTGTCAAGATTTATTTTGGCTTAAAACTAGAAGCGCATTCTGTGCGGGAATTGGCTGGAGCGGAGGCCGAACGTGGACTTAAGGTAGCCGCGCAGCACCTTCTTGTCGTCGCGCTGACCGATCGCCTTGATCACCGCCTCATCAACTGTCTTCTGGTCAGCTTTGCGCTGCTCCGACGGAACATATTTCTGAAATAGAAAAGTTGTTATGAACCTTATACTTTTCAACTAAAAGAACATGCTGATTACAAGGCCTACAAGTTTGCGGGTCTGGAACTTTGTCTTTTGCAATTTATGTATGTAAACTGCCTCCACGATACATGAAAAACGCTAGTCTGGGAGGGTAACCATTTAAAATTAAAGAAGCTATCAAAAATATTGGACAGGTAAGAAAATAAATCAAAGGATACATTCATCACAGCCTATCAAAAGTACACTGTTGAACACCCACAGATTGCCTCATAAGGGGGGTATATTTGCTATGCTTAGCAGGCAAATTGTCAACCAGTTTTCTATCATTTCGAGATGTTATTAGGAAGATGCTGCCATAATTAAAAAATACTATTTATAATACATGATGCAATAAGCAATTCTCCTTTTGCATATTATTTACCAGCGACCAGCCTCGGCTTTGCACAGATGATACATGGATTCTACAATGGCACCACCCACTGGGTCCAACTACGCCTATAACCTTTGCGGAAGTGCAAGCAATATGTTGACAAAGTTTTCCTGCAATCTGATGAATGGTATGGCAGTGCATAAAAAATGAACAAACTAGAATTAATTTTATATATTAGATAACATAATATGATACAAGGCCGAAAATATTAATTTGTACCTCTTTTTTGCTGGCAAAAATGTCCTCGCCCTGTTTGCGTTTGACGCTGCGCTTGGTACTTTTCTTGTTCTTCTTAAAGTATTCATCATTCAAGTGCTTAGGCAGCTTGAAGTCACCAAGGTCCACCTTGGTCGATGTACTGATAACATAATGTTGGGAAATGCGGCGAAGAGGACATGAGTTGAACTGAAATTAAATATAAATCATTAAAAATTAAATACAGGGATTAGAATTAGGATTTCACTAACCAATATTTTAAAAGTAAAAACAGTATAATGCTCCTTCGCGATTTCTTCCCGAACAAATTAATAAGCCGCGTTGGTGATATACCCTGGCTACCCAGGTTTCTTAATCTCATCCCTATTATGAACTCTTTTCTGTGGGAGTACCTCAAGTTTAAAGTTTACTAAACAAATCCATCTCAGCACTAAAAGAATATATGTTTGTGGAGTTAATAGTATTCTATTATCACTTCCCCAGCGAGTAGTTCAGTATGCTGAAGTCACAATTACATGACTGTCATCTTTAGACTAAGAAACTTTTTATAATATAGACTCGACCTTTCTCTCTCTAAAACTTGCAATATTGCAGTTTATTTTGTTATTTACATTTGAAATCCTTATTCTGCTATCTGACATTATACATTATTGACTGGCATTAAGTCCAATTATAATGCCTTGGCATTTATCAATTAAGTAAGTCCCTTTGCAATCTTCTTGGTTAATACAATCAAGTTTTAAATAAATAGATGATAACAAGTTGTTATGAATAAGGGAAGATAATAATAGAAAATCCTTTTTGCAGTAACAGTAATAATATTTCTTAGGAAAACTTCACCGAGTACCAGAACAAACTTGTGTTCAAGTCGAAACTGTTGAACAAAGGTCTCAGATTAGGGGCGACTAATTCTAGTCCAAAAAAGTATAAAGGATAAGCAGCTAGCTTGGAGCAATCAGTCTCTTCATCAGTGTCATGATTCTGACTGTTATGGTAATTCTTTTTGTAGAAGAATGGTATGTTGCCCTGAAGAGGCTGCCCATGTCACATCCCGATAGCCAGTTGCTGTTGGTTTGCATATAATCTATTTTGGTGATATCTAGTAACCAACTAGGCTGATACCCGCTTGCTGCTTCACTGGGTCCACAATGATATTTTATTGCGGAACCTATTCATTTATTTTTTGATGGAACTATCATAAAATCCGTTCTTAGTTAGCGTCATATATTGCGGAATGAGTAACTGTACTAAATTTCGAGTCTTTTATGGGACTAATTTCGAACAATATATTATTAGTAGTATTTCAGCTAACAAGTCTATAAAATCAGACATACATAATTTACATATCCAATGTGACTAATATAAGAATATCATTGATATTTAGATAAAATATATGATTTGTTTTGATTTATATTAGTAATTATTTATCATTTATTTATCTTTAAATTATGAAACTACACTTTCATGTAATTTCTTTAAAAGTAATCTTACAATATAATTTGAATTTATTTAATTTAATAAAATCAATTTGAGCTGGTAATATATGACGTTTGTTGTAGCTTACTTCAATATCATTATTTGATGTAAGGATTGCATTTCCCAATGTCAATTTGACAAATAAACAGTCTATATTCTTACCATATCCTAAGGTGTTATAAAAACACAAACACATGACCATTTCAGTTAGTCCTGTTTCAAGGTCATATGAAGTTATTAATTTGTATTGTAACAACAAATATCTACCCTGTTGCAATACTTTCTCAAAAAGGAGCATCATATTAGTCCTGAGAATCTAGTTATTATTAGAGATTCCACAAATACTCACTATTATTAGGTAAGGAGCATTACTCGACATTTGTTTTGTTTTTCGGCGAATACCGAATAATACCTAGTGGTATGCAACATTCGGCGAATAGTTTTCTAAAATAAATTTTTAATGAACAAAAAACTATAGACTAAAAAATAATTTTTTTCTTAAAAAACAAAACGCACTTAATATTAATTACTATCGAGAAGCTCCCGGCTAATATTTCCAATATGGACCATCGATTTCAAAGCCCATATTTTTTTTGTAGATAGTACTCAATAAAAGAAAGCGTTTTGCAAAGTTTTAGGTTGCGGAAACTAACAGTCCATGAGATATATTTTTTTAAACTTTTCATACAAATTGGCAAATAACACGTAATTACAAAATAAATTTGACAAATGATTGATGTTAAACGTCAATTAGTGTAGGGTTCCGAATATTTTGAAAGTATCGATACGTACTTTCGATACCAAGTATCGTATCAAAAGTATCAATACTACTTGGTATAGAGTACATTTCGTTAATTTTGGAGACGAAAAATTAATGCATAGGAAGAGCTGATAAGTGCAATTATATATGTATATAAAGTAGAATAAAGTTTATTTAAGTTCCACCTTAGTACTTGTATTTCATTGTTTGCAACTTGTTTGTATTTCTTAATTAGTACAGCTTTTATACTTGTATTTTATTGTTTGCAACTTGCTGTATTATCTAATTCTTACTACAATAAAGTGTTTACTTACTTATTTAATATCCAAAAAGTACCCAAAACCGAATTAGAGCACCCCACTATCCACATGGTCTTGTCTGCCCTACCCCTAGAGTGTATATAAGAGCCCGGAGGCGCGGAGAGAGAGCAGTACCCGCCCGCCGCGCCGCTCATCCCATAGCGCCGGAGCTGCCACGGAGCGCCGGAACACGACTTCCCCTTCAACTCCCCCCCCATCTCACTTCCCCGCTACTAACCCACCACACCACTTCCCTGCTACTAACCACACACCCCCCTCTCCTCCCATAAGCACCTCCCTTTTCTTTATTTAATCTAGTTAATTTTAACCCTCCCACATATCCGCCCTCCATTTCACCAGACATATGGTAACGAGAATAATAATAAATTTTAACCA
Organism: Parnassius apollo; assembly: GCA_907164705.1. Lineage (NCBI taxonomy): Eukaryota > Metazoa > Arthropoda > Insecta > Lepidoptera > Papilionidae > Parnassius > Parnassius apollo. Next base: position 6,538,286 of record CAJQZP010001449.1, on the reverse strand, counting down.
TGAATATCACCAAAACCATGGGGTTCCGCAGGGTGGGGATTGCACAGGGGGTATCCATCGCCTGATATATCGATGATCCATATTTGAAAGTTAGTCTCCAAAATTAACGAAATGTACTCGATACCAAGTAGTATTGATACTTTTAATACGATACTTGGTATCGAGTACGTATCGATACTTTCAAAACATTCGGAACCCTACACTAATTGACGTTTGACATCAATCATTTGTCAAATTTATTATGTAATTGCGTGTTATTTGCCAATTTGTATGAAAAGTTTAAAAAAATATATCTCATGTACCGTAAGTTTCCGCAACCTAAAACTTTGCAAAACGCTTTCTTTTAGTGAGTACTATCTACAAAAAAAATATGGGCTTTGAAATCGATGGTCCATATTGGAAATATTAACCGAAGCTCCCTTCCTATGGGCTTCCTGAGAAATTGTGCAACTGGATCACCAGCTTTCTTGCAGATCGGAGCATCAAGGTCATTGTAGACGGTGCAAGCTCCGATTACAAGCCTATTAATGCTGGTGTTTCCACAAGGCTGCGTGCTATCGCCAACGCTGTTTCTTCTGCATATCAATGATATGTTGCAAGCCCGTAACATTCATTTCTATGCAGATGACACCACTGGTGATGCTCTGTACACAGGCCATACCAATATTTCTCGGGAAAACGTCTCCGAGTACCGGGACAAACTCGTGTCTGAAGTCGAGTCTTTGGTGAACAGAGTCTCGAATTGGGGGCGACTAAATCTAGTCCAGTTTAACCCCCAGAAGACACAAGTTTGCGCGTTAACTGCTAAAAAGAACCCTTTTGTCGTATCTCCTAAGTTTCAAGGCACTCCCCTTGTTGCCTCAGCCAGTATCGGCATCCTCGGCGTCGACATATCGAGTGACGTGCAGTTTCGTGGTCACTTAGAAGAGAAGACCAAATTGGCCTCTAAAAACTTGGCATGCTCAGCAGTGGGACAGTATTTCACGCTGGCTCACCGCCTGCATCTTTACAAGGCGCAGGTTCGGCCGCACATGGAATACTGTTCCCATCTCTGGACCGGGGCTTCCCAATGCCAGCTCCTTCCATTTGATCGCATCTAGAGCAGAGCTGTTCGAATCGTCGACGTCTAAGTGCTTTCCGATCGGCTCGATTTACTGGCACTGCGAAGAGATGTTGCATCTCTTTGGATTTTATTTCACATATACCATGGCAAGTGCGCTGAGGAATTGTTCGGATTAATCCCAGACGCCAAATTTCGTGCAATGAAATGCAATACGCGGCAAACATCCCGATACCATCCAAACCATCTGGATGCTTGGTGGTCCACCACTGTATGTTTCACAAGGAGTTTTGTTCCACGTACGACCTCTCTGTGGAATAGTTTGCCATCGGCGATTTTACGACCTCGGGATCTTCCAGAAAAGAGCTTACTCCTTTTGAAAGGGCCAGCAACGCACCTGCAATTCCCCTGGTGTTGCAGTTGATCATGGGTGGCTGTAGTCACTTAATAACATCAGGTGAGCCTCATGTACTTTTGCCCCCTCTTCCATAAAAAAATCTTTAATATAATTTTTTTTTTAATAATCAGTCATGTCATGTTGAAGTTAATTTAGCAAAGTTTTAATGATTTCTTATATTTACTCGAACACTACACATTGATTAGAACTACTTTTACGGATTTTATCGCATTTTATTTATTTTATTTTTATCCGTTTTGGTCCCGACATGGGTGTGAAAGAGTCGGTATAATTAAAGCGATAATCTAGGTATTTTGTACAGTTTTTTTATCAATATTTAAAGTCCAAAAGAATGTGGTGCAAATAAACTTGTTTTCTGCACACTTTGGATCGTCAGTTGCGCTTTCCTTTAAAAAAAATTTACTTTAGGCAAAATACATTTTGCACGGTTTTCCTCCTCAAAATAACATCAAACAAGAGAGATTTTTTTCCCAGGATTATTCATGATTGCTTTTCCAAAACTGTATTCTTTAAATTTTGTTTTATTTTCCTGGCCTTAGAATTTTTTTATATTACAGTACCAAAAAAATGATTGGTAAGTTCAAGACTACTTACTTAGCTGCTACTACTACCTACTACCTATTACTACCTACTTACAAGCATGATATTATTATTTGATCACAAATAAATTATTTTTTATATGTCGAATAATAACGGCGAGTCATTTGACTATTCGCCATAGGGAACGACAATTAATCAGTATTCGACTATTCACTATAACAACTATTTGCGACATCTCTAGTTATTATATCAACTTACAGCAAAAGGTCCTGTTACAAGCAGCAGACCACTTGGCAGCACTCCAACAAGCACAACACGCTTGCCTGCATGCCTGCCTGCAAGCAGAATGCACACGGTACCAACTGTCAAGTTGGGCCTAGTTTTACGCACATGCTTGCTGAAAGTCTTGTGGTGAGAACGGGTGATGATCCTGTAAAAAATAACACATTATGTGAGAAAAACTTGTACAAATTTATCACAGCCACTTTGATATTTGCCTATATTAGGTAATTGAGGTGTAGGTAATAAATTGGAATTCAGTCAAGATAGGGGTCAAATTCAACCATTTCATGGACAAAAAAACCTTAATTGGACAGATATCAGGGGTTGATTGCTGACTGCTTGAATTTCATAAATCAAACAACTCATGTTGCTGTTACAGCTTATAAAAGTCTAATGCCAAACATAAGCCTGCCCTATAGATTGCCTCATGCTTTGCAAGCGGGTGGGAAGCCGCAGTTTTTAGATGTTATTAGGAAGATGCTGCTGCCTATCCGATTTGCTTCCCTCTGCCTTAACCTCTAACACTCCCCCTAGCTTAAATAAATGTAAATTTTTAGAATCATGGTATAAGATGTTACAATTTATATAATGCAGTAGTGTTTTGCTAATTATAGGGCTTAACATGCAAATTATAATTTTAAACTGTTCATATAACAATAATAATTACATAATATTAATAAAGATTCACGTAAGTCATAAAAGCATTCAGTTTTTAACCAATTATACAAAAGTTTCATATACAATCTTTCGCTTAATAATTTAAATTCTTTACATAGTTTATTACATATTTTCATACACATATTTATGCAATCTTCATTATATTTAAAAAGCTTAGGAATGACATCTAGGACAAGTTTTATATGTGGTAGAGCCATGCTGCAGTTATATTAGTAGTATAGTTGTAGCATGAATGGGTCGGTTCGACCGGGGAGGTACCACGCTCTCAGAATACCAGCGAGAAATAGTGGCTTAATGCTGCTGTGTTTTCTATGGTGAGTCTAGAGAACCGGAGACCCTTTTTACTGGAAACGAGGCATTCCATCTTAGTCCTCACAGGTGACAACGCATCTGCATTTTGATTTGTGATCGAGGATAGATGTAGATGCCTATGGACCACAGCAACCACTTACCACCAGGTGGACTGTGTGCTTGTTTGTTACCCTGTCCTATAAAAAAAAGTTCGTGTGGGTCACATCGATTTCAGGTATCTGAATGTTTGTCCTTGTTAAATTTATGTATGAAAACTGCACTCACGATACACTAAAAAAAAAAACACTATTTGACTTTATTTCACACACCCATAATACTACCTAACAATACTTTCAAGAAGATTGCTTCTTGAAATTATTGCATGTAGAATTAAACATGTCAAATAATGTCAAGCTGAATGGATAGCCTATTATGTGCTATCTCAATAACATAATTCACATCACTGTGTCACTCTGTATGATGAGAAGCAATACACAAGTTCTTAATTCAGTTTGAATGGTTGAAATTTGAATGTGTAGGTAGGCCAAGCTCACTTTGTTTTGTTGAATTTGTCATACTCATTATCATCTTTTAATTAATATTTCTGTTAGTAATAGAATTTATTGTAGATGTTAATTAAATTGTTCTTTTTAAGTTATTTGTATTTCCTTATTTAACCTATAGGTTATTTCACTTATAAAACGTATTACATAATTATTATAACTATTTGATTTATTAAAATAATTATAATGGTATGGTCAGAAATAAATATAATCATATTTTATGTTGTCCATTCATACATATATAATACAAATACAGGTACATTCTTGTCTATAATATTTGGGCTTTCATAATCATGGGAAATGTAAATAGATTATAATATCTATAAAAAATATTCCTAAATAGTAAATACTCACTTATCTTGAGTGGGATAGAAAGACTTCCTACGGCGCAAAAGTACTGTACGGGTACCTCCGTTCTTCTCACCACCAATTTGCTTTACCACAACTGTGGGCTTTTTGGGCTTTTCTGCCTTGGGATTCTTCTTACCAATGAACTTGTACTTGGCCTGTTAAGTTAAATAAAAGGGTCAGTCTACAATAAATTTTACAAATGTAAAATCATGTTACATATAATTATAGTTTAGGAATATTAATTATTTCTTGGTCACAAAAAATTCTCAACATTTTAAAAGATCCTAGTACTAAGAAAACTTAGTCCTATAAAAAATAACACATGAATACACACCTTTTTATGAAACATTTTAGTTTTGGAGAAACGTACTACTCCATTGCCTAAATCATAATTCCTCGGTCTTCCAGCTTTAGCTTTTTTGACTCCGCCTGCAGGAGCCGCAGGGGCCTTGGCCACCTCCTTAGGCTTCGGTGGAGCCATGTAGAATCTGCATACACGACAAACAACCTCAAAATCAACATATTAGCACCTGACTTCTTAGTTAGGTTGTTCGAGTATTTTTATTATATTGCAAATAAAGAAAGAAAGTGTCGCCACAAAATTAAAAAATAATTAATTTAAAAATAAATAAATACTGAATAGGAATGTTTCTAATTTCACTGAAATATCACTATCACACAGATGAATGTCAAACTTTTAATTCAAAAGTTTTAACTCCAAATCCCAAATTTATCAAGAAATATGCCATGCAATTACATATTAGCGAAAATAAGATTTTATATCATACACGAGTTATTAAAATATTTCTAATTCCAGGTATATTTCTTTGGATATATTTACAACGAAAACAACACCAACTCACATTAGAACCGGGATCAAGAAAAAGAATCTGTCACCGATGAAAGACTCTATGGTAAAGTACGGTAGTGTGGTGCAAAGTACGGCAATATTGAAAATAAATCGGTTATAAAGCGAAGAATTGTCTGTTTAATAGAATATACCTAGACCATTCAAGCCAATGGACTTGTCCCACATGATTATTCACATCTGCGCAGGTATTGCGATTTTTTTTCAACGACGGAAACGATTACAAGAATAGTTTCCATCGTTGTAAAAGCTCTTCGAAAAATTTAAATCTGTGCGCTTAAAGTGTGCAAAAAGAAGTCTAGTTCGTCAAATTTACAAAAAGAAGAAGTTGATATCTATATGTAAGTATTTTTTGTGATATATTCTTTTTTTCTATTATAAACATTTAAAACATTATCATAAACAATAATCGAGAACTATACCGATAAGATAATCGAATACATAATATTTCATGAAAAGATATTCAGATTCGAAATGTGAGAAGCGGACTCCTTACGAGATGAGTTATATATATATATATATATATATATATATATATATATATATATATATATATATATATATTACAATTTAGGTTTAAAATTGAACACGCAAGCCCAACGGCACTCCTTACGAGACTAGTTTATATTAGCAACATATAAACGATAAAAGTTACTTATTTGTAACGAGACTACTAACCCTGCAGTAGTCGCGCCTTAAAAAATAGTGTAAATGGTCGCGTGGATACGTATGTAGTCCAATTTAAAATAAGAAGAAAGTAAAATATCAACTAAAATGTATTTTTTATTTTATTATAACAATGAAACACAAAATAACGGTAACATTTAGTCAGCGGTTAGTCATATTTAATTAACAAAAACCATTTATGCGTCATTTTTTATTCAAATTATAATATTTCAAAAAGCTTTTACGTATTAATATATGAAAATATCACATTTATTTCAAAGTTAGATCACAAATCAGGTTAGTTTAGATGTATCCACATTGGAGATTATTTTACAGTGGTTTACTATAGTAACCTACCCGACCATTGTAGGGTTAAGTGTTCTATTGAAAATGGTGCCATATTGATGTGTGATGTGACTATGATGTGCACATCGATATCGATAATTTTTCATTATTATTCATTGAAGAAGCATTAAAATGTATAATCAAACACTCAACTATAGAAGACTACTTATTATAATAAAAGAGTGAATGAACAATTTTTTAATTATATTAAATAAATTTAAGAAAAATTAAACTATAGATATGTCTATACTAGAAGATTATTATTATTTAATGGTAGTAAATATATTTTAAATATAATAATAGAAGATTCCCTCAATTATTATATTTAAAATATATTTACTTATTTTACATGTTATCTAAATGAGCCTCGCGACTTCGTCCACGTGGATTAAGAAATATTAAAAAGTTCCTGATAACTTTTTAATTTTTCGGGACAAATGTAGCTTGTGTGAATTTAGAGTGTCCAAAAATCTGTTCGGTCGTTGTGGCGTGAATGAGTAACAAACATCTTGAATCTGTTTTAATGCAATTAGGCTTATTTATACATTGGATCAAGCATTAGAATAAGCTTTATTCCAAAAAACTATACCACAGAAACAATTTCGCATTTATACTTTATACTAACGTATTCTCATAATCGTTTTACTTTTACAGATTTCCAAAAGACCCTCTATTAAAAATGAGGTGGGCACCATTGTGCAATCGAAAAAGAGGTTGGGTACCTACCCGCACATGTACTATCTGTTCGATGCACTTTGATTCATCCTAATTTCAATGTTTGTCTAGTAAATGCCTCAAATTAGTCTGTAATGCTTTACCAACATTACTAACAGAGATTCATGTCATGTACTTGAAAGTTTGGGATTACTTTTTGAGGCAACCCATGGGATTTTATAAGTCTGTAGTAGGTATTATTTTCCTTTCCAGGATGTCAAGTCTTTAGAGAGGTTGTCTCTTTAAAAGTACGCTTTCTTCAATTCCTATCTTTTCTAGGACCTGTTTGTTTTATTTATTTATCAAAGATGTCTCTTTCAGCAAACCTAGTTCTTCTAGTAAACTTGTATCTTTTTTCTTTGAATACCGTTTTGAAATAAACGATGTTGTACAATCATTAAGATCAGTCTAAAATATTTTATTTATAGTTTTATTTCTTTATATTTATTGTACTAATTAATACGTTGAGATACTTTATTTTTATTTCACAAAAGCATTTTATTGTAATAATATAAATGTCGATTTTAAAACTACTTTTTTTTGTGATGTTGGCATGTTATTTAAAATGTAAGTTCCTCCACTTTTGGTTTTTGGTACTTAGAGCTTTTTCATTTCTAGTATTCATGTTTAACTATGCCAAATTACAGCTCTTTAAAATACCAATAGTCTCTGTACTAAGCCGCGGACAAACCGGCAGACTGTTGAACTTGGCGAAACTATAAGCGTTTCTTGTTCTGTTACTACGGAACCTTTGTTCGAATGCATTTTAGTAATGATTGTTAGTTTTATCTTTTTCTTAGGGAAACTATCGATATGGTAGCATCGCAATTAATTTGTCCGTTTTACACTCATAACTTTTTCTATGTTGATGTATGCAAACCAAATGTGTGTGTGTGTGTGTGTGTAAAATGTTATAGTGTTGGAGATGTAGATTTGTGTGTGCCATAATGACACAAAATTTTATTGACTAGATGTGCAGTACTATCTATATAATGTTTTCTACCCCGCACCAAAATGACAGACTTTTTGTCGGTAGCACTAGGCGCATTACTCGTCCATTGGGTTGAATGGTCTAAGTATCGGGCTGAAGAAGCACTCCAGGTGATCTTGGCTAACCTTGTACACAGACAAAAAATTAAGTTAGCTCGTCACTATGATATCAGCATATATTTTTTTAAGACTTTGTATACATATTTATAAACTAATATATCCACTTTTCATATTTGTTTGCAATATTGGTTTCCCCTTAATTGCAACCCTCTGATCACTGATCTTTATACAAGTATTGTCCGTTCATCGTAACTTGACGCGTGATCCGATTGGTAGCCCTGTAATTTACAGTGTTGCATGTTTCAATGCGAATGGCGTTCCCGAAATGTAGGGACAGGTATTATGGAACGGGATATAAGAGCATGTATGCATGCATCTCAAGCACGAGGTTGCGGGTTCAAACTTGGCATGTACAGTCGAACGCAATTAGGGCTAACAGTTAAGCCTTAAAAACGTCTTTATTTCGTATGAGCAAGGGCATTAATTTCGAAATTCAACTGTTACTACGGAGGTGCTGATGACTATACTTATGTGACTTTTTAAGTGTCTTAGTGTACTCTCTGAAACAATTCATATATCAATGGGGACATTCAGGTTAAATTAATTAAGACAGGATTAAAAGAATCACTTTATATAATTATGATCAATAAGGTGTAAAGTGCTCATATTTTCTTCAATGTTACTTAGATGCTCATTGTCACTATCACTTTCGTCAGTGTCACTGCTAATCCACAATAAAAAGCGATCACTTCCTTCAACTATTATTTTATCTTTCACTATGTACTCATCTTCAATTTTTGTAACATGTGAGCATTCTTTGTTCTAAAGCTGATTGCTTATTGAGCCAAACAATTCTTTTATAAGTGATTACTTTTGATCATCATTACCTCAATTGGATTTAAATGCGCATGATATGGGGACAGTTGCAAAACTTTATGACCGTGTGATTTAATAAATTTTTCAGTTTTATACATGGGTTTTATTTTTTTTTATTAATTCATATAAAACATTTTTGGCAAATTCGGTGAAAACAACAGTCCCTTGTTTTGAAGCCACTCTACCATATCTACTTTGAGGCTTGCCATATTAGGGCTTTTATATGTTTGAACAGTGTGATATGGTGCATTGTCCATCACAATCACAAAATTACGTGGCAGGTTTGGTAAAACAGTCGTTATGGTAGTCTGATGATTTAGTTTGTGACTTGAATAGCATTAAGAATAATGCATAAATGTTTCATCTAGGTAGACTATAGTCCGCCTCTCTTCTCGATATTCTTTCAATTTTATTCAAGTAATTAAATCGCCAGGCAGATATATCTGTTCGTTTCACTAAATTTTTTCGTTTTGATTTACACTTTTTGTATTTATATCCTAGTCGTTTTAACATTTTCCATAGTGTAGTACACACACCTTTAAAATTTATTTCATATCGCAATTCGACAAGTAATTTGTTCAACGTAGGAATTTCTTTTCGTACAGTTATCGCGTATATATATATATATATATATATATATATATATATATATATATATATATATATATATATATATATATATATATATATATATATATATATATATATATATATTTCTTCACATACAATTATTTTAATATCATTTAGCATTTTACAAACTGTTGTTAGTCTAAATATTTGTAACTGGTCACCCAAAAAATATACCGGTCATGGCGGCAATTCGGGCACGAACATGTTGCAATGGCTAAATCAGCTTGTTTTCAGCCTTTTATTTTTACAAAAATGCATAAATTTGAAGAATAGTTTGTCGTTTAGCAAATTTAACCACTTTCAGCATTTTTAAAACTAAGATAATTAAAAAGCAAAAGAGCACACAGATAGCAACCGATCAAGTTCAAAGAAAAATGACGGCTAAGGAAACAGTGCTACCAATCACTCACGCGTCAAGTTAAGATGAACGGACAATACGCTGGACTGTCTATACACCGTGACATGATGAGGCAATTTGATTTGCGCCATTTTGGCGCTGACAGCAGAAGTGCACGTCCACGGAACTAATAATAGGGATAAGACAGTGTGACAAAATTTATCGATAAAAATTCTATACCCTACCTATACGTAAATAAATAGAATGGACTCTATGGATAGATGGACACTACCCGTAATGTCCATTCTATTTATGAATCATATTAATATAATGCCATTATCATTCGTCATCATTAAAGCCCTTCACAAGTCCACTGCTGAACATAGGCCTCGCCCAAGGAATGCTACAAAGCACGGTCTTAAGCCACCTGCATCCATCAACTTCCTGTATGTCTTACCAGGTTTTCACTCCATCTAGTGGGGGAATTTCTGACACTTCACCTTTCGGTACGAGGCTGCCACTCCAGAACCTTTTTTCTCCATCGGTTATCGGTTCTTCAAGCTATATGGCCAGTCAATTACTACTTTAGATTACTAATCCGTTGGGCGATGTCGGTCACTCCGGTTCTACTACCGATATCCTCATTTCTAAGTTTATCCTCCTAAGCATTCCAGCTTCGGCAGTGCCACGTATTCTAGGAGGCTTGACATATAGCAATCCATGGGTTTTGATCGAACACTTAATTGCCCTTGTCGGTGGATGTTGTGCAAGAGGAAGCTGCTAAAAACCGTGGATGTAAACGATGGCCAGAATTTGTAAATAAGAAATAACATAAAGTAGGGCCACTACGAAGTTAAAGCACAAATTAAATCTTGAGACTCGAGAGAGCATTAAATCTCTACTCGCACTTACTAAAACCCCATGGTGTTCTACCTCCACTGCAAATTGACAGGGCCACGGAAACGCTTCCATGCACACCCGCGACCCCTCCGGCGCCAGCTGCCAAATGACAGCCCCTCCTTAGTTGCTGACTTCTACCCCCCACCCCTTCGTTTTTCTTCTCAGAAAAGGTGCATCAGAAACACAAGGCACACTGTCCGTCGAGGCCTCTAACTCCACCTGCACTACGGACTTCCCGAGCCCGATATGTGAATGGAGCCAGGAAAAACAAGCACTTGGAAGCATCAAATGGTGCAGCCTCACCAAAGTGGCGAAGGATAGTCGAGTGGCATCACATCGCTAATCGCCATACCAACACTCCTCTTCCCTGACGACTCCACCTCGACTACAGCGGTACAGGGAGAGGAATCTCCTCTAGCTCCAGTCCAGTAACACATATCCAACGTGGCTTGACATCATCAGGCGACCTTTCGACACTTGGCTATGGCCCTTGAGTTTGTGGGAAAATGCGGAAAGAATAAATAAATAAAAAAACATTCAAAATAATAATCTAATATTTTTACACTTACTGGTACTGGTACTACCAGAAAATATTGTCGGAATTCTGCACTTTTTCAAAGTGGTGCAGTTCTCATGTCTAATAAAACAGACATCTGTGAAATGTTCAGAACAACTGGATGATAGTAATTTCACGGGCACAAAACCATTGTACAAAGAATAGCCGCATTTGCTCAAAACACTTCTCCAAACATTGTTTTATTAACGAGGGGAAATGGCGAAGTCTGAAATCAAATGCAATTCCTACTTTATACATCGTAAGAATACAGCTATTATGTTTGATTTTATTTTTAATTACGTATCATTTAATACAATTATCTCAAACCAGCATACAGTCAATGGGATACCAACATGCGAATAGCATTAATAATAATAATATTATTGCGTCCATTTTGAAACTCCAAATATGTTTTGATGTTTTAGGAACCAGAAGAGATTATGGATACTTCGCCACGTGAAAAATTGATTAAGTGTGAGAATAGTGTAAGCACTTTTAAAAATAACTTGCTGAGAACCATTAAATAATAATATTTCATATAAAACGAAAGAAAAAGTTTGCAAATATTACTTTGCAGGTATTTTCTAAACTTCATACTAGTATTAACAATTTAGTACCAGAACCAATGAACAACTATACTACTAATATAACTGCAGCATGGCTCTACCACGTATAATTCTAGTCTTTTTTCTAAGAACGTATAATATAGTAAGTATAGTACATTACATGTGAATGCTATGATTCAAATGCCTTATAAACTTTGACTGAATTCTTTTAATTTGTTGTTTATTCATAATATAATAGGAAGAACTAATACTACTAGCGTAATAAACACTTTTGATGCAGTTTATGTCTGAAAAAGGTTTGCAAGTATGTAGTACAATCCTTTGACTCTTTAAGCTTTTACTATTTGTATTTACATGTTTTGGCAAAGCCAGCTTCTTGTCAAGTGTACCAATTAGTATTTTATTTATTTATTTCATCTTTTTACACAGCTTATAATGAGGGATATAAAATGCCGACTTATTGTCTTATGGCACTCTCTAGCAGTTAATCATGGAAGATTTGAGAAACTGTGGCAGGTATAAAGTTAACAATTAACAAAGATGGGCCGAATATTCGTTTTATATTCGGTATTCGGCATATTCGGCAGCTTTACCGAATATTAGTATTCGGCCGAACATTCAGCTAATTCACTGAATATCCGTTAAAGTGGTACTAAAGTATTCACTGTATGGAAATGTACGAATTGAGTAATGCCATGTCTTTCATCATTTTGCCGTTGAAAGTATTTTTGTTTATGGGTTAAATTTACTTGTATAGCGTTATGGTTTTCAGGCACTGTAGATTTATTTCCAATTATAGCAAATAGAAAGCTTGATAAAATTTTGTTTGGAATCAAACAAAGAAACATTACATTACACTCGTCAGTTTTCTAAAATTGATCCAAATAGTAGATCTCCTGCCACTCCTTTTCATCATATACAATTATCAATTTTCACTAAGAATAATACAACGAAATACTTTTTTATCACAAAAATAGTCAAAACATAAGCACGTGCCGGCAATTTGCTCAGTACTATATTTAGATTTAGATGATGGCCGTATGAGGACGCTCAACGTCGCGCAGCGAGCTATGGAGAGGGATATGCTCGGAGTTTCTCTGCGTGATAGACTCAGAAATGAGCATATCCGCAGTAAAACCAGAGTGACCGACATAACTCAACGGATTAGTAAGCTGAAGTGGCAATGGGCCGGCCATATAGCTCGAAGAACCGATAACCAATGGGGAAGAATGGTTCTCGAGTGGCAGCCTCGTACCGGTAGGCGTAGTGTAGGGCGACCCCCCACTAGATGGAGTATTCGGATGGAGTACCCGGTAAGACATGCAGGAAGTCGATGGATGCGGGTGGCTCAGGACCGTGCTTTGTTTCATTACTTGGGGGAGGCCTATTTTCAGCTGTGGACTTGTGAAGTTCTGTAATGATAATGATGATGATGATGCAATAACATGTCAGGGGTGACGGGGGAGTGAGGTGAAGGGTCCGGCGCTAATCCCGCGCGCTTTACGATAACAAGTTTCGACATAAATTGGTTAGGTACCGAGGTAATCTTGCCGAATAATGTTCGGCCGAAAATCCATATTCGGCCCATCCCTACAATTAACACAATTAAAACAATTAAATAGTTATTTCAATACAGATAAATTGGTTTTATTTTCTTTGTAAAGGGCAAATAAATATTTTGTTTGAAATTTTACTTTGTATTATTTTGCTTACACCTAACTAATGTAAAGCTGATTAAAAAGCGTTGCCGAACGTGACAAACAGAATTCGTATTGGGTTTTATTATATATTTTAATTAAACAAAATTTAGCAAAATTGATTCTTAATCAAACGTTTTTAAGTTCCATTGCAGAACACTTCGTCCGTAGCAGGTATTCCCTTAGTTGGTATCCGAAATTAATATTTATTAAAAACGTTAAGCAATATTATTAAAATGCTGAATTTTATTGAACCATAGATAAAACGAGTATATCGATACAGCTGTTCTTTTCTATAGTTCATCACTAAACTTATCTATGGTACGTAAAAAGACGTCTACAACCTTGTAAACGTAGACAGAGAAACCTATAGACAAATTGACGCCTTTTTTCGCATTCGCACACGAAAAATACAGATTTATGCATACGTCTTGCATAGAAATGAGATAGAGCGGTGTGATTGTTTGTCCCTTTTTCCGTGCTGGTTTTTTCGTTTAGCAAACTCTACAGTTTGCTAAACAACTTTAACAGCGTAGTGATTTAAGGAGTTTACAAGTTGGTTTGAGTGAGAAAAAAGTGTTTTGTGAGCTTAAGATTGGTGAATCTTGTTCAGTTCAGTTCTTAGAACAATTAAAATTTTTATCGTCGTCGTTCGATAGTTGGCTAACTTACAATTGTATGTCTGCGGGAGCTCTTAGAAGCTAAACAAAAACCAACCCAAGTGATAAGTTGGAAAATAATAGCTCCCAACAATTTAGCAAAATTAAATATTGTAATTTGATAATATCCACCTCAATTTTTAGTTACAGTTGTTAAATAATACTTAATTGTGTTGGTAAAATAAGTAAAAGGCATAAGTATTTTAATTAAATAGTGTTTTGTGTTTCAACTAAAAGTGACAGCTGTAACGAACATCGTTTGAACTTTCTGTAAGTTAATGTAATTTTCTTGTTATCCCTTTAATATTTTAAGATTTACCTTTTAAATTAGTGCAGTTTCGGATTTCAATTTGAATTATTTACCTGATAATTTAATTTGAGATCTGTAAGTAGACCCATAGATCTAGATATTAGCTTACTCTGTTTCTTCGGTTTTCTTTCTTTGTTTTCTTTTGCTATTTACACATAATAGTAAAATGAATACACGCAACGCCAAAACGCGTCAAATGGAGAACCAACTTCAAATGGCGCTTCTAGAACTTAAGGCGTCAAAAGAGCAGTGTGAGCTGTTGCCTAAAGAAAGGGATGACAACGAAAAGGAAATAATAAATATAATTGCCAAAAATAGTCAACTAAAAAGTGATTTATGGTTAAGTTGCACGAGGACTACACAAATGTTTTAAAAGAAAGGGATCAGCTTTAGGAAACAGTCGATGAGTTTGACCGATGCAGCAAAGAATATGAGGACTCCCTCATATTAATTGCTGCATTGCAGTTGCAGTTAAGTGAGGCTAATGAGCAGATTTTGCAATTAAAACAATACTTAGATGAATTGAAAGTGTCCCAAACTCAAAGTCTGTTCAATGAGCTCATAGAATGTAAATCTTCAAAAACATTGCATCCCTCCACAACAATCGATTTGACTGGTGATGATTTTGTCACATCTAGAACAGCAGAAAGGATTACATGCAGTAGAAGAAAATTAAAGAAATACATAAAAATTAATAAATATGTTAGGAAATTACAAAAGTTAATTAAAACAAAAATTAATACAAAAAATTATATAAATATATGTAAGGAAAAGCATGTATTAATTAATAAACTTAAATTATATGCAATTGAGGTGGAAAATATGAAAAACTGTTATGAGACTAAAATAGAGTGTCTCAATTCAGAAGTTTTGTCGCTTAAAAACTCCTTACAAATTATCTCAAATAAATACATATCGGCTCAGGTTGAGATAAAAGAACTCATATTGGCCATGAATGATCTAGTAAAGTCATGTAAATACAATGAGGAGCGCTTTGACTCCTTAATAAAACATCAGAGTGAGAATCAACGCTCCATATCATGTTCATCGGGGACAATATGTGTAAATAGCAATGACTCCTTATTTTCGCCAACACTCTATGACGGTGCCATAACACAGAATAAAAACTTAAAAAGTATTTTTTGTTTTTTTGTTTAAATATTAAAAAACATAAAGTTATTATGTATTGTGATGACATAGGTAAAAATTTGGGCATGATGTTAAATAACCATTTAAAAGGACAATTTATTAGTAATTATTGTATGCCTGGAGCATCCTTTAGTTATATAATGAATAAAGTTTTAACCAGTAAGTTTTCTCCTAATAGCACATTAATAATTCTTGTTGGGAGAAGAGGCAATGTAAACAAAAATCAATTATTAAAATATATTGATTACCTCAATACTTTAAATGTACATAAAATTATCTTGTTTACATTGCCTTACATACAGGGTTGGCCGCAGGAGAATAAAATAAGATATGATTGAAATTTATTAATGAATAATTTATCATGTAACAATAATTTAAATTTGACATTTAATTGTAACAATTATACCAATAGAATTAATTTAATAGATATTAATAATTTAATTAAGACATTTTTGACTACAGATAGGTATTACCTATCCAAATATAATTTAAGACAGATAGCAAATGTGCTATTTTATTATTTATATATTAAATCAGTCAAGAACTTGGCTACCCAGACATCTGCTCCTATTGAGCAGCATAATGATTTGACATGTAATTTGGAATCCGTTCCAAGTAATTTAAATTAGAAAATGAGACAATAGAGATAATCTCTAGCAGTTATAATAATTTAAATAATTTAGAATGTAGCTTACAAATCCTTAATAGTTGCAATTGTATAACTCCACAAAATGATAATAAAAATTGTTTACACCTGGTGCATCAGAATATACAAGGCATGATAGGCAAAGAGCTAGAAATTGAATTGTTTTTAAATAGCAACAATATTCATATTTTATGTATTACTGAACATTGGTTAAAAGCTCATAATTTAATGTTTAACTTTAGTAATCACCAGGTGCTCAGTTCTTTCAATAGAGAAACGATTTTAAGAGGTGGCTCCTTAATTTTAGCTAGTAAATTATTATCATATAAAGAACGTAAAGATATTGTGAGTCTCTCTGTTGAGCGAACTGTAGAAATGGCATGTGTTGAGTTTGAGCACCTCATTGTTGTGAGCGTTTACAGACCCCCATGTTCTTTATATGATACTTTTGAAAAAAATATGGAGGAAGTTTTCGCTTAGCTTAATAAACAGAATAAATCTGTTGTAATATGTGGAGACTTTAATATCAATCTCCTAGAAGCTTCCTCCACTAATATTAAATTCAGATCGTTGTTTAAATCTTATGGTCTTTTTAATTTATTTTTGGAGCCAACACGTATTGCTGAATCTAGTGCAACATGTATAGATAACATTTTTACAAATGTTAAGCCGTTCAATAAATGTATAATTCAAAAATTGAGCTCTGATCACTGTGGACAATTTGTTTCATTACCTTATGTTCACAAAAAGCAAGTAGATAAAAAAGTAGTGTTTGTTCCAGTAAATGCACATTGCTTGGAGAAGTTTAAAAGTAACATAGTAAAAAAACTTCCATTACTTTCATACCAAAATAATCCAAATTTTTTGTATGCAACATTATTTAAGCTCATTTGCAATGAATTTAATAATACTTTTACTTCTAAAACATTCTCCTTGAATAATCGTAAAGCATTTAATGAATGGGCGACAGTAGGAGTCCATAAGAGTAGACAAAGGTTATATGAACTTTACAATGAAAAGTCATATAATCCTAGCGTCGAATTTAGGGAATATGTAAAAAAATATTCCAAAATATTTAAAAGAGTGTGCTCCTTAGCCAAGTCATTGTATTTAAGCAACAAAATAAAGACTGCTTCTAATAAAATTAAAATGACATGGAGTATAATTAATAGTGAAACTGGTAAGGTCAACTCTCGCAATTCTAACTACCACTTAAGTTTTAACAATAAATTAACTAAATCAGATCAGGACGTTGCAATGGTTTTTGAGAAATATTTTACTGATATTCCGATCTTAACCACTAAGTCACTGAATTCTTCCTCACGAATCATTACTTAAACAAAATGTAAATGTGTGTACAAAGAATTTTACATTTCATAAAGTTTCATCAAAAGATATTGTAAAATATTTTAAGAATATTGATATTAAGAGAACCGCCGATCAGTGGGGGATTTCTGTTAAAGTTATTGCGTCTATAATAGACACAATCGCACCTCAACTATCTATTATTTTTAATAGTAGTATCAAATCTGGTGTATTTCCTGATTTAATGAAGCATAGTAAAGTAATACCTTTATTTAAATCTGGTAGTACATTGGATCCCGCTAATTTTAGACCTATTTCTGTACTGCCAACACTTAGTAAAATTTTTGAAAAAATTATTCTTGATCAATTGTTAATTTTTTTTAATGTAAATAAATTACTTCATAAAAATCAATTTGGTTTCACAAGGGGTCGCTCGACAACTGATGCTGGTGTTGAGCTGATTAAATATATATTTAATGCATGGGAGAATTCACAGGATGCTTTGGGTGTGTTCTGTGACCTATCCAAAGCCTTCGATTGTGTTCACCATGAAACATTAATCAGGAAACTTCAACACTACGGTGTAAGAAATGATGCTCTTAAATTAATTATTTCATATTTAAGTGACAGAACACAAAAAGTTGTTATTAATAGTATGAGTTCTTCCGGGTGATAGTACAAATGGGCGTGCCTCAGGGCTCAATTCTCGGCCCCTTTCTGTTTCTTGTATATATTAATGACTTACCTTACATAGTAAGGGATAACCATGATATAGTATTATTTGCTGATGATATTTCATTAATTTTAAAATTGAAACGACAGTTACTAAATTAAGACGCAGTAAATAATGCTATAAGTAAGTTAGTCAATTGGTTTAATGTTAATAATTTGCATTTGAATGGAACTAAAACTAAGTGTATGAAATTCGTAACTCCTAATGTTAAGCATGTCAATACTAATGTAAATTTAAATGGGGAGGAACTGAGTCTCCCCATTTAAATTTACATTAGTCTTCAAACCTTAAGACAAAATTTCAACCTACTCAACTAGGCTTTGACACCAAAGGTGGCTGTGAGGCGGCGGTACATTCGGTGCGTACTTTCTTAACTAATTCCAATGCAGATGTTTCGCTGAAGGTTGATCTTAGAAATGCTTTTAACTCTATTGATAGGATAACCCTGCTGAAAGAAGTGGCTAACAATACCCCCGAAATAATAATGAGAAATATATCATAACGTTTGGCAATGTTACAGTCAAAATTCAAACTTGTTTCATCAAAACCATATTATTGAGTCTGCTGTCGGTGTTCAGCAGGGTGATCCATTAGGTCCAGCTCTTTTCAGTTTGGGAATTCAACCTATTATTTCAAATTTAAAATCCAAGCTAAATGTCTGGTATCTGGACGACGGTACACTGGAAGGTAAAGCAGATGACGTCCTTAATGATCTTACTCTCAAATACCAATAAATGTTAAATATTTATTTCTAATGATTTATCTAATTCTGACAGAGATACCTGAATTCAAAATTTCAATCAGATTTCTCCAGGAATAAAAACTGATTTCGGAATCGCTTCACCTGCTCGGTGCTCCGTTGTTTTTCGATAGTACCATTAAACCTGTTTTAAAAACAAAATTTGATCATTTTTTAAATCACATTGATAAATTATATATTTTAAACTCCCATATTGCCCTTACCATTTTAAAATATTGTCTCCTTGTACCTAAATTTACATACTTGTTACGCTCAAGTCCAGTCTGGAAATGTTCGGATATTTTAAAAGATATGGATAGTAATCTTAAAATTGCTTTAGAAAAAATTCTAAATTTGAGATGAGCCGTGGTAGCTCAGATGGTTAGCGCTCGCTGTAAATTTCACAGTACGTGAGCAAACCGGGTTCGATCCCCGCCGGTACCAATGAAATTGTTAATTGCAATTTTAAGTGCTGATTTATCACGTGCTTCGGCGGTGAAGGAAAACATCGTGAGAAAACCTGCTTGTGAGTGAAATAAGAAAAAAAATATTTCGAAGACATGTGAAGTTCGCCAACACGCATTTTGGCAGCGCGGTGGACACTTCCTAGCCCTAAAACCCTCTCAGAAATGAGAGGAGGCCTATGCTAAGCAGTGGGACGTATATAGGCTGTAACTTTACTTTACTTTTGCGATTAAATACAATAGCCTGGAATCAAGCCACTTTACCTATCAAATTTGGTGGTATTGGTGTAAGAAATATTTCTAGCGTCGCATTGCCTGCTTTCCTTGCTTTCGTGCATAGTGTCAATGATCTATGTAACACAATTTAAAATAATAAAGTAGACCTGTGCTTTGCTGCGGAGGCAAGGCAAACATGGCTAACGCTCTGTCCCTGCGAAATTGTCCCACTGGAAGTTAACCAACAAAAACAGTGGGATATTCCGTTGGTACGGAGTGTCCAGAAAAATTTATTTCAAAATTTCTACAGTCAACAAGATCAGGCTCGCCTTTTAGCTGTTTCGACTAAGGAATCTAGCCACTGGTTACATGCTCTACCATCAAGTAATCTCGGCACATTGCTTGATGGGGAAAGCTTGCGCATTGCCGTAGGAATCCGGCTAGGGGTGGCAATTTGTCAACCTCACCAGTGCCCCTGTGGTAGCAGCGTCGATGAGTTTGGGCTCCACGGACTTTCATGCAAGAAAAGTGCAGGTAGGTTTTCCCGTCACGGTTCTTTGAACGAAATCATCCGAAGGGCTCTTGTCTCCATAAATGTCCCCTCGGTTTTAGAGCCTTGCGGTATATTTAGAGACGATGGCAGGAGACCCGATGGTATGACTTTGGTCCCTTGGGAGAGAGGTAAAGCCCTAGTGTGGGATGCTACTTGCGTCGACACTTTGGCGGCCTCTCATCTCAAGGGTACCTCTTTTAGAGCCGGGGCGGCATCAGAGGCAGCCGAATTTAGTAAATGGCGCAAATATGAGTCTTTGAGATATGACTACATATTTGTGCCATTTGCTGTAGAGACTATCGGTCCGTGGGGTCCGCGTGCAGTGAAATTTCTAAAGGAATTGTATCCACGACTGGTCGTCCCTGCTGGTGATAAGAGGGCTGGTTCTTTCCTCTCAAAGGCTAAGTATAGCTATTCAGCGAAGAAACGTTTCCAGCGATCTTGGCACTATACCACAGGGAGCAGGTCTTTTTGATTATTAAAATTTTTAGTTTTAGATTTTCTATATTATAGTTTCTTCTTTTATATTGTATATAATTAATTTTAATCGTAAAAATAAAGACTTTTGTTACATGAGGTTTTGTTCTGTTTTTAAGATACTAATTTCTACTCTGAGACCAGTTTATACACAGTTATCTATGGGCTTGTCAGTGTCAGTGTCAGTCACAGAGCGGAGGTGTCAGTGTCATATGTCATAATGTCAGTCAGTTCGAAAAATGGCTTCTTTGAGGAGCCCGTCTACGCCGTCCGATGGTTATAAAAGGTTTAGTGATGATTTTGCAAACACCGGCGTCAACAATTACGGCTCAAATGTGACAAGTAAAAGAGAAGCTATAATTTTTCTATGCACTGTAGCCGCAAGATATTTGTACGCTTTTGTTATTTTAACAATACATTTTGCGCATTTAACAATTTTGTTTAATTTTTCAACCTGTAAGTATCGCAGTAGCATATCATTAGTATGTACAATAAAATCAATAACTATCCTATAAACTCAAACCTTAAAAGGTTTAGTGACGTCGTGTGTGAGTCATAAATGACTAAAACAGTAACCTATGTACTATATTAAATAACACATTCACGAGCTCGACCCATTTCATCTTATACTGTTATATGTACTAAATTTAAATTTTTGCATGACCCAAATTATTTGCTATGTATGCTGCTATAATTAGTATTTGCACCATAACTTATATCCTGTTTTAAAAAGCTGTTACACTTATTATATAATATTTTAAAAATATTTTAAAAAAGTACCTATTTGTTAATTTTATAATTAATTTTATATGTGTTCATTCATACAGCAATTTAATAGAGCACCTGCATCACAGATATAATAATAGCTTAAAATAAAACAATCCATTCAAAGTTTATATTGTTCCATTATCAGATTAAATTTTTAAATTAGTATAAATTCATTTGTATATAATATTTGTATATAATTCATATGTGTAAGTAATAATCACACTGATATTTTTTAATTTATGGTATATTATTCATATTTTCATATCTTAAAAAGCATCATAAATCATCAAAGTATCAAGTTTTGTCACAAGGTATTTTTATAAGACTTATGATCATATTGTCTCTACCAGAATGCTGTTTAAAAGAAGATAACAACAGCGCAAAATGACAACAAATCTTATAAGATTTGTTTCTACAGGTAATATTTTGATGTAAATTATATATTATATGCATTATAACAAAAAAAAAACTTTATTTTAAAATTACATAAAGTACATTTTGCTTTGATCACAAAATAGATAAATCTATTTGGTCTTGTGATATAAATTTAAACAGACTGTATCTCATCCTATAGCTTCCTATCTATGCATTTTGTAAGATAAAACATATCAATAGCCATTGATATAATGACTTATCATGTATTTCCTGCCCATTGTGCTTTGTATCACTCGGTTAACCCTATTCATTTGCTATTAATGTATTTAGTAAAATGTCTAAAATTGTGCATGCATCACATACATTTATTGATCATTTCAAGGATAAATGGTATCAGTTAAAATTATGTAAGTAGTAGAAATTAAATCTTTTTTTTGGAATCTAACTTTAGCAATATAACATAATGTATAGTGTGACCAGAAAATTTAAACCTTGCAATGAGTGTGCTCCTTTTGGACATTATGTGTCAATAGGTACTAATAATAATATTAGTCCATAAGTAAATTTGAGATATCTTTTTTCATACACAATCACTTACATGAGAATATATTTTTGTTGATAATATCATGATTACAGTACAAATGAGTCGGCTCACACAGTCGACGTAAAATAGCAGCATAAAAGTATTAAGCACTGAAGACCCTTTTACTCATAATTAGGCATTCTATCTTTTTTTGTGCCAGCAGCTATGCAGTTCTAGAAATATCAGTATCACTGCGACCTATAAGATCAATTGTGATCGCTGCTATGGCTATAGTTTAACGGAGTGCTAAACCTTATGTCTTCAATGAATAGAAGGAGTTGCTTAGCTGTGAGCAATTTCACTTCTGGCCTAAGTACAAAGTTTCCCAGATGAGTGTTAGGGTAGGCTATAGAAGTTCAGTACTTAATTTTAATAATATTTTTAGTTTAGGAGGCTTCTTAGGGTTAAGCTTGAATCTATTACACTGTTTTTAGATGTCTGAAATGCATTTTGAATTAATTTTGCTTATAACGAAATACAAATATGTCAATTTGGTCTGGTATTATGAAGTAGATGTCCGGAACTTGATTTTTTTATTTTGTTTTCAATTTAGGTTTGTCAGGGTTAAGCTTGAATCTATTAAACTGATTTTGGATTTCAGAAATGCCTTTTGAATTATGTATGATAAAAATAAATTTCACTAAAACTTGCATATAACAAAATGTACATTTTTCAATTTGTATCTTTTAACATGCCACCAACCCATAAATAAGTTAATCTCTCAAACCCAAACAATCCATTTGTGGCTAAAGATGGGACACATGCAATGAATTGAGTCACAGTGGAGAGCAGTCAAGAGGTTTTGCAGAAAACAAAATTATAACAATTCATATTATAATTATATTGTTTCATTTAGCACTATCATAGCAGAGCTTAGCGCAACCACAAAACAACGGGACTTTATAAATAAGATTGGTTGAATCTGTTCTAAAACCGAATGGCCATGTGCTAACTCCACATAGTCTTGTCTGCCCTACCCCTTAAGTGTTTTTGAGCAGCCCCCGCCCACCTGGCTTATTGAGCGCCTTCGGCGACCAGCCTACAGCTGCTACGGCTCGCATGTCACCTATATTCATATATATTGTATATGTGTGTAGTATATATAGTATGTAGTGAATTGTCTGCTTTTATTGTCTTAAAAAGAAATAAAAAATTTTTATGTCACAATTTTTCTACTACAGATTGGATTTTCATTTCTTTTCATGTACTCTGTCAAATTATAGCTGCACAGCAGTCAGTCTGTCATCGTTAGTGTGGAGGTTGGACAGCCCCAACAATATGATATTTACTCGCGTTTCTTACGACCATGGCTGAAATGTAATGGATGTTATTATGTACCACCACAGGGCCAGGGGTTATATCTTAATTAAATGACCTGTTCATTTTAATAATTAATGTTTAATGACCTGCCCATGCAAGGATAAATCTAGGAGTTTCATGAGCAATAATAATATTCTTGACAAAAAAAAATGGGGAGATAATAGATATAGTTTAGTTTACGAGGGCTATTTTCCGTCACTGGAACATCTAGGCGTATAATTATTTCGCGTGTGGGTAGGAATATTGTGATTATTCGTGTCCTGAAATCTCCTCGAAAAAGTTAAGCAGTCCTTTGATGTTGCCGACGATTTCGGGGAGCGACCTCGGCTTGCCGATTTGTTTGGCATTGTATGCGGCTACCTCTGGACACACCAGGAACACGTGGGCTGTTTCTTCCTCTCTCTATCTGTCTTGCATAGGGGACTTACACTTATTGTGTATAAATCATTGTTAACGAAGCCTGCCCGTAATAGCACTAACTTGTTACTATCCTGATTTGTGGTGTTTTTAGCTAGAGCCTAGATTTTTCCAAAGCTAAGCGTGTTGATTAGTGTACTTAGTACTTACGTACCAGTAAACGAACGATCCCAAATCGAATTGGTACGATTGGTTCCAGACCTATATATACAGAGCCGATCCTCCGTCTGCTGCGTCATTGCCCCTAGATCCATAGTAAAGTCACATTGTTGTATTTACATACCTCATTTAGTCTTTGATGGTATTCGTATATTGCCCCGAGTTTATCACACTTCAACTCAGAGCCTTCAAAACGGCAATGCTATCGGTCAGTATTCTAATAATAGATATGAACGTTTTCGGATTTTAAGCAGCAGCTATATATTATCTGATTTTATATTTTAGATCGATTTCAGATTTCGCTATTAGAAATCGATTTCTGAAGCGCCTTGCTATATGTTTCGATCGATAGTTTTGATTTTATTAGCCAACCTCATGAAACTTAAACGTTAGTTGTGATATACGTTTTTATAAGTTTAGGATCTCAGTTATGATTTTTCTTCATGTTTCATACTAATAATCTAAATAAGAACTTGTTTATTATTATTGTAGTTCTATATTTATATGTCGGATTCTTTCATCCATGAAACCGCCGATATCACATATGTGTGTAAAAAGCATGTCTTCATCTTTTTAATTCCGCAAATCGCTCGCTTAGAAAGAGGAAGCTTATCTCATTGGTTTGTTTGTGTAAACGCGGTTTGAGTTAGTTGGGTTTGGATTCGTACCGGCTATTGCTTAGTCCTGTATGCGTTGGTTGGTCGAGTTTTCGCGATGTTGATTTAGTATTGTTGTTATATAACAAAATAAAGTTACAGCTTATATACTTTTGATATATATATATATATATATATATAACAACATGTAACATAATTAACGCACTTTGAGAAAGTAGTTTGTT
Organism: Parnassius apollo; assembly: GCA_907164705.1. Lineage (NCBI taxonomy): Eukaryota > Metazoa > Arthropoda > Insecta > Lepidoptera > Papilionidae > Parnassius > Parnassius apollo. The sequence goes on along the minus strand of CAJQZP010001449.1, from coordinate 6,513,184 downwards.
CAGAATCGTTTACTGAATCGATTCCTATCATTTTTAATATAGGTAATTTTTTATCCCAAAAATAATTAAAACTACGTAAATTACAGTCACATTAAATCTGTACAGTCAAAACAAACTGAAATGGACCCTAACCTAAGGCAATAAGACTTTTAAGAGTGCAGTTTTATTTGTATTATTACTAATTCTGTCATTGAATAAAAATAAAGAAAAATGAACTTTATTTCAAGCACGTTAAAGTCTGCGTCCGTGGATTTGTACTGTGACCACAACATTCTTCCGGATTTAGTATAACTAATTTGATAAATAATCGGTGCATAAAAATGTTTAACTAAAAATTCAGTGTATGTATTATGATTATAACATAATATACTAATTGGGGTGTCTGAGGGTGTGCGTTAATTACGTTACATATTGTATATATATATATATATATATATATATATATATATATATATATATATATATATATATATATATATATATATGTGCCCAGGGATGACAGCAGTCGCTCTTGAGTTTTTAACGGAAACTCTTGATTTTTTGGCCCGACGGGTTCGAATCCCGGGCTATGATCAGAGTCGCTTCAACTGACCAACGAGTCATCGCTTTTTTTATTTTAATTGAGTTTTTCCGTTAAAAAAATTCTCAATGGCTGCCCGGAGTCAGGAAGTTGGCGGTGTCTCACCCCCGTGCCTCGGAAAACACGTTAAGCCGTTGGTCCTACGCGTGATCTCTCTCCTGTCGTGTCGGTTTACCGTTCCATCTCAGTGAGGGAATAGGGAGTGTACCTGTGCTTGCGCATAACCTTGGGCACTACAATCCCGGCTATGGCACTACAATCCCCCGATGGCTAGACTTTGTTTTTTTTTGTTTGGCCGCCGTGACCGAAATTCGGTCTGGAGGAGATTATTATTGTATAAGCGAAATACCACTGACCGACTGACTTATAACGAGATCTCTGAAACTATACACACTTGAAATTTAGTACAGATACTCATTTCGCAAAGTAGACACTTGTGGCGGCGCAAACGAAACACATCGAAGCCTAAATCACGCTATTAAAATTCCGAATCATAAACAGTATATTATATAGAAAATCTCCGAACTATCACATGGAGTGTTGGGCACTCCCCGGGCAGAACACCTTGCCCGGCGGGAGATCTCCCCTTTTCCTTTCACGGCCATACACTCACTAAGAACGGATTTTACAATAGTCCAATAAAAAATCTTGATATTTTGTATCTACGTTATTATCGTCTATTATCGTGCGCGCGTGTGTGAGTTTATGTATATAACCTATACTTTATACGTCCCACTCCGGGGTAAGCCATGGCCAATAAGCCGGTTTAAGAGGAAGCGTTATTGGTGGATTCCACATGTAAAAGAAAATTTTTAAAGGAAATCTTTTTTAAATTTCTCAGACATGCACGTATCCTCACGATGTTTTCATTCGCCGACGAGGACGTGGATATCAAGACCTAAAATTGCAATGAACAATTAATTGTTGCCGGCTGGGTTTGAACCCGGATTGCTCGCGTTCTGTCAAATTGTTATTTACAGTGGTTTTGTGAAATCGGTTAGTCTAGTTTTGACGATTGCGTGCAAATGTTTGTGTTAATTATTAAGTACACGTGAACTGTGAAGGCAATAAATACGATATTAAATTTAAATTTTCGTTTCAACGTTTTTTACGTGGTAGAGCCATGCTGCAGTTGTATTAGTAGTATAGTTGTAGAACGAATGGGTCGGATCGACCGGGGAAGCTCCACGCTCTCACAGAATACCAGTGTCAAATTGTAGTTTAATTCTGCTGTGTTTCGTATGGTGAGTGTAGAGAACCGGAGACCCTTTTTACTGGAAATGAGGCATTCCACCTAAGTCCTCACGGATGATAACGCATTTGCATTTTGATTTGTAATCGAGATTCGTAATTTAGATGTAGATGTCTATGGGCCACAGAAACCACTTACTTTTTTTAAATAAATATAATAAAATATTTTTTTATTCAATATAGATTACAAGTAGTTCTTATTGAAAGTCAATATTTTACGTTACAACTGGTTCGAAAAAAAATCTCTGTCCTGGGAAGAACCAGCAAGAAACCCAGCGAGACTTCTTTTTTTAAACAAATTTTTCAATGTCAAGGGTCACAGAATATTTATAAAATTTATTTTAGAAACAGCTTGGAAGCGACCACCTCATTCCCAGGGGTTATTATCAACCATGTATTCATTTATATCATAATAACCCTTTTTATACAGTTTTTGTTTAATTAAATATTTAAACTTGGTAATAGAGAGATCTTGTATATCTTCTGGGACTTTGTTGAAATAGCGTATACATTGCCCCAAGAACGAATTATGTAATGACTCGAGTCGAGAAACTGGTAGCACCAGCTTGTGTTTGTTTCTAGTGTTTACAGAGTGTATGTCACTTTTTTTTACTAAAACTATCTTTACTTTTGTGAACATACATCAAATTTTCATAGTAATTTTCATATTCATCTTTAAATTTTTCTCTAAGGGACTCTCTCGGTCTAAGATTGTAAATAGCTCTAACGGCCCTCTTCTGCAAAACAAAAATAGTTTCTAAATCAGCCGCATTCCGCCATATCAAAATTTCATATGACATTATGTTATGGAAATACTATAACAGTTAGAACGATGCTGCTGCCCATCTCCAGGTTTGTTTCCCTCTGTCGCCTCTTACGACACCCGTGGGATGGTATGGAGTAGTGAATATTCTTATCCCGCCACTACACGGTAATAATTTCTTATATGTGTTCATAACTATTCTTAAAAACAGAATTGACAATAACTGCATGCCAAAAACAGAAATGCGTATAACAGACTAATATGATCCCAAGGTCGGCCACATACATACGGAATTCCGTTTAGGAATTCCGGTTTGGGATTCCGAACGCAGCAATTCCATATAAAATCAAAGATCCGTCACACGTAGTTTTCCGTTCGAAAATTTGCGAGCAAAACTGGATTCCATATGTGTGAGGCCGATCCGTTCGTTCCGTTTCGGAATTTCGAAACAGAATCTCGAAACGGAATTCCGTTTGTCGGTCTGGTTTTAAGCATAGTAAAAAACCTTAAGCGTATATTATGGCGTCGCGTCCACCTCCACCTCCTACTGAAATCTATATTTGCATTGTTAACTTGGTTCTTAGTTATAAAATATTGCGTTTTAAATGTATTACTGTTAAATGTATACATTAAAATAATCTTAAAGTTATAATGCGATAAAATCAATTTAGTTGCGTTTAATTTACAGTTAAAATTTAATTTGTCAAAGCATTAACTGGATGTTGTAGTTATAGTTGTTGTTTATTTATTTATTTAAAGAGGTCTACCTACAATTGTTAGAATTTAACCTTTAACGGTGGACGTAATTTTTTCTTTACACTTCTATGGACGTGAAGTCCCTAAGGCCCCTCTACTTCAAAGTTCTAGTTTATACGTTTTTTTTTAATAAAGATACAATTTGTGTCCAAGTTCTCATTACTAGGCCTAAATCAAACAAAACAAATACAAATGACATAACTATTTATAAAATTTTTTTTCTGCTTTTCTTTGGCGGTTGTTTTTAAATAATATTTTAAAAAAGTAAACTAAATAAAGAGCACAAATGCGTCGATACTAGATAAATCTAGTATTCCGTAAAACACCACCAGGGGCCATCTTCTTGTGCGTCGGCTACACGAGTAAATTAAACACTTATTGTCAGTCTCGTCGACACCCCCTTTTGTCGAATTATAATATTGTATGAAATTATACAATTTGTGGGCATTATTGGTATTAGAGTTTGTAGGCATTAGCATTGACCGTGGCTTAATGATGCATAGAAGAAATTAAAACGACGGATTTGTTCTGCTTTGGTACAAAAGAGCATAAAGTTTTATCACTCGTAAAACCGTAAAAAAGGAGTTTTTTTCCACGTACAACCTCTCTGCGGAATAGTTTACCACCGGCGATTTTTCCGGACCGATACGACCTGGGGACCTTCAAGAAAAGAGCTTACTCCTTTCTAAAGGGCCGGCAACGCACCCGCAATTCTCCTGGTGTTGCGGTTGATCATGGGCGGCGGTAGTCACTTAACATCAGGTGAGCCGCATGCTCGTTTGCCCCTTCTTCTATTAAAAAAAAAACCGGACAAAGTAGATAGAACTTGACGGTTGTTGTTGGGTTGAAATTCGGGAGGGATCTCTCTCTTATTCTTTTTCATGGTTCCTACTTAAGTAAGTTTTCTTTTAAAAAGTTCATCGACTAGTCCTACTGACGAGAACCAATTATCGACGGTAATATTGCGATTACTTCCTTGAAGTGGCTTTTTCAGGCGAAGAACGCACTGACTGTGTACGAGAAACTTCATTTCTTGTAAGTCCGATGCCATCGGAACCTTTTCCGCTGTATACGTAGTCATTGTAAAAATAAAAAGTTTTTGAATCACACAATGCCTTTATTACTAGCCCATGTTTGCCTGGTTTCGTTGGCATGTACGAGATAAAGTGACTTCTACCACGGAATTCTACCAGCATTTCATCTACTGTAACTGATTCGCCAGGTTAATAATATTTCTGAGAATTTTTGATAAACCGTTCAAAAATAAATGATATCGCTCCCATTCTATCAGTCTTTTTCGGAACGATCTGAACGATTGTCAAAACGCAGGCAAAAGAGTAAAATCAGAAATCTTGTTTCAGACATACAACATCTAAATATTTCACAACCAGTACCGTCCGTGACAAATATGTACTGAGAACTTTCGTGATTTGATTTCAATACGGCTGAGTAGTGGTAGTAGTAGTAGCCCAAGTAAAGCAATTAGTTCTATGATATCTAAATCATTCAATTCTGGTCTATCCTGACGTTTGCATTTTCTTCGCATTTCAGCAATTTTCTTATTAGTCCAGGTATTTTACTCCAAATGCTAAGCACATCCTTTTGGTCATCCGTTGATAACAATGATGTAGTGTTTCTAATATATATTATATTGTGTTGTGGTGTGCGACTTGTTCTGCTGGACGGCAGATTCATAGCCCATATGAAGCGGTTTTTACCGTAATAATATTTTTGTACGTGAAGGTTTGACAGTGGGATATCATAATCCGAACTATCATCATCCGAAACATTGACCTTTATTTTCGCTATTAGTTTCTCCCTCAGCTGCCAAGTGAATGGTTCCACATTTTCTTCGTCGCTTTCATGGTCTCGCAAAAAGTTTTCTTCGGATATCAAACAATCGGCAATGTCTTCTTCAGTGTCTGATTCATGAAGATCCTCCTTAGTTGAAGATGAAATCACTGATTTTCTAATGGTCTCCCATTAGAAAATCAGTGATTTCATCTTCAACTAAGGAGTTTTCTAAGCGTAACACTTTATTTCCAAGCAGATTTTTAGATAAAGTGCTCGGTCTTTTCATACCTGACGTGCTTGGCTGATTGTACTTGTCCATTATTACGAAAAAGCTGAAAAAAATAAAACGCAAATTCCGCATATCATGTACAAAAAACAAGGACGTGGGTTCTCGGAGAACCCGGTCAAGTTTTAAGAGCTCAATACTCACGTGTTTTAAAGCCAGCACAACCATCTCCACCCACGCTCGTTTTGTCACTAACACGAAAGGTACTGAGCACAGTGTGACCATTTTAAAAATGGCAAATCTGACACACTAGAAAAGAATCTGCCAACCCGACTCCAGAAAATGCCAAAAATATGCCATCATGTTATTGCATGCACAGAGACGACACATAAATAAAATACAATGTATCCAAAGGAGCTTCTTTATTCTACAATATTTCACATTTTTTTTCATTTAAGTACTTTACAACACTATTATTCTTACTATAATATACGACACTATTACTACCATTTGTATTTGTCAACATTTGCTTCACAGTCTTCATTTTGTTCATTTTCGTTATATACTGATTTCAACGACATCTTTTTAATCATTTCTTTCGTTGGTTTAAAGGAGATACAGTCTCCGTGTTCTTTTAAATGTTGTCATTAAAGCGGATACATGTCTGTTTAGAAACCTGTTCCTTATTTTTGTTTGATTTAAGTTTACTTTCGAAAATATTCTCTCGCAAGAAGCATTTGATATTGGCAAACATAAAAGAGCTTTTGCAAAATTTGAAATATTTGGATATTTCGGAGCTCCATTTGAATCACGCATTTTCCCAAAAGCTCCCCAGAATTTGTCCACACTTAAAATTGTACTAGTGCTACTCCCGCCAGATTCCAACCAATCGCTTACACTTTTGTAGAATTTCCTTTGTCGAAATTCGTCGTCAAGTTTTTGAAGACCATTTTCATTTACTATATTGAGAAATTTATTTGCAATGTTTACTGTTGATTCAAAATCCTTGTAAACAACATTTTGTGGGTCTGCAAATTGCAAGTCTTTAAAAACATTGCTCAGTGGCAAACGATTTTATTAACTGATTACAGAGTTCAATTAAAAATGTTTGCATTCTTTGAAGGAAAGATTGAATTCAATTATTTAAACTTACGTCTGGAGATAGACGATCAATTTCTTTACTAACGTTCACACCTAAATATAATTCCTTTAGAGGTAAAAAGTTCACATTAGACTTTGGATCTAAAGCGGATCCGTGGTTTAAAAATGAAATGTCTTTAAATGCTGTGTGGACTGGTCGTATAATCTTCTTGAAACATAGTGTTCAGTTTGTTAATTATTTGCAGTATATAATCCAAAGCATAAAAATAAAGTTTATATACCTTGTCATTCAAACTATTACGTAAGAATTCAGCTGAAATATTTTTGTCATCCAGAAATTGGGACCTAAAAAAAGTTTGAGGGCATCCCATTGCTCCAAAATTCTTTTAATACATGCATGCAAACATAGCCAGTGAATTTCGTAATGTTTTATGCTTTTCAGTGCCAATAAAATCTTGGAATTCAGCAAATTCCTTTTGCCTTTTACCATAAATCTCTTGCACTATTTGGTTAATAGCCCTTGGTATAGAGTTTTTACTGGCGTGTGATACACACAAAGCAGTAGAATGATAAACACACTTAATGAATATGCAATGGGGATTGACATGTCTTATTTTAGCAATAATACCACCTTGTTCGTCAAACATAACGTTAGTGCTCGTAGTGTCAGCCCCGAAACCAATTACATCTTTAATATTAAGGTTTAATATTAAGGGTGAGCATTAGTTAAAGCCTAGGAAAGTGCATCGAACAAAGTAGCTATTACACCGATTAATAATAATCAGCGATCGGAAACATTCTTCTAGTACAGTGCTAACATACGTTTCCTATTCGTTCATCGTTTGCGAACTACACAAGACTACCCCTAAGGATATTGCTACTTAATCTCTCTCTCTCTCTCTCTCTCTCTAATCTCTACTACAAAGGAGCAGTGTGAATATCCCTCATCTATCTAATAATAAATTCTGAATAATAATTTATCGGTCTCATATTGGGTCCTTACATATGAAATTTGCGTTTTGCGTACTGACCACTTTGATCTGAAATATCTCCTCTTTGGTTAAGAATTCCAAATTCAAATTTATAAATTCATTTAGCTTATACATTTGAGTTTTGAAAACAGTCATTCATTTGTTTTTTTCCTCATTATTTTTTCTTTGGCGTCGCTTATTACCGCATAATGGAAAGCATGAAATATCGGTATATTTACGAATTGGTGTTCTACCGTGGCAACAGTGCTGCAGAAACATCTCGAAGGATTAATGATGTGTACGGCGCTGGTGTCGCAAAAGAAAGCATGGTACGTTTTTGGTTTCAACGTTTCGTTGAAGGCCGGAGACCAAAGTGGAAAATGAAGAATTAAAGGCTATTGTGGAAGCGGATCCATCACAAAGCACTTAGAGATATCTGCAGGCTTCGGCGTAAGTGATAAAATTGTATTAACCCACTTGAAACAAATCGGGAAAGTAAAAAAACTTGAACGATGACGACGACCTCATGAATTGAATGAATCGAACTTGCAAACACGCGTCGACTGCTGTGTTACTTTGCTCAACTGACACAAAAATGAAGGGATTTTAAATCGAATCATTACTTGTGATGAAAAGTGGATATTGTATTGTAAAAGTTACTTGTGAGTGTTTGGTGGACTAGCGCTGGTGTCGTTTACTACCGCTTTCTAAAATCTGGCTAAACGATTTCGCCAGATATCTATTGTCAGCAACTGCAAACTATGAAGGAAGAATTAGCTGCTAAACAACCGAGATTGGTCAATCGCTCTAGGCCACAGCTGCTTCACGACAACGCAAGACCACACACTGCACAACAAACAACCACTAAGTTAGATGAGCTACAATTGGAATGTCTGCGACATCCACCGTACTCCCGGACCTTGCTCCCACAGATTACCAATTTTTCCGGAATTTGGACAACTTACAAGGAAAAAAATTCTACTCCGATGCGGCAGTCCAAACCGCCTTCAAAGATTTTATTGATTCTCGCCCCTATAGTTTTTTCAGTAAAGGGATCTATGAACTACCTATGAGATGGCAAAAGTGCATAGATAGCAACGGTGCATACTTTGATTAATTAAATATATTTTACAAAAAAAATTGACTTTATATTTCCAATCCTTCCCGTACAAAACGCCATTTTCATATGTAAGGACCTATTAGTATTGACAACCTTTAGAGGAACTTAACTCTCTCTTATTCTGCTAATGTAAAGTAGATGGATTACTGTCTCTATCTCTACGCAACAGTTGGTGCACTGTAACGGCGCAAAAAGAAACAAATATTTTGCGAAGTTCACAAACACCGTAACGAGCTCGGAATTTGGCGCGGCCATCGAATTAGGCCACGTCTGTAAACATATTTGCCCGTATGTAGATACGTCCGTGTAAATTTCATTAAAACTATAAATATAAAAGTTGGTAGATTTTTTTTATTACAAAAGTTTTTATTGACATTTTACATGAATAGTAGATATAGAAAGTTTACACTATAGTTCATAAAAGATAGCTTGATCTCTGCGACAGTTGTCAGTAAAAATCACGCCTATGAAGTCCTGAATTTCTTAGTAGTACAGACAGTACCTGTCAATGTCATACTTTATGGGCATGCCGACCTAATTAGTGCATGCCCATAAAATATGACATTGACAGGTACTGTCTGTACTACTAAGAAATTCAGGACTTCATAGGCGTGATTTTACTGACAGCTGTCGCAGAGATCAAGCTATCTTTTATGAACCATAGTTATGTAGTTACACTCAGAGCACTCCTTTCATAACCTTCAGAACTGTGAGCTGTGACAACGTGCGAAAGTGTGCGTAGCCCCAACAAATAACGAAGAAACATATATAGAGGCTTCAAATGATAGGAGTCTAGCATTACTCACGCACACGTGGCGGAGAAGTATCCGTGAGTGTTTTCTAATGGACAAAAAAAGATACCCCTGACCGGCAGGAAATAGAATCAACTGGTCACATAGCTCGTGAAGCCAGGGTCACACTTGCGTAGCCTTATAGCGTATAAAAAGTAAAGCTACAGCCTATACGTCCCACTGCTGGGCACAGGCCTACCCTCATTTCTTAGAGGGTTTTAGGGCAAGGAAGTGTCCGCCGCGCTGGCGCATTGCGTGTTGCTGAACTTCACATGTATTGAAATATTTTTTTCCTGGGTTTCCTCACGATGTTTCCTTCACCGCCGAGCACGTGGTAAATCAGCACTTAAAATTGCAATTCACAATTTCATTGGTGCCGGCGAGTATCGAACCCAGGTTACTCGCGTTCTGTTATATTTACAGCGAGCGTTAACCATCTGAGCTACCACGGCTCTTATAGCGTATACCATGCATTAAATTCCGTTCCGCTACAGCATATTAAAGTCAACTGCTGAATACAGACCTCCGCAGATTGCCTTATATTTGTCACGCTTGGCAAGCGGGTTGGCAACCGCAATTTTTTATTTTTAGTTGTTATTAGCAAGACTGTTGGCCATCTCCTATAACGACACCCACGTGATGATATAGAGTAGTGGATAATCTTACACCGTTACTACACCAAAAACATATAGTACTAGATAGATATTATACTATATATAATTTTTCCTAAACCAACAATTTAACATTTTGCCGTATCTATATTTGTTCGTGGTCTATTTCCTTATACTCACGAATAACGACTAATTTTGTTTGAGCAAACATCTAGTGCAAGTACTGTGAATGTTCATACATATTTATTTAACACATACACACGCAATAAATTTATAGTCCAGGAGCACTGGGCTCCTACTGCTATTGTGTAACGTGTTATTGTAGGTTCGTTCGAGACCTCACGACGAGGATTGAATGTAAAGAAAATCATTTGAAAGTCAGAAACAAGGCCGTGCGAACAATAATTGCGTAAATAATACGGGCTGTAATCTTGAAAGTCATAGACTAGTTTTGTCTGTGTTTATTAATTGATAGCCTTTAACTAGAAAAAATGTGTATTTATTTCTATGAAAATCGGTGCGTTGTAAAATATAATAATTTATTATAGTACTAGCTTTTTACAAGCGACTTCGCTCGCGTGGGCTTTAATTTAGGAACATCGTCAATACTATTCCGTTCCGAAATTATTAAACTTGGATCACTTTTAGAGTCACTTTGGGTGTCGTGTCTCTGTGCCTTTTAGTATTTTTTTTAATTCTTAAAGGCTATTGAACGTAGAATGTTCAAATTTGACATACATATAATATGCTACAGGAACTCGTACTCGACTTCCGATGTATCCATAAGTAGGGTAGATTGTCTTGGAATTAGAAACGTGTTATATTCATTCATCTTTACATTAATTCATAAGTAAAGTTAATTTAGTTTTGACGAAATAATGTTTAATTTCATAGTGTTCTATTAATTTACCGCATAAAGTAAAAAATCAATATAGAAATAAATAAATATATCGTTTATTCAAAGCAGCAGAGTTAGTAATTCACTCGTAGTCACAATTTTTTTTATATAGAATAAGGGTGACAAACGAGCACACAGTCCACCTAATGGTGAGTGGATGCTTTGGCCCATAGACATCTACATTTATCCTCGATTAAGAATCAAAAGGCAGATGCGTTGTCACTTTTGAGGACTAAGATGGAATGCTTCGTTTCCAGTAAAAACGGGTTTCCGGATCTACTGGAGCAGCGTGTCGGACTTATTTCTCCATAACTCTCTCAAAAATGAGAGAAGACCTATTGTATCAAGCAGTGGGAATATGTAACCACATTACGTAATTTTATAAATAATAACTCCTGCGAATATGATCATTTCCAAGGTGTTTGTTATAATTAATATAGAATACTAATATAGAAAATTATCGTAGAATTAGGGTGACAAGCGAGCACACAACCCACCTGATGGTAAGTGGATGCGGTGCCCCATAGACATCCACATTTATCCTCGATTAAAAATCAAAATGCAGATACGTCGCCACCCCCGAGGACCAAGATGGAATGCCTCGTATCCAGTAAAAAGGGTCTTCGGTTCTCTACACTCACCAACGAAATAGCAGCATTGAGCTGCTATCTCACGATGGTATTCTGTTAGAGCGTAGTCCTTCCCCGGTCGAGCCGGCCCATTCATACCATAACCATACATAGCTGCAGCATAGCTCTACCACGTGTATGAATTATATAATCTAATTGTACGACCTTATTTCGTTGTAAAATGTTACTTTGAAAAAGAAAACACGCTATGTGTAAAAATGACTTTCAATAAATATTATTTAAATTAAATTAATAAATTTCAATAACTTTTTATTTAAATCTATTTTTAAGTACGCCGTTAATAAAGTTCGTGACAACAGCAACTTTGAGTTATTTTTTAAAATATTCATTTGAAATGAAAAATATTAATTTGAAATGAGAAATATTCATTAGAAATGAGAAACATTCATTTGAAATGAAACTGTGGTTAGTATTGTAGGATGACGTTTTGTCTATTAAAGCTAAATTGAGGTTTTTGTTGATTTATATTTATGTGAAATCTTTATTATAGTCAAATCACAAAGTGGTTACATGGTAGAGTCAAGCGCAGTTATGACTGGTGGCTGGAGCACGAATGGGTGAGCACGATCGGGAAATGATTACGCTGGCACAGAATACGAGCGTTTAATAACAATGTAATATTGCTGTTTCGTGTAGTGAGTGTAGAGAACCGGCGACCCATTTTACTGGTAACGAGGCATTGTATCTTATTCCTCGGGGTAACAACAACATATTTTGATTCTTAACCGAAAATAAATGCTGCTCTCTATGGGAAACAGTATTCACTTACCATTGCGTTTGTCACCTTTAATGTATAAAAAAACGCCTTTAGTGAACAAATTTCGTCTGGCTGATGATGATAAATTGTTAAAATCTACGTAAGATAATAATCTGTTATTGTATGGTTTGTTTATGGCAACACCTCGTAAACATTAATAGCAACATTTTAAAATTTGTATTTTGGCGTCAAAACTATTAATTACCGTCAGCAGGTGTAATGTAAGCTAAGCCGGTAACTCAGTATGCCTAAAAGAAAAAGCGAACTTACGTCATAATTCGTTCATGTTATTGACGTCAAGTACAGGTGATTCGCTGATGCGACAAAATTGAAGGACTCCGTAGTCAGCTATATACTAAATCACGTAGTCTTTATTACATTCACTTAGTAGCACATTGGTAAAATCTAATCAGTAGCTATTAAAACTTTATTCTTTTCTTTACTGATATTAAATTTCGAATGAGCAATTTTGTATTTCATCAAAATATATAAGAGGCCAAAAATACTATGTCCGCATTTTGTACCCGTGCTTGGTTATAATCATTTAAAAGTGACTCGTTGTAGTTCCGGATAATAAATAATATTATTATGTTACAGTTAAAGGGTAGTGGTGTAAGAACAACCCCTTATTGTGCCTTGGGTGTTGTAAGAAGTGACATAGGTAAACAAACCAGGTAGAGGGGGGTCGTTGTCGAATTTTTGACGGACGAAACGCAACAGTTTTTCCCAAAGACGAAAATGGTTGCAGAAAACGATCGTCGTTGCAATTGGTTTGAAGACGACTTATAGTTCATAAAAGATAGCTTGATCTCTGCGACAGCTCTCAGTAAAAATCACGCCTATGAAGTCCTGAATTTCTTAGTAGTACCGACAGTACCTGTCAATGTCATACTTTATGGGCATGCACTAATTAGGTCGGCATGCCCATTATGAACTATAAAGAACGAAACGTATCCAACGTGGTATAGAATTGCGTTTCCGTCGAGTGAAATGGTTGCAATTTCGAACAACTATCAACGATTTGAACAAATTCAGAAACTGCACTTTCCACATATTACGCATATGCCTTTTCATGGCTTAAATATGGCATTAGCCTTTGGGGTAATAGTGTTAATGCAGATGAAATTATTCATTTTACAAAAAATACTTGCCAGAATTGATAAAAGACATAGCTGTCGACCTTTGAGTATTCAACCACCAAACTCAAAGCTGTCGACCCTACTTCATTAAATTTAAATTATTAACCTTAGTTTCTATTTACATAAAAGATATAAGTAACTTCGTAGTTAAAAATAAACACTTTTTCACCCAGATAAAAGAAACACAAAATGTAAATACAAGGCATAAAGAGAAAGAAGAACCAAAATGCTCAATTGTAGCCCATCATCATCATTACAGCCCTTCACAAGTCCACTGCTGAACATAGGCCTCCCTCAAGTAATGCCACAAAGCACGGTCCTGAGCCGCCTGCATCCATTGACTTCCTGCATGTCTTACCAGGTCGTCACTCCATCTAGTGAGAGGTCGCCCTACACTTCGTCTACCGGTACGAGGCTGCCACTCGAGAACCTTTTTTCCCCAAACGGTTGTCGGTTTTTCGAGCTATATGGACGGCCCATTGCCACTTCAGCTTACTAATCCGTTGGTCTATATCGGTCACTCGGGTTCTACTGCGGATATCCTAATTTCTAAGTTTGTCACGCAGAGAAACTCCGAGCATAGCCCTCTCCATAGCTCACTGAGTGACTTTGAGCGTCCTCATACGGCCAACAGTGTAGCCCATACTACACAGAAATTAAAATAATCAATAAACTACTCATAAATTTAGAATTTGAAGTTAAATTAAGTTCATTCAATAAAAAAACTTCACGATAATCTTATTTCCAAATGCTTTTACACGCTCACTGAATTTTTTGATAGTTAATTACTAAGCAGTAAATTACTAAGTATTAAATAAGATTTTATTTACAAAATAGCCAAATACATGTTACTTTACATGAGCCAACTTGAATACATTTTATGTTGTGAAGATTATAATGTTGTTACATAGTTCTAAGTCCATTGTATTATTTCGTTGTATATTTCTTGTATATTGCAACGCCCGACAGGGTCTATAATGGTCATTGTAACTGTTAACGTACTGTACATTATTTGAATTAGTGGTTTACTATATATTTCGTTTTATAGATCGACTTTATGAACTTATGAAATTACGAACTATGACTTTCCCTGATACATTTTCCAATTAAAGCTCTTTCGATAAAGCAAACCCTTCAAGCCTATACAAATATATCAAACAATACATGAAGCCATAGCAATATTGGCTTTTCGAGCTACCCTTTTATGATGTTTATGAGTAATCAATATATTCGGAAAGAGTTCACAATTTTAGAGAAATTCGAAATACATATAATTTATAAAATTTAAAACAAAATGTCGTTATTATCTTAATATTAGTTTTATTTAATCTGTATACTACAAATACTGTAATAATTACCGTATATACCATAAAATTGTATAATATAGTAGAGTAGTAGAGGATAGAAATTTGACATGGTTATAAAAAGCAATTTCTCAAATACAGATGTAAGGTCTACATATTTACGACCTGTACGGAAATAATTTACCATACTGTATAGAAAATATATTTTTTTCTTTTTTCAAATAATAATATAAACTAGATTAAGCTGGTTTTAGACTTATGTGTACTAAATTTATTCATGGTACAGATAATGCCAGAAGAAATAAATTTAGATATTGCTTTCGTACTTTTGACAAAGTTACATTAAGTCACAATTATTTTAATTATTATTCGGACTTCAATAGACATTGGTAACTTTTATAATAATAATGTCCTCCAGAACGAATTTCGGCCACGGAGGCCTGCATCAACGGAGACTAGCCATCGGCGCATGACAGGATTATAGTGCCAAGTGTATGCGCAAGCACAGGTGCGCTCTCTATTTAGTCACTCTCATAATCTCCACGTTTAGTTTTCGACACGGGGGTGAGACACCGCCGATTTCCTGATTCCGGGCAACCACTGAGAATTTCTTGACGGAAAAACTCAATAATTAATTTTTTGGCCCGACCCGGGATTCAAACCCAGGACCTCATAATCGGCAGTCGCACTACTACAACCACTAGACCAACGAGGCAGTCAACGAGTCAACGATGCAGGTAACTTTTATAATTCCTTCTAATTCGATACCTACTCATAATTACTCTTTTATTTTACGCGATAAAGACACGCTGCAGCTACGTTATGGTTGTAATGTGAATAGGTCAAGTTGTGTCTCGCTAGCAAAAGTCAGGAATTTGCATTTAGAAAAAACCAAAATTAGGGGCTTCTTGTGCTAAATAGGTGCCAAGTTTAAAAATTAGGTGCTCTAAAATTTTCACCGCCATGAACTGTTGAAAATTGACAAGTCAGTGACAATATTAGATATACGTTAAATATTAATAGCAAGAAATTGAGTGCTAATTAGGTGCTGAGAGTATAGGCAATGACAAGTCGCCCCTAATAAAAATAGAGTTGTTATTCAGAACAATGCAGTGCAAAAATCAGGTTTTCTGAAAATCTACGCAAAGTCAGGAATTATTTATTATATATATATATATATATATATATATATATATATATATATATATATATATATATATATATATATATACTTATTTTAACTACGAGTATAACCAACACTTGTAAGAGATTATTAAAAATATAACAATTATACAATATGTATAGTACATTCAATAACCCTCTCAAAAAAATAGAAAAGGTATGTGTTAGACTGCAACCATCTTTAGGTACTCCTCTATCCATCGATTTATCTGTCTGCATGCTTTACAATGTTTTAACATCATTGATTGGTATTGGAATATACTAAATTATGTTGTTTTTTTTTTCGCCATGCACAGTACTATAATTTTCCTATATTTGAAATAAAAAGTTGGCAATCCTCGTCCTAATCAAGGTTAAATAAAATTATCTTAGAGCCATCCAGAAAGTCAGGAATTTGCATTTAGAAAAGACCAAAATTAGGGGCTTTTTAGGTGCTAATTAGGTGTCCTGATTAAAAATTAGGAGCTCTAAAATTTTCACCGCAAAGAAGGTATTAAAATTTGCGTTGCTGGCAAAACGTATCGGTAGCAACGCAGTGATAATAACAAGTAGATATAAGATAAATATTAATAGCAAGGAATTAATTTCTAATTAATTGCTGAGCGATTATCGAGACCCGATGCAGATTAAGATATTGTTCTGGGCAGCATAGAGTCCGCGACCACCATTACTTTACCATAAGACATAAACAACAATAACAAGCTGGAACGCCTCCTCAATAACTGTATAAGATTTATCTTTGGGCTTCGTAAGTATGATCATATTTCGCAATACAGATCTAAGCTAAATTGGCTTACAATCCGGCAGAGGCGCAACTCCAGAATATTACTTGTACTTTTTTCCATATTAAATGATCCATCTTCGCCTTCTTATCTTAAGAGTAAATTTCATTATCTTTCCTCATCTCATGATAGGGTCCTACGCTCTTCTTCTAACAACAAAATCTGTGCTCCAGTTCACTTCACCGAGTTCTATGGTAACTCCTTCACAGTTCAGGCTACACGCCTTTGGAACTCCTTGCCCGATGACATCAGAAAAGCTCCCAATAAGTACGCTTTTAAAAAGTTGGTCCGTGATCATTTATTAAAGACAACGCATTCTACATGACTTATCTATATTGCCAAACAGACGTATATATTCATAGTCATTTGTATATACTAATTATGTATGTTTTTAAATATGTTTACTTGTATGTATATCCATTTATTTATATATTTGTATATATATAAGGATAGATCATAGATGTATAGTTTATTTATTAGTAGTTTGTATATATTATGTAGTTAATTATCATTTGTATTGTGTTATCTTATTCTATATTGCCACACCTACGTCAAACTCTCACCACTCCATGGGTTGACTGGTAGAGAATGCCTCAAGGCATTAAGTCCGCCCTTTGTATTCTTTTGTTAAGGATGCAATAAAGAATAAAATAAATAAATAATAAATAAACATTATTTGTTCTTTATCAGTGCCTAAAAATTAAGTGATAATTAAGTGCTGAAAGACTATCGAGGCCGGAAATAGATGATGGTAATATTCTGAGAATTTTCGGGTCTACCATTACCTTTCTATAAGGTATGAACGGCATTTTTCGTTCTCTATCAGATTTTATTTATCTACAACATTATTTGGTATAATTTTCAACCATCTCATATATTATGCCGCACTTGCATAAAATATAAGATAAAAGTTTAATTTCATAACAAATAAATGTTACACATGTAAAGCCAAAATTTTAGTGTACTAAATCAAAAAATATTTTCTTTCCAGTAAAATTGTTTTGTAATAAATAGCGCCATCTACATCCTTCTATAGTTCTAGTCATTTTATCGAACCAAAATGGATGGACTCTCAAGGGGGTACGTACGTACCATCTAGCGTTTACATACAGTAAACGCTAGATGGCCTACACACTAAATGAAAATAAAGATAAGGATTAGGAAAAAAAATTCTGGATAGGTGTGCATTAAACGTAAAGTAGGTAAAGTAAAACATTATCTATATTAATTTTAATATGGATTATGTTTTAATTTACCTACAAATTTACGTTTAATGCATAAAAAGTAAGCATACCGTACAAAAAATAATGAAAATATGTAAAATGCGAAATATATTAATTTCTGCATCGGGTCTCGATAATCGCTCCGCACTTAATTAGCACTTAATTCCTTGCTATTCATAATTATCGTATCCTATCTATTATTGTCACCGCGTTGCTAGCAATACGTTTTTTATAATTAGCACATAAAAAGCCAATATTTTTTTTTTCTAAATGCAAATTCCTGACTTTGCGTTGCTAGCGAGACACAACTAATAGGTCGGCTTGACCGGGGGGAAGAGCACGCACGCACAGAATAGCGTAAAATAGCAGCTCAATGCTGCTGTGTTTCGTATGGTGAGTGTAGGGAACCGGAGACCCTTTTTTGGATGGGAGGCATTCCATCTTAGTCATCAGGGGTGACAACGCATCTCCGTTTTGATTCTTAATCGGGGATAAATGTAGTTGTCTATGTGCCACAGCATCCACTTATCATCAAGTGGACTGTTCACTCGTTTGTCACTCATATTTTATAAAAAAAAAATAAGTATACTAAATATGTTAATGTTAAGCTTTTATTAGTCGCACAACTGGGTTATGAAACAATTAGTTTACCGCGCAAACACGCGTTTCAGCACATTGCGTGTTTACTGACTTCACATGTCCTCGTAATATTTCATGTCTTTGACACGCGAGTTTCCTTGTGCTGTTTTCCTTTCCCAAGTGAATTCATTCAAAATAAATTTATTAAAATACTTAAAAAAACATAAAGGAGTTTTATAATGGAATGCAAATTATTTTTTTTTTAAATTTTAAACACCATATTCGTATAAAGGTTCCATATTCGACGGTTATATTTTTTATGTATATTCACCAATTCCTTGGAAATGGTTGAACCAATTTAAATGATTCTATTTTTAGCGGACTGCCTGAAGGGTTATGTTTTTCGCGCGATCTTGTATGTTTGTAAATTTCTTTATTACCTCGTATCTTCCAAACGGCTGAATGGTTTTCAACAATTCAGGTATCGTTTTATACGTCTTAAAAACCTAAGTGTTCTTAGATAGTTTTTTTTTAAATAAACAAAATGGCGGATTTTGGCGCAAAATCGTAATAGTTAAAAAAATAACCAAACCTATCACATTATAAACCGAAAGAAAATTAATGGGTTCCGCCTGCTACTAAACTTAATATTTCACTTAGGCTATTTTACTTAGGGTTTCAGCTCATAAAACTCTGTTAAACCGAACAAAGTGAACTTTCTTTTTTATTTTCTGTACTCAATCTTGTTTCGATCTTTTTAGTGCATTACTTTTAAATTGTCTTTTTTGCAGTCGGGTTTATTGATTTTTTTTAATTAATTATTTTATTACCTAACTGTCTCAGAAGGAGATTATTGTTTTTCGAGAGTACATATAAGTATGTATGTACGTCTATTTCTTTGGCACGCTGCGTAGCCTAAACTGATGGATTGCGTAGCTTAAGACGAATCTAACGACACCTCATATGTTAAACATATGAGGTGTCGTTAGATTCGTCTTAATTGTGCCCCATTGCTGGGCACAGGCCTCCTCTCATCTCTGAGAGGGTTTTAGGGCAAGGAAGAGTCCGCCGCGCTGTCGCAATGCGTGTTCGCGAACTTCACATCTGTTCGAAAACATTTTTTCTTATTTCACAGACATGCAGGTTTCCTCACGATGTTTTCCTTCACCGCCAAGTACGTGGTAAATGAGCGGGGCGTGACATAGACTTTATAATATTTATATTTTATATATAACGTCTGCAAATACAAAAAAAGATTGGAACGTATTTTTTTTCAGTAAACTTTTTACCGAAATCGGGTTTTTATAACTCCTGTTTTAATTTTGAGCTTGTTTATTAAATAGGTTGTACTTTATATGGAACAAAATTTGAAACAGAATTCCTTCCCTAAGGGTGGAAATGGGAGATGAAGATTTTAATGTATCTATTTAGACGGCATTTCGATTGTTACCTTGAACTTGTAATTTTAGACCAACTCAAAAGGTTAAAAATATACCTTTTAAATTTTTAAACGGGTCAAAAACTAATACGGATGAGTCCCCCGTGACCATGGGTGCTGGAAAGCACCCGAAACGTCGGTTATTAAAATTAATATAAATAAAACGCGATAAAATCCGTAAAAGTAGTTTTAATCAATAATACGGATGAATTTTTGCCACATAATAGAGGTAGCTTCTGAAGTCGACGCTAAGACAACATAGTGTATTGAAGAGCTAAAGCTCTGACTTCAGAAGAATTATGTAAAAATTATTTTATTCATTTTTAGTTTTAAAGTTGCTTTTTGTTTTTTTATTAAAAATGTGAGGTGTCGTCGGCGAAAAGAGCAGTGTTCACTACCGGGGCTTCCGGGATGTCACTCGTGAAGAGTGTAAAGAGAAGTGGGGAGAGCACGGAGCCCTGTGGGACTCTAGCCTTGAGGGGGCGCTTTGAAGAGCGAGTTCCCCCTATTTGATATTGAAAGCGGTGGTTTGAGTAGCTAATAAGTTAAAATTAATAAAACTATTTTTTTTTAATTTAATTTAAGTCGTGCTAGCGGTAGTCGGAGTAGGATAGTTTATTTTCTATTAATAAGAAATTTAAACGGCCAACCATTGAACTACCATAGCCCTTTGTGAAGTATTCGTAATTTTAGTTTAAATAAATTAGCAGTATTTACGGGCAAGCTTACTTTTTTATTGGACAAGGGTATCAAACGAGCACACAATCGACCTGTTTGGTAAGCGGAAGATGCGTTGTCACCCGCGAGTACTAAATTGGAATGCCTCGTTTCCAGTAAAAAGAGTCTAGCTCTACACTCACCAAAAAAAAAAAAAAAAACACAGCAGCGTTAAGCTGCTATTTTAAGCGGGTATTATGTGTGAGCGTGTTTCTTCCGCGATCGTGCCGACCCATTCGTGCTACAACTATACTACTAATAAACCTGCAGCATGGCTCTACTACGTGTATTTCATTTCTGAGAAGGCTTTGGGCCTTCTTAACATCTTTGAAATGTAGGTTTCCTTACTATGCTTTTGTTCACCGCCGAAAGCGTGAATAACCACAGCACTTAAAACTAGGGATGGGCCGAATATGGATTTCACCGAATACGAATATTCGGCCGAATGTTCGGTAAAAATTTTACCGAACCGAATATTCGGCCGAACATTATTCGGCAGGATCACCTCGGGACCCAACCAATTTATGTCGAAACTTGTAACCGTAAAGCGTGCGGGATTAGCGCCGGACCCTGCATCTCACTCCCCGCCACACCTGACAGTTATTGCATCACCTAGTACTGAGCAAATTGCCGGCAGATGCTTATGTTTTGACTTTTCTTGTGATAAAAAAAGTATTTCGTTGTTTTATTCTTAGTGAAAATTGATAATTATATGATAAAAATGAGCGGCAGGAGATTTACTATTTGGACTTATTTTAGAGAAACTGACGACCAAAGTAAAGTGAAATGTACTAATGTAATGTAATGTTTCTTTGTTTGATTCCAAAAACATTTTATCAAGTTTCTATTTGCTATAATCGGAAATAAATCTACAGTGCCTCAAAAACATAAATGTATGTATATATTTATGCATTTGAGGCACTCTAGAGTAAGTAGATTTAACCCATAAATAAAATACACTTTCAACAGTAAAAGACATTGCATTACTCAATTCGTACATTTCAATACATTGGATACTATGAAAACGAATGTTCGGTGATTTAGCCGAATATTCGGCTGAACACGAATATTCGGTTAAGATGCCAAATATGCCGAATACCGAATATAAAACGAATATTCGGCCCATCTCTACTTCTATAACAATTTCATTAGTGCTTGTGGGGATCGATCTCAGTTTGCTCGCGTTCTGTGAAAGAATTAAGATGTGCGCCTCTGAGTTACTACAACATTTATAATAAAAGTAGAATTTTTTTCATAATTAGTTTGATTAAACCAAACCCATATGTAAGTTTTTTGAATTTATTTATTCTATGACTGAACTTTGTGCCGTTTTCACAAGTATGTACAGAATTCAAAAGGTATGCGAAAATATAATTATAGTAAATAAGTAATTACTGACACTAACAGTTGACGAATAAATAACTAGGCAGTTATGTTTAATCAATTGGGTACAATATGTACGTATATGTCAATTGGAATGTCAAGCTCGTGGAAACTGTCCATGCGGTCGGAGCTAAGTTCTTCAAGACCGGCCGCAGAAGAACACAAAAGCTCTCCGAACACGCTCTTAATCTCATAGCTGTTAGACGGGAGATGAGGCTGCAATCGTCAACAGATTTGACAGCATACAGGCAACTGAACAGACAGATCTCCAAATGCATGCGGCGAGACTTAAGCAACTTTAATACTGCTCTATTAAAGAAGCGATCGAGCGGAACCAGGGCTCCAAAGTCTTTGCCAGAGATCTGTCTGCCACTAAGAGCCAACTGTCAAAGCTGAAGACTGAGTGTGGCAGTATCGTTTCCGGGACACCTGAGATTCTGAGTAAGATTGAGAGGTTCTATGGGCAGCTGTACACATCATCGTTGGAGCCACACGCAAGTGTGAGTAACGATCCAAGAGCAAGTCTTATCCGACACTATTCCGATGATATCCCGGACGTCAGTCTGAGCGAGATTAGAATGGCTCTCCACCACCTTAAAAACGGCAAGTCCCCGGGCGAGGATGGAATTACAGCGGAGCTTCTGAAAGCGGGTGGAAAACCGGTACTTGAAGTCCTTCAGAGGCTCTTTAATTTCGTCCTCCATGGTGGCACTACTCCGGAGGCGTGGAGCAGAAGTGCGGTGGTCTTGTTCTTCAAGAAAGGTGACAACGCCCTCTTGAAGAACTACAGACCGATATGCCTTCTGAGCCGCGTCTACGTGCTGTTTTCGAGAGTCATTACGAATCGTCTCGCACGCAGACTCGACGACTTCCAGCCTCCCGAACAAGCCAGTTTCCGAAAAGGCTTTATATAGACCACATACATACCCTTCGGCAAATTGTACAGAAGTCCGAAGAGTACAATCTGCCACTTTGCCTGGCGTATGTGGACTATGAGAAAGCCTTTGATTCCGTCGAAATTTTGGCGGTGCTACAGTCCCTTCAGCGGTGCCAAGTTGACTGTCGGTATATCGAAGTGCTGAAGTGTTTGTACAGTAGGGCTACGATGGCTATCCGAGTACAGAACCAGAGAACGAAACCTATCCAACTGTAGAGAGGTGTAAGACAGGGTGACGTTATTTCCCCGAAACACTTCGCCGCTGCATTGGAAGACGTTTTTAAGCTACTGGACTGGAAAGGATACGGTATTAACATCAATGGCGAGTACATCACTCACCTTCGATTTGCCGACGATATAGTCCTTATGGCAGAATCGCTGGAGGACTTAAGCACTATGCTCAATGACCTCAATAGTGCCTCCCAACGGATAGGTCTTAAGATGAACATGTACAAAACAAAGATCATGTTTAATGTCCATGTCACACCCATGCCGGTAGTTGTTGGGAGCACTAAGCTCGAAGTTGTTGACGAGTACGTTTACCTGGGACAAATAGTCTGGCTAGGTAAGTCCAACTTCGACCGAGAGGTCAATCGACGGATTCAACTCAGCTGGGCAGCGTTCGGGAATTTACGACACATCTTTTCGTCAGGTATACCTCAAAACCTGAAAACTAAGTTGTACAACCAGTGCGTGTTGCCAGTGATGACATATGGAACTGAGACGTGGTTCTTCACTTTTTTTTTCACTGCTGGCCGTATGAGGACGCTCAAAGTCGCTCAGCAAGCTATGGAGAGGGCTATGCTCGGAGTGTCTCTGCGTGATAAACTTAGAAATGAGGATATCCGCAGTAGAACCAGAGTGATCGACATAGCCCAATGGATTAGTAAGCTGAAGTGGCAATGGGCTGGCCGTATAGCTCGAAGAACCGACAACCGTTGGGGAAAAAAGGTTCTCGAGTGGCAGCCTCGTACCGGTAGACGAAGTGTAGGGCGACCCCCCACTAGATGGAGTGACGACCTGGTAAGACATGCAGGAAGTCGATGGATGCAGGTGGCTCAGGACCGTGCTTTGTGGCATACATTGGGGGAGGCCTATGTTCATCAGTGGACTTGTAAAGGGCTGTAATGATGATGATGATGATGTTAATTGGAATGTTATGAAAACTACGTATAACATGACCGTGTAGTGGCGGTGTAAGAATATCCACTAGCCCATATCGTCCCGTGGGTGTCGTAAGAGGCGACACAGGGAAACAAACCAGGTGAAAGACAGCATCGTCTTACTAATAACTACTAATAATAAATAAAAACTACGTTTGCGAACCCGTCTTACGAACGTGCAACTATAGCAAATACTGGATGACCTTTTTGACCGTCTGGAAAAAAATAGGGTGTAATGTGTGAACGGAGTAGAAGCCTATGGCGCTGATATTTTACAAAAAATAAAATAAAAATTTTGAATGCAACAAATTATTTACTCGTAATTAAAATCAATCTAAATTCAAATCATATTCACCCTACTTTACAAACGGCATTAAAACAATAAATTTAGAAGGCATCTTTGACCTTATCACGTCGCAAGATCACAGCTTCAAGGGCAAAGGGCAAAAAATCAATCAAATCAAAAAAAATTTTTTTTTTGTAAAATATCAGCGCCATAGGCTTCTACTCCGTTCATATGTTACAACCTATGTTTCTAAACGGTAAATAGGTCATGCAATTTGACTATGATTCAGTATATGAGGCACTGTCAAGTTGCCTCATATAGTGGATGAGGCAATTTATGAGAGGCCAATGTTCATCAGTGAACTTTAGTTCGACTGTAACTATGCATCACATATAGGACTTAAAATATACATGGGAATTAAAGGTGACAAGTTACATCGCAACAAGACTACTGGAAACCTTGACTCCAATTACGAAGGTACGAAGATGCAAAGTGATATATATGTGTACCTACGTTAAATGTTTACAGAATTGATAAGATCTGTGATTGTACTGGCTGATGTAGAGTCGGAAAAAAGAGTCGTATTTCTTATGATGTATTTTATATATAATAAGGGTAACAAACGAGCACACAGTCCACCTGATGGTAAGAGTATGCTGTGGCTCATAGACATCTACATCTATCCTCGATTAAGAACCAAAATACAGATGCGTTATCACCCCCTGAGGACTAAGATGGATGTCTCTTTTCCAGTGACAAGCATCTCTGGTTCTCTACACTCCGTACGAAACAAAGCACAATTAAACTGCTATTATACGCCGGCATTATATTAGAGCGTGGCCCTGCCCCGGTCGAGAAGACCCATTTGCGCTACAACTATAATACAGCTGCAGCATGGCTCTACCACGTATATAGTATTATTCTTCTTAGACTGCTGGACCATGGGCATTTCCCGTAGTATGGAATATTTGCCATAATCGTCCCGTTTAGTAGGCGGTTTGACGATCGTAGCACTAGATGTAGTGTACTCTTACTGAGATGGAAATAATAATAAGATTTTTCTAGTATTTCCCATAGATTTTACCATAGAAATTCTTTTACGCCGCTACCATACGGTAAATGTAGGTACATTATGCAATGCGAACTGATTTAAATGTAGGTATTATTAATGCAGGGCGAACAGAGTGAACTGCATCTGTGGCATCAAAACTCCCGGACTGAAGTCGCTTCAACGAACTTTGTGCTCTTACTGAAACTGTATTAAATTAAATAAAGTCACAAAGTTTTTTCGCGACTTGAGTCACATTTTTCCCTTTTTTGTAATAAAACTTCAGAATGTTTTGAGTTTCTTCGTTAGATTCACTCATTTTGGCGGACAAAAAAACAATTGGAAAATGGCGGGAAAGTGTTTTTACTTTTTATGTTTCTTTTTCTTAACGTCCTATATTGTTATTAATATTATAACCAGCCAGATACAAACAGTACCACCAAAGAGATTTTTTTTAAAATATATATTGATATAAAATACTAAGACTGATGATGCGGGAATCCGCGTGAAGGGTGACGATTATGGAAAAATCCTCCCTATTATTAATACATTTTAAATACGTTATTAATAAAATTCCAATTGACAAAAAAACTACTTACATATTAAATAGGTATAAATCAATTATTGTAATATTATGGAAACTACCTTTGTATAATATAGAAATGCTAGATCGGAAGACCAAAATATCTGGACAAAATTTCAAAAATGCCGGGTTTAAGGGGTTGTTGTCGGGAGAAATGAATACTAAAAATTAAAATGTGAATTAAAAAGTTTGTTAATTAAATTGCTATTAAAATGACTTAACATTGATGACACATAACTAATTTAAGAGCCCTAAATTTTTAGGTTGCCACGTATATTTGGCATTGGACTTTAGTAGTATTCAGAAGAGATTTAAAATTCAAACAATTTATTCAAAGTTCAGGCTGATTACTATTTCAGCTTTCATTAAACCAAAGGGTTGTGATGTGAAGACACGCTGTTTGTCTGAAGATTTAGAGTTTTGTCGGGAGTCTGGAGATCATTTAAAATATTGGCAGAATCCAGACGAACCCTGGCCAACCGGCAACTCTAGTATAATATAACCGTGTAGTGGCGGTGTAAGAATATCCGCTACCCTTGCGACCCCTATTTAGCTGTGTACTGGATAATTTATAGTTAATTTTAAAATTAAAAGTTAATCTAACTTAATTAAAATTACTTTGCAACCCAGTTATATTTATATGTGTCTTTTTAAACTGGTTTGAGTAAGCGGTCGAGTATTCCATGTTAAAAGTGTATTTAAATATTTAAAAGTTATGACTTATGACAGATATATGAATGACATCACGCAATGTTGCACGTAAACGTTTTGCTGTCCACTTAGCTAAGTTTTTGGTTTCTAATGATATAAAATTCACTTCTGTGTTGTTTTTATATTAAATGTTCATGCAATTTAGTTAGTTAAACAGACACACATAAAGAAAAAGAAATTTTAATATTTATAAGAGAAAAGAAATTTTCTATATGATGGAGACAACTTAAAACCTATGAATTAGTATATTTATTTATATTTTATAGTTGTATCACGAATATGTCGGTTTAACCGGGGAAGGACCACGCTCTCACGGAATACCATTGTAAAATAGCAGATAGATGATGTTATACTTCGCATGGTGAGTGTAGAGAACCGGATACCCCTTTTACTAGATACGGGGCATTCCATCTTAGGCCTCAGGGATGACAACGCATCTGTATATTGGTTCTTAATCGAGGATAAATGTATATGTCTATGGGCCATAGTATCCACTTACCATCAAATGCATTGTGTGCTCGTTTGTCACCCTTATTATAAAATATTTTTTATAGGGTGATAAACGAGCACACAGTCCACCTGATGGAGCATGGTCCTTCCCCGGTCGAGCCGACCCATTCGTGCTACAACTGTACCACAAATATAACTGCAGCATGGCTCTACCACGTATAAATAGTTGTGAAATTTTAATTTAAAACACGTGCACGATTAATTACCACAGTCATTTGATGTAAACGAATTATTAATACGATAGGTTATTAAGTGTGAAAATAATTAGGTTATTTGGTATAATTCGATCCGCTGCTTCTGCCGACGGTACCTGAAAAGGACCAGGGTTCGGGGTCCTCTCAATCCGGCCGCGAAGGACCAATTGAAAAGGACCAGGTCGGTGTCCCTCTTGATCCTGAAAAGGACCAATTGAAAAGGACCTAGCGGATCGGGTACTAAGAAACAGGAATCGAGGCTTCTCTCGATCCGGCCTCCTATCACGCCTACGTTGGGTTCGGGAACAACGTATGTGATCTCCGCAACGGAGTAACACACTAGGGCGATAACCTCTTCCTTTTCAGCAAGTAGGTTCAGACGGGGATTACGGGTCTTCCGAAGTCGTCCCGGTCCCGACGCCTTAATTCTTCGATGTGGACTGTATAACTTAAAGGATCTTGGGAATGAAACAGCAATTATCTTCAAACCGTTCCGTGAGAGAGTAATCACTTTTCCCTATACTGCTGGTTTTTCACTTTTCTTGAACTTTTTCCCGGATTTTTTATTTATTTCCGAACTATTTCCTTGAATATTTCCCGAACGATTCCCGAACGAATTGCAATAAAATCAATTTACTATCCTACCCCTAAGCTAAACGCGAAAGTGAGCCGCGCCATCTGCGCGCTTGCGCAACTTAATTACATGAATTTGTACTATTACTCTCTCACGTTTCACTCAATATCTTTATTTATTCAAATCATATACAAATACAATTTATCAATATAGGTAGTACAAAACAATATCTACACCATGATATACATCATATCTTCATATCATAAAAAACCTTTTATTTATTAAACGAAAACTGCCTATTTTACTCACAAGTTCGAAATCGAAATTTCTTAAATATTTAACACAGAAAGTTAAAACAATGTTTCTCACTTGAATTTATACATAAGCTAACCAATACAATAGTTTAATTTACATTTTTTCTATTTATTTCACTATTTAAAACACTTTTAAATTTCTTATACAAAACTATCATTATTTCACTTATACACAGGAATTTTCACATGAAAATAACACAGAATTTACCTTTTTAGCACGTACAATTAACCTGAAATATTTTACAAGTAATTTTTACATAAATCACTGAATTACAAACATTTTAAATTTTTACATATTCGGCCTCCTAAGGGCGTGGCCAGCGTGCTTCCGTGTACTCACGCTATGTGAACAACTAACTTTGCACGGCTCTCGGCTATCAGAAAAAATTAAATTATGAAATACACCAATTTTGACCATATTAGGCAAATTAAATGCTTTTATACAATTTTCGAACTGTATGAAACTATCTTTAATCAGATAACAATATAAATGAATGTTCTCATTAATCAATCATAACAAATAGGCATTTGTTTTCGTACAAAACGTATCAAACTTATACAAAACAACATTTATGCAATTAATATCCATTAATTCTGCCTATGCACAGAGTGATTATCTCGACCGGGGAACAAATCCGATCTTTAACTTCACTTTAATATTCTTATGAATTTACATCATTTGAAAGATGATTTCAACCGGGGAACAAATCCGGTAACATAATTTATATCTTAAATTCCTTACGAATTTATTAAGCGATATTACTTAGGAAAACAAACAAACTAGTCCGGCCTGGGAGTCGAACCCAAGACCTTCATATCATTAATTCGACATTTCTTAAAGATTTAACTAAGCATTCTCTTATCAGAGCGTCGTTGCTCGTGACTGCCCCTTTTTTCATAGCAACGTCATCGGTTGATTTAATAAACTGAAACATTTTTATAGGCGCGTCGCCAACAATCTCCCCCCCCGTGCGTTAGCACCATCATTTGGGAGGCGTCGCGGGTACCAGGACTATTATTCTGGATGTAGGTCTCCTCAAGATACCTGTGCTAGTAATGACGTCAACCACTCTGGTGTGACCGTCTGGTCCCGGTAACGTTCTACTAATTTTACCTTTTGGCCACGTATTTCGTGGCAACGAATGATCTATTATCAAAACAATATCGCCTTCTTTAGGTTCCATGAACTTGCCGTTATCACCTGTTCGAGGTATTAACGTAGGCATGTATTCTTTCAGCCATCTTGTCCAAAAATGGTCGGCTAACCTCTGTGCAGCTTTCCAATTGAGTTGACCCGTCAGATGTCGCTCTAAAAATAATCCAGGTGGTCGATCACCACATGAGCGTCCCAGAAGAAAATGATTGGGTGTCAAACCCTCTTCAGGACTATCCATACTGAATGTTACCAGAGGTCTGGAATTTACCGTATGCTCTGCTTCTAAAAGTAACGTATGTAGAACCTCCTCTCGTGGGCTCTTCTCCTTAAGCGTAGCGGTCAACGCAATTTTAATCGATCTTACTAACCTCTCCCAGGCGCCACCCATGTGCGGTGCTCCCGGAGGTATAAATTTCCATTTAATATATTTCTTAAATGACTCGTTTTTCATGCCCTCATAGCATTCTTCGCATGCTTTCAATAATTCTTTATTTGCAGCTTTGAAATTTGTCCCGTTATCGCTGTATATAACGGCTGGTTTTCCTCTTCTGGCGATAAATCGCCTTAACGCCATTATCATTGACGCTGGTGTCAATGAGGCTGCTAATTCCAGATGTACTGCTCTGGTGGTCAGACACGTGAATAAAACGCCCCAACGTTTTTCGTGTCGCCTTCCTATAGTCACACTCATAGGACCAAAATAATCTACAGCTGAGCATGTAAAAGGTGGCTCATGATGAGCTATTCTTTCCAGAGGAATATTTCCTTGTGGCACGTTTTGCGGCTTTGACCTGTATGTCCTGCACCACTGACAATGGTGTGACACACTTCGTACTACATTACGCAAGTTCAAGACGTAAAATTTCTGGTTCACCTCATTCATCACCGTCTGGTGATTGGCGTGTCCAAAATGATGATGAACTTCTCTAATCATCATTTTAACGATTTCGTGTTTACCGTCTAATATGACAGGTTTTCTACTTTCCTCGGTCAAATTAGACTTGAAAGGTAAACGTCCATTTAAACGGAGTAAGTTATCCTCTCCTATTTCCATAGATAATTTACTTAAGCGTGAACTTCTTTCAACGCTTTTGCCTGCTTTCAAACATTTTATTTCCGAATGAAAACACTCGTCTTGAATGAATTTCCAAATTAATATTTCCGCCTTTTTTCAAGAGCGCTGTGTCCAACGCGCTATCGGGTCCTTTAACCGACTTTGCTAAAACTTTGTTGGAACACATAACCGACTTTTCGGTTGCGTCGTCGGGTCCTTTAACCGACTTTCTTAAACTCTTGAATTTTTCTACCGCTTGTAAGGTGCGTGTAGTTGCTCCAAGGAATTTCTTAAAGCTGCTAAATCGTCCGTAGTCGGGTAGACTTAACGGTTCTTGCTTTCTTAACGTATTTACGCCCTTTGGCGATTTTTCTTCACCTGTTTCTAAGCTATTTATGGTGTCCACTTGTTTGGGCCATAAATCAGGACTTTTCCTGAGGAATTCAGGTCCTTGAAACCAGCGATGACTTACATCGAAGGTGGAAGGAAAATTTCTAGTGGCGTCGTCTGCCACGTTTTGTGACGTTGGAACCCATCGCCATTCACATGGCTTACTGTGATCTTCGATCTCAGCCAATCGATGAGCAACGAATGGTTTAAAAGCGCGAGGATCCGACTTAATCCACGCTAACGCTGTACGTGAGTCTGTCCAAAACACTCTCTCGGACATCTCGTACTTGCTCTCTTCACTAACCGAAGCAGCCAGTCTGCTGCCCATAAGAGCTGCTTGCAATTCAAGCCTTGGAATCGAAATTGGTTTCAACGGCGCTACTCTTGCCTTTGCGGCGATCAGCGTAATCCGCCTTATTCCTTGCTCGTCCGTGGTGACGTAATACACCGCGGCAGCGTATGCTTTTTCACTAGCATCCGTGAAAGTATGTAACTCTCCTTTGCCGATGCCTTCAGCAACGGGTCTAGGTACTTCTAAGTGACCTAATTTCTTCACTTCCGATATCCATTTACAAAATAACACGTGTAACTCGTGTGAAACTTCTTCATCCCAAGAGATGCCTGTCCTCCATACTTGCTGGATCAGCGACTTCCCTTGAATCGTTATGGGTGATGCGAGTCCCAAAGGATCGAAGACTGACATCACAGCGCTAGTTATCTCCCTCTTCGTAGGCGGTCGTAAACCCTCCATCACCTCTTCCGGTGTGCTACGAAGACTTGTGGAAAAACTTATTATATCCCGTTTGATATTCCAAATCAAACCTAACGTGCGCTCTGTGTGCTCTTTATCTCCAAGCGAAGCACTGTCGCTCTTATATTTATTTTCCATATTACTTAAAACTTCGGGTCGGTTGCTAGCCCATCCCCTCAGTTGGAAAGAAGCATGCTTATGTAATTCATACATATCGTTTACTATCCTTTCGGCCGTCGTCACGTCGGGAAATGCCTGTAGGTAATCATCCATATAAAAATTGCTTTCCGTAGCGGAAGCTGCTTCTGGATAGATATGTGCGTTGTCCTGCGCATTTCTATTCTTTACATATATAGCGATGCATGGTGATGATGCCGCTCCAAATATGAGTGACGTCATTCTATACTCTTCCGGTGGCGCGTCACGATTGTGCCGCCATAAGAATCGAAGGCTATCCCTGTCTTCTTCCCGGATTTTCACTTGCAGGAACATTTCCTTAATGTCTGCCATTACTGCCACGCTTCCTTCTCGGAATCGTAGCAGAACTCCGAACAACGACCTCAATAAGTCCGGTCCGGTCAACAACGCATCGTTAAGACAACGTCCGCCCGTCCTTGCGGCGGCGTCGAAAACTATCCTTATTTTCTTCTTTTGTGGGTGAGTCACTGCGAAGTGAGGGGAAGGTACCACGTACGTGGGGAAATGGAAATATGGTTCGCTTTCTCTGCGTAACCGTTAACGATGAGATTTTCAATTTGCTTCTCGTATTCCTTTTTCAACTCGCTATTTTTGTCGAGCTTTTTCTCAATATTAAACAGGCGACTTTCAACCTGTGCCCTATTCGATGGCAAGCACTCATTGTCTGTGCGCCATAACAAAGCAGTCTCGTACCTATTATTAGGTATACGACGTACCGTTTTGTTCAAAATATTTAAAGCTCGTTCTTCTGGGTCGTTCACGGGCTTTCTAGCCGATACTCCCAGAGATTCCAAACTAAAATAATCCTTGATTAATTTATCCATATCTTCCTCCTTCTTGGTGGAAATGTGGTTAACAATCTTGATTGGTTTAATGCCACCCGATATGTGACCATGCAAAACCCACCCCAGTTTGGTGAGCGATGCTACAGGTAGGTTCTTACCTCCCGAAACCAATTCACGAGTAACTATGAGATGCCAATTGTCCTGACCAATCAATATGGTAGGCTTGGACCTCTCATACATCAACTCGTCCTTGATCGGTGTCAAATGAGAACACCGTTGCAATAATTCTCGGCTTACCGACTGAGGAGCGAGGTTAAGTGACTTAATTGTTTGTACACTTATCTCTTCTAAGTCGCTCGAATAAATGCCTTTTATTTTAACGTTTAAGCGATACGAACTATCGTCGTTAATTCGCTTACCTCCCACGGCTTCGATACGTAATCCCTCTTTACGTCCGCGAGGCGCTAACTTCTGAGCCATCCACTCCTCTATGAGTGTCATGGTCGATCCCTCATCCAGAAGAGCTGTTGTCTTGACCTTTCCTCTAGGCCCATGCAACTCGACCGGTATGATCTTTAAATATGCACATGCCAGTGCATTTACTGTACTAACAGTTGTAATCTGAGCATCTTTACCCCCCCTCGTCCCCTTGTGGCGAGGTATTTTCATTGGGGTATCGGTGTAGCATTCGATGATGTGACATTCTACATCCTTCTACACCACATTTTTTCGCTTTGCACTCTAACCTCCTATGGTTAGGTGACAAACATTGGAAACATACTTTGGCCTTTTTGACGGCTTCCCATTTCTCGCGAATATTCATGTCCTTAAACTTGTAACAACTCACTATAGAGTGCTCCTTGTTGCATATAACACACTTATGTGTTACCCGACTTACAGGCTTGTCCTGGGTTATCATAACCACTTGTCGGTTGTGCCTTTTATTATTTCGGCGTTCTAAACGCTCGCTCATATTACTTCGGCGCATATAGCGCTCGCTCTCGGCACAGCTGCGTACACCTCCCTTTGCAGTGTGTACAGTTTGCTTCCTGAATTCAGGACGCTTCCTTTTTTCAGGCGCATTTTCATTGCTTAAGGACGTTCCAAATTGTTCACTCAATAAATTTAAAAACTTGGCCATCTTCTGTAACTCTGGCTCCAAAGGATATTGAGCTCGATATTCAAACCATTTAAATTTAATCATAGTTCCAAGTTTCTCCACTATGCGGCTCACTAACTCCGGTGAGTATAAATACTGTGGTTGATTCAACGCTTGTATTGTGGCAACCACGTTCGTAATACGACTTGCAAAAGATCCTATATTTCGGCAATCTTCTGCCAATCTTGGCATACGCTTTACATTCTCGATTTCGGCTAGAATGAGCATCTCAACCCTACCGAATCTTCTTTCGAGAGCGTTCATTATTTCTTCAGGTCCACATAAAGTAAATAACAGCGACTTAACCGCCTCTTTAGCGGTGCCCTTTAATGCCCTCCTAAGGCGTGCGACATTTTGCACCCCTGAAAATTGGCCTTTTGTGTCTTCAAACACCGTTTTGAAAATTATCCATTCACCCGGGTCTCCATCGAACACCGGTAATTCCTGGAGGAAATGAAGCTGGGAAGATTTATCTTTACCAGCTATTTTTATTGCACTCACAATCGCTTCGGTCAATTCTGACACCTCACTCGCGTGTGTTTTCTGTGCATTTCCTAGGTTGCGCTCGACCTCCGCCCCTTTGCGGCGTGATCCTTTACACGCTTCCTTATCAGTAATATCGGGTTGTGCTACACTAACCGGCGCGCTCATTATTGTTTGCTGAACCCAACTCCTTACGAAAGGTTCCACCTGAGTATTCCGCTCTTCATCATCCTCACTCGAGTCGATTTCCTCTTCTCGGTTGAGTCGTGCCAACTCCAATTGAGACTTGGCTAAGGCAGCAGCTGCCTGTGCTCGTTCGAGCTCTGAGCGTTCGAATTTAATCCGCGCCTCTAATTCGGCTTTCAGCCTCGCCGATCGCGATGACCTACTACCTCTCTGTGACCCTTTATCACTAGTGTGCCCGATTACTGTCCTTGACGATGCCGCTTCTTCGGTCCTTTGACCTACTTTTTCGACCACCGTTTCACTCTTATACCGTTACTCGTTCGTTACATATACTCTTACACCGTTTCACTTTTATACGTGGTAGAGCCATGCTGCAGTTATATTAGTAGTATAGTTGTAGCACGAATGGGTCGGCTCGACCGGGGAAGGACCACGCTCTCACAGAATACCAGCGTGAAATAGTAGCTTAATGCTGCTGTATTTCGTATGGTGATTGTAGAGCACCGGAGACCCTTTTTACTGGAAACGAGGCATTCCATCTTAGTCCTCACGGGTGACAACGCATCTGCATTTTGATTCGTAATCGAGGATAGATGTAGATGTCTATGGGCCACAGCAACCACTTACCATCAGGTGGACTGTGTGCTCGTTTGTCACCCTATCCTATAAAAAAAAAAAAAAAAAAAAACTCCTGGATATAACGGATTGTTGTGCGGTGCTGGCCTGTGTACCACTGGTGTCCGTCCGGTTGCTTGTCGTTGCCATGGACGTCCCTGAGTCCCACGTGCATGTGGACGTGTCTGTGGTGGCTCCACTTGAAGGAGTTGCTCCATTTGACGCAGTAGCTGTGGTCGCTCCAGATGATTCCGCTTCTTTAGCTTTTCTTGAGAGCCCTGTCCTTGTCCTGCTCCCTTCGCTTCTCCCTGTCTGGTCTTGTGCCTTCTTCATCTTGCAGGAAGGTGATTGTTGGCCTACGGTCCCTAACTGTCCCTACAGTCCCTACGGTCCCTACAACCCCTTACCTACAACCCTTCTACACCCCAACCTAATACCACTACCCCTCCCCCCCTTTATCTCCCAACCCTACAACCCTACTACCACCCTAACAGCCCTATCAGCCCTATCAATCCTGAACGGGGCCTACCGAGGTGAGCCGTCCAGGGATGGAGTCGTGCAGGAATGGAATGGAGGAAAGGTTTAGGAACTGTCCCGCCAAGGAATATGACGAAACAGTCGAGCGGTAGTGCAAGCGCAGTCTCGCTCGAGAGAACTGCTCCACCCGAAGGTGTTATGCCAGAGCCCAACCGTTTGGCACCGTTAGGTGGTCGGGATGTATGCTGTGCTCGCCGCCCAGTTGCCGGTGACGCCTCGTCCAAGCGCCCTCCTCCGGCCGCGATGCAGTCAGGTGCCCACGCGCACCCTCGCCCGGCAGCAGCAGCGGTGGATGCTTTTTGCACCCTGATGACCCGACGGGAAATGCCGGACACGGTCGTCCGACAGGAAATGCCAGACACGATCGTCTGACAGGAAATGCCGAGCACGCTTGCCCGACAGGAAAAATGCCAAGCCCTGCTTGGCCACGATGAGTGCCTTCACAAGACACCTGCGCCCGGCTGCGATATGTGCCCCATGCGAGCACACGCCCCAAGCTGCAATCCCGGTTTTCTTTCTTCCGGTAGTTCCAGGTCCAGCCCTTCAGTGCTGCCGTCCTGGTCTTCAGGCCTTTGGTCCTATTGCTTCAGCTCAAACCTCTGGCTTCCTTCGGTTGCTGATCTTCACTCGGCTTCCGAAGGTCTTCTTCTTCCACAACCAGCAGTCCACAGCTGGTTCCTTGATCCAGCTGGCGGGGTTCGGGTGGTCTTCAATCCGGCTCCGAAGGTCCAATTGAAAAGGACCAGGGTTCGGGGTCCTCTCAATCCGGCCGCGAAGGACCAATTGAAAAGGACCAGGTCGGTGTCCCTCTTGATCCTGAAAAGGACCAATTGAAAAGGACCTAGCGGATCGGGTACTAAGAAACAGGAATCGAGGCTTCTCTCGATCCGGCCTCCTATCACGCCTACGTGGGGTTCGGGAACAACGTATGTGATCTCCGCAACGGAGTAACACACTAGGGCGATAACCTCTTCCTTTTCAGCAAGTAGGTTCAGACGGGGATTACGGGTCTTCCGAAGTCGTCCCGGTCCCGACGCCTTAATTCTTCGATGTGGACTGTATAACTTAAAGGATCTTGGGAATGAAACAGCAATTATCTTCAAACCGTTCCGTGAGAGAGTAATCACTTTTCCCTATACTGCTGGTTTTTCACTTTTCTTGAACTTTTTCCCGGATTTTATTTATTTCCGAACTATTTCCTTGAATATTTCCCGAACGATTCCCGAACGAATTGCAATAAAATCAATTTACTATCCTACCCCTAAGCTAAACGCGAAAGTGAGCCGCGCCATCTGCGCGCTTGCGCAACTTAATTGCATGAATTTGTACTATTACTCTCTCACGTTTCACTCAATATCTTTATTTATTCAAATCATATACAAATACAATTTATCAATATAGGTAGTACAAAACAATATCTACACCATGATATACATCATATCTTCATATCATAAAAAACCTTTTATTTATTAAACGAAAACTGCCTATTTTACTCACAAGTTCGAAATCGAAATTTCTTAAATATTTAACACAGAAAGTTAAAACAATGTTTCTCACTTGAATTTATACATAAGCTAACCAATACAATAGTTTAATTTACATTTTTTCTATTTATTTCACTATTTAAAACACTTTTAAATTTCTTATACAAAACTATCATTATTTCACTTATACACAGGAATTTTCACATGAAAATAACACAGAATTTACCTTTTTAGCACGTACAATTAACCTGAAATATTTTACAAGTAATTTTTACATAAATCACTGAATTACAAACATTTTAAATTTTTACATATTCGGCCTCCTAAGGGCGTGGCCAGCGTGCTTCCGTGTACTCACGCTATGTGAACAACTAACTTTGCACGGCTCTCGGCTATCAGAAAAAATTAAATTATGAAATACACCAATTTTGACCATATTAGGCAAATTAAATGCTTTTATACAATTTTCGAACTGTATGAAACTATCTTTAATCAGATAACAATATAAATGAATGTTCTCATTAATCAATCATAACAAATAGGCATTTGTTTTCGTACAAAACGTATCAAACTTATACAAAACAACATTTATGCAATTAATATCCATTAATTCTGCCTATGCACAGAGTGATTATCTCGACCGGGGAACAAATCCGATCTTTAACTTCACTTTAATATTCTTATGAATTTACATCATTTGAAAGATGATTTCAACCGGGGAACAAATCCGGTAACATAATTTATATCTTAAATTCCTTACGAATTTATTAAGCGATATTACTTAGGAAAACAAACAAACTAGTCCGGCCTGGGAGTCGAACCCAAGACCTTCATATCATTAATTCGACATTTCTTAAAGATTTAACTAAGCATTCTTTTATCAGAGCGTCGTTGCTCGTGACTGCCCCTTTTTTCATAGCAACGTCATCGGTTGATTTAATAAACTGAAACATTTTTATAGGCGCGTCGCCAACAGTACCTGTTATCTTTAAGTAGCAGCATCCGCTCAGAACTTGTTGGGTGCGACATTAGTTAGTGTTCCTGTAAGTGGTGCTAAAATAACAGTTAACGTACTCGTAGTTACAACTTTTTATTTTGTTAAGAGCATTCAAAGTGAGAGATGATGTGCCGCTTAGATAAACTTTTGTATACAGTTAAAAATGCAGTCCCTGAAAGGGTTTATTCGACTTTCACCGATTTGATTGGTTTGGATTTTTACTTACACGATTTTATTTGCTTGGCTTTTTTTTTTTTTTTATAGAAGAGGGGGCAAACGAGCATGTGGCTCACCTGATGTTAAGTGACTACCGCCGACCATGATCAACCGCAACACCAGGGGAATTGCAGGTGCGTTGCCGGCCCTTTAGAAAGGAGTAAGCTCTTTTCTTGAAGGTCCCCAGGTCGTATCGGTCCGGAAAAATCACCGGCGGTAAATTATTCCACAGAGAGGTTGTACGCGGAAGAAAACTCCTTTTGAAACGTACAGTGGTGGACCGCCAAGCATCCAGATGGTGTGGATGGTATCGGGACAGATCAGCTTGTTTGTACACGTGATATATATATATATATATATATATATATATATATATATATATATATATATATATATATATATATATATATATATATATATTTAAATAAAAATAAATTCACGTGATAGGTACCTTATAAAACAATTTCCATTTTCGCACAGCGACACGGGCGGATATCGGCTGGTATTCTGCCAGAACTTTTATTGTGTGTATATTGATCAATTGGCACAAACTTACTGATGACTTTTGACTTGCACGTGGTAGAGCCACACTGCAGCTATTATGGTAGTAGCATGAATGGGTCGGCTCGACCGGGGAAGGACCACGCTGTCACAGAATACCAGCGTAAAATAGCAGCTCAATGCTGCTGCGTTTCGTATGGGGAGTGTAGAGAACCGGAAACCCGTTTTACTGGAATTGAGGTATTCCATCTTAGTCCTCAAGGGTGACAACGCATCTGCATTATGATTCTTAAGCGAGGTTAAATGTCTATGGGCCACAGCATCCACTCACCATCAGGTAGACTGTGTGCTCGTTTGTCACCCTTATTCTAAAAAAAAAGAACTACATACTTAGAGATACGGCTCTCGTTGTAGAACCAGGTCTTAAATTTCAGAAGACGTGAGTAACTTAAACCTACTTTATATCGTAGAATTTTGAATTCAAATCATAGAATTAGATACAACAGAGTTCGAACCTTAAACACAAATCAAATACCATCCACTGAATTTTCTTCTTTTTTGAAGTCGGCTTAAAAGAGTCAAAGTACACGCTTGAAGCATGAACATTGGTGACCCTCGTGAGAATACTATGTCATGGTCATGAAATTATTGTTTTGTCATCGGTTATTAATGAATCTGCAAAATTTTACATTATTCAGACGTCCGGAAGTGTACATTCATCTTTGAAACAGATACGTATTGCATACATACGTGACATAAGACATACATACAGTTCAAACTATTAAAAGCATATTCATAATTTAACCCCTTTTTTGAAAATGAAATTAGATGATTGAAACATTGGATTGAAACAGTTGGTTATTTTATTTTCGACACATCAATATCATGAAATTAACGATTATAATTTTTGACTGTAATATTTTGCTCGCCAGCCACTGTCCTCTATATATAGCGTAAATTTATAATAGAGGTCAGTGTTTCCAGCAATAATTGTTTTTTTGTTTTTATTTTATTTGATAATGCGTCTAGCAAGACAAGATAAAATTTGAAATCGAACCGTATTACAAGTCAACTGCGCTCTGCGCTGGATATATTCGTAATATTCCCATACGGCACTGTAGAGTGCATGCAGACATGCACTCGCCTTTTCGTATCTTATAAATATATATGACAATATCATTATTACAGCTTTTCACAAGTCCACTGCTGAACACAGGGCCCCTTCTCCAAAGTTTGCCATAAGGCACGGTCCTGAGCCACCTGCATCCATTGACTACCTGTATGTCTTACCAGATCGTCACTCCATCTAGTCTGGGCGACCTACACTTCGCCAACCGGACGAGGCTGCCATGATAAATATAATAGGTATAATTTCGGAAGCAGGCCACACTCTTATCTCTCTATCTACCAAGAGACACATCTAAACCATTATCTAAAAACAGTGTAAAAAAATAATAGTCGTTGACTGGTCGGCATATTTTTTCTCCGAAAATGTGGCGTATATCTGGCCCCTGAAAAGTTATGAAAGCTGAAGCTGAAACCCAATTTACAGTATTAAAATAATCAATTGGAATTAAAAATGTGAATTCCACATCTGTAGATTATTTATTTATAGACTGCCTTATTGTATTTATCTCATAAGTTTTTCTTTCACTTATCAGTTTTTCCGTGTTTTGAGGTGTACAATAAAGTACAATATATACATTATGTATTTAAAAGTGTTTTTGTGTGTAGATTTTACGAGTTGGGTTACCACCACAGAATTTTGTGGTGGTAACCCAACTGCCTGGGGTGGACACTAGATAGTTTTGGGGTAGACACGGTCCTTTAAACGCCAGTGTTGTTGGTGGATGGTATTTGATTTGTGTTTAAGGTTCGAACTCTGATGTATCTAATTCTATGATTTGAATTCAAAATTCGTAGGTTTAAGTTACTCACGTCTTCTGAAATTTAAGACCTGGTTCTACAACGAGAGCCGTATCTCTAAGTATGTAGTTCTTTTTTTTTAGAATAAGGGTGACAAACGAGCACACAGTCCACCTGATGGTAATTGGATGCTGTGGCCCATAGACATCTACATTTAACTTCGATTAAGAATCAAAATGCAGATGCGTTGTCACCCCTGAGGACTAAGATGAAATGCCTCGATTCCAGTAAAATGGGTCTCCGGTTCTCTACACTCACCATACGAAACACAATAGCATTAAGCTGGTATTCTGTGAGAGCGTGGTCCTTCACGAGTCGACCCATTCGTGCTACAACCTTAATATAGCTGCAGCGTGGCGCTACCACGTAAAAACTGTGTTTGTTTTGGAATAGTAAAATAATTAAAAAAATATTTAGATACACGCACCGGCACAGATGGCGCAGGCGACACGGGTACGCTGGACATGGGCAGCCGGTCGTCGCTGCATACTGGCCTGCAGATGTCCGAAGACGAGCATTGGGAGATGAATTATCATGAGGCAGCCATATATTTAGAGGTGCGTAATGGCAACAATAGCTATATAAAATGTCTATTGCTATCTATATACATATATATAATTAAAAAAATACGTGTGGCACTCGGTGACTGCCGCGGTAAAGCTATTGCATAGCATTTTTATCAACTTATGCAATTATAATTATTTATTTATTTTATTTATGCAGTTAAGTCTTTGATATTAAATCAAGTTACACTTTTTGAGCATGGTGACCGATAAGAAAACAATTTTTTTTTCTCTTATTGAATAAATGAGAAGTTAATATTGTTTAAAATATTTTTAATATCTTACAATACATGTAGGTTATTCAGGAATTTTTATCATTGAGTTAGCAGCTAGTGTACACGCATACGTCTAGTCGCACGCACACAAACACCGTGCCGAAGTCTGTCGAGTGCCGAAGTCTGTCGAACTGAAACGACGTTAGACGATGCACGGCTTTCAACGCCACACCTCCGTGCCCGTCGGAGTGGGGAGCGTGAGGTTTTTTTTCGTTACGGAATTTCTGGATTCGGTCCCCGCGCTCAAGGCCCGCGATAGAAGCTATGCAATAGCTTAATAATATATACAAACATTAAATATTGTACTGACAAATTAACTTCTCCGCTATGAAATCTGAGAAATATTTCACCTAAAACCAAAGTAGCGCCGCCCTGGTTGCAGAAAAAGTCGTGGATGCCCTCATTGCTAAAGCTAGGCGTCGCATCGTAATAAGATTACCTTATCAAGCGCGGTGACATACATTAGCTTCTGCCCGCCTATAAACGGTATGAGTATTTTAATTATCATCATCATCACCATCCTTACAACCTATAAAGAGTTCATTGCTAATCATAGACCTCGCCCATTAAAGTAAAGTAGTAAAGTTACAGCGTATATACGTCCCACGGCTGGGCACAGGCCTCCTCACATTTCTGAGAGGGTTTTAAGGCAAGGAATATTCCGTCGCGCTGCCCCAATGCGTGTTATTTCTCACGATGTTTTCCTTCACCGCCGAGCACGTGGTAAATCAGCACTTAAAATTGCAATTAACAATTTCATTGGTGCCGGCGGGGATTGAACCCGGTTAACACACACTCCTTTTGGTTACCTCGTCCATCTTTTCTGTACACGGAAGAAACGTATTAACCCCGAAAGTCTGAAAAAAACAACAAAAAGAGCAAAAATTAGCCGTTGCATAAAATTCATTTCAGCAGTAGACTGTTTTTTATATAATAAGGGTGACAAACGAGCACAGAATCCACCTCATGGTAAGCGGATGCAGTGGCCTATAGATATCTACATTTATCATCGATTAGGAACCAAAATACAGATTCGTTGTCACCCGTGAGGACTAAGATGGAATGCCTTATTTCCATTAAAAAGGGGTTTCCTGATCTCTACACTCACCTTCCAACCATATATATATATACCTATACCTATACCAAATATTAAGACATTCATTGATTAGAAGATAACAAATTTGATATTTTGATCGCTAATTGCTTCCAGGAAGGCTTAAATAATGAGAAGTTCGACTCCCACCCATCAAGTCCCGAGGAGCTGCCGGCTTACCTACGCGTCCACAACCCTTGGTACCACGGGCTGGACCTCCTCGCTTCACTCGTTCTTATACTATTAGCTTTTACTGAGGATCCCGCTGTACCTGCTTTCGGGGTAATAATATATATAAATAAGTAAACACTAAAAAAACATAAGTATTTTTTTCTTTATTTTTAGTGTTGAATTTTAAGACTCGTATTGTGACGGCTGGTGAAGTAAATGTTTAACATTTACTGCACCAGCCTTTATAAGAGTAGAAGGAAAGACGTCGTTATACAGATAGTCTATACAATTTAATAGCGAGGATTATACGATTATAAACGTTAGCACAGATAAATATGGAAGAGAAAACTAAAATATTAAAGTAAACGTTAGGTATCAAGGAGCATTACGGACCTACTGGTGAGAAGAATAAGGTTACTATGTGCTGGTGAGCATGAGCAAGTATTATACTCTCTAACAAGAGTTGGTGAGGTTTAGAACATCGAACGTCGTCGACTATAATCATAATTTATTGCGTTTGTGCCACCAAGTGATGACGAATACACACGTAATAAAAAACTTTGCATATTACAATACTCATTATCATTTATTAACATTATGTTCTCTATTGTGAAAAGCCAGAATGTGTCAAAAAAGGCACGTATGGCAATTCACAATGCTGTGTTGGTCCCTACTTTGGGTCCTTACGTATGGTAGTGAAAGTTGGGTGTGGCAGAAGAAGCACGAGAGTAGAAATGCGGTCGTTAAGGAGTATGTTAGGGCGGAATATGATTGACAGGGTGAGATTGTGTGATAAGAGAAGAGTGTGGTTTGCAAGATGATGTTGTGACCAGGATTAAGAAAGGAATGCCTCGGTGGTTTGGTCATTTAGAAAGAATGAATGAGGAAAGAGTGACTAAGCAAATTTATGTTGCAGAAGTGAATGGCAGAGTCGGAAAGCGACATCACCTATGTGAGAGTTTATCGACCAAATTGGCGATATATTGAAAATAGCCCAAATTAGGGGTATCCTTAACCGACGATTATACGTAGGTTTATGGATGCGTAGGAATCGAGAGAGGTGTGTCAGGATTGTGCCAAATGGAAGTCTGTAGTCTCTGCCTACCCCTCTGGGTGACAGGCGTGAGTGTTTGTGTTTTATGTTTAACATTATGTACATACTTATAAATTAAAAATTATTATTACTACGAGTAAAAACACAATAAATTATAAAAGGCAGATATTTCGACATTACCAGC
Source organism: Parnassius apollo (assembly GCA_907164705.1). Taxonomy (NCBI): domain Eukaryota; kingdom Metazoa; phylum Arthropoda; class Insecta; order Lepidoptera; family Papilionidae; genus Parnassius; species Parnassius apollo. Next base: position 6,469,070 of record CAJQZP010001449.1, on the reverse strand, counting down.
AGACATTTCAATTTTATTTAAATGTAGAGGATATTTCAAATAGTTAAGCAAAAAGAATACGACTTACATTTGGATTAAAAATGAATTATGCTGAAATAATAAGGGCTTACCTAATAATAATTATTATAATTTCATCAATTTTGACAATAATTACCAAAATTACAAACAATTACCTACAATATATACAAATTTCCAAGGTCAATTTCTCAAAAGTACCTAGTAGCTTTTGTAGATTGGATCCCTTTTGTATAACGGAGTAATCTTTGAGAGTTTACAACCATAAATAAAAACAAAATTCTCACTCTCTTGTAGCTACCAGTGTGGGCACACGGTACAATAGAATTATTGGCACTGGCAGTGATCGGTGTGGAACTGCACCTTAAGTTGAAATGGATCGGCTGGACTACCATACTAAAACACAAGAGGACCATGATTAAGGTACTTAATAAAATGGTTTTAATATAATGCCTTTTGAACGGTGCAACCGTGCGTTGCACGATAAGCAATTATCAACAGTTTTATTGTGAATTTTTTATATGTGGTAGAGGCACGCTGCAGCTATATTAGTAGTATAGTTGTAGAACGAATGGGTCGGCTCGATCGGGAAAGGACCACGCTCTCACAGAACACGATCGTAAAATAGCAGCTTAATACTGCTGTGTTTCGTATGGTGAGTGTAGAGATCCGGAGACACTTTTTTACTGGAAACGAGGAATTCCATCTTAGTCCTTAGGGGTGACAATGCATCTGCGTTTTGATTCTTAATCGAGGATAGATGTAGATGTCTATGGGCTACAGCATCCGCTTGCCATTGGGACTGTGTGCTCGTTTGTCACCCTTATTCTATAAAAAATCGTTTTGTGTAAGTTACTGCATGGTGGTCCATCCATGCAAGAGATCTATGAACCCTTTTCTTACCATGACGTAGGAGGCGAAAATGGGAAATGTCAATGTCAATGTATTTGTATTAAATCTTCCATTGTTATTTTTGGCCATTAAAACAAAGATAATATAATTTTTTAAAAGATACGTTAGCTTACTCAGAAGCCACAAATTTAAAATATTACCAATAATATCTTACATTTTGGTCAATATTGAACTAATTTTCCTATTAAAGTTAGAATGCATGCATGCAATGGATGCAATTTTCCTTAATAAATGTGACCTTTATTCGTGTGATTAAGTGTTTTTGTGATGATACTCGTAATAATAAAGCCTATATCGCTGTTCAAGCAATACTTTTTATAGGCATAAATATTTAAGTACTTTTTAATAATTTTATTGCTATAAACAACCCTGCATGCACGTGCAGATTATAAATTAACACATTACTACTGCAAACATGCAAAGTAATAAAAACATCAAACCACACCTTAGGCTTTAACAAAACTTTTACTTTCACAACATTTCATATGTTTGCGATCTAAGAAATAATTAAAAAATAAAATTCTCAGTCTTCTATTATATAGTTGTCATAGATCATTATAAGTTAGATCTTCACATTTACAACTTTTATAAAAAAATTTGTATAATTTATGGAAAAATTGACATACCTACATCTTAACCATTAGAATAGTTCAATTTTTAAATGTACATAATTTTCAGTATAGTATGTCTGCAAATACTCCATTGTCACTCACTATTAAGTTTTCAGCACATATCCAAAAACTATAGAGTCCTGTGGGCACTTTCACATTTTAATCTTTAATAACACACTACATTTAATTTTTAAAGTAATAACAACTAAATATCGTCATTTATTTATATTGTTTCCAATATATTGCACTGATGGTGAATTTTTGCCCAAATCTTTAATTTACTAGTAATTGGTAATTTTATCTTGAATGTTATCTTATGTTTTTTTTGAAAGCAGTACACTTGTGTTCTGTTGGGGTAGTGCATGGACCTGCTACATTGACTATCTATATATTATGTCAGAAAAATGCTATGGCTTCCAGGTAAAACCAACGGAGACTGTTTCATGTCAAATTTTGAGTATATACCGCATTACGAAGTTTTATAAATCCGTGTATGTAAGAAAGAAACGCGTTTATTCCAGGTTAAGCATGCAACATAAAATATCAAATGTTATTATAGGAAAAAAGCAAGTAACGATGTATTAACCACATTATTTTACGTGGTTCTTTGCACAACAGGAGCCCCGATTTACTGGAAACGAAGCGTTTCATCTTAGCCCTCAGGGGTGACAACGCATCTGCATTTTGATTCTTAATTGAGGATAAATGTGGATGTCTATGGGCCATAGCATTCACTTACCATCAGGTGGACTGTGTGCTCGTTTGTCACCCAATGCTATAGAAAAAATCGTAAATGTTTAGCAACTCTTATTAAAATATAAGAAATTAAGAAAGGAATTGAATAGATAAGTAGAGCCTTTCTACAAACTTTTCATCATGATGTGTCCTCTCCCTTACTTGCGTGTACATAAATTGTTAAATAAATAAATAAAAATCCTATGCTGTAGCATGAAACTGCGATATGAACCGATCTGGGTGATAGCAATGGTTTTCAGTTCAGCCTTTATCTCGACCCTGAAGGCAACTCGAGAGGCTATGTGCACGCTTGATGTCCGTAAATTAAAAAAAATTAAAAGACATACAGACACTTATCGTAGGTTTAGCCTTTTTAATAGAATAGTGTGTGATTTTTTTATTGATGGTAAATAAACATACGATAGTGGACAATTTTTTTGTGAAGATCGTGTTTTAAACTCGAGATTGTCTTTGAATAAAAACTAATTTTTCCAAAAAAAAGAGTAACCAAGATTTATGTTTTATTTTCAGGGCGTGACATTATTGATTATGGTGCTGGAGGCCGTAGTGGTACTCTGTCGTCAGTCGTCACACTTCAGAGTGACGCGAGCCCTCCGCCCTATATTCCTCGTGGACACGCGGCACTGTGGTGGTGTGCGGCGGTTTATCAGACAGATATTGCAGTCACTACCACCTATATTAGATATGTTAGGTATGTACGTATATTTATATGGCCCGCCTCATTCTCCATTACAGATAATTAACGTGGTAGAGCCACGTTGCAGTTGTAATGGCTCCAGCGTGAATCGTTTAGCCAACGCCGTCTTAGACCATACCGGGGCCTTTGGGCACACAAGAATTTGGGTCCCTTTTGGAAAGTAAAAAAAGTGAATGACAAAAACATTTTTCTACTATGACCTTATATTTATTATATTTAATTGGTAAAAATCGAATAATATGTCACTAATGAGGGCATCGACGACTTTTTCTGCCACCAGGGCGGCGCCACTTTACAGTGAGATAAAATATTTGACAGATTTCATAGCGGGGACGATAATTTCTTAGGAAAATGTAAACTTTAATGTTTATTTCCTAAACTTTCTTTCAAAAAAGGAAAATATTCTAAAAAACCGGCCAAAAGCGTGTCGAGCCACGCTCAGTGTAGGGTTCCGTAGTTGCCCGTCCGTCACAATAAGTGTTCCCACTTATGAGTTTAAAGATGGGTATCCATTATGTTCGCGCTCCAGCAGCGCTCCACGCTCCTGCAACTGCTCCCGGTAGTGGGTACTGTTGTTTCCTTCCAAGTTCAAAATGATTTTCCTAGAAAGTCCTTATAAAGTTCTACTTTTCAGATTTTTTTCATATTTTCTAAACTTACGATTCAAAAATTAGAGGGGGGGGGACACGTTGTTTTTTACTTTTGGAGCGATTATTTTCGACATTATTGACATTATCAAAAAATTATTTTAGTAAACCCCTATTCATTTTTAAATACCTTTCCAACAATATATCACACGTTAGGGTTGAAATTAAAAAAATCACTTCCCACTTTACATATAGGGGGGGCTACCCTAATAAAACATTTTTTTCCAATTTTTATTTTACCACTTTGTCGGCGTGATTGATACACATATTGGTACCAAATTTCAGCTTTCTAGTGCTAACGGTCACAGAGATTAAGCGAGGACGGACAGACGGACAGACAGATATGGCGAAACTATAAGGGTTCCTAGTTGACTACGGAACCCTAAAAACATTCAATTTGGTTTGTATAACAATTTTCCTTTTTGCACTGCACTCTTTCTTACAGAATACAAGATTAAAAAATCAGCTTAGGTCTTTCACTATCCGATTTTAAGACACAATAATATTAAGACAATGGCAATAAACTATATGTAGTGTACGGGACAGCGAATGAGTTGTGACAAGAATCAGTGACCCTATTCTATCTGAAACGTACAGTTTCACGTGGTAGAGCCACGCTGCAGCTTTATTATGGTTGTAGTACGAATTGGTTGGCTCGACCAAGGAAGGCTTGCACAGAACAACCAGCGCAAAACAGCAGCTTAATTCTTCTGTGTTTCTTATGGTGAGTGTAGAAGAAGAAGAGAACCAGAGACCCTTTTTACTGGAAACATTCCATTCCATATTAGTCCTCAAGGGTGATAAATGTAGATGTCTATGTGCCACAGTATCCACTTTCCAACAGGTGGACTGTGTCATAATTTGTCAAACGGTTTCTATAAAAAAATGATCTGAAAAACGGATGACCCTGCAGGCCCTTCCTGGAACTTCCCGCTATGTTCGATCTCAAAACGATTGACAAATATTTTACGAACTAACAGTTAACTCATTACATCAAAAACGATCCGAGTCGAAGTTATTAAAAAAACAACACTGAAATTTTTGGACAACGATAACTTTCGAACGGTTCAACTGATTTTGATGTTATTGATGGCATGCGACGAGGTATTTTAAGAACAATAATAAAGTCTATTATTAAAAAACAACGATTAGACTATAAATTCAAAAGTTAACCGATTTTGAAGCGGTTTGCAGAAATCGACGTCGTTTTCTATATTTAAGAGCTAAAAAAAAACATTTTTTTGAAAATCCTTTCGAACGCCACCAATTTCGTTCAAATCAGTCAAGCCGTTTAAAAGTTATGAGCGGTATACATACACACATACACACAAGCACGCACGCACGCATGCACACACATAAACACACACACACACATAGAGACAAATTAACGTCCTCGTAGAAATAGTCGGAATAGCTTCTTAGGACTTCAAAACGTTAAGATCGGAGGAAACCTCGATTTTCGAAAACTGGGGTGAAACCAATAACTTTTGAGAGATTTTTTGAAAATTGTGAAGTTATTGGTTTCACCCCAGTGATTTTCATAGCAGGAAGTTAAAAATTAGACATGAGGGATTGATTCTTAATTGCAGGTGGCCAGAAAACTCATATTTAATCTGAACTAAAACGTGTACACGCGTGTGCGTGTACAACAACTCATAAATATAATAATACTGTTTTATATCATGGGTGACGAAAACCCGAAACCTTTTTAATTTGTAATAAGGCATTCTATTTTAGTCCTCCGGTGTGACAAGACAACGCATGTGTAATTAGGTTGTTAAGCGTGGAAAGATTTCGGTGTCTATGGGCCACAGCATATAACAAAAAGAATCTACTCTATGGTTTGCCTCGTCATAAATTTAATCGAATGATAATATTTGTTTTTGTTTTCCAGGTCTTCTTATGTTTTTCGTTGCAACGTACTCCCTGCTGGGTTACTATCTGTTCTCCGAGCACATAGACAACGGCCACTTCAAGACAATCAGCGACTCTTTTGTTAGCATGTTCGTTCTTCTAACCACAGCCAAGTGAGTTTATGGTGACTACAGCTAGAGATGCTTTCTTTATCAATACTAGCGTTCCGCCACGGCTTTGCACGGTTGATCGCAGAAGAATCTTCTGTACATATGTTCGTCACTGAACTCCCCCTAAACGGATAGACCGATTTTGAAGAAATTTCTTAAGGGTGTTTTCGTGGGTCCCTTGATGGTTTATATTCACAATTGGACCCGGCCGGTGACGCTGTTGTCGAGGTGAGAACTCACCTGTGCGAAACCGGGGTGGATCCCTAGTTGTATATATAAAGACCAGTGATAGTGTAGTGTATATTAAGGTAGATGAGGCATATGCGCACGGAAAGTGTTGAACTCAAATTCACACAATTGTAAGAATTCTATTTAGTGGCGCGGAAACCGCAATCTGGATTACACGTGCTAACGTAAAAAAAAAATGTCGAGTTGAGTGATGTGGAAGTGTAAAAATTATTATTCCAAAATAAAAAAGACAAAGGAGTATCGTATCACACGTAGGTTTGTTCAAAATTATCATACATTTAGATCATTTTACATAAAATTTAATAATAATTATTACGTTTTGTAGAAGAAATTTTCTACTTTGTTGTAAATAAAAGACAGAGTATACAGTGTTAACTGAGTGTAAAAGAGACAGCATTAACTTGAACGCCATAACGTCTTTAAGTATCAACTATCTCTTTTCCACGCGTACAATCCGTATACTCCTTCGCAGTGAAAAACTACGTTTATCGATATAATAAGTATGTATACGTCAAATCGAAACAAGTTTAGAAAGGCGTGAAGTATCAGCATGTATCATCTACCTCCTTTATAATATACACTATCATTGATAAAGACAGTATCAGTACAAATCAGTAGTAAGACGTCATCTGTCCGCCTACCGTTTGGTTCAGTATAAAGGAATTCCGCAGCTTATATAGTTTTGGGTAGTTGGATGTCGTTAGAAGTCAACTATAAGAAAGACTAGAAAGACCTTATGTATGCCGATAGATGGCATGTACAATCTTGTTTATGTCAGACGTAAAGTACGTATAAGTAGTAAGTGTAAGTCACGGTGATTAATTGCGCCCTCCTTTCTGCCAAGGAGGGTCGCGTTCGTATACGGCTTAGAGATCTCTAGTCAGATCGTTAAGCCAATTCCTAAAAGGCGGTGTTTAGTGGGTAAAAGTCTCCACATAACCACGCAGCCGGCTGCGTGGTATGCTATGAGCATTCACCGCCTCCCTCCCCCGCTTTCCGGAGGGTTGCCCATATTTGCTTCGGGTGCAAAAAAAAACGGTGATTAATAGTTTTCAAAGTAATGCAATAGCTGGTCTCTCATTTCTAATAGGTCCGTCGCGCTGGTACACGTTGGCGGACTATAGATATGTTCAAATATTTTAATTTATCTGTAATAGAAGTTTACTCGCTACTTTTCCAGTTGATAACGTGGTAAATCAGCTCTTAAAATTACAATTACCAATTTTATTGATGCTGGCGGGAATCGACTTTAGGTCGCTCGCGTACTGTAAAATTTCAATTTTTGAACTGCGTAGAGCTGCTGCAATTATGATAGACTAAAATGCTATTTCCTTACTTTCCAGCTTCCCCGATGTTATGATGCCGTCGTACGCTAAGTCCAAATGGTACGCGCTGTTCTTCATTCTCTACATTATCACGGTTCTTTACGTGCTAATGAATTTGGTAAGTTTATCGTCATCAAGTGACAGCGTGAGAGAATACTCTTATAATATCATCTCGTAGATGTCTTAAATAAAATGCCTACCATCCGGGTAACAGGCATGAGAGTGTATTTATTATGTATTTGTTAAAATTAAAATTTTCCAATAAAAAGGTTTTGGTGATTTACTTGTACTTTCTAAAAATCAATAATATCAATCAATCAATTATAAACTCTCTTTTTGTAAGAGGGGCAAACGCGTATGCGGCTCATCTGATATAAGTATTGACCGTTTCCCCACGAACAACTTCAACACCAAGGTAATCACAGATGTATTGCCGCTCTTCTAAAAAAGAGTAGACTACTTTCTCGAAGGTGCCTAAGTCGTATCGGTCCGGAAATGTCACTGGTGGTAGTCGACACAAGGAAGTTGTGCGAGGAATAAAACTAGGAGAATTCTTATAAGCATCGAATCAATAAGAATTAAACTAAGCATTAAATGATGATAGATATGTACATAGATAGCCAGTCATAGAAAATGTATTTTGTATGGCTTTCTTATTATCTTTTGTATTGTGTCTGTTTGAATTTTCTTAGTCGCCTCTTGCGATATCCACGGAACGGTATGGGGTAATATATATTCTTTCACCATCACTACAGTGTTGTTTGTGCAATGTATTGTGTTTTTAATAGATATGACATTTATCTGCCCGCCCTAGAATTTTTAAATGTTTTTTGCGTAATATAACGCACACATGGACTGTAATACTTTTCAATGTCTGTGGTCAGATGTTGGCCGTGGTGTACGAAACTTTCACTCGCATAGAGCGCGAGAAGTGCCGCGCGCTATTGCTGCACCGACGCGTGGCGGCGCGGCGCGCCTTCCGGCTGCTGGTTTCGCGTCGCGCGCCGCACGCCGTGCGCTTGCGGCACTTCGCGGGACTCATGCGACACTACGCGCCGCACTATAGTAAGACGTCTCTTTTATGACGGCTCTACACGTTGGCCAACATAGTGGCGAATGTTGGGGCCAATAGCAATGGCCATTGTGTAGAGGGCGTGTTTGTGCTTACCTTGATATGTATTAGAATGATGGCCCCCCAAGTTGGCGCGAGATCCGTGTGGTGTCAGTTTTTTTTAACAAAAGATCAAAGAATTGTGACTGAGTTTGGGCGCCGCGTTCACATGGTGGGCGTGCGTTTAGTTTGCTACGAGCTCCCAGAGTGATTGCACGCACATGATTTAAATTTTATATTCAGGCTCCGTAACTAGTGTCTACAAAATGGCAATAACAATGACCAATGGATAAACTTTTCGCTTTATGGAGCTCTACCAAGTTGAAAAGTGTTTGCGGAACCCAATAAAATTTCTTATACACATTCACATAGTAGTAGTATTCTGTGAATAAATAAACCGCAGTAGCTGTTAGCGCCTCAATATCCATTTTAATAATTTCGTCCATTTTAATAAATCTTTGCCACTACACTCGCCACTATGTTGGCCAAAGTGTAGAGCCGCCATTATATACATGGTGTCGTGGCTTAAGGCTAGGTTGGACAAAATATAGTATTTTAGACACGATCTTGAAGCGTGAACTATCAGTTCAATTAAAATAAGGAAATTACTTTGTGAGTCAACTCACACTCTCTAAACCTAAGTACCGTACTAAAATATTTGACGTGATGTTGCACACAATCCTGAAAAAGGTTATGTAACTTAATATTATCCTTTTCGTGCTTCTTCTGCCACACCCAGCTTTCACTACCATGCATTAAAGTAGGGACTAACACAGCATTATGAATTACCATACGTGCCTTTTTTGACACATTCTGGTTCTTCATAATAGAGTGTAGTGCCCCATTCACTCTATTCCCTGCACGAAAGTAGAATAAATGCTGTAGAAATGCGGTCTTTAAGGAGTATGCTGGGGTTGAATCTGAATGACAGGGTGAGAAATTGCATGATAAGAGATAAATGTGGTATGCAAGATGATGTTGTGACCAGGATTAAGAAAGGAATGCTTCGGTGGTTTGGTCGTGTAGAAAGAATGAATGAGGAAAGAGTGACAAAGCAAATTTATATGGCAGATGTGAACGGCCGAGTCGGGAAGGGACGCCCTAGAAAAAAGTTTATCGACCAAATTGGCGATATTTTGAAAAGGGGCCACGTTAGAAGTACCCTTAACCGACGAGCATGTATGCGTAGATATATGGATGTAAAGGAGGCGAAAGAGGTATGTCAGGATCGTGCCAAATGGAAGTCCGTAGTCTCTGCCTACCCCTCTGGGTGACAGGCGTGAGTGTTTATGGTATGTATGTATGTATGTATTATCCTTTTCTGAGGAAATCCTCTAAAGAAATCCTCGCCAATGCTAAATATTAAACTTCCTTCGAAGATTCTGAGAGGTCTATGTTTAGCATTGTACTAGATTTACTTATAGTGGGGATATTTGCCATGATTGCTATGTTTGGCACGTTGGTAACAGCAGTTTGAGCTGTTAGGATGATGCTGCTATCTATCTAATGTTCCATTTCCCATTGTCACCTCTTACGACACCAGTAGTCTATTTTCTGGATGTTATCGCTGTTAGTCTATGCGACTCTTACAGCTTCATCTGACTCAGAGCTCGCGGCCTGCAAAGCCCTAGTAATCTAGTATATTAAAAATATGCACTACGACTCGTATAGTAGTAAGTTTTCTTCAGACGCAATTAAACGTGTCAATTGCCATATAATTCTTTATTAAAAATAAAGGTGACAAACAACAGAGTGCTATGCCTTCCGATAGATGGCGGTATAGCCTTCTCGATGTAAAATACACAAATCGGCAACAGCGTTAAAGGTGCGAGACGTCTAATACTGCAATAGCCTGTCAAGCGTGGTGATTAAACAAATCCTCCTTGCAATTTGTGAGGTCCTTGTCCAGCAGTAGTGAAAAAGAGAAGGGTGACAAACGAGCACACAGTCTACTTGATGGTATCCTAAAGAGAGCCTGTGGATGCCTTGTAAATAACATCATCAATGAAAAATTAAAACGCATATTCTTACTGAGGTAAAATGCCTTGATACCGGTGGAAAAAGTTTCAGTTTCTTTGCATTCTTCATTTGACGCATTTTTGAGTGAGCATTCAATGGTGTATGTTTTAATAAGAAAGGTTGAAGATCCTAAATGCTCGAAGTACCAAAATAAATTCTGGAATGCTAGTTCAAATGCACGAAGGACCAAAAAATTTTGAGGGTATTTCTTAGCACTATAATAGTTAAAGCCTAAGGCTAATTGATATGGAAGGAAAATGCCATGATATCAAATAAAACTGACCGTGCAGATGGGTGTACTTTACACTGGTTTATTAGTTGATCGTGTGGTAGAATTTGCTTGCGTATGCCTCTAAAGATGTGGAAATTCAAGCTAAATGCAAATACAAATGTTACATGTCATGACGTACCTTGAGGATTACCAGCTGATTAGTGATCGCCAATACGGTTTTTACCGTGGTCAGTCAGCTGGTGATCCTCTGGTCTACCTAACTCACAGATGGGCGGAGGCAGTAGAGTCCAAGGGGGAGGCATGGGCCGTTAGTTTGGACATTGCGAGGGCCTTCGATCGGGTTTGGCACAAAGCGCTTCTTTCGAAGCTCCCTTCCTATGGGCTTCCCGAGAAATTGTGCGATTGGATCACCAGCTTTCTTGCAAATCGGAGCATCAAGGTCGTTGTAGACGGTGCAAGCTCCGATTACAAGCCTATTAATGCTGGTGTTCCACAAGGCTGCGTGCTATCGCCAACGCTGTTTCTTCTGCATATCAATGATATGTTGCAAACCCGTAACATTCATTGCTATGCAGATGACAGCACTGGTGATGCTCTTTACACCGGCCGTGCCAATATTTCTCGGGAAAACGTCTCCGAGTACCGGGACAAACTTGTGTTTGAAGTCGAGTCTTTGCTGAACAGAGTCTCGGATTGGGGGCGACTAAATCTAGTCCAGTTTAACCCCCAGAAGACACAAGTTTGCGCGTTAACCGCTAAAAAGAACCCCTTTGTCGTCTCCCCTCAGTTTCAAGGCACTCCCCTTGTTGCCTCAGCCAGTATCGGAATCCTCGGCGTCGACATATCGAGTGACGTGCAGTTTCGTGGTCACTTGGAAGAGAAGGCCAAATTGGCCTCTAAAAAGCTTGGCGTGCTCAGCAGAGCGGGACAGTATTTCATCCCGGCACACCGCCTGCAACTTTACAAGGCGCAGGTTCAGCCGCACATGGAATACTGTTTCTATCTCTGGGCTGGGGTTCCCAGTACCAGCTCCTTCCACTTGACCGCATCCAGCGCAGTGCGGCTCGAATCGTCGACGACCGAGTGCTTTCCGATCGGCTCGATTCACTGGCGCTGCGAAGAGATGTTGTATCTCTTTGCATTTTCTTTCGCATATACTATGGGGAGTGCTCTGAGGAATTGTTCGGATTAATCCCAGCTGCCAAATTTCGTGAACGCACTACGCTGCAAACGTCCCGATACCATCCACACTATCTGGATGCTTGGCGGTCCACCACTGTACGTTTCAAAAGGAGTTTTCTTCCGCGTACAACCTCTCTGTGGAATAGTTTACCACCGGCGATTTTTCCGGACCGATACGACCTGGGGACCTTCAAGAAAAGAGCTTACTCCTTTCTAAAGGGCCGGCAACGCACCTGCAATTCCCCTGGTGTTGCGGTTGATCATGGGCGGCGGTAGTCACTTAACATCAGGTGAGCCGCATGCTCGTTTGCCCCCTCTTCTATATATAAAAAAACATATGCATACGTCTTAACTCGTACATTTGGAGAGTAAGAATTTCATCTTACTTTTCAAGATTAGCAACGCGTCTTTTGTCTTTTTAGTATATTGGTTGAAGGTACACTAACGTGACTGTAGTAGCCTTGCTGTAGCTATGATATGGTTTTAGCTCAAATGGGTCGGCTCGACCGAGGGAGGACCTATATTTAGCAGTGCAGTGGACTTTTGATAGGCTGTAACGGTAAACCGGCTCCACTATACAGGAATATAATCCTTGTGTGAAGGTAACGTTTAGCATGAAAGCGTCGGCTCGACCGGCTCTCACAGATCGCCAGCGTTAAATTTGACAACTCCGTGGCGCAGTGGCTTAGCAATGAGTTGCTGCGCTGGGGGTCGCGGGTTCGAATCCCGCACGGAACAAGTATTTGTATGGCCTACAAATAGTTGTTCCGGGTCTGAATGTTTGTCCTTGTGCAATTTATGTTTGTAAACTGCCTCCACGTCTTAGTGTAGGGGTAACGTTTAAAAAAAATAGTATGTAGCTTAATGCTGCTGTGTTTTGTATGGCGAAGTGTACAGAATCGGAAACAACTTTTATTGGAAATGAGGAATTCTATGTAGGGGTAACTGCATATGTATTTTGATTTTTAATCGAGTATATGATGATATATCTGTAGGCCACGGCATCCATTTAACATCAGTTGGACTGTTTGTCACTTTGATTTGCCCTTTTCCGATCCCGTTCAACAACCATTTACCCTAACCTTTTCTACTTGATCCCGCTTAGCAACTATCTACTCTACCCCGCTAGTTTTATGAAGCTGTATCTCTTGCTGAATTAATCCAATAGATGTATATGTTTGTGTCTTTTTGATGTTGCTTTTTCGTTTCATCGAGTTTCAAATCACAACGATTCTAAAGAAGTTTTCAGTTGAAAAAGCCAACGGTTGTTTAGTTAAGATTTGCCCCGTGCAGGCGGGCTGGACGTGTACCTGATGTTCAAGCAGCTGAACGTGTCGGGGTCGGGCGGGCTGGCGCGCGGCGAGTTCGCGAACGTGTACGAGGTGTTCGCGCTGCGCTGGGCGCCTCAGTCCGCGCGCGCGCCCTGGTACGGTGCGTCACCGCTCGAGCCGCTCGCGCGAGCCGCTGCCGCCGCCGTGCGCTGGCCCTACTTCGAGCACCTTGTCTGTGAGTTTATACTTGTTGCTACTGCTGCCAGACTTCATTCACCAATAACGGCAACACAAAAAGCTTTTGGCAAACTAAAATTAGCACAAAAATGTGCTACATTTCCCATTAAATTTGGCCAGTGAATTGGTAATCAAGAAAAAACCATATTAGGTCATTAACAATCGTATAAAACAAACATTAAATATTATATTATAATTTTATCTAACTGTATCTCTTCTTCCACCTCGTAGAGTCAACTTGATCACAGAACTTCACAGAATATATGGAGTTGTCTTAAACGCTTAATCAATAGCGATAATTTTCTCAAGATCAATTAACTTGCATGTTGTTGTTAGGATACGCCAATGAAGGCAGGTAAAGGTCTTATACCATACAGCCTAATCCGATTTGTATTTTGTTTACAAAAAATCATAACAATATGCCGATGTGTCACATTGCGAAGTTGAATAAATTTTTGATCCTCGCCTGCCATTAGTCTATGGTATAGTATGTTTTCAAAACAACTCCAAAAGACTAGACAAAATTACTCAATTATTTTTTTATAAATATAATGTGCTCCAGACCGAATTTCACCTACGGAGTCGGATGGGATGACAATACTTTTTTTTTTTTTTTTTTATATATATATATATATATATATATATATATATATATATATATATATATATAGGGAGATAAGGCGCAAAACCAACAAGTTTACGTGGTTTCCAATGTTAAAAACCACCATATTCCTGACTCCAGGCTGCTGCTGAGAATTTCTCGGCAGAAAACTTAATTACTCATTTGTCACGAGTCCAGACGCATGATCAGTAGTCGAGTTTAAGAACCACTAGACCAAAAAACAGTCAACTTTTTACAGGTTTCAGCCAACGCCTACAGGTGGTGGAAAATTTGAGGATGAAGTTTTTAATACAAGTAGAGATTCTACAACATGTAACAAAAACCTTGTGGTTCCCTTTAAGTGCCTTATCAGAATCAATATTTAAATGTTTAGAAATAATTTATTTTCAGAAAACTCGACCGTAAAAAAATTTATTTAGAAATAATTTAATATACCTACAAATTGGATGTGGTTTTATTACCTCTGCTTTGTCCGGGTAGTAAGAAGATTGTCAAAGACTCCGCTCTAACGATGATTGTCAGTTAGATGTAAAATAAACACATACAATTTTGCAAATAAAAATGTATTTTAATTAAATAAAAATTTTTATTGGTCGAATTTTCTGAAAACAAAAAGTTCTAAACGTTTGAATACTGATTCTGATAACGTACTTAATGGGAACCAAAGGGGTTTTTGTAACATGTTGTTTAATCCTTATTTTATATTCTTTAATCCACTCAAAATGGTCAAAAACTAAAATGAATAAAAATATAAAATTTTTTAACCTCCAGATGCCCTGATCATCGGTAACGGCGTGTCGATGGTACTCCGTGTGTGCGAAGCTGCGGGCGACTTACAAGACAGCGCGAGGCTCCTGTGTGCCTCCTGGGACACTTGGCTATTCCTCACACGTAAGTGAACATGGATCAAAAACTTTGATCATTGAAGTAACTATAATTCCTGGTATTTTTTTCGTAATTTTTGAAATATAAAAGATCATATTTCGTACTCGAAGAATTTTTTTATATGTACTTTACTTTTTGACACCACAATTTTGAAGATAGAATGTTGGTTTATATTTCCGTTGAATTCATTGCGTTCAGTCTGAACCCAGCCACAATCCTGCGGGTTACCGCCACTCCCAGGAGAATATCGTATAGATTAATATTGAACAAATTAAAATTCCGTTTGTCAACATCATTTGTAGCCTACTACCATTTTGAAACTGTAAATGTTAATAGCCTTAAGATACTAAAGCACACCGGTTTTTTCATACACAACCCTTACTATAGCCCTTCACAAGTCCACGGCTGAACAAAGACCTATCCTAAAAATTGCAACAAAGTAAGGTCCTGAGCCATCCATCCATTCATCCATCCATCGATCCATCTACCTGTGTTTCATTGGGTTATCACTCCATCTAGTGGGAGGTTTACCCATCATTACAATTGCCAGTACAAAGCTGCCACTCGAGAACCTTTTCTTACCCATCGTTTGTCGGTTCTTGAGCTATAATTACCGATTCGATGTACTATGTCTCTTGTTTTACTACGGATATCCTCGTTATGAACATCTAGTAACATCTCACATGCCCACACATGTCGAATAATATGAATATTTCTTTAATAAGTTTCAGTGGAATTTATGATTTCCAGTATTCCTTCTGGAAGCTGCTCTACGCATGATGGCGTCGGGTCTTACAGTGTATCTGGAGAGCGGCTGGAACGTGTTTGACCTGAGCGTGACGCTACTGGCGCTTGTAGGCGCGGTCATGCTTAGCATTGCTCCGAAGTTATTTATAGTAGTCATGTTTAGACCTTTAAGGTAAATTGTGGTTTAATATATATTCATTGACTCTTTTAAGGCGCTGGTACTAGTGAACGACCTTGGCGTTCGGTCCCATATATTCCACGCGCTCTTGCTACAATAAACCGCGTGAGAAATACGCCCATATTTTAAAATATTTTCTTTATAAAATCGAATTTTAGTCCTATGAAAAAAATTAAATTGATCATGTTCATTAATAAATTGCCTATCCATTAGTGTCAACCGCAAAATAAAATAATTCTTACTTTATGAGGAGATGCATGTTATCAATAATTTTCTTGGTAGTTGTAGAAAGATTCATCAAGTATTTACTCCATTAAAAAAAATGGAATTGGCTATTATGGAATCAAGATTATGTCGAAATTTAATAGATTTTTTATTAGTTGATACATCTTTTAATAATAACAGCTCCTAAAAACGTCACAAATAACGACTAGTGCGGCATTTTGCTCAAACACGCACCTAAAGTTATTTTTTAATTGGGAACTTGCTTTTAAATCCATTGAGAGATTCGTACTAAACAGCCAAACAAGTATATAAATAAAAAAGTGTTTTATATCGCATTCGCAACCAGTTTTCAGTGACTTCATTTTTACTCGACTGCCCCAAAAAGAGAGTAATGTTTTTCGAATGTATGTATGTAACTTCATTTCCTTGGGACGCTCTGTAACCTAAACGACATAATAGATGTTTTACATAAACCAAAAGAAAATCACAACCTATTATGTATCTTAGATTACTATAATTATTAATATTCAAACTTAAATTTATAAAAATAAATATAATTCATATTATCTGAACCAATCAAAATATATATTTCATAAAACATAAAGGAATTATAAAACTTATTATTAATTTTTTTTTATCATTATATTTTATTAAATATTTTAAAATAATCACTACCACGTGTACGAATTATAGAAACTAAAATAGATAAACCTAATGCACCTTCACAAACAGTAAATAATAAAAAAAAATTATTAATATCATCATCATCATCATTACAGCCCTTCACAAGTCCACTACTGAACATAGGCCTCCCCCAAGTAACGCCACAAAGCACGCTCCTGAGACACCTGCATCCATTGACTTCCTGCATGTCTTACCAGGTCGTCACTCCATCTAGTGGGGGTCGCCCTACACTACGCCTACCAGTACGAGGCTGCCACTCGAGAAGCTTTCTTCCCCATCTATTTAACTATAATTTAATATATAACTATACATTAGGAAATAATTGTGTTCAAAAAATGTACATATGAACTAAAATAATCAAAATTATGAATTAATCAATTTAAGAAGCATGAAAATATTCATAATTTTTTTTGCTTAATAATGTTGAAACGCAAGATTAAATCTTTGTCCCTCAGTCTTCTCAAACAAAGAAGTTCGTAGTAGAATGCACCATTCTCTGCAGCCCATTGCAAATCCAGCTCAAAGGCGTTAACCCCTCAGTCCCCTTAAAATTCTCATGCAGTCGCATGCGCCCGGCAAATTCCGAGCGGGCGGTAGAGAAAAGTAGTCTCTAAATATATATATTTCATGTTCAATATAATTTAAATAAATTATTATTAAAAAATACTGTCGTTTAATAGAGCCGTGGTAGCTCAGTGGTTAACGCTCGCTGTAAATATAACAGAACCCGGGTAACCCGGGTTCGATCCCCGCCGGCACCAATGAAATTGTTAATTGCAATTTTAAGTGCTGATTTACCACGTGCTCGGCGGTGAAGGAAAACATCGTGAGGAAACCTGCATGTCTGAGGAATAAGAAAAAAAATATTTCGAAGACATGTGAAGTTCGTCAATACGCATTTGGGCAGCGCGGCGGACACTTCCTCGCCCTAAACCCTCTCAGAAATGAGGGGAGGCCTGAGCCCAGCCGTGGGACGTATATAGGCTGTAACTTTACTTTACTTTACTGTCGTTAGATTCGTCTTTGCTTTTGCATTGCATTTTTTTTTCTTACCTCATTAACTTTTTTTGCAGCTGGGTTACATAAATACTGTTTTAACCATTGCGCTTGCTTCATGTCTTGTGTTTTATGTTTTCTTTGTCAGGAAGTTAGTTTTAATCGAATAAAAAAATCTTACCGAACAGACGTACAAATAAACTGATAAGAAGGTATATTTATAACAGTGGTAGAGCCACGCTGCAGCTATATTAATTGTATAGTTGTGGCACGAATGGGTCGGCTCTACCGGGGAAGGACCACGCTCTCACAGAATACCAGCGTCAAATAGCAGTTTAATGCTGCTGTGTTTGGTATGGTGAGTGTAGAGAACCGGAGACCCTTTTTATTGGAAAAGAGGCATTCCATCTTCGTCCTCAAGGCTGACAACGCATCTTCATTTTGATTCGCAAGCGAAGATAGATGTAGATGTCCATGAGCCACAGCAACCACTTACCATCAGGCTGTGCAGGACTGTGTGCTCGCTTGTCACCCTTTTGCTGTAAAAAATGCATTTTTATTCAGTTCGGAGTTATATTTAAAGTTTTGATAAGGTTTTAATACCTTAGCTCATCGTGAAGTTAGTTTAAAGTCGATTATAAAGTATGTGCAAACCGGACAAACATAGAATAATTTGAATTACTAAAAACTTGATAAAAAAACCGGTCCCTGGCATCTCCCCTTTCCCAAAGACGACGGCCATATTGGTACTCTTTTCTATAAAAATAGTGGTGACTTGTAAAAGGTTAATGCGACTGTACAAGTTGAAGAAGCGCTACCGGGACGTGTTCGGCACGCTGGTGCTGCTGTCGCCGCTGATGTCGTCCGCGGGCTGCGTCATGCTCGTCATGTACTACTTCTTCGCCATCGTCGGCATGGAGCTGTTCGCCGGGTACGACCTCAAGAACTGCTGCGTGTAAGTAAGCTTTACAGATAATTTAGAAATTATATATGGTGAAAACTGAAGGCAAATTTAAATTCATATTACTTATTGCGTCACATTACAAATTTAAGATAATACATTATTTTGTATACTTGTGTAA
Organism: Parnassius apollo; assembly: GCA_907164705.1. NCBI lineage: Eukaryota > Metazoa > Arthropoda > Insecta > Lepidoptera > Papilionidae > Parnassius > Parnassius apollo. Next base: position 6,450,363 of record CAJQZP010001449.1, on the reverse strand, counting down.
TCAAACATAGGCCTCCCGCATAGATTGCCTTATAGGGAGATTTTTGCCATAGTTGCCGCGTTTGGCAGGTGGGTTGGCAACCGCAGTTTATTTTTTATTTTTAGTCGTTGTAAAGATGACTGCCCATCTCCTGATTTGTTTCTCTCACGACACCCACGGGATGATAGTGGATATTCTTACACCAACACGGTACAGTGACGGTGTAGTAACTATTAGTTAAAAATATTTAATAAGAGTTACTAACGACCACACAGTCCATCTGATGATAAGTAGACGCTGTGGCCCATAGGCATATACATTTTTCCTCGATTAAGAATCAAAATGCGGATGCGTTGTCACTCCTGGGACTAGGGTAGGTAAGGGTCTCCAATTCTCTACACTCAGCATAATAAACATGCAGTATTAAGCTGCTATTTGACACTGGCATTCTGTGTGAGCGGGGACCTTTCCCGGATGCGCAACCTGCACATGTTTTAATTAAAAGCAATTTTTTTTGAAAAAAGAAACACCATGTACCTTTAAAAATAGTATTTGAAAAAGTATCTTGCCACTAAAATAGCCAAAGTTTCCTGTCCACAATTGAAATGTTCGTTTTCCTTCTAGAAACACAACAGTGGAGGACTTCTACAAGTTCTCAGAGAACAGCTCAACCGCGCTGGGCTATTACTATCTGAACAATTTCGAGAACATTCTGACGAGCGGCGTGACCCTGTTCGAGTTGACGGTAGTAAACAACTGGTTCATACTGATGAACGCTTACGCCACTGTCGCCGGGCAGTTCAGTAGGATTTATTTTATGGTGAGGAATGATCTCTGTAATTTATTTAATTTTTATACTTATTAAATTGATGTACCTTATTATGCAACAAGAATCAAACCCACAAAATCTCACATTTACTATGGAGTGTGCTCTGAGGAATTGTTCGGACTAATTCCAGCCGCACAATTTCACCAACGCACATCGCGACGTAACTCGCGATACCATCTATACCATCTGGATGACTAGCGGTCGAATCCACAACTACCTTGTGAATTCGACTACTACCAGATTTTTTCGGACCGATACGACTAAGGGACCTTCAACCAAAGAGCCTACTTCTTTTTAAAAGGCCGGCAACGCATCTGCAATCCCCCTGGTGATGCAGTTGCTCATGGGCGGCGGTAATCACTTACCATCAGGTGAGCCGTATGCTACAATGTCATTTAAGTGAGAAGTTAGTTTTAAATAAAAGTTTATCAATTTCTACAGTATTATGATAATATAATGCCTTAGTGGTTTGTTTTATAATTTATTTGCACATTATCAACTCTGTTTTTAAGTTTCTTTTTTTTATAAATATCTGTGGTTTGGTTTATTTATTTTTAACCTAATTAATATAAAATATAACCAATGATACCGAAAGAAAAACATTAAACTTTACATTTTCGAACTAATTAACTTCCCCGTTATGAAATCTCAAATATTACACCTCATTTTTAAGTGGTGCCGCCCTGGTGGTAGAAAAAGTCGTGGATTAGTCATCCTCATAAGTCTGCCCCGATGATTTACTGCAGGGGTTCTCAAAGTGTGCACCGTGGCACCATGGTGTGCCGTAGAGAGTAAAGAGGGGCGCCATGAGACGTTGCTATTTACAATTTTCCAAAAACTAAACTTTTGTATTCACGGGTACAATATAAACAAAAGGATTTTCAGTTGTAGCTGAATTAAAGAGCAAATTGTAGTAAGAAATGAAGGTAGCTGTGTCAATCCTAATACCACGCTTTGAAAAAATGTGCGGAGATAAACAGGCTCACACGTCACATTGATTAAGTTGCCTTCGTATTTAATTTTTTTTCTTAAATAATAAATGTATTCTTGTGTGTCAATATAAAAACTCATCTTGCTATTGTGGATATTTTAAATGTGTGTCAGTAATGTATGTACTATATTTTTGTGGAAACAATTGTAAATCGCCGCGACCTGAAAAAGTTTGAGAACCTCTGCTTTCGTGCGTATTGGTAGACTTCATATGTCTTGGAAATATTCCTCAAACATGCAGGTTTCATCATGTTTTGCTACACCGCTGCACATAATGTAAATCAACTAATAATTTCATTGGTGCTGGCAGGTTTCTAACTAGCTTTTTCTTTAATTATTTTTATTTTTTATCTGTTTTGTCAATAGGTGTTCTACCTTTTTACGATGGTCGTATTGACGATCGTGGTAGCCAGCGTGCTGGAGGCGTTTAGATTTAGGATACAGTATAAGAGGAGCACTACTAAGAGAGATGGTGAGTGCTTTAGCAATTAAATAATCTTTTTTAAATGATATTTTCACGACGGTGAGGGAGTATTTCTTTGCAGAAAAATAAAATTACATCAAAATTCAAAATAATCAGAAATATTTAAATCTTAAATCTTGGAATAAAACTAATTTTAAGGTTTTTAACGCGTTTAATTTTAACTTTTTTAGTTTCCGACGATTCGAGCGCTTTACAGCACTACAGCGGGCAGGGACTCGTTGAAAATAAAAAAAGTTAAAATTAAATATAACATACGATTTATTTTAATAAGTGTAGTTTTCACATAAATTTAAGAAATCATTATCTTTATTCTTTTGATATATTGTTTATAAATTTTACATTTCATGGGTTGCGCATCTAAGTCCGTTACTTAGCCGTTTCATCTGGTTAATGACCGGAAACCACAAACTTTTTAGTCGTACCTCTGCCGCAGTCTCTTTATGTCCTACTAATGTGGAATCCTTTGTTACAGAGGAGAAGTTACTTCACGAAGAAGTTCACACGAGTTGGGAGGAAGCTCAGCGGCTGGGGGCCAGTGGGAATCTGGCCGATGAACTGAGGCCTTTCTTACCTCCGGGAGTAAGTTTCAATACATGATTGTGTAATAATATTTGACACCATTAACTATTACAAATATTTTCTTTATTTCTGACATCAACATAAATAATGTTACAGCTTATATACATCTCATATCTCGGGCACAAACCTTCATTGTTTTAGATCAATTAAACAGCGCTGTTTTAATGTTTGTTGGCAGATTTCACATGCCTTTTTTAATAAGATAAGGGTGACAAACAAACACACAGTCCATCTGATAGTAAGTGGTCTATCCTTAATAATGAATCAAAATGCAGATGCGTTGTCACGCGTGAGGACTAAGATGTAATGCCTCGTTTCCAGTAAAATGGGTATCTGGTGCTCTACACTCGCCATACGAAACACAGCTGCGTTAAGCTGCTATTTCACGCTGGTATTCTGTGACAGCGAGGTCCTTCCCCGGTCGAGCCGACCCATTCGTGCTACAACTATACTACTAATATAACGGCAGCATGGCTCTACCACGTATAAAAATAAAATATAAAAATAAATGGTTAGGAGTACTACCTGCGAGTCCCTATATAAACGTATTCCTTGTATGCATATTGCTTCAAATAACGTTTATTTATATAATCCAATAAAGTTAGGTACATTACCACAGAAATTATTTCGCCAAACTGTTATCAGTTTGTCGGTTAGCACACCTACGGGTGCGTGCTCATTTATCACCTTTGTATAAAATGTTTGGATCAGTGTACTCAAAGAGCATACCAATCGTTATTTTTAGGAAGGCTTGTTATTGCGTGTTATGTGAAATAAATACATTTCGCTTTGCAGGTGGAAGTAACGTTCATAGGTTCGAGGCCTCGTACAAAAGAAGTGTTGCAGAGACGTATGTATCAAGCTGAGATACAGAAGTGGTTGGCAGAGGAGGATGAGAGTGAAGGTAATCAAAATTACAAAAATGTCCTTAAGAACTAATTTAGTCCACGGCGGCCTGTCTCAATGGAGACTAGCCATTTGCGCAGGACAGAATCGTAATGCACGTGTGTTGCACATATACATTGTGCACTAGCGCACGTGTACTCGCAATTTTCTTACCTTTATAGGTTTTTTTATAGGATAGATAACTGCAGCATGGCGACAATCCGACATGACCGGAGAGAGTTCAGGCACGGGGAGGCTTTACGTGATTTCCGAGGTACAGGGGTAAAATACCACCAACTGCGTCGCACTGAAAGGGAGTTGGTGGTTTCTTCGGGCTGCTATTTAACAGAAAAACCCAATAATTGATTTTGGTTAAGCCTCAGCCAACGCGAGCGTAGGCAAATTGGTACAAGGCGAGTGAACATAATGAATGGCCAACTAACATGTGTAAACGAATTGCCGAGTGCGGGCGAGCGCCTTTGATTTGTGCAGAAAATCCGTCACTGTTCCGCAGAGAAATTAGTCGTAGCGAGCGATCCCGAGTGGTGCCAAAGCACGCCAAACGAACCGTATACACATTGGCACTCGCTTGCACTTGACCAGCAAGGCAAGCGACGACGAGCAATGGCGAGGCTAGCAAGACTAATGAGCTGGTGTTCTATACGTTACGCCAATATGTATAGCCAGCATAACGGTTACAACCACAACCACTAAACCAACGAGGTAGTCAAAATAATAATAATAATAATTCAGTCAGCGATACGCGATTGCAAGATGCCTAAAGTCGGTTATTTTGATTTTTCGAACATCTGGATGGTTCTTTGATTTTTTCAAGGATAAACGGAATTGAATGGGGTGATCGCGAGTGGTTGGTCACCGATGCATGCGTGGTCAAATTGACGCGGCTGTACGCGGATATCACGTCATTGATTTCGGACAATCGAAAATCATCGTCATTTACTTAACCATTTCACTGCCCCGTGAGTCATAAATGAACATTTCGATTGTTAACTATTGTGTTTCTTTCACGGACAGGGAAGTTGTTAATAAGGGTTTTTTATTAGTCGCCTACTCTCGCCCCTTACGAGCTTACGACACCCATGGAGCGAAATGTGGTGGTAGAAATTTTTTGTCTGATAAATCTTCAAAGTTACTGGCTCCGCGGTATGGCTGCATATTATATCTCTGAGAACAATCGAAAAATTATAAATCGCTAAGAGAATTACGTTAGTGTCTACGCATTTTGAAAATTTAAGTACTTTTCTCGAAAAAGGTTTGCCGTGTCCACTCGCCAAGAACAGTTTAATAAAATTTACGTGGGGAATCTGGTGGCTATTTATTGTGCACATTAACTACGCACTAACGACGTAATAAAATTCTTACGATATAATGATGATACTTTTCGTTCGATACAAAGAACATATTAATATTTGTCGGAAAGTACAACACGATAAGCCAATTGTGCGGGAAATAACAGGATAGGGTTAATTATTAAAATGGTAAAAGTGGATGTTCAACTTGCTCTCTTGCTTGCGCAATTTATCATTATCAATAATAGGACAGCGTAACGTTCTATACATTCAGCATAGAGTAGTTACAGTTTGACCGTACCGCAGTATGCCCCCATCACAATTACACACCAGTGCAATGTGAAGGGCACAATTACATGATAACACCAAATGATGCAAACCAGTAGTCCCTTCCTTACTTTATGCACAAACACTATGTACATTCATCCTTCAATTCAATTTATTTACATTCTCCTTAATTTTATTCAAATTAACATATAATATTTTAAATAAATTGTTATATTAAAAATTAAATATAAAAAAGAACATTGTATAATAATAATATGTAATAATAACTATAGTGATTTAATAAAAATAATATTTATAAAAAAACATATATACCTAACTGCTATGTTAGTTTTTTTTTTAAAAATTGATGAAGTAACTTTTTTTAATATAGAATAAGAGTTATAAACGAGCACACAGTACACTTGATGGTAAGTGGATGCTTTAGCTCATAGACATCTACATTTATCCTCGATTAAGAATCAAAAGATGCAGATGCGTTGTCACTCCTGAGGACTAAGATGGAACACCTTGTTTCCAGTTAAAAAGAGTCTCCGGATCTCGACACTCACCATACAAAACGCACCATTGAGCTAATATTTTATACTGGTATTCTGTGAGAGCGTGATTCTCCCCGGTCGAGCCGACCCATTCGTGCTACAACCATAATATAGCTGGAGCGTGGTTCTATCGCGTGTTCATGCCCGCCTGCAACTAACTTCAAAAATAAAGAAGACTGTAAAAACGTTGTCACCTCTGAGGACTATGATGGAATGTCTCACAACCTGTAATTATTATACTGGCTCTCTGTTCCCTTCAGAATGGAGCACAGCAGTGCGTGTATTGCTATTTAACGGCAGATATATGTTAAAGGGTGGTATCTACCCAGACGTATCTCATCCAACAGCCTGATGCAGAGAGCAATCACCAAATCAGAACAGGATATCAGTTGTAGGATATGATCCTACTTGCGTTACACAATGGACTCGTTTTATATGGGACGACTTGAAATCATTATGATAACATAAAAAAGAGTGCTACCACCTCTTTCGCCAAATAAACTTTTTATTCATCTACAGATCTACCTCCATCCACTACGGTGACATCAAGCGAGGATCCTCTCGCACCTCCTCTCATCCAACAGCCTGATGTCGAGAGCAATCACCAGATCAGAACAGGATATCAATTGTAGGATATGATCCTACTTGCGTTACACAATAGACTCGTTTTTATATGGGACGCTTTGAAATCATTATGATAAACCATAATTCACTGGTTGAGTGATTCTATATTTTAAGTTATTTTAAGACAATGTACAATATGTAAAAAAAAACCTAGTCCGATTCGTAAGGGTACTTTAGGGTTTGGTTATAAGATTCTGTTTATGTGCCGACGGGTAACAATACCGCGTCCAAAGATCGCCAACGAAGATGTTGCCAGATTTAAAATTTTGCTGAATATTAAGCAAATTGTAGCAAAAAAAAAACATATATTTTAAATAGTGGTAACATTTAATATTCATTAATAATTAAACTTTTTTTTAAAGTAGTTGCAGTAACTACGTGACGCTTTCGTATCGGTCAGGATGTTTTTACATAATGTATGAATTTATGATGAAAGCGGTTCTCGCTTACGAATACGCTTTTTACTTTGTGTTGGAGTTTCCGAGGTTAACAGAAGACCTCTTCAGGCCGCGTTAGGTATTGGATAATATTATTGTTGTCTCTGTCTATCACGGCGCGAGCATTGGAGTTAAGCGAGATAGCAATAAATTCGCTAGATATTGGTGCGTATTTTTTATATTTCGTAATTTAATGACAATTCCATCAGGGTGGATTATTTTTTTATTTTAAAAAAAATGATATTTTTTCTATGTCCGATTCTCCGGAATAGTTCTAGATTTAAACATGTGTATTTTAGAAACTTTATACCAATATCTAATAAACCACACGTATTACCATAAATATTATATTCTAAATCTACAAAGTTTCATTGAAGCTGGTACGAAACTTCAATATAAGTTGTTACTTTTTATGTTGATATTTTTAATGTTCGATATTTATTTTTCCACCCTTAACTGTAAATAACTGTAAATAAAATATAAAATGCGCTTCATGAACGAATATATTTGAATTTAAGTAACAGTTAACATGAAATTATTATTTAAAATATAACATATTAGTAAATTAAACTTGTAGACTCGCGGGAAACACAGTATTATGAATTTTAGATGCAATTGTATTATTTAGGAAAAGTATAAAAACTTATAACCTAAAATGCTTCAGCCTTAGTAAGAATATACTGGATGATTTTTTTTACCCTCTTGAAAAAAATAGGGTGTAACAGGTGAACGAAATACAAGCCTATGGCACTGATATTTTACATTAAAATATTATGAAATAGATCTATCAATAAATGATACTAATTTTAAATAAACATTCGGTACTAAAAATAATAAAAAAATTTCGGAACAAAATAAATAAATCAATCAAAACCACCGAAATTAAAATAATACGTACCGAATTAGTAGTATTTATTGATAGATCAATTTCACATGCTAATATAAAATAAAAAAAATTGTAATATATCAGTGCCTATGGCACTCTCTCATTCTAATCCGTTTACTTGTTACATCTTATCTTTTTCCACACGGTAAAAAAAATTATCCAGTATATTGATATTTTATGCATTATAACATCTGTGATAGAAAACTATGAAAGCAAAGCTTGACCAATTTTTTAATATTAGTTTAGCGAGTATTAATTTATTTTTAATTTATTTTGTCCATTCTTAACTACTGAGATTACGGTTTGGTTCTTTGTACACTGATCAAGTGCAATTCGATCAAAGAATTCAGATTATTTAAAAATAATGCTTGTATTTTATATTTGTATTATCCTGTTGGCCAAGAGTCATCAATAGTCTTTCCATATTCATTTGATAGCATATTGTCAGTAAAGTAAAAGTGAGATAGGTGGCGCTAGTTACTTCCATAAAACTTTGTATTGTTTAACGTATATTTACAATAAACAACATTTTTTAAACAAATTCTCAAATTCGTTAGTAGCTAAATGATTAAGGCCAAGGCAGCTAATGATTTTATTTTACATTTTAGCTTTTAATATCAGACCAACAAAGACTGCTTACTTTATTGTAAGTACACGTACTCACGAACACATACTCGTTTATGCATCAAAAATCATATGCAACCAACAACATGTGTATACGCTTTTAGGCGCATGTGTGCGTCTGATGGTGAAAGAAAGAGGGAGATGTTTGCGTGGAGTCACGCAACGAATCAAGATAGTAATGTACGTAGTGTTCTGTCTATGGAGTGTAGAAGTAATGGCCCGGCTACACGCTCCGTCTTGCCTGCACAGTCCAGGCCTGTGCAGTCATGATGTACAAGCCTGCAGGTGGAATGAACCTCAAAGTGTTTTGAGAGCTCGTCACATCATGATGTGGCCAGAAGAGGAATTTTTTAAACGGAGCCTTATATTATTGCACATATGTTGCGAATACTGTGCAATCCCTACGATATTACATACATACGTATCGAATTGATAACCTGCTTTATTTTTGGAAGTTAGTTAACAATATTACAAGCGTAACAAGTTGTTAATCCAACATATTTATTACACATCATTAAAAAGGAACTTAGGTTACATTTGCATACCTCTTTTAGTTTTTCAATTAATAAATGATACGCCTCATTTCTTTTGTTCCTGTCGGAATGTTCCTTACTGTTAACTTTCCATAACGCCGGCAACGATTTGTGCAATCCTATGAAGTCAGTTAAAAATCCCTAGAAAAATTGCGTACATATTATTTTTTTAATTTAAGATTTTATTACATGACATGTGTTGTCAAAAACAATTTAGACGGACTGAAGCGCGGCTTGAATAACCAGCCACACGCTCAAGTAAGCTCGCAGGCAAAACCGTGCAAACTAAGCCCGCGCAGTCCAATCTTCAGCACGTCAACGATTACGCAAGTCGCCTGCGCGAGCTACCGTCTTGCCGTCCACACGCACGCGCTTACCTGTGCAAACTGGTTTGTGCAGGCATGCTCACAGGCAAGACGGAGCGTGTAGCCGGGCCATTAGGAGTACAGACTGTGTATTAAAAAGTGTCCATAGAAAACCGTTAAATAAGGGTGGCGCCACCATAGCTACGGGCCAAATTTTAAAGAACGTGCCGAAAATATTAGTGGGATAGATGACTTTCGAGGTTATGTTATCTAAATAAAATAATTTTAGATTTTAGAGCTACTGAGTAGTTTAGCAGTACACTTCAAACCGTCGACAACTGCTAAGTTCATTTCATCCCAGTAGCTACTCCAGCGCCGTTGTGGAGAGTTTTGGAACTGTTATTTACTGCTTACAGATGGCCACTTTTTCAACTATTCTACTATGGGAGTTGGTACTCCTTACTTCTACACTCCATAGTTGTTGCTCTGAGCTGTCAATATATGTAATTATAATGTAATATATTAATAATGATATTAAAAAATATTTAAGGGTGAACATAGTAAGTGTTACTACGATTATTAGTGTAATATAAAAATATTTATTAGTTGTGGATATAATGTACGGATAAGTGTTCGCCTTTTAGACTAAAGAAGAAGAGGTAATATTCACAGAGTAATGTAATGTAAACAAAAATACAGTATAAAACTATTTCACTCAGGAATTCAAACTTTACTCTTGATAATTTGTTCAAAAATAAATCGCACCATTGTTAAATTCTGCATATATTTATAATATTTATTTATTTATCAAACATTATTAAGTGCTACATATGGTAGATCACAGACATAATATTAGCAAGTACTATGTCTGTGAGGTAGATTTAGTTTAAATTAAACAAGATTAAGTTACTCCATAATTTTTGTTACTTTTTAATTTTACAGCTTACGTTATACTATTAATAATTGTTGCACGATGCGTGCGTTACATAACAGAAATTTTTCTCACAACGCATAAAAAATCTAAAGTAATAACTTAAAGGTAAAAGGTAAAAGTAGAGACATACAATGCCATATTTCATTATGTTAGTAATTGTATGAAAACTAAACATTCTTATTAAATATCGGCAAAAGCAAAGCTAACGAAAATATTATATCTGTACTTCGCCAGACACTAGTTTGATTGTATTGTATTAATTTGCAGTTGTTATAGATATAGCGATATATACTGGATAACCTTTTTAATGTCTGGAAAAAATAGGGTGTAACATGTGATTGGAGTAGAAGCCTATGGCACTGTTATTTTACATAAAATAAAAACAAATATTTTCAATTAAACTTTGGAAAAAATTTTTGAACTACTACTTTTCCCTTTGCCCTTGAGCCTGTGAACCTTCGAAGTGACAAGATCAAATATGCCTATTAAACTTATGGACGCCACACACGGTCAGTTCAACTAATTATTCCAACTTATCAGTTCAAACTAAAACTGTTGATATTTTTTAAAATAGTGTATTTTCGATATATCGATCATTATAAATACATTAATATCGGAGTTTTACATATAAGTTTATTTATGGATACATCGAAAATCCAATATTTTAAAAAATATCAAGTTTTAGTTTGAATTGATCAGTTGGTAAGATCAGTTGAACTAACCGTCTGTGGCCACTATTATTGTTTTATTGTTATTCATAAAGTAGGGTGGATATGATTTGAATTTCGATAGAATTTAATTAATTTATTCATTTAATTCAAAAATTTCATTTTTGTATAATATCAGTGCCATAGGCTTCTACTCCGTTCACATTTTACACCCTATTTTTTCCAGACGGTAAAAAAGGTCATTATTTCTAAAGCAAAAAAGAAAAACATTTCTGAAAATAGGCTTTATTTTAGTTTTATTTTTAGACGTCAAGCAAGAAGTTCCCTAAAGTTGAAACCTTCCCATAAGGACTGCTAACGCTAATGTAGCTATTATAGTTGTATGTACGACGCCACAGCCTCTTCTTTTTACTTCTATGGCTTAAAATACTCGCAACTCTAACATAATAAATATCATTCCACGAACAGAACATTTCGACAGTATTAATTAACATTAAATGTGATATCGAATATGTAACGATTTGATAATTTATTGTAACAATTTATTTTCGTTTTATATGATTTAATTTTAAATATTTAAGTGTTTGTTACGTTTCGAATATAAATAATTTACTACACAATATTAATAAAATATAATTGATGAGTGGTTATATAATAGAATATACCTTTATTTTTTCTGGTAACTAAAGTTTTGTGTATATTGGTATTATTAATAAAAGTATAAGTTTTGTCTTTGTTTTAACAGTTTGTATTTGGTTTTATATTAGGTTATTTTTAAATAAACAAATAATTGAAAATGTCACTAAGGTGTGTGATATTTTTATTACTATACAGCTATACACGTATATCAAAATGTTGCATTTTTTATTATTGATCCATGTTTTGATAAATCCTATACTTGACTAATTTTTGAAAATCATTTCAAAGATATTAATATTGTATAACAAACAGAAAGCAATTTGACTTAGCCACTACATTATTCTGTTATATTTTTCTAAAATATTTATTATTGTGTAACATAATATACATAACTTTACATACAATTTACAAATGTAGAAACCAACTTTTGGCGTATGATAATAATAATATGTTGCACAATAAAAAAAAACTACAAAAATTGCGCCTAGTAACCGATGAGTGCTAATAATGTTACGCTCACCAGATGTCGTTAGTTGAATTAAGGTAGACTTATTTGTTACATACGCAAGTGGTCACACCATGGAGTGTAGAGGTAAAGAGAACCGTCTCACATGGAGAATAGTTGAAAGAGTGTCCATCTGCAGTTCAAAGACCCTCCACAGCAGCGCTAGAGTAGCTAGAGAGTATGAAATAAACTTAGCAGTTGTCAACGGAATGAAATGTGCTGAGTTGAGGAATTTAATATTTACGGTGACTTAAGTAGTTGATGAAACTGCAGAATTTAAAACCTCAACTACTCACGTTGTTTAAAATAATTTAGTAAACATAACCCAGAAAAAAATCGCCGTGAAACACGTTGAGACTGATTTTGAAAATAAAAATTTTGAAAACAATAAAATAATTATTATAAAAAGAATTATGTTCAGTTTGTGCAATAGAAACTTATAAATGTTCTTTAAAATTACCCCTCTAGGTACAGCGGCGCCAAACTTATTTAACGCTTTTCTGCGGAATATTTTTGCGCTTTATTATTTGTTGTACGACACACAAGAACGCTCAATGGATATTCGTAAAGAAATTGTGCGTCATGTGACGAACAACTGGGATGAATTCGCTGTTATGTCTCATGACCGTCATGGCAACAATCATAGGACAAAAGAAGAGTATACATTATATTTGTTACAAAACTATATATGGCGGTTTCTGCGAGTTCGTTTCAGCCGGTCAAATATACCTAATTTGTATTTGAAGTGCATCAAAATGGCAACCTGTATGCCAAATCTCGTACAGAAGACCAACCCATCAAAAGATTACGTTTTTTCCAAGATCTTTCTAATAGTCACATATATACAGAGATGATTCCCCTTACCTCTACACTCCATGGGTCACACAATGTCGTCATCATTGATGTGTACACATTTTTAACATTTTTTTTAAATTCTAATTTTAGGAATATCTGTAGTTTAGTTTATCCCTTTCTAAACTTTACTTTACTTTTCTGACAAATTAACTCCCCTCCCCCCCAAATGTTTCACCTTAAAGTTAAGTAGCGCCGCCTTAGTGACAAAATGTCATTGTACTTTATAGGTAACTTAAACTTAGTCTTATCACGAAGAGAATAAAAAAGGTTTTTATTTATTTTTTAATAAACAGAAGATAGAAGAAGAATAAATATAGACAACATCTATTTTTATATAATTTATTTAACGAGTACGCAGCACGAATCCGTCAATGTACTGCTCTTACATCATGAAAAGATCGAAATATAGTATGTTATCATAATTGGCGCTACGCTCGTGATATAATTCGAAAATAATTTTAGTAATGTTTTATTTTATTTACGCTTCCTTTGTGGTCATAGGATTAACGCTAAAGTCAATTCAAAAACTTCTTTAAAGAAAAGTGCGTTATAAAGGTTGAGTGCGCTTTGCGTTCCTTGAGCGTTCGCTTTACTCGAGCCAATACCGTAAATTAACAATAAGATATGTGTTATTTATATTTCTGTTATTACCTACACTACACACCACAGATAAACGCTGCGATTTTCTCCTGAATCGTATAGGTAATGTACACACATAAATGTCACATGGACAAACATCCAGACCTGGAATAATTATTTATATGACATACAATATAAATATGTCCTTTATACCCACCGAGTTCTTATTTGAGTACCACAATATTTTAATATGTTATTTTATCCAAATTCTGGAACTACATATTTTGTCGCTTTTTCAGATCAAGAAACACACATTTCAAGTGACGCAAAATCAACCCATAACCATGCTCCAGGCGATTTGAGCTCGAATAATCGAAAATCGATTTCTTGTGCCAAAAAGATCGATTTTTTAAATCGATTTACAGTACTGAATTGACACAGTGAATGGATATTTCATCCTATAAATCGAATCGAATCTTATTCTGTTTTTACAAGAACTAGATATAAAATTACTTACAACTAGTTGTATGTACCCAAACTCGTATAGAATGACAGTTTTTCTATTTAAAAACTCGAAAAACTGTTGTGTGCGTAGTTTCTTTCGCCTCTTCTTAATGGATTAATGAAATAAAAAATAAATTACGTTTGTAATCTGTATTTTGTTGTATCTTTTGATATTATTAATATAAAATCTGAAAGCTAATCGTAAAAAAGTCAATTTTTGAGAAATCGATCTTTTAGACCTCGATTTTTCGATTCGTCATATTTCGATTCGAATAGATTTACAAATCGATTTTTTTCGAAAACAATCGGCATCCCTACCATGCTAAAATTATTGTAAAAACTATGTAGGTACACATGTATCTAAATTAGTAATTTGCAACCAGCAACATGGTTTTAGATCGTCTCGCAGTTTTACGGACTACGTCTAGGAGTTAAAGAATGAAAGAAGAAAGATGTGTGCGTGAGTGCGCATCAATTACATAATAAATTTTCTTCAATAATTTACTTTATTAGATTGTATTAATAATATTTTTTTGTTGACTCTGAAGATATTGCACGCCATAATCATGGTCGAATATAAGGTCTCATTAATAATTAACAACATTATAATATTATGTACTACATTCTGGCAATAAATAAATTTGAAATTGAATTTGAAAAAAAAAGGGTTCGGCATCACTTAAAATGTACGCAGCGCTCCTTCTATCTTATTTGTTGGTCTGGAAATAGAAATTGCATAAACCTACACAATTTTCGATAACTAACAATGAACATTAATAAATACCAATGTAAGGTGTTCATAAGTTTGCTAAATTACTTATATAGGTATAGAACTTAAATGGTGCTTTTGCTTACATATTGGACTCGGTAATTTATGAGTAAAATATTAAAAAATAATACACCTGTTCTTGTCAGTCGCGTCTCTTGTTAGTGTAGACGTCTGTATGGCCTCTAGCTAAATGTATTGTCTGATAAATGACTTTAGCCTTAATAAATTCGTAAACAATTAGGCGGGTTAAATATGTTTTGCTATAGTTGAATTTTAGAGAAGTACAATAAAAATAGCTACGCAACTTAATTAAAAAGTTAAGGTCGATCAGATAAGACTGTCAGTTTATAAGGCAGTAGTTTTTCTGAATTGCCAGTAATTTTCTTCCATAGCACATTTAAGATATATAGCAATATATATGGTAAATAGTTTAATATACTTAGTGTGCTAAAATTATGGCATAGTAACGTAGGGACCTATTGTAATCCAATTCCCCAATATAGTGTGTAAAGTGGTATTAGAAATGTATAAAGTATAGACGCTAATAGGGTAGTTGACACTATTTTCAAAAATTACTATATGTATATCAAATAAACACGTCATTTCTATTGTAGGTAGTGCCTCGAAACTTGGACGTTTTACATTATTTTATACTGTATAAAGTGAAAGAAATATAAAAGTATAGCGCATTTTCTGTTTTATTGTGGGAATGACTATTAGATTATTTTACATTATACAATATGTAAATCAAAAGGACAAGTTAATATGCCTACAATAAACGATGTCATTTACTGGCATTGTGGTACCATGTTTCTGTATTATATATTTTGACTGCTGAAAAAGTGTTCCAAGTTATGAGTGTCTACTACCCTAGTGTGGAAAACGGTAGGCAGGGTTGAAGAGAGAGGAAGATATTGAGAATAATTTAATGCTAGCCACGAAGAAGTTCTTAATCAGTTTATTGATGTTTTCCTTCCACAATCTTAAAAATAGGTATCGAATTTCTTTTTCGTTTTTTCTTCGTTTACATTTATAGGCGAACTTTGTCCAAATTACTACTAGACCTTTCGTTGACGGTCAACTGTGTTAAAAATACTTCCATAAAAAAGTGGTCATTTGTTTCAATTTTAAAATGTGATATGTCAATAATGTGTTAGTTTAAAATGCTTACACACAATAATAATTTTTTCGCCTGCTGATATCTACTGGAAAAATCATTGTAAAATATTACTTCTTGCACTATGGTGTGCTGTATGAAATCTAAAAATTTTCAATTGCAGGCCGAACTTAATCAGATTTATTTAAAAAAAAAATAACTGTTTTTAAATTGATTAAAAATGAAACAATTGACCCTTTTAGTAACTCAAATTAAGATTTTCAATTCTGATTTTTGTAAGTTTAGTAGCTGTTTATTTTCAGACTTACACGGTACATTTCATAAATCCATTCTTTTTACTTATCGGTATATCAGTGATAGTACGACAGCAGTGTTACCACCGAAGAATTGGTTATTCATAGCTATCCGGTGACAATATTTTTGACAAACATAGCTATTTGTAGGTGATATAAGCGGATGTGCCTTGAAGAAGTCATGGGTTTTGTTGCAAACTGCAATATACAGGGCTATTTTTGCAATGACCTGCCAAATCTGTAGAAAAGGTTCAGAATAAGTAATATAGGAAAATGGTGAAGAAAAATTAATTTAAAAAATATGTCCTGTTTATCTTTTAAATTCAAAATGCGTGGTAATGCATTATTTTAACTGATTTTACTGCGCACGCACACATTCGTAAAAGTCTATATACGCCTATAAATCACATTCAATTTGGGATAATTTCAAATAACAGTAGAAGCCATATTTACTCGTATTTTCAAAAACTGCAATAACGGTATATCATTATTTATTTTGAACTTATGTTTAAAATTTGGCTACTCTTTGAAAAATAACCCTGTATAATAACTTTCTGTAATGAATTGTTTAACGAGAATGGAATTTCCTTGATTAATGAATTTTGGCCAGTTTTTTTTTTAATTTTGATGGATTTATTTGAGATTTCGTATTATAGCTAGTTAATTTTGTAACAGTATTAAAATATATTTATTTATTGTTTATTTCAATTAATTATTAATTTATTGACATTATTATACTAAAATAAAGAAATTAAACTAATATTTGTTTATTTACTTGTTCAAACCTTATCAGTTAAAAATTGCGAAGCGTGACCGATGCCCATAGGTGTGTATGGTGAAAATATAAATACATATACCTTATGTGTGGGCAAATGTATGGAAGACGATTTAAATAACTTCCCTTAAATTGTATATTTTTTGTATATATTGAAGTAATCACACATTCATTATAAGATAAGGCTAGGACCTAGAAATCGTAAGCAGTAATAGTAAATAATGTCCTCCAGACCGAATTTCTACGGCCATTCTCAACAGAACAAGATTATAGTGCCTGAGTGTGCGCGAACACAGGTGCACTCTTTATACACTCACCATCATAATCCGTGCAGGATCAACGGCTTTACGTGCTTTCCGAGGCGGGGGTGGGTGGTGAAATACCGTCAATATGGAGTGTAGAAGTAAGGAGTACAGACTGTGTATTAAAAAGTGTCCATAGAAAACCGTTAAATAAGGGTGGCGCTACCATAGCTACGGGCTAAATTTTAAAGATCGTGCCGAAAAATATTAGTGGGATAGACGACTTTTTCGAGGTTATATTTACTAAATAAAATTATTTTAGATTTTAGAGCTATTGAGCAGTTTAGCAGCACACTTAAACCGTCGACAACTGCTAAGTTCATTTCATCCCAGTAGCTACTCCAGCGCCGTTGTGGAGAGTTTTGGAACTGTTATTTACTGCTTACAGATGGCCACTTTTTCAACAATTCTACTATGGGAGTTGGTACTCCTTACTTCTACACTCCATAACCGTCAACATCCTGACTCGGGGCTGCTACCACAGAATAGATAACTATTATCTATTCTGTCCGGTATCTTAGGTAAGAAACAGTAGCAGTACTGCTACTGTTTCTTTGACGGAAAAGCGCAATAACCGATTTTGGCCCAACCCTGGAGCTCACGATGAGCAATCGCATTTATGACCACTAGAACAACAGGGCAGTCGACCTCGCCAGCCGTAGCAAGCCGAGCGTGCACTCAGCCGCCCGAGCTGTCTCTGGGTAAGGGTTGGACTGAAAACCAGTCTGTTTCACAGTTTCATGCTGCAGCACAGGGTATTTTAAAATGTTTTCTTAAATTTATAATGATGTTAAACTACTTTTAATTTAGTTATATCTATATTTTGGCATTTAATTACTTTTTACTTGTTATGCTGCATGCTTAAACTGGAATAAAATGCATTTCTTTCTTTCTTTCAGTATGGCACATTGTCATTTACCGTAATGTTCTTTACGATTTCCAGTGGCGTAAGCAAACCTATAGATTGATTTTAGGATGGCTCCTCTCCGTACAATCAAGCCAAATGCGCACAAAGACGTTACGTTCTTTCATCAAATTGAATGGGTTATGCCGTTTATTCACCCTAAGAAATCCACCCTAGGGTGTATACCCGGAAACGCGTGTCCGTTTATCCACCCCAGGCGGAGTGAATAATGGGAATTCGTATATTATAGTCGTACAGTCGTTTATAGAAACATGATGGCTGTTTGTAAAATCGTTTTTTAAATAATGATGATAATATTATGTAGTGTTTGTCAAATACTATGAAAAGACTTGACTCAAGAACGAAACTTATTTTGCTGTTTGGAATTCATTCGTAGTACGTCACAGAACTACGAATTCATTTCTTGGCATAAAACTGTTTTAAATGAAGTTAAAGAGAAACATCCAAATTTAGTAGTTTTTGGATTGCTTGCAAAAACCGCCTATTTTTTTCGCTAACACATCTGTTGTAACAAAAAACAATGAAAAACAATTGCAAAGTAGTATTATAATGTTGTAATAATAATAATAATAATATAGCCATTTATTTCCGAACGCTTGTACATTATTCTGAGTGCCTACTGGAATACTATTTAGAGTAAGTCCCTGAGTTCGATGTGTCTTTTAAAATAGGCCTCCTCCAACTGCTTCCATTGAACTCTGCTGCTACCCTTGTCCAGCACGGTCCCAAGGTCAGGCGGATATCGTCTTCCCATCTTCTATAAATATAATATTGCACTATATCAAAAACTGACATATATACCTACGTTAAAAAATCTTTAATAAAAATAACACTTTGTAATGAGTTCACACTGTTATGGTTTAGTTTCTTCGTTTTTCTAATACAGTTTAGCTGTATACGTCAAAAATTCAGTCTATGTAGTTTCGTGAAAAATGGCACGGCGGCGACGTCGCAACCGGGGTAATTTACTTGTACTCTTAATAGGAGTAGAAAAAAATTAATGAAAGGTTTTATTTTGAGTGTCATAAGTAATTCCATATTAATTTTATCCATTGCGAAAATGTGTCTAAACATACAAGCGAGTTCAGCGACTGTCTTTTTTTTATAGGATAGGGTGAAAAACGAGCACACAGTCCACCTGATGGTAGGTGGTTGCTGTAGCCCATAGACATCTACATTTATCTTCGATTACGAATCAAAATGCAGATGCGTTGTCACCCGTGAGGACTAAGATGGAATGCCTCATTTCCAGTAAAAAGGATCTCCGGTTCTCTACACTCACCATATGAAACACAGCAGTATCAAGCTACCATTTCACCCTGGTATTCTGTGAGAGCGTGGTCCCTCCCCGGTCGAGCCGACCCATTCGTGCTACAACCATACTACTAATATAACTGCAGCATGGCTCTACCACGTACAAAGTGCCTGAAAAGGTATTCTGTGGCCTGATCTCGAGTCATATAACGGGTGTTTGTGAAACGCTCCCGAAAACGAAGACAGACGATAGTACTAACAATACCTTTGATGATAGGACCAAAAGTAAATCTACCCCATGAAAAAAAAAATTTTTTTTACAACGTTTAATTAGCTTTATTCACGCTCTATCATGTTAGTACAGCTAAATGAAACGATAATTTCGTAATAAAACGAAAACTAAAAGACGAAAATGCGATAGTACCAAGGGTATCGTTGGTACTATCGTCTGTCTTCGTTTTCGGGAGTGTTAGTAAAATACCCTGTATAATATAGTAGGTATAAATCCCGACCTACCGCTCCCTAAATAAGATACTCTTTGCCACTCCCACACATACAACGCGTGGCGTATGCTACAAAAGGCGAACTATGTTAATTAAATCTTACGTTTAGATACTATGTGATATATCTATTACAATGTGTCAATGAAAAACGTGAGCCTCATAGATCAAATTAATCGAAACTGTCTAAGAGGATGACATAGTATTATTAACCACTCCCAGCACAAGCGTTTTAAACCTTGTTTGAGTAACTAACGCGAGTATTTTAGTGTTACCAGTGACAGTATTATTACCAGTCGGTATTTAAAACAAGGAACAAGAGTTAATTAAATTATATCTATGTAAAAATATATAAAAGGTAAATAAAAGATAAATTACGATAGTTGAAAAATATTTTAATTAAATTACTAATGTTTGTCATTTTAATATTATATACTTAAATCTAAATTGTTTATACACCAAAGATAAATAAGGAAAAATAATTACGCTACAACGCAAAAAAAAAAGAAAAAAAGTAAAATACAATACAATCCTAAAACGTGCACAAAATACATTTAATGGAATATAAAAATATAAAAATTAACAGCTATCAAACAAAAGTTATATTCAGTTGTGAATTTCGACGCCCTTGCCGCCTACTAGAGTGTCGGTTACACGAAAACCACTGTTCATCAGTTTAGTTTTTAATGCATCAACAGTAGACTCCTCTGTAGATGGCGGGATCAGTACAATGGCGTTCCTAAAAATATTTAAAATTAATAAAGCGATCTTAAGTTTCTTTTCGGGCTGTTCACGGTACGTAAAAAAGGATTTTAGAATTGTCCTTCGCAAAGCTTAAAAGGAACAAAAAAGGTGAAACTGAAGTCAGTGAAATTATTACTGTATTAATCTTTTTTTTTTATATAGAATAAGGGTGAACGAGCACACAGTCCACCTTATAATAAATAGATGCTGTGGCCCATAGGCATCTATAATATTTATCCTCTATTAAAAATCGAAATACAGATGCGTTGTCACCACTAAGGACTAAGAAGTAGTAAAAAGTAGTAAAGTAGTCAGTAAAAGTAGTAAAAAGGATTTTCGGTTCTCTACACTCACCATACGAACAGCAGCATTAACTTGCTTTGTCAAGCTGACATTCTGTGAGAGCGTGGTCCTTCCCCGGTCGAGCCTACAATCATAATACAGCTGCAGCCTGGTTCTACCACGTACTTATGATATGATTCATATTGAGAAATATTTTTAAGCAATTTAATTAGTAACGAACGACGTAGAATAAGTACCAAGCACAAACAAAGTATTAAGATGTCGGAATCTCTGGCGAGTGTTGTTAGTAATAATTTACGTCTTTTTTTAAATTTGTTCTGAAAACAAGCGACTTCGATGTATTTGCGATGTATTTTATAAACGGGTCATTATCGGAAAATATCGAGTATATTTTCCGATGATGACTCGGAAAATATCGAGTATATTTTTAGATGATGACTTGGAAAATATCGAGTATATTTTTCGATGATGACTAAGAAAATATCGAGTATATTTTTAGATGATGACTAGGAAAATATCGAGTATATTTTTAGATGATGACTTGGATAATATCGAGTATATTTTTAGATGATGACTTGGATAATATCGAGTATATTTTTCGATGATGACTCGGAAAATATCGAGTATATTTTTAGATGATGACTCGGAAAATATCGAGTATATTTTTAGATGATGACTTGGATAATATCGAGTATATTTTTAGATGATGACTTGGATAATATCGAGTATATTTTTCGATGATGACTAGGAAAATATCGAGTATATTTTTAGATGATGACTCTTTTGCAATGACTAACCATGAGTTCGTCGTGTAGTGGCGGCGTAAGAGAATAAATTCCTACGCCATCCCGTAGGTGTCGTAAGAGACGACAGAAGGAAATAAATCAGGAGATGGGCAGCAGCATCTTCCTGACGACAACTTAAAAAAATTGCCGTTGCCAATACGCTTGCCAAGCATGGCAACTATGCAAATTGTAATTGTAAAAATAGTGGATTCTATTAAGCTACCATTTCACGATAAATTTATACAGCTAGCCGTAACTAAGTGGCTATTTAAACTATCGATCTGTGACACGTATGCAGTACTTACCCCCCTCCGCCAGCACCGGTTAGTTTGCAAGCCAAGCCGTGGTCTCGTGCAGCCGATCGTATCGTCTCTAGTACTGGATGGGACACGCCCAAAGATGCAAGGAGGCAGTGATTCATCTCCCATAGTTCCTGAAAAAATGCAAAGCCCACAGACATCTTCATCTATCTCCCATTGAGAATCAAAAACCAGATGCATTGTCACCCATGAGGACTAAGAAGGATTGCCTCATTTTCAGTCAAACGATTCTCAGTTTCTGTACACTCACAAATCATAGTATTAAGGTTTACTTTTACGCTGGCATTCTGTTGCATGGTCCTTGTCGAGCCCATTCGAACTACAACCATAAAATAGCTACAGCATGGCACCACAACGCGTATATTTGTTACTAGCTGTTCTCCGCGACTTCGCCCGCGTGTAATTTAGGGTTTTAATTTTTTTGCGCGGTACCTTAATTCTTTTTCTAAAATTAAGGTAGTACTAGGGTATGTTCCAAAATAGAACCCAGTGTACTGTCCAATGCAAATGACGTCATGAATCGACGCTATACTGGTGATTCGTTCCAAAACATAGGACAGTATATGACGTCATACATTTGCGCCATATTGGAAAAGTGTTGGCGATTATTTTGTCCTTTTGTGCTCCAAAAATCACTATATCCTCATAATAGAGATACCAGCAGTTATTCTATTTTTTTTTGTATTTGCATAAATAAAAACAAATTCTGGCATGCTTCATTCAGCGCACACACAATTAAAAATTGTTTTATTATGGCCGGATATCCGACACAATATAGCGTCGGCACGCAAGTACAATATAGGGTATGTTCCGAAATACAACGCAGTGTACTGTCCAATGCAAATGACGTCATGAATTGTCGCTATACTGGTGATTCGTTCCAAAACATTGGACAGTATATGACATCATACTTTTGCGCTATTTGGAAAAGTGTTGGCGATTATTTTGTCATTTTGTGCTCCAAAAATCATTATATCCTCCTAATGGATATACCATCAATTATTCTATAATTTTTTGTATTTGAATAAATAGAAACAAATTCTGGCATGCTTCATTCGGCAAACATACAATTAAAAATTGTTTTATTATGGCCGGATATCCGACACAATATGGCGGCGGCACGCTAGTACAATAAAGTGTCAAACTGTCAAATGATGACGTCATTTGCATTGGACAGTACACTGCGTTGTATTTTGGAACATACCCATAGTGTCAATTGATGACGTCATTTGTACTCGGCAGTATACTGAAAACGTTTCGAAACATACCCTACTAAGTTACTCCTTATAACATCAGCCATCTGCCAGTGAAACTCCCGTCAAAATCGATCCAGCTGTTTCGGAGAATAGCCGGAACCAACCGACAGACAGACAAACAAAACAATTTTAAATTGTGTTTTTGTTATAAGTACAGTACTAACTTTCATATATATTTAAAAAAAGCTGTTAATTTGATATTACAAACAGGCATTTAAATTTTTTTAATCATATGGATTATACATATTTATAGAAGTAGTACGAATTAATACTAAGGTTAATGTTATGTAAAAGCGTACATACGTGTAAATGTTTGTAGATTGCTTCGATATCTTCCTTTGATTTCGTATTGGATAACTTTTTGAGGAGCTGTAAGAAAAAAAATAGTTCTTTTAGTGATGCACGAAAGGAGCCTCCTAAATAACGACTAAAATCTTAACTGAAGAATCAGCTAGATCCTCTTTAGCAGATATTCCGAATATGATAGGATATTCTTTACCACTGTAACGTTGGGAAAATGCAAGAATAATTGATAGAATCAGGCGTTACTTTGCGGAAATCCATTATAATAAAGAGCCGCCGTAGAGTCAACATCACCTGAAGATGCCTCGTGTAGAGGCGAAACACGTGTCGTATTATCGTCGATGGTGTGTCTTTCCTAGAATAGTGGTATTGGGGGTAGTGGTGCTGGGATTGGTGGTGACGGGATTAGTGCACGCAATTGAGGGAGGGCGGGAGGTGCTCTTCAAACTAGGGAAGACACATCATTTTATTTAATTTAGCGGATGGTTGCAAAATAACTATTTAATATCTTTATTACAATGCAAGAAGTTGAACTCACTGATGCAGTTTACAACTCCTCTCTTTATTGTTTTGAAGGAGGCTCATATATACTAATTATGATGTAGGTACATAGGTAGGGGATAGGGTTTGTGTTGCGTGGTTCTAGGTAGCGACACGTCAATGACGTATTCTTCTGTAATATATAATATGCTATTACTGAACTGAATAGATATTATTTCTACCTTTTATGAAGAGAAGCGGACTCCTTATATGGAGTTCACATTGAGTGATGATATCATTTAGGGTATGTTCCGAAATACAACGCAGTGTACTGTCCAATGCAAATGACGTATCATTTGACACTTTATTGTACTAGCGTGCCGCCGCCATATTGTGTCGGATATCCGGCCATAATAAAACAATTTTTAATTGTGTGTTTGCCGAATGAAGCATGCCAGAATTTGTTTCTATTTATTCAAATACAAAAAATTATAGAATAATTGATGGTATATCCATTAGGAGGATATAATGATGTTTGGAGCACAAAATGACAAAATAATCGCCAACACGTTTCCAAATGGCGCAAAAATATGACGTCATATACTGTCCAATGTTTTGGAACGAATCACCAGTATAGCGTCGATTCATGACGTCATTTGCATTGGACAGTACACTGCGTTGTATTTCGGAACATACCTTTAATATGGCAGTTATATTGCTAGTACCTACACCACACCACGATGACATTTTCACATGTTTTTTTAACCGTGAAGCCAACACCATACCTTCCATTTGTTTCCTCCTTTATAGTACAAAATGTATTTCTATTATTACTCAATGCTTTCTTTGTCCACCTTTATTTTTGAGAGTGCTAGCACTAATTCGGTGAGCCTCTCTTGTGGTCTCTGTTAGATAGTTGAAAGTGGAAATATAGTTTACTATTTTATTTGTTTTAGTGTTTTGGTGCTTTTGTTATTTTCTCTTATTGGATCTGGAAAGGATTGGTCGATATCCCCCAGGGCCAGTCGACTTGGGGCAGGTGTGATAGGTTTGGTTGTTTTGTTAAATATTTTTTGTTCGTTTGTTCTGATCTTCCAGCCAGTGCTCGATTACAATCCCATCTCGTGGTAAGTTTTGAAGAAGCCCTAGGTAGTAGTGGGTAAACGAGCACGCAGCTCACCTGATGGTGACTGCCGCCGCCCATGATCAACTGCAACACCAGGGGAACAAAAACTGTCTGAGTGCAACAAAAGTCTATTCAAACTTGCCTTGAAAACGCACATATTGTAATCGGAAATATTTTAAATGACTGTGTAGTGGCGGGGTGAGAATATTCGTCCCATATCATCCCGTGAGTGTAAGAGGGTAGAGAGGGAAACTGAAACAGGAGATGGGAAAATCAAGAAAGAAAAAAGAAATTAGGAAAAGTAAAGTAAAAGTAGTGAAAGTTCAATATCACATTCCCAAGGGGCAGTTACGAATAATTGCTGTCTTATTTCACCCGCGTCTACCCTGTAGATAGGGAAATAAGAAGATATACAGTCCAATAAGTTCACGACTGACGTCTGGACCGGAACCATTCACTGGTGGCCCGTAATCTTAGTCGTCAACCACTTTCTTCTAAGAAACTTTAAAAACCTAGTATAATAAGTGGAAAATTAAAAAAATAATTGTATAACTTATTTCAATTCAATAAAACGAGAAAATCATCAATGTAGCCGAAGTCAAAAGTATTATTAAGAAAAACTCAGAAATTATATATGCAATGAACCTTTCATTAATTAGATTAATTTAATTTAGAATACAATTTTATTTACATTATTCAAAATGCCCTCCCCTATTTTGAATACTCGTACATGCCCTTCATCGACGTGGTCAATCATCAATCGCAGCACGCACCACACTCATATCTATTTCTGCCGCTGCTTTAGCCGAAGATGCTCGGAGAGATTCCAAATTCTGATGAGGTTTAGAGCAAACTTTCTCCTCCAAATGTTGCCATATCTTATAATCCAGTGGGCTTAAATCTGGACTAGAAGAGGAACAGTCTTCATGTCCGATAAAGTCCATGGGCGGTCAACCAGTTTTGAGTGCTTCGTGCCCTATGAGCCGGTGCAGAGTCCTGTTGGAATTTTTATTTTAAAAAGAATATTAACAATGCTATAAACATTACTAATATTCCCCTTAACCACTCGTGGTAAGCTTAAATTGCTTGTGTTACGAGTAGTTCACGCCAGTAGTCGAATGGCGGATTCGAACCCACGACCTTTTTGAGTTCGCGGTCCGCGCCCTGCCATTAGGCTACTGTCGCTTGAAATACAATGTTTATTTTTGAACATTGTTTGAGAAAGAGGTTCCACTATGATTGTTAGAACGGTATTTTGGTACACATCGGCACTGGTTTTTACATCTTTTTCACAGAGAAACACCTCAGTTAATCCTGAATATGAGAGTCCAAGCCAAACCATGAGTGACGAAGCATAATGTGCTTTTGAACCCTCGGAATACGCGTACTGACTTCTTCATTGCTGTGGGCACACACCTTATCATTTTGTTTATTATATATTTCATCGATGTTAAAAATGTTTCCACCCGAAACAAAATTTCGCGGTATTTTATTCCCGCGTACCGCCGCAACAAAGCGCGGGATCTATCCAGGCAATTTTTTTGCAAACCCTTGTTCAAAAAATGTCCGCTCTTCTTACGATAAGTAAGAAGTAGTCCTAGGCCTTCATTGATCACTCTTTTGACCGTGGTTCTGCTTATGCCCATCTGAATAGCTAAGATTTTTTGTTTACGAACAGAATTTCGGTGGATTCGCGCCTTCACTGCTTTGATGATCGCAGGTGTTCAAACTGTACGAGGTCGGCCGGTCCTCTTACGATCTTCGAAGCTTGAATCTTCAGTGAATCGTTTGATAGTGCGATAAACAAATCGTAGGGTTATTTTAAATTTTTGTAGAATATTGAAAATTTCTTTTGGTGCGTAACCACAGCGGTGCAACACGATAAACGCTACTCTATCTTCTTTCTTCGACCACTCCATATTTAAAATTTATGAAAATTAATGCCCTTTTTTTTTCAGCAATTGCAAACGTTATATTTTTAAAATTGGTGAAGTTCATCTAGCCAGTATTCAAAATATTTAAATTTAATAATATAATAATTAGATTTTGACAGAACTTATGACCCGACTAAGTATATTGATAAAAGTTTATTTTTCATACCTCAGCAGCCTTAAGAGCCACATGGTTCATTGCCTCCATTATATGATCGACTGCTGCCACATTCCTGCCATGTAAAACTTTAACGGCTGCCACCAATCTACTCGTTTCCCGACCAACTCGGGAATCGACTAATAATACGCGAAGCTCAGGACTAGGCAATAAAAGGGGATCCTCGCCCTTTTTGAAGGACACCAGAGATCCGTGGGTGCATGTCGTGTTGTCGACGCCTGGAAAAATAAACGACTGTTTAGCTAACAAACTTTCTAAGTAAATTTATTTCTTCCTGTTCTTCCTAAATGGCGCTATCGCCGAGTTAATCGCGGTATCATTTGAATTTTCATTATGATGTATAAGTTAAACAATCTTAGCCTCCTTGGCGCCTCCTTTCTGCCAAGGAGGGTCGCGTTGATGATTTAGTGTGGGTAAAATTTAACACGCGGTGGGCCGGAGGGTTGCCCATATTTGCTTCGGGCGCAAAAAAAAGCCTCCTTGAGTTTTTTTCTATAATACAGTGTGTGAGTAAAACATAGTGATAAAGTGTGAGTGTTTCATTAACCAACGACGTATACTCAAATACCGTGTAGTGGCGAAGAAACAATATCCATTATCCCATATCATCCCGTGGCTTTATTTTTTTTTAATAAGAGTGGGACAAACGAGCAAGCATTCCACCTTATCGTAAGTGGTTGTGCTGTGGCCCATACATTTACATCCCGAATACGAATCAAAATGCAGATGCGTTGTCACTCGTGACGACTAAGATGGAAGGATTCGTTTCCGGTAAAAAGGGTCTGCGATTCTCTACATTCACCATACGAAACACAGCAGTTTTAAGCTGCTATTTACGCTGGTATTCTGTGAGAGCGCGGTCCTTCCCCGGTCGAGCCCACCCATTCGTGTTACAACTATACCGCTAATATAGCTGCAGCACGGCTCTATTACGTGTCTATGCCGCTTATGCCACAGCATCCACTTAACTGTGGGTTCGTTTGCCACTCTAATGCCTAAATACTCAAAGGCTGCTAAATTTTAAGTTGCCGTTAAGTCTCGTGCTGTCTCTATCACTTAAGGTCAAAGTGACTGGGACACCAAGAGACTTAACATCTTTTTCTTCATTTAGGTCAAAGTGACTGGGACACCAAGAGACTTAACATCTTAAAATTGAGTAGTGGTTGAGTATTTGGCCATTACTACTACACTGAACAGTACATATCTATTTATCTATGAACAGTACCAGAGACTCATAGATAATCACAACGTAGACAATAACAATAAGAAAAAAATAAATCATAATTTTTGAAAGCCTGAAATAAAACCGACTTAAGTAAAAATCGTGTTTTTGAAGGTCTATTTTATTTCATTCGCCATATTGCGAAACATGTTCTTTTTTATAGTATAAGAGTTCCAAACGAGCACACATTCCATCTGACGGTAAGTTGATGCTGTGGTCCATAGACATCTACAATCTATCCTCGAAGAAGAATCAAAATGCAGAAATGAAATGAATGACTTTTATTCAATATAGATTATTGCATAATACTTATTGAGTAATTTTTTTATTTACCACTGGTTCGGATAAAAAAAACTCTGTCCTGGAAGAACCAGCGAGAAACCCAGCGGGACTTTTTTTTAAACATATTTCACTTTACAGCAATTTATTTTGTACAATTTTTGAATGATTTTTATAGAACGAGCATGGTGGCGATCACCTAATTACCAGGGGTTTTCATTATTGTATTCATTGATATTATAATAACCCTTTTTGTACAATTTTTTAAAATAAAACATTTAAACTTATTTAATGGAAAATTTTGTACATTTTCTGGGATTTTGTGAAAAAGCGTATATATTGCCTCATAAATGTATTACTAATTCTTTGGAGTCTAGTAACTGGTATTACGAGCTAATGTTTGTTCCTAGTGTTTAAAGTATGAACATCTTTATTCTTATGAAAGCTATTTATGTTTTTATGTACATAAATTACATTTTCATAAATATATTGCGATGCCAAAGTTAATATGTTTATTTCTTTAAATTTTTCTCTAAGGGACTCTTTACAATTTAAGTTATAAATCGCCCGTACGGGTCTCTTTTGCAAAACAAATATGTCAGTCGCATTACACCGTAGCAAGATTGCATAAGATGTTACGCTATGAAAGTAACAAAAGTAAACTAATCTAGCTGTCTCAATATTGGTGAGACTTCTAAATCTTTCTTACAGCATATGCTGCAGAACTAAGTCTGCCTGCTAATTTAGATATACGGGGCCCCATTGAAGCTTCGCGTCAATAGTAATACCAAGAAAAACAGTGGTATCGACAATACTCAACTCCTGCCCATTTAAGAGCACATTGGTATTCGAATGTTTGACATTTAGTATTGTAAATTTAATACAATTTGGTCTTTTTTACCGTTTAAGAGCAAATTGTTGGCGTTAAACTAATGTACTAATTTCGATAGAGCCTTATTTACATTGTCAAAATTTAGTGAGTAATCAAATGCCATCAGCAAAAAATACTATATCGTGATTGTTACCTAAAAGTTAAGGTAGATAATTAAAGAAGTAATCAAATGCCATCAGCAAAAAATACTACAGTGAAAGAAGGTAGTCATTAATATAAATTAAGAACAGGAATGGACCAAGAATCGAGCCCTGAGGAACACCCAATGATATTACCGATTCGGAGGAACGTTTACCATTTATAGAGACTTTTTGAGTTCTATTACTTAAATATGAAATAATAAGTCTAAGCGCAATATTTTTGACATCTTAATATTGTAGTTTCTCGATTAATATCTCATGATGACCACAATCGAAAGCCGAAAATATATTTCATAAGCTCAACACCTGCGTCAGTCGTCGAACAATCAAAAAACCCAACCAAAAGCGTCGTAAAACCAAATTGATTTTTATGGAGTAATTTATTTGAATTAAAAAAGATTAACAATTGATTCAAAATAATTTTTTCAAACATTTTGCTGAGAGTTCGTAGTACAGAAATGGGTGTAAAATTAGTGGGGTCCTTTAAATTACTTTACTATGTTTCATTAAATCAAGAAACACATCAGATTCGATACTAGTATTAAAAATAATAGCAAGATCAGGTGCACTTAAATTTATTATTGATACAATAACTGTAACGGAAATTCCCCATAAATATGCTGTTTTCTTTACATCAAAGGTTTTGAAATATTTTACAATATCTAGAGTAATACTTTTTCAAATGTAAATTATTTTAAACAGGTACTAACATTCTTTAGAGTAATGACTCGGCGACAGTTGGAGAAGTTTTCAATGACTGTTGTTAAGGTAGGAATATCAGTCAAATGTTTCTCAAACAATGCTGCGACTTCTTGATTTGATCTAGTCAATTCCTTATTAATTTTCAATTGATAGTTTATGTAAAGAGGTTTGTCTTTACCGGTTTCACTAATAATTATACTCTACGTCATTTTATTTTTATTCTTAGCAGTCTTAATTTTGTTGCTAATATATAAAGAATTAGCTGTGGAGCACACTTAAACATTTTAGAATAATTTTTGATATATTCTCTAAAAGTATCGAAAAGATTATATGATCTTTCATGGTAAAGTTCATATAATATTCTTCTGTTCTTATGATTTCCTACTGTCGCCCACTGATTAAATGCCTTGGGGCTTTTACTGGAGAATGTTTTAGAGGTAAATGTTTTGTTGAATTTATTGTTTATAAGTGTAAATAATACTCCAAGGTTTTTTACCACATTACTTCTCAAGGCGTTTTGCACTAATAGGAACAAACACAATTTTCTCAATTTCCTGTTTTTTTTTTGTGTATATA
Source organism: Parnassius apollo (assembly GCA_907164705.1). Lineage (NCBI taxonomy): Eukaryota > Metazoa > Arthropoda > Insecta > Lepidoptera > Papilionidae > Parnassius > Parnassius apollo. Next base: position 6,419,218 of record CAJQZP010001449.1, on the reverse strand, counting down.
AGCCATGAAACCAGTTGTCCACTGTGATCTGAACTTAGTTTTTGAATTATCAATTTGTTGATTGGTACCACATTTGTAACAATATTGTCAATACAAGTTGCACTACATTCTGCAATACGTGTAGCTTCAAAGAACAAATTATAAAGATTGTATGATTTGTACAAGGAATACTGATGGAAGAAGCTTCCAGGAGATTGATATTAAAGTCCGCGCTTACTACAAGATATTTATTCCATTTGTTAAGCTTATCTAACACTTCTTCTATAATTTTTTTCAAAGATATCATACCTTGAATATGGGGGAATGTAAACACTGACAACAATGAGTTGCTCAAGCTCAACACATGCCATTTCCACAGTTCGCTCAACAGAGAGGCTCACAATATCTTTACATGATAACGGATTTACTAGCTAATATTAAGTACTAAGTAATTTAGTATCTCTATTGAAAGAATTGACCACCTGGTGATTACTGAAATTAGACAAGGAGTTGTAATCTTTCAACCAATGTTCAGTAATACATAAAATATGTATATTGTTACTATTTACAAATAATTCAATTTTTAATTCTTTGCCTAATATATCTTGTATATTTTGATGCACCAGGTTTATACAGTTTATTTTCTCAATTCTATTTTGTGAAATGAAAATGAAATGACACAGTTAAGTATTGGTGAGTTGCATTCTAAGCTATTGTTTTATTACCAAATTTAAATTACTTGGAACTGATTCGAAATCAATTTTAAAATTATTTGACTGCTCAATAGAAGCAAGTGTCAAGATAGCTAAAAATTTGGCTGAGTTAAAATATAAATAATGAGATAGCGTATTTGCTACCAGTCTTAAACTGTATTAACTTATTGGCCTTAACTAAATTTAAAAAAATCATCTATTTCTTACCAGATGGCGCTCCGTGTGTGATCTTCTCGCAATTGTAAGCCCACGTCGATACAATATTTTTCTCTTCAACGCTAAAATCACCAACGTTTTCCGAATCCTTTAGTTTCACTAATTGTAGCATAGCTGCGCAAATACAGACTGAGAAGGAAGCCGAGCTGCCTGTTCCGGCACCGACCGTAAGATCTGACGTCAGTTTTATTGAGAAATCACTAATATTTAAGCCTGAATTCCCAAAAATACCACCAAAGGCATACATAAAGCATCTAAGAGAATTCCTCTGGTTACTTAGCAGATCGTCGAAACCTGGTCTAATCATATGGAGAACTCCATCCACCTTCTTTAGGTGGCTCTCATGATCTATCTTTGTGGGTTCATTCCAGGAACATTTTCTAGATATGGAGGTCGTGAACAGTTGTTCGATAATTGGCTTTAAGGGCAAGGTTTCATCTAAGTCCATGTTTGGAAAGTAAACGTGTATTTTAGGGTTATCAGTTGGAGCCAATACCTGAAAATTATTTTATTAAATATCATTGTACTGAAAATAAATGTAACAATATTTTAGCATTAAATCATTTTTTTACGGATTTAAAACTTATTTTTACCCCGACGCAAACAGAGGGTCTATTTATGTTTAACGTGTGTATCTGTGTGTATGTCTGTGGCATCGTAGCTCCAAAACGGATAAACCTATTTAAATTCAGTTTTTGTTTATTTGAATAGTGTCTTGATCGAGATTGTTCTTAGCTATGATTCAAGGAAACCTTTTCAGCCGTTTGAAGATCATCAGCTCTTTTTGTTTCGGGGGTTTTTACATTTTCAACTTAAGTTAAATGTTATCCATAAGTATTTAATTGATCACAAATTTTCGCAAAAAGACACAGATTTTAACCAAGGTGATTCGGCCGTTAGTTTGGACATAGTGAAGGCCTTCGATCGGGTTTGGCACAAAGCGCTTCTTACGAAGCTTCCTCCATATCAAGGTCGTAGTAGACAGTGCATGCTCCGATTACAAGCCCATTAAGGCTGGTGTTCCACAAGGCTGCTAGCTATCACTAACGCTGTTTCTTCTGCATATCAATGATATGTTGCAAGTTTCTTCTGCATATCAAAGATAGTATCACTAGTTATGTCGCGATGTGCGATGTTGAAATTGTGCGGCTGGAATTATTTCGAACAATTCCTCAGTGCACTCCCCATGGTAAATGCGATAAAATATGCAAAGAGATGCAACATCTCTTCGCAGTGCCAGTGATTTAAGCTGATTGGAAAGAGCTCAGTCGCCGACGATTCGAACGGCTCTGCGCTGGAAGTGATCAAATAGAAGGAACTGGCACTGGGAAGCTCCGGCCCAGAGATGGAAACAGTAATCCATCTGCGGCCGAACCTGCGCCTTGTAAATTTGCAGGCGGTGTGCCGGCATGATATATTGTCCAGCTCCGCCGAGAACGCCGAGCTTTTTAGAGGCCAATTTGGCCTTCTTTTCCAAGTGACCACGAAACTGTACGTCATTCGATATGCCGACGCCGAGAATTCTGATACTGGCTAAGGCAACAAGGGTAGTGCCTTGAAACTGAAGAGATACAACAAAGGGGTTTAGGGGTAAACGCGTAAAGTTGTGTCTTTTAGGGATTGAACTGGAATAGATTTAGTCGCCCCAGTCCGAAACCTAGTTCAACAAAGTGGTACTTCAGTCACAAGTTTGTTCCGGTACTCGGCGACGTTTTCCCGAGAAATATTGGCACGGCCGGTGTATAAAGCATCTCCAGTGCTGTCGTCCACATAGCAATGAATGTTACCGGTTAGTAACATATCATTGATATGCAGAAGACACAGCGTTGATGATAGCACGCAGTCTTGTGGAACACCAGCGTCGGCTTGCGAGCACGCACCGTCTACTACGACCTTGATGCTCCGATCAGACAGAAAACTGGTGATCCAATTGCACAATTTCACTCGTACTCGGCCGGTCTCGTAGAGTCTTGAAGAGCGTGTACAGCCGCCATTCGTTATGTCTTTGTACGTTTTGTTATCAACATTTCAGTATCGTAAGGGTGCAAATACGAGGTGAGCCTTTTGCTTCATCTAGAAGCTGGTAGAGTTGGACAACACTCATAGAAAACCTGCATAAAATTGCAGAATAATGATTACCATGGAAAATGCATCAACGTTTTTTTAAAAAAAAATTGAAACAACAATCATACATACATTCCACCTGATAATAAGCTTCAATAGACATTTGTCAATCGTGAATGATTCGTTCAATTGAGCTGGTACACTTAAAAGTATCACAAACAATTGACGGAACCTTTTTAACTCGTGATTGGTGTAAATTGTGAATGAGTCGAAAAACGACCGAATCCCGAATGATCTGAATGAATTGTTTTCAGTGTAGGGTACTGAAGCCCGAAATGATCCATTTGAATGATCGATCCGAATGTACCGGTACACGTGACGAAATGTACTAGAATGATTCGGTCACGAGAAATGAATGATTGACACATGTCTAAGCGGCAAAGCGCTGTAGTTGTTGTTCGATCTTCTCAAATGTGTTGCCTTTATTATAAATATTTTAGATCATAGTATTATTTATAACGTTGAAGGTACAATCAAAGGGCAAAAAATAGTTATGGAGTTTTTCCGTTATAATATTTGAAGTAGCAGCAGTCAGGAAATTAGCAGTATTTCACCCCCCTGCATCGGAAAGCACATAAAACATTGGTTCTGCGTCTGATCTCTCTCAGGTCGTATCGAATCGCCGTCCCATTCAATTATGAGATATCGATTCGGCTTCTTACTTCGTAGTCACGCAAAAAAGGTCATCTAACATAATTTCATCTTGGTATATTTATAATATTTATAAATGATGTTATCTTGCTTCCATAATTCCAAAATTCTCCTTTTTGCAGATGATATGAAAATTTTCAGGTCTATTAAATCTATAGAAGACTGCAATCTACTTCAAGAGGATCTGTGTAGGCTTAGCTTATATTGCCAAGCAAATCATATTTACTTGAACATCAAGAAATGTAATATTATCTCATTTACTAGGAAAAAGAATCCAATACTCTTTAACTATAAGCTCGACGATAATTAACTAAAGAGAGTAAATGAACTGCGTGATCTTGGTGTTCAGTTGGATAGTAAGTTGTTACTGAGATCACATATTAATATCATAACTCAAAGAGCTTATAAAATGCTAGGTTTTGTTATGCGTATCTCAAAAGATTATAAAAACTCTACAACATTAATTATACTATTTAATACTCTGGTGCGATCTATTCTTGAATATTGCTCTTCATGTTGGAATCCTCAATACAAAGTTTATGTTAAAAATTATTGAAACAATCAATAATAAGCTTCTGCGTCACTTAAAGCGATATAATTCTTCTTTCTTCTTAGACTTCATTATTGATAGCTTACACAGTTATACACTCGAAAAACGCCGTGATATAAGAGATCAAATGTTGTTGTACAAATTACTACATAATATCATCGACTCTCCCCTACTTTTAAACAAAGTGAATCTTGCGTGTCACCGGTTAGGTGCACGAAAAAGCGTCTTTTTGCATTACGTAAAGTAAAAACGAAGTATGCTTCTAATAATTTTGTATTTCGTACATGTAAAAATTTTAACTTAAAATATTGTGAACTAGATATTTTTCACCTTAAATATAATAGTTATAAAAAATATTGTAAAACTTAATTTATAATTGGGGTAGCTTCACTATAGGTTGTGTGTATTGTATTACTTTTATTTTATGATTAGTACTTTTAATTATAAATACCATTTAGTTATTTTTTTTAAATCTTTAAACATATTGTGGTTGCAAGCTTTTAATATGTTTTAGATATCTGTGGAAACTTCATTGGTTTTAGGATTACTTTTATATGTTTTATAATGTTTTTTTATTGTACTGTATGTTTCCCTTAAAAGGTAAATAAATAAATAAATAATGATTCAACGCTTCCAACACAACACTTATTTACAAGTAATATTGCAAAATATTTACTGAAGCGTAATTTTATTCTTGATGCTCAAATTCAATATATTACAACAAAAATATATATAGAAGTTTCATTAACTTAAAGATAAAGCTAATGATGGTTACAAATCTAATAAAGTGATTAATTATAGGCCATTTATTATGTAATCATGCGATTTTTCAACTCGGTAATTTAAAAATGCATACATTACACTGTACAAATATATATTTTTTCTAATTCAAAGCTATTTTTCTTTAATTATAAGCCAGTGCTTAGCTACAATTCCACCTGGTGGTAAGTGCTTCATTTAGATTTCCGTAACACAAACGTATAGTTAATGCTAAATTAAAAATAAGAAATTAATACGCTAAGATCAGCGCGTTATTTAAAATTATGGATATTACTTGAAGTACCTATACTTGAAGAATCTTAATTCGCTCCATGATCCCATCATATATCCTATCAATATACTATAACCACCACCACTACCGACACCACTCTAATCCCTACAATGGGAAATAAACATTGTTTTTCGACTTTAAACGAGGCGTCACGATAAGAAAGTCTCTGCGATGACTAACCGCTTAACTGTTAAAATTCGCTTATTACTAACTAGTTTTGTACGCCAATTTTAGCTTATTACTTTTCTCTATTGTGAAGAGTCAAAATGTGTCAAAAAAGGCACGTATGGCAATTCACAATGCTGTGTTGGTCCCTACTTTAACGTATGGTAGTGAAAGTTGGGTGTGGCAGAAGAAGCACGAGAGTAGAATAAATGCAGTAGAAATGCGGTCGTTAAGGAGTATGTTAGGGCTGAATCTGAGTGACAGGGTGAGAAATTGTGTGATAAGAGAAGAGTGTGGTTTGCAAGATGATGTTGTGACCAGGATTAAGAAAGGAACGCTTCGGTTGTTTGGTCATGTGGAAAGAATGAATGAGGAAAGTGATAAAGAAAATTTATGTAGCAAAAGTGAACGGCAGAGTCGAAAAGGGACGTCCTAGGCGAAAATTTATCGACCAAATTAGCGATTTATTGAAAACGGGCCAAATTAGGAGTACCCTTAACCGACACGCATGTATGCGTAGGTATACGAGTATGAATGTGAAGGAGACGAGAGAGATCTGTCAGGATCGTGTCAAATGGGAGTCTGTAGTCTCTGCCTACCCCTCTGGGTGACGGCGTGAGTGTTTATGTTTTACTTTTCTCATTTTTAATTACCAGAGGCACGCCGTGTAAGAGCATCCACTACCCCATATCATTCCGTGAGTGTCGTAAAGGCGACAGAGGAAAATTAACCGAAAATACGCAGCAGCATCTTCCACATAACAACTCAAAATAATCCCATAAAACATTGAAAAATTATTTATAGATGTAATTATGACAAAGGAGCACACAATCCATTCGACGGTAAGTGGCTGTGCGAGAAGGATCTCCAGTTGTATTCCCTCACCTTACGAAACATTGATGTTGAAACATGGTCGTAAACCGATCGAACCAACCATAATTACCGTAATTACGTTTCAGCGTGGCTCTTCCACGTGAAAAACACAAAAAGAATTTCTTGGACGTGGTAGATTAGGTGATAAAGAGAGAACCGTGTAGTGGCTGTGTAAGAAATAAGAATATCCGCTACCCCGTATCGTTCCATGGGTGTCGTGAGAAGCCACAGAGGGACACAAATCAGGACATGGGCACCAGCGTCTCTCTAATAACGACTTGAAAAAAAAAATACGTGCGGCACTCGGTGACTGCCGCGGTAAAGCTATTGCATAGCATTTTTTATCAACTTATGCAATTATAATTATTTATTTTATTTTATTTATGCAGTTAAGTCTTTTGATATTAAATCAAGTTACACTTTTTGAGCGTGGTGACCGATAAGAAAACAATTTTTTTTCTCTTATTGAATAAATGAGAAGTTAATATTGTTTAAAATATTTTTAATATCTTACAATACATGTAGGTTATTCATTAATTTTTATCATTGAGTTATCAGCTAGTGTACACGCATACGTCTAGTCGCACGCACACAAACACGAAGTGGTCTGTCCGAACTGAAACGACGTTAGACGATGCACGGCTTTCAACACCACACCTCCGTGCCCGTCGGAGTGGGGAGCGTGAGGTTTTTTTCGTTACGGAATTTCTGGATTCGGTCCCCGCGCTCAAGGCCCGCGATAGAAGCTATGCAATAGCTTAATAAAAAAAACTGCGGTTGCCAACCCGCTTGTCAAGCGTAGCAATTATGGCAAATAACCCCCCCCCCCTCCCCCATGACGCAATCTATGAGGGAAGCCTATGTTCAGCAGTGGACGGCGCTGCTGCACATCTCCTGAATTTTTTCTTCTGTCGCCTCTTACGACACCCGCGGATGATACGGGGAAGAGAATAATATTTTTACACCGCCACTACACGGTAAGATGGAATGCCGCGTTTCCATTAAAAAGGATCTCCACTTCACACTGACGAAACACCGCAGTATAAGGTCCGATCCCCATTATAATGCCGTTCACAGTTCGTTCTCGGTCCGATCTCAGCTTGGTTAAAATATTATCAAGTAAAAAATATGTGTGTGCATTCATACCACTCGTAACAGTCAAGTTTCGCTCGAATCCCATTCCAATAATATATAAATCAGACTGAGATCGTACTGAGAACGAACTGTGAACGACAAATGAGGATCGGCCCTAATACTGCTATCCAGCGTGGTCCTTCCAGACCCATTCGTGCTACAACTATAGTTTATCAAGTAAAAATATGTGTGTGCATTCATACTACCCGTAACAGTCAAGTTTCGCTCGAATCCCATACCAATAATATATAAATCACACCGAGACCGGACCGAAAACGAACTGTGAACGACAAATGAGGATCGGCCCTAATGCTGCTATCCAGCGTGGTCCTTCCAGACCCATTCGTGTTACAACTATAGTTTATCAAGTAAAAATATGTGTGTGCATTCATACTACCCGTAACAGTCAAGTTTCGCTCGAATCCCATTGCAATAATATATAAATCACACCGAGACCGGACCGAAAACGAACTGTGAACGACAAATGAGGATCGGCCCTAATGCTGCTATCCAGCGTGGTCCTTCCAGACCCATTCGTGCTACAACTATAGTTTATCAAGTAAAAATATGTGTGTGCATTCATACTACCCGTAACAGTCAAGTTTCGCTCGAATCCCATTCCAATAATATATAAATCACACCGAGACCGGACCGAAAACGAACTGTGAACGGAAAATGAGGATCGGCCCTAATGCTGCTATCCAGCGTGGTCCTTCCAGACCCATTCGTGTTACAACTATAATATAACTGCAGTTTGACTCTACGACGTATTATAAAATATGTGGGTCGATACTTTACTTACTTTTTACGTTACATAAAATATATTTTTAGACACACGTACTTTTCACTTGATGGTAAGTGGATGCTGTGACCCATAGACATCCACAGCACACAGACAGTGTATCTTCAATCAAAAATCAAAATGCGGTGTCACTCCTGAGGACTAAGACGTAATGCTACAATTCCAGTAAATAGGGTCTCCGGTTCTCTATACTCACCATACGAAACACAGCAGCATTACACTGCTATTTTACGCTGGTATTCTGTGCGAGCGTAGTCCTGCCCCGGTCGAGCCGACACATTCGTGCTACAACTATAATATAGCTGCAGCGTGGCTCTACCACGTAATAACTTGCAGCACCAGGATGCGTTTTGATTCTTTTCATTTTGCAGCACCTGTTGTCACGGGAGCTGGATGTTACACGACCTGACGTAATTAGGTACTCCCAGACCTTCAGGTTTTGACTTCTTTAAATGTTCTATAAATCAGCCATAGATAAAGCATCCTCGCAGCCGCCTCTAGTTTCATTTTCTTGTACAGTATACATAAATGTAATACAAATTAATATGAGCTACTTGTTATTTCTAACGTAAGTTTTTCTATTGTTAGTATTGGAGCACAAATGTAAATAGATTACCTTGATAATAACAGTAGACCTTAATCCTAAACTGACTGCTAGGGCCGTCTTCCCATACAAGACTGAATGTTCGCCGTGAAGAATTACTTTCCCTGGCGCCGATATTTTTATCATTTTTCCCTCCATTATTTATGCTTTGTACACACTCGCGACTTGGAGCAGGTAATTAAAAAAAAAACACACACACATGTAAAACTTATATGATTCTAATGTAATATCATGACTATTAAATATTTCACTGTTGCCTCCACTGTTCCACTGTCAGCGTCTTTTGTGTGAACGCGTGTATCGTTTTCAACTCCTCTTGTAATACTGAATTGACGAGTCTGCGGAAGAAATAACTGTATATTTTAACTGTATTTTTATTTAAATTTTCTTATGTGAATTAAGTACACGATGTGATCAGTTTTATTTAAGATTGTAGTTTGCATATTGGCATAATTTTATGTCTCGTTTTTTTTTTCAAATGACGTGATAACAATAATTAAGAAAACAATTATTAGCGATTTAAAAACAAATTGTTTATATTGTAAATCGAATCGTCTCTCTTTCTTAAGGTGTGGAATGAAATGTTGGTGAACGTTTTAATTGTACCAATAACTGTTTTTTAATTGCGATAATTGATAAGTCTGAAAAACGCTATTACCTTGTGTATTTCTCAAATAAGTATGATGCGCTTCAGAGATGAGAAAACACGTCCCGCGGAGGAATTTGTGGCTGGAATAGTTACGACAAGATAACCTAACTTTAAAAGCTGGGAAAACGCCTTCAAGACTATTTTCGTTTATAAAGTCAATAAGTTCGAAAACATTGAAGTCTTTTAATTCAGGGGAGGAATACAATGAAATCAATCGGTTTTTCAATGTTTGTTTATCAAAATGGTTTGCATAATTTTCAAATAATGAATCTAATACCTCTAAAGGAAAATCTGAACGATATTTTTCGAATGGTTTGTTGTTGAACAATTGGAAAAAATTTAATTTGAAAATTTCAGAATATGGGCCATTAATTTCTGAAGATATTTTATCAATTATTTCAATAAAAAGTCGTTTCTATTGTCTGAGCACAGCGCACATTGCGTCTCAAACGAGGAGCAGAGTCATTGTGCAATGTTTTTTCATAAATGTGATTAAAATCTGACTAAAATTCAGTATGTCACCATGTTTGAAACTCCTTTATTTTATTACTGCAATAACCAACATCAACTTGTGATTTTTGTAAAATATTGTACAAGCAGTCGGTTTTTTCAAATACCTGGTGGAAAATTGAAAGAAAAAAAATTTATTTAAATGAACGCAATGTGTTTTCACAATTCTCGGCGGCCAAGATTGCATCGCCGTCCCAGTTCTGCGGATTGTCGCACATATCGGAAAACAAATTAATCAGATTATCTTTTAGTTCGAATACTGTATTCACAATTTGTGACGTATACGTCCAACGAGTTGTGGGGGCACTAGGTTATTTTTTGCTGCAATATGTATCATAAAAATACGACCGTTTTGTGTTGTTATTAAAAAATTAAACAAAGCCTGAAAGGCTGAAAAAAAGTGCTGACTAATCCTGTTAAAAGATTTAGATAAAACTTAAGATTTAGATAAAAATAATGCCAAAATGTGTTCTTTACACCAAATATATATGGCTCGGGGATAAACATCTTTAACTTTTTGTTACACTCCATTTCTGACACCGGACATGACACTTGCACCGTCATAGCTTTGCGCAACTATAGTTTTGTGGTGCAGTCATGTTTGTTTAATAATTCCAATATGATATTACAAAGTGTGTCTGCAGTGCGACTTTCAGACACATCTACATACAAAAACGTTTATGAATATCGTTTCCATAATAATATCGGAGAATAAGACACAATTGCTCCCTGTGACTAACGTCGGGAATTTCATCAATAATAATGGAAATTAATTTTGACAATTTTACTTCGTACTCAATGCGAGTTTTTTTTCATTACAGAAGCGATACAAGTTCTAAAAAATTGCCTCTACATAATGAAGTTTTCGACTCATCGTGACCTCTGAAAGGAAGTTCTTGTTGTGCTAAATGGCAAACAATATCGGCTAATCTTTGAAAAACACTACGGTTGTGATCAACATGCATATTGCGTTTTGTAATTTCCTCTGATAACTGACGATAACGATTTTTGAGAATTTATATGCCTTTTAATGGCTCCAGATAAATCATTTAATATTCGGTAGCATTCCATGCTGTTTTGTCGTTGGAAAAGAATATGCAGCACCAACAATACAACTTATTGGTATGTGAGCAGCCAACAATCTAATGAGTTTTGTAAACTGATCTATTAAATTGCCGTTTGAGGGTTTTACTGCTCTATAAATCTATTATAATGGATTTCGGCAAAATAACGTCTGAATCTATCAATTATTATTTTTATTGTGTTTGTTAAATAAATGTTTTTCTATACTAAGAATAAAATACTTATTAATTATTATTCTAACTTAATTATTAAACGCAAAAGAGATTTTTAGCGAGACTTTTATTTCATAAAAGTATATTTAATAAAGTAAAGCGACAACTACTTCTTTTAAAATTGCCGTTCGGGTTCACATATTTTACGAAAAAACTTAAATCCATATAATATATATATACAACATGTAACATAATTAACGACGCACACTGAGAAAGTAGTTTGTTCAGAATCATTTACTGAATCGATTTCTATCATTTTTAATATAGGCAATTTTTTATCCCAAAAATAATTAAAATTACGTAAATTACAGTCACACTAAATCTGTACAGTCAAAATAAACTGAAATGGACCGTAACTTAAGGCAATAAGACTTTTAAGAGTGCAGTTTTATTTGTATTATTGCTAATTCTGTCATTCAATAAAAATAAAGAAAAATTTACTTTATTTCAAGCATGTTAAAGTTTTTGCGTTCGTGGATTTGTACTGTGACCACAACATTCTTCCGGAATTACATAACATAAACACTCACGCCTGTCACCCAGAGGGGTAGGCAGAGACTACGGACTTCCATTTGACACGATCCTGACATACCTCTTTCGCTTCCTTTACATCCATATATCTACGCATACATGCTCGTCGGTTAAGGGTACTTCTAACGTGGCCCATTTTCGAAATATCGTCAATTTGGTCGATAAACTTTTTCTAGGGCGTCCCTTCCCGACTCTGCCGTTCACATCTGCCGAATAAATTTGCTTTGTCACTCTTTCCTCATTCATTCTTTCTACATGACCAAACCAACGAAGCATTCCTTTCTTAATCCTGGTCACAACATCATCTTGCATACCACATTTATCTCTTATCACGCAATTTCTCACCCTGTCATTCTGATTCAACCCTAGCATACTCCTTAAAGACCGCATTTCTACAGCATTTATTCTTCTTTTCTTTTCTTTCTTTACTTCTTCTGCCACACCCAGCTTTCACTACCATACATTAAAGTAGGGACTAACACAGCATTATGAATTACCATACGTGCCTTTTTTGACACATTCTGGTTCTTCACAATAGAGTGTAGTGCCCCATTCACTCTATTCCCTACATTTATTCGTCGTTCTATATCCTTATCATATCTACCATCTCTGCTAAATACACATCCCAAATACACAAACTCATCCACTTGCTCAATTAACTCTCCTTCTATTCTTATTTCACATACCGTTTTGCTTTCTTCTCTTTCAAAAACCATCACTTTCGTCTTACTTGCGTTCACTTTCATTCCCCTTTCTTTTAATGCCCAGTTCATTAATGTAACCATCATTTGCAACTCAGCCGCTGATGACGCAAATATGACTTGATCATCGGCATACAGAAGGCATTTGACGGTTAACTCGCCCATTCTTAACCCACATTCTTCATCTTTTAAAGTTTGCAAACACCTGTCCATAAATAGGTTGAACAGCCAAGGGGACACTTTCTCGGATGCCAAACCAGTCCGAGTAGACCACATTGATCCTGACACAAGCACTAGAGTCCCTATAAAGAGACCTTAATGCCTGTATCAAACCAGCGCTGAACCCATATGAGTTCAGTGTTTGCCATAACACATTCCTGTTCACTATGTCATAAGCCTTTTCCAAGTCCATGAACGCACAAAAAACTTTCTGGTTTTTTGCCAAAAACTTCTCCGCAATCATGTGCATGGAAAAGACTTGATCTGTACACCCCATTCACTTTCTAAAACCCATAACTCTTTCAATTAACACCTTAGCATACATTTTACCCACAATACTAATCAAGCTGATACCACGATAGTTTTTGCAGTCCTGCCGTGACCCTTTTCCTTTACATATTGCTATGGTGCTATGGTTTGATACAGTCATCCGGTACCCGTTTTAATTCCCAACATAAATTAAACAAGGTGTACAGCAGGCCTGCCACCACTCCCTCTCCAGCCCTTAGCATCTCGAGTGATACTCTATCATATCCAGCTGCCTTACCTGCTTTCATGCTTTTCATTGCTTTCATTATTTCATCTACACATATCTCCATACCCCTTTCCACTTCTTTCGGAATTTCTTGTTCATTTAATTCAGACGACTCTTCACTTATAAACACGCTTTCAAAGTATTCCTTCCATCTGTTTAAATTCGAAACTTCATCATTCAGAATACATCAATTCTCGTCTCTTATAGCATTAATTATAGGCTGTTTTGTATTTCCCCTGGCAGTTCTTACGAGTTTCCAGAACATTTTTATATTAGCCTGGAAATTATCAGATATCCTTCTATCATTTTTATCCGTTCTTTCTTTCTTTTTCCTTTCAACTACTTCTTTTACTCTCTTATTTAGACGTCTAAATTCTGCCTTTTTTCTTTCAATCTCATCATTCATACCATCAGAATTACCAGCTTTAGTTGCTAGTAAATCTAACCATGCTTTCTTCTTTGATTCAACTTCCACCCGTACCTCATCATCGCACCACAACGTATTACTTTTCCTTTCATTTGTTCTCTTACTTACACCACATACTTCGGTAGCTGCATCTACCAAACCTTTTTTAATATTATCCCACACAGTATTCAAGTCTAAATCATACATACACAACTCATTCAAACACTTAATATTTTCTCTCAGTCTACATTTATACTTCTCTTTCACATCTTTATCTTGTAACTTCTCTATTCTTATAAGCTGTAACGCAGTGGTATACACAGATGTCCGATGCCACCAACGCTTGAAAAGACCATTAATTCGACATAATACTAAGTAATGATCCGTCCCTACGTTAGACCCCCGGTAAACCCTTGTATCTACGACTGCGCTCCTCATTCTTTCATCCACAATTACGAAATCTATCATGCTTCTATCATCACCTCTTTCCCTTATTTTGTCTTATCTTCCAGAATTAGTATAACTAATTTGATAAATAATCAGTGCATAAAAATGTTTAACTAAATATGTATTATGATTATAACAATATACTAATTGGGGTGTGTGAGGGTGTGCGTTAATTACGTTACATATTTTGTATATATATATATATATATATATATATATATATATATATATATTTGAGATGGGCCGAATATTCGTTTTATATCCGTATTCGGCCTAATATTCGGTTAAATTACCGAACATTCGTTTTCATAGTGTCCAATGTATTGAAATGTACGAATTGAGTAATGCGATGTCTTTTACAGTTGAAAGTATATTTTATATATGGGTTAACCTCGCAACCTCCTAGCAGTCTCATGAGACCGCGGCCATATTAAGTCAAGTCCCTAGCGGTCTCATGAGGTCGCACCCACGCAGAGCACTTTATCCCATAGAAATTTATATATAGAGACTACTTTTCTGTGAAGAAGTTTGGCATTATGTAATCAATATGAAATACTCTATTTTCCAGTGCAATAAAAAAACATTTCTTATGAATATTTATTTTTAATCTACGTTTATTTCGTACGCCATTTTCGCGTGAATGTTATTGTGTTGATTTTTGGATTTTTCTAGTGTTTTATTATTGTTTTAGTATAGTGATCTTTTTACGTACATAATTTTAAATAACATATATTGAAATAAATGTGATTTTCACGCTGCCGACATTCGCTTGGTACTTTTTTCTGTTATCAAAATACAACAAAATCTTTTTGTAATGACCTGACTGACCTGCCTTTTGTTTAGACCACAGGATAGAGAATTTTGTATAGATTTTATAATGCTAAACTTCTTCATAGAAATGTCGTCTCTAAATATAAGATGCTTAATGGTTTTAAGTGCTGTGGGTTGGTGCGGTCGCATGCGACCGTTCGGGATTTGCCGAGCGCATGCGACCGCATGGGATTTTTATAGCGCTTGAAGGGTTAAATCTACTTACTCTGGAGTGCCTCAAATGCATAACTCTATACATTTACGTTTTTGAGGAACTGTGGATTTAATTTTTCATTACATTACATTAGTACATTTTACTTTACTTTGGTCGTCAGTTTCTCTAAAATAAGTCCAAATAGTTAATCTTCTTCCGCTCATTTTTATCATATAATTATCAATTTTCATTAAGAATGAAACAACGAAATACTTTTTTATCACAAGAATAGTCAAAACAAGCATGTGCCGTTAATTTGCTCAGTACTAGATGATGCCATAACAGTCAAGTGTGGCGGGGAGCGAGAGGCAGGGTCCTGCGCCAAACCCGCGCGCTTTACGGTAACAAGGTCCCAAGGTTATCCTGCTGAATAATGTTCGGTTAAATATTCGGATTTACCGAACATTCGTATTCGGTGAAATCCATATTCGGTTCATCCCTAATATATATATATATATATATACTAGCTTGCCAGGCAGACGTTGTTCTACCCTTTTCGACGACCTATTGTCATGTCCTATTAAAATCCTTAAATTCGCAAAAAAATTGTGGGCAAAAAAACTATCGTATCTCTCAAGTTGGACCAAACTACACACGATGTGCAAATTTAATTAAAATTTCTTGGTAGTTTAGGAGTCCATCGCGGACAAACAACGTGACACGTAATTTATATATATATATATATATATATATATCTCAACTTAAACGTGGATTTAAGTTTTTTCGTAAAATATGTGATCGGCCGCGCCCGAACGGCAATTTTAAAAGAAGTAGTTGTCGCTTTACTTTATTAAATATACTTTTATGAAAAAAATATCTCGCTAAAATACTCTTTTGCGTTTAATAATTAAGCAAGAATAATAATAAACAAGTAATAAGTAAAAAGTAAAAAGAATAATAGAAAAACATTTATTTAACAAACACAATAAAAATAATAATTGATAGAATCAGACGTTATTTTGCGGAAATCCATTATAATAGATTTATAGACCAGTAAAACCCCCAAACGGCAATTTTATAGATCAGTTTACAAAACTCATTAGATTGTTGGCTGCTCACATACCAATAAGTTGTATTGTTGGTGCTGCATATTCTTTTCCAACGACAAAACAGCATGGAATGCTACCGAATATTAAATAATTTTTCTGGAGCCATTAAAAGGCATATGAATTCTCAAAAATCGTTATCGTCAGTTAACAGAGGAAATTACAAAACACAATATGCGTGTTGATCACAACCGTAGTGTTTTTCAAAGATTAGCCGATATCGTTTGCCATTTAGCACAACAAGAACTTCCTTTCAGAGGTCACGATGAGTCGAAAACTCATCATATGTTAACAACCCATTATATAAAATATACTTTCAACAGTAAAAGACATCGCATTACTCAATTCGTACATTTCAATACATTGGACACTGTGAAAACGAATATTCGGCCGAATACGAATATAAAATGAATATTCCCCCCCATCTCTAATATGTATATATATATATATATATATATATATATATATATATATATATATATATATATATATTTTGACTGTTATTTGTAAACATATAGTTAATTAATATATTTTTGTTAAAAATGGCCCTTTGCATTTGAAATTACACAATGATAATTTCTGTGAGCGAAAAAATCGTTGCAACCGGTCGTACGGAATTGATTAAAAAATTTTAATACCAAATTGGATAGAATTTATTATTAAAATCGATAAAATTTACCATAATCTTAATAAAAATGACTCTATTCTATTCTTTACTATCATTATTTCAATATAACGATGTAACGTTATAAGCACCGCTTTCGCTTACGTACGTATATGCTGACAGCATTGGCTCGGCGAGCCGCCATTTCTAATACCATTCTTTATTCGCACGAGTAGTACCTAACTTTTCTTATTTTTTATCTTATTTGGTTGAAAAGCATGTCACTCACTACTCAGATACTACTGTATCTGAGCGCATATCTTTCAATATAGCTCTGTACGAAATTCAATGAACTAACACACGATTATCGTTAAGTATCTCTAAGCACCGACATATATCTCAAGTAAGCAAGAAAAGTAGTGACAGTATAACCTGGTCATACAAATATATCTGCAGATAACATTTGCAGATACAAATATGGCATAGGATTTTACCTGTGAATATGTACAGAATGGTCGCTGAAAAAATGCGATTACATTAGCTTCGACCATTTTTAAGCTTAATATGACGTCCAATCCAAATTCTTCGCCTTTTAGTAAATGATAATGCAACACGTGCATCAAAATCTGAATCCTATTCTGATGAACTGTTTAGCGCATCTAGAAGCAATATACACCAACTCATTTTAGGTAACACTCTGTATAAACAATACGCTCCAGAAACAGGTCTAGTAAGTTTAAAGGATTTCGAGTGCACGTATCATTTCGTATAATGCCATATCTGCGTATTGTGTGATACTTTCAGATAATTAAGTTTATATACGAACATGAAATATTATCGTATCTGTGTAGTCACTCACTCGTTTAAAGGTGGGGCACATTGGCTGCGTTTGGCAGAAAGAAGCGCTTGTAAGCAAAATGGCGAAACTATAGTTTTCGGCTAGGACACGTTTGCTAACTTCAGCTTCAGTAGCGTACACAATGTTTGTTTTTTTTGTTTGTTTTGAAGTAGAGTTTATTAGTTGTTTGTGCAATTAGTTTCAAGTAATATAATGACAAGAACAAACATATTATACATGTTATTAAAAATTCATGATTGGTAAGTTTTTAATATGAATACTTTATAAACATACATTTAAATTAGGTTAGGTTCCTCGGTTAAAGCCAACTTAGTGTCCTAGAGGAAAATAGCTATTTACCATTTGACAGCGGTTACCGCTTACGATCGCCATTTTGCTTACAAGCGCTTCGTAGCGCTTTTTTCTGCCAAACGCAGCGATGGACTGGCAAAAATTTGATGTATTTACGTACCTATGCCGCGCTAACAGCGGCTTCCCCTGGAACTTGTCGGAAACTACAAGGACTGAGAACTTAGCGCCGCAACCGTCGCTTTCATCCGTCACTTCCTGTGAAATAAGACATTAATTTTTAATCGTGTAAGAATATAGTACCCTACCCAATATGGGAATAACATGCATCCCGTGGGTGTCGTAAGAGACGACAGAGGGAAACAAATCAGGAGACGAGCAGCAGCGTCTTCCAAATAACGGCTAAAAATAAAAAACTGGGGTTGCTAAAATCTAGAGACAATCTATGGAGGAGGCCTATGTTCAGCAGTGGGATTAAATAGACTGTAAAGGTGAAGGTTATTTTTGCTTTGCTGCATTTTTTATAATAAAAATCAAATAAAAGATATTTTATCTTCACAGTAAAAAAACGAAAGAACAGTAAACTGGAGCAATTTTCATTCAATAGGGCTACCCCATACTTCGCCTACCGGTACGAGTTTGCCACTTGAGAACCATTCTTTCCCATCGCTTGTCGGTTCTTCGAGCTATAAGGCCGGCCTATTGCCACTTCAATTTACTATTTTTTTTATAGAAGAGGGGGCAAACGAGCATGCGGCTCACCTGATGTTAAGTGACTACCGCCGCCCATGATCAACCGCAACACCAGGGGAATTGCAGGTGCGTTGCCGGCCCTTTAGAAAAGAGTAAGCTCTTTTCTTGAAGGTCCCCAGGTCGTTCGGTCCGAAAAAATCGCAGGTAGCAAATTGTTCCACAGAGAGGTCGTACGCGGAAGAAAACTTTTTGAAACGTACAGTGGTGGACCGCCAAGCATCCAGATGGTGTGGATGGTACCGGGACGTTTGCCGCGTAGTGCGTTCATGAAATTTGGCGGCTGGGATTAATCCGAACAATTCCTCAGAGCACTCCCAATGGTATATGCGAAAGAAAATGCAAAGAGATGCAACATCTCTTCGCAGCGCCAGTAAATCGAGCCGATCGGAAAGCACTTGGTCGTCGATGATTCGAGCCGCTCTGCGCTGGATCCGGTCAAGTGGAAGGAGCTGGTACTGGGGAGCCCCAGCCCAGAGATGGGAACAGTATTCCATGTGCGGCCGAACCTGCGCCTTGTAAAGTTGCAGGCGGTATGCCGGCACGAAATACTGCCCCCTCTGCTGAGCACGCCAATGCCTTTTTAAAGGCCAATTTATCCTTCTCTTCCAAGTGACCACGAAACTGCACGTCACTCAATATGTCGACACCAAGGATTCCGATACTGGCTAAGGCAACAAGGGGAGTGCCTTGAAACTGAGGAGATACGACAAAAGGGTTCTTTTTAGCGGTTAACGCGCAAACTTGTGTCTTCTGGGGGTTAAACTGGACTAGATTTATTCGCCCCCAATCCGAGACTCTGTTCAGCAAAGACTCGACTTCAGACACAAGTTTGTCCCGGTACTCGGAGACATTTTCCCGAGAAATATTGGCACAGCCGGTGTAAAGAACATCACCAGTGCTGTCATCTGCATAGCAATGAATGTTATGGGTTTGCAACATATCATTGATATGCAGAAGAAACAGCGTTGGCGATAGCACACAGCCTTGTGGAACACCAGCGTTAATAGGCTTGTGATCGGAGCTTGCACCGTCTACAACGACCTTGATGCTCCGATCTGCAAGAAAGCTGGTGATCCAATCGCACAATTTCTCGGGTAGCTCACAGGAAGGGAGCTTTGAAAAAAGCGCTTTGTGCCAAAACCGATCGAAGGCCTTCGCAATGTCCAAACTAATGGCCAATGCCTCCCCCTTGGACTCTACTGCCTCCGCCCATCTGTGAGTTAGGTAGACCAGAAGATCACTGTTGCAAGCAAGCTGACCGACCACGGCGAAAACCGTATTGGCGATCAGCTGGTGATCCTCAAGGTACTTCATGATCTGGCAGTTAACAATAGATTCCATTGTTTTGGAGGACAGGGAGGTGATGGCGATAGGCCGGTAGTTGGACGGGTCTTTGCGGTCGCCTTTTTTAGGGATCGGGTGGACGAAAGCCGTCTTCCATGATTTAGAGACACACCTAGGGAGTAGGAGTACCGGAAAAGACGCGTTAAAACCGGTGCCAACTCTGGAGCACACGTCCTTAACACAATTGGGGGATTCCGTCAGGCCCACTCGACTTGTGGATGTCCAGGGAGAGGAGTGCTTTGCGAACCGAGCGCTGTGTAAACTGCACTTTCGGCATAAAGCACTCACACCGCGGGATGGTCGGCGGCGTACTCCCCCCGTCATCGAGAGTCGAGTTGGATGCAAAGAAAGAGCCTAGCAGATCGGCTTTCTCCTTTGCGGTATGGGCGATTAAGTCGTCCTCCCCGTGCAGAGATGGAAGAGATGGCTGACAGAAATTATCCTGGACAGCCCTGGCGAGAGACCAGAATGCACGGGTTCCAGAAGGAAGACGAACTAGTTTCTCGCCAATTCTGCCTATGTGCTCTGACTTTGCCTTGGCAATGACTCTTTTGAAGGACCTAGAGGCGGCATTAAACTTCTTTTTTAGAGCGCTGGTGTTTACATCCCGGGACGTTGATGCATCAGCCAAGGCTTGCTAGCACTCCTGCTTATAGAATGATGTTATTTTACAGGAGCGACCAAACCATGGCTGAGATTTGCCTCCAATTGGCACCACAGAGGAAGGAATAAAAAGTTAAATAACCTGAAGTACCACATCAGCGACAGAATCTGCAACAACGTTGGTATCGTCCGGCGAGAAGCAAACCTTCCCCAAGGGTAGGATGCAAAGAAAGTCCGCATCCCATCCCAATCGGCTGACCTATACTGCCAAACACGGCGGCAGCCTGCAGAATGCAACTGCGATTTCAGCGTGAGTGACACCACACTCCGGACGAGACAATGGTCCGAGGAGCCTAAAGGGGCGTCGACGGAAATCTGATATCCGTCCGGGTGAGATGTCAGCAGTAGGTCCAACAGGGAAGGTGCATGATCCTCCACATCTGGAATCCGCGTAGGCGAAGTAACCAGTTGCGTCAGACCATATGCCAAGGTAAAATCATGAACAGATCTCCCCGCATGATCAGTTAAACGTGAACCAAGCCTAATCAAGGAAAATGTACAAAGTTTCTCAATAGCAATGTTCAAAATAAATAAACGTAGGTATTAAAAAACGGTTTATTAATAGAGCACATGAATGTAAATAGCTCCTGGGAATGAGGTGTTTGCTACAAAATTTTTTGAATTCCCGCTTTAAAAATGAATGATTTTCAAAAAAATCGAGAAGTAGTTTAACCCCAGTATTCGAAAATCGAGGTTTTATCAAATCTCGACGTTTTGAGGTCTTAGGAAACAATTCTGACCATTCCTACGAGGATATATACAATATGTAACAAAAACCCTGTGGTTCCCGTTAAATGTGTTGTCAGAATCAGTATCCAATTGTGTAGAAATATATATTTTTTTCAAAAAAACACATAAAAAATAATTTTAATAAAAAAAAATTAATTTGCAAGTTGTATGTGGTTTTATTTCCTCTAACTCACACGAGTATCGGTAATGCGGGATCTTTGACAATGCTCTTACTCCTCGGCCAATGCAGAGATAATAAAACCACATACAATTATACATATATATATATATATATATATATATATATATATATGGTGTGTGTGTGTGTGTATGTAAACCTCTCATATCTTTTGAATGACTTGACTGATTTGAACGAACGATATGGTAGCGTTCTTCTAAGAATAACTTTTGAACAGATGTAACGATCAATTCCAAATTTAATCAGCTCTTAAGGGTATTACATTGCCCAATGACCTTGAGGATTTGTGGATTTGACTTAGGAGTCGTCGAGACATATATACCTGTGACGGATGTATTGCGTCCGGAGCATCCGTCACAGATCTTTGCGGGGGTGCTTGTCGCGGAGTGCTAGTGTAGTTTTGGGTATTTCTTTATTATTCAAAAATGGTAAATGAAATTTAATAAAATAAACAATACAAATTGTTAAATTCGTCATTGCGGTTTTTTTTGGTATATAATACATGCCTAACTATCAAGCCGTTATTGAGACAATTTACAATTTATCTTAAAAAGAGACTGTTTACTTCGATTTTTTTCCAAATTTGGACATTTTTATTAAAAGTTAAACAATACAATTTATTTGTGATTATCTTAAGTTAAACATATATTTTTTATGAGACACAGGCACAAAGGGATTCACATACACACTTCTTTAAACATAGGATGTTTTAGTGATTTGAGCGATGTAATCCCTTTAAACATAGACAACGACGTCGATTGCTACGAACCGCATCAAAACCGGTTAGTGCGTTGAAGATAAATCGATGAGGAAAAATTCTAAAAAATATTATTTTCACATAACTTTTGAATTGAAAAACACCTCGAAACACGTTCGAAAGTCATCGTAGTCAAAAAATATTAAAAATAGTGTTTTTTAAGGCAGGCTACAATTCCAAAATCACCCAAAAGAAGTATATCCAAACGCTTAAATGTAAAAACATATTTATAAACTATAAAAAATATTGTAGGTAGAACAACCTGTTGCACTGGAGTAACGGAACATCATTTAAAAAAAAGTCTGGTTTATTTTAATTTTTTTAACTAAAAGAAGGAAAAAACTACATAAATTCAATTACTCTGAATTTTCTTCTCGACACCAAGTATTTTTTACAAAAAAATAGCCAAGCTGATGGTTTCCAGAAGTATCGGATTAGAATTTTTTTTCATATTTATATTATAAGTAATTAGATGAAAACTACCATATAATATAATCTTCAAACTCAAAACCACCATTATTTTATAAATTTGTTGTTAACTTAGCAATACTACGGTGAATATTTATTTGGAAAACATATTAGCTATTCCCCATTAGATGACGCTATTAAATATAAGGTAAAAATCCGCTTTAGACACGTCGTCAAACACTAAAACATTGGTAAATAAATAGTGACGTTACTGAACAACAGAGGGCGCTTATTACAATAATTAATAAATGTTCTTGAACATTTTACTAGAAATAATAAAATTTAAAGATTATTTGGTAAATATACATTATTCTTACAATAATTAAACGAAATCACGTTCAGTTTTTGCTCCATATCGTAACTTACAATACCTTAATGAACAACCGGGCCTATTTTTATTTCTTTAAAAATATTTTTAATTTTATGAAACGAATATGTTTTGACTTTTTGACAATGTCACTAAGACTAAATGACTAAAATCGGAGATATATCCATCCTATTATAGTGAACGATTCTTGACTGGTCCTGTTCAGTGTTGACTCCTCCCACTAAATGGAGAGACAATTTATTTGGATTTTTTTTGGAACAAACGTTTTATTGTCTTTGACTAATATATTACTAGAGAGTGGATGAGTTTGTGTATTTGGGATGTGTATTTAGCAGGGATGGTAGATATGATAGGGATATAGAACGACGAGTAAATGCAGGGAATAGAGTGAATGGGGCACTACACTCTATTATGAAGAACCAGAATGTGTCAAAACAGGCACGTATGGTAATTCATAATGCTGTGTTAGTCCCTACGTTAATGTATGGTAGTGAAAGCTGGGTGTGGCAGAAGAAGCACGAAAGTAGAATAAATGCTGTAGAAATGCGTTCTTTAAGAAATATGCTAGGGTTTAATCTGAATGACAGGGTGAGAAATTGCGTGATAAGAGATAAATGTGGTATGCAAGATGATGTTGTGACCAGGATTAAGAAAGGAATGCTTCGGTGGTTTGGTCACGTAGAAAGAATGAATGATGAAAGAGTGACAAAGCAAATTTATATGGCAGATGTGAACGGCCGAGTCGGGAAGGGACGCCCTAGAAAAAAGTTTGTCGACCAAATTGGCGATATTTTGAAAATGGGCCACGTTAGAAGTACCCTTAACCGACGAGCATGTATGCGTAGATATATGGATGTAAAGGAGGCGAAAGAGGTATGTCAGGATCGTGCCAAATGGAAGTCCGTAATCTCTGCCTACCCCTCTGGGTGACAGGCGTGAGTGTTTATGTATGTATTATGATAATATATTACTAGCGTACTTATTGTCCAAAATTGACACTGTTAATGAAAACGTCACAAACAGGGTCTAATATAATTAACTATCTAGCCTTAAAATAATTATAACAAATGATGGTTATTTCACGCAAGTTCAGATTTTTTGAACATGGTAGAGCCATGCTGCAGTTATATTAGTAGTATAGTTGCAGCACAAACGGGTCGGCTCGACCGGTGAATGACCACACTCTCACAGAATACCAGCGTGAAATAGTGGCTTAATGCTGCTGTATTTCGTATGGTGAGTGTAGAAAACCGGAGACCCTTTTTACTGGAAATGAGGCATTCCATCTTAGTCCTCACGGGTGACAATGCATCTACATTTTGATTCGTGATCGAAGATAGATGTAGATGTCTATGGGCCACAGCAACCACTTACCACCAAGTGGACTGTGTGCTCGTTTGTCACCATATCCTATACAAAAAATTTTTTTTCTATATCTCTTCTAAAACTATACAGTATTAATAACCATATATAGTGCATCTGCGGAAGGTAAAAACCTGCGAATTGCTGTCTCCACCTACAGCCTTCTAGAGCTTACTTATAGGACGATGTTAATCGATTTTTTTACACGGCATCAATATATCAACTCAGTACACGAGTGGACCAACCAGTCCGAGTAAAAGTAGATCGAGGAGCTTTGCGCACTACAACATCAATAAAAAAAGGATATATCCCAGATGTTTGTTTTACCGATGGTTCAGTTTGGCTTAAAACTGATTTTAGATCGGGCATTAATAATTGACTTGATCAATTCCACTTTACCTACCAAGTCTTATCAGGCATCTAAAACGAAAGGGTTTCAATCCAATCATCCATAACAGCCTATTAAAGCCCACTGCTAAACATAGCTGACCCTTAGAGTTTCCATGCTGAGCAGGCAGGTTGGCATCACAGTTTTTCATTTTCTATTTGCCATTAGGACAACACTGCTGCCGTCTCCTTGTTTGTTTACTCTGTTGCCTCTTACGATACCCTCTGGACAACCAAACCTCGGTCTAATTGAAATTTTTTTCCTAATGGTGTCAAAGAGGAAATGAAATTTCATTTATTTCTTTAGTTAGTAATATAATAACAAAAAGTACTAAAATTAAGTACTATAGTTCAATACTTTCGAAAATGTACAAGTAAAAAACAAAGAGTTAGGCCAGTATTCAGAGACAATCTGGAGTGACAACAAATTTTGACATTGAGAAATTAGAGTTTAAAAACTCTAATTTCTCAATGTTAAAATTTGTGTAGATAAATGTATGGTCTAGACCAATGTGATCCATCAAATTTATTTCATACGAAATATGAAATTTGCATACACAATCATAATTTTCTTTCTATTAGAAATCCAAATTCAGACTATGCATTGTCACCCCTGAGAACTAACATAGAATACCTTGTTTCCATGAAAACAGTCTCCAGTTTTTTTACACTCACTATTCAAAGAACCAATTTCTAGGCAGGTGACAGGCATCTACACCTTTGAGGACTAAGATGGAATGCCTCTCAGCATGTAATGATACCAGCTCTCTATACCCTTCAGACCACACCACAGCAGTGCAGGCATTACTATTTTATATTAAATAGGTACGAGGGTAGCATTTACCCACATGGACGGCAATTCCTAACCAGAAATGAAGTCCTAATATCAATTATTTGGATGATTGTTAGAAACAGATGTATTGTACACCTGAAGAAACTTCCTACTGCCAGTCTTGATATTGGTCATCTGGTATAAATGGACCATGTTATGCAGAAATGTTACAATCCAAAAAATGGCCAAAAATGATCCAGAAGCTTTTTTCCAAGTGTAGAAATCTAAATTCAATTTTTGTTAATGGTTAAAGTCTCGTTAATTAGGGTTTCAGTCACAAGAAAAAAGTATTTGTTGAACATTATTTTCCCCCATAGATTGCCCCAAAGTACGGTACTGAGCCACCTGCATCCATCGGCTGCCTGCACTTCCGAGAATAGCCTTGTTAGGACTTCATCCTGTAGAGAAATTCTGAGCATAGCCTTTTATATTGCACGCTGAGTGTCTTTGAGCCTCCTCATACGATCAGAAGTAAAGGACCAAATTACAGTTCTGTAAGTCGTTACTGGCAACAGAATGTGCATTAAACATAACTAACCACTTTCAGCTTCATCAAAACACCACATTGAAGCAGCATATGAGATTCATCCACCCATGTTATCATGTGGGTGTCATAAGAGTCGACAGATGGAATAGGAGATGAGGACTAAAAACAGCAGCATCATCTACCTGATAAAAAAACAAAATAATAAAAACTTGCAGTAGCCAACCCATCTGTCGAGTGTGACAAATAAGGGGAATAATCAATCTTTGGGAGAGATATTCAGCAGTGGACTATTAACATTCTGTAAGAAATACATAGATGAATGAATTAACCAATTTCAGAATTAACATATTTACAACTGTTTAAAATCTTAAATATTATAATATATAGGATAGCAATAACAAAGTAAGCGAGAAATGAAAACAACAGTCAAATTTTCATATTTGACAACTTTATTACATATATAATATAATAAAAAGTTTTAACAGTTGTTTTGAAAGATTATTTGGTTTTAACCTTGGGCATTTCCGGTAAGCATTTTGGGATGCAGAACTGTTGGTAATTAAAATAAAGGAAGAAAAGTATGAAATGTGAGCAGCTGTAAACTGATATAAGCAGAGGAAACAAATCAGGAAACCTTTTTGGAGGTTTAACAAAAAGTATACCGAGGGTCAGAAGAAACATACCTACGAGAGAAACAAAAAAGTATAAACTGACAAGTTTAAGAAAAACTGAATTTTGGCTCTTGTTCTTTTGCGTTACTTTATAAACTCTGTTGGCATTTAAAAATGTAAACAACCCTGCACTTGGTAAAGATAGCTTTAAAGCAACGTTGTAAACACCTAAATAAATAAAACTTGTAGATACGAAAGGGATTAACAAGCCATCTTTGAGAAGCAATGGAAGCATACTAAAATTGGACACAAGTAAAAACCAGAAACACATGTATGGATCTTCTGGTAAATGCAACGCTACAGGGATAGCGACCAGCAGAATCGTCTTCTCGTGAACTTGAAATGAGAATAAAAAGAATGCTAATGCCACATTTATGAGAGACAGTATAAACTTTTTCTTATTTATTCTAAAGAACAAATCCATGCACGACGGTAGTACAGCAAACGCAGTTGTAACTAAGCATATTTCGGCCATTTTCTCATTAGTATAGAGTGATTTCAGCTTAATAAATACATTAATAAAACACCAAACATTTGAAACTTTATCCTCAAAGACACCTCGTTTTAATGGAAATAGTCTATATACTACTTGTTTTATACTATCCCAAGACCTGAGAAATGGATACCAAATTATAATAAAACTACACACAACAACTATAGCCAATTGATTAAACTCACTTACAATATGGTATAATTTTCTTCTAGGTGGCACATTGGTAAAGCATTTTCTTAATAGGTAAAAAAAGAATGGTAATGAATGATAAAGTTCCATTTGTTTGTAATTTAATGCAAGAACGAAGAAGCTTGTTGCTAATATATCATTTTCTACAGCTACAATGTAGAATATTGCCCACATGAATAAACCCAGTGATACACAATTATACTGAAAGTGACCATGATCAATCAATATTATTCCTGGATACAGCAAGAAAAGGGTTGATGCTACATCAGTTCTTTTGAATACATTCTTTTCTTCTTTAGGCTTAATCCTTTCTGTATCTATACAAAGACATATTGTGGCAGTCACATAAAAATAAAAATCACTGAGAAACACAGTCCATCGCATAAATAATTTGTGATCTTCATCCTCATAGCCTCTAGAAGCGAAGAGCCGCACCGATTCCGGATAAAGCCAATCTGCGACTACAGCAATAAGGTACGAGTGATACGCCGTAATGGGAGGATAATCTAAGCCCCAATAATTAAGGTCATTATGAGTTGTATTTCGATACCACGTTGAGATCGGCGTGTGAAGAGTTATTTCTTGCCAATGTCGTTGCGCTTCAAAATCGCCATACATTGGCGGCGTTTTATAACCAGAATAAGGATATGCGGCGACACACCATCGTACCAATAACGCGAAAAATGCGCCAGGTAACAATAAGTCTTTTGTAATAAAAAGTTTTTCCCAATCAGATTTCTTTCCCATAACGGTTGATTTGGCACTACACTACAACGCACAAGTCATAGGCCCATTCATAGAATTTATCTTTTAGCCGATTTAGTCAAAACTTTGACAGATACAGATTGTACTTACGACGTGAACGGCTTCCAACTCCTTGGTCAATTTTTCTTTAATATATTCCTCGGTATACACCATTCTATACGCTTTATGTACAAAACGTTATAAAAAAAGCAATATTTCATTTACCTTTTTCACAAATAATATTAAAATATCACGTTGAACTTTGTTTTTGACAACTGACAGTGACACTGACACTAGGAGTGCCCGTTACAAAACGTAACTAGTTACTGAAGCTATCTATTCACACAATAGCGGGTAGCGGGTTATTGCAGTGCAACGAAACTCTATTACAGTAGACGTTTTACTCAGTAACACGATTCACGTTTCACGAATCACGAACGAGCAATCAGTAACAAAACGTTTATTCGGCTATTTCCGCGACGCGTCTGCTGAAGTAGAAGCACATGAGTAGACTTTAATACCTGTAGAATGGAGCAGATGGCGGCGGAAAATATTCTATAAAGACATCAATACATGTATTCATTTGATTTATTACATAAAAATGTAGGCTAAAAATAAGCATTGTATTGTAATAATTATTTGCTATAAAATCAAACTTACATATATTCAATATTTTATACTGAATTTGTGGGTGAATTTATCATAATCATAATTATTAAATAAATCGTTTGCCGTTAAATCTTTTCAAGTGATATTTTTATGAAACCGTGCGAAATGATTTAACAAATTAATAAATTTAACCATTAACACCATGTCTAATTCTATACGAAAAGGCAACAAACAAGTTTTCTCGTGAAACGGACATCGTTTCATTCGCAACGTTTTTCAATTAAACACGTCGTGAAACACTCTATTGAAGCCGCTATTAAAATAGAGTGTTTCAAAAGCCGCTATTGATATTCGATTGATAGTTTCGTTTCGTTACTCAAAAATGACGCTACTACCCACCGCTAACTGACACAACACAATGACACCGTCGTATATTTTTTTTTATTTAACTGGTTTTACGGCTTTGGGTTCAAGCTCTTCTGAACCAATGACACAGTCACAGGGCACCATAATAACACCACAGAGTACTTTTTTATTATTACAATACTCTAAGGATAAAAGGATGAACACAGCCTCAAGACCACGATGTAATAAAAAGTACTAGCTCAGGCTCAGGACTCAGCATCACACTCACTCAAAATTTTTAAAGGACAGATATTAAAACTTAGAGTATAAATAAGCAAGTAATAGAGCGCGCGTATCATTCATTGCCTATTACGTCAAGCGTAACCAGATGTTCTATAGATACTGATACATAGTTTGAGCGGTTGAATAGTGATGCGCCAAGATTGATACCTATGTATTATTGACTTAATTACGTAAATATTTGTAAATGTCAAGTGGGTCGATATTTATAAGGTACGTTTTATAGCTTAATAAAACATAAATACGAATTTATGAAACGATGTTTATTAATGAAACTCAATAATGTCGTTAATTTACTCCACTTTTAAAAACGGTTAACTTAATAATACAATTGTGGTTTTGATTAATTGATCGCAGTTAAAACTGGTACAAGGTATTTCAATCTAATGTCAATATATTGTTTAATGACATCCATTAGTTTAAAAAAATCGTAAACATTTACATGTATTTGCGTAAGTACTTACATAAATTACTGCCAAAACTTTAATCTTTTTAAAATAAGTGTAATCTTACTTCAAATTCAAGCATTGGTATTACACCTCCAAAGATCTTGAGTAGTCCAACAAAAAAAGGCATAATCTATCAATTAAGAAGCCACAGCTAGTGGAATATGCAAGAAAACAGGCATGTATTCCGTATATTATGTATCCCTACTTTCATTTGCTGGAACAGTCACTAACAGAACTGAAATTACTAGACAGACCATCTCAAATATCTAATGTCGACGAAACAAGTTTAACAACAAGAAACAAGAATTAAAAATCACAGTAATTCTCAATATACTTTGTTGTTAAGCTTCAGTTTTTATTGATATAGGTAAGTGCTACACAATAGTGTGCTATACTCTAATATATTTTGTCTTTAACACTCATTAAATAAAAATGAAAATTGTCCCCCATTAAAATGAAAGATAGTTTCACATTGGTTGGTGGTTTATTTGTGTATTTCTACATTTTTACCAACTTTTCGGTTGCTTTTATGCTTTACAGCTTCCGTGGTTGCGGTTAACTCCGCGAAAATGTAGAAATACTTATTATGTATTTCCGTATGTATTACGCTTTATGTAAACCGCAATGTAAACCGTTAAAGTATCCTTCACTTTAATGACTTTGGCCAGCCAAACCAAAAAAATATATGAGTGATTCAGAAAATTTAAGAGTCTGACTGATCTGGAAGTTCTAGCCGCGGGAATTAAAATAGTTCGGTAAGATTTTAGATGTAGGTATATTAATGTGGAGCCTTTTTCTCGTAAAGTGAGTATTATATTTTCTTATAACTTATGAATTATATTAGGTTTCACATATTAATGACATTGTATGATAGAGATTTTTTACATATTGCAATTAAACCCTAACCAACTTATAAATGTAAATCTGTATTTGTTTGCTTGTTTATTACACTTTGATGACTTTAGTCGTCAAAGTGTAATCGATTGAATCGATCGAAACGATCGTGATGACATTTATATAGACTATTGTGTTCTTTTTACAGATTGATAACTACAATATATAGCGTTTTAAAACTGTCGAAAAAGTTAGTGATGGAAGGAAGAGACCTAAAGCCACTGAGTACAGGAAAAAGGCCAAAATAAAAAAAGATGAACAAGAACATGCATTTCAGAAGGCCAGGAAAATAGAAGCTTTTTTTAAAAGTGAAAACAGCAGCGAGAGTTCACGTATTGCACAAGAGAACTCGAGGACTAGTAGTAATAAGGAAAATAAATATGAACAAGGTCCTATTCCGATTGAGGTGAAGAGTCTGTACCATCGTAATCAGTCAGATCAATCGTGTTCAGTAAAACCTGCTTATCCTCCTGATTCTGACACCGAAAGACCTTCAACAAGTGGCAGTAATACAAAGTTAGACAGGGAAGAAATGGCTATTGTCGCGACGTTTTTTGAAATTGAAACAACCATAAAACTAAATACAGATCCAGCCTTATGAGAAATAAACGATTTAACGGGAGATATTATTGCAAGAAATGGTTTCGAACAAAACAAATCTTGTGATTTCACAAAAAGTTCGAGACTGTATTCTGATCATCGCCGTTATTTACTAACAAATATATTTTACAGAAAATTAAGAATAATGAAGTTAAGGAAAGGAATTAACTCGTCTATTCGGAAAGCAAAGGTTCCGTATTCTGTGGCCTTTGGATCTATTGCGAACAGGATACAGTTTGATTAGGAAGGATACAATGATTAAAATTCGAAAGGATTAGCTTCTAGAGGTCTCGCTTTTAGAGGATGTAATAAAAAATTTGGTGACCAGCACAGGGGAAATTACATTATGCTTCTTGAATTAATAGTAGAGTTTGACAAATTACTAAGCAAATATTAAAAGTTATGCAAACCAGGGATCAGGAACAACTAGCTACCTTTCGAAAACTGTCTGCGATGAATTCATTTATTTAATGGCTGAAAAAGTACTAAATACTGATATACATCAGTGATGAGATAAAAAAAGCAAAGTAATTTTCTTTGATTGTAGATTGTAAACCGGACGCAGCACATATAGATCAGCTAACACTTGTGATTCGATATGTCTTAGATAACGGAGAACCATGTAAGAGATTTACCTGCCACTTTTTTATATTGCTACAGGAGTATACTTTCTTCGTGATGACAACTGAACGTTGGAAAAATTAACGAATGAGATAGGGACAAGAAAAACACTCAAGAGAGTGAACCTCACTCGTTGGTCGGCTAGAGCAGATGACTGTAAAAGTCTAAGAGCTTCCCGGAATGAAATAAATACAGTTTTAAAAATGATTGAAAATGACAGTACAGAGAAACCGGTCCCGCGAAATGAGGCAAAGGGAATCGCTTCAAATTAGAAAATCTTGAAACTGCATTCATGGTCGCATTTTGGAATGCTATTTTGCAAAGGTTAAATAAAGTGAGTGTTCAGATTCAGAGCTCATCTGTAGATGGATTGACGGTATCTGATCTCTATGGACCTTAGTAGAAATTACAATAGAAGAACGAGAAAACTTTGACTATTTCAAAGAAAAAGCAATTAAGATTAGTGCACTTAAGCAATATCAAGGTGAAATATAGAGACAACCTAAAAGGAAAAAAATGACGGATGAAACAACGAATGACGAACCTGAAATATCCTTTGACTCCAGAGATTATTTCAGAGTGAATACCGTTTTGGTGATCCTTGAAAGACTGAGAGCTGAAATACAAAGAAGGCATAATGCTTACTTCAACTTTGAGGAAAATTTTTCATCTTTTTACTAAAATGACTGAAGAGTCAATCAAAATAGTAGGTAGTGGGGCCACGCGTAAAATCGACTCTGCATTTATTTTTGCTTAAAACTACTAAAATCATAGTGTTACCTGAAATAAATACTAAATCATATGTAAAACAGTGCAAAAAAACAAGAGAAAATGTTATCTAGAAGAAATTATTAGGGAAAAGTGCTTAAAAACGTCTTTAAAAGGTGTCGATAAAACTTTGTTTATAATAAATAGTACAGTGTTATTCTTTCTTCTAACAACTTAAAAACAAATAGTGCAGTTGAAATAACGATTACAAATTAAATAACGATACAGTGGAACAATATAAACAACAAAAAAAAATACAAACTAGTGTATTTACGTAATAGAAAAAGTGACTAAAATCATCGTTTCTCAATTTAAAACTTCAAATATCGTCTAACGTTTTTATAAAATAGATAGCGTACATACAGAATATTAATTTCGTTAAGTTTCTTATCTAATTGGTGGCGTGGAGGCTTAATATTCGATGTTGTCAAGTCAGCTGTTTGGCACGAGTTCGTATCCCGCATACAAGTTCTCTCTTTGTAACAGTTTTCGCTATGTATAGTAGTTTTTCAAAACGTTTCGAATATTGAATTGAATGAGATTAAACACTAATTATAATATAAGAAAATAAAAAAAACAGGCATTTAAAACAATGGAAAATACACTGGAAGAAATAACGAATACATAACATTTAGAAAACATAATAATAATAATGTCCTCCAGACCGAATTTCGGCCACGGCGGCCTGCCTCAACGGAGGATAGCCATCGGCGCAGGACAGGATTATAGTGCCCAAGTGTATGCGCAAGCACAGGTGCACTCTCTATTCCCTCACTCTCGTAATCCGATGGGACGGTAAACCGACACGACCGGGAGAGAGATCAGGCGCAGGACCAACGGCTTTACATGCTTTCCGAGGCACGGGGGTGAAACACCGCCAACTTCCTGACTCCGAGCAGCTGCTGAGAATTTCTTGACAGAAAAACTCAATAATTGATTTTTTTGGCCCGACCCGGGATTTGAACCCAGGACCTTGAACAGAGCAAGAAGTCTACCGGACTTATCAACGCGGTATGATGAAACTATGCAAGAATTAAAAGATGAAATACATACATTAAAAAGGCAATTAGAAAGTGCTAATAAGGAAATAGATGACCTGATCTTAGAAAATAATAATCTAAAATAATATCATTAGCATACAAAATAAAAAACCTGAATAAAATTTGTTGTAGTCTTTCAGACTCTCCCAGGAACTCAAGTGCTTCTACAATAAAGAAACCTACTTGAAAAATAAAAAGCACTCTTTTCATGCCGCAAATGGATTTATTGAGTTCAAATAATACTAAAGAAGGAACTGTTTGGATACTACCACTCAAATGACGAAGTTGAATACAACAAAGCTGCCATGATTAAGCCATGCATTAAACAAAAGCCATTTCCCTATTCTATTAAATAAATAATGGATGATGCTAATATGAACACTGAGAACGTAAAAAGTGGCTTCAAGGCAACGAGAATCACCTGTTTAACTAGCGCATGCAAACCGATAATCAATAACCGATAATTTATCGGTAATCAGTTCATTTTTTTCACCGATAATTATCGAAAAATTTCTTAAAAATACCGATAAACGATAATTTCATAAAGGTTTTATGCAATCATTTCCATCACTACCGCGAGTTATTTTTTGGAATTCGCGCTGCGTGCAGTGGCATTCCACTAGCCCGTGTCTATAGCTCTCTTGCTCACTCATTTCATGACCAACACAAGTGCGCAGTCGCGTGCAGGACAGAACGCGCCATTAAGCGCGGCGTGGGAAGTTTGTTCAGTGTGATCCAGTGTGGTGTGATGTTTGGTTGGTTGCGTTGTGTTCTGTTGAGCGTGCTTCGCTTTTTTTGTCGACACGACGCTAAAGGATTTACAGTAGGTAAGTAAAATAATCTAGATAGATAGATTTTAAGTAGATTTTTTATATTATGTACTTGTTTGACGTTCGCTTTATAAGCCCACTTCATATTCATACATCTTCTTTACTTCATAGCCCACAGTGGTCAGTCATATAAGTAGGTAATTTTATATAATATTTTAACTTTAGGTAGGCACACGTTATTTAAATGTTACGTAGTGTGTTTAAAAGTTTATTTACTTACACAATACTTAAATATCATTCGCAGTATTACCAAATTACCGTATTTTTATCGAGATCACGTCTCAGTGTGTCTCAGTCTACCAGTGTTGCCCGTAGCTTCGAATTTCGAATCATAATATTATTAGTAGTGTGAATATTAAAAATATCTTTTGTTTTAGGTACTTACTGCAACGAGTGAATTAATCAATAATGTCAAATAAAATAAACTACATTCCTGTATACAAAAAAAGTTCCGATCCAACGTCGGTTTGGTATCATTTCCTAAAGGCCGATACGGGTGATTCTGCAAAATGTAAAACATGTGAAAAAGTTATTAAGTGTGCGGGTGGTACTACAACAGGACTACGCAGCCATTTAAGATTACATAATATTTCACTTGACAGCGAAAGGCTTGCTTCAGAAGTAGCTAGGGAAACTGCTGGGACTTCCAAAAGAAAAAATGATAACTCTTTATTGGAGTCACCAGTTTCAGCGAAAAATTGCAGAATGACCGACTACTTCTCACAATCAAACAGATCATTGGATGTTATGGTATCAAGAATGACAGCACTTGACGGTATGCCATACAGGGCATTTACAGAATCTGAAGACCTGAAGCATCTATTTAAAAAAGCTGGTTATAAATTACCTACGAGCGCAAATACTATAAAAGATGTGACTATAAAGTTTTATGATAAGACTAAGAAAAACCTTATAAAGGAAATACAGGAACTAAAGGATGAAGGACACAAATTTTCGGTTTCAATAGATGAATGGACATCTTCAAGAAATAGGCGATATATGAATGTGAATCTTCACTGTGCATTTTTCAAAGGTAACCACCACACGACGAGAAATCTTGGTTTATGTAGGACGTATGGCTCTGTTACCGCTATCAAGTGTGAAGAAAACCTGCTAGAAAGGCTACACGAATTTAAATTAGATTTTGACACTGATGTGATCGCCATTATATCTGATGGAGCTTCTGTTATGACAAAACTAGGAGGAAATTTAAACTGCATACATCAGTTATGCTTAGCTCATGGCTTGCAATTGGCCATCGTGGATACGTTCTACGTAAAAAATCAAGAAAACGTAAATGAGGCTCAAGAAGAACTTGCCGAAAACGAAAATAATCTGAACACTGTTTGCATTGGCACTGAAGATGATACTGAGACTGGTGGATTTCAAATAGAGCAAGCTCCAACTGTAACAGTTGACGTGGAGACAAATATTAAGTTTGGGCTTGTTGTAGAAAAGGTGAGGAATATTGTGCGGATGTTCAGAATGTCACCAACGAAATCCGATATTCTTCAAAATTACATAAAAATGGAGCTTGGTAAAGAATACGCACTGATATTAGACTGCAAGACGCGCTGGAGTACTCTTTGCAATATGATTGGTAGGTTTATTAAAGTGAAAAGAGCAGTCTTAAAAGCACTCATTGATGTAAAATGTGATATCCAGATTAATGAAGTGGAGTGGTCTATTCTCGAAGACATTTATGAGAATCTCGATGTAATGAAAGTTACTGTTGAAGCTGTTTGTCGCGAAGATGCTACTCTGCTTAGTGCTGATGCTGCCATGATTTTTGCACTTAAAAAACTTGAAACTCGTAACACGTTGCTTAGTAAGGAGCTTCATGCAAGTCTGAGCAAAAGGATCAAACAAAGGCGGCTACCAGTTGCAAGTCTAATGCAATACCTTCACAACCCAGCAACATATTTTGAAGAAAATGAATATGACGCAGATGTTTATCCGCGCTTGCCTAACGATTGTCTGCAAGAGATGGTATTGGGGCTTCTAAAATACGATTCGGCCGCACAATCTTTTACTTGCAACGATGTCAATGACTTACCTACTGATGATTCGCAGAATGAAGTCGGCAGCAATTCCTCATTATCAAATAAAGAATTAATTAACCAACAAATCAGCAAAATTATCTTTGATGACACGAGAAGAGTTGGAATTGGAAATCTTTCAACGTCTAAAGAAGACTTATTGACACTACTGAAGGTTGAAATGCTGTTATTTGAAAATGGAGGTGATCGAGGCCAATTGCTGTCAAAAGCTTATCGATGGATTCGTTCAATTAAGCCAACAAGTGTAGAGAGTGAACGCGCTTTTTCTGCGGCTGGAATATTATGTAATAAACTGCGCACAAGCCTTAGCGACAAAACTATAAATTGCTTGTCGTTTCTTCGCACTTATTTCCAACAACAAAAAAATTGTAAATAGATTATGTATGTTAATAATACACCTACAAATTATTCTAAATTAAACGACTGATTTAAATGTTACAATAATTGATTCCTAATGAAACCAAAAAATGTTAAGTAATAGGTTAATATTAATATTTTATTTTATTGTTTATATATTTTTTGTTTTTGTTTGTGAGAAAAAGATAGTAGTATAGCTAGTGCTATTATGATTAAGACTTGTTTTTTCTATATTGATTTTTAGCTTTATGGAAATAAAACCATATTTTTAATTAAATAACGTATTTCATTGAATTATAAAAACAATAAATTTTCTTGTAGAGAGTAGAATGCACAAAGAAAGCAATTTTAAGAGACAGGTATTTTTTTTAATGTAAATCGGTAATTCTCGGTTTTTATCGAAAAAAAACCCGATAAAAATTGAATTATCGATTATCGAAAAGTTCCGATAATTGCATGCTCTATGTTTAACCCATATCAAATATACAATAAGTTAACTGAATTCGAGGAGGAAATCAAATATGACGTCGATCAATCGGTTCTTCAGTATTTGAAAGAAAGCGAACATTCTCATCCCAACAAAAGAGGAAAAAACAGCAAATTAAAGGTACCACCCGGAAAATCTGTATCAAGCACGGATATTTTGAAACTTTCAAAATCAAACATCTCTTCAAAAAATAAAACCAATGCAGGACAATCAGAGACGCAAAAAAAAAAAGAATCCGTTGGGCTCGCACCCTGAGGACTGACGAGAAGATACTGGAGCTAGAAGAAGAGGTAGACAAGTTGCTCTGGAATATTATTGGATTATCTGAGGTCCGAAAGTAAGTAAGAGAGGGGGAGGACACGGTAATCCTCGAGTCCGGCAACTTGTTCTATCACCGGGAGGGCGACCATCTGTCCCAAGGAGGTGTCGGATTTATCATCCACAAGTCTCTCGTCAACAACGTTGTAAAGATTGGGAGTGTGTCGACGAGGGTCGCGTACCTGATACTCAGAATCACTGTTAGCGACGACAAGTGAATTTAAAACATTTAATCTCAATTGTTTCTTATTTGTGATCTAAAACTAAGTGTTAGCAATGAAAAGTGAATTTAAACATTTAATCTCAACTTTTTCTTATCTGTGATTTAAACTAAGTATAAAGACTAATAGCGTTAATACCAAGAAAGTGAATCAATTGCTTATATTAGCTTCAATTCTTATTTTAAAACTGCGTAACGAAAGTTAGTAACAAAGTCTGTAACGAAAATATGAATCTAATTGCTTATTTAGGTTAGAATGTTAGAAACAAAATATGAGTTTAGTTACTTATCTATATATATCTTCTTATTAGAACTTTCTCTTATTACAATTTTAAAGAGCTGTATTAGAGATATTAACATTTAAGTGTAAATTTAATGATTTGTTTATTTATTTTTCTTTTATAGTAATTTAATACGATAATATGTCAATTAATCTCTTTTGTAATCTAATTACTCATTATAGAAATAGATTTTAATTTAATAAGAAGTTGAAATTTGTTCTGTATAAAGTCTTAAGCATAGTATTATCGTGATAAGCATTGTGCATTCCTGCCGCCTGGCGGCGCTACTTGTATGTTAAGCGGAAAAAGCTTAGCTACTCCGGAGCTAAACCGTAAGAAGACCGCGCCACTATTTTTATTTTTTAAAAGTATAAATTAAGAGTTTTATGAATATTTTATCTTCGAAATAATAAAGATAAGTCATATCTATTGTCAGGAATGTATTAAAATGTTGTAAGGTAAGTTTTACCACACTTATTAAAGAAATTTGTAAATTTCCTTTAGAAAAGGTTGTTCTGCGCTCTGATTGGTCGACGGGAATCATTAGTGCCGTGTGCAAATTCATTAGTGCCGCGTGCAAATTTCCTAATTCTGATTGGTCACAGCTGCCTATAAAAAAGGGGCGTTTTTTGTGGTAAAACATTCCAAATCCGGCAATGTAAGAATAAGGAATCAAGAAAATAAATAAGAAGAAACTCTGAAAAAGTGTTATTTATTGCTTATCTAACTGCAACTGCATGCTCTCCAGTTAACATCCCGCCAGCATAACCCGTTCCATTTACTAACATTCTCACACACACGAGCATCTACAATCACGGTATTCGCTGAAGGTCATACAGGTCTACGAACTAACCTCGGCGTATCCCGATGAGGAGGTGGAGGAAATGTATGAGGATATTTCTAGAGCCATGCATTCCTCCAAAACCCACTACACGGTGTTGATGAGAGACTTCAACGCAAAACTAGGCACAAGAGAAGGCGGTGAGCTGAAGCTAGGGAAATTTGGAGTAGGGCAACGGAACCGTAGGGGCCAGCAGCTGGCTGACTTTATGGAGAAAGAGGGACTCTTTATGTTGAACTCTTTCTTCCAGAAGCGGCCCCACAGGAAGTGGACCTGGTCGAGCCCCGACGGTTCGACAAAAAATGAGATTGACTTCATTATGACGACCAGACGCCAACTGTTCAGTGATGTCTCAGTGATCGCAAGGGTGAAAACCGGCAGCGATCACCGAATGGTTAGAGGCACACTGAACCTAAACGTTAAGTTGGAGAGGTCTCGTCTAATGAAGTCAACGCTCCGTCCCCCTCGTGCTCTAATCCAGAATCCCGAAACCTTTCAGCTCGAGTTACGTAACCGCTTTCAGTGCCTAGAAGATTGCAATGTAGTGGACGATATGAATGACAAGCTCGTGGAAACTGTCCATGCGGTCGGAGCTAAGTTCTGCAAGACCCGCCGCAGAAGACCACAAAAACTCTCCGACACACTCTTAATCTCATGGCTGTTAGACGGGAGATGAGGCGGCAAACGTCAACAGATTTGACAGCGTACAGGCAACTGAATAGACAGATCTCCAAATGCATGCGGTGAGACTTAAGCAACTTTAATACTACTCGTATTAAAGAAGCGATCGAGCGGAACCAGGGCTCCAAAGTCTTTGCCAGAGATCTGTCTGCCAGAAAGAGCTAACTGTCAAAGCTGAAGACAGTGTGGCAGCATCGTTTCCGGGACACCTGAGATTTTGAGTGAGATTGAGAGGTTCTATGGGCAGCTGTACACATCATCGTTGGAGCCACACGCAAGTGTGAATAACGATCCAAGAGCAAGTCTTACCCAACACTATTCTGATGATATCCCGGACGTCAGTCTGAGTGAGTTTAGAATGGCTTTCCAGCACCTTAAAAACGGCAGGGCCCCAGGCGAGGATGGAATTACAGCGGAGCTTCTGAAAACGGGTGGAACACCGGTACTTGAAGTCCTTCAGAAGCTCTTCAATTCCGTGCTCCATGGTGGCACTACTCCGGAGGCGTGGAGCAGAAAGTAGTGCGGTGGTCTTGTTCTTTAAGAAAGGCGACAACGCTCTCTTGAAGAACTACAGACCGATTTCCATTCTGAGCCGCGTCTACGTGCTGTTTTCGAGAGTCATTACGAATCTTCTCGCACGCAGACTCGACGAATTCCAGCCTCCCGAACAAGCTGGTTTCCGAAAAGGCTTCAGTACCATAGACCACATACATACCCTGCGGCTAATAATACAGAAGACCCAAGAGTACAATCTGTCACTTTGCCTGACATACGTCAAAATTTGGGCGGTGCTATAGTCCCTTCAGTGGTGCCAAGTTTACTGTCGGTATATCGAAGTGCTGAAGTGTTTGTACAGTAGGGCTACGATGGCTATCCGAGTACAAAATCAGAGTTCGAAACCTATCCAACTGCAGAGAGGTGTAAGACAGGGTGACGTTATATCCCCGAAACTCTTCACCGCTGCGTTGGAAGACGTTTTCAAGCTACTGGACTGGAAAGGATACGGTATTAACATCAATGGCGAGTACATCACTCACCTTCGATTTACCGACGATATAGTCCTTATGGCAGAATCGCTGGAGGACTATAGCACTATGCTCAATGACCTCAATGGTGTTTCCCAACGGATAGGTCTTAAGATGAACATGGACAAAACAAAGATCATGTTTAATGTCTATGTCACACCTATGCCGGTAGTTGTTGGGAGCACTATGCTCGAAGTTGTTGACGATTACGTTTACCTGGGACAAATAGTCCGACTAGGTAAGTCCAACTTCGACCGAGAGGTCAATCGACGGATTCAACTCGGCTAGGCAGCATTCGGGAAATTACGACACATCTTCTCGTCAGCTATACCTCAATCTCTACCTCAATCTCTGAAAACTAAAGTGTACAACCAGTGCGTGTTGCCAGTGATGACTTACGGATCTGAGACGTGGTCCTTCACTGATGGCCGTATGAGGACGCTCAAGGTCGCTCAGCGAGCGATGGAGAGAGCTATGCTCGGAGTTTCTCTGCTGATAGCTCTGATATCCGCAGTAAAACCAGAGTGACCGACATATCTCAACGGATTAGTAAGCTGAAGTGGCAATGGGCCGGCCATATAACTCGAAAAACCGATAACCGACGGGGAAGAAAGGTTCTCGAGTGGCAGCCTCGTACCGGTAGGTGTAGTGTAGGACGACACCCCACTAGATGGAGTGTCGATCTGGTAAGACATGCAGGAAGTCGATGGATGCAGGTGGCTCAGTACCATGCTTTGTGGCATTACTTGGGGGAGGCCTATGTTCAGCAGTGGACTTGTGAAGGGCTGTAATGATGATGAAATGATGATGAGATGAAGTGAAAAATTCATTGACGAGATTAACTATAGTAAAAAAACAAAGACGGACAGTGAGAAGAAGAAAAAGTTGAGTTCAGAATCCAGTATATCTGACTGTACGGTGCAGCAGTGTGATTCGTCAGATTATGACCCTGATGTCAATAAATATGATCATTATGTTGACAGTGATTCTCCACTTTTATCCTGCTCCTATTACGAGCCAAGAAAACCTAGATGATAAGACTAAAATTGAAGATGAGGATAAGATTGATTAAAACTACTTTTACGGATTTTATTGCGTTTAATTTTAAATTTAATTATTTTTATTTTTCATTCCCGACGTTTCGGGTGCTTTCCAGCACCCATGGTCACGGGGGAGTGGGACTGGTTCGCGATAAAATCCGTAAAAGTAGTTTTAATCAATGAGTAGTGTTCGCGTTGGTGGAAGAAATCATTATATTAGGACAAGATCATGAATTTAATGATTTCTTATATTTACGCGAACATTGCACATGATTAAAACTACTTTTACGGATTTTATCGCGTTTATTTTTACTTTTTATTTTTAATTCCCGACGTTTCGGGCGCTTTCCAGCACCCATGGTCACGGGGGACTGAGATGACTGACGTCCCGATGTCATTGTTAAACCCGGAGTACCTTCAGCTTTTTTAATTATTGTTTATGGTCCGATCTATGCAAAATGAACTGA
Organism: Parnassius apollo; assembly: GCA_907164705.1. Classification (NCBI taxonomy): domain Eukaryota; kingdom Metazoa; phylum Arthropoda; class Insecta; order Lepidoptera; family Papilionidae; genus Parnassius; species Parnassius apollo. Next base: position 6,376,603 of record CAJQZP010001449.1, on the reverse strand, counting down.
CTATGGCCTGAGGTCTTGCAGTGGTATGCTTGGGTTTAGTTTTAATTTTATTGATTATAGGATCCCAAGCAGGTGGTAGTACCCAGCCTCCTTCTCTATTGAAATTAGGATGTTTTTTAATTTCAATAGCCTCACGTATCATCCTTGGTAGGAATCGGTGTTCTTTCGCGAGGATTTGTGGTCTATCAAATCTGATGTAATGGTTGGGGCCGTCTAGGATGTGATCACAAACTGCAGACTTCCCGGAACGTTGATGCTTCACATCAGCTATATGTTCTTTTACGCGGGTCCTAATTGATCTTTTGGTTTGTCCTATATAAGAGAGACCACATTCAAGCTTGTACACTCCTGCATCTTGTAGAGGAATATGACACTTGACGGATGGTAGGAACTGACTAATCTTCTTCTCCTCACTCACCACCATCCTTCACAGTTAGCTACCGTGGGCAAATCTTTGTTACAGAGAGCACGAGGGATCTGTGACAGCAAACACCTGGCCGCCGAGCTTCAGCACGTCAAGCAAGTTCTGCACGACAACAAGCTTCGGGTCCCGCGCCTACGTCACAGTGACCGAGTGAAGCCGGCCACAGTCGAGCGTGTGCCTGTTGTACTACCATATGTCAGAGGTGTCACAGACAAGATTGGCTTTATCTTGAAGCGAGCTTCTATTAGAACATTCTACAAGCCGCCGAAGAAGATTAGTCAGTTCCTACCATCCGTCAAGTGTCATATTCCTCTACAAGATGCAGGAGTGTACAAGCTTGAATGTGGTCTCTCTTATATAGGACAAACCAAAAGATCAATTAGGACCCGCGTAAAAGAACATATAGCTGATGTGAAGCATCAACGTTCCGGGAAGTCTGCAGTTTGTGATCATATCCTAGACGGCCCCAACCATTACATCAGATTTGATAGACCACAAATCCTCGCGAAAGAACACCGATTCCTACCAAGGATGATACGTGAGGCTATTGAAATTAAAAAAACATCCTAATTTCAATAGAGAAGGAGGCTGGGTACTACCACCTGCTTGGGATCCTATAATCAATAAAATTAAAACTAAACCCAAGCATACCACTGCAAGACCTCAGGCCATAGTCAGTTCATTTTGCATAGGTCGGACCATAAACAATAATTAAAAAAGCTGAAGGTACTCCGGGTTTAACAATGACATCGGGACGTCAGTCATCTCAGTCCCCCGTGACCATGGGTGCTGGAAAGCGCCCGAAACGTCGGGAATTAAAAATAAAAAGTAAAAATAAACGCGATAAAATCCGTAAAAGTAGTTTTAATCAAGATCATGAATTATTTTGAAGCCTCAAACTTATCTCACATATTACGTGTCGAAGAAAAGAAACAATATAAAGAAAAAAATTAAACGGAAGACGATAATTATATTAAGACTAGAAAATTCTACTTGTTTTGTTAAATCTCATATTGAAGTTAAAACAGTAGGATATCTAATAACCCTTATTACACTACCCTGAATCAGGCTCCCTATGCCCTGATTCAGGGTGGTGTAATAAAAGAAAGGGAGTAAGGGTCCCTAATTAGGGCGACAAAGTGCACCCTGTCTGCAGTGTCCTTGCCGTAGTGTAGTGTAATAACACTTAGGGTAGTTAGGGATGAAAACGCTACATAAATTCTTTCAAAAATCGATATATCGTTAATAAATATGGTTATTCTAGCACACACACACACACACACACACACACACGCGCACGCGCACGCGCGCACGCACGCACGCACAAACGCACGCACGCACGCACGCACGCACGCACGCACGCACGCACGCACTCACGAACGCACGTACGCACGCACGCACGCACGCACGCACGCACGCACGCACGCACTCACGCACGCACGCACGCACGCACGCACTCACGCACGCACACGCACGCACACGCACGCATTCATACACACTTTGTTAATTTTTTTATTTTTCTTGATCTATGTTTAGAGTGCATTGTGCACGGAATGTAAGATAACTGAATGGGAGGGAAACTGCCTCCTATCATACAGGGTAACCTAGTTTAGGATTCAGGGTATCTATGAATTGTATATTTATTTCTGTGTTCAATAAAGAATTATTATTATTATTATTATTATTATAACGAATTATTATTATTATTATTTTGGGTTATTGATAGAGTAATCTCATCTGTTTGGGCTGGATAAATACATAAAAGCAAAAAATAAATATACCTAAATATATATTTACTACACTAACATAAATAAATAAATAATACATAAATAAATAAAAGCCCAACCAGATGGAAGCCTTCGGCAGGGGAGACCAAACGGCCGAGGGTTAGGGTGAAAGGGAAAGAAACCTACGGAAGATACAGGTGGTATCGAGGAGCACCACCTTCTGCATTTGAGCCCGGAGCGGTCCGTCACGGAGTCCCAGCCGCCTCAGATGACCCGAGAGGCTGGCTGGGATTAACCCGTTTGCAGACACGACTACAGGAATAATTTCGGTCGGCAGACCACCCCACATGTCGGTCACCTCGTGAGCCAGGTCCAGATATTTTGATTGCTTATCTGTTTCGGCTTTCACGAGGTTCTCGTCACACGGAATGGTAACGTCGACCAAAAATATCCTTGACTGTGCCTGATCCATCAGCACAATATCAGGCTTATTCGCAAGAATAGTCCTGTCTGTGATGATGGCCCGGTCCCAATAGAGCCTGGCGCGATCATTTTCGAGCACGGCTTCCGGCAAGTACTTGTAATACGACAATTTCTGATCCACGAGACCGTATTTCAGAGCGAGCTCCTGGTGAAGCATTCTGTCTACTAGGTTGTGCCTGTGCAAGTACTCAGAGTTAGAAAGCGCCGAACAACCGGAGATGACATGCCTAAGTGACTCACCGGGATGGCGACAAGCTCGACAAATGTCGATGGTGCCATCCTTTAGGATGTATCTCCGATAGTTGTTGGTCTTAATAACCTGATCCTGTATTACACAGACAAACCCTCGGTTTCCCCGAAGAGGTCACCGAAACGTAGCTAGTTGAGGGAGGCGACTGTATCTACTAAGGGCTCATGTAGAGCCCTGTAGTACCTCCCGTGGAGCTCCTTCTCCTTCCATACGGTCTCCCGGTCGGAAATGCTAAGCACTGCTGGGTCCTGCCATTGCTCGTTGGCTAAGGATAGAGGGGTAAGCCCTTTATCACAAGAAATGACGTCCTTATAGAATGGATCATCCGATCTCGCCAGGAAGTAATCACGGAGGCTGCACACTTCGCGTTTATGCATGGTGAGCGCACTCAGAAAGCCACGCCCACCATGCTTTCGCGGCAAGTACAGCCTCATTACCGACGATATCGGATGATGCATCCTATGGGACGTCATTGTAGTGCGGACTTTTCTATCTAGGGCGTTAAGTTCAGTCTGAGTCCACCTGAGTATGCCAAAGGTATACATGAAAACAGGCATGACCCAGCCGTTATATGCGTGTGTCTTATTCACACCGGACAAAAGGCTGTTAAGCACTTTGGTCAAGCGTGCATAAAACACGTCGCAAACTGACTGTTTCATACCAGCCTCATCGATACCGACGTTCTGTGACATACCCAGGTATCGCTATGTTTCAGCTTCGGAAAGGGTCCTTAAGTTGACGGGCATAGATAAGTCTATGCCCTCCAAGTTAGCAACCCTTCCCCTTTCAACATGGAGGACCGCACACTTATCCGTCCCCAGCATTCCATAGTTAACTAAATTCACAAGTGATGTTTAGCAATTCCATAAGATGGGAGCGACTGGAGGCGAATAACTTGAGGTCATCCATATAGAAAAGGTGGGTCACTTTTGTACCTCCTTTCCGAAGCTGAAATCCCCTTCCGGAGCCCTTTAGTAAAGTACTGAGAGGGTTCAGAGAGAGGCAAAACCAGATTGGACTCAGACAATCGCCCTGGAAGATACCCCTTCTTATCCTTATGTGGTTTTCCGCAGATATCATCCGCTCGCCCAGATAGCAAAGGATTGTACTCCACTGCCCCATACACTGTTCGAGGAAGTCTCCAACTGTACAGTCAATCTTGTACAGCTGGAGGACTCTCTTTAGCCATGTATGGGGCACCAAGTCGAGTGCCTTTCTGTAGTCTATCCAGGCGGCGGAGAAGTTCTGACGGTTGCGTTTCGCCACTTTGCCAATTATGGCGTCAATAAGGAGTGGTTCCTTGGTTCCACGACCACCGCCCCGACATCCATTTTGAGCGCGTGACATCACCTGATTTAGCTCCAGGTGACGAGTGCGTTTCGCGCTCAAAATGGATGTCAGTGTTTTATATATGGTGGATAGACACGTGATGGGGCGGTATTCGCTCGGGTCTGTGGTAACTCCCATCCAAGAGACCACAGGCCACGCCAAAATGCGATAGTATCAGCCTGATCCGGTCCTGGGCTCGCTCCACATACCTCTGGTCGCTCCAATGATTTATAGAGCCTCTTCTGATCACTCTGGAAGAGACGATTCTGGTTGAACCACCTTGACCTCTCGCTAAATCGTCGAATCCGCTTCCCCCAAGCAGCGATTTTTTGCTTCAGGTCATCTATGCGCTCCGTTAGTTTCTGCTTGATATCCGGCTCGGATAAACTAATATTTGTTCTAGCAAACGCCATTCTAATGGTGCGCACAACTCTCGGTCTGTTATTATCCGACCTGACGCTTGTCAGTCTGCCAATAAGGGCTCTTGCCTTTGTGGTACGGTCCTCGATTCTTTTTCTCCAAGCTGGGATGGCGCTACTTTGTTGAGTAGCACGTTCAGCCATGGGAAGTTTGGCGCCAATAATACTGCATACTGCCAGTGCGGCGCCAAAAAGAATTGAGTCCGTCTCGCAAAGTTCCCGGCTGGCTCCCAAATAGGTCACCAGCATTGGGTTAAGAGCCCGCACGACAGCCCGATTTCGCTTGCTAAAGGGTATGCGGGGAAGTCGCGGTCGATTTTCGAGAGGCATGCTGCGCGTTTCCAACATCGTAGCATTTCCTTTCGATGAGGGAACAGCCTCACGTCGTAGTCGTTCGAGTTCGGCATCACCAAATATGTTGGAGCGCAGGATGTACCGAACTCGGTCTGCCAGGTTTTGCTCATTGACGGATAGAGATGGCTCCAGCTCTGCAAAAATCGATGCATCCGAGCCCGATACGCCAAACATCCTGTTTCTTCCACTTTTGCCCTAAAGTACGCCCGCAGTGCGTTTGCGTTCATTAATTGTGACCAACGCATGCGACGTGCTCCACCAGCGGCGGGTGCTGCTTGCTGAGTCCGAGAAGACACAACCGACACCAAGCCTTCTGGTGGGGATGATGGATGCGGGGAGCTGCTAGGTGGTCTTGCAGCACCCCACGCTCGGCTGGCGGCCCGCATGCTATCGCGTCCAGCGCCAGCTCCAGACGCGCCCTGGCGACCTCCAGGCAGCGGCTATTTGCGCACTATCTTTTTTTCCATCATCCATGGTTTGGGCGTCCATTAACGGGAGACGCCCAGGCCCGGCACCGTATCGTGTACGGCCATAAGCACAAACGGGCCTTTGCACCCTAAGTTCTGCCGAGGCACGGCGCTCACACCTCTCTGATCACTCTGGAAGGCGCTGACTGACTGCGTTGACGTAGCAGTTTTGTCACTTAACTGTTACGTCAGCGGGCGATGGGGTCGTCAAATCCCTACGCCATTTTATTATTATTATTATTCTTATTCGTAAGCGATGTTTTATGAAAGATGTTTTGGCTTGCCGTCAAAGGTTTCGAAATAACCAACTATTTGAAGGTATAAAATTCCGTATGTTAAAAGTTGCAAACGATGATTATCACGAATTTTATATCGCCGAAAAATAAATATACCAAAAAAATATTTCTCAAAGTTAGATAATGTCTAAATTTTTAAAGTTAGAAGGTTTATTTAGCAGAAATATCACAATCCCGAAAATTTTAATTACGAATCAACAAACAGGCGAATGGGTCTGTCAGTCGAAAATAAATTGTACTCTCGACTCAAATATACTTGAACTTCTGAAATGCAATTATCTTCAATCGGTTATTTTATTTTTGATGTAAAATTGTGGTTTATTTTTATTGTGGTAATGAATTAACATAGGTTTACAATTAATATGGAAAATGGATTGGAATGGTTTTAATTATTTTTTATTAATAATTATATTGTTTGAGCTTTAACTTAATCAATAGCTTAAGTACAGTTTTTAGAGTAATAGTTATTTTATATTGGAAATTACTTTATCGGCTTACGGTACTTCGTATTTCGTTACAATCACTTTTCTGAAACATTGATTTTGATGGATGAGCGGTTATTCAACTGCTTGTATTTTAGTATAGTTTAGTAGATGTATTCAGAAAATACTGAAGGTGACATATGGAACTACTATAAAGAAGTAACGCACCAAAACATAAGAAATAAAACTAAAGCAGAAGAAGAGTTCCATATATTACATGCGTTGGAGATGTGGGATGGCACGAAAGGGTTATTTCTCGGGCTTCATAGCCTAGCTAAGATCTATTTGCCTATCGTGGCAACTTCGGTATCCAGTGAGCGGTTATTTTCAGAGGCTGGATCTACAATCACCCAGGATAAACCGCTCACTAGGCGCCAGATTGTTAAAATTATTATTCTAAATTTCAATTCGAAAGAAATAAACATAAAAGAAAAAAATCTTGTTTTCTGATAATAATTCGATAAAAATAAATGTGTAAAAATAAATAGTGTAAAACTTCCTTAAAAAACATAAATATAATGTTTGATTATTATACCTCTTTTTCTTCATTTCTGTTCAAAATTATCATTTATTCTATATATATATATATTCCCCCACCACACCAATTCAGTTTAAAATATTGAAATGTTTTCTTAGTAACTGTAATTCTTTGTTTGAAAAAATGAAACTAAATACTTGCATAGTTGGTGATTGTAACTTACCTAACGTTAATTGGAATCTCGTCAATGAATTGAATAGCAATTATTATGCTCCTTTATGGTTCAAAGTCTTATAGATTTCTGTTACATGAATAAATTACGACAGTGCAATTTCGTCGAAAATAAAATGGGGAGAATCCTCGATTTAGTTCTAATAAATTGTTCACATTGCATTGTTAATGAGGCATATGATATATTGAGCAACATAGATCGTTCACATCCTCCGATTGAAATACAACTACTTATATCTGAGAAGCATAAATTAAAATACTATTCTAATATCAAAAAATAGAAAATTTGTCCCACGGAGTACGATAAAAAATAGGAAATATCCTATTTGGTTCAGTTGGAGTCTGATTAATGTAATGAAAGAAAAAAATAAGGTGAGGTCTAGGTATAAAAAATATAATAACGCAATGGATTTACTCAGCCTAAAGTTATAAGACATGTGACACATTAGCTAAAACCTGCTACCTACTACGCTTATGTAAAATGTATAGAAGATAATATTGTCATAAATTCTAGTTTTTTGGTCTTACATCAAAACTAAATGGCATGGTAATGGTAAATATCCGAGTGCAATGACTAATGGTAGTGTAATGATAACAGATGGACGTGATATATGCAATCTTTTTGCCTCACATTTCTCCTCAGTATACACCGTGGACAATCCTAACAGGCTTGATAAATATGATTCAACATTATATTTTTTATATGATTCATATGATTGAATTTCATATGATTGAATTTGAAGTTCATATGATTGAACAATAATTATAATTTTGGCACTTTGATTTTGGATGAATAATCTAAAAAATAAGGTAAAATAAGGTTTTAGAAAAATTAAAGGACTTACACCGAAAAAGAGGAGCTGGTCCAGACTCTATTTCACCTTGCTACATCGCTGAATGTGCCATAGAACTATCTACTCCTCTTTGTTTTATATATAACAAATCTTTACAAACAGGACGCTTTCCAGATATGTGGAAGGTCGCTAAAGTTGTCCCTATACATAAAGCGGTGTTGGCGACACGCCTATAAGAATATTTCAATTTATTAGTTAACCGATTACGAATAGCTTCTAAAAAGCAAATTATCAAGCAACAATATTCCGATAAGAAAATGCTTAGTTGAATCTTAAAGAAATATCGAATTAATGATATGAAGGTCTTGGGTTCGACTCCCAGGCCGGAGTAGTTTATCGTTTTCTTAGTAATATCTCTTAAGCGGGCTACATACGACACGATATCGGTGGCGATCTAGGGTGGAGTAGTGGGGATGCCTCCTAGATTGCCTCTAAATCGTGTCGTATGTAGAGCCATCCTAAGTCGTAGCCGATATCGCCTCCTTAATCGGCTGGCAGGAGCAAAAATGCTTCCTAGATCAGCCGATGCTTCCTAGATCGGGGCACCGCCCCCTCCTTACTGCGTGTGTGTAGGCGCATCGGCCCGATTTCTTTTGGCAGTCGCTGCCGGCAACCCTCGCGGAAGGAAGTTAACAAAACAGTGATACTGAATGACCTTTTTTATGTAACAAAATTTTTACATTTTAATCATATAAACGGAGCAGAAGCCTATGGCACTGATATTTTACAAAAAACCAAAAAAAAAGTGAATAAAATAAATAAATTAAATGAAATTTTATCGAAATTCAAATCATATCCACCCTAGCCTGTGACCCTGCGAAGTGACATGGTCAAGAATGCTTACTAAACTAATTTTTTATTGCCGTTCGTAAAGTAGAGTGTATGATGTAAGTAAGGAGAAGATAAAGCCTCTCCTCAACAACTAACTCCTATTCCAACACTATCAACACAAGACCGCACTCATATCTCTTACAACTCCACAAGACCAAAATTCGATCTCTTACGTGCCTTCATCCTCTTATAAACAACTAACTTCTACTCCTTCACCATCTCCACATCAACAAACAAGTTATATAAAAGAGAGTATGTCCGAAATTAAAGGTTTCTTTATGTTTAAAAAAAGATATAAGCTATTTTATTTTCTGATAGTTTTACTCCATAAATAAAGATTACATTAAAAAAAGTATACATATTATTATACAAAAGTATTTTATTTCCTTGTTTGTTGTGTGTAATACATAACCAGATTTAGACCAAAGCAGAAATGAACAAAGAGAAGAAATAACTAAATAGCATAGGTACATAGGAGAAATTGATGTTTTTATATAAGTGGAGAAATCATTTCTAGAAGGTTATAAAAACTGTCTTCATCCATCCGGAGAAAATTAATCATGTCTTTGGAATACAGATCATTTAGTACGTTTATGTGGCTTAATTTTTGTCTCTTTTGGAGCCATTTTTTCACCCAGCAACTCCTCTTTTTCTATTTTCGAATAAATTTACCGAGAGGGCTAATGCCAAACCAATACATTGGTGTTTTAAGAGAGTTGAAGCTATTTTGAAGAACTCTACCGCATATGTGTTCCGCTCCAAGTCCGAACGCGTACTGCTAGGCAGGCCCGTGTGTAGGGTCTGCCCCGATAAAAGCCCCGATTTCTTTCCACCCTAGATCGCCACCGATATCGTCTCGTGTGTAGCCCGTTTTAATAAATTCATATAGGGAATTTTTAAGATATAAATTATGTTACCGGATTTGTTCCCCGGTTGAAATCATCTTTCCAATAATGTTAATTTAAAGAAATATTAAAATAAAGTTAGAGACCAGGTTTTGTTCCCCGGTCGAGATGATCGCTGTGCATAAGTAGAATTAATGGAAATTAATTGCAAAAGTATTGTCTTATATGAGTTTGATATGTTTTGTATGAAAACAAATGCCTATTTTCTATGATTGATTTATGAAAACATTATGGTCGATAGCCGTGCAAAAGTTAGTTGTTGAAATAGTGTGAGTTCATAGACGCACGCTAGCCACGTACATAGGAGGCCAAATTTGTAGAAATTTAAATATTTGCAATTTCAGCAATTTATGTAAAATGACTTGTAAAACATTTCAGATTGATTGTACGTGTAAAAGAGGTGAATTCTGTGTTATTTTATGTGAAAATTCCTGTCAATAAGTGAAATAGGTAATGATAGTTTTGTATAAGAAATTTAAAAGTGTTTTGATAGTGAAATGTATAGAGAAAATGCAAAAAAAAAATATTGTATTAGTTAACATATGTATAATTTCAAGTGGAAAACATTGTTTTAAGATTCTATGTTAAATATTTAAGAAATTCCAACTTTGAACATGTGAGTAAAATAAGCATATTTTGTTAAATAAATAAAGGGTTTTTTGTGATATGAAAATGTAATGTATATCGTAGTATAGATATTTTTTGTGCTATCTTTATAAGTAAATTGTATAAATGTATGTCTTATACAAATAAAGTTATTGAGCAAACCGTGAGAGAGCGATAGTACAAATTGATGTAATTGAGTTGCGCAAGCACACAAATGGCGCGGCTCACTTTCGCGTTTAGCTTCGAGGTAGTTCACTAAATTAATATTTCTTGCAAATCGTTACCTCTATAGATTACCTCCCTTTCCCGTAGTCGGTGAACTACGGAAAGAAATTTCTTATCCGGCTACATTATAAATGTAGTTATAGCCATGCCAAGATAGGCAAAAAATGACTGCCCCACAGTTATGGGGTATGAGGATATCCGGGCAATGGGGTATACCCCGAGACCCGATACCTGCACGTACCTAGGTGCGTGAAGACGACATTAACTTAACTTAACTTGCAAATCGTTCGGGAAAGTTCGGGAAAAGTGCAAGACCAGCAGTCAATAAGAAGAAGAAAGAAAAAGTATAGGGAAGTGATAGGGAAAAGTAATTACTCTCTCACGGAACGGTTTGAAGATAATTGCTGTTTTATTCCCAAGAAATTCTCCCCTTAAAGTGATACAGTCCATATCGAAGAATTAAGGCGTTGGGACCGGGACGACTTCGGAAGACCCGTAATCCCCGCCTGAACCTATTTTCTGAAAAGGAAGAGGTTATCGCCCTTGTGTGTTACTCCGTTGCGGAGATCACACACGTTGTTCCCGAACCCAACGTAGGCGTTATAGGAGGCCGGATCGAGAGAAGCCTCGATTCCTCCCTTCTGTTTCTTAATTTAACGTTTCTCTGGTTCCTTATCAAGTGGTCCTTCGAGCCGGATCAAGGAACCAGCTGTCGACTGCTGGTTATGGAAAAAAGAAGACCTTCGGAGCCGAGTGAAGATCAGCAACCGAAGGAAGCAGGAGGTTTGAGCTGAAACAACAAGCCCAAAGGCCAGAAGACCAGGTCAGCACAGTAGGACCGGACCTGGAACTATCAGAAGAAAGAAAATCGGGATTGCGGCTTGGGGCGTGTGCTCGCATGGGGCACGTATCGCAGCCAGGCGCGGGTGCCTTGTGAAGGCGCTCATCGTGGCCAAGCAAGGCTTGGCATTTTTCCTGTCGGGCAGGCGTGCTCGGCATTTCCTGTCAGACGACCGTGTCCGGCATTTCCTGTCGGGTCATCAGAGGGTGCAAGAAGAAGAAGCATCCACCTCTGCTGCTGCCAGGCGAGGGTGCTCGTGGGCACCTGACTGCATCGCGGCCGGGAGAGGGCGCCTGGACGAGGCGTCACCGGCGACTGGGCGACGAAGCGCAGCATACATCCCGACCACCTAACGGTGCCAAATGGTAGGGCTCTGGCACAACACCTTCGGGTGGAGCAGTTCTCTCGAGCGAGACTGCGCTTGCACTACCGCTCGACTGTTTCGTCATATTCCTTGGCGGGACAGTTCCTAAACCTTTCCTCCATTCCATTCCTGCACGACTCCATCCCTGGACGGCTCACCTCGGTAGGCCCCGTTCAGGATTGATAGGGCTGATAGGGCTGTTAGGGTGGTAGTAAGGTTGTAAGGTTGGGAGATAAAGGGGGGGGGAGGGGTAGTGGGGTTAGATTGGGGTGTAGAAGGGGTAGTAGGGACCGTAGGCCAACAATCACCTTCCTGCAAGATGAAGAAGGCACAAGACCAGACAGGGAGAAGCGAATGAACCAAGACAAGGACAGGGCCCTCAAGAAAAGCTAAAGAGGCGGAACCATCTGGAGCGACCACAGCTACTGCTTCGAGTGGAACAACTCCTTCAAGTGGAGCCACCACCGATACGTCCACATGCACGTGGGACTCAGGTGCGTCCATGGCAACGACAAGCAACAGGACGGACACCAGTGGTACGCAGGCCAGCACCGCACAACAATCCGTTATATCCAGGAGTGAAACGGTAGTCGAAAAAGTAGGTCAAAGGACCGAAGAAGCGGCATCGTCAAGGACAGTAATCGGGCACACTAGTGACAAAGGGTCACAGAGTGGTAGTAGGGCATCGCGATCGGCGAGGCTGAAAGCCGAATTAGAGGCGCGGATTAAATTCGAACGCTCAGAGCTCGAACGAGCACAGGCAGCTGCTGCCTTAGCCAAGTCTCAATTGGAGTTGGCACGTCTCAACCGAGAAGAGGAGATCGACTCGAGTGAGGATGATGAAGAGCGGAATACTCAGGTGGAACCTTTCCTAAGGAGTTGGGTTCAACAGACCATAATGAGCGTGCCGGTTAGTGTAACGCAACCCGATATTACTGATAAGGAAGCGCCGGATCACGCCGCAAAGGGGCGGAAATCGAGCGCAACCAAGGAAATGCACAGAAAACACACGCGAGTGAGGTGTCAGAATTGACCGAAGCGATTGTGAGTGCAATAAAGATAGCGGGTAAAGATAAGTCTTCCCAGCTTCATTTCCTCCAGGAATTACCGGTGTTCGATGGAGACCCGGGTGAATGGATAGTTTTCAAAACGGTGTTTGAAGACACGAGAAGCCAATTTTCAGGGGTGCAGAATGTCTCACGCCTTAGGAGGGCATTAAAGGGCACCGCTAAGGAAGCGGTTAAGTCGTTGTTTTTTACTTTGTGTGAACCTGAAGAAATAATGAACGCTCTCGAAAGAAGATTCGGTAGGGTTGAGATGCTCATTCTAGCCGAAATCGAGAATGTAAAGCGTATGCCAAGATTGGGGGAAGATTGCCGAAATATAGGTTCTTTTGCAAGTCGCATTACGAACGTGGTTGCTGTAATACAAGCGTTGAATCAACCACAGTATTTATACTCACCGGAGTTAGTAAACCGTATAGTCGAGAAACTTGGAACTATGATTAAATTTAAATCGTTTGAATATCAAGCTCAGCATCCTTTGGAGCCAGAGTTACAGAAGATGGCCAAGATTTTAAATTTATTGAGTGAACAATTTGGAACGTCCTTAAGCAATGAAAATGTGCCTGAAAAACGGAAGCGTCCTGAACTCAGGAAGCAAACTGTACACACCGCAAAGGGGTCTGTACGCAACCGTTTCAAGAGCGAGCGCTATGAGCGCCGAAGTAATACGAACGAGCGTCTAGAATGCCGAAATAATAAAGGGCACAACCGACAAGTGGTTATGATAACCCAGGATAAGCCTGTATGTCGGGTGACACATAAGTGTGTTATATGTAACAAGGAACACTCTATAGTGAGTTGTTACAAATTTAAGGATATGAATAATCGCGAAAAATGGGAAGCGGTTAAAAAAGCGAAAGTATGTTTTCAATGTTTGTCACCTAACCATATGAGGTTAGAGTGCAAAGGGAAAAAATGTGGTGTAGAAGGATGTAGAATGGCACATCATCGAATGCTACACCGATACCCCAATGAAAATACCTCGCCACAAGGGGTAAAGAGGCTCAAGTTACAACTGTTAGTACAGTGAATGCACTGGCATGTGCATACTTAAAGATTATACCGGTCGAGTTGTATGGACCTAAAGGAAAGGTCAAGACCACAGCTCTTCTGGATGAAGGATCAACGATGAAATAGAGGAGTGGATGGCTCAGAAGTTAGCGACTCGCGGACGTAAAGAAGAATTACGTATTGAAGCCGTGGGAGGTAAGCGAATTAACGACGACAGTTCGTATCGCTTAAACGTTAAGATGAAAGGCATTTACTCGAACGACTTAGAAGGAGATAAGTGTACAAACAATTAAGTCACTTAACCTTTCTCCGCAGTCTGTGAGTCGAGAATTATTGCAACGGTGTTCTCATTTGACCCCGATTAAGGACGAGTTGATTTATGAGAGTTCCAGACCTACCATATTAATTGGTCAGGACAATTGGCATCTCATAGTTACTCGTGAATTAATATCAGGAGGTAAGAACCCACCTGTAGCATCGCTCACCAAATTTGGATTGGTTTTACATGGTCATATATCGGGTGCATTAAACCAGTCAAGATTGTTAACCATATTTCCAAGAAGAAGAAGGAAGACGTGGATAAGTTGATCAAAGATTATTTTAGTTTGGAATCTCTCGGAGTGTCTGCGCGAAAGCCCATGAACGCCCCAGAAGAACGAGCTTTAAATATTTTGAGCAAAACGGTACGTCGTATACCTAATAATAGGTACGAGACTGCTTTGTTATGGCGCACAGATAATGAGTGCATGCCGTCGAATAGAGCGCAGGTTGAAAGTCGCCTGTTTAATATCGAAAAGAAGCTCGATAAAAATAGCGAGTTGAAAAAAGAATATGAGAAGCAAATTGAAAATCTCATCGTTAACGGTTACGCAGAGAAAGCGAACCATATTTCCATTTCCCCACGCACGTGGTATCTTCCCTCACTTCGCAGTGACTCATCCACAAAAAAGGAAAATAAGAATAGTTTTCGACGCCGCCGCTAGGACGGGCGGACGTTGTCTTAATGATGCATTGTTAACCGGACCGGACTTATTGAAGTCGTTATTTGGCGTTCTGCTACGATTCAGAGAAGGAAGCGTGGCAGTGATGGCAGACATTAAAGAAATGTTCCTGCAAGTGAAAATCCGGGAAGAAGACAGGGATAGCCTTCGATTCTTATGGCGGCACAAGCGTGACGCGCCACCGGAAGAGTATAGAATGACGTCACTCATATTTGGAGCGGCATCATCACCATGCATCGCTATGTATGTGAAGAATAGGAATGCACAGGATAACGCACATATCTATCCAGAAGCAGCTTCCGCTACGGAAAGCAATTTTTATATGGATGACTATCTACAGGCATTTCCCGACGTGACGACGGCCGAAAGGATAGTAAACGATATGTATGAATTAGATAAACGTGCTTCTTTCCAACTGAGGGGATGGGCTAGCAACCGACCCGAAGTTTTATGTAAAATGGAAAATAAATATAAGAGCGACAGTGCTTCACTGGGAGATAAGGAGCACACAGAACGCACTTTAGGTTTGATCTGGAATATCAAACGGGATATAATAAGTTTCTCCATAAGTCTTCGTAACACACCGGAAGAGGTGATGGAAGGTTTACGACCGCCTACGAAGAGGGAGATAACTAGTGCTGTGATGTCGGTCTTCGATCCTTTGGGACTCGCATCACCCATAACGATTCAAGGGAAGTCGCTGATCCAGCAAGTATGGAGGACAGGCATCTCTTGGGATGAAGAAGTTACACACGAATTACACGTGTTAATTTGTAAATGGATATCGGAAGTAAAGAAATTAGGTCATTTAAAAGTACCTAGACCCGTTGCTGAAAGCGTCGGCAAGGGAGAATTACACACCTTCACGGATGCTAGTGAAAAAGCATACGCTGCCGCGGTGTATTACGTCACCACGGACGAGCTAGGAGAAAGGCGGATTACGCTGATCGCCGCAAAGGCAAGAGTAGCGCCGCTGAAACCAATTTCTATTCCAAGGCTTGAATTGCAAGCAGCTCTTATGGGCAGCAGATTAACTGCATCAGTTATTGAAGAGAGCAAGTACTAGATATCCAAGAGAGTATTTTGGACGGACTCACGTACAGTGTTAGCGTGGATTAAGTCAGATCCTCGCGCTTTTAAACCATTCGTTGCTCATCGATTGGCTGAGATCGAAGATCACAGTAAACCATGTGAATGGCGATGGGTTCCAACGTCACAAAACGTGGCAGACGACGCCACTAGACATTTTCCTTCCACCTTCCATGTAAGTCATCGCTGGTTTCAAGGACCTGAATTCCTCAGGAAAAGTCCTGATTTATGGCCCAAACAAGTGGACACCATAAATAGCTTGGAAACAGGTGAAGAAAAATCGCCAAAAGGCGTAAATGTGCTGAGAAAGCAAGACCGTTAAGTCTACCGACTACGAACGATTTAGCAGCTTTAAGAAATTCCTTGGGGCAACTACACGCACCTTACAAGCGGTAGAAAAATTCACGAATTTAAGAAAGTCGGTTAAAGGACCCGAAAACGCAGCCGAAAAGTCGGTTATGTGTTCCAACGATAATTTAGCAAAGTCGGTTAAAGGACCCGATAGCGCGTTGGACATAGCGCTCTTGAAAAAAGCTGAATTATTAATTTGGAAGTTTGTTCAAGACAAGTGTTTTCATTTGAAAATAAAATGCTTGAAAGCAGGCAAAAGCGTTGAAAGAAGTTCACGCTTAAGTAATTTATCTATGGAACAAGAAGAAGATAACTTACACCGTTTAAATGGGCGTTTACCTTTTAAGTCTAATTTGACCGAGGAAAGTAGAAAACCTGTCGTATTAGAAGGTAAACACGAAATCGTTAAAATGATGATTAGAGAAGTTCATCATCATTTTGGACATGCCAATCACCAGACGGTGATGAATGAGGTGAACCAAAAATTTTATGTCTTGAACCTGCGTAATGTAGTACGAAGTGTGTCACATCATTGTCAGTGGTGCAGGACATACAGGTCAAAACCGCAGAACGTGCCACAAGGAAATATTCCTCTGGAAAGAATAGCTCATCATGAGCCACCTTTAACATGTTCAGCCGTAGATTATTTCGGACCTATGAGTGTGACTATAGGAAGGCGACACGAAAAACGTTGGGGTGTTTTATTTACGTGTCTGACCATCAGAGCAGTACACCTAGAATTAGCAGCCTCATTGACACCAGCGTCAATGATAATGGCGTTGAGGCGATTTAACGCCAGAAGAGGAAAACCAACCGTTATATACAGCAATAACGGGACAAATTTCAAAGCTGCGAATAAAAAATTATTGAAAGCATGCGAAGAATGCTATGAGGGCATGAAAAATGAGTCATTTAAAAAATATATTAAATGGAAATTTATACCTCCGGG
Source organism: Parnassius apollo (assembly GCA_907164705.1). Classification (NCBI taxonomy): domain Eukaryota; kingdom Metazoa; phylum Arthropoda; class Insecta; order Lepidoptera; family Papilionidae; genus Parnassius; species Parnassius apollo. Next base: position 6,359,572 of record CAJQZP010001449.1, on the reverse strand, counting down.
AGCACCGCACATGGGTGGCGCCTGGGAGAGGTTAGTAAGATCAATTAAAATTGCGTTGACCGCTACGCTCAAAGAAAGGAGCCCGCGAGAGGAGGTTCTGCATACGTTGCTTTTGGAAGCAGAGCAGAGTAAATTCCAGACCTCTGGCAACATTCAGTATGGATAGTCCTGAAGAGGGTTTGACACCCAATCATTATCTTCTGGGACGCTCATGTGGTGATCGACCACCTGGATTATTTTTAGAGCAACATCTGACGGGTCAACTCAATTGGAAATCTGCACAGAGGACAGCCGACCATTTTTGGACAAGATGGCTAAAAGAATACATGCCTACTTTAATACCTCGAACAGGTATTAACGGAAAGTTTATGGAGCCTAAAGAAGGTGATATTGTCTTGATAATAGATAATTCATTGCCACGAAATACGTGGCCGAAAGGCAAGATTAATAGGACGCTACCGGGACCAGACGGTCACACTAGAGTGGTTGACGTCATTACTAGCACAGGTATCTTGAGGAGACCTACATCCAGAATAATAGTCCTGGTACCCGCGACGCCTCCCAAATGATGGTGCTGATGCACGGGGGGGGGGGAGATTGTTGGCGACGCACCTATAAGAATATTTCAATTTATTAGTTAACCGATTACGAATAGCTTCTAAAAAGCAAATTATCAAGAAACAATATTCCGATAAGAAAATGCTTAATTGAATCTTAAAGAAATATCGAATTAATGATATGAAGGTCTTGGGTTCGACTCCCAGGCCGGAATAGTTTATCGTTTTCTTAGTGATATCTCTTAATAAATTCATATAGGGAATTTTTAAGATATAAATTATGTTACCGGATTTGTTCCCCGGTTGAAATCATCTTTCCAATAATGTTAATTTAAAGAAATATTAAAATAAAGTTAGAGACCAGGTTTTGTTCCCCGGTCGAGATGATCGCTGTGCATAAGTAGAATTAATGGAAATTAACTGCAAAAGTATTGTCTTATATGAGTTTGATATGTTTTGTATGAAAACAAATGCCTATTTTCTATGATTGATTTATGAAAACATTATGGTCGATAGCCGTGCAAAAGTTAGTTGTTCAAATAGTGTGAGTTCATAGACGCACGCTAGCCACGTACATAGGAGGCCAAATTTGTAGAAATTTAAATATTTGCAATTTCAGCAATTTATGTAAAATGACTTGTAAAACATTTCAGATTGATTGTACGTGTAAAAGAGGTGAATTCTGTGTTATTTTATGTGAAAATTCCTGTGAATAAGTGAAATAATGATAGTTTTGTATAAGAAATTTAAAAGTGTTTTAATAGTGAAATGTATAGAGAAAATGTAAATTAAACTATTGTATTAGTCAAGATATGTATAATTTCAAGTGGAAAACATTGTTTTAAGATTCTATGTTAAATATTTAAGAAATTCCAACTTTGAACATGTGAGTAAAATAAGCATATTTTGTTAAATAAATAAAGGGTTTTTTGTGATATGAAAATGTAATGTATATCGTAGTATAGATATTTTTTGTGCTATCTTTATAAGTAAATTGTATAAATGTATGTCTTATACAAATAAAGTTATTGAACAAACCGTGAGAGAATGATAGTACAAATTGATGTAATTGAGTTGCGCAAGCGCACAAATGGCGCGGCTCACTTTCGCGTTTAGCTTCGAGGTAGTTCAGTAAATTAATTTTTCTTGCAAATCAAGGATCTCCTAGGTGTGCGTTATTTCGTAGTTAGCAGTGGCTGCAAATAACCGCCGGTTCGACAAACTCCGCCGATCGTTGAGTCCCGTGATTCCGTGAGGCGTCGAGGTCACCGGCCCCTAGGTGATTCTTGGCACTTTATGCGCTCCGTGCATCCTGTACCCAGTCGCGTCGTAAAGTGCCACTTCCGCACTTCCCCCCAACCCTTTTGGTTTAAAAGGGGTAGGCAGTGCCCAAAGTGACTACGCCAACTCAGATACATCCTCCATCCGCGTCGCGCATTATTGCCGATCGGCTGGTAATAGACAGGGCCGAGAGGTTAGACTACTGACTCGCTAGGTAGGGTTCACCATCATGTCCGATAAGGACAAAGATAAGGGGGAGCCACCACCTCGAACCAGGAAACCACCGGACCGACCAGGTATTTTGGACAGGCCGATCGCATACAGGGATATCTTTTATCCGGAAAGGACTCGAGTAGTGTCTTCCTACTCGCAGATCCCTACTAGGAAAACCCTCATCTCCAGCTAAGGAGCCCGTACCAAGGACCGCGCTCTCACCCATCGTACCTGGAGGTACGACTGGGTTAGAACCGTTTCCTCAACAGCAGCGGGCTAAGAAGTCTTGGAGAAGGCACACTCCACCCGAGACTGCAGCGTCACTCCAAGAAAAGAGGCAATGCATCGGATCCTCTAACTCCTCGGAATACTCGACATCCGAGGAGGAACAAGACCAACCGAAACGACCAATTAGGAGATCACCATCTAAATCGCCATCGCCGAATAAACCCACCCCTCCTATATCAGAGGAGCATCACTCCAGTATGGAGGCTGTAGATCTAGAGCAGGGAGGAGAAAGGTCGTACGGGTGGAGTGCCACAACTTATGCGACCTTAGCACCCAACACATCGGTCGGACACTCGCCGTCCGCGTCTCCCAAGAAGACAACCGCAAATCCGTCCGGGCTTACGCAGGATGATGGCCAACGGCCATCTACTAGCTACGCCCACATGGTAGCTGCGCCAGCAGTACCGCGACCACAACCGGCGGCAGCGCCTTCTGATAAGCATGCCGACCAGGAAAAAACCAGATACCCGCCCATAGTGGCTGAATGCCTCCTGGATTGGACGAGACAACCAGCCCCCGCCCCACCCGCAACACACAAGGAAACGGTGGAACCCGCTGAAGTAAGGGCAACCACCGGGGCGACTCTGCAGCCCCCCGCCAACCCTGCCACAGAGAGGCAACCCTCTAAAAAGAGGAGGCGGGGGAGAAGCAGGAGGAAATCGCAGCCTCCTCGGGCTGTCACCTCTACCTCGACACCAGGACAGCAGCCTCACAGGCGCAGGTTACGAAAGAGACCATCAAAAAGGGCGTGGGTAGAGTGCAAGAAAGGGCTCTACCCGAAGATAGAGCCCGCTCTGTACATAGAGGGCGCTCTACCCAGAAGAAGCTAATACAGCAAGATGATCAACGCCCGAGACCAGTGCCAACGCCTTCATATAGGAGACCACCGACTGCCGGCCTCGAAACAGCTGATGCAATCCAGCGTTTAGTTGGTATTGCCATCGAGGTCGGCACACAAGTCCTGGCCGATATCAGAGCCGGGACTGACCCAGTTACAGCGATCATGAAGGCGCTGGCAAACCTCCTGGCCAGGCACTACGGAGGAGAATAACCTGCGCCTAATGTACTGGAACCCGGACGGAATACAGCAGATGCTGCATGAACTCCGCACTGTCGCCCAGCAACAGGACATACACATCATACTGCTGGGCGAAACAAAACTAAACCCTAAGACGCACATAAAGCTGCCAAATTTCCATATTTACAGAAGGGACGAGGTCACTTCTCAAGGGGCCGCCTACAGAGGGATGGCGGTTCTAGTGAGGAGGGACATCGTCCATCAAGAGCTGGAGTTACCATCTTACCAGTCTATGCGCTCTATCGGCATAAGAATGGAGGCGGCGGGCGGGGAACTAAGGATATATGCAGCATACCGCCCACCAGGGACTACATTCTACTCCTCAGACATCCGGACGGTGATGGAAGGTGAAACACCCATAATCATCGCCGGGGACCTGAACGTTAAACACCCGGCGTGGGGGTCCAGAGTGATCACCCCGCCGGGTCTTGAACTATATGAAGATGCAGAGAAGAACCTGTACGACGTTTAGGTCCCGAGGAACCAACACACGTTCCTACCGACGCACGGAGGCACGCGAATGTATTAGACATCGTGCTCACTAGGAACGTCAACTATCCGATAGTGGTAGAAGTGCTGTACGACTTCCTTTCACAGCACCTCCCGTTACTGATAACCCTTGGCTTAAAGGCAGTGACTACGCCGCCTAGAGCGTTCAAAACTCGTGTCGACTGGAGGCTCTACTGTCAACATCTTCAGCAGAGACCTCCAGCACATCAGCCATTAAGCACAGCGGACGATGTAGAGGCCGCTGCTACTAGAATTACCCAGAACATCAAGGAGGCCCTCCACGCGGCCTCTACGATCGTCCCGATTACAGCAAGGCGAGACGATCTGCCGCGTGAGATATGCGTGCACATCAAGCGCAAAAGAGCGCTGAGAAAGCTCTGGGCGCGTGCTCGCTGTCCCAGATTAAAGACACAGCTGAACACCTTATCGGAGGAACTGTCGGTTGCAGTCCAGGCCTTCAGAGAGGAGGCCTGGGATCGGCGCATCCAGAAGGCGGATGAGTATGATGCGTCGCTCTACAAACTGAACCGGCAGTTGATCAAAACCAAACCTCCCGTTTGCCCGCTGACCAACAACGCGGGCAAACGCTGCTACGATGCCAAGGGCAGAGCGGATATCCTAGTCGAGCACTTCGAGGAGCAATTTATGCCGAATCCAGCAAGTGCGGAGTTCATGGAGCTTCATGCCCGGAAGGAAAGTCGCGTACAGGAGTTCCTGTCGTCGCCCGCGCCGCCTCTTGCAGGAGAGTGGTTCTCTCCGTGAACTGTGGAGGACAGTAACCCGCCTGCAACCGAGGAAGGCGCCTGGGCACGATGGGATTACCAACGCTGCACTCCGACAGCTGCCCAATAGAGTCCTAGTAGAGCTTGGTCGACTCTACAATGGGATACTGCGGACATCCCACTTCCCGGAGGACTGGAATAAAGGCAAAGTGATCGTCTTGCCGAAACCCGGGAAGGACAGGCGTAGAGCTGCCAGCTACAGGCCGATCACGCTATTACCGCATATAGCTAAACTGTTTGAAAGATTGCTGCTGAGACGTCTCCGTCCGTGCATCCAACTTCGGGCGGAGCAGCACGGATTCAGGAGGGGTCACTCTACAGTCACACAACTGACTAGAGTGCTGCACCTGCTTGCGGCTGAGTACAATCGCGGCCGCATATCGTTGGGCGTCTTTCTCGACATCGAGAAGGCGTTCGACCGGGTGTGGCACATAGGACTATTATACAAGCTGGAAGAACAGACCAGTGTCCCTCCTGCTATATTGCGGCTAATGGCGTCTTTCCTGGAAGACAGGAAGTTCTACGTCTGCGTAGAGGACGCCGAGCTCGCAACAAGAACCATCAGAGCCGGCGTCCCACAGGGCAGCTGTTTGTCTCCAGTCCTGTACGCGGCTTAGACTAATGATATACCTACTTTGGCAGGCAGGCTTCAAGAATAGGAGGACGACGTTGAGCTGGCGCTATTCGCGGACGATAGCGCCTATTTCACCTCGTCCAGAAGAGCCCACATAGCCACTGCCAAAATGCAGCGTCTGCTGGACCTGTTGCCACCATGGCTGGAAGAGTGGAGGATGGTCGTCAACGTTGGTAAGACGACCGCTCTGCTCACTCGCCGTCTCAGGAAGTTTCCACCTCCGCTGACCCTCAACGGCCAGAAGATTGCGTACCAGAAGGCCGTAACTTACCTTGGGTGCAGGATCGACAGGACGGTGCGCATGACCGCGCACGTCGACTTCGTCGTCCGCAGGGCCCGATGTGCGTGGGCGACGCTCTTGCCGGTCCTGGCATCCAACCTGCCTACAAGAACTAAGCTCCGGATATACAAGATGTATATCCGGACGATCATCACCTACGCTGCTTCGGCCTGGTACGCACTTCTGAGCGACCCTCTGAGGCGGCGACTACAGGCCCAGCAGAACCTGACATTAAGGACGATCGTCGGAGCAGGTCGCTACGTCCGGAATGACGTGATAGCGGCCGACTTGAAGATCGAGAACATCACCGATTTCGTGGCCCGGCTAGCGCGCGGCATGTTTGACCGTGCCGATAACGGGCCACACGAACACCTTAACGGCTTTGCGCCGTTACACACCCGGCCACCGGACGGGCGACCTCTTCCAAGAGAACTCCTCTCTATATGTGATTAGAGAGTTGAGTAACAACCCACAATGCCGCAGAAAGGCCAACTTAGACTTACCAGACAACCACCTTTTTCCGTAGTCGGATAACTACGGAAAAACATTTACTACCATCACGGATTAAATCCATCAAATCCCATTTAGCCTAAGAGGCTACAAGGACTGTCCCATTGTAATGGGATATGAGGAACACCCGGGTAATGGGGGCTACCCCGAGGCCCGATACCTGCATTGTCCCACAGGACATTGTAGACGACAGTCAACGCTCGCAAATCGAGTCTCGTCCGGACCGCGCCAACGAGCGGTCACGTCCGCCGGTCGTCGACTCCCGCCCGGGTGGGAGAGGTACAGCGCGTCGCTTCGCAGTGGGTGCGCGCGCTGTGGGGCCAACTCGGCTTGGTGAAGCCTTGAGGACGCCCCTGACCCCACCCCGGATGAAGATCACCCAACGCTGCGCATCACCTACACGCTGGGAAGCGAACTCCGAAGGCCCGGCGCACCCAAGTGCGCGCGCCTGCTGGCGACTTCGGCTCCGCGTCGAGATGCTTCTCCGCGGAACCTTGAGGTTGCTGACCCTTCGGCAGATTCCCTTCCCAGAGGCGCGAGACACGCCAACCTTTTGCCTAGGAATGCCAGGCCTTCAACTAGAGGCAGGAAGGAGCACTGGAGGCCCGGAGCAGCTGCTGTTGGAGCGCCCTCCTGTCGGCAAGATTGGCCCTGCGTCGACTCCCATCCTCAGGACTCCGCGGGGCCTTCGAGACGGCCGACCCTCCGGTAGCACTGACCTGGTGGCGCGCAATACGCCAACCAAGATAGCCAACGATGCCGTACTGGTACGGATCCCAAGACCGGCTCATTGTCATGAGCCGTGAGGATCACCCGGGTAATGGGGGTTTCCCCGAGGCCTGAATCCTGCATGGGATGAACAAAAGTAGTCCCATGGCAGACGACAATCAACGCAACTTGCAAATCGTTCGGGAAAGTTCGGGAAAAGTGCAAGACCAGCAGTCAATAAGAAGAAGAAAGAAAAAGTATAGGGAAGTGATAGGGAAAAGTAATTACTCTCTCACGGAACGGTTTGAAGATAATTGCTGTTTTATTCCCAAGGAATTCTCCCCTTAAAGTGATGCAGGCCATATCGAAGAATTAAGGCGTTGGGACCGGGACGACTTCGGAAGACCCGTAATCCCCGCCTGAACCTATTTTCTGAAAAGGAAGAGGTTATCGCCCTTGTGTGTTACTCCGTTGCGGAGATCACATACGTTGTTCCCGAACCCAACGTAGGCGTTATAGGAGGCCGGATCGAGAGAAGCCTCGATTCCTCCCTTCTGTTTCTTAGTTTAACGTTTCTCTGGTTCCTTTTCAAGCGGATTATGAAATTTTGGTTAGTAATCGATTTCAATAATCGTTCCTAAAATATTTGAATCATTAGTTATAGATATTGTTATTGTCGTCCATTATGCCCCCATTACACTACCCTGAATCAGGGCCCTGGATGAAGGGTGGGCGTGTCCCCTAATTAGGGACCTGAGTTATTACACCACCCTGATTTTACGTCCTTTCTCGGTCATAGGGATGTGAAAAAAGTATATATATATATATATATATATATATATATATATATATATATATATATATATATATTGAATCGATATTTTTAAACACTATCAATATTATTGCGTGATTAATATCGATATATCGTCATGTTTTGCATGATGTAGTGGGATAAGGGCCAAAATTTTATTACTGGACGTTTTGAAGACGAAAAAAACATGACTATTAGTAGTAAAGAACTCTTTTCTTTACTATTGTCGTGTTTAGAAGAAAGCTATGGGTGAAGGACTATTTAAAACTTAGGTAAAATCACTCAAATATGCGGATTATCGGAGTTCTGGAGCCCAATGAATTTCGAATACCTGAGAATAGGCGAAGAGGAGTTCGAGGAGTTATTAAGTTTAACTCCTCATATCGAAAAGCAAAATACAAAAACAAAATATAACAATATAATAAATGTTTAACTAAAAATTCAGTATATCGTATATTATATGTATTATGATTATAACATAATATACTAATTGGGGTGTTTGAGGGTGTGCGTTATATATACAAATTTACATAAAGAAGAGAAAATCTTTTTCAGATGTCGTTGTACATCTAGTGTATCCATGATATTACTGCTATTAGTAGATTATTACAGTACCAATCTACTCAATGACTAACATAGGAATGCTCAATTATAGTTATTTCTAAATATTAAATCACATTTCTTTTGTGATATATAAATCGTATTTGAGTCATCGATACATCGAACAAGACGCAACACGAAGGAATGTTGAGATATGCAACAGAATGTGAGATAAGCTTGTTGACGCATAAAGTTGCTATCAGTTTCACTGCAGAAATTCTTTATATTAGAATTATTACTTACTGGTGCTATGTAAGACCGAGCAGATACAGTCATGGAGTTAGTGTATGGTCGTTTGACCGCAGTGGATCTATCAATAATACATTTGTGTTACTTCAACGCATCAAAGGCCATGGATGTAAGTGTTTATTCTATTGACAAACTTACTTTTCTTTCTGTTATTTTCTTACGTGTGTATGATTTAGTGTTAACAAATTATATTTAAATATTATGTGTGTATATGATTAAGCCGCGGTAGCTCAGACGGTTAGCGCAAGCTGTAAATTTCACAGTACGCGACCCGGGTCGATCCCCTCCGGCACCAATTAAATTGTTAATTGCAATTTTAAGTGCTGATTTACCACGTGCTCAGCGGTGAAGGAAAACATCGTGAGGAAACCCGTATGTCTGAGAAAATTTCGAAGGCATGTGAAGTTCGCCAACGCGCATTGAAGCAGCGCGGCTGACATTTCCTAGCCCCGAATACCAAGACAATAGCAGAAAGTGAAAAAGTTAAAAAATACTTTTTTAATAATGACAGTCATTAGTCGATCATTAGTGAATGTGATTCTGTTTACTTAAATTACAGGAAGACAAGAGCAGAAGGACAAGATGGGATGATGGGAAGTAATGAAGTATTGTTATGTGAAGTTTGTTGGAACAAACATATTTTTAGTCACGTGTAAATACTTTTAAGTTTTTGGTTCATAATGAAACAAAATCTAAAAAATATTGGATACATCATCGACATGGACGGATTTTACATTACATATCTTCATAAACGTTTTCAATGTAGAGAAATGGCTATTCTAGACGTAAAACTATCTAATAAAAATTATGCGTTTATCGATCATTATTTGTTTCGGCCAAGTTATCCTTTCAATTATTTGTTGCCAAAAGACAAAAAAAACTGTTTGTTATTGCGAAACATACGTGCACGGCATTCCATATTTTGACGTGACCGAAAAAATTAAAATGTGCCTACAAACAAGAGAACATCATTATCATTAAATTGGTACATTAGAAAATTGTGCAAAGACGAAGTGATCGCATACAAAGGTGGTTCAGCAGAAAAACAATTTTTAAAAATGTTGACGACGAATGATAGAATTTTTAATATGGAAGAATACAAATGTCCATAATACAATGATTTGGTAAATGTCATAAATTTAAACAAACGTTATGTGTGTAATAATCATATATTTGCAAAAAATAATCACAAAATTTTACATTGTTCTTGTGATGAAGTGTGGGTTTTTTTACAAGTGGTTATTGCTTGAAAATAAAATTTTAAATTAATCATAAATTTTGTTTGATTTCCCAAAAACATTAGTTATAGTACACAATATATATTAATTGTTTACCTACACCAACACTTTCATTTTTTATTTCACCCCTTAGAACTTTAGACGTGTGTAATGTTTCACTTTATACATCCGTTTACTGCTATTGTGGCAGGACCAAGTGGATGTGGGAAGTCAAATATTGTAACAAATTTCATAAAATCAGTTACAGAAATATGTAATTGTGATTGTAATCAGATCACATGGTGCTTTGATGAAATGCAACCTTTATATAATTTACTAAATGTTAACTATCATCAAGGAATTTCAAATCTTAATATGTTTGATGGTGAAAACCCACATCTTGTTATTATTGATGATCTAATGAGAGAGTCCGATGTAACTTTAAACTCGAACAGTGTTTTGTATTAGATTAAATAGAAGATTTATAAAGAAATAAAAAATAATATACTGCATACAATTTGTTACATTTAATTTTATAACGATTCACATAGTTACATATACACAAAATGCATTACACACAACACACAAAATCTAACACACAACACATATTATAACCTTAACTACAGTAACATTTCTGTTTTTATCTATCTAAATAATATTATCAAACTCAGCATAAACTATACAGTTAATTGTTTGTATCAGTGAGGATTCAAATCATACTTCCAATCTTATACTACCATGCTTTATGAGATTCCAATGAGGATCAGGAGTTAAGTTAAATGCTGATAGACAGTAACCTTTGGCATACTGTTCACAAGAGATTCCATTTCCTTCATTAAGAAAGTGAATACCAGTTCCCGAGAATAGAGTATGATATGCTGATGTAAATATACTATTATTAAAAGATGGTTGTAAAGCTTTTGAAGGTATTTGTTGTCCATCAATATATAAGCTGAAAGAATTAATACCATAGTTTTCAAAGTTAAATAGATTTTTAGTAAGGGAACCATTAAATACAGAATTGGTCATAAATAAAATTATACATCTTTTGGGTACCTGTCCTAAAATATATTATCAAGAGTTTTTCCTTGAACACCCGATGGAATTGTTAAAACTTTTACTTTAGCTCGAGTTATAGTATATTAAGCAGTGGTAGAAGCTAAAACTTTTTGATGTGCGAGTAATACACTTGGATTAATTCGTGCTCGTCGAACAATAAGAGTTGCGTCCGTAATTCAAACTTTAAACTTTACATCGTTTGACCCAGCAATTAAATTCAAACTCTCTCTTGATCGAACCAATTTAACACTCATTTCAACACCATTAATTAAAAATTTATCTTGGTTGAATATGTCACCGAGAAGATGACCAATCATTTCTATTTCCTTACTTTCACTAATCAATTCCTGTCTTTTAACAAATCCTATGTTTTTACCATCTGTAGAATCCATTTTTCCTGCTGTATCTTCATACCAAAGACTATAAGGAAGATGAGATTGTTTAGCAGCGGGAGCATAGTTTAAAAGGGTTTCCATGTATGCTCGATATGCATGGGTATTATTAGGTGGTTGACTAAAAAGTGAATGCTGCCAATTATTTACATGTGCTACGATTGTAGTAGATATCAAGTTAGTTGAATCTTGATTTAATACTTTTGCCTTTATGTGGAGTAATGTATGAGACAAATCTATGTAGTCATCACCTGTCCCAGGAACTTGAAACTCGATAGGTCCATCATCACCAAGAGATGAAATTGGTTTATAATGAATCCACAATCCATTTTCAATGCTAGTTTGTGTAGACGGTAGTGCAAACAAATCCAATTCAGACTTAACGCACTCGCAAGGATGATTATGAAGGAAAGACATATTTAATTTGAAAATATATCTTTGATATTTTTTGGTTTTAGACCAAGTTTTTTCGCAGCTTTCACTTGAGCAGTTAATGGTGGAATGAATGAGGTCAATCGTTTTCTTTTAGTTTTATACCCAGATCCTGTCATGTTAAATTGATCAATTTTCTCATCAGCCTTTCGTTTTAAATTCGTACTAACTTGCTTTAAATGATCTTTTATTGAGGCTTCCATAGGGCGCGCTTGAACCATATGCGATAAAAGTCCTACTCTAGCGCTTAATGTCTCCTTATCAATCACTCGAGCACCACTTGAAAGTAAAGGTAAAACTGATCTAAATAACCCCCCTAAGAAGCTCCCAATACCATGACCGCGTTGGAATGGTGAACCCTTATAAATTACTCCAACTCCTGACCCAGCTTGATGTGTATAATAATTTTCATATGGACATTTATGATGATCACGAAGAGAATTCATTATTATAATTTTCGGAATTGTAGTTTAATACACACGGTTCCAAACTGGAATGGTATCTTTTGTCCTGTGCTCGATCCTATAACTATTTCCAGCGTATTGAACTCTCTTCGCATAACATAAGTAGTTGGTTGAGAGAAAACGTGCATTTTAAAGAGGTCAGTTTACCATCCCTCCCGCTATTCTTCGCGTTTTCGCATCCGAGTAACAAGCATCTAAAGTGCAGGCATACGGCCTGACTTTTTTGGTAAGTGAATGTTGTTTTTTTTTTAATTTAGTGGTTTTATGTCGTAATTTATTAACAAACATCAAATAAGCTTGAAAAAGCAATACGTTCATTTAATTCATAAATAATTTTAAAACATAAATAGCTCAACATTTTATATATCTCCTACGAATATAATAAATATAATTTTACCAAATACATGCAATCATGCATGATATCTCTAGAGCAATAATTTATTTAAAAAAAAGCGATCCATGCATGCACGACCCACCATGCATACAGCGTGATTTAAATCCATCAGGCACACTAAGGGTTAAAATTCTATACAATAACGATGTTTTATACATGTTGTAGTCGCTCATACAGAGCGCACAGAAATAAATAGAGCATATGATGCTTATCGACACAACACCGATATAACGTCCTTTTCGCTAAAGTTTTCATACCTTCTTACTGTTCTACAAGACGGCAGTTATAATAGTTACTTAAATTACAATGTAAACTTTATAAAGTTTTGTCCACAGAGTACCTTTATTTGTTTGCATTTCTGTAGTGCTGAAATTTTAGCGACTCTTGTCAGTTGGACATTTTTAATTTCAGACATGTTATTGTAGAAATTTTTTATCAGTTTGGCTTTCAATAAGGAAAATGGAGGGGGAATCGACGGCATTAAAAACAAATTTAACAGAGTGGAGGTTCAACCAATATCCGAAATATATTTTGCTGCCAATAGACGAAAATCACGAGCAAATTCGAGCGAACGTTATGAATGTTATATTTTCTGAGGTGAGCCTAATAAAAATGGTTACAGGAAAACTTAATAGTAATTATGAAGATTTGAAACGGTTAATCTTTTATTATTCTCTCTATCTCTATAAATTAGCCCACATGTTTTAGGTTATACCACGTCCGCTAGACCGTAACGTCCGCTTAGTTTGCGCATCTGACGAAGTTCTTAGAAATATTTTAGATATGGAACCAGGTATAACTTGTCAAGAAGAGTTTCTAGAATTTATTACTGGTCGGAAACTACCGTACGGTGCTTTGCCTGTCGCACATCGGTGATTTAACTTTTCTTAAATGTTATTTTTATGATATACTTGCTTAATTTGTTCATAATAAAATATGTATGTTTTTGTAGATATGGTGGACATCAGTATGGTTTATGGGTTGGGCAATTAGGAGACGGAAGAGCACATATTCTGGGGGAATATGTAAACAGGTAAAATCTACTGTTTGCTTTGTTGTAATACGTTCTCGAACAATCCATAATATTATATTTGAAGAAATACAGTTTATTTTTTCCAAATAATAATGGCTGCAATTTACCAATAAATACAATAAAGGATATACCCATAAAATAAGAAGATTTTGCTCAATGAGGGCATCCACGACGGCGGCGCCACTTAAAATGTAATATTTATATGTAATATTTGACAGATTTCATGGTGGGGAAGTTAATTTGTTCGAAAATTATAGAGGTTAATGTTTATTTCTATACTAATAAGTATATTATATATTAATTAGATTAAAAATAAAAAAACCAAATCATAGATAAGCATAAAAAAATTGTTAATAATGTGCAAAAAATTTAAGAACAAACTACAGAGCAACGACTACACAGCCCGAATAGACGCCTCATGCAAGGCAAACACTTTTTGTCAAGACGTTAGACAAATATGTCTTACTTAAGAAAACGATCGCACGACCTACTTTAGTAGCGACCCGTAAACATCTTGCATGTGACTCGTGAATTTTCAACAAAATAAAATATAACAGACGCGCAACATGTACAATAAAATAGTGCGGAAATAGGAGCCAAATGTGTAATTTCAAAAAAAAAAATAGCATCACTTTTCATAGATAAGTGAATTTTAATTTCCAAATTCATTAATTAAAATTAAATCAGAGCTCAACCTATATTTGTCACAAGCAACTCGCATTGATTTATTAGGACATCTTCGGATATTTTTGGACTATGCATTGCTTTTCAATGCAGTTCATTGTTGCTATACTTTTCTTTAATTACCGACACGTGTAACTAGTGCTGTACCAGTTAAACTATAATATTGGTACAATATTATAGTTTAACTGGACGCGCATTGGACACGGGGGTGTCCGTTGCGTAGGTGTACTACTACATTTCAATTTTATTTGAATGAAAGATAAAAGCCCCAAAAAAGTACAATTTTTCAATTTTAGTGTTTTACATTAGCGGGATTAAAACAACACTTTTTTTAATAGAAAAGGCGAACGCTGGCAATTGCAGTTAAAGGGCTCCGGGCAAACTCCTTACGCTCGTATGCACGATGGTCGCTCTGTGCTACGCTCGAGTATTCGCGAAATGGTGGCCAGTGAGGCTTGCTACCATTTGGGCATACCAACAACGAGAGCTGCCGCTTTAGTTGGTAAGAGCTTGACAACATTTTTTTAAATAAATATCTTTTTTTTTACTTTTTAAGAAAATCTTCAATGAAAATTGAAAAAAAAAAGCTCGAAGAGCTTTGCATTTGAAATTAGCGGGAAGTTGCAGAGATGGCCTGTAGCGTCGACCGTATTTTTTTCATGTTTTACTTTTTTTCATGTTGTACTTTTAGTTATAGTACGGCTGCTACTTTAATCAAAATTACTGATGACATACGGTTGGGTATGGATAATAAACAACTCACAGTCATGACTTTGCTGGATTTCAGTAATGCGTTGATTTCGATATACTGTTGAGTCAGTTGTGTTCTCTTAACATATCTCCATCAGTAATTAACTGGTTTCAAAGTTATCTCTGTGGCCGTCGGCAGTGTATTTGTGTCGATGAAACTCACTCATCTTGATGTGATATTACTGCAGGCGTGCCGCAGAATGGCGTGTTGTTACCTTTACTCTTTTCCATTTTCATTAATTCCATCACTCATAAAATATGTTCTCTCTAAAACATGTATGATGATGACGTCCAGATTTACACCCGGTCAACTCTTGAGAATTTGCCGAATGCAATCGCTACATTAAATAACGGGTGCGTTTGGCAGAAAAAAGCGCTAGCAAGCGTTTACAAGCGCTGAAATAGTTTTCGGCCAGGACACGATTGCTACTTCAGTAGCCCTGACACAATCCGCCATTTTGCTTATTTATTTTGTTTGTTTTGAAGTAGAGTTTATAAGTTGTTTTGTGCAATATTAGTTTTAAGTAATATAATGACATGAATAAACATATACATGTTATTAAAAATTCATGATTGGTAAGTTTTTAATATGAATACTTTACAAACATATATTTAAATTAGGTTAGGTTCCCCGGTTCAATCTAACATCGTGTCCTGGAGGAAAATAGCTACTTACGATTTGACAGCGCTTACCGCTTACGATCGCCATTTTGCTTACAAGCGTTTGCTAGCGCTTTTTTCTGCCAAACGCACCCAACGTCTCAAATATTATTTATGAGTGGAGTCAATTATATGGCCTAAATGTCAATCCTAAAATGTCACAGGCTCTCATCTCAATCATTTTTGATAGCCAGAGCTTTATCTCAAGAATTGATTATTTTTCCATGCCACCTATCGTATTCGATGGAGTTGTAATCCCTTACTTTGACAATGTCAAAAATTTTGGTATTTATCTTGATAATTCCTTAAATTGGATACGCCAACTGAATGAGGTAAGTAAGAAAACCTTTGTCGCTCTTTGTTCACTGTGTCGCCACCGATCATTTCTTCCGATTCCTACAAAAATTATGCTCGCACAGTCACTTTTCCTTCCGATTCTCGACAATGCTGACGCAAGCTATGTAGACATAACTGGGGATCAGCTAAATAAGCTTGAGGAACTTCAAAATACTAGTATTCGGTTTATATTTGAATTGTGCAAATTTGACCATATTTCACAACTTCGCTCACGTCTCAAGTGGTTACCTATCCGACTTCACCGGAACATGCATGTTCTTTCTATTCTGTGCTGTGTATTATTTCACCCTTCTGCTCCTCCCTATCTAAAAAAGAAGTCTAATTTTGTAGGGGTTCTAGGGAAACCTTTATACTCTTCGAGAAAATTCATTTTAAGGGTATCAAATCACAATACATCTTTTTTTAATAAATCTTTTATTGTCCAATCTATTAAGCTCTAGAATGCCCTACCTTTGCGTATACGTGAAGCACAAACTATTGTAATCTTTAAGCGACTACTTAAAGAGCATTACTTGTCTCAATAGTTTGAACACCGTTAGGATAAAATTATGTAATTATGTATTTATTGTATTTGGGCGTTTTTCAAAAAAGATATATACGTGACGAACCGGAACAATTTTGTGTGTTATAGAAATTTTACCTTAAATTCTTATCTCATTCGATACAATATACTATGCCATCAAAAACATAACTTGTAAAAAAAAAACAAGTCTCGCAACTCAGCTCCTCTACCATAAAAAGTTGTGAGATCCATTTAATACCAAGTCGGTTAATTTATTCACTCCCTACTTAAGGATCCTTCTGTTTTAAGTTATTACGTAATTAGCTAACCTAACAACATTTTATGGTGACCATATCAATGTTAAAAATCTTCTATGTTTTAAATATATAGATTGACTTGGCCATCGCATAAAAACACAGTGTATCTCACAAGTAATACATATTATATTAAATTAGATCGCTTAGTGCGATTGCCAAGTCAATCTATATATTTAAAACACAAGATTTTTAACATTGATATGGTCACTATAAAATGTTGTTAGGTTAGCTAATTACGTAATAACTTAAAACAGAAGGACCATTAAGTAGGGACTGAATAAATTAACCTTAAATTAAATTTTACCTTAAATTTTTATGAATAATTTGTCCTATCCGTATAATGTTATAGACAATATTAGTATAGCTCAGGTCGTCACTTGCACGCCTTTTTTTTTTAACATGGGGAAATGCCTACGCATACCCGCCTCGCGGGGGCAAGGACGGGTTATGTCGGACTCGCACCGACTAAAACCCCATGGTGTTCCACCTTCGTCGCATATTGGCAGGGCTACGGGAACGCTTTCGCACACTTCCGCGGCCCCACCAGCGACTGCCGCCCCATGGCAGCACCTCATCGGGAGAGGAATATTCCTCTCCCGATGAGGTGCTGCCATGGGGATCAGATGCTGAAAACGTCTCACCCTGCTAAATCACTTGTTCTTACTAACCCTACCACTAACCACTGTACAGTCATCCTTGATGTGATGCTTGAACCTCTGCGACGCAATCTGGCACTAAAAACCAAAATTTCTATCAATTTTGATGCCACTTTGAATGACATTAAGGCGGACTTACCTGATATATTAACAATAACCGACCCTTCTCAAGCTGCCAAAGTCTTGGTTAATAAAATCCCCACTGCGATTAAAAACAACCAAACTATAAAAAGTGCCCCTTCAAGAAAGATACATATCAAGCCCTGGATAACCTCTGGAGTTTTACGTTGCCTTCGCAATCGCGACAAACTTCATCTAAAACTAAAAAAGTATCCGTTTAATGAAATCTTGAAAGTAACCTATACACGTTATAGAAATTATTGTAGTAAACTTGTTCGAAAACTTAAAATAATGCACGAAAGAAACAATTTAACGAGGGCTAATAAAAATCCTAAATTACTGTGGAAAACTATAAATCATAAATATAAATCTATATGTAATATAAACAATAATAAAAATGACTACATACATAACCTACTCTCACTTAAATCCACACCGATGGAAGCTGCAAATTGTGCTAATAATTACTTCTCTAACTTAGGTAAACGTCTGGCTGAAAACTTATTATCGTCCCCTATGTCTTATAATTCTATTCGTGGCATAAATAATATTAAATGTCCCTCTTCATGCAATTCTTTAGTTCTTTTAGCAACAGATACATCAGAAATTAATACAATCATCTGTAACTTATCTAATGACTCCGCCCCCCTGGTGGGATAACATTCCTACTACTTTTATTAAAATGGCCAAAAATTATCTCACCCACGTCCTTTGTCATGTGTATAACCTCTGTTTCGACAAAGGCTGTTTCCCCTCTGTTTTCAAAAAAAGCTATTGTTACACCCATCTATAAAAGTGGAAATAAAGATGAAATTGAAAATTATAAGCCTATCTCTGTACTTCCAGTTCTGGCAAAAATTTTGGAAAAGCTCATTAACAACCGCATTAACGAATTCCTTTACAAAAACAGCTTGCTATCAAATAATCAATTTGGCTTCAGAAATGGCGTCCCCACTGAAGACGCAGTTCTGGCACTTTCCGACACTATAAATGTGTCGGCGTCTTCCTGGATCTTGCAAAGGCGTTCGACTCTGTTTCAATTCCAATATTATTACATAAGCTTTATCACATTTGGTATAAGAGGGACACCCCATAAGCTACTCACAGACTACCTAACGAATCGCCTACAGCATCTAAAACTTGGTGACGTTATCAGCCAGTCATCTCCCATTACTTACGGCGTTCCACAAGGCAGTGTACTCGGACCGACATTGTTTTTGATATATGTGAATGATCTCTGTAGTCTCAAACTTCCCAATTGCGATATATTTACCTATGCGGATGATACTGCGCTGATTTTCAGTGAAAAGAGTTGGGATTCTCTTAGAATTACGACTGAATCAGGATTACGACATATATCAAATTACTTAAGATCACATCTATTAACACTTAATGTATCAAAAACCCAATTTGTTCCTTTTACGATACGAAAATCTATCTTACCAAACTCGGACTTTGCTCTCAAAATTCATAGCTGCCCCCAACACCAGGCGAAAAATTGTCAATGTGTTGAAATTGCTAGATCGTCTACTATTAAATATCTAGGTATCACTATTGACCAGCATCTTATATGGAACAAACAAATTGAGTGTACCATTGACAAGGTAAGAAAGCTTATGTGGGTTTTTAGAAGGCTCAGACATGTCGCAGATAATAAAATCCTTATATGTACGTATAAAGCACTAGCCCAATCTGTTTTAAGCTACTGCATTACAGCGTGGGGTGGAGCAGCTAAGTCCTATTTAATAACTCTTGAAAGGGCTCAGAGAGCATTACTGAAAGTGATGTTCTTTAAACCAATCCGTTTCCCAACTCATGAACTACACAATTCTTACAAAATCTTAACAACCCGCCAAATGTACATTTTAAAGAGTGCCATTCGAACCCACAGCACTTTACCATACACTGCCCCTCAGACACTAAAACGTAGAATTTTACCTGTTTTCAATATTCCATATTGTAAAACCAAATTTAAGAAAAAACAATTTGCCTATCAATAAAAACATGTATATAATAAATTAAATAGTAGGCTTAACATGTATCCCTTCACTTGTGCTAAATTAAAAAAAATTGCTAACAACTACTCTGCTTAGCCTCAACTATGAAGAAACAGAACTGCTTATTCGATAAACACACACACACACGCGCGCGCGCGCGCACGCACACACACACACACACACACGCCACACACACACACACACACACACACACACACACTTTCACTCTTTCTTAAGTATCAAAAATGTCATCAATTCATGTCTTAAGGATTGTTAAAGCAATAATATAATATGTAATATCCTATGATTCAAATTGTTAAAATGTATCTGTTGGAAGAGCGGGGTACCCCGTAACACAGGTTTTACCAACCCAGTACAGGGGCCCTTGCCACTTGTTTGTTACTACCTTTTGAAACGCAATAAACAATTTTTAATTTTTAATTTAATTAACAACGTACCTATCTACACCTATTAAACATATACATGTACACTGATTCATTCACTGCAAATGTAACTTTGTAATTCTATACATTTATATGATATTACAAAGTTATTTATGCAGTTGGTGTATCTAGAAAACTGGACCAAAATAAAAAAAAATATTTTAGTTTTTTCTTGATTTGTATACTAAACCCTAATTTCAATCTAAATTGCATAAAACTTCTATGTCTGCTAGAAGTGCCTTAGAGTTTTGATGATCGGTCAGTCAGTGAGTGACAAAATTAAGAAACTTTGACTAGTCATAACTCTTAAACTTCTGGTTCAAATTGAATGAAATTTGAAATATACAATGTTTATACAATGCTACTTGGTTACTGAAATTTCAGGCTTTTAGTTTTATCCACTACGAAGTTATAGAGGGTCGAAAATGACCTGAATTGCTTCGAGAAAAGTATAGTACGGCCGTGCCGCTTTTTTTGCTCGACTTGAAAGATAACCTAGTAAAAATAAAAATAAATAGATCAGTATTATGCAAAACAAAGTGATAATGTTTATTTTTATAGAGGAGTTCACAGGAACGTACTCCGATTCGTCACAAAGGAAATATGTAAATAAAATGGAAAATATGAGTTAATATGATAATTTGTTTTAATTATTTATTAAAATTAACCTTCACATCTTGAAAAAAAAAAACAGCTAAATATAGATCTACAATAAAAACTACAATCATCGCTTAGCAAACATTTTACTTCCGAAATCGTCACAGATGGAACTTTTGGTCATTAAAACATTACATTTCTACCTACTACTTAAAATTAAATTGGATCCTATTACAAATAATAAAAATAATAAATTCAGGGTGAACTAAAACTACAAAAATATTATCAGTTAACTAAATATTTCTTAAATAGAGTTAGTTTATGGTCTCGGTAAAAATATGGCACAGTGACTATCTGGAATTCTAAGTGACTAACTAACTGGAAAAAATTAAGCTAAGTTTACACAGAGTAGTATTTCGTCGAACATTTTTATTTAACAGTCTTTAAAATAATATTTTAAAGTAAAAACAACTTATTACTAAAACTTGATTTAACTTAATCTGCAGGTAGCTATTTTGAGACTTTGATGAACTTGGGGTAACAGCATAGTCGTTTTCTTTTTTATTATTTTTTACTTTCTGTTTTTTCTTTTCTTTCCGCCATTGTTTTCTTCTACATTCCTTATCTTCTTCTGTCAAATCGCTAATGGTTTTTCGACTCTTTTTAATTCGTTCTAACTGCTTCTACCGTTGTTCTTCTAATTTTGCGGGGTTTTGTTTCAGTTTCTCCCGGTATCGTTTAGCTCTTTCTGTTGCCATGAGGGCCATGTTTACTGAATTGTAGCAAACCTCAGTACCGACATACTTAACATACTTAACATACATTGTATTACATTATATACTTGATATTATAATAATACTCATAACCTAGTTATTATATAAAGTGTCTTAAAATTAGCTTTACAAACTTTAAGGAGTGCTTTAGACCATCGAACTGAATAACTGACAGTAGGACCAACTTTTGAATCTCGAAAAAGAAAGCAGCTGTTCCATATAGTTTAGAACAGTAGGTATTAACTTTAGCATTGAACAGCTGTAATTTTTTCGCGATTTAAAGTTCGTTCCATAGTAAAAGTTATTCAGTTCGATGGTTTAAAGTAGTAGTACACTAAGATGTTATTTTGGAACATCTTATAAAATACAATGTGTCCTATAATATTGAGTCCTACAACCTACTAACAAATATCTTCGCGCTGTTTCAACGGTTTCAACATAAAATCTTGCTGTGCAAAAAGGATACGTGGTTTGATAGAGATAACTTTTTTACATTGTTAATGATATTTAATCTACACTAGCGTGTACCAAGTACCATATTTTTATTCTGGGTCACGATCTATTTATATTTTAATTTTCATCCAAATTGGTTCGAAGATTAGCGGTAACAAACATCCAAACATCCAATCTTTCACATTTATTAATATAACAAGGATTTACTTATTTTATTCACATTCATCTTTCAAATGTAACCCCAGCCTAATAGTTCCGGTGCGTTACAATACGATTCCGGCTATACAATACGTGACAAAACGAATATGACGTTTTCACACCAACAAAATTTCTAACAATAATTCAACTTGTTGTGTCCATTCTATGACTACTTTCGACTTATTTTATAATGATTTATAAACAAAAAAGTGATTGTGTTACGGCAAATAACTTGGAAAATTGTTACATACCTCATAAAATCCTGTTACTATCTGGAACTCCAATTCGGCACCACCGTAGTGCGCCCACTTTAGTCACAGATTTAGTTGACACTGAGGTTTGCTTCAAAATGTGGGCTACACTACAGACAAGATAAACGTTGATTAAAATTGCGTTGAAGATTGAAATTTACCGTGACTATTGCCGGAATTCTGGTTCTGTCATATTCCTGGAAATACCATAAATATAGTATTTTGAGCTATTGATGCCCCAATTCAAAATAAAAAGCTCTAAATTATATTTATGAGTTCAAAATACGTCTACAGAGCCTAAAACACTGAATCCATTTAATATATCTAATCTTACCTAAGACTTGAAAGTTCCAAACATGCAGGTGGGACACGAATATTTTACACTTTTTTTGTTCATTTTATAATATTTTATCATCAGTGATAGTTGGGTTGCAAATTATAGTTCATTTTATAACTTAAATATGTAAATATTAAATAAATATGCAGTTTATTTGAGTACGGTGCATACAAAAATTATAAAAAATTGTTAAAGTCAGGGACAACTCAAATTCGCAATGTACAATTTTTTGGAAAACGCCCATTTACCTACTTTATATTATTGTTTGATTTTTGTAATGTATACATATATATATATATATATATATATATATATATATATATATACTATATGATTATATCATTTGTAATTTATATCATTTCATGTATTAGTTATTTATATATTATTTTATTGCATGTATTGTCTATACTTATGGCATGATATTGTATTATGAAAGTATAGATATATTGTACTACCTACCTAATATTTATTCCTTTACACCTTTGGTCCTTTACACCTTTGTGGTGTACAATAAAGTATATTCTTTCATTCATATTTTTTTGTCACGGCATTACGAAGCCGTCGAACAAAATAGCACAATTCAAAGCAATTTTTGCTTATATGTATATTATGATTACGTACTATAGAAATAATTACCGTGTAGTGGCGGTGTAGGAATATCCACTACCCCATATCATCCCGTGGGTGTCGTAAGAGGCGACAGAGGGAAACAGATCAGGAGATCAGCAGCATCTTCCACTAATAATAAGAAATTAAGACTACTTGTCAAGCGTGGCTACTATGGCAAATATATGAAGTAATCTATAGGGGAAGCCTACGTTCAACCGTGAATTTTAATATGCTGCAACGGATTATAGAAATTCAAATCAAGGGCCCCGCCATGATGCTATCGCGTATGAATTTTAAACGTTTATTATGAATTACTTATTAGTAAGCGACGACTTCGTAACCCGAGACCAATTCTACTCGGGATGTCCACGTCGCGAGCAAGCGGCAATTTTGCTCCGGTTGTCACCCAGCTGGTTTCGTTTTGGCTCTATGGAGATATTGGCGAAGACTGGAGAAATATCTGTCCTAAGATTACTTGCCGAATTTGCTATAAAGGTTAGTTTTTGTTTAATTTTATTTCTATTCTAGTATAAAAGCATTTTTGTTATCAAACTGCTTATTATTTTCGAAATATTAAGGACTAGCAAACCGCCCTGGCTTTGCACGGGTGATATCTGGGTAAAGACAACAGTGCCACCTACCGAGTCCAACTAAGTTTTTTAAATTATCTATGGGCCCATTCAAATACGTGGTTTTATACCACTCAAATACGTGGATAAAACCTATATTATGGTTGTAACACGAATGGGTCGACTCGACCGGGGAAGGACCACGCTCTCACAGAGTACGAGCGTAAAATAGCAGCTTAATGCTGCTGTGTTTCATATGGTGAGAGTAGAGATCCGGAGACCATTTTTTACTGAAAACTAGGCATTCCATCTCAGCCCTCACGGGTGACAACGCATCTGCAATTTGATTCTTAATCGAGGATAAATGAAGATGTCTATGGGCCACAGCATTCACTTAATATCGGGTCGACTGTGTGCTCGTTTGTCGTTTGTAAAGTTAAAAGTTAACTTTTAATAAAAATAATATCACACTTCTCGAAATTAAAATATCTGAAAAATATAAAACATTTCCACATTCTGAAGTCGACGCTAACACATAGCGTATAGAAGAAAGATGTGGTAAAATTAAAAAATTTGTAAAACGGCCTTAATATTGGGTACATATGAAATTAGCGTTTTATCGTACTGACCACTTTGATCTGAAATATCAGTAGATAGGTAGTACCTCGTCTGGCTCACTGAGTCAGAAGTGGTACAACGTTCGTCGACTCACGATCCTAAAAAAAATGTTATTTCATCATAGCGAAATTTCAAGTTCTCTCTGATACCATTTAACACTCATAAAATATGCTCAACGTTATCATAGTTGTTAGCTGGAATATGTTTTTTTTAGTACACTATGGATGGTTTATCTTCATTAGGCATTAACATAGATTTTGTAATGTATATAACATTTTCATGATCTTGAACAGTAAACACGGTACATGGATATTGAAACTCGACAACTCCAACCGACCATTCACCTTCTAATTTAATAGCTTTTGGTAATTTCGTTGAAAAATTTGTGGTCTAGTTAAATTAAAACTTTCTTTATTCATATTTCTTTTAAACTAGATGCTAAAATCCAACTGTTAAATTTATCTGGATAACTTTTTCACTTCACTAATACTTCTTTTCTGTTACCTGAATAACGAGTGGTTGCGCGGAAAACCATTCGTATTTATTTTTATTTGACGTTAGGCTTGCCAAATCGTTTATCCTAGGATGCTCGCTTCACCCCAGTTAAAAGAAGCTTATGACGGCGTCATTAACGAATATATAAGAGAAGGTTACATATCACTCGTGGCCTCGAAATTAGATAACTACGAAGACACACCGTCGTATTTCATACTACACCACGGGGTCATTAGGGAGGACAAACTTACATCTAAGTTACGTGTAGTGCTCGACGCTAGTGCTAAAACTAGCACTCAAATGTCGCTTAACGATATCCTCTATAGTGGGCAAAATTTACAGGGTAGTTTATTTAATATAATAGCCAATTTTCGTTTGTTTAGTATAGCACTATCCGCCGATATTCGCCAAATGTTTCTTTGCATAGGTGTCCGTGAATGCGACCGTAGGTTCCAACGCATTTTATATCGTTTAAACCCGAAGGAACCTCTAATGGTGTTTGAATTTAACCGCGTTTGTTTTGGTTTAAAGTCGAGCCCATTTCATGCGTTACGCACGGTGAGACAGCTCGCTCACGATGAAGGTCCCTCTTACCATAAAGCTAAGAGGGCAATTGAGAGCGGTTTATATATGAATGATTTTGTATACTCGGTCGATAGCTTGGAGGAGGCCACTCTAACCACCGCCGAGGTTATAAAGCTCATGAAATCGGGTCAATTCGATCTTGTCAAGTGGACTAGTAATTCGCGTCCGGTTTTAGACACAATCCCACTATCACACCGTCTTTCGGCGATAAAGGAATTCGACGATTCTGATACACACAAGGTGCTCGGTCTGTGCTGGTCACCAGAGTCCGACGTGTTTAGCCTTAAGGTAAATCCGCCCGTAGAGAAGTGCACAAAGCGCACAATACTGTCATGCGTTGCTAGATTATGGGATGTCATGGGTTTCGTAGCTCCGGTGGTATTATACGCTAAGCTTTGATTAAATAACTTTGGTTATATGAGTGCGATTGGGATGACTCGCCGCCTGACAGCATTGTTCGAGTGTGGCAGCGTTTTAGAGAGGAACTTCCTTTATTAAGAGAAATTAAAATACCACGTCATATAAACGTTGATAGAAATAACGTCATCACGGTCGTTGGGTTTGCAGACGCCAGCGAGAAAGCTTACGGGGGCGGTGTATATTTCCACGTTCAGAATAATGGTAGAAATTCGATTAGCCTCATTAGTTCTAAGTCGAGGGTATCCCCCCGTAAGGTTGTCTCTCTGGCGCGCTTAGAGCTTTGCGCATTATTAGTACTCACCAAGTTTATTACCGCAGTTATCAGCGCATGTAGGGATAGAGTTCACATAGAAAGGATATTTGCCTTTTCCGACTTCACCGTCGCCTTATGCTGGGTTCATTCTTCACCTCACCGTTGGGATACGTTTGTCGCGAACCGAGTGGCCAAGATCCAAGACGAGTTAGAAACGCAGAACTTTTATCACGTGTCCGGTACGGAAAACCCTGCCGATTGTCTATCCCGTGGACTCACCCCGATGCAAATAATGGACCACCCGCTTTGGTTCCACGGACCTTCTTGGGTTCACTTGGATCCCTCGCAATGGCCAATAACCGATTTCGAACCTTCGTCAGTGTCACAACCGCCGGAAGAGAAGAGACACGCTCTAGTGGCGAACGTTTCGAGCGAGGTTTCTCCAATCATTGCTTTGGCGAACCGCTTGTCCTCTTGGTCGAAATTATTGCGTAGCGTAATTTACGTTTGTCGATTCGCAAAGCTTTTACCGCGACGTTCATATGTCTTAGCGTCCGATTACAACTATGCCGAGTCGCTAGTATTGCGTGAACTTCAACGTGTGCATTTCTCTGAAGAAATTACAAGATTACAATCGAATAGAGCTTGTAGTCGCGCATTTCAACGCCTTAAGCCATTTTTACAGGATGGGATTGTAAGGGTAGGTGGACGCTTGTCCAACTCGCAGTTGAGTTTCGACCAACGGCACCCTATAGTTTTACCGCGTAAAGACCATATCATGAATTTATTAGTCGATTACCATCATAAATTGAACTCGCACGCTGGCCCCGACTTGCTGATGTCGATCTTGCGTCAGAATTATTGGATTCTTTCTGCACGTAGTTTAATCCGCAATCGGGTGCACAGATGCTTGCTTTCGGGCACGCCCCAAGCCGTTATTTCCGGAAATGGCGGAACTTAGATCTTGTCGAGTAATACAATCAGTAAAGCCCTTTACGCACACCGGGTCTGATTTCGCTGGTCCGTTTAAGGTCACGCTCACTCGCGGGCGTGGTATAGGATCCACAAAGGCTTACGTCTGCATGTTCGTATGTCTAACTAAAAGGGCGGTGCATATAGAACTCGTTAGTGATCTAAGCACAGCAGGCTTTATGGGTGCATTTAAAAGATTTCTTTCCCACCGTGGCCCTGTAAGTAAATTGTATTCGGATAACGGTACGAACTACGTCGGTGCAAAACGTATTTTATCAGAACTACATGAGCTCTTAGCTATCAAGTATTATAATTCGTAGTTCGCTCACATTCTAGCCGAGAACCGCATTGAGTGGTCTCTGAACGTCCCAGCCGCGAGTCATTTTGGGGGCAATTGGTAGACTAACATTAAGAATCTAAAGAGTCACTATACCGAGTAATAGGAGATCAAATTTTGTCCTTCGAAGAGCTAAGTACGGTGCTCGCTCAAATTGAATGCGTAATGAATAGCCGCCCACTTTACCGAACGTTGTCTAGTGACCCTTCGGAGCCACTGGCTCTAACTCCAGCACATTTTTTGAATTTAACGCCTTTAAAGTATTTGCCCGCCGCAGATATGGATGAGAATAGACTTAACATTTCCACACGCCACAAATTATTAGACCGGTTAGTGCAATCGTTTTGGAAACGATGGAGGATGGAATACTTGCATACTTTGCAGTCTCGACAAAAATGGAACACAGCGACTGAGCCTTAGGTTGCTGTAGGAACTGTAGTTGTGCTCACCAAAGAGAATACGCCGCCTGTCCATTGGCCATTAGGAATTGTCGAAGAGGTCTTTCCCGGTTCCGACGGAGTAATTAGGGTAGCTCGTGTTAAGACCACGGTTGGGTCTTACATGCGTCCTGTTGTCAATTTGTGCCCCTTGCATCTTCCATAATTTAAATTAGCTTTCTAGATTAGATATTGTTGTTGAATTTGGGTAATCTTAGCGTTAGTTAGTTATTTTGTTAGTTTGATCTTAGCTTTTTTTGAAGGAAATCCTTCAAGGGCGGGGGGAGATGGTTGCGCGGAAAACCATTCGTATTTATTTTTATTTGAAGGTAGGCTTGCCAAATCGTTTATCCCTTTCCAAACGATATCATTCATAACCTCCTATCGACACATCGGGTTGGTGGGTTGGGAGGGGAAAGAAGATGATTCTGGAATATTACGCGATCATCGCAACCGAAGGAATAAAAAGGCACCCGCGGCCGACGCGCACTCTCTTCCCGCCGCGCTACCACCTACCGCTTAAGACAATAGTGCTAACCTAACCTAACCTAACCGCACCGCTTAAGACAATAGTGTCCACGCGCACCGCTAGTATATCCGCTTTAGCCTGGACGCAGTCGAACTCCAGGAAACCCGCCTCACCTCGTGTGAGAAATAGTCGCGCACCGCACTCTCTCCCAACGTATCATTGGACAAGAAAGGCTGGGGCCCCAGAGAGTCTACCCAGAGTGTCTTCCAGAAGTTGCAGCAACTTAGTGCCCAAGCCGCATAGAAGCAACACCCCGGTGAGTGAATATTCCTTACTAGTTACTGCTTGATATAATTGTGTCCGCTCCAATTTATTTTCTCCTAATCAAGCAGGATTCCTTTCATAGTTTTAGGGAAGAGCGAGTGCATTGTATGGGAAACCGCGTGCTATAGTCGCCATTTTATGTAAACGTAGAAGCATTTCGCATATACAGTCCACTTTGGTTAATATCTCACGTAATAGGTTTAAGGGTTCGACCGGGGAATTAGACTTCGGTAACCTTAGGCTCGTCGCTCCACCAACGAGTGTCAATTATTTTATCTATTTTATATTGTGAGGTGGGGTTGTAAGTGATTTTCTGTAATTCTCTTTCATAAAAGGTACCAACTATTGGTTCATTTTGTAAGTCTGTTATTGTATAAACAACCCTTGGAGATCTATCAATTATTGAAGATATAATAAATATTTCATCACTCCAATTTGATTCATATCCTTTTTGGAAAACATGTTTATATTTAGTTATTCGAATATAATCGCCCACATTGAAATTTGGTTTAGGATTTTCTAAAGAAAGTTTTTTTGACCGTCTATCATAAAGATTAGTCCAAACTGTCATAATATTGTTGGAATTTACATCACATGGGCACATCTTAATACTAGAGTGAAAGCTGTGATTATAAGAGTATATTAAATCTTGTAAAACATCTATATATCTATAAGTATTATTATGAGTGAAATAACGCCACATTTTTATTTTTAGTGTTCTTTGAAATCGTTCAACAATACTGACATTAATGTCAGGATTGTTAGTGGTATAGTAATTAATCTTTTTTGGATTTAAAGTATTTTTGTACATGTTTTGAAACAAATTCTGTACCTTTATCAGATTGTATGTGAGTAGGTGTTAAATTACTTTCAGTGAATACACTTTCAAAACATTCTTTAGTTGTTTCTGAGTTTTTCTTTTTCATTGGTCTTGCAAAAGCATATTTACTAAATACATCAATAACACAAAGTATATACTTGAAACCATCATTATATTGAGAATAAGTTCGCATATCACTTAAATCAGCTTGCCACAGTTCATTAATATTTGATAGAATGTACCTATTACGCGGGAATTTTTTTCGAATGGGTTTATGTAATGTGTATGTTTCTTGTGATTTTGACCGCTTCTTTACTTGCCTTTTATTCATTTTACCCTTCATGGCTTTTAATAATTTATCAATACTACCAAAACCAGCGGGATTAGATGGATCATAATAAATCCTGTTAATTTCTTCTAGTACGGGGTCCATTTTTCCCACTCAAGCCTTTTACGTATTTTAGTTGTAGACTTTTAGATCTCTACTGCTCGGTGTAGAAAACTCTTGAAATTCAATCTCAGAGGGTTTGTTCAGAAGTTTTGCTTGAAGTTGGTTAATAAACTCACATCTTTTTGGATTTCCAATATAAGTAAGTGGTACTTTAATATCTTTTAATGTTTCAGCAAATCTATCCCACCCTACTGGATCACTTTTTTTAAGGGTCTTTATGAAATCAACAATATTACTTCTAGGAATTTTTTCATTATCAATTATGACTGTACCTTCATTATCCCAATGTATTTTACTTTTACTTGTTTCAACTAAACTTAATAATAACTGTCCTTTTTTGTTATAAGTTTTTTGTATTAAACTGAGTATTTGAGCTGGCGTGTAAAGTGGATTTTCATCATTTTCTTTACTTTTAATGGATCGATTCTCCTCCAACAAAGATTCAGCATCAACTGAAGTTTTTAGATCTCTATCTTTATTTTTAAAACCAATTTTAGACTCATTTGAATCTTCATTAGATGTATCAGAATAAATTGGTAATCTGTAAGGTTGACGATCCTCTTCGGTAAAATGAAGGTATCTTTGCAGTGTTTGTAAATATAACATCCATTTCTTTCGGTCTTACGTCTTACTATTCATAATATTTTGCATTTCAATATCTAATCGAGATAAATTACTATTAACCTTATTTTCTTGTTTTAATTTTTCAATCAATCCCGGTTCGATAAATTTCATTTTTTTTTTGCCTAGTCCACTCACTAATCCACTCAATATTGCACCTAATATTATTGGTAAGAAAGCCCCTCCTTTTTGTATAATTATATTTTTTCTTAGTTTATGTTTACACTTACACACTAGTTTACGGAGTATATTTTTGTGTTTATTCAATTTTTGTTTATCTTGATCTTTAAGAGGTACTTTTCCTTGTAAAACGTTATGAATACACTCACAAATACAGTTAATTTCTTCTTCATCACACGTTTTAAGTAATGCTCTTTGATATTTTGGTTTAAGCGTATGCAAAGCGTTTAGCAAATGTTTATGCGTTGTGAGTCGACGATGCATCATTTAGCAATGATTTCAGTTGTTTGATTCTTGGTGTATTTAAACTCTTTTGTGGGGACGTAGATTGTACAGAAACCATTAAATGGGAAGACATTTGTTTTGGTATGACAAAAATCATTGGTATTCTGTTTTAAATCTAAAAAAAAAATTAAATATCCATGCGCCTCTAGAGTTGCATCCCTGTAGGCACCTTCAATGAATTTTGGGTTATCTGGTGACACTTCTGGCGATCACCGAATGGTTAGAGGCACACTGAACCTAAACGTTAAGTTGGAGAGGTCTCGTCTAATGAAGTCAACGCTCCGTCCCCCCTCGTTCTCTAATCCAGAATCCCGAAACCTTTCAGCTCGAGTTACGTAACCGCTTCCAGTGCCTAGAAGATTGCAATGCAGTGGACGATATGAACGACAAGCTCGTGGAAACTGTCCATGCGGTCGGAGCTAAGTTCTGCAAGACCCGCCGCAGAAGAACACAAAAACTCTCCGATCACACTCTTAATATCATGGCTGTTAGACGGGAGATGAGGCTGCAATCGTCAACAGATTTGACAGCATACAGGCAACTGAACAGACAGATCTCCAAATGCATACGGCGAGACTTACGCAACTTTAATACTTCTCGTATTAAAGAAGCGATCGAGCGGAACCAGGGCTCCAAAGTCTTTGCCAGAGATCTGTCTGCCAGAAAGAGCCAACTGTCAAGGCTGAAGACTGAGTGTGGCAACATCGTTTCCGGGACACCTGAGATTTTGAGTGAGATTGAGAGGTTCTATGGGCAGCTGTACACATCATCGTTGGAGCCACACGCAAGTGTGAGTAACGATCCAAGAGCAAGTCTTATCCGACACTATTCCGATGATATCCCGGACGTCAGTCTAAGCGAGATTAGAATGGCTCTCCAGCACCTTAGAAACGGCAGGGCCCCAGGCGAGGATGGAATTACAGCGGAGCTTCTGAAAGCGGGTGGAACACCGGTACTTGAAGTCCTTCAGAAGCTCTTCAATTCCGTCCTCCATGGTGGCACTACTCCAGAGGCGTAGAGCAGAAGTGCGGTGGTCTTGTTCTTTAAGAAAGGCGACAACGCTCTCTTAAAGAACTACAGACCGATTTCCCTTCTGAGCCGCGTCTACGTGCTGTTTTCGAGAGTCATTACGAATCGTCTCGCACGCAGACTTGACGACTTCCAGCCTCCCGAACAAGCCGGTTTCCGAAAAGGCTTCAGTACCATAGACCACATACATACCCTGCGGCAGATTGTACAGAAGACTGAAGAGTACAATCTGCCACTTTGCCTGGCGTATGTGGACTATGAGAAAGCCTTTGATTCCGTCGAAATTTGGGCGGTGCTACAGTCCCTTCAGCGGTGCCAAGTTGACTGTCGGTATATCGAAGTGCTGAAGTGTTTGTACAGTAGGGCTACGATGGCTATCCGAGTACAGAACCAGAGCTCGAAACCTATCCAACTGCAGAGAGGTGTAAGACAGGGTGACGTTATATCCCCGAAACTCTTCAGCGCTGCATTGGAAGACGTTTTCAAGCTACTGGACTGGAAAGGATACGGTATTGACATCAATGGCGAGTACATCACTCACCTTCGATTTGCCGACGATATAGTCCTTATGGCAGAATCGCTGGAGGACTTAAGCACTATGCTCAATGACCTCAATAGTGTCTCCCAACGGATAGGTCTTAAGATGAACATGGACAAAACAAAGATCATGTTCAATGTCCATGTCACACCTATGCCGGTAGTTGTTGGGAGCACTATGCTCGAAGTTGTTGACGAATACGTTTACCTGGGACAAATAGTCCGACTAGGTAAGTCCAACTTCGACCGAGAGGTCAATCGACGGATTCAACTCGGCTGGGCAGCGTTCGGGAAATTACGGCATATCTTTTCATCAGGTATACCTCAATCTCTAAAAACTAGATTGTACAACCAGTGCGTGTTGCCAGTGATGACTTACGGATCTGAGACGTGGTCCTTCACTGCTGGCCGTATGAGGACGCTTAAGGTCGCTCAGCGAGCTATGGAGAGGGCTATGCTCGGAGTTGCTCTGCGTGATAGACTCAGAAATGAGGATATCCGCAGTAAAACCAGAGTGACCGACATATCCCAACGGATTAGTAAGCTGAAGTGGCAATGGGCCGGCCATATAGCTCGAAGAACCGATAACCGATGGGGAAGAAAGGTTCTCGAGTGGCAGCCTCGTACCCGTAGGCGTAGTGTAGGGCGACCCCCCACTAGATGGAGTGACGACCTGGTAAGACATGCAGGAAGTCGATGGATGCAGGTGGCTCAGGACCGTGCTTTGTGGCATTACTTGGGGGAGGCCTATGTTCAGCAGTGGACTTGTGAAGGGCTGTAATGATGATGATGATGATGGTGACACTTGTCGTGCTAAATATCTTATTTGAGTTTTATCTCGATGGATTTTAAAATATATTATATAACTTGAGTTTAAAGATATGTCTCTTTGCCCTTTACCCTGATTAAATAGATTTTGTGTTAAATAAAATACTGAGATTCCTGTGATGACTACCTTTTGTAAATATATCTACAATTCTTCCATCGGACTCTCTCATTAGATCATCAATAATAACAAGATGTGGGTTTTCACCATCTAACATATTAAGATTTGGAATTCCTTGATGATAGTTAACATTTGGTAAATTATATAAAGGTTGCATTTCATCAAAGCACCATGTGATCTGATTAAAATCACAATTACATATTTCTGTAACTGATTTTATGAAATTTGTTACAAAATTTGACTTCCCACATCCACTTGGTCCTGCCACAATAGCAGTAAACGGATATATAAAGTGAAAAATTACACACGTCTAAAGTTCTAAGGGGTGAAATAAAAAATGAAAGTGTTGGTATAGGTAAACAATTAATATATATTGTGTATTATAACTAATGTTTTTGGGAAATCAAACAAAATTTTTATAGAATAGCCATTTCTCTACATTGAAAATGTTTATGAGGATATGTAATGTAAAATCGTCTACGTAGATGATGTATCTAATATTTTTTAGATTTTGTGTCATTTTGAACCAAAAAGTTAAAAGTATTTACACGTGACTAAAAATATGTTTGTTCCAACAAACTTCACATAACAATGCTTCATTACTTCCCATCATCCCATCTCTTCCTTCTGCTCTTGTCTTCCTGTAATTTAAGTAAACAGAATCACATTCACTAATGATCAACTAATGACTGTCATTGTTAAAAAAGTATTTTTTAACTTTTTCACTTTCTGCTATTGTCTTTGTATTTAGGGCTAGGAAATGTCCGCCGCGCTGCCTCAATGCGTGTTGGCCAACTTCATATGCCTTCGAAATTTTCTCAGACATGCAGGTTTCCTCACGATGTTTTCCTTCACCGCTGAGCACGTGGTAAATCAGCACTTAAAATTGCAATTAACAATTTAGTTGGTGCCGGAGGGGATCGAACTCGGGTCGCGTACTGTGAAATTTACAGCTTGCGCTAACCATCTGAGCTACCACGGCTTAATCATATACACACATATTATTTAAATATAATTTGTTAACACTAAATCATACACACGTAAGAAAGTTACAGAAAGAAAAGTAAGTTTGTCAATAGAATAAACACTTACATCATGGCCTTTGATGCGTTGAAGTAACAACAAATGTAGTATTGATAGATCCACTGCGGTCAAACGACCATACACTAACTCCATGACTGCAGCTGCTCGGTCTTATATAGTACCAGTGAGTAATAATTCTAATCTAAAGAATTTCTGCAGTGGAACTGATAGTACGAGTAACTTTATGCCTCAACAAGCTTATCTCACATTCTGTTGCTTATCTCAACATTCCTTCGTGTTACGTCTTGTTCAGTATATTGATGACTCAAATACGATTTGTATAACACAAAAGAATGCAATTTAATATTTAGAAATCACTATAATTGATCATTCCTATGTTAGTCATTGTGTAGATTGGTACTGTAATAATCTACGAATAGCAGTAATATAATGGATACACTAGATGTACAACAACATCTGAAAAAGATTCACCCCAGTCTAGAAAATAATGTTTATGCTGCTAATAGACTGCCCATGTATACCCACGTACCAACGTATATAATATGCAATTTGGATACAGATGATAAACGAGGGTCACATTGGGTAGCTTTATATATCGATACGAATGATGTCGATCAATATTTTGATTCATATGGACGCTCACCTGTACGATATCATCTAGAGTTTTTAAAAAGGAATTGTAAAATGGAACTGGAAATGTTGATAGGATTCAGAATGAGTGGACTTCAGTTTGTGGCGAATATTGCTTAATGTATTTGCTATATAAGTTTCAAGGATGTTAGATGCATAGTTTTACGAGTATATTTACAGGGAACACATTGTACAATGATATTTTAGTGGATGAGATGTTTCGCTCCTATTTTATAGACAATAAGTAATAAGATTTTGTATTTTGTAAATAAAAATTGTAACAAAATTAGGTAATGTGTTTTATTGATGATTCAGATTAGCGTTGTAGATAGGAACAAAGAAGTACAGTACAATAGCACTGATAAGCCGACGCATACGCCGAGGAAAAATAGACAATGATGGTATTTAATGAACAATAGATAAATAGATAAGAACAATGGGGCGCTAATGACGGTGGAGGCCCTCACAGGATATCAATTAGATGATAGTTAATTGATCTGCACATCTCCGGAATCGTGCATCCTACGCAAAAACGGAACACAGATTCGTGATCAGAGCATGCCAAAACCTTTCTTTCTTTTTTTTTTTAGCATCGTGAGTCGACGAACGTTGCACCACTTCTGACTCAGTGAGCCAGAAGTGGTACAACCTATCTACTAATATCTCCTCTTTGGTTAATTCCAAATTCAAATTTATAAAATTACTAGTTCTACCGTGGTACCAGTGCTGCAGAAACAGTTCGAAGGTTTAATGATGTGTACGGCGCTGGTGTCGCAAAAGAAAACACGGTACGTTTTTGGTTTCATCGTTTTCGTTCTGGAAATTTCGACCTTCAGAATCAACCCCGTGGACCTCCGGAGACCAAAGTGGAAAATGAAGAATTAAAGGCTATTATGGAAGCGAATCCGTCACAAAGCACTTCAGAAATAGCTGCAGGCTTCGGGGTAAGTGATAAAACTGTATTAATCTACTTGAAGCAAATCGGGAAAGTAAAAAAACTTGAACGATGGGTACCTCATGAATCAATTGAGTGAATCTAACTTACAAACACGCGTCGACTGCTGTGTTACTTTGCTCAACTGACACAAAAATAAAGGGATTTTAAACCGAATCATTGCTTGTGATGAAATATGGATACTGTACGATAATCGGAAGCGCTCGTCGCAATGGCTGAACCCTGGAGACCCAGCCAAATCCTGCCCTATACGAAAATTGACTCAGAAAAAGTTACTTGTGAGTGTTTGGTGGACTAGCGCCAGTGTCGTTCACTACAGCTTTCTACAATCTGGCCAAACGATTACGGCAGATATCTTTTGTCAGCAACTGCAAGCCATGAAGAAAGAACTAGCTGCTAAACAACCGAGATTGGTCAATCGCTCTAGGCTACTGCTGCTTCACGACAACGCAAGACCACACACTGCACAACAAACAACCACTAAGTTAGATGAGCTACAATTGGAATGTCTGCGACATCCACCGTACTCCCCGGACCTTGCTCCAACAGATTACCATTTTTTCGGAATTGGGTCAACTTCTTACAAGGAAAAAAATTCAACTCCGATGTGGCAGTCCAAACCGCCTTCAAAGAGTTTATTGATTCTCGCCCACATGGTTTTTTTAGTAAAGGGATCAATGAACTACCTATGAGATGGCAAAAGTGCATAGACAACAACAGTGCATACTTTGATTAATTAAATATATTTTGCAAAAAAAAAAAAATTCTTAAATTCCTCCCGTAAAAAACGCCAATTTCATATGTACCTATATCACAAGGACCTATTATAAAAAAGAACATCATCAATGTAGTAGAAGTTTATTAAATACGCATTACTTAAAAGTGCTGGTCAGACCTTGATTAAATTTATATGAGACCACAATAGAAGCACCAGATTTCTAATAAAACTTTAATTTAATTATTTATAGAATATTATAGAATTATCAAAATCGGTTCACTTTGAAAAAGTTCTGAGATAACACACGTGGATATGATTTGATTTTCGATAGATTTTAATTAATTAATTTATTTAATTCAAAATCTTTGTTTTTATTTTTTTTTTTGTAAAACATCAGCGCTATAGGCTTCTACTCCGTTCACATGTTACACCCAATTTTTTTCCAGACAGTAAAAATGGTCATCCGGTATATATATGATAATAACTAAATATTAATTTGTTCCAAAACACCGAATCCAAATCCTACATAGCATTATGCAGTTATCTTTAAATTATCAACCAACATTAATTAAGAAATAGGTTTAATACTCAAAGGCAGTACGTATATGCTTTTACTACTACTACTTATTAACTACTACATAGTAGGACCACGCTACAGGTAGTACGAATGGGTCGGCTCGACCGGAAAACCATTACACTATGCTCTAAGCCTCCAGTACGCATTATTCTAAGACTCTCGGCCTTAGAATAAATGCGTACTGGAGGCTAGGCGCAAAACCAACGGCTTAACGTGTTTTTCGAGGCACGAAGGTAAGACGCCGCTCACTTTCTGACTCCGGGCAGCTACTGAGAATTTCTTGACGGAAAACTCACTAACAGATTTTTTTGGACCCGACAGGAATGCGAACCCTGGACCTGATGTTCAGCAGTCAAGTTTTACAACCACTAAACAATGAGGCAGTCAATACATAACTGCAGTATAAATAAATCGGCTCGACCGGGGCAGGACCACGCTCTCGCGGAATACCAGTTTGAAACAGCAGCATACAAACTGTTATGTTTCGTATGGTGAACACTAGAAACGGAGACCCTGTTTTACTAGTAACGAGACATTCTATCGGTTCTCAGGAATGACAACGTATATCTTTCGTTTGTGATCTGTAGGTTTCCTCGTTTCGTCACTTACTACTTTAAAAAAAAAGTATTTAACGTGGTTTCATGTGTTATGTTTGAGCAACTTTTTGTAACATTATTTACAGGAATACTTTCCCGAAATACATTCCACGGATGAAAATCGATTCATACGACTATTTTCTGAGGTAGCGCATAGGACCTTAGACCTGGTTGCTAAGTGGCAAGGTAAAAGAAAAAAAAACCTAATGTAATTCATAGAATTAGGCTTTACATTCCAGAAATCCACTATATTAAAGTTGTTAATAAAAGTTAACTTTCTAAGATCACCTAAGGATCCTCTTGTAGAGGCGAAACAAGTGTCGTATTATCGACATTGGACTATCTTTCCTAGTGTAATAGTATGCGGAATAAAGGGAGGGGTGCTCTTCAAACTAGGTAAGATACATAATTTTTTTACTACGAGGATAAAAGCAAATTAATTTTATTAACAACTTTAAAAAACGTAATGTTCTGATTCATACGTTACGTGAAGGTTATATTTTGATTATTTCCATTCAAGGAAGTTGCAACCGAAACAGTCGTGGTTGCTCAGGTCATAAAAGCTTGCCCCAAAATTTTACAATACTCGCGTATAACATCACAAATTCACGAAGCATCAGTACAGTGAGTGAGTGAGTGAGAAGCAGCAGTACCGTGTTTGGTCCCCCCACGATTTTCGATTCGATTAATTAATTTTGATTATTTGTGCCATTCCTTGAGTGAGGCCTGTGCTCAGCAGTGGACTTGTGAAGGGCTGTAACGATGATGATGATGATAATTAATTAATTAATTAAACTTTAAACAAAGAACTAAATGTTATCATCATTAATCAAATTATCGAATTCTGTTGACGTGGTAAAGAGTTGTTCGATAATATGTCGTGCAGTTGCAATATGAAGAGTTTGATGATTTTCTCATGGATCCCATCATCAGATCTTGACCAAATTTTTATGCGACCACCGCTGGGGTAACAAATATCCAGAATTATCGATTATCTTATATAAAAGAAATATTTCGATGAGAGCCTCTCGATTAGACTTGCGCTTCGAAGGACAAACGAAATGTTTAGAGCGCCATCATTGAATAAGGTTGTATTTCAACACAAAAAGTTCTAGATAATAGCTTCTTACACTTGCAACAGATAGTTTTTAACAATTTAAGATGAAATTTATTCCAGGGTTGGGCTTCGCACATGGCCTTTTGAATACAGACAATATGAGTCTACTTGGTCTAACACTTGATTACGGCCCATTTGGTTTTGTCGACTCTTACGATGGAGGGTTTGTCCCCAACTGTTGCGATGGAGAAGGACGATACGCTCTCGCTAAACAGCCTGACGTAAATAATTGTTTTTATTTTTTCCTGAGTAGAGTAGACAGTAGTGAGGCACAGATTAATATAAAACTTTCTACGTAACAGAGGAGACTAAGCCTTGAACCTGTATCAGGCTAAGCCGACGTTACTTGCGTGATTTTATGCCAGTGAAATCTTTATGCACATTTTTTAAATCCAATTTTTTTTTGCGAGAATGTATTACATATTATAATAATAGTTATTAATGAGGCCTTACATTTTACCATGATAATGGCTTGTAATATGTTAACTTATATACATTTTAGCTCATAATTGGGTAACGTTTAAGTATATCAGTTACATTTAAGTTAGGTCAAGCAAGTTCCTCTGTGTAGACGTAATTTTTTTCGATTTTCCGCCAAATACTTACTTCATCTCATATTATATTATCTATATATATATATATATATATATATATATATATATATATATATATATATATATATATATATTTATACATCGATAGTGAGGCCGAATATTTGATGATACAGCACTGACTTATGTTTTAGCGTTTTAGTTCAGTACCGTAATAAAATAAAAATTAAGCCCAGATAGCGTCTGCGTTTGCGTGAATATATATACCTGGTTTTGTACGTGGTATAGCCACGCTGCAGCTATGTTATGGTTGTAACACGAATGGGTCGGCTCGACCGGGGAAGGACCACGCTCTCACAGAATAACAGCGTAAAATAGCAGCGTAATACTGCTGCAGTCAGTGTTTGGTTGTTTGACCGCAGTGGATCTACCAATACTACGTTTGTGTTACTTCAACGCATCAATGGTCATGGACGTAAGTGTTTATTCTATTGGCAAACTTACTTTTCTTCCTTATTTTTTAGTGTGTGTGTGTGTGTTGTGTGTGTGCGTGCGTGTGTGTGTGCGTGCGTCCGTGCGTGTGTGCGTGCGTGCGTGCGTGCGCGTGCGCGTGTGTGTGTGTGTGTGTGCGTGTGTGTGTGTGTGTGTGTGTGTGTGTGTGTGTGTGTGTGTGCGGCTGCGCGTGTGTGTGCGTGCGCGTGCGCGTGCGCGTGCGCGTGCGCGTGCGTGTGTGCGTGTGCGCGAGTGTGCGTGTGTGTGTATGTGTGTGTGTGTTGCAGAAATCATTCAGCTTCGAGGAAAATAACTATAAACAGTATTACTACTCGCCACTCTCCCCTCAAGAAGAGAGTGATGACATCGTCATTAATAATAACACATGCAATGGTGGAAAAAGAAAATCGCAATCGATTGATCTTTTTTTGAAGCTGAATAAAAAAGAGAAAGCTATTATCGTCAACCGTAGCACGAGCCGCTAGATATGGTGCATACAGTTCTACTTATTCTGACGACGACGATAACGATGTTGGAAACATGCTTCCGCGAGGATTAAATATTAATATAAAGACTAATAAGGATAGCATCTACGACAACACAAACGCCCTCGTATACAATATTACACAGACAATAGCAGAAAGCGAAAAAGTTAAAAAATACTTTTTTAACAATTACATTCATCAAAAGTCATTAGTGCAAATCGCAACACGAAAGAATGCGAGATAAGCTTGTTGACTCATAAAGTTACTATCAGTTTCACTGCGGAAATGCTTTAGATTAGATATAATTTATTAATACTATATAAGACTGAGCAGCTGCAGTCATGGAGTCAGTGTATGGTCGTTTGATAAAACGTTCGATCGATGTGAGAGTTGAAATCGAAACAGATAAAGAAATACTAGATCAGACAACCGCTTATTGATTGATTTTAAACGATTGTATATTCGAATACAAACCACTGAGTAATATCGTTAAGAAAATGTCATGAACAGCAATACAGTAATCGTAGATACTCAAAAATAGCAAAAATGAATTTATAGTAAAATAATTTGCTATAGCCACTCTAGAGTACACCAAAATAATCCTAATTAAACCTCCTTACCCTTTCATTTCACTATCTCTTGAAGAGAAAAAAAATTGGCTGGATTGAAAAGCGCAGAGGGTATCGATGGAGTGAGGTCTTTGTTGATTATAGAGAGTTTCACAAAATTATCAAGACATATTTGAAAAATAAAAAGATTTTTTTTAAAAGGATGTGAAAAAATTAAACGAATACAAGATTATTTGTAATGAAAATAATACTATCAAAGATATAAGTTGCTTAGGAGTTACCAATTTAAATACTCTTTAGAACTTTATTTTAAAGATACTGTATAGTTGTTCTATTCATAAGAAAATCTGTGCATTAAAAATGTTTTATGTATTAAGAAATGGGGTATTGAAAACAAAAGGAAGACAAGAGCGGAAGAAAGAGATGAGTGTGGCATACGTGTACAGAACACGTCATTGAAGAACAAAACTACAACACTGAGTGGAGATGAAAACGAGAAGAATATGCAATACTCAAAAGCTGAATATCCATTTTAGTTCAAAATCTAGCCAGTTACTCACTTTCTAAGAATGGCCTCTCGTTATGCGACAAAAGCCTGAAGATCTTGCAGAAGCCGGTTTCTTTTATACTGGCCATGCAGACAGGACCAAGTGTTTCCATTGTAGTGGTGGTTTAAAAGATTGGGGTGATGATGATGATCCTTGCCAGCAGCATGTTCAGTGGTTTAGTCAGTGTGCTTATGTAAAGTTTAAATTCGAATAGTGTTTTGTATAAGATTAAATAGGGGGTTTATAATAAATAAAAAATAATATATTGCATAGAATTTGTTTTATTTAATTTTATAATGTTTCACATAGTTACATACACACAAAATGCATTACGCATAAGACAAAAATCTAACACACAACACACATTATTACCTCAACTGCTATAGTCTACAGTAACATTTCTGTTTTTATCTATTTCAATAATATTATCAGGCATAAAAGTAAAAACTATCAACACTTTAGCAAGCAATTTATAATGACCCCAAGCTAATGTTTCAATATTATTATCTAAAATATGCCTCTTTGTGTCATTATATGATAAACTAATCTTATTCAATTTTTGTTTGAAAATTGTGTGTTTAATTGATCAAATCTAAGCATACTATAATACTGCACTTTTGTTAAATATAGAAAGAAGAGTTATAATTCTTCATTGTGATCTTTTTAGTATAACATATAATTATCCCTTTTGCCTTGACTATAGTCTTATTCTATAAGTTAAAAGCGTACATTTCATATCGTAAACCTACAAATTCTTTTATGATTTTACCATTATTTTCATCTTTGAAAAAACCTTATTACCTACTTTTTATTTAATTTTGGATATTCAACAATATTGAAAGGTTTTATATTATAAAACAGATATCAGTGTCAGATCAGATGTCAGTAAACATATTATATATAAAACTATCCGTATCTGTATACAATAATTTGATTTTGCTAAAATTTTTAATCATATAGTTATAATGAAAATCATACATTGATGTTTTTGAAATATCTAAAATACAAAACCCTAAATAAATTGGTTTGTTTTATATTGACTTAGTTTTTACTGACCTGACTGAACCGCAACTAGGTCTTCCGAAAATATTGAAAGACTATCAAATTGCGGTTTTGCGATTAGATCTTGAGCACTTAATAAATGTCAACAATTTGACAATTCAAATAAAGATGAAGCACGTAGGAGGCGTCTGTAGAGCATTTAAAAATCTTTTTGATAGATTGTCCAGTGAGCATCTAAGCATCGATAAAATATATTAAAACATATGTAATGTAAAACAGTTTTATTATAAAAAATAACTTAATACTAAAAAAACTAGTTGGAATAAAAAATAAATTTCCATGGAATTAAAAATATACTTTTCTAAATGAAAAAAGTATATTTTAGTAAATGCAAAATAGAACAAACTTCAGGAGGGCACAAAGGAGTGTTCTTATTTGTACCCCGGGTAGAAGAGATATGAATTATGAGCCGGAGAAGACACCTGAGTCTCGGTTAAAAAGAGCAAGGCCGGCTTCGCCGTCTCCGGGTGGTAGTGGTCAGCATTAAGATTGGAATGAAGTGTCCTGATGTTGTAAAAATTCACGGATATCGTGACAGGGGTCGCCTTGCTCCGCTTGCCCCTAGCAGTTTTAGTCGCGAGTAGAATTCCCCCCCACCCTTCGCCCCCCTTCCCCCCAGAATACGCAGAGCAGCCTAAGCACCCACGCTCAGGAAGAGTAAAGTAGCTTGGTCGTGGATACTCAGCGAGGGATTCACCGCCTTCACGCAGGTATTCTTTGACGTCGTGGTACCATCTCGGTTCAAGCTGGCCCATCCACGCGACATCAATAGCCGCTGCGTGGCTCTACCACTGTCAAGTCAAGAGGATGGCTGCCATTTTGGTTTATTTCAGCTCAGTCTTATAGCAGCTACCCCTCATTTTTTATAGGATAGGGTGACAAACGAGCATACAGTCCACTTGATGGTAAGTGGTTTCTGTGGCCCTATAGACATCTACATATATCCTCAATTACGAATCAAAATGCAGATGCGTTGTCACCCGTGAGGGCTAAGATGGAATGCCTCGTTTCCAGTAAAAAGGGTCTCCGGTTCTCTACACTCACCATACGAAACAGCAGCTTTAAGCTACTATTTTATGCTGGTATTCTGTAAGAGTGTGGTCCTTCCCCGGTCGAGCCGACCCATTCGTTCTATAACTATACTACTAATAGTATAACTGCAGCATGGCTCTACCACGTAAACAATTCATGTCTTATTAAAATATTCGTTTATTATAAATATTTTTTGATAGTAAAATAGTTTGTAAGTACTCAACAATTAAAACAGAAACATCAACGACTTAAAAAATTAAATATTTACGTTGACTTCAATTTGATGTAACATAATAACAACAAAAAAAAATATGCAGACTACATATATTTTTATAACTTAGCCTAAAATTAATTGCCCAAATCTTGGACCATTAAAAATAAAAAATACTGGCAGCATTCTCCCGTTACGTAATCTCGAAGCATTGACATGCGTGCTTCGAATAACCTTCAAAATTGTGTTGGAATAACAAATTAAAATATAGTTAAATGAGTGTTTACGAATGAAACGATATTGCTTCAGACTTTTTGTTCACTTTAGTATTATTTTTGCACACATTTAACTACACAGGACGGCATTTGTAGGCAAATTTACTGCACGATGCCCGGGGAAGTACTGAGCGAGTAGTTTGATGCATGTGTGTGCGTGAACGCGTGTGCTTACATAAAGGAGCGGAGTTTTTTTGGCTTCAACAATAACAAAGGCTGCGCTGTATCGATCTTTTTTTACTTCATCTGAGATAATAATATATATCTTAATATAAATAAATTACGTGTCACGTTTTTGTCCG
This sequence comes from Parnassius apollo, assembly GCA_907164705.1. NCBI lineage: Eukaryota > Metazoa > Arthropoda > Insecta > Lepidoptera > Papilionidae > Parnassius > Parnassius apollo. The sequence continues at coordinate 6,314,864 of CAJQZP010001449.1, read as the reverse complement.
CGATGGACGCCTAAACTACTTAACCGATTTTAATCAAATTTGCACACCGTGTTCAATTTGGTCCAACTTGCGAGATAGGATAATTTTTTTTGCCCATGAGTGACCCACAACTTTTTTCATGCCTGACAGGACAAACAAAGGGTCATCGAAAAGATCAGAACAACGTTTGCCTGGCAAGCCAGTAAATAATGGGTTTTTCAATAAGAACTTTGTTTTTCAATTGGGGCAACACCAACAACATGACAGTTTTGACATTTAGTTTTTTGACCTATTCGTAGTAGATGCTTTGGCAATTGCTACAATGAATTCAATTTCGCTCGAAAATCGCATTAAAATAATTAAAATCCACTATAAAAATGGTGGTTCTGTTAAAGTTACGTTTCGTAAAATTCGTGATATTTTCGGACAACATAATCGTCCTTCTGAGACAGCTATTAAGAATTTGGTCGCTAAATTTGAATCGACAGGCTCGGTACAAAATGTGCCAACACCAACGCGTATTCGACCGGGCCGTTCAACCGAAAAAATCGCAGCCGTGAGCCACAGTGTTGAAGAAGATCCAAATTTGTCAATTCCTCGAAGTTCTCAACAATTGGGGTTATCCAAAACCACCACATGGCGAATTTTGCGTAAGGATTTGGCTTTGAAGCCTTACAAGGTTCAACTGGTGCAGGAATTGAAGCTGACCGACTATTCACATCGCCGTAGATTCGCTCAATTCATTCAGGAACAGCCCGCTGGTTTTTCTGAAAAAATCATTTTTTCAGACGAAGCCCATTTTCACTTGTCAGGGTAGTTAACATGCAAAATTGCCGCATTTGGGCTTCTGAAAATCCTAAAGCGATTATTGAGAAGCCTTTGCATGCTCAACGTGTTACTGTATGGTGCGCTATGTGGTCTGGAGGCGTGATTGGGTCTTTTTTTTGGAAGATGAGGCTGGCAATGCGGTAACGGTCAATGGATCACGCTATCGCGAGATGTTAACATCTCAATTTTGGATCGATATCACAAACATGTGGTTTCAACAGAACGGTGCCACATGTCACACAGCCAACGAAACGATCAATTTATTGCAAACCAAATTATCCGATCGCATAATTTCACGAAATTCAGGTATGGCCAACCAGATCGTGTGATTTAACACCACTGGATTATTTTTTGTGGGGCTATGTTAAGGACAGAGTCTATACGGAGCCAATCGAATCGTTCGCGTCCTTAAAACTCAAAATCCGTGACGTGATTAACGAAATAGATCCGCCATTTTGCCAAAAAGTGATTAAAAACTTTGATGAAAGAATCGACATCTGTCAGCGTGGTCGTGGTGGATATTTGCTAGATATCATTTTTCATTCATAATTGCCAAACTTTTCTCTTCGTATTACAATAAAAATTTGAATCATCTTCATCTAAACTCTTTGTTTTATTTTGTTTTAGAAAACAAAGTTTTGTTGAAAAACCCTGTATATATAGGTATGCATAATATATACATGTGTATACGTATAATATATTGATTTTCTACAAATATGAAATTTACTATCGGCTTCCTTCCACAATTTGTTATTATTCACCCGAAAATTCACAAAACATGAACTTTAAAATGAATTTACAATTTTATTCACTTTAAAGTAGAATATTTAATGTATTGAACAAAATATGAATTCATAAAATTGTTCAAATGAAATAAAATTTCGAAAAATTACTGGCTATGAGAGAAGAAAAGCGCGCGCACTGCTCTCGCTTATATCCCCCACTCAATTCCCGTTCGCCTCGCCCCATCATACTTTTCGTAACGATTTCGTAACGCGTTCGCCAGCTTATTCCCCAAGTCAAGCGTGCGTAAATTAATTAATTTTGCATGCTATTTGTAATAGCGAGACATGTGCACCTTTTTAACATGTACCACCTTTATATACCATGTTCTTACGCAAATAAAAATTCTGATTCTGATTCTGATTCTGATAAAGAAGTTTTACTTCAAAAATATCGTGTGCTGACACTTAATTAATGCCGAGGTTATTGGTCATGATCTGAATTAGCTAAGAAAAAATTCTACAATCGTTATCGCTAATATCCTCATTCAAATTCAGGCATACATGTGTTCGTAATCATTCTCCTCCAAAACTCCTAAAATAGACCTATTTCAATAAAATTTTCATGGCGATCTTATGGGATCATTTAGATGATTCTTGACCTTAATAATGAATGGGAATAACGTAAGATTTCACCGTTCACTCTCGTGACTTACTGATTTAACGTTGACTATATTAATTTTCATATTTTTATTAGTACTATTAATGTCAATATTATTATAAAGAGTTAACTTGGCTAACTTCGCTTTTGTAGTGTTAAGTTCGCTGCGACACCATGCGATTTCTGTTGCCCATTTGATAAAGAGGTTTTGGTCTAATGGCGTCCATAAATGACACAAGCAATAGAAAAGAGGATTAATATAATAGAATAATAAAAAATAACTATTTTTTACCATAAAAGAAAATATTATAATGGTTATAGATGTCTTGTATTTTATACGTTTTCATAACGAAGACTGAAACTTTGGACAACTCAAGATCCTCGAAATGGTTAACACATGTTTACAATAATGCTACAATAGATGAAAAAAAACAATGCATGCTTTAATATTGATCTCTTTATTTTTTGAAGTTTTACAAAAATAAGCAATTGCAATATTTTAGTTATAAAAAACCATTTTTTGTAATTATTTAATTGAAGGAACAAAAAAGGCCAAGTATTGATATTTTTAAAATGAATATATATATCTTTACGTATTACGTAAATTGAATGATTTACAGATTGTTAATTGGAATATCGGCCAGTTGGCAAATGCACTAAAACCTCTCTTGACGTCATCACAGCAAGTACATTTGTCACATATTTTGAAGACTTTAGACTCCTACTGCAAGAATAAAATCTTGTAAGTTTTATTTACATAATGAATTAATTAAAATTCCTCATCACAATTATATACTCCTAAGTAGTCCATATTATGGCTCAGGACAGTGGTTTGTGGCATTCCTTGGGGGGAGGGGGGATATGTTCATCAGTGTATTTGTGAAGGGTTGTAATGATGATGATGAACCAGTCCATTGATAGATATAAGGCTCTCATGATGAAAATAAACAAGATATTAATATTTTCGACATAGAAAACGCTTAACTGGTGAATTTGTAATCGCAGAACAAGACAACGTTACATACCTTCAACGAAACTCAACCTCGCAAGGCTGAGCTTTTTCCCCATTTATCTAAAAGCGTTGCAATTTCCTCGCATTTCTAATGGATGATAGATTTTTAGGCCGCCATAATATGAATATAAAGTATTCAGAATTACTTGAATTTATTTGGAGTACACTGAACTGGGTATAAATAGTATTCAAAACTTAAGAAAATTAATAAAACACGCATTGATTATATAACTGTGATGATTCTAGAGAGAAATATCCTGGTGATACTTATCAGGATGCCAGAATAAATTTATTATTATATTGTAATCGCTCAAAACGAGTGCGAATTTTCAAGTCTATCACCCCTCTGCAACTTGGTGAAAATTACGTTAAAAGATTCCGTTACATAGATAAACAGATACATGTGAAGCTAATAAAACTGTGTTAAAAAGGACACGAAACTCGAAAGTTGAAAAGCAATTATTATGTTATCCAGCTCTCTTTTAGCTTCGTACGATTGTTGGCAATTACAAGTTGATACATTGATTACATTGTTCTTTATATATACTTTCTCATTATATATTATTTAACATAAACGCCCTCGTTTCTGATGTACTTTAATTGAGGCAGATTCACTACTCACACATAAAAATAAAAGAGGGGCTTTGGATCAGGCTGACAGACGAGTTAATGTTACCACTTACCATAAATTGCTTTATGTGGTAACAACTCGTTTACAGCATCAACCAACTGGTCGTAGGTATCATCATCTTGAGGAAAACACGTAATGAAATTAATTCCTAGAATTACTTGAAATGCTGGGACTAAAAAAACTATTATCATTTCAAAACAAAGATCACACTACTTGTCGCGCATGCCTACTTCCTTCGATCAGCGAATTTTAGAAAATTTTTATACAGTCGACATTAATAAAACTTTTTTGCCTGTTGCAAGCCTATGCTTGACTTCCATAATATGCTACTCAATGGTAAGTGATGAGAAAGCCTAAGGTGCTAAAGTGAGGACTAAGATGGAATGCCTCGTTTCCAGTAAAAAGGGTCTCCGGTTTTCTACACTCACCATACAAAACACAGCAGCGTTCAGCTGCTATTTTACGCTTTATGTGGTAACAACTCGTTTACAGCATCAACCAACTGGTCGTAGTTATCATCATCTTGAGGAAAACACGTAGTGAAATTAATTCCTAGACTTACTTGAAATGCTGGGACTAAAACAACTATTATCATTTCAAAACAAAGTTTACACTACTTGCAGCGGATACTTAGCTTCTTCGATCTTCATGGGAATCCCTTATTCCCGTTAAGATCAGTGAATTTTGGAAAATTTCTTTGCAGCCGACATTAACAAAATTGTTTTTCCTGTTGTAAGCCTATGTTTGACTTCTATAATATCCCACTTGATGGTAAGCGGTAAGAAAACCTAAGGTGCTAAAGTGCCTTGAGAACTCACAGTGTAATCGGAAGGGAGAACAGACGTTGGCAAATAATTCCACTCCCTTCTGTGCATATTACGAACGACGATGCAAAACCTTTAGACTATGAAGGTTAGAGAACAGGAGAACGATCACCGTAGAAAAGAGAGTCCCAGAAATATGGACACCATCAGTGAGGCGCTGCGATCATTAAGTTCGGTCAATAAAAGTCTTTTCAGTCTTTTTTTTTCGTTCAGATGCTAACCAATTGCACATCCACGCACAATAAAATATTTCTCCATTTTTTAATGTTTCTTAATGTCAAAAATTACAAAATTACGGAGCATGAAAATTTTCTCAATAAAAATGAAATGAAAATTTGAACATTATTCAACTAACTTCATCTACTTGTACTCATAAGCAGCTAACTTCGCAGTCACTACTCACTGATGTCAGCGCCGCTATACATTCTACAATTCTCAAGGACAGGCGGGCTATGCTTTAGTACGCAGTGATCGTTCTCCTGTTCTCTAACTTTCGTACTTTTGACCGTGAAGAGGTTGTTTTGTTTTATAGAATAATGGTAACAAACGAGCACACAGTCCACCTGATGGTAAGTGGATGTTGTGGCCCATAGACAACTTCATCTATCCTCGATTAAGAATCAAAATGCAAATGCGTTGTCACTCCGTTTCCGGCTCTCTGCATTCACCTTATGATACATAGCAGCATTAAGCTGCTATTTTATGATGGTATTCTGGAGCGTGTTTCTTTCCCGTTCGAGCCGATCTATTTTCATTTATCTAAATAAAATCTAAAACTGATTAAAATATCTTCCTACTATGTAATATCAATAATTCTACTAATTGAGAAGACTGAGACAAAATGTCTACAATATTGTAGAATCTATCTAACATTTCATTGGAAAAATTTAATTCATTAATATTTTTTATCTATGTCAATTCTTGAACTAACGTAAGTCAACCTAATGTTTGGTTGTACCTAACGTAATGGCTTTGAGTTGTAAATACTTAGGTATATCTTTAAAATTAAATGTAACGAAAACTTTAAAATGTTTATTCTTGACCTTGTTTAGGGATGGTGAATGTTTTTTTTTTAACTTACTATAAGCCAATGCTTAACCACCAGCGGTGATGAAGCCTTAGATGGTAAATCGTACTGTATTATTTTTAAATATTGGTGCTCTATTCGACCGCTTTCTCTATCAGATCAAAGTTCACTATGTTTTTTATTGTTTCAATGGAATAGCTATTTTGAACATCCCAATGGATCCCAATATGGATGATAATAACCCCTGGGAAGGATGATCGCTACCAAGCTATTTCTAATTCGTCTTGTGTTGGTAATTGTAAACATGATTGTAAGCTATTATTTGAAAAAAGAAAAATAGTCCCGCTGGGTTTCTTGCTTGTTCTTTCCAGGACAGAGTTTTTTTGCGAACAGTCGTAAATGAAAAAAGTTGATATTTATATCAACTATAAATATTGTTTATAATCTACATTGAATAAAAAAGTTTCTGTTTCTGTTCCAATAAATGTTGATATTGATACTATCTTTTTTTAACGATTATAAGCCAGTATTATAAGCCAGTACTTGATCACTATCCCACATGATACTCGTAGTTACTGGTGATGCAGCCGAAGATGGAAAGCGCACTGATTTAGTTAAACAAAAGCATATTCGGCAAATTATAATTATAAGCGGATGTAAAGACTTTTGTGAACGATAAATTAAACAGTTTGATTCGAAACAACAAAGGGGTATGTCTGATAGCCCGATGATGGAATAAAGATAGAAGAATTATGTCATGTAATCCCTACGCACACTATTCCAAATGAATCGTGTAACCAAATGCATGGCTGCTTCCAAAAGCATGATGAGCGTTGTATTGGGCGATCCAGATTTTTTAGTTGAACCAAATTATGATATAATTATGAGAAGAGAGGCAAATATCTCTTCTCTTTTTTATAGGAGTGGGGGCAAACGAGCATACGGTTCACCTGATAAGTGACCACCGCCGCCCATGAATAACTGCAACACCAGGGGAATTGCAGGGTCATTGGCAGCCTTTTAGAAAGGAGCTCTTTTCTTGACGGTCCCTTTGTGGTATCAAATCTCTAGTCTCATTAAAAAATCTGACCAAATGAAAATTAGTTCTAATTCCGTTCCATTCCAAAGAAAAGGTCAATAGAACATATATTAAATTATTCGATGATTGCAGAGAAACGTTTTTAATGAAAATCGGTTTAAAAGAAGAGCGGTGGGGTGATGAGCAGCTGGTCGAGAAACTCTTGGACATGATGCAACAAACCGGCGCTGACTTTACTTTGACCTTTCGACAACTTGCTGAGGTAAAATATTACCTGGTCTCAATACACAATAAAGCTCTCTCCACAAAAGACGTTTGCTCATATTCAACATTTACGATTCCAAATTGACATTTTAACAAGGTAGCGCAGCGCTATGCTGCAGCTATATTACAGTTGTAGCAGGAATGGGTCGGCTAGACCGGGGAAGGACCACGCTCTTTCAGAATATCAGCGTAAAATAGCTACACAATGCTGCTTTGTTTCGTATGGTGAATGTATAGAACCGGAGAATTTTTACTAGAAGTGAGGCATTCCATCTTAGTCCTCAGGTGTATCTGCATTTTAAATATTTTTTTAGGATACCGCAAAGCGTGGTCTTAGATAGGTCGAGCCGCAACATAACTGCAGCGTGGCTCCACCATGAAAAGTAAAATCTGGTATAGTCTATATACCGTTATAGCCTATTAAAGTCCACTGCTGAACATAGGTCTCCCCCATAGTTTTCCTTATAGGGGGATATTTGCCATATTTGCCACGCTTGTCAAGCGGATTGGCAAACACAGATTTTTTTTATTAGTCGTTATTAGGAAGACGCTGCTTCCCATTTCCTGATTTGTTTCCCTATGTTGCCTCTTAGAACACCCATAGGATGATATGAGATAGGGGATAATCTTACAATGCCACTACACGGTACGGCACGGTATAGTCTATGGGTATGTTCCGAAATGTTTTCAGTATACTGGCGAATGCAAATGACGTCATTAATTGACGCCGTATTCTTTGAGTATAGAAAATAGCTTATAGAAATATTTTCTATGCTCAAAGGAAGTATTCAATACAACGAATCACCAATATGGCGTCGATTTATGACGTCATTTGCATTGGCCAGTGTAGGTACTGGGTTGTATTTCGGAACACATCCTTAACACGTTGAGCGCCATTTTTGGAAACACAAAATGCTACCTTCTGAGGCCGCGTGTTTCCTTTTGGATACACGTTTTCATACATTTTACTACGGAATCTTCTACTTCTAGTCTCCACGAATGTTTCGGTCCGAGTGGGTTTTTTAGGTAAAAAATTATGACAAAAATAAAAAACACCTATTTTTAGAAGTTACATTTATTTGTACTATACTCATTTCTTTTAGAAACACACAAAATCAACAGTAGATAGATAGATAGAATATAACAGGCTGGTATAATTAGTAGTGTTTTTACGAAAAAGTAGTTAGGAGAACTTGTCAAAGTGATCTGTAGATAGCAAAACTTGGCAAATAGAGCAAATTCTCTTCGTTTGTTTGAAAAATTTGCGTTTTACTTCAACAAGTTTTCCTTGCCTTCCATACATCTTATAGCCTTCGACACAACGTCCTTTTATCTTTTTCGGAGGGTTTTCCTTGATATTGAAAACATGTCTGTGTAGCTTGTTTGATGTTAGTGGGCTTTTGTCTTCTTGACGTGAGTATTTGTGAGACATTCTTCTGATAACTGCCTCCCTAAATTCTGTGTTTTTGAGAGCCTTTCTGCAAGTATTCTCAGAGTACAAAAAATAGAGCAGTCACGATGCTGATACCCTATAATACTTCAAAAAAATAATTTTCTGTACTATTTTGTACAACGCCTCAATGCTGAGTTGTACGATACCGTCTGATCACTCAAGTCGATGCTAGATTTTCCTGTGTTTTTGGCAACGGTTTTCGGTTTTGAATGTTTCAAAAAAATATTCAGCACTGAAATCCTCTTATCCCTGCACTTCATAACGACAATGACATCGCTGGTTTGCGTGTTCCCAAAAGTATACACACGGCGTTTAAATAAATTTTTAAGTAAAAACTTTATCAGGGGCCCCGTGTTTCTTTTTGGCACACATGAATAATCATGGAATATCATGGAAAACCAAAATAATTTAACATGATTTTACTTTAAGATTACTATAATAATAAAAATTAAGACAAAAAAGGCAGGTTCAAAAATTGAAAAAACATAGTTTTTGAGTTTGGCGGTCAACGTGTTAATATACACATCGGCACAATTAGCGGAACAGAAAAAAAAGTGAGACTATGAGATAATAACGCATATATTTGACGAAAATGTAATTAGACACAAAATAACAAATTGATTAACATCTTTTAACAACGACTTTGAAAAGTATTAGTTATTTTTTATTGAAAAATAAAGAAATTTGAAATAAGTGAAATTTTTAGATGATTATGAACCATCACAAAAAATAAAAAAAGTAAGCATTAAATGATTTAACAATAAAATTAAAGCAAAATTAATAACGAGTGTTTCCCCCTCTTGCTCTGATTACGGTTTACATTCGTCTGGGCGTGCTACAGATTATGTTATCGATGATTTCTTGAGGCAACCGCTCCCACTCCTCAAGTAATGCGTTTCCAAGTTCATTCAGATTGTTGGGGGGTGGCATTCTGGATTTAACCCTTCTTTTTAGCAAGTCCCAGACATGCTCTATCGGATTCATATCGGGGGAATTTGCTGGCCACTGCATCACCGGTATACCTACGTGGCTCAGATATGCCTGTACCGATTGATCACTATGAGCACGAGCATTATCTTGCATTAGAATAAGGTCGTCACCAATAATTTAATAATAGGGGCAAATGGTACAACATGTTTTTCTAAAATGTCTCTGATGTATCGATCTGCTGTCATGGTCCCTCCTGTGACTATCACTAACTCCGTGCGAGCTCCCAAACATATCCCTCCCCAAACCATAATCGAGCCGCCAACATAAGCCACTGTGTGTTCAAAATTAGACTGTATGTGTCGTTCTCCTTTGCGTCTCCATATTCGCTGTCTCCCATCGATCTGTTTTAAAAGAACTGTGAACTCATCAGTAAAGAGAACCTGCTGCCATTCGTTCAAATCCCAATGACGATGTTCTCGCGCATAGCTTAATCGGTTTACGCGGTGACGTCTCTCAAGTTTTGGGCCTTTAGCAGGTATATACGACCCTAAACCAACTTCTTCAAATCTCCTGCGAACTGTACGCTCACTTACTTGTACTCCTCGAACGTCTTCCAGTTCATTTCGAGCTTGTACAGCCGTTAATCGCGTATTCCTACGAACTCCAAGTTGTAAAAAACTGTCATCTCGCCTCGATGTACATCTTTTTCTACCTTGACCCCCTCCTCCTCACAGGAGAATTAGACGATCTGTACCGCTGGATGCTGCGATGAATCGTTGATACTGGTCGACGAAGCCTTGAGGCAATCGATCTGTAGGTATGGCCATTTCTTCTCATTTCATCAGCCCTAATGATTTCCAGTGATGTTAAGTCAGGCATAATAAAGAGCTTTTAATAAACAAAATTGCCTATAGAATAACAAATTTATAAAAAACCATTAAGTGCAATTTTTTAAAAAAACTACAATTCCGTAGTTATTACTCGAACAAGTTGACAAAACGTATTGTTCGGGAAAATAAAACAAATGAATGAAAAAAGTGTATGTCATCTAATTTTCTATTTTCAAATTTGACAATAAATTAAAAAAATATCATAACTGGCCAGTTCCTCAAATAAAAGATTTTAAAATCCTGCTATAACTATCTGCATGTAGTGCTACAAAATATCTACGTATACATTTAAAATCAGTGTCTTCCTCAACAGTTTTACGGGTAGGTTATAATGTTCTCTTGACTAACTTTTGGGTTGTTTGAACAAAATAATTCTTAATTTTCAGCTGGAACCAAGCGAAATGGTGAGCGAAATAAAACTGGGGGAGAAATGGTCCTTGAAGCGACTGTCCTCGCACGCTTCATGGGGCTGTTGGCTTGACCAATATCGAGAAAGATTAGACAAAGAAGCTGGTTAGCTAGTATAAGATTATTTAAACGACTGTAGAAAGCCTTAAGTGTAAAGAAACGAAAGTATTAAATTCGATCACTTCGTCGGTATTGCTAGCTATAGTTATTCATTTCACGATGGAAGTTTGATTTTGGTTGTTGTTAGTCGTGCACATACACATTGTGTTTGTGTGCGTAGGCCTCGGGAGCGCGCAGTCACGATCGCGAGTAGAACGAATCGCAGATACACACGCAAACGCTGAACCTGTCGGTACACGTCACTACTACAATCAAGGCGAAAACTTCATCGAGAAATAGAATATCTATATCGGAAAATTGATTACTAAGGAATGGATAGGGTAAATCTTTTTGCATGTTAAAAATGTTGGCTATAGTATGCTGAGCAAAGCTTGTTGTTCCCCGCGACATCGCCCACGTGGAATTTATTACGATTGGATTTCATGGGTTTTAATTTTTTTCCGCGGGACTCTGATTCTTTTTCTAAAATGAAAGTAGCCTATAGTAAAATTACTTTGTCCGTGCAGTTGGGGTCATAAATCATAGCTCGGTCTCAGCCCGGCTAGGGCGGTGAGCATGATGCGCGGGCGCAACGCCATTATCGATAACAACAAATGAATTATCGAAGGCAAGTACACGGCGGCGGTGCGGTATGCAGAGAATGATGCGACATTGTTATGTTATGAGTCATTTCTTTTCCATTATTACCGTATTATAATGATAGTTTAGTGTAGAAGCCCGGGAAATAATCCTTTCATGATATCCCACATGTAATATATGAAACTCGTCTTCTGCTTTAATTTTATTTCTTATGATGTGGTGCGTTAATTTTTTTATGGTAGTCCCATATGTTACCTTCATTATTACCGCATTTTCTGAATACATCTACGAAACTATACCGAAATACAAACAGGTGAATAACCGTTCATCCATAAAATCAAAATTTCAGAAAAATGGTTGTAACGAAATATAAAGTACCGTAAGCCGATAAAATGATTTCCATTACAAAATAACTATTAACTTATAAGACTGTACTTAAGCTATTCATTAAGTTAAAGCTCAAACAATATAATTATTAATAAGAAAATGAATAAAACAATTTCAATCCGTTTTCAATATTTGTAAACTTATCTTAATTAATTATCACAATAAAAATAACTACAAGTTTACATAGAAAATGGAATTACCGATAGAAAACAATTGTACTTCTGAAGTTCAAGTATATTTATTTTCGCTAGAAAGACCATTCGCCTGTTTGTTGATTCGTAATTCAAATTTTCGGGATTGAGTTATTTCTACCAAATACTCGTAAACCTTATAACTTTAAAAATTTAGACGTTATATAACTTTGACATATTTTGTTTCGAATATTTATTTTTTGGCAACATAAAATTCGTGATAATCGTCGTTTGCAACTTTTAACATACGGAATTTTAACCTTCGAATAGTTGGTTATTTCGTAACCTTTGACGTCAAAACATCGTTCATAAAACATAGCTCATGAAGAACCATGTTTATGAACGATATATCGATATTTGAAGGAATTGATGGATCGTTTGCATCCCTAGTCGCGCATTGAATAACTGCCCTAAATCCCTTAGTGTTATTACACTGCACGGTGGAACGGCACTTCAGACCGGGTCCACTTTGACGACCTAATTTATCCTTACTCCTTTTCTCTTATTACACCACCCTGAATCAGGGCTTAGGGAGTCTGATTCAGGGTAGTGTAATAGGGGTGTTACTTGTATGTGTAACGCCAAGTAATCGCCTCAGTGGTATATATGAGAAAAGGGCAGTATACTTATATAATAAAATAAATAAAATCTTAATCATATATCCATTGCATAGCATAGAAGTTAAAAAGAAAACAATAGAATGGTTGAAAACCTTAAATTACAACGAAACCGAAACACTTTTTGAAAAAAATTACTTAACTTGTTACACATAATGAATAATTTACTAAATATACCATACCTCAACATGCACACACCACATACACATACACTACACAATCACACAACTAACACCAACGGATATTATATTGTAAATAAATACTACATAAGTTCAACTGTAAGTCAAAAATCTATGTGTTACCCAAGTTCTAAACATTAATTTATATAAATGAAGGATGGGAAGAGCGGAGCCTCCTAACACAAGTTTCCGAACTTAAAAGGAGTGTTCCAATAATGTATTTAATTTTAAGTATTACTGGTTTGAGAATGAAGATTTTTGATTTTTTTTTCTCCTGAGTGTAATTTGGTGGTTGATGACCTTTTATTTCTCCTACATTATTTTTTACATGCTGTTGTGTACAGTCGTAAGAAAAATATACGTTAAAAAAGAAAAATATTTTTGTGTCGAATGTGCATGAAAATGTTAAAGAATATAAAATTATTTTTGCGAAAAACGTTAATATAGCTAATGATTTTCGAAACAATTGGTCAATCAACAATTAATATTTTGATGGTGACCCATTTTTTATTTTTACAACAGATTCGTTTAAAATGATCACAAGGAAATTCAGGTACCTATGTAAGTTAGAAAACAATAAAAAATAATAGTAGACATATTTGTTTTACTTTATAGTTATGAAGTAAATATGCAATTTTACTTTTATGGTTTAATCTTTTATGGTAGGTAGGTAAAGTGTATGGTGGTCCCACAGTAGATGTCGTGACAACCTGGTATGATATGCAGGAAGTCGATAGATGCAGGTGACTCAGGACCGTGTTTTGTGGCATTCCTTGGGGGAGGCTTATGTTCAGCAGTGGACTTCTGAAGGGTTGTAAAGAAAAATCAACATGATGACAGCAATAAATTATTTGTATTTGTACCTATTTTTTTTCAGTAGATGCAGGCTCTTTAGGTATGTTCGAGGATGAACGTCGCAGACGCATGCTTAACGTTAACCCAATCTACGTACCGCGTAATTGGCTTCTGCATGAGGCAATACAGGACGCTGAAATGGATAATTTTGAGAAAGTTGGTCCGCTGTTTACTTTTTAGTTATTTTTACTACAGCTAAAGCTTACATACTTAAATTAAATAAGTGAATCATGAATGGAGTGACCAGGCTTAAACGATAACTCTTACCAACACCTAGCTGTGGTGATGTACTATTATTGTGTATTATCTGCTTGTTTTAATTGATCTAATATACTGAATGGCCTTTTTTACCGTCTGGAAAAAATAGGATGTAACATGTGAACAGAGTAGAAGCCTCGGCACTGATATTTTACAAAAAATAAAAACAAAAATTTTGAACTAAACTAATTGATACAATCAGGCGTTAATTTGCGGAAATCCATTATAATAAAGATATTAGTAGTTATTTTGCAGCCCTCCGCTCAATTAAATGAAATGATGTGTCTTACATAGTTTGAAGAGCACCCACTCCCAACACTACTCTTCTAGGAAAGACTTACCATCGACGATAATACGACACGTGTTTCGCCTCTACACGTGGCGGTCTTAGCGGTCAGCTGCCGTAGAGTCTATATCACCTGAAGATTGGTGTTGGGAGTAGTGGTGTTGGGAGTGGGTGCTCTTCAAACTAGGTAAGATACATCATTTCATTTAATTGAGCGGAGGGTTGCAAAATAACTATTAATATCTCTATTTGAATTAAACGTTTGAAAGTTTTTTTCAACAACTACTTTGCCCTTTTCCCCTGGAGCCTGTGCCCCTGCGAAGTGACAAGGTCAAAGATGCCTACTAAATTTATTTTCTTATTGCCGTTCGTAAAGTAGGTGGTGAACATGCTTTGATTTTCGATAGATTTTAGTAATTTAATGTATTTATTTCATTCAAACCTTTTGTTCATATTTTACACCCTATATTTTCCAGACGGTAAGAAAGGTCATCCAGTATATTATCTGCTTGTTTTGCGTCCGGCGTAAACGAGATTATACCGCAATCTATCGGATGCCGTTAGATTTTCTAGCATTTTCTTTAATCACCTTATATTTTAACACCTTGAGTGAAATGAGATGAATTATTCTTACCGTCACCGCACGGCAGCTCTTCAACCAATTATACTCAGTCTAAATACCACAGACTAATGTAAGGTAAGAGCATTACTGATGGTAATGCTGTTACCTAACAACACTTGATTGTAATGCTACGGCCCATAGACATCCACGTTTATCCCCGATTAAAAATCAAACTGCAGATGCTTTGTCACCCCTGAGGACTAAGATGGGATTCCTCCTTTCCAGTAATAAAAGATGTCGAGTTCTCTTAACTCATCACACGAATTACAGCAGTATTAAGCTGCTATTTTACGCTGGTATTCTATGAGAGCTTGGTACTATATCCATAGCCAAACCGGAACTACCTGCCCTACAGTAGCAACTTCTCTAATACCGACAGCACCTGTGGTTTGTGCATCCTCCTAACTTAAGAAGAGACCTCCGGCTTCCAGCAAAGTGTGTATTATGGTTACAGCACGAAGGAGTCAGTTAAACTGGGGAAGATACATGCTTGCACGCAATACCAGTATGAAATAGCAGCGTAATGTTGTTATTTTGCTTGTTGTTAGACGAAAACCGGATCCCTTTTTACTGATAACATTCTTTGAAAATAACAACGCATTTGCATTTTGATTCTTATTCGAAGGTATCAGGTGGCTATAAGTTACAGCAAACATTTACTTAAAGTTATACTGTGTGTTCGTTTATCACCCTTACTTCAATAAAAATGGCACTTTAACCCATTGAAGTAAAATGTACCACGTACATACTAGAAAAGACGCCGAGATTTGATCGTTCACAACATGTGTTATTTGAAAATAATTAACCTAAGTTCCTCCAATTAAGGAGAACACGTATTACCAGTGTGAGAATATGAAAATGTCTATTCTTGGAATGACCTATGTTCTATTGTGGAATTCAAGGGTTGCTTGCTATAGAATAGAAATAAATAACTAAGGAAAATATATATTATTAAATTGTTTCTTTATTGTTAATTAAAAGTAATAGATATTGATATCAGAATTAAAATTTCTATTAATATTTGTCTGTTTAGGTAAGATTCCTGTTAGATGTGATGCGTAATCCTTACGCCGTTCAACCAGAGGCTGAGAGACGTGGCTTTTCAGCACAACCTCCGCAGTGGGCTTATGCCTTGAAAATTAGTTGTTCTAGTTGATGATAAATATTCTGTTAACAAGAAACATTTTATGCTACATTTATATTCCACGGTAAATAAAAAGTAAATAACAATAAAAGTGTTTAATATTTACAATATTTTGCAATTCCTTATTATTATACATTATTCTATGAATTTAGGGCAAAACTAATAAGTGGCATATGGTTTAATTCATGGGTTTTCAGGGGAAGTTTTTGGCACTACCACCAGCGGCTCTTTGGGCTAAAGCAAAGATTTAAATAGTTAGATGTGCCTTCACCTTGAAAACTGTGGCATTATTTTTGGATGTGTTCGTTTGCAAGACGCTGACGCGCGCACACTAAAGCAATAGTGTCATCTCTTATTATCTTACAGAAATTGTGTATACGACTTTCTCTGTCGCACAAATGAGCACTGATTGCGAATGAGTGATCTCACTCATTTGAGAATGGACACTTTTCAGAGTGGTCATACTATGGTAAAGGTGCATCTAATTATTTAAATCTTTAGGCTAAAGTAGATAAAACACGAAACATCTTTCATTTGTTTATGTCTTCTTACCAAAAAATCTTTAAAAAATTCAGTCATATTATGTCATCCGAGAATTATCACTAACTACATTCTGGTCATATTTGGGATATTCTCCTCGTTACCGTCATTATCATCACTAACTTAACTTCTAACCTAACTTCAACTAAAGGGATTTCTGGGTGCTTACTAGAATTATCATATTCTTTCTGGTTGCGCGGAAAACCATTCGCGTTTTTTATTTGACGGTAGGAACTTGTAGAATCATTATTCCTTTCCAAACAATATCATTCGTACCCTCCTATCGACACATCGGGGTGGTGGGGTGGGAGGGGAAAGAAGACGATTCTAGAACATCGCGTAATCACCCGAGCCGAGGATATATAAGACACGCGCGACCGATGCGCGAGCCTCTTCTCCCGCCGCAGTCGTCGTTGAACCAACTCTTCTCTCCTGACGCACCACTGGGGCCCCAGAAGTGTCTGTCCAGAGGAGGTTCCGGAAGTCGCCGCTATAGTGATCGACAGGAAGAAGAAACCCCGGTGAGTCAATATTCCTTAATTATACCTGCTTGCTAATAGTTTAACCCGCTCCAATCTGTGTTTTGTTTCCTAGTCAAGCAGGATTCCTTTCATCGATTCGACAAGTAATAGTTTAGTTTAGGGAAGAGCGAGTGCATTGTACCGCATGCTATAGTAGTCGCTTTACGTAAGCGTAGAAGCAATCGCATATACAGTCCACTTTAGTTAATATCTCGCGTAATAGGTTTGAGGTTTGACCGGGGAACTAGATTTTCGGCAGCCTTAAACACGTGGCTCCACCATTTTATGGTCACTTCGGCAGGATCTGGATTGGTGTTTAGTGGTTATCCAACCATTTTCTGGTCGAATTATTAAATTAATTGTTTAGATAACGCACTCTAATTTATAGAATAGACTTAAATAGTGTTCGTTTAAATTAAAATTTTGATTTGTTACTCGCAAACAGAATTATTCATTTAATAGCGCTCGTATTTGGTTAAATTTAAAGCTTATTAAATAATTGAAACGGCGTGATAGCAACCGTTTGATACGCTTACCCCACAATTTTATAAAATTATTAGGTTTAGCAAACGACGCGTAACCTTGACTGCATCGGGCGCTCGATCTGATTACGTAATACGGCACGCCGAGTATTCATCCTACGTCGTTTATGCGTGTGAGATTAATTGTGATTAATATAACTTTATTATAATAATTTAAAATGGCAGTTAGTGGAAGTGAAATCAAAATTAAAACGCTTTATGCCAAGAGGGACATACTCTTTTCGCGTGTGCAGAATATAAGTGATTATATAAAGAACATTCATATAGAGGCAGTACGGGAGGCCTTTTTAAATGAAATCGAAACGATAGATAATTTGCGGACAGATTACGAAAGAATATTAGATCAAATTAATCATTCGGAACTACAAACCGACCCGAAATACATAGTGAACTACCAACCGCTGCTGGCATTCGAAGATATGTTGTGTCGCGTGAAGAGAACCGCAAAATTGCTACAATCTCAAGGTGAAGCGAAGCCTGAAATGCAGGTACGCCCTCGTGACTCAATTAGGTTACCGCCAATAGATATTCCGGTATTCAATGGTGATATTAAGACGTGGCCCTTCTTCTTCAGTAGTTTTCAAAACAATATACACAACAACCCATCGTTATCGGACGCTGAAAAATTATATTACTTAATTAGCAAACTTAGTGGCAGAGCACAGTCGATCTGCTCGGGTTTTACACCTACAGCAAACAATTACGTATTAATATTTGAAACGCTTAAAACTAAATATGAAGATAGGAGAATGTTAGCTTCCGAATATTTGAACCAGATATTCGATCTTAAACCTATATCATCCGCGAACATCAACGGCTTAGAGCAGTTTCTCGATAAATTTGTGGCATCGGTGGCTGCACTTAAGAATTTGAAGTTTAATGACCTCATGGACGTGGTGTTTCTCCATATAGCATTAAAGAAATTAGACTCCGACACGGTGCGTGCGTTTGAAATGGAGCATCGTAGCTCGGAGATGCCTTCCTTTCATTCATTAGCATCGTTCGTGCGAGATCAAATAAAGGTGATGCAGCGCTCACCGAACGTTAAACAGGAGATTAAAAGGTGCGTCGACCGTAGACAGACTCAACCATCTAAAATAGCAGGGTCGTTAACTTACGTAACCGCTACGC
Organism: Parnassius apollo; assembly: GCA_907164705.1. Taxonomy (NCBI): domain Eukaryota; kingdom Metazoa; phylum Arthropoda; class Insecta; order Lepidoptera; family Papilionidae; genus Parnassius; species Parnassius apollo. The sequence goes on along the minus strand of CAJQZP010001449.1, from coordinate 6,296,224 downwards.
CGACATCGCTCCAGCATACTTGTATAGTATGTAAAGATAAACACGGTAATTTATATAACTGTGCGACTTTTCGTAAATATTCACCAAGCGAACGTTATAAGTTAGTAAAAACAAACAACCTATGTTTGAACTGCTTAAGCGATAAGCATTTAGTTGCAAAATGCAATTCGAGTTCCGTATGTAGCAAGTGCGCCAGGAAACATCACACGCTATTACATTTTGAAAATAGCAACATAGCGGCGTCAAGTAAGGCGAATAAGGAATTCACCCCTACTAAGGTCAACGATTCTAGCGGTCGACCTGGTGATGTCGCTCTGTGCTCATTGGCAAATATGGGAGCACAACCTCCTTCAACCGTGTTACTGGGTACGGCGCGTATTTTGGTTAGGGATTCGCGTGGAAACAAACAAAGCGTCCGTGCACTGCTGGACAGCGGAGCCCAAAATAGCTTTATAACACGACAATGTTGTCAGCGCTTAGGCTTAGTAATAAATAGGTCACTTTCATGTCCTGTAGTTAAAGGCATCGGAGGTACTAGTAAAGCGACACAGGGATATATAAATTTAAAATTTTATTCTCGGATAGATCGTAACGTTAACTTTGATATAAATGCACTAGTAGTAGATAGGGTCACTGAACGGTTGCCAACCGTTTCGGTTGACACCTCGGCAATGATTGAATTTAAAAATTTGACTCTAGCAGACGACACTTACGCCGTTCCTGGAAACATAGACATGCTCATTGGGGCATCGCTTTTCCCTCATCTTTTGTTAAACAATAAGGTCAGGGGCAACTCCTCGCATACCGCGCCTTACGCACTGGAAACCGTATTGGGCTATGTGATCCTTGGCTCCGCCCCCATCCTAGATAGTATTTCGGCAGCCTCTTATTGTGGTATGGCTGTTGAACCGCTCGAGTCGTTAGTCCGCAAATTTTGGGAGATGGAGGAGGTGAACGTCCCACCCATAGCTAGTTCAGATGACAGGATATGCGAGGAAATTTACGTCCGCACGACCGTTCGTGATCGCGACGGTAGATATAGTGTAGCGCTACCCTTTAAGGGAGATGTTTTATCTCTCGGCGATTCGCGTCAAATGGCGGAAAAACGTTTCTACAGCTTGGAGCGTAGGATGCTCGCTTCGCCCCAGTTAAAGGAAGCTTACGACGGCGTCATTAACGAATATATAAGAGAAGGTTACATATCACTTGTGGCTTCGAAATTAGATAACTACGAAGACACACCGTCGTATTTTATACCACACCACGGAGTCATTAGAGAGGACAAACTTACATCTAAATTACGTGTAGTGCTCGACGCTAGTGCTAAAACTAGCACTCACCTGTCGCTTAACGATATCCTCTATAGTGGGCAAAATTTACAGGGCAGTTTATTTGATATAATAGTCAATTTTCGTTTGTTTAGTATAGCACTATCCGCCGATATTCGCCAAATGTTTCTTTGCATAGGGGTCCGTGAATGCGACCGTAGATTCCAGCGCATTTTATATCGTTTCCACCCAAAGGAACCTCTAATGGTGTTAGAATTTAACCGCGTTTGTTTTGGTTTAAAGTCGAGCCCATTTCATGCGTTACGCACGGTGAGACAGCTCGCTCACGATGAAGGTCCCTCTTATCCTAAAGCTAAGAGGGCAATTGAGAGCGGATTATATATGGATGATTTTGTGTATTCGGTCGATAGCGTGGAGGAGGCCACCCTAACCACCGCCGAGGTTATAAGGCTCATGAAATCGGGTCAATTCGATCTTGTGAAGTGGACTAGTAATTCGCGTCCGGTTTTAGATACAATCCCACTATCACACCGTCTTTCGGCGATAAAGGAATTCGACGATTCCGATACACACAAGGTGCTCGGTCTGTGTTGGTCACCAGAGTCCGACGTGTTTAGCCTTAAGGTAAATCCGCCCGTAGAGAAATGCACAAAGCGCACAATACTGTCATGCGTTGCTAGATTATGGGACGTCATGGGTTTCGTAGCTCCGGTGGTATTATACGCTAAGCTTTTGATTAAACAACTTTGGTTATTTGAATGCGATTGGGATGACTCGCCGCCTGACAGCATTGTTCGATTGTGGCAGCGCTTTAGAGAGGAACTTCCTTTACTAAGAGAAATTAAAATACCGCGTCATATAAATGTCGATAGAAATAGCAGCATAACGGTTGTTGGATTTGCAGACGCCAGCGAGAAGGCTTACGGGGGCGTTGTATATTTCCATGTCCAGAATAATGGTAGAAATTCGATTAGCCTCATTAGTTCTAAGTCGAGAGTCTCCCCCCGTAAGGTTGTCTCTCTGGCGCGCTTAGAGCTTTGCGCAATATTAGTACTCACCAAGCTTATTACCACAGTTATCGGCGCATGTAGGGATAGAGTTCACATAGAAAGAACATTTGCCTTTTCCGACTCCACCGTCGCCTTATGTTGGGTTCATTCTTCACCCCACCGTTGGGATACGTTTGTCGCGAACCGAGTGGCCAAGATCCAAGACGAGTTAGAAACGCGGAACTTTTATCACGTGTCCGGTAAGGAAAACCCTGCCGATTGTCTATCCCGGGGACTCACCCCGATGCAAATAATGGACCACCCGCTTTGGTTCCATGGACCTTCTTGGGTTTACTTGGATCCCTCACAATGGCCAATAACCGATTTCGAACCTTCGTCAGTGTCACAACCGCCGGAAGAGAAGAGACACGCTCTAGTGGCGAACGTTTCGAGCGAGGTTTCTCCAATCATTGCTCTGGCGAACCGCTTGTCCTCTTGGTCGAAATTATTGCGTAGCGTAATTTACGTTTGTCGATTCGCGAAGCTTTTACCGCGACGTCCGTATGTCTTAGCATCCGATTACAACTATGCCGAGTCGCTAGTATTACGTGAACTTCAACGTGCGCACTTCTCTGAAGAAATTACAAGATTACAATCGAATAGAGCTTGTAGTCGCGTCTTTCAACGCCTTAAGCCATTTTTACAGGATGGGATTGTAAGGGTAGGTGGATGCTTGTCCAACTCGCAATTGAGTTTCGACCAACGGCACCCTATAGTTTTACCGCGTAAAGACCATATCATGAACTTATTAGTCGATTATCATCATAAATTGAACTCGCACGCTGGCCCCGATTTATTGATGTCGATCTTGCGTCAGAATTATTGGATTCTTTCTGCACGTAGTTTAATACGCAATCGGGTGCACAGATGTATAGCTTGCTTTCGGGCACGCCCCAAGCCGTCATTTCCGGAAATGGCGGAACTTAGATCTTGTAGAGTGATACAATCGGTAAAGCCCTTCACGCACACCGGGTCTGATTTTGCTGGTCCGTTTAAGGTCACGCTCACTCGCGGGCGTGGTATAAGATCCACAAAGGCTTACGTCTGCATTTTCGTATGTCTAACTACTCGAGCAGTGCATATAGAACTCGTTGGTGATCTAAGCACAGCAGGCTTTATGGGTGCATTTAAAAGATTTCTATCGCGCAGAGGCCCTGTAAGTAAATTATATTCGGATAACGGTACGAACTACGTCGGTGCAAAACGTATTCTATCGGAACTACACGAGCTCTTAGCTAGCAAGTATTATAATTCGGAGTTCGCTCACATTCTAGCCGAGAACCGCATTGAGTGGTCTCTGAACGTCCCAGCCGCGAGTCATTTTGGGGGCAATTGGGAGACTAATATTAAAAGTCTAAAGAGCCACTTATACCGAGTAATAGGAGATCAAATTTTGTCCTTCGAAGAGCTAAGTACGGTGCTCGCTCAAATTGAATGCGTAATGAATAGCCGCCCACTTTGTCGGACGTTATCTAGTGACCCCTCGGAACCGCTGGCTCTAACTCCAGCACATTTTTTGACTTTAACGCCTCTAAGGTATCTGCCCGCCGCGGATATGGATGAGAACAGACTTAGCATTTCCACACGCCACAAATTATTAGATCGGTTAGTGCAATCGTTTTGGAAACGATGGAGGATGGAATACTTGCATACTTTGCAGTCTCGGCAAAAATGGAACACAGCGACAGAGCCTTTAGCTGTAGGAACCGTAGTTGTGCTCACTAAGGAGAATACGCCGCCTCTCCACTGGCCGTTAGGAATCGTCGAGGAGGTCTTTCCCGGTTCCGACGGAGTAATTAGGATAGCTCGCGTTAAGACCACGGTTGGGTCTTACCTACGTCCTGTTATCCGTTTGTGCCCCTTGCCTCTTCCATAATTTAAATTAGCTTTCTAGATTGAAATTGTAGTTTAATTTAGGTAATCTTAGCGTTAGTTAGTTATTTGTTAGTCGATCTTAGCTCTAGTTGTTTAGTTATTTTTTTTGAAGGAAATCCTTCAAGGGCGGGGGGAGATGGTTGCGCGGAAAACCATTCGCGTTTTTTATTTGACGGTAGGAACTTGTAGAATCATTATTCCTTTCCAAACAATATCATTCGTACCCTCCTATCGACACATCGGGGTGGTGGGGTGGGAGGGGAAAGAAGACGATTCTAGAACATCGCGTAATCACCCGAGCCGAGGATATATAAGACACGCGCGACCGATGCGCGAGCCTCTTCTCCCGCCGCAGTCGTCGTTGAACCAACTCTTCTCTCCTGACGCACCACTGGGGCCCCAGAAGTGTCTGTCCAGAGGAGGTTCCGGAAGTCGCCGCTATAGTGATCGACAGGAAGAAGAAACCCCGGTGAGTCAATATTCCTTAATTATACCTGCTTGCTAATAGTTTAACCCGCTCCAATCTGTGTTTTGTTTCCTAGTCAAGCAGGATTCCTTTCATCGATTCGACAAGTAATAGTTTAGTTTAGGGAAGAGCGAGTGCATTGTACCGCATGCTATAGTAGTCGCTTTACGTAAGCGTAGAAGCAATCGCATATACAGTCCACTTTAGTTAATATCTCGCGTAATAGGTTTGAGGTTTGACCGGGGAACTAGATTTTCGGCAGCCTTAAACACGTGGCTCCACCACTTTCAATTTTTTATTTAACGACCTAATACATGAACATTACCCAGCCAGGGTTGCGTAAACCTAAGTTTATTCGAGTAGTCAATGATTTCAAAAGGAAGGATAGGCCCATCTAAATATTTTACTCATAACTTTTTCACACAAGAAAAAGTAGCGCATATGTCATAACACAAACGTCATATCAAGTCACGACGTAACTAGGGTCGGATTTCGTAGTACAATTATCCTAATTGTACCATTATTTCATAGTTTGTTGTACATAGTATCGTAGTAATACTAGGCGAAAATACAGTAATTTTACCTAAAGGTCGACTTGTATTATTATTGGGTCTTTTTACGTTTTAATATTAACTGTACGATATCGAGAATTTCTGTATTGTACATGAGTACCGCGTTTTTTTAATAAAATTAGAATTAGCTCCCTTTCTGGTCAATCGATGCTCGATCGATCCTTTTCTTTTGAACTCTTTTCGTTTTACCCTTATTGAATATAAAACAATATTCCAATATTCAAAATTTAACTTACAATAAGTTCTTAAGGCAAAATTTAAACAGAAATAAAAATGCGTGACTCCAAAATCCCGGCACATGGGTATGCCATGTACAATATTTTTGAGGGTCTGAATCCAACCGTGGCCTAATCTTGGTAGCGTAACTAAACTAATTGTATAATAACACTTTATAAATGCATTTATATAATAATTTAATTGTAACAAAATTAATATAAGGTTATTTACCGATGATAACGATATCCTATGTTTCTCTTATCTTTGTATCGTAATTTTTGCATTCATTTACCACGCAGCTAGACATATTTTTATGACAGACAAATCTTTCCTGCGCGCGCACTACTGTCGACCGATACGCGTTGACCCTAAACTGTAATTTTAGGGCCAACGCATTGGTCCGTTTTAATTGTTCGGTCGACCCGGTCCTTTCGCTAGTAATATATAAGTCAATGAGTAAAGTGCGAATCTATATTGTATTTGATGATATTTCGGGCTTTACCTAAGGTCCTTAGTTAATTCTAAGAATACCCGGGTAAACCTAGGTTTACTTACTCTTCTAAGTTAAATCGTAACATGGGGTGTCCCATAGAGTATTATGTATTATAGTATTCTATGGGCTGTCTTGTTAATAGTATGTCAAATAGAAATGTGGCGAGAGAAGAATTCGTGCAAAATAATGATATTGGCAGTTGAACTTAGTCAATAAAATTACATATCCGACTAGGCTGTATGATCTAAATCAATCTGCCAAGTAATGTCACTACACATAAAGGGTATGTTCCGAAACGTTTTCAGTATACTGCCGAATACAAATGATGTCATCAATTGATTGATACTGCTCAAGTCTTAAAATGTCCTGTTAACAAAACATACACTATCTCTCATTGGTTCATGTTAACACGGGATTACAGCATAGAAAACTTAAATAAATTAAAAAATGCCATCAGAAGTCTCAGTTTTAATAGTGTTTATGAATGTCTTGATCCTAATGAAGCGTTTAATGAATTCAATGAATTATTTTAACTATTACGATTTTTGCTTTCCGACACTTAAAATTAAAATTCTTATAAATAGAAAACTTACTTGGGTTACTGATGGTATTAACTTGTGTTGTAAACGTAAATAAGAAATACTATGGTATTCTCGACTACACCCTACTAAGGAAAATAAGAGAAAGCTTAAAGTTTAAGCAAAAATCGCGCAATAGTTATTATATCAACAATGCGGAGAATAAAACAAAAGCCACATGGAAAGTGATAAATAAGAATAAATACAACTTACCTAAAGATAATATTACAAAAATTAATTTTAATAATAAATATATGATCCCGAAAAAATTGCTGAGGAATTTAATAATTATTTTATAAATGAAGTCCAGCCCATAAACCAGTTTAGTAATAATCACCAAAGTTACTCATTCATAAGTAGTAGACTGAATTCAATGTTTATGCCTGCATGTATTCCTCACGATTTATGTAAAATAATTAATAAATTAAAAAATATTAACAGTGCTGGTAATGATGATATAATTACAAAAGTAGTTTAGTTAGTGGACGTTGAAATTTCCCCAGTTCTAAGTTATGTAGTGAATTTATGTATAGAAAATGGTACTTTTCCTAGTGGTTTAAAAATATCCGTTATAAATCCTTTATATAAAAAGGAGGCAGACAATACCCTAAAAACTACAGGACTGTCGCTTTGCTTCCAACATTCTCCAAAATAATAGAAAAAGTAATATATAACAAATTATATTCTTATTTGGAAGTTAATAAAATCTTAGCAAACGAACAATATGGTTTTAGAAAATGTAAAAACATAAATATGGCCATGTATGGATTTATGGAAAAAGTGATCTCCGGTATGGATAATCGTACACCAACAACCGCCTTGTTCATGGACATGACCAAGGCGTTTGAATCTTAGTGCTTAAACTGGAAAAATTATGAAAATTTAAATATCTTAGTGCTTAAACTGGAAAAATATGGAATCAGAGGTAATGTGTTAAAACTTATTATTTCATACCTGAATGATAGGAAACAAATTATTAAAATAAAAAAGATCTGTCTTTGTACTAATATTGAAATAACATACCTTTCGCAACAAAAGCAAACAACCTACGTTGTGCCGCAAGGAAGCGTACTCGGTCCATTACTATTCCTAATATATATCAATGATTTGCCCCAGGTGACTCAGCACCCTATGACCTTATTTGCTGATGACAGCACAGTTTTATTCACAGGACGAGACAAGGTCTCAATTGAATCGGACATAAATCAGAATATATACAGGATAATAGACTGGCTGAATGACAATAGTCTTAAAATTAATTTGGATAAAACGCATATTATGTCATTCAAACAAAGAAAAAAAAACAACCAAAACTTAATATTAACTATAAAACTAAAATCATAAACGAAATAGAACACACAGAATTTCTGGGAATTTGGCTGGACGAAAAAGTGACATGCAGTAAGCATATTGAACACATAATAAAAAAAGACGTGTGGCACTCGGGGACTGCCGCGGTAAAGCTATTGTATAGCATTTTGTATCAACTTATGCAATTATAATTATTTATTTTATTTTATTTACGCAGTATTTCTTTTTCTTTGATATTAATTCAAGTTACACTTTTTGAGCGTGGTGATCGATAAGAAAAAAAAAAACAATTTTTTTTCTTTTATTAAATAAATAAATAATAAATGCACTTTGTTCATTCATATTCAAAACACTTTATACACAAATTTTACAAGTACAGCTATTCACTGTTGTACATAAATACCTATACACCTATATACTTTCTCATAAACAGCTGCTTATGTATTCGTCCGATTTCGGAGCAGCTCGTCTCGATTCGTGCGAGCTTCGTAGAGTCGTACAATACGTCTAGTTGCACGCACACAAACACCGTGTCGAAGACTGCCGAAAAGAAACGACGTTAGACAATGCACGGCCTTCAAGCCACACCTCCGTGCCCGTCGGAGTGTGGAGCGTGAGGTTTTTTCGTTACGGAATTTCTGGATTCGGTCCCCGCGCTCAAGGCCCGCAATAGAAGCTATGCAATAGCTTAAAAAGATAAATCAATTCCACTATGCACTACATAACCTTATAAAAATTATAAATCGTGTAACAGTCATAACCGCCTACCATGCATACGTCTCTTCAACATAGAGACATGTTATAATATTTTGGGGAAATTCTCCAAAACGCGAACTAGTATTTAAAGCGCAAAAGAAATGTTTATGAGGAGTATGTCAGTTGCAGATTACCGATAGTTGCAAACCGCATTTCATTGATCTTAACATTCTGACCCTACCATCTTTATATATATTCGAAGTAGCTATGTTTATAAGAAAATATTTTAACATATTTGAAAACGCTAATAATAAACGACATAGGACTAGCTTGCTACATATTTATTTATCTATGCATAGGACCAAACCTCATAAAACAGCCCTGTATTCAAAAGGTTTCCTGGGTATGGCTCCTAAAATTTTTAATAAACTCCCAAAAAACATCAAAGAAACTGATAATATAGACAAATTTAAGAAATTGCTTTCGAGTTTTTTTAATATATAAAGAATACTACTCTATCAACGAATACTTTGAAGATAAAATGAATGGTTTTTAGTACCTACAATAATTAATGGACGATTTATTTATTATATGTTTATATTTATGTAATTGATAATTAAGATAAAAATTAATTTTATTTCTAAACATACTAATTATAATTGAAATTGTTATTTTATTAAAAATTAATTTTCATATTGCCAGGTGATAGTGATAAACAAATATTTGTATGCGTTTGTAGGCGAAACCTAGTGTTACTTATCATTCCTTTTCCACCAAGTTTGTAACTTTTTACCTATGTTTTACAAATAAATTATTTGATTTGATTTGATTTGAATTGATACTATATTGTACTGGCGTGCCGCTGCCATATTTTGTCGGATATCCGGCCATAATAAAACAATTTTTAATTGTGTGTGTGCTGAATGAAGCATGCCAGACGTAAACAGTTCTCTGTTTACGATGCCAGAATTTGTTTTTATTTATTCAAATAGAAAAAAATTATAGAATAATTGTTGGTATATCCACTAGGAGGATATAATGATTTTTGGAGCACAAAATGACAAATTGATCGCTAACACTTTTCCGATATGACCCACATGTATGACGTCATATACTGTGTGTGATTATACGGCATACGGCAGGCTTTTCATTGCCGTATCAAGTATTACGGCAATTCAGCTTTGCGATAAACCACGATGGCAAATTATGAACAAAAAATATAAATACCTGTATTGATATCAATATTTTTTTCACTTTCGTCATCCCTTAAGTGATAATAAAGAGTGTGGTTGTCTATGACGGGAAATTACCGTTCCATCTTTTATTTTATGAGACTAACAAAGATGGCATAAACATGACACATGGTAGACATTGATAGAAGTAATGAATGTAAGAGATACACGTGTTTACTTTGTTTATATTATTGAATGAATGTACAACATTACGAACTATAAGATGTGTACGGTACTTTTGTAATATTTACTCTGGCAGTAAATTAAACTTGGATCCAATTTGGCTTTGTTGGAATGGCTGCACTTTCTACAAAAAGCTTAAACTCTTAATTCAAAACACGCGAAAAGGAAAAAGACGTCATAGTTGTTTTCCGTCATTGTCGCCACTGGCCCAGCAATTGCCACGAATTGTGAGATCAGATAAGCAACGAATTGATGACGAGTGGAGGTTGCTACCAAATGTAAACAAAATTTCAGAATTAGAAATAAAAACATGAATTTTGGGCAAATGTCTCTAAGATACTACAGACTACAAAATATTAGCAAATTTTGCTTTAGACGTATTATGTCTATCTACAACATAGCAATGCAGATTGCGAAAGAGTTTTCAGTGAAGTAATCAATATGAAAACAAAATCCAGAAATAAATTGATAACATCCACTGTCAACGGAGCTCTATTAGCAAGACAAGCGGTTAAAAATCAAGGAGGTTGTACGAAATTTCAAATGTCAAATGATATGTGTAAGAAAATGAAAAGCAAAGAAAAATATTAATTACATAGACAAACGAGTGATGTTTTCATAGACAAACGAGTGATGTTTTCAATCAATCAGAAACCTATATGGTGAAGAAATTTCAGATTTTATGTGATTTATTTAATTACTCGTAGAAATAAATACTTTACGGCAATTTCGTGGATTTTTTCATAAATACGGCAATTTTCGTTTTTAGATACGGCAACTCAATTTTTTACAGTCGCAACGCTGGTACTGGCACTATTTTGGAACATATCCAAAGTCATTGTCAAAATTGAGAAAAGCAGAAGTAAATAAAAACACAACCACAAAGTTATCCCAATAAAAACGTAATTATAGTGTTAAAAGCAAACATTAAACGTAATTATAGAGGTTATATATGCTTTTTACACAAAGCCATAAAGTAGTAAGAAGCTATTTTGATTCCTATATCAACAAGATAGGATGACTTAACAGAATCTGATCAAAGTCGTTTATCACGATTATTTATCAACTTTAGCTATAAAATTACTTATAAACGCCGCTTTGCTCATGAGTAGAACAATTTGTGTTTCCTTGTTAAAGGTTAAGAGATCTATTATGGTTGACCGTGAGAGAAAACTGATACGAGATCTAAAGCAGTGGAAGTTTCGTTATCCTCCAAATTATGCCGAACTGCCTATTAGTGATGAACCAAAATATAACGTACCTGTTGCCGTGAAAAATTCTGTATTTTCTAAGGCAAGCTTTTTTATGTTTTTTTTTTCTGGTGACTACTCATATTATTTTAATGTTATTCATAACCTATGTGGGTTGGATTTAGAATCGTTTGGTAGGAATTTGGGGGAGTAAGGTGTTTTATTTGGTAGAGGTTTGGTCCCCGATTATAATAATATCTATACATATTCAACCACCTATGTTATTATTATTCAAATCTTCATCATTTAAACCTACTGCTGAAATCGGTCCACATATAATATGCTTTATGCCTAACAGTGGCCTGTTGCAGTCTGATAATAATAATGTTTCTTTAATACATATGTGGCGGTGCTGTTGTCGCACCGCAAGCAAAACACATTGAAGCCTAAATCGCGCTATCAATGTTCCGAAGTAAAGTATATTATATAGAATAGCTCCGAAGTATCACACGGAGTGTTGGCCGCTCCCCGGGCAGAACACCTTGGCCGGCGGGAGATCTCCCCTTTTCCTTCCTCCTTCAGCCAAATAAGTTAATAATATGTTCTTAGTTGTAATTTCACAAATATGTTTCTCATATAATATGATTTTATTCTATACTGCTCTATAGGAAAATTAATCAGATCAATATCTACTGGTGAAACAGTTACATCATATCATTTCTAAGTAAATTAATATTCTGTGTCATTAATATAAAATTTTGATTGGCTGCCAAGTCATAGTGGCATATAAACTATGCAGAAACTTAAAACTGACTTTTCCAAAACATAACTTTTCGAATAAAATAAATAGAATTTATGTTATGCATATCATATCAATTATTTGGAATAAGATTAGGACATACATGTTCAATTATATTTTTGGCAGAACTTGTGATTTATAGGATGGGAGATGTTACTAGGAAGAAAATTTTAAAGCTTGATTAGTAGAGTTTAAGGCAGTTATATAAAAATTATGCAGTCCCTTCATCAAGTTTATTAGTGAAGAAATTGAGCTATCCCAAATATTAAGTCTTAGTTGCATTTATTTTATATAGTATTATAACCTCCTATTAAACTCCAACGCTAAACATAGGCTTCCCCAATAGTTTTCCTCGTAGGGGGATATTTGCCATAGTTGCCTCACTTGGCAACTGCAGTTTTTAATTTTTAGTCATTATTAGGAATAGGGATGGGCCATACATGGATTTCACCGAATACGAATATTCGGCCGAAAGTTCGGGGCTAATCTTTCCAATATGGACCATCGATTTCAAAGCCCATATGTTTTTTGTAGATAGTACTCACTAAAAAGAAAGCGTTTTGCAAAGTTTTAGGTTGCGGAAACTTACGGTTCATGAGATATATTTTTTTAAACTTTTCATACAAATTGGTAAATAACACGCAATTACAAAATAAATTTGACAAATGATTGATGTTAAACGTCAGTTAGTGTAGGGTTCCGAATATTTTGAAAGTATCGATACCTACTCGATACCAAGTATCGTATCAAAAGTATCAATACTACTTGGTATCGAGTACATTTCGTTAATTTTGGAGACGAAAAATTATGACAAACCAATTAGATGCATAGGAAGAGCTGATAAGTGCAATTATATATGTATATAAAGTAGAATAAAGTTTACTCTATTTAAGTTCCACCTTAGTACTTGTATTTTATTGTTTGCAACTTGTTTGTGGTTCTTAATTAGTACAGCTTTTGTGCTTTTATTTTATTGTTTGCAACTTTCTGTATTATCTAATTCTTACTACAATAAAGTGTTTACTTACTTATTTAATATTCAAAAAGTACCCAAAACCGAATCAGAGCACCCCACTATCCACGTGGTCTTGTCTGCCCTACCCCTAGAGTGTATATAAGAGCCCGGAGGCGCGGAGGGAGAGCAGTGCCCGCCCGCCGTAGGGAAGCGCAGGCACCGAGATCGCCGTAGCGGCTGAGGCTGGTCGCCGAAGGCGACCAAAAAGCCGAAGCTGCGAAGGCGAGCCCAGGTGCCTGTGCTTCCCTACGCTAGGGCGGAGGCACTGCTCATCCCGCAGCGCCGGAGCTGCCACGGAGCGCCGGAGCACAACTTCCCGGCTTCTTACCCCCCCCCTAGTCTCCAAAATTAACGAAATGTACTCGATACCAAGTAGTATTGATACTTTTGATACGATACTTGGTATCGAGTACGTATCGATACTTTCAAAATATTCGGAACCCTACACTAATTGACGTTTGACATCAATGATTTGTCAAATTCATTTTGTAATTCATAGATAAATAAATATGTAGCAAGCTAATTGGTGTAACTGGTGTAATTGCGTGTTATTTGCCAATTTGTATGAAAAGTTTAAAAAAATATATCTCATGGACCGTAAGTTTCCGCAACCTAAAACTTTGCAAAACGCTTTCTTTTTAGTGAGTACTATCTACAAAAAAAATATGGGCTTTGAAATCGATGGTCCATATTGGAAAGATTTACCAGGTAAAACTTTTACTGAACCGAATATTCATCCAAACTTTATTCGGCAGGATCACCTCGGTACCTAACCAATTTCTGTCGAAACTTGTTACCGTAAAGCGCGCGGGACTAGCGTCGAACTCTGCCACTCACTCCCTCGCCACACCTGACATGCCTTTGTATCATCATCTTGTGCTGAGCAAATTGCCGGCACACATGCTTTGACTATTTTTGTACGAAACAAATTTTCATAGTGTTATTCTTAGTGAAAATTGATAAAATGAGTGGCAAATCTACTATTTGGATTTATTTTAAAGAAACTGACTAATGTAATGTTTCTTTGTTTGATTCCAAAAACATTTTATCAAGCTTTCTATTTGCTATAGTTGAAAATAAATCTACAGTACCTCAAAAACATAACGCTATACAAGTAGATTTAACCTATAAATAAAATATATTTTCAACAGTAAAATTATGAATGACATGGCATTACTCAATCCATACATTTCAATACAAGGGACACTGAGTATACTACTTTAATGAATGTTCTATGATTTAACCGAATACTCGGCCGAATATGAATATTCGGTAAACCTGCCTAATATGCCGAACATCGAATAAGAAACAAATATTCGGCCCATCTCTAATTAGGAAGATGGTGCTGCCCATCTCCTGATTTGTTTCCCTTGGTCACCTCTTATGACACCCACGGGATGATATGGGGTAGTGGATATTTTTACATCACCATTTTATACAACATGTAACATAATTAACGCACTTTGAGAAAATAGTTTGTTCAGAATCGTTTACTGAATCGATTCCTATCATTTTTAATATGGGTAATTTTTTATCCCAAAAATGATTGAAACTACGTAAATTACAGTCACATTAAATCTGTACAGTCAAAACAAACTGAAATGGACCGTAACTTAAGGCTAAGACTTTTAAGAGTGCAGTTTTATTTGTATTATTACTAATTCTGTCATTCAATAAAAATAAAGAAAAATGAACTTTATTTCGAGCCTGTTAGTTCTGTTAACCTTTCCCTTGCCGCGCCCGCCATAACAAAAAACAGAGCTTTGTACCGCGGCCTCTGTCGTCACCTCAGCTGGCGGCACTCGTTATAAACACTTATGTTTCTCACGACCTTTCGTTTATGTTTAAAGAGATTTTAGTTACAGTTATTTGAAGCCGATAAGATTTTTGATAAGTAGAAATAATAACCATAACATATAAATGTTTATTTTACTTTGTACAGCTCTTTGTTTCTAACCGATCTTGATAAAGTGTACTTACTGACGATAAATTTTATTTTATGAATGAAACATCGTAAGTTTTTATTTTATTTTTATGTCCTTACAATCAATACAACATATTCTTCCTAAATGAACCGAAATTATGCACGTAATAATTATAATAATTCTACTTTTTCACTTGCAAACATTTGCTAAAAATTCGACAATAGACAGTTAGCGCTTGCTTTGAAAATGAGTTTACACTTACTTTTTACTTTACTATTTACTTTTGTGTATATATTTTATATCGTCTTCCTTTATTTTTCTTATACAATCATATAGATATAACATTTAGCGATTCCTAGTCAAAGTATTTACTGTGGTATTCCAATAAGAAATATACTATTATTATTTTATTAGAATCTTAATAGAAATCTTGACCGTTATGAATTGTTCGCGTAGAGGTTTTATATTTCTACTTTTTTATCAATTGAAACATAAAAAGTTACTGTTGTTGTAACTTAAATCATTCAAAAACATTACGTAGTAAAGATAAATAACATTACTTACAGTTTTTTTGAAAGAAAATCCAACTAAAATCACAATCACAAAACTTCAACGATTACGCAACTAACCGTACCGGTATGCAAAGGCGAATGGCTGTTATATTTGATTTTGTCTTTGTAACCGAGTGAATATAATTCTTCAGAATATTCTTTAGTTCGTTCACAATCGAATGAAATAGTGTTCAATCGAAAATATACTGTATTTTTATATCAATTAATGACGAAAATAGCAGCACGTAATGCGGACATGTATACATGTCCTCGGTACTCAGCGGTCACAAAACGTGGACATGTTAACATGTCCACGGTACCTTAAGGGTTAAGTCTTTGCGTTCGTGAATTTGTATTGTGACCACAACATTCTTCCAGAATCAGTATAACTAATTTGATAAATAATCAGTGCATAAAAATGTTTAACTAAAAATTCAGTGTATGTATTATCATTAAAACATAATATACTAATTGCGGTGTCTGAGGGTGTGCGTTAAATATGTTACATATTGTATATGCTATTTAATTTCCTAACTATTATAAAGTTTGAATGGCAATTTGCCATAACTCTGAAGTATCTTCTCCCACACAAAAAAAAGTGACTTAAGTAATTAAATGTGGTTCTTCACTGCTGCGTAATGTGCAAGCAAGAAAATTATTATTTTATATTTTTATCACATTTAAGTTTTTAAATTTCCTTTTATATCTTTAACAGGTACCCACAGAACCTCTCATTGGGAAACTTCACCTAGTGTGTACATCGGAAGATGCTATGACAGACATCTTAGACTTACATCCAGAGGTTGCGGAAACTGAAGAGTTTATTGATTTTGTTGCTGGGAAGTATTTGCCAAACGGAGGGCTCACTGTTTGTCATAGGTATTTCCGCATATTTTATATTTTAGAAATCATCAGATGAATGAAATTTTATGTACTGATGGCATGTGACTACTCCAGTCCATGGACTTATGCAGCCAAATTATAATAAGAAGGCTACAGATGCGTGGTTATAACAAGAAGGCTACAGATGCGTGGTTATAACAAGAAGGCTACAGATGCGTGGTTATAACAAGAAGGCTACAGATGCGTGGTTATAACAAGAAGGCTACAGATGCGTGGTAACTTCTAGGAACTAAGATGGAAAACCTGACAGTCTGTAATTATATTATCTTTACCATTCAGATCGGAATGCAGCATTTTTTACATGGTACAGTCATGATGCAGCTACATTATGGTTGTAGCATAAATGGCTCGAATTGACTAGGGAAAGATCACAGTCTCACAGAACAACAGTGTGAAATAGTAGCTTAATGCTGCTGTGTTTCGTATGGTGAATGTTGAGAACTTTTTTTTTAAAGCATTGGGTGACAAACCATCACACAGTCCACCTCATAGTAAGTGGATGCTGAGGCCCATAGTCATCCACATTTATCCTCAATTAAGAATCAAAATGCAAATACGTTATCACCCATTTGTGCTATAACTATAACATAGCTGCAGCGTGGCTCTACCACGTAAAGCACCATTTTTACTATCAGGTAGACTGTGTGCTTGTTTGGCATCCTTATTTTATCAATGCATGCACTGCTGCCTGTTGGAAGAAATATATAAAAGGTTTTACTCTTTGGACTAAAAGCTGTCCTTTTTTTTTAAAAAAATTGTGGAAATATATATTATCATCTTTATATTTAACTCATTATATATAAGATATCAATATTTAGATATATAGATAGATATGTACAGAGCTTTATTGCAGCCATAGTTATAAGGCCCTGAGATGTTCGGATTGGTAAAAACATCTTCTGAATTGTAATTAGGATGTTAGTTAATTAAAATAGCATTTAGAATCAATATTGGTAGGCATTTGGTGTTCTTTTAAGAATTTGTCGCCTATCAAATCTGATGGAATAAAGGGCGCAATCCTGAACATGTTTTCGGAATATAGATTTCTTGTAATGTCAATATTTTAAGACAGATATTATGTTTTTTTATGTGGATTTTTATCAATACCTAGCAAACGGCCCCGGTTTCGCCCATCCAGGGACTCACTTCGAATTATTGCGAGACTAATGGACAGTAATTTATTTTTTATATAAATAGAGATTTTGTTCGCTTGCTAAAATCTTTCGAGTTGTACAAGCCTGTTGACATTGGCAAGCATTTGTAAAAGGATCTTTATGCAACAGAGATTTAAAAAGCTGATAGGTGTTTTGGAAATAGGTTTTTTTGTAAATTTATAAGTTTCATTTGTATTTCAGATACGGTGGATATCAGTTTGGATATTGGGCTGATCAGCTAGGTGATGGAAGAGCTCATATCCTTGGAGAGTATATTAACAGGTACATAAATTTAAGGGTATTCTTAGTAACTGATTATGCCACACTTACAGTTACAGCCTATATAAGTCCCACGTTGGTCTAGTGATTGTAGTATTGCGGCTGCTGATCATGAGGTCCTGGGTTCGAATCCCGGGTCGGGCTAAAAAATCAATTATTGAGGTTTTCCGTCAAGAAATTCTCAGTAGCTGCCCGGGGCCAGGAAGTTGGCGGTGTCCCGTTCCTCGGAAAGCACGTAAAGCCGTTGGTCCTGCGCCTGATCTCTCCGGTCGTGTCGGTTTACCGTCCCATTGGATTATGAGAGTGAGGGAATAGAGAGTGCACCTTTGCTTGCGCATACACTTGGGCACTATACCTGTCCTGCGCCGATGGCTAGTCTCTGTTGAAGCTGGCCGCCGTGACCGAAATTCGGTCTGGAAGACATTATATACGTCCTACTGCTAGGCGAAGGTTTCCTCTCACTTCTAAAAGAGTTTTAGGTCAAGGAAGTGTCCGCCGCACGGCCCCAATGCGTGTTGGAGGACTTCACATGTCTCCGAAAAATATTTGTTTTATTTCTCAGACATGCAGATTTCCTAACGATGATTTCCTTCACAGCCGAGCACATGCTAAATCGGCATTTAAAATTGCAATTAACAATTCCATTGGTGCCGGCGGGGATCGAACCCGGGCTGCTCGCGTACTGTGAAATTTACAGCGAACGCTTAGCCCTTGAGCTACCACGACTTAGCTGCTAGTATCTTAAATCTAATGTTCGAAATGCTCGCAACAGCAGAAGACTGTTGAACTTTTTCGGGGAGATTTCATGGCTCGAATAATTATAATATTCCTGCTTACACGCAAAATACGCGCTTAGACGTGAAGTTGCGAAAAATAGCCCGTCGTAAACAAATTTGCATGTTATTGAATTAGATTCTTAATCAGCTATATTTATATCTAGATCCTTTATTTCCTGATGATAAACAAAAACGTTTCAAATAAAATAAAGAAAATTCCACCAATGTCGCTCGCTTACATTGTGCTGAACAAATATGCATGTATCAGAGAAAAGAGCGCTAAAACCTTTTTAACGCCGGAAATCCTCGCCATAATCTCGGTCTAATTTTAAAATGTTTCTTTATCACAAATAGCGAAGTTTAACTCAGATTGACTTTCAAATTATGCTGGGGGCACCACATGGTTATTTTTGTGGTAGCAAACAGTAACCAGTACCATATACAGTAAACAGTGTAGAGCAACCCTCACTAGAGGGAGTTACGACCTGGCAAGATATGGAGGAATTTGATGGATGCAATTGGCTTAGGACCATGTTTTGTGGCATTCCTTGGGGAGGCCTATATTCAGCAGTGGACTTGTGAAGGGCTGTAATGATGATGATGGTGAAACTAATAATATCTTTGTGAAGTCTGTATTTTTTTTTATAAAAGATTTTTTCAGCAAAGGTGAATCATGGCAACCACAGTTAAAGGGTTCCGGTGAGACACCATATTCCCGCTTTGGCGATGGCCGTGCAGTTCTTCGCTCGTCTATTAGAGAGATGATTGCTTCAGAAGCGTGCCACTACCTCGGCATCCCCACCACGCGTGCCGCTGCTTTGGTGGGTAAGAGATATTATGACTAATTTTTTTAACAAGTAAAGGTGTAAAGGTGAGGTTTTAAAAAGGAGCACACGGTCTACCTGATAATAAGTGGATGCAATGTACCATAGATGTAAGTGAAATCAGTCTCCGATTAAGAATCTAAATGCAAATGAAAATTATCACCCTTGAATAATAAGATGCCGGTACTATTAAAAAGTATATTCAGCACTTCTCACTAACCATATGAAACACAGCAGTATAATACTGCTAATTTATGCTGATGTTGTGTGTGAGCTTGGTCCTTTCCCAGTTGTGCTGGTTCATTCATGCTGTAGCAACATTACTGCATCATGGCTCTGCCATACATAAAATATTTTATTTGCTACTTAATTGGGTGAAGGTCGATATCACCAATGTACTCAATCAATTAATCAATCATTTTATTCGTTTTCACAGGTAACAAGGTTGACAATGTAATAATTTTATAGTACCTCCGTGCAATGCTTTAACAGCTTGCGAATTTATATATTCATACATCATAAAATTGAATATATATATAAAAAACAAATCAAAATAATAAAATTAAGTAGAGTCAAAATAAAATTATTAAATTACATATTTAAATTATTAGTAAATAGAAATTCATTGATATTATAATAACATTCATCTATAAGAAATTTACTTAAAATAGATTTAAATTTTTGCACATTATAACATTTTATGTGATCAGGTAATTTATTATATAATTTAAGGGCCATTTCAACAACACTTTTTTTCATAAGGGCAGTTTTGCATACATTTGTCTGAATTTTTTGTTTTCGAGGACGAAGGTTAACTAAAGATGGTTGTACTCCTATATCAAAAAGTTCCGGATTACACTTTACATACATACACGATTCTAGTATATAAATACAGGGTAATGTTAATATCTTAAGAGATCTAAAGTATGGTATGCAACTTTCTGTAGGCTTTATCCCACATATAGCTCGAATACACTGTTTTTGAGCTTTCATAATTAATTCCCTGTATGTTGATAGTCCCCAAAATATGATACCATATCGCAGGGTCGAAGCCACAAAGCCATGGTACGCTGTTAGAACAGTTTTTCGGTCAGCTATTTTGGACAGTTTATATAGTGCAAATGAAAATTTATACATTCTTTTGCAGACTTCTATTGAATGCGATTCCCATGACATGTTGCTATCTATAAAACAGCCCTAGGAATTTCGCTACTTTTGTTTCAGAAATTGTTTTATTTCCATAACTTATTATTAGACTTGGAATACTTTTTCTTTGTGTAAATTGCATAATTTTTGTTTTTTTTCTAGATTAACTTTAAGATTATTTGATTTTAACCATTTAATAATGTTTTCAATAGCAAAGTTAATATTATTTTGATATTCTGCTACACTGTCACACTGTACAAAAATAGTGCTATCGTCTGCAAATAGTATCATTGGGTATTTACAAGACTCGACGATATCATTGATGTATATTATAAAGAGCAAAGGACCCAAAACACTTTCCTGTGGAACGCCACGCTTTATCGTTCTATTATTAGACGTATATATTTTTTCTTGTCTTGTAGAGATACAGATCTGACTGATTAAGGTTTTTTGTGTCCTATCTGTTAAATAGGATTTTATTAAATTGAGTGAATTACCTCTTACACCATAACGGCTTAGTTTTTCCAGCAATATATTATGATCTACAAGGTCAAATGCTTTAGTCATGTCCATATAAAGTGCACATGATGGGATCCTTTTATCTAGACAAATCACTGCCCTTTTTACTAAGTCGTATATTGCTGTTACGATTGTAGTATTTGTGCGAAATCCTTTTTGCTCTTTGTTTAAAATGTTATGTTTTTCCAAAAATTCGGAAAGATGGCTATGGATAATTTTTTCAAATATTTTTGAGAGAATTGATAGCAATGCAATTGAACGATATTTATTGCCAATATGTTTATCACCTTTTTTAAATAATGGCTTTACTACAGCTGGTTTCAAATTGTTTGGAAATATACCTGTAGTAAAGCTTAAATTAATTATATGACACAAAGGTTTTGCTATTGTAGAGCTTACATGTTTTATTACTTTTGTACAAACATCGTCAAAACCAACACTATTAGTATTTTTTAGACTATTTATAATTTTACACACTGAGTTAGGTGTTGTCGGGCTTAAAAATAGAGATTGGTAAATATTATTGAAATGAGATAAATGACTTAAATTTACATTATTATTATAATTATTGTTGGAATTGTTATTGTTATTATTATTTGAAGAAATGTCAGTATCAATAGTACAATTTTCAGTTTCCATGTAAAAAAAAATCATTAAACGCATTAGTAAAGTCATGCGTAGGTAGGGTTAGTAAGGTATTCATTACCTACTCGTAGCTTCTGTATTGGTTCTTTGGGGATATTTGTTTTGGATTTATATATAACGGACCAAGTTGCTTTCACTTTATTTTTTTGACTTATTTATGTAGTTGTCATTTTGTGAACGTTGTGTGTTTTATTATTTTCCTTAATTTTGATGAATATTCTTTAATAGTGATAGAGCATCTTTGCTTTTTTTTCTCCTAAAATGCCAAAGTAAAACCCGCTTTTTTACAACATGCCTTAAGTCCCTTTGATATCCATTTTTGCTTGGAATTTAGAGTATTTTTTATAATTTTATAGGGGAAACATAGATCATAAAAGCATTTGAATATGTCAAAAAAAAACCATCATAAGATGTATTAGGATCCGTAGAATTAAATATATCCTGGAAACTTAGACTATCAATACATCTTTTAAATGTTTGAAGGTTTAATAGCTAAAATCTCTCCTTTTAATACTCCACGAATTGATTAATACATGTTTTTTTTACAGGACATTTTAAAATTTGCGCCATATGATCCGGAAGGCCTAGTTCAATGACCTCACTGTTTGATCCTCTTATATTATGTGCAAAATTGTCAATACACGTTCCACTTGCAACTTTTATCGGCTTTTTTATTGCTAGCTTCAGATTATAGCCTAACAGTAGATTTTTAAATTCTCGACTAACAGAAGTATTTTTCGGAATATTAATGTTAAAATCGCCACAGATAATTATATTTTTATTTTTAGTATTTATTATAGTATTTAGAATGCCTCTAAGAGTATCATAGAACGTATCCAGACAAGATTTATTTGTGTTAGGAACTCTATAAATATATATCACAATCATGTTATGGTCACGTATTTCTACAGCACAGGTCTCTATCATACAATTAATCGAGAATTTTTTAATATTATCAACTACTATCTCTAGCCTCTATACCTCAATCCATTTCTTACTAAAATACATGATCTACCACATCTTTTATTTCTTGAAAAACTGGTTGCTAAATTGAAATTAGGTATTGTAAGGAATTCTTCCAATTCTGGTATCATATTGTGCTCGGTCACACATAGAATGTCGATAGTTTTTTTTTGTCTGTCTAACTCATCCAGATTTAATACTAACTCATCACATTTGTTCGATAGTCCCGATATGTTTTGATGTAATATATGTAAGTGATTATAGAAGAAAAAACTGATTTTCATCAGAGATAATAGAGCTCTCTTTTCTTGTGTCGATTTGCTTCTCATCACCCGATTTTTGTAGAGATAATATTTGTTTGGCAATATTTTGCATTAAATTTTGTTTTATTTTACCAGTATACTGTGAAAACATATCATATGTTAAGTCCAGGTTTGAATCAATGTAATAGCCATATTTATTAATATTTATGTCCTGATTAAGTAGGTAATTGAAAGTCTCTGTAGTTATATAATGGCTTTCCACATATGTATTTTGGTGAAACTACGATTACGTTTGTATTTTTCACTTGTTCCAGCCTGGTTTTGATTGTTTTCACCGGACCTTTATAGTCTTCTGAGGTATTAAAATCCGATTCTCCGATTATCACAACACAGTAGTCGTGTTTTGTATAGTCCTTTAATTTTTTATGTATATTTTTTAAAATTATCTCTATCCCAGCATTTGTAGTAATAAAGTGCCATAATTCATACTACTTAGAACATGATTTCTGTTTACTTTTTGTAGTATTTTTTATCTCTTGTCACTTGTGAGTATACACAATTTATGTTTTAATGGTTTATGTAATGATCTAGTATCTTTATTTACATGATTTTTTGTGCAATTATTAATTTCTAAATCAGTTTTTGGTGTTGTTTTGTCTTTCAATTGCTTTTCTAAACTTTCGATTTTTGTGCAAAGATTTCTTACTTCTTCTTGAGCTAACTTGACTTGTAATTTTGCGATTGTATTTTCCAAAACAAAAATTTGCTCTGTCTTTTTCTTATCTGGAGTCATATTATTAAGAAAACTTGAGGACAAACCCTTGCGCTGTTTTTTTACAATTTGTGGGGTTTTACATATATTTTTCATAATAAGTAGCTCTTGTGTCAATTTGGTGACTTGTTGTCTTAATTCATTATTTTCCAAAAATGTACAGTCTAATTCAGACTCGCAACTCTTTAATTTAATTTGTAAGTCATCTATTTTCATATTTTGTTTGCTGACAATATCAAGTTCATTTACTAATTCTAAACTGTGTGATAAATCTTCTAAGGATTGGAAACTATTGTTTAATGATTCAACAGGCAATTCTGTTTTTCTGTTCTGATTTTACTAATAATTTTTCTTTAGGTAGTAGTGTCTGGCCAGTTTTTGGTGAGCTGTTTGGAGATTCTGAGTCAAAAGCATTCATATCGTTACTTTCAAGGGTTTCATCAGTACTTTTTTTACGTATTGTGATATTCACAGTATCATTTTATAGGGATGGAGAGAGGACTTCATTTTTTTACTTTTATGCATTTAAAACATCTCCATGATTTTTTAGTCTCATTTGTCCATATTCTAAAACGAGCGAAAGTTATGTTTGCGCAGTCAATATGGTAGATATTATTACAAACTGAACAAATTGTTAACTGTGGATTTTCTATTATTGATTTATATTTGAAACAACATTTCTTTAAAGGAGTTTGTTGTTTTTGCTCCATGTTTGTATTTATGTTGGAAAATTAAAGACAAAAATATTTCTGTCTGCCTCGACGCTCGGTCCTCCGTCGTATCGGTGTCTAACCAAGTCTCTTGTACCGTTCGACCAAGCGTGCTCATTAATAACAATTGAAATTAAGCATTATATTCCACTTCTTCCGCATACTCGTGGGTAGATGAAATTTAATGATAATGTAGTTTGATAGATGGCGTTGTAATCACCAACTATATAAAAACGACCATAAGTTGTAGAATCAAATGTACAAATTCGTTTGCACTTAATCACAATATTTGAATAAAATTAACCGTCAGATTAATACTTTTCATGTTAAGCGAATAATAAAGAAATATCTTCACTTTTTGCACAAGAATATTGTAGTTTGGAACAAAATCATAGTATTTTTAGTCTTCTCTGGTTGTTGTAATATAAATTATGTCCATATTTAATGTCGCAAATTCACCGTCACTTTTTGTTAATTAGTTCACAAAACACTTTGTATTTAATGATAACATTTATACGCATTATTAGTCAAAACACACAAGTTTTGTGAATTACTCTAGATCTAACGTTGACTAAATTGGACATAATATATTTAATCGTTTGAAATTTAAACCAATTTTTTATTTTAAATATAACAAGTGGTAAAATAAAAAAAATTGTACAACCGACTTCAATATAATTAAAATTAGAACATCAAAAATGTATTCGAAGACAATTTACGCATTATTAAAGATAACTCAAACTACTGGTCAGATTTTGATCTTTATATGATACCACACGAGAAGCACCAGCTTTCCAAGAATCATCAAAATCGGTTCACCCAGAAAAAAGTTCTGGAGTAACACACATAAAAAAACATACAGTTGAATTGAGTACCTCCTCCTTTTTGAAGTCGGTTAAAATACTAGCAAAGCTATTAACGTTACTAACAGTCCTTTCAACCACTCCTGGTACGATTAAAGTGTTTGTGTTAGGAGTGGTTCACAACAGTTGTCAAATGACGGATTCGAACCCACAACTATTTTAGTTCGCGGTATACACCCCGCCACTGCTGTCACTTCAATTTTAAAAATTACGTTTACGTTTCTCTTCTACTTAGTAGATAGTTATATCGCCTCAATCAGTCTCTGGCTCAGTATTCCAAACAGCCACATCAGTATTTTCATAAGAACTCAAGTTAGATTTATGTGTATTGTAAGACAAACATCTCCCACACCTATCCGGTGACGAGATGATAATTGTTGAGACTTCTTTAACTTACATAAAATTTAATTTATTCTGTAACTAACCACCTTAGTCAGAATATTTAATCATTTTATATTTTAAATTGTGTTTTTTTGAAAAGACTATCGAGGTCCGCCGCAATTTAAGTAGATTGCTACTAAATAGAATAGAAACCAGCAATCAAGCTACATTTTCTAGGTATTCATATAGTATGTGAGGGTAATATGGTCATCCTTCTAATATGGTCACTTTCTTATGACTCAAAAACTACAGCCTTATTTGATACGATAGCTCTTCATCAGTCAATCAAATAATAAAGTGTCAAAAGGGCGCTGTTATGTCGGCACCATTTTGAAAGTTGACATAATAGTAAATATTTTAGTCGATTTTAGTATGGTGTAGTGTAGTTAGTTTTTTTAAGTTGATTATTCGAAGTGTTCCTAATATTTTCAAAGCCTTTTTGTTTTCATAATGATTTCTTAAATTTACGCGAACACTACACATTGAATAAAACTATTATTTACGGATTTTATCGCGTTTAATTACTTTAATTTATTTTTATTATTATCCCGACGTTTCGGGTGCTTTACAGCACCCATGGTCACGGGGGGGGGACTGAGATGTTTGACGTCCCAATGTCATAGTGTCCGGTTACCTTCAGTTTTTTTTTAATATTAATTTTGGGTCCGATTTACGCAAAACGAGCTTATAGTATCATGAAGTCTTGCAGTGGTATGCTTGGGTTTGTGTTTAATTTTGTTAATTATAGGATCCCAAGCAGATGGTAGCACCCAACCATCTTCTCTATTGAAATTTGGATGTTTTTTAATTTCAATAGCCTCGCGTATCATCCTTGGTAGGAATAGCACCCGAAACGTCGGGATAATAATAAAAATAAATTAAAGTAATTAAACGCGATAAAATCCGTAAATAATAGTTTTATTCCTTTTTGTTTTGTTTTTTATTGTATTAGTTATAGTATACCACTTTATGTTTGTGTTACGAATATTCTGAACAGTGAGCGACGATCACAAAGTGTGGCGCGACAGAGCATACTGCGGCACGATGCGAGAGGAACGCGCCGCGGTTGTGATGCGACTCGCACCGGCCTGGTACCGACTCGGCTCTTTCGAGATACTCTTGAAGAGGAACGAACCCCACACTATGAAACAGCTGGCTGACTTCGTTATAAAGGTAACCGACTAACAAGTGGTTTGTTTAGCACTCCTTACTTAGCTTAGGAAAGCTGAACAATTGTTAGCAGATTTGCTCTCATTCAGATAAAACGGAGACACGGAAACGGATTACCGGATTATTCTTTATTCCCTAACTCTCATAGTCCGATGGGACGACAAACCGACACGACCAGAATCGCAGGACCAACGGCTTTACGTGGTTTCCGAAGCAAGTGGGTGAAGCACTGTCAATTTTCTGACTCCGCACTGCTGCTGAGAATTTTTCAACCCGACCTGGAATTCGAACCTGGGACTCCATGATCCGCAACCGCGTTTATGACGACTAGACCAACAAGGCGGTCAATTGTGATAATATGTTGTATTTAAGTTTTGGATGTGTTGTTTGCCAACGTGTTTCGAACTCTCGAGCATTGTCTCTAAAGCGACAAGTTTACAGATGTATTGGCGATTTAAGTTTGGCAAATATCAAACTCCCGCTTTGTTTGATTTAGAACATCGTCATCACCAGTTCTGGATATTTGTTGTGTTGTAATCGAGATGGTATTAATGAAGGGCACACGATTTTTCTGGTGTTTTCTTATAGATATCTTGTACGATACCTACAAAACAAAGAGATAGATTTTTGGTCATTGGCAAGTATTACCAAACTGTCACAAAAATATGAAGATTCTTCTTTCGATCTTCGTAATAGACCCTTTTGCACCAACACCACACAAATATTATGGCTAACAGAGTAAAAGCAGGTTTTCAGCTCAGAGCCTCAGAGGTGACTAACGGTCCATGTGTTACTATATGGAGCGTCTATATTTACTTACTGAGTATTTTTTTTATATAATAAGGGTCAGTCAGCACACAGTCCACCAAATGGTAGGTGGTACTGTGACCCATAGCTATCTAAATTTATCCTCAATTTTGTTTTTCCTCATTCCTCAAAAGATGGAATGCCTAGTTTCCAGTAAAAAGCGTCGCATCGGATCAAAAACAGCATCTTCGTGGTAACAAATTAAAAATCATATAAAACTGAATTACCAAGCGTGGAAACTACGACTAAATCTGTGAAATTCACACCCCCTTGAAATGTGTTTTTAGTTTTTCAGACGATGTTTTTTATTGAAATTAAAATCGTAATATTTAAGTTTATTTCAGCACCATTTCCCTGATGTCGCGATAGATGACCCCGACAAATATGTAAAGTTGTATTTGGAAGTGGCTTACCGAAATCTGGATATGGTCGCGACTTGGCAAGGTAAATGCAAAATGAAGTAAACTTTATTTTTACAAAATACAGCTATTTATACATATTATATCAATGACACCTTAGCTCCTGTAAAAGGTTAACCTGAGTGACATGAGCTAGTTCCTTCCTAGGCATGTGTCAATCATTCATTTCTCGACCGAATCATTTTAGTATATTTCGTCACGCGTACCGGTACATTCGGATCGATCATTCAAATTGATCATTTCGGGCTCCAGTACCCTACACTAAAACAATTCATTCAGATCATTCGGGATTTGGTCGGTTTTCGACTGTCACAATTCACAGTTAAAAAAGATTCCGTCAATTTTTTGTGATTTTGAAATAATACTAGTTTTTACGGAATCGCGTATATTTAACTTTTTAAATACCGTGTAAATAATGTGTAGATCGGAACAAACCTTTTAAATAATGTGTAGATCGGAACAAAAGTTAAATTTTAATCTATGGAACCGCGGTTAACGTGACATCTATATAATATGACATCTGGACGTTGAACATCTCAGTCCTTCCCGTGGCCATGGTTGCTGTAAAGCTCTCGAAACGTCGGGAATTTAAAAAGTTAAATATACGCGATAAATTCCGTAAAAACTAGTATTATTTCAATGTGTAGTGTTCGCGTAAATATAAGAAATTATTTTTGTGATTTGTTGTACGGGAACATTCAAAAACAGATGAATGAACAATCAATACTTTTAAGTTTACCAGCTCAAACGAACGAATCATTTGTGATTGACACATGTCTATTCCTTCCTATATTTGACAAGATTTTATTCCATAAATAAAAAAGGAAAACATAAAACATAGATACTAATATTATACATAATATAACATGCGACATTGCTAATGTGTGCTTATGAAACAGAAACTGAAACTTTTTTATTCAATATAATCACTCTTATGTTTAATTTATTTATTTATTTACACTTTATTGCACCATAAAAAGATTACAAAGGGCGGACTTAATGCCATTAGGCATTCTCTCACAGTCAACCCGGGACATGTGGAAATTATGTGATAGGTGACGAAATAAAATGAACAATAGAGTAAATCAAGGAAAAAAAACTACTGATAAACTTAAAAACAAACTAATATTATATATACAAATACAATAAACTTATATACTCCAAAATATAATACAGATAATATATAATATATACATACATATTCATAGATACATAAATATATACATATTTTAAATACAAATAGATATATAATATAAACCTATAAATAAAATAACAACAAAGGTAACCAAAATTAACCATATTAACTATCATCTAATATTTTCATAAAATGCTTATGTACCAATCTTTTAAAGGCAGTCTTATTAGATGTTTTTCTGACGTCATCGGGCAAGGAGTTCCAGAGCAGTGCAGCCTGAATGGTGAAGGATTTACCAACAAAATTAGTAAAATGTAGAGGGATACTTAGTTTATTATTATATGAGGAACGCAGAATTCTATCATGCGTTAGGGAAATATATTGAAATTTCTCCTTCAGATAAGAAGGCGTGGATGGATTATTTAAGATAGAGAAAAGAACAAGCAAAATTCTAGAGTCACACCTCTGTTTAATAGTGAGCCATTTTAGGCGAGAGCGATAGTGAGAAATATGATCAAATTTACGGAGATTGAAAATGTATCTGACGCAATTGTTGAGAAGGCGCTCTAGCTTTTGGTTTAAAACCGGGTAACACACGTCTGCATAATCAATGATTGGTAGTATAAGTAACTGTACAAGCATAATTTTAGTCTTAAAAGGGAGAAATTTTTTCAATCGATAAAGAGAACGTAAAGAACCAGAGACACACAGAGACATGTTTCGGAGGTATGAACCCCCCAGGACAGAGTACTATCAATATGTAGACCAAGATTTTTAACTGAGGGAGAGAACGGTATCAGACGATCATTATAATAGACGGGAGGTAGACTAGCGGCATCTATTTTAGCAAGCATCCTTGAGCTACCCACAATCACCGCTTGGTTTCGTAGGGTTGACAGACACTCCAAAGCGCATAGACCAATCACAGACTGACTTGAGATTTGAATTCAATTTGTTAATCGCATAATGGATGTCAGAAATGTTAGACTGTACATAAATTTGTAGGTCATCAGCATACAGATGGTACGAACAGTCAATATTAGATATGATGGAATTAATAAAAATAGAGAAGATTAATGGAGAAAGTATACCGCCTTGCGGTACGCCAGAAATCAGGTCAACCCACTGTGAAGTCATTTGCTCCACGTGGACAGACTGTTGACGTCCGCGAAGATAAGATGAGAACAATTCCAGGACAGACGGTGCAAACCTATAATGAGAAAGGATAGCAAGAAGGATACCATGGTCAACTGTGTTAAAAGCATTAGAAAAGTCAACGAGCACCACAACTGTAACTTTCTTGTTTTCCATTCCTTCTCTAATATCTTCAGTTATTTTAAGTAAGACAGTTGTAGTGTTGTGACCAGGACGAAACCCGGACTGAAAAGTACTCAGCAGGTTATGTTTATATATGAAATTGGAAATTTGCTTATGAACACAGGCCTCCAACACTTTAGATAGGAAAGGTAAAACTGATACGGGACGGAAGTGATTGGGAAGTGTAGGTTTGGATACTTTAGGAAGGGGTCTAACGAAAGCATTTTTCCACTGACTCGGAAACTGACCCGAGTCAAGCGAAAAATTAACAATATGAGTGATTGCGGAGATAATGTGTTCTAGAATATTAACAATCATGGCTCTGCTAATATCATCGCAACCGACAGCCTTGGATTTTATTGCCAGAAGGATCTTTCTGATTTCATCCTGACCTACAGGGTTGAAAAGAAAGACTGGTATGTGCGGAGACGGAATTGAGGCTATGTATGCGACTGTTTGGGATCGGATTGAAAGGTCCAACGCAGAAGGAGAAGCAAAATGAAGATTTAAAGCATCGTGAGAAAGCGATAGACCACAATCCAAAGAGGGTGTTTTGCCCACACCTAGAGAACTAAGAAATTTCCACACATCAGCTGGCGAAGAATTACTTATATTGCTATGGATAAATCGGCGTTTTGCAGAACGTACCATCTGATTGCATCTGTTTCTGGCCTTCTTAAAAGACAACCAGTTTTCCTCAGATCTGCTCCTCTTGAACCGCGCAAATGCTCGATTTAGCCTAGTCATGACCTTCCGTACCTCTTCAGTCATCCAGGGAGCTGGTGGCCGTCGTAGTTTTACTTTACGTACAGGAGCATGGTTATCATACAAAACATGAATTATGTTATTGAAAATAGTTACTTTATCATCTACTGTTGATGCAGTTGCTAATGGCGTAAAATCTAAAAGCGATGCGTCTTTCAAAAGCTTATCCATATTAATTATACTAAAATTACGTAGGAATAGTACAGTAGGTTGATATTTGGGAGGTTTAAGGTTGTATGATACATAAATAAGATCATGGCGGGAAAATTCCGGCGCTTCAAGTTGCCCATATGACAGCACCCTGTCAGAGGAGTCATATATAATGAGATCAATCAGAGAGTCATCAGTGTCGATATTATGATGAGTTGCCTTTAAAGGAAGAATGTTGAGATTGACAGACTCAATGATTTTACGAAGTTTTTGAGACCGGACTGAATTTTTCAGTAAATCCGTGTTGAAATCTCCCATGATTATGCAGTGAGTGTACTCAGAAGTCAGTGGAAGGAGGACAATACACTGCTCCAAGAATCATCCTTGAGCCCTTTACATCAAGTTCTATAAAAAGGAATTCTGCGGAAGCAGTGTGAGGAGAAGGGGATGCTAATATGATTTTGTAAGAAATTGTAGCGTGGAGATATATTGCAACTCCACCTCTTCCTTTATCTATACGATCATTCCTAATCAGCACAAACCCAGGAAGAGGATACAATGCCGAATTTAAAGACGGTTTCAACCAAGTTTCTGAAACTAAGATAGCATGTATATTGTTGTTAGAGAACGATGCTTCTAGCTCAGAAAAGTGGCTGGGAATGCTTTGTGCATTGATATGGCAAACATTTAACGTTCTATCAAAAAAGTGAAAAATGCTATTCAATTGGCTACTTAAAGAGGGCACACTATAATTCATCTGATCGTCAAAAGATTCAAAAGAACTCTCTGACTCAATAGAATAAAAAGAGTCAGAGTCAGACATGATAAGTTAAAAGCATAATATACCCAATATAAAAATAAATAAAATAAAAATATATAAAAATACGATATCAAATAAAAAATATTTATCAATAATACAGTAATAGTATATATAACAAAAATACTACCAAGATATAAAAAAACAATGACTTAAATAGTAATAAATCATTAAACATCATCCCACCAGTTAACTGTTTACGTAATATAATCAGTACTAAATAACAAAAAAACAATTGTACTGAACTATCAGTTAAAAAAAACATAAGCTAAGTAATTAAATAGCGAGCCAACACAGTGATTCAATTATAAACAAAAATTACATAAATATTAAAATAAGACAACTAAATATTTAATAGCAGGGCACTACAGAATTAATCGAAAAATTAGCAATAAAAATCAGCTTAAAATAACTCAAGATTTTGAAACCCAATTAGTTAAAAACATCCAGAAAATTTAAATCTAATATCTATAGTACGACTGAAGTCTTGTGACTTTTCCACTTGTCTTCATTTCTTGTCCGCTGTCTAATGTCTCTCCAGTAATTTGCTAGTATGAAATTCGTAGGAAATCTGAAACCCAAAATATTTGAAAGAACTATAACAAAAATACTATTTAGTGCATGACGTCATGGGTTTCATTTATTTTGTGTAGGTAAGTTAACATTTACTGATCAAATAAATAAAGTAATTTTTAAAATAATAATGTTCTCCTGATTGAAGGATGATGTAATAATATTTGTATTTTGTCTTCCACAGTTTCGCCAAAACTCCCTATTAATAAATAAACTGACAACACCGGCTAATCAGACTAACCTACAATATATCTATACAATAAGCTTGATTGGGCCAAAGATCACAATAATACACATTATCTCGGATCAGTTGAACAAAAATTTGTATATGTTTTTAGCCGCTACTGTATTCAGAGGAAGTTTTAAATACAATGCAACAAAGTGTTGGAACAATCTGCCACCTCCCTTGCGTAGCCTTATAACCATTAATAGTTTTAAAAACAAATATAAATTACTACTAATCAATGAACAAAATAACGTTGGTTAAGACGTAGAATATAGGTATAAATAACTTGATAATTCTTTAATGTAGCTATTTTTATTAAATTAACGATAAATGAATTTACCAGTAATGTAACTGTATTTCATAGACACCGAGCGGTTTGGCACTTTAAATTACACTAAATCCTGTATTTAAAAAATGTAAATATAGCAACATTGAAACTCAGCATATAATGTGGGTAGCCTATTTGTTTTGTTCTTTTTTTCTTTTCTTTCTTTTAAAATAATTTAATAATTCTTATACGAGTTGTGTGTTTATTTACCTTAGTTATTATTTTATTTTTTTAATAATACAAAACTGTGGATATTGCTTCCATACGTATCCTTTTTGGAAAAAACGGCTAATTCTTCTGTCAGTTCAATTATATATAAATCTGGGTATGCATATTACATCAAGAGCGAGCGTGCACTCAGCCGCCCGAGCTGCCTCTGGGTAAGGGCTGGACTGAAAACATTTGCTATAACTGAGTCCGGTCCGTTTCACGGTTTCTTGCTGCAGCGCAGGGTATTTTTAAATGTTTTCTTAAATTTGTAATGATGTTACATACTTTTAATTTAGTTTTATTTATTTATATATATAGTTTTATATATTTTCTTTTGATATTTAATTACTTTCTACTTGTTATGCTGCATGATTAAACGGGAATAAAATGCATTTCTTTCTTTCTTTCTTTCTTTCTTCAAAGTAACGAATTAAAAAATCGTGTTAACTTACCGATGAAAAGTGATCTTGGTGTTATTATACGTTTTTCCACATAATTGCGACACAATTTAACACCACAAATCGGCATAATTAACTATTTTTCGTAAGCACGTTATCCCTAAGTGATTCAAATGACAC
This sequence comes from Parnassius apollo, assembly GCA_907164705.1. Classification (NCBI taxonomy): domain Eukaryota; kingdom Metazoa; phylum Arthropoda; class Insecta; order Lepidoptera; family Papilionidae; genus Parnassius; species Parnassius apollo. Next base: position 6,262,091 of record CAJQZP010001449.1, on the reverse strand, counting down.
TGACGTTAGTGAGAAGCGAGTCTACCAATTTTGGGCCGTTCGGTAGGGTCAATATGGCATCAAGACACTATATAATCAAAGTTGTAGACCATATACAAATACTTGTTCCGTGCAGGATTCGAGGCCGTGGCCCCCAGGTGCCACTGCGCCACGAAGCCGTCAAAACGACCCATTACATAATAAGCACAGAGAAAAAACATGCTAAAGTTAAAGTAATGTGAAGTATCTCTGAAAGAATATATAGCCGGTAGATATACCTATTATACCGAGTTTTCGAATTAAATGCAGTATAAAAGTATATATTGATATACCTAATAATGTACAACTTATGTTCGAGTATGTTATCTGGATCTCCATTTAGATATCTGAGTTTCTTATGTAACTAAAAATTGTTTTAGGGTTGGGCTTCACGCACGGAGTGTTAAATACGGACAACATCAGCGTGTTGGGCTTGACCATTGACTACGGTCCCTTCGGTTTCGTGCAACACTACTACGAACACTATGTGCCCAATACTTCTGATGATGCGGGGAGGTACGCCTTCAACAAGCAGCCCGGTGTACGTATAGTTCTTGTATTTTATATATCAAGCATACGTGGTAGAGCCACGCTGCAGCTATATTATGGTTGTAGCACGAATGTGTCGGCTCGACCGCAGAAGGATCACGCTCTTACAGAATACGAGCGTAAAATAGCAGCTTAATGCTGCTGTATTTCGTATGGTGAGTGTAGAGGACCGGAGACCCCTTTTGCTGGAAAGGAGACATTCCATCTTAGTCCTTACGGGTGACAACGCATCTGCATTTTAATTCGTAATCAAGGATAGATGTACCATCAGGTGGATTGTGTGCTCGTTTGTCACCCTTATTATGTAAAAAAAACTTGAAGTGAAAAATTCTGTAGAATCGTTGTGAAAAAGTCGTCTAAAAAGGGACAAACATATACATCTATAGGATGCAGCCTGCGAGAGAATGAGATAGAATACAGTATACCGTGTTTTCTAGTATCTCGGTCTCCACTTTTTGCGGTGATTTAAATATGGTTACAATTTTTTTATAAAATAAGGGTGACAAACGAGCACACAGCCCACTTGGTCGTAAGTGGATGCTGTGGCCAACAGACGTCTACTTCTATCCTCGATTAAGAACCAAAATGCAGATGCGTTGTCACTCTGAGGGCCAAGATTGAATGTCTCGTAGCAAGTAAAAGGGTCACCAGTTCTCTATATTCATCATGCAAAACACAACATTATGCTGCTATTCTGTGAGAGCGTGGTCCTTCCCCGGCCGAGCCGACCCATTCTTGCTAAAACCATAATATAGCTGAATCGAGGCTCTACCTCGTAAACGCAATGTTAATTCTGTCTTCACACACAATATTAATAGTTCTGTACGGCAATTCAATTAATGATTTAATCGTTACACACAATATAACGCACTTAATTAATATTTCCAAAGCCATGCATTCCTCCAAAACCCACTACACGGTGTTGATGGGAGACTTCAACGCAAAACTAGGCACAAGAGAAAACGGTGAGCTGAAGTTAGGGAAATTTGGAGTAGGGCAACGGAACTGAAGGGGCCAGCAGCTGGCCGACTTTATGGAGAAACAGGGACTCTTTATGATGAATTCTTTCTTCCAGAAGCGGCCCCAAAGGAAGTGGACCTGGTCGAGCCCCGACGGTTCGGCAAAAAATGAGATTGACTTCATTATGACGACCAGACGCCAACTGTTCAGTGATGTTTCAGTGATCGCAAGGGTGAAAACTGGCAGCGATCACGTGTGTGGTTAGAGGCACACTGAACCTAAACGTTAAGTTGGAGAGGTCTCGTCTAATGAAGTCAACGCTCCGTCCCCCTCGTGCTCTAATCCAGAATCCCGAAAACTTTCAGCTCGAGTTAGGTAACCGCTTTCAGTGCCTACAAGATTTCAATGCAGTGGACGATATGAATGACAAGCTCGTGGAAACTGTCCATGCGGTCGGAGCTAACTTCTGCAAGACCCGCCGCAGAAGAACACAAAAACTCTCCGATCACACTCTTAATCTCATGGCTGTTAGATGGGAGATGAGGCTGCAATCGTCAACAGATTTGACAGCATACAGGCAACTGAACAGACAGATCTCCAAATGCATGCGGCGAGACTTACGCAACTTTAATTCTGCTCGTATTAAAGAAGCGATCGAGCGGAACCAGGGCTCCAAAGTCTTTGCCAGAGATCTGTCTGCCAGTAAGAGCAAACTGTCAAGGCTGAAGACTGGCAGCATCGTTTCCGGGACACCTGAGATTTTGAGTGAGATTGAGAGGTTCTATGGGCAGCTGTACACATCATCGTTGGAGCCACACGCAAGTGTGAGTAACGATCCAAGAGCAAGTCTTATCCGACACTATTCCGATGATATCCCGGACGTCAGTCTAAGCGAGATTAGAATGGCTCTCCAGCACCTTAAAAACGGCAGGGCCCCAGGCGAGGATGGAATTACAGCGGAGCTTCTGAAAGCGGGTGGAACACCGGTACTTGAAGTCCTTCAGAAGCTCTTCAATTCCGTCCTCCATGGTGGCACTACTCCAGAGGCGTGGAGCAGAGGTGCGGTGGTCTTGTTCTTTAAGAAAGGCGACAACGCTCTCTTGAAGAACTACAGACCGATTTCCCTTCTGAGCCGCGTCTACGTGCTGTTTTCGAGAGTCATTACGAATCGTCTCGCACGCAGACTCGACGACTTCCAGCCTCCCGAACAAGCCGGTTTTCGAAAAGGCTTCAGTACCATAGACCATATACATACCCTGCGGCAGATTGTACAGAAGACTGAAGAGTACAATCTGCCACTTTGCCTGGCGTATGTGGACTATGAGAAAGCCTTTGATTCCGTCGAAATTTGGGCGGTGTTACAGTCCCTTCAGCGGTGCCAAGTAGACTGTCGGTATATCGAATTTCTGAAGTGTTTGTACAGTAAGGCTACGATGGCTATCCGAGTACAGAACCAGAGCTCGAAACCTATCCAACTGCAGAGAGGTGTAAGACAGGGTGACGTTATATCCCCGAAACTCTTCACCGCTGCATTGGAGGACGTTTTCAAGCTACTGGACTGGAAAGGATACGGTATTAACATCAATGGCGAGTACATCACTCACCTTCGATTTGCCGACGATATAGTCCTTATGCCAGAATCGCTGGAGGACTTAAGCACTATGCTCAATGACCTCAATAATGCCTCCCAACGGATAGGTCTTAAGATGAACATGGACAAAACAAAGATCATGTTTAATGTCCATGTCACACCTATGCCGGTAGTTGTTGGGAGCACTATGCTCGAAGTTGTTGACGAGTACGTTTACCTGGGACAAATAGTCCGACTAGGTAAGTCCAACTTCGACCGAGAGGTCAATCGACGGATTCAACTCGGCTGGGCAGCGTTCGGGGAAATTACGACATATCTTCTCGTCAGGTATACCTCAATATCTAAAATCTAGATTATACAACCAGAGCGTGTTGCCAGTGATGACTTACGGATCTGAGACGTGGTCCTTTACTGCTGGCCGCATGAGTACGCTCAAGGTCGCTCAGCGAGCTATGGAGAGGGCTATGCTCGGAGTTTCTCTGCGTGATAGACTCCGAAATGAGGATATACGCAGTAAAACCAGAGTGACCGACATAGCCCAACGGATTAGTAAGCTGAAGTGGCAATGGGCCGGCCATATAGCTCGAAGAACCGATAACCGATGGGGAAGGAAGGTTCTCGAGTGGCAGCCTCGTACCGGTAGGCGTAGTGTAGGGCGACCCCCCACTAGATGGAGTGACGACCTGGTAAGATATGCAGGAAGTCGATTGATGCAGGTGGCGCAGGACCGTGCTTTGTGGCATTACTTGGGGGAGGCCTATGTTCAGCAGTGGACTTGTGAAGGACTATAATGATGATGATGATGAACATAACGCAACTAACTAAATACACAAACAGTGGGTTGGAGCAACGAAAAGGCATCCGAGATGGCAAAATGCTTACTCGTGGTTGCCACAGGCTCAGCGATTTTATTGTTTTTCATGTTTACTGAGCAATTGTAATTTTATAAGTAAAAATGAATAATTAAATATAATTTTTAAAATAGTGATCATATGAGAGAGGAGTGCGTGCGTACGTGTGCGTGCGTGCGTGCGTGTTAGAGCGTTAGTGTGTTATTTCTTTTTTCGCATATCGGATTCCAATTGTTCCAGATAATCCTCTGGAACCTGGAGAAGTTCGCAGAAGCGCTCGCTCCAATACTGACAGACGATCAGAAGAAGAAGATAAACGATATAAGAGCACCTTTAGAAGCTTATGTTAGGGAGAAGATCACGTAAGTAAAATATCATTTTAGAAAATATTTTCTATATGATGCTGCCTCCGGTCGCCGTCGGTCTAGGAATTTCTAGTATAGACTGTAGTATATACCGCTTCTAGTCTTACGACATGCACGGGACGAGAGAGGTGTTAATGACTGCTTAAGTATCCATGACGCGGCAAATAATGTATGTAAGTAAAGCATAGGAAGTAAAAGGCTTAGATTTAAGAGTAATATTTAGAGATGAAACAGATAGCTGTTTTGGCCGGATACCGGATACCGGATATTCGGCAGTCTTATCGCCGGATAGCCGGATATCCGGCCGCCGGATATTCTGCCGAACATTGCCGTTTGGTGCATCGCAAGAAGCGAAAAGTAAAGTCAGTGCAAACTGTTCGCGATCGTAACCCTTATATTTTGTCAGCAGGTATTGCTACACAATTTATCAAAGTTTGCCAAAATCTATCTTTCAGCACCTTAAAGCAGTGTATACAGAGAAAGACTTTTTTTTAGCTGGCCTTGTTTATGAAGACAGGCGAAACCGCTTGTTACCTATCAATGCAGAGAAATTAATATTTATTCACCATGATTTGCCCTTAGCTACGTAGTACTCTTATTTATTCTGTGCCTTAGCGCAGTACGAGTACTGATTTTGAAAGTTTTAAAATGAAAATTTTGTGATTTTTTAAGTGACATAAATGAAGTACTTAACTAAATTTGATTTTTTTTAAATCCGGTATCCGGCAAGGTAGCTGTTTGTTATCCGATATCCGGCTGGATAGCAATTTCAGTCCGGATAGACCGAATACCGGATAGTTACCGGATATCCGTTTCATCTCTAGTAATAATGTAAGATAAGTATGAAATGTATGGGTATATGTTTTTTGGGTATAACGTTAAGTTTATGTAAAATTCTTGTTAACGACTGTTTGTGTGAAAATAAAGATTAAAAAAATAAGCCGCAGAAAGTTTGTCGATGATCACCCACTTTCGCCGATTGCCTCCTCCCACTTCCGCTGATCGCGTCCCACACTTGTCTGCTTAGTGCGCTACGCCAAGTTGACTTTCTACTAACTTGACGCTAATAGAAAACAGTAAACATAATGGCAATTACATTTCACTACATTTAGAATTACAGTCATGCACGGGCTTATTAAATTAAAGGAGGGATCAAATTTTATTTATTTATACTTTCATGCACTAAGTAGTACATATGGCGGACTTAATACCATAGGGCATTCTCTCCCAGTCAACCATTAGACTAAACAGAGATAGACATTTTGGAAGCGGTGCAGCTATAAGCAAATAGAGAGGATAAAAGAAAATAATATTATATATAATATACAACAGATATACATATATATAATACAATATATATACATACATACGCTATATACACTTAAATACACACACACACACACACACACACACACACACACCCCCTTATATTTTTTTTTTTTTTTTTTTATATTATAGATAGATAATATTTATATGTACCATACACAATATTTTCTTGCCCGGGACGCCCGAATAACTGAGGTGAGCTCTGTATATATTTAAGATATTTGAACCTTACATCAAAAGCTTTCAATTAGATCATCATCACCATTACAGCGCATTTATAGTCCACTGTTTAACATAGGCCTCGCTCAAGGAATGCCACAAGCATGATCCTGAGCCACCTGCATCCATCGACTTCCTGCATGTCTTACCAGGTCGTTACTCAAACTACTGGGAGAGCGCATCAGTTGTCGGTTCTACGAACTATATATGTATATGGCCAGCCCATTGCCACTGGCATACTAATCCGTTGGGCTTGATATCCGGGTGGCTTTTAAAAATACCATGTGTCATTAAGTTCGCCGTTTGTAGCTTATTATAGTGTTAAATAGGCTGTATTCCGAAATGTTCCCAGTATACTGACGAATGCAAATACCGTCATTATAGTCAACCAAATCTAAGAAATACCTTTTGACATCTGTCAGACTTTTTGCACCAAGCACGCCAACCAAAAAATGAGAACGTACAATATTCGATTCTTAAAAAAATCGATATCGATTATTTAGAGTTGGTAATCATTAACAGCTTGGTTTGAATAATACCAGAATAAATAAGAAACGGATAATTTAAAACACAAGATTTAACAGTTTCTTTGTATTTGTTGATACTCCTTATTTCTAGAGGCACAGTTATAAAAATCGATTGAAACTAGATTAAAAATAAATTTATTCAATAACTTTCAGTACAACTAGCTGAGCTGTAGTTGTTTGGATTAATTATCATTTGGTTTTCAATAATGCAGTCAATACTCATTCAAAGACTATTCCATTTTTTCTTCTTTTTTCTACCAATTTTGCCCAATCATTCTCTGTGACATGGGGACATGCTTCAACGAATATAGAAGAAACAGTTAAAAACGAATATAGAAGAAAAAGTTCAAGCCGAGTCACAAAATAAGAAGACAAACACAAAATCACGAAATTACTTAATTGTAAGCTCCCGAAATGATAAGATTTAAATCACGTAGTGGTTTTTTTAGCGCGGCCTTGTATATGATTTGAAATTTAATTAAACAAATCCTATACCTTTAAACGAGCAATTCTTGTATATATAATCGGAATCTCGCAAACGGCTCCAACGATTTTCATAAAATTTAGTGTCCAGGGAGTTTCGGGGCAATAAATCGATCTAGCTAGGATTTATTTTTAGAATGTCTTTTTGTCCGTGTTATCAGGCATTGAAAAACTGCTACAATATAAGAAGGTAAATTTTGACACTGTGTCAATGATCGTAATAGCTCAAGTGGATATCGAGCGGTCGCGAAATCGTAATGCCTTGGTTCGCGTCCTGTCTTCAGTCCTTTTTTTTTCAAGTTCCCTTCTTTTGTGAGAAAATCTATTATTTCGAGCCCTTTTTTTAGTATTTTTTAAAAATACGAAAATTTTAATAAAACTAATTGTACTCGTGATTTTTTATTTAAATAACCAGTTCAGTTTTTTCTATTATGTTAATAAGATCAAAAAATATTATTCATGTTTCATCAGTATGTAATTTGTGTCTTAGTGTAATTTCAAAAAAAAACCATCCAGGTCATCCAGGTACTAATAAATTAAAGAAATTAACGATTCGATTATTTGAATATTTTTACCGATTATGTGAATATTTTTGCCGATTATTCGCATAACAATACATTTTAATCATCCAAACACTACGGTAAGGTTAAGGTTCATAGCGACATATCATTGAAACGACGTCAAGTAAAATAATTGATACTACTTATTTTTTCGATATTTTGCTTTGATTAAAAGATTCGAATTTAAATTAGTGATAATAAATTATACAAGTTGTGATAAAATATGGATAACTTTATATATCTTTGGATTTACGTAAAAGGTTCTTTTAAATCGTGTGAGTACACTTGCGCAAAGTTATTGCGGAATGATTAATGTGAAACGTCAAAAGGTATTTCTTAGATTTGGTTGACTTATAATTGACATTACTGTATGTACTGGCGCCCCGCTCCATATTGTGTCGGATATCCCGCCATATTAAATCAATTTTTAATTGTGTGTATGCTCAATGAAGGGTGCCAGAATTTGTTTTTATTTATTCAAATACAATAAAATATAGGATTATCGCTGGTATCTCCATTCTTCACATATTAATTGAAACAGGATATAATAACTTTGGAGCACAAAATGACATAAAATAATCGCCAACACTTTTCCAATATGGCGCAAATGTATGATGTCATATACTGGCCAATGTTTTGAAACGAATCACCAGTATGGCGTCGGTTTATGACGTCATTTGCATTGGCCAGTATACTGCTATTTCAGAACACACCCTTAGTGTTAAATGAATAAATAGACAAACAATTGTACCGGGTCTGGATGTTTGTCTTTGTGTAATACTTTTTTGTAAACTGTCTCCACATACATTACAGGCGAAAATCCTAATGTGGGATGTTTCCTGTATTGGGTACCGTTTCATAAAATAATAAAAACAATAATATGGGAAGACAAGTTTTTTTTTTAATAGAATAAGGGTGATAAACGCGCACATAGTCCACCTTATTGTAGGTGAATGCTGTGGCCCAAAGACACCTACATTTATCCTCGACTAAGAACCAAAATGCAGATATGTGATACCCATGAGGACTATATTTTATACGTGGTAGAGCCATGCTGCAGTTATATTAGTAGTATAGTTGTAGCACGAATGGGTCGGCTCGACCGGGGAAGGACCACGTTCTCACAGAATACCAGCCTGAAATAGCAGCTTAATGCTGCTGTACTCGTATTTCGTATGGTGAGTGTAGAGAACCGGAGACCTTTTTTACTGGAAACGAGGCATTCCATCTTAGTCCTCACGGGTGACAACGCATATGCATTTTGTTTTGTAATCGAGGACACATGTAGATGTCTATGGGCCGCAGCAACCACTTACCATCAGGTGGACTGTGTGCTTGTTTGTCACCCTATCATATTAAAAAAATACTAAAGGTCCGGCTGTACGCTCAATCTTACTTGCACAAATTCTAATTTACACATGTATGTTAAGTCGGAAACAGTATACTGTGCAAATGGCTTGCACAAATGATTACTTACTTACTTATCTTCACACACAATCCCTAACGGGGTAGCCAGAGAGAACAGATCGCACAGAAGTGTCACGATCCTTACATACCTCTTTCAGGTTCATTATCTTCTTCATACATGCACGTCTAGGTATCCGAGTACTCTTGACTTTCCTCTCTTCGAGTAATTTGCTCACATGGTCTTCGAAAGTTAGTCTCAGTCTACCTCGACACCTTTTAATATTTACTTTCGCGCTATATATTTTCTTCACCATTCGGTCTTCACTCATTCGCTCAACGTTCCCAAACCATCGGAGTACGCCCTTATCAATTTTTGTGATAGTCATCTTTCAATCCTGCCATATTGGGAATCTCTTTGTTTCGCTTTCGGTCGGCTATGGTAACGCCGCACATTTTACGAAGAGATCGCATCTCCACTGCATTCAACTTGCTTTTATGCTTCTTCTGGGATACCCAGGTTTCGCTGCCATATAACAAAGTCGGTACCAACACTGCGTTATGTATTGCAAGGCGTGCACTCTTCACTACGCCTTGCCTTTTGACTAACGCATTCAGGGCACCATTGACTTTGTTCCCGGCAGCGACACGCCTGTCCACATCTAAATCACATCTTCCATCGCGGCTGAAAGCACTCCCCAAGTATACAATTTCATTTACCTGTTCTAGACATTCCTGATTTACCCTTATTTCACATTTCGTTCTTTCTTCGTCCTTTTCAAATACCAGAACCTTAGTTTTATTAGCATTCAAATGGAGACCTTTAATTTCACATTCCTCTTTCATACACGTGACTAATGCCTGCAGTTCTGCTTCTGATGGTGCAATAAGCACTGCATCATCAGCACACAGCACACAATTTACTTTAATGTCACCTAATTTCACACCCAAACAGCTATATTTCAGCTTAATGATTAATTTGTATTTTTTAATTTTGTACGTGTATAAGTGTGTGGACGCCATACATGTTTTTTGCGAAAACTTTGTATAATCGGTTTGCGCATGCAAGACGTTTCCATGTGGACGTTGTGCAGTGCATCATGTTGTATGCGCAATTTTTTTCTACAAATTGTTTGGGCATGTAAGTTGGTGTGTGTGGCCGGAGCTTAAGGTGGAATGCTTCCAGTAAAAAGGGTCTTCAGTTCACTACATTCACCATACGAAACACTGCAAAATTAGAGTAGTAGTCGAGGCAGTGTCGTTTTGTTTTTGTTTTTGTGCACTAAATGTCTTTGTTAGAATTATAATATAATATTACTTTTATAAATGTTTTAGGCAAACGTATCTCAATAAACTCGGCCTTGAACAGTGCCGTGATGGCGACGCTGCATTGGTGAAGGAACTGCTTCAGCTGATGCAGCAGACTATGGCTGACTTCACGTCCACCTTTAGACAATTGGCTGAGGTGATTTCGTGTATTTTGAAATATATTGGTGCTGGTGACCGCTACTGTTAAAGTCCACTGCTACACATATGTCTCCCCCCCCATAGAATGTCTCATATATCCATCGTTATAAGGAAGCTGTTGTCTATCCCCTGATTTGTTTTCCTCTGTCGCCTTCTACGACACCCACGGGATGATATGGGGTAGTGGACATTCTTACACCACCACTACACGGTAACTATACCATGGTTATCTTTCATGAATGAATTTACTTTCTTTCATTACGGAATAATTTCGGATTAGTTTAGTTTTTCTTATATTTAATTACTTTTTAAATAAGCATTAAACACTCACATTTGCGTGCCATGGCAGCCTGTAATTGAATCTGCACTTAGCTTAAATCTTAGATATTAGCTTAAGAATTTAATGTTTTTGGTGTAAGATTTGTTGGCTGTCCCTAATAAATAAATAAATAAATGAACCAAATAGCAAACTTACCAGATGGAAGTTACACTTAAAAATTTTACTATTGTATAAAATTGTAGTATTCGGACCACCGTATACAGTAGGAGACCAAATTGTATTTGTACTCAAGTACAGGCTAATAATTATTATTTAATGTTAGTAATAGTTGTAATAGTTATAATTATTACTATTATTTTTATTATTTTAGGTGGAAGTGTCCCAGCTGTTAGATGCGACCACGCTCGAGAGCAAGTGGTCTTTAGCGAAGGTTAGCAAAGCCTCCCAGTGGGGGCAGTGGGTGCAGAAGTATCGAGACAGATTGGAACAAGAAAAAGGTTAGTATTTTTTTAAATAGAATAGGTCAACAAACGAGCACACAGTCTACCTGATGGTAAGTGGATGCCGTGGCCCATAGACATCTACATTTATTCTCAATTAAGTATCAAAATGCAGATGCGTTGTCACCCTCGAGGACTGAGATGCAATGCCTCGTTTCCAGTAAAAAGAGTCTTCGGTTCTCTACACTCACCACGCGAAACACATCAGCATAAACTGCTAATTTACACTGGTATTCTGCGAGAGAGTGGTTCTTCCACGGTCTCGTTGAATACGCACAAACTATAGTTCCTATTATATAAAAAGATGGAAGAAACGAATTGATATGGAAATAGTAGAATGGCTAATTAAGTTTTGCAGGCACAGTTTATTAACTGTTTACCACTTTATGTTTAACAAGTGGTAAAATGAAAAAAATTGTACAACCGACTTCAATATAAATAAAATGAGAACATCATCAATGTAGTCGAAGTCAATTAAATACGCATTATTAAGGATAACTCAAAAACTACTGGTCAGATCTAGATCAAATTTATGGGAGACCACATAAGAGGCACCAGATATCAAATAAAAAAAGAATTATCAAAAATCGGTTCTCCTAGAAAAAGTTCTGCGGTAACACACATAAACACATAAAAAAACTACAGTCGAAGTGAGAACCCCCTCCTTTTTGAAAGTCGGTTAAAAGCTTTTTAAAATAAAATAACAGCCTAACAAAATATTGAATGTGTTTGATACTTTGTTTACTACAAAAATGCAACCACGTATATAAAACAATAGAATATAGTATACATGTATATAAAATAACAAACGAGCTTTACAGTCCCCAACATAGAATACTATAATACATACATAATACAACGGGGGAGTGGGCGGAGCCCGTGTAGCCACTAAAATGTCACACGTATAAATGTCAACACGAGATGTGTTTTCACGTTACAATCGTTTCCAAATTTCCCATGCAAATTATTTAGAAAATTCCAAATTGCACTCTATTTACAAATAAATATGTAAGTATTAAAATCTGTCTGTCAACACAGCGAATCGGGTTTGTCGTAGTGATAGTACGACGTTATTGCTTATGTGTGCTCCCGGCGACGTCTATCCTCGTACAAAATAAGGTTGACAGCCATTCTATTGTGTATTATAGTATTCTATGGTCCCCAAGATGGAAACAGCAACTGTAGACCACTACAACTGCTACCAACTTCTAATAGATAATGTCACAAGTGCTTTGTCTTCCCCGAGGACTAAGATGAAATGCCTCACAACTTTTAAAAACCTCCTTCTTTCTTTTTTACTGTAAACATCATGCATCCATAACAGCTCTGAACATAAGCCTGTCCCACAGGTTGCCTCATAGGAAGGAATTTGCCATAGTTGCCACGCTTGGCAGTCGGGTTGGCAACCACAGTTTTTTATTATTTAAGTTGTTATCAGAAAGATACTGCTGCCCATCTTCTGTTAAAGTTTCCCTCTGTCGCTTCTTACACCTAAGGGATGATAAGAGGTAGTGGATGTTCATACACCATTACTTGACAATTAGACTTTTTGTTAAGACAACATTCTGGCTTTGTTTCCAGTGAGTGACGAAAACAGAAGAACACGAATGCTCAAAGTAAATCCCTTATACGTGCCGAGTAACTGGATACTTCAGGAGGCGATAGCTGACGCTGAGAAGAATGACTTTGGAAAGGTAAATATAGCTGTAACAAGTGGTAAAATTAAAAAAAATGTACAACCGACTTCAATATAAATCAAATGAGAACATCAATGTATTTGAAGACAATTAATTACGCATTATTAAGGATAACTCAAAAACTACAGGTCAGATATCGATCAAATTTATATGGGACCACATGAGAAGCACCAGCTTTAAAATAAAAAAAGAAACATCAAAATCAGTTTACCCAGAAAAAAGTTCTAAGGTAAGACAAAAAAAAAAAACATGCAGTCGAATTGGATACTTCCTTTTTGAAGTTGGTATTAAAAAAAAAAATGGTTGCTTACTGTCGTGTCGTGTTGTGACGTGTTCCAGCCTTTTTGGCGTACAATGAATATAATCTTAAAATAACCTTGTAAAATATTAGTAGGTAATACTAGGTATTACAAATTTTCCTTAAAACTTAATTTATACACATTGACATCTACATAATATATAAAATGGTTTGTTTCACAGTGGCTTAACAATGAGTTGAACCGCTAATGGCTGCGGAGTCGAATCCCACACAGAACAAGTATTTGCCTACAAATAATTGTTCCAGGTCTGGATGTTTGTCCTTGTAAAATTTATGTATGTAAACTGTCCCCATGATGCAAAAGAAAATTCTATTGTGGACGTAACATTTCCATATAATTTAAAATAGGTATCAATAAAATTTGATGAATTTTTTTTATTGAGCTGAAGGGGTTAATAACCATTTTTAAAATGTTTGTCTCTGTCCGGGCAAATTTTCGGAATGGCTGAATTGTATTGAACTTCACTTCAATTCACTCCGGAGGGCGATGCTAAGAGTGATAGACTATAATAATTAGTAAAAATAATAAGTGAGGAGCTATGGCAGTTCAGGGACTAAACACTCACTGTAAATTTCACAGTACACGAGCAACCCATTGGTAGAGTTATGCTACAGTTTTATTATGATTGTAGCATGAATGGGTTGGCTTGCCTGAAGTAGGACCACACTCTCACAGAATACCAGCATAAAATAGCAGCTTAATGGTTCTGTGTTTGGTATGGTGAGTTTAGAACTTGAGACCTTTTCTCTGGAAACGAGGCATTCCATCTTAATCCTCATGCATCTACATTTTCGATTTTTAATCGAGGATTAGTCCACGTACCATCAGATGGATTGTGTGCTTGTTTGTCACCCTTACTCTATAAAAAATAATCACGGTTCGATCCTCGCTGGCACCAATGAAATTGTTGATTGCAATTTTAAGTGCTGATTTACCATATGCTCGGCGGTGAAGGGAAATATTGTGAGGAAATCTACATGTCTGAGAAATAAGAAAAAATAATATTTCGCAGACATGTGATATAGACTGTATTAATTTTAATAAGTGAATAAAATCTTATGTTCTAGGTGCGACATCTATTAAAGATTTTCAAAAACCCTTATGAAGTCAATGAAGAGGCTGAGAAACTAGGATACTCCTCGCAGCCGCCCAATTGGTCATTTGGGCTGAAACTAAGTTGCTCAAGCTAAAAAAAAATAGGATATATTTTAATAACTTAATATATATATATACTCAGGCTAAGCTTATGTTAAGACCCACGCAGTGCAGAACACTGCAGATTTTGTAATACATGACTGCGCTGAGAGCTGCGTCCGCAGTAAAACGCAGACTTATGTCTATCCTGCTCTTTTTTTGCGCGACGCGTGCACGTCCGAATGTGTTTTAGCTAGATTTTATAATTTTTCTGAATTTTCATTAACAGACTCCCGACTGAACTCATTTTATTCATCCTAAACTGAAACTGTCTTTTCTTTGTACTAGCTACGACGTAAAAAAATTCCTGACAAATAATCTGATCCTCAAAGACAAGTCCTGACATTTTATTGCAAATGTAATAAACAAATCAATTCTTGGTTTTGTGCACTTTTCGCGATAAATCCAATAAAGTACTTTATTGAAAAATCGAAACAGCCTGACATTTCCAAAATCTGACTGCAATCCTGACTAGAGCTCAAAGACCTGACATATCAGGTACATCTCTAGCCTCAACTGCCCAGCCTTGCAAAATCTGATCGTGCGTCATCTATGTTTCATTACACACTTAGCCTTTCTTTTGTACTCATTTGTCAACTTTAAAAAAGTACATTCTTAATTCAACTGAATGTTTTTTTTTGTATGTATGTTATGTTATCTGTTAACTTTGTCCATTGTGAACCAATTTTAATGATTCACCTTTTTTGTTAAATAGGTTAAAATTCCAAGGGTGGGCCTTCCTATACCTATATAATTTAGATCAATTATTCTACCTTAATTCTTCTGTAAACTGTGTCTTAGCTCTGACTTATAAAGCTACTGTGGAAATTTTAACTGTTAAAAGAAATCTGTATAAAAGTATAATGAGTTATCATAATATAAATGCAAATATGTTATATAAATATTACTAAGATGAATTTATAATAAAACAAGTAGAATTATTGTAATTGTTTTGTTTTTCACTGTTATAATTCTGTTAAATAGTCTGTACAAAATATATTTTTCCAACAATATACACCGCATTTTTTATACCTGATCACTATTTTGTTACCTGATTATCACGGTTCTTAAATTTACCTTATATATATTATATGAAAACAAAAACCTAATTTCTTCTCATAATACCAAAATCATTAAGAGGCCACATGGTGATCTGTGATGTAAACATGGAGCTTGAGCAGCAGCAACACCCTAATGTGTTCAACATTTTACAAAAATCTACATAAAACATGTTGTGTAGACACAAGGCAACGCTACAGCAGGAAGATAGTCAACTTAGTGCTTCTTTACTGTTCAGAATACAGATTAGTTTAAAATGCTAAATCTACGGGCCAAATTAGGAGTACCCTTAACCGACAAGCATGTATGCTTTGGTGTATGGATGTGAAGGAGGCGAGAGAGGTGTGTTAGGATCGTGCCAAATGGAAGTCTGTAGTCTCTGCCTACCCCTCTGGGTGACAGGCGAGAGTGTTTATGTATGCTAAATCTACAACTGCTGCTGCATTGCCACACTGCTCCAGTCATGTGGCAATATACAGTAACGCTCGCCACTGCACTATTATGTGCTCAGGTCTAAGACCTTGTGACCTGCTTATACAATAATAACACTAAAAATATAACAATAACTATTGTATCACTCATAATCTTCATCGGCACTGTCATCTGGCTCAGAATAATCTTCATCAATTTCAATCTTTCTTCTCTTTCTTTCCTGTATATTCTCTTTGTCTTCTTCTTTCTCTTCCAACTTAGCTTCAGTTTCTGCGGAGCGATGATGGAAAACAAATGATATGCTCTTGGCAAGGTCCCAACATTGTTTGAGAACAAGATCAGCTAGGCTTTTCTTATCAGCACAATGATACCAGTTAGACAGATCGGAAGTACAGTCAGAATTTTCAGGTGGTAATGTTACTTGGATATTATTTACGCATCTTTTGCATTTAAACTTACTATGTGTGTCAGATAGTGTATTCTCCTCCAAACGGAACAAATCTTTCAGATCTTCTGAAGTAAAATGTCTTAAAGATTCCTCATTTTGATCTACAACAGTATCACTTAATGCCTTTTTATGAGCTTGACGCTGGAAAATCTTTTCCTCAATTGTTCCTGTTGCTAATAATCTGTATATATAGCATGGCTTCTTCTGTCCATCTCGCCATACTCTTGCCATGGCCTGGTCATCATTAGCAGGATTCCAATCTGGATCAAACATGATCAAACGGTTGGCTCCAATAAGATTTAAGCCACACCCACCAGCTTTTGAACTAAGCATAAATATCCACTCTTTAGAATCTTTGTCATTGAAACTTTCTACAACTTTAGCTCTTTTCTTTATTGTCATTGAACCATCTAGCCTTACATACTGGTAGCATCTTTTACGACACAACTTTTCAAATAGATCAAGTGTTTGTGTATAGTTAGATACCAGAACAATTTTATCACCGGTATTGGTCTTTAAATTTGCTAAAATGCAATCTAAGATCATCAACTTACCTGAGTATTCAGGTTTCACATCCTTTATATCATAATTACTCGGCAGTAAGTCCCTAGCTTTTTCAAAGCCTTCAGATCTTTCTATTATCTTATCATACACTAAATCTGGATGATTACAGAGCTTTTTCAGTGTGGTAATACAAGATAGAGCACTCAGAGTGTTTTTGTCACCATTGCCAGAAAATTTATTACGAATTGCATCAGAATTAATGAAATTCTTGTATATTTGAGTTTGGAGTGGTGTCATTTTAACACAAATTACTTGCTCAAACTTGACTGGTAGATATTTAGTAAGTAAATTACTTGTTCTACGTATCATACACTTATTAACTATTGAGGTTAATATTTGTAGGCATTCCTGAGCTTTCTGCCTCTCTTGAGGAGTAGCTAAGGCATCTTGACCCTTAAGAATAGGATTCTCATATTTTTTCTTGAATTCCTGTGCAGTTCCTAAAATTCCCTCGTTTACAAAATGCACTAAACTGAAGTATTCTGTTAGATCATTTTGTATCGGTGTACCAGAAATAAGAATCCTTCTTTTTGCTTTCAAACCCATCAAAGCTTGGTAAGTTTGATTTTCACTATTCTTCAATCTATGACCTTCATCACAAAGCACCAACCCTACTTCTGATGAATGTAAAATATTTGAGTATATCCTAAATGTTTCATATGAGATAATTAACACAGGTGTTGCAACTCGAGTTGCTGTAAAAGTGTTCATAAACTGCTGCAGTTTTAGTGTTATATCAGCCTTACTGCCACCATCCATCGGTAGCGCATTTATTCTTTGACCAAGCCACTTTGCTATTTCATTGTACCAATTCTTTACCAAGCTACTTGGGCACACTATAATAGCTTTAGTTATTGTTGGTTTACAATACGGACTTTGTCTAAGAAGTGTCCACAATAAAGTTATACATTGTAATGTTTTGCCCAAACCCATCTCGTCAGCCATAATGCATCCATAAGCATTCTCTATTTGTTGCCCAGTCACACAATCGTACATAAACTTCACTCCTTCTCTCTGATGTGGTCTAAGTATATTTCCAAGCACTGGATCAACTACGACAGCAACTTGAATATCGTTAGCATTCATTTTCATTTTCTCATGTTCGGGAATGTATGGCGGGCGAAATAAAACCAAAGCATTGGGTTCATCTGGATCGTGAAGTGCGCGCCGAACTTGAGTTCTTTTTAACCCTAAACTTTTACCACAATACGACGAAACATAATTAGGAATTGGTACCTTGAAAGGTTTATTTAGAATCTGTCGTATAAGTATCTCGTGGTCTGTGGCGGACAAACATTGCGAAGGAGATTTTTGAGCTAGTGGTATCTTCGTACATTCCCGCTTTTTGCGTTTAGTAGAATTCAGCAGAGGGCTCCTAAACACATTGTCACTACAGCCGATTTGGCTCGGAGCTAAACTACGCCTCATACTTTGTTTTTAAATAAATAATATTTTAATTTACAACTTAATTAACAATAAAAATTAAAACATTTCACATTATTTTAGAGATTGTTTACATTCTAAGTTTTAAAATGACATCTGTCTTCAGTGTTTCCACTATCAGGTTTTATTTTTGCCCTAGATTTTGTTGAAAATTGCCCTAAACACCTCAAATTAGTCCCCGAAAATCCTTAATTTAGGAGTTAGAAATAAAATAAAAACGTTATCTTTTGATTTTTCTCAATGTTTCAGTTTGACCTTTATTTAATCGTTTCATCCAATTCTTGAAATATGAATCTACAACCATGAACTTTTAAATTTTTACACGTGTGTTTTTTTAATTGATGGTCCTTTGTTCGTGCAAAAAGATGTCGGTGATTTATCATCATCCTCTTCCATGGCCAAAGTTTCCCAAAACGTTAGTTTAGCAATCGAGAATTGAAGGAATACTAAATCTTTATTAAATTAAATTTCTACAGGTCTATCTTTGACAAAGTTGCAATGGTGAGAATATAAAGTAATAAACAAATTAGTTGTGTACGTGTTAATAGAACAAGGCTAAATACTGAGAAACTCATTGACAAAAAAATCAACCAACTAATTTATATATTATAGTAATTGATCGAATAATAATGTGTAAGGATAGATACTTTGGAGAACCCCGACCACAAACGAACGGTGAAGTCTATGTTAAAATAGTGCTGCCACCGTTATTTATAGTTGATTTTACCCCGAAATGTCCAAAATTCCTAAAATATAAAAAAGCCTTATAATTAATTCTTCCCTAAGCCATACTTTAAATTAGCGGTTTCTCTGCGGCGGTGAAATGGTAGCTTGATGCTGCTGTGTTTCGTATGGTGAGTGTAGAGAACTGGAGACCCTTTTTACTGGAAATGAGGTATTCCATCTTAGTCCTCACGGGTGACAATGCATCTGCATTTTGATTCGTAATTGAAGATAAATGTAGATGTCTATGGGCACAGCAACCACTTACCATCAGGTGGACTGTGTGCTCGTTTGTCACCCTATCCTATAAAAAAAGTGAAAACACTGCATTGAGGGGACGAGGTCACCCAGAAGATAAGCAAAAAAAGTTATACAATTGTTCCCGTTGCAATGGTGGGGGAAGGGTCTACAAATTTCCACAAATGTAAAGACTACTACAAACTGCTACAGTGGTTCAAAAGTTAAATTCAGCGCGTCAGATACGTAAAGGAGATGTTAAATGAACCCTAAAAATGCTCCCATTCTAAAGACTGACGATTCGGAAGTGACGCAAACTCGTAACAAATTTTTAAAAATGTGAAAAAAAATCTCAAAATTGAAATACTCGAGCGTGTCAGATTACGAGTATTATACAAAAGGTTCAGCTTGAGGTCCCAGTTAGGGTAGCATAAAATCTAACGATTATTTTGAGGGATTATCACCAAAGAATAGTGAGAGTGGTCAATGGACAACTCTGAACAACTTAAAGAAACAACTTCTCTCTTCTGGACAACTTAAAAATGGACAGCTTAAAGAAACAAATAATAAAAAAAAATAGCTCAGACAAAAAAAAACAGCTAAATATACACGACAGATTGCTGTGTTAGCGGGATAAATAAAAATTTTTTTAGGGATATTAATAATCTGACTCCTAGAAATATTTTTTTATGAATTTTTTCTCAGGATGGTACGAACGAGACAGAGATGGGGGAAAAGTAAAATGGAGAGAGGCGCGGAGTGGGGTATACATGCTCTACTCCAGGCTCCAGCTGCACGCTCTGCTTTTCATAGACGATTTTTAGTTTTTCGGCTTGTGAAAATCGGCCGATTATGTTTTTTTGTTATTTTTGCATTATTTCCTTCAGAACAAAAAAATTCAAACAAGAACGACTTTTTTTAGAAATAGGTCAGTGAATGTGACACACGGTCAGAAAAATTATATATAGGTACTGAGTGATTTTTTTCATAAATATGTAGGTGAACACAATGGAAGCCTACAGAAATGATATTTTACAACTTTTTTTTTACATTATCAAGTTATGAAATTGATATATCAATAAATGCTAGTAAAAGTGCCGCTACTAAAAGCAATACAATTTGCAGATTTTCAAGAGAGCACAACAGCAGAATAGACAGTTACAAGCTTCAGCAAATTACGAACCAAGTACATCTGGTGTCAATTACCAAATAAATCCATCAGAAACCAACAATCAGCGACGCACGATACACAATCATCCAGCCATGTACAGCCCCATCTTCGGAATCTACAAACGAGTACAACACTACCGTCCAACAAAAATGTCTGTTTGTGCCAGCAACCAGCTCCCAAAATCAAGACTACCCAAATTTATCATCTGCGTCATTGCGAGCTCCTAGTCCACTTAATATATCTCTAAGCAATAATGAAAGTATGCCACTGCAGTACTGATCAATCACACTTACTTATTTTTTACCTTTCGTGCCAGAGTAAACATTATTAAAAAAATGATTTATAAACTGTTGTCTTATTGTCAGTAATAATAATAACCGTAAACAGATCTCAGTGTGACAGCTAGTCTTTTCAATAGTGAGACAGCCATATTTGTATCTTCTCGAGCGATGTCACGTTGTAAAATTCTGCAAAATGCATCTAACTTTCGATACTTATTCTAAAACTAGCTTTTTACCCGCGGCTTCGCTCGCGTGGGCTTCCATTGAGGAACATCATTAATACTGCTCCATACCAAAATCAGTAAAGTTGGATCCCTTGTAGAGTCGCCTAGTTGTCACGTTTATTAGTCAAGTGATATCTTTTAAATTCTTAGAGATTATTAGACGTAGATTTTTTTTAGAATTGCATTAATATCATACGTCTAGCAACCCCTGTCACTTTTTATATCGGTTATGACTTCCGAGGTATCTTTAATAAGGGTAAATTATCTTTGATTCAAAGTTACATTCTTTACTCTTTACATTTATTCATAAATTAAGGTAATTTAATTTGAACAAATAATGTCGAATTTTGTTGTCTTCTATTAATGTAGGAATGTTTATTTACGAGATTTGTTTTATAATATCATTGGCCTATTGAATATTGATTGGCACTATAAAATAGTTGCTTATATTTTTACAAATCCATCAAATAGAGATAAAAACTTACATCGGATAACTTAATACCAAAGGAAGTTAGTGAAATTATTGCTATGCCGATATACACCCAATAAGTATAGTTACAAAAAAGTTTCTCTTTTAATCACAGTTTTGTATACACAGTATCCAGTACAACAGTTTAGTTAGTTATTTTGCTAAACGTGGCAATTACGGTAAAACATCCCGATAATGGCTGGATATTTTAAGTTTTTGATCCTGCAAGAATAAGTATTCAATAGTATTATATTTAATCTTTACAGTTATTTATTATTAGTTTATTTAGCAGTAATAGATGGCGCTAATTTCAGATTAAAACTATGAAAGCCAAAACTCTCAAGTTATGTAAATGTGGCCAGATCGTAGAATTGATCATATTATCCTGAAGTGCTGGACCACTTCAAATATTGCAATCATATCATAATAGCCTACCTATTATTGCTAACCATCTC
Organism: Parnassius apollo; assembly: GCA_907164705.1. NCBI lineage: Eukaryota > Metazoa > Arthropoda > Insecta > Lepidoptera > Papilionidae > Parnassius > Parnassius apollo. Next base: position 6,240,274 of record CAJQZP010001449.1, on the reverse strand, counting down.
TCCATAGTATAAAACAAAGTCTCGTTAAGACACCGTTTTTGACGAAATTTTTTGGGTGTTTAGATTTTATATCCGGTAGGTGGTGCTGTTACCGATATCCAGGAATCACCCGTGCTAAGCTCTGTTGAATCTTTAGTATCGTATAAATGTCAACGTTTGTCAAATTTATCTTCAATCTACAATTGAATCTACGAAGTCAATTCTCGTTTCGCCATAATATCATACGACAGCACCATTTAGTAATATCAGCGACAGTAGATTGATATGCGGCTGGGGTGATTCTTTGGCTACCTCAAAGCCGTGAACATTTATATATATTATTTAAATGTTCGCGATAAGGCATAGAGTTATGTGGATTCTGTTAAAAATCTGTTAAAAAAGTGCGCTACTAACTATTTTACGATAGAATATTATGAAAAAGCAATGTTGGGTTTAGCAGTCAATTTTTTCAAATAATGTTTATTCATCGATTTGGTCAAGCCTTATTTATCATGATAAGGTCAACAGATAGTGTTAAATTTCACGAAATGCCACAATTTCATGTAATGATCAAATATTCATGATAAAATCACTTTTACGATCTGGCCACGACGTATACAAAAATATCCTTAATAAAGTATAAGTTTTGTAATAATCGCAGGCAAACTAATGTTAATCAGTTCATTATTATATATTAGTAATTAAACTAAAAACATATGAATTTTCATAGATTTCACTATTATCTATTTTAATTATTACTATTAAAATGAAAGCATTAAAAACTTAAAATAAATCTTAGAAGTTTCAAATCATTTCATAATAAATAAATGTAAGTTATTTATGTTATTTAATTTATTACTTAGTAACTAATAACTGAAGGCTAAATATGCTACTTTTTACTTTTTATGACAGATGGCGCTGTTTCGGAAACGTACAATGTAGATTATTGGCGTAGTTTCAAATTATTACAGTTAAAACAAATTTTAAACTTTAATTGTAAATGTTGCATACGTTTAAAAAACACTACGTTATCTCGCTTATAATTAACAGTATCATACATATTAGAAAATTAACTTCTAAAGAAAGGAAAATATTTAACTCTTCTTTTTTAAGTTCCGTAATCGGATAAAAAGTAGCCTATAAGTAGCCCCGGGTCACTAACGACCTGCATACAAAATTTCATGGAGATTTGTCCAGTAGTTTTTGCGTGAATCTTTAATACACAGACATACAGACAGACAGAAAGAAAGACAGACAGACAAAAATTCTAAAAAACACTAATTTGGCTTCAGTGTCCTTTATTTAGTCCCATGGACTTGTTTTTTTTTCCAGGAAATATTAGAATTAGAGACACGACTGTTCTACAGATTTATTATATGTATAGTAGAGTTGGGCCGATTACCGCTGACTAATCGGTGAAGCCGATTAATCGGCCTATTTTAGTCACCGATTAGTTGGCGATTAATCGGCTAAAACTACCGATTAATCGACTTTTTATTTTATTAATTTCAGCAAAGGTTTTTCGTGATTTTCTGAGTGTTAAGTGCGGCTACATTGATATGAGTAGAGCTTTAAAAAGAAAAGAATAGTTTCTCTCCCATGCGTAAAATCACGTAAGATTTATATGTAGGTCATCATCATCATTACAGCCCTTCACAAGTCCACTGCTGAACATAGGCCTCCCCCAAGTAATGCCACAAAGCACGGTCCTGAGCCACTTGCATCCATCGACTTCCTGCATATCTTACCAGGTCGTCACTCCATCTAGTGGGGGGTCGCTCTACACTACGCCTACCGGTACGAGGCTGCCACTCGAGAACCTTTCTTCCCCATCGGTTATCGGTTCTTCGAGCTATATGGCCGGCCCATTGCCACTTCAGCTTACTAATCCGTTGGGTTATGTCGGTCACTCTGGTTTTACTGCGGATATCCTCATTTCTGAGTCTATCACGCAGAGAAACTCCGAGCTTAGCCCTCTCCATAGCTCGCTGTGCGACCTAGAGCGTCCTCATACGGCCAGCAGTAAAGGACCACGTCTCAGATCCGTAAGTTATCACTGGCAACACGCACTGGTTGTACAATCTAGTTTTTAGAGATTGAGGTATACCTGACGAGAAAATATGTCGTAATTTCCCGAACGCTGCCCAGCCGAGTTGAATCCGTCGATTGACCTCTCGGTCGAAGTTGGACTTACCTAGTCGGACTATTTGTCCCAGGTAAACGTACTCGTCAACAACTTCGAGCATAGTGCTCCCAACAACTACTGGCATAGGTGTGACATGGACATTAAACATGATCTTTGTTTTGTCCATGTTCATCTTAAGACCTATCCGTTGGGAGGCACTATTGAGGTCATTGAGCATAGTGCTTAAGTCCTCCAGCGATTCTGCCATAAGGACTATATCGTCGGCAAATCGAAGGTGAGTGATGTACTCGCCATTGATGTTAATACCGTATCCTTTCCAGTCCAGTAGCTTGAAAACGTCTTCCAATGCAGTGGTGAAGAGTTTCGGGGATATAACGTCACCCTGTCTTACACCTCTCTGCAGTTGGATAGGCTTCGAGCTCTGGTTCTGTACTCGGATAGCCATCGTAGCCCTACTGTACAAACACTTCAGCACTTCGATATACCGACAGTCAACTTGGCACCGCTGAAGGGACTGTAGCACCGCCCAAATTTCGACGGAATCAAAGGCTTTCTCATAGTCCACATACGCCAGACAAAGTGGCAGATTGTACTCTTCAGTCTTCTGTACAATCTGCCGCAAGGTATGTATGTGGTCTATGGTACTGAAGCCTTTTCGGAAACCGGCTTGTTCGGGAGGCTGGAAGTCGTCGAGTCTGCGTGCGAGACGATTCGTAATGACTCTCGAAAACAGCACGTAGACGCGGCTCAGAAGGGAAATCAGTCTGTAGTTACTCAAGAGAGCGTTGTCGCCTTTCTTAAAGAATAAGACCACCGCACTTCTGCTCCACGCCTCTGGAGTAGTGCCACCATGGAGGACGGAATTGAAGAGCTTCTAAAGGACTTCAAGTACCGGTGTTCCACCCGCTTTCAGAAGCTCCGCTGTAATTCCATCCTCGCCTGGACCCTGCCCTTTTTAAGGTGCTGGAGAGCCATTCTAATCTCGCTTAGACTGACGTCCGGGATATCATCGGAATAGTGTCGGATAAGACTTGCTCTTGGATCGTTACTCACACTTGTATGTGGCTCCAACGATGATGTGTACAGCTGCCCATAGAACCTCTCAATCTCACTCAAAATCTCAGGTGTCCCGGAAACGATGCTGCCACACTCGGTCTTAAGCTTTGGCAGTTGGCTCTTACTTGCAGACAGATCTCTGGCAAAGACTTTCGAGCCCTGTTTCCGCTCGACCGGTTCTTTAATACGAGCAGTATTAAAGTTGCGTAAGTCTCGCCGCATGCATTTGGAGATCTGTCTGTTCAGTTGCCTGTATGCTGTCAAATCTGTTAACGATTGCAGCCTCATATTCCGCTAATAGCCATGAGATTAAGAGTGTGATCGGAGAGTTTTTATGTTCTTCTGTGGCGGGTCTTGCAGAACTTAGCTCCGACCGCATGGACAGTTTCCACGAGCTTGTCATTCATATCGTCCACTGCATTGCAATCTTGTAGGCACTGAAAGCGGTTACGTAACTCGAGCTGAAAGTTTACGGGATTCTGGATTAGAGCACGAGGGGGACGGAGCGTTGACTTCATTAGACGAGACCTCTCCAACTTAACGTTTAGGTTCTGTGTGCCTCTAACCATTCGGTGATCGCTGCCAGTTTGCACCCTTGCGATCACTGAGACATCACTGAACAGTTGGCGTCTGGTCGTCATAATGAAGTCAATCTCATTTTTTGTCGAACCGTCGGGGGCTCGACCAGGTCCACTTCCTGTGGGGCCGCTTCTGGAAGAAAGAGTTCATCATAAAGAGTCCCTCTTTCTCCATAAAGTCGGCCAGCTGCTGGCCCCTTCGGTTCCGTTGCCCTACTCCAAATTTCCCTAACTTCAGCTCACCGTTTTCTCTTATGCCTAGTTTTGCGTTTAAGTCTCCCATCAACACCGTGTAGTGGGTTTTGGATGAATGCATGGCTTTGGAAATATCCTCATACATTTCCTCCACCTCCTCATCGGGATGTGCCGAGGTTGGTGCGTAAACCTGTATGACCTTCAGCGAATACCGTTTGGTGATTCTGAGTATCAGGTACGTGACCCTCGTCGACACACTCCCAATCTTTACAAAGTTGTTGACGAGAGACTTGTGGACGATAAATCCGACACCTCCTTGGGACAGATGGTCGCCCTCCCGTTGATAGAACAAGTTGCCGGATTCGAGAATCACCGTGTCCTCCCCCTCTCTTCGGACCTCGGATAATCCTATAATATTCCAGCGCAACTTGTCTATCTCTTCTTCCAGCTCCAGGATCTTCTCGTCAGTCCTCAGGGTGCGTGCGTTAAATGTTGCCAGGTCGAGTCGTCGTAGGTGGCAACCGAACCTCCACCGGAGATTTTTAGCACCCCCTGCCCCGCCGTTACCATGGTCGCCACCGTAGCCAGGAATAGCGGGGCCGCCGGGGACTGGGGGCCGTTTATTTGCGTCGTTGCTCATGGGGGATATTTGCCATAGTTGCCATGCTTGGCGAGCGGGTTGGCAACCGCAGTTTTTTATTATGTTATTGTTTTATTAGGAAGATGCTGCTGCCCATCTCCTGCTCGTTTCCCTCTGTCGCCTTTTACGATACCCACGGGAAGATATGGGGTAGTGGATATTCTTAACCGCCACTACACGGCAATATATGTAGGTAAATCAAATAAATTATAAAATAAATAGGTTCACACATAACTTATATCGAAAAATCAGTCTCACGTGTTTTAAGCTCGCTGTTAATTATTCTGGGACATAGGAACTTTGGTAACAAAAGAATCTGAGGCAGCTATTTAAAAGTAAACAAAAACCTCAGTACTTACTATTTTAATTCTACATTTTAACGTTTTTTAATCGTAATGCGGAGTAGTAACACAACAAAATAAAATATTAATAATTTTGTTCTTAAAAAACTTAAAAAAAAAAAAACAAATTTTAAGTCTCTCCCTTTGTATAACAAAAAAAAACCACTTAATTCTTGAATAATGATTGTTATGGCCGATTAATCGGCTAAAATACTAATCGGTCCAACTCTAATGTATAGATATAGATAGCGAATAAAAATTTTTACAATGCTCTCTATTATTTAAATTTTCCTTATGTTAGTCAATCACTCCATAATGGATGCACCCATTATTGCCTTTTTCGTTATCGTCTTCGATTTCTTAGAACAAACGCACAGACCACAGCCATCTCTTCGAAATCCATGTTGATGAACGCGGCAAAATTTTACGAAAAGTAGTGTAGCTATCGCTCTCGTGTGCGCATCGTTCAAATCTGAGGAGACAGTAATAGAGACAAAAAGTTGTTGAGCATATAAGTTGATGGTGAGCGCCCTCTCCAAGGATTCACTTGGCACTGATTGAATGAAGAGATATCGTCATCATATATGTATCTCTAGATATATGTGCTATATCTGCAGATTTAAGCTGTCGTGTAAAATTTTCCAAAAATATCACCATGTGACGCACCAACAGCAAGCTTCATCATCATCATCGTTATAACAGCCCTTCGCATCTGCATTTTATATGTATGTATGTGCATATATGGACCACAGCAACCACTTATCATCAGGTAACTGTGGACTCGTTTGCTACCCTTATCTTATATTTAAAAAATACCATAGGTAAAACCTAACATCAACTAGTTATTCACGTTATCCTTGCGTTGTTTTTAAATATAGCTGTAGTAGTGTAGTATTCTGTAAATAAAAAAATAAATAAAAAATAATGCTGCTGGAACTCTTATATTTAATAATGAAAGCCGGGGACCCTTTGCATTCGTGATGAGGCATTCCATCTTAGTCCTCAAAGATGACCTCGCAACTGCATGACCAAGTACAATAGAGTCTACGTGTTACAGCATCCAATTACATTTAGGTGATTTTTTTTATAAAAAAATGTACTTTGCCCGTCCATTTGGTGGTTGTATTGATGATCACTGTACCTGGACGTCTTGTCACCATCACACTGCTTCCTGTAGCTGGGCAGTTCATTTCTGGCATATACGCCAAGTATCAGAAGCCACATCATGCTCTTCTAGGCATTTCTCTTAGTCTGCTCTTATCACAAGAGCCTCTTTTACCAGATTGTTGACGCTCCATGTAGTGGGCGACCGCTTTAAACTTCGCTTAGGGGGCGTCCTTTAATTACATGAGGTGTTTTGGGGGAATGGGGGAAAAATGGGGATCTGCATACAAGCGTTAACAGGTGCATACGTTCACGCCCTGGAACAGGCTTTCTAATTCTTTCTTTTCTTACTTTCTGTTTTTTGTGCACGTTTTAGGTATTATTTATTTCACATACATTACCCTCGCACTGTCACTTTGGTAACAACTGCTTTCTACCATTCACTTGTGATTTAGTTTAGAATAAAATGCACGACGATAACTAGTCAATAAGATGCTGTTCTTAAATCATTAAAACGAATTTATCACATAACTACCGATTAAATTTAATTATGTTAGCAAATTAGGCGAGAATTGATTGAGTGAAACATTCGCCAAAGACTAACAAAACAAAATGAAGATACCAATTAAACACATTCATACTTTCGAGTAATATTTTATTAGTAACATGTAGCTAAAATAAATATAACAAGAGAGCAAATCACAAAACATGTAATTGTTCAGATTTTCCACTTAAAATTGTAGAGCCCATCTCGACAGAATCCACAAGATGAAACCGATGAAAACGTATCGAACTGTGAGATCGACAGCTCGCATTCTGTTAAAAAAGATAAGAAATTTAAATATTGTTATATAATATTATTATAATTATTTATAATAATAATAAATATTATTATAAATAATATATTAATAAATATAGGAATAATTGAATTATACTTAATTAAATATATTTGGATGATATAATATTTTAATTCAAATGTTACAATTCAGCAAATCTTTGTAAAACTTAATTTAGTGGTTACAATATTACTTCTGCTAAAATATTACAAAATATCATTAATTATTTAACATTATTGAAGAAATGTTCAAGTAATCCGTCAAAATATAAAAAGAAGAAAATTTCGAAGGTTGTTGATATAAGCGAAATGCCACTGAGATCTTTAAAACTATACCCCCGATTGACATAAAATTTATATTATATACTTTTTTCTCGACGTAGACATCCACAAAGAAAGGATATATGAAAATTTAACGGTGAGAGGGTGTAACAGCTTGTAACATAATATTATATTGCGAACCTAAATTAACATAGGTTGTTGTTCTTTCTTTTGTTCCCATTAAAAAAAATGAAAAAAATGGCACAGCCTGGCATGTTCTAACTCTGCATGACTCTGCCCACACTGCCCTTTACACTTCTGAATTTATACATTTGAAATACGTCTAGAAATAATATTTTAGTAATGTGGTGCTAAGGGCCACGTGTAAGCTCTTACTTTAACGAAACAGGGTTACCAGTAAAAAGCTTACATTTTCATGTGCCGTTTCGCCGCTGGTATTGTGTCGTCAGTTTCTTTGAGTATGTAGACACGTGCGGCTCGCACGCAGTCTTCAAAGTAATTGGGAATATCCACACCTGTAACAATTTTTTGTATTTTATTTTTATTTTCCGTTGAAGTATTTGTTTTAACTTAGTTTGATGGCGTCGTTAGAGAATCCCATTTAGAACCGTGGGTATACTAATAGTTACTAGTAAATAATCACATTAAAATTGTCACATTTAATGATCTTAGTTAAGATAGAACTTTGAACTGCAATAATATTGAATACTACAGATGATTAAATAATAATGTCGGGGAGTAAGCGTCAAAGGTATAAAACAAAATTGCAGTAGATTTTTCTAACTTTATAAAATATAATAAAACGCCACACAGTGTTGCCATCCCAACGACATTAAAGCCAGCACAGAATAAAATTGTATATACCTACTTATCGGTCAGTTGACTATTGAAAACCGAAGAATATTATTTGTAATAATAATATATCGTTAGTTCATTCCGATGACGAATTAAAACATTTCAATCAAGATGAGAAAGTTTTTTGTCATTTTAAAGCCGTCGAAACTCAGTCACTTAACGCTCGCCGTAGTTTCTTTAAAAGAAACAAGACGTTCTCAAAAAAGAGGAGATCCATTATAGCTGGTAAAATGTATATAGGGTTTCATTATTATTATTAAGTTTCAAGTAACAAAAACTCGTTTACTACAAACGTAAAATACCCAGACCGGTGACGGGCAAAATCGTTAAAAGTGGGAGTAGCTGACAGCTGGCACTGCGATTGCCTTTTTACCTGTCAGCGTGACGGTTAAGTGGATCATCTCTAAAACTCCAGTATTGATCCAGCAGTGAACCTTTACGGGCCTGTGTATTGTTCCCTTCCTTTCCTTTGTTGTCGATTAAGAAGAGGAATTTCAATAGATATTTTAGAACTTACCATCGGCGTCGATTTTGTAGTCCTCTTTTTCCCTCGCGTTAAGATGCACACGCAGTCGCTGACAAGCATCCGACTGGAAGTCCCACTGGTTGTTTGTATAGTACTCGAATACATCGAACCCTTTACTGATGCGACGGTGAACTCGCATTAGACTGGATAAAAACGGTGTAAAAACGAACTATTATTTCGAGTTATTGTTGAAATATGTTTCAAAGAGGGCCATGATTTCTTGCCACCAGGGCGGAGCGACTTAGGAATGAGGTGAAGTATTCGGCAGATTAGATTACATGGCGGGGAAGTTCATTTGCTACGAAAATGTAAGGATTATTTTTCGTTATGAAATAACAGTTACATTTTATACTAGCGATCCACCCCGGCTTCGCGCGTGTGATTTTTAAATATCGATATCGATATCGATAATATATGCATATGTACTATACATATAAACTTTGCTCTTGAATCATTCCATCTATTGATGAACACCGCATCAAAATCCGTTGCGTAGTTTATAAGATCTAAGCCGTCTAAGCGTACAGATGACGGGAAGCGACTTTGTTTTATGCTATGTAGAGATTAATTATTGTAGATTAGAAATGAATAAACCAGACTACGGATATTCCTAAAAGTATAAAAATTAAATAAAAGAAGTAAAAATGTGAAAAACATTAAGGAGTAAACGACTGAGGCATTATTTTATGCATTAATAATAATACTCTGGAAACCGACAAAAATTTATTTGAAGTGCAACTTCTGTATTATATCACATTGTGTAACGAAAAAAATCACCTCATTACCAGCTAGCGACATCTGGTTAACGGAAGATTCTTTTCAAAGAATTTTCCCAAAACTGCTAGTCACAATTTTATGAGCTGATTTACATGCATGCATTTCTGCGTATGAACGTACGAGCGAAGTGTTTTAGCCGAGACATGAAGACATCTATTCCAACACTTACATCTACACACAAGTGACTTATTAAGGGCCTATACTACCTCAGCTTAAATTGTAATTTCGCCCTTACTTCCCCGCGCGTCGTTTGCCATGTACTAACATGTTTGTAATCACTAATACTGTAAGTTGAAAGGTCGTTAGATACTTATTTCATTAGTTTTATCATATTTATGCCTGTTTCTTTACGCCAACCCAGTCGCTTCTTATTTTTATTACGGTTATTTCCCATTTTGATTTTACGTCGTCCTGTTGCGTAATGTGTATTCTGATCGTAAGCGACACAGCTTTCCCGTTCAAAAGCCGAAGCGAGACTGATCGGCATCGGGCGGCAGGGAAGACCAGGAAACAAGCTTCAAATCTTCAAAACGCCGATAGCTTAGTTAATTTCTTTTTACAGTGAAAATAATGGTAATTAAAAAAAAAAAAAAAACATAAGCCCTGCTTCATATTTAGTTCAGTTAGTATGCAAAGTTTCATGACCTAATTTAAAGTAGGTATTTTATGAATAACAGCGGTTTATTGTTCAGTTTTGAGGTAACTTTGGATTTTTCCAATCGAGAAAATTTTACGGAATCGTATTTTCGTCTAAAATAGTACTTAACATTAATCCTCAACTTTACCGTATATTTATTTCATAATTAATGCGCAATATTTTCGACGTAACGGAGGATCTTGCTAAGACATTTAAGGTAGGTATAGGCCCTAAATTTTTCAATATTGCTTAACAAACAAACAAACAAAAAATGAAATAGAATAATGTTCTGTTCCACCCATAGAGGAACTTTCATATGGTGGGTGTTTAGCTTAGACTACTTACTGGTTGAATGGTCTAAGGCTCTGAGGTGTTTAGCGATATAGGATACAAAATCGTAGTGATTTTTACACTTTTTGACACAGATTATATTCACAGGAAGACTGTTATTTTAAAATTTTAATCTATTTCAAAAATATCTACGTCTAGTGTGTTAGTATAACGGTTTTTTATTATATATTTAATATATTAATGTAAATATTAAAAAAAGTCAAGTATATTATGTAACTTACACTGGTTCAAATCTCAGAATGTAGAGCAAAGTGTCGATTAAAATTGCGGGTATCCAGTGAAATAATATCGCGCAGATATTGTGTGACAGTCTGGAGTGTTTCATCGAACCGCCAGGGTACCTGAAAAAGAAATCTATTATATATATATATATATATATATATATATATATATATATATATATATATATATATATATATATATATATATTGGGTCCTTACATATGAAATTAGCGTTTTGTCTTACTGACCACTTTGATCTGAAGTATCTCCTTTTTGGTTAAGAATTCCAAATTCAAATTTATAATTTATAAATTCATTTAGCTGGTACATTTGAGATTTGAAAACATTCATTCATTTGTTTTTCCTCGTTATTTTTTCTTTGGCATTGCTTATTACCGCATAATGGTAAACATGAAATATCGGTATAGTTACGAGTACGCGTTCTACCGTGGCACCAGTGCTGCAGAAACAGCGCGAAGGATTAATGATGTGTACGGCGCTGGTGTCGCAAAAGAAAGCACTGTACGTTTTTGGTTTCATCGTTTTCGTTCTGGAAATTTCGACCTTCAGAACCAACCCCGTGTACGGCCGGAGACCAAAGTGGGAAATTAAGAATTAAAGGCTATTGTGGAAGCAGATCCATCACAAAACACTTCAGAGACAGCTGCAGGCTTCGGATTAAGTGATAAAACTGTATTAATCTACTTGAAGCAAATCGGGAAAGTAAAAAAACTTGAATGATGGGTACCTCATGAATTGAGTGAATCGAACTTGCAAACACGCGTCGACTGCTGTGTTACTTTGCTCAACCGACACAAACATGAAGGGATTTTAAATCGAATCATTACTAGTGATGAAAAGTGGATACTGTACGATAATTGGAAGCGCTCGTAGCAATGGCTGAACACTGGAGATCCAGCCAAATCCTGCCCTAAACGAAAATTGACTCAGAAAAAGTTACTTGTGGGTGTTCGGTGGACTAGCACCGGTGTTGTTCACTACAGCTTTCTAAAATCTGGCCAAACGATTACGACAGATATCTATTGCCAGCAACTGCAAACCATAAAGGAAGAACTAGCTGCTGAAAAACGAGATTTGTCAATTGCTCTAGGCCACTGCTACTTTACGACAACGCAAGACCACACACTGCACAACAAACAACCACTAAGTTAGATGAGCTACAATAATTGGAATGTCTGCGACATCTACGGTACTCCCCGGACCTTGCTCCAACAGATTACCATTTTTCCAGGATTTGGACAACTTTTTACAAGGAAAAAAATTCAACTCCGATGCGGCAGTCCAAACCGCCTTCAAAGAGTTTATTGATTCTCGCTCCGACGTTTTTTTTTTAGTAAAGGGATCAATGAACCTATGAGATGGCAAAAGTGCATAGATAACAACAGTGTATACTTTGATTAATTTATTTTACAAAAAAAAATTGACTTTATATTCCTCCCGTACAAAACGCCAATTTCATATGTAAGGGCCTATTAATATCTAACATATATAAGCAAATGCATCGAGTGGTACTTGGAATGATTTTTTCAATCAGAACACAAGCGCCATCCGGTGGCACTGGACAGAGTCTACGACGTAGCGGCCGACCGGAGCTGCACACACATTATCGTGGGCTGTCGGAGAGTGAAGTCGTCTAGAAACTGTCCCGCGTTCCGTATAGTTTATACATAGAGATACTATTATAGATTGTGATTTATGTTAGTGATTATTTAAGTGATTTTTACTTATAATTACATTGTTGTTAATTATTGTGACGGCTTTTTATCGTTTTAAACCAACACCTCCCGTAGCGCCCACAGGAAAAATAAATTACTATGTCGGACGATAACGAGGGTAATTTACCCAATGCGAATTATATATATATATTATATAAGATGTATATGTAATTACATTAATATAGTAGCGTTTTGGTAAGCAATGCACTCAGATATGAGAGGAGGCCTATGCCAAGCAGTAGGACGTATTTAGGCCGTAACTTTAGATTTTAACTTTTATGCGTAATATACTAGAATGAAAAATTCTATAAGTTGACATACCATACAACTCCATTAAGGGGCACTCTATTTAATATGATTTCCTTGCCGATCTCAATCAGCTCCGTCCACGTAATTTTCACTTCAGCTGAGCTCGTGAAGTTGTAAATCAACGTTTCCTTGTCACTTTATAATAAAAATAAAAAATCATATTTAATACTTATATTAGACACAAATTGAATCTTTCAAAAATTTTGAATCGTTAAATAAAATTAATATTGTGCTTCAAGTTATAATTTCTGTAATAAGGAAAAATTTATGACATAAATAAATGGCCGTTGATGATTTTCTTAAAAAATCTGAATGATTAAATACATTTCATTATTAGATACTACCCACGTGAAGCCGGGGGCGGGGGGAGAGGGATGCTTATTGTACTTAATATTTTCACTATTCTCTGTGACTTAAAATAACATATTTACCCGCGCTGAAGGTAATTCCAAGCGACCACCATGATGGCGTTTATGAAGATGTCCACGGGAATATAGTCAGCATAACTGTTACTACGGCAATACATAGAACGAATGACGCCTTTGCCAGCACCTTTGCAACAATAAAAATAATTTAATTTGTCAATTTTATTACAAGAAAATCGCGTAGGGATTTTGGCGGGGGAAAATTGACCAATGACGTTGTCTATTTCTTTTGCATCAATACAAAGTATATTGCTATACCTACGTCAAATTCTCACCACTTCATGAATTAACTGGTAGAGAATGCAATAAAGAATAAATGAAAAGTAGGTAGATATTTTCTTATAACCGATAGATAAAAAAATACCTATTCTGATTTAATAGAATACGTACCAATAAGTAGACCGGTTGGTCCATTTAAATTGTCAGTCCAACCGGGCAGCGGCTCCCGTAAAATAGGTATGACTGCAGACAAAAATGTTTCATTACTTTTAGAGCATTTTAAATGTTTAACTAAGTAACTAAACGTTTTGCTGTAGTGGTGTGGGTAGCGGGTCTGATTACCGCGTGGGACAAGTTCCTATTTTTAAGTTATGCAAACGATAGTCCCGATTTTTAGTGATTATCTGTATTATGTTTACGCGCCACTGCAAAAAGGAGAAAAAAAGGAACGAAAGAAGAAAAAATAACGCACGTTTTAAATTTGGACCAATTTGGTGCTACAAAGCACCGGTCCTGAGCCATCTGCATCCATCGACTTTCTGCATGTACCAGGTAGTCATTCCATCTAGTGGGGGGTCGAGCTACACTTCACCTACCGGTACGAGGCTGCCACTCGAGAAGCTTTTTCCCCATCGGTTGTCGGTTCTTCGAGCTAGGTGGCCGGCCATTGCCACTTCAGTTTACTAATCCGTTGGGCTATGTCGGTCACTCTGGTTCTACTGCGGATATCCTAATTACTAAGTTCATCACTCAGAGAAACTCCGAGCATAGCCCTCTTCATAGCTCGCTGAGCTACCTTGAGCATCCTCATACGGCAAGTAGTGAGGAATCACGTCTCAGATCCATAAGTCATCACTGACAATACGCACTGGTTGTACAATCCCGTTTCCAAGTTTTGTAGTTATACCCGACGAGAAGATGTATCGTAATTTCCCGAACGCTGCCTAGCTGAGTTGAATCCGTCGAGCGACCTCTCGGTTCAAGTTGGAAGTCCGACTAGGTAAGAACTATTTGTCCCAGGTTAATATACTCGTCAACAATTTCGTTAGTAAAATTGATTTCTGAATAATTAAAAATGTATGGTATTTAATGATGCAATTGAAGGAGTTTAATTTCTCGTTTGAATTTTAAACACACGATTTTTTATTCTTTAAGAATATCTTAGAGAATAAAACAATCACGGGTTTATTCTTCCGTTAAGTACCATGTTTTCAAGCTGAAATTTAATTTTATTGATTGACAGGAATTTTTTTAGTCTATTTTAAAAAAACATCATTTATATTACACAAAAACAATTGTTGAAACTTACTGCATTATTCTCTAATGAATTATCTGTAGAATGGTATATACATAGTTAGTGTTGGTTTTATGAACTAACAAGAGTATAACTATAATCGTGTAAAACTAAAAAACACTCACTTTGAAAGAAAACGTTATAGGTTTAAAATTAAGCAATTACATATTTGAACTCAGAATATTTTTTTTATATTCTTAAGGGGCTTAATAAAACTGGCATTTTGTGAACGAACAATTCCGGTTAAATCATTACTGAAGAAGTTACGCATTTACACACACACACACACACACACACACACACACATATATATATATATATATATATATTATATATATATATATAATTATTTTTATATATAGTTATAATGTTTATATATATATATATATATATATATATATATATATATATATATATATATATATATATATACAACATGTAACATAATTACTTAACGCACTTTGAGAAAGTAGTTTGTTCAGAATCGTTTACTGAATCGATTCCTATCATTTTTAATATAGGTAACAAACTGAAATGGACCGTAACTTAAGGCAATAAGACTTTTAAGAGTGCAGTTTTATTTGTATTATTACTAATTCTGTCATTCAATAAAAATAAAGAAAAATGAACCTTATTTCAAGTACGTTAAAGTCTTTGCGTTCGTGGATTTGTACTGTGACCACAACATTCTTCCGGAATTAGTATAACTACTTTGATTAATAATCAGTGCATAAAAATGTTAACTAAAAATTCAGTGTATGTATTATGATTATAACATAATATACTAATTGGGGTGTCTGAGGGTGTGCGTTAATTACGTTACATATTATATATATGTGTATACATGTAACATAATTAACGCACATCCTGAAAGTAGTTTGTTCAGAATCGTTTACTGAATCAATTTCTATCATTTTTAATAAAAGTAATTTTTTATATCAAAAATTATTAAAAATACGTAAATTACAGTCACACTAAACCTGTATAGTCAAAACAAAGTGAAATGGATCGTAACTCAAGTAGTAAGACTTTTAAAATAGCAGTTTTATCTGTATTAATACAAATTCCGTCCTTCAATACAAAATAAAGAAAAATTAACCTTATTTCAAGCACGTTAAAGTCTTTGTGTTCGTGGATATGTACTGGGACCACAACATTCTTCCGGAATTAGTACAACTAATTTAATAAATAATCAATGCATTAAACTGTTTAACTAAAAAGTCAGTGCGTGAAATCGGTTCAGTAAACGATTCTGAACAAACTACTTTCAGGATGTCCGTTAATTATGTTACATGTTGTATATGTTTTTGAGGCAATGTAGATTTATTTCCAATTATAGCAAATAGAAAGCTTGATAAAATGTTTTTGGAATCAAACAAAGAAAAAAAAAACATTACATTACATTAGTACATTTCACTTTACTTTGGTCGTCAGTTTCTCTAAAATAAGTCCAAATAGTAGACGTCCTGCCACTCATTTTTATCGTATATTTATCAATTTGCACTAAGAATAACACAAAGAAATACATTTTTCCTCACAAAAATAGTCAAAACGTAAGCATGTGCCGAAAATTTGCTCAGTACTACTAGATGATGAGCGAGAGGCAGGGTTCGGTGCTAAGCCCGCGCGTTTTACGAAACAAGTTTCGACATAAAGTTAGGTACCATCGAACTATATTGCTAGCGTAATGGAACAGACACCCCGAACCAAAAGTTTGCTTCATTTTGGTAAGAGTTAGAACAAAAGTTCGATGCAGCGCTAAAATAATAGTTACGTCGTCTAACCAAACTATTAAAACATGCAGCGCTACTTTCCATTAGGGATTAGTTTTCTCGCGACCAAAACGTCATAAGCGCTAGGAATTTTATGGTTAATTATACGTATCATTTAACGTAGTGTAGAAGTCGCTCCCATAGATTTTACATTTTGCTCGATTCTCGTGAGTATTGTAACAACGCGAAAACTTTAAATCAAAGAGTTTAAACGTTTCAATATCTACTTAGTTCCAATAAAATGTTATACCATCACTTTTTTGATATTCTAGAGTGTTTACGAACACAACAATTCTTTAAGAACATAACCAGGCATTTTGAAGTTGTTATTTAAGCGAAGCGAACACGACTTGTCTGTCGTTGTTGTGGTACAGTGTACCGCAAAGCGTGGCGCAAAATTATGCAAGGCGTTGTCTTCTCTATACGTAGTAGTAATACCTTAATGTTAGGTACCGAATTTTTCCTACGGAATAATGTTCGGCCCAATATTTAGCCCAACTCTAATAGAGAGATATTTCAATTTTATTTATATGTGTATAGACTAGCTGTGCCCGCTACTTCGTTCGCTTGGAATCAGTACTTTGTTATTCAATGTGATGACGATTTATTTGTAAAATAAACTGTCGCGAAGACTTAGAAAGACACTAATCTGAATTTATTACATGTACCTATATGACATTCAGTTAGTCGGTCAATCAGGCAGAAAAATAAACGGACCCACAAACGAACCAAGAAACCAATAGCGCAAACTGTACGCTTGTGTTTTATTTTGTAAGTAAATAAACATCAAAATAACCGCAATAACAATAAAGTAGTCCCTAATTTGCTCCCGAATTTCTCTAGCCAATACTTGGTTTCCACACAACAAATAAGAGAGTGCCCTAAAATAAGCAAGTACAATCACTAATTTGAATAAAAAATTTGAAATGAAAACTACAATCCAATGCCTACCTAAAACTAAGTAAGTACCTACACTAATGCCCCATTTACATTCAGCCCTGTTGGGCAGGGAAGTGAGCAGGGCAGTGAGCAGGGCAGTATGTAAACAGGCTACTCGCGCTGACACTGCCGCTGCCGCTGCCACTGCCCGACGATCCCTCAAATGTCGGTTTTTCGCGCGGAAGTCAAAGGACGGGCAGCGCGAGCGGCTGTGAGTGTTCACATTCAGCTCCATCGCTCAATTCGCGCCAAGCGCCTGGATGAACGGACGTGCGTGCCGTCTTGTTATTAAATAAGTACGATCTGCCAAAATGCCTTTCGAGTGGAATAATGAAAATACAATAAAGTTTTAAGAGGATAGCTTGAAAATGAATCGAAGTTTCGGGGGCGTGGCTTATTCCTTTGTCGGTGAAGCTAACGGACGACTGAGGGAGTGTCAAAATGAAAGTGATGCAATGACTTCATAGTACGCAAATTATGAGATAGCCATACCGAGCAAGCGCTCGGAAAATAACTACGTAAGCGCCAAACAACATTTTTATTTATTTTAGCAATACTTCGTTATGGATTAAAAAACTGGTTTATGAAAACTTATATATGATTATTTACTATGCCTTAAAAATAATTCCATGAACTTATTCGTAAGAATATTGTGCTGTCACGGAAAAATGTAAATAATTAGAGCCTACTTTACAATTTTTTCTATCGAGAAAATTTCATGATATCGTGTTTTCCTAATCCAAGTTCATGAAGTCAAAAATCATATACCAAAATTTTGGTTTGTAATCTAAAAAACTTAAAAAAATATGTTAAATAGAAAAACCACCAAATTTCGAGGTATCACCTTAACTGCTGGAATCAGAAAAAACTGTATGGGATATCAACATTAAAAACCATAATTCATAATCTTCGACGAAAACGAATTTTCTTTTTGAGATAACATAATACCTATGTACATAATTAATTACAAATTCGTCAAATTTATTATATTAATATGAAATTTAGTTGAAGGAATTAATGAACATTGACATTTTATTTCTAAAAACAACAAGTAAGTCATATTGATTATTTATTTATTAAAATTTTTATTTATTTTTTATTTTATTTTTTATTTTTATAGAATAGGGTGACAAACGAGCACACGGTCCACCTGATGGTAAGTGGTTGCTGCGGCCCATAGACATCTACATCTATCCTCCATTAAAAATCAAAATCCAGATGCGTTGACACCCGTGAGGACCAACATGAATGCCTCGTTTCCAGTAAAAAGGGTCTCCAGTTCTCTACACTCACCATACGAAATACAGCAGCATTAAGCTACTATTTCACGCTGGTATTCTGTAAGAGCGTGGTCCTTCCCCGGTCGAGCCGACCCATTCGTGCTACAACTATACTACTAATATAACTGCAGCATGGCTCTACCACGTAAATATGTAAAATAATGTATTAAGTTAAATGGTAATATTTGCATAATAGCCTGAGATTTGTAAATTATAATTTTATTGTAATTAAAATTATGAATTAATTTATACTGTGTAATTATTAAAATAATGAGAGCTTAACCAATCTCATATAATATTTAATATTATTTATGTAACAATAATGTAATAATTTATGAACAATTTATTGTATAAGAATTCAAATAGAGTGGAATTGCAAAGTATTTAATTGTACATAATATTTGAATTCAAAAAGAAAGTTTGTACCTAACTTTTAAGCAATGAAATAATTTTAAAATATAACATTGGGTTTGTGTAATTAGCTGTATTTCATATCATTTTTGCATGCCAATTATGGCAAAACATGTCAGTTCCACGTCATTGATCATCTTATGTACCAGCTTTTTAAGTAAATAAATTTTCTTTCTATCTATCTTCTTTTGAACTTGATATCTTTTTAAATTATTAACATAATTTTGTATTGCAAGAAGACACAGCGCGGACGCTGTAGTTATTTCGACGTCTGCCATAGTCGAAAGCCGAAAGTGATGTGAGTGATGAGTGTTAGGGCAGAATGTAAATACACACTTCCCGCGATCCTGCTACGGCAGTATTTAGCGAAGTATTGCCGGCAGCGCGAGGAGCAGTGGCAGGGGCTGAATGTAAATGAGGCTTAACAAAATAATGAATCGTGGAAACTATGCCAAACATTGAGTTATTATAAATCAATGATTCCAAATATGAGGCAATCAGTGGGAGGCCTATGTTCAGCAGTAGACTTTAAAATGCTGTTACGGTTATTGGATTTTATTTCCTGGTCCAATACACACATTGCGTTGAAAGCAGCAAGTAAAGTAGTTATTTACGTATAGCTTCTGCCCGCGACTTAATACGCGGATCCTGTTGCTTATATCAGCGACAACGAGGTCGTCAAAATCGAAGATCTGAAACGTCTGATGTTGAATTCTAAGAGCCCGGGGACGGGAAAACAACGTGATTCGCGAGACCATTCGAGACGTTCTAGATCTGTCATTTTTGTAAGTCAACAGGAAATGCCCATCTTTTCCCTTTCCCTTTCTCTTCAGACTAAACAACTTTTGCTAAGACGTCATTCCTATATATGTTATAGTGTCGCTGGGCTTTGGATGGAGTGTAACTCCTTGTGTGTTATTAAGTTAATATATTGGTAATATTGTTTAGATCTGCTGGCCGTATGAGGACGCTTAAGGTCGCTCAGCGAGCTATGGAGAGGGCTATTCTCGGAGTTTCTCTGCGTGATAGACTCAGAAATGAGGATATTCCGCAGTAAAACCAGAGTGACCGACATAGCCCAACGGATTAGTAAGCTGAAGTGGCAATGGGCCGGCCATATAGCTCGAAGAACTGATAACCGATGGGGATGAAAGGTTCTCGAGTGCCAGCCTCGTACCGGTAGGCGTAGTGTAGGGCGACCCCCACTAAATGGAGTGACGACCTGGTAAGACATGCAGGAAGTCGATGGATGCAGGTAGCTCAGGACCGTGGTTTGTGGCATTACTTGGGGGAGGCCTATGTTCAGCAGTGGACTTGTGAAGGGCTGTAATGATGATGATGATGATTGTTTAGATCACGTTCACATGAGGCTTAAGCACTTATAGAACAAAAATACTTCAGCGCAAAGCTTCCGGGTAAACTATGTTGAAAGTTGACCCGTCCGGCACGTGAACATAAAGATTTCTAGAACTGCTAATCCGGGAAAGAGCAACGTACAACTGACCATGCGAGAAACAACTGACACCGAGATCTACTACAGCAATACGAAAAGTCTGCCCTTGAGCCTTATTAATTGAAATTGCATAACACACTGATACTGGGAATTGCGTTCTTTTAATTTGGAATGGAAAATTATTTGGTATTATGGGAATTCTGGGAATAAAGACGGTTTCTCCTGCACCGCAACCTGTTAAAATTTGAGCCTCGATTATATTTTGTTGCAACTGGGTTACTTTTAGCCGAGTTCCATTGCAAAGTTGTGGTGGTCTTAAATTTCGGAGCAGAATAATCGGAATGCCAATTTTTAACAAATTTCGTGAGAAGGAAGTCCGGGAATATTTAAAGAATTTAAAAATTCTATCGGATAATTATTGGCTTCTTGTTCATCGACCATTCTATTTATTGAACTATAAACTTTGCTTTCTGTATATTCGACAGTATTTTGTTATTAATCTCAGATGCCTGGTCATTGCGAGGAGTTAAAATGGATCTTTCGCATATCCAAGAATTGTCCCTATTTAATATAATTGTTACGTCATCGTAAACCGACGATATAAGATGTGTCAGAATAAGTTTTCCTTGGTGTAGTTGTGGATAGGTACCTTCACAAATCTTTAATAATTTATCAGAAAATTGACGATCATCCGGATTATCTCCAGTTCTCACTCGCATGTTTATAGTGTACCGATTGTATATCACGCCACAAATAAAAGCTTTTTAGGCAAGCCCTAACCTCATCAGCTCGGGTTCCCCGTGGTATTACCGGTAAGGTTTGTCGGAAATCACCACAAAATAAAACCGTGATACCGCCCATTGGTCGATCATTTTGTCTTATATCCCTTAAAGTTCTGTCTACCGCTTCTACTCCTTTTCGGAGGGCCATCGTACATTCATCCCATATGATTAAATTACACTCACGTAATACCTTAGCTTTGTCGCTATTTCTTGAAATACTACAGGTTGGACTTTCCGTGCGATCTAAATCAATTGGTATTTTAAACATAGTGTGAGCAGTTTTACCACCTGGTAGCAATGTTACAGCTATACCTGATGAAGCCACGGCAAGAGCAATTTTACGCTGATTTCGAACATAAGCTAATATTAATTTAGTCAAAAAAGGTTTTTCCAGTTCCTCCAGGTGCATCTAAAAACTATATTGTTCCCAAATTATTCTGAACACTCTCGTACACGCGATCATAGACTGAACGTTGTTCTGCAGTCATCATTGGGAGACCGTTTTCTAATGTTGCCAGCAGTTTCATTGAGTTGTAACCAATCTCTGCGGAATATTACCTATTGGTAACCTCTCCGACTGAGGTTCGTGTTGGCAAACCATATTCACACAGTGATTTACCGCCTACTGCTGTTATGTCTTCCTGAAGAGCTAATAAGCACATATTTATGGCAAGATCACGGAAATTATCATTAGTTGCGCCTTCATCATTGTGAGATATATTCCGAAGAAAGTCTTCTGCAAATTTTTCTTTATATTTTTTCCCATAATTGTACAGCATCTGACAAATTACAAAATGTGAGTAATGTTACAAATAAATGGCGTAACCGTCGTGGATTATCACTAACACAGGATTCTGATAAAGCGTCATCCCAATGCTGATCACTTTCAAGCAAACGACGTGCTTGGCAAGCTGCATGATAAGTTGGATAAAAAACATCGTCTACTTTCTCAAATCTATAAATGATGTTGGTCCTCGCACTGTATGTAATAATTCGTAACATGCGTTGAGGATGAACGGTAAGCATGTTCTTTGAAAATACCTGACTCGCCATCTATAGGCCTGCCACGGCGTCTACGATTAAAGACAATCGTTGCTTATCGTAGGTATAATACGATAGAACTTCCTCATATAAAAGAGATTTTGCAAAATCATCAGTTTGGCAAAGTTGAAAGAATGCTAATAAAGTTGTTTGTCTAGGGTTCTCTAATCGTTCTGTAACATTTTCGGCGTTGAAATATATACGTTGACCGCCTTCAAGATGAACATCCAGATGAGTCACAGGTGGATATCTTTCGTGAATGTTGAAACTTAAGATCCGCCACACAGCTTCTGAAGAGCTGATATATCTGCCTGACTGAAATCTAGTAACTTCATCATGTTCATTTCTCAACGCAAATGTAGCTTGGTCACTGCCCTTGTTAATATACTTACAAATGTATTTTATTGAATCTACACTATTACACATTTCAACATTATGGCTGATGCTTAGACAACACAGGCGAATACAGAACGACCCACCTATTATCTAAAGTAACCTGTTGTCCAGACACTTCGCTTTTCAACAGTAAAACCACCATTGTCTCTTGAACGGCGACGATATAATGGGTATCCATCATGTCCTGTTACAATTTCATCCACTAATGCTTTTGGATATCTTTTAGTGCAACGACCGTCTTGCATGCAATTCCCAATTCCCGTTAATTGCACCACATGGACCATGTATGTGTACCATGTACATGTACCATATATGAGTTTTAACAATGTCGTATAACACGGGATCTGCAATCGGATCTGGAATTTCAGCACTGGTTGAACTGTCTACATCATTAGGTCGAACCTTATCTTTTAACCAAAGCAGGATATGTGCGTGAGGTAATCCGCGTTTTTGCCACTCAACACTATACATATAACACAATACATCTCCAAAAATGTTATCCTTGGTAAGTAGATCTATATTGATATTAATTTTAAATGAAAAACTCTTGCGATAATATCATAGCGATCATGCGGTGCTTGACCCTCAATAAGCTCCCGAGTGATTTCATCCCACTTGGGATTGGTAGTTACAGTAAGAAATAAGTCGGGACGTCCATATTTTCTTACGTAACAAAAAGCATCTTGAGTACGTTCGTGCATGTATCGTGGACCACCAGTAAAAGAAGAGGGTAAAATAACTAAACGGCCCATATTCACCGTATCATTATCTTGCTGCATGGCGTCGCGAAGGTGCACGTTTTCTTCAGCGCGCAGCTATCTTTGATTAGATCGTATATAAACTAATCTTTCGGTTTAAATTTTTGCGTACATGTCAACAATAAACTGATTGAATAAGCCACGAAAACGTTGAAAATATACAAATCTATTCCGTCTCACTTGCAAGTGGTAACAATAAAATTGAAGGCATGACATCTTTTTATTATAATTAGGTGCGCCTGTACGCGGACCAGTTTGGTATAAGTCGAAAATATAACCATCTTCCCCTCGAGAGTATATCAAAGGATATTGCAAACTGTCGTAAGCCCTGTGGGGTTTCGTAAATATGTTGCAAACGATTGTCTCTGGAACGGTAACGTATGCTCCACATTCCTGGTCGACCAATACTACAGCTACTTCATTCGTGGATGGAACGTTATAACGCCCAGGGTGTTCCTGAGTTGGACGCCTATTGGCATTTATAACAATTTTATAATTGTTATCACCATCTTGAGGAAGAGCTTCTAATGCCGATTTAAAACCTATACCCTTATACCCTATACCCTATAACCTTATTTTAAAACCATACCTGGCATTGACATATTTAACGACTCTTATATTGCATACAAAATTAAACTTACAAATCACTTATCGTCTAGTTCCTGATACAAATTACATCTGCAATATAATATATCTTATACTTTAATTAAAAATATATATACTCCTGAAGAGAGTATAATATCCACCACATTCCCTTTTAAAAATTCCTGCCAAAGTTATGATTTTGAGGTTAGTTCTATGGGATTTTCTTTTTGATTTTTCTCAAGAACGGTGCATTACCTTTTAATGGGAGTGGTATTATTATAATCGGGGACCAAACCTCTACCAAATAAAACACCTTACTCCCCCAAATTCCTGTCAAACGATTCTAAATTTCAACCTTAACTTTTTTTTAATTAGGGATGAGTGAGAGTGTTATAAACGTAAGAGTAGACAAATATAATCAGAAAGCTCCGAACTGCTAAGCTATCGGGAGTAACACGTGTTATTGTGAGTCAACCATAAAAGATAGACATATGCTGTCGTGGGATATTTTTTATATAATTTTAAGGAGAATATTTCCGTTATACATGATTTCTATGTAGCTTTAAACATTAAGGCTGCACACGCGAAGGAAGCTTAAAAATGGAGTAATTTCTCCCGTTTCCCCAACATTTTCCTTCTCTACTCTGCTCCTATTAATCCTAGCGTGATGAAAAGTATACTATAACCTGCCCAGGAGTAGGTGTTACAGCCTATATACGTCCCACTGCTGGGCTTGCTCCCCTATTTCTGAGAGGGTTTAGGCAAGAAGTGTCCGCCGCGCTGCCCAAATGCGTGTTGACGAACTTACTGTCTTCGAAATATTTTCTTATTTATGAGTGGGCTTAAAATTGCTTTGGTGCCGGCGGAGTAGGCGGTTGAAGAATGATTGTACTAAGATTCGTTAAAATCCGTCGAGTAGTTTTTGTTTCTATAATGAACATACAGACAGACAGACAAAAATTTTACTGTTTGCATTTTTGGCATTAGTATCGATCACTAATCACCCCCTGATAGTTATTTTGGAAATATATTTCATGTACAGAATTGAGCTCTCTACAGATTTATTATAAGTATAGATTGGCCTAAAAAATGTCTTTAATGAAAATACTGCGTGGCATATTCACTATGGCAGATACCTAACAAGCGGCGCCCGCACGATCCACAACTCTGTATCAATTATTTATTGTATACTAGTTTGCCAGGCAGACGTTGTTCTGCCCTTTTCGACGACCCTTTGTCACGTTCTATTAAAAATCCTTAAATTCGCAAAAAAAAAAATTGTGGGTCTTTCATGGGCAAAAATACTATCCTCTCAAGTTGAACCAAACTGCACACGGTGTGCAAATTTGATTAAAATCGGTTGAGTAGTTTAGAAGTCCATCGCGGAGAAACAACGTGACACGTAATTTAAATACATACAATGTATATTAACTTTTGCAATTATCGGATTTTTCTTTGAAGAAATTCTCAGAAGTATCCTGAAGTTAGGAAGGTACCGGTTTTACAACACCCGATGTCTCGGAAAGCTCGTGAAACTGTTGTTCCTGTGCCTATTATCTATTCGGTTGCGCCGAAACGTTATTCCATCGAACTATGAGAGTTAGGGAATGCGGTGTGTATTTGTGCTTGCGCACACAATCGTGCGCCATAACCCTTAAAATACCTATAAATCTATGATGGATTGACTTGTTACTCTAAAATTAAAAAAAAAACCTAAAATGGTTCTAGTCCCTCACAATAAGAAAGATAACATATTATGCGGTTATTTATTAGTATTCAAACATTGTGAAAAATTACTACCAACTTATCAGTATACTGTTGTATAAAAAAGCAAAAATAGAAAATATTACCAATGGAAGGTCTAACGATCATTACAGGGATCTGTTTCATAGCTTCTACAGCCAGTCCTTCAGCGAGCGCCTTTGTGAACGCATACGAATTCGGCAGGTTGTTAAGTAGTCTGTAAAAAAAGTTTATACATACTTATTTGATTC
Organism: Parnassius apollo; assembly: GCA_907164705.1. NCBI lineage: Eukaryota > Metazoa > Arthropoda > Insecta > Lepidoptera > Papilionidae > Parnassius > Parnassius apollo. Next base: position 6,214,357 of record CAJQZP010001449.1, on the reverse strand, counting down.
TTAAGCATCTTATGATTGCATGACGTATCGCTTGACAGTGAATGGCGGTGTAACAAGGTAAAGAAGCTGAAAGTGCGACGGAGGGTAAAGAAGCTGGAGATGGGTAGCAGCTTCTTCCACTTAACAGTTCAAAATTTTAAATAACTTCAGCTGTTAAGTCGCTACTCAAGCATGGAAACTGTAGCAAAGTCGCCCTCCCTATAAGTAGTTTAATGTTTCGAGATTTTATCCAATCCAATATTGAAGGTCTTTACCGGCGGTAGCATTCAATTGGTAACAACACGATTTGTAATAAAATTCTTGGGGATCTCTTTGATTGCCCTATAGAAGAGTTCAAGTTGATGTCCTCTCAAACATATGTTGCTATTCAGTAAGTATACATTTTGTAAATTAGGCACATCATAATACCGTGTCAGCAGTTATAATTTTTCAGTCACTATTCATACATACGTCTGTAAAGATTTTTTTATATTGTTCATACTTAGGCGCAATATTCTCCATGGTTTCAGTATCGAAGATCTCCGCAGCGGCGACAACTTTGTGCGGGTCAGCTGGCGGGTCGTAAGGTCTCTCTTCCAGCAGCTTCTCGTGGAGGTGGCAATAGGCAGTCGATATGTGGATGAACAACTGCGCAGCAACATGCAAACATCAAAATGTCAATTAAACCAAAAAGCACCACCACTCTATAGCATCCCATGGGTCTCGTAAGAGGCGATAGAAGGAAATAAAGCAGGATATGGGTGCCAGAATCTTCCTGATAACAGTTGAATCTGAATAAAAATAATAGTGTAGCTCGTCAATTGTGGCAACTATGGAAAATGTCCTCCCCCCCACTGAGACAATATTTGATGGAGGCGTAAGTCCAGCAAAAGACATTCATAGATTATAAAAAAGATGAATAAATAAAACTCAAATCACGGCATCGAAAAATTTTTTAACCATCAATTGTCTACAGTACGGTAGAGCCGTGGTAGCTCAGATGGTTAACGCTCGCTGTAAATATAACAGAACGCGAGTAACGCGGGTTCGATCCCCGCCGGCACCAATGAAACCGTTAATTGCAATTTTAAGTGCTGATTTACCACGTGCTCTGCGGTGAAGGAAAACATCGTGAGAAAACCTGCATGTCTGAAGAATAAAAAAAATATTTCGAAGACATGTGAAGTTCACCAACGCGCATTGGGGCTGCGCGGCGGAAACTTCCTGGCCCTAAAACCTTCTCAGAAATGAGGGGAGGCCTGTGCCCAGCAAGTGGGACGTATATAGGTACTTAAAAGCCAAGCTGAAAAAGGCCAAGAAGAAAAGAGTATTTTTGTGGAAGTTTTGAAGTAAAAACATCAGACCGGTAACGAATTTGAATAAAAATCGCCATGACAACCAGATAAACAACGATGTCAAATCATGTCAAATTTTGGTTTCAGGCTCGTAATAGAGAAACGGCAAGATTTAAGTGAAAAATGAGATATTATTGATATAGGAAAAAAGGTAGCGCAACAGCGCGCATGAAGCTCGAAATTGCAGAGTTACGGAGAACTAAATAAAAGATCGAAAAAGGTAGACTCCATTGACACCGATTTAAAATGTGCTGATAGCGTGAAAATACGAAGTGAAAATGATTTTTTATTGTGTTCTTATGGTTTAAAAACTTTATATCTATACTTTACTTTACTTTAACTTTAATTGTCTACGGAAAATCGGGACTATCGGAAACAAATTAGGAACTAGATGTATAGCAGCGTATTCTTAATAACGACTAAAAATAAAAAACTGCGGTTGCCAACGCGCTTGTGGCAACTATGGCAAATATTCCCCTATGGGGTAGGCCTGTGTTCAGTAGACTTTAATAGGCTGTAACGGGACCGATAACGGCAAAATAGCCTCCGCTATGCGCTCACTGTCTACCCAGCTTGGTGAGCTTAGGCAAATCTTCCAAGTAATAAATGCCAGCCGGCGCATCTTCTTCTTCATCTTCGTCATCCACCTGTTAAAACTCGACCGCCTCTCTCGTTGTAGGTAGTTTTTGCCTTAATCCTCGCGCATTGCAGGCCTTTTCCCGATTGCAGTACCAGACGTTTGAACTTAAACGCTGTTTTACGTCGTCAATCTGAGTATTTCACATCTAAGTGAGCGTGGAGAACCGGAACCCGTTTTCATTGGAAATGAGGCATTCCACCTTAGTCCTCGGGGGTGACGCATCTGCATTTCGATTCTTAATCGAGGATAGATGTAGATGTCTATGGGCCACAGCCATCAGTTACCACCAGTGTGATTGTGTGATCCTTTGCCACTCTAATCCTATAAAAAAAATGAGATAGTTATACCGTATATTTTGAAGCTTGTTTAAAATAGAATGAATTATAAATACATCTTTTTTAAAACGTAGATGATGCATATGACATAGCATGACATTATGTTTTCCAGATCGAATTCCGGCCACGGTGGCCAGTCAACGGAGGCTAGCCATCGGCGCTGGACAGGATTATAGTGCCCAAGTGTATGCGCAAGCACAGGTGCGCTCTCTTCCCTCACTCTCATAATCCAATGGGATGGTAAACCGACACGACCGGAGAGAGATGAGGCGCAGGACCAACAGCTTTGTGTGCTTTCTGAGGCACGGGGGTGAGACACCGCCAACTTCCTGACTTCGGGCAGCTACTGAGAATTTCTTGATGGAAAAACTCAATGATTGATTTTTTATCCCGACCCGGGATTCAAACTCAAGACCTCATGATCAGCAGTCACACTACTACAACCAGTAGACCAACGAGGCAAAATGACATAGAAGGCATAGAATACAAACTAACATACTTATGTAGTAAATATATTTATATACTCTTTGCTAAAGCAAAAAAATAAATTACATTGTACATTTAGAGTTTATTTTTACTATGATGGAGTGTTAACAGGACGTGAATCCTATACCTTTAAGCGAGCAATTCTTGTATATATATATAATCGAAATCTCGGAAATGGCTTCAACCATTTTCACAGAATTTTGTGTCCAGGGGCTGTTGTAGGGAAGGAGCAGCAACAAATGAGAACAGCTCATGTTAGGAAAGAAAGGAGATGCACTTACTTGGGCGTTGATTTTCTAGCGGCCTTTTACTTAGGCCTGAGATTGATGGCGCTACGTTGCAGCTGCGGTGGTGCGCAAAGATAAATTCGTAGCGCGATTGCCACAGAGGTGCCATCACATCTAGTGTTGGTCTTCAACTACTCGGCACGGTGGCGGCACGTCGATGACTCTCGACGGCCGATGGCGTGTTTTTGATCTTTCACTTTTAGGCTAGCACGTCTTATTGATCGCCCATAATGACGCCACCATATCTGTCCTTCAATTGGACATGTCCGTACAGAAAGGAGACGGAAGTGATGGGGAGAAAATACTACCAGCCAATATAATCCACAAAATATGCTTTTTGACGCAACCACTCACAATTTAAAGATCTTATTGAAGCTGCGTTTTACCTTACCTTTAGTTTTTTGGATTGCTTTGCTAAGTCCAAGATAAGTTTGGTGCTACGAACGTTTAACTGTATGGCTTTCTTCAACGCCTCGTCGAATCTAAAATAAATAATATTCATGGAATATTTTTATGTTTTTTATTTAGAGTTTTTGTAACCTACTAAGTTTTATTAATTAGTATTATTATTTACTCGGTGTTTTAGTGAGATAGAAGCGACAGAAACTTAACCATAATTATAAAAAAATATAATATGATGACATGGAATAGAAAGATGTAACGAACTCCAAATATCTCCTATTCCAAACTCATCATCATCGTCATCATTACAACCTTTCTCAAATCTGCTGATGAACATAGGCCTCCCACAAGGTATGCCACAAGGCACGGTCCTGAGACACCTGTATCCACTTCAACTAGTGGGGAAACCACGTCCAAAAATGAACTGAAACGGACAGAAGAAGAAAATGGTGTGGAATGACAATGTGTAGGAGAAAGATGATTTATGTCAAAGCTTAATGGTTTAATTTGCTGCTTTATTGGATAACCGAAAGTCAACTCAACGATTGAATTAAAAGCCGCTAAGGAGTATAGATAAATTAAGCTCCCTTTTCTGCCAACGACGTTTTTTTCAAATAGAATAAAAAACGAAATCAAAGTACACCTGATGGTAAGTTGATGGTGGGGCCCATAGACATAGCCCACATTTATCCTCTATATTAAGAAATAAAATGCCGATGCTTTCTAACACCTAAAGACTAAGATGTAATGCCTGGTCTCCAGAAAAAAGCGTCCCTGGTTTTCTACACTCACCATACTAAACACTGCAGCATTAAGCTGCTATTTAATGCTGATATTCCGTGAGAGCGTGGTTGTATCCCGGTTGAGCCTTGCCATTCGCGCCATAACCATAACTAGCTACAGACTGGCTTTACTACGTGTAAATAATAAAAGTAGCACTATGTAACTTTTAAAGTTTTACACTAAGCCGTGTGGTGACAGTGTAAGAGATTCTATCAGCACATTTCGTCCCGTGGGTGTCGTAATAGGTAACTGTAGGATATACTAAAAATCCTATGGCTTCAATATGTTGTTAGCACCAGGCTAAAATACCCAGAACCATGTAGTTGCGGTGTAGGAATATATACTACCCCATAACGTCCTTAGGGTGTCGTAAGAGGCGACCGACGGAAACTAAAATGCAACGATGCGCAGCAGCACTTTCCTAATAACAACTCAAAATACTCCCGAATAGGCAATCTACATAAGAGCCCACTCGTATGTTCAGCAGTAGACTTGTGTCGGCGCTGTCGTCGCGCCACAAGCAAAACGAACTGAAGCCTAAATCACGCTATCAAAGTTACGAAGTACTGCGCCATTTATAGAAGAGCTCTATACTATCATACGGGTGGCCGTTCCGGGGGTCCTTTTCTTTCATGACAAAGACTTTTATGGACTGTAAAAAATTTTCATGACCAAAGACTTTTATAGGCTGTAATTGAAAATACCCACTAAAATGAAGAAATCACAAACCTTACTGTAGCAGCAGCGTGCACTATGATGTCCACATTGTCGACAATGTATTGGCGGCAACTGGCTGATATAGCGAGGTCCGGTTCGCTCACATCCCCACCAATGATGCGCATTTTGCACAGGAGCTTGTCGACGCCACCTCGCAATGCAGCCACCTTAGCAAAGAGCTGTAAGATGACAGCATATTTTTATCTTTCATCCTTTATATCAAAATTCTGGTGCGTCGTTACCTCTGAGGTAAAGGAAGACCGAATGCTTTTTTACGATTATACGTGATAGATCCACTCTGGAGTTATAATATGGTAGTAGCACGTGTGGGTCTACTTACCATCAGTTGTGGACTAAGTTGAGGTGACTTTCGGTTATCCAATTAAGCAGAAAATTAAACCATCGGGCTTTGACATACATCATCTCTCTCCTACACATTGTCATTCCACACCATTTACTTCTTCTGACCGTTTCGGTTCACTGTCGGACGTGGGTGCTTATTATTGTACGGAGACCCCTTTTACCCGAAATGAGGCATTCCATCTTAATTCTCACGAGTGACAACGCACCTGCGTTTTGATTCTTAATTGAGATGATGATGTCTGTGGGCCAGAACCTCCACTTACTATCAGGTGGATTGATCCATTTGTTGATCCATTTGTATGTAGCCGTAATATGCTACAAAGCAACTCTACCTTTATTGGCCACCACGCGACAGTTCTAAGCAAATAAAGCTACAGGTGTGTTGTCATCGTATACCGTGTAGTGTTGGTGTAAGAATATCCACTACCCCGTATTATCCCGTGTATGTTGTAAAAGGCGGCAAAGGGAAACAAGTCAGCCAGTGGGCGCAGCGTTTTCCTAATTACGACTAAATATAAAATATGCGGTTGCTAACTCGCTGGCCAAGCGTGGTAACTATGGCAAATATTCCCCATATGTGGCCATCTATGGAGGAGGCCTATATTCAGCAGTGGACTTTAATAGATTTGTAGCGGTAACGGCGTAGTCACCTCTGAGGAAGTGACTACGCCGTTACCGCGGAGGATATTCTGGACCCCACCATACAACTATACATTTCCCGTTTGGACAAAAGTACGTCAGGAGAAGATGTCCTGCTTTTCGTGATAGAAAAAAGCCGATACCGCATAGAGGATCCGATCTCTTTACATTTGCAGCGTCTGGACTCTAATTGGTAAACGAACTTCAAATCTTACGTACTCCAGGTTCCTGCAAAATACAAAGAGATATTCCTCGCTCCCGATTTGTGGGCCTCTGGGGTAGTGTTTCGGCGATACCAGGACGCGCCAAAGAAGAAAGTTCCCTAAATATTGTTATATTTATATTTTATTCATATTTTAAGGGTATATATTTTTATGGGCCACTGTTCTTAATATTTAAGTTCTTGATGCCTGAAATAAAGTTATTGTATTGTATTGTACATGTAATATTAACTTACAGGCTCATTAAAAATTAGTTGTAAACGCTCCTGTGGACATTTCCCTTTCTTGTTTCGTATAAGAATGACTATTTCGCGAATTTTGGGGCATTTTCTGCAACAAAAAAGAGTTGATTATATATGGGTACATCATAATGACGTAAGCCAAGGGTATTAATGTCCTCTGTAGCTTTCTTTTACGTTGATACTGGCGCCGTCAGCCAATAGTTATATGCATATAGTATAGACAGTATAGACGCCGTGTAGTGGCGGTTAAGAAATATCCACTACCCCATATCTTCCCGTGGGTGTCGTAAAAGGCGACAGAAGGAAACAGAAAGGAGATGGACAGCAGCATCTTCGTGATAGCAGCTACTATACAAAAAAACTGCGGTTGCCAACCTGCTCTACAAGCATGGCAACTATGGCAATATACCCCCCATGATAGTTACGAAGAAACGGCCCCCATTCCCCGGCGGCCCGTTATTCCTGGCTACGGTGGCGACCGTGGTAACGACAGGACAGGGGATGCTAGGAATTTCCGGTAGAGGTTGGGTGGCCACCTACGACGACTCAACCTGGCAACATATAACGCACGCACCCTGTGGGCCGACGAGAAGATCCTGGAGCTGGAAGAAGAGATAGACAAGTTGCGCTGGAATATCACAAAACGTCGAAGAGAAGGGGAGGACACGGTGATTCTCGAATACGGCAACTTGTTCTATCACCGGGAGGGCGACCATCTGTCCCAAGGAGGTGTTGGATTTAAGGTCCACAAGTGTCTCGTTAACAACGATGTAAAGATTGGGAGTGTGTCGACGAGGGTTGCGTACCTTATACTCAGAATCACCAAACGGTATTCGCTGAAGGTCATACAGGTTTACGCACCAACGTTGGAACATCCCGTTGAGGAGGTGGAGGAAATGTATGAGGATATTTCTAGAGCCATGCATTCCTCCAAAACTCACTATACGGTGTTAATGGGAGACTTCAACGCAAAACTAGGCACAAGAAAGAACGGTGAGCTGAAGGTAGGGAAATTTTGGATGGCGGAAGGAAGACAACGGAACTCAAGGGGCCAGCAGCTGGCCGATTTCATGGAGAAAGAGGGACTGTTTATGACGAACGTTCCCTTCCTGAAGCGGCCCCACGGAAAGTGGACTTGGTCGAGCCCCGACGGTTCGACAAAAATGAGATTGACTTCATTATGACGACTAGACGGCAACTGTTCAGTGATGTCTCAGTGATCGCAAGGGTGAAAACTGGCAGCGATCACCGAATAGTTAGAGGCACATTGAACCTATACATTAAGTTGGAGAGATCGCGTCTAATGAAGTCAACGCTCCGTCCCCCTCGTGATCTAATCTAAAATCACGAAACCTTTCAGCTTGAGTTACAAAACCGCTTTCAGTGCCTAGAAGATTGCAATGCAGTGGACGATATGAATGGCAAGCTCGAGGAAACTGTCTATGCGGTCGGAACTAAGTTCCGCAAGAAAAACACAAAAACTCACATCTTATTCTCATGGTTGTTAGACGGGAGATGAGGCTGCAATCGTCAGCATATTTGACAGCATACAGGCAACTCAACAGACAAATCTACAAATGCATGTGGCGAGACATCATCATTTCATCATCATTACAGCCCTTCACAAGTCCACTGCTGAACATAGGCCTCCCCCAAGCAACGCCACAAAGCACGGTCCTGAGCCACCTGCATCCATCGACTTCCTGCATGTCTTACCAGGTCGTCACTCCATCTAGTTGGGGGTCGCCCTACACTTCGCCTACCGGTACGAGGCTGCCACTCGAGAACCTTTTTCTCCAACGGTTGTCGGTTCTTCGAGCTATATGGCCTGCCAATTCAGTTTACTAATCCGTTGGGCTATGTTGGTCACTCTGGTTCTACTGCGGATATCCTCATTTCTAAGTTTATCCCGCAGTGAAACTCCGAGCATAGTCCTCTCCATAGCTCGCTGAGCGACTTTGTGCGTCCTCATACGGCCAGCAGTAAAGCACCACGTCTCGGTTCCGTAGGTCATCACTGGCAACACACACTGGTTGTACAACTTAGTTTTCAGGTTTTGAGGTGTACCTGACGAGAAGATGTATCGTAATTTCCCGAACGCTGCCCAGCTGAGTTGAATCCGTCAATTGACCTCTCGGTGGAAGTTTGATTTACCCAGTCGGACTATTTGTTGCAGGTAAACGTACTCATCAACAACTTCGAGCTTAGTGCTCCCAACAACGACCGGCATATGTGTGACAGGGACATTATACATGATCTTCGTTTTGTCCATGTTCATCTTAAGACCTATCCGTAGGGAGGCACTATTGAGATCATTGAGCATAGTGCTTAAGTTCTCCATAAGGATTATATCGTCGGCAAATCGAAGGTATGTACTCGCCATTGATGTTAATACCGTATCCTTTCCAGTCCAGTATCTTGAAAACGTCTTCCAATGCAGCGGTGAAGAGTTTCGGGGAAATAACGTCTTACACCTCTCTGCAGTTGGATAGGTTTCGTACTGTGGTTCTGTACTCGGATAGCCAACGTAGCCCTACTGTACAAATACTTCTTATACCGACAGGCAACTTGGCACCGCTGAATAGACTGTAGCACCTCTCAAATTTCGACGGAATCATAGGCTTTCTCATAGTCCACATACGCCAGGCAAAGTGGCAGATTGATTAATGTCTTCGGACTTCTGTGCAATTTGCTGAAGGGTATGTATGTTGTCTATGGTACTAAAGCCTTTTCGGAAACCGGCTTCTTCGGGAGGCTGGAAGTCGTCGAGTCTGCATGAGAGACGGTTCGTAATGACTCACGAAAACAGCACGTAGACGCGGCTCAGAAGGGATATCGGTTTGTAGTTCTTCAAGAGGGCGTTGTCACCTTTCTTGAAGAAAAGGCCACCGCACTTCTGCACCACGCCTCCGGAGTAGTGCCACCATGGAGGGCGGAATTAAAGAGCCTCTGAAGGACTTCAAGTACCGATTTCCCACCCGCTTTCAGAAGCTCCGCTGTAATTCCATCCTCACCCGGGGACTTGCCGTTTTTAAGGTGCTGGAGAGCCATTCTAATCTCGGTCAGACTGACGTCCGGGATATCATCGGAATAGTGTCGGATAAGACTTGCTCTTGGATCGTTACTCACACTTGCGTGTAGCTCCAACGATGATGTGTACGCTGCCCATAGAACCTCTCCATCTCACTCAGAATCTCAGTTGTCCCGGAAACGATGCTGCCACACTCAGTCTTCAGCTTTGACAGTTGGCTCTTACTGGCAGACAGATCTCTGGCAAAGATTTTGGAGCCCTGGTTTCGCTCGATCGCTTCTTCAATACGAGCAGTATTAAAGTTACGTAAGTCTCGCCGCATGCATTTGAAGATCTGTCTGTTCAGTTGCCTGTATGCTGTCAAATCTGTTGACGATTGCAGCCTCATCTCCCTTCTAACAGCCATGAGATTAAGAGCGTGATCGAAGAGTTTTTATGTTCTTCTGCGGCGGGTCTTGCAGAACTTAGCTCCCACCGCATGGACAGTTTCCACGAGCTTGTCATTCATATCGTCCACTGCATTGCAATCTTCTAGGCACTGAAAGCGGTTACGTAACTCGAGCTTAAAGGTTTCGGGATTCTGGATTAGAGCACGAGGGGGACGGAGTGTTGACTTTATTAGACGAGACCTCTCCAACTTAACGTTTAAGGTCATTCAGTGTGCCTCTAACCATTCGGTGATTGCTGCCAGTTTTCACCCTTGCGATCACTGAAACATTACTGAACAGTTGGCGTCTGGTCGTCATAATGAAGTCAATCTCATTTTTTGTCGAACCGTCGGGGCTCAACCAGGTCCACTTCCTCTGGGGCCGCTTCTGGAAGAAAGAATTCATCATAAAGAGTCCCTCTTTATACATAAAGTCGGCCAGCTGCTGGCCCCTACGGTTCCGTTGCCTCATCCCAAATTTCCCTACCTTCAGCTCACCGTTCTTTCTTGTGCCTAGTTTTTGCGTTGAAGTCTCCCATTAACACCGTGTAGTGAGTTTTGGAGGAATGCATGACTCTAGAAATATACTCATACATTTCCTCCACCTACTTATCGAGATGTTCCGCCGTTGGTGCGTACACCTGTATGACCTTCAGCGAATACCGTTTGGTGATTCTGAGTATAAGGTACGCAACCCTCGTCGACACACTCCCAATCTTTACACCGTTGTTAAAGAGACACTTGTGGACCTTAAATTGACCTACTTGGGACAGATGGTCGCCTCCCCCCCCCCGGTGATAGAACAAGTTGCCGTATTTGAGAATCACCGTGTGCTCCCCCTCTTTTTGACATCCTGTGATATTCCAGCGCAACTTGTCTATGTCTTCTTCCACCTTTAGGGTCTTCTCGTCAGCCCTTCAGGGTGCGTGCGTTATATGTTGCCAGGTTGAGTCGTCGTAGGTGGCCACCCAACCTCTACCGGAGATTCCTAGCACCCCCTGCCCCGCCGTTACTACGGTCGCTACCGTAGCCAGGAATTCTGAAATTTATTTTTAACGTAATTAATTCAAAAGGCATTTCCGAAGTCCAAAAAAATGTAAAAGGTTCGAGCTTAACCCTGACAAACCTCCTAAATTGAAAATAAAATTAAAAATCAAGTACCGGACGTCTACTTTATAATTTGAGAACAAATTGAAATATTAGGTTTCGTTTTAAGCAATTTTTAGTGAAATTCATTTTTATCGTAATTAATTCAAAACGCATTTCCTACACGCAAATACTGTGTAAAAGGTTCAAGCTTAACCCTTATAAGCCTCCTAAACTGAAAACATAATTAAATTCAAGTACCGGATATCTGTAGCCAACCCAAACTTATTTGTTCCGATTTGGTCGAATTATATAACAGTCAAAAATTAATATTTAACTCTAAGTAGGTACGAAAGCTTTAAGAATTCTCAGTCCCTTTGCAACATCCTATGTCTGCGATGCTATGTTTTCAACTGTAGCTATTTCGGTATAATAAAGAGCAAATATTACTCAAAAGTGAATGTGGAGTAAGTAGCAGTATCAAGTCTAATCTCGCATTTTGAAAAAAAAAATACTTAAGGAGATCAGAAAGGTTACAGGATTGACTAACTTGTCATTGAAAGTTTGATAAATTTTTAACGTTTGTATTTTAAATTTTTATCTATATTATTACTCAATGATTTCTTATTTTTACGCGAACACTGCACATTGATTAAAACTACTTTTACGGATTTTATCGCGTTTAATTTGAATTATTTTTAATTTCCGACGTTTCGGGTGCTTTCCAGCACCCATGGTCACGGAGGACTGAGATGACTGACGTCCCGATGTCATTGTCAACCCGGAGTACCTTCAGCTTTTTTAATTTTTGTTTATAGTCAGTTCGTTTTGCATAGATCGAGCTTTGTCTTCTTAGTGTCATTTCACACATTATTAACAAGGGCGCAGTGATAAAATAAATCTGAGTGCGCTGAGAACTATAATAGTTTGGGAACCCCTGATGTAGATTGTAACCTGAGTTAATTAATGATATCAGATTAATACGTAGGTCATGACGCCGCGAGAGCTCATGGCGCTACCTTGACACTGTCGCCCCTCTCTAAGACCACAACGATTCTAAATGAGACTGCTCTGGCCGAAGAAGAAGCTCGACGTGTGACCTTTTGATATTCTTAAGGTCAATTACATTACAGACTTATTATTTTGGGTTGCTATCAGAAGATGCTGCCGCCCAACCCCTTGTCGCCTCTTACGTCAACCACGGGATGATATGGCGTAAAATTCTCTTATCATCACTAGTCGGTGATGATGTGACATGAAGCTGTGATAAACAGCTGGACTTAAAAATTTCCAGACCCCCCCTCGAAACCATACACAGCACTTGTTCAGAAGAATGACGCATGTGGCGGCCATCACGCTCTCCGACCTAAAAGAACCTAAAAGAACAAAAAGGGAAAAAACCCAGTATACACTCGAGCAATTTCTAAGAACCCATTAAGAACCATCTCAGCGAGCCGCTTGCTAGCAATGCGTACGGGGAACCAACTTGAAGCTACTTAATAACTCGGCTTATCAATAACTTGCCGTCAGAATTGGTGGATAATGTCACTAAAAATAACATTAAGTGCAAAGACATTTAAATAGGTTACTCTGTTTATATATATTTAAATCTCTTTGATTAAGTGTAAGCTAAAGGGTCACTTTCCTTAAGTTATTATAACGTGTTTTGTCATTTTTTGATTGTTTGCATGTTTATTTTATGTTTTATTTTTCCTCTTTAGATACTAGATACTATATCTGTAATAATGGGTTTTTCAACAAGAACTTTGTTTTTCAATTTGGGCAACACCAACAACATGACAGTTTTGACATTTAGTTTTTTGACCTATTCGTAGTAGATCAGTATATAGTTAGTAATCTATGAGTATATAGTTATAATCTTGAGTATATAGTTGTAGCTTTGGCAATTGCTACAATGAATTCAATTTCGCTCGAAAATTGCATTAAAATAATTAAAAACTACTATGAAAATGGTGGTTCTGCTAAAGTTACGTTTCGTAAAATTCGTGATATTTTCGGACAACATAATCGACCTTCTGAGACCGCTATTAAGAATTTGGTCGCTAAATTTGAATCGACAGGCTCGGTACAAAATGTGCCAACACCAACGCGTGTTCGATCGGGTCGTTCAACCGAAAACATCGCAGCCGTGAGCCACAGTGTTGAAGAAGATCCAAATTAGTTAATTCCTCGACGTTCTCAAAAATTGGGGTTATCCAAAACCACCACATGGCGATTTTTGCGTAAGGATTTGGCTTTGAAGCCTTACAAGGTTCAACTGGTGCAGGAATTGAAGCTGACCGACCATTCACATCGCCGTAGATTCGCTCAATTCGTTCAGGAACAGCCCGCTGGTTTTCCTGAAAAAATCATTTTTTCAGACGAAGCCCATTTTCACTTTTCAGGGTACGTCAACAAGCGAAATTGCCGCATTTGGACTTCTGAAAATTCTAAAGCGATTATTGAGAAGCCTTTGCATGCTCAACGTGTCACTGTATGGTGCGCTTTGTGGTCTGGAGGCGTGATTGGGCCGTTTTTTTTCGAAGATGGGGCTTGAAATGCGGTAACGGTCAATGGATCACGCTATCGCGAGATGTTAACATCTCAATTTAAATATCACAAACATGTGGTTTCAACAAGACGGTGCCACATGTCACACAGCCAACGAAACGATCAATTTATTGCAAACCAAATTTCCCGATCGCATAATTTTATGTTAAATAGGTCAGGATTATTTTTTGTGGGGCTATGTTAAGGACAGAGTCTATACGGAGCCAATCGAATCGATCGCGGCCTTAAAACTCAAAATCCGTGACGTGATTAACGAAATAGACCCGCCATTTTACCAAAAAGTGATTAAAAACTTTGATGAAAGAATCGACATCTGTCAGCGTGGTCGTGGTGGACATTTGCCAGATATCATTTTTCATTCATAATTGCCAAACTTTTCTCTTCGTAATACAATAAAAATTTGAATCATCTTCATCTAAACTCTTTGTTTTAGAAAACAAAGTTCTTGTTGAAAAACCCTATACAATATTACGCTATATTATCTTATAAAATTTACCTTAACCTTAGTGGTTTTTTTTAATGCTATCACTACTAATATTTGTAATGCTTGTTCATGTGATAAATAAATGAAAATAAATTGATATCATGGGTTGGGTAATGATGTCATATTTCAAAACAGTGTTGTTTTATAGATCCATGGACATTAACTTTTAGATAACCTTGAATTTATTAATATTCTAGCAAATGTTTTAGTATGCTCCATAGCTCAGCAGAAAAATATAATAAATAGTTTTATTATATTTTTCTGTTTCGAAATCGCAATCGAAATAACCTTAACCTAGATGATACTCATCTGTGAATAGTTGCTAAATTTAGTTATATGAAATATGTTTCACCTGTGAGCATTTAGTACATGGTGAAAAAGTAAAAAAAAAACATTTACTTTATTATTACTAATTTAATGAAGTGCATATATCTTACATATTTTTAAAAGTTTTTTTTATTCTGTGTCTATCACGGCCTCACGTCATAGTCAGTCTTTTTTAAAATATAGTATTTTCTTATATCTAGCATTCGGACCACTTACATATAAAACGTTTAGGTACTTACTTTATACAAACTATTCATACTTTACTATATACTTATATTACTACCTATAATCATCTTTTATATAGTATTGTTTAGTATTGAGCCGTGGTAGCCCAGTGGTTAACGCTCGCTGTAAATATAACAGAACGCGAGTACCCGGGTTCGATCCCCGCCGGCACCAATGAAATTGTTAATTAAAATATTAAGTACTGATTTACCACGTGCTCGGTGGTGAAGGAAAACATCGTGAGAAAACCTGTATGTCTAAGAATAAGAAAAAAAATATTTCGAAGACATGTGAAGTTTGTCAACACGCATTTGGGCAGCGCAGCGGACACTTCCTTGCCCTAAAGCCTCTCAGAAATGAGGGGAGGCCTGAGCCCAGCAGTGGGAACGTATATAGGCTGTAACTTTACTTTACTTTACTATATAGTATTGTAGTTAAGGCTGCAAACTTTTTATATCAATATAATATAGTATTTTCGAGATTACCAGAAAAAGAAATAAGTTCGACCGAAATTGGATAGTTTTGCCAGAACTGTAATTTTTCGGCAAGGTTTGTAACATCATTATTGCTACAATTACAATCATTATATTTTTAGACTGTACACATTCGTTACAAACGCTATAGTGTGACTAACGTGTGCTATATATTCATAAAGTATCCCGTAGCTGTATCTCATAACATTATTTTTTACGAAATTACGACTTTGACATTGCATCGTTTTGTAATATGACCCGTGAATGGTTTTAAAAATGGACTGGTGGTCCATATTATGACCCACTGGTCCATATTATAAACCTTGTTTACTTTTTGTTTGAAGATATGGCGTTGATCTCTCATTTCGTTAACCAACTGGTAGATTATTTGCACGGCTGAAGGGTTTTAACAAAGAAACGTAAATGCTTTTCTCAAGAAGTTAGAAGACTATGGATAAGTTCAAGTCTACATCAAATAAAAGTTTACAGCGTTGATGGACCGGAATAACTTTGGTACCTTCAAAAATGCCAGAAATGTTGTTTGAAAAAGGTAAAAGACAAAAAAGTCTACCAATATCAGCTGAAAACGGTTCAACAGTAAATTAAGCAAATAATATGTATGAATGCCATCGGTTCATTATTCTCCGATCCAGTTCCGATCAATCTAAAGAGCTATCAGATTTCTTATCCGCTGACGTGAAAACGTCTACGTTTTATTTGTCTCCTGTTGTAACCTTTACCACGTTTAAAGATAAATTCAGTAACAGAGAAAGAAAAGCCACTATATCCATTTTTGTCTTTATAACCATATAAACTTGATTTGAAAACATCAATAAAACGAAAAGAGGCAGAATCATTACAGAAAAAACGAAATTTTAGAAAAGATTGAATGCAGCGAAAAAAATTAAATCTATACCTAAAACGAAAATTAGAAGAGAGAATAAAGAAAAATACAACGACAAAGGAGAAATCTGGACCAAAAAAAACAACTTAAAAAGGAGCCAAAGAAAAAAACCCTTGGAAAGTGATTGAATTCAACTTCTAGTTCTGAGGATGGTGATTATTTAATGAATGATGTTACTGATAATAGTCCTGATCGATCCCAGGATGATAATGAAATCATTTGATACATAAAAACCTTTCTGAAGACGTTCGTGGAGAATAATGTGTATCCCTCTCATTGGTTATGGACACACCAAGAATGTGTGTTGAATGCTTACATGTAAATTTTTAAAGAGAATGAATACTAAGTGAATATTATGTAACAACCATTCCTGATTGTAACTATATGATGGAATTGTTAAATAAAAAGGATGTTATTCTCTGCCAAAAAATAGTGTGCTCCATATTAGACACCCTAGGTCCGTATTAAAAACCTAGTGGTCCACATTGAACTACCTGATTTGAAATGATTAAATTTGTAACATTTTACAAAAAATTAAGTTTATGAAAAGTTTTGTTTTTTCTTAAGACATTTTAATCATAGTTTCCCATTTTGTTATAGTTCCTGTACTGATTCAATTTAAAAAGACTGATTTAGCTACTATATTTTGTGTTTTATTTAAATGAATCACCATGGTAGTCTATATTTAGAGAACTTACTCTAATTGTAATAATGGTCGAGTTCATATTGAATTATGGCCGATAAAAGAAATAATGTAATGTCCTCCAGACCGAATTTCGGTCACGGCGGCCTACCTCAACGGAGACTAGCCATCAGCGCATCCGATGGTACGGCAGAAGCAACGGCTTTACAAGTACGTGCTTTCCGAGGCACGGGGTGAGACACCGCCAACTTCCTGACTCCGGGCATCTACTGAGAATTTCTTGACGGAAAAGCTCAATAATAGATTTTTGGCCCGACCCGAGATTCGAGCCCAAGACATCATGATCAGCAGTCTCGCTACTACAACCACTAGACCGACGAGGCAGTCAAGGGAATAGCCGATAACTATCATTGTGACCTTTAGGGTATGCCTATGTTAAGAAGTGCATTTTTAATAGGCTGTAATCATGATTATGATGATTTTTTTAAATACTAGGAATGCTATTGACATCACTAATATTCCCTTTAACCACTCCTGGTAAACTTAAATGCTTGTATTAGGAGTGGTACGACAGTAGTTGAATGGCAGATTCAAACCTGAGAACTTTTGAGTTCGCGGTCCGCACAAAAAATATTTTTAAAGGAATAATTATTGCAAATTTGAACTTTATTAAAATGTAATAGTTTCGCATAATGTATTTTTAACCGGCTTCAAAAAGGAGGAGGTACTGACTTCGACTGTACTTTTTTATGTGAACCGATTTTGTTGTTTTTTTTATTTGAAAGCTGGTGCTTTCCATGTGGTCCCATATAAACTTGTTCAAGATCTCACCAGTGGTTTTGAGTTATCCTTAATAATGCGTATTTAATTGACTTCGACTACGTTGATGATGTTCTCTCATTTTATTTATATTGAAGTGATTTTTTTAAATTTTACCACTAGTTAGACTTTAGCTGTATACTGACTTCCAACATAGAATAATAATAATAATATATTATTTATAGGTGAAAGGGTCCGCAGCCCTACTTATTGGTTATTAATTTTTTAGATTTTTATTTGACGAAATACTAATAGTTTCTAACTAAAGTCAGTTAAAGTTGGTTAAAGTCGAGTGGGTTAATTTAGAATACGACGTTGGGGCTGCGTTTGAATAACATACAGCCTATCAATATTTTACGCAATTATTTAAAGAAATTGATTTCTTATATTTACGCGAATACTACACATTTAAATAATACTAGTAAACAAAAGTCAATTTTAATCTATGGTAACCGTGGTTAACTATGACATCTGGACGTTGAACATCTCAGTTGTTACCATGCCCCCGTAACCATGGGCGCTGTAATGCGCTCGTAAAAACTAGTATTATTTAAAGAAATTGTCTTATTTCTATGTGGTTTGGTAACTTAGTTCTCTTCATTTATTCTTTTATTTGTAATTGGTAACAAATTATCACTAATTCTCACGTCTCCTCGTCTCATTGGTGCAGTGTTAGTAAGCTCAAACGTAACACTCATCTGGGATAGTGTACTCCGCCCAGAAGAAGTGAAATTGATCACAGCTAAGCAATTCCTATTCATTGAAGACATAGGCAATGAACTATAGCCATAGCAGCGATCACGATAGATCTTTTAGGTCGCAGTGATACTGGTCTCTTTTCCTAAACCTGCATAGCTGCTCGCACAAAAAAAAGAGGTTCCGGGTCAGAATCCTGGGTCAGGTCAAAATTAGTTATTGGGTTTTCTGACAACAAATTCTTAGTAGCAACCCGGTGACAGAAAGTTGGCGGTGTTTTATCCACGTGTCTCCGTGCGTAAAGCCGTTGTCTCTGCACCTGATCTCTCTCCGCTCGAGCAGATTACCGTCCCAGCGGAGTAGGAACGTGAGGGAATAAGAGTGCACCTGTGCTTGCGCTTACACTTGACATTATAATACTGTCCTGCGCAGCTATTCTGGATGTTGGGTAATTAATTTTCGCTTGGTTTATAACGTTCTGAATCTACAACCGTAACTAAGAATAAATATGCAAACATTGACATTAATTACCATCAAAAATTGCACAGTTGCTAATTACAATAGCGTGCAATTTGTGATATCTCCGAAAGTTACCCAACCGCGCTGACGTAACAAATTTTACCGAAATAAAATCTTATGTAACATTAAATTGAGTTTTATAACATCTGCGAAAACTTCAAGATTCTTTCTATCAATGTGTGGTCCAGTTTTCGAGTTTCAGAACTCATATAGAATTGGCCTTGAAACAGTATTGTATTGTGTTTGCACAAGTACTGCTAAAATAAATCTTGGTCAGTGGTTCTAGGTCACCGTCAATAGTTCTGGTTCCGTTTAGAGGCGGTGTAAGAATATCTACTACCCCCTATCGTCCCAAAAATGTAGTAGATAGGAGGCGAGAGAGGTACACACATCAGGAGATGGACTAAAATTAAATAACCTACGGTTGGCAACCCTCTTTCCAAACGTGGCAACTACGGCAAATATCCCCCATGTGAGACAATCGATGGGGCAGGACTTTGTTCAGCAGTCGACTTTAATATGCTGTAACGCTTAACGACAGTTCTGGTTAATGGTTCTAAGTTGTTGGATTTCGGATCTGGATGTATGGTTATTGTCCCCAAGTCCCAAAAATACATCTATGGTATTTACCTGACATATGGTTCACGGCGAGTGGGTGGCCTTGCACTTACGCGTTCACTCCCCATCCCTCATCTCCTTATGTCCTCTTCCCGACCAAATTTCGGTCACATCGGCCAGTCTCGACGGAGGCTGCCACAGAACAGGATTATGTTGCCACGTGTACTACGTTCTCTGTTCGCAAGCACACGTGCAGTCTCTATTCCTTCGCTCTCATTTTTCATTCGACTGTTGGGATGGCTATCCGCCGCCACCGGAGTGATATCAGTTGCAGGACCGACGGCTTTACGTGATTTCTGAGACATGAGGGTAAAACACCAACAACTTATCAAGTCCACGATCCTCTTGCGAATTTCTTAACAGACAGCAAAACCCGTTATCGTTACGTTAAAGTCCACAGCTGAAAATAGACCTCCCCCATAGATTGCCTCAAAGGGGGGATATTTGCCATAATTGCCACGCTTGACAAGTGGATTGCAAAATGCGGTTTTTTTATTTTTAGTCGTCATTAAGAAGACACTGCTGCCCATCTCCTGATCTGTTTCCCTCTGTCGCCTTCAACGACACCCACAGGATGATATGGGATAGTGGATATTCTTAAACTGCCACTACACAGTAAATAAACCCAATAACTGAACCATACGATCATCTACCACCCAAAGGTCGCACTTACAATAACGTGGTTATTTATTTTTCCGTCAGAGCGGGGTGCCCTTAAATTTTTATGGTTTAAAAATGAAACACATATTTGTGGAATGTTTAATGATCAAAAGTGAAAACAAGAACTAATCGTATAGACTGGTGGTTTGGATTTTATATCTTTTTTATAGAATAAGGGTGACAAACGAGCACACAGTCCAACTGACGGTAAGTGGATGCTGTGGCCCATAGACATCTACATTTGTCCTCGATTTAAGAATCAAAACGCAGATGCGTTGTTACCATGTAGATTCATGACATGGAATGCCTTCTTTCCAGTAAAAAGGGTCTCCGGTACTTTACACTCACAATACGAAACACAATAGTATTAAGCTGCTACTTTACGCTGGTATTCTATGAGAGTGTGGTATTGCCCCGGTCGAACCGACCCATACATGTTACCACCATAATATAGCTGCAGCGTGGCTCAACCACGTATAGACGCAGTAAATATATTATTTAAAAATATTGAGCTGGTTGTTATTTAATAACTCAGCGGCGATGATTCTAAAACATTGTTACTAAATAACTTTTAATTTAAAAAATGTAACTTTTCAGAGATGCAAAAGTAACATTTAGTCATGTCACGCTGGCGAAACTGTGAGCAAGCTCCGATTACAACCCTATTAATGCTGGTGTTCCACAAGGCTGCCTGCTATCACCAACGCCGTTTCTTCTGCATATCAATGATATGTTGCGAACCGGTAACATTCATTGCTATGCAGATGACAGCACTGGCGATGCTCTGTACACCGCCTGTGCTAATATTTCTCGGAAGAACGTCTCCGACTACCAGGACAAACTAGTGTCTTAAGTTGAGTCTTTACTGAACATAGCCTCGGATTGGGGGCGACTAAATCTAGTCTAGTTTAACTCTCAGAAGACACAAGTTTGCACGTTAGCCGCTAAAAAGAACCCCTTTGTCGTATCTCCTCAGTTTCAAGGCATCCCCTTTTTGCCTCAGCCAGTATTGGAATCCCCATCGTCGACATATCGAGTGACGTGCAGTTTCGTGGTCACTTAGAAGAGAAGGCCAAATTGGTCTCTAAAAAGCTTGGCGTGCTCAGCAGTGCGGGACAGTATTTCATGCCGGCACACCGCCTGCAACTTTATAAGGCGCAGGTTCGGCCGCACATGAAATACTGTTCCCATCTCTGGTATGGGGCTACCCAGTGCCAGCTCTTTCTACTTGACCGCATCCAGCGCAGAATGGCTTGAATCGTCGACGACCGAGTGCCGACCGACGACAGTATACACTAGACCCACGAAGCAATCCCATTCTCATTAGTAAGTAACTGTCTGTATAATCGCCTCGTATAATAGGCATATTAGAGGACGCCTTAACATACACCTATGATATTATTGCCGCTTTTCGTTTCGGGAATTAATATACCTTTTAATGAAGAAAATATTCCTTAGGCGGATTGAAATCGAAACTCTCAAAGGTAAAAATGATAAATATTATTATGCTACCATTATAATTCGACTTAAAGACTAGGTATTTTATCAATAGTCCACTACTAAATCGATGTACGATATACGCTTCTATAGCCGTTCTTTACGTGGTAGATTTTCTTTTATAGGATAAGGGTTGACAAGCGAGCGCATAATCCACATGATGGTAAGTGGATGGCGTGGCCCATAGACATCTACATCTATCCTCGTTTGCGAATCAAAATGCCGATGCATTGTCAGCCGCGAGGGCTAAGATGAAATGCCTCTTTTCCAGTGAAAAGGGTCTCCGGTTCTCTACATTCACCATACACACATTACATTTACATTCAGCATAAGGCTGCTATTTTACGCTCGTATTCTGTGAGAGCGTGGTCCTTCCCCGGTGGAGCCGACCCATTTGTGCTACAACTGTACAATTAATATAACTCCAGCATGGCTCTACCACGTATAACGCAGAGCCACGCTGTAGAAAACTGGCGACCCTTTTTACTGGAATCGAGGCATTCCATCCTAGTCCTCAGGGGTGACAAAGCATCTGCATTTTAATTTTTAATCGAAGATTATTGTGAGAAGAGAACTGAGATTTCGATGGGCCACAGCATCTACTTACCATCAGGTGGACTGTGTGTTGCCACCCTTATTCTATAAAAAAAACAACAAAATTCCAGAAAATATACAAAATCTGACTTCCAAGTGTAAAAACTATTTTAAACAAAGATAATAAATGATATTAAGGAATCTAAGGATGATTGTATTAGAGAATAATGTAACCGTTTCTAAACTATTTCAAATTTGTTTTGTTTTGTTAATTGCTGCGTAGTTTTATGATTGGAATATGATTGTAGACTGTTCCTTTTCTTTCCAAAGATAAGTACCGCTTGGTTTCTGGCTGGTTTTTCCTAGGACAGACGTATTTTTCGAACCATTGATAAATTGAACATAAAAGTGACTTTCAAAAAGTAATATTTATTTTAAATAACCTATATTGTATAAAAAAAGTTTCTATTTCTACTTACACTGCCACAAAGGGGAGTTATTAGCCATAGCTGTCTCGCTTGACGAGAAGAACCAGCAAGAAACCCAACGGGACTATTTTTAAACATTAATTTAAAATATAACATATATTTTACACGATTAAGTTTGAAAACATTAAGAAACAGTATGCTAGCGATCATGCCATTTGTAGGGATTATTATCAATCATGTAATTTTTAGTAGTATAATAATTAATAACCCTTATTAAACCATTTTTGTTCCATAAAATTTTTAAACTTATTGATTGATAGATCCTGCATATTTTCTGGGATTTAGTTGTAAAAGCGTATACAATGCTCCATGAAGGAATTACAGACACTTTGGAGTCGAGTACCTGATATAACTAACTTGTGCCTGTTACTAGTATTTACATCACTTTTTTAACAAAAGTATTTTTGTTTTCGTGAACAACATTAAATTTTCGTAAATATACTGGCCGAATAAATATTGTGTGTATATTGTGAGATAGTAGTCGTATAGAAAAGCACTCCTTGTGTTACGGCGAGCCTTGCTCGAGGAGGAGAATAGGGGGAAGAGTTGTCCTCTGTCAAGTATGGACCGCCAGGAGCAGGCTGGCGCTCCTCATATGCGGATGCTGATTCTTAGTACTGCAACACAGCGGTGTGCCTACACTGACGGACTCTTAGAGAGAAGAGAAGTCCCTGTCACATAGTAATATAAGATATACGATATAATAAACGATGTCCAACAAAAATACCTCAAAAGCTTTTCAATCAGGACCTTTCCCACGAAGCCGGTCCCTCCTGTTATGAAAACTGTCTGGTCTGTAAAGGTCTCCGCGATTCGATCAGGCAGTTCGTCCCACATTTCCGTAGTTTGTTCCGATGTCATCTTGTCTGTTATACGTAAAGATAGTGAATTAAAAAAAATTGTACTCGGAATTACTCATGCATAAACTGAACAAATAACTATCGATTCTAAATTTAGTACTATCCTACGAGCACACAGTCCATCTGATGGTAAGTGGATGCCGTGGTCCATAAACATCTACATTTATCCTCTATTAAAAATCAAAACGCAGATGCGCTGTAACCTCTGAGGATTAAGAAGGAATGCCTCATTTCCAATAAAAAGAGTATCCGGTTCTCTACACTCAGCGTACGAAACACAGCAGCATTTAGCTGCTATTTGACGCTGGTGTTCAGTAAGAGTATGGTCCTACCCCCATCGAGTCGACACATTGGTGTTACAATCATAATATTATAGCTGCAGCGTAGCTCTACCAAGTATAAAAATTAAGTTTTCATAAAAAATTATTAAATGAAAATTTATTATTACTTTTGAGTAAACAAAATTATTCGCCTTATTATAACTTATTATAAAAATTTGTTTAATATAATTCTCATGTTCAAACAAGAGTCTGTTTCTATAAACAGAAAATGCAAAGTATGGAATTTGACGGCAAATGAATACTATTGTGTTTCGTCTCAGGGATGCCAACGTAATTATGGATAGATGTAGATGTTTATGGGCCACATCATCTGCTTCTTATCAGGGAAAATGTATGTCCGTTTGTCACCCTTATTGTAAAATCTTCAATCAAAATAAATAAAAAGCCGACCTTGAGCACTTATGGTTGTCGAGTGGTTATCGGGTAACTTCTACACTTATTTTATCACTTGCTATTTTACACGGTCGAATGGCACAACTGTAACAATGACTAAGTTTTGGAAGGAATATTTTGAGTTTTATGAGCCCCACCAGTTTTTCATGCGTTAATTTCGACACTCACGTGCGTGGAGCGAACAATGAGCGCTGTTGACGTAGCAGCTGTTACGTTACGCTTACAGTTTTTTTTTAATGAGTTACTTTGATTGTCTTATGTGTTTAAAACGATTTGAAATACAGACTAATATAGATTTTTTTAAATAGAATAAGGTAGATAAACGAGCACAGAGTTCATCTGATGGTAAGTGGACGCTGTGGCCCATAGACATCTAGATTTATCCTCAATTAAGTATCAAAATGTAGATGCGTTGTCATCCCTGAGGACTAAGACGGAAAGCCTCGTTTCTAGTAAAAGGGTCTCTGATTTCTGCACTCACCATACGTAACACAGCAGTATTGAGCTGCTATTTTACTTTGGTATACAGCTGAGGCACGGCTCTACCACGTAAAAATGCAGGTACACGATCAATTCGAATCGATCCTCACTGACACTGATGAAATTGTTAATTGCAACTTTATGTGCTGATTTACTACGTGCTCGGCGCTGAAGGAAACCATCATGAGGAAACCTGCGTTATCAGAAATATTAAAAAAATATTTCGAAACCATGAAGTTGCCAACACGCACGGAAGCAGCGCGATCTACTTATTGTTTCATAACACTCTCCGAAAAAAAGAATGAGGGAGGCCTGTATTTAGTACT
Organism: Parnassius apollo; assembly: GCA_907164705.1. Classification (NCBI taxonomy): domain Eukaryota; kingdom Metazoa; phylum Arthropoda; class Insecta; order Lepidoptera; family Papilionidae; genus Parnassius; species Parnassius apollo. Next base: position 6,189,506 of record CAJQZP010001449.1, on the reverse strand, counting down.
AACTAAACTAACTGGTACTGTATTTAGTAGAGTAGTAGAACATCATTATCTGAGCAGGTTCTCAATACAAGTGTATGTTTATTTCGAGAGCGAGGAGAGCTTTCCAGAAAATGACATGAATAATCTTTCAACCAACAGCGCCATCTAGTAAAGAATTGAAGAACTAAGTTTTCTAGAAGCCCCACACTAAAACTTTCGTTGCCTGGTCGGTTGGCGCGCGTATTTACTTGAATATTCTAGATGTTTCGGGGAAAAAGGTGTATTTAAAAGCGCTGCAATACGTGATCGGGGCAGTATTTGGCGAGACCAGCGAAGCTTCGGAGCGAAATATAGTGTGATTAATTATTAGTGTCTTGTAGGTTTAATTAGTGTAAAGTGAATTAAAGTGTTAATTTTGGTAATTCAATTGGCAGCTTTTATGGTCACGAACCCTAAGCTCGTAACAATTGGTGTCAGAAGTGGGATAAAATCATGCCGATTTTACCTAAGGAGGAAACGGAGGGTGTCCGTACCTGAAGTCAACGCCAGCAGGAGACGGACCAAAGAAGATTTGGTGGTGCAACGCCGCAGACGTCGGATGGGCAGCCGCCGGCTGCAGGCCCGTCAGTAGCTCCTACATCTGCAGCATCTAACTTAGGTGCTCTGATGGTGATGCTGCAGGAGCAGGCTCGCTGACAGGAGGAGCAGGCCCGTTGGTTGAAGAGCAGCAGGAGGAACAGGCTCGCCGACAGGAGGAACAGGTCAGTCCTTTGGAAGGGCAGCTGCGGGGCGGACAAGAGGAACAGGCCCGTTGGTTGAAAGAGCAGCAGGAGGAACAGGTCCACCGACAGGAAGAGCGGATGCTCCTCGTGAAGGACATTCACGCTAACTTCGGGAAAGACATAAGGGAGGTAAAGCATGGGTTGCTCAACATGACAACCGCCTGTCGGAAGCTGAAACCCAAATCAAGGAAGCTAAAACCCAAATCGACCAAGTGAACAATCGGGTTGATTTCGTGATGGCTGACGTGAAGAAAACGCTGGACGACCTCAAACTGGGGGATGGAATTACAGCTCCCGTAGTAGCTACAACACCTTCGCTACGTGGGTTCAAGGTGCCACCGTTCGACGGGACTTCTTCCTGGTCGGCCTACAAAATCCAGTTCGAAGCTGTTATGAAGGCGAACGGCTGGAATAAAAGTCAGGCCATGACTGCTCTCACACTAGGCCTGCGTGACCAGGCCTTAACAGTTCTGAAAGCTCTCGATGAGGAAGTGACTTATGAGCAGCTCCTTGAGGCATTGGAGGCGAGATATGGCGATGCTAACCTGGAACACGTCTTTCGTGCGCAGCTTTTAAGCTTCTTTTAAGATCTTTAGATCGCGTGCAGCGCATCAACGAAAACCTGCAGCAGTGGGCTCTAGAGGTGGAGAAGCTGACCGGTCCGTACCTGCGCTCATTGAAGGGAACCTGATGCAGACATTCATCGATGGCATCCGCAACCTTGAAGTCAGAGCTGCTGTGAGGCTCGGACACCACGAGACACTTAAGGACGCCTTGGCCCATGCACTGGAGGTGGAAGCCGTGCGGCAGGATCATCGTTTCCATCGAGTCAGGGAGGTTGCAGCAGCTACAGTTCGCGACCGCAATAAAGGACACAGCCCTAGGTGCCTATGGCTGTGGGGAAAGGGGCCACTTACGATCCAGCTGCCCTAAGCGAACCCTAGAAAGGGAAGATGAATGATCTCAGGAGGGTAGTGCGGCCAACAGCCCCGCCCAGCAGCAGCAGGGAAACCAGTAAAAGCCAGAACTGCGGGCGGGTGCTGGCTGATGTTAAATTCGATCTCACAAACCCATGATGGGAACAGTTTAATCATTAAGGTCGAGGTCAACGGAATGCCGTGTAAACTGATCATAGATACTGGAGCCTCTCGTACGGTTGTTAGTTCCTAACTTATAAGTCAATCGTCCTTGGGAACTCCGCATACATCCGAGAACGCATTAATTTGGTAACAGCCACCAGTCAGCGTATACCCGTCCGTGGAGAGAAAGAGATGGAGTTGAAGCTAGGCAACATGATCTACCTGCATAATGTCATCGTGGCTGATGTAATGGACGATTGCATTCTGGGCCTAGGCTTTATGTGGAATAATTGTTGTGAGATCGACGTTAAGCAAGGTGTTTTGAGATGTGGGCAGGAGGAACTTTTTATGGAAGGTGCGTTACCGGGCAACACGAACAGCATTAAGAAGATTGTTCTTCCGCCAAGATCCGAAACGATTGTGCCGGTTAGTCTTCATTCGTAGTATTGTTGTAGCACGAATGGGTCGGCTCGACCGGGGAAGGACCACGCTCTCACAGAATACCAGCGTGAAATAGTAGCTTAATGCTGCTGTATTTCGTATGGTGAGTGTAGAGAACCGGAGACCCTTTTTACTAGAAACGAGGCATTCCATCTCAGTCCTCACGGGTAACAACGCATCTGCATTTTGATTTTTAATGGAGGATATATGTAGATGTCTATGGGCCGCAGCAACCACTTACCATCAGGTGGACTGTGTGCTTGTTTGTCACCCTATTCTATAAAAAAAGTCTAAACGCTGGGCAAGCTCACTGTTGTGTACTTGTGGAAAGGGTAAATAATGACCTTCCATGGAAAGTAGCTCGAACCTTGGTCAGAACCACTGACATTGCAGGAGTACGTGTGCTGAACCTTTGTGACCATGAACAGATTATAAAAAAAGGCACATTGGTTGGTACTTGTAAGGAAGTGGATTGGTTACGTCGGTGCCAATATCTATCGAGTGGGACCCCCAGGAAGGATGCACAAACGAGAGTGACCACACTGAAGACTGTCGCAGCGTTTTCTCCCCGAACGAAATGGTCAAGGCGAAGAAGTAGTTACTCAAGTATGCCGATGTATTCTCATCAAATGAAACTGACATAGGAAAGACTGGCTTGGTTCAACACAAAATAAATGCAGGAGAAGAATTGTCTATCCGTCAGCGGCCAAGAAGATTGCCGGTAGCACGTGAAAAGGAAGTGGAAACCACGATTGAGGGAATGGTGAAGGATGGTGTTATTGAACCTTCATCTAGTCCATGGTGTTCACCCGTGGTGCTGGTAAAGAAGAAGGACGACAGCATGCGGTTCTGTGCTGACTACCGCCGTCTGAACGACGTTACAAAGAAGAACAGCTATCCCTTTCCAAGAATTGATGACACGCTAGACATGCTTACAGGAGTAAAGTGGTTTAGCACGCTCGATCTAAAAAAATGGCTACTGACAAGTTGAAATTGACCCTAAAGACAAGGAGAGAACTGCGTTCTCGACGGAAAATGGTCAATGGCAATTTAAAGTAATGCCATTTGAATTGTGCAATGCTCCAGCAACGTTTGAAAGGCTGATGGAGCTTGTACTTACCGGGCTAATTGGCAACGCCTGTCTGGTCTACTTATATGTCATCATCATCGTGGGCCGTACGTTTGAGGAACACCTTCAAAACCTGGAACGCGTGCACTTGAAGATTCAGAGTGCCAACCTCAAGTTGAGTCCGAATAAATGTTCACTATTCAAACGGCAAGTCAACCTTTTGGGGTATGTAGTGTCGGAAGAAGGTATCCGAACGAATCCGGAGAAAATCACCACTGTCAAGGATTGGCCGGTTCCAAAAGACAAGACGCGGGTTAGAGCATTTCTGGGTTTGTGTTCCTATTATCGTCGATTTGTGAAGAACTTTGCAGATATAGCCAAACCTCTGCACAAGCTAACCGAGGAGAAGGGACATTTCTGCTGGGACGACAGTTGCGATATCGCATTCCATGTCCTGAAGATTGCAAACATTGTACTAGACAAGAGAGTAAGGAAGTGGTATCCGTGAGGATGCTCAGGAAAGACCACCTCAGCAACGAGTGGAAGGACAGCTTACAACGTGCACAGCAGGAAGATCCGGAGATCAAGCCGATTCTGCAATGGATGAAGGCTAGTGCTCCCAAGCCCAATTGGAGCGACGTCTCAGCGATGAGTTCGACCACTAAAAGCTAGTGGGCCTAGTGAGACAGCTCGCTGCTTCAGGATGGAGTTTTGTGCCGTAAATGGGAAAATGTTCGGGGAGACAGCTGTCATTTGCAAATGGTTGTCCCTAAAGCTAAACCGGATGTTCTACAGCTGTACCATAATGATTGTTCAGCAGGCCATATGGGAGTTAAACGAACTCTACTGAAGATCCGAGAACGGTTTTACTGGGTCCACTGTCGAAACGATGTCGAGGACTGGTGTCGCAAATGTACAAGTTGTGCGGCTGTAAAGGGACCTCAGACTCGTAGTAGAGGTGCATTGAAGTTGTACAATGTTGGTGCACCATGGGAAAGAATAGCCATTGACGTGGCGGGCCGTTTCCGGAGAGTGAAAGCGGTAACAAGTATTTCATGGTTGTGATGGATTACTTCACTAAGTGGTCAAAAGTCTTCGCTATTCCAAATCATGAAGCTTCAACAGTTGCAGATAAACTAGTTCATGAAGTCTTCTGTCGTTTTGGAGTACCCTTAGAGATTCACAGCGATCAAGGAAGGAATTTTGAGTCTCAAATATTCCAGGAAACTTGTCGAATATGGGTACTCATAAAACAAGAACGACTTCTTATCACCCGCAATCTGATGGAATGTTAGAACGATTTAATCGTACATTGGGGAGGTACTTAGCAAAAGTTGTAGACAATTGGCAACGAGATTGGGACAAGCACATATAACCGTTTTTGTTGTCATATCGAAGCGCTGTTCACGAAAGTACATCAGTGACACCAGCTTTCGCAAACTTTGGAAGAGAATTACGGCTGCCTGCAGACCTGATCACAGGGATACCACCTGATGCCCCACGCAGTATAACCGATTATGCAAATGACTTGAGGAACAAAATGAATGACATTTATGAGCACATTAGACAATCGGGCACGCAATTGTCCGAAAACCCGGTATGACCGCAAAATGAACAACAAAGGGTTCGACGAAGGTTCACTAGTGTGGTTGCACAATCCAGTCCGCGGCAAAGGGAAACCTCCTAAGCTTCAAGCTAAATGGGACGGCCCGTACCTGATTGTGACCAGGATCAACGACGTAACCTACCGAATACAGAAAGGCGCAAGAGGGACTCTTAAGATCTCCATGTGTATCGCCTGGCGCGTTATTATGGGAACGATAATGCTCGGGACGAACATGTCTTAGGAGGGGGCAGTGTTGCGCGCCTAAGTTGACGTGTGGCACTAGCGCCATCTAGTTTCGGGTAACAGAGCGAGGGGAACTTTCCAGAAAATAACATGACTAATCTTTCAACCAACAGCGAAACCTAGTATCGAATTGAAGAACTAAGCTTTCTAGAAGCCCCACACTCGAACTTTCTGCGTCTGTTCGCTCGGCGCGCGTATTTACTTGAATATTCTGGATGTTTCGGGCAAAAGGTGTATTTAAAGGCGCTGCAATACGCGATCGGGGCAGTATTGAACTTGGCGAGACAAGCGAAGCTTCGGAGCGAAATAAAGTGAATCAGTGTGATTAATTATTAGTGTCTTTTAGGTTTAATTAGTGTGAAGTGAATTAAAGTGTTAATTTCGGTAATTCAATCGGCAGTTTTTATTGTCACGAACCCTAACCTCGTAACAATACGAAAAAATGTTTAAGTTTTATTTCCAAATTTGTGCAGTTAGCTGGCTTCTTACATATATCCGTAGGTATAGAATTTAATATGTATGGTATTAGAAATTTACGTGTTCTCTTACCGTAGTAATTATTAGTTCTGATTGGTGAATGAGGTGTTTTATTCCTAGTGCTATAAATGCGTTCCCTTGGGGTCGGGTACATCGAATATTCATAACATTCTTTTAAAAGCATATATTTCACCTTTTTACGTATGGGTAAAACCTTGCAGTACGTGAAAAGGTATGAGTAATCATTTCGATATTTGTCCTTAATGTGTTGAGGCAATATAGATTTTAAAATTCTTATTTGTAAGCTGTAGATTTTATCTAGGTAAGTGCGAAAAGTTCGTTCATAACTACTAAGACCATATGATACTATCCTTTCCACTAGAGCATTATATAGGCTTAGACGAATTTTAAATGGAACTTTATTACGAATAATATGAAATTTCGCTAGGATTGACCTTAATTTACTCTACACGTAATCAATATGATTCTTCCAGTTAAACCCTTTGTCTATGATCAGTCCTAAGTATGTGTGACACTTAACAAGTGGGATTTTTTCACAGGAACAAGTTATTATATTGTGCAGACAAAGATGATTATGAGCAATAATGCTGACTGGCATAATATTCTTGCTATGACTGGAATTAATGTATAGTACCTTAGTTTTTTGTATATTTATTACAAGTTCTAAATCGTGAGCCAACATAGAGAGGCGTGAAAAATCATCTTGTAATTTTTGCATGGCAATATCCACATTTTTATCTTCTGACAGAAGGGACGTATCATCTGCATATTGGTATAAACTATATTTTTAATGATATTTTCTAATTCACAACGTACGTATGTTAAGTAATGGAGTGGCCCTATAACTGAGCCTTGTGCCGTACCTGTAGTCTTAGGCATTTTAATACTTAAATTATTTTCTATCTTTACTTGGAAATATCGATTGCTAACATAATCTTTACACCATCTTAGGAAGTGTCCTCTAACACCAGAGTTTTCAAGTTTTCTTATAAGAATGTTATGTTTCAAGGTATCGAAGGCTTTAATAAAATCGATGAGTGCAATTAATACATGTTTTTTCTCATCTAAGCATTTGTTTACTTAGTCTGTAAAGTTTTACAGTAACTGTGTTGTGCCGAAATAATTTTATGTTTTTGATAAAAGTTATAAAGCTGGTTGGAAATGAATTTTTCTATAATTTTGTCAATTGTTGGGAGTATAGTAATGAACCTGTAATTACTGTAATCGTCATGATGTCCACTTTTGTAAATAGGCCGTACCAAACCTAGCTTTAGATCTGTAGGATAAATACCTGTTTCTATACTACTATTAATTACCTTGACAATTACTTTAGCATTTTTTTCTGATACAGATTTTATGTCAATTGTACAAAGTCCATCAGCACCTGGTGCCTTTTTTGTGTTAAGTGTTTTTATTATATTTTTTATTTGCTTGGTGTTTGCTTTTTGAAACCGTATAGACTTATCCACTGGATTTGTGTACAAATCATCTGATATAATTTTAATGAAGTTGTACAATGTTGGTGCACCATGGGAGAGAATAGCCATTGACGTAGCGGGCCCGTTTCCGGAGAGTGAAAGCGGTAACAAGTATTTCATGGTTGGTATGGATTACTTCACTAAGTTGCCAGAAGTCTTCGCCATTCCAAATCAAGAAGCTTCAACAGTTGCAGATAAACTAGTTCATGAAGTCTTCTGTCGTTTTGGAGTACCTTTAGAGATTCACAGCGATCAAGGAAGGAATTTTGAGTCTCAAATATTCCAGGAAACTTGCCGAGTTATGGGTACTCATAAAACAAGAACGACTTCTTATCACCCGCAATCTGATGTAATGTTAGAACGATTTAATCAGACATTGGAGAGGTACCTAGCAAAAGTTGTAGACAATCGGCAACGAGATTGAGTCAAGCACATACAACCGTTTTGTTGTCATATCGAAGCGCTGTTCACGAAAGTACATCAGTGACACCAGCTTTCGCAAACTTTGGGAGAGAATTACGGCTGCCTGCGGACCTGATCACCGGGATACCACCTGATGCTCCACGCAGTATAACCGATTATACAAATGACTTGTGGAACAAAATGAATGACATTTATGAGCACGTAAGACAATCGGGCCAGCAAATATCTGAAAAGATGAAAACCCTGTACGACCGCAAAATGAACAACAAAGGGTTCGACGAAGGTTCACTAGTGTGGTTGCACAATCCAGTCCGCAGCAAAGGGAAATCTCCTAAGCTTCAAGCTAAATGGGACGGCCCGTACCGGATTGTGACCAGGATCAACGATGTAACCTACCGAATACAGAAAGGCGCAAGAGGGACTCCTAAGATCGTCCATGTGGATCTCCTGGCGCGTTATTATGGGGCCGATAATGCTCGGGACGAGCATGTCCTAGGAGGGGGCTGTGTTACGCGCCTAAGTCGACGGCACTAGCGCCATCTAGTGTCAGAGACGAGAGCGAGGGGAGCTTTCCAGAAAATGACATCACTAATCTTTCAACCGATAGCGCCATCTAGTCTCGAACCGAAGAACTAAACTTCTAGAAGTTGAAACTCGAACTCTCGGTACCTTGCGCGTGTTTACTTGAATATTCCGGATATTTCGGTGCTAATTTATATTTATAGGTGCTGCAAGATGCGATCGGGGAAATATTGAATTTGGCGATACAAGCGAAGCTTCGGAGCGGAATAAAGTGAATCAGTGTGATTAATTATTGGTGTTTTAAGTTTTAATTGGTGTAAAGAAAATTAAAGTGTTAATTTACGTAATTCTATCGGCAATTTTTATTGTCACGAACCTCAAGCTCGTAACAATATAGTGCCGGGACAAACTTGTGTCTGAAGTCGAGTCTTTGCTGAACAGAGTCTCGGATTGGGGGCGACTAAATCGAGTCCAGTTTAACCCCCAGAAGACACAAGTTTGCGCGTTAACCGCTAAGAAGAACCCCTTTGTCGTATCCCCTCAGTTTCAAGGCACTCCCCTTGTTGCCTCAGCCAGTATCGGAATCCTCGGCGTCGACATATCGAGTGACGTGCAGTTTCGTGGTCACTTGGAAGAGAAGGTCAAATTGGCCTCTAAAAAGCTTGGCGTGCTCAGCAGAGCGGGACAGTATTTCATGCCGGCACACCGTCTGCAACTTTACAAGGCGCAGGTTCGGCCACACATGGAATACTGTTCGCATCTCTGGGCTGGGGCTCCCCAGTACCAGCTCCTTCCACTTGACCGCATCCAGCGCAGCGGCTTGAATCGTCGACGACCGAGTGCTTTCCGATCGGCTCGATTCACTGGCGCTGCGAAGAGATGTTGCATCCCTTTGCGTATTTTCTTCGCATCTATCACGGGGGAGAATGCTCTGAGGTATTGTTCGGATTAATCCTAGCCGCCAAATTTCGTGAACGCAATACGCGGCAAACGTCCCGATACCATCCACACCATCTGGATGCTTGGCAGTCCGCCACTGTACGTTTCAAAAGGAGTTTTCTTTTGAACATCTCTGTGGAATAGTTTACCACCGGCGATTTTTCCGGACCGATACGACGTGGGGACTTTCAAGAAAAGAGCTTACTCCTTTCTAAAGGGCCGGCAACGCACCCGCAATTCCCCTGGTGTTGCGGTTGATCATGGGCGGCGGTGGTCACTTAACATCAGGTGAGCCGCAGGCTCGTTTGCCCCCTCTTCTATAAAAATATATTGATTACCTCAATACTTTAAATACATAAAATTATCTCGTTTACATTGCCTTACATACAGGGTTGGTCACAAGAGAATAAAATAAGATATGATTTAAATTTATTAATGAATAATTTGTCATGTAACAATAATTTAAATTTGACATTTAATTGTAACAATTATCCTAATAAAATTAATTTAATAGATATTAATAATTTAATGAAGAAATGTTTGACTATAGATAGGTATTACCTATCCAAATATAATTTAAGGCAGATAGCAAATGTTCTTCTTATTTATAAATCTTATTATTTATAAATCTTATTATTTATCTATTAACTCAGCCAAGGACTTGGCTACCCAGACATCTGCTCCTATTGAGCAGCATAATGATTTGACATGCAATTTGGAATCCGTTCCAAGTATAATCTCTAGCAGTTATAATAATTTAAATAATTTAGAGTGTAGCTTACAAATCCTTAATAGTTGCAATTGTATAACTCCACAAAATGATAATAAATTTTTTTACACCTGGTGCATCAGAATATACAAGGCATGATAGGCAAAGAGATAAAATCGAATTGTTCTTAAATAGCAACAATATTCATATTTTATGTATTATTGAACATTAGTTAAAAGCTCATAATTTAATGTTTAACTTCAGTAATCACCAGGTGGTCAGTTCTTTTAATAGAGAAACGGTTTTAAGAGGTGGCTCCTTAATTTTAGCTAGTAAATTATTATCATAATCAGTAAAAAACGTAAAGATATTGTGAGACTTTCTGTTGACCGAACTGTAGAAATAGCATGTGTTGAGTTTGAGCACTTCATTGTTGTGAGCGTTTACAGACTCCCATGTTCTTTATATGATATTTTTGAAAAAAATTTGGAGGAATTTTTGCTAAGCTCAATAAACAGAATAAATCTGTTGGAATATGTGGTGACTTTAATATCAATCTCCTATAAGCTTCCTCCAGATCATTGTTTAAATCTTAAGGTATTTTAATTTATTTTGGAGCCAATGCGTATTGCTGAATCTAGTGCAACATGTATAGTTAACATTTTTACAAATGTTAAGCCATTCAATAAATGTATTATTCAAAAATTGAGCTCTGATCACTGTAGACAATTAGTTTCGTTACCTTATGTTCACAAAAAGCAAGTAAATAAAAAAGTACTGTTTGTTCCAGTAAATGCACATCACTTGGAGAAGTTTAGAAGTAACATAGTAAAAAAACTTCCATCACTTTCATACCAAAATAATCCAGATTTTTTTGTATGGAACATTATTTAAGCTTATTTGCAATGAATTTAATAATACTTTTACTTCTAAAACATTCTCCTTGAACAATCGCAAGGCATTTAAAGAGTGGGCGACAGTAGGAGTCCATAAGAGTAGACGAAGGTTATATGAACTTTACAATGAAAGGTCATATAATCCTAGCGTCGAATTTAGGGAAAAAATAAAAAAATATTCCAGAATATTTAAAAGAGTGTGCTCCATAGCCAAGTCATTGTATTTGAGCAACAAAATAAAGACGGCTTCTAATAAAATTAAAATTACATGGAATATAATTAATAGTGAAATTGGTAAGGTCTCGCAACTCGAACTACCAGTTAAGTTTTAACAATAAATTAACTAAATCAGATCAGGACGTTGCGATGGTTTTCGAGACATATCCTACTGATAAATAATGACTAAGTCACTAAGTCACTGAATTTTTCTGCTGCCGTCGCCGAATCATTACTTAAACAAAATGTAAATGCGTGTACAAAGAATTTTACATTTCATAAAGTGTCATCAAAAGGTATTCTAAAATATTTTAAGGCTTTTGACTCTTTTATTTTAAGAATTGATATTAAGAAAACCGCCGGTCTGTTGGGGATTTCCGTTAAAGTTATTGCGTCTATAATAGATGCAATCGCACCTCAACTATCTATTATTTTTAATACTAGTGTCAAATCTGGTGTGTTTCCTGATTTAATGAAGCATAGTAAAGTAATACCTTTATTTAAATCTGGCAGTACATTAAATGCCGCTAATTTTAGATCTATTTCTGTACTGCCAACACTTAGTAAAATTTTTGGTAAAGTTATTCTTGATCAAATGTTAAATTTTTTAATGTAAATAATTTACTTCATAAAAATCAGTTCGGTTTCACAAGGGTTCGCTCGACAACTGATGCCGGTGTTGAGCTCATTAAATATATCTTTAATGCATGCGAGAATTCACAGGTTGCTTTGGGTATATTCTATGACCTATCTAAGGCCTTCGATTGTGTTCACCATGAAACATTAATCAGGAAACTTGAACACTACGGTGTAAGAAGTGATGCCTTTAAATTAATTATTTCATATTTAAGTGACAGAATGCAAAAAGTTGTCATTAATAGTATGAGTCCTTCCGGGTCGATTGTACATATGGGCGTGCCTCAGGGCTCAATTCTCGGCCCCTTTCTGTTTCTTGTATATGTGGCCGTAGAAGGAAAAGGGGAGATCTCCCACCGGGTAAGGTGCTCTGCCCGGGAAGCGGCCAAAACTCCGTGTGATAGTTAGGAGATGTTCTATATATATGCTGTTTATGATTCGGAATGTTGATAGCGTGATTTAAGCTTCGGTGTGTTTTGTTTGCGGCGCGACGACAGCGCCGCCACATCACCCCCTGCTCAGACCGGAGGTTGATAGTGCAGTCCGATTGCCGGTGTGTCCTTTTAATGCAGGTGGGGAATGGGAATGCTGTGTGCGTAAGGGCAAGTGACACCGGTGCGAATGATATGCCGATGTGTAATGCATGCCGTACTACGCACTGGCAAGTGATGCCGGTGAGAACGATGTGCCGGAGCAAGTGCCAGAAGTCTGTCTTATAAATCTGCGGTGAGTCGAGATGAAGACAAGTTGGACTGGCTTGCAGGAACTGAAGACTGCAGAAGACGATTCTCAATAGTGAATGGTGGGAGTTCTTGAGGATAATAACGAAGGCTTGAAGTTGTAGTTTCCGAAGGTTGTTGGTTGCGTGTTCAGATCACGTCGGATGGTCACCACTGTGGCCGTAGAAGGAAAAGAGGAGATCTCCCGCCGGGCAAGGTGTTCTGCCCGGGGAGCAGCCAACGCTCCGTGTGATAGTTCGGAGATGTTCTATATATGCTGTTTATGATTGGGAATGTTGATAGCGTGATTTAAGCTTCGGTGTGTTTTGTTTGCGGCGCGACGACAGCGCCGCCACATATATATGAATGACTTACCTTACATAGTAGGGGATAACCATGATACAGTTTTATTTTCTGATGATACTTTATTAATTTTCAAATTAAAACGACAGTTATTAAATTACGACGAAGTAAATAATGCTATAGCTAAGTTACTCAATTGGTTTAATGTTAATAAATTGCATTTAAATGGAACTAAAATTAAATGTATGAAATTCGTAACTCCTAATGTCAAACATGTTAATACGAACGTAATTTTAAATGGGGAAGAACGGAGTCTTGTTGATACCACCATTTTTCTAGGAATCACACTAGACGCAAAGCTTCAATGGCTCCCCCATATATCAAAACTAGCTAGCTAGCTATAAAAATAATAGAGCTCTTACCAGTGATGAAACAGCTAGTTTAGTTTACTTTAGTTATTTCCATAGCATTATGTCGTATGGTATTTTGCTATGGGGACACGCGACTGTCACTGAAATTATATTAATTTTACAGGAGAGTGCCATTACAGCAATATATAATTTAAAACCAAAAGAGTCACTGAGACAAAAATTTAAGGAAATTAATATATTAACTCTGTCCTCTCAATACATTTATGAAAATGTAATGTACGCACACAAGAATAAACGCCGTTTTGCAAAAATAAGTGATATTCATTTTGTAAATACTAGGAACAGATACATGCTAGTAGTACCAGTTACTCGACTCCACCAAGTCAGTAATGCGATGTATACGTTTTTACAACAAAATCCCAGAAAGTATACAAAATTTGTCATACGCAAAGTTCAAAAATTTTATTAAACTAAGTTTGTATAAAAAGGGTTATTATAATATTAAGAAATTTATGGATGATAATAACCCCTGGGAAGGGTGATCGTTACCAAGCTATTTCTATTTTATTGTTGTTAATTGTAAATATTGTAAGCTATTATTTGAAAAAAAATATTGTCCCGCTGGGTTTCTTGATGGTTCTTCCCAGGACAGAGGTTTTTTTGCGAACCAGTGGTAAATGAAAAAATTGACTTTCAAGAAGTATTGTTTATAATCTACATTGAATAAAAAGTTTCTGTTTATGTTTATGTTTCTGATGGAGTTCAGTGGATGGAAAAATTTGGTGTCATTTTTATGTTATCTAATTCGTTTACTATAATCTATTTTGATATATTTTTATTATTTATGAACCTTAGTGTTGAAATAAGTACACATAAATATTTTAATTGTTATGCAGTTATCGACTGTTAACCGATGTTGGTTAATAATCGGTTATATCTACTAACGGTAGCGTAGTGGTATAAATAAATAAGGTTGCAACCTGTTTTAATGAATAAAACAACCAAATGTATCTAATTTTTTTAATCGGTACTTACAGTCAATTACCATATTTTTTATTATAAAAATATTTGCCGCAGCTGTATTGACCGAGCTTATCTCGAGTCGATATTTTCAGGTAGTACACACTTTTCATAAAACGCTTGGTATAAATTTTACGTCAAAATGATGTAGAACTTTGGAGATATTGAGGCTTTTTTTTCTTTACGTGAAAGGCATAAAACGAAAATGTATTATTATTATTATTATTATTAAAGTGTAGGATGCTTGTGAGGTAAAAATATTTTTTGATGGTCAATATTCAATAGAATCTACATATTAGAGCTCCCAAATCATGTCTCAGAGAGTTTTCGCCTAAACATGCATCGCAAGAATGATTAATTACTAAATAAATAAATAAGTTATCTAAAATTTGCTCTGCTTATTGTAGTAGAGAAAACGAACTATTTTTATCAAGTAATTGTTATTTCAAGCAACGAACGAAAAGTATACAATTTCAAAGAGGAATTCTTGTAATTTGCGCTTTTTTGTAATACTCCTCTTAATAAGCTTACGCTCTCTAGATGTCGCTAGTTGATACTGCGTTGATTTTATTTGTCACGGATTTTATGTGTACTGTGTATACTAGGAATATTCTTAGTGTTTTTTTTTTTCAAATTATTTATTAACCTAATCAATATTATACTTCCCCCGTCATGAAATCGGGTAAATATTTCATTTCAAAGTGGACCTGCCAAAGTCGTTGATGCCCTCATTTAAATACACACGTTAATCGTTGCTATAACCGCCATCGTGGTATGGTTATGTAGCGGAAATATTTATATTTCATAAAAGATATAATAACAATCCGTCGCTTAAAAATGAGTAAATAAATAAAAAAATTGTGGATACCATGCCTTTACGGCAGGTGTCAACATTAGTTGAGGGGCCCACGATGCTTAATGCCATTTAGCATCAAGGGCTCCTCAACTAATGTTGAATGGGGATTTATTTAAACGTCGTGATTGAATATATGAAATTAAGCATTTTTAATGATTTTAAAGCAAAAGTATCTATGCCCATACAGCCTAATCAGTGATGTATGGTTTTGAATATACTGAAGGTGCAAACAAATAGCTGCATTATATCGCTTTATCGTTTACGTTTCTACATTTTCGCTACTTTACCGTATTAGACTAAAGTTTTGTAGCCTCTGAATCTACATATCAAGATACCCTCGAGGATAATTTGAAAGATGAAAATTGGGTAATTGTATACAAGCGTTAATATGTATATTATATAATATAATATAATACAAACATGTATACGTTCACACCTTAGAACAAGGTTTCTAATTCTTTCTTTTCTTACTTTCAATTGGCTTACCAATCTTTACACGTGCACACGTTTCAGGTATTATTTATTTTACGTACATTACCCTCACACTGTCGCTTTGGTAACAACTGCTTTCTACTATTCACTTGTGATTAAAGACGATAACTAGCCAATAAAAAGCTGTCCTTAAATCAGTAAAACGAATTTATCACATACCTACCGATTAAATTTATCTAATTATTTAAGCAAATTGGGCAAGAATTGATTGAGTGAAACATTCATAAAACAAAACGAAGATACTAATTAAACACATCCAAACTGTTGAGTAACACTTTATTAGTAACATGTAACTAAAATAAGTCTAAGAAGAGAGCAAATCACAAAACAGGTAATTCAGGTTCAGATTTTCCACTTAAGATTGTAGACGCCCATCTCGACAGAATCCACAAGGTGAAACCGATGAAAATGTATCGAACTAGGAGATCGACAGTTCGCATTCTGTTAACAAAGATAGAAATTTAAATATTATTATATAATATTTAATATCATGTAATTGTTTATAACAATGCTAAATATTATTATAAAGAATATTTAAGTAATATAGGTATAATTAAATTATATTTAAATATGATATGATGATATAATATTTCAATTCATATATTACAATTCAGCAAATCTTTGTAAAACTTATTTTACTGGTTACAATATTAACTCTGCTAAAATATTACTAAATATCATTAATTGTTTAACATTATTGAAGAAATGTTCAAATAATCCGTCAAAATATAAAGAGAAGGACATTTCCAAGATTGTTTATGTAAGCGAAATACCACTGAGATCTCTAAAACTATACCCCAGATTGACTTGTTATATACCTACTTCTTTCCCGACGTTGACATCCACTAAGTAAGGATGTTGGAAAATGTTACCGTGAGAAGACAAAATAGGATGTAACGGAAGAAGACAAAATAGGGTGGAACATAATATTGTAGGTATTGTGAACCTAAATTAACATGGGTTGTTGTTCTTTCTTTTGTTCCTGTTAAAAAAAACATGGCACAGCGTGGCGTATTCTAACTGCCCACACTGCCGTCTACACTTCTGAATTTATACATTTGATTAACCAGCATTCAGGTTAATACGTGTAGAAATTATATTGGGTCCTTTCATATGAAATTAGCGTTTTGTCGTACTCACCAGTTTGATATGAAATATCTCCTCTTTGGTCAAGAATTCCAAATTCAAATTTATAAATTCATTTAGCTGGTATATTTGAGTTTTGAAAACAGTCATTCATTTGTTTTTTCCTCATTTTTTTTTCTTTGGCCTCGCTTATTACCGCACAATGGATAACATGAAATATCGGTTATTTACGAGTACGAGTTCTATCGTGGCACTAGTGCTGCAGAAACAGCTCGCAGGATTAATGATGTGTACGGCGCTGGTGTCGCAAAAAAAATCACTGTATATTTTTTATTTCAACGTTTTAGTTCTGGAAATTTCGACCTTCAGAAACAACCCCGCGGACGGCCGGAGACCAAAGTGGAAAATGAAGAATTAAAGGCTATTGTGGAAAAGAATCCATTACAAAGCACTTTAAAGATAGCTACAGGCTTCGGGGTAAATAATAAAACTGTATTAATCCACTTGAAGCAAATCGGGAAAGTAAAAAAACTTGAACGGTGGGTACCTCATGAATTGAGTGAATGGAACTTGCAAACACGCGTCGACTGCTGTGTTACTTTGCTCAACCGATACAAAAATGAAGGGATTTTAAATCGAATCATTACTTGTGATGAAAAGTGGATACTGTACGATAATAGGAAGCGCTCGTCGCAATGGCTGAACCCTGGAGACCCAGCCAAATCCTACCCTAAACGAAAATTGACTCAGAAAAAGTTACTTATGAGCGTTTGGTGGACTAGCGTCGGAGTCGTTCATACAACCTTCTAAAATCTGGCTAGACGATTACGGATGATATCTATTGTCAGCAACTGCAAACCATGAACGAAGAACTAGCTGCTAAACAACCGAGATTGGACAATCGCTCTAGGCCACAGCTGCTTCATGACAACGCAAGACCACACACTGCACAACAAACAACCACTTAGATGAGCTACAATTGGAATGTCTGCGACATCCACCGTACTCCCCGGACCTTGCTCCAACAGACTACCATTTTTTCGGAAATTTGGACAACTTCTTACAAGGAAAAAACTCCATAAACTCCGATGCGGCAGTCCACACCGCCTTGTAAGAGTTTATTGATTCTCGCCCCCATGGTTTTTTTGTAGTAAAGGGATCAATGAACTACCTATGAGATTTCAAAAGTGCATACATCACAACGGTGCATACTTTGATTAATTAAATATATTTTACAATAAAAATTTACTTTATATTCCTCCCGTACAAAAGGCCAATTTCATATAGTATAGTAAAGTAAAGTTACAGCCTATATACGTCCCACTGCTGGGCACAGGCCTCCCCTCATTTCTGAGAGGGTTTTAGGGTAAGGAAGTGTCCGCCGCGCTGCCCCAATGCGTGTTGGCGAACTTCACACATGTCTTCGAAATATTTTTTTTTCTTATTCCTCAGACATGTACACGTGTTGCACGTGGTAAACCAGCACTTAAAATTGCAATTAACAATTTCATAGGTGCCGGCGGGGTTCGAACCTGGGTTACTCGCGTTCTGTTATATTTACAGGGAGCGTTACCCATCTGAGCTACCACGGCTCACTGAGCTACCACGGTTCGCTCAATTTCATATGTAAGGACCTATTATTTTAGTAATGTGGTGCTAAGGGACACTCTATCTACGGGGCCACCACACGTTCTAAACTCTTACTTACATGACAGTAACAGGGTAACCAGTAAAAAGCTTACATTTTCATGTGCCGTTTCGCCGCTGGTATTGTGTCGTCAGTTTCTTTAAGTATGTAGACACGTGCGGCTCGCACGCAGTCTTCAAAGTATTTTGGAATATCCACACCTGTAATAATTTTTTTATTTTCCGATGAAGTATTTGCTTTAACTTAGTGTGATGGTGTCGTTAAAATCCCATTTAGACCCATGGGTATTCTAATAGTTACTCATAAAATAATCACATCAAATTGTCACATGGCCAATGGCACAATGGCCTAAGTAGCCACTAAAGGAAATACAAGATAGATAGTATTACTTTGAACTGCAATAATTTTGAATATTACAGACCATTAAATATTAAACTTATGTCGGGGAGTAAGCGTCAAAGGTATAAAACAAATATGCAGTAGATTTTTCTAATTTTTTAGATTTTTTTTAAAATATAATAAAACGCCACGCAGTGCTGCCATTCCAACTTCCAGTACCCAACAGTACGACATTAATCCAGCACGGAATAAAATTGTTTAAAAGCTTTATACCTACTTATCATTCAGTTGACTATTGACATATGAAGAGGTAATGAATGTAAATTTACATTATTTATAATAATAATATATTGTTAGTTCATCCCGATGACGAATCAGTTCTAATTCGTCATCGGGATGAACGTGAAGAATCAAGCAAGATGAGAATGTTTTTGTCATTTTAAAACCGTCGAAACTCAGGGAATTAACGCTCGACGTAGTTTTTTTCCTAAAGAACCATAACGCTCTCATAAATGAGGAGATCCATTATAGCTGTAACTTATAGGGTCTCATTATTATTATTGAGTTTCAAGTAACAAAAACTCATATTACAACATGAAATAAACATGACATTTTAATTAACGTATATATTATAAATTTAACTATGTATTGACTGGGCGAATGTATTGTTACGAGCTTGGGGTTCGTGACAAAAATTGGCGATTGAATTACCAAAATTGACACTTTAATTAACGATCACCAATTACAATTTAAAACACACTAATAATAAAACACAATCGTACTACCGATCACTTTAATTCGCAGTTATATCGCTTCGAGTATTCACTTGAATTGCCAATTCAACACTGACTCGATCGCGGTCCTCACCGGTCTTATATAGGGCCTCTTCTACTGAAACATCTAGAATGTTCGAGTTCATACCGACCCCGACTGACTAGGTGTAGAAAGTTCTAGTACGGAATTTTATGGAAAGCTCTCCTAGTTCTGCTCTCGATACTAGATGACGCTAGTGGTAAATTGCCATGTACCATGCATTAATTATGGCGCGCAACAGTATTTTACATCACCTTGTTGGGACTGGCTCGAACTCGGAGCACCAGGTGACGGTATGACCAACTTGTTTACCATAAAATTTAAAATACCTAGATCGGTGAAGGGCAAAAGTGTCTAAAGTTTTTTTTATATAGGATAGAGTGACAAACGAGTACACAGTCTACCTGATGGTAAGTGGTTGCTGTGGCCCATAGACATCTACGTTTATGCTCGATTACGAATCAAAGTGCAGATGCGTTTCCACCCGTGAGAACTAAGATGGAATGCCTCGTTTCCAGTAAAAAAGGTATCCGGTTCTCTACACTCACCATACGAAACACAGCAGCATTAAGCTACTATTTTACGCTGGTATTCTGTGAGTCGTCTTTACCCTGTCAAGCCGACCAATTCGTGCTACAACTATACTACTAATATAACTGCAGCATGGCTTCATCCAACAGTAAGCCTTTACGGGCCTGTGTATTGTTTCCTTCCTTTCCTTTACTGTCGATAAGAAAAATAACTTTTTCTTCTAATCGACAATAGATATTTTAGAACTTACCACCGGCATCGATTTTGTAGTCCTCCTTTTCCCGCGCGTTAAGGTGCATTCGCAGTCGCTGATAAGCATCCGACTGGAAGTCCCACTGGTTGTTTGTGTAGTATTCGAATACATCGAATCCCTTACTGATGCGACGGTGGACTCGCATTAGACTTGATAAAAACAGTGTAAAAAAATGGCGATCATTTAAAACGAATGATTATTTCCAGTTATTATTAAAGATGGGCCGAATATGGATTTCACCGAATACGAATATTCGGCTGAAAGTTCGGTAAAACTTTTACTGAGCCGAATATTCGGTCGAACATTATTCGGCAAGGTCACCTTGGTACCTTAACTGACCAATTTATGTCAACACTTGTTACCGTAATGGACGACACACACGGTCATTTACACGATTATAAATACCTCAATATCGGAGTTCTATATATAAGTTTATTTATAGATATATCGAAAATCCAATATTTTAAAAAATATCGACAGTCCTAGTTTGAACTGATCAGTTGGAATGATCAGTTGAACTGATCGTGTGTGTCGTCTATAAAGCGCGCGGGATTAGCGTCGGACCCTGCCCCCTGCTCCCCCGCCACACCTGACATGTTATTGCATCTTCGAGTACTGAGTAAATTGCAAGTTTTTGTGAGAAAAACGTACTTCGTTGTGTTATTCTTAGTGAAAATTGATAATTATATGATAAAAATGAGTGACAGGCGATCTACTATTTGGACTTTGGATTTAGTTGAATATTTGGCCGAATACGAATATTCAATAAAGCTGCCGAATATGCGGAATACCGAATATTAAACGAATATTCAGCCCATCTCTAGTTATTATTCAAATATGTATCAATGAGGGCCACGATTTTTTGCCACCAGGGCGGCGCGTCTTAGGAATGAGGTGAAGTATTCGGCAGATTAGATTACATGGCGGGAAAGTTAATTTGTTACGAAAACCGGAAGTTTTATTTTTCGTTCTGCAATAACAGTTATATTTTATACTAGCGATCCGCCCGTTCGGGGTTTTGCTCTTTGGTTTTCTTTGTGATCTTTGGTTGTTGGTATGATATTTTTACATATTTTTATTATGAGTCGTTATAAATAATATTTGTATAATTATCGTTTTGCTTTTACATTACTTTTTAATTATCAAATATAAAATAGATTAACATATTTAAATTATCATAATTTTCTCATTTTATTTTTAATTTAGAATTTGAGATATTTACAAAGAGTGTTATATAAGTATCTTCACTTTCTAAACATCTTTAATTAATTCACTTAGCAGTAATATTTATAATAGCGTTTTACTTATATTCATATTATAAAAGTACCTGGATTGTATAATTCTTACACATTTAAACCGTTGCTAGGTTCAGTTTTTATAGGTAGTAGGGATATGCCACCACCGTTGTGTGATATTATTTAAACGATTTCAATAATTATTGACTGGCTATTCGAGTTGTGAACTAGTAAAGAAACTTGATAGAATCAGGCGTTACTTTGCAGAAATCCGTTACTTTAAAAATATTAATAACTTTGCAACCTTCCGCTAACTAAATACAATGATGTGTCCTACCTGGATTGAAGAGCACCTTCCGCCCTCCCTCAACTGCATGCACCAACTCCGTCACCACTAGTCCCAGCACCACTACTCGCTGCACTACTACTTCCAACACCACTATTCCAGGTAAGACACACCATTGACGATAATACGACACGTGTTTCGCCTCTACATGAGGCATCCTCAGGTGATGTAGACTCTACGGTGGCTGACCGCTAAGTGAGTAGTAGAGTGTAAGTAGTTTAAAAGATCTAAGCCGTCAACTCAGATGAAGTAAAAAAGGTAGATATCGCACCTAGAACAAGAAACTGTAACCAATTTTATAACTTTGTGTGAGTCAGAGAAGTGTTGCCACTTTTTTTTAAAGTCCCTGAAAATCGAGATTCAATATTACAACTATAAGAACAATATGCGATGCGAATGCGCAAGTATATCGGTATGTTTTAATAAATTTCAACAATTTGACAATTCAAGAAAAGATGAAGCAGGAGGTGTCTGTAGATCATTTATTGCCGACAAACTGGCTTACAGTTTAATAATATAATATATATTATTAAACTGTAAGCCAGATAATAAGAATAAATTTAAAAAAAATTAAAAGTCTTCTTAATAGATTGTCCAGTGAACATGTAAGCATTGATAAAATATTAGGGATGGGCCGAATATAGATTTCATGAAAATTCGGTATAATTTTTACCGAACCGAATACTCGGCAGGACTACCTCGGTACCTAACCAATTTATGTCGAAGCTTGTTACCGTAAAGCGCGCGGAATTAGCGAAAGGCCCTGCCACTCGCTCCCCCGCCACACCTGACATGTCATTGCATCATCTAGTACTGAGCAAATTGCCGGCACATCCTTATGTTTTGACTATTTTTGTGAGAAAAAAAATATTTCGTTGTGTTATTATTAGTGAAAATTGATAAGTATATGATGAAAATGAGTGACAAGAGATCTACTATTTGAACTTATTTTAGAAAAACTAACGACTATAATGTAACGTTTCTTTGTTTGATTCCAAACAAAATTTTATCAAGCTTTCTATTTGCTATAATTGGAAATAAATCTACAATACCTCAAAAACATAACGCTATACAAGTAGATTTAACCCATAAATAAATATACTTACAACAGTAAAATTATTAAGGACATGGCATTACTCAATTCGTACAATTTAATACAGTGGATACTTTGAGTACCACTTTACCGAATATTCGGTGATTTAGCCGAATATTCGGCCGAATACGAATATTCGGTAAAGCTGCCGAATATGTCGAATACCGAATATAAAACTAATATTCGGCCCATCTCTATAAAATATACAACATATGTAGGTAATGTAAAATATGTTTATTATAAAAAATAACTTAATACTAAAAAATCTAGTTGGAATAAAATATATTTCCATGGAATAAAAATATACTTTTCTAAATGAAAAAAAAGTATATTTTAGTGAATGCAAAATAGAACAAACTCCAGCCGGAAGCACAAAGGAGTGTTCTATTTTGTACCCCGGGTAAGATAGATATGTAGTATTAGCCGGAGAGGACACCTGAGTCTCAGTCAAAAAGAGCAAGGCCGGCTTCGCCGTCTCCGGGTGGTACTGGACAGTATTAAGATTGGAATGAAGTGTCCTGATGTTGCAAAAATTCACGGATAGCCTGACAGAGGTCGCCTTGGTTTTATTGCTCCGCTTGCCTCTAGCAGTTTTAGTCACGAGCAGCATTCCCCCCCTCCCCCAGAATATGCGGAGCAGCCTAAGTACCCACGCTCAGGGAGAGTAAAGTAGCTTGGTCGTGGATGCTCAGCGAGAGATTCTCCGTCACCACAAGTGAGGGTACCCTCTTGGTATAGTTTTTATTTGATTCCGCTACGATGTTAAGGGGGAGGGGGAATTGGGCCCAAGCGAAACGCAGAGGTAAACCCCTACTCCACGCAGGTATTCTGTGAGGTCCTGGTACCACCCCGGCTCAAGTTGACCCATTCAATACAATACAATACTATTTATTTGCATTCCATAATGTAGAAATTAATAATATTCAATTTTCACAATATGGACCCTGTCGGGTATAGCAAATTAGAACAGAGGAGGACGCAAAATGTTTTATTTATTATTCATTATAATTATTATATTATTCATTATATTTATATTATTCCTTATTATTATACTATCATTATTCGTGTTATTCATTCATTTATTTATAGTTTTAATTATCATTATTACATTTGTCATTCAGGTATTCATATAAAGTATAATAACATTTATTGATTGGAAACACTTTTAATTGTCTTATAAAAATATGTGATCTTTTGTTTCGTTTTTTAATGAGTTTGGTAGTTTATTATAGACAGTTATTGACATTACGTAAGGGCCTGAGGAAAAGAGCTTCATTTTAGAAGTTGGTAGCAATAATCTATTTCCGTGTCTTAAACTATAAGCCGTAATTTTAGTTTTTCTTTTTACGTAGAAATTAGGGTATTTGCGCACAAATTTGCATAATTCCAATATATAAATACAAATTAGGGTAAGAAGTTTAAGTTTTTTAAAATGAGGACGACAACTTTCAGTTCTTTCTATGTTACACATAATGCGAATTAGTTTTTTCTGGAAGATGAAGATGGTGGTTGCATCCGTACTGTTACCCCACAGGATAATACCGTACCTTAGCCACGCCTGTGCATAGGCGTTGTAAGTAATTAACGCGGTCTGGAGGTCAGTTGTCTTTTTTATTTCACTTAGGGCATATACAAAACTGGACAATTTGTTACGAATTCGGAGAGTGACTCGGATCTTTTCGTTTAAGAAAAATTAATTTTTATCGGCGTTTTTTGATAGGGTAAAAAGGCAAAATTTTTGTTTTTTTTGTAGTTTATTTCCAGGTTATGCTCTTTCATCCATTGGTCGGTATTTTCAAATATTTTATATAATATATCATTTACGTTATTTACGTCACGAGAAGGTGCTAAGATAGAGATATCGTCCGCAAACATAACACATGGGTTAACCATAGTTTCACTGAGATTGTTAATATATATTAAAAATAATAAACATCCCAATACACTATATTGGGGTATGGATTTTTTTTTACTTGATCTCACTTTTACTATTTTATTATTATCAAAGTATTCTATTTCTACATATTGTTCTCTATCTTGTAAGTATGATTTGAACCATTCTAAACTAATCCCACGAACACCTATACTATTTAATTTATTAAGTAATATATTATATTGTACCTTATCGTATGCTGTGGTCATATCTAAGAGTATTCCTATTGCATATTCTTTATTGTTTAATATCCTTAGAATATCTTGAATATATTTATATACTGCTAGTATGGTAGATCGATTTTTTACGGAAACCGTTCTGAAATTTACTAAAGATTTTATATTTTTCGCAGAAATTATACACACGTTCGAACATTGCTTTTTCAAAAACTTTTGAGATTGTAGGGAGTAAAGCTATGGGGCGATAATTATCGATATCGGTTTTTGAATTTTTCTTATGGATGGGTATTATTAATGCCTTTTTTAACATGTTTGGGAAAATGCCTTCTGTCAGAGATTGGTTGATTAGTTCACAAAGTGGTAGAGCTAACGCATCTGCGCAATGTTTTATTAAGGTTGGTGGTAATTCGTCTATCCCGAAGCTCATTTTATTTTTTAAATTTTGTATTATTTTATATACTTCCCTTGGGGTTTCTGGGCTGAGATAATAGTTGCTTTTTGGGCAGTTCGACCACGTGCTTGCGGGTTACAATTTTTTCCTAACGAAGCATAGAACCTATTAAAAGTATTTGCTATTAAAATCGGGTCTGAAGTTAAAGTACTGTTTATTTTTAGTTTAAGGTTATCTTTTTCTTTTATAATATTTTTATTTGTTCTTTCCTTTATTATATGCCACATTGTTTTGATTTTATTATTTGATCTTATAATTTTATTACTGTATTCTATTTTCTTTGATGTAATGACAGGTTTTTTTTAGTAATTTTCCATATTTTTTATAATGTTGGATAAGTATTTCATTATTCGATTTTAATGCCAATACCTTTAGCATTCTTTTGTGTTTACACGATTTTTTCAACCCTACGGTTAACCAACGTTTTTTATATCTTGGTTTAATTATAATTTTCTCTTTGGGTATACATTTATTCAGTATATATATTAGTTTATCGTTAAACTTTTTGTAGTTATAGTTAATATTTTTATTAGGTTCCATTTCCGGCCAATTGCGTGACTCTAATTTGGATTTAAAGTTTTGCATATTATTGAAATAAAATTTTCTTTTTTCTGTATACCATATATTTTGTTCGTTTTGCTTATTTATTACTATATCTATAATTGTGCTCATGTGGTCGGAAAGTCCAAATTCTTCCACACTAGTTCTTAGTTTTAGGTTGCAGAAATTTGTAAATATTAAGTCTAAGCATGTTGATGTGTTTTTAGTTATACGAGTAGGCTTTGTTATATGTTGATTAAATTGGAATTCTAGCATTAGATTTAAAAATTGTCCAATCTTTGTATTGTCTTTTAATATGTCAATATTGAAGTCACCTCCTATAATTATACTGTATTTAGAAAAATTTTTTATTTATATAATTTAAGATATATTGTAACCGATTGTAGAATGCGTCTTCTTCTCTTCCATTCCAATACACAGTTATAATTAAAATATTTTCTTCCGGTAGCTCCACTGCACACACTTCTATTATATGTTCTATTGACATTTTGGCTATTTCTTCTCTTTCTACATATTTTAGAACACCTCTCAACAAGATACAAACTCCGCCGCCAACGCGGGATTTTCCACAGAATGAAGCAGCTATCCTATAATTTGAAAATTGTATTATCTGTAGTTTTTCAAGCGTTAGCCAAGATTCTGTGATACATATTACTTGAAACTGTGGGAACTGTATCAAAAATGCTTCTAGTATGTCTTGTTTATTGAAGATGCTCTGTATGTTTTGAAATAATATTGTTAGCTGTATTTTTTTTCCTGGTTTGTTATATTTTACATCAGATGGTTATTTGCATATAGGTTTCGTTACAGAATTATCCTTAATGTTCGAATTTTGTATATTATGATTTATGGCAGTACTAACGAAAAAAATTGATCGTTATTAGTAATCACATCTGTCGGGACACAGTGAATATCCTGTTTAGGTAGCCTAATGCCTTTTAACATTTTCTGTATTTCTTTACTTTGATAATTTTTGATTTTTTGTTTATAGTCGAGTCGTAATATTTCTTGGAGTATATTCTGGCACAGATGTCTTAAGTTATTACGTGGTTGGCCTAAATATGTATAGTGTAAATCTATGTAGTTAACATTGGGTAACTTCGCGCTGTATGACTTAAATATTCTATTTATATCTTCAGTATTATGTCGCTTATTACCAGTTTCGCATAATATAATATTTGTATTTTTAAGTTGGCTTAGGTAGTAAAATAGGTAGGAACTCATTTTTGTTCAAGTCATTGTCATTTTTCCCTGTTAGAATCAATACATAGTCCATATTACTGTAAGTTGAGCAATTGAGCTTAATGCCTTCTAGTATTTTGTTCGTTGTAGCTCCTGGTTTTATTTCACCATACACCTTATATTTATTTCCAAGTAATTTTGATAATTGTGTAGTTACGCCTTGGCCTTGGTCATCTCCAAATATATGTAATCTGTGTTCGCATATGTGTTGTTCTTCTATAGACTCATTTTGTAATTGGCTGTCTCTTGTCTGTTTTGGGTTTGTCGAATTACGGAATTTTTACTATCAACGATTTTTTGCTTTTCAGACGGTGTTTCGGTTCGTTTTGCTGCGCTTTCATCATGGAGGCTATTCTTTTCTTCCTCGGTGAAGCTAAGCTTAGTTCTATTTATACTCCTCCGGATTTTTTGTTTTTGTAGGCTTTTTTGAGTCCGATGTACATATTTCAGTCAACGTTTTTATTTTTCGCTCATATTCGGCTAGTTGTTTACTTAAAGCAGTATTTTCAGAGTGCAGGTTTTCGATTTCGTTTTCAGCAGCCTTCAGTTTCAACTCTAGATGTGATATTTTGTATTTCATTTCCTGTGTATCTTCCTCTAGATCTAGTCCTATATTTGGACAACTTCTGTTCAATTTACTGTCTGTCATAAAGGAAGAATATTCTTCGTCTGATAAACCTTCAAAAGAATTTTCAGTAGGTATATTTATTTTATACTTATTTCGTTCGGTTACGTAACAGCTCTTTTCATTATGGTTTGTATCTGTAAACAACACCCAGCAGTTTGTACGTTTCCATTTATTTTTATAATCATTTGCCATAAGGTGAAATCTTTTTTCTGTAATATCAGTGCATTCAATGTGATATTTGTTTTTGCAATTGGTACACACTAGATAATGTCGTGTTTCTATTAAATCTTTACATTTTATGCATAATAGTGACATCTTTGGTGATTTGTCGGCACTAATAGGTAGCTATAGACTACACTTTACGTTTGTATTGATCGTACCGCAGCAACAGAGCAAGAAGTTAAGGTACTCGCAAATAAATGGCGCTAATTGTATTTAGCAGCAGAATAATACCTTTGTGCTTAGGTCTAAAGTTCAAACTGTTGGTACACGTATTTGTCGTTATACGAATTTAAAAGTAAAGCACTGTTCACTGATACACATAGTTTTGTTTGAGACGGCTCCTTGCAACATTTAATTTTTTATAGTCTAACTGAGTAAAATAGTCTTCTAGTTAACAAAATCGGAAAAGATTATGCACTGTTTAAATTCGATAAATATTTCACTTAGGTTCAACTGGTATAGTCACAAACACTGATTCACTCTCTTCGTAGTATATTTAATTTATTTTGATCACTTTTGAGCTAATTTCTTATCTTAAACTATTTTTAAACGAATTCTTTATGGAGCTAATGTTTACTTTAGTGCGCCCTCTCGCGGCACATTTTATATTCATGCGACATCAATAGCCGATGCGTGGCTCTACCACTGTCAAGTCAAGAGGATAGCTGCCATTTTGGTTAATTTACGTACTCAGTGGTGAATAATAAATATCACAAGAAAATTTGCATATCTGTGAAATTAAAATTGTTGAACGACGAGCGAAGTGTTTTTGCCCAGACTTGACACACACATAGACATCTCACTTCACACACATGACTTATTACAATTAAATATAAAACAAGTGACTTATTTCAAACAGAAACAGAAACGTTTTTATTCAATATAGATTACAAATAAAACTTATTGAAAGTCACTTTTTATTAATTTACCATTGGTTCGCAAATAAACCTCCGTCCTGGAAAGAACCCAGCGGGTCTTTTTTAAATAGCTTACAATCATGTATACTTATTACAATTAATGGGCTATAGCAACTCAGCTCAAATTCTAATTTCGCCCCAACTTCCCCGCGCGTCTTATACTGTGTATCGATATATTTGTAATCATTAATACTGTTACGAGCTTAGGGTTCGTGACAATAAAAACTGCCGATTGAATTAGCAAAATTGACACTTTAATAACTGAATACCAATTAAAACTTAAATCACACTAATAATTATTCACACTTAAAACTTTAGTTCACTTTATTTCACTCCGAAGCTTCACTTGTGTCACCAATTCAATACTACCAGATGGCGCTAGTGCCATAAACTGTCGTGCGCAACACTGCCCCCTCCTAAGACATGCTCGTCCCGAGCATTATCGGTCCCATAATAACGCGCCAGTCGATCCACATGGACGATCTTAGGAGTAACTCTCGCGCCTTTCTGTATCTGATAGGTTACGTCAAGGGCTGTCCTCTCCCATGGTGCACGAACATTGTACAATTTCAATACACCTCTACTACGAGTCTGAGGTCCTTCATCCTGAAGCAGCAAGTTCTGCCATTGGACCCAATAGCTTTTATTGGTCGAACTCATCGCTGAGGCATCGCTCCACTTGGGCTTGAGGGCACTGGCCTTCATCATCCAGAATCAGCTTGATATCCGAATCTTCCTGCTGTGCATGTTGCGGGATGTCCTTCGATTCGTTTCTGAGGTGGTCAGTGCTGGGAATCCTCACAGATACTACTTCCTTACCATCTTGCCTAGTACTATTTTCGCAATCATCAGGATAAGGTCTTCTTGACAATGCATCTGTGTTGCCACGCCATTCCCCATTTTCCCCTTTCCCCACAGCCGTAGCACCTTGGGCTGTAACTTTTATTGTGGTCACGGACTGTAGGTGCTGCAACCTCCCCGACGTGAAAACAACGATGATCCTGCCGCTGCTGGGCGGTGCCGTTAGCCGCACCACCCTTTCGAGATCGATCAACTTCCCTTTCTACAGTTCGCTTATTGCAGCCGGATCGAAGATGACCCCTTTCCCCACAGCCATAGCACCTAGAGCTGTATCCATTATTGCAATCGCGAACTAGCTGCTGCAACCTCCCTGATGCAGTGGGAATGATGATCCTGTCGTACGGTTTCAACCTCCAGTGCATGGGCCAAGGCTTCCTTAAGCGTCACGTGGTGTCCGAGCCTCACAGCAGCTCTGGCTTCAAGGTCGCGGATGCCGTCGATGAATGTTGCACCAGGTTCTCTTCAATGAGCGCAGGTACAGACCGGTATGTTTTTCGCACCAGCTTCTCCACCTCAAGGGCCTACTACTGCAGGTTTTCGTTGCTGCGCTGTACGCGATCTCTAAACTGCACTCGAAAGACGTGTTCTAGGTAAGCGTTGCCATATCTCGCCTCCAATGCCTCAAGGAACTGCTCATAAGTTACTTCCTTACCGAGAGCTTCTAGAACAGTTAAAGCCTGGTCGCGCAGGCCTAGTGTTAGAGCAGTCATGGTCTGATTTTTATTCCAGCCGTTCGCCTTCATAACAGCTTTGAACTGGACTTTGTAGGCTGACCAGGAAGAAGTCCCATCGAACGGCGGCACTTTAAACCCACGTAGCGAAAGTGTTGTAGCTACCACGGGAGCTATTATTCCATTCCCAAGTTCGAGGTCGTCCAGCGTTTTCTTCATGTCAGCCAATACTTTGTCAACTCGATTGTTCACTTGGTCGATTCGGGTTTTAGCTTCCTCGATTTGGGTTTCAGCTTCCGACAGGCGGTTGTCATATTGGGCAACCCTATAATTCACCTCCCTTATCTCTTTCCCGAAGTTAGCGCAAATTTCCTTTACGAAAAGCATCTGCTCTTCCTGTCGGCGGGCCTGTTCCTCCTGTCCGCTGGCTTGCTCCTTCAGCCTCACCATTAGAGCACCTAAGTCAGGTGATGCAGATGCAGGAGCTGCTGACGGGCCGGCCTCCGTGGCCGGCGGCTGGCCCTCCGACGTCTGCGGCGTTGCACCACCACATCGTCTCTGGTCCGTCTCCTGCTGGCGTTGACTTCGGGTACGGACACCCTCCATTTAGTCCTTAGGTAAAATTGGCATGATTTTACCTCACACCTAACACCAATTGTTACGAGCTTAAGGTTCGTGACAATAAAAAATGCCGATTGAATTACCAAAATTGACACTTTAATAACTGAACACCAATTAAAACTTAAATCACACTAATAATTATTCACACTTAACACTTCAGTTCACTTTATTTTACTCCGAAGGTTCGCTTGTGTCGCTAATTCAATATTGCCCCGGTCGCGACCCTCAGCGACTTTAAATAGGCCTATTCCACCGAAACATCCAGAACGTTCCAGCAAATACCGGTCCCGACTGACTAAGTGCATAAATTTCGTGTGTGGACTTTTCTAGAAAGCTTAATTCTTCTATTCGTTACTAGATGGCGCTGTTGGGAGAGTTCCAGAAAGATCTTGATACTCCCATTTCTGATTCTTGATACCAGATGGCGCTACTGCCATCAACTGTGGCGCGCAACAATACTGTTGCGTGCCTAAGTTAACGTCTGGTACCTGGCACTAGCGCCATCTAGTGTCGGGGAACAGAGCGAGGAGGGCTTTCTAGAAAATGCCATTCCTGAACTTTTACCCACAGCGCCATCTAGTACCGAACGGAAGAACTAAGCTGATGTTTCGGTGGAAAAGGTGTATTTAAAGCCGCTGCAAGCCGCGATCGGAGCAGTATTGAATTGGCGATACGAGCGAAGCTTCGGAGTGAAATAAAGTGAACTAAAGTGTTAAGTGTGAGTAATTATTAGTGTGATTTAAGTTTTAATTGGTATTCGGTGATAAAAGTGTAAATTTTGGTAATTCAATCGGCAGTTTTTATTGATACGAACCTTAAGCTCGTAACAATTGGTGTCACAAGTGGGATAAAATCATGCCGATTTTACCAGGACGAAATGGAGGGTGTCCGTACCCGAAGTCAACGCTAGCAGGAGACGGACCAGCGACGATTTGGTGGTGCAGCGCCACAGACGTCGGAGGGCCAGCCGCAGGCCACGGAGGCCGGCCCGTCAGTAGCTCCTGCATCTGCAGCACCTGACTTAGATACTATGATGGTGATGCTGCAGGAGCAGGCCCGACGATAGGAGGAACAGGGCCGTCGGTTGGAAGAGCAGCTCAAACGCGATAAGGAAGAGCAAATGCTCCTCTGAAGGACATCCACGCAACCCTCGGTAAAGAGATACGGGAGGTGAAGGATAAAGTTGCTCAACATGACAACCGCCTGTCGGAAGCTGAAACCCGACTCGACCAAGTAAACAATCGGGTTGACAACGTAATGGTTGACATGAAGAAATCACTGGACAAACTCAAGCTTGGGGATGGAATAACAGCTCCCGTAGTAGCTATAGCACCTTCAGTACGTGGATTCAAAGTACCGCCGTACGACGGGACTTCTTCCTGGCCAGCTTATAAAATCCAGTTCAAAGCTGTTATGAAGGTGAACGGCTGGAATAAAAGTCAGGCCATGACCGCTCTCACACTAGGCCTGCGCGAACCGGCCTTAACTGTTCTAGAAGCTCTCGGTGAGGAGGTGACTTATGAGCAGCTCTTTGAGGCATTGGAGGCAAGATATGGTGGCGCTCACCTGGAACACGTGTCTCGTGCGCAGCTTAAAGATCACGTGCAACGCATCAACGAAAACCTGCAATAGTGGGCTCTTGAGGTGGAAAAGCTAGTGCGAAAAGCATACCGGTCTGTACCTGCGCTCATTAAAGGGCACCTGGTGCAGACATTCATTGACGGCATCCGCGACCTTGAAGTCAGAGTTGCTGTGAGACTCGGGCACCACGAGACGCTTAAGGGCGCCTTGGCCCATGCACTGAAGGTGGAAGCCATGCGGCGGGATCATCGTTCCCATCGTGTTAGGGAGGTTGCAGCAGCTACAGTTCGCGACCGCAATAAAAGATACAGCCCTAGGTACTACGGCTGTGGGGAAAGGGGCCATCTTCGATCCAGCTGCCCTAATCGATCTCGGGAGAGTGATGCGGCTAACAGCACCGCCCAGCAGCAGCAGGGAGACGAGTAAAAGCCAGGACTGCGGGGCGAGTGCTGGATGATGTTAAAAGAGCCCCAAGGATTTCGATCTCACAAACCCACGATGGGAACAGCCTAATCATCAAGGGCGAGATCAATGGAATGTCGTGTAAACTGACCATAGTCACTGGAGCCTCTCGCACGGTTGTTAGTTCCCAACTCATAAGACAGTTCCTTGGGAACTCCGCATATAACCAAGAACGCATTAATTTGGTAACAGCCACCGGTCAGCGCATTCCCGTCCGTGGAGAGAAGGAGATGGAGTTGAAGCTAGGCAACATGATCTACCTGCATAATGTCATCGTGGCTAATATAATGTTTAAAACATTGACGTTACAAAGGACAGCTATCCCTTGCCAAGAATTAATGACACGCTAGACATGCTTACAGGAGTAAAGTGGTTTAGCAAGCTGGATTTAAAAAGTGGCTACTAAAACTGCGTTCTCGACGGGAAAGGGTCTGTGGCAATTTAAAGTAATGCCGTTTGGGTTGTGCAATGCTCCAGCAACGTTTGAAAGGTTGATGGAACTTGTACCTACCGGGCTTATTGGTACGATGCCTGTTTGGTCTACTTGGATGACATTATCATCGTAGGCCGTACGTTTGAGGAACACCTTTAAAACCTGGAACGCGTACTCATGAAGATTCAGAGTGCCAACCTCAAGTTGAAGTCCGAAGAAATGTTCACTATTCAAACGGCAAGTTAACTTTTGGGGTATGTAATATCGGAAGAAGGTATCCGCACAAAATCGCCGCTGTCAAAGATTGGCTGGTTCTAAAAGACAAGACGCAGGTTAGAGCATTTTTGGGTTTGTGCTCCTATTACCGGCGGTTTGTGAAGAACTTTGCAGATATAGCCTAACCTCTGCACAAGCTAACCGAAGAGAAGGGACATTTCTGCTGGGATAAAAGTTGCAATATCGCATTCCAGGAAGTCAAGTACCGTCTGTGCAAAACACCTATTTTGGGATACCCTGATGCAAGCAATGAATTTATAGTTGACACAGACGCAAGTGATATAGGACTTGGCGTTGTGTTGTCTCAACGGAATGGTGACCAAGAGGTCGTGATAGCGTACTTCAGCAAGTCGTTGTCAAAACCGGAAAGGAACTATTGTGTCACAAGACGCGAATTGCTAGCTGTGGTAAAGTCGTTGCAGCATTTTAGCAAATATCTTCGGGGAAATTTCACCTACGAACTGACCATGCTGCACTAAAATGGCTATTGTAGTTCAAAAATCCAGAAGGACAAGTTGCGAGGTGGATTGAACTACTGCAGAAATATGACTTTTTGATCGAACATCGCAGCGGGAAATCTCATGGCAACGCAGATGCATTGTCAAGAAGACCTTGTCCTGAAGAGTGCAAGCATTGTACCAGGCAAGAGAGTAAGGAAGTGGTATCCGTGAGGATGCTCAGGACAGACCACCTCATCAACGAGTGGAAGGAACGCTTACAACATGCACAACTTACAACATGCACAGCAGGAAGATCCGGACATCAAGCCGATTCTGGAATGGATGAAAGTGCCAGTGCTCCCAAGCCCAAGTGAACGTCTCAGCGATGAGTTCGACCACTAAAAGTTATTGGGCGCAATGGGACAGCTTGCTGCTTCAGGATGGAGTTCTGTGCCGTAAATGGGAAAATATTCGGAGAGACAGTTGTAGTTTGCAAATGGTTGTCCCTAAAGCTAAAGTACCGGATGTTCTACAGCTGTACCATAATGATTGTTCAGGAGGCCATCTGGGAGTTAAACGAACTCTACTGAAGATCTGAGAACGGTTTTACTGGGTCCTATGTACAAGTAGTGCGGCTGTAAAGGGACCTCAGACTCGTAGTAGAGGTGCATTGAATTTGTACAATGTTGGTGCACCATGGGAGAGAATAGCCATTGAGTGAAAGCGGTAACAAGTATTACATGATTGTGGTGGATTACTTTGCTAAGTGGCCAGAAGTCTTCGCCATTCCAAATCAAGAAGCTTCAACAGTTGCAGATAAACTAGTCCATGAAGTTATTTGTCGTTTTGGAGTACCCTTAGAGATTCAGACCAATCAAAGAAGGAATTTTGAGTCTCAAATATTCCAGGAAACTTGCCGAGTTATGGGTACTTATAAAACAACCTGACTTCTTATTACCACCCGCAATCTGATGGAATGGTAGAAAGATTTGATCAGACATTGGAGAGGTACCTAGCAAAAGTTGTAGACAATCGGCAACGAGATTGGGACAATCACATATAACCGTTTTTGTTACATCGAAGCGCTGTTCACGAAAGTACATCAGCTACACCAGCTTTCACAAACTTTGGAAGAGAATTACGGCTGCCTGCAGACCTGATTACCGGGATACCACCTGATGCCCCACGCAGTATAACCGATTATACAAATGACTTGCGGAACAAAATGAATGACATTTATGGGCATGTCAGACAATCGGGCCAGCAAATGTTTGAAAAGATGAAAGCCTGGTATGACCGCAAAATGAACAACAAAGGGTTCGACGAAGGTTCACTAGTGTGGTTTCACAATCCAGTCCGCAGCAATGGGAAATCTCCTAAACTTCAAGCTAAATAAGACGGCCCGTACTGGATTGTGACCAGGATCAACGATGTAACCTACCGGATACAGAAAGGCACAAGAGGTACTCGTAAGATCGCTTTCTAGTATCGAACAGAAGAACTAAGCTTTCTAGAAGGCCCCCACCCTCGAACTTTCTGCGCCCGGTCGGTCGGCGCCCGTATTTGATGGAATATTCTGGATGTTCCGGTAAAAAGGTGTATTTAAAGCCGCTGCAAGCCGCAATCGGAGCAGTATTGAATTGGCGATACGAGCGTAGCTTTGGAGTGAAATAAAGTGAACTAAAGTGTGAAGTGTGAATAATTAGTCGTGTGATTTAAGTTTTAATTGGTGTTCGGTAATAAAAGTGTAAATTTTGGTAATTCAATCGGCAGTTTTTATTGTCAAGAACCTTAAGCTCGTAACAATACTATAAGTAAATAGATCGTTAGATAATTATTTCATTAAGTTTATCATACTTATGCCTGTTTCTTTACGCCAACTCAGTCGCTTCTTATTTTTATTACGGCTGTTTCACGTTTTAGCTTTACGTCGTCCTATTGCGTAATGTGTATTCTGATTGTAAGCGACACAGCTTTCCCGTTCGAAAGCCGAAAATAGACTGATCCAGCTGCTGGAAACAAGTTTCAAGACGAGGATAGTCTAGGTAATTTCTTTTTACAGTAAAAAAAATTGAAATTAAAAAATATATTAACTGACTTAATATAAAAATGACATAAAACATACGCCCTGCTTTATGTCATTTATATATTAAGTCAGTTAATATGCACAGTTTCATGATCTAATTTAAAATATTTTATGTATACCAGCGGTTTAATGTTCAGTTTGGAGGTAACTTTGAATTTTTTTCTATGGATAAAATTTTACAGAATCGTGTTTTAGTCTAACATAGGACTTAAGAGAAGTATTACAAAAAAAAAAACACGAAATTACAAAGTTTCCTCGTTGAAATTATATGTTTTCCGTTCATTGCTACAAATGATAATTACTTTATTACTAGGTAAAAATAATTCGTTTTCTCTACTACAATAAGCTCAAGGTAAATTTTAGATAACTTATTTATTTATTTAATAATGATAATTCTCAATATACATGTTTGGGCCAAAACTTTCTGAGACATGATTTGGGAGCTCTAATATGTAGATTTTATTGAATATCGACCATCGAAAAAAATATTTTTAAGTCACAAATATCCTATACTTAAATAATTACTAAATACATTTTCCTTATATGCCTTTCACGTAAGGGAAAAAAATCGACATAATTCGATTATCTACCGAAAAAGCTTCGATAATCATCAACATTTGCTTAAACTGTGTCATGATTTGTACTTTTTAAATTGTTACGATTATTTTTTAATTAACTAACTAAAAGTACCATATATTTCACGGCGCCGGCTTTGCTTGAAATTATTGACTCGAGATAAGCTCGGTCAATGGTCAATGCTGTTGCGGCCAATATTTTTATAATAAAAAAATGGTAATTGACTGTAAGTACCGATTAAAAAAAATTACAGTTGCTATGTTACCGTTAGTAGATATAATCGATTATTAACCAACATCGGTTAATACTCAAATACTTTTAAACAATTAAAATTTAACTATTAGCCTATAACCTAAATTTGCGTAACGCCGAAACGTAAGAGGGCTCTTAACATTAATCCTCAACTTTACCATGTATTTATTTTTAAAATTAATGCTGCAATATATTCGGTATAACGGAGGATCTTGCTAAGCCATTTGAGGTAGTGTTTTTACTATTTCCCCTAACAAATCAAAACAAATTAGAAATAGCTTGATAGCGATCACTCTTCTCAGGGGTATTAACAAACAAACAAATTGGAAATAGAATAATGTTCTGTACCACCCATGGAGAAACTTACAGGTGGTGCTTAGCGTTATAGGATACAAAATCGCAGTAATTTTTACATATTTTGACACATAATAAAATAGTCACATGAAGACTTTTTTTAAATATAAATCTATTCCAAAAATATGTACGTCTAGTGTGTTAGTGTAATATTTTTTATACTTTAATAGATATTCGTTTTATAAAGTAGGTTTATAGTCTCTAATAAGATAGGTACCTAAGTAATTCCAAAGGTGACCCACACAATATTTCTTTATAATGTAAATATTTAAAAAAAGTATATTATGTAACTTACACTGGTTCAAATCTCAGAATGTAGAGCAAACTGTCGACTAAAATTGCCGGTATCCAGTGAAATAATATCGCGCAGATATTGTGTGACAGACGGGAGTGTTTCATCGAACCGCCAGGGTACCTGAAGAAGAAATCATTTCAATTCATCATATTTTATATTAGCGATTATGACCTTTCGTTCGTTTAACCAGGGGCTACAAACCTTCAATATATAGGCACTTTTTATATGCAGTACTTTCTTTATTTATAATGAATTTAACAATTTTTTTATAATGATTGATATATATATATACATATATATATATATATATATATATATATATATATATATATATATATATATGGGAAGGTACTTAAATAGAATTAATTTAGACTAATTTAACACGTTCTCTGCCGCGTAGGGCATCATTGACCTCAAGGTAGACCTAGGTTTGAAACTGATTTGTAAGCCTTAGGACATTATTACCGAACATTTCTCTATAGCAGGTGACTGGAATGGCGCTGTAGATCAATTCTTCAGTGTGGTTTCTGAGTAGTTCGCAAATTTGTTGAAAATGTGGGTGAAATTGCAAAGCAATTAAGAAAAAACAAAAGGATCCATTATGAATAGTGTTTATTTGTAATAACTATTGAACAGTTAGCTACCACATTATTAAAAAAAACCTTACACTACAAATAACGGTAAGATTTATTGAAGCATTGTAGGCAATAATATATTGTACCACGCACGGAACAAGTATTTGTATGGCCTACAAATAATTGTTCCGGGTCTGGATGTTTGTCCTTGTGCAATTTATGTTTGTAAACTGCCCCCACGATAATATCCTAGTGTAGGGGTAACGTTTTTTAAAAAAAATACAAAAAAATACCAGGACAGTTCTTACAGTATGTAACTACTTTTTTAGTTTTATTTCGAGTGACTTTTGAATCATGATTTTTAACATTTTCTTTGTAGCAACCGACGCAGAAACGTCTCAATTTAGCAACAGATCCCTCTCTTTTCAGCAATTCGTGTTTCATTCTTTTAGGTCTCTCCTGCTGCTGTTCACAATTTTCTTTATCGACTCCTAAATCCACAAGATACTCGACTAACTGACGCCTGAATTGCAATATACCCTGATTAGTGTTTTTGTTCTCTTTATACATAATGCAAGCATTCACCAGCGCTGTGTTTAAAATAAGCTCAATGGCCAGCTTTTTGTACCACTTCACAGTTTTTCTGAGTGGTGATGAATATGAAGTCATTTGATCACTCATATCGACTGAACTTTTTGCTTCATTGTAGGCAAGTATAATTTTTGGTTTTTTAATAGCTCTACCTTTCTTTAGAATCGTTCGTTTGCCATTTGAGTGTTCGTCGTCAAAAGCACTAAGACGTCCCGCTCATCCTTCCATTTGAGAACAGTTATACCCCGTTGATTCTCCGTAGCTATGGATTCGCCTTTTTCCAGTTTGGCTTCGACTACTGCCATTGGCAAACCCCTTCTATTCTTTCTAATTAGGTGGGTGTCGTGGTTCAGTAGTTGATTTGCCAATTTGGAATTGGTATACCAATTGTCGATGGCAATTGTATGATCCAAATTTAATAGCTCATCACAGATAGACATTACAACATTTGTTGGTGTTGTGTTAATCATTTGATCATTTTTACCAGCATATACTCGTAGTTGTAACTTACAGGTGTATCCCGGGAGGGTACAAAGCTTAAACATTTTCATGCCATATTTATATCGTTTACTTTTATTATACCGGCGGAGAATTATGCGCCCTCTAAATTCTACATATATATATATATATATATATATATATATATATATATATATATATATATATATA
The DNA here is from genome assembly GCA_907164705.1 of Parnassius apollo. Classification (NCBI taxonomy): domain Eukaryota; kingdom Metazoa; phylum Arthropoda; class Insecta; order Lepidoptera; family Papilionidae; genus Parnassius; species Parnassius apollo. The sequence goes on along the minus strand of CAJQZP010001449.1, from coordinate 6,150,009 downwards.
TATATTTATAATACGCTACTGCAGGTGCAATGCGCAGGTGTTGTTTACAATAATTCTGACTAGCTGAGGCGTGCACGTGCACGTTAAAGAGTTATGTAAAAGATCGTTGTAGAAGAAAAATCATCCATTGTTATAAAGTACTTTATTCATTTAGCAATAAAAATCATTAATTTATAACACATTATAAAGATTCGAGTGATAACGACACCGAATAAGTACGTACTTGTTTAAAAGATAAAACTTTATTTTCAATATTATATAAGAACTTTATTTTTATTCGGTGCATGCGGGCCGGCCCAAAAAAAGTAACGCATCTCTGGCTGCCATTGTCACGTTTCTTTTACAACGAACTGACGTAACGCGAATTTTGTTTATTTTAAAGGGATGAATTAGCAAAAGCTCAATATGGTGATTATATTGCTTCAATTTTATTTTAATATGAAACTGGTATTAAATGAATTGCTGCGTTACTTACCATAAACTGAAATATAAAATATAACACATTTTTCGCGATGTACAGTAAGATTTTACGATGTTTATAGGAACCACAGACAATATTATTTAAGAAACAAAAAAAAAAACGTATGTGGTGACCTAGAAGTGTGAATAATATCAATATTTAAATATTGTTATCACATCTAAATTGAGATTTTACGCCTTTAAGTTACGCCTTTTGACACTAGGCTAATAATATCTGAGGCCATCATCCGTTTTTCTCAATCGATTTGGCACAAACATAGGTTTTTCACTTGTGAAAAGATGATTGGAATAGTACAGCGGCCATTTTCTTGGTCTAAAGACCTCTCAGATATAGGAGGAGGCCTATACCCAGCAGTGGGACGTATATAGGCTGTAACTTTACATTTTAACTTTTATGCATAATATACTAGAATAAAAAATTGAATGGGTTGACATACCATACAACTCCATTAAGGGGCACTCTATTTAGTATGATTTCCTTGCCAGTCTCAATCAGCTCCGTCCACGTAATTTTCACTTCAGCTGAGCTCGTAAAGTTGTAAATCATCGTTTCCTTGTCACTTTATAATAATAAAAAAACCATTTTGAATTATATTTAATACTTATATTAAGACACAATCTTGAGTTTTTCAAAAATTTTGCATCGTCCAAAAAATTTAATATTGTGCCTCAAGTTATAATTTGCCGTAAAAACGAAAAATCGATAAAATAAACGGCCGTTAATAATAATCTTACAAAATCTGAATGCTTAAATAAATTTCATTAATAGATACTACACATGTGAAGCCGGGGCGTGTTGCTTATTGTATTTAATATTTTTACTATCCTCTGTGACTTAAAATAACATATTTACCCGCGCTGAAGATAATTCCAAGCGACCACCATGATGCCGTTTATGAAGATGTCCACGGGCAAATAATCAGCGTAGCTGTTACTACGGCAGTACATAGAACGAATGACGCCTTTGCCAGCACCTTTGCAACAGTAAAAATAATTTAATTTGTCAATTTTTTACGAGACAATCGCGTAGGGATTTTTACGGGGGAAAGTTGACCATTGACACTATTTGTTTCTTTTGTATTTTTGTATACAAGGTATATTGCTATACCTACGTCAAATTCTCACCACTTCATGAATTAACTGGTAGAGAATGCCTCATGGCGTCAAAAAATAAATGAAAGGTAAGTAGATATTTTCTTATAACTGATAGATAAAAAAATACGTATTATGATATATATGAATACGTACCAATAAGTAGACCGGTTGGTCCATTTAAATTGTCGGTCCAACCGGGCAGCGGCTCCCGCAAAATAGGGATGACTGCAGAAAAAAATGTTTTATTACTTTTAAAACATTTTAAATGTTTAACTATAAACGTTTTGCTGAGGCTGCGCGGGTCGTGGGTTTGATTACCGCGTGGGACAAGTTCCTATTTTAAAGTTATGCAAACCATAGTCCCGATTTTTAGTGGTTATCTGTATTTATGTTTACGCACCTCTGCAAAAAGGAGAAAAATAGAAGGAATTAACGCATTTCTTATAGGTAGCTACTTTTTATTTTAACAGTAAAAAATCAAGTATTTAATATAGTAAAGACACAATTACGGAGAAGAGATTCTCGTTCGTTTTAAATTTGGACCAATTTGGTGTCCTTTCTATTGTGTAATCATTCATCATCATCATCATTACAGCCCTACACAAGTCTACTGCTGAACACAGGTCTTCCCCAAAGAATGCCACAAAGCACGGTGATGAGCTACCTACATCCGCATCTACATCGACTTTCTGCATGTCTTACCAGGTCGTGATTCTATCTAGTGGGGGTTTCCCTACACTTCACCTACCGGTTGTTGGTTCTTCGAGCTATATGGCCAGCTCATTGCCACTTCAGTTTACTAATCCGTTGGGCTATGTTGGTCACTCTGGTTCTACTGCGGATATCCTCATTTCTAAGTTTATCACGCTGAGAAACCCCGAGCACAGGTCGACCTCTTCGAGAAAATGTGTCGTGGCCCAGACGAGTTGAATCCGTCGATTGACCTCTCGGTCAAAGTTGGACTTATCTATTTTATTTATTTATTTATTTATTTATTTATTTGTCAGAATAAGGTAATACATAATGGTCTTAAATCTAATACAGAAGTTCACTTATTCTGCCTCTTTTATAGGCGTACAAATATTAAATCGTCTTAATTTAATTTCGACATAAAATTTTAATACAAAACTATAAAAAATTAATTATGGATAAATGTTATACAAATTGTTATAAATGTGTCAAAGAGAAAATCAGTAATAATACATGTCATCGTCAAATTGCTATATATGTCACCTATATTTACTATTATAATTATATTAATTAAATAATAATTTTACAAATAAAATTAGTTACTGAAATATTCAGAAAGACTATAAAAACACTTGCTGAGAAGCCATTCTATCAACTTTCGTTTAAACGTTTGAGTTGTTTCATTCTTTATTGTGTCTGGCAGACGATTGTATACACGGATTGCCATGTAGAAAGCGTTTCTGTTAAAGAATGAGGTGCCTGATTTAGGCAAGACTAATTTATTTTTGTTCCTAGTATGGCTCTGTGTCACATCAGACTGTTTTATAAATAAATTTAAATTTTGTCTTACAAACAAACAAATATCCCTCACATACATACACGGTAAGGGAAGAATGTTTAATTTCTTAAAATGGGGTCTACAACTTTCACAGTACCCCAAATTGCATACAGCGCGAATACATTTTTTTGTACTACAAATGCTTTCTGGCTATCGGTAGAGTTACCCCATAACAATAACCCGTAGCTTAGAACTGAGGAAACATAACCATGATATGCACATAGAGCTGCCTCTCGCGACACTGTTCTCCGTAATCGTCTTAGAGCATAAACAAATCGGTCTAATTTCTTACAAATTTTAAAAATATGCTCCTTCCAATTGCATTGTTCATCAAGTGTGATACTCAAAAAAAAATGTTAATGTCTATTTTTTTTTTGATTTGTATGTCGTAAATTGTATTATTTTTGTTTTGTCAAAATTAATATTAAGGTTATTTAATTCAAGCCATTTAACTACGTCACGAATAGAGTCATTGATTTGATTATTAAAATTATTTATGTCATTAGCTTTTATTATTAGGGTTGTATCATCGGCGAAAAGAATGCATTTTTCTTTCGCAGCATGAAGTAGGTCATTGATATAAATTAAAAATAAAAGCGGGCCTAAAATACTACCTTGTGGAACACCATATTTAATAATTTTATAATCTGATCTATATGATGATTTTTTATTTGTTTGTTTTTAGGCATCATCTTACAGATTTCAGGGCATTGCCTTCTGTCTTTCAAATAACTAGCTATCCAATTATTTGCTTCACCACGAATACCATATTTTTCTAATTTTTGAAGCAAAATGTCATGTTCTATGTGGTCAAAAGCCTGTCATGTCTAATAGTAGTAGGTATCCTTTGAGATATGCTTTCGGTGACAAATTTAATAAGATGAAAGCATGCAAGTGTAGTTGAACTTTTCTTTACAAATCCAAACTGCTGCCGATTTAATATATTATGTGGTGGAGCCACGTGTTTAAGGCTGCCGAAAATCTAGTTCCCCGGTCAAACCTCAAACCTATTACGCGAGATATTAACTAAAGTGGACTGTATATGCGATTGCTTCTACGCTTACGTAAAGCGACTACTATAGCATGCGGTACAATGCACTCGCTCTTCCCTAAACTAAACTATTACTTGTCGAATCGATGAAAGGAATCCTGCTTGACTAGGAAAAAACACAGATAGGAGCGGGTTAAACTATTAGCAAGCAGGTATAATTAAGGAATATTGACTCACCGGGGTTTCTTCTTCCTGTCGATCACTATAGCGGCGACTTCCGGAACCTCCTCTGGACAGACACTTCTGGGGCCCCAGTGGTGCGTCAGGAGAGAAGAGTTGGTTCAACGACGACTGCGGCGGGAGAAGAGGCTCGCGCATCGGTCGCGCGTGTCTTATATATCCTCGGCTCGGGTGATTACGCGATGTTCTAGAATCGTCTTCTTTCCCCTCCCACCCCACCACCCCGATGTGTCGATAGGAGGGTACGAATGATATTGTTTGGAAAGGAAATAATGATTCTACAAGTTCCTACCGTCAAAATAAAAAAACGCGAATGGTTTTCCGCGCAACCATCTCCCCCCGCCCTTGAAGGATTTCCTTCAAAAAAAAAATAACTAAACAACTAGAGCTAAGATCGACTAACAAATAACTAACTAACGCTAAGATTACCTAAATTAAACTACAATTTCAGTCTAGAAAGCTAATTTAAATTATGGAAGAGGCAAGGGGCACAAACGGATAACAGGACGTAGGTAAGACCCAACCGTGGTCTTAACGCGAGCTATCCTAATTACTCCGTCGGAACCGGGAAAGACCTCCTCGACGATTCCTAACGGCCAGTGGAGAGGCGGCGTATTCTCCTTAGTGAGCACAACTACGGTTCCTACAGCTAAAGGCTCTGTCGCTGTGTTCCATTTTTGCCGAGACTGCAAAGTATGCAAGTATTCCATCCTCCATCGTTTCCAAAACGATTGCACTAACCGATCTAATAATTTGTGGCGTGTGGAAATGCTAAGTCTGTTCTCATCCATATCCGCGGCGGGCAGATACCTTAGAGGCGTTAAAGTCAAAAAATGTGCTGGAGTTAGAGCCAGCGGTTCCGAGGGGTCACTAGATAACGTCCGACAAAGTGGGCGGCTATTCATTACGCATTCAATTTGAGCGAGCACCGTACTTAGCTCTTCGAAGGACAAAATTTGATCTCCTATTACTCGGTATAAGTGGCTCTTTAGACTTTTAATATTAGTCTCCCAATTGCCCCCAAAATGACTCGCGGCTGGGACGTTCAGAGACCACTCAATGCGGTTCTCGGCTAGAATGTGAGCGAACTCCGAATTATAATACTTGCTAGCTAAGAGCTCGTGTAGTTCCGATAGAATACGTTTTGCACCGACGTAGTTCGTACCGTTATCCGAATATAATTTACTTACAGGGCCTCTGCGCGATAGAAATCTTTTAAATGCACCCATAAAGCCTGCTGTGCTTAGATCACCAACGAGTTCTATATGCACTGCTCGAGTAGTTAGACATACGAAAATGCAGACGTAAGCCTTTGTGGATCTTATACCACGCCCGCGAGTGAGCGTGACCTTAAACGGACCAGCAAAATCAGACCCGGTGTGCGTGAAGGGCTTTACCGATTGTATCACTCTACAAGATCTAAGTTCCGCCATTTCCGGAAATGACGGCTTGGGGCGTGCCCGAAAGCAAGCTATACATCTGTGCACCCGATTGCGTATTAAACTACGTGCAGAAAGAATCCAATAATTCTGACGCAAGATCGACATCAATAAATCGGGGCCAGCGTGCGAGTTCAATTTATGATGATAATCGACTAATAAGTTCATGATATGGTCTTTACGCGGTAAAACTATAGGGTGCCGTTGATCGAAACTCAATTGCGAGTTGGACAAGCGTCCACCTACCCTTACAATCCCATCCTGTAAAAATGGCTTAAGGCGTTGAAAGGCGCGACTACAAGCTCTATTCGATTGTAATCTTGTAATTTCTTCAGAGAAGTGCGCACGTTGAAGTTCACGTAATACTAGCGACTCGGCATAGTTGTAATCGGATGCTAAGACATACGGACGTCGCGGTAAAAGCTTCGCGAATCGACAAACGTAAATTACGCTACGCAATAATTTCGACCAAGAGGACAAGCGGTTCGCCAGAGCAATGATTGGAGAAACCTCGCTCGAAACGTTCGCCACTAGAGCGTGTCTCTTCTCTTCCGGCGGTTGTGACACTGACGAAGGTTCGAAATCGGTTATTGGCCATTGTGAGGGATCCAAGTGAACCCAAGAAGGTCCATGGAACCAAAGCGGGTGGTCCATTATTTGCATCGGGGTGAGTCCCCGGGATAGACAATCGGCAGGGTTTTCCTTACCGGACACGTGATAAAAGTTCCGCGTTTCTAACTCGTCTTGGATCTTGGCCACTCGGTTCGCGACAAACGTATCCCAACGGTGGGGTGAAGAATGAACCCAACATAAGGCGACGGTGGAGTCGGAAAAGGCAAATATTCTTTCTATGTGAACTCTATCCCTACATGCGCCGATAACTGTGGTAATAAGCTTGGTGAGTACTAATATTGCGCAAAGCTCTAAGCGCGCCAGAGAGACAACCTTACGGGGGGAGACTCTCGACTTAGAACTAATGAGGCTAATCGAATTTCTACCATTATTCTGGACATGGAAATATACAACGCCCCCCGTAAGCCTTCTCGCTGGCGTCTGCAAATCCAACAACCGTTATGCTGCTATTTCTATCGACATTTATATGACGCGGTATTTTAATTTCTCTTAGTAAAGGAAGTTCCTCTCTAAAGCGCTGCCACAATCGAACAATGCTGTCAGGCGGCGAGTCATCCCAATCGCATTCAAATAACCAAAGTTGTTTAATCAAAAGCTTAGCGTATAATACCACCGGAGCTACGAAACCCATGACGTCCCATAATCTAGCAACGCATGACAGTATTGTGCGCTTTGTGCATTTCTCTACGGGCGGATTTACCTTAAGGCTAAACACGTCGGACTCTGGTGACCAACACAGACCGAGCACCTTGTGTGTATCGGAATCGTCGAATTCCTTTATCGCCGAAAGACGGTGTGATAGTGGGATTGTATCTAAAACCGGACGCGAATTACTAGTCCACTTCACAAGATCGAATTGACCCGATTTCATGAGCCTTATAACCTCGGCGATGGTTAGGGTGGCCTCCTCCAAGCTATCGACCGAATACACAAAATCATCCATATATAATCCGCTCTCAATTGCCCTCTTAGCTTTAGGATAAGAGGGACCTTCATCGTGAGCGAGCTGTCTCACCGTGCGTAACGCATGAAATGGGCTCGACTTTAAACCAAAACAAACGCGGTTAAATTCTAACACCATTAGAGGTTCCTTTGGGTGGAAGCGATACAAAATGCGCTGGAATCTACGGTCGCATTCACGGACCCCTATGCAAAGAAACATTTGGCGAATATCGGCGGATAGTGCTATACTAAACAAACGAAAATTGACTATTATATCAAATAAACTGCCCTGTAAGTTTTGCCCACTATAGAGGATATCGTTAAGCGACAGGTGAGTGCTAGTTTTAGCACTAGCGTCGAGCACTACACGTAATTTAGATGTAAGTTTGTCCTCTCTAATGACTCCGTGGTGTGGTATAAAATACGACGGTGTGTCTTCGTAGTTATCTAATTTCGAAGCCACAAGTGATATGTAACCTTCTCTTATATATTCGTTAATGACGCCGTCGTAAGCTTCCTTTAACTGGGGCGAAGCGAGCATCCTACGCTCCAAGCTGTAGAAACGTTTTTCCGCCATTTGACGCGAATCGCCGAGAGATAAAACATCTCCCTTAAAGGGTAGCGCTACACTATATCTACCGTCGCGATCACGAACGGTCGTGCGGACGTAAATTTCCTCGCATATCCTGTCATCTGGACTAGCTATGGGTGGGACGTTCACCTCCTCCATCTCCCAAAATTTGCGGACTAACGACTCGAGCGGTTCGACAGCCATACCACAATAAGAGGCTGCCGAAATACTATCTAGGATGGGGGCGGAGCCAAGGATCACATAGCCCAATACGGTTTCCAGTGCGTAAGGCGCGGTATGCGAGGAGTTGCCCCTGACCTTATTGTTTAACAAAAGATGAGGGAAAAGCGATGCCCCAATGAGCATGTCTATGTTTCCAGGAACGGCGTAAGTGTCGTCTGCTAGAGTCAAATTTTTAAATTCAATCATTGCCGAGGTGTCAACCGAAACGGTTGGCAACCGTTCAGTGACCCTATCTACTACTAGTGCATTTATATCAAAGTTAACGTTACGATCTATCCGAGAATAAAATTTTAAATTTATATATCCCTGTGTCGCTTTACTAGTACCTCCGATGCCTTTAACTACAGGACATGAAAGTGACCTATTTATTACTAAGCCTAAGCGCTGACAACATTGTCGTGTTATAAAGCTATTTTGGGCTCCGCTGTCCAGCAGTGCACGGACGCTTTGTTTGTTTCCACGCGAATCCCTAACCAAAATACGCGCCGTACCCAGTAACACGGTTGAAGGAGGTTGTGCTCCCATATTTGCCAATGAGCACAGAGCGACATCACCAGGTCGACCGCTAGAATCGTTGACCTTAGTAGGGGTGAATTCCTTATTCGCCTTACTTGACGCCGCTATGTTGCTATTTTCAAAATGTAATAGCGTGTGATGTTTCCTGGCGCACTTGCTACATACGGAACTCGAATTGCATTTTGCAACTAAATGCTTATCGCTTAAGCAGTTCAAACATAGGTTGTTTGTTTTTACTAACTTATAACGTTCGCTTGGTGAATATTTACGAAAAGTCGCACAGTTATATAAATTACCGTGTTTATCTTTACATACTATACAAGTATGCTGGAGCGATGTCGGCGTAGCGGTTACGTAAGTTAACGACCCTGCTATTTTAGATGGTTGAGTCTGTCTACGGTCGACGCACCTTTTAATCTCCTGTTTAACGTTCGGTGAGCGCTGCATCACCTTTATTTGATCTCGCACGAACGATGCTAATGAATGAAAGGAAGGCATCTCCGAGCTACGATGCTCCATTTCAAACGCACGCACGGTGTCGGAGTCTAATTTCTTTAATGCTATATGGAGAAACACCACGTCCATGAGGTCATTAAACTTCAAATTCTTAAGTGCAGCCACCGATGCCACAAATTTATCGAGAAACTGCTCTAAGCCGTTGATGTTCGCGGATGATATAGGTTTAAGATCGAATATCTGGTTCAAATATTCGGAAGCTAACATTCTCCTATCTTCATATTTAGTTTTAAGCGTTTCAAATATTAATACGTAATTGTTTGCTGTAGGTGTAAAACCCGAGCAGATCGACTGTGCTCTGCCACTAAGTTTGCTAATTAAGTAATATAATTTTTCAGCGTCCGATAACGATGGGTTGTTGTGTATATTGTTTTGAAAACTACTGAAGAAGAAGGGCCACGTCTTAATATCACCATTGAATACCGGAATATCTATTGGCGGTAACCTAATTGAGTCACGAGGGCGTACCTGTATTTCAGGCTTCGCTTCACCTTGAGATTGTAGCAATTTTGCGGTTCTCTTCACGCGACACAACATATCTTCGAATGCCAGCAGCGGTTGGTAGTTCACTATGTATTTCGGGTCGGTTTGTAGTTCCGAATGATTAATTTGATCTAATATTCTTTCGTAATCTGTCCGCAAATTATCTATCGTTTCGATTTCATTTAAAAAGGCCTCCCGTACTGCCTCTATATGAATGTTCTTTATATAATCACTTATATTCTGCACACGCGAAAAGAGTATGTCCCTCTTGGCATAAAGCGTTTTAATTTTGATTTCACTTCCACTAACTGCCATTTTAAATTATTATAATAAAGTTATATTAATCACAATTAATCTCACACGCATAAACGACGTAGGATGAATACTCGGCGTGCTGTATTACGTAATCAGATCGAGCGCCCGATGCAGTCAAGGCTACGCGTCGTTTGCTAAACCTAATAATTTTATAAAATTGTGGGGTAAGCGTATCAAACGGTTGCTATCACGCCGTTTCAATTATTTAATAAGCTTTAAATTTAACCAAATACGAGCGCTATTAAATGAATAATTCTGTTTGCGAGTAACAAATCAAAATTTTAATTTAAACGAACACTATTTAAGTCTATTCTATAAATTAGAGTGCGTTATCTAAACAATTAATTTAATAATTCGACCAGAAAATGGTTGGATAACCACTAAACACCAATCCAGATCCTGCCGAAGTGACCATAAAATGGTGGAGCCACGTGTTTAAGGCTGCCGAAAATCTAGTTCCCCGGTCAAACCTCAAACCTATTACGCGAGATATTAACTAAAGTGGACTGTATATGCGATTGCTTCTACGCTTACGTAAAGCGACTACTATAGCATGCGGTACAATGCACTCGCTCTTCCCTAAACTAAACTATTACTTGTCGAATCGATGAAAGGAATCCTGCTTGACTAGGAAAAAAACACAGATTGGAGCGGGTTAAACTATTAGCAAGCAGGTATAATTAAGGAATATTGACTCACCGGGGTTTCTTCTTCCTGTCGATCACTATAGCGGCGACTTCCGGAACCTCCTCTGGACAGACACTTCTGGGGCCCCAGTGGTGCGTCAGGAGAGAAGAGTTGGTTCAACGACGACTGCGGCGGGAGAAGAGGCTCGCGCATCGGTCGCGCGTGTCTTATATATCCTCGGCTCGGGTGATTACGCGATGTTCTAGAATCGTCTTCTTTCCCCTCCCACCCCACCACCCCGATGTGTCGATAGGAGGGTACGAATGATATTGTTTGGAAAGGAAATAATGATTCTACAAGTTCCTACCGTCAAAATAAAAAAACGCGAATGGTTTTCCGCGCAACCATCTCCCCCGCCCTTGAAGGATTTCCTTCAAAAAAAATAACTAAACAACTAGAGCTAAGATCGACTAACAAATAACTAACTAACGCTAAGATTACCTAAATTAAACTACAATTTCAGTCTAGAAAGCTAATTTAAATTATGGAAGAGGCAAGGGGCACAAACGGATAACAGGACGTAGGTAAGACCCAACCGTGGTCTTAACGCGAGCTATCCTAATTACTCCGTCGGAACCGGGAAAGACCTCCTCGACGATTCCTAACGGCCAGTGGAGAGGCGGCGTATTCTCCTTAGTGAGCACAACTACGGTTCCTACAGCTAAAGGCTCTGTCGCTGTGTTCCATTTTTGCCGAGACTGCAAAGTATGCAAGTATTCCATCCTCCATCGTTTCCAAAACGATTGCACTAACCGATCTAATAATTTGTGGCGTGTGGAAATGCTAAGTCTGTTCTCATCCATATCCGCGGCGGGCAGATACCTTAGAGGCGTTAAAGTCAAAAAATGTGCTGGAGTTAGAGCCAGCGGTTCCGAGGGGTCACTAGATAACGTCCGACAAAGTGGGCGGCTATTCATTACGCATTCAATTTGAGCGAGCACCGTACTTAGCTCTTCGAAGGACAAAATTTGATCTCCTATTACTCGGTATAAGTGGCTCTTTAGACTTTTAATATTAGTCTCCCAATTGCCCCCAAAATGACTCGCGGCTGGGACGTTCAGAGACCACTCAATGCGGTTCTCGGCTAGAATGTGAGCGAACTCCGAATTATAATACTTGCTAGCTAAGAGCTCGTGTAGTTCCGATAGAATACGTTTTGCACCGACGTAGTTCGTACCGTTATCCGAATATAATTTACTTACAGGGCCTCTGCGCGATAGAAATCTTTTAAATGCACCCATAAAGCCTGCTGTGCTTAGATCACCAACGAGTTCTATATGCACTGCTCGAGTAGTTAGACATACGAAAATGCAGACGTAAGCCTTTGTGGATCTTATACCACGCCCGCGAGTGAGCGTGACCTTAAACGGACCAGCAAAATCAGACCCGGTGTGCGTGAAGGGCTTTACCGATTGTATCACTCTACAAGATCTAAGTTCCGCCATTTCCGGAAATGACGGCTTGGGGCGTGCCCGAAAGCAAGCTATACATCTGTGCACCCGATTGCGTATTAAACTACGTGCAGAAAGAATCCAATAATTCTGACGCAAGATCGACATCAATAAATCGGGGCCAGCGTGCGAGTTCAATTTATGATGATAATCGACTAATAAGTTCATGATATGGTCTTTACGCGGTAAAACTATAGGGTGCCGTTGGTCGAAACTCAATTGCGAGTTGGACAAGCGTCCACCTACCCTTACAATCCCATCCTGTAAAAATGGCTTAAGGCGTTGAAAGGCGCGACTACAAGCTCTATTCGATTGTAATCTTGTAATTTCTTCAGAGAAGTGCGCACGTTGAAGTTCACGTAATACTAGCGACTCGGCATAGTTGTAATCGGATGCTAAGACATACGGACGTCGCGGTAAAAGCTTCGCGAATCGACAAACGTAAATTACGCTACGCAATAATTTCGACCAAGAGGACAAGCGGTTCGCCAGAGCAATGATTGGAGAAACCTCGCTCGAAACGTTCGCCACTAGAGCGTGTCTCTTCTCTTCCGGCGGTTGTGACACTGACGAAGGTTCGAAATCGGTTATTGGCCATTGTGAGGGATCCAAGTGAACCCAAGAAGGTCCATGGAACCAAAGCGGGTGGTCCATTATTTGCATCGGGGTGAGTCCCCGGGATAGACAATCGGCAGGGTTTTCCTTACCGGACACGTGATAAAAGTTCCGCGTTTCTAACTCGTCTTGGATCTTGGCCACTCGGTTCGCGACAAACGTATCCCAACGGTGGGGTGAAGAATGAACCCAACATAAGGCGACGGTGGAGTCGGAAAAGGCAAATATTCTTTCTATGTGAACTCTATCCCTACATGCGCCGATAACTGTGGTAATAAGCTTGGTGAGTACTAATATTGCGCAAAGCTCTAAGCGCGCCAGAGAGACAACCTTACGGGGGGAGACTCTCGACTTAGAACTAATGAGGCTAATCGAATTTCTACCATTATTCTGGACATGGAAATATACAACGCCCCCCGTAAGCCTTCTCGCTGGCGTCTGCAAATCCAACAACCGTTATGCTGCTATTTCTATCGACATTTATATGACGCGGTATTTTAATTTCTCTTAGTAAAGGAAGTTCCTCTCTAAAGCGCTGCCACAATCGAACAATGCTGTCAGGCGGCGAGTCATCCCAATCGCATTCAAATAACCAAAGTTGTTTAATCAAAAGCTTAGCGTATAATACCACCGGAGCTACGAAACCCATGACGTCCCATAATCTAGCAACGCATGACAGTATTGTGCGCTTTGTGCATTTCTCTACGGGCGGATTTACCTTAAGGCTAAACACGTCGGACTCTGGTGACCAACACAGACCGAGCACCTTGTGTGTATCGGAATCGTCGAATTCCTTTATCGCCGAAAGACGGTGTGATAGTGGGATTGTATCTAAAACCGGACGCGAATTACTAGTCCACTTCACAAGATCGAATTGACCCGATTTCATGAGCCTTATAACCTCGGCGGTGGTTAGGGTGGCCTCCTCCACGCTATCGACCGAATACACAAAATCATCCATATATAATCCGCTCTCAATTGCCCTCTTAGCTTTAGGATAAGAGGGACCTTCATCGTGAGCGAGCTGTCTCACCGTGCGTAACGCATGAAATGGGCTCGACTTTAAACCAAAACAAACGCGGTTAAATTCTAACACCATTAGAGGTTCCTTTGGGTGGAAGCGATATAAAATGCGCTGGAATCTACGGTCGCATTCACGGACCCCTATGCAAAGAAACATTTGGCGAATATCGGCGGATAGTGCTATACTAAACAAACGAAAATTGACTATTATATCAAATAAACTGCCCTGTAAGTTTTGCCCACTATAGAGGATATCGTTAAGCGACAGGTGAGTGCTAGTTTTAGCACTAGCGTCGAGCACTACACGTAATTTAGATGTAAGTTTGTCCTCTCTAATGACTCCGTGGTGTGGTATAAAATACGACGGTGTGTCTTCGTAGTTATCTAATTTCGAAGCCACAAGTGATATGTAACCTTCTCTTATATATTCGTTAATGACGCCGTCGTAAGCTTCCTTTAACTGGGGCGAAGCGAGCATCCTACGCTCCAAGCTGTAGAAACGTTTTTCCGCCATTTGACGCGAATCGCCGAGAGATAAAACATCTCCCTTAAAGGGTAGCGCTACACTATATCTACCGTCGCGATCACGAACGGTCGTGCGGACGTAAATTTCCTCGCATATCCTGTCATCTGGACTAGCTATGGGTGGGACGTTCACCTCCTCCATCTCCCAAAATTTGCGGACTAACGACTCGAGCGGTTCGACAGCCATACCACAATAAGAGGCTGCCGAAATACTATCTAGGATGGGGGCGGAGCCAAGGATCACATAGCCCAATACGGTTTCCAGTGCGTAAGGCGCGGTATGCGAGGAGTTGCCCCTGACCTTATTGTTTAACAAAAGATGAGGGAAAAGCGATGCCCCAATGAGCATGTCTATGTTTCCAGGAACGGCGTAAGTGTCGTCTGCTAGAGTCAAATTTTTAAATTCAATCATTGCCGAGGTGTCAACCGAAACGGTTGGCAACCGTTCAGTGACCCTATCTACTACTAGTGCATTTATATCAAAGTTAACGTTACGATCTATCCGAGAATAAAATTTTAAATTTATATATCCCTGTGTCGCTTTACTAGTACCTCCGATGCCTTTAACTACAGGACATGAAAGTGACCTATTTATTACTAAGCCTAAGCGCTGACAACATTGTCGTGTTATAAAGCTATTTTGGGCTCCGCTGTCCAGCAGTGCACGGACGCTTTGTTTGTTTCCACGCGAATCCCTAACCAAAATACGCGCCGTACCCAGTAACACGGTTGAAGGAGGTTGTGCTCCCATATTTGCCAATGAGCACAGAGCGACATCACCAGGTCGACCGCTAGAATCGTTGACCTTAGTAGGGGTGAATTCCTTATTCGCCTTACTTGACGCCGCTATGTTGCTATTTTCAAAATGTAATAGCGTGTGATGTTTCCTGGCGCACTTGCTACATACGGAACTCGAATTGCATTTTGCAACTAAATGCTTATCGCTTAAGCAGTTCAAACATAGGTTGTTTGTTTTTACTAACTTATAACGTTCGCTTGGTGAATATTTACGAAAAGTCGCACAGTTATATAAATTACCGTGTTTATCTTTACATACTATACAAGTATGCTGGAGCGATGTCGGCGTAGCGGTTACGTAAGTTAACGACCCTGCTATTTTAGATGGTTGAGTCTGTCTACGGTCGACGCACCTTTTAATCTCCTGTTTAACGTTCGGTGAGCGCTGCATCACCTTTATTTGATCTCGCACGAACGATGCTAATGAATGAAAGGAAGGCATCTCCGAGCTACGATGCTCCATTTCAAACGCACGCACGGTGTCGGAGTCTAATTTCTTTAATGCTATATGGAGAAACACCACGTCCATGAGGTCATTAAACTTCAAATTCTTAAGTGCAGCCACCGATGCCACAAATTTATCGAGAAACTGCTCTAAGCCGTTGATGTTCGCGGATGATATAGGTTTAAGATCGAATATCTGGTTCAAATATTCGGAAGCTAACATTCTCCTATCTTCATATTTAGTTTTAAGCGTTTCAAATATTAATACGTAATTGTTTGCTGTAGGTGTAAAACCCGAGCAGATCGACTGTGCTCTGCCACTAAGTTTGCTAATTAAGTAATATAATTTTTCAGCGTCCGATAACGATGGGTTGTTGTGTATATTGTTTTGAAAACTACTGAAGAAGAAGGGCCACGTCTTAATATCACCATTGAATACCGGAATATCTATTGGCGGTAACCTAATTGAGTCACGAGGGCGTACCTGTATTTCAGGCTTCGCTTCACCTTGAGATTGTAGCAATTTTGCGGTTCTCTTCACGCGACACAACATATCTTCGAATGCCAGCAGCGGTTGGTAGTTCACTATGTATTTCGGGTCGGTTTGTAGTTCCGAATGATTAATTTGATCTAATATTCTTTCGTAATCTGTCCGCAAATTATCTATCGTTTCGATTTCATTTAAAAAGGCCTCCCGTACTGCCTCTATATGAATGTTCTTTATATAATCACTTATATTCTGCACACGCGAAAAGAGTATGTCCCTCTTGGCATAAAGCGTTTTAATTTTGATTTCACTTCCACTAACTGCCATTTTAAATTATTATAATAAAGTTATATTAATCACAATTAATCTCACACGCATAAACGACGTAGGATGAATACTCGGCGTGCTGTATTACGTAATCAGATCGAGCGCCCGATGCAGTCAAGGCTACGCGTCGTTTGCTAAACCTAATAATTTTATAAAATTGTGGGGTAAGCGTATCAAACGGTTGCTATCACGCCGTTTCAATTATTTAATAAGCTTTAAATTTAACCAAATACGAGCGCTATTAAATGAATAATTCTGTTTGCGAGTAACAAATCAAAATTTTAATTTAAACGAACACTATTTAAGTCTATTCTATAAATTAGAGTGCGTTATCTAAACAATTAATTTAATAATTCGACCAGAAAATGGTTGGATAACCACTAAACACCAATCCAGATCCTGCCGAAGTGACCATAAAATGGTGGAGCCACGTGTTTAAGGCTGCCGAAAATCTAGTTCCCCGGTCAAACCTCAAACCTATTACGCGAGATATTAACTAAAGTGGACTGTATATGCGATTGCTTCTACGCTTACGTAAAGCGACTACTATAGCATGCGGTACAATGCACTCGCTCTTCCCTAAACTAAACTATTACTTGTCGAATCGATGAAAGGAATCCTGCTTGACTAGGAAAAAACACAGATAGGAGCGGGTTAAACTATTAGCAAGCAGGTATAATTAAGGAATATTGACTCACCGGGGTTTCTTCTTCCTGTCGATCACTATAGCGGCGACTTCCGGAACCTCCTCTGGACAGACACTTCTGGGGCCCCAGTGGTGCGTCAGGAGAGAAGAGTTGGTTCAACGACGACTGCGGCGGGAGAAGAGGCTCGCGCATCGGTCGCGCGTGTCTTATATATCCTCGGCTCGGGTGATTACGCGATGTTCTAGAATCGTCTTCTTTCCCCTCCCACCCCACCACCCCGATGTGTCGATAGGAGGGTACGAATGATATTGTTTGGAAAGGAAATAATGATTCTACAAGTTCCTACCGTCAAAATAAAAAAACGCGAATGGTTTTCCGCGCAACCATTATGCTTTGTAAAGAATAAGTTTAATCTATTACACATAGCTTTTTCAAATATTTTCGATAACACGGGCACGAGAGTAACTGGTTTATAATTATTTACTGTTGCCTTGTCACCTTTCTTAAAAAGTGGTTTTACAATTACTTGTTTTAACTTCGATGGAAAGATGCCTTTACAAAACGATAAATTTATCAAAAAGCTTAAAATTTCAGATATGCTATTTGCACACGCTTTTAATATTTTCGTTAAAATTTCGTCGTATCTGACAGATTTACTATTATTAAGATGTATATCTACTACTATTAAGTACATTATTAAGATGTACATCAACTCGGACTACTTGTCCCAGGTAAACATAGTCGTCAACAACTTCGTGCTTAGTGCTGCCACAACTACCGCCATAGGTGTGACATGGACGTTACACATAACTTTCGTTTTGTGCATGCTCATCTTAAGACCCATCCGTTAGGAGACACTTTTGATCTCATAGAGCATAGTGTAGGCCCCCAGCAATTCTGTCGTAAGGACCATATCGTCGGCAAATCGAAGGTGAGTGAATGATGTATTCGCCATTGATGTTAATATCGTATCTTTTCCAGTCCAGTAGCTTGCAAACGTCTTCCAATGCAGCGGTGAAGAGTTTCGGGGATATAAACAGTTCTCTGCATACGTTCGGCCATATCGACGAAATCCACAACAAAAGGCAGTCCAAATTAACGAGCAAGGGTCAACGGTACTGCAGTACTGCATTACAGACAATGACAATCGCAGTGCACTCACAGTTTGTACTTTTCGAGTCGAAACTGCTTTGTTTTGCATAGAGCATTGTTAATATCTTACAATACATGTAGGTTATTCAGGAATTTTTATCATTCTGCCGAGTGCCGAAGTCTGCCGAACTAAAACGACGTTAGACGATGCACGGCTTTCAACGCCACACCTCCGTGCCCGTCGGAGTGGGGAGCGTGAGGTTTTTTTTTCGTTACGGAATTTCTGGATTCGGTCCCCGCGCTCAAGGCCCGCGATAGAAGCTATGCAATAGCTTAATAAATGTTCGCGGGACCCTAATATATATAGTTTAGAAATCAATAATAATAATAAAACATTCATTACCACCAATAAAGTTACAGCGAGCAGTACACACAGAAATAACCAAAATTACATAGTGTAGTTATGAATGGGCTCTAGCTCAGCATAAATGTTGCAGTTCCCAACAACACTGTTATTCTGCCAGCGCCCATAAATAAATTTTGTAATAAATAAATTTTGCGTCCTAGAATAATACATTCGATAAATTTTATGACGAACTGCACGTCACTCTTGATAATAAAAAACAGCAATTTACTCCTTCAAATGTAATTATAATTAATACAAAAACTCAAACGTCAAAACGACCATCATAGCGTGCCGGTAGTATAGTGAGTTATTATTCTGAATTGCCGGTCTAATAGTCTACATAGAAGTTTTTGGTGTTGTCACCCCTGAGATCTATAATCGATTGACCTGTTACCTTAAAATTAAAAAAAATACTCTAAAATGGTTCTAGTCCTTCACCATAAGAAACATAACATATTATGTTGTTATAATTATTAGTATTCAAACAAAGTGACAAATTACTACCAACTTATCAGTGTATTTTTGTACAAAAAAAGCAAAAATAGAAAATATTACCAATAGAAGGTCTAAGGATCATTACAGGGATCTGTTTCATAGCTTCTACAGCCAGTGCTTCAGCGAGCGCCTTTGTGAACGCATACGAATTCGGCAGGTTGTTGAGTAACCTGTAAAAAAGTTTTTAACATCTATGTATTTGATACCTATGCATTGAAGTGGCGGTGTAATGGTCCCAACACACGGTCTGTTAAAATGATCAGTTGAACTGACGTACATCCAAAACCTGACCGTGAGTGTGGAATCTTAAGTTGAAATTTTCAACTGACGACAACCGGAGTTTTGCAGGCGCACCGTAATCCGCTGGCTTCAGTTCGTTTTAATTACTGGTAATTACGTATTTTCTTAGTAGCTACTTACTTATTTCTATCCTATTTAGATTTTTTATCATTTTATATATTTAGAAAATTTCGTTAGACGGAGGATGGAGACTAAGGTGACTGTGATGATGTCACCTTCCTTATGATTAACTCAGAAGGTGGGTAAAGTATCTCAGTGATGCTACGAGAACCATCGTGTTAAAACTCATTTTCAAAAAGGCTTAAGAAGATCTAGATGACTGTGATGATATCACCTAGTTGATGGTGAACTCCGAAGGGGGGACTTAGGATCTCAGTAACGTCACTCCTTAGAACCATTGTGTTTGGACTCATTTGAAACTCATAAAGACCTAGATGACTGTGATAATCTCACATTCCTGATGGCGGACTCAATATCTGGGTAAAGGATCTCAATTATACCACTAAGTAGAACCATTGTTTTTCGACTTATTTAAATACCAAGGTGCCTATGATGATCTCACCTACCTGATGATGGTGGACTCCGAATTTGAGTATAGGATCTCAGTGATGTCACTAGATAGGATGATCATGTTTCAACTAATTTTAAAGAGCTCATAAAGACCTTAGGGACTGTTATGATCTCACCTTTCTGATGGTGAAATCCGAAGATGGATATAGGATCTCAGCGATGGCACTAGATAGGATGATCGTGTTTCAACTCATTTGAAAGGGCTCATAAAGACCTAGGTGACTGTTATGATCTCACCTTGCTGATGGTGAAATCCGAAGATGGATATAGGATCTCAGTGACGGCACAAGATAGGATGATCGTGTTTCAACTCATTTGAAAGGGCTCATAAAGATGTAGGTGATAATTATGATCTCATATTTCTGATGGTGCAATTAGAAGGTTTATATTTTCATTACTTTTAATTTATAGGAGTCATGCAATTTTATCTGTGACACTTCTGAACTAAAAATTAAAATTCAGGCCCCTCCTAAAGGGGAGAGAAAACAAGAAAAATAAAGAAAACTAAACTAAACATAGTGTACCTATGTGCACGTCATGTAACTTAATACAATACGAAAAATTTATTATTTTATTAACTCAACATATTTGATTATCAAACAAATCAAATAATTATTCTATTAATTCTAGACTTGTTTATTTTATAATTATTGTACAATCTTACGCTAGGGCCACACTAACGCGAATAGCCTCTAATTATTGCGTTGATGGATGTTTAATGTAGGCGAGGCCACGACTTAACACGTTAATTTGACAACGGCATTAACAATGCCGGTTGCCGTTTAGCGATAACCCCAGTGGCAGTACATCAAAGAGATTATACGCACGAAATTACGCGTCGAGGCGGCCACACTACGTTTGTCTGACTGTGCACGATGAGCGCAACGGGGTCGCACGTATGGCTATGATGGAGCGGAATAATAAAAAAAATTATTACGTTTCTTAAGATTCTGCAAACAGGGCATGTTTGTAGGAACCAAGACTCCAAAGTTTTAAGAATCGTACATCGTAAAATCATGCTTTGCGACGAATTATTCAATTACTACCTTTTAAAACAACTATCGAAGAATTAGAAAGACGAAGGAACGCCTAATGGGTTTTTATCATAGAAATCTAAATAATAAGACAATAGAATACACCTTGTCGCCGCACATGTGACTCGTAGGCCAAAAGCGCGCAAAAAGCGTTTGTTTCGGTCACCAGGGCTATTTCGGACGCAGAAAAGGGAAAATGGAGTTTTGAAGCATATCCACTGCGGAAATTCTTCCACAGCTTGCAAGTTTTCAAATAAAGGGATAAAATTTCATAAATAAGTACTTAGTGTTTTAAATAACGTTTTTTTTAACGAAATATACTAAAATAAAATTATTCACCTCCAGTACTACGATTGTCTCCGAAAATGTAAACAGCTTAAAGCAGCAATGGATTTATAGTATGGGCAAGAAACAATATTATTGCATAAGTAAATTTCCAAGAACACGGCCGCAGGAGTCGTGCACTCTCGTGTGCACAGTGGCGTTAATTAATTAATTAAAATTATCGATACAAAGAAGTAGTATCTACTTCTTTGTATCGATAATGTATTATCACACAAATACCAGGAGTAATTTGGCTTACTTAGTTTTACAGAAATGGGAATGAAATATGAGTGTTTGTTTAATGTTTATTTACACCTCCTCTATTTTTTTCATTCTAAATATTTTATACCGTTTACCTTTTATCTGCGATTATTTGTTTGTTAGTACTTAAATTTGTTTATAAACTTTGATGCAATTTTAATATATTGTAAGGATAAGTAATTATATTTATTGTAAGGGTGGTAGAATAAATTCGATCTGTAAGAAGCCGAGTAACTGAAAAATAACAACAGAAATTCAGATACAGATCTTTAAAACTAATATAAAATGACAAACACGTCACCCATATATATATATATATATTTGTTTGCTGTTTGTATAATGTTGTATTCATTTTATTTATATATCTGTGTATTTAATAAAATGCTATTATTCCAGGTTTCCAAAAGATCCGGGTATTAAAGATAAACTGATATACTCATCCTTAACGTTTTAATATATCCTCTTTTCTCTAGTTACAAAAGCGTATTACTAAAAGCTCTATTACTGAGACACTTTCAATTAATTAGTTATATCTTAGTGTGAGACTCCTGGACAATCGACGCTTAATAGAAAGTTATCGAAACGTGCGTTGCGCTGCACTATGCCCAAGTGAGAGTGAGCGTGCAATGTTATTCTCTGTTTTTCGCACACGGTAATTGTTGGACCAAGTGGCTACGCCTCCAGAGGTTTTGTATTTTTATAAAATGTTTTGAACACAATAATTTATAGTTTAATCTTTGTAGCATCAATCCTAGAGATATGTGTAGGCGAAATTGTGTATTTATTGTTTGTCTATGTGTGTTAGCTGCGAACTGGCGACACGCGTCCCGATATTAAAAGACATTAGAAGGTATTTCTAGTACCTTGTTATTTAGATTTCTGTGGTTTTTATAGAACCATTTTAAACAAATATAAAACGTCTTCAAGGAACATTAACACCAACTTTAACGACGTTTCCCGTTAATGTAGCCCCAGCTTTAGCGCGATTTCTCTATGATGCGGGGGCTATATCATGGTCCCACGGTGGGCGTTACGGTACGATACGGGGTAGACTTTGGGTACGGAATCCTAAGAACGGACAATGCTTGAAATAACGAATATTGAGTAGCAAATAAAATATTTTTGTATTTGCTACTCAATATTCATTAATTATAAACAAATGTATAGCTACTAGATAAACTTGGTACACACCATCTTTTTTAATTTGAGTAACAATCCTGTTGTCATAACCGGCCATGCATTCTGTATTGCAATAGGTGATAATGTTCCAGATTTTTCTCTTCCTCAAAATACTTTATTACATTATATATAATTTTATGTGTAGCACTATATAGTAATTTCCTGTCTATCTCCTGCTTTGTTATCCTCTATAGCTTCTTACGACTCCCACGGGATGATATGGGGTAGTGCATATTCTCACAACGCCACTATACACGGTGTATTTCGGTATTGCTCAATTACCCTGGCAGAAATGAGAGAAGACCTGTGCCCAGCAGTGGGACGCATATAGACTTATTAAGGCGTTGAAATATGGGTATCGACATTCGATATTTTTTCAATAAAAAGTTTTAATTTTTTCTATTTTCTCGAAAATCATTTAATCTGCTACTACCCAATCTACTGTACTTTATTTATATACACTATATTATGCTTTTAATTCTTCCCCAGTTTGTTTACTTAATTATTATTTTAAAAAGAAGTGTAATTTTGTATATCTCTGTGGTATTAAAATTACTATGATCTATGAAACTTAGTACTATTTTACTTACTGTGTTTTGGCGGGAACTTGACCGTTGACGGACTGCTGATCTTGTTTTATCGTTTAAATAATGGTTTGAAGTGAATTTTGATACGTAAAAGTGATGCGATTTTGTGTATTAAGTGTCTGCACATATGAACTAATAGAGAAAACGACGAAACAAGTGCTTCGATGTTAATATAAACCTCAAGTTATTTTGATCGCTTAGGTATCTTATGAACTTGAGTTACTGTCGTCATCGAATGTCGGCTGGGTAAAGAGTTTACTACCGTTCTATCAGAAATAGCTGTTAAATATTTGATTTCTTCAGCTACATCTATAGCACCTGTGCTTCTTAACATATAAAACAGCTGACAATATAAAACAACGAGTATTTTTGAAAACTCTTACTGAAAAATATTAGTAAACATAATTGTCTTATTTTAATTAAAAAATAATTAATAAGAACTATAATCTAACATTTTCATACATTTATAATTTAATTTGCTTAATAAATATAATAAATGAACTAAAAATGACTTACTATTGTTTGTTAAATAAAGCCGATATATCGATATTGTTGTTCGTGACTTACTGTATATTAACTCACGATATATAAAACTCCGATATTGATATATTTATAATTATCGATATATCGAAAATCCGATATTCTAAAAATATCAACAACCCTAGCTTGAACTGATCAGTTGGAATGATCAGTTGAACTACCGTGTGTGGGAATTTCTGGCAGATTTCACCGTGTGTGGAATCCATAAGATTATCGTCAAGAACAGTGTCGTAAGAAGCGACAAAGGGTATTGAAGCAGAAGTTGAGCAGCAGTTTCTTCTTGGTAACAACTCAAAATTATAAATAACTCAGGTTGCCAACCCGCCCGCCAAGCTTAACAACTGTGTACTGAGTGGTAAAATCGCTCTTCCTATGATAATCTGTGCGTATCTTAATGTCTGGAGATTTTATCAAATCTAATCTTAAAGGCGTTTTTGCTATACGACCATCAATCAAGTTTTGCAACAGCTAAATACAATTTTTTTACACACGATTTGTATACCATACCATAGGGCTGTCAAGTGGAATCGCATGAATAGTAATTATTCATGCGATTACTCTTGGTAATTACTATTCATGCGATTCCACTGGGCAGCCCTATGATAGAGTTTAGGTTGATATCCCCTCATATTTGTTGTTATCAAGTTAGTATAAAATTTGCAGATTAGGCACATCATAATATCCTGGTCAGTATTTTGGTTGTTTCAATCAGGTTACCTCTCTATCTGCATCATTCTATTGTTTTTAGGTTAAACCTTTTTTAGTCACTCTCCATTCATGTAATGTGTTAAATAAAACTAGCACAAATATGAATGATTTTCTTAATAAATTTTTCATACTTAGCCGCAATATTCTCGATGGTTTCAGTATCGAAGATCTCCGCAGCGGCGAGAACTTTGTGCGGGTCAGCTGGCGGGTCGTAAGGTCTCTCTTCCAGCAGCTTCTCGTGGAGGTGGCAATAGGCAGTCGATATGTGGATGAACAACTGCGCAGCAACATGCAAACATCAAAATGTCAATGAAACCAAAAAGCACCACCACTCTATAGCATCCCATGGGTCTCGTAAGAGGCGACAGAAGAAATAATTCAGGATGTGGGCACCGGCATCTTTTTGATAATAATAGTTGAATCAGAATAAAAATAATAGTATAGTATAGCTCTATTATTTTCCCGCTTGTCAATTGTGACAACTATGTAAAATTAGGTGTAAAAAAGTTTCCCGATGGATGCCGCATTCGCTCTGTGAAGAGCAAAAAGCGGCTCGCGTTACTTGGTGCGTCAGAACTCTCTAAAGATTCCACGCAGGATCGTCAAATGCTGTATACAACATCGTATCAGGTGACGAATCCTGGATATATGCGTACGAACCCGAAACAAAAAAACCAGTCATGAGTTTGGGTGTTCGAAAATGAGTTAAAGCCAACAAAAATTGTCGCGACTGTGCAACGTTTGTCTCCAAAACCGGCCATGTTACGACTATTCCTCTTGAGGGACAAAGAACGGTTAATTCTTTGTCCTTGCAGAATGTTATGCTAGCATTTGTTTGCCACAGGTCGTTTCTGAACTCCGTAAAGAGAACTGCAACCGCCGCATCATCCTCCATCACGACAATGCGAGTTCTCACACCGCACACAGAACAAAAGAGTTTTTAGAGCAAGAAAACATAGAATTATTAGACCATCCGCCGTACAGCCCCGACCTAAGCCCTAATGATTTCTATACTTTTCCTAAAATAAAGAATAAATTGCGTGGACGGAGATTTTCATTACCTGAAGAAGCTGTGAACGCCTACAAAACGGCCGTTTTGGAGACCCCAACTTCCGAGTGGAATGGTTGCTTCAATGATTGGTTCCATCGTATGGAAAAATGTGTCAAATTTCGCGTAGAATACTTCGAAAAGCAATAAATACATTTTTAAATAGTAATGTTGTGTCACTTCCTTGATTCCCGAAATTTTCAGTGCCGCTAATGCTGCTGTGTTTCGTATGGTGAGTGTAGAGAAGCGGAGACCCTTTTTACTGGAAACGAGGCATTTCATCTTAGTCCTCACGGGTACATCTGCATTTTGATTCATAATCGAGGATAGATGTAGATGTCTATTGGTCACAGCAACCATTTAACATCAGGTGGACTGTGTGCTCGCTTGTCACCCTATTCTAAAAAAAACCTGTAAAAGTTGACTGCCTCTCCCGTTGTAAGGAGATTTTGCCTTTATCGTCATTCTTGGCAGACGTTTTCCCGATCGCAGTATCACACGCTTGATCTTAAACACTGCTTTTCGTCGTCGGTCTGAGTATTTCACATCTGGTTTAAAGCACCAGCTTAATACTGCTGTGTTTAGTATGGTGAGCGTAGAGAACTGGAAACCGTTTTCATTGGAAACGAGGCATTCCATCTAGTCGTCAGGGGTAACGCATCTACATTTTGATTCTTAATCGAGGATAGACGTAGATGTCTATTACACCCTTATCCTATAAAAAAACGAGATAGTTATATACTGTAAAGCTTGTTTTAAATAGACTGTCTGGTTGCCTTACCTAAACCGATTCTTTTTTTAAACGTAAATGATGCATAAGACATAGCACGACATAGAATGCATATTATTATACATATTAAAGTACTGGCAACCTAAAGTTCATTGTAGTAATTATATTTACATAATCTTTGCTTTAGAAAAACGAAATTACATTGTACATTTTTACTTTTACTATAATGGAGTGTTAACAAGACGTGATTGTTAAATAAAATAACAAAAACATACTTACCTTCTTAGATGTTGGTCACATTGTTCGTTGGTTATGATTTGTGTTTGAGAAAAGTTTAAAGACCTCTTAAAGGCTGTGTATACCTTACCTTTATTTTTTTGCATTGCTTTGCTAAGTCCAAAATAAGTTTGGTGCCTCGAACGTTTAGCAGTATGGCTTTCTTCAACGCCTCGTCGAATCTAAAAAAGAAATAATATTCATGGTATATTTTTATGTTTTTTATTTTGAGTTTTTATAACGAAAAATAAATAATAGTACTAATTAATAAACCTCAATTATTAATTAGTACTATTATTTATTTTGCGCGTTAGCGTGATGGAGGCGACAGAAACTTAACCATAATCATAAAAAAATATAATATAATAATATGATGACATATGACGTACCTACATTCCAAGCTCATATAATAAATAGCCAGACCAACGTCATTCGTCATCATCATCATCATTACTACTCTTCACAAGTCCACTGGTGAACATAGGCCTCCCACAAGGAATGCCACAAAGCACGGACCTGAGCCACCTGCATCCACTTCATCTAGTGGGGGGTCGCCCTACTCTTCGCCAAAGTTTTCGTACAATGATAAGAACCCACTTCCAAAAATTAACTGATACGGACAGAAGAAAAAAATGGCGTGGAATGACAATGTGTAGGAGAAAGATAATGTATGTCAAAGCCTCATGGCTTAATTAGCTGCTTAATTGGATAACCGAAAGTCAACTCAACGACTGAACAAAAGCCGCTAAGGAGTATAGGTAAATTAAGCTCCCTTTTTTTGTAGAATATGAATGACAAACGAGATTATAGTCCACCTGATAGTAAGTGAATGCTGGCACGGTAATATTATCTATAAAAATTACCGTGATGCTGGGGTCCATAGACATCTACATATATCCTCAATTAAGAAATGCCTTGTAACGTCTGAGGACTAAGATGTAATGCCTTGTCTCCAAAAAAAGGGTCTCTGATTTTCTTTTCTAAACTCACCATACGGCTCCATTACGGCTCTGTGGCGCAGTAGCTTAGCAATGAATTATAGCGCTATAGCGCTAGGACGCGGGTTCGAGTCCCGCACTAAACAAGTATTTGTATGGCCTACAAGTAATTGTTGCGGGTCTGGATGTTTTCCTTGTGCAATTTATGTATGTAAACTGCCTCCACGATACAGGAGAAAATCCTAGTGTGGGGGTAACGTTTTAAAAAAAAATACGAAACATAGCAGCGTTAAGCTGCTATTTAACGCTGGTATTCCGTGAGAGTGTGGTTTACTCCGGTCGAGCCGACCCATTCGTGCTACAACGATAACATGGGTACAGCGTGGCTCTACCACGTATACCAAAAAATATCACTATGTAACTTTCAAAGTTAAAGTGCACTAAGCCGTGTGGTGACAGCGTAAAAGATTCTATTTCCCATTATTTCCTCCTGGGGGTTCGTAATAGGTATCTGTGGGATATAATAAAAATCTTATGGCTTCGATATATCGTTAACAGCAGGCTAAAAAACTCAGAACCATGTAGTGGCGGTGTTGATTAAAATAAATATTTATGAACGTATACAAAGATATCTTAAAGCTGTGAACAAAGACTACTATATATATTTATTAATATATTATAGCTGTGAACCTGTGTGACCTGTAAACTTATGAATTTATTACTTTAATGATTATTAAAAATATACATACTGTCACCTGTGAGCACAGACAAAGTACTTTTTAAATACTAGATTAAAAAGGGATTAATCGAAAATCGATCTTTTAATCCTCGATTTAATCGATAATCGATTCTAGTATGTTCGATTCGAATCGATTTTTTCAAGAGTGAATCAACATGCCTACTGCTGCCCATCGTTCTGTTTTAGTTTCCCTCTGTCGCCTCTTACGACACCTTAGAGACGTTATGGGGTAGTACATATATTCTTTATAGAATTCTATGTATGGGGTAGTACATATATTCTATATAGAATATATGTACTACCCCATAACGTCCCTAGGGTGTCGTAAGAGGCGACAGAGGGAAACTAAAACAGAACGATGGGCAGCAGTAGGCATGTTGATTCACTCTTGAAAAAATCGATTCGAATCGAACATACTAGAATGGATTATCGATTAAATCGAGGATTAAAAGATCGATTTTCGAGTAATCCTTTTTAATCTTGGTATTTAAAAAGTACTTTGTCTATGCTCACAGGTCACAGTATGTATA
Organism: Parnassius apollo; assembly: GCA_907164705.1. Lineage (NCBI taxonomy): Eukaryota > Metazoa > Arthropoda > Insecta > Lepidoptera > Papilionidae > Parnassius > Parnassius apollo. The sequence continues at coordinate 6,121,256 of CAJQZP010001449.1, read as the reverse complement.
TTTTTAATAATCATTAAAGTAATAAATTCACAAGTTTACAGGTCACACAGGTTCACAGCTATAAATATATATAGTAGTCTTTGCTTACAGCTTTACGATATCTTTGTATACGTTCATAAATATTTATTTTATTCAAATATATATTGCGTTCATATTATCAACGTAGTACCAACGGTTGTTTATGAACAAAAAAAAAATTACAAAACTGCGGTATATAACTTACCCCAGCATTTTTGAGAACTTTATTACTAGTTCTTGAATCAGATAAATCAGTCTGATTCGAGAGGTTTTTGGATCGATTCATTGAAGCGATGCGGTGCTCCAAATCGATCTAAAAATTATTTTACTCCAGATAATCGATTTTTCGATTAATCGATTTTAGATCGACATGCCTAGGCAGCAGCACCTTCCTAATATTGCGCCTCATAATTAATTCCTGGTACATGGAGTCATCTAGTATCGAGTAGCAGAACTAGGAAGGTCAAGATCCTTCTAGAGATTTCCATGCCAGAACTTTCTACACCTTCTCGGGGTCAGGACCGGTATGTACTCGAACATTCTAGATATTTCAGTTGAAGAGGCCCTATATAAGGACGATATCGAGCGCGACCAGAGCAGTCTTGAATTGGCTATACAAGCGAATACTCTGAAGCGGTATAACTGCGAACTAGTGATTTATTATCGGTGTATCTTAAGTTATAATTGGTGTTCGGTAATTAAAGTGTCAATTTTGGTAATTCAATCGGCAGTTTTTATTGACAGGAACCCCACACCTGGTAACACTAATAACAACTCAAAATCCGCCCTATGTGGCAATCTATACAAGAATCATATTCGTATGTTCAGCAGTGAACTTGTGGCGGCGCGTCGCGCCACAAGCGAACCGAAGCTTAAATCACGCTATCAAAGTTAAGAAGTACTGCGACTTATATAGAACAACTCTGTACTACCATACGCAGCGTTGGCCGCCCCCCCGGGCTGAACACATGGCCCGGTGGGAGATCTCCCTGTTTCTTTCCACAGCCATAGACTTTTATAGGCTGTAATGGAAAATACTCAGTAAAATGAAGACATCACCAACCTTACTGTAGCAGCAGCATGCACTATGATGTCCACATTGTCGACAATGTATTGGCGGCAACTGGCTGACATAGCGAGGTCCGGTTTGCTCACATCCCCACCAATGATGTGCATTTTACATAGGAGCTTGTCGATGCCACCTCGCAATTCAGCCACCTTAGCAAAGAGCTGCAAGAGGACAATCATATCTTTTATCTTTCATCTATATCAAAACGCTGGTGTGTTGTTAACTCTGAGGACTAAGATCGAATTCTTTGTTACGATTATACGTGGTACAGCCACTCTGCAGTTATAATATGGTTGTAGCATGAATGGGTTTGGTTCAACTAAGGAAGGACCACGCTCTCACAGATAACATATGTGAAATAGCAGCTTAGAGTTGTTGCGTTTCGTATGGTGAGTTTAAAAAACCAGAGACCCTTTTTCTTGAGACGAGGCATTACATCTTAGTAATCAGGTATTACAAGGCATCTGCATTTTATTTCTTAATTGAGGATAAATGTAGATGTCTATGGGCTCCAGCATTCACTTACTATCAGGTACACATTGTCATTCCACACCATTTGCTTCTTCTGTCCGTTTCAGTTCATTGTTGGACGTGGGTTCTTATTATTGTACGGAGACCCCTTTTTCCCGAAACGAGGCATTTCATCTTAATTCTCACGGGTGACAACGCACTTGCATTTTGATTCTGAATTGAGATGACGGATCACTCTATCAGGTGGGTTGATCCATTTGTACGCAGCCATATTATGCTACAGGGCAGCTCAATCACTATTGACCACCACGCAACAGTTCTAACCAAATAAGGTACAGGTGTGTTGTCACCATATACCCTGTAGTGGCGGTGTAAGAATATCCACTACACCATATTATCCCGTGTATTTCGTAAAAGGTGACAGAGGTAAACAACTCAGAAGATGGGCAGCAGCATTTTCCTAATAACGACTAAAAATAAAAAATATGGTGGCTTGCCAAGCATGGCAACTATGTTCAACTATGGATACCATCCACACCATCTGGATGCTTGGCAGTGCACCACTGTACGGTGGAGATTTCTTCAGCGTACGAACTCTCTGGTGGAATAGTTTACCACCGGCGATTTTTTCGAACCGATACGAGCTAGGGACCTCAAAGAAAAGAGCTTACTCCTTACTAAAAGGCCGGCAACGCACCTGCAATTCCCCTGGTGTTGCAGTTGTACATGGGCGGCGGTAGTCACTTAACATCAGGTGAACCCTATGCTCGTTTACCTCCTCTCCTATAAAAAAAATCTATGGGTAAGGCCTATGTTCGGCAGTGGGCTTTAACAGATTGTAACGGTAGTGGCGGCTAGGATCTTGATCCTCAGAGGCGACAACACCTCTGAGGATCAAGATCCTAGAGGCCTCACGGCCTGTATTATTACTGACTACTAGTGGTCGTCAACGTGATAATTGATCATGAGGTCCCGGATTCGAATCCGGGGTCATGCCAAAATCAGTTATTACATTCTTCTGTCAAGAAATTCTCAGCAGCGGCTTAGAGTACGAACATTGGTGGTGTTTCACCGCCGTGCCGCGGAAAGCACGTAAAGCCGTTGGTCCTGCGCCTGATCTCTCTCCGGTCAGTCGGATTACCGTCCCGTCAGATTATGGGAGTGAGTAAATAGAGAGTGCACCTGTGTTCGCGCGCACACTCTCGGACACTATAATCCTGTTCTGCGAAGATGGCTAGTCTCCGTTGAGACTGGAAAGGATATTATTATTATTACTAACTCTACATGTAGATGATAATATTAACTTACAGGCTCACTAAATATTAGCTGTAAACGCTCCTGTGGACATTTCCCTTTCTTGTTTCGTATAAGAAGCACTATTTCGCGAATGTCAGGGCATTTTCTGCAACAAAAAAAGAGTTATAATTTATGTAGGTACATCATGATGATATACACTAAGGGTATGAAAGTCCTCAGTAGCTTGCTTTTACTTTGATACTAGCGCCATCTCACAGTCGTTAAAATCACTATATCCCCTCATATTTATAAAAGATGGCGTCACTGCTGGCATTTATACAAAGTTTTGAAATACTGTGGTATGTATACAGAATAACTCTAATCTTACGTATTTTAAGCGGTTCAACCTATGGTCATGTAAAGAGATAACGCAGATAATTAAATAGATGTGTTTAAAATATAGATTTAGATAGTTTTTAGTTAGATTAAGAACTTCTTCTTCTTTAAGTGCCTCTCCATTACTGAAGGTCAGCAGTCATCCTTTTAAATTCTTCTTTGTTCATGGCTAGCCTGAACAGATCTTCAACTTTCTTTATCCCAGTCCATTTCCGGATGTTACATAGCCACGACATTTTCCTTCTACCAACACCTCTTTTACCCGCTACTTTGCCCATCACAATAGTCTGCAGCAGTTGGTAACGTTCATGCCTTAGCACGTGTCCTAGGTACGCAACTTTTCTCTGTTTGATGGTTTTGACAAGTAGGGGTTCATTCCTTTTCATCTGTTTGAGGACCTCAATGTTGGTAACTTTGTCTGTCCAACTTATTCGGAGCATACGGCGATATATCCACATTTCAAATGCTTCTAGTTTCCTACGAAGATCTTCCTTCATAGTCCAAGATTCGCATCCGTATAGTATGACAGTCCAAATATAGCATTGCATGAGTCTTGTACGTAGTTCGATTGATAGTCTCCTTGTAGTAAGGACTTTGCTCATCCTCATGAAAGAGGCTCTTGCAGTTTCAATTCGAACTCGTATTTCCATGTCACTCTCCCAAGAATCAGTTACCCAAGATCCAAGATACAGGTACTTCTGAACTTGTTCGATACTATCTTGTCCTATACATACACTACACTGCTTCGGCGCTCTCGAAACTACCATGATTTTAGTCTTAGACACGTTTATATTTAGTCCTGATTTTGTGCTGCACTCGATTATGCGGTCTAGTATTTTTTGATGACCTTGTTCTGAAGATGCAATGAGAACAGTGTCGTCAGCGTATCTCAAGTTGTTAATCAGTTGGCCATTGACAAGGACTCCTTCTTCAACATCTTCTAGCGCTTCGTTTATAATATTCTCCGAGTACAGATTAAATAGCAGAGGCGACAAAATGCATCCCTGACGTACTCCTCTTTGGACAGCGATTGAGTCGGTAAAACCTTCCTTCACCCTTACGTTTGCGTTCTGTTGCCAATACAGATTTTGGATTATGCGTATGTCTTTCGTATCAAGGCCGATGGTCTTCAAAATGTGTATAAGAACGTCGTGCTTAACACGGTCAAAAGCCTTCTCATAATCTATGAAACATATGTATACATCTTGTTGCATATCATAACATTTTTGTACAAGAATATTTAACGCAAACTGGGCTTCTCTTGTACCCATTCCAGCTCGGAATCCAAATTGAGTGTCTCCTAGTTGTTCCTCACACTTATGTCTTATGCGATGGTGAATTATGGCTAGGAAGAGTTTTAGAACATGGCTCATCAAGCTGATAGTGCGGTAGTCTGAGCACGTTTTGGCGTTTCGTTTTTTCGGAAGAGTTATGAAAGTAGATTTGACCCAGTCCTGAGGAATGTTACCAGAATTATAGATAGAGTTAAATAAATTTATAAGTACATCAACTTGTTCAGGTTCTAAAAGTTTAAGAAGCTCAACGTTGACCTTATCTGGTCCGGTGGCTTTTCCAGACTTTGCTTTATTAAGAGCAAAAACAAACTCAGATCTTATGATTTTCGGTCCAGTTATAGTTGCAAAACTCTGCGGACAACTACGATTATTGTCTTGAAACATATCAGATATATAATTTTCCCAGGTCTTTTTAACTGTAGTAGGGTCTGTGATGATTCTCCCAACATTGTCAACCAGAAAACCTTGTCTATGCTTCTTTTGAATGTTAGCCATTGCCTTAATTTCTTTATGAAGATTAAACGCATCAAATTTGGCCATCAAAGATTCCATAAGTTTACATTTTTCTTTATGCCATGTGATATAGGCTGCTCTAACTTCGCGTCTGATACGTTTATATGTAGATTAAGAACAATTTCTTTTAATTTTATTAACATGTACGAAATAATACTGAGCAAAGTTGATAACGCCATCTAGTGTATTTTTCGGTAATATTATCATATATATATATATAAAATTATCCTGCGCCATCAGCGAAGAAACTTCCATAATTTTGTCACTAAATTTTGTTCTTTATTTCCTATGTGTATATAGTGCTCTAACTTCGCGGTTCTGATACGTTTATATGACCTAGATTAAGAACACTTTCTTTTACTTTTACAATTAACATGTACGAAATAATACTAAAATTGATAACGCACTAGTGTATTTTTCGGTAATATTATCATATATATTATATATATAGATATATTATAGCGTATATATATATATTATATATATATATACATAATATTCAAATTATCCCGAGCAATCTACCGACAGCGCGGAAGATTTAAACTTCCCGAAGTTTGTCACGTAATTCGGACTAGATTGGGTGCATCTATTTACCGTAGGTACATTATCTATGACGTACGCTTCGGGCGAGAAAATTTGATTCCCTTTTACGAAGTAAACTATTGCTTGACTATAATCCCACCAGATGATAAGAAGATTATTATTAATAAGAATTGCTTTAGATCCTGGGTTTCCAAAGTGTGCGTCGCGGCGCTTTAGGGCAACGTAAGGAGTAAGTAGGGGCGCCGCTTCTGAAACAATAGTCTTAAAACTTACCATTACAGCCTATTAAACACTTCTGAACATAGGCCTCCCCTAGGTTTTAGGTTTAAGTTACTTTAAGTACGAACGCTGTAAGAATTCTCAGCCCTTTGCAACATCCTATTTATGCGATGCTAAGTTTTCGGCTTTAGCTGTTTCAATATAATAAAGAGCAAATATAACCAAATGTGGAGCAAAGTAGTAGTATCAAGTCTTATTCAGCATTTTGAAAAGAACTTGTGGAGATCAGTAAGGTTACACGATTGACTAACTTGTCATTGAAAGTTTGTTAGGTTTTTAACTTTTGTATTTTAATTTTTATGTATGTTATACTACTTGCTGTTCCCCGCGACTTCGTCCCCTAATTCTTCGTACCGTAATTCTTTTTCTAAAATAAAAGTAGCCTAAGTTACAAAGTTTTAAGTACAACATCAGCCAGTGAAAATCCCGCAAAATCAGTCCAGCCATTTTGGAGATTAGCCGGAACAAACAGCCAGACAGATAGACAAAAATTATGAAAAATAGTTTTTTTCTTATTTTTCTTATAAATACCATATAATATAATTTCATATGCATATAGTAAAAAGCTGTTATTTTGACATTACAAACAGCCACTTCAGTTTTATTTATTTGTGTAGATTTTTGAAAAGGTTGTTTCAATTTCTTTGTCTTGTTAACGTCATTTCACACATAATTAACAAGGGCGCAGTGACAAAATAAATCTAAATGCGCTGAGAACTGAAAAAGTTTGGGAACCCCTGATTTAGATTATAACCCGAGTTATCTAATGACATCAGATTAATTCGTAGTTCATAGTGCCGCGAGGGCTCATCATGACGCCCAGGCGACCGCTTGGTCGCCTCTTTCTAAAGCCATTACGATTCTAAATGAGGCTGATCTGGCCGAAAAAGAAACTCAATATGTGACCTTTTGAAATTATTTAAGGTTAATTAATTATTTTGGGTTACTATCAGGGCCCAGGCTACCATATGTGCAAAGTGTGTAATGCACACAGGCGCCATCCTTTAGGGGCGCCAAAACCCAGGGTCAAAAATTGCAAAAATTTCCAAAAAAAAAAAACAAATATTAATTTTAAAATAAAAGTTGAGAAATTAAATAGGATTAGGTATAAATACACACGAAATTTTCTTTGTATATCATCCAGTTACTGCCGATTCCTATGTTGCGAGAACATGTCAGGCGGTAGTTTCTTGATTTTTCCTGTTCAGACATGAACAGTGCCCGGAGAGCTATAAAAGCGATGCATCGCCAAAGGCGTTTACATCAGTTCCGTTTGCGCACCGCTCCCGAGCGGCAGTGCATACTGTCCGCACTCCGTCCTTGTACGGTAGTGTAACCTCTCTCCTCAGCTCACACCGGGCGAGCAGACGCTGTCGGTGAGTTCCTTTATTTTCGCATCGTTCCTGCCCCCTCGCTTCGGCGAGGAGGTTTGAGCGCGCTTTGCTTTTATTTTTAATTTTTTTCTGTTATTGTTTTATTATCGTTATACTGTTATTTTGTTGTTTGTTACTGTTCTTGGAAGATCGTCTCTTACTCTTCTCAGAGCGAGCCCTTGTTCTTGTCAGAACATAGAGACCCCAGCTTCTGGGAATGGAGCATCAGTCTTTCCCATCCCTGGCCCTGTTCTTCTCAAAACAGGGACCTTAAGATTCTTAGACTAAAATCGTCACCCCCCTGTCCAAATCAACATGTCTGCCATAGACATAAGCAATTTCGCGAGCCAACTTATGGCCATGGTCGCCCAATTCGTCCAAGCCTCAGGCCTATCCATCCAAATTAACGAGACCGCTCTCGGCAACGCCTTTTCTCCCATTGCCCCTAAGGCATGTGTCCCCCCGCCCGCCGTCGCGGCTTTCCTCGCGACCCAAGTGTCTGCCCTACTGCTGAGACCGACTCGCCCGCATCCCCCGACTCCGATATGGAGCACTCGGACACCACGTCCGTTACCTCCTCCTCCCGGAAGAAGACCGCCCACAGCTCCACCAGCTCCTAGGAGTCATCCGACTCCGAAAGAACGGTCACCGATTCTGCCCAATTCACGCTAGTGAAATCCAAGCGCGGCTCGAAGCGCGCCGCGACTTCTCGCACTCCCCCCGCCCCGGCGGCCGCTCCGCTGCCCGCGCACCCCCCGCCGCTGCCTCAAGCTCCGCAGCTCCGATCGTTGCCCCTACCTCCGCAGCACTAAACGCTGCCCCCTCTCAGTCGCAAGACACTACCGCCAAGCCAGCAACCCGCTGCACTCCCAAACTGACTAAAAGCCAAATCCCGCCCCCTGTCTTTCTCAGAGACAAGGCGGAATTCACCAAACTGTCAAAAACCCTCTACAAAAAGGGTTTCAAATATGACCAAGCCACCAATGTCGGCGAGGCCATCAAAATCATGCCAGCATCTATAGAAGACTTCCGGAACATCACTCGTCACTTCACGGCCGAGCGCGTGTCCTATCACACGTACGCTCTCGCCGAGGAAAGAAAAATAAAAGCAGTCTTCCGCGGAGTTCCTCACGAACTCACAAACGAGGACATCTTAGATGATTTAAAGTCCCAGGGCTTCCCTGTCGAGGCTGTGCACAAGATGCACAGCAGCAGGGGCGAGAGTTTCAATCTCGCCCTACTCGTACTCTCAAACGTGCCGAAGGCGAAGGCCATCTTCCGCGAGGTACGCACTGTGTGCGGCCTGTCGCGTGTAAAGGTCGAAGCCCTACACCGGCGCGTTTACCCAGCGCAGTGCCACCGCTGCCAACTTTATGGGCACGCAGCAGCCAACTGCTCAGGCCCACCCAGGTGCGTTAAGTGCCTAGAACCCCATCACTCGAAAGAGTGCCCTCGGCCCAAAAATGCCGAATCCCCACCCGCATGTGTCCTATGCGGACAAACAGGCCACCCGGCCAATTTTAGAGGCTGCCCTCGCGCTCCTCGCCCACTTCTGAGCAACAAAGCTCCACCTCAGGTCAATGACGGAACTTTCCCGGCTCTTGGAAGCCGCATGCCCCACCAGGGTCTGCCCCTACCACAGCCCCCTCAGGGCTCATCTCAGCCCACACAGGGCATCTATCGGCCCCCTCAGGGCCCCTATCGGCCACCTCAAGGCCCTCCTCGGCCCTTTATGAGCCTTCCGCTCTCCCAGCCTGCGCCGCTCCCAATAAATCCTTGGTTCCCAAAGGCAACAAATATCCCACGGCCCTCTGCCGCCCCACAAAAACAGGCAGACCCTATAGTAGATGATCTAAGCCTAGTGTCTAACACTGTGAGTAAGATCAATATAGGAGAAATCTCTATCCTTGCGCGTAAACTGCACGCTGCTCAGTCCCTTCAAGACCGTCTCCTTGCTCTTGCTGAACACATCGATATATTAAGGTCGTTGTAAAAACACTATGCCGGAGCCCTCTGCTCCCGCAATATCGCACGGTCTTATCAAACCAAAGGGTTTGTCGCTTGTTTCGTTCAATATCCGCGGTTTGCGAAATAACCTCCCAGAGCTTAGGCTCTTTCTCCGAGATCGCGAAGCCGACCTCCTCCTCCTTCAGGAGACCCAACTCAGCCCTAAGGTCTCTAAAGGCCTCTCTATCAAAAGTTATTCACTTCTTTGTAATGACAGACAGACCCGACCGCAAAGGTGGCGGTACTGCCATTTATTACAAAAAGTCCCTTCATTGCTCCCACATCCCCACTCCGACGCTTACCAGTATAGAAGCCACTATCACTAGATTAGCCATAACTGGACACCAGTCTATCATTATAGCCACTTGCTATATCCCTAGCGGAACCCTCCCCGTTAAGAGTGATTTCGAGGCCATCCTTGCACTAGGCGACTCAGTCATTATGTTTGGAGATTTTAACTCCAAGCATCTCTTTCGACGACCAACTGTCAAACTGTGAACATTACGTAGTGATCGTCTCCGCATTTTTAATTAGTAACAATAGTAGAAAAGTGACCGATCGGAAAAAAAGTGCACTAAAAATAGCAAACAAACAGTGTTAATAAATTTAAACTAATAATCCTTTCGTGGGAAGTGCTAAGTACAGTGAAATAACCATCGAAAATTTGCAAAATTATTTTGAAGTTATTAAATACCATAGACAAAAATTGGAAGTCCAACACACAAAAGTTGCCAGGACAAGCAAAAATCTACCAATTTGGTAGAAAATCGGTACCAAGTATGGACGAACAAACAAAAATGCTGTTGGCCACTATAAAGGAAGAGATTGAAAAACAAAATGATAAACAAACCCAAACCATAACCGAGACTATCATCAAAACTATTGAAGAGCAACTGTTACCAATAAAAAAGGAAAACGAAGCTATGAAGTCTGAGATTTTGCTACTAAGATCGAAAGTAAAATATCTGGAACTTGAAACGAGGAAAAATAATGTCTTACTGCACGGGGTTGAAGAAACTGAAAATAACAATCTAGAATTAATGAATACTGTAATAGAACTATTAAACGTTCCCTGCACAACAGAACAAGCGGAGGAAGAGAAACACGACTGGGACAAATGGGAACTTAGCAGCATATACAGAGTTGGGAAAAAGACAGAAGGCAAGATAAGACCTATAAAAATTTCATGTACCCTAACATGAAGAAGAAACGAAATCTTGAAAAAGAAGAAAAAATTCCCAGAAGGAGTCTACGAACGACGAAGGAGTCTAGTCTACAGAAGATCTGTCTAAAGAGGAACAGGAAGAAAGAAAGACTCTTATCCCAAAAATGAAGGAAGCCAGAGCATCTGGAAAGTATGCAACAATAAGGAATGGCAAACTAATTATACGAGACAAAATGGAACCTGAAAAGAGGAAGAGAGCCCAATCCACCCCACCTTCTACTCCCCCAGACAACTTCAGCAAAGCCCCTGGAGAACCCAAGTTATACCAACCTGCTAAAATGTCGAGAATCAACCCAGCAGAAAGAATGAGAAGCCAATCAAATCCGAATACAGAGGAGACATCAAAAAAAAACTAGAAATAGGCGGTAGTCGAAATAAAAACAGTAAAACAACGAATACCACCAAAACCAAATTAACATTCCCCAACCCGGCTGGTCCCCGTGGGGAATTAGACCACCACCCACCAACCTACAAAATAACCAAACAAACATACACTACTAAACAAACATACACTAGAAAACAACAAGAAAAACAACAACATTAACAACAAAGAAAAATGTAATGCCCCCTTTAAAGAAAGTATACAAATTGCAGCACTTAATGTTGTAACCCTAAAGTCGGACGAGAGTCTAACAGAACTAAATAAAGCATTAAATGATATCAAATGGTACATTCTGGGTCTGAGTGAAGTAAGACGAGCTGGAGAAAACATACAAGAATACGAGGACTTCCTTCTATATCACATAATAGGCGAAAAAGAAGGCCAAAATGGGGTAGGATTTATTCTCAAAAAGCACATGGAACAATATGTTGATGAGTTCATAGGAATTTCGGGCCGTTTAGCAGTGCTAAATATAAAGTTACCCAATTACGAAGATATGTGGTCTGTTGTGCAAGTTTACTCTCCAACTGAACAAGCAGACAAAAAGACAATTGAAGAATTCTATGAGAATCTAAACAGTACTATAGAGAGACATACGCATAAAAACTTAATAGTGAAGGGAGACTTCAACGGCCAGACAGGTGAAAGCTTGCCAGAAGAAAAACGTGTTCTCGGACCTTTTACATATGGAACTCGACGAAGCGAAAATGGAACAAGACTCATTAATATGTCTTTCGAAAACAATCTCTATATTCTAAACAGCAAATTTAAAGAGAAAGGTTCAAGGAAATGGACATGGGTATCACAAGGAGGCAAATACAAAAATGATATTGACTTTGTTCTCACCAACAAACCAATGTGTTTCACCGATTTAAATGTTGTGAACAAATTTAATTTCAACACGAACCATAGAATGGTCAGGGCAGATCTCACACTACGACATATAAAGACACAAAGACACAGGAGGAACTTTGTTGGTAAGTTGAGTATTAAAAACCTAAAAGAAGCTGCAAATAAACTGACCGAAAGATGTGCAGACCTTGAGAAAGAAACCAAGAACCTAGATATTCAACAGAAATACGACTGGTTTGAGACTTCAATCAAACTAGCAAAAAGTACCTGCACTAATAAAGAAAAGAAGAAAAGCTATTTATCAATAAAAACAAAAAATCTACTCGAAGCAAGGAAACAAGTAATCAGTTCCAGAGACACAGAGAACCGTAGAAAACGCATATCAGAGCTGAGTAAAGATATAAAACAGAGTATGAGAAGGGATAGAAAACAAAACAGAAGAAAAAAATAGAAGAGCAAATCATTAGAACAGGAGGAACAAAAAAAGCAAATAAAGTACTGTCAGAATCAAAAGATTGGGTTACAAAAGTTAGAAATGAGAAAGGAATAGAACATAATAGAAGATCAGACATAAAAGATATTTCTACATCATACTATAAACAATTATATGAGAACACACAAGAAGAACCTGGCGAATTAACAGTACTAAACGATGATGAGGATGAGAGTATACCCTATATACTGCAACGTGAGGTAGAAGTGGCATTACAGTCCCAAAGTAAAGACAAAGCCCCAGGGCCAGATGGCATTTAAAATGAAATCCTATTAACGGCAAAAAATGTCCTGTTACCAATTATCACGAAACTATTTACTGAAATTTTCGCAAACGAAATTATCCCGATACAATGGACGAAATCTAATATAGTATTGTTATATAAAAAGGGTGATAAACTTAATATAGGTAATTATAACCCGATCAGCCTTATGGCCAACTTATACAAAATATTTGCGAAAATACTGCTAAGAAGACTGGAAAGAAAATTAGACGACAACCAACCAGACGAGCAAGCAGGTTTTCGTAGAGGGTACTCAGTATTGGACCATATACATGTTATGAGGCAGATTATAGAAAAATCCCATGAATACAACCAATTATATTACATGGCATATATAGACTACAGCAAGGCTTTCGACTCTTTATTTCACAATAAGATATGGCAGGCCCTAAAAGAACAAGGTATCGAAAGCAAGTACATAAGGATACTGAGAGAGATATACAAGAAAAGTACAGCATGCATACAGTTAGAAAAGAAAGGAGAACCATTTAGCATACAAAAAGGTGTGCGACAGGGCGACCCGCTATCCCCAAAACTTTTCTCTGCGGCCCTTGAGATGATATTTAGAAGACTAAATTGGTACGGATATGGAATAAGTATCGATGGAACTTGGTTAACACATTTAAGATTTGCAGACGACATCGTTCTCTTTGCAAAAACCCTACATGAACTGAATGTCATGGCAAATGACCTGGCATTAGAAAGTCACACGGTGGGATTGAAAATGAACATGGAGAAAACGAAAGTAATGACCAATGGACCTAAGAATGAAAACATCAGGGTTGGCCAAAGTGAGATAGAATACGTTGATGAATACATCTATCTGGGCCAAATGATCTCACCCACAGACAACATGGAAAAAGAAATCAACAGGAGAGTAGCAAATGGACTTGGAGCCGGGTTGCCAAGGATAGAAACGAGTGGAAAAGGTTGGAGGAGGCCTTTGCCGATTGGCAATCAGCAGAAGACAATCTAGATTTTATATGACTTAGATTAAGAAATTGTATTACGTACTGTTGAATAAATGGCTTTATTATTAACTCCAAGCATACTGAATGGACCTGCCGCACTACTACTAGTAGTGGCAGGGTGCTGCTCAATATCACTCAGTCTCTCGACCTGACTGTCTACAGACCCCTCGCTGTCACCCACTATCCCGACAACGTTAACTACGCTCCTGACGTGCTAGACTTTGCTCTAGTTAAAGGAATCTCCCTCAACCTTAGAGCAATCGAGTCTCTCGATGATCTAGGATCCGACCACCGTCCTGTATCCCTCCTTCTTGGCTATCAGCCACCTCCAACTCCCATTTCCAAAACCTACACCAACTGGAAGGGCTTCAAGAAGTCTCTAGCCTCGGCTATGGACCCTCCGGACCCTCCGGACCCTCCGGACCCTCCCATAACCCTCTCTTCCGACGTCCTCTACAGTACGGGGAAAATAGACACCGCGGTCGAAAATCTCACCTCTCTTATAACATCCTCTCTTAAAGAGAATGAAAAGGTTGTCCCGGTCGCTAAAACTAGTCTTCCCCAAGATATTAGCTTATAAGCTGCTCAAAGGCAAAATAACTGCCCTCCGTAGAGCTGCACGCTGTTCCACTCCCGAGTATAGACTCGCGGCCCATCGCCTTCAACGCAAACTCCGTTACCGCCTCAAAGATTTCAGAGGCCGACTATTGTATATATATATATATATATATATATATATATATATATATATATAATCGGAATCTGGGAAACGGCTCCAACGATTTTCATCCCCCGGACGCTTTCGGACGGTTTCGGGGACAATAAATCGAGCGATCTAGCTAGGATTCATTTTTAGAAAATGTCGTTTTGTCCATGTTTTCTGGCAATGAAAAACTGCTACAATATAAGAATGTAAATTTTGACACTGTAATAATGATCGTAATAGCTCAAGTGGATATCGGGTAATTTGTATCTAAATATAATTTCCAAAACACACGATTTCCGAAAAAGATACCGAGCAAAGCTCATTCATCCAGGTACTATTATTTACAGGTGAAAGAGCTCGCAACCCTAGTTATAGCTTATAAATTTATAAGATTTGCGTTTTTAAGATTTTCGTTAACGAAATACGCTAGTTCCTAACTTTTTAATGTCAGTTGGGTCGAGCGGGTTGACTTTAGGGCTGCGTTTGAATAACGTACAGCCTAGCAATATTTTGCGAAATTACTTAAAGAAATTGTTTTATTTCTATGTGGTTTAATTTTTTTTCTTCTTTATTTATTCTTTTATTTGTAATTACAATGTAAATATTGTAAGCTTTATGACGTGGTAGAGCCATGCTGCAGTTATATTAGTAGTATAGTTGTAGCACGAATGGGTCGGCTCGACCGGGGAAGGACCACGCTCTTACAGAATACCAGCGTCAAATAGTACCTTAATGCTGCTGTGTTTCGTATGGTGAGTGTAGAGAACCTAAGACCTTTTTTGGTAGACTGTGTGCTCGTTTGTCATCCTATCCTATAAAAAAATATGCAAACATTGACATTAATTACCATCAAATATTTACACAGTTGCAAATTAAAATTGCGTGTGAATTGTGATATCTCTGAAAGTTACCCAACCACGATGACCTTACATATTGTACCAAAATAAAATCTTACGTAACATTTAGTGGAGTTTTATAACACCTACGATAATTTCAAGATTTTGTCTATCAACGTGGCCCAGTTTGGCCAACATTCGAGGTTTAGAACTCATATAGAATTGGCCTTGAATCAGTATTGTATTGTGTTTGCACAAGTAATAAAACCAATCCTGGTCATCGTCAATAGTTCTGGTTCCGTATAGAGGCAGTGTAGGAATATCCACTACCTCCTATCGTCCCGTAGATGTCGTAAGAAGCGACATAAGTGTCTCCTTAATTACCACTAAAATTAAAAAACTGCAGTTCGCAACCCACTTGTCATACGTGGCAACTATGGCATATCTCGCCCGTATGAGATAATCGTTGGGGGAGGCCTTTGTTCAGGTTAATGTTCCACATTGTTGGTTTTCGGGTCTGGACGTATGGTTATTGTCCCCGAGTCTCTAACAATACATCTTTGATATTTATCTAACATATACTCGTAGTTTACGGCCAGTGGGTGGCTACGCATTTGCGCGTTCACTATTACTAATTTCCTTATTATCCTCCGAGGAGGACACTATTTAAATTAATAAAAGTTCTAAAAAAAAGGAAAAAAGTAATAAATTTGATAAAATTTCGGTCACATCGGTTAATCTCATCGGAGACTGCCACAGGACAGGATTATATTGCCACGTGTCTCTGTACTTTTAGTGATGTCCCGCTGGCACAACTGTGAGGACCCACAATGATGGCGCGGGCGACAGGGCTTGCATGTTGCTACGCCTTAGTTTTTACGTATTTTTGAGACAGCGGAACAAATAGCTTAAAAGCTGGTCTGTCCCGCTCCAAGCCGGACGTATGGTCACGTTAACATACGACCATAGACCCATGAAGTAATCCGTATGTAACTGTCTATAAGGAAGATTTGCATAATCGCCTCGCATAGTAGGCGTATTAGCGGACGCAGTAACAGATATCTATTATGTCATTGCCTGTCAAACCTTTATTGAAGAAAATATCCTATAAGCAGATTGAAAGCGAAAGTCTCAAAGGCCGAAATATTAAGAGGACTGTGAAGTCAAAGTTCAAAAATGCTATCTATGTCACATCGCTCGCTCCGTACCGCCGTCGTGCGATAGAGTTGCAAATGTTGGAAGTAATTGCCTACATTTTTTAAAAATATTTGTTTGTTTCTGTCGATAACGTGTTCACCCCCTATATATATATATATATATATATATATATCCAAGAATTGCTCGTTTAAAGGTATAGGATTCTTTTTGTGTCAATTAGCGAATTGAAGGCTGCTACTTGGGATTTATAAAACTACAAAGGCTACCAACAAAAACAATGAGGGTTAATTCGACTTAAAGGCTAGGTATCAATCATCATCATCATCATCACAGCCCTTCACAAGTCCACTGCTGAACATAGGCCTCCCCCAAGTAATGCCACAAAGCACGGTCCTGAGCCACCTGCATCCATCGACTTCCTGCATATCTTACCAGGTCGTCACTCCATCTAGTGGGGGGTCGCCCTACACTACGCCTACCGGTACGAGGCTGCCACTCGAGAACCTTTCTTCCCCATCGGTTATCGGTTCTTCGAGCTATATGGCCGGGCCATTGCCACTTCAGCTTACTAATCCGTTGGGCTATGTCGGTCACTCTGGTTTTACTGCGGATATCCTCATTTCTGAGTCTATCACGCAGAGAAACTCCGAGCATAGCCCTCTCCATAGCTCGCTGAGCGACCTTGAGCGTCCTCATACGGCCAGCAGTGAAGGACCACGTCTCTGATCCGTAAGTCATCACTGGCAACACGCACTGGTTGTACACTTTAGTTTTCAGAGATTGAGGTATACCTGACGAGAAGATGTGTCGTAATTTCCCGAACGCTGGTATCAATAGTATAGAGGTATCAATACTCCCCTACTAAATCGATGTATATGATAATACGAAATACGCTTTTATAGACGTTCTTTACATGGTAGAGCCATGTTGCAACTACATTATGTTTGTAGCACGCATGGGTCAGCTCCACCGGGGTAGGACCACGCCCTTACAGCATACCAGTGTAAAATAGCAGCTTATAGCTGCTGTGTTTCGTATGGTGAGTTTTGAAAACTGTAGACCCTTTTATTGGAAACGAGGCGTTCCATCTTAGTCCTCAGGGGTGACAAGTCATCTGCATTTCAATTCTTGATCGAAGATAATTGTAGATGTCTATAGGCCACAGCATCCACTTACCATCAGGTGGACCGTGTGCTCGTTTGCCACCCTTATTCTATATAAAAAAAAAACTATAAAATCCCGGAAAATATACAAAATGTGACTTCCGCCAAGTATAAAAACTTTATTAAGCAAAGATGAATAAATGATGAGTCGCGGTAGCTCAGATGGTTAGCGCTCGCTGTAAATTGCACAGTACGCGAGCAAAGCGGGTTCGAACTCCGCCGGCACCAATGAAATTTTTAATTGCAATTTGAAGTGCTGATTTACCACGTGCTCGGAGTGAGGAAACCTTCACGATGTTTTCGTTCACCGCCGAATGCATGTCTGGGAAATAATAAAAAAAAATATTTCGAAGAAATGTGAATTTCGCACAGCATTTCAGCACAGCAGCGTGGCGGACAGTTCCTTGCCCTAAAACCCTCTCAGAAATGAGCGGAGGTCTGTGCCCAGGAGTGGGATCTATATACTATAGAGGCTGTATCTATATATTTTTTTAAAATAGATGATATTAAGGAATTTATCGATGATTGTATTAGAGAATGAGGTGATCGTTACCAAGCTATTTCAAATTTGTTTTGTTTTGTTAATTATTGTGTAATTTTATGATTCGAATATGATCGTAAACCGTTCCTTTTCTTTTCAAAAATAAGTACCGCTTGGTTTCTTGCCGGTTTTTCCCAGGATAGGGGTAATTTTCGAACCAGTGGTAAATTAAACATAAGAGTGACTTTCAATAAGTATTATTTATTTTATAATCTATATTGTATAAAAAGTTTCTATTTCTACTCAAATTGCTACAAAGGGGAATTATTAGTCACGGTTACCTCTCTTGGCGGTAAACCAGCAAGAAACTCAACGGGACTTTTTTAAACATTAATTTACAATGTAATATGTATATTATATGATTAAGATTGAAAACATTCAGAAACAGATGCTAGCGATCATTTATTTGTTATTAAATATTATTAACCATGTACTCTTTAGTAGTATAATAATTAATAACCCTTATTAAACCATTTTCGCTCAATAAAAAATTTTAACTTATTGATCGATAGATTCTGCATATTTTCTAGAACTTTATTGTAAAAGCGTATACAATATACATTGCTCCATGAACGAATTACAGACACTTTGGAGCCGTGTAACTGGTAGGTATAACCAACTTGTGCCTGTTCCTAGTATTTATGGAATGTACATCACTTTTTTAATAAAACTGTTTTTGTTTTTGTGTACAACATTAAATTTTCATTAATATACTGAGAGGCCAAATAATAAATAAAAATAAAATTATGTACTATGTAGTGAGATCGTTGTCGCATAGGAAAGCACTCCTTGTGTTCCGACGAGCCTTGCTCGAGGAGGAGAATAGGGGGAAGAGATGTCCTCTCCCAAGTATGGACCGCCAGGAGCAGACTCGCGCTACTCATATACGGATGTTGATTCTTAGCACTGCAACACAGCGGTGTACCTACACTGACGGACTCTTAGACAGAAGAGAAGTCCTGTCACCTAGTAAGATAAGATATATACGATAAAATCAACGATGTCTAACAAAAATACCTCAAAAGCTTTTCAATCAGGACCTTTCCCATGAAGCCGGTCCCTCCTGTTATGAAAACTGTCTGGTCTGTAAAGGTCTCCGCGATTCGATCAGGCAGTTTGTCCCACATTTCCGTAGTTTGTTCCGATGTCATCTTGTCTGTTATGCGTAAAGATAGTGAATTAAAAAAAATGTTCTCGGAATTTTTCATGTATAAACTAAACAAACAACTATCGATTCAGTACTATCCTACGAGCACATAGTCGATCTGATGGTAAGTGGATGCTGTGGTGCATAAACATCTACATATAGCCTCGATTAAATATTAAAATATTATATAAATATTAAAGCGCAGAGTCTGTTACAATAAAGAGTCCTGTGAAAATATGCGAACGAAAATTTAAAGTGTGGAATTTGACATCAAATAAATGTTATTGTGTTTCGCCTCAGGGATGATAACGCAATTATGCATATATTTTGATGTTTATGGGTTACAGCATCTACTTACCATCAGGTAAAATGTATGTTCGTTTGTAATTTGTATTGTATCAAAGCGACAGTAACCTAATGGCAGGACGTGGACTGCGAACTCGAAAAGGTCGTGGGTTCGAATCCGCCATTCGACTACTGGCGTGAACCAATCGTAACACAAGCAATTTAAGCTTACCACGAGTGGTTAAGGGGAATATTAGTAATGTTTATAGGATTGTTAATATTCTTTTTCAAAAAAAAAAAAAAAAAAACCGACCTTGAGCACTTATGGTTGTTTGTGGTTATCGGGCCACTTTTAATCTTATTTTATCACTTGCTATTTAACACAGTCGAATGTAATAAGTTGAACAATGACTAAGTTTTGGAGGGAATATTTCGAGTTTTATAAGCCCCACCAGTTCTTAAACCGTAAATTTCGACACACACATGTGTGGAACCAACAATGGGCGCTGTTGACGTAGCAGCTGTTACGTTACGCTTACGGTTTTTTATGAGTTACTTTGATTGTCTTAAGTATTTGAAATGATACGAGGGAGATAAACGAGCACAGAGTCTACCTGGTAGTAAGTGGACGCTGTGGCCCACAGACATCTACATTTATCCGTGACTAAGAATCAAAATGCAAATGCGTTGTCACCACTGAGGACTTAAACGGAATGCCTCGTTTCCAGTAAAAGGGTCTCCGGTTTTCTGCACTCACCGTACGTAACACAGCAGTATTGAGCTGCTATTTAACGCTGGTATTCTGTGCTGTTACATAGCTGTGGTGTGGCTCTACCACGTAAAAATTCAATTACACGATCAATTCGGGTGGATCCCCGCCGACACCGATGAAATTATTAATTGCAATTTTAAGTGCCGATTTACTATGTGCTCGGCGCTGAAGGAAACCATCATTCCAATCAAACATGAAACCTGCATTATCAGAAATATTAAAAAAATATTTCGAAGTCATGAAGATCGCCAGCACCCATGGAAGCAGCGCGATGGACTTATTGTTTCTTAGCCCTCTCAGAAAAAAAATGGGGGAGGATTCAGTACTAACAAAAGTATAGTAGAACATCATTATCTGAGCAGGTTCTCAATTCCATTGTAATATGTTTACTTTGTACTAATATGAATGTTACGCGATATCTTCATGGATTGTGAACCGATAAAAATTTTTATTTATTTAAATAGGCTTTGCCTCACGGATGGAAAATAAGCGAAATAGTTTCATATTGGACTATTGTTTAAGGGATTACATACGATATCTTCGCAGATAAAGAAACAGGATTAATTGATTCCTTTTTACTTAAGTGGCTTGTACTTTAAGGATGGTCGCATATAAATTTGGAGAAAAAATTCCAGCACTAAGGGTTGCAAATAAATCACTTCTTTGTTTTAATTTGAAGTCGGTTTTTACTTTTTGTTAAAAGTTATAATTATTGTAATTTTAAGTCGTTATCAAGAAGAAGCTGCCGCCTGCCGGTTTGTTTCCCTCAGTCGCTTCTTACGGCAACCACAGGACGATGAAGTCGTGTGTGGCGGTGTAGAATACCCCATGTATTCTTACACCGCCAGACACGACTTCAGCAGTACGTTTTAGGCTCCATCTTTTTTTCTTTTACATTAAAAACACTCACATATTTAATTTAGCTGTTTGATTTTCGTTTCTTCTAATTACAATTTATAACATTACATTAATATAAACATTTTCTCTTATATAATATTTCTATTCATTTTTATTAATTTTCTTATTTCCAGATTGCTTTTTGAATGACAGATTAGGTAACACACTAATTACGTGAAAAATAGCAAGAGCAGCGACAGAGAGCCGTCTCAAAGATGTGATTGTTATATGTACGTTGGCTAATCTGTTTGACAAGTGTAAAGTGTGCCGATTGCCCATTGTAACAGCTTCACTGAAGGTTATTAGGGTTACGGTCAACGTGTTCAATACTTCATTATACTAGGTATATTGCATTAGATGAAATAGGGATTTTATAAGTTGAGAGGTTTTGTCGTCAACTTCACAACGCAAATAGACTTGCAATCATTGCATTATTAAACAAATAATAAGCAATTTCAATTATAATTTTTATGTCTTTTTTCTTATGAAACGTTGTAGCAATATTATGGTTGTAGCACGAATGTGTCAGCAAAATAGTAGCTTAATACTGCTGTGTTTACTATAGTTCGTGTAGAGTACCTACATATATAGACTTAAGTTTTAGCCTCTTTATTTTTTAATTTCCACGTAAACACTTTTTATTCTGTGTGCAGTTGATAACTGTCACGATCTTAGGATATTTTAACAATTCATTTATAATCCCATGTGTTGTAGTTAATATAAGGTGTTTATATTTGCAGTATTAGTATTAGTTAGTAAAGCAAGCAATTTATTTTTCTAATGCTACAAAGGCACCACAAATTGAAATGTTCCTAATTTTTGATAATTAGTAGCGTAGTACTTAGTTCTTATGAAATATGCTTTATACTGGAATTTAGCATTTTTTAGCAGTTATTCTGAAAATAGTAACAATTTGTTTTCATTACAATTGTCATCAATCATCATGTTGTAACATTTTTAAATTTTTTTTTGGAGTTTATGGCCTGGTATCTAGACCTTTAGGCCAGTTTTAAAACCTTTTTCTTTTTTGGAGTTTATGGCCTGGTATATATTTCTAATGTTGCCACATTCTTTCTTAGATGTTTTTGATAACATTTTTATATTTATTATAAACCAGTGCTTGTAATGATGAAGCTCCAGAGGTCAAATCGCAGTCATAGCGTAACAATTAATCATTTTTTATTAACAATAAATTATATACGAATGTTACAGCAACGGCCTTATTAAATTACTAATCCTTATTAAACAAATTCTAATAAAATAATAATCAAACAAAAGAAACAACAAAACAAATTAAATGAATCAAAAAGAATTAACCAATAAATGTTATTCTAAGTATCTTTTATTTCTTTATAATTATTGCACAGGGCTAACTTACAGTATAGTTAAAATTTATCAAATATGTTCAAAAATACGAATAACTTATCAAAAAATAAAGAAAAACTAATAAAAAAGTGTAAATTAAATTTTTAAGTAACTTTTATCTGGGTATATAATTATTAGAATAATTAAAACCAATTCCTGTCTTTTGATAAATCCTATGTTTTTACCATTATAGAATCCATTTTTCCTGCCATATCCTCATACGAAAGACTACAAGTAAGATGAGATTGTTTAGCAGCAAGAGCGTAGTTTAAAAGGGTTTCCACGTATACTCGATATGCATAGGTATTATTAGTTGGTGATACAAGTTTTAGTTTTAAATAAACATCAAGTTGACTAAAAAGTGAATGCAGCCAATTATTATTTAACAGATCATTCAGTTTTATATAATTTTAGTAATATATATTAATTGTTTACACCAACATTTTAATTTTGTACTTCATCCCTTACAACTTTAGACGTGTCTAATGTTTCACTTTATCCATCCGTTATGAGCCAAGGCTCCCTTAAGCGTAACGTGGTGCTCGAGCCTCACAGCAGCTCTGAGGTCACGCATGCCGTCGATGAATGTCTGCACCAGGTTCTATTCAATGAGCGCAGGTACAGATCGGTATGCTTTTCGAACAAGCTTCTCCACCTCCAGGACCCACTGCTGCAGGTTTTCGTTGATGCGTTGCACGTGATCTTTAAGCTGCGCACGAGAGACGTGTTCCAGGTGAGCGCCATCATATCTTGCCTCCAATGCCTCAAGGAGCTCCTCGTAAGTCACTTGCTTACCGAGAGCTTCCAGAACAGTTAAGGCTTGGTCGCCCAGGCCTAGGGTAAGTGCAGTCATGGCCTGACTTTTATTCCAGCCGTTCGCCTCCATAACAGCCTCAAACTGGATTTTGTAGGCCGGTTATGAAGAAGTGCCGTCGAACGGCGGGACATTGAATCCAAGAAGCGTAAGTGTTGTGGCTACTATGAGAGCTGTAAGTCCATCCCCAAGTTTGAGTTCGTCCAGCGTTTCTTCACTTGCTTAGCTGTTAAGCAATCGACATGTTATGGGCTGTAACGATGACGATGAATAAATAAGTGAGTCCCCCACGCTACTACCTCACTACGTATTATTAGTAGATTTCATGCATTTAAATAGTTTTTTCGTTTTCCACACATATACGTCTATGTAATACGTCAGAGAGGACATTTGCTCTCGACGCCTGGACAGTCTTGAAGGTTCGGACCTGTCCCTCATTTAGCAACGCGTAGACAGCGACGATTATCCGCGCGTCTACGGGTGCCTCTATATTTCCCATAGCGGTAATGCCGAAACAGACCGACTATTCGACTACGTCCAAATAGCTACAGATTCGTTGCTACGGCAGATCCCTTCCGCAGAGATCGTGATTCTCGGCGATTTTAACGCCCACCACGCCGGATGGCTTGGTTCACCTTTAACCGATCATGCGGGGAGATCTGTTCATGATTTTTCCTTGGCATATGGTCTGACACAACTGGTTACTTCGCCTACGGCGGGTTCCTGATGTGGAGGATCATGCACCTTCCCTGTTGGACCTTCTGCTGACCTCATCCGGACGGATTGCTTCTCGCGGGATGATCCCAACGTTGTTGCTGATTCTGTCGCTGATGTGGTACTTTTTATTCCTTCGTCTGTGGTGCCTATCGGAGGCAAATCTCAGCCATGGTTTAGTCGCTCCTGTAAAATAGCATCATGCTATAAGCAGGAATGCTACCGGACCTGGGCTGACGCATCAACGTTCCGGGATATAAACACCAGCGCCCTAAAAAAGAAGTAGAATTCCGTCTCCAGGCCCTTTGAAAGAGTCATTGCTAAAGCAAAGTCAGAGCACAAAGGTAGAATTGGCACAGTCTCTCGCCAAGGCTGTCCAAGGGAATTTCCGTCAGCCATCTCTTCCATCTCTGCACAGGTAGAACGACTCATGTCGCAAAGGAGAAAGCCGATCTGCTAGGCTCTTTCTTTGCGTCCAACTCGACTCTCGATGAAGGGGTTAGTATGCCGCCGACCATCCCGCGGTGTGAGTGCTCCATGCCGGAGGTTCGGTTTACACAGCGCTTGGTTTGGAAAGCACTCCTCTCCCTGGACATCCACAAGTCGAGTGGGCCTGACGGCATCCTCCCAATTGTGCTGAGGACGTGTGCTCCAGAGTTGGCACCGGTTCTAACGCGTTTTTTCCGGTACTCCTACTCTCTAGGCCTAGTCCCAAAATAATGGAAGACGGCTTTCGTACACCCGATCCCTATAAAAGGCGACCGCTCAGATCGGTCAAACTACAGGCCTATCGCCATCACCTCCTTGTTCTCCAAAACAATGGTAGTCCATTGTAAACTGCCAGCTCATGAGGTACCTTGAGGATCACCAGCTGATTAGTGACCGCCAATACGGTTTTCGTCGTTGTCGATCAGCTGGTGATCTTCTGGTCTACCTTACTCATAGATGAGCGGAGGCAGTAGAGTCCAAGAGGGAGGCATTGGCCGGTAGTTTAGACATTGCGAAGACATTCGATCGAATTTGGCACAAAGCGCTTTTTTCGAAGCTCCCTTCCTATGCGCTTCCCGAGAAATTGTGTACTTGGATCACCAGCTTTCTTGCAGATCGGAGCATCAAGGTCGTTGTAGGTGGTGCTAGCTCCGATTACAAGCCTATTAATGCTGGCGTTTCACAAGGCTGCGTGCTATCACCAACGCTGTTTCTTCTGCAATATCAATGATATGTTGCAAGCCGGTAACATTCATTGCTATGCGGATGGCAGCACTGGTGGTGCTCTGTACACCAACCGTGCCAATATTTCTCGTGAAAACGTCTCCGTGTGCCGGGACAAACTCGTGTCTGAAGTCGAGTCTTTGCAACAGTCTCGGATTGGGGACGACTAAATCTAGTCCAGTTTAAATCTCACAAGACACAAGTTGTACCCACTAAATAAAACCCTTTGTCGTATCTCCTCAGTTTCAAGGTACTCCCCTTGTTGCCTCAGCCAGTATCGGAATCCTCGGCGTCGACATATCGAGTGACGTGCAGTTTCGTGGTCACTTTGAAGAGAAGGCCAAATTGGCCTCTAAAAAGCTTGGCGTGCTCAACAGAGCGGGACAATATTTCATGCCGGCACACCGCCTGCAACTTTACAAGGCGCAGGTACGGTCGCACATGGAATGCTATTTCTATCTCTGGGCTGGGACTCCCCAGTGCCAGCTCCTTCCACTTGACCGCATCCAGCGCATAGCGGCTCGAATCGTCGACGACCGAGTGCTTCCGATTAGCAACTCTTTGTAATTTTCTTTCGCATATACCAAGGGACTGCTTTGAGGAATTGTTCTGATTAATCATAGCCTCCAAATTTCATGAACGTACTACGCGGCAAACCTCCCGATACAATCCACACCATCAGGGTGATTAGCGGTCCACCACTGTACGTTTCACAAGTCTTCTTCCGCGTACGACCTCTCTGTGGAACAGTTTACCACCCGCGATTTTTCCGGACCGATACGACCTGGGGACCTTCAAGAAAAAGAGCTTACACCTTTCTAAAAGGTCGGCAACGCACCTGCAATTCCCCTGGTTTTGCAGTGTTCATGGGCGGCGGTAGTCACTTAACATCAGGTGATCCGTATGCTCGTTTGCCTCCTCTTTTATAAAAAAAACAGGCCGTTTTCGCCCACGATTTTATACTTTTGATTAGCAAAATAAATAATTATACAAGATGGAAATAAAACAGAGGAACTTTTTCCAAAAATATTTATTTGACAATAAAAGATAACAAAAGTTATGAAAAAATTCCAGCATGCATAGCCAACGATGTACATCAATTCACAAAAATATTGATCACAGATAATATTAGTACGAAATAAAACTGTAGTAGTTTTCCACAGATAAAAACCTAATAAAACATGTTTCTTTTAACGAAATACAGAGAATACTGACTCACAATTTCACTTACACTGTTCAACAAAAATATAAATAACGTTAATGGAGTTTACATCGCAACGCAAAATAGAGCGTTGCTAAAAATATTTTTATATAAAAAGAAGGCACTTTAGAAGAATGAGTAATTACAAAAATGGCGGAAATATATTTTAAAATTAATGACATAGTCGATAACTTTTAACACAATAATTTCTGATATTTAAGCGAAAACTACACATTGACTATAAGTTATAACTACTTTTACGGATTTTATCGTGTTAAGTCAAGTTTCGTATGCTTTACAGTAGCCATGGTCACGGCGGGGCGGGTGACTGAGGTAATTGACGTGAACGGTCACGTGGGTGCTGTAAATTAAACGCGATAAAATCCGTAGCAGTAGTAGTAGTAAGTAGGTTTGTTCAACTTTAACACGCATACCCATTTATAATGTATTTTTGTGATTTTTTAATTGGTAAATTTTGTACCTATAAAATATATATTATTAAGAGATTAACAGTATTTTAATAAGCCGTATTTTACACAAGCTTAATGTACTAAAATGTTGTATGCAGTTTTTTGTCACCCAGTTGTAAATTCATATCAATCATTCGAGTGAAAAATTTTATGCAGTGCAGCCTCAAATATTTTTCCATTTGTTTTACAATTTGCGAACAAATTATTCTATTTCAAAACGGCGTAACGATAACCTATTTACAGGAAAGAATAAAACAAAATTCGAGGTAATCCTTGAAGTTTTAATTATTTATATACTAAAGAATGAAATATGTTTATTGAGGATTTATCATTCTGCAGAGAATTACTAAGTCTGATAAGAATTTGAATAAAATATTTTTGTCACTTACTGGGTTATGACGTAGGACCGTCCATTTTCTCAAGGTCACTTGCGGGGTTTTAACAAAGGACAGCCGTAAAGGTGGGCTTTACTTCTTTTAGACAAATAAGACAAGCAATATATTCTTTTTATCATTACGCCAACTGTCTGCTGTGTAACAAATCAGTTATATAATAAGTTTTAGGTTCCATTCAATATGATTTATGGTATAACACAATACAATATACAAAAACATGTAATTTGTTGTACCAAATGTTTACACAGTAACTTAGCAGATTTATTTTTTGATTGATTTGATTAGCACTTTTGTTAATACACAATGCATAAACAAGGTAGCTCTTTCATACTTTGTGTACGAAATATAGCAATAACCAATACTGTATGTTTGTATATATAAGTATAATGTATAATTTTTTTCTATAAGTTTGTTCAAATGGATGACCTTTTTTCCATCAGGAAAAAAATATGGTGTAACATGTGAACGAAGTAGAAGTCTACGGCACTGATATTTTCCAAAAAATAAAACAAAAATTTTGAATAAATAATTTAATTAAAATCTATCATAATTCAAATCATATCCACCCCAGCCTGCGAAGTGAAAAGGTCAATGATGCCTACTAAAATTGTTTTATTACAGTTCTTAAATTGTAGGGTGGATATGATTTGAATTTCGATAGATTTTAATTAATTTATTTGTGTAATTCAATTTTTTTGTAAACTATCAGTGCCATGGGCTTCTACTTCGTTCAAATATTACACACTATTTTTTCCAGACGGTAAAAAAGATCATCCAGTATGTGAAAAAGTAGGCGCGTTTAAAACGTGATTTTTTTTTAATTTTCTACTAAAAATTTTTATTACACTACGTTTTTTCCAACATTGTCATTCGATTCTGAGCTATGTTCAAAATGTCAAGCCTCCAGCTCATCAGGAAGTGTTCGAAATTTGAGTTGCAAGATTCCACACGGTACGACAGGCAAACAAATAAGAAATCACTTAATAAAAACGTGGTAAAATAGAGAACCTTCTATATTGTAAGATCGCTTCACGCAAATTGTATTTTTAATCAATTTATAATTTTTTAATATTTTCATCTATTACTAGCAATACGCCCCGGCTTCGCAAGGGACCCCTCATGTACCGAGGACATGTGAGACTGTCGACGTTTTGTGACCGTTAAGTACAGACATGTATTCATGTCCGCATTACGTGCTGCTATTTTCGTCATTAATTGATATAAAAATACAGTATATTTTCGATTGAACACTATTTCATTCGATTCTGAACGAACAAAAGAGTATTCTGAAGAATTATATTCACTCGGTTACATAGACAAGATCAAATATAACAGCCATTCGATTTTGCGCTATGCGGTTAAGTATCGTTTTCGAAAAATATAATATCTATAATGGTGAATTACTGTTATAGTTGTATGATTTACTAAGTAAAGTTGAAACAAAATGACGACCATGCTTATGTTCCCTCATCTTTTGTTGATAAAATTGTTTATCCGAATGCGAATATACACTACATAATTAAATTTAACATTCGAAAACTGAAAACATCTATATAGAGAAAGTGTCACGAAAATATTTGGAAGTGCAACACTTGTAAATGTATTTTATTCTTTTAGTAATAAAAATGTTAATACATGATAATGAGTTTTATAATATAATATCTAAAATTATTTAATTCCCAATTTCGTGACAACCCCTACGTATACCCCTTCATATTTGCGACGACGACGGCGTAAATAGTAAATACTCCCCACGCGGGCGTCGGAGACGCCTGTCATCAAAGGTGTTTCAGAACTGTTAGGTCTTTAAACTGGGGTATGATGATTATTTGATACATTCAATATTTTTACTTTTATAATTCCATGATTCACGAAATAATAAGTATAGAATTTCGAAAAAAGATACATCATAATATTCAAGCTTAAATGTTTGATGGTTTTTAATACTCAGCAGACACTGCTCAGTCTTACATTTTCCAAATAGGCTCAAAAACCAAATATTAATGATTTTTCATAATATAAATAGTTAAAACAAAAAACATAAAAAGCGAGTATATAGCAAACTTAGCAGTACAATCAAATATATTCTACTACATAACCCATGATTAATTTTAGATTGGAGTTATGTAGTATAGTATGTAGAATACAACAGTCAACAATTTTGTGGCAATATTTTTTATATATTTAATTGCTCATAACAGTAACACGAGTTTCCATACTTATATATAAAAGGCATTACAGTGTAGATTGTTGATAATTAGTTATTTTTTGGCAGCCTAAATACTTTGATATTGGAGCCGTCGTACACACAGTCTGTCCTCGATGGATATACACTTTTCAGGTTGCCTTCTGTATCCACAACTTTTACCTGTAAACGTAGAAAATTAAACGTATAATATATCTATTTGCCTTAATTCGATAGATTTGTCGAGTTCCTTGTCTATAACACTTATCGATCTTCTTTTCTACACATTTGTTAACAACCAAAGATGCCGACTACAAATACACACAAGGAATCTCCACTTTGATTTGTAATCGAGGATGATGTCTATGGGCCGCAGCAACCACTTAACATCAGGTGGAATGTGTGCTAGTTTGTTACCCTATCCTATAAAAAAAAGGTTGCCTCATAGGGGGATATTTGCCATAGTTGCCACGCTGGGCAAGCGGGTTGACAAGTGAGTTTTTATTTTTATTTGTTATTAGAAAGACACTGCCTTTTGTTTTTTCCCCTCTGTCACCTCTTACTACACCTACGGGATAATTAGGGTAGTGGATATTCTTACACTGCCACTTGGCATTTATGGCACAAATGGATATCTATGCCATGACTGCCAAATGCCAAAATGAAAAAATGCCTAATATAAATTTATCAGCCCATAAAAGTTCACTGCTGACTCTTTCGTTTTAATTCCTGATATCCACGGGAAGAAAGAAGCGTGATGGATTCTACACACACAACAAATACATATATTATAGACATTCAACCTTTAGAAATAATGTAATAACAGAACTCACACTAATTTCATATCAGTTTTATATCTATGTTTTTTTTTTAATTGTGGTCCACACATTTCACAATGATGTGTACACCAGTTTATATTTACTTTACCTAGCCTCTAAAAAGCTTTCACTTGGACTTTACCTTAAACATTAACAAATAATTGAAAACAATCAGCAATTTACCTGTTGTACTGTAAGTGTGTGATAGGCACTATCGGAATCTGGCCCGTCTGCTATACCAAGCAGAAGGCATTCTTGTAGCAATTTATCCATAACATTCTTGCAGGCGGAAAGCGACGAATGTGATGTCACTTCCACAAACATCGTCTTTGTGGCACTCGACATCTGGAAAAATATATTTTATGTAGATTGTTAGTTATACTGAAACAAGTTAGACTACACATATAGAATAATATTTTATCTGCATATAAAAACGTAATTGTCTGAACATATAACACACTACGCAGATACGATAATATACTAAATGATACATTCGCTCGAAATCCTTTAAACTTACTAGACGTGTTTTTTGTAGAGGGTTGTTAATAGTGTTACCTACAATGAGTTGGCATATATTGCTCCTAGATTTGCTAAACAGCTCGTCAATAGGATTCAGATTTTGATTTTGATACACATGTTGAATTAGCATTTACTATTTACTAAGAGGCGAAGAATTGAATAGAACATGGAAACTATAATACACAATAGAATGGCTGTCAACCTTATTTTGTACGGGGATCGGTGTCGCCGGGAGGACTTATTAACTTATTATTATTATATTACAAGCAATTACGTCGTATTATCCGTTATCACTACTACAAACCCGATTCGCAGTGTCGACAGACTGAGCGAATTTACACATTTTAGGCTTTTGATTAATGTTTTTGACACATCAGTACTTCTTTATTTTTGTAACTAATATTCACGAAATATAAATAGTTTCGACCTATCGGTTGTAGGATATGTCTCCTTTATTTAAATTCAATTTCCCGCTGTTTTTTATACACGTAGTTATTGCACAATTTGCCATTTTTTTTAAATTATTTACATGCAGCGACGCTAGACACGAAAATTGGAAACGATTGATTGTGTTGACATTTATAGGTGTGAATTGACGTGTTAGTGGCTACACGGGTTCCGCCCACACCCCCATTCTATTATGTATATATTATAGTATTCTATGGGATAGTACGTCACATAAAGCTTTAAAAAGACCGAGGGACTTTAATCGAATTTTTTCATTTACTACCTATACTTATCTGCAGGTAAAATTCGATACCATATTTGTTTCTGCAGATAAAATCTGTAGATATATTTGTATAAGCAAATAATATTGTCACCAAATTTCGATATATGTTGGTGTTTACACATACTTAACAATAAATGTAAATTATCTACACTGTGTGTTAGTTCATTGAACTTTATAGAGAGCGCCATTAAAGATATGCACTTAAATACAGATATCTTATCGTATCTGCATAGTGTGTGACTCGCTTAATATTTGAGTCATATACTTAGATATACAAGGTACAGATAGAGTCTCTTAAGCGAGTTACAGCTAAGGTATACAGATAAGGTATTCTTATAGATGTCGCTGGTTGGGACTTAGCCAAACTTATTTCTTATGCAGATGGTACACAATGTCACAAAACGAAAAACTTTTATCTAAAACGCAACTTTCATTGCAAAGTTGCGTTTTAGATAAAAGTTTTCCGTTTTCCAGTGTATGTATAGTATATACACAAACAATGCCTCAGTGCTGTATTCTTTAACTTTAATTTATGACACATTTTTAAATTCTTCTCCTTTTAGGAAAATCCGTATTTTGGTTCATCCATTTTTATTTTTTTCAGTATTTCAGAAAGAAACATTAATCTATGCACTTTTTTAACAAATTAATTTCCCCCGCTAAACCTAGTCTTTAAATAAATTTAAATGGAAAAACTATAGTACTTCCAAAAAATCTTGATACTTCATCAATGATTTATTTTAACTTAAGTATTATGTTTACACTGTAAAGTCCCAATTGAATTCCGAGTGAAACTAGGTCTGCTGGGCGCATGGTTGCTGTAAAATACAACTGTAATTACCTTAGTATCTTCTGAATTAGTGATTGGAGGGAAACTGATCACTTTTCCACTTGCATCTTCTAAACATGGGTACTTTGGTTTTCCTTCCAATAAGTATAAAAACCTGAAATCAAGAAATATATTTATTTATTTATTTATTAAATACATGTGTATGTGTTGACTGAGACATTATTTTGCTCAGTTATCTTTATGAGGAAGCTCAGTCTCTATGCAAGTTATAGAGAGGGCTTATTGCTAGTGTTTTATAATTCCTAATGAGAACATCTACAGTAGAACTAAGTAACATATGATTAGTAAGATGAAGTGGCAACAGCTTTGACATACAGTTCGGTGAATTGATAATATATGGACAGAAAAGTTTTAATTACAACAGGTTTGATCTAGCAAATGTGAAGGATTAACCCTTTATTAACCCTCCCTAAACTCCCTTGTGAAATATAGGTTGTTTGTGGCTTACAACAATGCTTTATGAATTATAGGGGGAGATTTATATTTAAAAGAGAATTTTTGATGGCAGCAACAAGGATTTTGACAATTTCAATACATACTTCAATTACGCAATCATTAACATACTATGGAATTGAGAACTGAGTAAAAAACGAAAGGTTTTTTGGATCAGGACATTTTTTGTTTTCTTTTGAAACCAAAACTTTTCGACATTCCTATGGGTCCTAGGTTAGCCAAATGAGTCTCTTCAATTTGTCACTTTGTATAATTTTGTGTTATTAAAGTAATTATGCAATGTTATGATATATGTAGTAAAGTTACAGCCTATACAGGGTTACTATTCAAAGAGTAGCCAAATTTTAATCTTAAGTTCAAATATATAAATAATTATAAACCACTATTTCAGTTTTTGCAATTACAAGTAAATAAGGTAACTTTTTTTTTAAATTATCCCAAATTGAATGTGATTTACAGGCAACAAAGTTTTTGCCTACCCATCAACCCTTCTGAATGTGTGCATGAGCAGTAAAATCAGTTATAATAATTCATGACCAGGCATTTTGAATTTAAAAGATAAAAAGGACAGAACATTTGAGATTTTTTTTAATTAATTTTTCATACCATTTGCCCATGTTACTTATTCTGAACTTTCTCCACAAATTTGCCAGTTCATTGCAAAATAACCCTGTATATGTACCGCAACGGAGCCCAACATTACTGCTGAAAGGGTTCCTTCCAGAAGATTTCCACATGTCCTTGAAATGTTTTATTCATCAGACATGTAGGTTTCCTAATTTCATTCATCATTTGGTAAGTCAACACTTAAAATTGTAGTTAATTTGTCAAATTTATAGAAAGCACTTAGCCCCTGAGTAATCAGAACTCATGAAATATGTATTTTATATACGATACTCACTTATGAATTCCAGAATAGACATTTCTCTTCTTTTCCTTTCTCAGTGCTTCTGCTTCCGCTGTTAATTGCTGAAATAGCTGTTCTCCTGTGTATGGCCGAGTTCTTGATAATGGTGTTAGCTTTAGTACTTTAGGGGGCTTTGCTGTGTATACAAGGTCACCTGGATAAAAATTCATAATATAATGTATATATGTGCCTATATAGAATAGAGATATTCTATATAATATAGAATAAGAATTGGGGCAATATCTTTATATATAGATAATCATAGGTGTGTTTGTTAGTGATCATAGAACTTCTGAAAAACTTGGCTGGATTAGGTTATGATATATCACAATATATTTGTTTTCCTGCGATGATATTTCATAGCTATGCTAGAAACATATATGTCGGTAATGCCGACCACAATGACTCATTCACAATACAGGCTACGTTAAAGCAATGTCAAAAAAATTACAAAAATAAATCTAGACATCATCATCTAGACAAAAAGGGGAAAAATACAGGCAGGTCTGGGAGTGAATTTGAAACTCATAGCGCAATCAATGCAGGGCAGGTCAACGTCCACCAGGCCAGCTATTTGATTGATTAAGGAGGGCTTTTAACCAAAACTTGATATCTAAGCGTGTATTTTGCGTGCCGGGCTACCTAGTGTAATTATTATAAATAAAATTGAAGTGTCTGTCTATAACATTGAAATAACTGCTTGTGATTACGCTCAGGGGGCTATTTGCATGCTATTAAAACATAAACAATAATTTTATAAAATTTGAAATGAAACTACTAACAAATAAAGAGCAATGACAGGAGTGATCGAGATTATATTTTATCCGAAAACCTTGGAGTTTTTAAAAAAGGAATAATATTTTTTTTTAATAATAAAAATAAAAAATCCACTTCCATTGAGGAGGCCAATGTTTACTATAATACAGTAGAGCCACGATAATCTGAAGCCACAATAATCTGAATGCTTCTATAATCCGAACGACCCCTCCCCTGCTCAAGTTGATATTTTAATTTCAAAAAGCAGATAATTTTTTTTTTCAGAAATTTTGATAAGATAAAGCATTTTCTTTGTCATTTAACACCACTCATCAAAGTACTAGATTTTTTTTTGATGTGTAACACATGTGATAGTACTTAATTATTAATGATTTAAAATTTGTATTCACATTTCAATTATAAAAATCGATGGTTCATTTCAAAAAATGCCCTTTAACACATTTACATACTATAATCTGAATGCCTCATTAATCCAATCGGTGTGTAAATGTTGTGTTCGGATTATCAAGCCGTTCTGTACTAATGACTACTATGGGTGGATTTAAAAAAAGAGAATAGTAGTTATACCAACCTGGTGCAATCTTGCTCATATCATGAGTGGCAATTGTTGCAGTATTTCTTTTATCACAAACTGTGTCATGTAATTTAGTTTGGAGTTGAATAAACTTTTTGAACATGTCGTCTGTTAAATGGATTTCATTAACAATACAACAGAGTATATACGGACGTACATTTCCAACTTCTGTTTCAATTATCTTAACTCTTACTGTGTCATCTTCTACATGTAATATTTTCATAGAGTGACAAAGATCACAGAGTTCATCTGGTGGTGGCTCATCTTGTTTCTTTCCTTTTTTAGCTTTACCTTTGCCAGCGGATTGTGATTGGTCTGTTTTAGGACAGTGTTCCCGAATGTAGTCTATGATTTGTTTCGTACGGCACTGGTCAACCAGTTTCATGAGTCGTTTGTCTGACAGTTTGTTGCCCTTGAGATTCAACTCTGAAACAAAATATTGATATTTGAATAATTTAGTTAAGTTTATAGCGAGATATATTTTAAGTGCTGATTTACCACATGTTCGGCGGTGAAGGAAACCATCGTGAGGAGACCTACATGTCAGAGAAATAAAAAAAAAATATATTTCGAAGACATGTGAAGTTCGCCAACACGCATTGGGGCAGCGCGGCGGACAATTCCTTGCCCTAAAACCCTCTCAGAAATGAGCGGAGGCCTGTGCCCAGCAGTGGGACATATATAGGCTGTAACTTTACTTTACTTTATAGCAAGCTATTTTCAGTAACTCCACTTCTAAGCACATATTTTGCGATACCATTACCACTACAGCATATTAACCCCATACAGTACTCAACATAGACCTCCCCCATAGAGTATCATAGGGGGATATTTGCCATAGTTGCCTGATGCTTGGCAAGCGGGTCAACTGCAGTTTTTTATTCTTAATTGTTATTATGAGGAAGCTGCTGCCCATCTCCTGATTTGTTTCCCTCCGTTGCCTCTTACAAAACCCATGGTATGATATAGGGTAGTGGATTAGTGGATATTCTTACATTGGCATTGAATATTAACATTCTACAGAACAATTTTTAACAAAAACCACTTCCAAAATATCATTATTCGTTTCATTGTTCTTTATCATTCAATGAAAGTCCACAGCTGAACACAGGCTTTTGCCGCTGTAAGGAAGATTTGCCTTAATGGTCATCATTTGGAGACAGATCGACAATTGCAGTACCAGACGACTCTATAATGCAGTGCCTTAAAATCAATCATGCAGATATATATGTTATATATATTATATATATGCTACAAATAATTTGCTATCACTCGACGCCATATTATGGAGTTTGACAGATACGCATATTATTTGAGACGTCAAAACATGGCGTTTGGACAGACGAGGGAATATGAAACATAGCAACATTAAGCTGCTATTTTTCCCTGGTGTTTTGTGAGAGTGTGGTCCTTCCCCGGTCGAACCCATTTAGCGCTACAACTATAATATAGCAGCGTGGCTCTACCACTTATCTTTTGATTTGTTGCCCGCTGTCGCCTCGTATGAAACTCATGAGACAATATAAGATGGTTGGTGGATATTATCACACTGACACTATATGGTTATATCATGGATTAGCATTAACAATTGTGGAATATCAATTTGGCTAACAGATTAGTGAGCTGAAGTGGCAATGGACCGGCCATTTAGTTTGAAGTATTGACAACTGATAGGGAAGAAGGTTCTCGAGTGGCAGTCTCGTACTGGTAGGCAAATTGTAAGGCAACCTCCGACTAGATGGAGTGATGACCTGGTAAGTCATGCAGGATTTAATGGTGCATGGATGCAGCTGGCTCAGAACTGTACTTTATGGTATTCCTTGGGGGAGGCCTATGTTCAGCAGTAGACTTGTAAAGGGCTGTATAATAAATTATGATGATAAATTTGGCTAACCCTAACTATATTTACACAATATAATTTTGTGTTCATACTCAATTAAGAGTACATCTGTACTGCGAGCAATTTAAACAATAGCTTTTAATAATAATCTATTGCTAAAAGATTGTGCCCATACAAGCTAAAGAAGACAACTACAGCTCTGAATTTTTACACCTATTATAAATGGACAAAATCTTCATTCATTATCACCCTATTTCCTACTCTTAAACAAGACCAACATTAATTTTAATGAGACAAAATATTATGGCTATATTTGTGATGTTTTACTTTTCTTTTAATGATCATAATTTTTTAACACATAAAGATGGCAGTATAACTAGGCAATATTAGTTATTTAAAGAGTTTAAATAATTAATTAAACAAAATAATTAATTTTAAGGTAAAAAAACAGTATAGCAGTAGACATAGATTGCTTATTAAATAAATAGTTGTTACAATGTCATAATTCGGGGAAAAAATCAAATATATTTATTATGCACTACATCTATAATCTATTTATTAGATATGGACAAGAGATATGGATTTAATTTAAATGCTGCTTCAATATCCTCTTACGAGAATAATTTACTGATAAAAATATAACAAAATAAACTTTTAAAGTTACCTTTTAATTTTGTCAAATTAGCAATTTCTCCAGGTATTATTTTTAGGTGATTGTCGCCAATGTCAAAATTTTTAACACCAGGTAATATACGGGCCACATAGTTGGGTATTGATTCAATACCATTACCTTTGAGCTTCAAGTCGGTCAGATGAGGTAAATTCGCGTTTTCTATATCCAAAAACTCTGCTAATTTATTGTTAGATATGTCCAAAGTTATCAAATTTGGAAAATCACCAAACCTTGGCATTTTCTCGATTAGATTCGAACTTAAATTTATATTCATTAACTCTTTCATATTGTTTAAGCTTTCAGGGATTTTTGTAATTTGATTACGGGATAAATCTAATACTTTAAGTTTTGGTAAAGAGGTTATATTTTCGTTAAATTCTTGAATTTTGTTTCCGAACAAAAGTAGCGATTGGAGGTTAACAAGCATTTTTATATCATCGGGTATAACAGAAAGACATGTATCGCTGATGTTCAAAAGGTTTAAATTAGTTAATTGGAATAAAGTTTTGTCTAAGCCCTCTTCAGAAATCCGTTTGGAGATTGCAGCACCAGCCAATTTGATTTCGTGTCTATTTTCTGCCTTTGCAGTAGATACTTCATTCCACACACCCATTTTGATATATTCTAATCCTATTTAATTATTTACTCAAATTTGATTTATTTTTAGTTTTGAAAATAAAAATAAATATCACTATTAAACCACGTCGGATTCAAAACTTGAGTCTTGAGAAAGAGTATAATAAGTATATACAGGAATCTTGAGAGTTGGTTGAGAGATGTTTGAGAGTTGAGAACTAGGGATGTTCGTGTTCGATGAACATCGAACATCGTCATCGATGCTAAAAATTAAAACATCGATGTTACCACATGTCAAACATCGATGTCAATGAACCCATAATCGATTAATAAGAACTTGTGAAAAATGCGAACCCGGGAAATCAATATCAACTAATTCTTGCATCTCCTATTAAAGGTTTAAAATTTTGAATAACTCAGAACATCTAAAAGCATCGATCACCTAAAATAATATCATTATGGTGTGTTCACTCTACAACTCAACTCTACTATCAAATGAAAGATTACTCGATTTTAAGAGAGTGATTTCAAAAATAAAATACGACATTATTGGCCTTTCTGAAATAAGAAGAACGGGATATAATATAATAGAAAAGAACGAACATATTTTCTGATATTTTGGGGAAACGAATGGTCAATATGGAGTCGGATTTCTGATAAAAAAGAATATAATCTAAACATCGGGAGCTTCATTGGAGTATCTGAACGCATCTGCATTTTAAATCTCAATTTCGACAACACAAAACTCACCATTGTACAAGTACACGCGCCAACTGTTGATGCAAGCAACCAAGAAATTAATAACTTCTACAACCAACTACAGACTGCACACTGTCAATATAATAACCAGAAAATAATATTAGGCGATTTTAATGCCCGTGTTGGATAGCGAGTACCAGGCGAAGAAAGAATACTGGGCAAATACTGTTACGGAAAAAGAGATAAAAGGGGTGAAATTTTATTTCAATTTTGTTGGGAAAATAAACTATACATTACAAATAGTTTATTTAAAAAGAACAATAAAACTATGTGGACATGGCTCTCGCCAAAGAAAAGAAGTCAAATCGATTATATACTAACGAATAGAAAGGAAAACATCTCAAACTTAGAAATCATATCAAATCTAACGTTTCCCAGCGACCATCGAGTCTTGAGAAGTACACTACAGATTGCACCAATAAAGAAAAGTAGATCAAATTTCAAAAATTATACAACCAAACTCAGTACTTTAGAAGAAAAAGAACAATTCATACAAACATTAAGTACAAACATTAACAAAATTGAATTAGAAGAAAATGAAAATATAGAGTCCTCATACGCCGAAATTAAAAAAAAAACTATAATCACCAGTTTAAATTTAATTCGACAGAAACCAACAACAAAATGGGAGGCCATCCCTGTGCACATAAAATGTGAAGAAAAAAAAAGACGAACGTACATACCTCTACAAAAATATCTACAAATTAATGAAACGGGAACGTTCAGAACGCAGAATAAAAAAAAAGTTAAAACGCACCTCGAATCAACAGATAGTATGAAGAAAGGTCTTATAAATCTTAATATCACCAAACGATGGATATCCTATATAAAAGATGATACTAATGATAAGAAAATATTGTCAAGATCTGATATCATAGAAAAGGTAACAACATTCTATAAAAATTTATACTCAGTAAAAGATACTACTCCTGAAATCGAAACGACCTACCAGAACTCTACAACTCTAGCTAGATTCTCTACACTTGAAATAATAAAAAAATTGAAAGTCTAAAGTCCGATAAAAGCAACGGGCCAGATGGAATTCCAAATGACGCACTAAAATTGGGGAAAATTATACTAGTACCACACATCGGACACAATTTTACTCTACAAAAAAGGAGACCCTGCTGTTATTGGAAACTACCGACCAATAAGCTTACAACCAAATATGTACAAACTATTTGCTTCATGTCTTGAGGATCGCCTAGCAACGTTTAAAGAGAAATTTCAACCGCTGGAACAAGCAGGTTTCAGGAAAAACTTCTCAACAATAGATCACATCCACAATTTAAATTTGATTATAGAGAAATATATAGAGCACAATAGACCACTCTACCTGGCATGTATCGACTATGCAAAAGCCTTCGACTCTATATCACATACGAGCATGTATAAAGCTCTACATGAGTGCGAAGCACCAACGAAGACTATAGATCTTATAAAAGACATCTACTACAAAAGCAAAAGTCGAGTAAAGTTAGAGAGACATGGACCTGAAATAAACATTTGTAGAGGAGTCAGACAAGGTCAGGTAAAAATTCAAGGTGACCCCCTGTCACCTAGAATTTTTATAACTGTGCTACAAAATATAATGAAAACTCTGAACTGGGAAAAGACAGGAATAAATGTAAATAGCAAACTCCTCAGTAATCTTCGATTTTCGGATGACATCATGCTCTTCTCAAGAGAAGATCAAGAGATCCGGTATTAAAAAGACCAATTTTCAGATATTTTGAATTATTTTTAAACTCCTAGAAAACTACAACACTAAATAGCGGTGGATCTCCAGCCCGATTATTATAAGCGAATACACTCGACCGACTAAGAATAATATTAGAAACTTATACATTACAATTAGAAAATATCAAGACATACAGAAGCACCTAATGTATGTAAATATTATTTTTATAAACCTACTCGTATTAAAATAAAACGTAATAAAAATGTTGGTAATTGAAGGACTACGGTTCACTACACACATAATATGCAGTTTCATTTGCACACGAGCACATACCTGCTTATCATATAAATATTACCGACGTACAGTAATTCATATTCAGATATATATACATATTTATATGTGACGTGTAGTAAGTGGAAATGATTATAGCATTTTAAGATTATATTTCGTAAAATAAATATTATGTTGGCAAAATATTTTTGATGCTTTAATAACGTATATTAAGTGAGAGTAATAAATAATTATGAAGAATATTCTAATTGGTATAGAACAGTAGTATAAACCTTTTCATTAACACACATAGGTGACACGACACACACCTCCAACGGTAGAAACATGGTTACGTTAAGTATACTGTTAAGCAAAGTAGGCGGCTTGGCCAATGAGAAAAACACAAATCACATTGACATTAACAGTTGCAGTAGTAATGAAGTTACATTTTATAAATAAGTTCAATTAGCACATTGATAATTGCACTAAAATTAAACAAAATTATCAACAATTGACGACTCCGTGGCGCAGTGGCTTAGCAATGAGTAGCTGCGCTGGGGGTCGCGGGTTCGAATCCCGCACGGAACAAGTATTTGTATGGCCTACAAATAGTTGTTCCGGGTCTGGATGTTTGTCCTTGTGCAATTTATGTTTGTAAACTGCCCCCACGATACAAGAGAAAATCTTAGTGTAGGGTAACGTTTTTTTTTAAAAATAAATAAAAACAAGAGCTTTACAAATAATAGATATAGGTAGAATGCCAAAGGAATTAAAAAAAAATTAAAACTTAAAAATATAGATAATGAGGTTACATTTTTATAAATATGTTTATTTAATACATCTATAATTTCACTAAAATTAAAGAAATTTATTAACAAACCTATAAAAAATAATACAAGTAGATTATTGGAATACAATAATATTAGGAATAAAAGAATAATTATATAACTATAAAATAGAGGTAATGAGATGAGGTTACTTTTTTATAAATAAGTTTATTTAGCACACTTTTAATTATACTAAAATTAGACAAAACTATTAGCAAACCAATACAAATAATACGGGGAAAATGACCAAAGAATAAAAGAAAAATCACATAACTAAAAAATAAAAGTAATGAGGTTATGTTTTTATAAATTGGCTCATTTAACACATTGATAATAACACTAAAATTAAACAAATTTATTAACAAACTTACGCAGATAATAGAGGCGGAGTGCAAAAGAAATAAAAGTAAAATATATTTTTTTGTAATTGGTTATTTCGAACTTTTTTCTGATGAAACGCCAAAAATACGTTCAATATCAGCAATAGATCGCAATTGGTGTATTTTTGAACTATCACTTTGTCTAGATACTAAAGAGGGACGTATATTTACGTCCCTCTTTAGTTCAAATATATTTCCATTTTTTTAGTTTTTTTTTTTACCAAAAATCTCTAGGTCATTTAATAAAGCCTGTTGATCACGCTCATTAAGATTAACTTGTAACTGAGTTACTGTATTACGCAAATCTTGTATGTGGAAGGTAAATTTTGGTTTTTTTAAAAAACACAACTCAGTCTGTAGTTTTTCATTTTCATTCTCTAAAAGAGATATTTTGTTACTGAATGCCGACATGTCACTTTTTAACTCTACTAGTTGATCAGATAAAAAATCTGTAGTCTCCTTCTTTTTTTTAGTTTATCCACTGCTATATCAAACTCTTGCTTAATCTCCTTAGTAATTCAGCTACGCATATGATTTAGTTTCGTATCGAGAAGGGAAGAAAGTTGCTCTAGGGAGATATTAATACATTTATCCGACTGGCGTTGTAACTTACTACTGCTGATGATCGTATTAGTTTGCTCACTAGATGGCGACTTATTAAAGTACTCCTGACCATGAATAATATCCTCATATGACATGTCAGTCTGGTTAAGCGTTGATTCGAATTGTTTTCTAACAGGAATGTCGTCTTTAA
This sequence comes from Parnassius apollo, assembly GCA_907164705.1. Lineage (NCBI taxonomy): Eukaryota > Metazoa > Arthropoda > Insecta > Lepidoptera > Papilionidae > Parnassius > Parnassius apollo. The sequence goes on along the minus strand of CAJQZP010001449.1, from coordinate 6,078,601 downwards.
TACGGCGTGATGTTACATTCACACACGAAGGACAATATCACGTACGCTTAAGGGGAAATATAACCTCAAATGACTTAGCAAGATCCTCCGTTATGCCGAAAGTATCGCAGCATTAATTTTGAAATAAATATATGGTAAAGTTGAGGATTAATGTTAAGGTTTATGTTAGACGAAAACACGATTCCGTAAAATTTTCTCGATAGAAAAAAATCCAAAGTTACCTCCAAACTGAACAATAAACCGCTGTTATTCATAAAATACTTTAAATAAGATCATGAAACTTTGCATACTAACTGAACTAACTATAAAGCAGTGCTTATGTTATTTATTTTTTTTAAAATACCATTATTTTCACTGTAAAAAGAAATTACCTAAACTATCGGCGCGTAAGCTTGATTCCTGTCGCCCCGTTAGTATCGCTCCGGCTTTTGAAGGGAGAAGTTGTGTCGCTTACGATCAGAATACACATTACGCAACAGGACGACGTAAAATTAAAATGGGAAATAACCGTTATAAAAATAAGAAGCGACTGGGTTGGCGTTAAGAAACAGGCATAAATATGATAAACCTAATGAAATAAGTATCTAACGACCTATCTACTTAGAGTATTAGTGATTACAAACATGTCGGTACATAGCATACGACGCGCGGGGAAGTGGGGACGAAATTAGACTTTGAGCGGACTTACTCTAACCTCTTAATATCATGATTTTTAGTTATAAACTGAGCCGTAGTAATATTTAGGCATTTATAATGATACGTGCCCTTACAGCGTATACAAACCAGTAATTCTTCGCGGCGAATCACCTGAGAACATGTTAAGCATTTCATGGTTTTGTATTATTCGTATAAATAATTTATATAGATAGCAAGCAAATAAACACAAAAAAGCAGGTACTCGGTAAATAAACCGACAAGCCAAATACACCCTTGATGGCTGAGTGAGCAAGATGGACTATGCGCAAATAAAGGTCAACGACCGATACAAGCAAAGGATAGGTGACGCAACTCTCAGCTGACATTCACGGTACATATAAACAAATGCACGTAATTAATGCACTTTATTATACACTAATACACTTTGCAAAAAGTATAAATAAATTAATTCACTGTATCTTACAAAAGCACAAACATTAAATAACAAAATATATTGACTATACTTAGAAACGTTTCAAATAACTTTTCAATTTCAAGCTGACTGATAACCGTGTTTACACTTCAACGGATCGCGCGTGACTCCAACTATCACACTGTATTGGTTCATTTTTACCGGTTTCCGACGCTGAACATAAAGTCAGTATCGACAAACCTGATGCACGCAGCGATGAAGTGAATGAATTTTAAACAGGTCGATGTAATAAAAAGCACCGAGAGAATAGGTGCTGCATATGCCCAAACGCCCTTGAGTTTTCCAATTCACAGTCGATATCCCAAGATTATACATTTCAGTGTTTATCCTGAAAATTGACACAGAGTCTATTTCATGACAAACACTGCACAAAATGTTGTTTGTTTTACCAGCGCATACAACACTTAAAGTATTTTTTGCGCAGTGTGAAGAAAATTTAATTGCCAAAAATATTATTGAACGCAGAGGTTGCAAAGTATTATGAAAGAGGTGATCGCTACCAAGCTATTTCGAATTTGTTTTGTATTGTTAATTATGTAATGTTCATGACTGTAAGCTGTTACTAAAAAAAGTTTCCCTGGGTTTCTTGCTGGTTCTTCCCAGGACAGAGGTTTATTCCGAACCAGTGGTAATGAAACAAAAGAATGACTTTCAATAAGTATTGTGCCGGACGGGCGAAACTCTCCGGAGTAAATGTTGTCGAAGATACTTCGCGAGTCGCTCACGTCCTACACCTATAGGTTCCGGTGGGTACTCTCACCGCCGTCTTTGTTGGTGCCGCTGAAATATTGTGGACTGTGGTTAAATCAAAATACACGATTAATAAATACAAATAGCAAGGTAGTGGCCAGCGGTTCAACTTATTGATTAATCGCGAAATTTTATAACTATTATTTATTGATCACGGTTGTTGAACTACGATTGTTCACTATTGGTTGGTCACTGCATATTTCAAAAGATGTCTTTAAATTGTACGGTGGTATCAAAAATCTATTGATAGTAGCTGGTTTTCTAACACTACTGACTAGCAGCTATTATCAACTAAACTAGCTGATTTTATCACTTGTGTAACTGCGGATATCAGTTACCACTTTCACTATATGTAACTGCGAATATCAGTTACGACCTTTTTCGGCTAGCTAACACTTTCACTATATGTAACTGCGAATGTCAGTTACGACCTTTTTAGGCTAGCTAACACTTTCACTATATGTAACTGCGGATATCAGTTACGACCTTTTTAGGCTAGCTAACACTTGCACTATATGTAACTGCGGATATCAGTTACGACCTTTTTCGGCTAGCTAACACTTTCACTATATGTAACTGCGAATATCAGTTACGACCTTTTTTAGGCTAGCTAACACTTTCACTATATGTAACTGCGAATGTTAGTTACGACCTTTTTCGGCTAGCTAACACTTTCACTATGTAACTGCGAATGTCAGTTACGACCTTTTTCGGCTAGCCAACACTTTCACTATTCACTATATACTGCTACTAATCACTTCAGCTACCACCGGATACCACTCACTTCACTTCACTAGTCACTGGTAGTTCTTCACACTACTACGGGTACTGGGTCCCGAGCCCCTAAGGTAGACTTTAGCAATACTTTACAGTGAGCCGCTTGCCATTTTCCGTTTTGCCTCTTTATTGCATAAACTTTTCACTATACAAATGGCATAAATTGCAATATTTTCTATACAAAACTAATTGCTACACTAACATGCTATACATCATTAAATCGGTAGTCTGGTACTGTATTAGAATATCATAAAGGTTACTCAAAACATTAACATTGTAAAAAGTTATTAAACGAAATGTCCCAAATTTTCATAATATTTGGGTACATTAATTCTTTAATTTTTATATAATTATCAAATGCGTTTAATTATACAAAATATTCCTACACTTCTGTAATCTATAAGCCTTATGCTAATTCAATATCATATTTACAACTCTTTTAGAACATAAAATTACTTTCTTTATTTTTGGTATAAAATATTACGCAGTTAATTAAAAAACTTCTAGAGAGTTTTACGATAAGACGCGCTGTGATTGGTCGATTTTTCTTAATATAATAAAAGTTGTTTATATTACTAGTTATCAAAACGACATTCTATACAAATATATTAAGAGTTATAAATATGTTAAAAAACTATATTAATACACGTTTTCAGTCAGTTTTATCGATAATTTCATTATTAATACAAAAAACAATATTCTTTATAACTTTGTTTCTTAACGTTGTTAGGCCGTCGCGAACATCTCTCCCGCCGTGCAGCGTCGCGACGATTTTCTCACAGCGGCGCTGCATCCATTTCGGTGAGCGACGTTGCTTCTACTTCGGCAGCGGCACGAGTTTCCTGGTTGGCCTTTTGATTAGGCCGTTTGCTGTGCGTACCTCCACAGTGCGGATCTGTCCGTCCGCACCGGGGTAAACAGCTTCCACCCTCTCTCGTGGCCAGGTGTTACGAGGTAACTGGCTGTCAGCTATGAGGACTGGATCGCCCACCTGGAGATTGGGACCTCGCCCATGGTCCTCCCGCCGGTTTTGAAGTTCCGGTAAATACTCTCGGACCCAACGCTGCCAGAACATGTCAGCGAGTATCTGGGAGCGTCGCCAGTGTCTTTTGCTATTTATATCCTTTTCATCAAATACTCCAGGTGTCGGCAGTCTCGCAGATCCTCCTAAAAGGAAGTGATTTGGAGTGATGGCTTCGTCGTCGTCGCTGTCTACAGAGATGTGAGTCAATGGTCTGCTATTTACTGTGTACTCCACCTCGCAGAGCAGCGTGGCTAATATTTCCTCATGCGGATGTCTCTCATGAAGGACGGTGTATAGTGTCGTCTTCACGCATCGTATGAGACGTTCCCCCTTGGTTGGTGTTTCATGCAGCAAATTGATTGGAAGTCGAGCGAGCTTTAGGTTGAAGCTCAGCTGATCGGTACCCGGTTTCCAGATTAATCCGAGTATCTTTTCCTCGGTTCCTTTGTTTCCCAGATCTACTGACTTAGATGCTTCATGGTCAGGTTCTAATTCTTTTACAACTTCTGATGCGTTGGAAACCCATTTTCTTAAGGTGAAGTGCGCGTTTTTGTGTATGTCGCGTACTTCCTTCGATATTCGCATTGCCTCTTCCAGAGACTGGAAACTGTCGAGATAGTCATCCATATAGTGGTTTTGAATGATAGCTTCTACGGCTTCTGGATACTTGTCTTTGTGTTTTTTAGCGTTCCAGTTCTTTGCGAATATGGCTGTGCAGGGTGAACTGGCTGCACCAAAAATGATCGACGTCATTCTATATTCTTGTGGAGCTTCATTACGTCGATCCCCTCTCCAGAGATATCTTAAGGCATCTCTGTCTTCGGGTCTGACTTTGACCTGCATGAACATTTCGGCTATGTCCGCGGAGACAGCGATTTTATGGCGGCGAAAACGCATCATGACACCTGGTAGTGATTGCAGTAGGTCTGGACCCGTGAGCAGGAAGTCGTTCAATGACACCCCCTTTGTTTTGGCTGCGGCATCGTGTACTATTCGAAACTTCTCTGGCTTCATTGGGTTATGGACGTCGAAATGGGGTAGGTACCATGTTCTTCCCGGTGTGCTAGTTATCGGTGCTATCTCGGCGTATCCTTTTTGTACTAAGGAATTCATTTGTTCATCATATTTCCTTTTTAGATCTTCGTCTCGATCTAATTTTCTTTCAATGGAAACGAGCCGTTTTATTGCTGTTTCATAATTACCAGGCATCTCGATATCCTTTTTCTTCCAGAGAAGCGCTGTTTCTATGTGCCCGTCTTGTAACTGACGGGTGCTGCTATTTAGTATATGTTCAGCTTTCTCCTCTGGGTCGGAGTCTTGTCTTCTCGGATTGATAATGAGAGATCCCAGCGCGAAATATTCGCGGAGTTGGTCATCTATAGTTTCCTCGCTCTTGTGCAGCTCATTGGCCGCGTGGACGCGCTGATACGGGGCTTTAGTGTGTGCCCCGTGTAGCACCCATCCTAATTCTGTGAGCGAGGTAATTGGCTGGTGCGGCAGACCTCTTCGGATTTGAGTGGCTATCAGAAGTCTCCAATTGTCCTGTCCTATTAGGATCCTTGGGTTGCCGGAGTCATATATTAGCTGCTCCTTTATGTCTTTCAAGTGGTTGCACTTGGCTATGTCTACTGCACGCACAGTCTGTGGCCCCAAGTTTAGGCTTGCAACCGTGCGTGCTCTGAATGGCACCCTTTTTGCTGTGGAGACTCTTCAGCGATACTTTAATTCTTCGAGATTTCGGTGAATCGAGGGTAGTGTTCCCGATAGCGGTGATCTTAAACGGGTCCAACCGCCCTGTAGCTCCAATTTGTTTGGCGATCTCTTCATCCATTAGTGAAACGGTTGACCCATCATCCAGCAGGGCGTGTGTGTTTACAGCTCCCGCCGGTCCAATTACTCGCACTGGAATTATTTTTAAATAGGCTTGATGCTTTGACACACTGAATGAGTTAGCAACAGTTTCTTGAGGTTCTTTTTGTTTGACCTCAGTCTTCTCCTTTGTATTGTTATGGAGAAGTCGATTGTGTGTCGCGGTGCATCCTTTTTATTCCACACTTATTGGTTTTGCATTTGTGCGTCTGATTTCGATAACGTAAACAGCGGAAACATAAATTATTTTGCTTTGCAAGTTCCCATCTTTTGTTGCTATTTGCTTCCTTAAATTTTTTGCATTCAGATCCGTAGTGACCCTCCTTTTCGCACACTCTGCATTTCGGAGACGGCTTAGTAGTAGCCGCGTGTGCTCTATGTACTGAACGATTGCTTTGTGCTTCGTTTATAATTTCTGGAGGCGCAAATGCACTGCAGAAGCGAGCTTGCTCGGTAATAAACTCGCTGAAGCAGCCGAGGTCTGGTCTAGAGTCATATTTTTCGGTGTAGATTCTATACCACTGGGCACGTATAGAGTTTGGCAGTTTGTCGGTGAGGTGTCGTAGCAGCTCTGCATTGACGAGGTAATGATCTCGCTTTAGGGCTCTAAGAGTGACGACGCTTCCCCTCACTTTACTCGCGAATGTGCAGATGTCTCTGGGCGCTTCTGTACAGCGTGCTAATCCTCGTAACTTCTCGGTTTCTGCTTGTGCGATTGAATCTGGACGCCCAAATTGTAGCTCCAGTTCTCGCATAATCTCATCTGGCTTAGCATGCCCGATAAGTTCTGAACTGACTGTTTCCAAGGCTCTTCCTTGTAGACTTCGTCTTAGTCTAGCAGTGTTTTCAATGTCATTGAAGTAGCCTCGAGTTGTTTCGTAAATGGCACGGAATGAAAGCCATGCGGTATGTGCTCCGCTAAAGCTTGGCAGTGTCATTATAGCTTTCGACGCTGCGAAAGTATGCGACGATAGTGGCGCACTCTCTAACTTTGGTTTGTCAGCGAGCGCGGCTATAGCGGATGTGAGCTCCGATATAAATGGACGGAGCCCCCTGTCTTCACTTATGACAGGTTCCTGGCTAGGTTTCTTTGGATTGGTATCCTTTTGTACATCTTCTGGATAGGAATCCTGGTTTGTGAGCTCTGATACAATCGGTAGGAGCCCCCTGTCTTCATTAACGGTGGGTTCCTGGCTGAGCTTCTGTGGCATGGGATCCTTTTGTGCATCTTCTGGATAGGAATCCTGGTTCGTGAGCTCCTTTTGGGGCTCACTGAGGTCAACAACGTCCGGGGTTGGCTTTGTGACGGTTTTATTAAATGGGGCCTTCCCTCTGGTGGTTGCGCCTTGATTTGACTTTTGTTTGGCTACAGATTTTTCGAGCCAAGATCGAACGTACTCACTTTTGGAGTGACCATCTTCATCATAGTCGTCTGATTCGTCTTCTTCTTCAGCCATCTGTAAGGAAATCTGCGCAAGTTCTAGTTTAATCTTCAATACTTCTTCACGAGCCTTCAAAATACTTCTATTAGGCCGAACAGTCCTCTTTGACTTCGTACTGCAATTGGTGTGGCTCCTCAGTGGCTCTTCGGTGTGGGTGTCTTCCCGGGCTGTTGGCGATGATGCACGGCTAAAGTCATCGTTGCCTTCTAGATGTTCCCTCTGCTTCGTTGTGCGGGCTGTAGTCGCCGGCGCGGGCAGGGGCATCCCTCCCTCGGGGGGGCAGCATGGCGCCTCAGCGTCCTCTACCGTTGACGGTGAGCGTGGTGGCATCTGGTGGTGGACGGCGGCGTTATTGGCCGACGAACCTCCTTCCAGAGCGACGGTCCACGCCTTGGCTTCCCTTCCTTGCGAACGGGTGATCGGCACCTTGAATCTGAAAAATTCTGCGGTTTTAATATGGTGGTGACTATTTACCCGGTTCCGACAAACGGATATATCCGGCTCGAAGGACAAACGAATGTGTTTTGTATTGTTAATTATGTAATGTTCATGACTGTAAGCTGTTACTAAAAAAAGTTTCCCTGGGTTTCTTGCTGGTTCTTCCCAGGACAGAGGTTTATTCCGAACCCGTGGTAATGAAACAAAAGAATGACTTTCAATAAGTATTGTGCCGGACGGGCGAAACTCTGCGGAGTAAATGTTGTCGAAGATACTTCGCGAGTCGCTCACGTCCTACACCTATAGGTTCCGGTGGGTACTCTCACCGCCGTCTTTGTTGGTGCCGCTGAAATATTGTGGACTGTGGTTAAATCAAAATGCACGATTAATAAATACAAATAGCAAGGTAGTGGCCAGCGGTTCAACTTATTGATTAATCGCGAAATTTTATAACTAATATTTATTGATCACGGTTGTTGAACTACGATTGTTCACTATTGGTTGGTCACTGTATATTTCAAAAGATGTCTTTAAATTGTACGGTGGTATCAAAAATCTATTGATAGTAGCTGGTTTTCTAACACTACTGACTAGCAGCTATTATCAACTAAACTAGCTGATTTTATCACTTGTGTAACTGCGGATATCAGTTACCACTTTCACTATATGTAACTGCGAATATTAGTTACGACCTTTTTCGGCTAGCTAACACTTTCACTATATGTAACTGCGAATATCAGTTACGACCTTTTTCGTTCTATAGTAACTGCGAATATCAGTTACGACCTTTTTCGGCTAGCTAACACTTTCACTATATGTAACTGCGAATATCTACACTTTTAGTTACCACCTTTTTAGGCTAGCTAACACTTTCACTATATGTAACTGCGAATATCAGTTACGACCTTTTTCGGCTAGCTAACACTTTCACTATATGTAACTGCGAATATCAGTTACGACCTTTTTCGGCTAGCTAACACTTTCACTATATGTAACTGCGAATATCAGTTACGACCTTTTTTAGGCTAGCTAACACTTTCACTATATGTAACTGCGAATGTCAGTTACGACCTTTTTCGGCTAGCTAACACTTTCACTATGTAACTGCGAATGTCAGTTACCACCTTTTTCGGCTAGCCAACACTTTCACTATTCACTATATACTGCTACTAATCACTTCAGCTACCACCGGATACCACTCACTTCACTTCACTAGTCACTGGTAGTTCTTCACACTACTACGGGTACTGGGTCCCGAGCCCCTAAGGTAGACTTTAGCAATACTTTACAGTGAGCCGCTTGCCATTTTCCGTTTTGCCTCTTTATTGCATAAACATTTCACTATACAAATGGCATAAATTGCAATATTTTCTATACAAAACTAATTGCTACACTAACATGCTATACATCATTAAATCGGTAGTCTGGTACTGTATTAGTATATCATAAAGGTTACTCAAAACATTAACATTGTAAAAGTTATTAAACGAAATGTCCTAAATTTTCATAATATTTATATTTGTACATTAATTCTTTAATTTTTATATAATTATCAAATGCGTTTAATTATACAAAATATTCCTACACTTCTGTAATCTATAAGCCTTATGCTAATTCAATATCATATTTACAACTCTTTTAGAACATAAAATTACTTTCTTTATTTTTGGTATAAAATATTACGCAGTTAATTAAAAAACTTCTAGAGAGTTTTACGATAAGACGCGCTGTGATTGGTCGATTTTTCTTAATATAATAAAAGTTGTTTACATTACTTGTTATCAAAACGACATTCTATACAAATATATTAAGAGTTATAAATATGTTAAAAAACTATATTAATACACGTTTTCAGTCAGTTTTATCGATAATTTCATTATTAATACAAAAAACAATATTCTTTATAACTTTGTTTCTTAACGTTGTTAGGCCGTCGCGAACAGGTATTATTTATAATCTATATTGAATAAAAGGTTTTTTTTTCTGTTTCATGGAATGTTATTCTACATCCAAGAAATTACAACGACGTAAGCAAGAAATGCGTATTGAAGGCTATAGAAAGTTTTCATCTGATACATTGGACCGTATTTACACAGTGCATAGCGGTGAGTTTTATTATTTGAAAATGCTGTTGGTTAATGTCAAAGGGCCCTTAATTTGGGAATTTGAAAACGGTGGATGGTGTAAAACACTAAACACACAGACAAGCTTGCCAAAAGCTTCATTTGCTCAAGAATGACAAATATTGGGAAACAACATTGACGGACGCATGTGCCAGCTGTTACCCGCGAGAAGTTCCAACAATATTCGCCATCATTTTGACCACATATTAGCTACCTGACCCAGGTTTAAGGAAAAAATTCAGAGAGGAAAATTTCAGAATTTCGCACTAGCTCTTATCGGAATCGAAGACTTATGCTTAGCCGTCAACAACAAAGAACTGATTCAACTTGGTACGATTGCGTCACAACATTCGCGTTTTGGTGAGAAAATAGCAGTATAGCCGTATTCCGAACCAGTGGTAAATAAAAAAAGAGTAGGGCTTTATCGAAATAGACTCGTAAGCGAAGAGCTTCGAGTGCAACGATTCTGCCGCCAACGTCGCCGACTGTAGTCCCGAGGCACACCAGCCCCTTCTTTGGAAATGAGGCTCCTCGAACCAGGGGGGGGGGCTCGATGTGATTCCAGTGCCCTTCAGAAAGAGATACCTACGAACCTCGGCTTGAACCACTTTCAAGTTTTTTTTATAGAATAAGGGTGACAAAAGAGCACCAGTCCACCTGATGGTAAATGGATGCTGTAGCCTATAAACATCTACATTTATCTTCAATTAAGAATCAAAATGCAGATGCGTTGTCCCCCCTGAGGTCTGAGATAGAATGCCCCGTTTCCAGTAAAAACGGTCTCCGGTTCTCTACACTCATCATACGAAACACAGCAGCTTTAAGCTGCTATTTTACGCTGGTATTCTATGAGAGCGTGGTCCTTCCCCGGTCGAGTCGATCCATTCGTGCTACAACTATATTACTAACGTGTACGGTGTGTCTATGACCTCGCGTTCGTAGCGAATGCGGTGTAACCTAGTATTCTGTACTAGTGTAGCATCAGAATTCAGAATATGTGCGTCGGATCGGATTCCCTCTCCTGTAGAGGGGAAGGTGGGCTTACAGTTTGTATTCATACTCATTCTCTATACTATAGTGAAATCTCAATAACTCGTACCTCTTTACGTTTTCTAATCCTCAGTAAGACGAAAAAAATTGCCATTCCCTACCACTGAACCTCTAAATACGCGGCATCTCGAATTATTTACATTTTGTAATTCGAACAGAATATTATTTAGCTGCGTTGTATTGATAGCACATATTTGTACTCTATAACTCGAATTTCGAAACGCAGACTCCGTTAGTCGACGTTAGTAAAATATAATGACGTCGTACTTGGAATAAATAAATAAATAAAATCCAAAAATGTTTGTTCCTTCTGTTCTATTGTGAGTACTTTGTGTGATAAATGAATGAATGTAATTATTGAAGTAACACATTGTTACTTTATGTTTGGATCAAAATCTCGTAATTCTTGGTAAGTCGAAAACTCATTTATTCGAAATTTTTAACTTTTCCCTTGAAATTTAAATTATATTCCATTGTATAACCAAACGGCTTGCATCGTCGTTTATAATGCATACAGCAAAAGAGTGGATTAATTTACTATCATCTGCCCCTCCGTCCGATTAATGTGGATGTCTTCAAGGCGAGAGAGAATAGTCAATGCATTTTACCATATTCGACTGCACCATCACGTGACATATTAGTCCAGCACCAACAGTAAGTGTACATATTCGACTGCACCATCACGTGACATATTAGTCCAGCACCAATAGTAAGTGTACATATTCGACTGTACCATCACGTGACATATTAGTCCAGCACCAATAGTAAGTGTACATATTCGACTGCACCATCACGTGACATATTAGTCCAGCACCAATAGTAAGAGTACATATTCGACTGCACCATCACGTGACATATTAGTCCAACACCAATAGTAAGTGTACATTTGGGGCTATTGTCATCAAAATCGACATTAATTGAAGAAATCCTTAAAGTTGCTCTCTCTTTTTTCACTAAATATCATTAGAAAGAGATATAGATATAGAGATAATATTTTATTTAAGTAAGAGATATGAAAGATTTAAAAGTATGGCTGTTAATTTTTACGTATAATAATTCATAATAGGTATATATTTTTTTTATAGAATAAGGGTGACAAACGAGCCACATGGGTTACAGCATTTACTTACCATCAGGTGGACTGTGTACCTGATGGTACGTGGATGCTGTGGACCATGTACACCTTTATATATTCTCGAAAAGTAGATGTGCTGTCATTCTTGAGGGGTGAGATGGCATGCCCCGTTTCCAGTAAAACGTTCTCCGGTTCTCTACACTCACCATACGAAACACAACAGGATTAAGCTGACATTTTACGCCGGCATTCTGTGAGAGCCGTGTAGTGGCGGTTGAGAATATCCACTACCCCATATCTTCCCGTGGGTGTCGTAAGAGGCGACAGAGGGAAACAGGCAGGAGATGGGCCGCAGCATCTTCCTGATAACAGCAATATATACATAAAAAAACTGCGGTTGCCAACCCGCTCGCCAAGCGTGGCAACTATGGCAAATATCCCCCCATGAGTAACGACGCAAAAAAACGGCCCCCAGTCCGCGGCGGCCCCGCTATTCCTGGCTACGGTGGTGACTATGGTAACGGCGGGGCAGGGGGTGCGAAGAATCTCCGGTGGAGGTTCGGTTGCCACCTACGACGACTCGACCTGGCAACATATAATGCACGCACCCTGAGGACTGACGAAGAGATACTGGAGTTGGAAGAAGAGGTAGACAAGTTGCGCTGGCATATTATTGGGTTATCCGAGGTCCGAAGAGAGTGGGAGGACACGGTAATCCTCGAGGCCGGCAACTTGTTCTATCACCGGGAGGGCGACCATCTGTCCCAAGGAGGTGTCGGATTTATCGTCCACAAGTCTCCCGTCAACAACGTTGTAAAGATTGGGAGTGTGTCGACGAGAGTCGCGTACCTGATACTCAGAATCACCAAACGGTATTCGCTGAAGGTCATACAGGTTTACGCACCAACCTCGGCACATCCCGATGAGGAGGTGGAGGAAATGTATGAGGATATTTCTAGAGCCATGCATTCCTCCAAAACCCACTACACGGTGTTGATAGGAGACTTCAACGCAAAACTAGGCACAAGAGAAAGCGGTGAGCTGAAGTTAGGGAAATTTGGAGTAGGGCAACGGAACCGTAGGGGCCAGTAGCTGGCCGACTTCATGGAGAAAGAGGGATTCTTTATGATGAACTCTTTCTTCCAGGCGGCCCCCAGGAAGTGAGTGGACCTGGTCGAGCCCCGACGGTTCGACAAAAAATGAGATTGACTTCATTATGACGACCAGACGCCAACTGTTCAGTGATGTCTCAGTGATCGCAAGGGTGAAAACTGGCAGCGATCACCGAATGGTTAGAGGCACACTGAACCTAAACGTTAAGTTGGAGAGGTCTCGTCTAATGAAGTCAACGCTCCGTCCCCCTCGTGCTCTAATCCAGATTCCCGAAACCTTTCAGCTCGAGTTACTTAACCGCGTTCAGTGCCTAGAAGGTTGCAATGCAGTGGACGATATGAATGACCAGCTCGTGGAAACTATCCATGCGGTCGGAGTTAAGTTCTGCAAGACAGGCCGCAGAAGAACACAAAAGCTCTCCCATCACACCCTTAATGTCATGGCTGTTAGACGGGAGATGAGGCTGCAATCGTCAACAGATTTGACAGCATACAGGCAACTGAACAGACGGATCTCCAAATGCATGTGGCGAGACTTACGCAAATTTAATACTTTTCGTATTGAAGAAGCGATTGAGCGGAACCAGGGCTCCAAAGTCTTTGCCAGAGATCTGTCTGCCAGTAAGAGCCAACTGTCAAAGCTGAAGACTGAGTGTGGCAGCAGTTTGGGACACCTGACATTTTGAGTGAGACAGAGTTTCTATGGGCAGCTGTACACCTCATCGTTGGAGCCACACGCAAGTGTGAGTAACGATCCAAGAGCGGGTCTTATCCGACACTATTCCGATGGTATCCCGGACGTCAGTCTGAGCGAGATTAGAATGGCTCTCTAGCACCTTAAAAACGGCAAGTCCCGGGGCGAGGATGGAATTACAGCGGAGCTCCTGAAAGCGGGTGGAAAACCGGTACTTGAAGTCCTTCAGAGGCTCTTTAATTCCGTACTCCATGGTGACACAACTCCGAAGGCGTGGATCAGAAGTGCGGTGGTCTTGTTCTTCAAGAAAGGTGACAACGCCCTCTTGAAGAACTAGAGACCGATATCCCTTCTGAGCCGCGTCTACGTGTTGTTTCCGAGAGTCATTACGAATCGTCTCGCACGCAGACTCGACGACTTCCAGCCTCCCGAACAAGCCGGTTTCCGAAAAGGCTTCAGTACCATAGACCACATACATACCCTTTGGCAGATTGTACAGAAGACCGAAGAGTACAATCTGCCACTTTGCCCGGCGTATGTGGACAATGAGAAAGCCTTTGATTCCGTCGAAATTTGGGCGGTGCTACAGTCCCTTCAGCGGTGCCAAGTTGACTGTCGATATATCGAAGTGCTGAAGTGTTTGTACAGTAGGGCTATCATGGCTACCCGAGTACAGAACCAGAGTACGAAATGCTATAAATGCCTATCCAACAGCAGAGAGGTGTAAGACAGGGTGACGTTATATCCCCGAAACTCTTCACCGCTGCATTGAAAGACGTTTTCAAGCTACTGGACTGGAAAGGATACGGTATTAACATCAATGGCGAGTACATCACTCACCTTGGATTTGCCGATGATATAGTCCTTATGGCAGAATCGCTGGAGGACTTTAGCACTATGCTCAATGACCTCAATGGTGCCTCCCAACGGATAGGTCTTAAGATGAACATGGACAAAACAAAGATCACGTTTAATGTCCATGTCACGCCTATGCCGGTAGTTGTTGGGAGCACTATGCTCGAAGTTGTTGACGAGTACGTTTACCTGGGACAAATAGTCCGGCTAGGTAAGTCCAACTTCGACCGAGAGGTCAATCGACGGATTCAACTCGGCTGGGCAGTGTTCGGGAAATTACGACACATCTTCTCGTCAGGTGCACCTCAATATCTGAAAACTAAATTGTACAACCAGTGCGTGTTGCCAGTGATGACATATGGATCTAGAGACGTGGTCCTTCACTGCTGGCCGTATGAGGACGCTCAAGGTCGCTCAGCGATGGCTATGGAGAGGGCAATGCTCGGAGTTTCTCTGCGTGATAGACTTAGAAATGAGGATATCCGCAGTTAAACCAGAGTGACCGACATAGCCCAACGGATTAGTAAGCTGAAGTGGCAATGGGCCGGCCATATAGCTCGAAGAACCGACAACCGTTGGCGAAAAAACGTTCTCGAGTGGCAGCCTCGTACCGGTAGACGAAGTGTAGGGCGACCCCCCACTAGCTGGAGTGACGACCTGGTAAGACATGCAGGAAGTCGATGGTTGCAAGCGGCTCAGGACCCTGCTTTGTGGCATACATTGGGGGACGCCTATGTTCAGCAGTGGACTTGTAAAGGGCTGTAATGATGATGATGATGATGATTCTGTGAGAGCGTGGTCCTTCCCCGGTCGAATCAACCCCTTTGTGCTACAATTATAATAATATAGCTACAGCATATCTGTTTGGCCTTCTTGTACGCAAAGGCGCTCTTAAGTTTTTATATTTTCCTGCCCTTGAAAATAACAAATTATAACTCACCAGATTTCAACGCGGTAGAAGCCGAGTGCAAAAGATAGTTAGCTGAAATATATAACGCATAGGTGGATTTATAAAAATTATATACAACTTTAGATAAACTCAGGAAATATATCAACTGTAATTATTTTTTGTGTATGGATTAGACTGATTTAGATGTTATCAATTAATCTACATCGCTTATCAATTAATTCGTGAGTATTAATGTAAGGTATGAATTAAAATTTGGTACCATTCGTGTTCGAAATGGCGGGCTGGAGTCTGGCAGTGTTTTTGGTGGCCGTGTCCGGGAGTTTGGTAATTTTTTTTATATTATTTCTATTTATATAAATTTGTAGTAATCACATTGTATAAAAAATCGATAAAAGCTTTTTATGAACTATGTTAATTCATACTTTAAATTTACAATACGCCATGTGCAGAGAATGATATGAATAATAGAGAATGAGATTATAGGGTATCCGAAGTTTGAGGACTTTCTGGAGAATCAAAAAACTTAACACAGATTTAGATGTTTTCATGTAAAATAATAAACTACAGTCAAACAGAGTGAGTGAGAACTGGGCAAGCGAGAAAACTCTGTAAGTGAGAGTTACTATCGGCTCCCGTCATTTTAACCTTATTAAGCTCTATAAATGAGAAACAGAAACCTCTGTAAGAGAAAGGCGTTTTCCACTCGTGGACCTCTATAGCTGAGACTGTATTGCCTGTACCTCTATGAACGCCACTAAGGCGTATTGAACATCTGCTCTTTCTTAAATTTCGTGGTACTAACATTGTTTTTGTTTCCTTAAATTTTGAGGAACTAATTAAAATTGTTTTTGGATCTATTCTATTCGCATGGCTAAATGCGCGTGTGTTCCGACTTATTTGTCGCACTTACTACAGTTGAGTTGATAACGTTCGGCACGTACTCATGGGTAGTAACATAAGTTATAAACCTGTGAATACGTTTGAGTGCGGCAAATCACGAAAAAATAAATTGACGGATTTCTTTATGTAAATATTGGTGTATGATATTGTGTGTCTTTTTTGTAAGCATCTTTGTCAAATTCTAATGAATTATACCGATACAGTACGTACAAATGTTTGTCACTAAACATTTGGTGTATTTTTATAAACCTCTATAAGTGAGAAAGGCTACTCCTAAACCTCTTATAAGTTAGAAACTCGGGTTAAAGAGAAACTATCATAAGTGAAAAAGAGATCGCGGTCCCTTGAACTCCCGCTTATCCAGGTTCGACTGTATTGACTAATGACTAATGGATAATATACCGTGTGGTGGCAGTGTAAGGATATCCACTACCCCATATCATCCCGTGGGTGTCGTAACAGGCGACAGAGGGAAACAAATCAGGAGATGGGCAGCAGCGACTTACTAATAACGATTTAAAATAAAAACCTGCGGTTGCCAACCCGCTTGCCAAGCGTGGCAACTGTGGTAAATAGCCCCCTATGAGGCTATCTATGGAGTCTTTAATAGGCTGTAACCTCATACACAATATGTAAGAAAAGTTATAAATGGAGTTTTTAATGAAGGGATAATAATATTCTGCTAATGAGATGTCGCGGATTGGGGTTGAGGTAAAGTTTTTTTTTTAGTTTTAGTTTGTCACATAATGTGTGACAAACTAAAACTAAAAAATTGAGAACAAATTGAGAAGTTATTTTTAAATAAGAGTTTATCTGATTCCAGAGTATTTTATTAACGCAAAACAACGCTTCAGTGATCTATGTTGCTCTTTAATTTTCTGTACAATTTTAAATCTCTTTTTTATTTTTTGAAACAAAAACAAAAACTTTTTTATTCAATATATATTTTAAATAATAGTTATGGAAAGTCACTTTTTTAAATTGTGTAAAGTGGGACTTTAAAACAACATCTTACAATCATGTATGTTACAATTAAAAACATAACAAATAAGAAATAACTTAATAGCGATCAACCTTCCCAGGGTTATTGTCATCCATAAATTCCTTAATATTACAATAATACCCCCCCCCCCTTTTTATACAGTTACTTTAATAAACTTTTTGAACAATGTGCGGGTCATCTTTTGTATATTTTATGAGATTTTGTTGTAAAAACTTATACATCGCCCTGAGAATTAATTACTGACTCGTTGACTTCGTTCCTAGTATTTACAGAATGAATAGGTATTATTTATTTTTGTAAAAGTACTTTTATTTTTGTGTACGTACATTATATTATATTTATATTTGTTTACTTTTAGGAATATCGGTAGTTTGTATTTTCTTTTCATTATCAATCTAATTATTATTAAAATAAAAACAACAAATAATACAGAAGGAAACATTAACCTTTACACTTTTCTAACAAATTAATTTTAACACTATGAAATCTGTCAAATATTTCACCTCAATCCAAAGTGGCGCCGCCCTGGTGGCAGAAAAGTCGAGGATGCTTTCATTGATATATAATGATATAGAGAGTATGTTCCGAAATGTTTCCAGTATACTGCCGAATGGAATGCAAATGACGTCATTAATTGACGCCATATGCCACCATATTTGATATAACGAATCACCAGTATGGCGTCGATTTATGACGTCATTTGCATTGGCCAGTATATTGGATTTTATTTCAGAACATACCAAGAAATACAGGGTTGTTCAACATATCGGAGGCAACTTAAACTCGTGTACCGTTGTGTTGTGAAGAATGTGAGGACGGAACTCAACTCATGATAAATTTTCAAAATTATTAGAACAATTCTTTTAGGTATTATACAGGGTGTTTGGTGGGTGGTCTGACAAACTGAGATGGGTTCATTAGAAGCATATTTTCTTAGTAAATTTTTTTTCTATCTTTTACCATTTTTTTTAAATGAATTTTTAATTTTTTTTTGTTATTACCCCAATTTTCTAGTATTTTGGTTCAATAACTTCTACTATTTCTAGTTTTCTACCATTTTTTTTCTATTTTTCCTAAGAAATATAATTTTTTTAAATTAAAAGAAAGATTGAAAGCCCAAAAGGCATAAGAAAAAATACTAACGACACATTGAAAGTGAACAAACGAGAAAAAATTGTAAGCCCTTAAGTTTCCAGCCCCTTAAAAGAATAAATAAATATGTTGAGTAATTTCAAATGGCCACTAAAAAATTTCTATTTCATCCTCTTTCTATCGGTATATCACATGTTACATAAAACTTTAGATTATCGACAAAATTGTTGATAATCAAATGTGAGAACGGGGGAATTAAAAAATTACAAGTTTCGAAAAATTGCCAGGGCACCCTAAACTGGTTTTTACACGTGTAAATATTTTTTATGGTTTCATTCTTGCGTTTGCGAGCCAGATAGATGTTGTCTCTTTCTGGTGGTACAGGCGAAGTTACGCCGCGCGGATCAGCTACCTGCTTCTGTTGTTACTAAATTTAGTCGTGATCACAGAGTACCTTTGTATAAACTGAAAGTCGTGATTTGACTGTCTCTGACATTGATTTATATAACACTAGATCAGTAATAACCGCGCCAAAGCGTTGCCACTGCACATATGGCCACAGCCATATGTCTAGCTAACGTGAGTTCATTGTTCAATGTGACGCCGACAGAGTTGAGCCGCGACAAAAATGGATAAATGCGTAGTGAAAGAATGCTATTCAAGGTCACAAAAACGTAATAAATCAAGCGGAATCACTTTCAACACATAATTTTTGGTTCTTGTTTTATACAAACGTAAAAAACCTCAAATAATTAAATAAAATTGTCGAATATTGCCATTTAGGTTCAATGTTGCCACTTTTTGTCGTATTTGTGTATATTGTCGTATTTGTGATTATCCTACATTAATGGGAGATTGGGAGACATTACATTATTATACATTAATTAATGGAGTAAGTTAATTTGTTACCTCTGATTTTAAATATTTTGGAAATTATAATAAAAACTACGTTTTAAATTTCATACAAAATAATTAATTATTCTTATTTTAGTTTATTCATGAATTATCTATTAAATATATTTTATTACCTATTTTATATTAATAATTTTATATTATTTATAATTTCATATAAATTTTATATTAATTATATTTTATTACCTATTTTATATTGTTTGTTTTATTAGTACCATAAAAATACGTTTTATTTCATCATTATGTTTACTTCTATTCATCTGATAAGCTTTGTATCCTTTTTTTCTAAGGGGACGTAATAAAGATTTGAAAATAAAATATAATTTTTAATATAAAAACAATTAACTGCAGCTTAAAAAGAACACATTTATATTACGTATTTTAGGTAAAATTTCATATAGTAAGCCACACCAACCCGCCATTGCATGTTTGTGTGTCTATCTTTATCTAATCTTAGCGACGATATTGTTTTCGCAACTTGTGTAAGTGAGATAGATATATGTTTACTTAAAATTGTTATTAGTTTCAAAGCTACGTCGTCGCGTTTGGATAGTGGTTACACTTTTTTCGATGCGCGGTAATGTGGTTTGCTCCTCTAGTGTTGTATAACTCAATGGTCTCTGAAGCTACTTGCGAGTTCTTTTTCGACATTCATTGTTGAACAGTTTCGTTGAGTTTAGTTTTTGTTTCGTTGATTGTTAAGTTTTTGTTGTTTGTTATTTGTTTCTGTTTTCGGACGGTAGTGTTCAAACTTAATTCAAAACACTGCAGTGATTATGGCCCAACGCACTTATTTTACTAACCAAGAATACGCTGATATGCTTTTGGTTTATGGCCGGGCCCTGAATAACGGCCACAGAGCACGTAGACTTTATGGAGAGCTGTATCCCACGAGAAGGTTGCATAGCCATGATACGTTTGCAAATACTTATAGAAGGCTACGTGAAACTGGCAAATTGCAACACAGGGAACCAGGAGTACGTGGAAGACCACTTGATGTTGCTGTGGATGAGCGTATCTTGGCGGCTTTTGACGATGATCCCACTATAAGCATTAGAAAAGTAGCGACTGAACTCGGCCTTTCTGTATGGAAAGTGTGGTCGGTTCTCCGCAACGATTGCAAGCACCCATTTCACCACACCCCAGTGCAAGGTACTTATTATTTCTTCTTTTTATAAAATTACTGTTTATCTTATCCATTATTAATTATTTCGTACATTTTAAAGTGAGTAAAGTAACTTACACCATTTTTTTTTGTGCTAGGTATCGTGGAAGCAAATTTTGCACGGCGTACAGAATTTTGCAGCTTTATACTGCACAAAGATGTCGACGATAATCAATTTTTGAAGAGTATTTTATGGACCGACGAGTCAAAGTCTACACGAGAAGGCATTTTAAATCAACATAATTTACATTATTGGTCAGATAAAGATAAAAATCCACGTAAAACGAGACAAATATCGCATCAGACACGATTTAGTGTTAATGTGTGGGCAGGTGTGATTGGAAGATATTTAATCGGTCCTCATTATCTACCTGATAATTTAAACGGAGATAATTATTTATATTTTTTACAAAATGATCTCCCGGAACTAATGAGCGAGGTACCAATAATGAATGAGGACACAAGAATAATATTTCAAAACGATGGCTGCCCTGCCCACTATCGCAGAACCGTAAGGGAATATTTAGATGTGGTATTTCCGAACACGTGGATAGGGAGACTCGGACCTATCGAATGGCCTGCGAAATCCCCAGATCTGACTCCAATGGATTTTTATGTCTGGGGCGGACCAAAGGAAATTGTATACGAAAATGAAATACAAACAAAAGAAGAGTTGATTGAAAAAATAAATGCTGCTTTTCATATCATGAAAGAAGAAATGCGATTAAAAACTACCACGACTGAAATACGTCGAAGATATCAAGCGTGTCTGCATAATGTAGGAGGACATTTTGAACAAAACTTGTAAATTTAGTAAAAAATTACTAGTAGGTACTTATTTTTTTTATTATTATTGAGCAAGACCCTGGTTAGTGTAGTGTAGACACAACCATTAATTTTTTTGTATTAAATACAATAATAGGCGCTCGTCGGAGCTTGTAGCTGTAGCTCACCCGCGGGTCCTAAGCGGCAATTTTTTAATTTCCCCGCCCTCACATTCAATTATCAATGATTTTGTTAAATAATCTAAAGTTTTATTTGACATATGATATACCGATAGAAAGAGGGTAAATCAGGGAAGTTTTTAAGGCCATTTGAAATTACTCAACGTATTTATTTATTTTTTTTAAGGGGCTGGAAACTTAAGGGCCTACAATTTTTTTTTCTCGTTTGTTCACTTTCAATGTGTCGTAAGTATTTTTTTCTTATGCCTTTTGGGCTTTCAATCTTTCTTTTAATTTAAAAAAAAATCATATTTCTTAGGAAAAATAAAAAAAAATGGTAGAAAACTAGAAATAGTAGAAGTTATTGAACCAAAATACTAGAAAATTGGGATAATAACAAAAAAAATTTAAAAATTCATTTAAAAAAAATGGTAAGAGATAGAAAAAAAAATTACTAAGAAAATATGCTAACGAACCCATCTATCTCCCATTTCAGTTTGTCGGACCACCCACCAAACACCCTGTATAATTAAACAACATTTAAATTTCTGAAAATATTAATTAGGTATACCTAGGTAATGAAATTCATTTGTTTAACAAACACGTTAGACACGTTCGATAGTCGTTTAAATTTTTGTAACTCAATGGCATCTAAATAAAATTTGGCACACAGATAGACTATTTGTTGCATTAGCACAAGATATTTTTATCGCGGAAAATTAAAAGTATTATTGTTACTTTTGTCTGTTGAATATCTTTATGTAATACAAGTCATATCATGACTTACTGGTTAAAGGAAGAGCGGACTCATCCTAATACAGGTTTTTCAAACTTAAAAGGGTGAGATCCATGTCTAACACTGTAAATGAGACTTGTGTTATGTATGAATATTTTTGTATTTTTGTATTTTTTAAAAGCTACTAAGGAAAGAATAACAAGAAGGCGCTTGTGTATTATTATTCACTCGAGCGCAGCCGAAGGCGGGAGCTAGTCTGTTGATAATAACGCTATTAATCTTTTTTTTTTTTTTTTTTAACATTGGTGTTGGACGGCGTGTTTTGTTTTTCTCCCGCGAGGGGTGTTTTGTTGGCCCTAAATATTATTTTTTAATCCCCTTTTTTTTTTTATTTTTTTTTTTTTATTTAAATAAATAAAAAGAAAAAAAAAAAAAAAAATTCTCCTTAAAAAAAAATTAAAAAAAGGGGGGGGTGTTTGCCCTCGCGGATCGTTTCGTGCCATTTTTGGGGTTGGGCTTTTTTTTTTGGATTTATTAGTAATTTAATAATATTAAATTGTTCATTCATTCATAACAGCATATGAAAGCCCACTGCTGAACACTGGCTTCCCCCAAAGATTGCCACATTAAGAGCATTTTGCCATAGTTGCCAGGCTTCAAAGGCAGGTTGGCAACCGCAGTTTATTATTATTTCGAGTAGTTCAATAAAAAATAAAAATGTAAATTTCCTCGCAACCTTCCGCTAAATAAATACAATGATGTGTCTTACCTGGATTGAAGAGCACCTCCCGCCCTCCCTCAATTGCATGCACTAACTCCGTCACCACTAGTTCCAGCACCACTACTCCCAACACCACTATTCCAGGTAAGACACACCATCGACGATAATACCGGAGTATTATCGTCGATAATACCGGAGTAGAGAGGGAGGGCGGGAGGTGCTCTTCAATTCAAGTAAGACACATCATTGTATTTATTTAGCGGAAGGTTGCGAGGAAATTTACATTTTTATTTTTTATTATAATGGATTTCTGCAAAGTAACGCCTGATTCTCTCAATTATCTTGAGTCGTTCAGTTCAAACCAAAACTGTTGATATTTTTTAAAATACTAGATTTTCGATATATCCATAAATAAACTTATATGGAAAACTCAGATATTAATATATTTATAATGACAAATATGTCGAAAATCCACTATTTTCAAAATATCAAGAGTTTTAGTTTGAAATGATCAGTTGAACTGACCGCGTGTGACGACCACTACACCGCTACTACACGTTACACGTTTAAATTTAAATGTAGGAGGTGAAACTTTTTTTTATAGAATTAGGGTGATAACCGAGCACTCAGTCCACCTGACGGCAAGTGGATGCATAGACATCTACATTTATCCTCAATTAAAACGCAGATGCGTTGTCACCCCTGATGACTATGATGGAATGTGTCGTTTCCAGTAAAAAGGGATCTCCGGATCTCTACACTCACCATACAAAACACCGCAGTATATAGCTGCTATTTTACGCTGGTATTCTGTGAGAGCGTAGTCCTTCCCCGGTCGAGCCGACCCATTCGTGCTACAACTATAATATAGACACGTAAAAAAAACTGAACTTGTTTTTGAAACAGAAACAGACTTTTTTATTCAATATCTAATGTATAAAAATTAAGTTTTTTCGTATGTTATGCGCTGCCATACCGTTCATCTGATAGCGGTAAAACTTCAACTTACTGTTTGCACTTGCGCGAAGGTTATACTTAGGTCATACAATTAACTCAGAGTAGGTGGCTCGCGTATTGTACGAATTTATTTGAAATATATTATATGTCATTCAACGCCAATAAATGTATTATCATTCATATCATCATATCATATCATCGAAGGGCTCTTGTCTCCATAAATATCCCCTCGGTTTTAGAGCCTTGCGGGATCTTTAGAGACGATGGCAAGAGACCCGACGGTATGACTTAGGTCTCTTGGAAAAGAGGTAAAGCCCTAGTGTGGGATGCTACTTGCGTTGACACTTTGGAGGCCTCTCATCTCAAGAGTACCTCTTTTAGAACCGGGGTGGCATCAGAGGCAGCCGAATTTAGCAAATGGCGCAAATATGAGTCTTTGAGAAATGACTACATATTTGTGCCATTTGCTGTGGAGACTATCGGTCCGTGGAGTCCACGTGCAGTGAAGTTCCTGAAAGAATAGTATCCACGACTGTTCATCGCTCCTGGTGATAAAAGGGCTGGTTCTTTCCTCGCTCAAAGGCTAAGTATAGCTATTTAGCGAGGAAACGCAGCCAGCGTTCTTGGCACCATACCACGGGGAGCAGGACTTTTTGACTATTAAAATTTTTAGTTTTTTCTATATTATGGTTTCTTTTTTATATTGTGTATAATTAGTATTAATTGTAAATATTATCATTTATAATTAAACAATATAATTCGATATTTCCACAATTATTTCTTCTACGGCTGCTACGCCGTATACCAACGATATCACACACCAGTGGTATACCAAACCAGCTAATAGGTTATAAATAATACTTATTGGGAGTCACAGTCCCTAGACGACCTAAAAAGAAACCCAGCAGTGTTATTATATATGTTACACAATCAACAACACAAAACAAATTAGAAAATAATAGAAAGAATTAGCTTGGTGGCGATCATCTGATTCCCAAGGGTTACTGTCACCATTAAACTCCTTAAATATTATAATAACCCGTTTTATAGAAACTTGCTGTACGCCATGCTGTAGCTATATTGTGGTTGCAGCACGAATGGGTCTGCTCAACCGGGTAGGACCACGCTCTCACAGAATACCAGCGTAAAATAGCAGCTTAATACTGTTGTGTTTCGTGTGATGAGTGTAGAGAACCGGAGACCCTTTCTACTGGAAACGAGGCATTCCATCTCAGTCCTCAGGGCTGTCAATGAATCTGCGTTTTAATGCTTAGTTGAAGATAAATACAGATGTTTCTATATTAAAAAATCCTTTGAGCGTGTAAAATTTTGCGATTATGAATCTGAGAAGGTTATGGGAAAATTAATACGCCGCGCTGGTCCAATGCCCTTCGCGGATTTCACATGTCCTAAAAATATATTATACTTCGGACATGCAGGATTTTTCATGAGATATTTTTCACCGCCAAGCTCGTGGTAAATCAGCATTTAATATTGCAATTAACAAATTAATTTGTGCCGACGAGGATCGAACACGGGCTGCCCGTTGTACCGTATAATTTTCCCCGAGCGCTTAGCCCCCGAGCTACCAAGTCACCATTCTTTCTAATCTGTATTGATATCTAAAGAACCACTAAATATATTTTAGATTAATAATTATTATCAATGGTGACGTACGCTAGATTATTAATTATTATCAATGGGTACCTCATGAATTGCGTGAATCGAACTTGCAAACACGCCTCGACTGCTGTGTTACTTTGCTCAACCGACACAAAAATGAAGGGATTTTAAATCGAATCACTACTTGTGATGAAGAGTGGATACTGTACGATAATCGGAAGCGCTCGTCGCATTGGTTGACCCTGGAGACCAGCCAAATCCTGCCGTAAACGAAAATTTACTCAGAAAAAGTTACATGTGAGTGTTACTGCACTAGCGCCGGTGTCGTTCACCACAGCTTTCTAAAATCTGGCCAAACGATTACGACAGATATCTCTTGTCAGAAACTGCAAACCATGAAGGAAGAACTAGCTGCTAAACAACCGAGATTGGTCAATCGCTCTAGGCCATTACTGCTTCACGACAACGCAAGACCACATCACTGCACAACAAACAACCACTAAGTTAGATGAGCTACAATTGAAATGTCTGCGACATCTACCGTACTCCCGGACCTTGCTCCAACAGATCACCATTTTTTCCGGAATTTGGACAACTTCTTACAAGGAAAATAATTCAACTTCGATGCGGCAGTCCAAACCGCCTTCAAAGAGTTTATTGATTCTCGCCCCCATGGGTTTTTTTAGGAAAGGGATCAATGAACTACCCATGAGATAACAAAAGTGCACAGATAACAACGGTGCATACTTTATTTAATTAAATATATTTTACAAAAAAAAATGACTTTATATTCCTCCCGTACAAATCACCAGTTTCATATGTAAGGACCTATTACTATCGACTTACTTAAACCACGGAGGCTCAAGTACTTATCTCTCCAAATTTCTGAGCATCAAGATTTTAGAATGTAAAGGTTTTTAAAAGAAAAAAAAAATGTAATGACTTTCTTAATCTTATATTTAGGCGAACACTGCATATTGAATATAACTATTTTTAAGGTGCTTATCGCATTTAATTCTCTTATTTTTTAATACCGAAATTTCTGGTGTCTTTAGCACTCATGGCCTCGGGAGACTTAGGTGACTGACGTTCCGATTTTAAAGTTAAGCCAAAGTACCTTCAGATTTTTAATTATACCACTGCAAACTGGGGTTTGATTTTAATAATAAATCATTGAAAAAAATCTACAAATAATCAATATGGGAAAACGTAGTAATAATGTAATGATACCTGTTTCATAGAGCGGTACCTCCGTTCAGGCCCTCCCCAACTAATATAGCTGCAGCGTAGCTCTACCACGCAAATAAAAACTTAGAAATTAAGCTCGTCGTTATCATCATCATAATTACAATGGGTGCGTTTGGCAGAAAAAAGCGCTAGCAAGCGCTTGTAAGCAAAATGGCGATCGTAAGCGGTAAGCGCTGTCAAATTGTAAGTAGCTATTTTCCTCTAGGACACGAAGTTAGTTTTAACCGGGGAACCCAACCTAATTTAAATATATATTTGAAAAGTATTCATATTAAAAACTTACCAATCATGAATTTTTAATAACATGTATATGTTTATTCATGTCATTATATTACTTAAAACTAATATTGCACAAAACAACTTTTAAACTCTACTTCAAAACAAACAAGTTAAATAAGCAAAATGGCGGATTGTGTAAGCGCTACTGAAGTAGCAATCGTGTCCTGGCCGAAAACTATTTCAGCGCTTGTAAGCGCTTGCTAGCGCTTTTTTCTGCCAAACGCACCCAATCCACTGCTGAATGTAGGCAACGCCGTCTTAGGCCATACCGGGGCCCTTGGGTACACAAGAATTTGGGGCCCTGAAAAAAGGGAATGACAAAAACATTTTTCAACTATGATCCTATATTTAGTACTTATAGTTAATTGGTAAAAATCAAATAATATGTCATTAATGAGGGCATCCAAAAAAGGAAAAAAAGGAAAATTATCATATCAAATAAATCATTTTGCCGTTAAATATTTCGAAGTGTTATTTTTATTAAACAGTACGAAATGATATTTTTATCTCATAAAAATCTAGGCTATAAGTAAGTAGACTGTATAACCCGACAAAAACGTTTAGATACATATTTTATACCTAGGAAATCTGTCAATGCCACTTTTTCTGGCTAACTTGGCAATGTGTCGCTGGTCACTGCTCAGCGTTGCCAGAAAGTCACTAGCAACGCCCTCATTTACCTATAAATTTTTTTCTCGGGTTATATTTTCCTAAAATGGAAAAAAGATTGTATAGCGTAAGCGAAAAAGGACGACGCTTTTCGTCCGGATCACGTCGCCCTGGGCACGGGCCCCGTGTGCCCTTATGGTAAAGACAGTACTGAATGTAGGATTATATAGATACTACCACAATTATACAATTATGCTACAATTTACAGTATTTTGGTTGTTGTAGTTTGTTTTTTGTTGCAAAAAAATTGTTAGTTGTTGCAGAAGTGATGGAAGAGTCGGAAAGGGACGTCCTAGGAGAAAGTTTGTCGACCAAATTGGCGATTTACTAAAAATGAGCCAAATTAAGAGTATCTTTAACCGACGAGCGTGTATTCGTAGGTATATGGATGTGGAAGAGGCGAGAGAGGTATGTCAGGATCGTGCTAAATGGAAAAATAAATGGAATGGAATGAATGAATGGAAGTTTGTAGTCTCTGCCTACCCCTCTGGGTGACAGGCATGAGCGTTTGTGTTATTTAAATTATCGTTTATGAAAATATTAGTTTACTAGCTTATTACCCGCGGCTTCGCTCGCGTGGGCTTCAATTTAGCAACATTAATGAACGTCGTTCCATGCCTAATTTGATCACTACCAGAGTCACCTCTGTGACTGTGAATTTTCAAAGACGTCGATGATTGATATTGGATGATGGGTATTAGATATAATATAATGATTTCTTATATTTACGCGAACACTACACATTGAATATTATATCAATAGATATAATATGTCTCAGGAACACGTGAATAAATAAGTTTTTTTATAATAATGCATTAATATTTTATGTCTATACACATCTACAATTTTTATATCGGGCGTGTCTTCCAATGTATACATACGAAAGGTCAATTGTTTTAGAATCAAAATTGCGTTATTTACATTTTACACTTTACATTCTTTTATCATTGAAGTAAATTTATTTTTAACAAACAAAATGATGAATTTCATTCTCGTCCATTAATTTACGGTATGATGTTTATTTGCGATATTTGATTCATATCATTGGTCCCATTTAATATTGATGGGACATTACAAAATAAATGCTGATATTATTTTTACGTTTGGGTAGACTGCAAAATTGTATTTACGCGAATACTGGCCTATATACTATACACATGGAATAAAATTAAATGTACCATTTTTATTGCATTTAATTTTATCTTTTTTTACGTGGGTTATTTTACGCATCCTTTGATGAAAGATCCATAAAAACCCACGAGAAAGATCGTACCGCTGATGAGAAGCACCGACGTTCCGGGAAGTGTCAATATATTTAATATCATCCCAACCATTATATCAGATCTGATAGATCATAAATCCTCGTCAAAGAACCCCGATTTCCACCAAGGACGATTTACGATACTATTAAAATTAAAAAAAAAACATCCTAATTTCAATAGATATATGTTTGGGTGCTACTATCTGCTTGGGTCCCATAATTAATAACATTAAATTCAAACCCAAGCTGACTTCTGCAATACTTATAGCCTTCGCTAACTATGATAGCAGGACGTCAAACACCTCAGTCGCCCCCCCCCTCCGTTAAAAGTATTAAAAAAGTTAGAATTATATGCGATAAAATCATTAAAATTAGTTTTATTCCAAATGAAAATCTATTTACAGTGAAAGAGTGGGAAGAACCACACCCATGAACGGGATTAGAAAAATGTTCGCCTTGTTGTGGTGGCGAAAGAGAATTCGCCACCTCATATTGTCATATCAGATATCCAGCCTATTTGACAATGTATGGGGAAGGCCTATGTGGACATTTGATAGGCTGTCATGATGATGATGAGTTCTACGCATAATTGCCCCATTAAAAGTAAAAAGTAGCAACCGCCATCTTGTCATTGTCATTACTGGGTACAGGCCACACTCAGTTTTTGGTCATAAAAGTTTTCGCTACACTGACCCTAACACGGGATGACCTCAACTGGGGATCCAGATATG
This sequence comes from Parnassius apollo, assembly GCA_907164705.1. Lineage (NCBI taxonomy): Eukaryota > Metazoa > Arthropoda > Insecta > Lepidoptera > Papilionidae > Parnassius > Parnassius apollo. Next base: position 6,049,112 of record CAJQZP010001449.1, on the reverse strand, counting down.
CAGGTATTGCTCGCGATTTTTTCCTCACGAACGTGGTAAATTTAAATTGAAACAAACCTCAAATTGCAATTAAAATACTTTTTAACTACTCAGAGATCTAGGTTCCCCCACGAATTTATTTCCACCACTTTACCAGACACGTGATAAGTCAGCACGTAAAAATTCCTATAGTAGATATTATGTGGCCTGGACGGAATCGTACACGTTTTTCTTCCGTGCCATGATGAAATCTCATGTCCTGTTACACGGCTATCGTATTTGTTTAAATAAAATTCATAAAAGCTGTAACAAAGCTTTTGCACGATTGATGATCATATGATCATATGATATGATCTTCCTAGTAATTAGACATGCAACGATGCCAAGAACTATTCCATCAAATAGAGTTAAAAATCTCACAGCACACTTAATTTTCGACTATTTACGTTAGCTAACTTGATAACGAACGAAGTTGGTGAAATAAAAGCAATGCGGATAGCCATTCAAAATATTCAACTAAAGAGGTTATCTCTTAATCACAGTTTTTTGTGCACAGTATTAAATATAATAGTATCGTCATTTCGCCAAACGTGGTAATTGCAGTAAATCATTCCAATGATTGCCACCGGTCTGGGTATTTAAAGTTTTGATTCTAAACGAATAGGTATTCAGTAGCCTCTATTATTTAATTTTATCAGGGACTCATCATTAGTTTATTTAGAAGTTAGAAGATGGCGCTATTATTAGATGAAATAATGAAAGCCAAAACCATGCCATCTAATAATATCAGCGATAGAAGTAGTGCGACTGGAAAGTCGCGAATATTATTTTAATATGTAAATATGGTATAAAGTAGCGTTGATTCTGCTAAAAACTCGGTGTGTTAAAAATGCGATATCAGCGCATCTAGCGGTGAAAACCTATTTGACGATATGATCATATAATATCATGAAGTAGCAATGTTGTTTAGATATTTTAGTTTATATCATCAAACGATATCTCTCTTCATTGATTAGGACAAGTTATATTATAATATGGTCAACAAACAGTGTTAAATTGCTACTTATACTTCACGAAATGATAGAATACTTTAAAATATGATCAGTCTACAATTTGGCCACGACATATATAGAAATCTGTTTGATCGAACTATAAGTATAATGAGAATTTTGTAATAATTTGAAATAAAAACCATATAAATTTTCGTGTTTTTGATAAACGTCACTATTAACTATTTAAGTTATTACACTTTTAAAATGAAATAACGACAAAGCCCAAAAATAAACCTAAGAATTTGAAATATTCCGCTGGCTCAGGACGGTATCAAATTTGATACCAAATACTGCCCTATGAAAAAATATTTTTTTGTTATAAACAAAACCAAAGACAATATGCAATGAATAATATAGTAAAAGACAAAGATATGCTCTTTTACTTTAAACCATAACCTGGCAATGATCTTAGAAAAAAAAGAAATCACTCTGAACTTTCGGCGTTCCACGTGTCGCATTGCAGAAGGTACTCCGTCTTTTTTATAGAATTTTATATTTGTGTCTGGACTAAAAACGAAAGTATTATACTTTTTTGTATTCCTTGTAATATAGTAAACACTTAGATATATAATTTGTGACATAAAAAGTGAAAAGTAAGTGTCAAAAGTACTTCGAAATCGAGAAGGCCCATTTTGGCGGTTGGATCAAAAATGTGTTATTTTTCCAATTCTCATTAATTTTAGTGTAAAATGTAACTAAAAAATAGTTTTATAACATATTTCAAATAACTTGACGTTGTATTTATTTCAAATTCACCTAAAAATATATTTGAAATATTGTTCGAAATGTCATACAGATAAATATTATTTTTTTTTATATTTTGGTATGAGTAACGAATAGAAACACATAAAACATAAAAATATACATATTTCCAAACATTTTCATATAAATTTCTCCAAAAACAAAAGTGTAGAATTCAAATTAGTAGTAATTTTGGCACTAAAAGTGAAGTATATACTACTACTATGCTATAAAGGGTAATTTATAAATTTTATTACAATATCTAGGAACTAAAAATAATTTTATTCGAAAGTTTATACATTCAACAAGAATTCCTGTAAGTTTTATCCATAAATATTGTCTCAAAGTGAAAATATAGCAAAATTTGCAAGTTAGCAAAAAATTTGCAATTCCCGCCATTTTAAGGTCATGAGCAAACAGGTGGTATCAAATAACATGACTTTCTGATCTTACGGGTAATTATTTAATTAGTAACTGTAGGCAAAATGTACTTTTCCTATTTGATAATAGATGGTGCTGTTTTGAAAATTAAAATATAGATCGTCGGCGTGGTTTCAAATTATTAAACAAAGACTGAAATAAATTTGAAAAATTTGTTTATTAATATTGTATTTATTTGAAAAGCACCAGCCATCCTTCATACATGTAACTAACAGAATCATATATAATAGAAAATTAACATCTAAGGAAAGGAAAATACTGAATACCTTCTTTTTCGACGTTCCGTAATCGGATAAAAATAGCCAATAAGTTGGCCCGGATTACCAACTACCTACGTACAAAATTTTAGGGAAATCAGTCCAATAGTTTTTGCGTGAATCGTGAATACACAGACAGAAAGACAGACAAAAATTCTAAATACCATTAATTTGGCTTCAGTAACCTTTATTTATTTATTTTTTCAAGAATATATTATAATTACAGACACGACTTTTCTACAGATTTATTATATGTATAGATTAACAAAAAACTGTTATCAGTAAACCATGCTAAAACGTGATATTTTATTGACAGGCACTAGCTGAACATAAGGTGACTTTTGTGGAGAATATAAGAGGAGGTATGTAACCTCCCGGTCCTCTCCTTCTCCCCTTTTTTTTTTTTCCAGGACTTCCTTCTGGGGTCCGGTTTCCAAATTCTCCCTTTTGTGTTTCGCCTGTACTAAATAATTATTTTTCATACAAAAACACAGTCCTACCGATAGTAAGTGAATACTGTAGCACAAATTAGATAACAGTTACCTACTTCCACTTCAATAATCGTTACATCGTTACAATACGAGTTTTCGACGCGGTAACCCAAAGTGGATGAAAACGCCACCGGAGAGTTCGGGCAGAGTTTTCTTTACTACCTGAGCATTCGAGTTTCATGGAATCATAAAACTGTAGCCCTAGACACCTACATCTATGCTCGATTAAGAAACAAAAATGTAGATGCGTCATCACTCCTAAGGAAAAAGTGGAATGGCTTTGAAAATCCACGCAATTGATAGCTAAGTTGAACTTTTTTTGTCTATCTGACTGTGACTATTGCAGCCTCTGTACAACCAGCAACAAAGAAGGTTTCAGATTTATATAGAATAAGGGTCCACCTGAGTCCACAGAGTCCACCTGATGGTAAGTAGATACTGTGGTCCATAAACATCTAAATCTTTCCTCATTTTTAAGCAAAATGCAAATGCAGAAGCTGAGGGCTAAGATGGAATACCCCGTTTCCAGTAAAAAGGGCCTCCGGTTCTCTACACTCACCATACGAAACACAGCGATATTAAGCATCTATTTTACGCTGGTATTCTTTGAGAGCAAGGTCGTTCGCCGGTCTATATTCAGTTATTATTCTAAAGCTATAATATTATTCATAAAAGATAGTTCCACTATAAAAAGGCTTCTTTCTGAATGTGATTATGTATTTACTACATACCGGACACGATAAGCTCAGATAGCTGAAAGTAGGTTAGATTAAGTTCAGTAGAATTCTGATATATATATTATTTTGTGTAAAAATATATACATTTCAGAGACACACCAACACAATTGTGTACATTATTATGCGTGTAAAAGGTCTACGCATCTCTCGGAAGATACCATACTCATATCCATTTCTGCCTCCAAGAATCAGTGCTTGGTGCGTCTGCAATGCCATGATCCGGTCTGAAGGGTACTGAGACCTTGTTAAATTACAGACCGTGAGGCATTACGTTTATTAGAGGTGACAACGCATCTGCAGTCTTTTTTATATTTTTATAGACTAAAGGTGACAAATGAGCACCCCTGACGGTAAGTGGTTGCTGTATGGTAGATGGTAGGAGGACGACCATTATATGACGATTATAACGACGAGGCGAGGATACGAGTATTATAGTGGACGAGTGTGTTTTTTATATGGAATAAGGGTGACAAACGAGCACACAGTCCACCTGATGGTAAGTGGATGCTGTGGCCCATAGACATCTAAATTTATTCTCGATAAAGAATCAAAACGCAGATGCATTGTCACCCCTGAGGGCTAAGATGGAATGCCTCGTTTCCATAAGAAGGGTCTCCGGAATTCTACACTCACCATACGAAACACAGTAGTATCAAAGCTGCTATTTCACGCTGGTATTCTGTGAGAGCGTGGTCCTTCCCCGGTCGAGCCGACGCATTCATGCTACAACGTATGAAACTTGTGTGCATAAGCATGTATACAATCTATATTTCCTCACTCTCAAAGTTCTAAGCAGAAACCCGACACGATCGGAGAGAGATCAGGTGCAGTACTTTTTTTACGTACATTCTGAGGTTTGTGTTGAAACAGAACAATTCCTGACTTCTAGCTGCTGCTAAGAATTTCTTGACAGAAAAATTTAATAGAAAAACTAATCCTGGCCCCAACCTGAGTTTGAACCTGGGATTACATGACCAGCAGTCGCCTTTATGAACACTAGACCAACGAGGCAGTCAAATCGTACCTTCCGCACCACACTATGGCGTTTTTTCCAATTTGGCCTAACCTTACTTCTTTTGGTTTTGAACTCACTAGACCGTTTAAAGTTCAGTTTCTAGAAAATATTATCCCTAATTATTGAAGGCGGTCGGTGTTTTCCTTTGATACATTTCGGAAAGAATGAGCCAAGGTGAGCTGACTCTCTTTTGCACTGGAGTGCGATGTTTGTGTTTTGGAGGCTTTGAATTTCACAAGATAATAATAATATATCCACCCCAATCACATACCTATTCCCGCGTTGTTATCTGGAGATATAGAAACCAAGGTACTTTTTTCGCAGAGAGTACACGGATTGTGTCAGGATGGGAGGCGGAAGAGAGCCAAATTCCTTACCAGATCTCGCTGAGGATGGTCAGTGAGGTTGGAGGCGTCAGCGCCTGTGGAGGCACCATTATTCACAACGAATGGGCGTTGACTGCTGCTCACTGTACTGCTCTGTAAGATAACTTTTTAAATGCTTTATTATAAGCTGCTTTTAGCTTGATATATATTATGTAATAAAAAACATGTGATTCCTTTTAAGTGCATTATTAGAATTAGTATTCAAACGTATAGAAATAACTTTTCTTTTAAACTTGAACAAAAAAAAATTTTATTGAAAAAATTAATATGCAAATTGTATGTGGTTTTATTACCTCTTCATTTTCCGGGGAGTTAAAGGATTGTCAAAAAACCCCGATTTAAAACATGTTACCGACGCTCGTGTCCGTTTGAGGTAATAAAACCACATACAATCTACAAATGAAAATTTATTTTATATTATTAAAAAAAATAAAGGTCGAGTTGTCTGAAGTACAGTCTATATGTTTGAATACTGATTTTGATAATGCACTTAACGACAACCACAGAGTTTTTGTTACATGTGTTAACTTTTTGTTTTACTTTGTTGGTACTAACTATAATTAAACACGGGCTAAGTATAATAAGTATTTAATAAAATGGAATATTACATTCACTATAAAATAATTAAGTCCTATAAGTATTTAACAAAAATAGAGTATTATATTGGCTGTATAATAATTGAACGAAAAGTGTTTTTCCGCGCTCCATTTCTTACTCTCGCAGAGTGAGCAACTTCACTCCCCTATCGTACCATGACCAACATTTTCATTTTACGCAGCTTCACACTATTGCCGCGTTGTTGCCAACACATGCTATATAAATTTGTGTGTATGAATGTAATGGCATTTAATAATTCACTTTTCAGCCACTTTCGGACGGAATGTATGAACGTATATTCGGAAATTTTGCTAACGTATTGAGAACCGTTGACAATACAATATTTTTATGATAAGGAACTTACTATTCTCACTATACTAATGTTAAACACTCGCTGATCGCGATGCAATAAAATGAGGAAACAAGACTCCGCCTATTGCGCTTTGCGCTCTCTGTCGCACTTAAGGGAAAATTACACAGGCCTACCGTAAGTGCGACGGAGAGCGCAACAGGCGGCGTCTTGTTTCCCCATTTTATAGCACCGCAAGCAGTATTACAGATCATGTTTGATGCTGTTGTTTATAGTAATTTACATGGAGGTTAGAGAGAAGGAGAACGATCTCTGTAGAAAATAGTGTCCCAGAAATATGGACAAAATAAGTGAGGCGCTGCGATCGCTAAGTTGTCTCAATAAAAGTCATTTTCAGTCTATTTTACCGATCAGATGCTAAAGTACTTGCACATTAACGCACAATACAATATTTTATCATTTTTTAATGTTTCTTTTTGTCACAGATAAAAAATTACGGAGCACGATTATTTTCCCACCAATGCCGCGAAAAAAAGATTGTACATTATTCAACTAACTTCATCTACTTGTACTCATTCTTCGCAGATACTACTAACCGACGAATTTTCAGGGACAGGCGGGCTATGCTTTAGTACGTAACGATCTTTCTCCTTCTCTCTAACCTCAATGTTACTTTAAAATATAGCTTGATCAGGGAGTTTTGGCGGGAACTTGGCCGTCGATGGACTGTCGCTCCTGTTTTGTCTGTGAATTTCAATTCGTAAAACTGATGTGATTTTGTGAATTAAGTGTCAGCGCGTGTGAACAGAACAGAAAACGACGAAACAAGTGCTTTGATGCTGATATAAACCTCAAGTTAATTTGATCGCTTGGGCGCCTTTTAAACTTGGGTGGCTGTCGTCATCATATTGTGAAGAAAAATATATAAAGTGAAGATTCTGAAAGAACTGATAGGCTCAGAAGGGCTAGAACTCAGAGCCGTAAAGCCAGTAAAATAAAAAAAATTGATTGATTAGAATGACAGCTATCATTCTGATGTGATTAGTGCTGAGAATATTAAATCGACATATCGATAAAGTATTCGTAAATATTAATAAAAAATATGCACCCAATACTTATTTAACCAAGTATTTAAACAGTGGGATCCATTTCAGGCTAATAAAAAATAAATGAAACTATTAGCAATAATAAATTTGTTGACACAAGAGTGTACATACTAAGCCACAATCATCATCATCAGAATCAGAGTCGCGGGAACAATCTTCGAGATTAATAATTATGATCACACAAATAATCAAAGTGAACATCACGTTGTCAATCTTCTGTAATAATTCTTCGCATTTTATTGACCACATAATTACTTTTTCAATTATTTATTATAAGTTTCTTTTAACCCCCGGCGAATACAGAGGGTTGTTATGAGTTTTTAATGTGTATCTGTGGCATCATAGCTCCTAATCGGATAAACCAATTTTAATTAAGTTTTTTTTTTTGTTTGAAGGATGTCTTTATCATAAGTATTCTTAGCTACGTCTCCATGAAATCTGTTCAACCATTTGAAGATCATTAGCTCTTTTTGTTTCGATGTTTTTAAAATTTTCAATTTAAGTCATTAGCTCCCTTACTAGGTCTATACAATTCTCGTTAACTAGTGTTCTTGTTTGCATATAATTAATTATTTTATAAATAAATTTAGGCCAGTTGTGGCAAATGCATTAAGAGCTCAGAATAAAGTTAACGTGAGTTTTGTTCGTGCTAGTTGAATGTGTGGACGCAAAGTAAAGCGTGGTTAAGCTCGAGGTAGTTTACCTCTCAAACGTATTTTTTTAAAATATAAAACTGAAATGATAAACGAACTTACCGCCTGATTGTAAGTGAGTACTGCAGGTATCCCCCCATGAGCAACGACGCAAATAAACGGCCCCCAGTCCCCGGCGGCCCCGCTATTCCTGGCTACGGTGGCGACCATGGTAACAGCGGGGCAGGGGGTGCTAAGAATCTCCGGTGGAGGTTCGGTTGCCACCTACGACGACTCGACCTGGCAACGTATAACGCACGCACCCTGAGGTCTGACGAGAAGATACTGGAGCTGGAAGAAGAGGTAGACAAGTTGCGCTGGCATATTATTGGATTATCTGAGGTCCGAAGAGAGGGCGAGGACACGGTAATCCTCGAGTCCGGCAACTTGTTCTATCACCGGGAGGGCGACCGTCTGTCCCAAGGAGGTGTCGGATTTATCGTCCACAAGTCTCTCGTCAACAACGTTGGGAGTGTGTCGACAACGGTCGCGTACCTGATACTCAGAATTACCAAACGGTATTCGCTGAAGGTCATACAGGTCTATGCACCAACCTCGGCACATACCGATGAGGAAATGGAGGAAATGTATGAGGATATTTCTAGAGCCATGCATTCCTCCAAAACTCACTACACGGTGTTGATGGGAGACTTCAATGCAAAACTAGGCACAAGAGAAGGCGGTGAGCTGAAGTTAGGGAATTTTAGAGTGGGACAACGGAACCGTAGAGACCAGCAGCTGGCTGACTTTATGGAGAAAGAGGGACTCTTTATGATGAACTCTTTCTTCCAGAAGCGGCCCCACAGGAAGTGGACCTGGTCGAGCCCCGACGGTTCGACAAAAAATGAGATTGACTTCATTATGACGACCAGACGCCAACTGTTCAGTGATGTCTCAGTGAGCGCAAGGGTGAAAATCGGCAGCGATCACCGAATGGTTAGAGGCACACTGAACCTAAACGTTAAGTTGGAGAGGTCTCGTCTAATGAAGTCAACGCTCCGTCCCCCTCGTGCTCTAATCCAGAATCCCGCGACTTTTCAGCTCGAGTTACTTAACCGCTTTCAGTGCCTAGAAGATTGCAATGCAGTGGACGATATGAATGACAAGCTTGGAAACTGAAGGAATCGTGCTTTTTTTTCTGTGGAAACTGTCCATGCGGTCGGAGCTAAGTTCTGCAAGACCTGCCGCAGAAGAACACAAAAACTCTCCGATCACACTCTTAATCTCATGGCTGTTAGACGGGAGATGAGGCTGCAATCGTCAACAGATTTGACACCATACAGGCAACCGAATAGACAGATCTCCAAATGCATTCGGCGAGACTTACGCAACTTTAATACTGCTCGTATTGAAGAAGCGATCGAGCGTAACCAGGGCTCCAAAGTCTTTGCCAGAGATCTGTCTGCCAGAAAGAGCCAACTGTCAAAGCTGAAGACTGAGTGTGGCAGTGACAGTTTCGGGCACCTGCCATTCTGAGTGAGATTGAGAGGGTCTATGGGCAGCTGTACACATCATCGTTGCAGCCACACGCAAGTGTGAGTAACGATCCAAGAGCGGGTCTTACCCGACACTATTCCGATGATATCCCGGACGTCAGTTTGAGCGAGATTAGAATGGCTCTCCAGCACCTTAAAAACGGCAGGGCCCCAGGCGAGGATGGAATTACAGCGGAGCTTCTGAAAGCGGGTGGAACACCGGTACTTGAAGTCCTTCAGAAGCTCTTCAATTCCGTCCTCCATGGTGGCACTACTCCGGAGGCGTGGAGCAGAAGTGCGGTGGTCTTGTTCTTTAAGAAAGGCGACAACGCTCTCTTGAAGAACTACAGACCGATTTCCCTTCTGAGCCGCGTCTACGTGCTGTTTTCAAGAGTCATTACGAATCGTCTCGCACGCAGACTCGACGACTTCCAGCCTCCCGAACAAGCCGGTTTCCGAAAAGGCTTCAGTACCATAGACCACATACATACCCTGCGGCAGATTGTACAGAAGACCGAAGAGTACAATTTGCCACTTTTCCTGGCGTATGTGGACTATGAGAAAGCCTTTGATTCCGTCGAAATTTGGGCGGTGCTACAGTCCCTTCAGCGGTGCCAAGTTGACTGTCGGTATATCGAAGTGCTGAAGTGTTTGTACAGTAGGGCTACGATGGCTACCCGAGTACAGAACCAGAGTTCGAAATCTATCCAACTGCAGAGAGGTGTAAGACAGGGTGACGTTATATCCCCGAAACTCTTCACCGCTGCGTTGGAAGACGTTTTCAAGCTACTGGACTGGAAAGGATACGGTATTAACATCAATGGCGAGTACATCACTCACCTTCGATTTGCCGACGATATAGTCCTTATGGCAGAATCGCTGGAGGACATTAGCACTATGCTCAATGACCTCAATGGTGTCTCCCAACGGATAGGTCTTAAGATGAATATGGACAAAACAAAGATCATGTTCAATGTCCATGTCACGCCTATGCCGGTAGTTGTTGGGAGCACTATGCTCGAAGTTGTTGACGAGTACGTTTACCTGGGACAAATAGTCCGACTAGGTAAGTCCAACTTCGACCGAGAGGTCAATCGACGGATTCAACTCGGCTGGGCAGCGTTCGGGAAATTATGACACATCTTCTCGTCAGGTGTACCTCAATCTCACAAAACTAAAGTGTACAACCAGTGCGTGTTGCCAGTGATGACTTACGGATCAGAGACGTGGTCCTTCACTGCTGGCCGTATGAGGACGCTCAAGGTCGCTCAGCGAGCTATGGAGAGGGCTATGCTCGGAGTTTCTTTGCGTGATAGACTCAGAAATGAGGATATCCGCAGTAAAACCAGAGTGACCGACATAGCCCAACGTATTAGTAAGCTGAAGTGGCAATGGGTCGGCCATATAGCTCGAAGAACTGATAACCGATGGGGAAGAAAGTTTCTCGAGTGGCAGCCTCGTACCGGTAGGCGTAGTGTAGGGCGACCCCCCACTAGATGGAGTGACGACCTGGTAAGACATGCAGGAAGTCGATGGGTGCAGGTGGCTCAGGACCGTGCTTTGTGGCGTTACTTGGGGGAGGCCTATGTTCAGCAGTGGACTTGTGAAGGGCTGTAATGATGATGATGATGATGACTGCAGTTCAAGAACAATTGCAACAAACTTTAAACAAGGAAGGCCGCTGCTCTAATCTGTGTGGAGAATATTGCTTTGAACATTTACAGAAGTCATATCAATATTCAAAGCTTGATACAATTAAATAAATATTATTAAACTAGTGATCCGCCCAGGCTGCGCAAGGGTGATTTCTGGATCTCGAAAACAGCGTCACCTACTGGATCCAATTGAGTTTTTAAATAATTGAAGGACCCACTCAAATACACACAAATACATCAAAATCGTTCGAGACATCTTTTAGTTTTAGAGACTACCGGACAGCAATTGATTTTTATATATAAGAAAGATATTATAGATAAATAAACAGTGATTTTATATGTAAAAGATACTTAAAATATCATTAACGAGAGACTTGTGGATAGCAAACCTGACTCCTCCTTTGGACAGATGGTCGCTCTCCTGGTGATAGAACAATTTCTCGGATTTGAGGATTACCGTGGCCTCTAGATAATATCGCAGCGCAAATTTTCTGTCTCTGTTTCCAGCTCCAGAATCTTTTCATCAGTTCTCAGGGTGCGTGCGTTGAATGTTGCCAGGTTGAGTAAAATACCATTGAGTTATTAAAAAAAAAACGATTACTCGATACTGGCGATTGTACTTGCCCTTACTCCTCAATCAAAGCAGAAGAAGAATGAAAGAAATTTTACACCGAAATTAATTGATCGCTTAATATTTTTCAGCTACATCTTATCATCAATACATCCCATTAAAAGTCTATAGTGCTGAACATAGGTCTCCCTAATAGATTGCCACACAATATGGTCTCTCGCCACCTGCAACCATCGACTTCATGCATGTTTTATAAGTATTATTTCGTGTAGAGGGTTTGCCCAAGTTTGTGCTTACAGAATAAAAACTTTGAAAATTACAGCTTAACTCTACGTGGTGGAGCCACGCTGCACCCGTATTATAACGTAATTAGGCATACTAAAAAAAACATTTATCGCCGGAAATACAGGATAAGGGAAATTATTAATTATCAAATGTTGTTTATCAAATAACTTGATATATTGTTTTAAATTATCTTTAATAATTACTATTAGTTACATGTGAGAAAACATAATAAATTTATCGTTTCAAGGTTAAGTAATCAAGTTGTCAATTTTTATCATTGCCCTGAATACCTAAATATATTTTAAATAAGACAAATAGGTTTCCTCACAGGGAGAATATTTGCCACAGCTGCGGTGCCAAAGTTGCCACTTCGCCTACCAAACGTCGCAGCTATCACCTACCAAATCCTAACATAGCTGTGAGCCGTCGTCTTGACTACAAATATTATTCTCAAATTTTTAATTTGTCGATCAGAAGTTACACGAGCATTAACCGACGCTCCTACGTGTCACTTTTATATACCTACAAGTATATACATGTTATAGTTCTTTAAATATAGCCACAGAATAAATAATAGTACATATAGCTTGATTAGAATGACAGCTGTCATTTTGATGTGACTAACATTAAACCGATATATCGATAAAGTATTCATAAATATTAATAAAAAGTATGTACCCAATACTTATTTTAAACCAAGTATTTAAAACATTGGGACTCATTTAGGGCTAATAAGATAAATTTTGCAATAATAAAGTTATTGACACAAGGGTGTACATCCTAAGTCATAATCATCATCATCAGAATCAGTCATTGGAACAATCTTTGAAATGAATTATTAATTCTTTTTAACACAAATAATCAAAGCGGACATCTCGTTGCTAATCTTCTGTGATAATTCTTTACGTTTTATCGACAACCTTCTTCCAATCAACTGGCGTTATATGTTGAAATGTATTGTTCAGCAAAAGAGACGGTCCATTCCAGGCCCTGTATGTGTACACTATTCCGTAAAAAAGCGAAATATTCAGGAATTTTATTAAAAATAAAATGGGAGAATAAAACGAACTAAATAACTTGCTAAAAAAATGCAATCCAAATTTTTGATGATTTTACAAGATGGCGCCCTTCCGTCATAAAATTATATGTCAAATGTCATGTCTAACAAGAGACTTGAGTCATGAAATTATGTAGGTAGTGTGATATTTTTTTGTTTATTCTGAGCTCCTGAATTGCGTTAATATTGATTTGTAAATATCAACAAGAAAGTTATTTGTTCCAAGACCAAAATAGCAAATCCCCAAGTTTCGAGACATTTTAGCCATTGTTCATAACAAATCTACCTGATAGGCTATCAGTGATAATAATGGCACTGGTAGAGCATTTCAGATTTTCACACGATATCATGCCCTAATTAAGATTTAAGAAAGCGAACGAATTTGAATCTTATGATTACACTGGATTAAATTTATTAATATCTCGAGTGCCCTGATCGAAGGGCTCAGCAGCACCATGTCGTCCACGTAACTGATGCTGTTTACAAAGTTACCATCTATTGAGACATCCGACGCCAGTTCTGCTAAGCACATTGATCAATCCATTTATACAATATGTTACGTAATTAACGCACACCCACTCATAAATCATAATACATATACTGAATTTTTAGTTAAACATTTTTATGCACTGATTATTTATCAAATTAGTTATACTAATTCCGGAAGAATGTTGTGGTCACAGTACAAATCCACGAACGCAAAGATTTTAACGTGCTTGAAAAAAAGTTAATTTTTCTTTATTTTTTATTGAATGACAGAATTAGTAATAATACAAATAAAACTGCACTCTTAAAAGTCTTATTGCTTTAAGTTGCGGTCCATTTCAGTTTGTTTTGACTGTACAGATTTAGTGTGACTGTAATTTACGTAGTTTTAATTTTTTTGGGATAAAAAATTACCTATATTAAAAATGATAGGAATCGATTCAGTAAAGGATTCTGAACAAACTACTTTCTCAAAGTGCGTTAATTATGTTACGTGTTGTGTATAGGTTAAAGAGCCTTGGTGAAGTTAAGCCTCCCTGTCTTACTCCACACTCCAACCTATATTCACTGGAGTGTGAGCATGCCCACCTTACATTATTTGATTGGTATATGCATTATACAAAATTTGATAGTGCGATTTAGACCTCGGTTGTTAAGTTTAGTCACAGAGCAGAAGCACTGTTTTATTTTCTAAAAACTTGTTAAAGCTGTATTTATTTTCGTTCCAGACGTGTGTCGATCGTGATCCGAACCGGTACAGTGAACCTCACAAGACCAGAGAGCATATTCGAAACTATAAGTTACATCAACCATCCGTTATATATCGAGGAGCTCCAGTCGGTGGTTCAGCCCCATGACATCGGTCTTATATACTTCAATCGGTTCATCGAATTCACACGTAAGTTATCATTCAAGTTGTTATGTAAATAATCAATTTTTTATCATGTTCTTCAGGCTGATTTTGATCACGTTTACTGATTTTCATTCATCCATGGGTCGGCTCGACCGGAAAAATGTAGATGTCATCAGGTGGACTGTGTGCTTGCTTGTGATACTTATTCTATAAAAAATGTGCAGCAATGGACATTGATATTTTTTTATAAAACACAGCAGTGTTACGCCGGTATTCTGTGAGAGCGTGGTCCTGCCGCGGTCGATTCGACCCATTCGTGCTACAGCTGCAATATAGCTGCAGCGTGGCTGTACCACGTAAAAATAATAAATCTGATAAAACAGCTGTATATACTTTAATGGCGTTGTTGTTTTGTAGCTCGAGCTCAGCCCATTAGGCTACAGTCATCTATCGACATGAACAAGGACTACAATAATATCAGGCTTCAGGCTAGCGGCTGGGGACGCACTTGGACTGAAGGTACGAATTTTATTTGGTTTTTTTTTGTACATATACGTAGGTGACAAATACAGTAAACAGTATACATGATAGTAAATGGATGCTGTAGCCTATATAAAAATTAGCAACACGTATAATATTGTAAGAAGAAGTGTGGCAGAGAGGGCAAAGGCAGCCTTGATTGAGACGAAAGTTTATCCATCAAAGTGGCGATGCATTAAAGGGATGGAATTGGCGATACAATAAAGAGGCTTTTTTGAATAAGGAACATTTATCCATTAACCGGATACACCGCAGATATGGATGTAAAAGAAAGAATCGAGAGAGGTGTGTCAGGATCTTGACAAATGGAAGTTGTATATATATATGTATGTGTTGTCAGATGTAACGGTCTATGACCATGATTATTTATATTATAAAACGTACTGTTCAAATATTTATTCAAATACTAGTTCTATACTGTTGCCCGCGACTTCACCCGCGTGTATATTAGGGTCTTTTTTGATTTTTTAAGCGGAACCCTTATTCTTTTTCTAAAGTTAAATATTTCACAAGGCTCAAAAACCGAGGAAACATTTATAGATACATGAGCTCTTCGGACAACATTATTCAAAGAAACGTGACGGGATAACCTACCAGCACTTTTCTTACATAGAGTTGATGCTTACGTGAAGACTAAACTCATCGACAATTCGCCTCGGTTGACCGATTTATATTGTTTTTCTTTTAATGTTAAATGTTGTCGTTACAAATAAAGCATTTTCTTTCTTTATTTCTACTTTAATTATGATATTTTTTATCTTTTTAGGCACGTCACCCGAAAACTTAAACTGGGTGTATCTTCTGGGCGTGTCAAACGCTTTCTGCAGGGACGTGTACGGTGGTAGCTCCATCATCACTCCTTCCACCATGTGTGCTGCTGCTTACAATGTCTCCAGTCAATCTACTTGTCAGGTATAACTGCTAATAGAGTAAAACTTTGAACTTTTTTTTGATTAGACGAGATAAATTTATATTTTATGCTTATCCATACCCTAGGCAAGTTGAGACACTTGCAAGGAGTATGGATTCACCCTTTAAACCGTAAAATTTTTTTAATGGTCGAGTTTTCTAAAAAAATGCTTATAAGTTTGAATACTGATTTTGATAACGCACTTAACAGGAACCACTGGGTTTTTGTTATATGTTGTATATATATATATATATATATATATATATATATTTAACTCCTCCTCACCGTATGTATGGAAAGGAATCTTTTTGTGATGAACACTTTCTTTATTCATAAGAAGATTCACATGTATACTTGGGAAAGAGGTGATTATAGAAGCATGATAGATTTCATAACAGTGGATGAAAGAATGAGGAGCGGAGTGGTGGATACAAGGGTTTACCGAGAGTCCAACGGAGGGACGGATCACTACCTGGTCTTATGCCGAATTAGGGGTTTATTCAGACGTTGACGGCATCGGACATCTGTGTCTGCCACTGCGTTACAGCGTACAAGAATTGAGAGGTTACAAGATGAATATGTGAAAGACAAGTACAAATGTAGACTGAGAGAAAATATAAGTATTTTGTATGAGTTGTGTGTGAATGAGTTAGACTTGGAGAATGTGTGGCATAATGTTAAGAAAGGTTTAGTGGATGCAGCTACCGAAGTATGTGGTGTAAGTAAGAGAACGAATGAAAGGAAAAACAATACGTTATGGTGGGATGATGAGGTACGTATGGAAGTTGAAGCAAAGAAGATAGCATGGCTAGATTTACTAACGACCAAAGCTGGTAATTCTGGCGGTAAGAAGGATGAGATTTAAAGAAAAGAGGCAGAGTTTAAACGTCTAAATAAGAGAGTAAAAGAATTAGTTGAAAGGAAAAAGCAAGAAAGAACGGATAAGAACGATAGAAGAATATCGGATAACATCCAGGTAAATATTAAAATGTTCTATAAATTCGTAATAAATAACAGGGGACATTCATAACAGCCTAGATTGAATGCGATACGAGACGAGAATGGCTGTATTCTGAATGATGAAGTGTTGAGTCTAAAGAGATGGATAAAATATTTTGAAAGCGTATTATGAGTGAGGAGACGTGTGAACTAAATGAAATAGAAATTCCGAAAGAAGATGAAAGAGATAGGGAGATAAGTATAGATGAAATAATGAAAGCAATAAAAAGCATGAAAGTAGGTAAGGCAGCCGGATATGATAGAATTTCACTCGATATGCTAAGGGCTGGAGAGGGAGTGGTGGCAGGCCTGCTGTACACCTTGTTTAATTTAAGTTGGGAACTAAAGCGGGTACCAGGAGACTGGTGCAAAGCTGTGATAGTCCCAATATATAAGGGAAAAGGGTCACAGTAGGACTGTAAAAACTATCGTGGTATTAGCCTTCTTAGCATTGTGGGAAAACTGTATGCTAAGGTACTAATTGAATAGAGTTATGAAAGAAACTGATGAAAAAATTTGGGATGTACAAGCGGGATTTAGAAAGGGACACCCCAATGACAGATCAAGTCTTTTCCAAGCGCATTATCGCGGAGAAGTTTTTGGGGCAAAACCAAAAAGTTTTTTGTGCGTTCATGGACTTGGAAAAGGCTTATGACAGAGTGGACAGGGATCTGTTATGGCAAACGCTGAACGCATTTAGGTTGAGCGCTGGTTTAATACAGGCATTAAAGTCTCTGTATAGGGACTCGAGTGCTTGTGTTAGAATTAACGGGGTCTACTCGGACTGGTTTGGCATCCATAAAGGTGTCAGACAGGGCTGTGTAGCTTCCCCGTGGCTGCTCAACCTATTTATGGACAGTTGTTTAGAAACTTTGAAAGTTGTAGAATGTGAGTTAAGAATGGGTGAGTTAACCATCAAATGCCTTTTGTACGCCGATGATCAAGTCATACTTGCGTCGTCGGCGGCAGAGTTGCAAATGATGGTTACATTAATGAACAGGTCATTAAAAGAAAGAGGAATGAAAGTGAACGCAAGTAAGATGAAAGTTATGGTTTTTGAAAGAGAAGAAAGCAAAACGGTATGTGAAATAAGAATAGAAGGAGAGTTAATTGAGCAAGTGGATGAGTACGTATATTTGGGATGTGTATTCAGCAGGGATGGGAGATATGATAAGGATATTGAATGACCCTGGACCCTGGGCCTTATACGCAGTCGGGGCTAGCGCGTTGTAGGCGATTCAATGTTAAAGATTTTTAACGTTTTTTACGTAAATAGTTTTAATGTAAATACTTGTTGAAATAGTGTTTAGTATATTTAATTGTAAGTAAAAATAGTTGTAAATTTTTTAATGTATTTTAACCCCTTTTTACTGGAAGCGAGGCATTCCATCTAAGTCCTCACGGGTGACAACGTATCTGCATTTTGATTCCTGATCGAGGATTGATGTAGATGTCTATGGGCCACAGCAACCACTAACCATCAGGTGGACTGTGTGCTCGTTTATCATCCTGTCCTATCCTATCCTATAAAAAAACAATAAAAAGGACTCTTCCACTCAAGAATGCCCATATCATTTTCACCGCTAAAGAGAAGATAAGATTTTTTTTAATATTCTTTAAAATCTTTGGATAAAATTATGTATTATACGATTTCGTAAAACTGTATTTTAACTGCGCATATTTTTGAAATATTTTTTCATCAATGGGGCTCGCAAACTTTTGTCAAAATTAAATAAAAAAGTACAATAGATACTCATACTCTTTACTGCATTACTAATAGGGTCTGTGAGGAATAAGAGAATACCAAAAAACGCAATGAATTTCATTAATTTTCGGCATTGGTGTATGTGAAAGTACAGTAAGGTCAATAAAAACATTTTTTTAAGAAATCACATTTTGGCACCACTGGGAATATGTTTTTTAAATTGAGCGCCTGATACCTGTACTATTAGGCGCTCCAGGATTATCCATTCTTTCTGGGACACAGGAGCCAATTTCAAACAAAGAATGGATGCCTCACAGCCCGTAATTATCCTGGCTCTATATACTCTTCAGACCTGAACGCAGCAGAGCAAACACTGCTATTAAGCAGCAGAAATAGGTAAGAAGATGTAACCTACTCCACGGACTCCTACTCGTAGGAATATAGCACTTAGCACGAGGTAAAGTAGTAAAAGATGATAAAAAGCACTTAGTCCACTTGATGGTAAGTGGATACTGTTCCCTATAGACACCAACATCTATTCTCCATTAAAAATTAGAATATTTTTTTATAGAATAAGGGTAACAAGCGAGCACACAGTCCATCTGATGGTAAGTGGATGCTGTGGCCCATAGACATATACATTTATCCTCGATTAAGAATTAAAAAAGCAGATACGTTGTCACCCGTGAGGACTTAGATGGAATGCCTCGTTTCCAGTAAAAAGAGTCTCCGATTCTGTACACTCACCCTATGAAACACAGCAACATTGAGCTGCTATTTTAAGCTGGTATTCTGTGAGAGCGTGCTCCTTCCCTGTTCGAGAGGTCGATTCGTGCTTCAACCATAATATAGCTACAGCGTGGCTCTACCACGTATAAAGTCTAGATGCGTTGTCACCTTTGTTCATGGAGATACCACGACACCAGTAAAACTCCGGTTCTCTATACCTACTATACGTAACATATCAGTATTAAGCTGCTGTTTTACGCTAGTATTCTGTAAGAGGGTAGCCTTTCCCCAGTCGAACCGACATATTCGTGCTGCAATCATAATATAGCTGAACCTTGGCTCCACGTTAAAAACTGGCTCTGGCTCTAGCTTTAATCGGATTCGACATCCGATTAGTGCGAACAAAGGCTTCTGAAATCCGATTAAATATCGAATCTGATATCCGACCAGTGGCAACGTGCAGTATCTCTTTTTCAAAAGTACTTACAGAAGCACCACTATTACAATCAAATAATATCGATATTTCACAGTGATAATTTTGGGTGTGAAGATATATTTTGTGGGAAGTTTCTATTCGTCCAGAAATTTGACGATGAATATTTGAAATCTATTTGTAATGTCAATTTTATCACAAATACGTAAGCACACATATATACCCCATTATCAGAGGTCGTAGAGGCCACCCCTGCTGCACCTTAGCAGCAGTGGTCACACTTGGGCCACCGTAAAGACGCAGACTTTAACGTACGATAAGGAAAAATACAGAACCAGCACCATATTTTTTTTAATATCACATTATATCATTGATAATTTTATTTTAAAGTTATGAATGAGAATTAATTCGACTTCTTATATACTAGGCTGCACTAAAGTATCGGGAATGGAATATTTCCACTGTTCCTGTCATATTAAAATCTTTTTAATTGAAAACTCCTTGGTTTTAAAAATCGAATACCATTTATTTATTTAAAAAAAGATTCTCGGTCTTGTCACAAGGTTTTGTCAAACTTGTTTAGTCGTTGTCTCTAGTATATACACAGTAATCTATGGTCGTTGAGAAAATGGAATTGACTCGAGAAAATTCAAGAGCGATGATTTATTATGACTTTCGAAGTGGTTTAACACAAAAACAGTGTGTTGACCGGATGATTTCTGCATTTGTTGATGAAGCCCCATCTAAATCCACAATTTATCGCTGGTTAGCTGAATTTCGACGTTGACGTGTCAAGCTCAGTGATGATCCCCGTCAAGGCCGTCCAAAAACTGCAGTCATCCAAGAAAACGTTGATGCTGTGCGTAAGCTGATTGAGGAAGATCGACATGTGACATACCGCGAAATTCAGGCAACTTTAGACATTGGCATGAGTCAAATACAAATAATCTTGCATGAAAAATTAGGTGTAAAAAAGTTGTTTTCCCAATGGATACCGCATTCGCTCTGTGAAGTGCAAAAAGCGGCTCGCGTTACTTGGTGGGTCAGAACTTTCGAAAAATTCCACGCAGGATCCTCAAATGCTGTATACAACATCGTATCAGGTGACGAATCCTGGATATACGCGTACGAACCCGAAACAAAAAACCAGTCACGAGTTTGGGTGTTCGAAAATGAGTTAAAGCCAACAAAAATTGTTCGTTCACGGAGTGTTGCAAAAAAATGGTGGCCACGTTTGTCTCCAAAACCGGCCATGTTACTACTATTCCTCTTGAGGGAAAAAGAACGGTTAATGCAGAATGGTATGCTAGCATTTGTTTGCCACAGCTGTCGTTTCTGAACTCCATAAAGAGAACTGCAACCGCCGCATCATCCTCCATCACGACAATGCGAGTTCTCACACCGCACACAGAACAAAAGAGTTTTTAGAGCAAGAAAAAATGGAATTTTTAGACCATCCGCCGTACAGCCCCGACCTAAGCCCTAATGATTTCTATACTTTCCCTAAAATAAAGAATATTGCGTGGACAGAAATTTTCATCACCCGAAGGAGCGTGGACGCCTACAAAACGGCTATTTTGGAGACCCCAACTTCCGAATGGAATGGTTGCTTCAATGATTGGTTCCATCGTATGAAAAATGTGTTAAATTTCGCGGAGAATACTTCGAAAAGCAATAAATACATTTTTAAATAGTAATGTTGTGTCACTTCCTTGATTCCCGAAATTTTCAGTAATAAGGTTGACAAACAAGCATACGGTCCACCTGATACACCGGTAAGTGGTTCGATTAAGAATCAAAATGCAGAATGCTTTAACACCCCTAAGAATAAGATTTAATGCGTCGTTTCTCCTAAATGATAGTGGTATCTCAGTGGGTTAGCACTCGCTGTAAATTTACTATACGCGGGCAATCCGGGTTCGATCCCCGCTGGCACCAATGAAATTGCTAATTGCAATTTTAGGTGCTGATTTACCACGTGCTCTGCGATGAAGGAATACATCGTGAGGAAACCTGCATGTCTGAGAAAAAAAAATTTCAAAGACATGTGAAGTTCGCCAACACGCATTGTGGTAGCGCGGTAGGCACTTCCTTGCCTTAAAACCCTCTCAGAAGTGAGAGGAGGCCTGTGCCCAGCAGTGGGATATGTATGTGTAGGCGAAACACAGCAACATTAAGCTGCTATCTAACGCTGACATTCTGTGAGAACGTAGTCCTTCCATGTTCAAGCCAAGCCATTCGTGCCAACTATAATATAGCTGCAGCAGGGCTTCACCATGTTTAAATGATTTTTGGACTATTAGCCACAGCCATATGTATGTCTAAAATAATATATTATGTGAACAGGGTGACAGCGGTGGTCCTCTTGTCGTCGTAGACGAGGACGGCCTTCTCACTCAAGTGGGAATTTCGTCCTTTGTCTCCTCTTCTGGGTGCCACACTGACCTCCCAGCTGGTAAGGAATTGTACATTACTAGAATAAACCTAATCCACCTCATTACAAAAAGTGGTTTATAATTAACATCAGATTTAAACAAGAATTTGTTTCAATTAAAAAGTCCAGGGAAATGCGCGGAAATATGTGACCTTTAGAGTATGTGATTACACAAATTACTTTGAGATGCAAACTAAAATGTAAAGCATAAAATTTGACAGCATATGTCAAATTTCGCGAAGATTGGCGGGATATATTTTGTGACAAAGACGAGAGAGGTCAACGTTAAGTGTGGGAGCAGAGCTAAAATGCAAAATTTCAGTTTGCGGTACCATGATAGCCAATGTGCTCAAGTATGGAAACCTTTCCCACGATAAGAGAAGACCGTACAGTATTCAGCTCTAGACTGTCACTGGATCACAAAGAAGAGGAAGATAGAAATATAGTATATGTTTGATATGTTTATGTGTACAGAAAACAAAAGACAATATAGTAGGTTTAATAATTGTAAATTATAAGTAATTAAAACTATGCTTACAAAACTGTTTCACCGTGTTGTGGCGGTGTAAGTTCAACTATTCTATTTATAGCCGTAGGTGTCATAAAAGGCGACAGAGAGAAAAAAAAAACCAGTTGATGGTCAACAAGGTCCTTTTTTAAAACTAAACAAGCTGAGGCTGTGAACCCACCTGCTAAGCGTGGTGACTGTGACAAATATCCACCATACGAGGCAATATATGGGGGAGACCTATGTTCAGCGATGACTTCTGATAGACTGTAACATTAAAACTTTATTTAAATATCGTTCCATTTTATAGTTAAATCCAATTTTAAATTTTTACAGGTTTTATTCGTCCTGGTCACTATCATGACTGGTTTTACGAAGTGACCGGGATTAACTTTGACTGGGTGCCCGAGCCCCCAACCACTGCTGCTCCATCAACCGAAGAACCCGAAGCAGATACAACAACCTCTGAGACGTCAGAAACAGAAGCACCTTCCACTGAACCTGTGACAGAATCAACCACGACTGAGGAACCTGAAACCGATGCACCTACAACCAAGGAACCTGAACCCGAAGTAACTACAACCGAAAAACCCGAGATCGAGACGACTACAACACAAAAACCTGAAACTGACACACCTACAACTACAGAAACAGAACCTGAAACCGAAGTAACTACAACCAAGGAACCAGAGATCGAGACGACTACTACACAAAAACCTGAAACTGACGCACCTTCAACTACAGAAACAGAACCTGAAACCGAAGTAACTACAAGCAAGGAACCTGAGATCGAGACGACTACAACACAAAAATCTGAAACCGTCGCGGCTACAACTACGGAAACAGAAACTGAACCCGAAGTAACTACAACAAATTAAGTTGTTCTATTCTTAGCTTACATTTAATAAAATATGGTGTAACATAATATATAATGTACAGATTTATAATTTTCTATAGATTTTAAAAGAAATACAATATAAAACCATTTGACATATAATATGGTTGTTTCGAAATCCTTAAAAAATGATAGATTAGCTTGATAGTGAGCTAGTAGGAAAAAAAGGAATTTATCAGACAACGTTTACTTAATTATAAAATATAAAAGCTATATATATCATGTGCACCTGTAGCCAACTTCAAACAACGAAGATCTCAGATGCTTGTTACCTCTGAGAACTATGGATGGAATGGGAATATATTGGTTTTCTATAGTCTTCAGTGGGGAACACAACAGTACACTATGAAATATCACGGTTCAAATTACAATAATAACGTAACTATAGTACCAAATCGATTGAGAAAATCGGACAATGACCTTTCGGTCGTTTAACCAGGGGCTACAAACCTTCAATATATGGGCACTTTTAATATGTAGTACTTTCTTTGAGGAGGATATAAAAATTTTGGGACTTCATTGGTGCCCTACTGAGGATTATTTTTCTATAACAGTTAAAACTGTCTCATCAAACAGCGTAATTAAGCGCACCATTTTTTCAACTATTGGAAAATTGTGGGACATACTCTTATTTTTTATAATGATTGATATAATATATATTAATTAACTATTATTAAAAAGTTATGTAAAAGATCGCTGTAGCAGAAAAATCATCTATTGTCATAAAGTACTTTATTAATTTAACAACAAAAAGCATTAATTTATAACACATATAAAGATTCGAGTGATAACGACACCAAAATAAAGTTTTATCTTTTGAATAAGTACCTACTTATACTTGTTCAAAAGATAAAAGTTTATTTTCAATATTATAATATAAGAACTTTATTTTTATTCGGTGCATGCGGACTGGCCCAAAAAAGTGACGCATCTCTGACTACCATTGTCACGTTTCTTTTACAACGAACTGATGTAACGCTCGTTTTGTTTATTTTAAAGGGATGAATTTGCAAAAGCTCAATATGGTGATTATATTGCTTCAAATATTTTTTTTTAATATGAAACTGTTATTAAATGAATTGCTGCGTTACTTACCATAAATTGAAATATAAAATATAACACATTTTTCGCGGTGTACCGTAAGATTTTACGATGTTTGTAGGAACCACAGACAATATTATTTAAGAAACAAGAAAACAAAACATATGTGCTGACCTAGAAGTGTGAATAATATCAATATTTAAATATTGTTCTCACATCTAAATTAAGATTTTGTAAGTTACGCCTTTTGACCCTCGGCTCATATCTGAGGTAATTTTCCTCAATCGATTTGGCACATACTATAGCACTAATTTTGGCTGCAAACATAATTACATATTATAGATAAGGTTAATATTGCAATAATTGAATACAAAAAAATACGGTTACGGAATACGGATTTAGGTACATACAATACATGTAATAAATCTTTAGAAAAATCTTAGTTAATCTATGATTTCTTTGAAGAAACTACACATAACATACCGAAATGAAATTAGAGGTTTTTGAAAATTTTGTCCGTCTGTTTGTCTGTTTGTGTATTTTTAATTCACGCTAAAACTACTGGACGGATTTACATGAAATTTTGTTTATAGGTAGTTAGTGACCCGTGGCCGTTTTCATTCCATTGCGGAATTAGAAAAAAATAAGTAGTTTCCTGCTTTTAGATGTAAACTTTCTATTATATATGATTTTTGGCTCATGTTTAAATAACCACCAGATCTAGTTAAATGGATCGGCAAATAATCACTTTATACTGCCAAAAATAGTAAATGATCACCAAAATTAAATCCTATTGATGAATGCGGCGAAAAAACTAAAAATATATTGTTTTTAAAATAGAGAGAGCAAGTGTACTGTAAGTTTATTTGATATATGCGGTAGAACAAATTATTTGTAATTATAATATACTCTTTATACAATGCGGAATGCCTCATGAAAGAGCGATAACATATATATATATATATATATATATATATATATATATATATATATATATATATATATAATGCGAGGCGGCGGGCAGAAGCGACCACTCATCACAGTGTCTTCATAGATGTGTGTATAGATTAACTCATTGTTTTTATGCGTGGCGCGTGCACAGACCGAATCATAGTAAATCCGGAAGCGAATGCATCAATTGTCACACGTCCATAAGGCGTTTCCACAGACATTTATTTAATTTAATTTTTATTTAATATAGGCCTAAACATCCCCCCCCCCCCCGCCTAGAAGGACAAAACTCTTTGTGCTTCTATAAACATTAATATTATTAATCGAGAGAAAAAAAGAAATATATTAAAAAAGAAAAATAATACAGGGTAATTTACATAGGACCTTACAATAATTACTGATAAAGGACCTATAAAAGTATAAAGTTTACTGTAAAGGTAAAGGAGCCACCTTTACCACTGACTAACCAGATGCGGTACGCACTAAAACAACTATGACTACACTGTCTTCACCCGGGAAGACTTTATCTATTACCCCCATAGGCCACTTTAAAGATGGTGTATTATCTATGTGTAACAATACCACGGTACCTACTTTAATAGGTTTTGTTCAAGTATTCCACTTCTGGTGAGTCTGAAGTTTTTATAGTATTGAAATAATACTAATTTTTACGGAATTTATCGCGTATATTTAACTTTTTTACCCGACGTTTCGAGAGCTTTGCAGCACCCATGGTCACGGGAAGGACTGAGATGTTCAACGTCCAGCTGTCATAGTTAACCGCGGTTACCATAGATTAAAATTTAACTTTTGTTCCGATCTACACAGTATGAACTTATGGTATCATGGAGTCTTGCAGTTGTATGCTTGGGTTGGGATTTAATTTTATTTGTTATAGGATCCCAAGCAGATGGTAGCACCCAGCCATCTTCTCTATTGAAATTAGGATGTTTTTTGATTTCAATAGCCTCGCGAATCATCCTTGGAAGGAATCGGTGTTCTTTAGCGAGGATTTGTGGTCTATCAAATCTGATGTAGTGACGGGGGCGATCCTGTACATGTTCACAGACTGCAGACTTCCCGGAGCGTCGATTCTTGGCTCACCATACTGTGTATAGAAAAAACACCCATACAGATAGATATTTAAACGGTGATTCTCACCACCATCCTTCACAGTTAGCTACCGTGAGTAAATCTTTGTTTCAGAGAGCACGAGGGATCTGTGACAGTAAACACCTGGCTGCCGAGCTCCAACATGTCAAGCAAGTTTTGCATGACAACAAGCTTCGGGTCCCGCGCCTACGTCACAGAGAACGAGTGAAGCCGGCCACAGTCGAGCGTGTACCTGCTGTACTGCCATATGTTAGAGGAGTCACTGACAAGATTGGCTACATCTTGAAGCGCGCTTCCATCAAAACATACTTCAAGCCGCCGAAGAAGATTGGTCAGTTTTTACCATCAGTCAAGTGTAACGTCCCTCTGCAAGATGCAGGAGTGTACAAGCTTGATTGTGAATGTGGTCTCTCCTACATAGGACAAACTAAAAGATCAATTAAAACCCGCGTCAAAGAACATATAGCTGATGTGAAGAATCGACGCTCCGGGAAGTCTGCAGTCTGTGAACATGTACAGGATCGCCCCCGTCACTACATCAGATTTGATAGACCACAAATCCTCGCTAAAGAACACCGATTCCTTCCAAGGATGATTCGCGAGGCTATTGAAATCAAAAAACATCCTAATTTCAATAGAGAAGATGGCTGGGTGCTACCATCTGCTTGGGATCCTATAATAAATAAAATTAAATCCCAACCCAAGCATACAACTGCAAGACTCCATGATATCATAAGTTCATACTGTGTAGATCGGAACAAAAGTTAAATTTTAATCTATGGTAACCGCGGTTAACTATGACAGCTGGACGTTGAACATCTCAGTCCTTCCCGTGACCATGGGTGCTGTAAAGCTCTCGAAACGTCGGGTAAAAAAGTTAAATATACGCGATAAATTCCGTAAAAATTAGTATTATTTCAATGTGTAGTGTTCGCGTAAATATAAGAAATCAGTTTTTATAGTATTTAAGTATTCTGTTTTCCATCGTCTCCAGAAAGACTGTATTATTTAATCAAGTAAAAACTTGCGTAGTAGCAAACCTATAGAAGTATCGACTTCTAAATTAGTTAAGGAATTTAAAGGCCCTAATGTTAAAAAATGCAAAGGGGCTAGAGCGGTAGGTTCAGAGGGTTCGGAGTTTAAAACTGTTATAGGACGTGAATTCACTATAGCCTCAAACTGTGAGAGTACTGTCAAAAGTTCCTCATAAGTTAATAGCTGATCTCCAATAGATCTTTTTAAATGCGACTTAACAGATTTTATATTAGATTCCCATGAGCCACCGAAATACGGGGCGTGCGGAGGAATAAATTTCCAATTTATGCGTTAACGTAGAGTTTCCTCATGAAATTCGTTTTATAATCTTTAGAGTTAAGGAATTTATAAAGTTCATCAAAGTAAGACTTAGCGCCAAAAAATTAGTGCCATGATCCGAGTACAACGTTGAACATGTGCCTCGGCGGGAAATAAAGGGTTTAAATGCTTTCTTATATTTACGCAAACACTACACATTGAAATAATACTAGTTTTTACGGAATTTATCGCTTATATTTAACTTTTTAAATACCCGACGTTTCGAGAGCTTTACAGCACCTATGGTCCTTCCCGTGACCATGGACGTGCGCAAAGACGCCGCGGTCACGGTCACGGTCGCATGACGGTGCGGTCATGCGACCGTGACCGTGACGCAGCGCAAAGCGTCTTAACGCCGCTTTTCGCTGCGTCTCGACGTCCTACGACGTCCATACGCTGACATCAGCTTGTGAAAGAGACCACAACAGTACATTTCTATAGTGAGTATCGTAACGCGGCGTACGGCGTGACGCTGTAAGCGGCCGATGGCGTTTATAGGTGACCACCGCCTTAATTACTAGCGTTCGCATGAGATAATGGTTTAATTTTTAATATCTGATATAAATACGATTTTTTTTTTTTTTTTTGGTGGGGGGGGGTCTTTTGTTTTTTGGTCGGTTTAGCCATTGTCATTGTTGTTACGTAATAAGTTTGCATGTTTCAATTCCAAATCGTGATTTTTGTTGTCTATAAATCCAGTATAAACACACTTGCATAGAATAAGTCATCAAATGATCATAATGACTCAAAATTAGGTATAAACTTTGAATTTTAACCTAAAAATCAATTTGTTAATTTCATTATTAAGCTCAATAAAGTCATGACGAACACTTCCTAAATTCTCAGCTTGCGAAATAACAGACTTGTAACGTTGTGTGAGGTGTGAGTCAAACCAAGACGCAGAGAGAGCCATTAGGAATAGCGACCCGCCAAACAACCATTGCGGAGACGCAATGCTGCAGAACGCAACAAGCATCAATACGACTATCGTCAGGCTTACACCATCCCAAGGTCCCCCATACATCCCAGCAAACATCACTACCCGCATACCTCGATCGACCAAAACCACAAGAATGTGTCACCTGACACCTGCGAATCCATCGCAAGACGCAACACCGCAAGTAGCAATAAGCATCAATACAACTATCATACAAATGGCACCCCCTCACAATACACCCACATGATCTCTATCGACTTTTAACTGTTAACAAAAAATAAGACTAACGTATCGTAGTAGCACGCTATTAAGACGCCAGTGAACAGAACGCGACGTATCATAGCGCTATGGCACTAAGACATGAAGTTGAGTATGCTTGTTACACCTGAAAGTGCTACCAAACACACTCATCCACAGACAGACGATTCGGAATCAGATGAAAAGATGCGGTGAAACCGGTGCCAACTCCGGGGCGGAGCAGTTCTCGTCTTCAGCATAATGAGAGGGACTCTATCAGGACCACTTGACTTGCTGACGTCCAGAGAGAGGAGTGTCTTGCGAACCGAGCGCTGTGTAAACCGCACATCCCGCATGGAGCACTCACATGGGATGGTCGGCGGCGTGTTACCCCTGTCATCGAGAGTCGAGTTGAACACAAAGAGAGAGCCTAACATATCGGCTTCTCCTTTACGGCATGGGCCAGTGGGTCGTTCTCTCTGTGCAGAGATGGAAGAGATGGTTGACTGAAGTTCCCTTTGACAGCCTTGACCAGAATGCACGGATCCTCGAAGTAAGGCGAACTAGCTTCCTGCCAATTCTGCCGATGTACTCAGACCTTGCCTTGGCAATGATCTGGAGGCGGAATTATACTTCTTTTTAAGAGCGCTGGTGTTTACATCCTGAGACATTGATGCATCAGCCCAGGCCTGGTAGCACTCCTGCTTGTAGCGTCATGCTATTTTACAGGAGCGACTAGACCATGGCTGGGGTCTGCCTCCGATTGGCACCACAGAAGATGGAATAAAAAGTTACATACCCTGAAGTCCCACATCAGCGACAGAATCAGCGACAATGCTGGGACCGGACAGCGAAAAGCAAACCCAAGGGTAGGATGCAAAAAAAGACCGCATCCTATACCACTACCCCCAAACACGGCGGCAGCCTGCAGAATGAAACAGTGACGTTAGTGTGAGTGGCACCACACTTCGGACAAGATAATGGTCCGAAGCCTTGCCTAGAGGGGGTTGACGGAAACCTGATATCCGTTCGTCCGTCAGCAGAAGGTCCAACAGGGAAGGTGCATCCTCCTCCACATCTAAAACCCACGTAGGCGAAGTAACCAGCTGTTTAAGACCATGTGCTAAGGCAAAGTAATAAACAGAGCTCCCCGCATGATCGGTTAAACGCAGTGGTAAAATTGCTAAGGATCACTATCCCTGCCGATGGAATCTGCTGTAGCTAGGAATCCTTAGCCATGTGAACTTTGTAGATAAGTCGATCTGTTTTGACATTACCGCTATGAGACCTATAGAGGCACCCGTAGACGCGGGGATGTGCGTCTCTGTCTACGCGCAGCCATAGAATGGACAGGTCCGTACCTTCAAGACTGCTGTAGTGTGTGTGTAGTGTGTGCTCATGTAGCTATATATATATATATATGATAGCCTAATAAACATTCGGGCAGTAATAAACCTACATTCAAGACCAGTAGACGTATTATTTATCCCCCGAACCTCCCGACATTACATGGCGACCCTGCCAGTCGGTGCGCGCGCGACTCCGCTCGCCGCGTGCAGCGGCTGGTCACCGATAGTAAAATTATGATATATTTATTAAGAAATTGATAATTAAAAATTATGATACATTCCCTGATTGAGAAAATTTATTGAAGTCGTGTAGAGCCAGCCATCAAAAAGTTATATCATTTTGAATAAATATTTATAAAATAAAATTAAAACATTATAAGTATAAAATCAAAAGGCAAAGAGGCATCAAAAAGGATAAAAGAAGATGAGAGAAATAACTTTTTCACTCCGGATAAGAAGAATATTGGTTGAGAAGATCTAAATTGAAATACGCAATGGTGTTCACATAGGATATTTTACATTATCAAGATATATACACAAGCAAAACAAAAAGGAGATATTTATCAAAACATAAAATTATCAAGAATTTAACCAAGTGGCGAGTTTTTAGGAGGGCTGAATTTTTTGTGTAATCCATCTACAAGGAAACGGGAAGTATGTTTTCAAGAAACATAAAAAAAATAATAGAGACTTTAATGTGAAAAATATGCTTGATGTATCTGCAAAACAATTACTGTATAAAATGCAAATAATATTATTATATTTTTAAGGTGAGTGATTTTAAATAATTATGTATCTCTTTTTAAATTCTAATTTCATAAAATTAAAAATATAATGACTTTAGATTATCAAAAATATAAGAAATATAAGAACTTTAGAATTAAAAATATAATAAATCATATTTAGAAATGTTTTTTACCAATTTTGTTTACTCATTTTGTTCATTTAATAGACGGAACACTCTCAATAGAAAGCAAGTGCTACTTGTATATTCATATCCTTATTATTATGGCGTGATTATTTTAATTATCTATTTTGTTCTAAAATATTTAACATAATGAATGAGAAAAAAAATAGGAACTTCATTATATTGCTATCAGATAAACGACAACTCAATGATAAATTTTGTAAAAGATAAATTGATCGATGAATAATATTAATTTAAAACTCAAAAGAATATTAACTGATATATTTTATTAATAGTGAAAATTGCAATATTTTATACAGATATTATTTAAGAATTCATCGAAATGTAATATCATGTTTTCTTTGTATTAACATTGCGCATCAAATTCTAAACAATGCTGACGTGATCTTTTGCATATAAGGCATCGGAATATTACACGTAGTTATACAGGTGATGCATTAATATACACTACTGTTGTCTCCTGACTTGCCTTCAAAATATTGACTTTATACTTTTTCATTTACTTTATCTCAGATTAAAATCCAGTATTCAATTGATAAAAAAAGACTTGATAAAATAAACTATTATTTTGTAATACAAAACTGTATAGTAGTTCGATACTTTTTTTTTGAGATAATATGATTATTGAATTTAGGTAATGGCTCTAAACTCTAATGACTTATGAACTACTGAAGCTAATACTGAAGTTAAACAACTTATATAACAGAAAAAAAATGCGAAATAGGATTTATGATGTCAAAACATAAAGTTTATGTAGTATGGAAAAACAATTGTTTGTGCCTTAAAAGTATAAACTATTTGCACAAAAGCGTAAAAGAAATAATACAATAAAAAAAAGTCTTAAGTCAAAGTATAGAAAGGAAACTGTATGAGAATGGTAGTACTGATAGATGTGATGACACTAAGGTTGTGTTCAAATATATTGGGATGGTGTATATATTTGAAAAGAACAGTAAAATATTAACTTAACTACGAGTATTTGTAATCGGTTAGATCAACCGATGAACAACTATGGTTGTGTTAATTTTTTTTTCTCTTGAAGAATGTTGAGGTTTTGGTATGGATGTGTGAAAGTTGAAGACAGACTACGGCAAAGAAAGGAATATAATAAGTATGGATTTTAAATGTTGTATTATATGTTGTATATGTAGAATGATTTATGTGATGTTTAGATAAATTATTAGAAACTATGCAATTTTAATATCAAAATTTTGCTAGTTATTGGAATGAAAGAATTAGGCTATCGGATATTATCTTAGCCACTGTTTAGGGCCCAAACTCTGGTTATGTTAATAAACCGATATGCTTAGTTGAAAGGAGATGGAATGAGATTGAATGAATATAAAAGTATCCGATACAGACAAAGATTTACGAAGATAATAAAAAAGATGACCATGAGAAATAAATGATGGAGAGATACGGGAACGTTCATCACTGGTATAGCATATAGTCCTCGAGCAGGGTATGTTTCCGTGATTGGACGATGAAATCGGAGTAACGGGTACTAGGGAACAACGCCTTCAGTACAAGTGATGTAACTGAGTTTACTCATATTAGTACTGTTAGGGACCAGAGAAGTCTTAATTTTGTTACCCTTATTAATGGTACATTGAGGTCACATCCTTAGTTGGATCATGGTGCGAACTTAGTTTTCCTCTGTGACAATTGTTGGAGTACTTTTAAAGTTACTTAAAAAACATAGACCTCTAGGTTGTGCGCACAACCCAAGGTAAATTTTACCTTGATATAGAAAAAAAAGTTTATGTACCAATAAAATTAAATGAATGTTACAAAAATGTAATATAATACCCAAATAAATGGGGGGCGCATATTTATAAAGTACCCGCGTGCTAAAAATCACGAAATAAAATATAAATGAAATGAATGAATACTCCGATTCCCGGTATCTAATAAATAAATAAACATATAAGTGAATAGAGAGAAAGAGAGCTAGCTAAAGGTCAAAAATATTAGGAAGAAATAAAAGAAAGTGCGTACAAGAATTATGGAAAAAGGGCCTATTAATCGACAAAAATACAGGATTATAAGGGGATTTCCGAGCAAATCAAAAGGTGTGATAAATGTATGATAATCTAAAGGTGAGATAGGTAGTTATTTTGCATTTCTGTATTAGGACTATTAATGCTACCCAAAATGCGACTAACGAGTTACACATGTAATAACTATAGGGATCGATTTAAACAACTACGCGAAAATGTGTTGTGTGTATACATACGTATTGTGTGCGTAATTGTCTAACCACATTTGTATATGAATTTACGAGATATCTTTTTCATATTTAGGCACATTGATTCATATTTACTACAAATCTTGTGGAATTTTTTTTTCGTATGTTTTTTATGTAAAATTTGTACATTAACTATATTTGGTTTATATTTTGCTCATAAAGTAAAGTCCAGAGTCTATCAATACACTATTATTATAAATTTATTAATGTAATAGTATTCTTTTTACGTTTTTTCTTTATAAAAGTGAACGCAACTAAAAATGATGTTATCTGTTTGAAATAAAATTGCCTTTTTCAATGTTAATAAATATTTCGTAAAACAAACTTAAGCTGTGTACCTAGTAGTGTTTTCTTTTTTATATAAATTTCATGTCATGAAAAAATGAGTTTTCGAAATTATAAATAACTTAATTAATGATTTTTTCTTAATGTACCTATGTAAAAAAATACTTTTACAAAATGAATTTAAAATTGAATGTAACTATCTATATAGAGGTACAAGTTAAATTCATTTCATTTACGATATAATTTTTTATACAACGTAATCGAAAAAACGTTCCCATGAACATACTTAGAAATTAAAACAAAGGTGTCACAAACCGCTTACGCGGCCGAGATTGTAAGTTTTATTTGATCCCTGTTGTTATGTTAATAATTCTGATTATGTTGCACTAGGACCGCCGTGTGACAAAACATGTAATATTAAACGACTATCATTTTTTGCCAACTAACTGTCACGCGCGTATAGGCGAATGATAAACAATACAAAGAAAAGGTTCTTTTGACCAGAGTTAGAGGCTATATAATATACATAATTAGTAATCCTACTAATTATGTAAATCGATGAGACAAGTGTTTGCGATATAAACACTTAAATAAATATATTGTGGCGGCGCTGTCGTCGCGCCACAAGCGAAATACACCGAAGCCTAAATCACGCTATCAAAATTCCGAATCATAAACAGCATATATAGAACATCTCCGAACTATCACACGGAGTGTCGGCCGCTCCCCGGGCAGAACACCTTGCCCGGCGGGAGATCTCCCCTTTTCCTTTCACGGCCACAGTGGTGACCCCGACGTGATCTGAACGCGCAACCAAAAAACCTTCGGAAACTACATGCTTCATAATCGTCATAGAATACCCCACCCATTCGCTCCCGAGCAGATATCATTTGCAGTCTTCATATCCTGCAAGCCATCTAGCTTCACAAGGTTCATCGCAGCACTGGAATAATAATGCTTCCTGTTCCTTCAAGCTACTCTCTGCGCCATACAGTGTTCGGCACGGCTCTGAGCCTTACTGCTCGCCTCTGCTTCACGGCACTCTCGCAGATTACTTGCCTTCTTCTCGACTCACCGCAGACTACAAGGCAATCTCCTGGCAGTGCACATTCGTCGACAACTCGACTGCACTATCGACCTCCGGTCTGAGCAGGGGGTGATGTGGCGGCGCTGTCGTCGCGCCACAAGCGAAATACACCGAAGCCTAAATTACGCTATCAAAATTCCGAATCATAAACAGCATATATAGAACATCTCCGAATTATCACACGGAGCGTTGGCCGCTCCTCGGGCAGAACACCTTGCCCGGCGGGAGATCTCCCCTTTTCCTTCCACGGCCACAATATAAAGGAACCAATGGTTATAACCGATTTATGGGATATTCCACTTTTCATAGAGTTTATTTAGACTTAGTAGGGCCCTTATGTAAGCATAGTGCTAGTAATGTTTATATACTCACACACTCACAGTGTGATTTAAATAAGTATGCTGAAGTTTATCCACTTAAAAGCAAGGATACTATTTCAATGGCATTAGCTTCTTATAGATTTGTTAAGATTTAAAATGAATAATATAGTTTAAGTTTAAGAATATAAAAAAAATTGTAAACACCTTATAATATTTTGATAACTATAATTTTGTTTTAAAACTGTATTTTCAGTCTAGTGAATTAATAGTTATATAATATGAAAATTTTAAAAGTTATGCAGTAATGATAGGCGAACTAAAATTATTTCACAACAAAAACTTAAAGATTCAATACAATTACGTAAGGAATTTGATGATTGTTTAAAAAATTTAAATACAGAGATAGAAAGTTATATTTTTTTAAATTACGGTGTTTACGAAATTTTATTTTTATTTTATTATGTTATAAATATAATATAGTAGGTATACGAATTTTAATATTTTAAAATAATGTACATTTTTTTTGATTTTTACACAAAGTTATAATTCATTGAAAAAAAAAATTTAATTCAATTTTTTTCTTTTTGCCTATTACACTGCTGAGGCGTCGAAAACCGATGTCCTCTCTGAAGTGTACGCAAACTCTAGCACGGGACACAAAGGAGTGTTGTAATTTGTACCCCGGGTTGGAGAGATATGAAGTACATTTATAAAGTGATTTTTAAATACTACCGTAAGTTATTTCTTTTTTATAGCCTAATAATTTTAATAGATTATGGTGACATCTATCAAAAATATATATTGAGATGAATTTTGGTTTAATTGTACGATACTTTGATTAAGGTTTAATTATTAATCTATATGATTATGGTGCCACCTCAGTTGTAATTCAACCTACTGTCGCCGATGTTTCTAGATTGAAACTAAAACGGACAAATGGTAGATGGATGATAAATCGACAAAACGCTGACATATCATCGTTGATCAGTAATAATGGGCTATATCATGAAATGGTTGCCATTCGTCTAATGGTCGGGTACTGTATGATATGATCAATTTCAATGATCTGGCCACGACATATATATGTATCATTTTAATAATTCTAATACTTACTGTTAAATAAACAAATAAAAAGTAATTGATAAATTAAAATAGAATGCTACTGCAGCATTGAAAATTTTAAAACTTAAAATATCCAGACCGGTGGCCGTTGTCGGGATGATTTAACGTAATAGCCACGTTTATCAACATAACTAAGCTAAGCTGTTATACGTGGTATATAATCTAAGCTGTTACACCGGACACTCATAACCAGCGACTGTTAGCTCTTTGGTTTAATTAATTGGGTGTCTATCGACATAGTAACAATTTTATCAACTTAGTATCAAGTTATCCGACGTCAGTAATTGAAAATTAGGTGCACTGTAATATTTTTATCCGTTTTTGATGGGACGTATATAGCATGTAACTAACTATTTGATGAAATAGTACGTAGCATCGTTGGATGACAAATTACTAGTGATATGTCGTTCTGAAGGTAAAGAGATGAAGAAACTAACTTATCGGGGAAGCCTAGATGTATAAATAGTTACAAAATTTCGGGAACATTTGGAAACGGTTAACAGGCTACGACGGAGTTAGCCTGTTAACGGTAGTAACCCTGTGTACTATACATCTCATTAAAAGTAACAAAGTTAGCTGCTACTATACTTTTTTACTTTTAATGAGACTTTTATACGTGCCACGCTTCAGCTATATTATGGTCGTAGCATGAACGGGTCGGCTCGACCGGGTAAGGACCACGCTCTCACAGAATACCAGCGTAAAATAGCAGCTTAACGCTGCTGTGTTTAGTATGGTGAGTGTAGAGAACCGGAGACCCGTTTTACTGGGATCGAGGCATTCCATCTTAGTCCTCAAGGGTAACAACGTATCTGCATTTCGATTCTTAATCAAAAATAAATGATCTCTATAGGCCACAGCATCCACGTACCATCAGCTTGACTGTGTGCTCTTTTGTCACCTTAATCATGTAAAAAAAAAACTTATAAAAGAGTTTGTCATTTATTAAGATAGTTTGTAAAAGAATATTAAATGTATTGCTCAGTTCATATATTTACTCATATCTTTGATAAATAAATCAAGTACAAGTATCGTAATTATTGCTTTGATTACAAACCAAAGTCTGGCTCTACTCATCAATGGGCCTTTACAGTCCACATGGACAATCTGATTTATTTTATGTAATAAAAAAATACTTTTATTTATTTTAATTTGCATCCACGGCCCTACAAGATTATTATTCGTTTTCATCCATCCTTAGCAGTTTAACTTTTTTTTATAGGATAGGGTGACAAACGAGCACACAGTCCACCTGATGGTAAGTGGTTGCTGTGGCCCATAGACATCTACATCTGTCCTCAATTACGAATCAAAATGCCTCGTTTCCAGTAAAAAGGGTCTCCGGTTCTCTACACTCATCATACGAAACACAGCAGTATTTTACGCTGGTATTCAGTGAGAGCGTGGTCCGTCCCCGGTCGAGCCAACCCATTCGTGCCACAACTATACTTCTAATATAACTGCAGCATGGCTCTACCACATATAAGTAGCATAGTTATAACTGGCAAGTTTACGAATAATAAATAAATAATTTAAAAAAACAAAGTTCTTTTGTCCATATAAAATTCTCCACATAAAGTTCAAATTAAATACCAGTCCTTTTTTGTGTTCCCTTACTCTCACATATCTAAAGTCGGTCGTAGCTAAAAACTCTTATACTGGCAATAAAGAACTCAAATTACATGATGCGTGGGTGAGGTGTCCAATTTCATGCTTCTTTATCTATTCGAGTAAATTGTTTTCATGAAGCGCGTATAACAATACAGGCCTCTCCCATTTATTATTTTATAGGTGAATATTTACTATAAGTAGCTACACAAGGCGGCGGGGTGGCACCCATACGTTTTTTATTATTTTGAATTGTATCACAAAGAAGCTACTGCTCATTTCCTGTTTAAGTTTTTGTTTGTCGCCTCATAGGAAATCCACGGTAGTGGATATCCTTACACCGTCACTGCATGGCTGTCACACAAAACTATCTAATATTGTGTTGTTCTACTTTACAATAGTCGGATTTTGGTGTCAAGCTGCAAAGTGGTTGACCTTGCTTTGACCTGACTTAAATTGCCGGAAGTGTCACTAGCGAAAATCGAACTGACCTAAATTCAAAGGCCTATTCGAAACTTAATTTCTTACCGATTTCGTAGGGCGTATATTTGCTATAGTTGCTACTAGATATGAAATGGATAGCTGTTTGGCCGGATACTGGATACCGGATATTCGGCCAGTCTTATCGCCGAATAGCCGAATATCCGGCCGCCGGATATTCTGCAGAACATTGGTGCTTGAAACGAATTTGCGTAGGTGGCGCTAGTGGGGCGATCGTGTGCACTCGGGACTCGGGCGACTTCGGGTCTTTTCGTTAACGAACGAAGTTAGCAATTGTTTCATTGACTTGTATTGATTGCAAACACGATCGTTTCATCATCATCATCATCATCATTACAGCCCTTCACAAGTCCACTGCTGAACATAGGCCTCCCCCAAGTAATGCCACAAAGCACGGTCCTGAGCCACCTGCATCCACCGACTTCCTGCATGTCTTACCAGGTCGTCACTCCATCTAGTGGGGGGTCGCCCTACACTATGCCTACCGGTACGAGGCTGCCACTCGAGAACCTTTCTTCCCCATCGGTTATCGGTTCTTCGAGATATATGGCCGGCCCATTGCCACTTCAGCTTACTAATCCGTTGGCTATGTCGGTCACTCTGGTTTTACTGCGGATATCCTCATTTCTGAGTCTATCACGCAGAGAAACTCCGAGCATAGCCCTCTCCATAGCTCGCTGAGCGACCTTGAGCGTCCTCATACGGCCAGCAGTGAAGGACCACCTCTCTGATCCGTAAGTCATCACTGGCAACACGCACTGGTTGTACACTTTAGTTTTCAGAGATTGAGGTATACCTGACGAGAAGATGTGTTGTAATTTCCCGAACGCTGCACAGCCGAGTTGAATCCGTCGATTGACCTCTCGGTCGAAGTTGGACTTACCTAGTCGGACTATTTGTCCCAGGTAAACGTACTCGTCAACAACTTCGAGCATAGTGCTCCCAACAATTACCGGCATAGGTGTGACATGGACATTAAACATGATCTTTGTTTTGTCCATGTTCATCTTAAGACCTATCCGTTGGGAGGCACTATTGAGGTCATTGAGCATAGTGCTTAAGTCCTCCAGCGATTCTGCCATAAGGACTATACCGTCGGCAAATCGAAGGTGAGTGATGTACTCGCCATTGATGTTAATACCGTATCCTTTCCAGTCCAGTAGCTTGAAAACGTCTTCCAACGCAGCGGTGAAGAGTTTCGGGGATATAACGTCACCCTGTCTTACACCTCTCTGCAGTTGGATAGGTTTCGAACTCTGGTTCTGTACTCGGATAGCCATCGTAGCCCTACTGTACAAACACTTCAGCACTTCGATA
The DNA here is from genome assembly GCA_907164705.1 of Parnassius apollo. Taxonomy (NCBI): domain Eukaryota; kingdom Metazoa; phylum Arthropoda; class Insecta; order Lepidoptera; family Papilionidae; genus Parnassius; species Parnassius apollo. The sequence goes on along the minus strand of CAJQZP010001449.1, from coordinate 6,009,376 downwards.
TATCGACAGTCAACTAGGCACCGCTGAAGGGACTGTAGCACCGCACAAATTTCGACGGAATCAAAGGCTTTCTCATAGTCCACATACGCCAGGCAAAGTGGCAGATTGTACTCTTCAGTCTTCTGTACAATCTGCCGCAGGGTATGTATATTGTGGTCTATGGTACTGAAGCCTTTTCGGAAACGGGCTTGTTCGGGAGGCTGGAAGTCGTCGAGTCTGCGAGCGAGACGATTCGTAATGACTCTCGAAAACAGCGCGTAGAGGCGGCTCAGAAGGCAAATCGGTCTGTAGTTCTTCAAGAGAGCGTTGTCGCCTTTCTTAAAGAACAAGACCACCGCACGATCGTTTGAGGATATTAAAATGCGTGCTTTTGTTATTTGAAGTATTTTTAATATTCGTAACAGCTGTGTCTCACTACAAGTTCTGGGATTGCTTTAATGAAGTAGCAAATGAAAACAATACTAGCCAGTATCACCATAAAAAAAGAAACGCGATTGCATCTGATCTAAAGTCATTGCGAATTATTCGCAATTGTGACCCTTATATTTGGTGGGCGGCTACCAAAGTTTGCCAAAATCTATCTTTCAGCACCCTGCAGTAGCAGAAGTGTGTACGGCGAATGACTTTTTTCTGAAGCTAGCCTTGTTTATGAAGACAGGCGAAACCGTTTGTTACCTTTCAATGAAGAGAAATTAGTATCACTAGTATCACCTTAGTATCACTAGTACGAGTACTAATTATCCGGTCCGTAAATATTACCGTTTCATTTCTAGTTGCTATCCAAGTCGGTGGATTGACAATTATACTTTTTTCATTCATTTCCAGTACCTCTGTCGCCGCTTACAGCACCCACGGAGTGATATAGGGTGGTGCATACTCTTACGCCTACGCTACACGGTGATGCCTACGGCGATGGATGGATGGTGTAAAACATAGTATTTCGCTTACCTTATTTCAATAGCAACTCTTAATCAAAAAAAATTTCATTAGTTATATAGTTTATTATTTAATTTTCTTTTAAATATGAGTGACAAATGAGCACACAGTCCACCTGTTGGTACGTGGATGCTACGGCGCATAAAGTCCCCCGTCCAGCCGACTCATTCGTCGACATTTCATCGTAGTCCTCGAAGGTGACAACGCACCTAAAAGCTTTTTTGTTAAGAATTGGTTGCGCGTAACCATATGCTGCAGCAGCCACTTACCATCAAGTGGACGGCAAGTTCGTTTGTCACATCAGTTTCATAAATAGAGCTTGGTGCTTAACTTAAAATCATATACACGAATGTGTGTCTATACTACAGCTGCAGGGTGGCTCTACCTCTTATAAAAAACTTGTGTTTCTTCTTTACAACTGATATAAGTCTAGCCCAAAGACGCCATTTTAAATTCGTTTTAAAATATGGCTGATACAGATTGAGTGATATTAACATAAAATGTAACATAGGTAATCATCTCAGATGATAAAAACTAGTTTCATAATCGGAGAACGAAATGCTTCGTTTTAACTGGTAATTAGGCATTGCGAAGTCCTATGGGGTGTCAAAGAAAATACCGGATTGGCATATTGACGAAGAAAAGAATGATAGTATTTATTTCGCCACATAATGACAACACCATATTGTACATAATACATGTACATAAACTTATCCATTTTATTTTTAAAATTATTGCAGATATTTGACTTTTTTCTCGAACGAGAGCCGTTTGTTTTTCAGTGGCCCGTTTGGTTTATTTAGAGTTCGAGCAGTGGTATATATCTCAATAAAGGACAGTTATATGTATTAATAGGGATTAAGGAGCAGATCGGGATTATTGGCCAAGGAGCAGATCCAGCCCCCAAATAATCGGGTGGGGATAAAGTGAAACGTCTATGACAGCGAGTCGCTTGTGGTGTTAGAAAAGAGAGAAAGCGCCGGTTTTGGTCAATGTGAGCGTTGCCCCATCTCGCCCGCTCGGGATTGATGCAAACTCAAGGTCGAAACAGTAACAGGTCAGCTCACTGTCTATATAATATTGACACTTCACTTAAATTTATACCCAACAAGCGAACCCTATATAAGGTCTGCATACGACCTGTCATGACCTACGCGGCCCCCATTTTTGCACATGCTAAACCCAAAGCTATCAATGAACTTCAAATAGTTCAAAATCTATTCTGTCGTAGGGCCACTAACTCGCCCTATTATGTCCGTAATGCCGACCTACATCGAGACTTAGAGCTCCCAACAATCCAGCAGTTCCTCAAATCACTCTCTGAGAGATTTTTCAAAGCCTCAGAGTCCCACCCAAATCATCTCATTCGTGAGACAGCTGCCTATGCAGCCCCTATCCACGCTCGCTATAGTTTGCGCAGACCGAGAAACTCTCTCTCGGACCCTCCCAACAAGCTTTCGGCTGACCTGAACTGCCCCCTGGCGGTTCAGGCCGAGCCTACATAACACATCCCTTAATCTGCCTTAGTTAGGCACTCGTCTAAGCGGCTTTTCGCCGCTTGCGCCCTCCTTTCTGCCAAGGAGGGTCGCGTTCGTATACGGCTTAGAGATCTCTAGTCAGATCGTTAAGCTAATTCCTAAAAGGTTGGGTTTAGTGGGTAAAAGTCACCACATAACCACGCAGTCGGCTGCGTGGTATGCTATGAGCATTCCCAACCTCCCTCCCCCGCTTTCCGGAGGGTTGCCCATATTTGCTTCGGGCGCAAAAAAAAAACTTAAATCTATAAGACTAACAGTTTTATAATTATTAAGGCAAGACGATATAAACCTTTTCGTTATGGTTCACTTTTCTGACCTCTATGTTTCAGTGTGATATTAAAGATTTTTCACGTCAAAAGGTTGTCCACCCGAAAATCGGTCAAGTGAGAGTCGGACTACGAACTTGCATATGATCGATACATTGCATTGCTACAAAGGAGACTTCACAAAATGTACGCCCCAATAAAAACCATATACAGTGTACAGGTCCACGCGGGCAAAGTCGCAGAGCGAACACTAGTAAATTAATAAACCTGTAAAATGAGTACTTCCCTTACATAATCAGTAACTTTTTTTGTTAAAGTAAAAGTAACATACAAGCATACGGTCACCTAATGCTAAATGAATAATATGTATATATTTAAGAAATTTATATTTAAATTCTACTAAGAATCATAAGGCAGATACGTCGTCGCCTCTGAAAAGTAAGTTCCAAAACACCGCAGAAGGTGTCGTTTAGAGGTATCGTTGACAATGACAGTGGCGGCTCCTGTTGTTATGTTTCGGAACGATCGAATGGACGTGACCAAATCGTTTGGTTATCTGTATGTCCTTCTTATATAATATCCTCCAGACCGATCTTCCAGTCCAGTCCAGGCCCGTCCCAACGAAGATCTGTGCAGGGCAGGATTATAGTGCACTCTCTTTTCCCTCACTTTCATAGTCCGATGGGGCGGTTATCCGACACGCTCGGTGAGGGCGCAGAACTAACGGTCTTACGTTCTTTTCGAGGTACGGGACAGAAACACCGCCAACTTCTTGACTACGGGCTGCTACCGAAAATTTCTTGGCAGAAAAACTCAATAACTGTTTTAGTACCCGACCCGGTATTCGAATCCGGGATCTCATAATCAGAAACCACGTTTATAACGCTCATTTTTCATAATAGATAATATTTAAAGTATCTTAAGGTGAAAGCGCCAGGGTAGCCCGCGAAATTAAAATTTTCTTACGTTTTTTGCAATTTGCAGGTCAGTGTGAGATTGTATGTTTAAGAAAATATGATTCGCAATCGTAACAATTATGTGTAATTTATATATATTAAAATATATATTAAAATCATCATTACTGGTATTGATGATTTTAATTTAAGTTCATATAACTCCTTCGAATGAGTTCTTTCGGAAATACAATGGAATTATATCAACTTAGAGGGTTGTATTGATGATTATAATGATTAACTACACTACACCATACTAAAATCGCCAAAAATATTTATTGTAATATCAACTGTCAATACGGCGTCGATAAAGCATCGCCCTTTTCACCCTTTATTATTGGATTGACCGGTGAAGTGCTATTGTATCAACAAACCAGCGTGACAAACGAGCACACTGTCCATCTGATGATAAGTCCGTGGGCCATAGACTCTACATTTATCCTCGATTAAGAACCAAAACGTAGGTGCGTTGTCACCCCTGAGGACTATGATGTAATGCCTCGTTTCCAGTAAAGTAAAAAAGGGTCTACGGATCTTTACATTCACCATACTAAACACAACAGGATCAGACTGCTATTTTACGCTGGTATTCTGTGAGAGCGTAGTCCTTCCCCGGTAGAGCCTACTCATTCGTGCTACGACCATAATATAACTGCAGTGTGGCTCTACCACGTATAGAAACATAAAAGCTTGGTTTTATAGCGTACTCATCATCATCATCATCATCATTACAGCCCTTCACAAGTCCACTGCTGAACATCTCACACGATTTAAAATAACCTTTTACGTAAATCCGAAGAATTATGAAGTTATCTGTATTTCATTATAACGTTTTTTTATCATTAATTTAAATTCGAATCTTTCAAACAAAGCAAAATATTAAAAAATTACCAGTATCAACTTTTTTACTTGACTTTGTTTCAATGATACGTCGCTATGTTACTTATCGTAGTGTTTGGATGATAAAAATTCATTGTTATGCGAATAATCAATGCATAAATATTCAAATAATCAAAAAATATTCAAATAATCGAATCATTATTCTTTTCAATGTCAATTTGTTTAATAAAAATTTTATTTTTAAAATTCCTTAAATTACATGAATCATGAATAAAACAAGTTTAATTTTTTTATTTTGCCAACGTAAATTTGTGTAGGCAATAAACTCACACACAAGGCCGCGCTGAAAAAACCACTACGTGATTTCAATCTCACGCCATTTCGGGAGCTTGTTGTGCGTAGTTTTTGTGATTTTGTGTTTGTCTTCTTATTTTGTAACTAGGCTTTAACTTTTTGGACTGCTTCTTTTATATTCGTTGAAGCATTTTCCCATGTCACAAAGGATGATTGGGAAAATGTGTTAGAAAAAACAAAAAAATTGATTACGGATGACTTTGAAAGAGACATTAATTTTGACCACATAATTGAAAATCAAATAATAGAAATAGAAACTTTTTTATTCAATGTAGATTATAAACAATACTTATTGAAAGTCAATTTTTTCATTTACCCCTGGTTCGCAAAAAACCTCTGTCCTGGAAGAACCAGCAAGAAACCCAGCGGGACTATTTTTTTTTACAAATAATAGCTTACAATCATGTTTACAATTAACAACTCAAGACAAATTAGAAATAGCTTGGTAGCGATCACCCTTCCCAGGGGTTATTATCATCCATAAATTCCTTAATATTATAATAACCCTTTTTATACAAACTTAGTTTAATAAAATTTTTGAACTTTGCGTATGAGAAATTTTGTATATTTTCTGGGATTTTGTTGTAAAAGCGTATACATCGCCCCAAGAATGAATTACTGACTCGGTGGAGTCGAGAGAATAATTAATTCAAACAATTACACCTCAACTAGTTGTACTGAAAGTGATTGAATAAATTTATTTTTATTTTAGTTTCAACGTTAAATTTTTATAACTGTGTTTCTAGACATAAGCAGTAACAACAAATACGAAGAAACTGATAAATCTTGTGTTTTAAATTATCCGTTTTTAATTTATTATGGTACTATTCAAACCAAATAGCATGCCAATAATCTCATGAACTTAATAGAAGTCAATTATTTCGATATTATAGACAGACAATTTTATTTATATATGTATAGATAACACACCTGCAAGCATCAAGGATAAACGTTCAAACTACAGGTTGAAACCAACGATAACACACCTGCAAGCATCAAGGATAAACGTTCAAGCTACAGGTTGAAACCAACAATAATTCAAATAACTAACCAGTCGTTAAGGTATTGCTTAATAATTGTAAAGAAACAGAAACGGAAACTTTTTATTCGCATCTTTGACCTTGTCACTTTGCAGGGTCACAGGCTCAAGATCAAAGTGCTAAGTAATTGTTAAAAGAAAATTTTCGATCTTTTTATTCAAAATGTTTGTTTTTCTTTTTTGTATAATATCAGTGCCATAGGCTTCTACTCCGTTCACATGTTACACCCTATTTTTTTCCAGACGATTTATAATTACGGTTTGTAATTAACAACACAACAAATTAGAAATAGCTTGGTAGCGATACATAAAAGTATTCATTTAATGGTTCTCATATATTAAGTCCTTACATATTAAATTAGCGTTTTGTCGTACTGACCACTTTGATCTGAAATATCTCCTCTTTGGTTAAGAATTCCAAATTGAAATTTATAAATTCATTTATCTTGTACATTTGTGTATTGAAAACTTGGTAAATGAGTAAATAATTACCAACTCTAAATAATCTATATCGATTTTTTAAGAATCGAATGTTGTACGTTCCCATTTTTTGGTTGACCTGTCAGACTTATTGCACCAAGCATGACATATATAAGTCTGACAGCTGTCAAAATGTGGTTAATTATAAAAACGTTTTTCCTTAGAATTTATTATTTACTATATACTAATTACAGTATTTTCAATGTCCTCAGCTGAACATAAGCCCCTCTAGAGTGGATATTTGCCATAGTTGCCACGCTTGGCAGACGGGATGGCAACCGCAGCTTTTTATTAGTTTGGATTGTTTAAGTGCAAATATAGCATTCTAGAGGATAGTATTTACTGTAAAAAGTTTACCTAGTAGATGGCAAAATAAACTCACAATATGTATCAAATTAATATTTTATTTTTAAAGGAATATTTTTCACTGCTCTGGTTAGCGAACCAAGATGCGACGATCAATTACTTACAAGAACAAGATAAGTGTCGCTGTTTGGAATACTAAATATGTTGTTTAACGGAGGATTCTAGGGTGTTTTTATGGAACTTTTTTATTCATTGGAGTCAGAAGCGGAGGAAATTTTATGTTAATAATAAATAATTTGAGAGGAAACATTAGTCTAATACTATGCAGACATAGCTTATAAGACATAGATTATATAGCTAAAGGTAACGGCACGTATTGAACATACCGGCTGATTTCTTTTGAGCACGGTGAATAAACTTTCGATTCGTTGAGAGGAAGGGGTTATAAAGTGGGAGAAACACTTGCAAATTCTTACTTCTAAATATATATGTATATATATATATATATATATATATATATATATATATATATATATACTATATATATATATATAATTAATTTGTATTTGTAAATGAAACCACGAAGCTGTTCGCTAGTATTTTATATTAGTTACTAAGCGACGACAAAAAAGGGGAGTGTTTATAATTTGAAGAAAAATTTTCACTTCTAAGAGTGGCATAATAATTAGACGAAATTGTCTAATTATTATGCCACTCTTTTCTCATATATCTATGAATTATGTACCTATGATATATTATACGATAATCTATGTATGATATATGATCATATTATATGTATGACTCGACGAAGCTTCGCACAAGTGATTTCTGGATCTCGACAACAGCTCCATTTACCGGGTCCAATTGAGAATCTCCTCCAGGGACCCACTTAAGCATCCACTTAAGCACACAAAAAAAATCGACAGAATTGGTCGAGCCAGTTTCGAGTTTTAGCGAGACTAACGGGCAGCAACTGATTTTTAGGGTTCCGTTGTCAACTAGGAACCCTTATAGTTTCGCCATGTTATATATAGATAAAGCTGTAGCGGCCTTAGCACGGTCTTAAATTATTTAATTATTTTTAATTCTTTGATGTCAGGTTTTATTTTTGAATAAAAGTTACTATGACAGGTGTTTAGACAAATGCTGGTCTCTAACGGACTGATCATTTGTGGCTCAGGGTGTATTGCAGTTTGTAATGATTGTAATCCTGTTTTAAACAAAAATTAGTAAATGAAACAATGATTTTAACAATGGGATACGGCTACTTTTGGTTATATTTTATCTCAAGTCGGAACTATAATTATTCCTGTTACCTCACAAAGAAATGTAAAAATAGGTTCCTATCACACGACGTCGTATTGCAGTGGTTGCACGTCGCGCATGCGTTGTAGGGATACCAGATTATAAATTTAAGTTCCTCATACAGTAAAATTAAAATTACTTGGTTTTTAACTAAATCAAACGTCTATAGAATTAATATTTGTAGTATATAAAGTAGAGAGATTTGAAACCCGTTGCATTGGTAATTTATTGTGATAATCCAGTACGGATAAGGTCCGATAAACAAATAAATATTATTTGGTTTTCGTCTTAATAATCAATGTAAGAAAACATTAAAAGAGGCAATTACAAAATGTATTATATAAAAAAAAACAACAAATAGCTTACTGTCGAATTTGGACTGGTTTCAAAGAATATTACTATAATACGATAAATTTGACGTTCAAAAGTATTGAGGAAGGATATTTTAAATTTATGGGATAACTAGATATATACTTAAAATGACAGCGTATTAAATTAAATTAAATTACCATGGAAAAGGGGCAAAAAATCCACATTGTAACACAGCGTAATATTTGGCGCGCGCGCGAATCACTCCCTCAAATCATCATGGCGACCGCTCGGAAAGCGCGCCTCGTGTACTCTTGAAGCAACCGCAATTCTCAACACGACGTTGCCATTTCCCGGTGTCGATCAGAATAATATAGTGGTGTAATCAATGATGTTATAGTGTCCAGTGTAAGGGCTCTCGTGGGAATATTTTTGTGATTCAGTGCGTTTTTATTGTGTTGCATGAGTGGTTCCGATGGGGTGCTGGGTAGTGCGCGGGATGATGGACGCCATTCACCGGCCAGCACCGAGCAGCTAACGTTAGTATTACCCGCTTGCTGAATGTTTTTGATATCAACGTTCTTTCAAATAATAAAAAAAGTATGGAAGTATTAGTAATTACTGGCAAGCAATAAAAATACTAAAACAAACCAAAACTCTTTCTCATTGGAATTCGGGAATTTTAAAAAGTTTAAAAAACATTACATTTTAGATATTTTAAAATAATATTTATATATGTGTATTATTTAAAAATATTTTAATTTTTTAATTAATAAATTAAAAAGTACATGACTGAAGGGGAAAATTATACAGGTGTAATTAAAATGTCATTTTGTATTCTAGGAAAAGTGTCGATAAGTAGTTAGAAAATGGTGTAAGGGCAGTAATTAGCCTGGAGGCAACCGCATACCGCACCCTTGAACATCTTTTGTTTCGTTAATTACATACATACATTCTATTAAACAGATTCGTACATATTTCTACGTTTACGCTATTATAAATATTTCAATGCAAAACTAATAGAAACGAAATATAAACTATTACAAATTTAAAAATAAAAGAAAGTTAAAAAAATATCAATATTCTTATTATTAGAGAGTCTACAGTCCCACCCGCTGTTAAGCGAATATAATGCCAAATATATAATAAAAAAATTATAAATTTATTTTTTTTACGTGATAGAGCCATGCTTCAGTTATATTAGTAGTATAGTTGTAGCACGAATGAGTCGGCTCGACCGGGGAAGGACCACGCTCACACAGAATACCAGTGTCAAATAGTAGCCTAATCCTGCTGTGTTTCGTATGGTGTGTGTAGAGAACCGGAGACCCTTTTTACTGGAAACGAGGCATTCCACCTAAGTCTTCACGGATGACAACGCATCTGCATTTTGATTCGTAATCGATGATAGATGTAGATGTCTATGGGCCACAGCAACCACTTACCATCAGGTGGACTGTGTGCTCGTTTGTCATCCTATCCTATAATTTTTTCTTTTTAAATAAAATTATGGAAGTAAAAATTTCTCTAAATAATTAGTGTAATTATTTGTTTATTTTCGTTTGAACGTGCTCGTACACTGTTCGGTAGCTCGTTCCACAATCTTACCGCGTGAGACGTAAAAGATTTATACAAGAAGCTAGTGTGACCGAGGGGGACATGGAGATTAGACTTTTCAGCAGAACGGAGACAACGATTATAAGAATCATCCTGATACTGAAATTTTAATTTCAGATATTCAGGGACAAACGGATCGTGTAAAACTGAAAATAATGTGCACAGTATTCTGAAATATCTGCGATAACGGAGAGATAGACATTTAAGCTGAGAACGATATCACGAGATGTGGTCGTATTTACGTAAACCGAAAATGAGGCATATACAATTATTAAGAAGTCGATCCAGTTTGTTTAGAAGTTCTTTCTATTTCACAATTATCATTTCCAACAAACAAAAGCTGCTTTATTGACCTGAACCTGATCTAATTATATTGAGAGACACGAAAGAGGTGACACGCAATTACATTTTGATTCTTAATCGAAGATGAACGTAGCTGTCTGTGGTGCAAAGTATCCACTTATCATTAAGTGGACTGTGCACTCGTTTGTCATTCTGATTGTATAAAAATATGCTTTTGCCAATCTACTGTTTTAGTTTTACCTCTGTCGTTTCTTACGACGCCATTACACGACATTTTTAACTATTTATTTTTATACAAATAAGGTACGTGAGGGTAATATTGAATATATTAAGCTTTGCCGCCCTATAAAACCAAAACTAGGAGGGGGACAGAGACAAAAACGTAAAGTCGCGTATTATAACTATTATATATATATATATATATATATATATATATATATATATATATATATATATATTACTATTAAGAAAAAATAGCAAACAAGCCTTGGCTATAATTATGAACACTTCGTAAAATCAAATTAAGAAAACTTACAACACTAAATCTTACTAAAATCGACTAAAATATTTACTATAAAGTCAACTGTCAAAATGGCGTCGATAAAGCAGTGCCCTATTGACCCTTTATTATTTGATTGACCGATGAAAAACTATCGTATCACAAAGTCGTCTATACAAACAAGGCTGTAGTTTTCGAGTAATAGTAAACTGACCATATTAACTGGATGACCATATTACCCTCACGTACTATATCTAATATCCCCCCACTAAATGGAGTGACGACCTGTTAAGACATGCAGGAAGTGGATGCATGCAGGTGGCTCTGGACCGTGATTTGTGGCATTACTTGGAGGAGGCCTATGTTCAGCAATGTACTTGTGAAGGGCTGTAATGATGACGGTGATATAAATATTATTATTTCAGTACTTAACATGGCGAGTGCAACTAACAAATGACAAGTGCTTAGTGCGTGTGAACAGGTAGTGCCAAATGATAAGTGGGAATAAAATAAGCACTTGTCACTTCTCATTCGCCACTTGTCAGTTGTCACTCGCACTTGTCACTTCTCAAAATGTAAACCGGGCCTTAGAATGGATTTTACGATAGTCCCGTCGAAACAATATTCTTGATATTTAACATTTATGTTCCGCAATAAAATATTATCGTGCGCCCAGCGAAGCGAACGGGTATCAGCTAGTAATACCAATATTCACATAATATATATTATTAATTTAGGTACTTATTTTATAAGCTCTTAAATTTTCGAGTGCTTTGCACCATCCATGTTTTATTCAGACTTGACTAAAAACTAATTAAAAATATTATGCTGTAGTAGGTCTACAATATTGCATCAAGCCTCCACGAATATAGTTTACAGAGTCTGATTATTGTACTTTTTACAAAAAAGATAAAATAAATCTCGATAAGAAATGATGATATTATTTGCAAACCAATTTCGTTCGCAAATGCAGGTTTATGTTAGTTAATGTTTTCTTTAAAATCGATTCCGTTGTTATTAAATACAAGCAGCAAGAACATACTATGAAGTAGCCACACTTTAAAAAAATATATTAGTAAAAACAGACCAATTACGAGTATGAAATATAGACGAAGCAATGTGTTCAAGTGATGCCTTTTTATCAGCCAGTAAAAGTTAACTACTGAACGCACCCATATGCTCCTAAAACCATTTTTAGATGCATATCATATTTTGTGTACGTAATTGCGTAGTTCATCTTAGAGTATTATACGAGGGTGGATTGAAAAGTACTCGGCCTAACACAGATCCATTCAATTCTAAAAATCAAATCTACCCACATTATTTAGTTCAGTTCAGACTAGTTCATTGTGTGAAGTTCGAAACGTGTGCGATAATTAGTTGTGATTTTATAAATTTATTAACAAAGTAATAGGACATAATTTCCGCGAATGGAGCAAATCGAGCAGCGTGCCGTCATTAAGTACCTTCATAAGAAGGGTCTATCATCAAAAGTCATCCATGATGACATGGTCAGTACATTAGGCGATTGTGCTCTGTCATATTCATCCGTCAAAAAATGGATAGCAGAATTTAAGCGTGGTAGAGAGAGTGTCAAAGATGAACCCCGCTCTGGAAGGCCTTCGACGTCAACTACTGACGAAAATATTAAAAAAGTACTTGATTTAATAATGGGAGACCGCAGATTAAAAATTAGAGAGATAGCCGAGATTATAGGCATCTCTTATGAACGAACTCAAAACATCATTGTCAACGAGTTGGGTTTCCACAAGGTGTCTGCGAGGTGGGTTCCGCGACTGCTTTCAGTTGAACAAAAAAGGACGCGATTGACTATTTCACGCGACTGTTTGGAGTTATTTGAAGCCGATGCAGATGATTTTTTGAATCGTTTTGTTACTATGGACGAAACATGGGTTCATTACTGTACACCGGAAACAAAACAACAATCAAAACAGTGGAGAAGACCTGGTTCACCACCCCCTAAAAAGGCTAAGTCGATTTTGTCGGCAAATAAGGTGATGGCTTCAGTATTCTGGGACTCGAAAGGTGTGATTATGATTGATTATCTTGAAAGGGGTCAGACTATAAACTCTGATTACTACTGCACCTTACTACGTCGTTTACGAGAGGAAATAAAAGAAAAACGTCGAGGAATGCTCAGAAGAAAAGTCCTGTTTCATCAAGATAACGCCCGTGTTCACACGTCAGTACAGTCAATGGCTGAAATTCACAACTGTGGCTTTGAACTGTTACCGCATCCGCCGTATTCACCTGATCTGGTACCATCAGACTTCTTTCTGTTCCCTAACCTAAAAAAGCACTTGGGAGGTCAAAGGTTTTCGACAAACGACGAGGTCAAAGCTGCTGTAGACGCATATTTTGACTCTAAGGAAGAATCATTTTTTTTCAACGGTCTAAATGCTTGGAAGGGGAGGTGGCAAAAGTGTATTGAACTTGATGGTGATTATGTAGAAAAATAAAAATATAACTGATTTAGTATGTGTTTATTTTCTTGGTTAGGCCGAGTACTTTTCAATCCACCCTCGTACTTTCACAGTAAATGGGCTCTGTAAGTCCCCCCCCCTCATCAACAATTAAATATACAGTTTCAAAATTATCTTAAAAATATAAAATTATTAAGTCTTAACTATAGTCATCTTATTATTTGTAAACTAAAAGACAAGACTATAAAATGTTTTTTATACTCATCTCTACTCCTGGAAATTCAGTGTGTGTACAGATTATCTCTACTTTCAGAGCTTATAATGCTTCAAGCGGACATTTTGTTATATTTGAATGAAAAGTATTCAGTAAGAGCTTTCATCATTTTTTCTTGTGCAATTTTTACTGGTATTATTAAAAAAGTTTAGGCGAGCTTTACTCTTATATTCACGTACGCACGAGTACATACATACTCTCTGTTAAAAAATATATGTGATTATTTGATTGGATTGTTTTTATACCCTACTTTAATATATTATAGTGAAAGTTGGGTGTGACAAGAAGTACGAGAGTAGAAATAAATCCTGTATAAATGCGGTCATTAAGGAGTATGTTAGAGCTGAATCTGAATGACAGAGTGAGAGATTGAGTGATAAGTTAATAGTGTAGTTTGCAAGATTATATATATATATATATATATATATTACTCTGAACTTTTATACGCGGAACCCTTTTTTTTCTAAAATAAAAGCAGCCTAAGTTACTCCTTATAACATTAACTATCTGCCAGTGAAAGTCCCGTCCAAATCGATCCAGCCGTTTCGGGGATTAACCGGAACAAACAGACAGACAAATATTAAAACTTTGTTCTTTTTGTTGTAAGTATCAGTATATACTTTCATATGCATTTAATAAAAAGCTATTATTTTGACATTACAAACAGACACCTCAGTTACATTTATGTACTTATATGAATTGAAACCTCAAAGTTTAAGTTCGTAATTAAAACTTACCTGTTAATTTCCGGAAGCAAAGAAAGTACACAAACACTACACATCGAATAAAACTATTTATACGGATTTTATCGCGTTTAATTAACTTATTTTTAATTTCCGACGTTTCGGTCACATTTAAATATTGATCAGCGATCACGGAGCTGTTTGGGGGGAGGGGGGGGTGTAATGTTTGACGTCCCAATCTCATAGTTGGCCCGGCTACCTTCAGTTTTGGGAATAATAATTTATAATTTTTGGTCTGAACTACGCGGCACGAACTCTTGAAGTACTGCAGTGGTATGCTTGGGTTTGGATTTAATTTTGTTAATTATGAGATCCTAGAGCCGTGGTAGCTCTGATGGTTAACGCTCGCTGTAAATATAACAGAACGAGAGTAACCCGGATTCGATCCCCGCCGGCACCAATGGAATTGTTAATTGCAATTTTAATTACGGATTTACCAGGTGCTCAGCGGTGAAGGGAAACATCGTGAGGAAACCTGCATGTCTGAGGAATAAGAAAAAAATATTTCAAAGAAGTGTCAAGTTCGCCAACATGCATTGGGGCAGCGCGGCGGACACTTCCTTGCCTTAAAAACCCTCTCAGATATTAGAGGAGTCCTGTGCCCAGCAGTGGGACCTATATTGGCTGTAACCTTAATTTAACTTTATAGGATCCTAAGCAGATGGCAGCACCCATCCATCTTCTCTATTGAAAGTAGGAATTTGGATTTGTGGTTTATCAAATCTGATGCAATCTTGGGGACGATCTTGAACATGTTCACAGACTGCAGACTTCCCGGAGCATCGCGTCGGTACTTCACGTCAGTTAACTGTTCTTTCACGCAGGTTGCACAATTTTAGTCTTATTCAAAGAAAGTACAGTTAAGTTTAAGTTTATATTTCAAAAATAATATATTGATAAACAGGATGTAGTATATAGTAAAACGTACTGATTATATATAAACTCTTTGGTGCACAGCTGCTGGAAAATCGACGCCTGTTAATTATCGCAACTCTATACAAGTTATTCATTGACGTAGTTCAAGCTCATGTGAGTTGGCTATGATACAGAGTGAACAATATGCAGCCCTACACAATGTTATGAAACATTGATACATCTGGCATTGATGTCTTACATATGATGCGGCTAGGCATGACGTTGGCTAGATAATGCAAGTAGGTAGGTACATAGGTTTTATGATATGGTTACGTAAAATTTAAAATACAAACTCAATTTGCGTTTTTCTATGATGCTCAAAAAACATAGATAGCTCAGGAGCTATGCGTTGGCTATAAAAGAGATGGCCACGAATTGTAAGAGCCTGTGCCCCAGACAGTACAGAGATGAAATCTAGGCCATTTTAAAGTATAGATCTTCATTATAAAGAATTAGGAAAGTGCATATATAGCTATGCAAAAGTGGACAAAAGTTATGAAGGTTTAAAAAAGTTGATTTTGTTACTCAGTTTTTATCATAACCACACAATATAGATATTCATAAAGTTATAATTTCATGTGTATTATATAGGTTACGATCTCATTACGCAAACTACCTGGTTTCGTTTCCCGCCGGCAATTTGCCGTGCTGATTTACCACGTATTCAGCTGTGAAGGAATAATACATCACGACTTGCATGTCGGAGGAATGTAAAATTATCTAAGACCTGTGAAGTCTGGCAATAACAAAAATGAGAAGGGGCCCGTGCACATCAGTAGTACGAACAAACTAATAGGAAGCGTATATAAGGCTGACTTTACTTTTCCTTGCGTTAGTAGGTTCTGATTGCTATGTGGTGGCATCAAAAGGGAAGGCATCAACTAATTTCGTCCAATAGATGTCGTAAGAGCCGACTTATGCCAAAATAGATCTTATGGCTTTCTAAACATGCGGTATCTAATTCTGCCAAGTTCAAACCAGCGTGACAATCAAGGCAAATGCTCCATACAATTGGAGAAACTAGCGTAGAGTGGACTTTCATTAACTCATGATGAGGGGAAGGTACAATTTTTTTAATAGAATTAAGTGACAAACGAGCAAACAGTCCACCTTATGGTAAGTGGATGCTGTGGCCCACAATCATCTACATTTCTCCACAATATCAAATGTATATACTCGTATATTTCTACATAAAATATATATTTGCATCTGTTGATTTACATCAAATAATCCTATATCACAGTTTCCATTAGTAATGGAGTAGATACGAATTTCTAAATAGAGTCTTACTGAAGAGCTGAATTACGCAACGCACATCGATCTTATACGAATGTAAAATATGAAAATTCAGTTAAGTACTTTGTTTGGAGCGTGCTCGAGTGGGATTTTTATTGAATTCTGTCACTGTGTCCCGAGCATCGGTTCTGGCAGGACGCCAAAGATTGCGCTGAGGTGGTGTCATATCACGTCACCATCTAGTGTCACATAGGGCTATATGAGTTCTATGGTTTGTTGTCATGAAGCACGTAGTACGTACGTCAGTAGACCCAAACAAAGAAAATATTATGAAACATTTTGGCACACTTTAATCTTTTTTTTTAAGTTACAAATGAGCAAACAGTCCGTGCTTTCACTTTAAACCGTAACCCGTATTACGAGGAAAACGAAGTCCCGTCATGGTTTATTGTGTACGAGTGTCTTAGCGTTCGGTAAGAGGTGAGATTAGTAAGCTGATGTGAAAATAGGTCGTCCATATAGCTCGAAGGACTGACAACTGATAAGGAAGAAAGGTTATCGAGAGGTAGCCTCGTACCGGTAAGAGAAGAGAAGGGCAACCCCCTAACTAGATGGAACGACGACCTGCTAAGACATGCAAGAAGTAGACATATGCAGGTGGTTCAGGACCGTGATTTGTGGCATTCCTGGGGAAATCTATTTTAATTTTTAATCGAGGAAATAATCACTTCGGGTTTACCAATTTGCTGGTCGTTGGAAAGTTGAGACCTATGGCCGGGTAAGATATTCAGTCTACACAGCATATACTCGAGCACACAGTCCACCTGGTGGTAAGTGAATGCTGTGGCCCATAGACGTCTACATTTATCTTCAATTAAGAATCAAAATGCAGATGTTTTGTCACTCCCAAAGACTACGATGGAATGTCTCGTTTCCTGTAAAAAGGGTCATCGGTTCTATACACTTGCCGTACGAAACACAGCATCATTAAGCTGCTTTTTTTACGCTGGTATTCTGTGAGAGTATGCCCTTTCCCCGGTCGAGCCGACCCATTCGTTCTACAACCGTAATATAGCTGGAGCGTGGCTCTACTACGTAAAAATCTGATGAGCAGTCAGTATTACGTGTGTGGTGGTAGTGTGGGGTTTGGTATATACATTCAGAGTCGTTTGGAAGCTTGCGGTTGTTGGTCGATCTGTTTTCACTACAGTGTTAGTGCCGCCTGGTGATGTCACATGTCTTCAAGCGTATCGTTCTCTTTACATCATCTTGACTGCGTGCTCGTCTGTCTTCTTTCTTTTATAAAAAAGAAAAATTAAATAACCGTGAAGACGCAGAAAAGAAATATAAGTTTCTAACCGAGTGGGTAGATACCACCCACTCGGTTAGAAACTTATATTTCTATTATCTATGGTAGCTACCCTCTGAGAATTTTCAGGGAAGCGTTCCAAATGGGATTCACAATTGTATTCCTTTCCTTCCTTTAAAGCACTAAGTGTAAGTATATATCAGAAGCGGAATGCTAATTGTACATTTTTAACGTTGTTTCAAAAACAAGAAGGTTCTATATTCGTTCTATTGGTTTATTTATTATGTATGTTCACCAATTTACCGAAAATGGTTAAGCCGATTTTCAATTATTCCTCTTTCATAAAATAGGTTACAGTTCAGGGGTGGTGACAGTGACTACGAACTTCCGTTTGGCACGATACTGACACACCTCCCTTGCTTATTTCACATCCATTAGTTAACGCATACATGCTTGTCGTCTAAGGGTACACTTAATTTGCCACGTTTTTAAATTATCGCAAATATGGTCGATAATCTTCCGTCCATTGCCGACTACGCCATTCTTTTCACATTAATACTTTTTATTTTTCCACTAATTTGTGTATCAAGTCATTTGCAATGTTAGGATTTCTTCCAAATAAATTAGGACGTTCCGCAGAGCTCTTTTATCGGTCCATTCCTCTATTTATTAGAATTTTTTTAGCGAGTGGATTATGGGCCATTCTTCTAGAAAGTGTAGGAATGCCATTATATTTTCTGGTATTCACTATAATAGAGAGTTCTGAAGCCATCATTGTATGGTAAAATTGAAGCGCGCAATTTAAGGGGCTAGCATTTCTTTGGTGTTGTTACCGTGGCGAAACAAAAGTAAACTGGGTAAGGTGGAAGAGTTTTTTTATGTTAATCTATGGGGGACGACATATGTAACGTGGGTTATGATTGAAAAAGAAACATTCAAGAAAAACAATGAAATCAAATAAAAAGCTCAGGAGACATTAAAAGTTGAAACAAGTTGATTCTTTATGGCATCTCATGAATGATAGACATCGGGCGCGGGAACAATCTGCACTTGACCGAGTTTCATTATTCATTTTTACATGTTGAAGAATTGTCGACGATCAAGTCCAGTAGTACGTACCTGCCTTAGCCGCAAGCATTTCACAATGTTGTAAATAGGTCACATCGCCCAAATACGCGCATAAAATCCTAGAAGACAATATATCAGAGTTCTATAACTTCGTTGAGTTTGAAGTTGATTACGAATGGGTTAATGGAAATAGTTTAAAATGCTCAACGTAGACCCTTTTGCTGTGTCTTACTACAACGCATAATGTGAATGTTACTATGTTAAAAAATATATTCTGGCCTTGTTTATTACAGAGTTTATCAAAGTGTGGCACGCGAATCCCTAGGGGTATGATCGTAGGGGGTTCAGACAAGATTTACGTTATGGCGGCTACGCTATGACTAACTGGTTCACGCGTGGTTCACGCACTGTGGTGTACAACATCTGCATTATTTTATTCGATGGTATACGTGCGACTAACCATCACCGCATTTGCTTGCAGCTGCGAAGTACCATAGTTTCAATAATGCAGGGTCCGTGAAGCGAAGATGTTGCGCGCCCATTACCTGCTATTTTACCGTCTTCAAAAAGGAAGAGGTATTTTTTTATGTACTTTTTTTTTATGTATACTTTTCTCCTGATGATTTTTTTATCTGAAAGTTGGTACTTCTCATGTTGTCCCATATAAATTTAATCAAAAATGGATCAGTAGTTTCTGAGTTGTCTTTAATAATTTATTTATTTATTTAACAGTTTACGTACACACATAATTCGATAGGAAAATGGTAAAAACAAAATTATGTACAAAGGCACTGCTTATTCCATAATGAAATTTCTTCTAGCAGGCCTATTGAAGGATAGTTGAAGAAAATAGAGGCAAAGTGTGCACTTTATTAAATATACATATACATACATGAATACACATACACATATATATATACATATACACACACATACATATATATATATATATACAATACAAATATAATTGACTTCGAATACATTGATTCGGTCGTATTGAAGTCGTATATAATTTTTTTTAATTTTACCACTTGTTTGACTGTATATTTTTTAAACAACAACCTTATTTTCGTACTTAGGCAGTTTTTGGGGCTTCAATACTGCTTAGGAAATTTAATAGGGGTACGGGTTAAAAGTTTGAGAAAGCCCTATCTGAACCCCAGTAGCATAGAAAATGTAAATATTGGGTCCCTACATATGAAATTAGCGTTTTGTCGTACTGACCAAATTGATAAAATATCTCCTCTTTGTTAAGAATTCCAAATTCAAATTTATAAATTCATTCAGATGGTACATTTGAGTTTTGAAAACAGTCGTTCATTTGTTTTTTCCTCATTACTTTTTTTTCTTTGGCGTCGCTTAATACCGCACAATGGAAAGAATGACGATTCTACCGTGGCACCAGTGCTGCAGAAACAGCTCAAAATATTAATGATGTGTACGGCGCTGGTCTCGCAAAAGAAAGCACGGTACGTTTTTTGTTTCAACGTTTTCGTTCTGGAAATTTCGTCATTCAGAACCAACCCCGTGGACGGCCGGAGATCAAAGGGGAAAATGAAGAATTAAAGGGTATTGTGGAAGCGGACTGAAAATTTCGGGAATCAAGGAAGTGACTCAACATTACTATATAAAAATGTATTTATTGCTTTTCGAAGTATTCTCCGCGAAATTTGACACATTTTTCCATACGATGGAACCAATAATTGAAGCAACCATTCCATTTGGAAGTTGGCGTCTCTAAAATGGCCGTTTTGTAGGCGTCCACAGCTTCTTCAGGTGATGAAAATTTGTCCACGAAATTTATTCTTTATTTTAGGAAAAGTATAGAAATCATTAGGGCTTAGGTCGAGGCTGTACGGCGGATGGTCTAATAATTCTATGTTTTCTTGCTCTAAAAACTCTTTTGTTCTGTGTGCGGTGTGAGAACTCGCATTGTCGTTATGGAGGGTTGCAGTTCTCTTTACGGAGTTCAGAAATGACCTGTGGCAAACAAATGCTAGCATACCATTCTGCATTAACCGTTCTTTGTCCCTCAAGAGGAATAGTAACACGAGCCGCTTTTTGCTCTTCACAGAGCGAATGCGGTATCCATCGGGAAAACAACTTTTTTTGCACCTAATTGTTCATGCAAGATTATTTGTATTTGACTCATGCCAATGTCTAAAGTTGCCTGAATTTCGCGGTATGTCACATGTCGATCTTCCTCAATCAGCTTACGCACAGCATCAACGTTTTCTTGGACTGCAGTTTTTGGACGACCTTGACGGGGATCATCACTGAGCTTGACACGTCCAAGTTGAAATTCAGCAAACCAGCGATAAATTGTGGTTTTGGATGGGGCTTCATCACCAAATGCAGAAATCATCCAGTCAACACACTGTTTTTGTGTTAAACCACTTCGAAAGTCATAATAAATCATCGCTCTTGAATTTTCTCTAGTCAATTCCATTTTCTCAACGACTAAACAAGTTTGACAAAACCTTGTGACAAGACCGAGAATCTTTTTTTTAAATAAATAAATGGTATTCGATTTTTAAAACCAAGGAGTTTTCAATTAAAAAGATTTTAATATGACAGGAACAGTGGAAATATTCCATTCCCGATACTTTTAGTGCAGCCTAGTAGCTGCAGGTTTTGGGGTAAATGATAAAATTGTATAAATCCACTTAAATCAAATCGGGAAAATAAAAAAACTTAAACGATGGGTACCTCATGAATCGAGTGAATCGAACTTGCAAACACGCGTCAACTGCTGTGTTACTTTGCTCAACCGACATAAAAACGAAGGGATTTTAAATCTTTTATTTACAATTTTTAATTTACTTGTCATGAAAAGTGGATACTGTACGATAATCGAAAGCGCTCGTCGCAATGGCTGAACCCTGGAGATCAAGCCAAATCCCGCCTTAAACGAAAATTTACTCAGAAAAAGTTACTTGTGAGTGTTTGGTGGACTAGCACCGCTGTCGTTCACTACAGCTTTTTAAAATCTGGCCGAACGATTACGGCAGATATCTATTGCCAACAACTGCAAACCATGAAGAAAGAACTAGCTGATAAACAACCGAGAGTGGTCAATTGTTCAACAAACAACCACTAAGTTAGATGAGCTACAATTGCAATGTCTTCGACATCCACCGTACTCCCCGGACAGTGCTCCAACATATTACCATTTTTTCCGGAATTTGGACAACTTCTTACAAGGAAAAAAATTCAACTCCGATGCGGCAGTTCAAACCGCCTTCAAAGAGTTTATTTATTCTCGCCCCCATGTTTTTTTAGTAAAGGGATCAATGAACTACCTATGATATGGCATAAGTGCATAGATAACAACGGTGCATACTTTGATTAATTAAATACATTTTATAAAAAAAAAGTTGACTTTATATTCCTCCCGTACAAAACGCCAATTTCATATGTAAGGTCCTATTATTATTTGGCTTCGGTTCTTATGTGTTGTTGATCAGTAACAAAGTTTTTTCTTTACTTTTTTTACACATTACTATTGTAATTTATGACTGCGGCAGCTCAAGGATTATCGTCCGCCCTAAAATGCGTAATAGTACACAAGCAATCCTATTTCGATCCTCGCAGACCCCAAGGCTGTAACTAATGGCGGTATAAGACAGTCCTAAGGAAAATCCCTGGTATTTCTTATCGCTGTCTTAACAGCGGTATAACCATCTCATTTATGTGAGACGTTAAGTAATTAACAGGATCTGATGTTATTTTGCAGAAATCAATTACCTATATTTTAGACCAGCTTTGTACCTGTATGTTCCGTACCAAAATTAGGAAAAATTGGATCAATTGTGAGTGTGACTTCGGATTTTTTTGGACTCTCGAAAACTGTTAGACGTCAAGGATTTTAAATTGCGATATAATTATTTTACGTGGTAGAGCCATACGGTAACTATATTTTAGTTATAGTACGAATGGGTCGGCTCGACCGGGGCAGGATCACACTCTCACAGAATACCAACGTAAAATTGCGGCGTAGTGCTGCTGTGTTTCGTATGGTGAGTGTAGAGAACCGAAGATCCTTTTTACTGGAATCGAGGCGTTCCATCTTAGTCCCCAGGAGTGACAACGCTTTTGCATTTTGATTCTTAATTGAGAATAAATTTGAATGTCTATGGGCCACAGCATGCACTTACCACCAGGTGGAATGTGTAGTTTGTCACCCAATGCTATAAAAATAGATGTTAAACTTAATTAGATAACATTCGCGTGAAAAATATAGATTTGTCTTACCTAGTTACTACCCGCCCTACCTCAACAGGTTGCATTTTCCATCCAAGCTCTTAAGAAATTATAGTATACTTGCATGCTAGGCAGCGTAGTTCTGCCCTTTGTGGCGACCCTTAGTCATGTCGTATTAAAAGTCACTCATGGGCAAAAAAACTATCCTATCTCTCAAGTTGGACTAAACTGCACACGATATGCGAATTTGATTAAAATCGGTTAAGTAGTTTAGGAGTCCATCGCGAACAAACAACATGACACGTAATTAATATATATATATATATATATATATATATATATATATATATATATATATATATGGAATTGCTTATGAAGATTCAACGGTTCAGTGTTAATGTCCCAAACGTATAACAAAAAAAAAACATTTCATTCACCGTTACGATCCGTTTTATTACATATGAAGTGTATGCGAAACCTGTTGGAATTGCAATTTCAAGGTAACGTGTTACGTAAAAAAGAAGTTTACGTAACACGTTACCTTGAAATTTTCGTCAAAATCTTGCAGGCGTTTTACATAGACATGTATATTGTACACGGATAAACATAAAGAACGAAAACAATTTGATGTAAGTCGTACAAACACTTGTTCATAGCGAGTTTCTTGACTTGAAGTCTACTGAAGACACTCTGTAAATTAAAATACTGAATTAAGGGGAAATATAACCTTAAATGGCTTAGCAAGATCCTCCGTTATGCCGAAAGTATTGCAGCATTAATTTTGAAATAAATATATGGTAAAGTTGAGGATTAATGTTAAGGTTTATGTTAGACGAAAACACGATTCCGTAAAATTTTCTCGATAGAAAAAAAATCCAAAGTTACCTCCAAACTGAACAATAAACTGCTGTTATTCATAAAATACTTTAAATAAGATCATGAAACTTTGCATACTAACTGAACTAACTATAAAGCAGTGCTTATGTTATTTACTTTTTTTAAAATACCATTATTTTCACTGTAAAAAGAAATTACCTAAACTATCGGCGCGTAAGCTTGATTCCTGTCACCCCGTTAGTATCGCTCCGGCTTTTGAAGGGAGAAGTTGTGTCGCTTACGATCAGAATACACATTACGCAACAGGACGACGTAAAATTAAAATGGGAAATAACCGTTATAAAAATAAGAAGTGACTGGGTTGGCGTTAAGAAACAGGCATAAATATGATAAACCTAATGAAATAAGTATCTAACGACCTTTCTACTTACAGTATTAGTGATTACAAACATGTCGGTACATAGCATACGACGCGCGGGGAAGTGGAGGCGAAATTAGAATTTGAGCTGACTTACTCTAACCTCTTAAGATTTAGCGATTTTTAAAACAACCTCTTATTAAAATATAATATAAAGACGCACAGTTCAAAAAGCTAGATGTACAAATCTGAAATTTGGACAGTAGCTGCCTTTCATGACGTAGGCATTCACAGAAAAAGAATTTTGAAAAATTCAACCTTTAAGAGAGGGCCTATTACAGTAGTAGTAGTAGTAGGTAGTAGTAGTAGTAGTAGTAGTAGTAGTAGTAGTAGTAGTAGTAGTAGTAGTAGTAGTAGTAGTAGTAGTAGTAGTAGTGGTAGTAGTAGTAGTAGTAGTAGTAGTAGTAGTAGTAGTAGTAGTAGTAGTAGTAGTAGTAGTAGTAGTAGTAGTGATAGTAGTAGTAGTAGTAGTAGTAGTAGTAGTAGTAGTAGCCTGTTACAGTTTTATGAACTTTTTATTTTGCAAGAAGATGAAGTTGAAACTTACCGAAATTAATAAAATAAAGTACTAAATAAATAAATAAATACATATAATCGATTTTTCAAGATAAGGCCTTACTGAGAGCCTTTGGGTATTTTGTATCACTATTTTAAGCTTTCGATTACAAACTGAGTAACACGTGAAGGATTTTTAAATAACCCACCAATACATAAAGGAAAATAGGGAATCAAAGGCATTATAAAATGTAAAAGTATTTTCATTATGTTATATTCTTTATTTTAAACCAATACACATCGTAACGTAAACATAATGAAATTAAATAGAAGGTACAATAGGATGATGACAGTTCAGGGAAGGAGAGTAGATATAAGAAAGGACGGGAAGTATGATTGGAATATTAGTGACAAGTAATAAGCTTTGAGTAGAATTTTGAAGAAAAAAAAACGGATTGAGCACAGCGAATATGTAGAGAGAAGAAGTTCCACAAGTGAATAGCTGTAACAGAAAATAAGTTATTGAAGAAGAATGTACGTGAGTACGATGAGGCAAATTGTTAGAGTGGTTTTCACTATTCGAAAACCTTAGTATGAGTTAAAATCTGGTATGATTATTATTCCGAAATATGAGAATATTTCCATGCGACAGCTTGAGCTCTCCGTATTATGCCATCGTATAATAGGTCATGACTACTAACGTGGACGCGGGTAACACCGCGGGCGAAAAACTTGTTATATTAAGTATAATTCAGTATCTTAGACATAAGAGTGAACGTATCATGGAGTGTATCTGTATGGAACGTATCTCTGTATCAAAAATTGTCAGCAGAAAAGCGTTAAATAAGGGTGGCGCCACTGTAGCTAGAGGGTAAATTTAAAAGAAATTTTTGTAACTTTTTACTGCACATACTTTCAGTATAACTCTTTTTTGTAATTATTATTTTACTGTTTTAAAATTTTTTATTTTCTAAATCACTCAACATGTTTTGCAACGACTTTTTCTAGATTATATTTACTAAATTATTTTAGGCAACGTTAGTAGTTGAGGTTTTAAATACTGTAGTTTCATCAACCACGCTAGTCACCACCTCAACTCGGCACACTTCACTCCGTCGACAACTGCAAGTTCATTTCATACCCTTTAGTTACTCCAGCGCTGTTCTGGAGACCTTTTGAACTGTTATTTACTGCTTACAGATGGACACTTTTTCAACTATTCTCCATGTGAGATGGTTGTCCTTACCCATACACTCCATGAAACGTATATATAGTAAAATTATCTGTTAAAATAACCCTACTATAAATAGATTAATATATTTAGGGCAATGTGTGAAAATAACTCTTACTAATAATATTGTTAAAATTTCAATTTAGTATCGTGTAGGCGGAGCGGCAAAGGGCGTTAATGCATCGTACAATGTTCACGTTTTAATATCTTAATGATAAATTGTAGCTTTGCGGCGTAAGTTGTTATTTTAATGGAATAATATCAAGGACTCGCCGTGTAGTGGCGGTTTAAGAGAACCCACTACAATATATCATCCCGTGACTGCCTCGTTGGTCTAGTGGTTGTAGTAATGCGACTGCTGATCATGAGGTCCTGGGTTTATATCCCGGGTCGGGCCAAAAAATCAATTATTGAGTTTTTCCGGCATGAAGTTCTTAATAGCTGCCCGGAGTCAGAAAGTTGGCGGTATCACCCCGTGCCTCGGAAAGCACGTAAAGCCGTTATTCCTGCGCCTGATCTCTCTCCGGTCGTGTCGGCTTACCGTCTCATTGGATTATAAGAGTGAGGGAAAAGAAAGTGCATCTGTGCTTGCGTGCATACACTTGGGCGCAGTTGGCTAGTCTCCGTCGAGGCAGGCCGCCGTGACCGAAATTTTGTCTGACAGTCTTTGGGACATTATTATTATTATCATCCCGTGGGTGACATGTGGGTGAAAAGTGATAGACGAGAATGAAACAGGAGATAGTTCAGTAGTATCTTTTTGATATATATTTGATTTAATAAATAACACGGGTCGCACGTCATCTCGCGAGTGCAGCAACGCAAGGGCATCGGTGAGTCGAGTTAGAGTGGAGTAGACTTATCCACTAAGGTGTCGCGGCCATTTTAGCGAATATGGCGAATCTGTCAAGCACTTCCTTAAGTATTTCCAGACTACTTCCTGCTGTTCATTAAAATGACTATTTCCAAGATATTTTGTATAAAAAGTATATTAAAATCATATATCAGTGGAAACTTTAAATAAATAAGCTATCAGATTATGTATAACATGAACACAGGTTTACTTCGAAAGCGATACTAATTTGAAAATGAAAGTAAGAAAAGTGTTTTTGCCCAATTTTTTTGCAAAGGTTTAATAATTATAAATTAAAGCCTTTATTCCAAGTACTATTTGTTTTTACGTACGTCAAAAGCATTTTTAACTATAAATAATTAAAACAAAACAATTTCTACATACATTTTTTTTTCACGACAAGGTCGAGTTCAAGGGCCTCACTTAGCTCTACTCGAAATCGCGAATAAAAAATAGGGAGGTTCACAATAAACAAAATTAAAACACATTATTAAATCAAATTTAGACAAAATCAATCATGCAGATATATATGTTATATATATGTATGTTATATATATTATATATATGTTACAAATAGTTTTCTATCACTCGACACCATAATATGGTGTCTGACTGATGCGCATATTATTTGAGAAGCCACAATATGGGGTTTGGACTGACTAGGGGCTAAAAGCCCTACCAACAGCCATCGTTGAAATGGCGCCGCTACGGCATCGTGTCATCGCGCTGTGGGCATCGCGCGAACTATTAGGAAACCTTGCATCGTTTAATCGTACGATCGATACCCAATTGTGACAAAGTCTACAAGCGACAGTTTTTTTAATAGAAGAAGGGTGATAAACGAGCACACAGTCTACCTGATGTTAAGTGGATACTATGGCCCATAGACATGTACATCTATCCTCTGTTAAGAATCAAGATGCATATTATGTGTTATTATAGAGTATATATATAAGAATTAAAATGCTAATGCGTAGTCACCCCGAGGAATCGAAAATCTGAAGCTCTGTCACCCTGAAAAATGCCTCGTTTTCAGTAAAATGTCTCCGATTCTCCACACTCCACCATACAAAAAACTACAGTAATGTATTAAATGGCTGTAACACGAATGGATCGTCGCGATCGGGCAAGGACCACGCTCTCACAGAATACAAGTACAAGCGTAAAATAGCAACTTTGATACTGCTGTGTTTCGTATGGTGAGTGTAGAGAACCGAAGACCAGTTTTACTGAAAACGAGGCATTCCATATTAGTCCTCACGGGTGACAACGCATCTGCATTTTAATTCGTAATCGAGGATAGATGTAAATGTCTATGGGCCACAGCAACCACTTACCGTCAGATGGACTGTGTGTTAGTTTGTCACCCTATCCTATAAAAAAATGGTCTTATTACATGTAGAATATCGAAACACATTTAGCGTTGTCATAAATTTCTTTCTATGCACATAATTAGTAGTTAATGGATGCCATACACGATCTAGTTTACCGTCAAGCGGCATCCGGTAAAGATAGTGTATGGCTATTATTATTTATTTTATTATTTATTATTATTAATTGAAGCAAAAATTGAAATTCGATTCTGCCGACTTGATAAAGCTTGTAGTGCTATGTAAACTTAAACGCGTGTATGAGCGATCAAGTATGCATGAGGTTAGTAATAACAATAAACGAGAAACGCCATGGTATCAACTGGTGTGGCATCATGCAAACTTGACTGTGAACTTGAACGTGAGTGGTCTATATGGATGCACTGCAAACTGGACACCGCTTCAAACGCGCTGCAAACTTGACGTTAAACTGAATCGTGTATGTCGTCTATAAAGTATATGTAAAATACAGTCAAACATGGATAAGTGAAAGCTCAAGGGACCGCGACCTCTTTTTTTCTTATAGAGGTTTCGCACTTACCCGAGTTTCTAGCTTACAGAGTTACAAAAGGGATCTGTCTCACTTATAGAGGTCTATAAAAATACGGCAAATATGACATAATTAGAAACAAAATACGTGTATGTATGGGTATTACATATATTTATTGAAATAATAAATGTTTAATCTAAATATTATTATAACAATATTAACTTGAAAAAATCTGTTAATTTCTTTTGCGATTCTGTTTTTAAATTTTGTGTATATTTTTCAAGTTCATAAATTTTATCAAATATGGTTTGATCAACCTCCGCATATTCATAAAATTTGTGAAGCGTCCCCAATGCTTTTAAAGTTTTTCGTTTTGTTGGAATTTCCTCCACCTCTCTATCTAAAATGTGTGATTGGCTGGCTTCATTTTCACTGTCATTTTGTCAGTACACGAGCTCACACAGTTTTGAAGATATCGTCTTCGGTGTTAATATGCACATTATTTATTACGCGCATTTGGTTTGAAATAAATAAGAGTCCCTCGAAATTTAAGAATGAGTCATAAAATAGGAAAAGTTAATCGCGTTTAACTGTCGCTTATAGAGGTATAGGCAAGTATCAATCTCACTTGAAGATATTCACGCGTGAAAAATGGCTGGCACTTATACAGGTTTTGTTTCTCACTTATAGAGGTTTTAGGAGGGCAAAACGACGGGACCTGGTAAATACTCTCATTAAGAGAGTTTTCTCGCTTACCCAATTCTTCACTTACTCAGGTTTGACTGCATTAAGATTTATTTTGTTGCGCAAGCAATTTTAGACAGTCTTGACGAAGATATTGCGTGCCTATATATACACAAAAACATATAGCCAAACTGAGAACCTAATTTTTAGTAAATAATTTAACTAATGGTAATTTTAAAAAAAAAGCATCATATATTCCCACTTTACCACCGAGCGTTCTCCAAGTATCATACCGTCGCTTCAAGTGCTCGAGAGAGGCGAGCATGTGATGACTGAGATAGATGACGTGAAAGAAGATTATCTTGTATTTGGCACGCCGTGAGTCCATTTTTAAAAAGACGGTGAAAAGAGCGATCAGATATCGGTTATGAAGAGTCTTAGTATTTGATTTCAACTACTAAAACAGAGACATTTTGTTACAAGAGTTAAGGATCTGCATTATATATGTTCATATTAGTTCGTGGTAGAGCCACGTTACAGTATTGTCACAGCAATAGAAATAGGTGGGATTGATCGGAGTAAGACAACACTCTCGCCAACTCTTACAGAAAATATATACTTTCCGTTCACGAATAATGATTTAACCGTGTAGAGGCTGTGTGCCACTATCCCATATCATTCCATGGGTGTCGTAAGAGGTGACAGAGGAAAGCTAAATCACAAGATGGACAGCATGATAACAACTGAAACTGCCAACCCGCTAGCTAAGCGTGGCAACTACGATACACCATATATAAAACATTACTTTATACACATATATATATATATATATATATATATATATATATATATATATATATATATATAACACGTAACATAATTAACGCACTTTGAGAAAGTAGTTTGTTCAGAATCATTTACTGAATCGATTCCTATCATTTTTAATATAGGTAATTTTTATCCCAAAAATAATTAAAACTACGTAAATTACAGTCACACTAAATCTGTACAGTCAAAACAAACTGAAATGGACCGTAACTTAAGGCAATAAGACTTTTAAGAGTGCAGTTTTATTAGTATTATTACTAATTCTGTCATTCAATAAAAATAAAGAAAAATGAACTTTATTTCAAGCATATTAAAGTCTTACGTTCGTGGATTTGTACTATGACCACAACATTCTTCCGGAATTAGTATAACTAATTTGATAAATAATCAGTGCATGAAAATGTTTAACTAAAATTCAGTGTATGTATTATGATTATAACATAATATACTAATTGGGGTGTCTGAGGGTGTGCGTTAATTACGTTACATATTGTATATAGGTATATTAATCTTTATTGAATAAAAATCATTCATTTCATTTCATTTCATAGTTACATATGGGAAGTATATGTTTTTTTATATAATAAGGGTGACAAACAAGCACACAGTCCACCTGATGGTAAGTGAATGCTGTGGCCCTTAGACATCTACATTTATCCTCGATTGAGAATCAAAACGCTGATGCATTGTCATCCCTGAGATCCATGGAATGTCTCGAAGCTAGTAAAAAAAAGGTCCCTGAATCTTTACCCTCATCATATGAAACATAGAGTGTTAAGCTGCTATTATACTCTGGCATTCTGTGAGAACGCGAGCGTGGTCCTTCCCCTGTCGAGCCGACCCATTCATGCTACAACCATAATATAGCTGCAGCGTGGCTCTAGCACGTATAAAAACTATTATCCTATAAGGCAATCTATATGGGGCGCCCATTTTCAGCAGTAGACTGTGATAGACTGTAGGCGGTAACGGAATGCTAATTCGCGTGAACCAAAAATTTTATCACTACGTTTTAGCACCTAACGATTAAAAAAGTTGTCTATGTTCCATGTATTAACATTATCTGTTCCATGTTATGTTTCTTTTCGCGCTCATAGGCTAAGTATAGCCATTTAGAAACGGTTTTAGCGTTATTGGTGCAATAACGCGAGGAGTAGGACTGCGTTATAAGTTAATGTTTATTGTTGGTTTTTTATTACAGTTTTATTGATATTGCATACACAATTAAGTAATTTATGGTTTATTTTAAGCTGTATGTAAAAAAAACTTTCCTAAAAATTCCCTGATCGACCGACAAGGCTATAAGCTTGCGGTAAAAATTATGGCGATTTACTTATTATCGTTCCTGATATAGGCAAGTTGGCAAGCTATAAATGCGTTGCTGAAGCAACATGCCCAATTTTATACAGTGCTAGTGAGTCGTGAGCTTGGCTGTCGACTCACTAAACGGCGTTTTGCAATGAGTCACCAATACTGCGGTAAAGCTCGCCCGTCGGTCATTGCCAGGGTCTTAAAATATTACACAAACACTACCATCTAGAAATAGCAGCATAAAATAATTGAGAAGCTGTAAATTTTCATACAAAAAGCGATAACGTTTTCCCTCTCGTAAACGTAGTCTAATTTTCATAATTTTTGGAAATGTTGTAGATATAACGAAAAACTAGTCTAATTTGGGTGAAAACGTTTTCGCTCGAAACAATATATTAAGAAGAAAATGTAGGCAATTACTTCCAATATTTGCAACTCTCTTTATCGCACGACGGCGATACAGGGCGAGCGCTGGGAAACAGATAGCATTTTTGAAAATAAGTACACGCGCCGCGTGTCGGCACTTCACAATCCTTTTAATTTTGCTGTGTTTCGTAATGTAGCGAATCGAAGACCATTTTTACTGGAAACGAGGCATTCAATCTTAGTCTTCAGATGTGACAATACATCTAAATTTTGCTTCTCAATCGAGGATAAATATAGATGCACAGTACATTTTTGTTTAGTTTAAAAAGAACTCTACCGATGTACTCGTACATTGAACGAAAAATTTAGACTGTTAATTTCAGTATTACTCGGAGTTATTTATTAAAAATCAAAGGCTAAATAAAAATATGAATTGCGTAATTAATGTAGCATGTTCCTTTAAAAATATATACATTCTAGTATATTCTAGTAATCTATAGACTGAGGAATCTAAGGCAGATTACATACATTAACACACCTTTATATTACCCTTGTCACAGATTAAAAGCATGTAATAGCTGTTTATAAAACGCGATATAGCTTTTAACCCCAATTTTGTCGTATGTCTTTGGCACCGACCTCCTTTAATAATAAAAGAAAAATAAGAATTCACTCGAGCTCTAGGTTAGGGAGTCGGACCCATGCCAAGTTGGACGCTCGCAACCTACTTTGTAGTAAAACTTGCCTGAAACGGCGCCTCTATGTCTGGGCCTTTTAAGGTCACACAAACGCTGAATTTGTTTGATTAATACACAATGGGCCAAAAAATATTCTGCAACATTTACTAGACTACTTCACTGTGTGTAAATTAAATGATCTCTGATAATATTTTTATTAACTTCTATGAAAGTATCTCAGGATTATTCCATTTCCACGACACGGTCGATACCTATGCCACAATAAATTTGTAACCATCCACCCAGTGGCCATTTATTAATTAAGTAAGGATAATTTTGGCGGATTTTACTGTACCCTATACTAACTATACGACATAAAATTTCTCGAACCTTGTATCGTTGCACTAACTTTAAAAGGTAGAAAATAGTCACCTGGAATATATTACCATCATTATAAACTAATCGATTTGATTAATTTCCTTACAATAACATGTTAAACTGATTTATAGATGAAATTTACCAGCTAAGAACCTAATTAATTTTAACAAAAGCTAATTAATTTGAACATGTGTAATTAACTGGATTTACGAAAATTAACGCTTGATTTTAATAATTGTGTTAAATTAGTTAGTGGTCTTTCTAAAATATCTAGGGTTGATTAAAATTCTTACGTAAGAGAATGTCAATCAAACCCTAGATATTTTCCACTAAGATTAGTTTGTGATATTGAAGATTTAGTTGGATCGGAATTTAGTGATAATGGCTTGCTTCATCATCATCTTCATTACAACCTTTTCCAAGTCCACTGCTGAACATAGGCCTCCCCAAAGAATGCCTTAAAACAAGGTCCTGAGCCACCGCATTCATCGACTTCCTAAATGTCTTGCCAGGTTATCACTCCATCTGGTGGAAGGCAGCTCTTTGGTTCGGTATGAATCTGTTTACTCGAGTACCGTCCCTTCAAATCGGTTGTTGCTTCATTGATTATAGGACGGCCCCATTGTCACTTCATCTAAATGATCTTGCTCGCTTGTAATTAATTGTAATTTGGATTTTTAAAGTGTGTGGCTCTTGTTAAAACATTTTAGTTTAAATTTTTTCCCCATATTGATAAACTCTAAACCACTACACTATCGTCCAACCGTCCAACTCCAAACGTTCGTCCAAACTTGAGAGAACTCGTTCAAACCATAAACCTTCTGTAATAAACAACACAAAAAGACCTCAGTAAAACAACGTTATTTATTACCGAGTAAAAACCAAAATTAAACATACATACATATCGTCACGCCTGTCATCTCCAAGGGTGTAGGCAGAGTCCTCTCCAGCATCCAGCATTCGGCTACTTGCCTTTGTAATACACCATAGCAGCGTCGCAGCCTATCAAAAGTCGACTCCTAAACATAGGTTTCCCCATAGATTGCCTGATATTTGTCATAGTTGCCATAAAAAATAAAAATATAAATTTCTTTGCAACTTTCCGCTAAACAAAACGCTTGTTTAGCGGAAAGTTGCAAAGAAATTTATATTTTTATTTTTTATTATAATGGATTTCCGCAAAGTAACGCCTGATTCTATCAATTATAGTTGCCACAGCCAGCACGCGCGTTGGCAAACAAAGTTTTTTATTCTTAGTTGTCATCAGGATGATGCTTACCTGCTTTGATTTCCTGTGTCGCTTCTTACGAATTTCACGAGATGATACGGGGTTGTGGATATTCCTAAACCGCCACTAAACGGTCTGACTGATTTTCTTAGGTCTGGCAATCCACAATTACACATCCTATAGGTATTGCATTAGTATTCTTTTATGATATGCTGGGCAAGTAACATCACAATCACAACAGTCACAATCCTTTTTGTTATAAGCTCTACATAAACATGGGACTTATAGTCCCAGAGCATCATGGGACCCAAATTAAACAGTTTAATTTTAAAACCGATTTGTGAAAGTTTTTTAAAACCGATTTGTGAAAATTTTTTAAAACCGATTTGTGAAAGTTTTTTAAAACCGATGTGTGAAAGCTTACAAACTCGGTCATACTCCTTTGATGTCACAGTATTTCACCAAACGGTGCTGGACGACGACCGCCGAAATAAAGTGAGTGAGATAGCAGAGGCTATGAAAATGTCGAAAGAACGTGTTTGTCACATATTAAATCAATATTTGGGCATGAGAAAGCTGTCAGCACGTTGGGTGCCGCGTTTCCTCACTTTAGACCAAAAGCGTGTCCGTATGAATATTTCCTACGCTCTGTTGGCGCAGTTTAGGTGCAATAAATCTAAGTTTTAGCACCGATTAATTAGTGTATATGAAACTTAGATACACCATTATACGCCCGAAACAAAAATAGGTACAGTCAAAACAGTGGGAACCGGCTCCAAAAAAACCAAAAACTGTTTTTTCTTCTGGGAATGTGATGGCGACTGT
Source organism: Parnassius apollo (assembly GCA_907164705.1). Classification (NCBI taxonomy): domain Eukaryota; kingdom Metazoa; phylum Arthropoda; class Insecta; order Lepidoptera; family Papilionidae; genus Parnassius; species Parnassius apollo. The sequence continues at coordinate 5,974,448 of CAJQZP010001449.1, read as the reverse complement.
TTTTGGGATAGTCATGGAGTTATCTTAACCTATTATCTTGGAAAAGGAACAACCATTACAGGAGCATACTATGCATCATTACTTGACAAACTGAAGGCAGAAATTGCGAAAAAACGGCCACATTTGTAGAAAAAGAAAATCCTGTTTCACCATGATAACACGTCGTATCACACCTCGGCAGTAGCCGTGGCTAAAATCCACGAACGCGGTTTGAACTGAATGATTATCCGCCTTATTCACCGGATCTAGCCCCAAGCGACTTCTTTTTGTTCCCTCATCTAAAAATTGCGCTCAGAGATTTTCTTCAAATAAAGATGCAATGACCTTCGCGAACAATTATTTTGCAGAGAAAACTGCCCATTACTATTTGGACGGGTTAAGGTGATGGGAGCATCGCTGGGAGAATAGTGTATGTATCTTTCTTAGTTCCCACACCCACCAGACCACCCATGTAGATATAATCATTAAACTTGCGCGAAATATCTATATTTATCTATATTTATTGCCCAAATGGGTACATCGAAATAATATATCTCATATGTAGGGCGCCGGAACGTGTAAGTTTGCCAACTCGGCCGCACTCCTTTGATGTAATGTTCATTTACCATCGTCACCACAATGGGCGCCTATTTTAATCGAATAATTCATGATCAAAAACTTTTTCTCTACAAATCGAGTGTTGGAGGGTTCGTTGTGGTTTGGACGATCCGTAAAGATGGGGCATAGGAATCATTTTGTTATAATAAAGCCAATATTTAATCGAATTCAAAATCGAGAAAGTGTTTTATATATGATCACGATTTCTCGGAAACGGATGATCTGTTTTAAAAAAATCTTGTTTTGAGTTTCAGAAGTGGTAATTTATAAATTTAAAAAGAACCATCCGAGTTGGAAAAATAGGGGATGAGGATTTTAATGCACCTATATAAACGAAATTATAATTGTTACCTGAAACTTGTGATATTGTTTAGATCGTTTAAAAGAGGAAAATAATTAAACTTTTAAAAATGTATGAATTTGTGTATGAAATGGGTGTCGCTTCAGAAGGTATTGTGTGGAAATTATTTTATGTTTTAGTTAATCTTAAATAGATTTTACATTTTACACAACATTTAATTACACTATTAAATTATTGTTAACTTTTTTCCCATCGGTTATCGGTTCTCGAATCCGTTGGGGTATGTTGTTCACTATGGTTCTACTGCGGATATCCTCATTTCTAAGTTTATCACGCAGAGAAACCCCAAGCATAGCCCTCGCCATATCTCGCTGACCGACCTTGAGAGTCCTCATACGGGAAAAAAGGTTCTCGAATGGCAGCCTCGTACTGGTAGGCGAAGTTTAGGACGCCCACCCACTAAATGGAGTGACGACCTGGTAAGACATGCAGGAAGTCGATGAATGTAGGTGGCTCAAGACTGTACTTTGTGCCATTCCTTGGGGTAGGTAGTTGTTCAGCAGTGATGATGATGAGATGATTGTTACTCTATCCAAACAACATTCTTCAAAGAAGAAATCATATACTTATAATACTAAATGAATTTATCCCACCCTAAAATCACTAAAATTATCGTAGAACCGTCTGAGGATGTTGATTTCAGTAATAAACGTTTTATTACTAGTGTTTACGTCGTAATATGCTTTAGTGTGCTAAACTTTGGGATACGTATTTCAAGAATAATTTTTCACTGGGTGGGGGGGGGGGGGGGGGTTATCACTGTTTGCATACTCTGTTTCGGTCTTGAAGTGTATAGAGAGCCAGTATCAAGCCAATATCAGGCTGTGAATCATTCCATCTTAGTTCTCGTAGGTGACAATGCACCTGTAGCCTCTTTTGTTTGAAGTTAGCTTCAGGTGTCCAAGGGCTGCAGCGACTAGTACCTTAAAAAAATATCACTGATCTGTGATGCTTATACTTTACACAATCTTTTTTATAGGATAGGGTGACAACTAACAAACGAGCACACAGTCCACCCGATAGTAAGTGTTTGCTGTGGCTCATAGACATTTCTCGATTACGGATCAAAATGCAGATGTGTTGTCACCCCTGAGTACCAAGATGAAATGCCTCTTTTTCAGTAAAAAGGGTCTTCGGTTCTCTACACTCACCACACGAAACACAGCAGCGTTAAGCTTCTATTTCACACTGGTATTCTGTCAGAGCGTAGTCCTTCTCCGGTCGAGCCAACCCATTCGTGCTACAACTATACTACTAATATAGCTGCAGCATGACAGCATCCATCATAGCCCTTGACCCTGCGAAGTAACAAGGTTAAAGATGGCTACTAAATTTATTGTTTTATTGCCGTTCGTAAAGTAGGGTGGATATAATTTGAATTTCGATAAATTTAATTAATTAATATTATTTAATTAAAAATGTTTGTTTTTATTATTTGTAAAATATCAGTGCCATAGGCTTCTACTCCGTTCACATGTGACACCATTTTTCCAGACTGTAAAAAGGTCATCCAGTATATATATATATATATATATATATATTTTTTTTTTTTTTTTGCTACTCGAACCACGTTTAGCCAAAAATATATATAAATGCGACTTTATCCACGTGAAATTTATTACAATTGGATTTCATGGGTTTTTCGCGCAGAACCCTAATTATTTTTCTAAGACAAAGTAGTCTAAGTTACTTCTTATAATATCAGAAATCTGCCAGTGAAAGTTCCGTCAAAATCGGTTTAACCAGCGGAGATTAGTCGGAACAAACAGACAAAAATTAAAAAATAATATTTTTTTTGTGAGTACCGTATAAACTTTCATATTATGAATTAAGTAAACAGCTGTTATATTGACATTACAAACAAAACTTAAATTTTATTTACTTATATAGTCAAGAAAGCTATTGATTTTCTATATTTATTAGGGATCGATATTTATGAGAGAAACTATATTTGTTATAGACGTGTTTAAACTTTGAACTACTTTTTAATTAATGAAAACCACAGAAAGGCAGTCCAGTAATTGTTATTGACTGCAGTTACTCACCACTAAGTTCAGGGCTTTCTAATCGAACGTCGCATAAATCAGCAGATATCATCGGTGGAGCACCAAGGCTGGCGTTTTGCTGGGAGCGTCGATGCTATTAATGAGAGCTTGAACTTGTTACGTCATTCTATGGTATTTTATGTATGTTGTAGCATTTAGGCTTGATTATTTCATTAATTATTTTAAGCAAATGAATAATAATTTATTAATTAGTTTAATTCTTGAAAAAAAATTGATGAGAATAACTTGTACATATATTATGTATATTCTTCACTATTTGTCAAACGTTGGACAAAGAATTATTGAATGTTTTAACCAACTGCAAAAAGGAACATGTACTCAATTTGACTGTACGTTTTTTTTATGTGTAAATCGAGAATTTTTTGCTAGATAAACCAATTTTGATGATTCTTTTTTTATTAGAAAGCTGGTGCTTTACATGTGGTCTCTTATAATTTAATAAAGATCTGATCAGTGGTTTGTTTTTTATTTTATTTATTTATTTGGTTCACCAACAAATGTTACACTAATACATATGCTTAATTCTAAGACAGTAATATAAACTAAGTGCACATTCAATAATAGGTAAACACCGCATGTTTAGTGCTGACAGCATTTCCTACAAGCCCTTTACATAATAGCTAAAAATATACAATGCGTAATTTAAAAAAAAGTTAAATTAATCAAAAATAATTAGGTACCACAAAGAAATATTAATGGTTTGATAAATTTTGTGCCGAAAAACGTTAAAAGAATCGTGGTGAATACCTATTATTATAAGTATTTAAAAGTCTGCGAACTCTGAGTATTGGCGAATTAGATACTACTAGTACAATTCTACGAAGGGGCAGCGAAAGAGGAGTAATGTACTTACGAGGATATCTACTTGGGATACGAAAATAAAATTTACTTAGTAATAAAGGACAATCCAACTTATTTCTAAATATTTTATATAATAGTTGCAAATCCAGAATATCCAGGCGTTTAGACAGTGAGACCATTTTAAATATCTTTAATCTGTCAACATATGATGCATTTTTATATGCTTTTCGTGTTGAAAAGGAAAGACGCCATAAAAATCTTTTTTTGTTTGCGCTCAAGCCGAAGGGTATGAGTAGAATAATGGAGACGTCAGACTTTGCTACAATATTCTAATATACTTCTAACAATTGAGAAGTATAAAAGCTTTTTTGTGGTAACATTACGGAATGCTTTACTATTTCTTATAAGAACACCTAATGATTGAGATGACCTTTTAATAACACTTTCTAGTTGTGGTATAAATATAAGCTTTTTATCGAATACTACACCTAGGTCCTTAACAGTTTCCACTTCTTGGATAACTACTCCATTGAGGGTATAAACCGATGGGAAAATATTATTTTTGCGCGTGAATTTAACGTGTACACATTTTTTTAGATTAATATTCATTCCATTAACAGCGCAACATTTAGAAGGTCTAATTAAATCCTCCTGAAGAAGTATCATGTCTGACGATTTATTAATGAATTTGAAGAATTTTAAATCGTCAGCATACATAAAATAATTGGAATGTAAGAAACAATTAGGAATATCGTTAATAAACATGTTTAATAAAATTGGCCCCAAATGTGATCTTTGGGGAACTCCGGATGTGATGGGAAATACGTCAGAACTGAACCCATTAACAACAAGAAAATACACAAGGTCGAAAACCTCCTAAATATCTTTAATCTGATAGATAAGACCTAGATAAGACCCTAACCACGTGAGAATAGTGCCAGCAAAACCATAAGCTTCTAAATTTCTTAAAAGCATAACATGTGACACTCGATCGAAAGCCTTACTGAAATCAGTATATATTACATCTATTTGCTGTTGCATGTCTACAGCTTTCACCAAGGTTTCAACAAACGTAACTAAATTAGAGCAAGACGAAAACTGTCTTACATGATTTTGAATATACTAATATTTCAAATACTATATTCAAATATTTTGGAAAAGATTTATAATATTGAAATCAGTCTATAATTACTAACCAAAGTATCATCATCCGCTTTATGTACAGGGACAACCTTAGCGTACCTTCCACATATCTGGAAAGCGTCCTGTTTGTAAAGATACATAAAACAAAGAGGAGTAGATAGTTCTATGGCACATTCAGCGATGTAATAAGGTGAAATAGATTATGTACCAGCTCCTTTTCTTCGGTCTAATCCCTTTAGTTTAAAAAAGTAGATTTTGAGTTATCCTTAATGATGCGTATTTGACTGAATTAGAATACATTGATCTTATTTAATTTATATTGAAGTCGGTTGTGCAAAATTTTTTTAATGTCATCACTTGTTTTTAAATTTATTTTAAAAGGTAAGAGGTTTCTTTAAACTTTACTTCAGACTGGGATTTTCTCCTGTATTGTGTAGGCAGTTTACATTGACAAACAATTACTTTTAGGCCATACTGACAATGATTAAGTGTGAGATTCGTATCCGGTACCCTCAGTGGCGCAATTTATAAGTCACTGTGGCACGGAACGGTAGTGAACTGCTACAGAGAATTTCTTGACAGAAAAACCGAATAACTAATTTTGACTTGGCGCGGGATTTGAACCCAGGACCACACGGTCAGCATTCGCGCTTATGGCGACTACAGAAACAAAGCAGTTAAGCGCAGTAATCTTAATCTTCTTCTTAAGCCCTTAAAATTCCACTGCTGAATAAAGTCCTCGCACATTATATTATGAGGGTCTTTCATTAATTGCGATGCTTTAGCGGTTTGACGAACGTAATACTCGTATAGTTCTTGCAATTCACGAGTGCAGTCGACCTTTGGATGTGGTGCGACATATACATGCACAGTGTAAGAGTGTGTATGCCTGACGGAGCGGGCGTCCGCTCTCAACTCCTCTCTCTCCTCTCCGCCAAGCACGCACACTGTCACACTGTGCATGTACATGTCGAACCACATCCAAAGATCGACCGGACCCGTGAACTTCAAAGACTATACGAGAGACGGTTATACCACAATTTATTGGAAGCTGTATGAACTTTCTGTCTTTTTTTCTTCTGTCCCAAAGTCGCTTCTAACGACGCCTACGGTATGATATGGGATAATATGGTCACCTTAAGCTTTGCCGCCCTATAAAGCCAAAACTAAGAGGAGATCAGAAACAAAAAAGCAAAGCCATGTACTATAACTAATATATTAAGAAAACAAGCTCTGACAATAATTAGGAAGACTTCGAAAAATCTACTTTAAAAAAATCACTACACCACACAATACTATACAATATCGACACAATATAATAAAATAAAAAAACACACACAATATAATAAAATCTACTAAAATATTTACTATAATTTCTACTGTCAAAATGGTGTCGATAAAGCAGCGATCTTTTGACCCTTTACTATTTGATTAACTGATGAACAGCTATAGTTTTTTTTATAGTATAAGGGTGACAAACGAGCACACAGTCCACCTGACGGTAAATGGCTGCAATGCCATAGACATACATTACATTCATCCTCGACTACGAATCAAAATGCAGATGCGTTGTCACCCATGAGGACTAAGATTGAATGCCTCGTTTCCAGTAACAGGGGTCTCTGGTTCTCTACACTCACCATACGAAACACAACAGTGTTAAGCTAATATTTTACTCTGGTACTCTGTGGGATATCGTATCATTGAATCATCTATGCAAACAGGCTATATAGATTTTGAGTTATAAGTGACCATATTAACAGGATGACCATATTACCCTCACATACTGTATAATTTATAAACTCAATCAAACAATTTCAATCAAGCAAACAATTTTTTGCCGTATAGTGGCGGTTAAGAATATCCACTACCCCATATCTTCCCGTGGGTGTCGTAAAAGGCGACAGAGGGAAACGAGCAGGAGATGGGCAGCAGTATCTTCCTGATAAAAGCAACTATATAATACAAAACTGCGGTTACTAACCCGCTTGCCAAGCGAGGCAACTATGGCAATATACTCCCCATGAGCAACGACGCAAATAGACGGCCCCCAGTCACCGGCAGCCCCGCTATTCCTAGCTACGGTGACGACCATAGCAACGGCGAGGCGGGGGGTGCTAAGAAACTACGGTGGAGGTTTGGTTGCCACCTACGACGACCTGGCAACATATAACGCACGCACCCTGAGGATTGACGAGAAGATTCTGGAACTGGAAGAAGAGATAGACAAGTTGTGCTGGAATATTATAGGATTATCTGAGGTCCGAAGAGAGGGGAGGACACAGTGATTCTCGAATCTGGCAACTTGTTCTATCACCGGGAAGGCGACCATTTGTCCCAAAGAGGTGTTGGATTTATCATCCACAAGTCTCTCATTAACTACGTTGTAAGGATTGGGAGTGTGTCGACGAGGGTTGCGTACCTTATACTCAGTATCACCAAACGGTATCCCTGAAGGTCACACAGGTTTACGCACCAACGTCGGCACATCCTGATGAGGAGGTGGAGGAAATGTATGAAGATATTTCTAGAGCCATGCATTCCTCCAAAATCCATACGTGTTAATGAGAGACTTCAACGCAAAGCTAGGCACAAGAAAGATCGGTGAGCTGAAGGTAGGGATATTTGGAATAGGGCAATGAACCCAAGGGGTAAGGAGCTGGCCGACTTCATGAAGAAAGAGGGACTCTTTGTGATGAACTTTCCTCCAGAAGCGGCCCCACAGAAAGTGGACCTGGTCGAGCCCCGACGGTTCGCCAAAAAATGAGATTGACTTCATTATGATAACTAGACGGCAACTGTTCAGTGATGTTTCAGTGATCGCAAGGGTGAAAACTGGTAGCGATCACCGAATGGTTAGAGGCACATTGAACCTAAATATTAAGCTGGAGAGGTCTCGTCTAATGAAGTCATCGCTCCGTCCCCCTTGTGACCAAAGACCCGAAACCTTTCAGCTCTAGTTACAAAACCGTTTTCAGTGCCTAGAGGATTACAATGCAGTGGACGATATGAATGTCAAGCTCCTGGAAACTGTCCATGAGGTCGGAACTAATTACTGCAAGACCCGCCGCAAAAAACACAAAAACTCGCCGATCATACTCTTAATCTCATGAATGTCCACTGACAAGTCCAACTTCGACCGAGAGGTCAATCGACGGATTCAACTCGGCTGGGCAGCGTTCAGGAAATTACGACACATCTTCTCGTCAGGTATACCTCAAAAATTAAAAAAACGAGACTAACCAGTGCGTGCTGCCAGTGATGACTTATGGATCTGAGACGTGGGCCTTCACTGCTGACCGTATGAGGACGTTCAAGGTCGCTCTGCGAGCTATGGAAAGGGCTATGCTAGGGGTTTCTCTGTGTGATAAACTTAGAAATGAGGATATCCACAGTAGAACCAGAGTGATTGACTTAGCCCAACTGATTGACGGTAAGTTGAAGTGGCAATGGGCCGCCCTTATAGCTTGAAGAACCGATAACCTATGGGGAAAAAAGGCTTTCGAGTGGCAGCCTCATATCCGTAGACGTAGTGTAGGGCGACCCCCTACTATATGGAGTGACGACCTGGTAAGACATGCAGGAAGTTGATGGATGCAGGTGGACTGGTGAAGGGCTGTAATGATGATGAAGCGAACATTTATTTTTCGTTCGGCGTTATTGCGAATAATTGACTTATTTATTAATTAAAATTATTAAGTACACTTTAACAATATGTGTACATAACATTAAAATACACAATGTTTATTACAATAATAACAAAAACTAAAAGTAAAAACTTATCTACCGCGGTATAGTGCTAGTGGTATCGTGCCAAGAACGCTTACTGCGTTTCCTCGCTGAATGGCTATACTGAGTCTTTGAGTGAAAACAGAATCAGTCCTCAGAACTTCTCAGCACGTGGAACCTATTGACCGATAATCTCAACAGCGAATGGCACAAATATAATCTCATCTCTCAGAGACTTATATTTGCGCCACTTACTTAGTTCAGCTGCTTCTGATGCCGTCCCGACTATAAACGAGATACCCCTGAAATAAGAGGCTGCTAAAGTGTCTACGCAAGTAGCAAGCCACACCATCTTTAGCGCTTAACCACTCTCATCACGGTCGGGTCTCTTACCAAAGTCTCTAAGTATTCCATAAGGGTTTAAAATCGAGGGAACATTTATAGATACGAGAACTCTTCGGATAACATCGTTCAAATAACCGTTAAGTGACAACCTTTTCTTACATGAAAGACTGTAAAGCCTAAACTCCTGGAAACTGCGACCACAAAATAACATTTTTTGAAGAATAAAAAAAAACTAAAACTGAGAACCATATCAGAGGTGTTTGTTAAAAAAACACTATCTTATTTTCATTGTTTTTATTATCCGATCTACTCTCGACTGGTCGAGGAGAGTAAGAGAATACGAAGGTTTTCATTTGAGTAATTTATGAATAAAACATTTCGTGTTCCGTACAAAATGTGCTAGAATACCGTATAAGGCCAAATATAGCGGGATTTTTACAAAATGACGGATATAGAAATAAAAAACAACAACAGTCTATTAAACAATCTGTTACATGCCAACTCCCGTTTAGAACTAATATATTATGCTTTGTATATAATATAATATATAAATAATGATAAAAGATGATAAATGAAAAAATAGCTTCTAAAATTAACATATTTCAAGCGAACTATGAACTAAAACTAGAAAATCTTTTTTTTTCTTTATCGTAAACGTAAAGGTTACCTCCACTGCTACACACTAGGATTTTCTCCTGTATCGTGGGAGCAGTTTAGGTTTAAGCTGGCTGCGTATGGCTACACCCCTCTAATCCGCCGGTGGCCCGTATTGCTCTATGATCCGATCTTTTCGCATTGATTTTACGTACTTGTATAACGCTTACGTCAGCGTTTAACGCTGAACATAAAGACCGCGACAATTTTTATTTCAGTCATAAAATAATCTAATTAGTTTCGTTTAGAACTTGATGACGGTTTTTTTTATAGAATAAGGATGAAAAACGAGCAAACAGTCCACCTGAAGGTTAGTGGATGCTGTAGCTATCCTATCCTCGATTTAGAATCAAACTGCAGATACGTTATCACCCGTGAGGACTAAGATGGAATGCCTCGTTTCCAGTTAAAAGGTTCTCCGGCTCTCTACAGTCACCATACGAAACGCTGGTATTCTGTGAGAGCGTGGTTCTTTCCCGGTCGAATCGACCCATTCGAGCTACAAGTTAGTGCGTCAGAGTAAAACGTCAAGGTCCAATTTCACGTATTTTAAGTGGTTATGATGATAATATTATCGCGTTCGATTTCTGTTATCTATTACAACCACAAAATATTCTCGAAAATACTATGCAGTACTACTGTATAATGTCTATATTATACCTATATAAATTGTAAAAAAGTGTAAAACCCACTATAAATCGTGGCAACTGGCTCTTACAACGTTAATCCGAACATAGGTAGTCCTATAAAAGCTTTAAGCTACTCATAATGTATTGTCTTCTTAAATATCAAAGATTATCTATAACAAAGAGCACGGTGGCTAAAGGCTCAATATAATTTTATTTTACGACAGATTATAGCCGGCCTCAGCTACTTAATAGCAATTTTAAGTGCTGATTTACCACCAGCAAAACATCGTGAATGATGTGTCACGGCAGCCAGCCTCAACGGCCATCGGCGCAGGACAGGATTATAGTCCCCAAGTGTATGCGCTAGCACAGGTGCACTCCCTATTCCCTCACTCTGGTGCGATGGGATGGTGAACCGAAACGACCGGAGCGAGATCAGGCGCAGAACCAACAGCTTAACGTGCTTTCTAAGGCACGTGGTTGAGACACCTCCAACTTCCCAACTTCGGGCAGCCACTGAGAATTTCTTGACGGAAGAACTCAATAAACTGATTTTTTTTTGGTCCGACCGGCGATTCGAACCCGCATAATCAGCAGTCGCGTTTAAGCCACTAGACCTATGAGGCAGTCACAGAGAATAAATAATAGTACTATTTAGTTTGGGTATGTACCAGCCGTTTACCTTTTTTTGCCACCAAACAACAGTGCGTGCAATACTGTGTACCTAGGGTTGCCAGATGGTCGAGTTTCGTCTGGATTCTCCCGACATTTTAAATAATCTCCAGACTCCCGACAAAACTCAAAATCTTCAGACAAACAGCTCTCTTTCACACCACATCTGCTTTTGATTTAATAAAAGCTGAGTTAGTAATTAGACTGAACTTTGTAGTAAATTATTTGAATTTTAAATCTAATGAATACTGCCAAAGGATCCAAATTAGTGGACTCTAGTAAAGTCCAACGCCAAATACATGTGGAAACCTAAAAATTAAGTGTTCGGTTAGTTATGTGTCAACAATGTCAAGTCTTTACGTAGCATTTAAAAATACACTTTTTATTGTACATATAATTTCAGTATAATATTTGTTTTTCCAGACAATAACCCCGAAATCCCGACATTGACAAATTTTATCGAGATATTTTGGTTTTCCGTTCTGTCATCCCTATTTACCGGTATAATATCCCTATTTATACCGGTACATTCCTATGTACCGGTGGGATAGACCTGAGTGTATACATAATAGTTATGCTTATGTAAACATCTTAGTACTTAGAGGTGACAATGCATATTCATATTTCCTTTGTTAGAAGTTGGTCGCAGGTGTCCATGTGTGGTTACTTACCGTAATATGCACTGTGAGATCTTTTGTCAATTCAATTTTGTAAAAAAAAAATATAAATGGGTTATATAAGGCAAGACCTAAGTACAGTGGGACGTTATAGAACGTAACTTAACTATGTTTAGATAAACAGATAGATATAAAAATCTAAAATTTTGTACAACAAACTGTGGACATAAAGCTTACCTCTCGAAATTGTTTTCGAATTAGATTCGGTTTTCGATACAAAATGACGTTTCGAAACTGATTTTAAAAGCTTGCTTCTCCCGAGACAATTTAAATCGAGAAACACGGTCGAGTTACGATTAAGTGTTATAGGCACAATATTTTAAGAATTTTCTTCTTAAATATTTTATTACTATAGGATAAAAAATCAAGAAAAAGCTTCGCTTGCGATTACGAGCTCCATCTAGCAGTGGACAGCTGAAGACTCGTTCTGATCATTTCAATTTGAACTACTATTCGATAGTGTGCTGAGCTGTGGTTTCCGGAGTTCCAAATTTAAATAAGTTTAAATTGAATTCGATTGATTCGGAAGACATAATATATAGGTAATAATTTATGAATTCAGAATTCGATTCTGTCGGGAGTAGGCCGGCAGATCGCTTTTAGTGTTTTTTACCTGACAAAATAACAAACTGAACGTGAAGAGAAATTGTGATACTATATTATATTTTGACGGATAGGTACAACAGATAGGTGTATTTTTTTGACACTAACGCTACGGAAAAGAATGTATATTTTAGCAGACAGATAAAAGCCTATTCATTGCCAACATGTTTACAGACTTTTACAACCTATAAAAAGGTCAGGGTTTTCGCATTCAGCTAAAACAATGCGTATTTTCTTTCCAAACATAATTTATTACAGCATTTCCAATAAATATAATCAAGCTCTGTTGTATATGTATCTATTGAAACGAATCAAGAAATAAATTGGCATAATATGTTAACTTAACAAAGCCGTGATAGCTCTGGGGTTAAGTGTTCGCTGTAATTTCACAGTAGAATCCCCGGTTCGATTCTTGCCAGTACCAATGAAAGCATTAATTGCAATTTATATAATTTCTAATGAGATTGAGATGTTTGACGTCCCAATGTCAATAGTTTACCTTCAGTTTCTTAATATTACTGTTACGAGCTTGAGGTTCGTGACAATAAAAATTGCCGATAAAATTACCTAAATTAACACTTTAATTTACTTTACACAAATTAAAGTTAAAAACACTAATAATTAAACACACTTATTCACTTTTATTCCGCTCCGAAGCTTCGCTTGTTTCGCCAAATCAACACTGCCTCCATCGCATCTTGCAGCGCCTATATATTTAAATTAGCAAAGAAATATCCAGAATGTTCAAGTAAACACGCGGAAGGTACCGAGCGTTCGAGTTTCGACTAGGCGCTGTCAGTTGAGCGATTTGTGATGTCATTTTCTCAATGCTCCCCTCGCTCTCGTTCCTGACACTAGATGGCGCTAGTTGACTTATTCATGCAACACTGCCCCCTCCTAAGACATGCTCGTCCCGAGCATTATCGGTCCCATAATAACGCGCCAAGCGATCCACATGGACGATCTTAGGAGTCCCTCTTGCGCCTTTCTGTATCCGGTAGGTCACATCGTTGATCCTGGTTACAATCCGGTACGGGCCGTCCCATTTAGCTTGAAGCTTAGGAGATTTCCCTTTGCTGCGGACTGGATTGTGCAACCACACTAATGAACCTTCGTTGAACCCTTTATTGTTCATTTTGCGGTCGTACCGGGTTTTCATTTTCTCAGACATTTGCTGGCCCGATTGTCTGACGTGCTCATAAACGTCATTCATTTTTTTCCGCAAGTCATTTGCGTAATCGGTTATACTGCGTGGAGCATCGGGTGGTATCCCGGTGATCAGGTCTGCAGGCAGCCGTAATTCTCTTCCAAAGTTTGCGAAAGCTGGTGTCACTGCTGTACTTTCGTGAACAGAACTTCGATATGACAACAAAAACGGTTGTATGTGCTTGTCCCAATCTCGTTGCCGATTGTCTACAACTTTTGCTAGGTACCTCTCCAATGTCTGATTAAATCGTTCCACCATTCCATCAGATTGCGGGTGATAAGAAGTCGTTCTTGTTTTATGAGTACCCATAACTCGGCAAGTTTCCTGAAATTTTGTACGTGGTAGAGCCATGCTGCAGTTATATTAGTAGTATAGCTGTAGCACGAATGGGTCGGCTCGACCGGGGAAGGACCACGCTCTCACAGAATACCAGCGTGAAATAGTAGCTTAATGCTGCTGTATTTCGTATGGTGAGTGTAGAGAACCGGAGACCCTTTTTACTGGAAACGAGGCATTCCATCTTAGTCCTCACTGGTGACAACGCATCTGCATTTTGATTTGTAATCGAGGATAGATGTAGATGTCTATGGGCCACAGCAACCACTTACCATCAGGTGGACTGTGTGCTCGTTTGTCACCCTAGCCTATAAAAAAAAAAAAAAAAAAAAAAAAAAAAAAAAGAATATTTGAGACTCAAAATTCCTTCCTTGATCGCTGTGAATCTCTAAAGGTACTCCAAAACGACAGAAGACTTCATGAACTAGTTTATCTGCAACTGTTGAAGCTTCTTGATTTGGAATGGCGAAGACTTCTGGCCACTTAGTGAAGTAATCCATCACAACCATGAAATACTTGTTACCGCTTTCACTCTCCGGAAACGGCCCCGCCACGTCAATGGCTATTCTCTCCCATGGTGCACCAACATTGTACAACTTCAATGCACCTCTACTACGAGTCTGAGGTCCCTTTACAGCCGCACAACTTGTACATTTGCGACACCAGTCCTCGACATCGTTTCGACAGTGGACCCAGTAAAACCGTTCTCGGATCTTCAGTAGAGTTCGTTTAACTCCCAGATGGCCTCCTGAACAATCATTATGGTACAGCTGTAGAACATCCGGTACTTTAACTTTAGGGACAACCATTTGCAAATGACAGCTGTCTCCCCGAACGTTTTCCCATTTACGACACAGAACTCCATCCTGAAGCAGCAAGCTGTCCCACTGGGCCCAATAGCTTTTAGTGGTCGAACTCATCGCTGAGACGTCACTCCACTTGGGCTTGGGAGCACTGGCCTTTATCCATTCCAGAATCGGCTTGATGTCCGGATCTTCCTGCTGTGCATGTAGTAAGCTGTCCTTCCACTCGTTGCTGAGGTGGTCTGCCCTGAGCATCCTCACGGATACCACTTCCTTACTCTCTTGCCTAGTACAATGTTTGCAATCTTCAGGACAAGGTCTTCTTGACAATGCATCTGCGTTGCCATGAGATTTCCCGCTGCGATGTTCGATCTCAAAGTCGTATTCCTGCAGTAGTTCAATCCACCTCGCAACTTGTCCTTCTGGGTTTTTAAACTGCAATAGCCATTTTAGTGCAGCATGGTCAGTTCGTAAGTGAAATTTTCGTCCCAGAAGATATTTGCTAAAATGTTGCAACGACTTTACCACAGCTAGCAATTCGCGTCTTGTGACACAGTAGTTCCTTTCCGGTTTTGACAACGACTTGCTGAAGTACGCTATCACGACCTCTTGGTCACCATTACGTTGAGACAACACACCGCCAAGTCCTATATCACTTGCGTCTGTGTCAACTATAAATTCTTTGCTTGCATCAGGGTATCCCAAAATAGGTGTTTTGCACAGACGGTCCTTGAGCTCCTGGAATGCGATGTTACAACTTTCATCCCAGCAGAAATGTCGCTTCTCCTCGGTTAGCTTATGCAGAGGTTTGGCTATATCTGCAAAGTTCTTCACAAAACGTCGGTAATAGGAGCACAAACCCAAAAATGCTCTAACCTGCGTCTTGTCTTTTGGAACCGGCCAATCCTTTACAGCTGCGATTTTCTCTGGATCCGTGCGGATACCTTCTTCCGACACTACATACCCCAAAAAGTTGACTTGCCGTTTGAATAGTGAACATTTCTTCGGACTCAACTTAAGGTTGGCACTCTTAATCTTCATGAGCACGCGTTCCAGGTTTTGAAGGTGTTCCTCAAACGTACGGCCCACGATGATGATGTCATCCAAGTAGACCAGACAGGCATCGCCAATTAGCCCGGTAAGTACAAGTTCCATCAGCCTTTCAAACATTGCTGGAGCATTGCACAACCCAAACGGCATTACTTTGAATTGCCACAGACCCTTTCCCGTCGAGAACGCAGTTTTCTCCTTGTCCTTAGGGTCAATTTCAACTTGCCAGTAGCCACTTTTTAGATCCAGCGTGCTAAACCATTTTACTCCTGTAAGCATGTCCAGCGTGTCATCAATTCTTGGCAAGGGATAGCTGTCCTTCTTTGTAACGTCGTTCAGACGGCGGTAATCAACACAGAACCGCATGCTGCCATCCTTCTTCTTTACCAGTACCACGGGTGAACACCATGGACTAGATGAAGGTTCAATAACACCATCCCTCACCATTCCCTCAATCATGGTTTCCACTTCCTTTTCACGTGCTACCGGCAATCGTCTTGGCCGCTGACGGATAGGCAACTCTTCACCTGTGTTTATTTTGTGTTGAACTAAACCAGTCTTTCCTATGTCAGCATCGTTTGATGAGAATACATCGGCGTACTCGAGTAACAACTTCTTCGCCTTCACCAATTCGTTCGGGGACAGAACACTGCGACAGTCTTCCAAAAGTGTGGTCACTCTCGTTTCTGAATCCTTGCTGGGGGTCCCACTCGATATATATTGGCACTGACGTAACCAATCCACTTCCTCACAAGTACCAACCAGTGTACCTTTTTCTATAACCTGTTCCCGGTCGCAAAGGTTCAGCACACGTACTCTTGAGATGTCAGTGGTCCTGACCAAGGTTCGAGCTACTTTCCATGGAAGGTTATTGTTTACCCTTTCCACAAGTACACAACGGTGAGCTTGCCCAGCATTTCGAGGAAGACTAACCGGAACAATGGTTTCCGATCTCGGCGGAAGAACAATCTTCTTGATGCTGTACACGTTCCCTGGTAACGCACCTTCCATAAAAAGTTCCTCCTGTCCACATTTCAAAACACCTTGCTTAACGTCGATCTCGCAACAATTATTCCTCATAAAGTCTAAGCCCAGGATGCAGTCGTCCATTATATCAGCCACGATGACATTATGCAGGTAGATCACGTTGCCTAGCTTTAACACCATCTCCTTCTCTCCACGGACGGGTATACGCTGACCGGTGGCTGTTACCAAATTAATGCGTTCTCGGTTGTATGCGGAGTCCCCAAGGAACTGGCTTATAAGTTGGGAACTAACAACCGTACGAGAGGCTCCAGTGTCTATGGTCAGTTTACACGGCATTCCGTTGACCTCGCCCTTGATGATTAGACTGTTCCCATCATGGGTTTGTGAGATCGAGATCCTTGGGGCTCTTTTAACATCAGCCAGCACCCGCCCCGCAGTTCTGGCTTTTACTCGTTTCCCTGCTGCTGCTGGGCGGTGCTGTTGGCCGCACTACCCTCCTGAGATCGTTCACCTTCCCTTTCTAGGGTTCGCTTAGGGCAGCTGGATCGAAGATGGCCCTTTTCCCCACAGCCATAGCACCTAGGGCTGTATCCTCTGTTGCGGTCGCGAACTGTAGCTGCTGCAACCTCCCTGATGCGATGGGAACGATGATCCTGCCGCACGGCTTCCACCTCCAGACTTCAAGGTCGCGGATGCCGTCGATGAATGTCTGAACCAGGTTCCCTTCAATGAGCGCAGGTACAGACTGGTATGCTTTTCGAACCATCTTCTCCACCTCAAGGGCCCACTGCTGCAGGTTCTCGTTGCTGCGCTGCACGCGATCTTTAAGCTGCGCGCGAAAGACGTGTTCTAGATGAGCGTCGCCATATCTCGCTTCCAAGGCCTCAAGAAGCTGCTCATAGGTCACTTTCTTACCGAGAGCTTCCAACACAGTTAAGGCTTGGTCGCGCAGGCCTAAGGTGAGTGCAGTCATGGCTTGGCTTTTATTCCAGCCGTTCGCCTCCATGACGGCCTCGAACTGGATTTTGTAGGCCGACCAGGAAGAGGTCCCGTCGAACGGCGGCACTTTGAATCCACGTAGCGAAGGTGCTGCAGCTACTACGGGAGCTGTAGTTCCATCCGCAAGTTTGAGGTCATTTAGCGTTTTCTTCACGTCAGCCATCACGTTGTCAACCCGATTGTTCACATGGTTGATTCGGGTTTCATGTTCTTCGATTCGGGTTTCAGCTTCCGACAGGCGGTTGTCGTGTTGAGCAACCCTATCCTTCACGTCCCTTATCTCTTTCCCAAAGGTAGCGTGAAGGTCCTTCATGAGGAGCATCTGCTCTTCCGACCGACGAGCCTGTTCCGCCTGCTGACGGGCCTGTTCCTCTCGTCCGCTCTGCAGCTGCTCTTTCAACTGACGGACCTGTTCCTCCTGTCGGCGGGCCTGTTCCTCCTGTCGGCGGGCCTGTTCCTCCTGTCGGCGAGCCTGTTCCTTCTGCTGCTCTTTCAACAGACGGGCCTGTTCCTCTCGTCCGCGCTGCAGCTGCTCCTGTAGCATCGCCATCAGAGCACCTAAGTCAGGTGCTGCAGATGTAGGAGCTAATGACGGGCCCGCAGCCTCCGTGGCTGGCAGTTGGCCCTCCGACATCTGCGCCGTTGCACCACCAAATCTCCGCTGGTCCGTCTCATGCTGGCGTTGACTGCGGGTACGGACACCCTCCGTTTCTTCCTTAGGTAAAATCGGCATGATTTGATCCCACTTCTGACACCAATTGTTACGAGCTTGAGGTTCGTGACAATAAAAATTGCCGATAAAATTACCTAAATTAACACTTTAATTTACTTTACACAAATTAAAGTTAAAAACACTAATAATTAAACACACTTATTCACTTTTATTCCGCTCCGAAGCTTCGCTTGTTTCGCCAAATCAACACTGCCTCCATCGCATCTTGCAGCGCCTATATATTTAAATTAGCAAAGAAATATCCAGAATGTTCAAGTAAACACGCGGAAGGTACCGAGCGTTCGAGTTTCGACTAGGCGCTGTCAGTTGAGCGATTTGTGATGTCATTTTCTCAATGCTCCCCTCGCTCTCGTTCCTGACACTAGATGGCGCTAGTTGACTTATTCATGCAACATTACTTTTTGGTCAGATCTACGCAGAACGAACTTACAGTATCTTAAACTCTTGTAGTTGTATGCTTGGGTTGGGATTTAATTTTATTAATTATAAGATCCCAAGCCGATGATAGCACCCAGTCATCTTCTTAGGATGTTTTTTGATTTCAATAGCCTCGCGAATCACCTTTGGAAGGAATCGGTCTCTTTTTGCGAGGGTGTGTGGTCTATCAAATCCGATGTAGTGACGTTAGAGATCCTGTACGTGTTCATAGATGGCAGACTTTCCATAACGTCGATTCTTTACATCACATAATTATTCAGTTCATATAATTTCACGTCATATATAATTTTGAAGACATGTAAAGACCAACAATTGGACTATAGTGAAAATCGTGGATATTTCGATATACTTACGCCAAAATAAAATTGTTTTTGGGTAAGAGTTTAAGTCTTTTTCTAGTATGTATATTTTACTACCTGGGAACTGTCTGGAGTAGATACCCTCTTCTTACCTACTTATGACGTTTAATGCTGTATTCCGGTATAGAGCGTATAGAGAGTTAGAGAGCCATTACAATTACAGGCTGGGAGTCACAATAGTTCTCAGAGCTAGAACATAGTCGAAAGTCCAAAACGTGATAAAATCCGGAAAATTAGTCGATGTCTTGTTAACTTGTTCAAAACTTGCATCAATATACGTCACAAGAGTTGCATTCCCAAGTCGCAAAACTTCGATCGACAGCTGTTGGTTATACAACGAGGCCCCAGCCCCCCTGGCGCCAACACACCTGTGCGTAGCCCTACTTCCTGGAGACGGGAACACCCATTTGTTATTTAAGTAAAACAGGATTACCCAACCATAACTAATTTAACTACTTTAAATTGATACAAACCGCAGGCGTTTTATCCGCCTGCCTCAGAATGGTAATGTTTACGAGAGTATGTACACGGCTTGATGGATTTTAACTTGGGTTGCCACCCGTACAATGATACATAGTATCGTACTGTATTTCAGTCAATTGTGCTATATATCTCGTATATAATAATAAAAAAGACGTGTGGCACTCGGGGACTGCCGCGGTAAAGCTATTGCATAGCATTTTGTATCAACTTATGCAATTATAATTATTTATTTATTTTATTTATGCAGTATTTCTTTTTCTTTGATATTAATTCAAGTTACACTTTTTGAGCGTGGTGACCGATAAGAAAAAAAACAATTTTTTTTTCTTTTATTAAATAAATAAATAATAAATGCACTTTGTTCATTCATATTCAAAACACTTTATACACAAATTTTACAAGTACAGCTATTCACTGTTGTACATAAATACCTATACACCTATATACTTTCTCATAAACAGCTGCTTATGTATTCGTCCGATTTCGGAGCAGCTCGTCTCGATTCGTGCGAGCTTCGTAGAGTCGTACAATACGTCTAGTTGCACGCACACAAACACCGTGTCGAAGACTGCCGAAAAGAAACGCCGTTAGACAATGCACGGCCTTCAAGCCACACCTCCGTGCCCGTCGGAGTGGGGAGCGTGAGGTTTTTTCGTTACGGAATTTCTGGATTCGGTCCCCGCGCTCAAGGCCCGCGATAGAAGCTATGCAAGAGCTTAATAATATAATAAAAACATTTATTCATTACCACCAATAAAGTTACAGTGAGCAGTACACACAGAAATAACCAAAATTACATAGTGTAGTAATGAATGGGCTCTAGCTCAGCATAAATGTTGCAGTTGCCTACAACGCTGTTATTCTGCCAGCGCCCAACAAATGAAGAGTACAGTACGCGCGCATCCCTGCTTATATTGAATCACAACTGTTCATATTAGAGTAGATGTCGTGTTTTCCTAAGTATTATATATTTATATATAATATATTATAGAAAAATAATAGTAGGAAAAGTTCTATATTTTACCCCTAATTCAACTGTCGCGCTTTTTATAGTAACTGTGATTGGAAGTTTTTTTTTAAATAGAATTAGGGTGACAAACAAGCACACAGTCCACCTGATGGTAAGTGGTTGCTGCGGCCAATAGACATCTACATTTAACCTCGATTCAGATTCAAAATGCAGATGCGTTTTCACCCCTGAGGACTAAGATGGAATGCCTCGATTTCTGTAAAACGAGTCTCCGGTTCTCTACACTTACCATGCGAAACAGCAGCATTATGCTGCTATTTCACGTTGGTATTCTGTGAGAGCTCTACCACGTATAAATTTATTCCACCTTAGTCGTCAGAGAACACAACATATCAGCATATTGATTCCTAATCAAACATAAATGCAAGTGTGGGCCACAGAAATTACTACACATTATTTTTCTTTTTTTTAAACGTTACCTCCACATTAGTATTTCTTCTATACAGTGGGCGCAGTTGACATACATAAATTTTATAAAGACAAAATTCAAACATTGCGGGAATCGAACCCGCAACCCTTAAAAAAATCAAACTCATTGCTAAGTCACTCTGCCACGAGCCGTCAAAATTTGAGGATTGTTTAAATGTTTGTCAACCTTAATTCTATAAAAAAATCAAAACCGCTCAAAGGTATGAATAGAGCCTCCCTTACATAAATATATTTTACGTCTGTGTAATTTATAACCGCCCACATCATTCCTTTGTTCGTTGATGATTTATGACAAGTTGTTGTGTCCGACGCCACCCAAATATGGAATGAATTAAAGCGGAAAATTAGGTTATATTTTCTCGTATAATATTGAACTATATCGAATTATCACCCATGTCACGTATTGCCTGTCTATCATTTTGTTCTGTTATGATTGAAGTTACATGTTCTGCATACGTTTCATTCAATTAAGTTTTGAGGAAAGAATAGTTTTTAAATAAATTATAAAATAATTAATAGAATCAGGCGTTACTTTGCCATATATTAAATCCATAATATTAAAATGTTCAAAAATTAATATGTAAGGATCTTACCTAATTTGAAAAGCACCTCCCACCCTCCCTCAATCGGGACCAGGAAAATACCTAGTATAGTGGTGTTAGGAGTAATGGGGATGGGAATCGCGTGCGTATCGTACCAACATATTTATTTGAAGTTATATCATTCAACTTCAATCGTCATTCCTAGTAAAACAATATAACTCTTCCAAATTCAAAACAATTGTACAATTTTTTCTTCTGCGGCAACAACGCGGCGAGTTCCAGCTAATTCGTTACTTAAAAAAAATACGGAGGGTGGTATAATGTGCGTTGCGGGGGAGTTATTACAATTTCATAATAAAAGACGCGTATGACCTGAGCAACAATCGTTTTAATACTTTTAAACATACACCACAGGATGAATAATAGCTTACACTAGAACATTTAATGTCTCTATGCACTGCACTATTGAAATCTATTTTATTTACAAAAATAAATGGCCTTAATATTTTTCAGGGCCATATTATTGGTATATATTATTATGGGTGTTTTCCCCCACTAGATGGGCTGATGACCTGGTAAGATATGTAGAAAGTCGACGGATGCAGGTGGCTCATGACCGTGCTTTGTGGCATTCCTTGGGGGAGGCCCACAGTGGACTTGTGTAGGGCTTTAATGATGATGATGAAGGGTGATAAAAGAGATCACAGCCTATTATAATATGGTAAGTGGATGCTGTGCCCATAGGCACTTTCAGCTATCATCAATATATAATACATAAAATGTGCGAAACCGTGGGCAGTCGCTAATCCTCAATAAGAATGCAGAATGTTTTATTTTTGTCGTTATAAGAAAGACACTGTTGCCCATTTCCTAAACCTCTATCGCCTCTTACGACACCCACGGGATGATACGGGGTAGTGACGTATCGCCAGAATTTCTGACTACCTTTCCTATTTATCAACTTTTTTTTCTCGGGGAAATGTTTCGGAATCGCAACGAATAAAAATCCAAGGTTTTCCTCCTTCTCTGCATGTAAACAGAGCTACATGAACTCTTTCGGATACATCCACGGACACACCAGCGCCCGCCCCTTTGGTTGTCCCTTTTTGTATAGTCATTAGAATACCGTCCCCGCATGCGTGGTAGTTGGACTAGTCTCCATTGAGTCTGAAGGACATTATAGTAAAAGGCAAAAACGGGAAATGTCAGATAGACCTCAAGGCCTCCGATAGATGGCGGTATATCAGATGTCAGAAATATACTATTATAAATAATAATACCCGGTTGACCGAGCTTTGCTCGGTATTTTTCGTTCGGTTTTTTTTTGAAATTATATTTAGATACAAATTACATACTGATGAAATACGAATAATATTTTTTGATCTTAGCGACATAATAGAAAAAACTGAACTGGTTATTTGGATAAAAAATCATGAGTGCAATTGGTTTAATTTAAATTTTCGTATTTTTAAAAAATACTAAAAAAAGGGCTCGAAAAAATAGATTTTCCCAAAAAAGAAAGGAACTTGAAAAAAAAATTAAAAAAAGTCGGTCGGTCTGGGCTCGAACCATGGTGTTACGATTTTGTGACCGCCCAATATACCAATTAAGCTATTTGTAATTATTAGTAAACTGACCTTCTTATTCTAACGATATTGTAGCAACTTTTCATTGCCTAAAAACACGGACAAAAAGACATTTTCTAAAAATAAATCCTAGCTAAATCGATTTATTGCCCCCGAAACTCCCTGTACACAAAATTTTATGAAAATCGTTGGAGCCGTTTCCGAGATTCCGACTATATATATAATAAATCGATTTAGCTAGGATTTATTTTCAGAAAATGTCTTTTTGTCCGTGTTTTTAGGCAATGAAAAGCTGCTACAATATCGTTAGAATAAGAAGGTCAGTTTACTAATGATTACAAATAGCTTAATTGGTATATTGGGCGGTCACAAAATCGTAACACCATGGTTCGAGCCCAGACCGACCGACTTTTTTTAATTTGTTTTTCAAGTTCCTTTCTTTTTTTGGGAAAATCTATTTTTTCGAGCCCTTTTTTTAGTATTTTTTAAAAATACGAAAATTTAAATTAAACCAATTGCACTCATGATTTTTTATTCAAATAACCAGTTCAGTTTTTTCTATTATGTCGCTAAGATCAAAAAATATTATTCGTATTTCATCAGTATGTAATTTGTATCTAAATATAATTTCCAAAACATACGAATTAAAAAAAAAACCGAGCGAAAAATACCGAGCAAAGCTCGGTCAACCGGGTACTATTATTTATAATAGTGCACTTCTGACATCTGATATACCGCCATCTATCCCTTATAGCCTTGAGGTCTATCTGACATTTCCCGTTTTTGCCTTTTACTATAATGTCCTTCAGACTCAATGGAGACTAGTCAACTACGCATGACGGTATTCTAATGACTATACAGGCGTGCGCTGGTGTGTCCGTGGATGTATCCGAAAGAGTTCATGTAGCTATATATATATATATATATATATATATATATATATATATATATATATATATATATATATATATAAGAATTGCTCGTTTAAAGGTATAGGATAGATAAAAGTCATTATATTTGCGTGTAAAAATTTAAAATTCAGAATCGTATTTTTGTTATAAGTACAAATAGCTGTTATTTTGACATTACAAATAGTCGATTTAATTTATTTGTATGGATAATATTGTTATCACTTATCAAACATTATACTGGATGACTTTAATTTACCGTCTGGAAAAAATATGTAACATGTGAACGGAGTAGAAGCCTATGGCTGTGGTATTTTACAAAAAATATAAACAAAAAATTTTAATTTAACGTTTGGAAAATATTTTCTGTACAATTTTTTAGTTTTTTTTACTTTGCCCTCTGCCCTCGAGCCTGTGACCCTGCGAAGTATCAAAGTCAAAGATGCCTACTAAATTTATTGTTATTACCGTTCGTAAAGTAGGGTGGATATGATTTGAATATCGATAGGTTTAAATTATTTATTTAATAAAAAAAATTGTTATTTTTTGTAAAATATCAGTGCTTAGTACACAGTAATCTTCTACTCCATTCACATGTTACACTCTATTTTTTTTTCAGACGGCAAAAAAGGTCAACAGTATAATATCATGTTACATTATAGAGAATAGGAAACACTATATATTGTATTCTATCTTATTCTCTCTTAAACTAAATCCTATATATGTATGTAAGTTTATTACTCAGAGTAATTACTAGAAAAGTGAGAGTCCTAAAATAAGAACAAAATTCTTACAGCTGAACTCCTTAGACATACAAAGTAAGCTATGTTATTCTCACCTTCTTTCTTTCACAAGGCTGTTTTCGTTTTTCCATTCCATAGACACGTCTATTGATGTACCATTAGAGAAACAAAAAAACATTACCGATAAATTAATTTCCAAATCAAACGTCTCGGAACCTTGATTTCGGGCTCTCTTTCTTTTTACCTGGTCCCAGAGATGCTCGATGGGATTTAAGTACGGACTATTAACTGGTCACTGCATAACTGGAATTCCGACTTCCTGAAGATATCCAGTTACAATTCTAGCGACGTGCGGTCTTGCGTTATCATGCATAAGTTGAAAATTGTCCCCAATATACCCAGCGTAAGGCATCACAAGGGGTTGCAAAATGTCTGTAATGTAACTTTCAGTATTAACCGCACGATTGCGAAAGAAAACCAACTCAGTACATCCGGTTAAAGAAATGCCACCCCAAAACATTGTAGAACCTCCACCAAACTGGACTGTTTCTCTTATGCAACACTGAGCATAACGTTCTTCTGGTCTTCGCATAATGTTACGACGTCCATTAGAGACTAAACGAGTCATTAGGCTTTCATCGCTGAAGAGAACTCTCTCCCATTGACCAAGATTCCATTGCACGTGTTGCATAGCAAATTCTTACCTTGCTTGCCGATGAGATGCAATGAATTTTGGTCCTGTCGCTTGCTTGTGTGGTGTCAGGTTTTGCTCCCGAAGTCTTCTTCTCACCGTATTCTCATTTACAGACACTCCACGAGTTTCGCTTAGCCTACCCTGAACATCAACAGCAGAAAGATGCCAAATTCGCAAAGATGTCAAGGCAATAAAACGGTCATCCGTCGGGTTTGTGAGACGTCCTCTTCCAGACCCAGGTCTCCGGCGGTGCTCTCCCGTCTCTAAGTATCGTTTATAAACTCTACGCACT
This sequence comes from Parnassius apollo, assembly GCA_907164705.1. Taxonomy (NCBI): domain Eukaryota; kingdom Metazoa; phylum Arthropoda; class Insecta; order Lepidoptera; family Papilionidae; genus Parnassius; species Parnassius apollo. The sequence continues at coordinate 5,948,552 of CAJQZP010001449.1, read as the reverse complement.
GCTGATCAACTCAAATTTAATCTCCTTGCCACATTTCGCTGACTTAGCCCTTCAAGAACGAGAGCTAACACTTGAGCGGCTTCTACTTCAGTGTTATCCATATTTTATGGTTAAAAGTAACGATATATCCGCTCCAATAAATAATTAAAAGATTAAGTCACTACGACGCACAGAACCAAGAATATTACGCGTCAAAAGTCCGAAATAAACTAACCTTGCATTCTATGCACAAGTCGACAATTTTGTAAAATGTTATGGTTTCAATGTCTCATCACATTTGTATGTAAAATATCCCGTTTCACGCGCCGTTTTTTTTTAATTTTTTACAACCCTATAATTGCATTATTACGTTATGAAGATAAAAATACCTATCGATTGTGGTAAAAACCCATAAGTAAAGTAAAGTAAAGTTACAGCCTATATACGTCCCACTGCTGGGCACAGGCCTCCCCTCATTTCTGAGAGGGTTTTAGGGCAAGGAAGTGTCCGTCGCGTAGCCCCAATGCGTGTGGGCGAACTTCACATGTCTTCAAATATTAAATATAATAAAAAATATTTTTTTCTTATTCCTGACACATGCAAATTTCCTCACGATGTTTTCCTTCACCGCCGAGCACGTGGTAAATCAGCTATTAAATTGTAATTAACAATTTCATTGGTGCCGACGGGCATCGAACCCGGGTTACTCGCGTTCTGTTATAATAATAAAATAATAATAAAAGTTTATTTATTTAGATATCAACCCACTTAAGTCAAGTACATTTTGCATCAAAACAAAGAATTAGAAGTATTATACACATACAAAATTACAAATTAAACTCTATTATTGGTTAAAATATAGTACTTTAAATAATTGTCCATCACCATTTTGAATTAAATTAATTAATTAATTAAAATCTATCGAAACTCATATCATATCCACCCTAGCCTGTGATCCTGCGAAACGACAAGGTCAAATATGCCTACTAACTTTATTGTTTTATTACCGTTCGTAATGTTGGGTGGATATCATTCGAATTTCGGTTGTAATTAATTAATTTATTTAATTCAAATTGTTTTTTTTGTAAAATATCAGTGCCATAGGCTTCTACTCCGTTCACATGTTACACCCTATTTTTCCAGATGTTAAAAAAGGTCATCCACTATAAAGAAGTTGTGTAGCTCTACCACAATAAAACCTTATTTCTCTAAGTAGCTTTCAGTTTAAGAACAATGGTACAAGTAACAATTAAAAAAGTTCGGTAATTAAATAAAGTTTGCACTCAGTGCATGTAGTATTGTACAATATGTAACAAAAACCCGGTGGTTCCCGCTGAGCGTGGTATCAGAATCAGTATTCAAACGTATAGAAATAACTCCACTTCAGAAAACTCAACCATTAAAAAATTAATTTAATTAAAATAAAATTTTATTTGCAAATCGTATGTGGTTTTTTTATCTCTGCATTGTCCGGGGACTAAGAGGACTGTCAATGACCTCGCCTTACCGTTACTCGTGTCAGTTAGAGGTAATACAAGTGGTAAAATTAAAAAAATTGTACAACCGACTTCAATATATGTAAATAAAATGAGAACATCATCAATGTAATCGAAGTCAATAAAATACGCATTATTAAGGATAACTCAAAAACTACTAGTCAGATATTCGGAACAACACGAGAAGCAACAACTTTCAAATAAAAAAAAGAATCACCAAAATAGGTTCGTCCAGAAAAAAGTTCTTTATGAATTCGGTTAAAAACTGGTCTAGTTTTTTGGAAATAAATTTATTTCTATATGTTTGAATACTGATTCTGATAACACACTTAACGGGAGCCACAGGGTTTTTGTTGCATTTTGTATATTGTATTTCGTACAGAAATAGCAATATTAAGTTTTTTTTTTGTACATTTGGAGGCGAACTACAACCTGCAATATATTTTGCTTTGGGCTAAGACGTGTCTATATAAGCATTCATCCGCGTCTCCAAAAGACGCAACCTCGGTGGCGGGCGTAACCTCTAAACAAGGTTTGCTTTTGATGAGGGTACGGTACGTTGCCTCAAAACGAGTCGTATTCTCTCAGTAACTCGGTATTATATGTACGGAATGTTATATAGAGTTACCTTCTTTGAACCTCAATTTTGAACGGCTCTCCTTCGTTGTCGACAACCACGCCTTCGAACTAAACGGTTTTCGTATTGCGTACATCAAAGAAGTAGAATAGTGTATTGTTGCAGATTTACATGGGCGACACGGTGATCTCTTACCATTAGGTGAGCCGTATGCTCGTTTACCTAGTCTTCCATATCTGTGTATATATGTATATATGTATATATATATATATATATATATATATATATATATATATACAATACAATACTCTTTATTGTACACCAACAAAACGTAAATATAACAAATAATGAGGGATAAACAAAAGGCGGTCTTATTGCTACATAGCAATCTCTTCCAGGCAACCCAGAAGAGGAAATTAATAAAAATAAAAATAAGATTAATGGGTAAGGTGCACTAAATTAGACAAAAAAATACAACTTATATACTATAAAATGACAACATACTTAAGTTATATTAGTGACCAATAACTAAGAGGAGAAAGAGAGAGTAGTGAGACAAATAGTGTTCCATAATTTGTTTCTTGAACACATTTGAAGATTGAGCACTTTTAATGGACTGGGGTAAGGAGTTCCAGAGTCTTACTCCAAGAACAGCAAAAGATTTATCATAAAATGTCGAGGAGTGTACAGGACATTGGAGCGAAAGGTTTTCTTTGGGCCGTAAGGAAAAATCGTGACAAGAGCTAAGAAATTTAAAACGTTCTTTCAGATAGGGAGGACTTGATACATTAAATAAGACGCAGTAGAGCGCAGAAAGTATATGAGTATTCCGACTCAGTGGCGTAGCAAAGGGGGGGGGGGCGGGGGCGGGCCGCCCCGGGTGTCACCTTTTTTTGGGGTGACACCCATCCGGTCTCTCAACTTTAAGAACAATGTACAAACAAAAAAATAAATAAATCGCTGGCACAAAAAATTCTTTTTCGGGGGATTCCTCCACTAGCACTAGCTCGGATCTATGTATAATTCGGGGATTCCCGCAAAAGAGCCTGACGCTGTCGTGGGGGATTTCCCGTCCCATACTCGCGATCTTTGACGTCTCAGTTGCAACATTTTTCATTTGTTTCGTGAAGGAAGTGTGTTGTGTGTGGTTGGCGTGAATTGTTAAACGTGTATTACTATTGTGATAGATAATAAAAAGAAAAAAAATATATTTTAGAAACCTAAATGCTGTTTTGTGAAGATTAACAAGATTGATTGATTCATATCAAATATTTTACAGGTAAAATAATACAACAATCGAACACGAGGCAATACAAAATATAAATTTTGATGAAGTTATTGCTGAGTCTGCAGCTATCAAAGCTAGAAAGAAGACATTTTAATTGTATAACAATTCCTTTTCTGTCTTAGTATTGTGTTTTGTTATTTCCTCAATATTATAAATAATAAATGATCCATGTCCTTTATCATATAAAATTTATTGCTTTTTACTTTCTATGGGGTGACACCACCAACTTATATATATAACACATATATATATAACAGCACCGCGTGCCACCCAGGGTAGCTACGCCACTGTTCCGACGAAGACGGATTGGGAGCCACTTGAGTTTAGTGCGGTATTCCGAGACATGGTCATATTTACAAAGCCCAAATATGGACCGTATACAGAGATTTTGAAGTCGCTCAAGTTTATTAAGTTGCTCCTCGGTGATATCAAGGTAACAAATGTCAATGTGCAAGCGTAATTTTGGTGGGAATGGGTAAAAAGTAGTTAAGCCTCCGGAGTGAAGCATAAGCCGCAAACATTTTTCGGCTCACTGCATTAATTTGGGGTGTCCAAAGCAAACTGGAATCCAAAAGGATACCTAAATTTTTAACTACTTCATTATATGGAATAAGAATACCATTAAATACAACGGGTTGAATTTCACATTTTTTAATTTTGGAAATAGTTCTTGAACTCCCAATAATTATAGCTTGCGATTTTGAAGGGTTAACCGTCAACCCATAAAATCGTGTCCAGTCGATAATAAAAGCCAGATCCTTGTTGATACATTCAACAGCTTTGGTAAGATCTTCGATGGTTGTTTGTAAATATATTTGAAGGTCATCTGCATACAAGTGGTAGAGAGAAGATATTTGGGATGTAATCGTATTAATAAAGATTGCGAATAAAAGAGGAGATAAGACACCACCTTATGGAACGCCAGCTACGGTATCAAGCCACGAAGAAAATCTATCTTGGACACGAATACGTTGCCGACGCCCATGCAAATAACTATGAAACCAGGAAATTGCAGTTGAAGATATGTTAAGAGAACGCAGAATCCCTAACAGGATATCATGATCAACAGTATTGAAGGCATTGCTGAAATCCAGCAACACCAATACTGTGACTTGATGATTCTCCATACCGTGACGAATGTTGTCGGTGATTTTTAATAACGCTGTAGTCGTACTATGACCAGATCTAAAGCCAGATTGGAGAGGACTAAGGATGCTATTTCTTAAACAAAAGGAATTAATTTGTTGTTGGACAAAGCGTTCTAAAACTTTGGAAAGGAAAGGAAGAATTGAAATAGGACGATATTCAGAAAAACTTGAAGGATTTGCTTTTTTAGGTAAAGGTATGATTTGAACGTCCTTCCATTGGGAAAGGAAAGAAGATGAGGATATGGAAAAGTTTAAGATATGGGTTATAATAGGTGTTAAAACGTCCAACAAGGGAATGATCATTTTACGACTGATATCATCACTTCCGGCAGCGTCGGAATGGATAGAGAGTATGTGTTTCCTAACATCACAATCTGCAAATTCGCTAAACACAAATGGAGAAAAGTCAGGAGTGGGAAACGATGAAAGTTGAGTAAGTGTTGCTGATTTTGCCATATTGTTCAGGCAAGAAACGGAAGAAAAATGCTGATTAAGCAAATTTAAATCAACGTTATTTGGAATAGGACATGAACGAGTTTTCCCAACTCCAATAGACTTTAAGAAGTATCCAAATACGGCATGGATCTTCGTTTTGTACTGATTTATGGATGTGGTGGCGTCGTAAATCTCTACACATCTTGTTGCATTGATTTCGCAGGAGTCTGTACTTCTCCCGAATCCTGTCATTCTTAGGATCTGACTTGTAACTCGACTTTGCACTATTCTTCCTACATATTAATCTTTTAAGATCTTCGGTCAACCACGGATCTGGAGGATGACGTATTCGCACTGGACGGATAGGAGCATGAGTATCATAAAGTTGAACAAGAAGTGAATTAAACAATGCTACCTGTACGTCAACATCACAAGCCTTCATTATAACGCTCCAGTCCATATTAGCAGCGTCTTTTTGCAGCTTATCCAAATCCATTTTCTCAAAATTACGCTGCAGAAGTATCCTTGATTTGGCTTTGGGTGGTCTTATTTTATAAGATAGAAACAGGAGATCATGATACGAAAAAGCATTTGCAGCACATTGACCAAAACTATCAACATGGGCAAGAGAAGAAACGATAACCAAATCAAGGAGGGATGGGATACAGTTAGGGAAAAAATGAGTTTCAGAGAGAGGAAGACAATTTAAAGTGGCTGCTTCTATAAGGGACTTAAGCCGGAGAGATCGGGCATCATTCTTGAGAAGGCAAGTATTAAAGTCGCCCATTAGCACTGTATGTGTATATAATGGAGTTAACTCTTCAAGGAGGTTATCCAAAGTAGTAAAATAGTCCACTGTGGAAGAAGGACTATAAAAAACTCCGAGAAGTAATTTGTTGTGCGAAAGAAGTACTTCAACAAATAAGTATTCTGCTTCGTTCTCAGCTTGACATGGAGATGATTAACAAAAAATAGAAAAAGGAATATGAGCACGAATGTAAATGGCAACACCACCACCACCTCGCGCAGTTCGGTCGTTGCGTATTAACTGGAATCCTGGAATGGAATAGAATATAGAAGGAAGACATGGCTTTAACCACGATTCTGAAACGAGAATTGCGTGAACATTATCACTTTCAAAACTACTAGCTAACATATCGGGATAATGAGCCGGAATACTTTGTGCATTTATGTGGACTATATTGAAGTTTTTGATAGCTTGAGAAAAATCGGTCTCTTTTAATGGAGGAATGCTCTCAAAACTGTCGTCATTACTTAATACATCAGATACTGAAAAGAAAGAGGAGGAGCTTTGAATATGATGTTATCCTTACAAAAATATTAAAAAAAATCAAACAACTGTAAATTATTTAAAAAAATACTAATAACTATAAAAATATAAAAATTATAAACTAAACCTTTTAATTAAATTTACTACCTACCAGCATTAACAGAATAGAAAATAATGCAAATATTTAAAAAGAAAAACAAAAAAAGGTACTACACATATGCCATTCAGATCATATTTGATTGAACAAAAAAAAATAAAAAAATATAACACAAGGTGCTTATGAGAAATAACTGAAAACACAGACACTGATATTAAATAGAATTATGTACTGTGAGTAGTACGTTAGGAGTCATTTGTGAGAATATATTAAACATTAAGTCAAAACCACTTTTATGCTTGCAATAATGTAAACAAAGTACACGTATGACAAGGCCGCATAAGCATGGATACCTTTGCATAAAAAAATACAAGTAAACAAATCTCCATGTTAGTACACCAAGAGCATTTAATATTCTGTAATGAGAGGATATTTTTCTAACGTAAATAACATAGTGATTATATACTCTTTGCATAATTGTAGAAACAAAAATTTATTAATCTGTGGTCGAAACCTAAGATAACAGTCAATTATCAGTCATCAATATCAAATACCTACATTGTTAAAATAACCTACTTAGAACAACAAAATCAAAACAATAGGCAAAGTCTAAGTTTCAAAGTGATGTAGATAGATAATATTTCGTATATAATAGAGATCCATAACGACTAATTTCCTAATTAACTCACATCTTATTTAACACTCAACATTAGACTGGTATAAAAGAATTAAGGTTATCGAAAGTACAATGCAGAGACTAATTAACTCATCATCATCATTCTCTAAACCATTTCCCATTATCTGAGGTCGGCGCAGTAAATCTTCTTGTTCCATTCCTCTCTATCAGCCGTCATTTCCATACTTACACCTTTCATTCTCATATCACTCTTCACACAATCGAGCCATCTTTTATTCGGCCTTCCTCTGCCCGTGTGCCCCTCCACATTCATATTCAACACTCGTTTTGTGACATGACTTTCATCCCTCCGCATCACATGCCCAAACCATGCCAATCTGCTTCCTCTCACCTTTTCTACCACTGGCGCTACTTTCAGGCTTCCTCTTATATACTCATTCCTTATCTTATCCATCCTTGTCACACCACACATCCATCGTAACATTCTCATTTCATTCGCATGCAATCTATTTTCATCCTTCTTCTTGACGGCCCAGCATTCACTTCCATACATGACGACAGGTCGGATGGTCGATTTGTAAATTTTCCCCTTCAGCCTTATTTGCATTCGGGGATCGCACGTTGTGGCTGTGACCTGTCGCCATTTCATCCACCCTGCGTTAATCCTATGCTGCACAGCTCTATCTATTTCGCCGTCGCCTTGAATGAGGGAGCCGAGGTACTTGAAGTCTGAGCAGGTAGGCAGTATAGCGCCATCCAACGGCAGGGGTACAGGACTGGAAAGACCGCTGAAATCACAGCACAGATATTCGGTTTTGGATCTGCTGATCTTCAAGCCAACACTTTCCAGCCTCTGTTGCCACCCCGTCAGTCTGCTCGGTACCTCGATGCCCTCTTCCCCGACAAGCACGATGTCATCGGCAAAGAGCATGCACCAGAGTGCCTCACGCATGGACGTCAAAGCGTCCATAATCAGTAGGAAGAGGTAAGGGCTCAATGCCGACCCTTGGTGCAGCCCTACAGCCACACCGATACTGCCCGTAGTTCCCGCGGCAGATCGTACACATGTACGGGATGCTCTGTACATAGCACGGACTAACCTCACATACTTCCCAGGCATACCTTTCATCTTTAACGCCCACCACAAAACCTCACGGGGAACCCGATCGTACGCCTTTTCAAGGTCGACAAAAACCATGTGCAGATTTTTATGCACGCGCTTGTACTTTTCGCACAATTGGCGTAATGCGAAAATGGCATCTGTCGTACCTCGACCGGGCATGAATCCGAACTGTTTTTGTGTTATCTCACACTCTTCTCTCATTCTTCTCTCTATTATTCTTTCCCAGACTTTCATCGTGTGTGACATGAGTTTTATTCCCCGGTAACTGCTGCAGTTTTGAACGTCTCCTTTGTTTTTAAAAATGGGGACCAGTATTATACTGCACCATTCCTCAGGTATTTGTTCTTCCTGCAACAATTTACCGAAAAATAAACTCAACCACTTCCATCCATCCGCACTCAGCAACTTCCACACTTCTACTGGTATTCCATCTGGGCCGACCGCCTTCCCATTCTTCATATTCCTAACAGCCATTTTTACTTCTTCCACACTAATTTCTCTCACTAAGCCCATATTCACTGGTGGGTTTTCAAGCATACCATTTCATTCATTCTCCTCATTCATCAATTTCTCAAAATACTCCTTCCATCGCTTCTTTATACTTTCATCGTCAGTCAAAATCCTTCCAGAATCATCTTTTATACATTTTACATGTGAAACATCTCTTCCATTGCTTTCTCTCGCTCTTGCAATTTGAACGTTCGTTTCGTTTTTGACCTTCGGGGCTTTAAAGGGACCGATATAATTTATCTTGCGCCTCTGCCCTACAAATAGCAACTTCCTTCTTCGCTCTCTTCTTACATTCTTTATACACCCCTCTCTTACTTTCTTTTATGGATTCATTCTGGTCATCTACGCTCTGCCATTCTTTAAAGGCATTTTTCTTTTCTCTCGAAACTTCTCTAATACTTTCACTCCACCACCACCCATCCTTATCTATCATACGCTTCCCTTTTGTTTCTCCTAACACCTTCCTTGCCACACTTTGGATACAATCAGCCATTTCCTTCCAGCACTCATTCACACTCATTCCTTCCATCTCACCCATCTCTATCATCTTGTTTACAACTAGCTCTCTAAATTCACTTGCATACTCCTCCTTATGCAACAAATGCCACTTTATTTTGGGTGGGGGACGATCCTTATGTTTGTTGAGGCGAACAGTTAAGCAGATGTCAGCCAGCAGAATTCGGTGCTGGGATACTAAGTCTTCACCTGGAAGCACTTTGCAGTTTTTTACACTCTTGATTTGGTTCTACTAATACTTTGGTTCTTAGACTAATTGACTCATATACGAGTATATATAAAACTACTAGACTAATTATATATATGGAATAATTAACTCATATCTTATTTAACACTCAACATAAGACTGGTAAAAAAAGAAATAAGGTTAGCAAAAAGCACAATGTCTCAGCATCACTGAAATATTGACAGAAATCATAATGTGATAAACTACAATACATACAGTTTATTGAAGAGAACTAAAGGTCCTATACCACATAACTATCATTTCTTCACTATCCTGTTGGAGCGCTGAACTACTTTGTCAGTAGATCTATTAATTCCAGCGACTGCCTTCTGTGCTTGGGTAGCAGCAGCTGGTGCCACTGGGACGACTTCGAGCTCAGCGAGGGATTCAACTTGATGGCGCGAACCGTCATAAGCGATAATATGAATGTAACCATCCCTAGTCCAGCAATTACTTATGCCAAACTTCTGCCTGGCCACCATGAACATCTTGTGACGATCTTTTGTTAAAAACTCGGACATAGTTACACCCGTGTCTTTCAGTTTTGTTTTTGAGAACCAAACTTGATCACGGACTCGGACATCCCGTAACTTTACAAGAACTGGTCTTGGCTTCTTTTCTATCGGACGTCCAAGGCGATGGCAGCGGCTAAAAGAATTGTTAGACAAATTGGGAATCTTGAACTTGTCCATTATAAGGTTAGAAGCCATTGAAGATGTATCCTCGGACTTGTCCTCGGGAATCCCATGAAGCAGCAGAATCTCACGACGCCTTCTTATCTCCAAGCGGTCGATCTCTCTCCCAAGAAATTCAACCTGTTTTTAGACTTTTTTTAAAATCTGTTGTTGCAAACTGTCCCAAGCTGCTCCAATCATGTAGGATACATCTTTCAAATCAAAATTTTTATAATTTCTAAATAGACTTTCTTCTCCCTCCTCTTTCCTTTCTAGCAACAACTTACGTAGCAATTCTTTTCGGTAACATCCCTTGAAAGTCTTAATACTACCTTGGTTCATGGGATGAAATAAGGAAATTACGTTAGGTTGAAGAAACAACATTTTTATAAATTAGTCTTTTTCATTTAGGATGTCACATGATAGATGATAGATGAGTTGGTGGATAGCTGATGGGCTGTGTTACATACAATGGGTACAAAACTCCATGAAAATTGAACTGTTCATCCAGGCGCTTTATGAGGCGCAAACAATTGGCATTACGTGTTTGGAACAACGCAGTTTCTGGGCGGGCTGCGGCGGTTGTCTCATCTCAGCGTAGTATGACAGCAGTTCGGTTAAGCGATTTATATCCCATAAAAAGTATACATGCCAGCATGCACGCACGCACGCACATAGATGAAAACTCGATTTTTGAAAACTGGGGTGAAATTAATACACCATTAGTACTACGTTACTATCGTCTAATATCGTGCGCCCAGCGAAACGGGCGGGTATCAGCTAGTACGATCATAAAGGCAAAGGTGAATAGGCTTTTGTCAGCTTAGTCAGTGCAATTAATCATTTTCGGCTGCATCACATTATACCATAAAATGGGATAATGAGACCTATTTAGACTGCCTCGTTCTTCGTTCGACGATCTTGAATCTCAGGTTGTGCGAAATATCAATTATCAGGTTTTCTGCTAACAAATTCCCAGTAGCAACACCAAGTCAGCAATTTGGCAATATTTGAACCCAATTCCTCGAAAAGCAGAAAGTATCTCATCTCCCTCCGGTCGTATCGTATTGTCGTCTCTTCGGAATATGAGAGCGAGGAAATATAGAGTATACCAGTATTTGCGCACACGCTCTTTCACTATAATCCTGTCCTGTGCTGATGGCTGTCTTCATTGGTACTTGCCGCTGTATCCGAAATTTGATATCAGGAGACCTCCTAATATCGAATTTTCTCCTGATAGCGTATTTTGGTTACGGCGGCTTTATTTATCATTATTCACAATAAAGACCGATTTACACTTCGACAAGTACAGTAGCGAGTTAACTTGCGAACCTGGCGAGTTAAGTTTGAACCTCGTTTGAACTGCGGTAAGCGAGTTAAGTAGCAAGTTAACGATTAAGTTGAACGGGATAGCCGGTCGAGCTATTTTTCGGCGAGTTAAGTGCGAAGTGCTGCCCTCCCGCGCGTCTCCCGCCACCCGCAACTAAACTCGCCGTTCGTGTAAACGAGCGAGTTTAGTTCAGTGCATAAGTTGACAGGACGCAACGTTTGCGCGCCAAAACGTACAATTGTACTTTTGTAATTAAACTCGCCACAAAGTTTGTACGAAATGTAATTTATATCGAGTTTTAATAATAAAATGGATGGAAGTTATCACGAATACATTTGTACAGCAGTATTTAGAAAACGAATGTTTATATAATAGTAGAAGTTCAAATTGTAAAATTAAATCTGCTCGAGGTGCTGCACCCATGAAAATTCTTAAAAACTTCTTTAACAACAACCATTAAAACTTCTCTGACTAGATCATTTAATTCTTGACGTAATCCTAGAACTATCTTAAACGAAAACCAGAAAAATCTGTATTCTTGAAACGTCATACTCCAACGAACTTTATGAACTAATGTCCCTAACTAAACTCGCCACGAAGACATTGTTTGAACGCTACCGCCCACTTAACCACGCAACACGAAAAAATCAGCTACAAAGAGCGATTTACACTTCGATAAGTACAGTAGCGAGTTTAGTCACAGGGCAGTTGACAGTAAACGGTTAAGTCACTATTTATGCTGTGGTTAAGTGGACAGTAGCATTAAAATGTCTTCGGGGCGATCTTAGTTAAAAAAGAACAATTTTCTATTTTGAGGATTGAACGCGAACACGTTGTGTCCTGTCAACTTTTGCACTGAACTGAACTAAGCTCGCTCGTTTACACGCGCGGCGAATTTAGTTGCGGGTGGCGCGAGACGCGCATCTCTTCGCACTTAACTCGCCGAAAAATAGACCGGACGGCTATCCCGTTCAATTTAATTTAATTTGCTACTTAACTCGCTAATGGCCGTTCAAACGAGATTTCTAATCACAAAACAAAGACATTCGTAGGCGTAGCGACCTTAACTTATCTTTAAATTTTATTCCACATTAAGTTTCATGTCCTTGGGGTTCACATTGGGACAGAAATCGAGATAAACACATCAGGGTATTAGGATATTTTAATAACACATTAATTCCAAAGAGTATGTCAAAATTTTCTTGACATATCCAAGAAAACTTTATTGAATAATCTATCATTTAACCAACACTAGCTAACAGTACACATGACGGTTAATAACTACCACCTCCTACCAACTTCAATCAATGCATATTACAGATTCTGTAATTTTATTAAATAAATAATTTTTATTTAATTTCAAAACACATGTTTACTTTTTAGAGGCCAATTAGGCCTTCCCCTCCAAGTGACCACGAAACTGCACTTCACCCGATATGTCGACACCGAGGGTTCCGATGTTAGCTGAGCCAACAAGGGTAGTGCCTTGAAACTGAGGAGATACGACAAAGGGGTTCTTTTTAGTGGTAAACGTGCAAACTTGTGTACTCTGGGGATTAAACTGGACTAGATATAGTCGCTCCCAATACGAGACTGTTCAGCAAAGATTCGACTTCAGACACAAGTTTGTCCCGGTACTCGGAGACGTTTTCCCGAGAAATATTTGCATGCGGTGTATAAGGATACCAGTGCTGGTCTGCAAGCAAACGAGCTTGCAACATACCATGATGTTAAGTGACTACCGCCGCCCAACCAACAACCGCAATAACACCAGGAGAATTGCGGGTGCGTTGCCGGCCCTTTAGAAAGGAGTAAGCTCTTTTCTTGAAGGTCCCCAGGTCGTATCGGTCCGGAAAAATCGCCGGTGGTAAACTATTCCACAGAGAGGTTCGTACGCGGAAAAAAACTCCTTGTGAAACGTACAGTGGTGGACCGCCAAGCATTCAGATGGTGTGGATGGTATCGAGAGGTTTGACGTGTAGTGCGTTCACGAAATTTGGCGGCTGGGATTAATCCGAACAATTCCTCAGAGCACTCACCGTGATAGATGCGATAAAAAACGCAAAGAGATGCAACATCTCTTCGCAGCGCCAGTGAATCAAGCCGATCGGAAAGCACTCGGTCGGACGATTTGAGCTGCTCTGCGCTAGCGGTAAAGTGGAAGGAGCTGGTACTGGGGAGCCCCAGCCCAGAGATAGAAACTGTATTCCATGAGCGGCCGAACCTGCGCCTTGTAAAGTTGCAGGCGGTGTGCCGGAATGAAATACTGTCCCGCTCTGCTGAGCACGCTTTTTTTAGAGCTTTTTAGAAGCCAATTTGGCCTTGATGATGGTACCTTCAGTTTTTAATATATTTTTCTTAAGTGAATTTGTGATTTTTGTTATAGTGGTATTTAGCAATTTGCCTTCTCTTCCAAGTGAGCACGAAACTGCACGTCACTCGATATGTCGACGCCGAGAATTCCGATACTGGCTGAGGCAACAAGGGGAGTGCCTTGAAACTGAGGGGATACGACAAAGGGGTTCCCTTTAGCGGTTAATGCGCAAACCTGTGTCTTCTGACGGTTAAACTGGACTAGATTTAGTCGCCCCCAATCCGAGACTTTGTTCAACAAAGACTCGACTTCAGAACAAGTTTTTCCCGGTACTCGGAGACGTTTTCCCGAAAAACTTTGGCACGTCCGGTGTACAGGGCGTCATCAGTGCTGTCATCTGCATAGCAATGAATGTTACAGGTTTGCAACATTTCATTGATATGCAGAAGAAACACCGTTGGTGATAGCACGCAGCCTTGTGGAACACCAGCATTAATAGGCTTGTAATCGGAGCATGCACTGTCTACAACGACCTTGATGATCCGATCAGCAAATAAACTGGTGATCCAATTGCATAATTTCTCGGGAAGCCCGTAGGAAGTGAGCTTCGAAAGAAGCGCTTTGTGCCAAACCCGATCGAAGGCCTTCGCTATGTTTTTTTTATAAGATAGGATGACAAACGAGCACACAGTCCACCTGATGGTAAGTGGTTGCTGTGGCCCATAGACATCTACATCTATCCTCGATTACGAATCAAAATGCAGATGCGTCGTCATCCGTGAGGACTTAGATGGAATGCCTCGTTTCTAGTAAAAAGGGTCTCCGGTTCTCTACACTCACCATACGAAACACAGCAGCATGAAGCTACTATTTGACGATGGTATTCTGTGAGAGCGTGGTCTCTCCCCGGTCGAGCCGACCTATTCGTGCTACAACTATTCTACAAATATACCTGCAGCATGGCTCTACTATGTAAAACGTATGTCTAAACTAACAGCCTAATGCCTCCCCCTTGGAGTCTACTGCCTCCGCCCATCTATAAGTCAGGTAGACCAGAAGATCACCAGCTGATCGAACACGACGAAATCCGTATTGGCGATCACTAATCAGCTGGTGATCCTCAAGGTACCTCATAAGCTGGCAGTTTATAATGGACTTCATTCTTTTGGAGAACACGGAGTTGATAGCGATAGGCCTGTAGTTGGACGGGTCTGAGCGGTCGCCTTTTTTAAAGATCGGGTGGGTACCAAAGCTGTCTTCCATAAATTCGGGACTACGCCTTGAGAGTAGGAGTACCGGAAAAGACGCGTTAAAACCAGTGCCAACTCCTATACTACCAGTGTAGCAGTACTTTATAACCCAACAAATTCGGTAATCCGACACCGCCTTGCAAAACGTTTGTCGGATTACCGCGTCAGTTGTAACTTTATTTCAGAAAACTAAATCAATTCATGTGGTACACCTATTGCACAAAATTGTCTTACAAATGAGTTTTTTTTAATATTACCTGTAAGTTACGAGTTAGGCTCTTCGGACATACAGCCAAAAAAAATTGCTTGATTTATACAACTTTGCAAGGTTTTAAATCAAAAGTTTTTATAATTCTAATTAATTGATTCAATCAGCTTAGTCACTGTGCTACAGACCCATAAAACTGTAAATATAAACTAGTGTTTTGTTTTAATTTAGTGATTTTTGAACAGGAAATGCGTCGAAAAAGAGCCAGATTGCGTAGCGATAGGTAGCCGACTGCGTGGGCCGATGGGGACGCGACCACCGGCGAAACTATGGCCACAGCTCTGGGCCACCGTCGTCCGCAGTCTGCTACTCAAGAAGCGGGACACCAGAAAAACCCTCGCTGTGAGTTTCTTTGTAACATGTATTATACACAATTTATAATTTTTAATAATATAACACACTAGCTAGTACCCGGCGCGTTGCTGCCGCAGAAGAAATAATTGTGGAAATGTTTTAAATTTGGAAAAATTATGAATTCATTGAAAGTCCGTAAATTTAGTTTTATTCAATTCATTGAAATTGAATGTTATAGAACGTTTTAGATGTAGATGTCTATGGGCCGCAGCAACCACTCACCATCAGGTGGACTGTGTGCTCGTTTGTCACCCTATCGTAGATTTAAAAAAAACTTTCAAAACCATTTGTCGGCAGGATACGCCCGCCACCTCCTGTAAGTTAATTTTACTACGCCTATTACTTTCGCGAAAGGGCAAGCAATAAATTGACAATCTTTTACCGCATTCTGATGCACAAATTTTACCGCACTCTAATACACGGTATAGCGTCGCATAAAATACGAACAAACAAACAGTAATTAATAATATAAAAACTTAGATTTGTATATAATAAAGGCAATGTTTTTTTACGACAATGTTTTTAGATTTCTTAAGAAATATAAGCGGTATGCGCTTTTTGAATATAAAGTCATGAGTGTGTCTCTACTTCACTACTGTCTTGGAGTTAATGGTACAAAAATGTTTTTTCTCTAACATTGTATCAATTTACCATTTATGGTTTTGAATATCTTTTGATGAATTTTATTAATAGTACAGTCACAGAAATAGTAATAAGACCGAAAGTTTTTTACGGCAGCCAGTCTCAATGCAGCAGGTGCAGGACAGAATTATAATGCACGAGTGTTTGTGTTCGAACTCTATATTCCATTATTCTCTATTCCGATTGGACAACTATCGGAAATGAACGTGGAGAAACCAGACGCAAGGAGAACGGGCTTTACGTGCTTTCTGTACCACGGGGTTCAAACACCACCAACTTCTACCCTCACGTACCTTAGTCTATAAACAACTAGGTATCTAGGTAATATATCAGTGAAGTCATACCCAAGGACTAAGATATGAAGAATAAATACCCAGTTATCAGTAAAAAGGGGTTCCGGTTTTTTACCCTCAATGTACGAAACACAGCAGCACACTATATTACGCTGTTATTCTGTGAGAAAGTGGTCCTTCCCCGTTCGAGCCAAACTCCTTATGTAGATGAAATCCGCTTTTCTAATGTACTTAGATGAAAGTTATCTCGCGGCTGACACACGTGCACAGGCGCAGATAAACCAATCTCTCAGTGATTTATAGGTTGCTTTCTTCATGATCATTCACAATGATGTTTCCATTCACAGTAAATGAAGTCGGTTATTTCACAAGTTACGTTTATTAAATGTACCTCAATGTACCGTTATAACAACATTAAAAAACGTATCCTGCCAAAAAAGAAATTGTTAAAAAGGTGTTTTTACATAACATTTTACTTTTATATTTAAGCAAAGTAAACCATACAAGATTTTTAGATTGGAATAAAATGCTATAAATGTAAAGAGATTATGTTAATTTTATTAGCAAGCAAGAATGCAGTTATAATTTAATCACGCAACTATGAAAGCGTCAGAAAGCATGCAATGAAAAACAAATTTTACTTAAAAAAAAACATGTGTGTGTTCACACGTGGTAGAAGTGAAACCTTCAAATGAAATGAAATATAAAACAGAAGTATTTCACAGGAAATGATTTATTCAATGTGATAATTTTCAACCACAGGTGCGTCATAAAATGTAAGATAAAAGTAAAATTTTATAACAAATAAATGTTACAATTCTTATTTTTAGGCATGGAGAGCCTAATTTTTGCCCATTAAATCAAAATAATATTCTCTTTTGACAAAAATTGCTTTGTAATAGCCACGTTTTCGTCATTCTGTAAACCATTTATCGAACAAAAATTGATTGATTCTTAAGGTGTAAAATAGACTCTCAACAGTGGTAGAGCCACGCGGCAGGCTTTGCTGTTGCACGCATGGGCCGGCTCGAACCGGGGTGGTGCCACGACCTCACAGAAGACCAGCGTGAAGTAGAGGCTTTGCTTCTGCGTTTCATCTGGTGAGTGCAGGTAGCCGGAGGCCCAATCCCCCCCTCCCACCCGCTCCATCAACATGGTAGCGGAATTAAATGAAAGACTACCCTAGGAGAGTACCAGCACCTCTGGAGAATCCCTCGCTGAGCATCCACGACCAAGCTACTTCACTCCTGAGCGTGGGTAATCAGGCTGCCCTGCATATTCTGGGGGGGGGGGGAGGCAAAATTCCGCTCGAGACTAAACCTGCTCGGGGCAAACGGAGCAACAAGACCAAGGCGATCCCTGCCACGCTATCCGTGAATTTCTACAACATAAGGGGAACATCATTCAAACCTTAATGCCGACGACTACCATCTGGAAACGGCGAAGCCGGCCTTGATCTTTCTAACCGAAACACAGGTGTCCTTTCCGACTGATACTTCGTATCTCTCCTACCCGGGGTACAAATTAGAACGCTCCTTTTTGCCCCGGGCTGGAGTTTGCGTGTACGTCAGGGAGGACATCTGTTTTCGACGCCTCGGCAGCCTTGAAGATACGGACCCGTCCATCTTATGGCTGCGCGTAGACAGCGACTACTATCCCCGCGTCTACGGATGCCTCTATAGATCCTATAGCGGTAATTCCGAAACAGACCGAGTTATCGACCACGTGCAGATGGCTACAGACTCCGTGCGACAACAGATCCCTTCCGCAGAGATCGTGATACTTGGCGATTTTAACGCCCACCACGCTGAATGGCATTCTTCTCGTTTAACCGATCATGCGGGTAGATCTGTTTATGACTTTGCTTTGGCATATGGTCTGATACAACTGGTTACCTCACCTACGTGGATCCCAGATGTGGAAGACCGTGTACCTTCCCTGTTGGACCTTCTGCTGACCTCTCATCCGGACAGATATTAGGTCTCCGTCGATGCCCCTCTTCGCTCCTCGGACCATTGTCTGATCCGGAGTACGGTGCCACTCACGCTCTCATTGCGGTTGCGTACTGCAGGTTGCCGCCGTGTTTGGCATTATAGGTCAGCAGATTGGGACGAGATGCGATCTTTTTTTTGCATCCTACCCTTGGAGGCGGGTTTGCTTCTCGCCGGATGATCCCATCGTTGTTGCTGATTCTGTCGCTGATGTGGTGCTACAGGGAATGGAACTTTTTATTCCATCATCTGTGGTTCCTATCGGAGGCAGAACCCAGCCTTGGTTTGTTCGCTCCTGCAAAATTGCCCTACGTCATAAACAGGAGTACTACCAGGCCTGGGCTCGCGCATCGACGTCTCGGGATGCAAATACCGGCGCTCTTAAAAAGAAGAACAATGCTGCCTCCAGCTCCTTCAAAAGTGTCATTGTCAAGGCAAAGTCAGAGCACATCGGCAGAAATGCCGAGAAACTAGTTCGTCTTCCTTCGGGAACACGTGCATTCTGGTCTCTCGCCAAAGCTGTCCAAGGGAACTTCTGTCAGCCATCTCTCCCATCTTTGCACAGGGAGGACGACTCACTGGCCCATTCCGCAAAGGACAAAGCCGATCTGCTGGGCTGTCTCTTTGCGTCCAACTCGACTCTTGATGACAGGGGAAAGACACCGCCGACCATCCCGCGGAGTGAGTGTTCCATGCAGGATGTCCTGTTTACTCAACGCTCAGTGCGCAGAGCACTCCTCTCCCTGGACGTCAACAAGTCGAGTGGGCCGGATGGCGTCCCTCCTATTGTGCTGAAAACGTGTGCTCCGGAGTTGGCACCGGTTTTGACACGTATTTTCCGGTACTCCTATTCCTTCGGCGTAGTCCCGAAATCATGAAAGACAGCCCTCGTGCACCCGGTCCCTAAAAAAGGTAACCGCTCGGATTCGTCCAACTATAGGCCTATCGCCATCACCTCCTTGTTCTCTTAATAATCATATGCCAGCTCGCGTACCTTGAAGATCACCAGCTGATTAGTGCCACCAGTGCGCTTTCCGTCGCGGTCGCTCGGCTGGTGAACTTCTGGGTTACGTAACTCATAAATGGGTGGAGGCAGTAGAGTCCAAGGGGGAGGCGTTGGAGTTTGGACATAGCGGAGGCCTTCAATCGAGTTTGGCGCAAAGCGCTTCTTACGAAGGGGTTGGTCCTATGGGCTTCCCGAGAAATTGTGCAATTGGATCACCAGTTTTCTTGCTGATCGGAGCTTCAAGGTCGTAGTAGACGGTGCATGCTCCGATTACAAGCCCATTAACGCTGGCGTTCCACAAGGCTGCGTGCTATCACTCAATGTCAATGACATGTTGCAAACCGGTAACATTCATTGCTATGCAGACAACAGCGCTGGTGATGCTTTATACACCGGCCGTGCCAATATTTCTCGGGAAAATGTCGCTGAGTACCGGGACAAACTTGTGTCTGAAGTCGAAACTTTGTTCATCAAAGTGTCGGACTGGGGGCGACCAAGTCCAGTTTAATCCCCAAAAGACACTAGTTTCACCGCTAAAAAAACCCCTTCGTCGTATCTCCTCAATTTCAAGGCACTCCTCTTGATGCCTCAGACAGTATCGGAATCCTCGGCGTCGACATATCGAGTGACGTGCAGTTTCGTGGTTACTTGAGAGAGAAGGCCAAATTGGCTTCTAAAAAGCTTGGCGTGCTCAGCAGAGCCGGACAGTGTTTCATGCCGGCTCACCGCCTGCAACTTTACAAGGCGCAGGTTCGGCTGAACATGGAATACTGTTCCCATCTCTGGGACAGGACTCCCCAGTGCCAGCTCCTTCCATTTGATCGCATCCAGCGCAGAGCTGTTCGAATCGTCGGCGACCGAGCTCTTTCCGATCGGCTTGACTCACTGACACTGCGAAGAGATGTTGCATCTCTTTGCGTATTTTATCGCAACTACCACGGGGAGTGGTCTGAGGAATTGTTCGGACTAATTCCAGCCGTACAATTTCACCATCTCACATCGCGACAAAACTCGCGATACCATCCATACCATCTGGATGACTGGAGGTCCACCACCGTGCGATTTAAAAGAAGTTTTCTTGCTCTCACAACTTTCTTGTGGAATCCACTATTGCCAGAGATTTTTCCGGACCGTTACGACCCAGGGACCTTCAAGAAAAAAGCCTACTCCTTTTTAAAAGGCCGGCAACGCGTTAGCAATTCCCCTGGTGTTGCAGTGTTCATAGGCGGCGCTAATCGCTTACCATCAGGTGAGCCGTATGCTCGTTTGCCCCCTATCCTATAAAAAAAACACTAGATGGCTTAAACACGACATCGTGGATTGTTAAGAATGGTTTGGATATGATAATTATATTCAATATAATTAATTTTATTTACTTGATAATAAATTTCAAATTATTTAATTCTTTATTTTAACGGTTAGAAGTTCTACTAACCATTTTTAAAGCACCACACATATAGTAGTTCCAAAGATTAGCGTGTTTAAACAAACAAAAACCTCTTCCACTTTATTATATTCTAAAAGTGAACACGGTGAGGCCAGATTGCTACTTTGAGCGACACTGGGTAGAGCTGTCTAGGCTTTAAATGACAATGAATTATATATTTCGTAGGCATAAGTACTAACATTACTAACATAGATTAAGTAAAATTGTTACTAATACACCTGCACTTAATATGGACCAATTAATACCTGAAATAAAGTTATAATTATTATATTAGATTAGGTTCGATTTTGAAAATAATTTTGAAAAAAAAATAATACCTAAGAAAACATATTACTATACCTATAATGCCTAAAAGAACATATGCTCTTTTTCTTAGTACACAGAGATGACATCTGTATTTTGATTTTTAGCCAATAATTGATTTGATTTTTAGTTTCAATATACACGTACCATATGTGCTCGTTTATCACCCTCATAAATATTAAAAAAACATCTGAAGAGTCTACAGCTAGACATAAACGCCGTCGCAGGTTGAAAGGATTATCATTAATAGATGTTACAACTCGTGGCAGTTAGAATTAGCGATCATAGCCTATATATTTTCATGATAGCAATTTATGTGATTTCTTTTTTGTATCTGTTTGATATTAATTTACCTTAAAAACGCTTGATTTTCAGGAGGTGCTGGTACCCCTTTACTGTCTAGGTGTGCTGATCTTCTTAAAGATGTTGGTGCCGAATCCCAACTTTCCAGAAGTGAGGAAACCAGGGCGGCTGCTGCGTATACATTACGATGCGTTTCCTGAGAATCACACAGTTGCTGTTGTGGCTGATTGGGAGACTGCTAATGGAACAATGGTAAGCCATTACTCTTTTTTAGATAAATTAAAACATCCGCATCCCGCTAAGCTCCTAAGCAATAGGCTGTTGTCTTAGAGTGGGCTATCCCATCGCTTGGTAGTCGCTACATTGTCATTGGCTATCTTTTCTTTTTTTAATTATTATGAGCCAGTGGTTGACTTCAATTCCAACTAGTGGTAATGTAGCCCTAGAAGATAAATCGCACTTTGTTAGCGTAACACAAGCCTTAAAGACGTCCAGAGTGTATTGGACGTTGGAAAACTGCTGTACGCATTACAAAAGATCGAGCAAACCGTTTCCAATGCGTGGAATATCGACAACATTGCGTTTTGTACGTGGTAGAGCCACGCTGCAGCTATATTAATAGTAGTTGTAGCACGAATGGGGAATGGGGCACGACGGGAGAAGGACCGCACTCTCACAGAATGCCAGCACGTGTAGAGAACCGGAGACCCATTTTACTGCAAAACGAGGCATTCCATCTTAATTCTCACGGGTAACAACGCATCTGGATTTTGATTCGTGGTAGAATATAGATATAGATGTCTATGGACCACAACAACAACTTGCGATCACTGGACTGTGTGCTCGTTAGTCGCCCTTATCCTATAAAAAAACAAAGAAGTGAAGACTATTGTAGCATCTTCAAATAGAAAAAAAAGATCCACGTCACTTGATTGGGTATTTCACATCTATCATAATTATGACACATTACATAGTGCCATGTATTAAAGGCTATAGGATCTTTTTGAGATTTCATTCAGTTCCGCTGGATGAAATGGCGAGATGTATCAACTTTTTAAGCTATACAAGCATTAAAATGTTACTTACTGCCTGAATCTTTAGAAAATTTTAAAGTGATAATTTCAAAACATCAAATTGTAGAACAATTTATTCACTAATCGTATGTTACGTCTCCAGGGATTCCTCGACGAGATCAACAACTTAATGATTGACTCAGGACAGCACGCCATCAACTGGATCCGTTATAATAACACCACGGAGCTCAATGACGCTTACCACCTCAACGCCCGCCACTTCCCCATCGCTATCATCTTCCACACTGACCCCAGTACCTTTGGTGAACCACTCAGGTATTGATCAATCTATAAATAATCATTTGAGACTATTGTTATTTCAATTATTGTATTATGTCAACAATAGAGTGTACTCGCGGACACACATGGTCCAGACATATTTACCAGTCCAATTCAAATTGTTTATTGCATGTCACATTACAAATGTAAAATG
The DNA here is from genome assembly GCA_907164705.1 of Parnassius apollo. Lineage (NCBI taxonomy): Eukaryota > Metazoa > Arthropoda > Insecta > Lepidoptera > Papilionidae > Parnassius > Parnassius apollo. Next base: position 5,925,548 of record CAJQZP010001449.1, on the reverse strand, counting down.
ATACATTTTGATTAGGAAATTCAACAGCATTTTAACAAACATACTTAAAAATATACATCGTATTACTTAAGGATTTGTTCATCGGTGTCTGGGAAATGGAAGACATCAGTAAATATATATTTAACCCCCTGTGTGTAATACGATATTAAGTGGTTCATAATTTGTTTTGACTTTAGTAAAAATTTTGTCAAAATCAGATTTTAGCATTAACTTCGCAATTGTAGCCAAACTATTAGTTCTGCGGCCGTGATATTTTGACTTTGGAGGCCAGGTTAATTGAAACAGAAACAGAAACTTTTTTATTCAATGTAGATTATAACAATACTTATTGCAAGTCACTTTTTTTAATTTACCACTGGTTCGCAAAAAAAAACCTCTGTCCTGGGAAGAACCAGCAAGAAACCCAGCGGGAATATTTTTTTCCAAATAGTAGCTTACAATCATGTTAACAATTAACAACACAAGACAAATTAGAAATAGCTTGGTAGCGATCACCCTTCCCAGGGGTTATTATCATCCATAAATTCCTTAATATTATAATTACCCTTTTTATACAAACTTAGTTTAATAACATTTTTGAACTTTGTGTATGACAAATTTTGTATATTTTCTGGGATTTTGTTGTAAAAGCGTATACATCGCCCCAAGAATGAATTACTGAATCGGTGGAGTCGAGTAACTGGTACTACTAGCTTGTGTCTGCTCCTAGTATTTACAGAATGAATATCACTTATTTTCGCAAAACTACTTTTATTTTTGTGTACGTAAATTACATTTTCATAAATGTATTGAGAGGCCAGAGTTAATATATCGATTTCCTTAAATTTTTGTCTCAGTGACTCTTTTGGTTTTAAATTATATATTGCTGTAATGGCCCTCTTCTGCAAAATAAATATAATTTCAGTGTCAGTCGCGTGTCCCCATAGCAAAATACCATACGACATAATGCTATGGAAATAACTAAAGTAAACTATTCTAGTTGTTTCAACACTGGTAAGAGTTCTAATGTTTTTTACACCATATGCTGCAGAACTAAGTCTGCTAGCTAGTTTTGATATATGGGGGGAGCCATTGAAGCTTTGCGTCCAGTGTGATTCCAAGAAAAATGGTGGTATCAACAAGACTCAGTTCCTCCCCATTTAAAATTACATTAGTATTGACATGTTTAATATTAGGAGTGACGAATTTCATACATTTAGTGTTAGTTCCATTCAAATGCAAATTATTAACATTAAACCAATTCTTCATGAAAGCCAGTAGATTTTAAGATAGGTTGTAGAAAAATCAAATACGTGAAATATTTGTATTAGAACCATAGAAAGTTAATGTAAATATAGGTTTTGGAAAAAATTACTATAATTTTTTATTTGTGTTTTTTATTGGATTAGGGTGACAAACGAGCACATAGTCTATCTGATGGTAAATGGTTGCTGTGGCCCATAGACATCTACATATATTCTCCAAATCAAAATGCAGATGCGTTGTCACCCGTGAGGACTAAGATGGAATGCCTCGTTTCCAGTAAAAAGGGTCTCCGGTTCTCTACACTCACCATACGGAAGACTTACGAGCAGCATTAAGCTTCTATTTAACGCTGGTATTCTGTGAGATTTAGTGAGTTAGACAGTTGTATTTTATAAATAATCTTTCTCTGTTTGATTTAAAAGTATAAAAGACCCTTTGTTTTTCTTGTTTGAAAAAAATGGTCGCAGACCTAATAGTTTGGCTACAATTTCAAAGTTAAGGCTAAAATCTGATTTTGATGAAATTTTTACTAAGTCCAAATAATTTTAGAGCCACTGAATATCGCATTACGTACAGGGGGTTAAATCAATAGGTACAGAAGTATCCACCTCATCCCCCACCCCTCATCCCCAGCCACCGATGATTTACCCCTCAAGCTACACCGTCTATATCAATTAGTACACTTAGCCAATAACAGTTACACTTTCACAACACTTACGAAGCAGAGAGGTATAATAGTAACTTAATATAATTTAAATAATATACGATTGCAGTATCTATAGCATAGAGTATAATACACAATAGAATGGCTGTCAACTTTATTTTGTACAAGGATCGGTGTCGCCAGGAGCACACATACAAGCAATTACGTCATATTAACACTATTATAAACCCGATTTGTTGTAATGACAGGCTGAGCGAACACACATTTTAGACTTTTAATTAATGTTTTTTACATATCAATATTTCTTTATTTTTTTTCTAATATTTACAAAATATAAATAGTTTCGACTAACTGGTTGTAGGATATGTCTCCTTTATTTAAATTCTATTTCCCACTGTTCTTTCGACACGTAATTATTGCATAATTTGCCATTTTTAAATAATTTTCATGCAGAGACGCCTGACACGAACATTTAAAATGATTGGTCGTGTTGACATTTATAGATGTGAATTGACATGTTAGTGGCTACATGGGCTCCGCCCAATCCCCCGTTCTATTATTTATGAATTATAGTATTCTATGATGTATAGGGTTCCAAATTTTGTTTTTTATCTAGATTAAATAATATTAATATAATAATAAAAATAAAACAATATTCACTATATAAAATATAAATATAATATTTTACACTTTTTTTTGTAGAGATGGGTTCATATTCGGTATTCGGCATATTCGGAAGCTTTACCGAATATGTGTATTCGGCCGAATAATCGGCTAAATCACCGAGCATTCGTTAAAGTGGTACTCAAAGTGTCCACTGTATTGAAATGTACGAATTGAGTAATGCCATGTCTTACATAATTTTACTGTTGAACTTATATTTTATTTATGGGTTAAAACTACCTGTATAGCATTGTTTTTGAGACACTGTAGATTTATTTCCAAATATAGCAAACAAAAAGCTTGATAAAATGATTTTGGAATCAAACAAAGAAACATTGCATTATATTAGTACATTTCACTTTACTTTGGTCGTCAGTTTCTCTTAAATAAGTCCAAATAGTAGATCTTCTGCCACTCCTTTTCATATAAGATAAGATAAGCTAAGATATTTTATCAACCGACGAAAAAACGGAGGAGGTAGTCAAGTCGATGCGTGTATTTTTTTTGTGACCACGCATAACCTTTTACAGAGTGGTCCGATTTTGATAATTATTTTTTTTATTGGATAGGGGGTATACCTAGAAACTGGTCCCATATAAATTTGGAAAAAATATTTTTACACTGAGGGTGAGAAAATAAGGGTTATTTATTACAGAGTAGTCCGATTTTGATACCACTTTTTTTATTGGATAGGATATACCTTGAAATTAGTCCCATATAAATTTGAAAAAAAAATTACCTAAGGATAGAAAATTAGGGGTGATTTATTACAGAGTAGTCCGTTCTTTTTTTATTGGATAGTGTCGAAACCGGTCCCATATAAATTTGGAAAAAAGTGTTTTTCCCTAGGGTGGGAAAATAGGGGAAATTTATTGGATAGGGTGTACCTCGAAACTGGTTCCATATAAATTTGGAAAAAAAATACCTAAGGGTGGAAAATGTAGGGTGATTTATTGTTTACTCACAGGTTTTAATGCTGAGTTGTGTATTACAACATTACATAATAATTACTTACATTACAAAGAAAACGTCACGATGAATGAGCTTTAGACCTGTCAGTCTCTTGTGTGTAGACCTCTCAGTCTCTGCATTTCTGATAAAGCTCGTTTATCGTAAGGTTTGTGTAATACCTCATTTGGCTCTATATCAGATAAAGTAATACTCTAAAGTAATTTTATTCTACTCAGTGCAAAGACTATATAACCACACTCAGTGCCACACATGCCTGCCCTTTCGCAAACACTTTCTTTTTGAGGTCGCTACAGCTTTAAACAAATAATAGTTAAAGTAGGGTTATATAACAGTAAATAGCTAAAGTAGGGTAAGTAGCTAATTTAAATGTAATCAAAAATTAATCATGTAGTATTTACTAATTAGTAGACAAAAAAATATAAAATAAAGACTTTTTAACAAAAAATTAAACCGCCGAAAAAACTGGAAAGCAAAAAATAATAAACCCTTTTCTTTTACCTTAACAACTAAGTTCTTAAACTAATGTAAATGTACTTAAGTATATATTTTTGTGATTATTTTGAGATTTTAATTAACCTTAACAACTAAGTTCTTAAACTAATGTAAGTATACCTAAGTAATTTTAAGTCGAAAGAAAACAAAAACTCCTACATACATTACAATCTCAGTCCGCTTGATGCCCTCGCCATTAAAGTGATACGGGAACACAATTCAATTTTTCTTTCGGCTAAAACATTGACATTTAACATTATCGATAGGCATACAATATACAACATATATGTGACGCCCTGCAAGGGCTTAGCAACTCTAGATGTCTAACTATTTTTATATGATTATAACAGTCACCTAGTTATTTATGAGCCCTTTCAAATGAGTTCAAACACGTTGTTTCTGCGTAGTGCCGTCACTAAAATCATATACCCACCTTCGGAGTCCACCATCATCAATTAGGTGAGATCATCACAGGCACCTTGGTATTTATTTGACCATCTAAAAACGAAGGTTCAACATAGTGGCATAACTGAGATCCTATACCCAGATATTGAGTCCGCCATCAGGAATGTGAGATTATCACAGTTACCTAGGGATTTATGAGCCCTTTCAAATGAGTTCAAACACAGTGGTTCTGTGTAGAGCCATCACTGAGATCCTAAACTTACCTCCGGATTCCACCATAAGGAAGATGAAATAATCACAGTTAGCTAGGTCTTTATAAAAGTACCTTTTTTGAAATGAGTCCAAGCACAATGGTTCTATGGAGTAACGTGGCGTCTAGCTATTAAACATGAATTATAAATACCTTATTATAAATAATAAAATATCATGTCATAAACATTCAATATAATTGTATAGAAATTAGTTTAATTTAGAAGTATTCTTTGTTTGTCATTATAATATTATATTGTCGCAAAATTAGTTTAAAATATAATAACATTTATTAATAAGGAATGAGAAAATATTGTTTAAAATTAAAAATGTAATGTCAATTTCATACTCTAGATACACAATTCGTACCAATCCATCCCACGCTGGCACTCCTTCTACTCGTACATTGACCACGTCGCCAGTAAAATGCCGGGAAAGGCCCGCCGTAAAGGACTGGTCGTCGGATTGGTCGCGAGGTGGCCAACTGATCCCTCTCTCCGAAATGCACAGGGAAGACACGTGTCCAGTTTTACAGTACTATTACTCTGGCTTTCTGGCTCTGCAGTCCCTTATTGATTACATCAAAATTAAGGTAAGTTAATTAGTACATTAGGTAAGGTAAGTATATTTAGGTAAGTCGTTCAAAGTACTTGAGGCGGAAGATTTTGAGACGCTTTTATTAGGTTTTTAGATTATGTATCTATGTAACGGAAACTTTTAATGTAATATTCACCAACTTGTAGACGGCCGTTTGACTTAAAAACCTGCACTCGTATCAAGGATCGATGACAATATAATCATTTAATAATTTTATCCAGGTATCCTGATCAAGATCACCAGGATAAAAATAAAATAATTATCACGATCATCACAGCTCATGGTCAATGCGTGTTTTAAATAATACTAGTTTTTACGGATTTTATCGCGTATATTTAACTATAAATACCCGACGTTCGAGCGCTTTACAGCACCCATGGTCACGGGAGGGGGGGAGGGGACTGAGATGTTCAACGTCCAGATGTCATAGTTAACAGCGGTTACCATAGGTTAAAATTTAACCTTTGTTCCGATCTACACAGTATGAACTTATGGTATCTTGAAGTCTTGCAGTTGTGTGCTTGGGGTGGGTTTTAATTTTATTTATTATAGGATCCCAAGCAGATGGTAGCACCCAGCCATCTTCTCTATTGAAATTAGGATGTTTTTTGATTTCAATAGTGAAGCCGGCTCACAGTTGAGCGTGTACCTGCTGTACTGTCATATGTTAGATGGAACTATGACATCTGGACGTTGAACATCTCAGTCCCCCCCCCGTGATCATGGGTGCTGTAAAGCGCTCGAAACGTCGGGTATTTATAGTTAAATATACGCGATAAAATCCGTAAAAACTAGTTTTATTTCAATGTGTAGTGTTCGCGTAAATATAAGAAATAATTATCGTGTTATTTAAGTTTTGTTTTAGCTCCTATTTTATTACTTTTGTATAGAAGTACAGGTGACAAACGAGCACGCAGATGACTTAATAGTAAATGGGTGGTGCGCCTTAAACTTTTTTAAGAATACGAGTGACAAACGAGCAAACAGGCCACCTGATGGTAAGTGGATGCTGTGGCTAGGGTTACCAACTCTCGAAAGGACCAACCCGGGAGAATTTTATGTAATCGAGTACAAGGGGGGGTGAAAGAAAAACTTAATCATTTATTAATTTTTAAATGTATATTTACTTTGCTTTCAAACAACATCTAATATTTGTCGATTTCGCAAAGCGAGTGTGAGCGACGGATGCATATAATTTTTAGAAAAACCTGGAAAATTATTGCACTCCTGGAGGTCGGGAGATTAACCATTATTACCGGAGTCTCCCGGGTAATCCAGGAGGGTTGGAAACCCTAGCTGTGGCCCATAGACATCTACATCTATTCTGAATTAAGATTAATTAAAACTTAAATGCGTTGCTACTCTTGAGGACTAAGATGAAATAACTCGTTTCCAGTAAAAAGGTTCTCTGGTTGTCTACACTCACCATACGAAATATAGCAGTATTGAGCTGCTATTTTACGTTGGCAGTCTGTGAGTCCTACCCCGGTCTAGTCAACCCATTCGTGCTACAACCATAACATAGCTGCAATATGACTCTACCACGCAATAAATTTTACATCCTTTTTTTATAACAAACCTAGAGCTAAATAATCAGACGTTGCAATTATGATCACTGGACGAACAAGACAAAACCGAATGTAGATGGCTAACTGGTCCACTGACACCTTCAAACAACTTTAGATAAAGAAGGCCACAGATGCGTTGTTGCCTCCGACTAAGATGAAGTAACTCACAGCCTGTAAATAAACTGGTCAGTTAAGTAAACTCGTTCGGACCTGAACATAGCAGCGCAAGCACTAGTATGTGGCAAGATATGTAGGAGATAGATAGGAAAGCGGTACCTAGACAAGGTAAATGGACTCCTACACTGAAAAGAACTCCTACCTAGTAAGGAATTAACAATCAAAATGCAGTTACGTTGACTGAGAACTAAAATGTAATGCTATGTTACCATACCAAAGTATTATAGAAGCAAAATTATATTATATACTCAATTATAAATATTATTTTACCGACAAAACCCGACGGATTAGTAAGCTGAAGTGGCAATGGGGCGCCCATATAGCTCGAACAAAGGTTCTCGGGTGGCAGCCTCATACCGGTAGGCAAAGTGTAGGCCGACCCTCCACTAGATCGAGTGACAACCTGGTAAGACAAGAAGGATTTCGATAGATGCAAGTGGTTCAGGACCGTGCTGTGTGGCGTTCCTTGGGAGAGGCCTATGTTCTTTGGTATTTTTTTTGTACTTTTACTTTCTTTGGTACTTTTTTGGTACTTTTACTTTCTTTGGTACTTTTTTGGTACTTTTACTTTCTTTGGTACTTTTTTTGTGACAAACGAGCACGCAGTCCACCTGATTGTAAGTGGTTGCTGTGGCTCATAGACATTTACGTCTATCCTCGACTAAAAGTCAAAATGCACATAGGTCACCCGTGACGACTAAGATAGAATGTCTCGTTTCCAGTAAAAAGGGTATCCGGTTCTCTACACTCACCATACGAAACACATCAGTATTAAGCTACTATTTGACGCTGGTATTCTGTGAGAGCGTAGTCCTTCCCTGGTCGAGTCGACCCATTCGTGCTACAACTATACAACTAATGACTGCCTCATTGGTCTAGTGGTTGTAGTAGTGCGACTGCTATTCATGAGGTCCTGGGTTCGAATCCCGGGTCGGGCCAAAAAATCCTGGAGTCAGGAAGTTGGCGGTGTCTCACCCCGTGCCTCGAAAAGCACGTAAAACCGTTGGTCCTGCGCCTGATCTCTCTCCCGGTCGTGTCGGTTTACCGTCCCATCGGATTACGAGAGTGAGGGAATAGAGATTGCACCTGTGCTTGCGCATACACTTGGGCACTGTAATCCTGTCCTGCGCTGATGGCTAGCCTCTGTTGAGGCAGGCCGCCGTGGCCAAAATTCGGTCTGGAGGACATTATTATTGTTATTATTATACTACTAATATAGCTACAGCATGGCTCTACCACGTACAAAATTTTTAATCTTTAAAAATAATAAAATTGCTAATTTTAATTAATAAGCGACATTAGTAATGGTAGCGTGCGGACTAAAACTCTAAAGGTCGTCGGTTCGAATCTGATATAAGGCCTGGAACACTCCTAAACACAAACATTTTAAGCTTACCAGGAGTGGTTAAAAGGAAAATTAGTAAAGTTAGTAGCATTGATAATGTTTTTTTAATAAGACATTTAATTCATTTTGTTGGCCCCTTCCATTTATAATGTATTGTTTTACTTTGTCAACCTATGACAGTGTCTAATACCGAATAATGATTTCAGATTGACACTGGTTCTCCCCTTCCACCTCCAAGAGTTGACCTTCGACAATTCCCAAAACGGCAACACACCGGCGACTGGCTCGTCATCTTCAGAGTCATCATGCCTATGTACATGGTGATGACATTATCACAGTTCATCACCTATCTTTTGATGTTTGTGGTTGGGGAAAAGGAGAAGAAGATTAGAGAAGGCATGAGAATCATGGGGTTAAAAGATACTGCTTACTGGTAAGTACAATGAAAAGATTTAGAAAGATTTTTTCTGAGTTAAATTTATACAGAGTCAAAATTTATTAAAATAAAATGCAGAAAGGTTAGATATTATTCCTTGCATAAATTAATTGGGTTATTAAATTTAGTAATAAAATGTTCTTTAAAATAATATAAAGAACACAATAAATAGTTTAACTTAATTAAACATATAATCAAATATATAAACATAAATTTGATTTCATGTCATGTCATGTCCAATGTTTGCATATGTTCGTTATTCTTATAAAAATTGATGATGCCGTGAGGCGAAATTTGGTTTTTATAGTTAGTATATTAAACAATTTGTCACCTGTTTATTTTAAGATACAACTTGTTCTTGGTTAATTAAAAAATAATGAAATTATTCATGTTAACTATATGTTTACATAAAAAACAATAGTATACCGACTGATACATATATATATATATATATATATATATATATATATATATATATATATATATTAGTATATGTAACGTAATTAACGCACACCCTCAGACACCCCAATTAGTATATTATGTTATAATCATAATACATACACTGAACTTTTAGTTAAACATTTTTATGCACTGATTATTTATCAAATTAGTTATACTACTTCCGGAAGAATGTTGTGGTCACAGTACAAATCCACCAACGCAAAGACATGCTTGAAATAAAGTTCATTTTTCATTATTTTTATTGAATGACAGAATTAGTAATAATACAAATAAAACTGCACTCTTAAAAGTCTTATTGCCTTAAGTTACGGTCCATTTCAATTTGTTTTGACTGTTCAGTTTTAATGTGACTGTAATTTACGTAGTTTTAATTTTTGGGATAAAAATTACCTATATTAAAAATGATAGGAATCGATTCAGTAAACGATTCTGAACAAACTACTTCCAGGATGTGCGTTAATTATATTACATGTTGTATATATATATTTACACACATTAAAGTGACCAGTTCGGTTTCGGTTCTCGGCCGAAAATGCAGTTCATACTGAACTACGTTTCCTTTTTCTGCCGATTTTTACGTGGTAAAGCCAGGCTGCAGCTATATTGTGGTTGTAGCACGAATGGGTCGAATCGATCGGGAGGCAATCCTCAGGGTTGACAACACATTTGCATTTTCGTGGATGGATGTTGATGGATATAGGCCACAGCATTCAATAACCATCAGGTACACCGTGTGCTCGATTATCCTTATGCAATATAAAGCCGAAAAGATATTCATTTTGCAATCGGACTTTATCTGCATTATAATGTAACAGAGTATTAATTACAACGGAATGTTTCAGGGGTTCCTGGTTCCTAATATATGCAGTTTTCGTTACCATACTGTCGATAGTTAGCACCGTCCTACTGTTTACTTTAGGGGTAAGTATTTACTGCTTTATATCGTCCATTTCCTGTTTACGTGCCAACGTACTGATAACCACTTGATTGTCATTGATTAGGTCATTGATAACCGTGTAGTGGCGGTGTAAGAATATCTACTACCCCATATCGTCCCGAGGGTGTCGTAAAAAGCGACAAAAGGAAAATGTAACAGGAGGTAGGCAGCAACATCTTCCTGGTCATGAGACCCCCCCAATGGTGGGGTTTGTCTTAATAACCCCGTTTGGTAGGCGGATGTTTATAATACCAGACGTCTTGCACTTTTGTCACTGCTCCCCATGTGTGATCTAGATATTTACGTCTGGCGTATACGAGATGATTATACCGCTTTCTACGAAGAAGTCATAAGATCTTTCTGCCGTTTTAATTTGCTTCTTAAAACACTCACAATTGAATACGACTGAGATAAACTTAATAAAGTTACCCCTATTTTATATTAAGGCTATACTCGACCGGGGAAGGACCACGCTCTCACAGAACACCAGCGTAAATTAGTTACCTAACGCTGTGAAACAGAAACATAGGAGTTACTAGCGTCAATCCATTTCCCAGGGTCACACAAGACTTCAGTCTTGAATTCTTTCAGAGCCCTACGAAGGCCTTGCAATGAGGACTGGTGTAGGGCTGCAAAGATAATAAGGCCAAACCGGGTGCAGTGGCTTGTTGACTCTTTTGAACCATTTAAATCAAGCGGGGAGAATGGAATAATTCCCATCCAACTACAGAGGGGTATCGACATCCTTCTTCCTTATCTGGTGAAAATCTTCAGAGCAAGTTTTGCATGGGAATATATTCCAGAACGATGGACAATTGTCAAGGTTCTATTTATACCTAAGGCTGGTAGAAAGGACTACACTTTACCAAAGTCCTTTAGGCCTATAAGCCTATCTTCCTTTCTTCTTAAGACATTGGAAAAGGTTATATATATATATATATATATATATATATATATATATGATATATAAGGGATGTAGCTCTAGCTAGAGGCCCATACATTACAACCAGCATGCTTACCGCAGAGGCAAATCTACGGAAACAGCCCTGATCAGTGTCATTGACAAGGGTCTAAAAAGCACTGGAGGATAAAGAAATAGCTCTTTGTGCCTTTCTAGATATTGAGGGCGCCTTCGACAGTAGCACTACATCACTGCTGATTGGGGGCCTGACATCTAAAAACCCCGTTGACCCCACAACCATCAGATGGGTGAAGTCGATGCTCTTAAACAGAAAGGCAAAAATAGCGCTGTTTCAAACTTTGATTGAGGTTGCTACTTTAAGAGGCTGCCCAAAAGGAGGTGTTTTGTCATCCCTTCTTTGGACTCTTGCGGTTGACCAACTATTGTACAAAATGGCAGACCTACGCATTGACACATTTGATTATGCTGATGACCTTGTGATCATTTTGAGGGGCTTTTGCCAAAGTACTTTATCGTCAATAATACAAAGAGCACTAAACACCATAAATAACTGGTGTAGGGATAACAGTTTATCAGTTAATGCTGATAAAATTGTTATAATGCCCTTTACCAAAAAGAGACGGCTGGACAAATTAGTCCAACCAAAACTTAATGGCAAAGAAGTACCATTTTCCACGGAAGTTAAGTTACTTGGGCGTAACAATCGACCAAAAACTAACGTGGAACTCTCACCTTAGAAACGTACGCCATAAGGCAAAAATTGCTTTAGGTAGGTACGTGCAATCGTTTGATCGGAAACAACTCGGCTTGCGTCCCAGTATGGTCCTATGGCTCCACAGCAGCACAGTGAGGCCGATTCTCACCTACGCCTCTATTGTCTGGTGTAACAAGGCCAACCAAAAGGCGACTGCGACAGACTAAATAGTCTACAAAGGACTGCCTGCTTAATGGCAACTGGAGCTATACGATCATCGCCGGGAGCGGCTCTTAATGCCCTTCTATGCCTAACGTCCCTTGATCTCTATCTAGACAAGGAGGCGAGGGCTAGTTTGTATAGGATTAACGCCCAGGGCGGTCTGAGCTTGCTCTCCTAAAGATTGAGATCCATGCTCGACTCAATTAAGAAAACAGAGGTCTTATGCATGATCTCAGATATCATGCGTCCACTACACACTTTTGATAAAAAGTATATAGTGGAATTACTCTCCAGAGAAGACTGGCTGAATGGCCAGGCTATCTGCGAGGTCGGTAGCCTCATATGGTTTACCGATGGGTCTAAAATGGGCCTCTGCATACGCTTTGGAATTTACGGGGAACGCCCCAAATTCAAACTAAGTATGAATTTAGGTAATTTCACCTTTATCTTGCAGGCTGAAATTTTCGCCATACTTCAGTGTGCGGAAATCAATCTGCAAAAACACTACGTTAACCATATAATTTATATAAACTCTGATAGTCAAGCAACTGCTTGCGCTGAGTCAAACTCAGTTGAACTCGAAGCTATTTGGAAACTGCGTGAACCGTTTAAACGCCCTGGAATGTAACAACAGGGTCGTTTTAAGATGGGTTCCGGGTCACGAGGGTATTGTAGGCAACGAATTTTTGCCGACAAACTTGCACAGGAGGGCTCAAAGTGCACACAATTTGGACCTGAGCCATTTTGTGGAATCCCAAGAAGCCTAGCACGATTGACCCTTGAAACTCTTTATCACAATAAATCACTTAAGATCTGATCTGGCACACCGGACTCAAAACATTCTTAAACCGGGCTTTTGACCGTAAATTCGCTTCAGAAGCCCTGGGATTAAGTAAAAATAAATTGCGCATTCTGGCAAGAGCCCTAACTGGACACTGTTGTCTTAAAAAGCACATGTCCATCCTGGGACTAAGCTACTCAAGGCTGTGTCGGTTCTGTTCCATAACGGAAGAAACGCCTCTACACATCCTAACTGAATGCGGACCCTTAATGCGCAAACGTAACACTTATCTGGGAAACTATGTACTCCGCCTAGAAGAAGTGAAATTGCTCACGGCTAAGCAACTCCTTCTATTCATTGAAGACAACGGCTTAGCCGTGAACTGTAGTCATAGCAGCGATCACAATAGATCTTTTAGGTCGCAGTGATACTGGTCTCTTTTCCTAGACCTGCATAGCTGCTCGCACATAATAATAAAAAAACCTAACGCTGCTGTGTTTCGTATGGTGAGTGTAGAGAACCCTTACCCTTTTTATTGGAAACTAGGCATTCCATCATAGTCTTCAGGGGTAACAACGCATCTGCATTTTGATTTTTAATCGAGAATAAATGGGGATATGTCTACGGGCGGCAGCATCCACTTACCATCAGGTGGACTAAAAACCGTGTATTGGCGGAGTAAGAATATCCAACACTACCCCGAGTTATTCCGTGGGTGACGTTTAAGGCAGCAAAGGGGACTCCAACACGAGATGATCAGCAGAATTTTTCTGGTAATAACTTAACTATACTAAACAAACTGTGGTTGCTAATCCAAGCCAAGCGTGGCAAAAAACGCCAATTATGCTCCCTATGAGGCAGTCTATAAGGGAGGCCTATGTTCAGTAGTGGAATTTAATTGACTATTATGGACGCATAGGTCGAAAATTTTATCTTTTTTTTTATAGAATGAGGGTGCAAACGAGCACACAGTCTGCCTGATGGTAAGTGGATACTGTGGCCCGTAGACATCTACATTTATCCTCGATTAAGAATCAAAATGCAGATGCGTTGTCACCCCTGAAGAATGAGATGGAATGCCTCGTTTCCAGTAAAAAGGGTCTCCGGTTCTCTACACTCACCATGCGAAATACAGTAGCATTAAGTTGCTATTTTACGCTGGTATTTTGTGAGAGCGTGATCCTACCCCGTTCGAGCCGACCAATTCGTGCTACAGTCACAATATAGCTGCATCATGGCTCTAACACATAAAATTCTAATATAAACATATTGCTCCAGGTGTTCCAGCACTCGTCGTACATCCTCATATTCCTTTTGATGCTCCTGTTCGGCTTCACGATCATCACCTTTGCATTCATGTTGACGCCGTTCTTCGACAGCGCCAGAGTGAGTAGAAATCGAAAAATGTTAACTTTTAAGTGAGTAGCAAATAGACTTTTGATATAAAATTTAGTTTACTTAATACCAAATTATACTTCATAATCATTACATCAAGATTTACATCAGGGCCGTGTTCCGATACACACTGCGAGCACTGCTCAGTGCTCTCACTGGTGAAACATTCGTTCCGTTATGGACTGCCAGTATATTGCCGCAGTACCCTAGGGAAATATATGACGTCATAAATTGCCGCCATTTTTGTACTGTGAGCACTGGCGCTTGCGAGGTAAGGTGCTCTCAGTACTTTGATCACGTGATCAAAAAATATAACAGCGCCTAGAGATTTAACAGCTTCCACGACCTCTATTATCTAGATGTTAGTGCTGTTAGTCTATGCGACTCTTACAGCTTCACCTTGTCTCAGGGCTAATCAAAGGTAAAGGGAAAGGCAATGAGGTGAAAATGATGATGAGATGGTTTATGATTTGATATTGTTACCAATCATCATGTCGCCTTTTAGGCGTTTTTCTCTGAGCTATCTAACCGCTGTCCGAGGAGGGGGGGCGTGCGGACCCCCGTCTCTGACTGCTTAGCTCGTGTCGGTCGATGGTCTGGGCGGTGAGAACCGTCCAGGAACGCGGGTGTACGGTGTGTACGCGGTGTGAGCTGGAACGCGTCGTGCCCGACTGCGGGTGCGTCCCGTCCCATTCGTTGTCCTATTGGTGTTTGTCCCATTTAGTGTAGGTGTAGTGTCGTTGTGTGATGTGCCTGCGATGCTTGGGTCGACTGGATCGAGCGGTGGAGGTGGTTCTATTAAAACATTTCGCGGTCTCCGGAGATAGGGCGCGACGTTTGTTATCGGAACGTAGTTAGCTGCGTTTGTCACTAGCGGGTTAGGGTGGGTTTCTACTCTATCAAAGTAGCGCTGGGACATCTCCTTAAAATATTCGGAGATAGATGGTAATTCACAATCGTTGTGTAAATCAGAGTTCCGTTGATACCACCGTGCACCGGTGGTTTTTCGGATGAAAAAGTTTTGTACTCTTTGGAGTTTTAAAATATGGGTCTTATATGTGTGGGCGAAAGCTACACTTGCATAGGACATAACTGGTCTAATGCAGGTTTTGTACAGCCGGAGTTTGTGTCTTAGCGACAGCTTACTCTTGCTGTTAACGAGGGGGTGTAGACGGCCAATTATTGACTTGGCTCTGTTGCGTACTACACTTATGTGCGTCTTGAAACTCATGCGGGAGTCGAAAGTGACGCCTAGATATTTGGTTGATTTTTCCCAAGGGATTGGGCGGTCGTATAAAGAGATTGTTTTGGGTCTAGAACCTGCTGATGTATTCCGTTGAAAGTATATTACTACACTTTTTTCGGGATTTACGTCAATTCTATACAGTATCGACAGAGTGTACTGGACTGAGTTCCATTTTAAACAGTAACCAGTATAGCAAACTAAAAAGGAACGGCTTCACAGTATACTGAATTGACGTCACACCTTACAGTGGTCACAGTGTATATCGGAACACACCCCTAGTGTTCTTGCTTCTCTTTATGGTTTTACCTGAATTTTGTAAACTTACATGCAAGATAAGTATGTAACAAAAACGTAAGCAGTGATATAAATAAGTACTCTTTGCTACAGTCTTTACGAAATTTGACAGTAGCTGTCAAATTCCATGTTTTACACAAAGAGAATATAATTATAGTTTTACATTTTAATCGCATATTCCAGCGAGATCTTTTTCGCAACCTTCAGTAATCTATGCATGAACCAGATTCTAAGTAGTTTACATCTGAGACAATTTATTAACCAAGGTACCTGCGGGTAATAAGGCCTAGGTAAGGTAAATTCGAAATAAAATGAGAATTATACAATTTGGTTTATTAAACAGATTTTTATAAAAATCATTGGTTTATTTAGTTGGTTTTTGTAATAGCTTCTAACCGACGAGCAAGTATTTAAGAAAAACCAAATTTAAAAAATTAGACCTTGAGTTATTAAAATCTTTAAGATCAACGAGGAATTTATTTATAAAGATCAAGATTAATAAGTATTTTATAGAGCTAAGTGTAATATTACAAAACATACCTACGATTTATTTGGCATGGTTTTTATTATTGGTACGGTCTTATCTTATAATAGATAGGTAAAGCAACTCTGGTGGCAGGACGCGGTCTAACTCGTCTGCAAACTCGAGTGCAAACTTGCAGAGACATTATCGTGCGATTATTACAAATACGATTTTTGTTACTTGGGCCTCATTAACCGACAGGGCTTGTTACCCGCAGGTACCTTAGTTTTTATAATAAGATGGTATAAATACTAAATTCCTTAATTAATTTTCTTAGATTTGTGACTAAATTTAGGTAAACCACTAGTAGCAAACCTGTTCTTAAATAATCTAGTGGACACGAACAGATTAAGTAAAGCTTTTAAATTTTGCTTAGGAAAAGCTTATCTTACTAATGTGAAAGTCTGTTTATTTGGATGTTTGTCCTTCAATCAGGCTTGCTGAGACAATATTATCTACACTCTAAGTTAAGATATTTTAGGCCGGTTCCACATTTTTGATCATCTTGATGTATCATATCTGCGTCGCGTGGTGTATGTCCTATAACATGATAATTTAATTTGCCCGCAATGCGCCATCATGCGATACGCCGTTATGATCCCGTATCTAATACGTTCCGGTTTGCACAAAACCTTGTTATTGATACATCTCATCGTGTATCTTTATCGGATACAAGTATCGTGGTTGGTAGTATGGACTTTTTTAAATTATATCACTTTACGACCTTGTTGGTTCTAAGCGTCCAATCTCTAGTCGGATTCCCCCCGATTATCAATTAAATCTATTGAAGAAAAATGTAGCATCTACATATAAAAAATGTTATACCGATTAGCCACCCTGGTAGAATGCGTTTTTAACAGGAATCGGCTACCTATACGATTTATTCAAGATGGGCGTCAAAACTTAAGATACAAGTATTTTATACTACACTCCTCATTATGCTATTTTAAAATTATCAACTTTTTTTATAGAATAAGAGTGACAAACAGTCCAGTTGATGGTAAGTGGATGCCATGGCCCATAGATATCTACATTTATCCTCAATTAAGAATCAAAATGCAGATGCGTTGTCACCCCTGAGGACTGAGATGGAATGCCTCGTTTCCAGTAAAAAGGGTCTGATGAAATAAGAGTCGTATAGGCATGGCCTTTGGAAATGTGTCAATGTGGCTGATAACAAATTATTGTGAATATTTCAGACTGCGGGCATCTTAGGCAGCTTCGCGGTGAACATTATGAGCTGGCTGTATTTCATCCAGGTCTTCGTCTCCAACGCGGACTCGCTCGCCTTCTGGTTCGTCTCCCTCATCAGCTCCAGTTGCTACGCTCTCGCAATGGATAAGGTATTTAAGTGAAACAGGATGTATTATTCGAACTCAAGGAAACAACCTTGATATTTGTTTTTTTTAATATTAAGTTAGATGTACTATTAATAAAGTGACAAACGTATGTTTACCATCTTGTAGCTTGTGTACTTTTATGTTGTTATTTACTTCTAAATGTATATTTTGTGAGTGTATTGATGCTAATAAAACCTTTGTCTATGTCTATGTATAAAAGAGCTTGGAGTCCCTTTTAATATGGTATGTGGGTACTTCAGGCCTTGGACGCTAGCAGCCAACAACTTTAAACAAGCAAGGCAACGTATACTTTGTAACCTATGTATATATATAACTAAAATTAGCCCCAACTCCCATTTTTTTATTCGTGCGTAGATCGGAACAAAAATGAATATGTAATTTTAATTTGGAGCTATTCTTGACTATGACATTGGGACTTTGAACATCTCAGTCCTTCCCGTGACCATAGGTGATGTAAAGCACCCGAAACGAATTAAAAAGTTAAACGGTAACATATTTAGCCATCTTGTTTAGGCCAAATCAAAAAATACTCAGAGCGGCCTCGAAGCAGCATAAAAGGTGAAAAAAAAATCATTTCTTACTGCGTACTGTAGGTACTGTAAACCGTCTGCCAAGTGTGGTGATTTAAAGTAAATCCTCCCTATATTGAGTTCAGCTGTTTTACGGGCTGGTGATGGTGATGATGTTAACAGCGCGTGCCGTACCCGAAGTACCCACTGTCTTCATTGGTAATTTTTAGTACTCATTAGTGAAAAACGGCTAAGAGTCCAATACCAATAATGTTGCCTTTCTTCACTTACGGGACGAAATGAAAATTACGTTTTTTTTTTCATAATGTCACCACTATATATCAACGGTTAGTAGTAGTAGTATATTGATTAGTTTAAGTTATCGTAATAAATTGGAATGAATTTATGTAAACATGAACCGAATGTAATTCACCATGACATTGAGTCATAACCTAAATAGGTCGATACAAGGGGTCAATGTTACGATAACTAGCGCCATTTGACGGCGTTATTAAATGTAATAGGTATCTATATAAATTAAAAAGGTAAAGCTTGTGGAATAACTTTTATTGATGTTAACTTCTAGTTTTTCTACTTTTAATGTTAAAAAAAATTCAACTTTTTCGTATTTTTATAAATATTAAAACAATAGTTTTTGATGGTGTTATTCACTAGTATTTTATCCACATTGAATGTTACCAATATTCCTCCTGATGAATCAATTGAAATAGAACACAAAAAGTGAGCTCGCCCGAACAGGGACTTGAACCCTGGACCCTTGGATTAAAAGTCCAATGCTCTACCGACTGAGCTATCCGGGCTATGCAATAAGTGTTGAAATTTCTATTCCCATCCGAAAAGCTTTTCTAATTTTTTATTAAATCATAACAGTAGTTTGTAATCAAATATCTTAACTATTTATGTATATTGCAACTAATTTGTATACAGTAAACATGAGACAAGCACATAAATAATTCATTCAACAAAAACAACAATATGAATATGACGATAAAAATTAAATATTAGCAGTAGGGGTAATTAATATACTCATACTCATAACTCATTTTTACTTGTATTGGTACTATATAGGCGTCTTAATGTGCTCGTTGAATATTAATGTTTTTGAATATAAATAATAGCTTGCTTATTAAATACCTTAAGATTAATATCAATTAAGCGACTAGATTTTGTAGTTAGTTTTATTTACTTGTTTATTTATATATTTTTTTAATTATTTGTGTTTCTCAAAAAAAAATATTAATGAAAATCAATTGCCGCATGTATGTAAGATATCTTGAAAAAGACTGGACTGATTTTGACCAAAACTTTTGTGAGTGTTTAAAAAGTGGATCCCAAGATGGCTTAGATTTGTAATTAGACCAGATAGGTGTCAAGAAGCCGGGGCGGTTTGCTAATATGTAACAAAAATACAACACTTCGTTGCTAAGATCTATTGATAAAGGAAGACGTGCGCGTGTATCTCCATCAGCCCGTACACGACCACTGCTGGACATGAGGATCTCTCGTTGTTAGGAGGATTTACCATCGCCACAGTTGGCAAGCGAATTAAGAATCGCAGTACCAGACGTGACCTTTGATGCTGTATTGACTAAAATGTATTATCAGTATAAAAGGTAT
This sequence comes from Parnassius apollo, assembly GCA_907164705.1. Taxonomy (NCBI): domain Eukaryota; kingdom Metazoa; phylum Arthropoda; class Insecta; order Lepidoptera; family Papilionidae; genus Parnassius; species Parnassius apollo. Next base: position 5,905,751 of record CAJQZP010001449.1, on the reverse strand, counting down.
CCGGTTCTCGTAACTATACATACGAAACACAATATCAATATTTTTGCGCTGGTATTCTCTGTCATTGTCATCATTCTTCGGTCCATTCGTGCCACCATTCGTGCCGCCATTCGTGCCGCCGCCATAGGAATCATAGCGATCTGTAAATTTTTATTTAAAATAAGGAAAATATTTATTTCCATATTTCGTAGGCGTTGGTATTGGACATGGCGGGCGTGGGAGTGACGTGGGATAATCTGTGGAGCGGGCCCGGGGTGCCGTTCGGCGGCAGCCTCATCATGATGGCCGTCGACACGGTGCTGTACGGACTCGCTGCTTATTGGCTCGATGCCGTAATACCTAGTAAGTTTTGTATTAAAAAAAGCGATTTTATAAACATTACTCCAGGTTAGGTTAAAATGCTCGTGTTAGTTTGATAGTTCACGACAGAATTCGAACTTCGGTTACTTCGGGGACCTATGATTTTGCTCTCCGTATCCAACCTTTAAGCAACTGTTTGTTTTTAAGGTTGCCTGTCTGACTATTGAATATTTATAAATATCCCGTAATTTTGTATTAGTTTTTCTGCCTCATAAAGAATTTGTCCCGTCTGATACTTAACGAAAATATCAGAGCAAGTGGGTTACAGATTAAGTAATGATGATGATAATGATGATGATTGAAAATAAACGATTTTTATGATATACTAGCTGAACCCAGACGTTGCCCTGTCAGTTAATATCACATGTTGTCTGCTGAAATGCATTTTATTTCAGCGCATGCAATTTAATTTATTAATTGCTGAATTCGATTGAAAAAAAGCAAATGAAATCAAAAATATCAAATTTTGTTCGATATAATTTTTTTCTTTTTCCTTAGTTTATAAATATAAACGTTCTCCATTGAAAATGCATATATATATATATATATATATATATATATATATATATATATATATATTATACCAATTGTTATGATGATCGATCAAATAGACATCCTCTTTTATATACAAAGATTTAAGTTCCATATACACAGTTTTATAATGATAGAAAAATATATTATGCTCAATGTTACATATAAACGTATCATAAACATTGACTTATATATTACTAGCGTAATTATAAATTACTAATTTTACAAAAATAGGCCTGAATATCTCCAATATTTTCCAACGTTTAAATGCTACAGAGCTTGTTATTATTATAGTGAAAATTCCGTACTTTGCAATGTTTTTGCAAAGCTAGCTAGTGAAAGCTGATTATGAAAATATAAAAGACCAACTCGTATCTAATGATACCCCAAATAATTTGCATTTACTGTTTACATATAGAAAAATACATAAAATATAATATTATTAATATATTTTATTTCATTTTATTTCACATGAAATGATAATGTAAGGGTTGAATGAATGAATTAGTATACTTTATTATACACCACAAAAGAATTTACAAAGAACATAACAGAGAGCAGATTACATGTACAATTTGGCGGCCTTATCGCTACATAGCGATCTCTTCCAGGCAACCAAAGGTGTAAAGGAATAAAACAGTGAATACTAGGTAGGTGGTGCAATATAAATATACCTAATATAATATCAATAGATGCAATAAAATAACATATAAATAACTAATACATTAAAAATATACATATATATATAATATATATATATAAAAAAAATAAAATACGTGTGGCACTCGGTGACTGCCGCGGTAAAGCTATTGCATAGCATTTTTTATCAACTTATGCAATTATAATTATTTATTTATTTTATTTATGCAGTCTTTGATATTAAATCAAGTTACACTTTATGAGCGTGGTGACCGATAAGAAAACAATTTTTTTTCTCTTAGAGAAGTTAATATTGTTTAAAATATTTTTAATATCTTACAATACATGTAGGTTATTCAGGAATTTTTATCATTGATTTAGCAGCTAGTGTACACGCATACGTCTAGTCGCACGCAAACAAACACCGTGCCGAAGTCTGCCGAGTGACGAAGTCTGCCGAACTGAAACGACGTTAGACGATGCACGGCTTTCAAAGCCACACCTCCGTGGCCGTCGGAGTGGGGAGCGTGAGGTTTTTTTCGTTACGGAATTTCTGGATTCGGTCCCCGCGCTCAAGGCCCGCGATAGAATCTATGCAATAGCTTAAAAACTACATAATCAGATAATTTATCCTAACGATGTTCGGACGATTGAGACAAGTAATGCTCTTAAGAATTGGCTTGAAGACTACAACGGTTTGTGCTTCGCGTACATGCACAGGTAGAGCATTCCAAAGCTTAATAGACTGGACAGTAAAAGATTTATTAAAGAAAGATGTATTGTGAGTTGGTACCCTTAAAATAAAATAAGGGTTCCTGGTATATTACCGGAACCATAATAAAATACTTTTACGATTAAAATAATTAAATCCACAGGTGAATATGGTATCAAGCAGAAGCCATGGTTCTGTCTGCTCCCATCGTACTGGCTGGGAAGTCGCAGAAGCAGGGTGTCCGCCGTACATTTCCATTCGAACGGTGACGCTGCGCACAATAAAGACATAGAGCCAGTTCCTAGGTAAGATGCAATTAAAAAAATATGAATTTTTAACTTAAGTTACCGTTCCAGCCAATTACATTCCATTGCTGAACATAGGCCTCTTAGATTGCCTCATAGGCCTTTTTGTTTTCAAGCAAGTTTTTATTTGCCATTGTTACCAGACTTGGACCTTATTGATAAATTCGTGTGAAATACCTACAGGTGCCATCATCATAATTCAAAGACTTTTCCTTGAATGGGCCAGCTAAAATGCTTCACTTGAAAGATTTACACAGCATGTTGGCTTAGCAGATTGGTGAGCACGGAGCTTCTATCGTCCCCTCATCAGCCTCGCCTGTAGATTACCTTACAGGAGGGGGGGGATATTTGCCATAGTTGCCACGCTCGGCAAGCGCATTGGCAACCGCAGTTTATTTTTAATTTTGGTCGTTATTAGGAAGACGCTTCTGCCCATCTCCTGATTTGTTTCTATCTGTTACCTCTTACGACACACAGGGATATATAGGTTGGTGGATATATTCATACACCGCCACTACACGTTAAACTAACTGAATTATTTATACCTATTCAATTCTAATTAAATGTACAAATTAAAACTATTCATCATTACAGCCCTTCACAATTCCTCTGCTGAACATGGGCCTCCTCCAAGGTATGCCACAAAGCACGGTCCTGAACCACCTGCATCCTTCGACTTCCTGCATGTCTTACCAGGTAGTCACTCCATCTAGTGGGGGTTGCCCTACACTACGCCTACCGGTACGAGGCTGCCACTCGAGAACCTTTCTTCCCCATCGGTTATCGGTTCATCGAAATATATGGCCGGCCCACTTCAGCTTACTAATCCGTTGGGCTATGTCGGTCACTCTGGTTCTACTGCGGATATCCTCATTTCTAAGTTTATCACGCAGAGAAACTCCGAGTATAGCTCTCTCTATAGCTCGCTGAGCGACCGTGAGCGTCCTCATACGCGCCTTCATTATTTTTAAGAATGTTGAAGCTATTATTTCGCAATCCCGCTCCAATGCAAGTTAGCGGATTTCACACTTTGCTTTTGAAATATTTTGCTGCTCAGGCAGGTTTCCGCACGATATTTTCTTAAAACTTATTCCTTTTATTAAAATTTCAATCAACACTTTCAATGGTACAGGCCTTCGCTCACTTCTGAGAGGGTTTTAGGGCAAGGAATTGTCCGTCGCGTTGCCCCAATGCGTGTTGGCGAACTTCACATCTCTTCGATTTTTTTTTCTCATTTCTCAGACTTAGAGGTTTTCTCTCGATGTTTTCCTTCACCGCCGAGCACGTGGTAAATCAGCACTTAAAATTGCAATTAACAATTTCATTGGTGCCGGCAGGGATTGAACCCGGTTTGCTCGCCTACTGTGAAATTCACGACGAGCACTAACCATCTGAGTTACCATGGCTCTTTCAATGGTGCTAACGTGGATTGAACCTAGGTTACTAGTGTACTGTGAAAGTCACACGAATAAATACAAAGCTGTTACGGCTATATGATACTTTTATTACAAAACTCTTTAATGACGTTTACATTACCGTTATTGTTACATCCCATTAAAGTCCACCTATGAACAAAAGCCTCCCCCATAGAGTGCCTTATAGAGGAGCTATTTGCCGACAGAAACGGAAACAGAAACTTTTCTATTCAACATGGATTGAAAATAATACTTATTGAAAGTCACTTTTTTTTTTTCATTAGCACTGGTTCGCAAAAAAAACCTCTGTCCTGGGAAGGACCAGCAAGAAACCCAGCAGGACAATTTTTTTTTCAAATAAGAGCTTACAATCATGTATGTTACAATTAACAACACAAAACAAATTGGAAATAGCTTGGTAGCGATCACCTTTCCCAGGGGATATTATCATCCATAAATTCCTTAATATTATAATAACCCTTTTTATACAAACTTAGTTTAATAAAGTTTTTGAACTTTGTGTATGACAATTTTTGTATATTTTCTGGTATATTGTTTGTAAAAGCATATATATCACCTCAAGAATGAATTACTGATTCGGTGAAGTCAAGTAACTGGTACTACTAGCTTGTGTCTGTTCCTAGTATTTACAGAATTTTGCAAAAATACCATTTATTTTTGTAAAACTACTTTTATTTTTGTGTAGGTATATTACATTTTCATAAATGTATTGAGAAGCCAGAGTTAATATACTAATTTCCTTAAATTTTTGTCTGAGCGACTCTCTAGGTTTTAAATCATACATACATTGCTCTAATGGCCCTCTTCTGCAAGCGGGTGGCAACTGTAGTTTATTTTTATTTTTAGTCGTTATACTCAGCCTGTATTCAGATTTGTTTCCCTCTGTCGACTCTCACGACACCCACGGGACGATATGGGATAGTGTATGGCTGGTATTTTTTCTTACACCGCCACTAAACGGTAATTTACGAGTACACGGCTAATAACGCTTATTTATTCATATTTAAAATTACCAGGGAATTATTAGACAAGGAAGCGATCAGGATTGTGGGTCTTCAAAAGAGCTTCCGTCACTGTCGCAAGCCAGAAGTGAAGGCGATCGACGGCATTGACCTTAGCATCTATGAAGGTCAGATAACCGCCGTGCTGGGACACAACGGAGCCGGGAAGTCCACGCTGTTCAACATCCTGACAGGACTCACTGCGCCCACAGCCGGCACGGCTTATGTTTACGGATTAGATGTCAGGTAAGCTATACTAGGCCTTCAGACCAATGAAGAAGGTTACGCTAAGTTATGGTGGGATAGTAGCCAAGCATTGGGTTATAATCACCACGTACATATATTTTTTTATAGAATAAAACCGGCCAAGAGCGTGTCGGGCCACGCTCAGTGTAGGGTTCCGTAGTTACCCGTCCGTCACAATAAGTGTTCCCACTTATGAGTTTAAAGGGTATCCATTATGTTCGCGCTCCAGCAGCGCTCCGCGCTCCTGCAACTGCACCTGGTAGTGGGTACTGTTGGTTTCCATCCAAGTTCTAAATGATTTTCCTAGAAAGTCCTTATAAAGTTCTACTTTTTAGATTTTTTTCATATTTTCTAAACTTATGGTTCAAAAGTTAGAGGGGGGGGGACACATTGTTTTTTACTTTTAGAGCGATTATTTCCGAAATTATTGACATTATCAAAAAATGATTGTAGTAAACCCCTATTCATTTTTAAATACCTTTCCAACAATATATCACACGTTAGAGTTGAAATTAAAAAAAAATTACTTCCCACTTTACATACCCTACCCTACTACCTAGGCTACCCTAATAAAACATTTTATTCCAATTTTTATTTTACCACTTTGTCGGCGTGATTGATACACGTAACACGTATTGGTACCAAATTTAAGCTTTCTAGTGCTAACGGTCACAGAGATTAAGCGAGGACGAACAGACGGACAGACAGACATGGCGAAACTATAAGGGTTCCTAGTGACTACGGAACCCTAAAAAGGGTGACAAACGAGCACACAGTCCACCTGATGGTAAGTAGATTTTGTGGCCCATAGACATCTACATCAAGTGACACCGACATGCTCCAGGTCTTGACACGCACTCACGCACACATCTTCCTTATATCTTTCTTTAACAGCTCTTCATTAGGTGATGGACTTCTTTTCTATCTTGGAGTCCGTCGGGAGAACTACCACATTCTTAATAAAGTTGCTTGCGCCGCTGTGTTCCGGTTTGAAGGGTAAAGAGGGAATATCCTAATCCGCAGAGGTGACAACGCATCTGAAGGTTTTTTAGTTTAAAGTTGTTAGCAGATGAATTGTTGGCTCGTTTGACAATCGAATGTTACAAAAAAACGTTAAAAAAAGAGTTCAGTGGGGGATATAAGCACGAGAGAGCAGTGCGCGCGCACATTTTCTTTCTCTCTTTCTCTCAAAGGCAGTTATTTTTCGTAATTTTATTTCGTTTTGAACAATTTCATGAATTAATATTTTTTTCAATACAATAAATACTTTACTCTACTCTACTCTACGTTTAAAGTGAATAAAATTGTGTATTCATTTTAAAGTTCAAATGTTTTGTGAATTTTCGGGTGAATAATAACAAATTATGGAAAGAAACCGATAATAAATTTAAATATCTGTAGAAAATCAAGACGATGAATGATGAGAATAAAAAGTGTAAATTCATTCAACCAATGATTTTTTTCTACACAGAGATCCTAACGACATGAACGAGATCCGTCAAATGATTGGAGTATGCCCTCAGCAAGATGTCTTGTTCGATTTACTTTCAGTTAAAGAGCATTTGGAGTTTTTCGCAGCTGTCAAGGTAACATAAATTAGCGCTGAATTATATTATTATATTTTATTACTAAATTTGCGTGCAAATTATAAATGTTTCACAGTTGAACAAAGGGTTACCTTTACGTATTTGAAAGATATAGATTAGAAAATAATCTAACGCGTACTTTTGAGACGAATTTTTCAATAAAACTAAATTTACGGATTTTATCTCCCAATGTCATTAGCCCAGCTACCTTCAGTTTTTTAATATTAACTGTTCGGTCTGCTATATTTTTTAATAATGAAAAATAATTTTAAAAAACTGAAGGTAGCCGCCGGGCTAACTATGACATTGGGACGTCAAACATCTCAGTCCCCCGTGACCATGGGTGCTGTAAAGCACCCGAAACGTCGGGAATTAAATATAAGTACAGGTAGTTAATTAAACGCGATAAAATCCGTAAATTTAGTTTTATTCAATGTGTAGTGTTCGCGTAAATTTAAGAAATCATTACGAATTTTTGACTACTGAGCTATCACTGCCCGTTTGGTTGTTGGTGTTTTTAAAAGCGAAATTTGATTCTGGTTTCCTTTTGATAATAGGACAAACTTTTAGTTCTAACCTCTGCCTCCCACACATTTATGCTTTTTCATCTTATTTAGTGGGTGCGTTTGGCAGAAAAAAGCGCTAGCAAGCGCTTACTAGCGCTAAAATAGTTTTCGGCCAGGACACGATTGCTACTTCAGTAGCGCTGACACAATCCGCCATTTTGCTTATTTAATTTGTTTGTTTTGACTTAGTGTTTATAAGTTGTTTTTTGCAATATTAGTTTTAAGTAATATAATGATATGAATAGACACATACATGTTATTAAAAATTCATGATTGGTAAGTTTTTAATATGAATACTTCACAAACATATATTTAAATTAGGTTAGGTTCCCCGGTTAAAACTAACATCGTGTCCTAGAGGAAAATAGCTACTTACGATTTGACAGCGCTTACCGCTTACGATCGCCATTTTGCTTACAAGCGCTTGCCAGCGCTTTTTTCTGCCAAACGCACCCAGTATAACCATATTTCGCAATATAGATTAACTAAGCTTAAGTTGGCCTACAATCCGGCAGAGGCGCAATTCCAGAATATTACTTGTTCTTTTTTCAATATTAAATTACCCATTTACGCCTTCTTATGTTAAGAGTAACTTTCACTATCTCATCTCATGATAGGGTTCTTACTGTGGGATCGGTAATTGAAGAGAACGATTATTTTCAATTGAACCAATTGAAAAGAAGCGACACGTTGATAGAATTAGGTGTTACTATGCGGAAATCCATTATAATAAAGATATTAATTAATTTCCAACCTTCCGCTAACTAAATACAATGATGTGTCTTACCTGGATTGAAGAGCACCTCCCGCCCTCCCTCAATTGCGTGCACCAATCCCGTCACCACTAATCCCAGGACCACTACTCCCAACACTACTACTCCCGACACCACTACTCCCAACAATCCTCCCAAAACTCCTGGAATATTGGTGTGAATATTGGTGGAATAATGTATTTAGTTAGCGGAAGGTTGCAAATTAATTAATATCTTTATTATAAGCGACACGTTCTTCATCTCACGCCCTCAACGGTGATCAACCAATTACTGGACCCTTTTCTATTCGGCAATCAACACGCCGAGCTTGACCCTCGATAAGACGTTCAACTTAGAACCTTAACCATTCTCTCTAAAGAAAGTGGAAAGATTACGGGCCCCAAGGACATTGACATTTGATGATTGATGACATTTTTTACCGTCTGGAAAAAATAGGGTACACTGATATTTTACAAAAAATAAAAACAAAAATGAATTAAATGTTTGAAAAAAAAATTCAACAATTACTTTGCCCTTTGCCCTTGAGCCTGTGACCCTGCGAATTGACAAGGTCAGATGCCTACTAAATTTGTTGTTTTATTGCCGTTCGTAAAATAGGGTGGATATGATTTGAATTTCGATAGATTTTAATTAATTTATTTATCTAATTCAAAATTTTTGTTTTTATTTGTTGTAAAATATCAGTGCCATAGGCTTTTACTCCGTTCACATGTTACACCCAATCATTTTTCAGAAGGTAAAAAAGGTCATCCAGTATAGGGAATGAAATATCAGCGTAATTTTTTTAAAAGCAGGATTAATTCTTCTCCAGGGCATTCCCAGCAAACGATTGCCAGATGAAGTGCACAAGGCGATGTCGGAAGTTGGTCTTCTGGAACAGGCCGAAGTCTTCTCTAAACATCTATCCGGTGGGCAGAAGAGGAAGCTGAGCATAGCTATCGCATTTATTGGCGATCCCAAGGTATTACTGGTGCTCAAATTAAGAAACAAGGATAGAGCTAGGAAGTATTAGTTATTGAGTTAGGAAAGACCTGAAATGACAGTTTCAGTTTTACGGGTCTCCGGTTCTCTAATCAAGTCATCAAGCTGCTATTTCACGCTGGTATTATATGAGAGCGTGGTCCTTCCCCGGTCGATCCGACCCTTTCGTGATACAACCATAATTCACCTGCAGCTTGGCTCTATCACGTATAAAAGTTTATTTAGTCTTGACATTTTACCATGGAATGCTACACGCTTCAACAACACATAGAAAGTGTTAAAATTTACTATCAATATCGGTGCCCTGTTCGCCTTAATGTAGCGACTGATATAAGCATCATGTATGCAATATTCGCATCGATAATTTGTTTGATCTTTTAAGTCGCAGTGATACTGGTCTTTCTAGACCTGCATAGCTGCTCGCACAAAAAAAAACTATGCAGTCTGAATCTATGGAATTACCAAAGGTGTCGTATTGTTTGAAAATGTTGTCAGAATTTTGAAACAGTACTGAGTTTTTTCATCTGCTCTAATAACAGATATATCCAATTTTTAAGTCAACCCAATCCCGAAGAAAGAAAATATTATTTGTGTACGAAGCCGTAGTTGAGACACCAACTGATCCTAAAGAATTGTTTAAAATGAACGTTTTTTTACCCTGTGATTGATACAATTAAAAGTGCATTGGTTACTTGACTTAAATTATCAAAATATTATGATACGTGTTCATTTTTATACAAAATGAAAATAATTCCTTCAAGATTCAGGAGAAGCAGATTCAGGTGTCAAAAGCAAATGCTTATGACACCTGAATCTTTGTGACGTGTGATATACACTTGACTGCACTCCAGCAGTTGTAGTCCAAATTTTTCACGTAGAAGTAGTGTGCGCTGCGTTTCTGTTAATCCGTTATTGCTACTTAAAGAAGAATTAGAAGAAGGTATTAGTAATATAGTTGTAGCACGAATGGGTCGGCTCGATCAGGAAAGGACCACGCTCTCACAGAATACCAGCGTGAAATAGTAGCTTCATACCGCTGTGTTTCGTATGGTGAGTGTAGAGAACCGGAGACCCTTTTTACTGGAAACGAGGCATTCCATCTTAGTCCTCACGGGTGACAACGCATCTGCATATTAATTTGTAATCGAGGATAGAAGTAGATGTCTATGGGTCGCCACAACCACTTACCATCAAGTGGATTGTGTGCTCGTTTGTCACCCTACACTATAAAAAAAACAAAATTATTCAAAATGAGAAATAGAACTGGATTGAACAAAAATTGTTTTTTTTTTTTTTTGACTCCAATGCATTTTACCAAACGCAAAAATACTACGACACAAATACAGAGCAACGAGTGCGCCCACGGCGGTGCTCACTTGTATGTAATGTTACATACATTTAAAGGGATTCGCCAACAAACCGTGGCCGGGCCGAGCGCGCTTAATTGCTCGGCGCTTGTCATCGAGCAGCTCGGCTCGCTGTACGGACAGTCTGAATATTCGACTTATAACAACTAAAATAAGCATTTGCTCACATCGAGCAAATGCTAATTTTAGTTGCCACCTTAAAGTTCCGTGCGTTGCGTCCAATTTATGGCATTCATGGCCGTCCTGTAGAATCCGCAACCCCTCGTTTAATGAATAAATTTGAGCCAATGGCGATCGCTAAAGTACCTGTACGTCAAAAAAACGCATGATCGATTGAGAATATTGAATAAAATAAAAAATTGTTGTTATATCACTCACACAAGTTGTTTTTCATCAATCAATTCAAAGTTCGAACGCTCTTTATTAAAAAAAACTTTTAAAGTAGGAATTTCTTTTATTTCTTGTTTACAAATTATATTCGAATCAAATTAAAAATATCTGATGATATACTACTTACTTATAAGTCTAGTCTAGTAACTCTACTTCTTATTCTTTATCATCAACATTACATTTATGTGGTGGAGCCACGGTGCAACTATATTATAGTAGTAGCACGAATGGTTTTGGCTCGACCGGTGTAGGACCACGCTCTCACAGAATACCAGCGTAAAATAGCAGCTTAATGTTGTGAGAAGACCGGCGAGACGAACTACTGTTTACACATTCGCTTTCTGGTTAATTTCGTAGCAAACGGTCTGTCGTGCAACATAAACAAAATGGACTGGACCAATAATAAATTTATGATGTTTATGGAGATTTACTAAAGTCAGTTATTTGGAATCCAAATCATGCGCATGTGAAGAATAAGCAGAAAATATACAATGCTTTGACTAGTATATCAGAAGTGATGGAAATAATAGTGAACGATTTAAAATTGAAGAAAAATTTTAGCTACTTTTCATACACATCGACGCAAAAGCCTGACATCAATAATCCGATGCAGGAGAGGAAGACGTGAATAATTATACAGAATTTGCAAATGCAATGCAAAAAATGCAATTTCATGAAGTTGTAGAAATGAATAGACGCAAAATATCTCGCTAAATAATCCATGAAATGGCGAAGTGAATCGCGAGCACGCATGTGTAAATGCGGTGTATCAATTTCACACACACTTATTTTAGATACGAAATAACACTATCGCTAGGCGATAGAAACAACTCGGATATAGACTCGGATCAGTCGCTCAACCGATCCGCATATAGTATGAGGACGAGCAGTCTGTGTTGGTAAACAAATCCGAAACAAAACGACCTTTCTTATTGTAATTTTTAAATTTCAAAAGAAGTAAATAGAAATAATGTGAACAACGTGTCATCTTTTAGTAAATTTGACGTGACAGATCTCTTTTTGCAGCAAAAAAAACTGAACAATTCAATATGTTTTGTAGGACTTCGATTAAAACCCCGCAAAAAATGACAGACAATTCTGTATCGGGGAAAAACGGTAAGGTTACTCCCCTCCGATTCGCCAGTGGCCCGTTTTGCTCTATGTATTACAGTAAATGTTTTAACTGTATTAGGTATACTGTTTTCGGAAAAAAATACACTTGTGAACCAGATCATAATCCTGGACGAGCCGACTGCGGGCGTGGACCCGGTGTCACGGCGGCAGACGTGGCGCGTGCTGCAGCGCGCGCGCAGCGGCCGCGTGCTGCTGCTCACCACGCACTTCATGGACGAGGCTGACATCCTCGGCGATAGGAAGGCCGTCATCAGCAAGGGCAGGGTGAGTGCCTAGCTGTAGACCCAACATCCTAATTTTGGCAAAAAAATCTGATACATTTTGTAAATAGATACCACTAACACCATGGACTGATGAGGGAGACGATAGAAGCAACGCTAAAAGTATAAGTTCCGAGCTCACCAGTCTGCTGCTCAGGATGCTATGTGTGAACAAATATTCCAAGTGTACCAAGTTATTAGAAAGGTCTTTGAATTGCGATGATGGCACATTTAATTTACACAATTTATTTAATAAAGTTTCCTTATTGTCTACCTACTTTGTGTTTACAGGTTCGCTGCGCTGGTACATCGTTATTTTTGAAGAACAAGTTTGGTATCGGTTACCATTTAACATTGGTATTAGACGGTAAGCTATTAAAAATTAATTATTACTAAGTAATTCTAGATATTTTCATTTTTGTTATACCAATATGAAAATTATTTATAAATCACGTTTAATTTTAACTTTTTGTAGTTAAAAAAATTATTATAAATAGAATATAAATTAGCAATAATTAAAATTATAATATTTACAATTAATATTAATTATACACAATATAAAAAAGAAATTATAATAAAGAAAAACTAAAACTAAAATTTTAAATAGTCAAAAAGTCCTGCTCCCCGTGGTATGGTGCCAAGAACGCTAGCTGCATTTTCTCGCTGAATAGCTATACTTAGCCTTTGAGCGAGGAAAGAACTTATAGAGCGACGAACAGTTGTGGATACAATTCCTTTAGAAACTTCATTGCACGTGGACCCCACGGACCGATAGTCTCTACTACAAATGGCACAAATATGTAGTTATTTCTCAGAGACTCATATTTGCGCTATTTACTAAATGCAGCGAGTTTAAAGTTGTAATTTTAAAGTGATATGTCGCGCGGACACATGTCGTTACTTACTCCCCTCAGCTCCCCCACTCGTCCAACGTTAGTCTATATCACGTATCTCACACTGGGCAGGTGCGTGCCGCGAGCACCAGATCACGCGGCTGGTACGCGGGCACGTGCCACGAGCGGAGAAGGCACGGCGCCACGGCCGCGAGCTTTCCTACATCCTGCCGCACTACGCCGTGCACCTCTTCCCGCCACTTTTCCACGCCATTGAGGACGAGATCAAGGAAAAGACCAACCGACTGGGTAATCTATTTTTATCTATACATAATAAAGCAACAATAATTTTTCTGTGTGTGCGTCAAAATGACATTGTCATTGCCATTTCGTGCCATGTCATTTTGATAGTTTTTTTTTATACATCACTGTCTATTAAAAGACCACTACTGAACATAGACCTGTCGTGTTGTGGCAAAGTAAGAGAATCCACATCCCCTTATCTCGTGGGTGCTGCAAGAGACGACAAAAGTAATTAAGATTTTGCCTAATCCCCTCGTCTGTCCAAACGCCTTAATCTGGCGTCTCAAATAATATGCGCATCTTTCAAACGCCATAATATGGCGTCGAGTGATAGCAAACTATTTGTAACATATATATGATATATATAACATACATATATGTAACATATATAACTGCATGATTGATTTTGTCTAAATTTGATTTAATAATGTGTTTTTTTTGTGAGTGAGACCTTTCTCAACCTTGTCGTAAACAAAAAATGATGAAAAAAAATTTTTTTTAACAATTATATATGCTTTGGATGTACAAGTAAAACAAATAATACTTGGAATAAAGGTGTAATAATTATAATTAATTTATAATTATTACACCTTTGCAGAAAATTGGGGAAAAAACACTTTTCTTACTTTCATTTTCAAATTAGTATCACTTTCGAAGTAAACCTGTATTCAAGTTATATATAATCTGATAGCGTATTTAATAAAGTTTCCATTGATATATGATTTTAATATACCTTTTATACAAAATGTCTTGGAAATAGTAATTTTAATGAACAGCAGGAAGTAATCTGGAAGTACTTCGGGAAGTGTGACAGATGGGCCATATTGGCCAAAATGACCCCGACTTACGAGGGGTTAGCGAGGATTTGTCTCACATCTAACGTGGTAGAGCCATGCTGCAATTATATTAGTAGTATAGTTGTAGCACGAATGGGTCGGCTCGACCGGGGAAGGACCACGCTCTCACAGAATACCAGCGTGAAATAGTAGCTTAATGCTGCTGTGTTTCGTATGGTGAGTGTAGAGAACCGGAGACCCTTTTTACTGGAAATGAGGCATTCCATCTCAGTCCTCACGGGTGACAACGCATCTGCATTTTGATTTGTAATGGAAGATAGATGTAGATGTCTATGGGCCGCAGCAACCACTTACCATCAGGTGGACTGTGTGCTCGTTTGTCACCCTATCCTATAAAAAAAAATCTTCAATGCTGCTTCCTGTCACCCTATCTGAGTATTTTACATTTGGCGTTATACTGCCATCTATTGGATGTCATAAGATTTTCAGTCCCTATAGTCGCCTTTTTATGACATCACAAGACAAAATCAGGTAATGGGTGATGAAAACACGACTATATTCTAATGGATTTGATAGGAAATTACTGAACGTGAATTATCATTACTCCAGGTTTTGGCCCTTCGAGCCGGATTACTATCGATACCTTGCTTATTATTAAATTTGAACTAAAATCTGTTCACAATTGATGAAGATACCGCGTAAAATACATCTACAAACAACATACATTCGAATTGAATACCTCCTTCTTTTTTGAAAACAATTAGTGAAATACTAATTTTAAACATTGTTGCAGTAGAGACAGAATGGAAATATTTTAAATTATAAAGTAATAATTTTACAGGTATCACCAGCTATGGTGTTTCAATGACAACACTTGAAGAAGTTTTTCTCAGTTTAGAAGGGGAAAATGACGAGGAAATCGATGCAGTCGAAGGAGTATCATCTGTTAAGTTGGTGCGAGCAAGAGCTCTATCAAGAAGCCTGTCCCTACAGAGCAAGACCTTAAGCTACCAGGTGATAAGTAATTCAAGAATAATTGTAGTCAAAGATAGATTAACTGATTGATAATAGTAAAGATAAAAATTGCATATTTCAAAAATAATGCAGAATAGGTTTTTTTACTTATGACAGACACATTTTTTATCAGGAATTGAATGATAAGGACCAGCAGAAGACTACATCGCTACCCGCGCCACCAGCATCTCACGCCCTTCATTCTACAACGCATGGGGTTGAACATGTTAAGGTTAGAAAATGTTAAGAATTAAGCGATCTGTGACTAACGCCAGTATTAATAGTATATTATGGTGAATAGAACGCAGGTCATACTTTGCTCCTGTTGTGCGCATACTATTTTTATGATACCTTGATCGAAATGAATGTAACTTAAAATGTATCATGACATATACTTTTGACGTTTGAAAATAATAGAAATTTGATGCATGGGTACTAATTTAATAAGTCATTGAATCGGGAAGCAATATGGCACTTTCGTCCCTAAAAGTAGGGTCGCGATACGAACTTTCGATCAAGGTATGATAAAAAAGGTAATTACTGGTAAGCCTTAGTGATTATATGCTATTTAGTAAGTACAAGCATATTGTGTTAAAATATGTTCTACGTTACACAAATTTTGAGATTGTAAAGTTTGAGTTTAAACTCGAGATGCCCCCTGTATACCGACCTAAGGCCCTTCTAGAAGTTTCGATCACTTAGTTCTTCATTCTCATATAAGGCCTACATGAAACAGAACTATTTTTTATACAAGCATGGCTGACTAACGAGCTCACAATCCACCTGGTAGTAGTGGGTGTTGTGGCTCATACACGCCTAGATCAGGAATAACTCTATCTTATTTTCATAGTGTTATTGTATCCATCAGGTGACGCCAGAAGTGCCGGTGTCAGTGGACGCTCTCGGCGAAATAGTGAAGACGAATCCGTCGTGCTGGCGGACGTTCTGCGCGCTGGTATACATCCGCATTGTCCGTATGATACGCGATCCTTACAAGCTGTACGTCATGATCTTCATGCCCATTTGTAAGTTCGGATTTTACGTTGGGATTAAATAATAATCCATCCATCAATCCATGCAGTATTACTGCATAGGGGATTTTGCCATAGTTGCCACGCTTTGCAAGCTGATTGAAAACCGATTTTTTTTTATTTTGAGTAGTTATCAGAAAGGTGCTGCTGGCGCCATGTTTAAATTTCCCTCTCAGCGCCTCCTTCGACGTCCACGGGACGATATAGAAATGTAATATCATTTAATATTAATATTTTTTTTAGCTATATGATAGTACAAACGGTGGATTTAATACTAATTGGCATTTTCTACCAGTCAACCGGATAGTTAGCAGAAGTGTATAATGCATTGCTCAAGTTGTAAATAATTTATTCCCTCTTCGACACTTTGTAAGATTCTGGAGCCTGAAGTGCGTTTTCGAAAAAAAAATCTTTGTTACAGATCATCATAATGATTTCAACGAAAACGTTCATACATCATCCATCCATTACAGCCTATTAAAGTCCACTGCTGAACGTAGGTTTCCCACACAATTTGCCTCATTAAAAAGATAATATTATATTTGCCAACCGTTGTTTTTATTATGTTATCAGAAATATGTTGCTGCCCATTACCCGTTTCCTAACGAAATATGACAAATAAAAAAATACCGATTTTATATTTAAATATGTAGAGTCGTAGCGAAAAATTATTTTAAAAATATCAATAGTGTAAAAATGGCTACTGTTTCCACCTAATAAAAGCAAATGCTGTGACCATAGATACTTACATGTGGATGTGGAAAATGTGGATACGATGTCGTCTCTGATGACTGAAATGGGATGCCTTGTTACCATTAAATATAATTTCTGGTTCTTGTCAAAAAAAATGTCTGTATTATTTTAAAGCTTGGACTTTTTAATTTCAAGCATCAACTATCATACAGTTGCAGCGGACTCTAACAAATTCAAACCTTTCGGTTAAAATTGCGATCTTTTTCTTTCAGTTTCCTGCGCTCTTGGTTTATACATTAAGTCCCGTCAAATAGTATTTTTTCGGATGCAGCCGCTCAAATTGGACCCTAATGCTTATTTGAACAAGACTCCAATCGCCCTACACAGTGAACTTGGCAACTTGAAAGAGCTGTCGGATTTCAAGGACTCCTTAGAAACTTTAGGGGCTCACCCCATAGTGGATTTCGATGGGAACTTTTCGAGTCTTCTAGATATGGAGAACTTTGCTGCGTTCAGCTTGAGAGATAGCGTCATACCGTACGGAAATATAATGGCCTACTATAATAGTACATATACACACAGTTTGCCTATTATAATCAATTTGTTGGACAACACTATATACAGGTGAGAGAGTTGCGCATTCTATTAGGTTGTAATAACTTTATCTAAGTGTACAACAGTAATAATATAAATTTAATGATGTTTAAATCTATACAAATAAAGAAATTGAAATGTCTCTTCAAAATAACAGCTTTTTACCAAATGCATATGAATGTATATAGTATGTCCCGAAACTCAACGTCAAGCAGGTACGGGGCGATAAACTAAGTTGTACCAGTTCTCCCAACAATAAATCCGTGTAAATTGTTTAGAGATAATAGGTATACTTTTGAAAATATTGAAAATCAACACTCTAGACTATTTATTTTAGACATATTTAGGTACTATGATCACAAATTTCTAAATTTTTCAGTGTTTTTTTAATGTAATCCTAAATAACTATGCTATTGATTGCAGTCACAAATCCAATAATTAATATTGTGAGTTTAGTACAAAAAATAAAATTTAACTAACTCATCGTTAAAAACGTTTTAATATAAATTTGACGCCTTGTGTTTAAAAAAATTTAATAAGTATAGTACACTTTTTTTTTTCAAAACATATGTACTAAAAATAGTAGTAACTATAGACAAGTTATTTCAAAAAATGGTTCATCTAATTAAGGTTTCAAAATAGTACAACACTTGCTACTTATCTTTCCATAACAAATATTATTGCATATTTACTTCCAAAGGGACTTAATTTCAAACAAACTATTTTACCTGAATGGTAATTTTGTGTGCAAAAGGATTTTCAAAAGTATACCTGTTATCATTTACCCAGTTTTATGGATTTTTTTTGTTAGAATTGGTACAACCTATCTTATCGCCCCGTACTCGCACGACGTTGAGTTTCGGGAGAGCCTGTATACGGTATTTATAACAAAAATACAATTATAAATTTTTTTGCCTGTCGGTTTTTTCGGCTAATCTCCGAAACGGCTGAGCCGATTTAGACAGGACTTTCACTGCCAGATATCTGATGTTATAAGGAATGATTTAAGCTACTTTTATTTTCCAAAATGAGTGATGTAAGGAGTGTTAAAAAAAATTGAAACCAACACGGGGGCAAGTCACAGGGAACAGCTAGTTTTAAATAAAATGCTACGCTAATTTAAAGCTAGTTTAAGCCGTCAATTCCTAGAACCATCAAGTAACATAGCGTTGTTCCATGAAATTAGTGAAGCCAATTAAACACTAGATGTCGCTATTTTTATAAGTGTAAATTGAAAGACGCTATTGAGTGTGCATGCACTAGACTTTTGTTGATCGATAGTGACCCACTAAGATGATTGATTCTTAAAACTACTCGGTATAGAATAGTATGTTCTATGATTAAAACTAGATTTGATTACTCTTACATTATGGGTTGTTTTTATATGCCAAGGTTCGGCTCCTTAATATGTCACGTACGATTACATTTATTTTAACTTTTTATGGGTATAAGCAAACAGAAAACTTTTACAAAAAGTGCAAGTCCAAAGTCGAAACACCTGACTGCATGTGAACGGAAATGATAATCAAATATGTTAGTGCATTGTGCGATTCGATTGTACGAATCGAAAAATAATAACTTCAATCCTATAAGCAATCCTCATCATCATCATTACAGCTCAGTACCAAGTTTTACTGCTGAATATTGACCTCCCCCAAGAATGCCACAAAGCACTAGCAAAACTCTATTTAATCAAAGCACAAATGCGTGTCAACGTCGATCCAAATATTCACAGGTCTAATATGCACTATTTTCTCCATTAAGACGACATATCGAAAACGCTATCGCCATACTGATCCGAGTGAATACATAATTTCTATAAAAACTTGAAGAAACGCCGTCATAAGGTCTAAAATTGCGTAGCGCCCGCGACGATCAAAAGCGCTTAGAAATTGTCACAATCTTAAAATGTATTTTAAAAAATTATTGATTTAAGTTATCAAAATAATGAGCAAGTAAATTATGAATATTGATGTTATGAATATATTTGAGTGATTTCCAAGCATATAGATCAAATGATTTCGTTTTAATTTCAACTATAGTGATTTTTAGAGGTGTTTTCGCAAATAATTATGATCGAGTCAAAATTATACAACCGTGTATTTGAGCAATCAAATTCAAGATAAAGACATGAATTTACCTATATCAAATCCCATTTTCGTTAGTGGTGTCATAGTCCTATACTATTCGATGAAAGGAGGTGCATTTTTTCATGGTGTCGCCTTAATTTCGAGTTTAATATCCAGTTGACAAATATAGTTGAGTGTTGCCAGTGATAATATATGAATCTCAGGCCTCTGTGATCATTCACTCTTATTTACTCGATAGTTATTTAGTTGTTATTAGCCACTGTATGCTCATCAGTCAATGATTGATTTTTTATTGGAACATTGCATGTCATTATATTTTTTAATCGTTAGGGTACTAATGTCAGCTTCAAACCAGTTGGCTAGCTTCAAGCCAATAGAGGTGCTGGCCCATCCATTCCAGCAGACGGAACAACAGGAGGAGTTTAATCTGGGCAACATGGTCTGCGCTATTTTTATGGGCATGATATTTGCGCTAGTGCCTGTCACTTTGGCAGTCGATATTGTTTACGACAGAGAGGTGAGTGAACCCAAATAAAAGAACGTAAATTAAAAAGTGTTATTTATTATCTACAATAATACCAAGAAAATATCGCAATGGCTTACTTAATTTCTTTTATATTGTAAGAACATACAGAAGTTGACTACAAATGTAAGCCAACGAGAATGAAGAATGTAAATACGCTGACATATTATGCCATTTATCAAGTTGCATCATAATTGCGACTGAAAGCGAAATATATGTCTGTTCTTTTTTTTCGCTAGGGTTTAACATCGCTTCAATAACGCTAGGCGGTTCATAATACGAGAAAAGTCAACAGTGCTGGAGTTCAAAACATTTGAACTTTAAAAAATGTAATTAATAAATATAAAATATACTATAGTAAGTAGATTTCTTTTCCGCAGATAAAAGCGAAAAATCAACTTCGCGTAAACGGCCTCTCGATGAGCATGTACTTCCTGACATACTTTGTAATCCTCATCTTCATAATGATCATTACGAGTGCAGGCGTGCTATTACTGGTGAGTACATTTTTTTGATAATACTAATTACCACACTGTTATTATGGAAAATGCCATAAAAACAATCCTAAAAATTTACTAATAAATTGAAGTGTTTAAAATTCTCAACATATTACTATTTACAAAAGGTATAGAACATGTTAGTTATACGCACATTTTATATATATACATATATATATATATATATATATATATATATATATAAGCCAGTGCTTGAAGTGGTGATGGAGCTTTAGACGGTAAATTGCACTGTCTTACGGTATAACAAAAGCCAATATAACATTTATTTACTCTTACCTTTAAAACACATAGATGTAATCAGACGAAAAGCTAGACTCCGGTAAATTATTCCACTTCTTTACTGTGATAAGTTGAAGTTATGAAAGACGAAGAAAACCGTTTATTTCGAATTTGTCAAATATCGAAAACAAATGAATGGAGACCCGCTGATCTTCTAGTTGTCTGATGGTGGAAAAAGGAAAGCATATTTAAATCAGGTACTTTCAACGCCAACGCCAACACTCCGGAATAAATCTTATAGAGTACCGGGACTGGCTGGCTACTCTGGTGGTTGTGTTCGATCACCAATAAGCCTCTTACATTCTATTAAAGCGAAACTTACCGGAAAGCGTTCGATAGCTGTGTCAAAGATAAATCCTCCTTGCGTTGTAAAGGGAATCACAGACAAAGAAAATTTTAAAGTTGAATAAAACTAAATTTACGGATTCTATCGCGTTTAATTAATTACTTTTACTTATTTTTAATTCCCGACGTTTTATTCAATGTGTAGTGTTTGCGTAAATTTAAGAAATCGTCATATTAAAGTTGTTAAGAATTAATTCGCACACATCCTCAATAAAATAAAATGATGTGTCTTGCCTAGTTTGAAGAGCACCTCCCGCCCTCCCCACGCATACATACGAAACACGTTGTCGTATTATCGTCGATAGTGTGTCTTTCCTAGTGTAGTGGTGTTAGGAGTAGTGGTGCTGGGATTAGTGGTGACTGGTTTAGTGCACGCAGTTGAGTGAGGCGGGAGGTGCTCTTCAAACTAAGTAAGAAACATCATTTTATTTTATTGAGCGGATATCTGCGAATTAATTAGTAATCACGTTTATGATTACTAGACCAACAAGGCAGTAAAACATCTAAGTAACAGGATTACAAAAGGCGGATTTAATGCCTGTTGACATTCTAACCCAGTCTACCCAGATAGTATCTACTATTATTTATTCTGTGCCAGAATAATGTTCTTCTTCAAAATATTCTGCTTATTTTACATAAAATTGCTTTTGTTATAAGTTAAATATGTAAAAATTTTGACAGGTCATCTTCAACGACATTCCAAGTCTAACAAACGGTTCCGCCATCACAATGCTGTCCGGTCTCCTACTATTATACAGCCCGTCGGCCATTTTATTCAACACGTGTCTGTCGTACATCTTCGACAAGATGGACTCCGCGCAGAGTATCATGCCTAATATAACCACATGGATTGGAGTTATTCCGTTTGTTCTAGTAGCTGTTTTGGATACTTTTAAATGGGGTAAGTATTTAATAATAAACAATCGTTTACAATACTGATATAATTTTCGAAATGTGAAGAGTAAATTTTTATTAATAAAAATATCACTATGTAAATTAAATATAGCTAGCTAATATCGGTCTGAGTGTTCTCTTCTTTCTCAGATCTTTCTTTTTTCTTTAAAAACCTTTTCTAACTATCTTTGGATATGTTTTTCGGGAATGTACCGACTGCATTGCAAATTCAACACCGTCGATCAAAATGATAGATCTTCATCATTAAATTTAGAATAATAATAGTGTCCGTCAAGAAATCCAATATCCCATTTCCCCTGTAATTGTCTCGAAAGAGGCAACTATGTTAAAGATCAGAAAGACCTCATGATTTTCCACAGATAGTAGTAAATGTAGTGCGACAGAAGTAATACCCGAACTAGAGATTGGAAGTAGTGTCAAAGAAAGAGAGCGAGTAATGTCACTAATCCGCCGGCCAAGCACTCTGATTGTGGAAATGTGGAAAATCTTTTCAACAAAGGGATAACCTTACTTCGCAGCTGAATCCAACTGTATTGTGGCTCATCAGCATCTTCCTAATAGCAATTCAAAATAATAAATAAACTTCGGTTGCCATCTCGCCTGTCAAGCATTACAGCTGACAAATCCTCCCTAAGAGACAATCTATGGGGGAGGCTGTTATATATGGGTAGATGAAGTAAGTTTGAGCACAAACTCGGGATAGTGTCTGAATACCGGCCTTTGAACATATGGTAAATCAGCACAGTGACACGCCAAATAAAAATTTTTGTCTGCCGGCCAGGATCTAACTTGAACTATAACTACTTTTTTTAAGTTTAAATGATCTTACTCTATTTTTTTATTAGTGGATATTCTTTGCAGCTAGTGACATCGCGTTTTACCTCCACATGGTGTTCAGCTTTCTGGATGTCATGTACATACCGTATGCCATCATATATTATGTTGATAGGTAAGTTGAGATTTTTAAAACTATAATTGAACGATGAAGTAGGAATTAGTAACCGATTAGGGACCGATAATGCTCGGGACGAGCATGTCTTAGGAGGGGGCAGTGTTGCATGAATAAGTCAACTAGCGCCATCTAGTGTCAGGAACGAGAGCGAGGGGAGCTTTGCAGTAAATGACATCACAAATCACTCAACCGACAGCGCCTAGTCGAAACTCGAACGCTCGGTACCTTGCGCGTGTTTACTTGAACATTCTGGATATTTCTTTGCTAATTTAAATATATAGGCGCTGCAAGATGCGATCGAGGCAGAGTTGAACTCGGCGACACAAGCGAAGCTTCGGAGCGGAATTAAGTGAATTAGTGTGTTTAATTATTAGTGTTTTCAGTTTTAATTTGTGTAAAGTAAATTAAAGTGTTAATTTAGGTAATTTTATCGGCAATTTTTATTGTCACGAACCTTAAGCTCGTAACAATATGTTGAAGGCCTTTCGGGATTATTCAGTTTTAACGACTTTGGAGAAGCTAATAGTTCCTTTAAAGTTATCCAGTCTTAGTCTTTTATCATCCGTCATTAGGTGCACTGTCTTCCCCTATAGGTTAAATAGGCTATAAGCTTCCTAGATGACTAAGCTAGAACAGACGGGGCAGATGGGTAGGACCATTCGAAAAATATTTCATATTGTTGTAATGTATCAAGTAAGAAAGAGGGTGTGCGAGTGTTATTCGTTGCTTAAACAGATATATCTCGTATAGTCGTGGTGTAAGAATATCCACGATGATCCCGTTGGAGTCGTAAGATGCGACAGAACGAGACACACCGGAAGATGGGCAGCAGTATTTTCCAAACAACACCTGGGAAATAAAAATATGCGGTTGTCAGCGCACCTGCCACGTGGCAACTGTATTAAATACCACTATAATACCAAATAATAATTACTAGACCAGAAAAAATATGTTAAACCAGTATACAAGAGAGAGAAAGTTTTGGTACAATGTGCTTGCAACTCTTCATCTCATTCGTCGGCCCGGAGATAGTCTACTGCTCGAAACGAGTTTCTATTTGATAGTTTTGCTGTATTCGCCGCGTTAAGTAGTTTCTTGTTTGACGATCGTAGTGCCCGACATTTCGCACCTTTACAACATCATGCCATCTTCAATCTGGATATTTAAGGTATTATAAATGGATGTGGCGGTCTAATAAAAGTAAAAGGATCTTCTTAGCGGTCCCCTTTGTCGGTTCTTACGACACCCACGCTGTGCAGTGGCGGCGTGTGAATATCCACGGCATGTTATCCCGTGGGTGCCGTAAGAAGCGCCAGAGGAATTCAGTTTTTTTTAATCACTTTTAGGAGTAGATAGATGGACAGAAAATAACAGCATCTTCGTGGTGACAACTGAATAAAAAATCTGGTTCACAATCCAGACTATCAGACCTTTTGTCGCTTCAATAGAAATATAAAAGTGCTTCGGCAACGAAATGCAGTGTAACAAAAATGTCGCTTTCGAAACGGAACAAAACTTGTTGAACAGGGTGTACCTAACATGTAACCTGCGCGGGCTGTGCACGACGCCGGAGCTGTGGAGTTACTTCACGGCAGAGGTGTGGGTGCTCATCGCGGCCATGCTGCTGCACGTGCCCATCTGTGGCGCCGCTCTCCTCGCCGCAGACAGGCTCAAGTCCGGTGGAAGAATTTGTCCGGTCAGATATTCTGCATAGCTATTAAGATCCAACTTTAAATTGTATAATATTAAGGAATTTATTATTTACCGTATAGTGGCAGTGTAAGGATATCTACTACCCCATATCATCCCGTGGGTGTCGTAACAGGCGACAGGGGGAAACAAATCAGGAGATGGGCAGCAGCATCGTCCTTATAACGACTAAAAATAAAAACCTGCGGTTGCCAACCCGCTTGCCAAGAGTGGCAACTGTGGCAAATATCCGTATATTAAGTATGCGTTATGACTACGTTATATCAAATAAAAAGTTATCAATATAATAAATTCATTTTATAAGTTTTGTACTTCATTTTAAACAAAACGAAAATCACAGCTCTATCTGATATCGACAAATACGTAGAATAACAATAAATCGATACTATGACAAATGCACACAAACGAAAAGTACCACCACCGCGTTTCATCATAATCGTCACAAAATAATATGTTCGATAAATGTTCCCAATTATGCCCAGAAAACAGTTATCCATCACCAATATTAAGCCTAACCTATTAAGATATTCCTTCTCTTTTACTGATAAAATAACATCCATCTCATCTTTTTCCTTAATTTTTAACTGTTCTAATTCAGCGAATTGATCCAGTAATTCCATTGATTTATGTAACACTAGATAAGTAATAACCGCGCCAAAGCGTTGCCACTGCACATATGGCCACAGCCATATGCCTAGCTAACGTGAGTTCATTGTTCAATGTGACGCCAACAGAGTTGAGCCGCGACAAAAATGGGTAAATGCGTAGTGAAAGAATGCTATTCAAGATCACAAAAACGTAATAAATCAAGCGGAATCACTTTCAACACATAATTTTTAGTTCTTGTTTTCATATAAACGTAAAAAACCTCAAATAATTAAATAAAATTATCGAATATTGCCATTTAGGTTCAATGTTGCTAATTTTCCGCATTTGTGATTATCCTACATTAATGGGAGACTATATAATTAATGGAGTAAGTTAATTTGTTACCTCTGATTTTAAATATTTTGGAAATTATAATAAAAACTGCGTTTTAACTTTCGTACAAAATAATTAATTATTTTTATTTTAGTTTATTCATGAATTATCTATTAAATATATTTTATTAACTATTTTATATTTATAATTTTATATGATTTATAATTTCAAATAAATTTTATATTAATTATATTTTATTACCTATTTTATATTGTTTAATTTATTAGTATCATAAAAATACGTTTTATTTCATCATTATGTTTACTTCTATTCATCTGATAAGCTATGTATCCTTTTTTTCTAAGGTGACATAATAAAGATTTTAAAATAAAATATACTTTTTTTAATATAAAAACAATTAACTGCAGCTTAAAAAAACTCATTTTTATTGCGTATTTTAGGTAAAATTTCATATAGTAAGCCACACCAACCCGCCATTGCATGTTTGTGTGTCTATCTTTATCTAATCTAGAGACGATATTGTTTTCGCAACTTGTGTAAATGAGATAGATATATGTTTACCTAAAATTGTTATTAGTTTCAAAGCTACGTCGTCGCGTTTGGATAGTGGTTACACTTTTTTCGACGCGCGATAATGTGGTTTGCTCCTCTAGTGTTGTATAACTCAATGATTAATTCATCTCTCTCTTTTATTACTTGTCCTAAAGTTGTATCTTTAGCATTAAGCATTTGTATGTAACAAATATTTTCTTATTCAACCTATTTCCGTTCTGTTTCCGAAATGTGTATGAAATCTTTCTTTTCTTTTTGAACTGATCGATTTCATCATTCAACTTATTTTCAATTTCCCTGAGACAATCTATGGGCGCGGCCTATGTTTTGCAATGGAGTTTAATAGGCTGTGACGGTAAGGAATCTATAGATGATAATAAATAATGAAATCGCTGCCAATATATTTGTAATACGCCTCACAGCGTGAGGGAGTGCTCTATTCTCGATATATGGCCATACCTCAATAAAGTCGTTTATATACTTTTATCCAAACATCAAATACATATTTTTATTAACGTTACAATAACTACAGACATTGAATTATAAGATTAGTTTATTTTCTAATTGATTATCTTTAGATTACATATCAAAAAATGTAATTGAAAAAATATATGAACTGCCATCCGTTGGTCCGTGCGTCGGTGAATCTTCCCGCTTAATAAAAATGTAAGCATTAAATTAAGATATATAGTATTAAATAAGATTCCATATATTCTAAGGAGGACCTATTGGATTTTTGTTATTGAACTCAACTCCGTTTGAAAGTTATTAATGAAAGTCGATCAGATTATCTGTTTTTTTTTTTTATTGTAAAAGTTGTCGTCATTATTAATTTTAACTTTTAACATAATAAAATTTGCGTGGCGTGCATTTTTGGATTTTCGAAATTTTTTTTGTGTTGTTGATTATTGTGAAACTTTAATGTTTGTAAACTGTACTTTTTTTAAAACAAAGTCCCGTTGGGTTTCTTGCTGGTTCTTCCCAGGACAGTAGTATTTTCCGAACCAGTTGTATATTAAACATAAGAGTGACTTACACAATAACTAACAGATGCACTAAAGATGATAACCCCTATAATAATTAGTACTTTTTATAAAATGTCTGAATAAAGCAATGTTATTATTATTATGCGCGCACGGTACAACTAGCGGCACGAAAGCGATGACCGTTATTGCGCACAATTGGCCGTATTGCGCATTATTGCGCATGATTGGCCATGCGTATCGTTCGCACGCGCTGATTAGCTCTCCAGTCACATTCCGTCCCCCGTATCGTAGCCGGATTCGCAGCTATCCCTTCCAAGTTTCGTTCAGCGCTAGACTTACGTGCCGCGTACAATATGCATGTTTTCTTTCACCGCCGAGGGCGTGGCCAATAAGCACTAAAAATTACAATTCACTATTGTATCGGGGTCGGCGGAAATCGCCCCTGCATTTAAGACCGAGCTGTCCGACATGGAGTCACATTGGCCTCATAACGTAATGATGATCACGGGAGGTTAACCGGGATGGGCGAAATGCCCATGCTCGAAGAAACAAACGCGAAGTTTGTTTCCACTTTTTTTTTTGTAATATTTTACAGCACTTTTTACATCAGCACATACAGCCATGAACGTGATCAAAATGCTTTTATTTTCATTGGTTAAATGCGTAACATAATTTTCTTTTTTGTACACATCTATGGCAGAGTACAGTAATCTTTCTCCTTTTAAAAATATTTAAATTTTCAACACAGTCAATTATTTAACTGAAAACGGAGCATCTTCATTTTGATTCGTATTCGAATATACTGGGTGATTTTTTTTACCGTCTGGAAAAAATAGGGTGTAACAAGTGAACGGAAGAGAAGCCTATGGCACTGATATTTTACATTTTATTTTTATTTTACATCAACATATTATGAAATTAATCCATCAATAAATACTACTAATTTTAAATAAACTTTTGGTACTAAAAAAATAACAACATTTTGGAACTAAATAAATAAATCAATCTAAAACTATCGAAATTAAAATAAAACGTACCCAATTAGCAGTTTTTAGTAATAGATCAAATTCATACTATGTTAATGTAAAATAAAAAATAAATTGTAAAATATCAGTGCCATAGGCTCATATTCCATTTACCTGGGACACCCTATTTCTTTTTTCGAAAGGTAAAATTAAATCATCCAGTAGATGTAGATGTCTATGGATCATAGTATTCACTTATCATCAGGTGGACTGTGTTCTCGTTTGTCATCCTAATCTTTTAAAAAATTAACGTTTAATAAATGAATGAAGGTTTCATTCGCTAATATAATACAATGCTTACAGAAATTGAATACACAACAAAAAACAAAATGATACATAGGGTTGCAACAAATAAAAAGAATCCAACTAAGCATAATCTCGTAACTGCTGCCACAGCTAGCTGTTGTTATTCCATCGGCGCATATTTACCGAGCATTTGTCGTTGTCGGACAACTTTTTTTTTCATAGAAAAAGGGATAACAAGCGGGCACACAGTCCACTTGATGGTAAGTGAATGCTGTGGCTATTAGACATGTTCATCTATACTCGATTAAGAATAAAAATGCAGATGCGTTGACATCCTTGAAGACTACGATGGAAATCCTCGTTACCAGCAAAAAGAGTCTCCAGATCTCTACACTCACCATACGAAACACAGCAACATTAAGCTGCTATTTGACGCTGGTATTCCGTGAAAGCGTGGTCCTACCCCAATCGAACCATCTTATTCGTGCTACACTCATATATCTGCAGCGTAGCTCTACCACGTTCACGTGTTAATTTGTAAATTATTGTTGGTTGTGCAGAAGCGGGCAGGGACAAGGGGTACGCGGGGCGCGGGGGACGTGGAGGTGGAGGCGTGTGGTGAGGCGGGCGAGGACGAGGACGTGCGACGTGAGCGGCGCCGCGTGGCCGCCATACTGCACCAGCCCGCCGGCAACGCGCCCGCGCTCGTCGTGCATGTTAGTACACACAGTAATTATGTCCTCCAGACAGATTTTCGGTCACGTTAGCAAGTCTTAACGGAGACTAGTCTGAGAGAGATCTGCCAAGGACAGGATTATAGCGTCCGAGTATATGCGCAAGCGCAGGTGCACTCTCTATTCTCTGACTCTCATAGTCCGATGGGACAGCAATCCGGCATGACCGGAGGGATCAGATGCAGGACTATCAGGACTTTACATGCTTTCCGAGGTACGGGGGTGAGACACCGCTTCCTAACTCCGGGCAGCTACTGAGTTTTTTTATTAATAAGAAGTAATATATAGTAAGTACTAAAACAAACATCGCAAACGATATCTGTGCGGCAGTGCGAGGTGCGTGGAAGGAGGCTAAAAGTATTGATGGTACAGACTGAATAAGTTCGAAGTTCCCAAGTCACATCTCTTCTAGAACATAGTATATATTACTTCAATGCCCACAGAGTATATTTTACAGAGTAATAAGTAATTAAGTAGCCCGCACTCGTCGAGCACGTTAGTACACACGGAGTATTTTTTTATAGACTTGATAGTAGTACCCGCCGCCTGCACACAACGCACCCGCACTCGTCGAGTACGTTAGTACACATAAAGGATCTTGATATATACTGGATAGTAGTACCCGCCGCCTGCAAACAACACACCCGTACTCGTCGAGCACGTTAGTATACACAGAGTATCTTTTTATACACTTGATAGTAGTACCCGCCGCCTGCGAACAACACACCCTCACTCGTTGAGCACGTTAGTACACATAGAGTATCTTTTTATACTCTTATAGTAGTACCCGCCGCCTGCACACAACGCACCCGCACTCTTCGAGTACGTTAGTACACATAAAGTATCTTGTTATATACTGGATAGTAGTACCCGCCGCTTGCAAACAACACACCCGCACTCGTCGAGCACGTTAGTATACACATAGTATCTTTTTATACGCTTGATAGTAGTACCCTCCGCCTGCAAACAACACACCCTCACTCGTGCACTTTAGTACCCACAGAGTATATTTTTATATTATAATAATATCCGCCACTACCTACTATTGACTAGAGAGTGCACTTGTGCATAAGCACAGGTGCATTCACTAGTCCTTTACTCCCATCATCCGATGGCACGGCCAAAAAGAGATCATACGCATGACCATTGGTGTCGTAGCATTTGTCAGTTAAAAAAGAAGACCCTGAAACTGTGGATTGCTTTGTTCCCAGTCATAAAGGTCTTCAAGATTTTCTTGTGGCTTAGAATTTGAAACACAGCGGCACTATATGTGTGCATATCTTTCGTACTGCAACCACAATATAAACGAAGGTGCTTCTACTACGTCGCAGATACGATTACGTCTCATCTAGCAATAGTAAAACTCCAGTAATGTAGATTTAAAAAGAAGAAATTCACTTCTGAAGGATGGAAACGCTCAATTTTTCCTTTGCATTCTACTGTCAGTTGTGTTCAACAGAATCTGCGCAAAGAGTACAAAATCAGAGGGTCGAGTGCGTCCAAAGGCGCGGGGTGCTGTGGCGGCGAGGAGAGCTTGCGCAAGGCTGCGCTGGCTCGGCTCAGCTTGGCCGTGCACGGCGGTGAGGTATTCGGTCTGCTGGGACACAACGGCGCTGGCAAGACCACTACTATGAAGATCATCACGGCGGAGGAGCGTCTCACCTGTGGGACCGTAAGTTAACATACATATAGACATGTTTTATTAGCATCAATATACTCACAAAATATGGATTTAGAATAATACTAGTTTTTACGGATTTTATCGCGTATATTTAACTATAAATACCCGACGTTTCGAGCGCTTTACAGCACCCATGGTCACGGGGAGGACTGAGATGTTCAATGTCCAAATGTCATAGTTAACAGCGGTTACCATAGATAAATATTTAACTTTTGTTCCGATCTACACAGTATGAACTTATGGTATCTTGAAGTCTTGCAGTTGTATGCTTGGGTTGGGATTTAATTTTATTTATTATAGGATCCCAAGCAGATGGTAGCACCCAGCCAACTTCTCTATTGAAATTAGGATGTTTTTTGATTTCAATAGCCTCGCGAATCATCCTCGGAAGGAATCGGTGTTGTTTAGCGAGGATTTGTGGTCTATCAAATCTGATGTAGTGACGGGGGCGATCCTGTACGTGTTCACAGACTGCAGACTTCCCGGAAAAAAGCGCTCGCAACGTCGGGTATTTATAGTTAAATATACGCGATAAAATCCGTATAAAAACTAGTATTATTTCAATGTGAAGTGTTCGCGTAAATATAATAAATCATTATGGATTTAGAAGTTAATAAAAAAAAGAAAAAAAATCATCTATATTTGAGATTTATTATTTATAATCTATATTTTTCTCTGTATAAGGTGTATTCGATTTTATTAATAAGAATTTATATTACAAAAATTATAATAATGAACTTAACTAAAATTATCAGAATTCGAGCCGTTGTCGCGCCGCACATCGTCGATTTATTATTAAGCAAGTTCAAAAAATGTTCTATATTCGTTTATGTGTTCGACGCATATGTTTTTATGTGCCTATGTAAGATGGGAAAATAAGGGTGAAGTTTTATTGTAACTATTACAAGAACATGAAAGATGTTGATCTTGAACTCTATATTCCACTCAAAAGAGTAAAGAAATCAAGTTACTTTAACTTTTGATTAAAATGAACTGTAAATGTAAAGTAAAAGTCGCCTTCAAAGAACTGAAAACATTAAAATAGTTGCTACATTATTACTTTGATACGACCTAGGGACCTTCAAGAAAAGAGCTTACTCCTTTCTAAAATAACGGCAACACACAAGCAATTCTCCTGGTATTGCAGTTGATCATGGGCGGCGGTAGTCACTTAACATCAGGTGGACCGTATGCTCGCTTGCCACCTCTCCTATAAAAAAACATTATATTATAACTTCCAAAGTCAGTGTTAACACATACTGTATAAAATTCATAATAACCCATAAAGTATAAAATTATTTCCACATTATGACTTCTGAAGTCTTGGCTTTTATTTCTGTGTCTTAGCACCGACTTCAGAAGCTAGTACGTGGAAATGATTTTCTTCATTTTAGTTTTTGAAGCTAGTTTTACTTTTATTCAAAGTTTTGCAATTTTTAACATATTTTTGCTTATATTTTTCAAAAAGATAGCGTGCTGGATTTAGCTAAGGGTTGCACTCGGGGAGATTTCTTACATGCCACCACATACCACTTGCAGCACTTAGGGCCGCAGGTTCGAACCCTGCACGGTAGAACTATTTGTATGGCGTACAAATAATTGTACCGGGTCCTAGATTTTTGTGAAATCTAGATGTTGATGAAATGTATGTATGTATACTGCATGGTACAGGAGAAAATCCTAGAGTAGACGTGAAATTTTTCACTATTTTGCTTTAATTGGAAAGATTTTTACGTAGACAGAGGAAGCGAAAAATTTAGAGAATTACTTAAAACATTTAAGTTTATTCTCTTTCACACAGGTGATGCTCGGTGGGAAGAGCATCGATGAGGCGCAGTCTTCCGCGTTCCAGATGCTGGGCTACTGCCCGCAACATGATGCGCTCTGGAAGAACGTCACCATCCGGGAACACATTGAATGCTATGCGGCTATACGCGGCGTCAGCAAGAGCGATACACCGCGGTACATGGATTTTATTTAACTTATATAGATATAATAATAATGTCATCCAGGCTGAATTTTAATCACGGTGGCCAGTCATCCATCCATCTGCGCAGGACAAGATTATAGTCCCCGAGTATACGCGCAAACGTCACCTTGTGCGTACACAGTTATTTTACAGTTTTCAGTAATCTTATGTTAAATTCCAGATAATCCTAGGTCAATATTGTCTAGGATTAATAGATTTCTTCTACATCCTTGTCGTATTTTCGATAGTTGGCCGTAAATGTCACGCGGGGTTTCTTACTGGTTTTTCCCAGAACAGAGGTATTTTCCGAACAAGTGGTAAACTAAACGTATATTGACTATAATGGAATAGAATTCGTATTTATTCTCTTATCACAAAAAGGTACAGAATTATTGATGACAAACATGTTGAACTATAAGCTATAAACATATTGAACCCTAGTTTGTGGGAAACTGGTGCCTATTAAAGGTATTAAACAATACTTGTTCTATAAGTCACCAGGTCCCTCCTCACGGATTGTATATCTTTTGGTGGAGCCACGTGTTTAAGGCTGCCGAAGTCTAGTTCCCCGGTCGAACCTCCTATTACGGGAGATATTAATCTAAGTGGACTGTATCTACAAATGCTTCTACACTTATATATGCGGTACAATGCACTCGCTCTTCCCGCACAATCGATGAAAGGAATCCTGCTTGATTAGAAAAACACAAAATTGGAGCGGGTTAAAACAATTATATCAAGCAGATTATAATATTGGATATTGACTCACCGGGATGTTTCTTCTATGCGGTCGAGCACTATAACTGCGACTTCTGGAACTTCTTCTGGAACACTCCGGAGAGAGGCGGTGCGCGACTATATCTCACACGAGGTGAGGCGGGTTCCCTGGAGCTCGATTGCTTCCAGGCTAAAGCGGTTTCTACTGGTGATTTACTTAGTGATTACGTGATGTTCTAGAATCATCTTCTTTCCCCTCCCACCCCACCACCCCGATGTGTCGAAAGGAGGGTATGAATGATATCGTTTTGGAATGGGATAACCGATTTGGCAGCCTACCGTCAAATTAAATAAATACGAATGGTTTTCCGCGCAACCATCTCCCCCCGCCCTTGAAGGATTTCCTTCAAAAAATAACTAAAACAACTAGAGCTAAGATCAACTAACAAAATAACTAACTAACGCTAAAATTACCTAAATTCCACTACAATTTTTAATCTAGAAAGCTAATTTAAATTATGGAAGAGGCAAGGGGCACAAACGGACAACATGACGCAGGTAAGACCCAACCGTGGTCTTAACGCGAGCCATCCTAATTACTCCGTCGGAACCGGGAAAGACCTCTTCGACAATTCCTAACGGCCAGTGGAGAGGCGGTGCATTCTCTTTGGTGAGCACAACTACAGTTCCTACAGCTAAAGGCTCAGTCGCTGTGTTCCATTTTTGCCGAGACTGCAAAGTATGCAAGTATTCCATCCTCCATCGTTTCCAAAACGATTGCACTAACCGGTCTAATAATTTGTAGCGTGCGGAAATGCTAAGTCTATTCTCATCCATATCTACGGCGGGCAAATACTTTAAAGGCGTTAAATTCAAAAAATGTGCTGGAGTTAGAGCCAGCGGTTCCGAAGGGTCACTAGACAACGTCCGACAAAGTGGGCGGCTATTCATTACGCATTCAATTTGAGCGAGCACCGTACTTAGCTCTTCGAAGGACAAAATTTGATCTCCTATTACTCGGTATAAGTGACTCTTTAGACTTCTCCCAATTGCCTCCAAAATGACTCGCGGCTGGGACGTTCAGAGACCACTCAATGCAGTTCTCGGCTAGAATGTGAGCGAACTCCGAATTATAATACTTGCTAGCTAAGAGCTCATGTAGTTCCGATAGAATACGTTTTGCACCGACGTAGTTCGTACCGTTATCCGAATATAATTTACTTACAGAGCCTCTGCGGGATAGAAATCTTTTAAATGCACCCATAAAGCCTGCTGTGCTTAGATCACCAACGAGTTCTATATGCACCGCTCGAATAGTTAGACATACGAAAATGCAGACGTAAGCCTTTGTGGATCTTATACCACGCCCGCGAGTGAGCGTGACCTTAAACGGACCAGCGAAATCCGACCCGGTGTGCGTGAAGGGCTTTACCGATTGTTACTCTACAAGATCTAAGTTCCGCCATTTCCGGAAATGACGGCTTGGGGCGTGCCCGAAAGCATGCTATACATCTGTGCACCCGATTGCGTATTAAACTACGTGCAGAAAGAATCCAATAATTCTGACGCAAAATCGACATCAACAAGTCGGGGCCAGCGTGCGAGTTCAATTTATGATGGTAATCGACTAATAAGTTCATGATATGGTCTTTACGCGGTAAAACTATAGGGTGCCGTTGGTCGAAACTCAACTGCGAGTTGGACAAGCGTCCACCTACCCTTACAATCCCATCCTGTAAAAATGGCTTAAGGCGTTGAAAGGCGCGACTACAAGCTCTATTCGATTGTAATCTTGTAATTTCTTCAGAGAAGTGTGCACGTTGAAGTTCACGTAATACTAGCGACTCTGCATAGTTGTAATCGGACGCTAAGACATACGAACGTCGCGGTAAAAGCTTCGCGAATCGACAAACGTAAATTACGCTACGCAATAATTTCGACCAAGAGGACAAGCGGTTCGCCAAAGCAATGATTGGAGAAACCTCGCTCGAAACGTTCACCACTAGAGCGTGTCTCTTCTCTTCCGGCGGTTGTGAAACTGACGAAGGTTCGAAATCGGTTATTGGCCATTGCGAGGGATCCAAGTGAACCCAAGAAGGTCCGTGGAACCAAAGCGGGTGGTCCATTATTTGCATCGGGGTGAGTCCCCGGGATAGACAATCGGCAGGGTTTTTCGTACCGGACACGTGATAAAAGTTCCGCGTTTCCAACTCGTCTTGGATCTTGGCCACTCGGTTCGCGACGAACGTATCCCAACGGTGGGGTGAAGAATGAACCCAGCAAAAGGCGACGGTGGAGTCGGAAAAGGCAAATATCCTTTCTATCTGAACTCTATCCCTACATGCGCTGATAACTGCGGTAATAAGCTTGGTGAGTACTAATATTGCGCAAAGCTCTAAGCGCGCCAGAGAGACAACCTTACGGGGGGGAGACTCTCGACTTAGAACTAATGAGGCTAATCGAATTTCTACCATTATTCTGAACGTGGAAATATACAACGCCCCCGTAAGCCTTCTCGCATGCGTCTGCAAACCCAACGACCGTTATGACGCTATTTCTATCTACGTTTATATGACGCGGTATTTTAATTTCTCTTAGTAAAGGAAGTTCCTCTCTAAAACGCTGCCACAATCGAACAATGCTGTCAGGCGACGAGTCATCCCAATCGCATTCAAATAACCAAAGTAGTTTAATCAAAAGCTTAGCGTATAATACCACCGGAGCTACGAAACCCATGACGTCCCATAATCTAGCAACGCATGACAGTATTGTGCGCTTTGTGCATTTTTCTACGGGCGGATTTACCTTAAGGCTAAACACGTCGGACTCTGGTGACCAACACAGACCGAGCACCTTGTGTGTATCAGAATCGTCGAATTCCTTTATCGCCGAAAGACGGTGTGATAGTGGGATTGTATCTAAAACCGGACGCGAATTACTAGTCCACTTCACAAGATCGAATTGACCCGATTTCATGAGTTTTATAACCTCGGCGGTGGTTAGGGTGCCCTCCTCCGCGCTATCGACCGAGTACACAAAATCATCCATATATAATCCGCTCTCAATTGCCCTCTTAGCTTTAGAATAAGAGGGACCTTCATCGTGAGCGAGCTGTCTCACCGTGCGTAACGCATGAAATGGGCTCGACTTTAAACCAAAACAAACGCGGTTAAATTCAAACACCATTAGAGGTTCCTTTGGGTTGAAACGATATAAAATGCGTTGGAATCTACGGTCGCATTCACGGACCCCTATGCAAAGAAACATTTGGCGAATATCGGCGGATAGTGCTATACTAAACAAACGAAAATTGGCTATTATATTAAATAAACTGCCCTGTAAATTTTGCCCACTATAGAGGATATCGTTAAGCGACAGGTGAGTGCTAGTTTTAGCGCTAGCGTCGAGCACTACACGTAACTTAGATGTAAGTTTGTCCTCCCTAATGACCCCGTGGTGTGGTATGAAATACGACGGTGTGTCTTCGTAGTTATCTAATTTCGAAGCCACAAGTGATATGTAACCTTCTCTTATATATTCGTTAATGACGCCGTCGTAAGCTTCCTTTAACTGGGGTGAAGCGAGCATCCTACGCTCCAAGCTGTAGAAACGTTTTTCCGCCATTTGACGCGAATCGCCGAGAGATAAAACATCTCCTTTAAAGGGTAGCGCTACACTATATCTACCGTCGCGATCACGAACGGTCGTGCGGACGTAAATTTCCTCGCATAACCTGTCATCTGAGCTAGCTATGGGTGGAACGTTCACCTCCTCCATCTCCCAAAATTTGCGGACTAACGACTCGAGCGGTTCGACAGCCATACCACAATAAGAGGTTGCCGAAATACTATCTATGATGGGGGCGGACCCAATGATAACATAGCCCAATACGGTTTCTAGTACGTAAGGCGCGGTATGCGAGGAGTTGCCCCTGACCTTATTGTTTAACAAAAGATGAGGGAAAAGCGATGCTCCAATGAGCATGTCATGTTTCCAGGAACGGCGTAAGTGTCGTCTGCTAGAGTCAAATTTTTAAATTCAATCATTGCCGAGGTGTCAACCGAAACGGTTGGCAACCGTTCAGTGACCCTATCTACTACTAGTGCATTTATATCAAAGTTAACATTACGATCTATCCGAGAATAAAATTTTAAATTTATATATCCCTGGGTAGCTTTACTAGTACCTCCGATGCCTTTGACTACAGGACATGAAAGTGACCTATTTATTACTAAGCCTAAGCGCTGACAACATTGTCGCGTTATAAAGCTATTTTGGGCTCCACTGTCCAGCAGTGCACGGACGCTTTGTTCGTTTCCACGCGAATCCCTAACCAAAATACGCGCCGTACCCAGTAACACGGTTGAAGGAGGTTGTGCTCCCATATTTGCCAATGAGCACAGAGCGACATCACCAGGTCGACCGCTAGAATCGTTGACTTTAGTAGGGGTGAATTCCTTATCCGCTTTACTTGACGCCGCTATGTTGCTATTTTCAAAATGTAATAGCGTGTGATGTTTCCTGGCGCACTTGCTACATACGGAACTCGAATTGCATTTTGCAACTAAATGCTTATCGCTTAAGCAGTTCAAACATAGGTTGTTTGTCTTTACTAACTTATAACGTTCGCTTGGTGAATATTTACGAAAAGTCGCACAATTATATAAATTACCGTCTTTATCTTTACATACGATACAAGTATGCTGAAGTGATGTTGACGTCGCGGTTACGTACGTTAACGACCCTGCTATTTTAGATGGTTGAGTCTGTCTACGGTCGACGCACCTTTTAATCTCCTGTTTAACGTTCGGAGAGCGCTGCATCACCTTTATTTGATCTCGCACGAACGATGCTAATGAATGAAAGGAAGGCATCTCCGAGCTACGATGCTCCATTTCAAACGCACGCACGGTGTCGGGGTCTAATTTCTTTAGTGCAATATGGAGAAACACCACGTCCATAAGGTCATTAAATTTTAAATTCTTAAGTGCAGCCACCGATGCCACAAATTTATCTAGAAACTGCTCTAAGCCGTTGATGTTCGCGGATGATATAGGTTTAAGATCGAATATCTGGTTCAAATATTCGGAAGCTAACATTCTCCTATCTTCATATTTAGTTTTAAGCGTTTCGAATATTAATAAGTAATTGTTTGCTGTAGGTGTAAAACCAGAGCAGATCGACTGTGCCCTGCCACTAAGTTTACTAATTAAGTAATATAATTTTTCAGCGTCCGATAACGATGGGTTATTGTGTATATTGTTTTGAAAACTACTGAAGAAGAAGGGCCACGTCTTAATATCACCATTGAATACCGGAATATCTATTGGCGGCAACCTAATTGAGTCACGAGGACGTACCTGTAATTCCGGCTTTGCTTCGCTTTGAGATTGTAGGAGTTTTGCCGTTCTTTTCACGCGACACAACATATCTTCGAATGCCAGCAGCGGTTGGTAGTTCACTATGTATTTCGGGTCGATTTGTAATTCCAAATGATTAATTTGGTCTAATATTCTTTCGTAATCCGTCCGCAAAGAATCCACCGTTTCAATTTCATTCAGAAAAGTTTCCCGCACCGCTTCTACATTAATGTTCTTTATATGATCGCTAATGTTTTGTATACGTGAAAAAAGTACGTCCCTCTTGGCATAAAGCGTTTTAATTTTAAATTCACTTCCACTAACTGCCATTTTAAATTATTATAGTGAAGTTATATTAATCACAATTAATCTCACACGCATAAACGATGGACGATGGACACTCGGTATGCCGTATTACGTAATTAAATCGAACACCTGTTACAGTCGAGGCGACGCGTTGCTTGCTAACTCAATGTTTTTATCAAGATTGTCGGGTAAGCGTACCAAACGGTTGCTATCACACTGTTTCAATTTTAAGCGATTAATAAGCTTTAAATTTAAACCAATTACAAACACTATTTAAATGAATAATTCTGTTTGCGAGTACCTAACCAAAATTTAAATTCAAACGAACACTATTTAAGACTATTCCATAAACTAGAGTGCATTATCTAAATAATTAATCTAATAATTCGACCAGAAAATGGTTGGATGACCACTAAACACCAGTGCAAATCCTGCTCGAAGTGACCATAAAATGGTGGAGCCACGTGTTTAAGGCTGCCGAAGTCTAGTTCCCCGGTCGAACCTTAAACCTATTACGCGAGATATTAATCTAAGTGGACTGTATCTACAAATGCTTCTACACTTATATATGCGGTACAATGCACTCGCTCTTCCCTAAAAAACGAACTATTATTTGCCAAATCGATGAAAGGAATCCTGCTTGATTAGGAAAACACAAAATTGGAGCGGGTTAAAACAATTATATCAAGCAGATTATAATATTGGATATTGACTCACCGGGATGTTTCTTCTATGCGGTCGAGCACTACAACTGCGACTTCTGGAACTTCTTCTGGAACACTCCGGAGAGAGGCGGTGCGCGACTATATCTCACACGAGGTGAGGCGGGTTCCCTGGAGCTCGATTGCTTCCAGGCTAAAGCGGTTTCTACTAGTGATGTGGTTCTAACGACGAGCGCGGCGGGAAGAGCGCGCGTCGGTCGCGCGTGCCCTTTATATCCTCGGTTCCGATGATTACGTGATGTTCTAGAATCATCTTCTTTCCCCTAACACCCCACCACCCCGATGTGTCGATAGGAGGGTATGAATGATATCGTTTTGGAATGGGATAACCGATTTGGCAGCCTACCGTCAAATTAAATAAATACGAATGGTTTTCCGCGCAACCATCTTTAAATTACACGTTTGTATTTAAAGATGTACAAACCGTGAGGTTTGTATATTAAAGAAATCATTACTTTCATTGAATTAGTTACGATAAAAGCGACATTTAGTAAAATGAAGGACTGATATAATAAAGCCAATTTATATAATGATGTAGATACATATTTTAGATTAAAGTGATATGATATTATATTTGAGGACGTAAGAAACTTTCAGTGGATTCGTATGTTAAAGATTTTAGCCAGTTTATAGTGTTTTTTTTCTACATTTGTGTTTAGGTAGAGGATAGATAGATAACAGCCTGTTTATTTAGTTGTAGATGTAATTACTAACATAGATGTAGTTTCTCTTGGCTAAGCTGGATTTTACCTTCGTAGTACGTAAATATTTTCCTAACGGTTAGGACATCCCATAACCTGTACAGCAGTCCGCGCATGTTAACGATGTTTGGATTGCTCTTTGAGCTTTCTCTGCTTAAATGTGGTTTAGGCGCCCAACTGTATTATAGTGATTAGATTGACTAATAGCATCATAAATAGGCTTGATAATAGAACGATCAGCTATGTGTCGAAAGGATTTAAAAATATAAATTGGTTTTCTCAGTTTAGATACCAGGAAATCGATGTGCAATCGATGTCTAACATCGAAGGTGTTAATAGAATCAACAATGACTCCTAGGTATTTAATGGATTCAAATCTTTCTAGCGTAGAGCACAAACAAGGAGTGTTATTTAGATCGCCACAGTAGTGAGCATAGGTAGACCCAGAAAAAAGTAGACTAGACTTCTTTAAAGCAAAGGTCATGTATTTTGTTTTTGTAAGATTGAGGGCACGTACATTATCAACCATCTATTTGTTAACAATGTTAAACCCTTTTTGCGCAAGTTCAAAGACTTCTTTCCATGAGTCTCCATTAAAAACGAGAGCTGTGTCATCAGCAAAGGTAACTATTCTCCCTCGAGGTGGTAGCTGAATCTCGCAAAGGACATTAATAAAAAAGAGAAACAGCATTGTACCTAAAATGCTTCCCTTTGGCACACCATAGGTAACTGAAAACAAATTTAATTCTCTGACTACGGTTGGTAAGATAACTTACAAATAGATTTAATGCTTCGCCTCGTATACCTACTCCTTCTAGTTCATTTAACAAACGAGGAACAGAAACTGCGTCTAAGGCCTTAGATAAATCAAGAAAGACTGCTATATCCTTTTTGACATTATCGAGACCACAGATTAAAGTATTTCTTAACTCAAGAATGGTATCCTCAGTTGACCTTCTGGCCCAGAAGCCGAATTGATTTTGAGAAATCTCTCACATTCATTGAACTTAGAAAATTAATAAATCTGTTGCTTAGGATCTTTGATAAATTAGGTAGTATTGATTAGGTCTGTAGTTGTTAACGCAGTCACTGTCACCTCCTTTTTGGATTGGTTTGATAAGCGAGATCTTAAGAAGTCTAAGGAAGGGACCGGATTCGGAGGGCAGCATTACAAATGTGGGTTATTGTTGGTGTCAACAAATCACTAAATTGCTTAAATAGCCTACTTGGAATTAAGTCAATGCCTGCAACACAATCGCTCTTTAGTCCCATTATTATTTTGTAAACCTCATCTTCATCTGTAGGCAGCAGACTAAATGAATTGCTCATATAAGAGTTGGTGTGGAGTAGTTTCGGAGAGCCCAACTTAAGTTTAAGTATAAATTAGCTGGGGACCCAGCTAATTTATACCCAACTCCAGCACAAAAACTCGTTAATTAAGTTGGCAGTAGAAGTTGGATTTTTTTGATAGAATGGATGGATTCAGGGTTTCATAGTCCTTTTTCGCCTCGGAACTTTAGCTACACTCGAGTTATTCAAAATGCATTCGTTGATAGCTTGGATGAAGAACTCTTTGGCCTTATCAATATCATCAATTTGATATACCGAAGATAAGTCCACATTTAGTAAGTCGTTTTGTAGTCCCATTCGATCTAGACGTTTTACTGTGATTCGGTAGTTTTCTTTGAGCTAGAGCTGACTTCAAACTTTTTTACGTGGTAGAGCCACGTTGCAGCTTTATTATAGTTGTAGCACAAATAAAATTCATCGGGGGCTCTCACAGAATACCAGCATAAAATAGCAGCTTAATGCTGCTCATAAATTAATTAGAAGTCTGCTGTGTTTTGTATGTGTTTGTATGGTAATTATAATAAATTCTAACGTTTACGCGAACACTACACATTTAAATAAAACCGAAAATAAGAATCGATTTTATAGCGTATGTATATTATAATAACTTATTTTATATTCCCGATATTACGAGTACTTTACAGCAACTATGGTTACGGAGGCGATTAAAGTGTTCGACGTCCCAATGTCAGACGCTTTTCCTTTTTTATGTAGATTAAGGGTGACAAACGAGCACACAGTCCATCTGATGCTGTGGCCCATAGCCCAATTTCTTTCTAGATACGTTGTCACCCCTGAGATCTAAGATAGAATGTCTCGTTTCCAGTAAAAGGGGTCTTTAGCTCTCAATACTCACCATATAAAACACAGCAGCATTAAGCTGCTATTTTACACTGTTATTCTATGAGAGCGCGATCCTTCTTCGGTCAGCATGGCTTTACTGCGTGGATTATAGATTATATTATTTATAATGTGTATTGATTATAAAAGTTTTTATTTCTATTTCTACTATTTACCGACATATCCCAACGTATTAGTAGATTGAAGTGGCAATGCGCCGGCCTTATATAGCTTGAAAAACCGACAACCGATGGGGAAGAAAGATTCTCGAGTGGCAGATCTCCACTAGATGGGGTGACGACCTAGACATGCAGAAAGTCAGTGGATGCAAGTGGATTAAGAACGTGCTTTGTGGCATTCCTTGGGAGAGGCCTATATTCAGCAGTGGACTTGTGAAGGGCTGTAATGGTAGTGGTGACGTATACACGAAAGTGTGTGTACGACGAATGAAGGCGCGTTGTTCGAGGACTGTAA
Source organism: Parnassius apollo (assembly GCA_907164705.1). NCBI lineage: Eukaryota > Metazoa > Arthropoda > Insecta > Lepidoptera > Papilionidae > Parnassius > Parnassius apollo. Next base: position 5,862,262 of record CAJQZP010001449.1, on the reverse strand, counting down.
TGACGATGATAATGATGATGATGATCATTATGGTTTGTGTTTGTATTTGCAGGATAGTGGAGGCGTACCTGAATGGGCTGCAGATCATGGAGCACGCAGGCAAGAACGCGGAGGAATGCTCAGGTGGCACGCGGCGCAAGCTGTCGTTCGCGCTGGCTATGGTGGGCGACCCGCGCGTCGTGCTGCTGGATGAGCCCTCCACCGGCATGGACCCGCGCAGCAAGCGCTTCCTGTGGGACACCATCTTCGCCAGCTTCCAGGTGCTCACGGCTCTTGTAACATAGCGGGCGACCCGCGCGTCGTGCTGCTGGACGATCCCTCCACCAGCATGGACCCGCGCAGCAAGCGCTTCCTGTGGAACACCATTCTCGCCAGCTTCCTGGTGCGCAAGGCTTTTGTAACATAGCGGGTGATCCGCGAGTCGCGTTGCTAGATGAGCCCTCCACCGGCATGGACCCGGCGCAGCGAGCTTTCGTGGGATACCATCTTTGCCAGCTTCCAGGTGCTCACGGCTCTTGTAACATAGCGGGCGACCCCCAAGTCGTGCTGCTGGACGAACCCTCCACCGGCATGGACCCACGCAGCAAGCGCTTCCTGGGGGACACCATCCTCACCAGCTTCCAGGTGAGCACGGCTCTTTTAACATAGCGGGCAATCCGCGCGTCGTGCTGCTGGATGAGCCCTCCATCGGCATGGACACGCGCAGCAAGCGCTTCCTGTGAAACACCATCCTCGCCAGGTTCCAGGAGCGCACGGCTCTTGTAACATGGCGGGCAACACGCGAGTCGTGCTGCTGGACGAGCACTACACCGGTATGAACCCACGCAGCAAGTGCTTCCTCTGGGACACCATCCTCGCCAGCTTCCATGTGCTCACTGCTCTTGTAACATAACGGGTAACCCGCACGTCGAGCTGCTGGACAAGCCCGTTTTGTATTTTGTATCCTCCTCCTCCTCCAAAAATATAGCCACTTTGTAGTGCATTGCGTATTCTCTATATCTTTTATAAAAGAGCCACCACGATCATTAAACATATGACGTACTACAAAGTGATTATCACTCGTATATTGATAACAACAAAGACAGCGAAAATACCTGCTAGACTCGATCTGACATTTTGTTTCGAATTACTCACCAACTTTTAAATGCGTTGTGTAAAATTGATAAACTTAAAGATATTACTTGCAGGGTAAAAAAGGCGCAATACTGACAACACATTCCATGGAAGAGGCTGATGCCTTATGCTCTAGAGTTGGGATCATGGTGAAAGGAAGTCTAAGGTATGATTAATCTCTTCAACATAAAATAACATACAAAAATATAGGAAATATCAAGAAAAACTCATGGCCTCATATACAAAGCGTTATGACCATCAGGTATGTATATATCAAATATAAAATAGCCTGGTCTGAGCAGCACGCAAATCAAAGGTGCAAGACTTCTAGTGCTGCGATGGCCATCTATCGTCAAAGTGTAGTCATTTTCTTGCGGCACATAAGAGTCCACTTCGCTGCCCTGACGCGTTATGGTCTACTCCAGATGTTCTCTAAATATTTTTTTATTCTTCAGACTTGCAGGTTTCCTTATTCCTTCACTTACGACCACGTAGTAAACCAGCACTTAAAGTTACAATCTGAGCTCTTGTACGTGATCAAAAAGCTTCATAAGTAGAAAGCCTTAGAGGCTGCAAACGTGGTTACGCCGAACTCTTGCCGAACAAAACCCCATGTGTTTACGGGGCGCAACACGGAGAATCACGAGAGCTCCGTTTTAAAATAACCGGGCTGTCTTTATTGATTTGCTCGGCTATCTCAACACCTTTTGAACACTTTTACACAGACGTTTTCTTTGAAGCAATAATAATTGGTAAATATTTTTTGGTTTTACAGATGTATTGGTTCCACGCAGCACCTGAAGAATCTATACGGGGCTGGGTACACGTTGGAAATGAAGATTGGGCAGAACTATCAAAAGGCCACGGTAAGATAATTGAATTTTTATACCTATCAAACAAACGAGTGACGTGTATTTTTTTTCTTTGGCAATTAACTCGTACTGCCGCTTCGCTTGGGCCAGCAGAGAGTCAATGACAATAGTCCACACCTTTCCTATATTTATATTTTTAATTCGCTCGTGTTCAAGAGTTCATTTGCAACAGGTTTATTTTTGATGAGTGTCTTCATGTGTATGTGCCCCGCGCAAGTATGGCAAATCAAAATGAGCTTTAATTTGACAGACAATAAAACAACAAATACAAAACAAACATACGTACATACATTCCAAACTCTTAATCTCAGTCCTTGTCTTTTTTATACTATAAGGGAAAAAAGTGTGCTCGACACAGTCCACCTGATGGTAAATGGATGCTGTGGCCTATACACATCTTCTACATTTATCCTCGATTAAGAATCAAAATGCAGATGCGTTGTTACCCCTGAGGACTGAGATGGTATACCTTGTTTACAGTAAAACAAGTCCTCGGTTCCCTAGACTCACCATATTATTATTAATTAACATTAAGCTGTTCTTTTATGTTGGTATTATGTGATAGCTACTCCGGTCGAGCTGACCCATTCGTACGACAACCATAACATAGCTGTAGTGTGGCTCTACCACGTACAAATAATAAGATTTTTAGAACTGCGGTAGCTCTATTGTGTTGCAAAATTTTAAAATTTTGTTTAATTTTAAGCAATTGTAGTAAAAAAATATATTTTGATTATGTTATCTTGTAGTTGTTGTTTTAAATTAGTCTAATAATATTTTTAGGTACCGATATGCCACTTCCGAATCGAACAGGTTTTTTTTATATATTATATACGCCATAGCTTATTCTTTTTCTCTGTTTCAGATGTTAGATTCAGATTTATCATTGTCACCATCTCCACTAAGGTCCGACGAAAACTCACCATCTTTAGGGGAAGCTGACGAAGGTAATTTCAATAGACATCATATTTCTTCTTCTTTTTAGTTCGCCTACTTTTTATAGATCCGCTCGTAACTGTCCACTGTTAAAATAACTTACTTTTTTTGATAAGAACCATAAAATTGTTTACAATTAGTTGAGTGTACCCAAACACGTAAAAAAATTTGCGTTTTTAACTTATTTAAAAACACGAGAAATAGCTGTGAGCTGTTTCTTTGACCTCTATTTAATGGATTAATGAAATAAAAAAGTTAGGTACGTTTGTAACCTGGGCTTTATTGGTATACAAACTCAAAAAGTAAATCAAAAATAGGTCGATTTTAGAGACCTTTTAGATCTCTATTTATTTGTGAATCGATTCATAAGATTTCGATTCGAATCCATTCATAAATCGATCTTTTATAGAAAGAATCGCCGTTAATTTGTTGGAAAAGTGTTAAGATTAATGTTTCTTTCTGATATTTTATGTCAATTATTTTAGAAATGGATAAATCAAACTTCGTATGTTCCTAAAAGTAGATGAATTCAAAAAAGTTAAAATGTGTAATTTATTAAAAAATACAGCCCTGAGACACTGTGTAACTAATAAATTCACTTTAGACCCAACTAGCGGCATCTGGTGGGTGTAAAATTATTATCCCTCATTGACAATAACAGTACCAGACGTTTCGCATCTTGAACGCTGCTCCCCATTGTTGATCTGGGTTCCTGATTCCGACGTAAGCGTGATACCACCATATATCGAAAGTCTTTAGATATTTTTGGTATATTCCATAGTCGTTTTTTAAGTAACGGGACAAAATGAATGGATTTCCTCATGCACGCTCTCCGAATTTTATACTGTAAAGGCTGGCTAATTTGCACCTGTGCTCGAGACTAGTAAGATTGGCTTTAACCAGATTGAAATCACTAATAAACTTTTTATAACACTTTTCTATTAATTACAAAGCTGCAAAGTGGGAATGTATGAAATCAGCTCATATATACATACAAAAATAGTACATGCAAAACCCGACTAGAACATTGAATAAAGTAGGCGGCTGTCCCAGCATAAAGTAACACCGTACCTTCGAAGGGAAGTCTAACTGCCTTCTAGCTGCTTTAAATATATAAATAATGATATACTGTTATTATATTTGAATTATCCCAAATTGAATGTGATTTATAGGCAACTATTAAATTAAAAACGAATTATGATTCCATTTTTTTCTTCACACTTTTAACGTTCTTAGGATCGTCATAATAAGTAAAATAAAAAATATATTTGCTTATCAACGACTTAACTGATAATTATCATTATTATGGCGTAAATATTTTAAAAATTGGAATAAAATTTAACGCAAGTAGTCCCAATAACTAATATTGGTACCTCAAAATTTTTATCTATTACTCTGTATGCATTGACGAGTTGTGCTGGAGCTCTTTTAACTTTCGCAACAGCAATAATTTTGTTGTAGCGGTTTCATAACTTTGGGCCCCTTTGACGTAAACACGACTCTATTTCAACCTACTAATAAAAGTCATACGGTGAAAGCTCCGGCGAGTTTGCAGCCATCTTGATATTCACTATTTCAATGATCGCTCGCTGCACTCGAAATTTTAGCTGTCAATTGTTCTGCAATAGGTAGGTACACGTACATTAATTTTTTGCCGTGGTACTCACTTTCGTATAATCTTCGCGCACCGCGTAAACTTTCATTGCTTAAAATGTAACACCGCACCATTTCATAGCATTCGCGGTTTGAATATTTTCATTTCGTCATTGTCATTAGTAATAAACAAGAAGACAACGAAAATTTTAAAATACTGCACTCGTATCAATTGGGTCAAGATGTCTAACGGTTAACGGAAGGGACGGGCGTGGGCGTCAAGGTATAACCTAAATTTGTAACCGATCGATCCTCACGAATGTGTATGTGCATATTAAAATAGTATGCGTTAGATATTAATGAATGATAATCAGTTCAAATAATACATTTACCACGCATTTTGAATACAAAAGATAAAAACAACGGAATGTCTGAACGGAATGAAAACAGAATTTTTTTATTAATAATTTTCACCAGTCGCCTATATTACTTATCCAGAATCTTATGCAAACATTGCAAAATAACAATGTATAATAACCATGTCAATATCCCATAAGTCATAAATGAACATTTTGATTGTTTAATTATTGTTTTTTATGGCCAGGGAAGTAGTCAACTTTTCATCATCACATAATGATGAAAAATTATTTCAATTTGACACAAGTGCGTGCTATCCAATTCTGGTATAAATACTGTTGTGTGTATGAAGGTGCATCGGGCGGGGGCTCAGCGACCGCGGAGGCGGCGGCGGCAGCGGAGGCGGAGGCGGAAGCGGAGGGCGAGGCGGAGGCGGTGGACGCCAGCATACACACGCCGCTCGTCGCCGACACGCCGCCGCAGCGCCCGCTGCACCATAGGTCACTTTATTTTATTGTTATTTATTTACGAGTCAACTGGCCCAGCTTTGCCTATATATGATATATTAATATGGCATTATTTAGATTTGAGATAATTTTTAGTATTTTTTTAAAATCTCGAGATTTTTCGGATGAAATCAAACCTAGATCCTTCCAGCCATTACTCTCAATCTGTTCGTAAAGTATCATAACAATCGGTTCAGCCGTTCCATAGATTATCCCGCACAGACAGACAAACAAACAAAGGAAAAAAGTCGTACCGAAGGCGACATCTTGACTCGAACCGGGGTACCACGACTTCGGGACCGCCCGATGTATCATTTGAGCTATTATAACCTAGATCTATTATATCCTAGCTAGATCGATTTATTGCCTCCGAAACCCCCTGCACACTAAATTCCATGAAAATCGTTGGAGCCGTTTCCGAGATTCCGATATATAAAATTTATATATTCATCATTACTAAAATTAATAAATCAAATGTATAAGTATTAATAATAATATTTAAAATATTATTAATGTTGTCTTATACAACATGTAACAAAAACCCTGTGGTTCCCGTTAACTGCGTAACTGGCAACAATTTTTTTAAAAAAAAAACACTTCTAAAAAATAATTTTAAAGAAAAACAATTAATTTGCAAATTTTATGTGGTTTTATTTCCCCTAACTCACACGAGTATACGTAATGCGGGGTCTTTGACAATCTTCTTACTCCTCGGTCAATGCAGAGACAATAAAACCACATACAATTTGCAAATTTTTTTTCATTAAAATTAATTTTTTAAACGTGTTTTTTTTTTTGAAAAAAATATTTCTATAAGCTTGGATACTGATTCTGATAACGCACTTAACAGGAACCACAGGGCTTTTGGTACATGTTGTATATAAAAATCAATTGCTCTCCGTTAGTCTCGCTAAAACTCAAAAATGGCTGAAACGATTTTGATGATTTTTTTCTGTGTGTTTGAATGGTTCCCTGGATGGTTTAAATTTACGTTTGGACCAGGAAGGTGACACTGTTGTCGAGATCCAGAAATCACCTCAATGCCTCGTTTCCAGTAAAACGAGTTTCCGGTTCCCACACAACACAGTGCATTATCCTCCTAATTTCAATTCTCTGGTGTTCTTACCTGATTGAGCCGACAAAATCGTTCTGCAACCACAAAATAGTTGCATCGTGGCTCTACCACGCAAAAATGGTTGGCTACAAATGGGTCGCCCATGATTACTGAGATAAAATGCATCACAGCCTGAATTTGTCCTGACTGAGGCCTCATATTAAAAGGTTCTTACTTCTGAGTTAGTCTGTGGTATGCCACAGACTAACTAAAAAAGATAGACACAACGATGCCGACATTTCTAGTGACTTCGAAACAGAAACCACACAGCTTCTTGACACGCACTCACGAACACCCTAACACCTAAAATCATTTTGGTAGCAATTTATTTGAAATGCGTATGTTTGCTTGAGTGCGTGTTCCTACAGTTCAGCATAGTTTTGGCTTGGTTTCGGCATCACTTGAAGTCTTGAAATACACGCAGCACTCCGTCTCTTTATTTTTTAAATTTTTTTATTGGTACATAATAAAGCTTAACAAAGTTGTGATAAAGGCTTAGAAATGGAGAGACCTTTTTTTGCCGCACTCGACTCAGTAGAACGCAGAGCCAAGAGGCTTATCGGCGACAAAAAGCTGGTGGAAATAGAGCTTCACACTTTATCTCACTACCGCCAAGTTGCTTATTTGTCGGTCTTGTACAGAGTGTGCCATGAGCTTCATAAATTCATACCGCCATCTCCATTTGCCTATCAGAGTAGCAAACGTACTGCAGGTTACCATCCGCACAGCAGGTTGACATTCCAAATATTCGCAAGAAGCGGATAAATCATCTTTTATAATGCGCATAGCCGCGTTTTTCCGAGTACCTGTAACCTGGACCTCTTCAAGGTGTGTGTTAACAAGCTTCTCCTGGGTAAATTGCAATCGTAATCGCTCCATCGTAGTCTCATCTTTGCCTCCGAGCCAGATGGAGTTCAAAAGTGAGTCCATTTAAAAAATATATTAATTATTATTATATGAATAAGAAAGTACCCAGCTGACCGATGACATTTAGATAAAATTACATGAATAATATTTTTTGATCTTATTGACATAATAGAAAAAACTGAACTGGTTATTTGAATAAAAAATCATGAGTGCAATTATAAAAAATTTCGTATTTTAATATAATACTAGAAAAAGGGCTTGAAATAATAGATTTTCTCACAAAAGAAGGAAACTTGAAAAAAAAGGAAAAAAAGTGGGACCCTAGACGGGACGCGAACCAAGGCATTACGATTTCACGATCGCTCGATATCCACTTGAGCTACTACGATCATTAACAAAGTGTCAAAATTTATCTTCTTATATTGTAGCAGTTTTTCATTGCCTGAAAACACGGACAAAAAGACATTTTCTAAAAATAAATCCTAGCTAGATCAATTTATTGCCCCCGAAACTTCCTGGACACTAAATTTTATGAAAATCGTTGGAGCCGTTTCCGAGATTCCGATTATATATATACACACAAGAATTGCTCGTTTACAGGTAAAGGATGGATATGCTTATGAAACAGAAAATTATGTCGTATTGTTCTCAACGGATTTATCTGCATTGTAAACAGTATATAATTACTGCAAACAGGTGTTTTATCTTTGTCTTTTATCTTGATAACATAATATTAGATAGTAAAGTTATTATATAAGTGCATATTTTTATGGTAGCGTACTTCATCATTCTTGAATACTTAAAAATATTTAACCGGAATAAATATTTAAACTTAAATACATCGTTGTTAACCATAATATTGACAAAGCGTAAGTAAAGAAGTTCGCAAACAAATCAAGATTGTTGGCATTTATATGTATTGAATCTAAATGTGTTTTCCCTCAATGTTATTCAGAAGGTAAAGTAGGTAATTGCGTAATTTTTAGAAAGGATAATTTTACTGAATTCAAATGTTAAATATTAGTAAAGAGTATAAATAAAACAAAAAAATATATTTATGCTCGATAACAAGCTTGTATGGGTATAAATAATAGCTCTGGGGTCTTTTTCATACGTGGTAGAGCCACGTCGAATTGATATTATGGTTGTAACACGAGGTGAACGGCTCGACTGAGGACGAAACACACTCTCACATATTACCAACTTAAAATTGTAGCTTAATGCTGCTCTGTTTCGTATTGTCAGCGTAGAGAACCAGAACTTTCTACGTTTGCACTCTTAATCAAGGATAATAGTGATAATAGTCATAAATCCGCTTGCCAAGCGTTGCCTTACGATTATCCATACAACGAGAGAATAAGGGTGACAAACGAGCCAGATGACACAGTCCACCTGATGCTCTCCTGACCTCGACTAAGAATCAAAATGCAGATGCGTTGACACTCCTGAGGTCTACGGTGGAATGCCCCGTTACAAGTTAAATGTGTATCCCGTTCTCTACACTAACCACACAAAACACGACTATATTGACCTCCCATCTCGCACTGCTATTTTGTGAGAGCATGGTCCTACCCCGGTCAAGGTAACCCATTCGTGCTACAATCATAATATAGCTGCAACCTGACTCTATTATCTATTTTGTTATATTATTCTTTTTTCATTCATAGAACGGAATCTAGTGGCGGCGGGGTTGGTGCTGAAGCTGCAATAGCGTTGGTGGGGCAAATCTTCCCGTCTGCTGTTCTCGAAGAGAACTTCGGCGAGAGGCTAGTGTTCTCCGTACCACAGTCCTCAGTATCCAGTTTAGCGAGATGCTTTCAACAGATAGAGGATGGTATGTAATATTTTCATTCTTCTCAACAATCAGTCTAGGATTTTTTTTTACCTGTACGCAGAGGATGCGCAACAGCCGCCATAAAGCCGTAGATACTCAGATTCTAAGCGCGCGCTATGAATTTCACAGTACATGAGCAACTCGAGGTCAATCCTCGCTGACTCCAATGAAATTGTTGTGTTAAAGGAAAACATTGTGAGGAAACCCGCATGTCTGAGAAATTAAAAACAATATCTCAAAGTCGTGATATCGGCCAACACGCATTGAGGCGGCGCGGTGGACACTTTCTTGCCCTAATATCCTCTCAGAAATGAGAATAATGTGTAGTGGGACGGATATAGGCTGTAATTTTTCTTGACTAAACTCCAACTCAAACCACTCTCTGGTGTCAAACATGTCTCATCCCTTCTTCTTCTTCATCGTAACGCTCTTGACAGAACGGTCTTGGTCGTCACGAAGAGACGCATCCCTACCTAGCTTCGGTAAATATTTAAAAACCACCATTCCTACTCAAATTCTGTTACAAAAACGTTGCCATTTCTCGTACCAATATGTACAATGTATGTACAGTAAAATGTAGTCGAATTAAATAAAATGTGTGCAGTTCACACGCGGTAGAACTGAAACCTTAAGAAAACTAAACTTCGAGAGTGCGAAATAAATTCTTAGTATCAGAAGTAGGACCATTATAGAGTTGATTTATAATAATATTGTTGCCAATTTTAAAAATTATTATACATTTTATTCTACGTAATATTTCAATAAATACAGACTCCAAGTTTTAAATGTCATCATCGTAATTAATTAAATATTTTCTAATCAACAAAGAATCATGTCCACTTTCCATACATGTAAAAACCTGATAGTAATAGTTTACGTATAGTTATAAGGTATAGTAGATAAAGTGCATTTAAGTTTAGAAAATTATGTCATATAGTAATTTTTACGATTTAAACGCTACGAAGCCCAAAAAAAATATTGATGTTACTTTTGAAGCTTGAACGAATTAACCACTGGACCCGACATAAAAGCGGACTTACATATACTGGTCTTGTCAGTAACCAGGAAATTCTAGCCTTGGTCGTTTATTTTTGCGTCAGTCTCAAGCACTTACTTGTCAACAAAATATCTCCCAAAAATGACTAAATGTTCAGTTAAATGGTGTAAAAACTATAGCGGCTGAAGGCAGCACTATTTCTTTTCAATTGTAAGTACATTATTTTATTACATTTATTGTTATTTATCACAAAATTTAATTAAATGTGAAATAAAATTTTGTATTGTCCAACTATGTTAAACATAGTCAATATTTCTATGTCTTGTTCACATCTGACAACCATCACGAAATGGCTGGATTATACCATTCGGAACGAATGCCTAAAACTGGAGTGAGTCAATTTGACATCGACTAGTGCTTGACCATGTCGAAAAATATATCGATATTTGACGATATGACCAAATGAATGATGATGTTATTTGTACAATACAATAACATTTCAAAATACTTATATAACAGTATCCTACAATCTGATGTCATTAAATTTATAACAGTAATTTTTATAATTAAATAAAAATATTATAAATGCAAAAATTCTAATTAGTATCTGTACTTAAAATATTTAAACACATAAATTACACGAATATTCAGATTTCCTAGTGACCCTTCTCGGAAAAGAAAGTGGGTAGAAGCAATTCGTAGAGCTGAAACCTGTATTCCGACGAAACAGCGCCATATGCAGTGTACATTTCGATACTGCCTGTTTTAATGCTAATGCAAAGAAACACCAAATGACATCAATGAAGGCGGTGTCATTGCCCATAAAGACAAGGGAAAACTGATACTTCCCTCAAGTGATATCATTCTCTTCATTTTCATTGCTGACAAATAGCTCTCAAGTGATATTTGTCAGCATTGCGAACTCGCACTTACGAAGGGTGTTCAGAATAATAGATAATAAAAGATTACACAGCAGACCTTCTCCTGCCGAAAATAACAGAAACATTGCTGCAACTTCCATTGTACGAAGACATTCATTTCCATAAATTTGAAAACGATGACGTGAATCACGTCAAAGAATTAACGAAAGCCGTTGCTGAAAAGCATATAAATATTAGAATTGCTTATATAAGAAAACAGGCGAACAAAACAAATTCTAAGAAACACATTTTAAAAAAGATGATACATAATAAAAGTCAGTAAACCTATTGAAATAGTTTAAATTTAACAAAAAATTTGACGTTTATCATAACTAATTGAACAAAAAGTCCATAAAAATGTCCTGCTTCTTTTATTTTAATTAAAATTTAAATACCGGAAGCTTACCTCACCTTCATTATCCCTTTATTTCCTGTTCTTACAGCTTATTTACGATACGACTTTTCTTGCTCAGTCGTTCATCGATATATTTTATCGACGAGCGTCTGCAGGAAGTCTGACGCTCCGGGAAGTCTGCAGTCTGTGAACACGTACAGGATCGCCCCCGTTAACTATGACATATGGACGTTGAACATCTCAGTCCCGCCCGTGACCATGAGTGCTTTAAAGCGTTCGAAACGTCGGGTATTTAAAAAGTTAAATATACGCGATAAATTCCGTAAAAACTAGTATTATTTCAATGTGTAGTGTTCGCGTAAATATAAGAAATCATTATCTTTCTTTCGTCCGTACATCATAGGACACACTGTATACCACCGTATTCTATCTCGTTCTCTCGCAGGCTAAATCCTATAAATGTATATGTATATTTATTTCTTTTTAGTGCCGTTTTTTTTTTTTGATTTCATTGAGTTTCAAATCAAAGTGATTCCAAAGTAGTTTTCTTATTATATATATTTGAATAGTTTCTAATAGTATTTTTTTTTATAAATAGAAATTTAGGTATTATCATTGTATGTGTTTTTAATTTTTATTTATCATAATATGTTATGTGAGTTAACAATATTTATTTATATTGTAAGGATTAGAAAGAATATAATGAAATTTGTCCCCGCATTTCTTTTATTCATTTAGTATCTTCCAGTCTTATAATGTCATGTGAGAGTAACACATAGAAACACATAGTTTCCAGTAAAAAGGGTCTCCGGTTTGTGACAATCACCATACAAAACAGTAGTATTAAAAGCTGCTATTTCACGCTGGTATTCTGTGAGAATATGGTCATACCCCGGTTGAGCTGACCTTTTTTTTTTTGCGCCCGAAGCAAATATGGGCAACCCTCCGGAAAGCGGGGGAGGGAGGCGGTGAATGCTCATAGCATACCACGCAGCCGGCTGCGTGGTTATGTGGAGACTTTTACCCACTAAACACCGCCTTTTAGGAATTGGCTTAACGATCTTACTAGAGATCTCTAAGCCGTATACGAACGCGACCCTCCTTGGCAGAAAGGAGGGCGCAAGAGCTGACCTATTCGTGCTACAATTAATATAAAGCTGCAGCATGGCTCTACCACGTACTTATTACAGTACAAATTCAGAAATCCACTAGAGGTGATATTCATCAAATCAAAACGCTCTTACCCTGCGCGGTGCGCGCTGATTACCCACTGTCGCTAAAGTTTCATGATTCATACATACATATCTTGGCATATACGTTTAAATCCAAATATTTAATTGTTTTTCTTTCACAGCAAAAGAAAAGTTGAACATAGTGGAGTACAGCTTCAGTCAGACCACGCTGGAGCAGGTGTTCCTGAAATTCGCACAAACTGAGAACGTGGAGCCATCAGACGTGGAGCATTAGACAATCGTTGGTCGTATTTTTAAAATTATACGCCGCCTGCGCCACTTCAGAAACTTTGTTGATAAATTTATAACAATTTCTAGCTTTTTTTAAATTGTGAATTTAAGTATATTTTTGTCGATTTTTATTTAAAAAGTGTGATTAATTTTTGTACTTTAGTCTAGGTAACCTTTAATTTATATTAACAATAATACAAAAAGATCTCAATTAAGATAAATTAAAAAAAAATATTTTCTTAATCTACAAAACGCTTATTCTGCCGTTTTTAAAACGTAATATCGAAGCTTAAAAGTTATTTACTATCAAAGTTTTCTAAGTGAAGTGGTAAGTCGCGTGTTTTTGTGTTTTTGAAACTGTAAAATAAGGAATCGCTTATAACATATTCTGTAGTTTATTTCGTTGAGTTGTCAAAGGCTTTTGTATGAAGTTTCCAGTTGAAGAGAGAATATTATATACTTAGGTGTCGTAGTAAGTAATAATATTATCGTACTCCGTGATGTGACCAAAATCTTGATGGGCCTATATTGAAATTAGTCTAGTATCACATTGTTGCTAAAACTGTAATTAATTTTATAAAGTATACTAATTGCATTCTGGCCATAAATTTTTTAAGAAAAAATTTTGACTCTGAAACGTACTTAATTCTTGTAATTATTTAATCTGTTAGGTATAAGTGTAAATTAAAAAAATAGATAAAAATAAAACAGCCTTTATATGCAAGTAAGATTCAGTCACATACACGGCGTATGGTTTGTAGGTCGTGTTGACAGTGTGAATTGTTTTATAATTTCATACTTTAGTAGCGAGTTTTATATACGAACTAAACTTTTATCTGAATATGAATCTACTGGCATATACTTTCATCACTTTTAACATGAACATATAGGTTATTTTATTTATTTATATTTATATACTACTTATGACATTTAGTACATGATATGTTAGGAACATATCTATACTGGATCTCCTTTTTTACTGTCTGGAAAAAAATAGGGTATAACATGTGAACGGAGTAGAAGCCTATGGCACTGATATTTTACAAAAATAAAAACAAAAAATTTGAATTAAATAAATAAATTAATTAAAATCTATCGAAATTAATATTATACTTTACGAACGGCAATAAAACAATTTAGTAGGCATCTTTGACCTTGTCACTTCGCAGGGTCACACGCAATGGTCAATGTAATTGTTCAAAAAAAATTCAAACACGTTTAACTCAAACTTTTTGTTTTTATTTTTTGTAAAATATCAGTGTCACAGATTTCTACTCCGCTCACATGTTACACCCTATTTTTTTCCAGACGTTAAAAAAGGTTGTCCAGTATTTTCCGTTGTACTCTTTGCGCATGGATTTAAAAATAATGAAATATTTAAGTCAAAATAGAATAACTGAACGTATACTTCATAATACTTTTTTGATGATTAAAATGCATAATTTCATACGTATTGCATAGGGTAGAGAAGTTTTGCATTCCAATTTCAAGTGATTTAATTTTTTGGTCTCTTCTCAGATCCACTAAGAAGATAAACGAAGCGTTCCGTATATTTCAAGTGATGCAAAAACCATGCCCAACTTCTTCTTCTTGATACACATTCACGCACATGTCTATATTCTTTTTTCTTTCTTTCTTTAAGAGGATTGTGAAGCTGTAAATTTTAATACAAAAAGCGATAACATTTTGCCTTCCGTAAACATAGTGTAATTTTTATAATTTTTGGAAATGTTGTAGATATAATGAAAAACTAAGTCTGTACGTTTTTATTTTAAGAAAATATTGCGTACGATATAAGTTATTAGCTTCTAAATATCTATTTTTTTTACTTAAACACTTTCTCCAACGTTTTTATTTTTTTTAATTAAACTAAACTGAATTGACTTAGATTAAGTTATTAGTTAATCTAATGAGATCAAAATTAATTAATCTCATTTCGTTAAGGTGTAGGGCGGTGAAAACGTTATCGTTCAAAACAATATTTTAAAAAGAAAATGTAGGCAATTACTTCCAACATTTGCAACTCCCTCTATCCCTCGACGGCGATACGGAGCAAGCGATGTGAAACAGATAGCATTTTGAAAATACCTACTCGCTCTGTATATCGGCACTTCACAATCCTCTTAACAGTCTGTAATATCACACACACATACATCTAAAACCATGTTGATGATCGCGAATGATTTTAGATTGCATTGGGTGTGCGTGAGTGCGTGTGGTTGAATAAGTTGAGCATGGTTTAGACTTGCTTTTAGCTTCAGGTAAAATATACGTAATGCTCCGTCTACTTTTGTTGATAAAGTTTTTAACGTGTTAAGAATTGGTGTCGTTTCACGCCCGTGCATCAGAAACACGAACAACCGTTGAACCTGCGCCTCCGGTCGTGTCAGGTAACTGTTTCATCGAAATATGAAATTGAAGGAATACTCTCTATATACTCGCACCTGTGCTTGCGCATACACTTGGGCACCATAATTTCCATGGAGGTTAGAGAACAGGAGAACGATCGCTGTAGAAAATAGTGTCCTAGAAATATGGACAAAATAAGTGAAGCGCTGCGATCGTTAAGTTGACTCAACAATTTTAATTATTATAAATATTATAAATTATTACAAATAAAATTATTAATTATTATTGATTTATTATTATTATTTATAGTATTTACAATTTTTTAATGTTTCTTTTTGTCAAAAATTAAAAAATTACTTCGCAGATACTATTTACCGACGACAGCACGGCTATAAATTCTACAAATTTTCAGGAACAGGCGGGCTATGCTTTAGCATGTAGCGATTTTTCTCCTGTTCTCTAACCTCCGTGATAATTTCTTTCAACGCAAATGTCTAGTCTCTGGTAAGACTGGCCACCGTTACTGAAATTCGGTCGTGAGGATATTATTATCATTATATTTTAAATCTAACAAATAGAAAAATTATAACCTGCTTAACAATAGTTTTATTATAATAATAGATAAAACATTAACGCATCATACGATCGACGTATGGCAGAGATTTTAGTCAAAAATCTATTTGTGTTAAATATCAAAAATCCATTTGCATTCCTGTATTCTCAGGCCAAAGAAGAAAGAAAGAGTAGTGTTCTGTACAAAATAATGCACCATTAAATTATTACCAGTTTGCATGAAAATTTGTGTTATTGTGTAAGTACTATGTATAAAATATATGAAGTATTGTGACAATTTTATTAATTTTTAGTACACGAAATATTCCCAAAATGAGTCAAACCTATGTTTTTAATTATCGATTATTACATACTTATTTATCCTATAACGGTGGTAAAACATTATTTAAATTATTTTTTTTTGCTGTAAAGGTTTGATGGCGTAAGCAAGAGAGAAAGTTAAGGCATGTTTCGCACACTATATTTTTTTTAAATTATTTTATTTGTAAAAATTAACTCCGAATATATTTCTAACCATATATTATTACAGAAAATTAAAATACTGCGTGATTTTCATCATCGTGAATATTCCCCGCAAATTACACACACATTATATTAGGATTACACTAGGATTAGCTGCTATATTACAGGTTTTGAAAATACTTACTTTTCATTTTAAGTGATACTTCTTTTTATTTGTGCTTTTGTCCAATTATTGTAATGAAAGAATAATATTTATTTTTTGTGTACTTAGAACAATATTTAAAAAAAAATTAAATATATTTTAAACAGCAGTCGAATGAGAAGGCTTACGAATTATTTCAATAGTTAATATTTTAAAGTAATGTACTAAATAAATTATTTACAATTGACAACTTTAGACTAACAAAGAAAAGAAAAACTGGCCTAAAGGTATATACCAGGCCATAAACTCCAAAAAAAGAAAAGAAAAACGAAGCGCTGTGTACCTACCATTCAAGTGTAGCCGGAACCATGCTGAACTTCTTGACACGTACGTACGCACATATATTTCTTCTTTCGTTCTTTAACAGCCCTTAAAAGTTCACTGCTTGATGTATACATATGAATCTAACACCATGTTACTGGTAAAAATTGTTTGAGATACATGTTTGTGTAAGTGCGTGTTACTACTATAGTAATTTAAGGATGGTTTTCATTTAGTTTCGGCGTCACTTTGAAATGTTCGCAGCGCTCCGTCTATCTTCTTTGTTGGTCTGAGATTAAAAAGTGATTTGTTCAAATTTTTGTGATTTATTTCTAGTCGCGTTTGAAATTATGTAGAAAATTATGATTAAATTAAATTATAATAAGTTATTATGTGTTTGGAAACACAAAAATTGACAATAGTTAAGTAATTACTAAAAAAACTGAGACGAATCTAAAAGTAATGGATATAAGTTTTGGCGGGAACCTAGCCCGTGGTGGTTGTTGCTCCTGTTTTTGTTTTTTTTTTGTTATTTAATGGTTTCTCCGATGGTTTGAAAAGGATCTTGATACATAGAAGTAATTCGATTTTGTGTATTTAATGTCTACACATACTAGCTATTAGTATTAGTAGCGGATATGATGATACAAGTGCTACGATGGTAGTATAAATCCCGAAGTTTTTTATCTGCTGAGCAGCGTGAGATACTATCATCATCAACTGTCAGCAAGGTTAAGCTGTCATCGAAATCACCAAAAGCTTCACAATGATGCATGCGTATTGTGACGAATTTAGTGAATAAAATACACATCAGACTTGATTGTATGGTCTTAAACCTTTGCCTGCCTTAATTGACAAAACGTAACAACAACAAAACAATAATAGTACGTGGATAAAATAATATTGATATTATGGAGTGTAGAAGCAAAGAGTACCGACTCCCATAGTAGAATAGTTGAAAAAGTGGCCATCTGTAAGCAGTAAATAACGGCTCAAAAACTCTCCACAATAGCACTTGAGTAGCTACTGGGATGAAATGAACTTAGCAGTTGTCGACGGTTTAAGTGTGCTGCTAAACTGCTCAGTAGCTTTAAAATCTAAAATAATTTTATTTAGTAAATATAACCTCGAAAAAGTCGTCTATCCCACTAATATTTTTCGGTGCTTTCTTTAAAGTATAACCCGTAGTTATAGTATCGCCACCCTTATTTAACGGTTTTCTATGGACACTTTCTAATACACAGCCTGTACTCTTTACTTCTACACTCCATAATTGATATGCTAACAATATATTACATTTGTAGTCATACTAGATTTTATACATATTATTAAGAAGTTATAAAAGCTACATAAAAATGACATTACTGTCCGCATTTCCTAATAATTAAAAAAGTTTATAAAATAATATACAGATTATTTGGATTGGCTAAACCT
Source organism: Parnassius apollo (assembly GCA_907164705.1). Lineage (NCBI taxonomy): Eukaryota > Metazoa > Arthropoda > Insecta > Lepidoptera > Papilionidae > Parnassius > Parnassius apollo. The sequence continues at coordinate 5,844,054 of CAJQZP010001449.1, read as the reverse complement.
TCAGATATATAATTTCTTAATTTGGATTTTTATTTTATGTACCTATCATTTAGACAAAGGTTAAAGTAATTTAAACAAGGTCTACAATTAAAAACTAATTACTTATGTAAAAACCTCTTCATGTTTGCAAATATCTAAGTAAGTCATACTCATATCACAGCAATATGTAGGTACTAAGGGGTTGTCCGGACTTTTTTTAGAACTTGTTCGATGCGAAATTCCCAGAAATCAGAAACTTAGCTAAGTTATAAAACTTTACCCTATGTATTTTAGTTTAATAATTACATTAAGCTTTTTAAGTTTAAATCATAATTTCTATTGGTACGTGAAAAAAAATTAGAAGGGTCGTTATCATTTGCAAGCTCACGCAAAATCGTAAGAAGCCTTTATCCCTCACGATAATAAGTAATTTATGTGAAACCTTTATTAAAGATTAAATTGTTCAAACTCAAAATTCTATTCGTTTATCCCGTGAGTAAGAAACCTCTTAGTTTTAGTCAGTATAAGCCTAACGTAAATATTGCTTTTAGTTTCACCTTCGCTGCGGGATTGCTAATGCCACCAACGCCAGTTAATTCTATCACCAAGTTAGCAATGTTGAGGCCATGGGAGTCTCAAGCAAGTACTAAAGAGCAGCAGCTCGACAACAACTTTTCCTTATTCCAGACGCAGACCTGTCTATGCCTCCTCCGCCTACCACATTTCGGCTTCGGAGGATAAGTAGTGCATTATCGGTATTAAGATGTGCATCTTAATACCGATAATTCTCTCCCTCCGCGGCCCCACTACAGCCGCAACTACACTAGATACTACGATGACATACCCCCTAAGAACAAGTTTGCGAGAGGAGTCCCGCAATTTGTGCTCTTATTGGCTCACCAAGACCGCTCAAAGGCGTTAATCATGTAGGTAGAGCTACACAGAGCTTGCCACAGCTAATAACCTCCCTCCTCCCAAATATAACAAGAAGGGAACCCGTTGGTGATGCACGTTAAATCTCCTACAATATCCCATTGCCAAATGTTATAGTTGCAATATATTCGGCAGTCATAGAAGACCGTAATAACCAACCGAATACATTTAACTGGCATATAATTTTGATTAGGTGTAATACAAAACATTGTTTGCGACTTTAATCGTTAATCCACACTGCACTGTGATGAATATAATTAAGTATAGGACTTACAAGATTTACGTATGACATAGACATAATACATAAATATATAAACACTCACGCCTATCACCCAGAGGGGTAGGCAGAGACTACAGACTTCCATTTGGCACGATCCTGACACACCTCTCTCGCCTCCTTCACATCCATACACCTACGCATACATGCTCGTCGGTTAAGGGTACTCCTAATTTGGCCCGTTTTCAATAAGTCGCCAATTTGGTCGATAAATTTTCGCCTAGGACGTCCCTTTCCGACTCTGCCATTCACTTCTGCAACATAAATTTTCTTTGTCACTCTTTCCTCATTCATTCTTTCCACATGACCAAACCACCGAAGCATTCCTTTCTTAATCCTGGTCACAGCATCATCTTGCAAACCACACTCTTCTCTTATTACACAATTTCTTACCCTGTCGTTAAGATTCAGCCCTAACATACTCCTTAACGACCGCATTTCTACTGCGTTGATTCTACTCTCGTGCTTCTTCTGCCACACCCAACTTTCACTAACATACGTTAAAGTAGGGACCAACACAGCATTGTGAATTGCCATACGTGCCTTTTTTGACACATTTTGACTCTTCACAATAGAGTGCAGGGCCCCATTTACTCTATTTCCCGCATTCACTCGTTTTTTATATACTCATGAAATACGCATCCCAAATATACAAACTTATCTACTTGCTCGATCAACTCCCCTTCTATTCTTATTTCGCAAATCGTTTTACTTTCTTCTCTTTCGAAAACCATAACCTTCGTCTTACTTGCGTTCACTTTCATACCCCTTTCTTTTAATGATCTGTTCATTAATGTAACCATCATTTGCAACTCGCCGCCGACGACGCAAAGGATAACTTAATCATCGGCGTACAAAAGGCATTTGACGGTTAACTCACCCATTCTTAATCCGCATTCTTCAACTTTCAAATTTTGCAAACAACTGTCCATAAATAGGTTGAACAGCCACGGGGAAGCCACACAGCTCTGTCTGACACCTTTATGGATGTCAAACCAGTCCGAGTAGACCCCGTTGATCCTAACATAAGCACTAGAGTCCCTAAGACCCTTCCATCCCTTACGTAAAGCGACTCCAATGCCTGTATCAAGCCAGCGCTCAACTCAAATGAGTTCAGTGTTTGCCATAGCACATCCCTATCCACTCTGTCATAGGCCTTTTCCAAGTCCATAAACGCAAAAAAAACCTTTTGGTTTTTGGCCAAAAACTTCTCCGCGATCATGCGCATGGAAAAAGACTTGATCTGTACATCCCATTCCCTTTCTAAATCCCGCTTGCACATCCCAAATTTTTCCATCAGTTTCTTTCATGACCCTTTCAATCAGTACCTTAGCATACAGTTTTCCCACAATGCTAAGAAGGCTGATGCCACGGTAGTTTTTACAGTCCTGCTGCGACCCTTTTCCTTTATATACTGGGACTATCACGGCTTTGCACCAGTCTACCGGTACCCGCTTCAATTCCCAGCATAAATTAAATAAGGTGTGCAGCAGGCCTGCCACGACTTCCTCTCCAGCCCTTAGCATTTCGAGTGAAACTCTATCATATCCGGCAGCCTTACCTGCTTTCATGCTTTTCATTGCTTTCATTATTTCATCTATGCTTATCTCGCTACCTCTTTCCTCTTCTTTCGGAGTTTCTACTTCATTTAGTACACACGTTGTCTCCTCACTCATAAGCACGCTTTCAAAATATTCCTTACATCACTTTAAACTCAAAACTTCATCATTCAGAATATAGCCATTCTCGTCTCTTATAGCATTCATCATAGGCTGTTTTGAATGTCCCCTGGCAGTTCTTACAAGTTTCCAGAACATTTTAATATTTGCCTGGAAGTTATCCGATATTCTTCTATCATTCTTATCCGTTCTTTCTTGCTTTTTTCTTTCAACTACTTCTTTTACTCTCTTATTAAGATGTCTAAAGACTGCCTTTTTTCTTTCAATATCATCATTCGTACCGCTATAATTACCAGCCTTTGTTGCTAGTAAATCTAGCCATGCTCTCTTCTTTGCTTCAACTTCCATACGTATCTCATCATCCCACCATAACGTATTTTTTTCCTTTCATTCTTTCTCTTACTAACACCACATACTTCGGTAGCTGCATCCACTAAACCTTTCTTTACGTTTTGCCATACATTCTCCAAGTCTAACTCCTTCATACATAATTCATCCAAACCACTTATATTTTCTTTCAGTCTACATTTGAACTTGTTTTTCTCACCTTCATCTTGTAACCTTTCTGTTCTAATAACGCAGTGGTAGACACATATGATCGATGGCGCCAACGCCTGAATAGACATTAATTCGGCATAAAACCAAATAATGATCCGTTCCTACGTTAGAACCCCGGTAAACCCTTGTATCTGCCAATGCGCCCCTCAATCTTTCATCCACAATTATGAAATCTATCATGCTTCTATCGTCACCTCTTTCCCAAGTATACATGTGAATCCTCTTGTGGCGAAAGCAAGTGTTCGTCACAAAAAGATTATTTTCCATACATACGGTGAGGAGACTTTCACCATTCTCATTTATACTTAACACTCAACACCAAACGTTCCCAATATCTTTTCATAACCAAGCCTCCTCACCCCAACCCTTCCATTAAAATCTCCTAGCATAATAATATTTTCATTTCCCTTACACTTCATTAACACCATCCTTACCATTTCTCAAAACTGCTCTCGGATATAAGTGGGCTTAGACATCACTGGGGCGTAGACCCCTAACACAAACAACTTCTTTAAGCCCACTTTCATTCGTATCCATAGCAGTCTTGGGCTTACACATTCATACTCTTTCACACATTGGCCCATTCTTTCTGAAAGGATGATACCTACTCCCTGGTATGCCCGCTCGATATGACATAGACACATATACAAATAACAGATACATTTAAGCGAAACAAGTTTTTTTGCGTGATAATTTCCTATAAGTCTCATTTTTGCAAAGAATGTTACTCATACAAACTGTAAGTTATAATAGCTGCGAACCTTCGAATATGTTCAAAGTGAGATCGGTTACATAGTAAAATCATTGAAGAACTTACGAGGTAGTATTATAATATAATCTTCATGATATCTTCGGAAGGACAATTTGTTCAGAGAACCAGTATATTTCTTATCGTGTCAATGATAATAAAACAACTATCACATCTGCTACAAGTTTTTGCTCTCACACATTGAATAATTTAATTAATTTTTAAAATTTACTGCTTAGTGCCGTAAACATACAAAATGACAAATTCTCTAAAATCGGTAATAGGCGAGCTGTAAAAGAAGAAAAAGCTATATATATCTACGAAAATAAAGAAAATTTATTACGCAATTGATCCAAGATATTAGACATATCTTGGATCAATTGCGTAATAAATTTTCTATACATTCGTGATCTAGCAAAATATGTAAAAGGTTAACTAACCCTTCCCAATTATTATTAGCTATACATATCTTTATGAGCTTCAAGTTTGTGTATTCTTATTCTTCTTTTACAACACACTATAATCCACTACTAGGCATGAGACTCTCCTATTGTGGAGATGATTTGAGTATTTTAATTATATGTTCAATTTTTTTCAAAGTATGTTACAGTGCATAAGTTTTATATTCAAACTCAGACTAATAAAGCAAGAAAGACGAAAGGCTGCGTATATTTGAAGAGACACAAAAACCAAGCCGAAACCATGCTCAACTTACTGTAAGACAACGGACTGCACTGACGCACACATATCCATCTAAAATTGTTTGAAACCTTGATTTTAGGTATGTATAATATGTGCTTCGAGCTGTGAAGTGTGACAGAAGAAGAAAATAGTCGTTAGAAGTTGAGCATGATTTTTCCATCGCTGAATTAGAAGCAGCACTCCGTCTCTTTCTTATTTGGTCTGAGTATTCAAAATGCAAATAAAAGCTAGTAATTTAAACCACAACAGTGAAAAAATTATTTGTAATATGTGTTGTATTGTATGATTTTATAGATTTAATAACACCAAACGAAATAGTTTTCAGTAAGACAGAATTCTGACATAAACTCAGTTTGTCAACAGAGTGATTTATATATATATATATATATATATATATATATACGTAACGTAAAATATGAAAAAAAAAATTGAACGGTTTTTGTTGGTTTACATTTTATTTAAAGACACGAGCAAATAACTTAAGACACTAACGTGACTTTCTTACACGATGTAGACGTAAAATAATGTTTAACGATAAGAAATATGTTGTTATAGTGGTATTTTATGTTATATGTGGTGAATAAACCTGTTATCTTTAAAATGAAATTTGAAGTATTAAAAATCTTTGTCATGTAACTTGGATAACATTTATGCTGGCACTACATGACCGTCAACCGTTAGACTCCAAACATTTGTCTGAACCTGTGCAAGCTCTTTCGAACTCTTAACCAAACCTCCCTATAAACGATACTACATATGAATTATAGATAATTATAAATGAAAATAAACACAGTGACGTGCAGAGAGCTGGTTCGTGCAGTTTGGCAAACTCAATTACACTTTTTTAATGTAATGTCGATATACAGCCACCACTGCTAAATGAACTTGGCCAAACCATCCAACACGCGACTCCTTTAAACATGCGGTCTGGAGCCGTAAAAGTCTCCTAGCTTGTTAGCTAGAAGACTCCGCTGTTGTACAAGCATCAACGAACGAATCAACGTAGTATTTAACGATCAGTGTAGAGCCAGCATTAGTATTTTTCATCAAATTTGTAAAAAAAATCTATGTTGTTTGCTTCGGGTACACGTAGACTAGATGTGGACAATTCAAAAAATTTTGGCAAATATTTTTTTAATGTGTAATATTTATAAAGAGTAGTAAGCTTATTTTTAATATTGAATTAAAGTTTATGTATGTTTACAATACAACATCTTAGATTAAGTTTACAACTTTGTTGTTTTGTTACCAGAGTAACAACAGTTACTACTCTTTATAGAATTTAATTGACAATATAAAGCACTTGGCAAAAATTAGATGTTTTTAAATCTAATTCTTGACTTATGCATTTGAGGTAAATAAGTTTACCCTCTGGGACGATAATAAGAATCAATAAATTCTCGCACCCGAAAACGAAATCCAAAAAACATTGCTATGCTATGTAAAAATAGATATTTGTTTTAATTATAAAAGTACCTTTTGTAATCGTCAGACAATTCAGATATATCCATAATATTATTTCGATGTTTTTTTTAATTTTCTGTGATGAATTTAAGAGCCTTTATATCTAAAATGTAAATGTGAATTCATTTTCATACTACCAAATCGTGACGCGATCAATTAACTACCGCACAGATTACCCCCCAGGGGGTGGTAATCTGTCATCTACCGTAACTTTTTAAGGTTTGTCCAATTAGTTTTACTACTATTTTTACGATAGAACAAAATGGACAAAATGCCATTGTATTTCTATATTTTTAATAATCGATGTCCATACAGTTCTACTATTTTTTTATTTTATTTTTTTATTTGCATTCTTTTAAAATACATAACGCAATATGTCTTGGGCTTTCCCTTGAATTTCGATGTGTTCTTACTTATGTTAGTAAATTTTAGTCAATTAATTTAGTACCAAATAAAACATCATCAAGTCACATAATGTTTTATTTTAATGTATTATAACATAGAAGAATCTTATGAAATGGCGGAAAACATCAAACGAAATACGAAAATATCTACGGAAACAGAAGTTATCACTAGCTACCCTCGCCTCGCTCTCGCCTTGCTCTCGCCTTCAAGGATCTAAAAGGATAAGTTCGTATACTTAGAAAGCGTTTCGTTTTATGCTTTATTAAGTACAAGACGCAACTACGTAATTTCGTTGCATATTTCCTGTCAAAAATAAAGGCCTAAAATATGTTCTATCTGAAAAATCGATCTTCGAATCGATTCGAATCAAAAGCAGAAGTTAATTAAAGATGTTAAAAGTTGATTTGCTTAGATCCGCGTAATAAAATAAAATGATGTGTCTTACCTAGTTTGAAGAGTACCACCAGCTCTCCCTTAATTGCGTGCACTATCCCTGTCACCTCTAATCCCCACACCACTACACTAGGAAAGACACCACCATCGATAACACGACCACGTGTTTTGCCTCTACACGAGGCCATACTCGGGTGAAGTAGACTGCGGTAGCTGACACCTAATTGTAGTAGTGATGTTGGGATTAGTGGTGACGGTTATAGTGCCTATAATGTGAATCATTCTGATTCTTTGGTTTCTGCCTTCGGTTTACTTAATTGACCCAGTGTTTGGAATCGATTTCAGATCGACATGCCTAAAATAGTTTATAGGTAAAACAAGCAAATTAAAGGTGTTATTAAAATCAAAGGTCAAAGGTGTTAAGAAAAGTAAAAAATATTAATGATGTTTCTTAGCTAGTTTTAAGAGTACCACCCGCTGTCGATCAATTGCGTGCATTATCCCCGTCACCACATACCCAAACATCACTACTCCCAACACTAACAATATACTAGGACAGACACACCACTGTTGCGTTAGCAACGTATTTCTTAACGACACGTGTTTTGTCTCTAAACGAGGCATAGAAATAGACTGCGGTGGCTGATCGCTAAATTTTTTCCTAGTGTGTAGAATTTTTGGTGACGCGGATAGTGCAGAATTTCTGGTGAGGGCAGTAAGTGCTCTTCAAACTAGGTAAGACACATATTTTTTGTGTTTATTTGTGTAAAGTAATTAATATTTAAAAACTCTCACACTATATGGCATAATATAAGAAAAGTAAGACTAATCATAATGACGCATTTAACAAAAAAAATATCAGACTATTGTCGAAAATGACGTTTAAATAGAAATCGCTTGTTTTTTTGCTATTTAATCAGCAGATATATAGCACAAATTAGTGTTGAAGGGAATGGGGAAGGATCAGTTTTAGGGGAGGCATTTTGGGGAAGTAAAGTCAGTCAGATAAAATCTCAAAAATATTTTTAGATAGTACTTACTGCTATGTTATAGTTAATTATTTATTGTATGAAATAATATGCAAAAACTGTACTTTTACCGTTTTTATATCCATAAGACACTGCAAATATGAGAGGGAGAGGGGGTTGCCACACCTCTCGTACTACTGTACGGAGTGTCATTTTTTGCTCAGGGTATCTCTGGGCGACAGCAACCGTCACTGCGCTGCGTGTTAAATGGGATGCAAACATTAAATTTTGTAATACAGCATAAACCGTTCGGGTAACATAATAAAACTAATTATTCCGTAGTAATAGGATATTACTGAATGTAATTCATTCAAACAGTTATATAACATTTCGCTCGTTAACCTCACATGTGTTTACTTTGATAGCGTCATAAGTAAACCAACCTGTCAGTGAGTTTTATTAACTAATTAAACGTGTTTTCTTTGCAAATTTCTCGCTGATAAAATTAAAAAAAAACTGTTAAGTAACAGTTTCTGTTTGTGCCATGTCCTATCGTAAGACAAACCTACAACATTTTTATTTATAAGCGACAACCTGTTCCTAGTTTGACACTAGTGAATAATAATGTTAGGAGGTTTTGTAAAAGTTGGAAACAAGGCATTCCACGAGTGACAACGCATCTGCATTTAGTAATCATAATCGAGGATAGATGTAGATGTCTATGGGCCGCAGCAACCACTTACCATCAGGTGGACTGTGTGCTCATTTGTCGCCCTATTCTAATCCTATAGGTTTATATATAGGAACTGGTTATCTAGCTACTAGTTATTTAACTCCGGAAGAACATTAAGTACCGATTTTTTAGATTAACATTAATTGCCGACAATTGATGAGCCATGGTAGCTCAGATGCTTAGCGCTCGCTGTAAATTTCACAGTACGCGAGCAAACCGGGTACGATCCCCGCCGGCACCAATGAAATTGTTAATTGCAGTTTTAAGTGCTGATTTACCACGTGCTCGGTGGTGAAGGAAAACATCGTGACGAAACCTGCATGTCAGAGAAATAAGAAAAAAACTATTTCGAAGACATGTGAAGTTCGCCAACACGCATTGGGGCTGCACGGCGGTCAATTCCTTGCCCTAAAACCCATTCAGAAATGAGCAGAGGCCTGTGCCCGGCAGTGGGATGTATATAGGCTGTAACTTTTTAACGACAGTTGGATAGGTGACGTGCTCTGCTTCCAAACTCGGATAACCATCGCAACCCTACTGTACAAACACTCCAGGGCTTTCGATACGACTGACTGACCGACAGTCAACTTGGTACGGTTGACCAGACTGTAGCACCGCCCAAATTTCATGTTTCCGCACCATCCCGTGTGCCAAACAAATGATTTATTTTACTTATTTATTTATTTAATTTACTTTATTCTTTATTGCATCCTTAACAAAAGAATGCAAAGCTTAGTATTTTATCACTTGAATAGTTTTTGTTACTATAAGCAAAATCTAACAAATACTTATTTTTGATGAACACCATACCAGCATATATCCACATTCTGTCTACAACCTCGATCCGGTCCACCATCACCTCGAGACCGAGAAGCCGCCCCTATTCTTCGTAAAGGGGACGTAGATATCAGTGGTGCACCTCAACTACCAAGGTTACAGCCTTGAACATAAGTTCAAACAGCGCGCTGGGGTCTGTGTTTATGTCCGGGATGACAATTGCTATCGGCGTTTCCGTTACTGATGAGGCTTTAGGGTTTTCTGCTATGTAACTTCTGGTGGACACCGGTGTAGAGACAACCCTCTATGCCCGTGTCTATCGATCATACCGCGGAGACCAGGAGACGACCAGACTTATTAAACACCTGATATAGGGGGCATATAAAGCCCATCAACGGTATCCGTCTGCCAAGCTAGGTTTTATTGGGTAGTTAAACGCCCACCACAAGAAGTGGTTGTTCCCGCACACGAGAAAACCGACCATGCTGGGAGAAAGGCGCGCAAACTTGTGTTATCGCTAGATCTCACACATCAGCTGGTTTATGTGGCGACACGAGTACCAGATGTAGCCGGACATACGTCCTATTGCTTGGACCTTCTGCTGACAACAGACCCAGACAGGCACACGGTATCTATCTCAACTCCGCTGGGATCATCTAATCATTGTCTGGTGAAATCCGTATAGATCATCTCTCCTCCGGAAGACTGTCCAACGGGCACAAAGAGAGTATGGCGATACGAGTCAGCAGACTGAGATGAGATGCGGCACTTTTTTACATCATATCTCTGGCGGCAAGTGTACTTTTCTTCGGATGAACCCTTACTTACTCTTCCGATGCGGTGGTGGTCGTGATACGATAGGGAATAGAATATTTTATTCCGTTCTCTGCTCTCTGTTTCCCGTTACAAGGCTCGGCCCTGGTATAATGCGAACTGTGCTCGTATTGAAACCCGAAAAGAGTCCGCCTATCAGGCCTGGATTCTAGCTAACGATCACAAAGCTAAGGCTCGAAGGGTTTGTGCGAAGGAGAGAGCTATCAATTCTGTTGACAAGTACTGCAAGCGGATTTTCCGCAGGGTAAGATTCGACCATGTCACTTGTATAGGGGCCAGACTTGCTTTCTACCCTTCTGGTAGTAAACAATTTTGGTTTCTTTCGAAGGGCGTCGAATCTACTTTCGCCGTCCCTCGTTGCCACCTATGCAGAAACCTGATAAAATACTGGTTCATTCCACAACTGAGAAAGCATTGCATCTCTGCATCTCTGTTTGTGAGCAATTCTCGTCTAGATGCTGGCTCTAAACAAACGCCAACCCTCCCCAAGTATGATTATTTAATGCCGAAAGTCACTACCCATATGAAAGAGGTACGTAGACGCGACAATGATGTCAATGCCAAAGGACCCGATGGTATTCCTGCAAGGGTACCATTGTGCGCCTGAGTGGACTTCTGTTCTGACGTGCCTGTACCGCCTCTCTCTTAAAACTCGAACAGTGTCAAAATCGCCAACGTGCAACCAGTACCCAAGAAGGGTAGTCATGCCGATGCCTGTAATTACTGACCAGTCTCCTTCACCTCCATACTCTGTAAAGTTATTTATTATTTATTTACACTTTATTGCAGCTTAAGAAAAAGAATTACAAAGGTCGGACTTAATGCCCTATATATATATATATATATATATATATATATATATATATATATATATATATATCCCAACAATACCTGGTAAAAGTAGGTCATTGATGTGCAGCAGGAAAAGAATCGCAGAGAGAACAGACAGAAGGGGAGCCATCTATGACTAACCTGATCGACCGTTCACTCAGAAAGTCAGATATCCAGATGCAAAATGCGGCGGGAATACCGTATACAGGAAGCTTACTCAGCAGACTTGCGTGCCTAACCCTTTCAAAAGTATTTGTGATATCGAGTGAAACTGCGAGAGCTTCACCGTTCTTCTCGGTGGCCTTAATGGCCTGATGGCAAAAATGCGTGATATATACAAGAAGAACCCCAGTGAACTTTCTCCGGTGGAAACCATATTGGTTGTCACTGAGGATGTTATTTGTTACAAGATATGCCAGCAGCCCATTATTCTAATTCCTTCCATAACTTTTCATATATAAGCATAACCTGATGAGTACTTTTCAGTCCCGGTTTCGTCCTGGTCACAGCACTACATAAAATAACTAAGGATATTAGAAAGGAAATGCAAAAGAAGAAGGTTACAGTTATGGTGCTCGTTGCCTTTTCTAACGCTTTTAACACTGTTGACCATGATATCATTCTTGCTATCCTTTCTTATTTTAGGTTTGCACCGTCAGTCCTGGAGTGCGCTTAAGAATTATTTCTTTAACGCATGATAGAACTTTGCGTTCCTCATATAATAATAAACTACATTTTACTACTTTTTACTAGTATCCCACTACATTTTACTAATTTTGTTGGTAAATACTTCACCATTCAGGCTGCATTGCTCTGAAACTACTTGGCCGACAACGTTAAAAAAAACTAATAAGACTGCCTTTAAAAGATTATTACATAAGCACTTTATGAAGATATTAGATGACAGTTAAGGGCCTATAGTACCTCAAATGGCTTAGCAAGAACCTCCGTTATGCCGAAAATATAATAATAATATAATAGTAATAAAGCCCGTTTTTATTTCCGATTAACATTTTTGATACAGTTTCTTGACTTAATATAGGGTGTAATTAGTATTTAATTCATATATATATATATATATATATATATATATATATATATATATATATACATATATATATATATAGTATTATATAAAGTTTAATTTTACTTTTAGTTTATTTATTTTTGTTTCATTCACTATCATTATTTTCTTCACCATTGATCGGATCCCCTTCTCGGGTATAGGCCTCCTCCAGCATTTTCCAGACCTTTTCACCGTTAGCTTTCTTTCTTCATTCGTTTCCTGTTGTCGCTTCTATTTCGACTATCCACTTTGCTCTGGGGCGCCCTCTTTTTCTTCTTCCCTCTGGACCTTTCCATATGATTGTCTTTAGTGTCCATCTTTTGTCTGTGTACCTTACGATATTATGTCCTGCCTACTGCCATTTCTGCTTTAGTGCATGATGTAAGGCGTCTATAACTTCAGTTCTCCGTCTTGTTTTTACGTTTTTTATTTTTTGTATTCTTTTTATTTTTAATACGCTTCTTTCCATTGCTTTTTGACATGCTACTAGTTTGATTTCTATTTTTGTGTTGTATGTCCACGTTTGGCATCCGTATGTAAGAGTAGGTAAGACGCAGGTATCCAAGAGGATTTTCTTAAGGTGGAGGGGAAATTCACCTTTTGATATTTCCTTCAGGGTCCAAAACTTTTTCCAACTCATGTTAATACGCCGCTCGACTTCTATAGATAGTTGTTAGATATTTATATAGATATTTTATATAGATATTGTTACGCGCTCCAGTCAACGATACACTAGCGCCATCTAGTGTCAGGAACGAGAGCGAGGGGAGCATTGAGAAAATGACATCAAAAATCACTCAACCGACAGCGCCTAGTCGAAACTCGAACGCTCGGTACCTTGCGCGGGTTTACTTGAACATTCTGGATATTTCTTTGCTAATTTATATAACTAGGCGCTGCAAGATGCGATCGTTGTAGTGTTGATTTGGCGAAACAAGCGAAGCTTCGGAGCGGAATAAAGTGAATAAGTGTGTTTAATTATTAGTGTTTTTAACTTTAATTTGTGTAAAGTAAATTAAAGTGTTAATTTAGGTAATTTTATCGGCAATTTTTATTGTCACGAACCACAAGCTCGTAACAATTGGTGTCAGAAGTGGGATAAAATCATGCCGATTTTACCTAAGGAGGAAACGGAGGGTGTTCGTACCCGCAGTCAACGCCAGCATGAGACGGACCAGAGAAGATTTGGTGGTGCAACGCCGCAGACGTCGGAAGGCCAGCCGCCGGCAACGGAGGCCGGTTCGTCAGTAGCTCCTGCATCTGCAGCACCTGATTTAGGTGCTCTGATGGCGATGCTACAGGAGCAGCTGCAGCGCGGACGAGAGGAACAGGCCCGTCTGTTGAAAGAGCAGCAGGAAGAACAGGCTCGCCGACAGGAGGAACAGGTCCGTCAGTTGAAAGAGCAGCTGCAGAGCGGACAGGCAGAACAGGCCCGCCGACAGGAGGAACAGATGCTTCTCATGAAGGACCTTCACGCTACCTTCGGGAAAGAGATAAGGGAGGTGAAGGATAAGGTTACTCAACATGAAAACCGCCTGTCGGAAGCTGAAACCCGAATTGACCAAGTGAACAATCGGGTTGACAACGTAATGGCTGACATGAGGAAATCACTTGACGAACTCAAACTTGGGGAGGGAAATACAGCTCCCGTAGTAGCTACTACACCTTCGCTACGTGGGTTCAAGGTGCCACCATTCGACGGGACTTCTTCCTGGTCAGCCTACAAAATCCAGTTCGAAGCTGTTATGAAGGCGAACGGCTGGAATAACAGTCAGGCAATGACTGCTCTGACACTAGGCCTGCGCGACCAGGCCTTAACAGTTCTGGAAGCTCTCGGGGAGGAAGTGACTTATGAGCAACTCCTTGAGGCATTGGAGGCGAGATATGGCGACGCTCACCTGGAACACGTCTTTCGTGCGCAGCTTAAAGATCGTGTGCAGCGCATCAACGAAAACCTGCAACAATGGGCTCTAGAAGTGGAGAAGCTGGTGCGAAAAGCATACCGGTCTGTACCTGCGCTCATTGAAGGGAACCTGGTGCAGACATTCATCGACGGCATCCGCGACCTGGAAGTCAGAGCTGCTGTGAGGCTCGGGCACCACGAGACGCTTAAGAACGCCTTGGCCCATGCACTGGAAGTGGAAGCCGTGCGGCAGGATCATCGTTCCCATCGCGTCAGGGAGGTTGCGGCAGCTACAGTTCGCGACCGCAACAAAGGATACAGCCCTAGGTGCTATGGCTGTGGGGAAAAAGGCCATCTTCGAATCAGCTGCCCTAAGCGAACCGTGGAAAGGAGAGTTGATCGATCTCGAGAGGGTAGTGCAGCTAACGACACTGCCTGGCGGCGACAGGATCATCGTTCACCTCACGCTAGGGAGGTTACAGCAGTTACGGTTCGCGACCACAATAAAAGATACAGCCCTAGGTGCTATGGCTGTGGGGAAAGTGGCCATCTTCGGTCCAGCTGCCCTGAGCACACCCTACGAAGGGAAGGTGAACGGTCTCAGAAAGGAAGTGCGGCTAACCGCACCGCCCAGCAGCAGCAGGAATACGACTTTACTATCAGACACTGCAGCGGGAAATCTCACGGAAACGCAGATGCAATGTCAAGAAGACCTTCTCCTGAAGATTGCAACCATTGTAGTAGGCAAGAGAGTAAGGAGGTGGTATCCGTGAGGATGCTCAGGACAGACCACCTCAGCAACGGGTGGAAGGACAACCTACGACATGCACAGCAGGAAGATCCGGACATCAAGCCGATTCTGGGATGGATGAAGGCCCGTGCTACCAAGCCTAAGTGGAGGGACGTCTCAGCGATGAGTTCAACCACGAAAAGCTATTGGGCCCAATGGGACAGCTTGCTGATTCAGGATGGAGTCCGGTGCCGTAAATGGGACAATGGTCGAAGAGACAGCTGTCGTTTGCAAATGGTTGTCCCTAAAGCTAAAGTGCCGAATGTTCTACAGTTGTGCCATAATGATCGTTCAAGAGTCCATCTGGGAGTTAAACGAACTCTACTGAAGGTCCGAGAACAGTTTTACTGGGTCCATTATCGTGACGATGTCGAGGATTGGTGTCGTACATGTACAAGTTGTGCGGCCGAGCGGGGACCTCGAACACGTAGTAAAGGAGCACCGAAATTGTACAATGTTGGTGCACCACGGGATAGGACAGCCCTTGACATTGCGGAGCCGTTACAGAAAGGCGCAAGAGGGACTCCTAAGATCGTCCATGTGAATCGCTTGGCGCGTTATTATGGGGCCGATAATGCTCGGGACGAGCATGTCTTAGGAGGGGGCAGTGTTACGCGCTCCAGTCAACGATACACTAGCGCCATCTAGTGTCAGGAACGAGAGCGAGGGGAGCATTGAGAAAATGACATCAAAAATCACTCAACCGACAGCGCCTAGTCGAAACTCGAACGCTCGGTACCTTGCGCGGGTTTACTTGAACATTCTGGATATTTCTTTGCTAATTTATATAACTAGGCGCTGCAAGATGCGATCGGAGTAGTGTTGATTTGGCGAAACAAGCGAAGCTTCGGAGCGGAATAAAGTGAATAAGTGTGTTTAATTATTAGTGTTTTTAACTTTAATTTGTGTAAAGTAAATTAAAGTGTTAATTTAGGTAATTTTATCGGCAATTTTTATTGTCACGAACCACAAGCTCGTAACAATATTTCTATTTATATACATAGTTGTTTTCCAAGGTAAATGTAATTGTTCACGTATTCAAGCGGCTTGCCGTTTAGGTATATAAGTTTTGTAAGACTGTTTGTTAGTATCTTAGTTTTGTTCTTATTCATTTTGAGGCCTACTTTTTCGCTTTCCTCGTTTAGAGTACTTATCCTTTTTCTTCTAATCTCTTACTTGTCTCAGCGAATAAGACAATATCGTCCGCAAATCTGAGATGTGTAAGTTGATCTTGGTTAACTCTGATCCCTTCTGACTGCCAGTTGAGATTGTCAAAAATGTATTGTAGAACCAATATGAACAGTTTGGGTGAGAGAGGGTCCCCTTGTCTCACTCCTCGACAGATCGGTATGTTGGGACCTCGTGTTTCCAGTTTGACTTGACTTACACTGCCCTCATAGATGTTCTTTAGTACTCTTACATAGTTTTGGTTTATGTGGTATTTTTTCATTGCTTCCCAGATAGCGTTTTGAGAAATCGTGTCGAACGCTTTAGCATAATCAATGAAAGCAATGTACAGAGGTCTGTTGAACTTTTTGTATTTCTCCATTACTTGTTGCAGAACTTGTATATGGTCCGTTGTGGAGAACCCAGAGCGAAACCCTGCTTGTTACACTGGTTGATATTTATCAATCTCGGGGCTCAACAGGAACAGTTTATACACACTTGAGAGAAAACTAATCGGACGGTAATTAGAGATGTCCTGGGGGTCTCCTTTCTTATATAGAAGTGTGTGCAGAACCTTGTTGAACAGATGCGTGAGTGGGCTTGTAAGTAGGATACTGCCAGCCTTGATTGCCTCATTTTGTATCCCGTCAGGACCAGGACTTTTGGCTGCTCTGAGTCTTCTGATGTGCTTGGTGACTTCCTGCTCGTCTACTGGTGTCAAATCGTTTAGGCATTGTAAATCTGCTGTAGCAACGTCAGTTTTGCACGAAATTGGTTTTGTGTATAATTGCTTGTAAAACACTGTGGCACATTCCATGATATCTTTTCTGGTTTTTGTTTCATTTGATTTTGATTTTAAGCCCTGAATCCAGTACTTATACGTGGTCAACTTCTTATAAGCTTTTGTCATGCTTCTGAAAGTGTTTAGGTTGTTCTCAATAATTTTGTGCCTGTAATCTTTATAGTCTTTATCTATTGCTTTACTTGTAGTTTTCAACAACGTGCTCAGTTCCTTCTTCATTTCTTTCGTTTTTGTTTCATTTTCAGAAGTTCATTTCGTCTTGTGAGAAGAGCTTTAGTAGATTCGCAGAAGTATTTTGTTGATCGATTTTTGTTTTTTATTTTCTGGTCTGCGTGCAAGGCTGGTATTGATGATTTCTGCTAATTTATTGTAGAAGGTTTGTGTGTCTTCTTCTTGTTCTGTTTCTAGTTGGTGAATGTTGATCTCTAGGTTTTCCAAGTATGACGATATATCTTCTTCCGTTTTCATTGTTTTTGGTTTCGTTTTAAATGCTGTTCTACTCCTTTTCCCTTGGCCTAGCATGTATGTAGCTCTAACTAAGCGGTGATCTGATGCTAATCTAAAGCCATGTAATACTTCAACGTTTCTAATTTTCGTGGGGTGGTTTGATAGTATAAAATCAATTTCGTTTCATGTGTTCCCACATCCCGTCCATTTGCGATTTTCATTTTTCAAAGCTAGGAAAAACCGCAAATTGAATTAGTTTATCATCTCTTTCATTTCTGCTTCCGTATCCAAATTTTCCTAAAACAAAGTTTTCACTGCCTGTTGTATTGGATTGAGCAACTTTAGCATTAAAATCGCCAATAAAAAGTACATTATCACCTGCCTGATCATAAGCTATCTGCAGAGTTTTATAAAATGAGTTTATTTCTTCATCTGTTGCCTTTTCAGTAGGTGCATATACTTGTATTATTGTAACCAGTTGGTTGTTGTCATTCATTTTTAACAGAGCCACCCGCTCTGTGAGAGCTGAAAAACTAACGATATTATTCTTATGTTCTTTACTTATTAAAAAACCAACTCCATTTAATCCGAGTGTTTCGCCTTTATAATAGTGTGGCTTTCATGTTCTTCTATTGCATAGCCCAATCTTCTGACTTCTGCCAAACCAAGTATATCGATTTTTATTTTTTTGTAGCAAATATGTAAGTTCTATAAATCTTTTAGTAGAAGCTAGTGATCTCACGTTCAGTGTTCCCATCGTGAGGGGTTGTTGTGGTTCTTTTATTATTTTGATTGTTTTTTCAATGTAAGCTGGAGGGTTGTGGTCTTTTTCCCCATGGGAACCAGCCGGCTTGGGGGAGGGTGTTTTATTTCTGAAATTATTTTGTGATTTTTATGCCGAAAATACAGCAGCATTAGTTTTGAAATAAATATATGGTAAAGTTGGGGTTTAATATTAAGTACTATGTTAGACGAAATCACGATTCCGTAAAATTTTGTCGATAGAAAAAAAAATCTAAAGTTACTTCCAAACCGAACAATAAACCGCTGGTATCCACATACAAATACTTTAAATTAGATCATAAAACTTTGCACACTAACTGAAGTAACTATAAAGCAGGGCTTATGTTTTTTATTTTTTTAATTACCATTATTTTCACTGTAAAAAGGCATCACACTTGTTCACTACCGTCTGAACCACCCGATACTCCCAGTCAGTCTCGCTTCGGCTTTCGAACGAGAAAGCTTTGTCGCTTACGATCAGAATGCACATTACGTAACAGGACGACGTAAAATTAAAATTGGAAATAACCGTAATAAAAATAAGAAGCGATGTATTGGCGTAAAGAAATAGGCATAAATATGATAAACCTCATGAAATAAGTATCCAATGACCTATGTACATAAAGTATTAGTGATTGTAAACATGTCGGTAGATAGCATATGACGCGCGGGGAGGTGGAGTCGAAATTAGAATTTGGGCTGAGGTAGTTACTATAGGCCCTTAATATGGTCATTGGTTACCTTTGTTGTTATTTTATTTATAGCTTCATGTTATATATCTATGTATTTTTAAAATATGTATATATGTATCTATGTATTTGTATGTAAACATAGTTAAATATAAACCGGCGACGAGGTTCGCCACCCGTCACGTTCTGTCTCCCGGAGAGGCGAAAAGTGGATTGCAGAGGCCCGTCTGACTACGTTGAATGTATGAATGATAAAATGGATGAAGTATGCGGTATGATGTATGATAGAGGAACAGATGTGTTATGCGTAAATGAGACGAAAAGGAAGGGGAAGGATGTCACTACACATGGCATGTATACCGCATACTGGTCTGGTGTAGACGAGATCGAGCGGGCATGGCAGGGAGTAGGTATCATCCTTTCAGAAAGAATGGGCCAATGTGTGAAAGAGTATGAATGTGTAAGCCCAAGACTGCTATGGATACGAATGAAAGTGGGCTTTAAAGAAGTTGTTTGTGTGTTAGGGGTCTACGCCCCAGTCATGTCTAAGCCCACTTTTATCCGAGAGCAGTTTTGGGAAATGGTAAGGATGGTGTTAATGAAGTGTAAGGGAAATGAAAATATTATTATGCTAGGAGATTTTAATGGAAGGGTTGGTCAGGAGGCTTGGTTATGAAAGGATATTGGGAACGTTTGGTGATGAAAGTATAAATGAGAATGGTGAAAGTCTCCTCACCGTATGTATGGAAAAGAATCTTTTTGTGACGAACACTTGCTTTCACCACAAGAGGATTCACATGTATACTTGGGAAAGAGGTGACGATAGAAGCATGATAGATTTCATAATTGTGGATGAAAGATTGAGGGGCGCAGTGGTAGATACGAGAGTTTACCGGGGTTCTAACGTAGGAACGGATCATTATTAGTTTTATGCCGAATTAATGGTCTATTCAGGCGTTGGCGCCATCGATCGTCTGTGTCTACCACTGCGCTGTAAGCGTATTCGAACAGAAAGGTTACAAAATGAAAGTGATAAAAACAAGTTCAAATGTAGACTGAAAGAAAATATAAGTGGTTTGGATGAATTATGTATGAAGGAGTTAGACTTGGAGAATATATGGCAAAATGTAAAGAAAGGTTTAGTGGATGCAGCTACCGAAGTATGTGGTGTTAGTAAGAGAAAGAATGAAAGGAAAAATAATACGTTATGGTGGGATGATGAGATACGTATGGAAGTTGAAGCAAAGAAGAGAGCATGGCTAGATTTACTAACAACAAAGGCTGCTAATTCTAGTGGTACGAATGGTGATATTGAAAGAAAAAAGGCAGTCTTTAGACATCTTAATAAGAGAGTAAAAGAAGTAGTTGAAAGAAAAAAGCAAGAAAGAACGGATAAGAATGATACAAGAATATCGGATAACTTCCAGGCAAATATTAAAATGTTCTGGAAACTTGTAAGAACTGCCAGGGGACATTCAAAACAGCCTATGATGAATGCTATAAGAGACGAGAATGGCTATATTCTGAATGATGAAGTTTTGAGTTTAAAGAGATGGAAGGAATATTTTGAAAGCGTTTTTATGAGTGAGGAGACAACGTGTGTACTAAGTGAAGTAGAAACACCGAAAGAAGAGGAAAGAGGTAGCGAGATAAGTATAGATGAAATAATGAAAGCAATGAAAAGCATGAAAGCAGGTAAGGCTGCCGGATATGATAGAGTTTCACTCGAAATGCTAAGAGCTGGAGAGGAAGTGGTTGGCAGGGCCTGCTGCACACCTTGTTTAATTTATGCTGGGAACTGAAGCGGGTACCGGTAGACTGGTGCAAAGCCGTGATAGTCCTAGTATATAAAGGAAGAGGGTCGCAGCAGGACTGTAAAAACTACCGTGGCATCAGCCTTCTTAGCATTGTGGGAAAACTGTATGCTAAGGTACTGATTGAAAGGGTCATGAAAGAAACTGATGGAAAAATTTGGGATGTGCAAGCGGGATTTAGAAAGGGAATGGGATGTACAGATCAAGTCTTTTCCATGCGCATGATCGCGTAGAAGTTTCTGGCCAAAAACCAAAAGGTTTTTTGTGCGTTCATGGACTTGGAAAAGGCCTATGACAGAGTGGATAGGGATTTGCTATGGCAAACACTGAACTCATTTGGGTTGAGCGCTGGATTGATACAGGCATTGGAGTTTCTTTATAGGGACTCTAGTGCTTGTGTTAGGATCAACGGGGTCTACTCGGACTGGTTTGACATCCATAAAGGTGTCAGACAGGGCTGTGTGGCTTCCCCGTGGCTGTTCAACCTATTTATGGACAGTTGTTTGGCAAAATTTGAAAGTTGAAGAATGCGGATTAAGAATGGGTGAGTTAACCATCAAATACCTTTTGTACGCCAATGATCAAGTTGTTCTTGCGTCGTCGGCGGCCGAGTTGCAAATGATGGTTACATTAATAAACGGATCATTAAAAGAAAGGGGTATGAAAGTGAACGCAAGTAAGACGAAGGTTATGGTTTTTGAAAGAGAAGAAAGTAAAACGATTTGTGAAATAAGAATAGAAGGGGAGTTGATCGAGCAAGTAGATGAGTTTGTATATTTGGGCTGCGTATTTAGCAGGATGGGAGATATGATAAGGATATAGAACGACGAGTGAATGCGGGAAATAGAGTAAATGGGGCCTTGCACTCTATTGTGAAGAGTCAAAATGTGTCGAAAAAGGCACGTATGGCGATTCACAATGCTGTGTTGGTCCCTACTTTAACGTATGGTAGTAAAAGTTGGGTGTGGCAGAAGAAGCACGAGAGTAGAATAAACGCAATATAAATGCGGTCGTTAAGGAGTATGTTAGGGCCGAATCTGAATGACAGGGTAAGAAATTGTGTAATAAGAGAAGAGTGTGGTTTGCAAGATGATGTTGTGACCACGATTAAGAAAGGAATGCTTCGGTGGTTTGGTCATGTGGAAAGAATGAATGAGGAATGAGTGACAAGGAAAATTTATGGTGCAGAAGTGAATGGCAGAGTCGGAAATGGACGTCCTAGGCGAAAATTTATCGACCAAATTGGCGATTTATTGAAAACGGGACAAATTAGGAGTACCCTTAACCGACGAGCATGTATGCGTAGGTGTATGGATGTCAAGGAGGCAAGAGAGGTGTGTCAGGATCGTGCCAAATGGAAGTCTGTAGTCTCTGCCTACCCCTCTGGGTGACAGGCGTGAGTGTTTATGTTTATGTTATATGTTATGTAAATATACTCTGTATTAAATTTTGTAGCATAGAAGTTTATTGTATACATATATATGTAATATATATATATATATATATATATATATATATATATATATATATATATATATATATATATATAATATAAAATAGAAAAAAACTACTGATAAACTATTATATATGTATACATATATATAATTAGTATATAATATATAAGTATATACGTAATGTGCATTCTGATCGTAAGCGACAAAGCTTTCTCGTTCGAAAGACGAAGCGAGACTGACTGGGAGTATCGGGCGGTTAGGACGGTAGTAAACAAGCTTGAGGACGCCGATAGTTTAGGTAATTCCTTTTTACAGTGAAAATAATGGTAATTAAAAAAAAACATAAGCCCTGCTTTATAGTTACTTCAGTTAGTGTGCAAAGTTTTATGATCTAATTTAAAGTATTTGTATGTGGATACCAACGGTTTTTTGTTCGGTTTGGAGGTAACTTTGGATTTTTTTCTATCGAGAAAATTTTACGGAATCATGTTTTCGTCTAACATAGTACTTAATATTAATCTCCAACTTTACCATATATTTATTTCAAAATTAATGCTGCTATATTTTCGGAATAACTGAGGTTCTTGCTAAGCCATTAACAACAAAATTAGTAAAATGTAGTGGGATACTAGTAAAAAGTATTAAAATGTAGTTTATTATTATGTGAGGAACGCAGAGTTCTATCATGCGTTAAAGAAATAATTCTCCTTGAGACAAGAAGAAGTGGATGGATCATTTAAGATAGAGAAGAGCACAAGCAAAATTCTAGAGTCACGCCTCTGTTTAATAGTGAGCCATTTAAGGCGAGAGCGATAGTGAGAGATATATATTTACGAAGATTGAAAATGTATCTTATGTAATTGATGAGAAGGCGCTTTAACTCGTTCAGAAGATTTTGGTTTAAATGCGAGTAACACATGTCTGCATAATCAATGATCGGTAGTATAAGTTTTCAATTTTAATAACAACCAAAATGACGAATTAGTAATATATGTTAAAGAAAAACATTTGTTCACGACTGAGGAGCCTCACTTTTAAGAAGGAAATTGTATCATAACAACATTGAATGATATTGTTATAATCTCAATATATAGGTCACCGTCATATAAAAACTTAGAAAACTTTTTTTCCTTATTTGGATAGTGTACTACAGAAATATTCGAAACATAAAAACATAATTATAATAGGAGATATAAATATTAACGTTAACAGTAAAACAGATATTAATTCGGATAAGTATTTACAACTGACAGCATTCCACGGGTTATTACCCACTCATACTCTAGTAACACGTGACGCAAGTGGTTCGTGTATTGAACATGTTCTGCTATAAACGAATAATCCTTCACTTACTATAGTTCCTCAAACTTCAATCACTAATCACAAACCTGTAATTTTATGTATGAAAAAATCATCAAAAGTCAACAGTTTTATACAACTACTATCAGAAAAATAGATCACAATAAACTTAATTCGGATATGCAAAACATTGACTTTTTACCTATTTATATATATATAATTTAAAGATCCAAATACTTCTCTTGAATGCTTAGTTAATAAAATAAAAACAGTAATTGACGTTAATACTAAATTAGTAAAGTTGCCCAAGACAAAAAAAGATCATCAAACCTTGGATTACGACGGGCCTTCTTAGATGTATTCGTCACCGTGATAAATTACATAAGAAGAAGAGAAGACTTCCAGATAGTGAAAGTGATCAAATTATATACCAACGATATCGTAATCACTGTAACGCATTGTTAAAAAAGGTAAAAAGAAATTATGAAAAAGAGCGAGTGAATATGGCTAAAAATAATAATAAGAAGCTATGGGAAGTACTTACTGATATAGATAACATGAAAAACAAAGGGTATAACAGAGAACTGTTAAATATATCCAGCACGCCGCAAATATCTGTTAACCTTATTAATAATTATTTTGTAAATGTAGGTAAAAGTTTGGCAGAGAGTTTTAAGGTAGGAAATAATAATAGTGAAAGTTTTAATATTAACGTTGGCGAAGAATCAAACTATTACTTAAATTCATTTGCTTTATTGGATACGGATGAAAGTGAAGTAGAACAATTAATTGACAATTTGAAAACTGACTGCTCAGTTGGTTGGGATGGAATCTCGAATAAATTTATTAAAAATTTTAAGTATTTGTTAATACCTCCTTTAACTTGTATATTTAATCAATGTTTAAATGATGGTGTATTCCCTAGATATCTTAAGAAGTCCGTAATTCGACTTATTTTTAAAGATGGTGAAAAAACCTGTGTAAGTAATTTTAGACCTATCTCTATATTACCCGCTTTATCCAAAATTTTAGAGAAAATTATAAATAATAGACTTACAAAATATCTGGAGAAAAATAATTTATTGTCAAATTTGTTACACAGTTTGGTTTTAGACATGGCAAATCAACAGAGCATGCCGTTCATACTCTTACAAATTTTTTGTCATCATGTTTGACAGTGGAAAAAAGTGTATTTCAGTTTTCTAGATTTGACGAAAGCATTCGACACAGTATCAATAAAAATACTATTAAAAAGACTGGAAAATGTCGGTATCAGAGGCACTCAACTTAAATTATTTAAAAGTTATCCTTCTGAGAGATATCAATGCGTTAGTGTGAATAATATTACCAGCAATGATTTACTAGTAACACACGACGTACCACAAGGGAGTATACTCGGGCCAACCTTATTTCTAATTTATATTGATAATTTTACAAAATTTGATCTCTCTCAGGGACATATAATTTCATATGCAGATGACACTGTTTTGATATTTGCTGCGGATACGTGGAAAGGTAGGTAACTGCATTTACTACTACTATGTACTTAGCGTTACTAATTGGCTTTACAGTAATAAACTTTCAATCAATATTACGAAAACAAAATATATAGTTTATTCATTAAGAAAACCTATTCGCAACCTTGAAATTTTTAACTTAGTGATTCATTCATATGATTGCTTAACAAGAGATAACAGCTGTTCCTGCCTTTCACTTGATTCTGTTGAATATATTAAATATCTAGGGGTTATAATAGATAGTAATTTTTTTTTTATAGAAGAAGGGGCAAACGAGCATGTGGCTCACCTGATGTTAAGTGACTACCGCCGCCCATGATCAACCGCAACACAAGGAGAATTGCGGGTGCGTTGCCGGCCCTTTAGAAAGGAGTAAGCTCTTTTCTTGAAGGTCCCCAGGTCGTATCGGTCCGGAAAAATCGCCTTTAGTAAACTATTCCACAGAGAGGTTGTACGTGGAAAAAAACTCCTTGTGAAACGTACAGTGGTGGACCGCCAAGCATCCAGATGGTGAGGATGGTATCGGGACGTTTGACGTGTAGTGCGTTCACGAAATTTGGCGGCTGGGATTAATCCGAACAATTCCTCAGAGCACTCCCCGTGATAGATGCGATAAAATACGCAAAGAGATGCAACATCTCTTCGCAGCGCCAGTGAATCGAGCCGATCGGAAAGCACTCGGTAGTCGACGATTCGAGCCGCTCTGCGCTGGATGCGGTCAAGTGGAAGAAGCTGGTACTGGGGAGCCCCAGCCCAGAGATGGGAACAGTATTCCATGTGCGGCCGAACCTGGCCGGCCCATTGCCACTTCAGTTTACTAATCCGTTGTCCTTCACTGCTAGCCGTATGAGGACGCTCAAGGTCGCTTAGCGATTTATGGAGAGGGCTATGCTTGCGGTTTCTCTGGGTGATAAGCTTAGAAAAAAGGATATCCGCAGTAGAACCAGAGTGACAGACTAGGGATGGCCGATCTGAATCGATTTGCTGGAAGATAGAATAGAATTATTTTTTATTCAATATAGATTACAAGTAATTCTTATTGAAAGTCAATTTTTTACTTTACTACTAAATAGATTCACGGCCATACGATCTACCGATTTTTGTTTCGATTCAATGGCATGCGATCTTTACACAAATCGAATCATATGCCTATAAGAATGTATGAAAAAATCGTATCAACTAAAACCTAAACATAAACCGAACCGTAACGTACCAACTAATGTACAAAACGACCTTTGCATTACTATCGTATTGCAGGGGAGAGGACAGAGTAACTAAAACGAAGTATGTATTACCTACCTTACTTACACTATGAATGAGTAGCTTAGAGTTACATCAAAAGCGGTAATTTATGAAATATGAAGGTAGGTCAGATATTTTAATTATTTTACTATCGAGTATCTATGATAGTGTTCTATGATTTTGAGTCTTTGTATTGTTGCGATATGAAAAGTTGAGCTGTTCTGTGAGCGTAAACTATTTTTTTTAAATACTTTTTAATATGGCTTCGCCAACGAAGTCAAAAGTTTGGGCTTTTTTTAATTAAATGTGACATGGGTGGACAATGTAAAATTTGTAAATAGATGGTTAAAACTAGTAGAAATACTCCCAATTTAAAATATCATCTCAGACATCATCACATAGGACCTTATTCTGAGCTAAGCAAAAGTGAAGAAAGTTAAGTATCCATCTTCTACGCAAATAAATAAAATTGAAGTGCCTGTTTGTGTGCATTGAATGTATGTATCTGACAATTGCTGCAACATCGGTCACTTCTGAACGTATGTTTTCCCTAGCTGAAAATACATTAGCAGATAGCCGTAATAAGCTAGATCTAGTGCAGCTGTCAAAATTATTATATTCGAAGAGTTTAATTGTAGATAGCTGGAATTTATACTGTAAAACCTGTTTTTAACTTTTCAAAAATAATAATTTTGAAAAATTCACTGGATACCGTCCTGTTACGGTATCCATTGCTAAAATAAATAATTTTGCATGCTTACTGTGTTTTTCTTTATTTTTAAAAAAAATACGATACGATTTTCCGAGACCGAATAAGATCGATCCAATTCAATACGATTAAATCGTGAATCGATTCACGTGGTTACGATCCATTACGATTCAGAAGATCAATTCAACAAAAGAAGAGAACGGTATCAAGCGATCATTATAACAGACGGAAGGTAGGCTAGCGGCATCAATTTTTGCAAGCATCATCGAGCTATCCATAATCATCGCTTGGCATTTCGTAGAGTTGACAAGTACTCCGAAGGGCATGGATCAATCACAGACTGACTTGTGATTGGAATTGAATTTGTTAATCACATTATGGATGTCACAAATGTCAGATTGTACATACATTTGTAGGTCATCAACATACAGATGGTACGAACAATCAACATTGGATGTGATGGAATAATGGTAGGCCAGAAATTAGGTCAACCCACTGTGAACACATTTGCTCCACGTGGACAGTCTGTTGACGTCCGCGAAGATAAGATCAGAACCACTCCAGGACTGACGGTGCAAACCTAAAATAAGAAAGGATAGCAAGAATGATATCATGGTCAACAGTGTTAAAAGCTTTAGAAAAGTCAACGAGCACCAGACTTTTGACAGGGTTAGGCACGCAAGTCTGTTGAGTAAGCTTCCTGTATACGGTATTCCCGCCGAATTTTGCAACTGGATATCTTACTTTCTGAGTAAACGGTCGATCAGGATAGTCATAGATGGCTCCCCTTCTGACCTAATACATTTTAATCCTGGAGTTTCCCAGAGGTCTGTTCTCTCTGCGATTCTTTTCCTGCTGCACATCAATGACCTACTTTTACCAGGTATTACTTTTATTAGGAAAACACTCAACTGTATTTTTCGGCATACAGTTGAGTGTTTACCTCTACTTTTGCAAGCTTTACAGGCTAGAGCTCTGTCACTATTTTGCTTGCAATATAGACTCACACGCATCATTCGCATACATTCGTAGTAAACTGTACCTTATGATTACAACATGATTTGAACTTGGTAGAGCCATGTTGCAGTTTTATTAGGGTAGGTGAATTTTGGCTCTACCCGGGATTGACCACCCTCTCACAGAATACCAGCGTAATTTACCATTTTAATGTTGTTATGTTCCCTATGGAGAGTGTAGAGAAAACCATTTTACTGGTAATGAGGCATTCCATCGTAGTTCTCAGGAGTGACAACGCATCTGCATTTAGATTCTTAGTCGTGGTTAAATGTAGATGGCTATGGTCCACGACAACCCATTTACCATCAGCTGGGCTGTGTGCTCGTTTCTCACCATTATTCTTTTAAAAAATCCAAGACACACGTTAACGTTACGAATTTTTTTCTGGACCGCTATGACTTAGGGACCTTCAAGATAAGAGTCTACTGTCGGTCTAAGTTGGCAGTGCATCTGGAAAGTTGCCAAAGTAGAGGTAAACACTCAACTGTATGCCGAGAAGCTCAAGATGATCAGTAACCTCTACAGATGTATATCGAAAAGTAGGAGTCTGATCAAATGTACTCCGTTTTGCGGAGAACAGACATGCCTTCGTTTTGGCGGTGTTTAAAGTGACGAAATTATCGTCACTCCATTTGGCGACTATACTTAAGGTCGCATTTATCCACTCCACCATGGCCTTTCTAAATAAACGTATCTGCCCCTCCGTCTTTTGCATTGGACATGAATCTCTCTGTAACTGCGTAACGTATATTTTATAGTAGACCCATGCATTATACGGTCAAATGGGTCAAATCGACCGGGATAAGACCACGCTCTCATATACAACGTGAAAAGCAACTTAATGCCGTTGTGTTTCTTATGATGAGTATAGAAAACCTGAGTGTATTTACTGGAAATAAGGCATTTAATCTTAATCCTCAGTGGTGACAATGCATCGACATTTGATTCTTAACTGAGAAGGATGTAGATGTCTATGGGCCGCAGCATCCACTCATCATCATGTGGACTGTGCGCTCGGTAGTCACGCTTATGCTACAAAAAATATAAGGCAGTCTTATTGATTGCCTTATATACAGGTTTATTTTTCAAAGTGTAGTCAAATTTTAAACTTAAGTTCAAATATATAAATAACGATATACCGTTATTGCAGTTTTTGAATATATGAGTAAATAAGGCTTCTACTTATATTTGAACATTCTCTGTAAATTTCGCTGGTTATTGCAAAATAACCCTGTATTAGGGAGGACATTTGCCAACTTTTCATTATTTTAAAATGTTATCAGGGACATGCTGCTACCCATTACTTGTTTAAGCTGTAACTATTTCGGTGTGAATTAACACGAACGCAAGCGGTGGCGGAAAAAAGTTTTACGTCCTATCGTTGCGATGACACGGAGCGCACTGAATTTCAGGTATACAAAGAGAGTACTCTGTGGTGCTGAACATGAACAGGCGTAGTACTAGGACAGTTGCCTTGGACCACAAGAATTCAATTGATTGTAGCGCCGTCCATAATTTGTTTCCGAAAACATTATGCTTATAACTGGTTCTCTCTCGTAGCTTCACAGAAGGCGCTACTTTGGAAAATAAACTGAAATTAACTTAAGAATAGAGCAAAAATACATTGCGTGCCGGTGACGTCACACAAATCAGTTCACCGCTGGCCAATAAAAAAGTAATTGCCGCGCGTGTTCATTTATTTTACTAGGAGGAGCGAACTACAAAAAATAAAATAGATGACGCACTTTTGATAATATTAGTAGAAAGACATGGAGAATTGTACAATTTAAAACATCCACATTATACTAATGCGCAATGAAGAGCAATAAATACAATATTTCGGAGGAGGTAGGATCGACAATAAAACAAGAAGGTAAGTATCTTGTAAATTTATTTTAATATTTCGTTGTATAGTTGGGTATATCAATATTACAGTCAGAGCACGGAATCACCGCGCGCTACCTCTGGCCCGGCCCGGCCCACGGCGGACGGCGATCCCGTGTTTTTTTAGTCTACCTACAAATTAATTAAAGGTAGTCAAACTCGTACTAACACAAATGTTATATTGACGGAGTTGGAGGTTTTTGTAAATGTTTTCCAGCTCTTACTCTGCTTTGTTGTAAGCCTACAGATATAGTTTCTGAGCAACAGTAGTCTTTGAACGTGTTCCTCACTTCTGTGTTTCGTGATTTAAACTTCCGCCAGAATGTCTTATATTTTGCAATCCAAGAATGTTTTGCACACGTTTCTTTTTACGAGATCAGTAACAACGTTCGTCTCTCAAAAATTGTGTGACAACATGTTGTCATTACGATAGAGTGTATGTTCCAAAACAGAACCCAGTGCACTGTCCAATGCAAATGACGTCATGAATCGACGCTATACTGGTGATTCGTTCCAAAACATAAGACAGTATATGACGTCATACACTAGTGCCATTAGGGAAAAGTCTTGGCGATTATTTTGTCATTTTGTGCTCCAAAAATCATTATATCCTCCTAATGGAGATACCAGCAATTATTCTATAATTTTTTGTATTTGAATAAATAATAACAAATTCTGGCATGCTTCATTCAGCGTACACACAATTAAAAATTGTTTTAATATGGCCGGATATCCGACACAATATGGCGGCGGCACGCTAGTACAATATGGTGTCAATTGATGGCGTCATTTGTATACGGAAGTATACTGGAAACGTTTCGGAACATACCCAGAAACTGTATGATGTTAACACATATACAATCTGTGCTCAAAAATTCTGAATTTATGAACGAGTATACCAAATGCATTTTCAACCGTGTTTCTGGCACGACTTAGGCTGATTGTTTTTTATCTCCATTTTGTCGAACGTCAGCTCGAGAGTAAGGTCTCATCATTCGTACATAGTAGAAAAGCTTCATCTTAAACAATAACGTTTGATAAGGGTGGATAAATTCCCATTGGTATTTTCAGAGCTGGGATTCTAAAATTGCCTTGCCTTAATTTTTTTCCATGTTTAAATTACGAAATATAGCAGCATTTGAATTTCTACCATAAGCGCCAATATCTACGGTCATGAATTTCTTATTTGCATCTACTAATGCTAATAAGTGCTTTTTGTAGCTAAAGTAATTTAAGCCACAATGTGGTGGTCAACGACTACACAACCCGAATAGACGCCTAATGTATGTATTTATGCATCCAAACCTGTATGTAAAGGAGAAGGCGGGGGCGGAGAAGAGTAAAATCAAGCAAAAGAAATTTGGAATATTTTTTGTTATAATATTTAAGTTAAAAGAAATACCAATAGCGATGGAGCGGCTTTCAAAATAAAATCCCCAAAATTTAACAAGGAGTTACTTTGTCTTGTCCTATTCCTGAATGATGAAGAGAATCGGCAATCAAATATATCCGGCAGTGAAACGGAAAAGCAGAAATTTTTAAAATTGTCAATGGAGTGGAGATGACATTGGCAACAACTACAAATTTTAATGTTGTCAGTGAACCTTCATATGCAATACATCCTACGTCCGATGCAAACACTCAGCCATGTCACTCCCAAAATGTAACTAAAACCCTGATTCCCGAAAAATAATGACAACAAGTGACATCCATTTACCTAAAATGGTAAATCCTACCCTCAAGTTTCACCTCATTTATATCAAATAATGATGAATCCAACAAGCGCGACTACGTTAACAAGTAAAATTGCTTCAACAAGAACAAGTGCTTTACTAGAAATGGGAATTCATGCAGCTTCTTCCGGCCGTGAACCGACATTACACACTGGATTACACATGTTTGCAGAATCTAGTCTGGCACATAAAGAAACTAATCTGCAACAAAGTACTGAATACTCAAATACTTATTCAAGCTAAGTTTAAAGATTGATGAGATAACAAAATCTCGTCTGAATACAACAGAGTATTCCAATTTCGTAATATTGAAAAAATAATTACATATGTTTTAAATTTCATTAATAAAATAAACATATCTTAAACGTACTACATGTCATTACGTTCATCTTTCCGTTCTTTCAGTGCCTTTCTAAATGTCGTGTTTTGTTTCGTCAAATGGGGTTAGAGTAAACCATATAGATTCATGAATATAGCTCTTGACATGTGAATGTAATTAAAAAAATCTTTTTTCATCTTGAAAGAAATCGGGAACAAATAATGAATAATACTCTCCAAACATTAGTCACTTTAAATTTATTTCATGAACCTACATAGTTTATTTTATTCTACGTTTAGTTTTACGTTCTTTTTCATCTTCCAAGCTGATAATAATAATAATATCTTCATCAATCTCTGTGACCGAATGCGTCAACTCACGACAAGAAAACACTCGAAACTATATTAAAAATCCGGATGCAGTAGACGCATGCCATCGGTATCTATTCAATCCGTTACGTGCTGTGCGTACGCAATCTGGCGCAGGCCAATAGACGCCTACTTTAAGGTGTAACTCTGACCAAAATCTTGCGAAAGTGCGTTTTTCAGACTCTATTATCTCATTAGTTATGAAAAATAAAGTACATATAAAAGCACATTATTATTGCGATATCTTATATAATTTTTTTTATGTGCTATAAATACATTTAAAATCAACTTTTAAAAAACGACTAAAATTGTCGATTTTGATTCTGTTGCTAAACGCAACGTTCAAATCATTTAATGATTACACTAATAG
Source organism: Parnassius apollo (assembly GCA_907164705.1). Lineage (NCBI taxonomy): Eukaryota > Metazoa > Arthropoda > Insecta > Lepidoptera > Papilionidae > Parnassius > Parnassius apollo. Next base: position 5,811,400 of record CAJQZP010001449.1, on the reverse strand, counting down.
ATAGATAATTTAAAAATCTATATTCTTCACGTTTTATTTAATTTTTTAAGTTCCTTTTCTTTTTTAATTGAAATAATTCCAAAAATTGTGTGAATTCTATGATAAAGGGGGGGTACACGTACTCTTATCAGTTTGTGGGCGTACGCAGAGTGCGGGCGGCCAGGGCGGCATTACGCTGTATGCGTTCGTACGAGGTAGCTGTATCGCTCGCGTCACCGACGTTCCGTGTTTCGCCACAAACATAATATTATTTGAGTACTTATAGCTACTAACCGTTGCGTTTACGTGTTTTTTTATCACAAAAAGACGCTACGATTGTGATAATGTGAAAATATAATTTTATGAATTGATTAGTGCAAATGCCTAAAGACCGATTTACACTTCGACAAGTACAGTAGCGAGTTAACTTGCGAACCTGGCGAGTTAAGTTTGAACCTCGTTTGAACGGCAATAAGCGAGTTAAGTAGCCAGTTAACGATTAAGTTAAACGGGATAGCCGGCCGAGCTTTTTTCGGCGAGTTAAGTGCGAAGTGTTGCCCTCCCACGCGTTTCCCGTCACCCGCAACTAAACTCGCCGTTCGTGTAAACGGGCGAGTTTATTTCAGTGCATAAGTTGACAGGACGCAACGTTTGCGCGCCAAAACGTACAATTGTACTTTTATAATTAAATTCGCCACAAAGTTTGCACGATACTGTTTATTGTATAAAAATACTTTTGATATTGAGTTTTAATAATAAAATGGACGAAGATATCACGTATAAATTTGTACAGGAGTATTTAGAACACGAATGTTTATATAATAGTAGAAGTTCAAATTGTAAAATTAACTCAAGATGCTGCACTCATGAAAATTCTTAAAACCTTTAATAACAACCATTAATACTTCTCTGATTGGATCATTTACCTCTTGACGTAATCCTAGAACCATATTAAACGAAAACCAGAAAAATTCTGTAGTCTTCAAACGTCATACTCCGAGGAACTCTACGAACTAATATCCTTAACTAAACTCGCCACGAAGACATTGTTTGAACGCTACTGCCCACTTAACCGTTACTGTCAATTGCCCTGTAACTAAACTCGCTACTTTACTTGTCGAAGTGTAAATCGGTCTTAAATTCAAGAAGAATAAACGTCAACGACGTCAAAATGCTCTAAATATGAATGAAATTCTGTAAGTAATTTGATGTATTATGCAAAGTTCACTTACTTCTATTCCGTTAAATTCCTACGTGTTATTTCATAGTATCTTTTTATTTTAGGAGAAGAAAAATACCTGAATGCGAATTTGACGACAAAATAATTATTTAAGTTTACCAATAATTGAAAATAATAATGGGCACTTTTGAGTCCATAGAGTTATGAAATCATAAACAGAATTTATGAAATTTGATGTGATATTGAAATAATACCAGTTTTTACGGAATTTATCGCGTATGTAAGTGTGTATGGTGGGTGGTAAAATGATAGTCTATTTTCACACTTATCTTTTTTTTATTGCGCTGGTACATACAGTAATTACAGTCTAACAACAGCACAACATAGAAGGTACGAATGAGAAGATAGGAACACAGTACAATAAGAGAAATAGAATTTAGCAATACGAACTGCGTAAGCGGACGAACTAGAGATGAAGCGTATATACTAGAACAGATCAAGGGACTAAGTATTTAACGAGACTAGGTTGCACCTATTCCAACTTTTAAAATACTTGATCCATCTAGTCTCAATGTGCCTACGCGTCGTACTCGTATTTTGTTGTCGTAGACTGTAGTTACTAGGCGCTCAACTCGGGTCGTCTTTGCCTAAATCATTAGTTTGTCAGTCATTTGAATTTGAACCAAATTTTAATGAACATAAAGGTAACGTGACGCGCACTTGTGTTTGTTGTGTAATAATATATTCTGTCCTTTTTTAACTAGACTATTCCGTAGTCTTTCTATCTTTGTCTGTCAATACTCGAGACTCGAGACTAGTCGGGACTGGGACTAGTTCAACCAAATACTAGTACGAGACTAGTCGGGACTCGGACTAGTTCAACCAAATACTTATACAAGAGTACAAGGCAGGCGAGTGTCTATTGTCAAATACGGTACGGACTCATGCGAATGTGATCTCGGTGGATGCTGTTTTCATGTTTCCATGACTACATAACATAGTATTGGAAGCGTAAACAATTTACGTTTCGATGATTATGTAATATATTTTGATGAATATACATTAAATAATTAATATAAGTAAATGTGTCATGCATGTTTTCAGTAGTATAAAAATGCGATCATTTACCCACATTTACTAATCTATATATTTTATAATCGTTCGTAAGGAGTAAACTTCTGTCGTGCGCCGGAACTGACAAACTCACTTTTTATTTTTCAGAACAATTCTTTTTTTAATGTTATTTATAAGAATTATGCAAACAATATCCAAAAAAATATTATAATTAGGCTCGTTACTATTAAGATTATATGAGAGATAAATGAAAATAATTCACTTTAAATTCTCCCTTCCGACATTAGTATGAGCTGCATCAACCAATTATAGAATTATAGTAATAGTAAAAAAAACATAGCAGCTTAAAATCAAGACATACAAAATCAATAGGTGAGTACTCCCATTCTAGAGTTTTTCAAATGAACAAACATCTTTTAAAACAAATTTTACAAAATATGAAGTACTACTAAGTAGCATTTGAAGTAAATTATCTTAATTTATTTCTCATATAACCTTAATTCTCGTAATTTAGTTACGAGAATAATTATAATAATTTTGTAAAGTATGAAGGGAAGATGTATGAATTCATTATTGCACACGTATCAGCAGTACGCACGTAAAATATGGTACTTGAAACTATAGCGTATCCTATTCCTATTCCAACAATACTAAACTTTATGCGTACTTGATACTTTATGGACTAGGTGAAACAGGTATTTGGATCGAGTATTTATACGGAATTGGACTAGGTGCACCTAGTACGAAATTTACCTAGTACGACTCATCTCTAGGACGAACTGGCGATCTCGTTGCCCCGAAGGCGCGGCCTAACGACCGAACCAGTTTCGCATTCTTCGTTCTGTATATACATAAAAGTGCACGGCGCGTCTGCTTGTACATAAATTATTTTATTTACATATATGGTTTATCAATTAAATTTTATAAAATTTAGGCATTTTTATTTACATTCATATCATTAACAACTAACAAAATATAAATTAATAATAGTTTAAAATTAAAGTATAAAAATATGAACATTTTTGCATTTTCAACAAATAAAATATAAAATATAAAACTCGCCACACGTATATTTAATTTTTAAATATCCGACGTTTCGAACGCTTTACAGCACTCACGGGCGGGACTGAGATGTTCAACGTGTAGTGTTATGCTTACATACATACTTACATATCATTTTACACTATTTTATTTTTATTTTTCCATTCTGTTTTTGATTTTCTACATTCACCTCAAAACTGGATATTTTGCATCACCTTTATTTCCATAGGATCCTGTAATATTTTTAATTCATAAGAACACAATAACAAATCATTTTCACTTCGTATTTTCACGTTATCAGCACTTTTTAAATCGGTGTCAATGGAGTCTACCTTTTTCGATCTTTTATTTAGTTCTCCGTAACTCTACAATTTCGGGTTTCGTGCGCGCTCTTGCGCTACCTTTTTTCCTATATAAATAATATCTCATTTTTCACTTAAATCTTGCCGTTTCTGTATTACGAGCTTAAAACCAAAATTTGACATGTTTTGACATCGTTGTTTATCTGGTTGTCGTGGCAATTTTTATTCAAATATTGTTACCGGCCTGATGTTTTTACTTCAAAAATACTCTTTTCTTCTTGGCCATTTACAAAAATTTGCTTTTAATTTAAATAATTTCAAATAATTTCTCGTTCTTATCCCAGATCCGTCAAAAAGTATAAAAGCCGAAGAATCGGCCGATAGAGGTCCTCACTTCAGCTTTGATACGAGAAGCACCTCTGAAAGGCTTTATCCGCACTGCCTCGGGATCTTGCAAGCCTTCTCCTGAAATCGTCGCCTAGCCACGCCTACGCCTCCACCTATTAGTGCCCGCGCTATCTTCAGCCGCTGAGCGTGCTTGTCTCAAGCGCTGCGTGTTCCTACTCCAGACGCTGCGTGTCTACTCCGGACGCTGTGTGTGTCTACTCCGGACGTTGTGTTTGCCTACTTCAAGCGCCACGTGTACCTACTCCAGACGCTGCGTGTCTACTCCGGGTGCTGCGTGTATCTGCTCCGGGCGTTGCGTGTGCCTACTCCAAGCGCTGCGTGTACCTTCTCCAGACGCTGCATGTGCTTTCTCCAGATTCTGCGTGTACCTAGAGCAGGCGCTGTGCACCTATCATAGGCATAGCCTGTGCATACTTCGTTGCAGTATCTTTATTTTTGTTATTTTTTTTTAATAATATTGTAAATCACTATCATCATTACAGCCCATCATCACCTTCATACCTTTTTTTTATAAAAGAAACTGTAAATCTTTTCAAATTTTTAAATAATTTATTTTATTTTTGGTTGTTTTGTTGTAGTTAGGTTAGGTTATTTAGTTTTTAATTGTCGCTTTACGACAAACGTCAAGATGTCATACTTAACCGCGGTTACCATAGATTAAAATTTAACTTTTGTTCCGATCTACACAGTATGAACTTATGATATCTTGAAGTCTTGCAGTTGAATGCTTGGGGAGGGATTTAATTTTATTTATTATAGGATCCCAAGCAGATGGTAACATCCAGCCATCTTCTCTATTGAAATTAGGGTGTTTTTTCATTTCAATAGCCTCGCGGATCATCCTTGGAAGGAATCGGTGTTCTTTAGCGAGGATTTGTGGTCTATCAAATCTGATGTAGTAACGGGGGCGATCCTGTACGTGTTCACAGACTGCAGACTTCCCGGAGCGTCGATTCTTCACATCAGCTATATGTTCTTAAACGCGGGTTTTAATTGATCTTTTAGTTTGTCCTATGTGGGAAAGACCACATTCACAACCAAGCTTGTACACTCCTGCATCTTGCAGAGGGATATTACACTTGACTGATGATAAAAACTGACCAATCTTCTTCAGCGGCTTGAAGTATGTTTTGATGGAAGCGCGCTTCAAGATGTAGCCAATCTTGTCAGTGACTCTTCTAGCATATGGCAGTACAGCAGGTACACGCGCGACTGTGGCCGGCTTCACTCGTTCACTGTGACGTAGGCGCGGGACCCGAAGCTTGTTTTCATGCAAAACTTGTATGACATGGTAGAGCCCGGCAGCCAGATGTTTACTGTCACAGATCCCTCGTGCTCTCTGAAACAAAGATTTACCCACGGTAGCTAACTATGAAGGATGATGGTGAGAATCACCGTTTAAATATCTATCTGTATGGATCTTTTTTCTATACACAGTATGGCTCAAGGTGTTATCAGGATTCCGAATTACTAAAACATCTAGAAAAGCTAAGGAATTGTTGGCCTCTAACTCCATTGTGAACTGAATTTTAGAATTTATAGAGTTAAGATGGTCTAAAAAATGCAATTACTTTATCTAAAGGTAGAATTATGAAAGTGTCGTCTACGTACCGCTTGTAGAATCTTGGATTTATGGGAGAAGTAAGCAGGGCTATCTCCTTAAAGTCTTCCATGAATATGTCGGCGACAATGGGAGATACAGGTGACCCCATCGCCACACCATATACTTGCTTGTAGAACTCCTCCTTCCACAATAAGTAGCCAGATGTAAGGTAGTGTCTGAGTAATACTGCATATTCTACGGGCATGTTGTTTTCTTCCAGCCTTCTAGTTACAATTGAGATGCAGTCTTCAACAGGTAAGCATGTAAACAATAACTGCACATCAAAACTGACCATAGTTTCATTGTCTGCCAGATGTAGGTCTTTAATCTCGCTGACAAAATGGTAGGAATTATAAATAATATGAACCTTTTCAAATATATAGCTAAAATATGTATCTAAATGATTTATTACAAGTAATTCCGTTTTGTTTTCGTGTAAGATCTAATATAATTTATTCTTTATTGCAGGCTAAATACGAACAATAGCGATAGATAGTAAATGACTTGAGTCAAGAAGCCATAGAATTACAGTATAGCTGCCTTGGTTCAATTGAAATGGTTGAAGATGTAAAGGTTTGTTTATTTTATTTTTTGGTTTGTTGATATTATGGTGCACAAATGTGTACCTAATCAAAATTTTTAGTAGGTGTTGTACCTAACACACTTGTGCTTGTGATTAGGTAAAAATTATCTAAGTAAGTACCATTAAATGCCCTAATTTGACTTCCCTAGCCTTACTTTGCCTGAACCGATCATTTGAATTTCATTAGTAGGCTATTCGGGCTAGACTTTATTTTATTTATGATACTATTTTTGTCGCATGCCAGCCCTTACTTTTGGTTCTGGCAAAAAGTTGTGAAACGTCTGTGAACGTCAGAATTGTGCAAATGATGGTCGCAGATATTTATCTGCACAATTCTGTAAAATAAAATTACCTAAAATAATTTTACCTGCACTTCAAAATTTTATTGTGTGAGTATTTTAAACTATTTTTACGGATTTGATGAACCATATTAAATAAAAAATAGTCTCCTATCCTTCTCTCTATGTTTTGATCTTCTAAAATGAGTTTGAGTTGGTAAAACCAAGACAAACTTAGGGTAGGGTTGTCAATTATTATTTTGATAATAAAACTAGTGAAATTTCGCGGTTTTATATGCGCAAGCGTGAACGTAGTTATAACGTAATATAACCTTTACGTTTTACGTAAATATCCTAAAAAAACTTATTATTTACCTATAAAATTAATAAGTTTATTGCATATTTGAGAATAGACTTGCGTTTGACTACCATCTATTTGTTAAGATAGATACCTACATTTTAGAACTTACGTACTAAATAGTCTTAAACGTACCTTATAATTGTTAGGAGGTAGAAGGTGGCTCGAAAAAAGAAGAATACCAGTTCTCAAAACAAAAATAAATGAAAAAATTGTCGGCAGTACGTGAATTATTCTACCAAAATGCTTAAGGGGAAATATAACCTCAAATGGCTTAGCAAGATCCTCCGTTATGCCGAAAGTATTGCAGCATTAATTTTGAAATAAATATATGGTAAAGTTGAGGATTAATGTTAAGGTTTATGTTAGACGAAAACACGATTCCGTAAAATTTTCTCGATAGAAAAAAATCCAAAGTTACCTCAAAACTTAACAATAAACCGGTTTTATTCATAAAATACTTTAAATAAGATCATGAAACTTTGCATACTAACTGAACTAACCATAAAGCAGTGCTTATGTTATTTACTTTTTTTAAAATATCATTATTTTCACTGTAAAAAAGAAATTACCTAAACTATCGGCGCGTAAGCTTGGTTCCTGTCGCTCCGTTAGTATTGCTCCGGCTTTTAAAACACATTACGCAACAGGAAGACGTAAAATTAAAATGGGAATTATAAAAATAAGAAGCGACTGGGTTGGCGTTAAGAAACAGGCATATATATGATAAATATAATGAAATAAGTATCTAACGACCTATCTACTTAGAGTATTAGTGATTACAAACATGTCGGTACATAGCATACGACGCGCGGGGGAAGTGGGGGCGAAATTAGAATTTGAGCTGACTTACTCTCACCTCTTAAAAGTATAATTTACAGATTTATCAATTAATATTATACGCTTAGTGGGTGTAGATCCTTAATCGTATTTTATCCGGCAAATTAACATAGGTACGTTGATAGTGAAGATGATTCATTACAAAAATAAATGATTAAATAATTATCTTTCTTGTTTAATAGCTAATACCCTATATATACCAGTGTATTTATTGAAACTGTTTTACCTACTTTTAATAATATTGAAAGCAGTATTATGTACAAAAAAGTAGGTAATAAAACTGTTTCAGTAAAAATACGAAATATTTTAAAACACATTCTACTACTACACAGTAGACATGTGTAGAGCTATAATATATAGTGAATTAGTTCAGATTACATTTGTAGGAGGCGCTAGTAGTTCAATTTTGTCTGCAATAAAATTTCGTCAGAGGGCTCTCATTTTCTGTAAGTATAAGTATATACTTATTACACACTTTTTGGTACTGAATCGGACAGCGTCTGCGCGTGATGATTTATAGTATTTTTAAAACAATCATATAAAATAATTGACTAAATAAAACAAGCTAAAACTTTTCTTGGATATTTAACATTAGGTACTTGTAATTTGATAAAATAAATAACGCTGTTACGCTGCAGCTATATTATAGTTGTCACAGCAACAATACCAGCGTGAAATAGCAGCTCAATGCTGCTGCGTTTCGTGTGTAAAGCCTCATTTACATTCAGCCGCTGCCACTGCTCCTCGCGCCGCCGGTAATACTTCGCTAAATACTGCCGTAGCAGGATCGCGGGAAGTGTATTTACACTCTGCCCTACCACTCACATCACTTTCGGCTTTCGACTATGGCAAACGTCGAAATAATTACAGCATCCGCGCTGTGTCTTCTTGCAATACAAAATTATGTTAATAATTAAAACTACTTTTACGGATTTTATCGCGTTTATTTTTACTTTTTTTTTTTTTTTTTTTTTTTTTTTTAATTCCCGACGTTTCGGGCGCTTTCCAGCACCCATGGTCACGGGGGACTGAGATGACTGACGTCCCGATGTCATTGTTAAACCCGGAGTACCTTCAGCTTTTTTAATTATTGTTTATGGTCCGATCTATGCAAAATGAACTGACTATGGCCTGAGGTCTTGCAGTGGTATGCTTGGGTTTAGTTTTAATTTTATTGATTATAGGATCCCAAGCAGGTGGTAGTACCCAGCCTCCTTCTCTATTGAAATTAGGATGTTTTTTTAATTTCAATAGCCTCACGTATCATCCTTGGTAGGAATCGGTGTTCTTTCGCGAGGATTTGTGGTCTATCAAATCTGATGTAATGGTTGGGGCCGTCTAGGATATGATCACAAACTGCAGACTTCCCGGAACGTTGATGCTTCACATCAGCTATAGCTGCAGACTTCCCGGAACGTTGATGCTTCACATCAGCTATAGCTGCAGACTTCCCGGAACGTTGATGCTTCACATCAGCTATAGCTGATGTGAAGCATCAACGTTCCGGGAAGTCTGCAGTTTGTGATCATATCCTAGACGGCCCCAACCATTACATCAGATTTGATAGACCACAAATCCTCGCGAAAGAACACCGATTCCTACCAAGGATGATACGTGAGGCTATTGAAATTAAAAAACATCCTAATTTCAATAGAGAAGGAGGCTGGGTACTACCACCTGCTTGGGATCCTATAATCAATAAAATTAAAACTAAACCCAAGCATACCACTGCAAGACCTCAGGCCATAGTCAGTTCATTTTGCATAGATCGGACCATAAACAATAATTAAAAAAGCTGAAGGTACTCCGGGTTTAACAATGACATCGGGACGTCAGTCATCTCAGTCCCCCGTGACCATGGGTGCTGGAAAGCGCCCGAAACGTCGGGAATTAAAAATAAAAAGTAAAAATAAACGCGATAAAATCCGTAAAAGTAGTTTTAATCATGTGCAATGTTCGCGTAAATATAAGAAATCATTATGTTAATAATTTAAAAAGATATTAAGTACAAAAGAAGATAGATAGATAGATAGAAAATTTATTTGCTTAAAAACATGTTACATAAGATGATCAATGACGTGGAACAGACATGTTTTGCCATAATTGGCTTGCAAAAATGATATGAAATACAGCTAATGTTACATTTTATAATTATTGCATTGCTTGAAAGTTAGGTACAAACATTCTTTTTGAATTCAAATATTATGTACAATTAAATACTTATACAGATTCACTCTATTTGAATTCTTATACAGTAAATTGTTCACAAATTATTAATTGAATTATTACATTATTGTTACATATTTCTAGAGCCATGCATTCCTCCAAAACCCACTACACGGTGTTGATGGGAGACTTCAACGCAAAACTAGGCACAAGAGAAGCCGGTGAGCTGAAGTTAGGGAAATTTCGAGTAGGGCGTCTAATGAAGTCAACGTTCCGTCCCCCTCGTGCTCTAATCCAGAATCCCGGACTTTTCAGTTCGAGTTACGTAACCGCTTCCAGTGCCTAAAAGATTGCAATGCAGTGGACGATATGAATGACAAGCTCGTGGGAACTGTCCATGCGGTCGGAGCTAAGTTCTGCAAGACCCGCCGCAGAAGAACATAAAAATTCTCCGATCACACTCTTAATCTCTGCAATCGTCAACAGATTTGACAGCATACAGGCAACTGAACAGACAGATCTCCAAATGCATGCGGCGAGACTTACGCAACTTTAATACTGCTCGTATTAAAGAAGCGATCGAGCGGAACCAGGGCTCCAAAGTCTTTGCCAGAGATCTGTCTGCCAGAAAGAGCCAACTGTCAAAGCTGAAGACTGAGTGTGGCAGCATTGTTTCCGGGACACCTGAGATTTTGAGTGAGATTGAGAGGTTCTATGGGCAGCTGTACACATCATCGTTGGAGCCACACGCAAGTGTGAGTAACGATCCAAGAGCAAGTCTTACCCGACACTATTCCGATGATATCCCGGACGTCAGTCTGAGCGAGATTAGAATGGCTCTCCAGCACCTTAAAAACGGCAGGCTGGGGTCGAGGATGGAATTACAGTGGAGTTTCTGAAAGCGGGTGGAACACCGGTACTTGAAGTCCTTCAGAAGCTCTTCAATTCCGTCCTCCATGGTGGCACTACTCCGGAGGCGTGGAGCAGAATTGCGGTGGTCTTGTTCTTTAAGAAAGGCGACAACGCTCTCTTGAAGAACTACAGACCGATTTCCCTTGCCGCGTCTACTTGCTGTTTTCGAGAGTCATTACGAATCGTCTCACACGCAGACTCGACGACTTCCAGCCTCCCGAACAAGCCGGTTTCCGAAAAGGCTTCAGTACCATAGACCACATACATACCCTGCAGCAGATTGTACAGAAGACCGAAGAGTACAATCTGCCACTTTGCCTGGCGTATGTGGACTATGAGAAAGCCTTTGATTCCGTCGAAATTTGTGCAGTGCTACAGTCCCTTCAGCGGTGCCAGTTTGACTGTCGGTATATCGAAGTGCTGAAGTGTTTGTACAGTAGGGCTACGATGGCTATCCGAGTACAGAACCAGAGTTCGAAACCTATCCAACTGCAGAGAGGTGTAAGACAGGGTGACGTTATATCCCAGAAACTCTTCACCGCTGCGTTGGAAGACGTTTTCAAGCTACTGGACTGGAAAGGATACGGTATTAACATCAATGGCGAGTACATCACTCACCTTCGATTTGCCGACGATATAGTCCTTATGGCAGAATCGCTGGAGGACCTTAGCACTATGTTCAATGACCTCAATGGTGTCTCCCAACGGATAGGTCTTAAGATGAACATGGACAAAACAAAGATCATGTTTAATGTCCATGTCACACCTATGCCGGTAGTTGTTGGGAGCACTATGCTCGAAGGTGTTGACGAGTACGTTTACCTGGGACAAATAGTCCGACTAGGTAAGTCCAACTTCGACCGAGAGGTCAATCGACGGATTCAACTCGGCTAGGCAGCGTTCGGTAAATTACGACACATCTTCTCGTCAGGTATACCTCAATCTCTGAAAACTAAAGTGTACAACCAGTGCGTGTTGCTAGTGATGACTTACGATTCTGAGACGTGGTCCTTCACTGCTGGCCGTATGAGGACGCTCAAGGTCGCTCAGCGAGCTATGGAGAGGACTATGCTCGGAGTTTCTCTGCGTGATAGACTCAGAAATGAGGATATCCGCAGTAAAACCAGAGTGACCGACATAGCCCAACGGATTAGTAAGCTGAAGTGGCAATGGGCCGGCCATATAGCTCGAAGAACCGATAACCGATGGGGAAGAAAGGTTCTCGAGTGGCAGCCTCGTACCGGTAGGCGTAGTGTAGGGTGACCCCCACTAGATGGAGTGACGACCTGGTAAGACATGCAGGAAGTCGGTGGATGCAGGTGGCTCAGGACCGTGCTTTGTGGCATTACTTGGGGGAGGCCTATGTTAAGCAGTGGACTTCTGAAGGGCTGTAATGATGATGATGATGATGTTACATAAATAATATTAAATATTATATGACATTAGTTACGCTATTATTATTTTAGTAACTACACTACAGTATAAATTAATTCATAATTTTAATTACAATACAATACAAAAGCCCAACAGGACTGAATGTAAGTGGGGTCTAAAGTGTAAAGAACCAGAGACCGTTCTTTACTGGAAACGAGGCATTCCATCTTAGTCCTCAGGAGTGACAGTGCATTTTGATTCTTAATCAAGGATAGATGTCTAAAATTTCCGACCTAAATCAGTGTGTGCTCGCTAGTCACCTTTATTCTAGACAAAAAACGATTCTTGGAGTAGACAAGAGTTCGTAGCGCTACTTTTCTAATGAAAGACAAATTTCACATGTCCTTGAGAAATTAAACATTTCTCAGACAGGTTTCCTCACAATCTTTTCCTTCATCGACGAGCACGTCGTCATCATCATCATCATTATCACCGCCTATCAAAGTCCACAGCTAGACATAAGTTGCTCTTATAGATTGCCTCAGCCCATAGTTGCCACGATTGCCAGGAGGGTTGGCAACCGGAGTTTTATTATTTTGAGTTGTTATTAAAAAGAAGTTGCTGTACTACTGTTGTTTCAATTTTCCTCTGTCATCTCTTTCAACACCCTAGGGCTGATATAGAATAGTAGATTCTCTTACGCCGCTACTATACTTTGATTACGTGGTTACTTTATTTTTTTATATAGGAAAAGGGTGACAAGCGAGCACACAGTCCACCTGATGGTAAGTGGTTGCTGTGGCCCGTAGACATCTACATCTATTCTCGTTTGCGAATCAAAACTAAGATGGAATGTCTCTTTTCCAGTATAAAGGGTCTTCGGTTCTGTACACTCACCATACGAAACACAGCAGCATTAAGCTGCTATTTGACGCTGGTATTCTGTGAGAGCGTGATCCTTCCCCGGTCGAGCCGACCCATTCGTGCTACAACTATAAAATTAATATAGCTGCGGCATTGCTCTACCACGTAACGTTAACGTTAATATTACACTGACATAAATATTTCATAAAAAACTAAACGTTCATTTATTATTGCAACGAACGAATAACGACAACGTAGCTATCGATTCAGACGCGATTAGATTTAAAAAAACTATATGCATTCGTTTCCCGCATTTTCCGAGGGTCAAATTAACCTTATGAGTTATGAGAAAAGAAAAACATATAACATTATACCACATTTGTATTTGCAACTGGCCTAAATCTATGACGTAGACACTGTTTTATTTTTGAATATTAAAACGATGTCATGTGTTAACAAACATTTTTTTTAAATCAACGAACATTAAAATTATACCTGTGTACTAGAATGGAACTTGTTTGTTATTTTAATTAATAATTAAGTTAGTCGCAGAATACGACCAATATTCTTAGAAATAGGGTTGCCAGAAATATTCGAAAAATTCGGGACTGTGCAGATGAATATTCAGGACTATGCAGATGAATATTCAGGACTGTGCAGATGAATATTCAGGACTGTGCAGATGAATTCACTCTATCGAAATTCAAAACTCAAACTCAGACTGCGTCTAAACCATCATTAAAAATGACGAAAACGAGGATTCTGGGGAGTTTCTGTCGCCGTTACTTTTCCGATTTCTCTAACCTCATTTCGATAAGGTACCAAATAATATTTGACAAATGAAATTTATTTTTTTACTTCAAAAAAAATAAAGATATTTCATTTCATTTCAGCAGAAAGGTTGATGAAGAATTAAAATGAAGAACACGATAAGTAAATTTGTTCAGACAACGCCACCAAAAATTTATATCACATACATAATACTTGATATCTGTGTTATCATCATTATAATCATCACTACATTCCATTACAAGAACACTACTGAACATAGTCCTCCCCGAGGGAAAGCCACACAGCACGGTCCTGGGTCACCACTCACTGGGTCACATCACACGCTAGGTCGTCACTCCATCTAGTAAGGAACCACCCTACATTTTAGTTACGGGTACGAGGTTGCCACTCGGAAACCTAAGTTCTCTGTTGATTGTCGGTTTTCGAGATATATGGCAGTAACGTTGCCACTTAGATGGAACACATTTTCGAGTACGAGAACAAACTTAGCCTTAAGTCGAGTAGTAGCCTTTAATATACAGTTTAAACTTCAGAAGACATTTGATGACTGTTTAATCCCCTTGACCGGAACACCTCAGTGCCAGCTCCTTCCACTTAAGCCCATCCATCAAAAAGCGACTCGAATCATCGACGACCGAGTTCTTTCTGATTGGCTTGATTCACTGGCGCTGCGTCTCTACGCAACACCTGTGTGTGTTTGTGTGCATCGCTTTGGATTTTCTATCGCATTTACCACAAGGAGTACTTAGAGGAATTGTTCGGACTAATTCAGGCCGCTATGCCCCACCACATCTACACCATCTGGATGCTTGGCGGTCCACCATGACTATGCGATTAACTGAGAGACTTCTTTAATCCCCGCGAGAATTTTCCGAACCGATACGATTTAGAGACCTTCAAGAAACGAGCTTACTCCTTTTTAAACGACGCAATTCCCTTGTTGTAGTTGTACTTAGTTCATAGCCGCTGATCGGCTCCTATTATCGGGAAAATTTGATTAAATGTGGATGAAACCGTGGGGTGGAAAACTAGTTAAATATAAAATTTAGTAAATATATTCGAAGGCTGTGCAGGCACAGACAGAACAAGCCGGTAGGGGGCGCATATTGATAGTTAACCTAGGGCTTTATTATTAATTTAGACAAAAGCTGACCTAAATTTTAGTGAATTAATGATAGTTTTAACTTCCTCTTTCACTATCGTAAAATATATTTACGCAAAACATAGTTGACTTAATAATGTTATGCAAAAGATAACAGAGACTATCCAAATATGCGGTAAACATTGGTAGCCCTATTTTATAAGCGCTTGTAGTGACACAGAATTAGAATTCGCGCATCGGCGTTACACGCAGTGCTCGGTGTTAACGGATAGGCGCGCACGCTTCCTTGCGTTTCGGCTTCCAAGTTACAAATGAAAACACGTATTTTTTCCGGTTTAAAAAAAGTTTCTGTTTTTTGTGTAAGTGTATAAAAGTGTGTTGTCATTGCTGAAATTTTTCACGTTCGGTGAGTTTTTTTTTTTCTAATTAAAGAGGCTAAGGCTTTGCAGATTTTACTTACCTGTTTTCTTGTTTTCGCCTAGTGCTTGCTGCCAAGTTAGGTGATTTCTCAACGTTTGGGCTACCTCAAAGAGAGTCGGGGTGACCAAAAATTGTAATTAGAAACTGGTCTAAATTATAGCGTTTTTAAGAAGAAAAATAACTTTAAAAATTGGACGACTTTAGCCTATTTTGCACCCAATTTTATGCGACTTGGTCTAGGCTAGACTTGACAACATTTCTTGTGTATAAAAAAATTCAGTTTATTTTACGGATATAAAATAGTGGAGATATTCTCGAAGATGCAACATATTCATAATTCACAACAAAATTCACAAAGAAGACAATCATTAATGGGTTTTGGGCCCACTAGAAATTTTAGCGGTCCGCAATAGTAGTACAAATAGACAAATAGATACCAATTTATTATTATATATAGCATAAAGATTTTTTGAAAACCTAAACGGAATCAATAAATGTGAAAAAAATTAGTTGTTTTGATATTCGTGTTCAGATCATTGGTTCTGGTAATGTAATATTTAAAAAATAATTGTCTTAGAGATGTACCGTGATAACTCGGAAAAAATCGAGCCACTCGGGTTAATTAATGTATGTATGTCATTCTAGTTGTACACTAGTTTTCGAGTAAATCGACTATTTACAGACCTTGCATCGAGTTAAAGTTTATCACCAGAGTTGAGAGTAGCGATTACTTTAGTTAAACCATTTTTAAATATGTACCTTTATTAAATAAGTAATATGTAGCAACATGAAATTAAAATAATAAATCAATATTATAAATCAAACTAAGTTCACATTTGTTTACAACATGCCAGATGCATGCAACCTGTGATGTCACCCGCGACGGCTTATTCTACAAGTAAATTAGTTTAATATTTGATGGTCGCACAAACGCACAATTAATACATGTTTAATTTTTATTTAGAAGCATTATTTACAAGACTTATATTTAAGAGAATATGGATATTATCAATTATCATGAAGGTTAGCTAAATATTAACCGACACAATACGTATGTATTTCTCTTTTTATTTTTTGTGGTAAAATTCGCAAATAGAACTGACGAGTTTAGGTTAATTAATATATAAGTTTATTAATTTACACCTAGATTTTGTGAAAATCTATTATTAAGTTTGTTGAATTACCTAAAACAAATACAAAGAACCAACTGGTCTTTAAAAACAACCTTATTAGTTTGTTAAAAGTGACAAAGTATTAAGTTTATGTTATTAATAAAATCTAAATTAAATAATAAATAGAATAAATACACAAAATAAGTTATTATAATGTTAAAAGAAAATTTGAATCTTTGGGACGAGGAACCTAAAGAGGGTTTTGAAGAGCAATTCATTTAACTGCATTTGTAAACAATGTGTGTACCTTATGTATTCAAACACATAAGGTACAAATGGGTACCTTATGTATTCAGCAAGTTGCTTAATACTAAATGGCTTATTTATTAAGCAAGATACGGATCCTGGATTTATACCAGCCATAGTAGATAGGCAATATAAATGGTATATATATTTGTGTGTAAAAAATGTAGTAATTATTTGTACTAGAACCAAATATAAAGTTTGAATAATAATAGTTTGCATTAAAAAGTGTTATATTAATATCTACGGAGGGGTTCACTGAAATGATCGGGAATAGAATTGTTGCGCGCCTAAGTTGATGTCTGGTACCTGCCACTAGCGCCATCTAGTGTCTGGGAACAGAGCGAGGAGAGCTTTACAGAAAATGACATGACAGAACTTTTAACCAACAGTGCCATTTAGTATCGAATAGAAGAACTAAGCTTTCTGGAAAGCTCCACACTCGAACTTTCTGCACCTGCTCGATCGGAGGCCGGTATTTGCTGGAATATTCTGGATATATTGGTGAAAAAGGCATATATAAAGGCGTTGAAGCCGTTGGCGATACGAGCGAAGCTTTCGGAGCAAAATAAAGTGAACTAAAGTGTTAAGTGTGATTAATTATTAGTGTGATTTAAGTTTTAATTGGTGTTCACTATGTAATTAAAGTTTCAATTTTGGTAATTCAATCGGCAGTTTTATTCTTTATTTTGTGCTGTTAGTCTATGCGACTCTTACAGCTTCATCTGACTCAGGGCTCACGGTCTGTAAGGCGCGTAATTCAAGCGGCAGTTTTTATTGTCACGAACCCTAAGCTCGTAACAGAATATTTCGGATTAAGTTACAATAAAACCTTTTTTAGAATTAGAACCTTAATGACATTCAAACAATTAAAAAATGTTTGAAAATAAAAACTATGTTGGTTTAAAGTTGACACGTCATTAACAGAAATGGAGCTCACGCGTGAACAATTCCGTGCCATAATTTATCACAATGTTTGTCGCTTATCTCAAGATAAATGTCTCAGCGAACTTGTTTCGATTTATGATGTTGAAGCACCGAGTCAAACGACAATATACCGCTGGTATGCCGAGTTCCGACGCGGTCGTGTGTCAGCACTGTTTCTTCTGCAGGTCGACCAAGAACAGCGGTCACGCCTGAAAACATCGCAGCTGTGCGAACTATTATACTAGATGACCGTCATGTGACATACGAGCAGATTCGGGCTGTTATCAGTATCGGAATGACTGTAATTCAGTCGATATTACATAATGAGCTGTGTGTAAGAAAGCTAGTTTCCCGCTGGGTTCCCCACAATTTGTCCGAAGAGCAAAAGGCGGCTCGTGTAGATTGGTGCCGGAATACTCTGCAACACTTCAACGGAGGGAAGTCAAATGCCATTTATAATATCGTCTCAGGTGACGGATTTATTCATACGAACCTGAAAGAAAACATCAGTCAGCAGTTTGGGTCTTCGAAGACGAGGTCAAACGAACGAAAGTGGTTCGCTCCCGCAGCGTGTCAACGAAAATGGTCACTACGTTTGTCTCGAAAAAGGGGCATGTTGCTACAATTCTTTTAAAAGATCGCGGAATGGTTACCGCTGAGTGATATATCACGGTTTGTTTGCCAGAAATGATAGCCGAACTCCAAAAAAATAACGTGAAACGTCGCATCATCTTACATCACGATAATGCGTGCTCCCATACGGCTCGGAAGACAAATGATTTTTTGAAGCAGGAAAACGTTGAGTTGATGAGCCATCCTCCGTAAGGTCTAGACTGTCTGACCTGAGCCCAAACGATTTCTTTACATTCCCTAGAATGAAAGATTTACTACGCGGTCTACGGTTTGAAGACCCCGAAGCAGCTGTGGAAGCGTACAAATCAGCAATTTTGTCAACATCAACTTCAGACTGGAATTACTGTTTTAATGATTGGTTTGCACGAATGGAAAAGTGAATTAAGTTGAACGGAGAATACTTCGAAAAACAATAAAATACAATTTAGCTATACCGTGCATGTGGCTTTTCTTATTCCCGATCATTTCAGTGTGCCCCACGTATTATGCTTAGACAGCTGTATAGTTCACTCTGCAGAAAGGAATATTATTTTGTCATGTAGAATCAGATATACTAAATATAACAATAATATCTTTTACTCCTATGTACATGAAACCAGTGAAAATAAAATGTGAGACAAATTTTACATAGTCGTATATCGTTGATGTTTACAATAATTACTGCTTCTGTATTTGATCAGCTGGAGCTGATTAATGCCGTATAAATTTATTTCTTTTCTATTTAACATTTACACAGGCAGATATATGAAAATGTTGACAAAAATATGTAAATATAGTTTATTGAATTGAAATATCTCTTATATCTCTTATTATTAAAATGTCCTATAATATAAAAAATAATATATTGATAAGGATTACTATTTAGTTAAGACACCTTTACAATATTTATTAACTTCTTTTCAGGTGGATCGCTTCGAACAAATCTGTATGCTTTGGTTGAATGGTATAAATTTGTAGCATTTTTGGGATGGTTATGTTTAACAGTAGATTCGAAATGGGTTGTAATGATGATGATGATGGTGATCTGGAGTTTCAAGATGGGTAGCGATATTTTTATTTATTTATAACAGCTGTGTCCATATATACTAATCACTGATTATGATGATGTTATGTGTTTGTCTTATTAGATGCTTTTTAATGCCTTTCTTATTCCTACTTCTTTTTTAACCCTATTTTTATTAGGCCCCATCATACAACCCTAATCACTTAAATGTAAGTTGCCCGTACTCTGTTCACGTGAAATAAAGTTTCTAAAATTAAGACTAACTGGTTCTATGAAAAGTTTGACCTCTGCCAAGTTCAAAAACTTTATTAAACGATGATTGTATAAAAAGGGTTGTTATTGATTAAAACTACTTTTACGGATTTTATCGCGTTTTATTTATATTAATTTTAATACCCGACGTTTCGGGTGCTTTCCAGCACCCATGGTCACGGGGGACTGAGGTGACTGACGTCCCGATGTCAAAGTTAACCCGGAGTACCTTCAGCTTTTTAATTATTGTTTTTGGTCCGATCTACGCAGAATGAACTAACTGTATTTTGAAGTCTTGCAGTGGTATGCTTGGATTTAGTTTTAATTTTATTAATTATAGGATCCCAAGCAGGTGGTAGTACCCAGCCTCCTTCTCTATTGAAATTAGGATGTTTTTTAATTTCAATAGCCTCACGTATCATCCTTGGTAGGAATCGATGTTCTTTCGCGAGGATTTGTGGTCTATCAAATCTGATGTAATGGTTGGGGCCATCTAGAATATGATCGCAAACTGCAGACTTCCCGGAACGTTGATGCTTCACGTCAGCTATGTGTTCTTTTACGCGGGTTCTAATTGATCTCTTTGTTTGCCCTATATATGAGAGACCACAATCACAATCAAGCTTGTACACTCCTGCATCTTGTAGAGGAATATGACACTTGACGGATGGTAAGAACTGACTAATCTTCTTCGGCGGCTTGTAGAATGTTCTAATAGAAGCTCGCTTCAAGATGTAGCCAATCTTGTCTGTGACACCTCTGACATATGGTAGTATAGCAGGCACACGCTCGACTGTGGCCGGCTTCACTCGGTCACTGTGACGGAGGCGCGGGACCCGAAGCTTGTTGTCGTGCAGAACCTGCTTGACGTGCTGAAGCTCGGCGGCCAGGTGTTTGCTGTCACAGATCCCTCGTGCTCTCTGAAACAAAGATTTGCCCACGGTAGCTAACTGTGAAGGATGATGGTGAGATTCACCATTTAAGTATCGGTTTGTATGGGTCTTTTTTCTATACACAGTATGACCTATGGTGTTGTTAGGATTTCGGATGACTAACACATCTAGGAAAGCTAAGGAATTATTTGCCTCTAACTCCATAGTAAATTAAATTTTAGGGTTTATGGAATTAAGATGTTCTAAAAATGCGGTTACTTTGTCTGATGGTAAAATTGTGAAAGTATCGTCTACGTACCGCTTGTAGAACCTTGGGGTAACAGGTGCAGTAAGGAGGGCTTTCTCCTCAAAGTCTTTCACGAATATATCACAACAGACCAGAGCTTACGATTCTCCGCGCAGATAAAGGAAATGCTACGGTTGTAATGGATACGTCGGATTACAATTTTAAAATACAACAACTTTTGTCGGATGAAAGTACGTACCGTAAGGTCAAAACAGACCCTACAACTAATACGCTTAAAACAACTAGCGATCTAATTAAGAAATACTCCGAGAAATTGAATCTAGACGTCAATTCGATAATACCTTCGTGTGCAAAACCTCCCAAGTTGTATGGATTAACAAAAATACACAAACCTAACTCTCCATTACGTCCAATAGTGAGTCAAATCGATTCGCCAACGTACAGATTGGCTCAACACTTATCCAAAATATTATCACTACTCAGAGGACACACAAGAGCACATACTAAGGATTCATACCATTTTGTCAGTGAGATAAAAGACCTACGTCTTGCTGACAATGAAACCATGGTCAGTTTTGATGTTCAGTCTCTATTTACATGCCTACCTGTTGAAGACTGCATCTCAATTATAACTAGGAAACTAGATGAAAATAACATGCCACCAGAATATGCAGTGCTACTAAGACATTGCCTTACATCTGGCTATCTATTGTGGAAGGAAGAGTTTTACAAGCAAGTAGATGGTGTTGCGATGGGCTCACCTGTATCTCCCATTGTCGCCGATATATTCATGGAAGACTTTGAGAAGAATGCCCTCCTTACTGCACTTGTTACCCCAAGGTTCTACAAGCGGTACGTAGACGATACTTTCACAATTTTACCATCAGACAAAGTAACTGCATTTTTAGAACATCTTAATTCCATAAACCCTAAAATTCAATTTACTATGGAGTTAGAGGCAAATAATTCCTTAGCTTTCCTAGATGTGTTAGTCATCCGAAATCCTAACAACACCATAGGTCATACTGTGTATAGAAAAAAGACCCATACGAACCGATACTTAAATGGTGAATCTCACCATCATCTTCACAGTTAGCTACCGTGGGCAAATCTTTGTTTCAGAGAGCACGAGGGATCTGTGACAGCAAACACCTGGCCGCCGAGCTTCAGCACGTCAAGCAGGTTCTGCACGACAACAAGCTTCGGGTCCCGCGCCTCCGTCACAGTGACCGAGTGAAGCCGGCCACAGTCGAGCGTGTGCCTGCTATACTACCATATGTCAGAGGTGTCACAGACAAGATTGGCTACATCTTGAAGCGAGCTTCTATTAGAACATTCTACAAGCCGCCGAAGAAGATTAGTCAGTTCCTACCATCCGTCAAGTGTCATATTCCTCTACAAGATGCAGGAGTGCACAAGCTTGATTGTGATTGTGGTCTCTCATATATAGGGCAAACAAAGAGATCAATTAGAACCCGCGTAAAAGAACACATAGCTGACGTGAAGCATCAACGTTCCGGGAAGTCTGCAGTTTGCGATCATATTCTAGATGGCCCCAACCATTACGTCAGATTTGATAGACCACAAATCCTCGCGAAAGAACATCGATTCCTACCAAGGATGATACGTGAGGCTATTGAAATTAAAAAACATCCTAATTTCAATAGAGAAGGAGGCTGGGTACTACCACCTGCTTGGGATCCTATAATTAATAAAATTAAAACTAAACCCAAGCATACCACTGCAAGACTTCAAAATACAGTTAGTTCATTCTGCGTAGATCGGACCAAAAACAATAATTAAAAAGCTGAAGGTACTCCGGGTTAACTTTGACATCGGGACGTCAGTCACCTCAGTCCCCCGTGACCATGGGTGCTGGAAAGCACCCGAAACGTCGGGTATTAAAATTAATATAAATAAAACGCGATAAAATCCGTAAAAGTAGTTTTAATCAATGTATAGTGTTCGCGTAAATATAAGAAATCATTAAGGGTTGTTATAATATAAATGAATTTTTAATGTATATTGGCTGGACATTTCTTCCCTTTACTGTATAAAAAATATAGTTTGGCGGACCAGTATTTGATGCACAAATATAAAAATTCCAAAGTGGCAATGATATATTAGACTTATCAAGCAAACAGTGAAAACTCACACTTTTCTTAAGGATCTCATAAACTTCGAAAGTAAAGGAGTATCTAAATACAAAATTCCATCCAAACTGACGACATTACATACCAATTACATATTTTTATATACCTATTAAAAATTAATTGCCGTGCGTTATTCCTGCAGAACTCTATGCTACAATCCTTCTACGTACCGATTTTGATAAATTTTTTTGTGTACGTTTGAAAGTTCTTTCATTCTTTACATTCACAATTGGAGCTGGTAAGTGGTGCGTAGCCAGGACGGATCGCAAGTAGTAGGTATATAAAATCAATTGCCGTGCGTTAGTCCTGCAGAACTCGAAAATGCTTCGACGTACCGATTTTTTGTGTACGTTTGAAAGTTTTTTTATTCTTTACATTCACAATTGGAGCTGGTAAGTGGTGCGTAGCCAGGACGGATCGCAAGTAGTAGGTATATAAAATCAATTGCCGTGCATTAGTCTCGCAAATACTTCAAAATGGGTGTATCGATTTTGATGATTTTTTTTTCGTTTTTAGTTTTTGTTCGTTTGAGGGGTCTCTGGATGGTTTAGATTTGCAATTGGATCCGGTAGATGGTGCTGTTGTCGAGATCCAGATATCGCCCGTGCGAAGACGGGGTGAACCGCTAGTTATGTATAAATATGCATATAAACAAGATTTTTCAAAGTTCAAATAAACTTTTATGACAGCTCTAAAACTGGAATATTTTTTTCAACTTGAACCTTATAAACATGGTAAAAGGAGACAATTTATTTTTGTATCGTAGAATGGGCCCACTATAAATTTTAAGGATTCTTAATGAAATGCATGTCGATTTATTCCTTATAATCTATAGATTACAACATTATTATTAGTTTTACTGCATCTAAACGGAGTATCGAGAAATTTACAATTAAAATATTAATCTAACAATAACCTAAAAACAAACTGAAAGCAATTTTCTTGTAACTTTCACCGGTATTATAGGTTAAAATTGTGCACAGTTGAATAATTACAGTAAATATTAAACAAAGTTGTAGGTATATTCAGCATTTATAGGTACTTTAAGAACGTTCGAAAATATTTTCACTAATTCCGGAAAACATAGTGCCTCTCTGTGCATAAATGTCGTATGGATTCTATTTTTTGTGTATGTAATGATTGATTGTGAGTGTAAATTCCAAATACCAAGATGGCTAAGGGATAATGTCTATTTATATTTATAATATTACCAACACACGGTAAGAAATATGTTTTAAACTGGTTGTATTACAAAAAAGAAAATATATTAATTACTGTAAATCATAATTTCTTTAATTATTCTATTAATAGTAGTAGGTACAGAAACAGAAACCTTTTATTCAATTTAGATTATAAATAATACTATTGAAAGTCACTTTTTTAATTTACCACTGATTCGGAAAAAAACCTCTGCCTTGAAGAGAACCAGCAAAATACCCAGTGGTACTTTTTTTTTAAATAACAGCTTACAATCATGTATGTCATAATTAACAACACAGATCAAATTAGAAATAGCTTGGTAGCGATCACCTTACCCACGGGTTATTATCATCCATAAATTCCTTTATATTATAATAACCCTTTTTATACAAACTTTGTGTAATAAATTTTTTGAACTTTGATGATTGATTGAGATAGACAGACAGGAGCGGTGTCAAGACTTTGTTTTAATATATTTTGGTTGATTAGTAAGTACTTATACATCATAATAAAATGACTGGGAATTAACATGCAACGCACCTGCAATTCTCCTGGTGTTGCGGTTGATCGTGGGCGGCGGTAGTCACTTAACATCAGGTGAGCCGCATGCTCGTTTGCGTTCTATAAAAAAAAACATGCTTATCTATATTATTACACAATGATAAATAGTGAGGAAGTAAGATGTTTTAAACTGTTTGTGTAAGGATTACAAAAACACAGACTTAATTTAAATGTATTTATTACTAGCGATGCGCCTGAGCTTCGACTGGTGATTTATGGATCTCGACAACAGTGCCATCGACCGGGTCAAAATGTGTATACAAACTATTTAGTGATCTATTCAAGCACACACAAACACTTTCATTAAAATTGGTTGGATGGTTTCTTATGTTTTGTCTATAACGGATATAGGTAGAAACATTTTTGTGTTATATAATTCTGAAGGTTTATTTGAAAACAACTTGATGGTAACATGTACATTTTTGTAAGCAATCAGAAGGGCATTTTCAATGATAACAGATATGACTGTTGTTTTCTATTTTGATACTTTTTGTCTCTGCAAGCTTTCAGCCTGCAAATTATCTTTTTTTAATTTTGTTCTCCAATCAATTTACTCGCGAACCTGATATACTTCTTTAAAAAGCAAGGGGCAAACTTACGATACAAGTTATTTATAATACCGAACAATAGGCCTCCCTCAAAGACAGCCTCACAGGGGGGACTTTGCCATAGTTGCCACGCTTGGCAGGCTGATTGGCAACCGCGGTTTTTCATTTTTATACAGCTGTTTCAGGTGCCCTCTGTCGCCTCTTACGACTCCCAAGTTACGATATGGGGTAGTGGTACTACACAGTTAGTGCTTATACATGTTGTTCAACTTAAATAAGAACAAATAACAACGATAGTTATTTTTTGTCTCCAGAAATGTGTCTTAGTAGGAAGATAAAACCGAACAGGTAAAACAAGTTTTACTTGAGCCTCAACATGATGCAAACCCGGCATAGAAGTCAATGTACTTGTACTGTATGCAGTTAGTTTGCCCCTTGTTATTTATAGAAGTGCACCAGGTTCATAAATATATATATATCAAAGGCTAGAAAACCATATTTTTTTCTTAATTTCTTTACACCGACACTATAGTATGTCACCCCTGAGGCCTAGGATAGCATGCCTCGAATCCAGTAATAAATTCTTTAAACTCATCATACGAACCACTGCAGCAGTGAAACCATTCGTGCTTCATCCATAATATAGTTTCAGCGTGGCTCTAAGACGTTTAAGTTACGTATACAAGTTTTTGTATATCTTTATACTAAATGACCGAATTTTAATTTAAAAATTCACATGAAATACATGTGAATTAATTTATTTAATTCAAAATTTTTGTTTTAATTTTTTGTAAAATTTCATTTCAATAGGCTTCTATTCCGTTCACATGTATTTATTTTATTTTATAGTATAGGGTGACAAACTCGCTCACAGTCCACCTGATGGTAAGTGGATGCTGTGGCCCATAGACATCTACATCTATCCTCGATTATGAATCAAAATGCAGATGCGTTGTCACCCGTGAGAACTAAGATGGAATGCCTCGTTTCCAGTAAAAAGGGTCTCATGTAACAGCTTATTTTTTTCCAGACGGTAAAAAAGGTCACCAGTACATAAAAATCAATTACTGTCCGTTATCTCGCTGAAACTCGAAAAATGGCTCGACCTAACTCGACTAATGCAGTTTGTTGCGTGTTTTCGTGGGTTCCTGAATGGTTTAGATTCACAATTGGAGCCGGTAAGTGACGCTGTTGTCGAGATCCAGAAATCGCCCGTGCAAAGCCGGGTCGGTTAGATAATATTTTTCATTATTTATTTATTATTATTTTTACATGGTTTGATAAAATCAATTTTGTTGGGACATCCTTTTAAGTAAATACATACCTGTGCCAGGATGTCCCGCTCTCCCGTAGATAAAAAAAGGTTGTGTGGGTGAGTGTGTGTGCGTGTGTGTGTACGTGTGCGCGTGCATGAGCGTGAGCGTGTGCGTGTCTGTCTGTGTGTGTGCGCACGCATGTGAGTTTTGTTATTTTCAGAGTGAATTTTTAAATAATTCCCTCGAAAGAAGCCTCTATTTCTTCATAATTTAATTTTGTAAGCCAGTCAGGAACTTTTTTAATTCTGCTGATTGCTTAGACTCAACAAAATCTAAGAAATAGCCTTCGACAGCTGTCAGACTTAGTGGACTAGGCGTGCCAAACAAAATATCGGTACATACAATATTCGATTCTTAATAAAAATCGATATCGATTCTTTAGAGTTTGTCTTTTA
This sequence comes from Parnassius apollo, assembly GCA_907164705.1. Lineage (NCBI taxonomy): Eukaryota > Metazoa > Arthropoda > Insecta > Lepidoptera > Papilionidae > Parnassius > Parnassius apollo. The sequence goes on along the minus strand of CAJQZP010001449.1, from coordinate 5,784,581 downwards.
CAGTTTTGTTTCAATTAATACCAGAATAAATATTAAACGAATATTTTAAAACACAAAATTGATTAGTTTCTTCGTATTTATCGTTACTGCTTATTTCTAGAGGCAAAGTTTGTAACTCTATACTACCATTGTACAACCCGGCATCTACTAAACTTTCTAGCAACTTCGCCGCAGGTGGATATTCGCCTCTAGTAAAATAGCTGTAGACATGGTTTCTAGCAGCATCTGCGCGAATTGATCAATACCTGTTATTGACTTGTTCTTTTCTCGTTTTTTCGGCGTGTGAAGTAAATCATTTTCAAGCCGGTACTTACAGTGACGATCTTCGCAACGGTTCGTTTGCCAATCCGAGCGTGTCATTTGTAAAAGGTGCCCTCCGTCTTTGACTTACGTTCGAAATATTCGAAATTTTCGACATTATGATCACTTGCTTGAAAAGAGTCCAGTATATAACTTGTCAAGGTTTTCTGTATCAAATAGAGAACGGCAAAACAACAACAAAGGTATATGTGGAAAAAAATCTTATCAAGATTTACGAATATGGAAGAATCAGTCCAAAAAGTTATAGCCAATTCACAAAATCACAAAAAAACGCACTGTTAGCTCATAAAATGGCGGAAAATTAAAATTATATAGTGATTCTTTCAGCGAGACCTTGGATATGAGTTTTTGCGTACACAAATTTAATTAAATAAATTGAACTTGTTTTATTCGTGACTCATATAATTTAAGCAACTTTAAAAATAAAAAAATAATTGTACAAATAATAAATTGAAATTTTTAAGATTAGATTATTTGAATATTTTTGCCGATTGTTTGCATAACATTGAATTTTAAATCTAAACACTACGGTAAGTTACATAGCGACATATCATTGAAACAACGTCAGGCATAATATTGATTACATCAAAATAAAGGTAAGTAAATTAGTACATTAGGTAAGGTTAGATAGGTGAGATTTATACATGGTAGAGCCATGCTGCAGTTATATTAGTAGTATAGTTGTAGCACGAGTGGGTCGGCTCGACCGGGGAAGGACCACGCTCTCACAGAATACCAGCGTCAAATAGTAGCTTAATGTCGCTGTGTTTCGTATGGTGGAGACCCTTTTTACTAGAAACGAGGCAATCCACCTAAGTCCTCATGGATGAGAACGCATCTGCATTTTGATTCGTAATCGAGGATAGATGTAGATGTCTATGGACCACAGCAACCACTTATCATCAGGTGGACTGTGTGCTCGTTTGTCATCCTACCCTATAAAAAAAGTTTTTTTAAGGCAGGGCCTCCCTAGCTTGTCTACAGTCTACTAGATTTTTCCAGAGCTTAGCGTGTAGATTATTGCAACTTCTACGTACCAGTGAACGAACGTAACCAAACGGGATTGTTATTATGTAAAAGGTTAATTTAAATCGTATAAGTACCTACGCTTGCACAAAGTTATTGCGGAATGATTAAAGTGAAACGTCAAAAGGTATTTCTTATATTTGGTTGAGTATAGTATAATAATAATAATAAGTATTATTATTATTATTATTTATTTGCAAGAAATATGGTAGTTACAGGATTAATAATTTGGTCTGGTACATTCATATTTCGCCAGCGGCATGCAAATATATAATTTTATAATTGTCGGCCAAGTGCTATATAAATGTTCTATGAATATCTATGGTTAATTACAATTTTCTGATAAACCTAAGAATAAAATGTCACAAGATAAATAACACACATTTACATAGACGTTAACAATAAACAAGAAATAATACAAAATTCGATCCAGTCTTAATGCCAAAATAAAATAAAATAAAAAAATATCGTCAAACTAAGGTGTACCTGTATGTCAACAGTTATCGTCAAGATTATATGAAATATTACTTTAGTCTATAACAATAAAATTCATCTAGGGAATAAAAACAATTTCGAATAAGCCATTGCTTCAATGTTTTTGAAAAAAGTTAAATGTTCTCTTTTTTTTTTTTTTTTTTCTTTTTTTTTTTCTTTATTTTACCGCTAAATGTCTGTCTTTGCTAGTGTAGTGATGTTGGGAGTAGTGGTGCTGATATGTGGTGTGGTGACGGGATTAGTGCACGCAATTGAGGGAGGGCTGGAGGTGCTCTTCAAACTAGGTTAGACACATCATTTTATTTCATTTTAATATAATGGATTTCCGCAATGTAAGTTACTATACTTGTAAGCTAGGAAAGCTAGCTACTAGGCAGCTAGGAACCCATTCAAACACACACAAAAAATTTAATCAAAATTGGTTAACGGTTTCAATGTCTATAACGGACATAGGTTGCAACTTTTTATATATATAAAACATATGGATATATTAATATACCTAAGTCATCTATTTAATAAAAAAGACCAAAATTGGTTCATATTTAGAGTACAAACCTAACAAACATACTAAAAATCATTGTCGAATTCAGAAACTTCTTCGAAGTTTGCCAAAAACTCTGTTATAATTATTACTTGATGTGCTTATACGAAGTTGTGTGATACGAAGAGTTCCATTTGCTTCGCGAAACAAGTTCAACAAGATATACCTGATACAATGTAATAAATTGTTTATAGTTCAATGATATGGCTTTTATTTTAGCTAGTTATGTTAATAGCCTGATTAATTTTAATTTGTATAAAATTTAAATATAAATTTTGTCGCATATCATCCTATAGAGTTCGTAAGAGACGGCAGAGGAGAATTGAAACAGGATTTGGGCACCAGCATTATTTATAACCATATCATTATCACTTCAGTCATTAAAGTATCCTTCTGAACATAGACCTCCCCATGGATTGCCTCATAAGTGGGGATATTTGCCATTGTTGCCACGCTTGGCAAACGAGTTAGTAAACGCAGCTTTTTTTTTAAATTTTGCAGTTAAGAAGAAGTTGCCACCCATCTCCTGATTTATTTCCCTCTGTCGCTTACGACAGCCATGAGACGATATGGACCAGTGGATATTCTAACACCGCCGCTACCAGACTTTCTGTTAACAACTCAATAAGAAATTAAATAAAAACTGCTTACTGACACCAAAACAACAACAACAAAGCAAAACTACATATTTCCAAATTCATTCCTTTCTATGGGACAATCTGTGGATGTAAACCTATGTTCAGCAGTGAACCTTTGAAAAACGGTAATGTTGTTGATGATGATGATGATGATGATAATTATGATGAAATTTACGATCTTTCTTTCTTTTCGCTTACTTAGCATATGAAAGAGTATTCAACCAACGAGCACACAGTCTGAAATCAGGTTTTTTTTAAAGGATAAAGGGGGGAGTGGTGTGGGAGTAATTATCCTATTTTTTATAGGATAGGATGACAAACGAGCACACAGTCCACCTGATGGTAAGTGGTTGCTGTGGCCCATAGACATCTACATTTATCCTCAATTTTTTTTTTATAGGATAGGATGACAAACGAGCACACAGTCCACCTGATGGTAAGTGGTTGCTGTGGCCCATAGACATCTACATTTATCCTCGATTACTAATCAAAATTCAAACGCGTTGTCGTACGTGAGGACTTAGATGAAATGCCTCTTTTCCAGTAAAAAGGGTCTCCGTTTCTCTAAATTCATCATACGAAACACAGCAGCATTAAGCTACTATTTTACGCTGGTATTCTGTGAGAGCGAGGTCCTTCCCCGGTCGAGCCGACCCATTCGTGCTACAACTACACTACTACTATAACTGCAGCATAAAACATAAAAGAATAAATATGCAAATGCGTTGTCACCCCTGAGGACTAAGAGTCGTCGCTGCTTTTGTGACCACACTGATAATCCGTTCCCGAGTCGATCGCCACTCCGAGGTATTTCAGAGACTCTCGATGTGTTGATCCACGACGAGAGCATGGAAGGGCTTCGGAAACCACTTTCGAGCTGTGAGTACTACGACCTCCGTCTGAGCTATGGCTAACGACCATGTTCCTACCATGTTCATTTAGCCACGCATTGAATTTTGCTGCGACAAGTCTCGCCAATCCCTGTGCTTCACCATGGATCCTTGCAAGGATTAACACCGGCACGTCGTCAGCGAATGCCTCCATTAGTTCCTCAGTCGGTTAGTCGAGACGTAGAAGTGCATCGTAAAGGATGAACCAAAGCTCTGGTGCTAAGATCGAGCCCTGTGCCGCTTCCCCACTCAGCTCCTTCATGCTCTCCCATAATTGTTTCACATATCAAAAAACGATCACATAGGTAATATCCTATATAATAGGTAGATCGGAATTGGGTGTCTGAAAATACCCAAAGTTTGCAGCGGGACATAAAATGGAGCTGTACAACCACTTAATTTAAACCGGTTTTGAATTTTATTGGTTCAGTTTCGGTTTTTTTGTTTTACATGTTCCTTACCATTGAAACAACGAACTAAAAACATGTACAAGCTGCTAACACAGTTTTATATCAATTTTTGTCTTGAACTTTCCGGTTTAAATTCGGTTTTGACGTGACAACGTCTAATAAATCGATGAACGTCGGCTGCATGCACGAAAAGAGAAGACTTATTGTTCCGTTACGCTTCAGCCGAGCCGAGCGCGATCGGAGCGAGAGCGCGGTACGAACGAGCGAAAGGCACGATCGGCTTGAGCGTTCGGCTTGAGCCGCATCTATCTCTCTTCCACAAAGTATGCAATCATTTCATCAATGTTTTGTTATGACGTTGTCACGTTAAACTATCGTCCATAAAGCAACTTTACAGACAATCAAATTTTTTTTAGTTCGACTTATTCTGTATCTCTAAAACACCGAATTCTACAAGCTGTAATACAATTTTAGATATTTTACCAGTATTATTGGTACACTTGTGCGTGGTAAGGTAGTACAAGTAATCCGTAATCTTTAAAATCACATCCGCGCACAGCGAATCCACAAAATAGGTTAAAAATAGGCGCAAGTCCAAAAATAAGCTGGATTCAAAACGGCGACCGACGTAAAAATCGAGAATATAACACGTGTTAACTATACAAATTGCGCTGCAAGACTGCACACGGGACGGGACCTTCAGTTACCCGACCAGGCATAACTAGCAAATGAAAGCGCTTCGCAAACGGCACCAATTGTACTGCGACCCGATCGAAAACCGTGTTGAGTATCGGCCAATCCACCCGCATCGGCCACTTCTTCCCTGAGTCGATTCTTTATTAGGCTTTCGAAAATCTTTTCTGCTACGTCCAGCATACAAAGTGCAGGAAACCACGACCACAGAGCAGATTTTGTTCTGATTTCAAAGCAATATCAATCAGTGTTCGGATCAAACTCTCTGTTTGGACTCCACACCGGGATCACTTTCCCGTGAAAGACAGTGGATCGACAGTGGAGACGGCATTCACCCCAAACGAGCCAATAGCTAATTTCCAGAAGAGGTTTGACGATCTCAAGTCTTTTGCCATCTGAAGGGAGAAATCGTGATACGTGATATGTGGTGACTTTAATGCAAAGTCCATTGAATGGGGCATGGAATATAGCGATACGCGGGGAAACGAGCTCCTGGACATGATAGCAAGTCTTGACTTGGTCATTGTAAATTGGGAAAATACATCTACTTTCCGGAGGGCAGATGCTTGCGAGTCTATTATAGGTCTTACGTTCGCCACTCAACGGGTAGCTCGTGTAACCTCGGACTGGTCTGTTTTAGAAGAGTATAAGGCTAGTAGCCATCCATACATCTCGTATTCCATAAATAACCTGTGGGAAAAACCCCCGATTATCCCAGAGCGACGAATAAAGAAGATCACGTAGAAAACCGGTTTACTGGTGGACTGCGGAGATTGCGCTGCTCAGGACTAAATGTCTGTGTCTTCGGAGACAGGCAAGCGCGAAAGCGAGATACGGGGCAATAGAAGAATGACTAGTACAAAGCGGAAAAGAAGCCACTCGTTAATACGATTAAGGTCAGCAAAGAGAAATGCTTCGGTCTGCAGAGAAGTGCATGACGACCTATGGGAAAACGGCTACCGGATTGTCACTCAAAAATTTTTGGGCCGCAGTTCAGTAAGTCCCCATGGAACCTGATAGGAATGAAGAAATAGTGAGAACTATGTTTCCCGAACGCGAAGACCGTATTTGCACCCAGAGTGCGGTATCCAATGACGAGTACCCACTTTTCTCGGGAGTCGAGTTGCGGGAAGTTTTTTTGTCTGTCAAGGTAGGTAAGGCCACGGGCACTGACGGCATCCCCGTCGAGGTCTATAAGGTCGTAATGAAAAGGCATAAAAATCTGCTTCTTGACACTTACACGCCTGCACCTCGGCGGGAGTTTTTCCGAAAAGATGGAAGTTGCAAAGGTTGGTCCTGTTAGATGAAGGTAAGGGGCCGCCTTATACGCCTTCATCTTACAGGCCACTTGTTGCTATCATGTGTACTGTGTGCCGGTTTGTCATCCTTATTTTATAAAAAATAACCCCTCCAAAATTAGTAAAGAACTTTTCACTACGGTGCTTCGTTTAAAAATTCGAAATTCTCCAGCCGGCGGCGCCTTTGATAAGATGCAGCACGTGCCAAGGCGGCGCGACACAAAGGTGACCGTATCTATGTGAACAAATTACATTTCCACTAATCTCTCCCACAAACTATGATATAAGGCGACCATAAGTAAATATAGCAAGAAGGAACCTGCTGAAGCTGGGAGTTTCAGCATTTGTGATAATTTTACCGTAGTATAAGTTAAAGAAAATGGTATTGTTGATATAAAAATAGATCATTTTTCCCAAAAGTTCAAAATAAAAAAACATGCTTTTAGCTTATCTACAGTGATGCCAGCAGCACTAATAATTGAAAAATATAGTAAAGCATATCCGTCCTCTAAATCAAAAAAAAATCAGCGTCCATAATATGTTGATGCAAGATACATAACAAGAGAAGTATGATAATGAAAGAAACAACTACTTAGAGAACCAATACTTTTTATTAACAAATCAATAACGATACATATTTTATTATTGCACTATAGTAATTTCTAGGCCTGCACTATCTGTAGGCGCACATCACAAGTTACATTACATTTATGTAATGTATATTATATTACATACATTTTTTCATATGCTATAAAAATGAACACAATAAACTTTAAACAAATTGCACGAGAGTGCGGAGGTATTATACAAGTATCTCCCAATGCACGCAAACACACGGTAATTGGTAAATGTCAAGGTGCGAACAATTCGATGTGAGTCTAGAACATTATTATACGGAATTGCAAACGAACGTCTTTTACATACGTATACATGAACACTCACGCCTGTCACCCAGAGGGGTAGGCAGAGACTACAGACTTCAATTTGGCACGATCCTGACATACTTCTCTCGCTTCCTACACATCCATATACCTTCGCATACATGCTCGTCGGTTAAGGGTACTCTTAATTTGGCCCATTTTTAATATATCGCCAATTTTGTCGACAAACTTCGCCTAGGCCGTCCCTTTCAGACTCCATTCATTTCTGCAACATATGTTTGCTTTGTCAGTCCTTCCTCATCCATTATTTCTACATGACCAGAATTGGTTTGGTCCAGATTTTTATTTCTTATTCTATTACGCGGATCTTAGCTACTTAAATTATCTTTATCTGACTTCAACCTCTTCCCCAATCCAATAAAACATTTAGGAGGACTGAAATTTTCATCATACGAAGAGATTGAAGCTGCTGTTAATGCCTGTTTTGAGGGCCAAGATAAGGCATTTTTGAAAAAGCTTCTTCCGTCTGGCTTTAGAAATCAGATGTGCATTGGGAAAAGTGGTGATTAAGTCGACAAATAAAAATAATTTTAAAATCTGCTGGTTTTGTTTTCATATTCAGGCCGCGAACTTTTACATCTACCCTCATATTATACATTTTGCATAATATGTCGTGTTCACGACGGCGTAAGACCCCATTAGGTATCGTAAGAGGCTCCTATGGGATATCCCAGTAGGAATATTATGGCTTGGCTGCCAATTAATAATGGCATAACCATCTCGTTTACGTTAAGCTTAATAAGGGCAGATCAACGACTGGCAGTAATTACTATTTAAGGAAAATTATCTGGCTCATATCCAACAGTGAACTGTTACGTTTATAAAGAAAGAAACACATTGAATGAAACTATTTTTTATACTAACCTGGTTTGAATAAACTAAGCTCGTTAACTTCTCAGTGGGAAGTTTTGTAATGGGTCCGATTTTTCAAATTGGAAATTTTAACAGTTTCCAGGTCTTTAGAGTCGAATAGTATGGTTTTTAAGAGGATGTCCATGTGTGCACATGTACGTATGTATGTATGAATTTATGTATGTTCGGATACAATTTTCGCCTCGTGTATCTCGAGAACAAAAAGTGATATTAACATGGGACCAGTTTCCAGTTTTTTTGTGCCGAATGAATAATTGTATAAAATATTAAAACATATGATATTTTTTTATTCTTTCTACTGCGAAGTTAGTCGTGTGGACCTTCCGGGTCGCAACTAGACCGCCTTTTATTAGTTTTGTTCAAACCAGTTCGCTTAAAAAAATATTAATATAAAAAAATTAGAAACACTAAATCTCAAACCTGCGAGACACCTAATCACGATGAGTAATATTGAAGAAAATCAAAGACAAACGAATCTCACCAAACACAACAGCAAATAAAGAAAGATTTATTATCTTTCTTTATTTGCTGTTTGGTGAAAAATATTAAAGCTTACAAAATAGATACCACTTTTTTAGCATATTTATAATAATAGTATTAAAATACATGTTAAACTTCTTAATAAAACTCTACAATAACGCAACAAATTAAACAAATACCTTTATACAGCTATCAAATTTATTGGAAACATGGACCAAAAATATTAGTACCTACTGTGTTGAATTCATAACGGCGGCTTCTCAGTGTGTGTTATCACGCGCCGCGACGCCCGTGTTGATTTGTACGCGCTAGCGCACGAGTCCGCGCCACCCGTTTTAACTGGCGCGGCGTGGCGCGTGCTTTCCCAGACTCCGAGCCACTGAATCCGTGTGTTAAGCGCAGCGCACCTGATGTGTGAGTCGAATTGCTACCTCCAGCTATGGAGCAATGCCACTGAAGAAGAAGGCATCGCTGTTGCTTCAGCCGCTTTTGTCTTATTTTGTGAATATCATTTACTTAATAAAATTAACAAAAAAAAAGAAGAAAAGACGCTGGTGGATGACATCGTTAAAATTAAAAATTCAGCAATCGTCTCATTAGACCACTCCATATCTATATAGACTTGAGAGACTTAAGACGAAATGAACGAGTAGATTCTTGTAAGCACACGCCGCGCCGCGCGCACCCGCGCACCGACGTGCGAGCCCGCGCCGCGCCACGCCGCGCCTTTGAAATTACCGATTTTAAACGGATAGCACGCGCCGCGCCACGCCTGCCGGCCACGCGCGCCAAGCCCTTCACAGTGCGCGTGGCGCGTGCGGGCGCGGCGCGGCTAGTGATAACACACGCAGTGAGAAGCCGCCATAAGAGATATCAGTATTTATTCTTTAGAGTTGGTAATCAGTTGAAGTTTTGTCTACATTAATTTCAAATTATAATAGGATAACTCGAAACACGAAATTTATGAGGTATATACGTTTTTTGCTAAAGATTGGATTGGATTAAAAATTAGTTTTAAGTTTCTTAAAATTTATTACAAAAATATTTTTATTATTTAAAATATTTTAAACGCAAAATAACAGTTTGTATATAAATAATGATGTTATTTTCATGATGATGTAAACAAAAAAATAAGAACAGAAATTCATGGCAGTTTGGAGTGGTGTGTCCCTTTTTTTAGAAAAATATAAAAAGGATTATCATTAAATAAATAAAATAGATTATTAAATTCGATATATAGTTTTGAATAAAACATTAATTATATAAGATTATATAAATATTTTAACGATTATTCATATATGCATCACCTACAATTATCGCAACACTACTGTAATGTAACGCTCTTTGCACACGAGTCGTAAGCGTAGTCGTATCCTAAAGGATCTCCTAGGTGTGCGTTATTTCGTAGTTAGCAGTGGCTGCAAATAACCGCCGGTTCGACAAACTTCGCCGATCGTTGAGTCCCGTGATTCCGTGAGGCGTCGAGGTCACCGGCCCCTAGGTGATTCTTGGCACTTTATGCGCTCCGAGCATCCTGTGCCCAGTCGCGTCGTAAAGTGCCACCTCCGCACTTCCCCCAACCCTTTTAGGTTTAAAAGGGGTAGGCAGTGCCCACAGTGTTGAAAGTCTCTGTAACAATATCACCACCATCCGCGTCGCGCATCAATATCTGCTGCCGATCGTTTGGAAGATAGATAGGGCCTTAATTAGATTACCGCTGACGCTGACTGTTAGGTTAGGAAATGTCAGGGAACGATAAGGGGGAACCTCCTCCGAGATCGAGGAAACCACCGGACCGGCCAGGCGTACTGGATAGACCCATCGCCTACCGCGATATTTTCAACCCGGAGAGGATGAGAGTTGTCTCATCCTACTCACAAATACCGACCCGGAAACCTTCGTCGCCGGGTAAGGAGTCCGCACCTAGGGTTGCACTCTCGCCCATCGTACCTGAGTGTACGACTGGGCGTGAACCGCTGCCCTCTCAGCCACAGCGGCCTACGAAGACGCCACGAAGGCACACACCGCCCGAGACCGAGGCCTCCCTCTATGAGAAGAGGCAGCGTGTTGGAGGATCAGATACATCATCAGCATCATCTGACGATGAAGAGCCCCAAACAGCATCTAGGAAAAAGGTCCACACCTCACCTCCTAGGTCGCCATCACCACCGCAACAGCCACCATCCATTTCTCCGGACCGACGTAGTCACGACTCGGCCCAATATGAACAAGGAGGTGAGGAGTCCTTCAGCTGGGGTTCAACAACGTACGCAACCCTAGCTGCATCAGCCGGAAAATCATCTCCGGTACAAACCACCAACCCGTCCGGACTAGCTCATGACGATGGACAGCGGCCGTCAACGAGCTATGCCCACATGGCTGCGGCCCCCGCAGTACCACGACCGCAATCGGCGGAGGAATCTCAAAAGACAGAGAAGGTGAAGGAGAAGTCCAGATATCCGCCGATTGTTGTAGAATGCCTCCCGGACTGGACGAGGCACTTCAAGGTCCTTAACGAGAAGTTGGGCCATCCTCCTAAAGCCCGTCCATTTGGGAAGGGAGTCAGATTTTCTCCGCAGAGCCCGGATGAGTTCCGTACCATTCAGAAGTACATGGTCGAGCTCTCCGAGAAAGATAAAACTATGTCGTGGTATTGTTACACCCCGGCAGAGGAGAAGTCCACTAAAGTGGGCATCCGGGGTTTGCCAGTGGGCACCGATCCCAAGATGATCGAGGAGGCTATCCGGGCAAAAGGCTTCCCGATAAATTATGTAAAGGCCATACCACCACGTAGAGGCAGACCGGGTTGCCTCTACTACGCACAGCTGGAGCATCTGAGCCTGGAGCGGCTCCAAGAACTCTACAACACAGACGAACTCCTCTACATGAGAGGAGTAGTCATTGAAGCCTGGCAAAGAAAAACCACCAGGGCCACCACAATGCCACCGTTGCCAGGCTTTCGGACATGCCTCAGCAAACTGCTTCAGGCCAGTGAAATGCGTTCGCTGTGCTGGAGAGCATATTGCCAGCCTTTGCCCAAGGGGTAGAGAGGAAGAGCCAAAGTGCGCAAATTGCGCCAAGAATCATACGGCCAACGATCGCCGCTGCCCGGTCCTGAGGAGGATCGCCAGGAAGCAGGGGATCGTTCTACCTGGGCTACTCCCGGAGAACCCCAAGAGGATCCCCCAGAGTCGCCCTAAGGCTGTGACTATACAGGAAGACGGGTGGGCTACCATCACTAGAGGGAAGGGTAGGCAACCAGCCCCCCCCCACCCCCCCTCCAGTACCAATAGAAACGGTGGCTCCCACAGAGCAAAGGGCAACCACCGGGGCGACTCTCCGACCTCCTGCCAACGACGCCATTGAGAGGCAACCCTCCCAACGGAAGAGGCGGAGGAACAGGAGCAGGAGAACGGAACAGCCTCCTCCTCAGGCTGTGACCACCTCTACCCCTACAACTACAGGACCGATAGCCTCGCTCGTTACTGCAAAAACACCAGCACCAGCAATGGCAAGTAGAGCGCCAGAAAGGGCCCTACTGGAAAGCAGAGCCCGCTCCACACATAGAGCGCGCTCTGCGCAAAGGAAGACCCTAACCAATGCCCCGAGACCAGTGCCTTCACAAAAGCGTAGTGCAGAACGCAGACCACCAACTTCAGACTTCGAGACGGCTGATGCTATCCACAGATTGGTAGGCATAGCCATCGAAGTCGGAACACAAGTCCTGGCCGACATCAGGGCCGGGACTGATCCCGTTACCGCCGTCATGAAGGCGCTGGCATCGCTACTGGCAAGGCATTATGGAGTATAATAACCTGCGCCTGCTATACTGGAATCCGGACGGGATTCGCCAAAGGATCCATGAACTCCGCACGGTCACCCAGCAACAGGACATCCAGGTGATCTTGCTGGGTGAAACCAAATTACGACCATCAACGCATCTAAAGCTGCCCAATTATACCATCTATAGGAGGGACGAGGTCGATCCTCAAGGGGTCGCTTATAGAGGGACAGCGATCCTGGTGAGGAGAGACATCGTCCACCAGGAGCTGGAACTGCCAGACTTCCAGACGATGCGTTCAATCGGCATAAAAATGGAGGCGGCGGGCGAGGAACTAAGGATCTTTGCAGCATACCGCCCGCCAGGGACTCCATTTCACTCCTCAGACATCCGGACGGTAATGTAAGGTACGGCACCCACCATCATCGCCGGGGACCTGAACGCCAAACACCCGGCGTGGGGGTCCAGAGTGATCACCCCGCCGGGTCGTGAACTCTACGAAGATGCGGAAAACAACGATTATGACGTTCTAGGTCCGGAGGAACCGACGCACATTCCTAGCGACCATAGGAAGCGTCCGGATGTATTGGACATCGTGCTCACTAGGAACGTCAACTATCCAGTAGTGGTAGAAGTGCTGTACGACTTGAATACACAGCACCTCCCGATTCTGATAACCCTTGGCACTAAGGCAGTGACTACACCGCCCAGAGCCGTCAAGACCAAGATCGACTGGAGGCTCTACCACCAACACCTGCAGGAGAGACCTCCAGTCCATACGCCGATCAACTCAGCGGACGACGTAGAGGCCGCTGCAACCAGAATATCCACGTGCATCAAGGAGGCCCTCAACGCGGCCTCTACGATCGTCCCTCTCACGGGAAGGAAAGAGGAGCTGCCGCTTAAGATCCGAGTGCAGCTAAACCACAAAAGAGCGCTGAGGAAGCTCTGGGCGCGTACTCGCTGCCCTAGAGTAAAAAGGAGACTCAACACCCTGTCAGACGAACTGTCGGTTGCAATACAGGCCCACAGAGGAGAGGCCTGGGAGCGGCGCATATGGAAGGCGGACGAACAGCATGCGTCGCTCTATGCATTGAACCGACAGTTAACGAAAACTCGACCACCTGTTTGCCCGCTGACTAACAACGCGGGCATACAACGTTACGATGCCAAGGGCAGAGCGGATATCCTAGCTGAGCACTTCGAGGAGCAGTTTATGCCGAACCCAGCAAGTGCGGAGTTCATGGAAATCCATACCCGGAAGGAGAGCCGCGTGCAGGAGCTCCTGTCGTCGCCCGCGCCACCGCTTGCAGGAGAGTGGTTTATATCCCCCCGCAGAATTGCGGAGGACAGTAACCCGCCTGCAACCGAGGAAGGCGCCGGGGCACGACGGGATTACCAACGCTGCACTACGACAGCTGCCCAATAGAGTCCTTGTAGAGATAGGTCGGCTCTACAACGGCATATTGCGGACGTCCCACTTCCCGGAGGACTGGAAGAAAGGCAAAGTCATCGTCTTGCCGAAACCCGGGAAGGACAGGCGTAGAGCTGCCAATTATAGGCCGATCACGCTGCTACCGCATATAGCTAAACTGTGCGAAAGATTACTGTTAAGACGTCTCCGCCCGTGCATCCAACTTCGGGCGGAGCAACATGGATTCAGGAGGGGGTCACTCAACAGCAACACAGCTGACCAGAGTGCTGCACCTGCTTGCGGCCGAACACAACCGTGGCCGCATATCGTTGGGCGTCTTTCTCGATATCGAGAAGGCGTTCGACCGGGTGTGGCACACAGGATTACTCTACAAGTTAGACGTACAAACAAGTATCCCTCCTGCTATATTGCGGCTAGTGGCGTCTTTCCTGGAAGACAGGAAGTTCTACGTCTGCGTAGAGGACGCCGTGTCCGCAATAAAGACCATAACAGCTGGTGTGCCACAGGGCAGCTGTCTGTCACCAGCCCTGTACGCGGCGTACACAAATGACATCCCTACCCTGGCAGGACATTTGCACGAGTGGGAGGACGACGTCGAATTAGCGCTTTTTGCGGACGACAGCGCATATTTCACGTCGTCCAGAAGAGCCCACATTGCAGCTGCCAGGATGCAACGTCTGCTGGACCTGCTGCCACCATGGTTGGATGAATGGAGGATGGCCGTCAATGTTAGCAAGACGACCGCTCTACTCACTCGCCGCTATAGAAATCTACCACCACCGCTAACCCTCGGAGGCCAGGAGATCGCATATGAGAAGGCCGTGACCTACCTTGGATGTCGGATTGACAGGATGTTGCGTATGACTGCGCACGTCGACTCTGCTATACGCAAAGCTCGATGTGCGCGGGCAATGCTCCGCCCTGTCCTGACATCCAAGTTACCGACAAAGTCGAAGTTAACTATTTATAAAACATATATAAGACCCCTGCTAACATACGCTGCTCCGGCCTGGTATGCACTCCTGAGCGATCATCAGAAGCGGCGACTTCAGGCCCAGCAGAGTTTGTCATTACGAACCACAGTCGGAGCGGGTCGCTACGTCCGTAACGACGTCATAGCGGCCAACTTGAAGATGGAGAGCTTGCATGATTTCGTGGTCCGGCTGGCGCGCGGTATGTTTGACCGTGCCGACAACGGGCCACATGAACACCTCAACGGCTTCGCGTCGTTGCATGCAAGGCCGCCGGACGGGCGACCCTATCCAAGAGAACTCCTCCCTATATAGATTAGGGAGTTTGAGTAAATTCCACAATGCCGCAGAAAGGCCAACTTAGACAAGTAATTTGTGTTAAACACAAATTACGAGACAACCTACTTTAATGAGAAATCTAACCGACCGCGACAATATTCGTCAAACAACGCCTTTACCATCAAGGCGCCCAGGACCGGCACACTGTAGTGTGCCGTGAGGAACATCCGGGTAAAGGGGCATACCCCGAGGCCCGAGACCCGCACGGCATTATGCCCTGCAGAGGACAGCAACGACGTATCCTAAGCGTATTGTTACGACGCAACGCATACAAGAACTGCAGTGTTCTACAAACAAATCGTCGAGTAGACGTATCGTTTTGTAAGATCTCAGTTCAATCATGGCGAACTTTTACCAGATTCACGAATTCAATCACTTTTTTAGTAAAATTTTTAGTTTAAATTGTTAGTTAAATTTTTAAAGAAATTAATGAACGGTTATTTTTTTAGGCTTGCTTTTTTACGCGGTACACTACGACTATCGTAATTACAATATGCTTTGTTTGAATATGTACGCGCTCGTATTGTTGTCGTCCTACGCGCGAATTACGATACGGATAGACGCCGTGTGCGAGTAGGCTAACTAAACACTAAATGTTTGAAATTAATTTAAATTTTATTTTTTGATTTGTATAGAAACACTCAAATTAAAATGAGTGTTTAAGAATTATACATGATTTAATGAAATACAAATTACTTCATAATTCTTATGCTTTACGTAAAAGGCTGTTTGAGATTGTTTTAAAGTTTTTAAAGAAATTGAATATATGCTTGAGCAAGGTTACAGCAGTATGAAAAATATGATTCATCAAATGGTATTTCTTAGATTTGTTGCACCGTAAACACCGTTTTCGCTGTTCTACTGATAAATAAATCATACTTACTATATTGTAGCAGGAGGTAGGTACGATTTTATTCTAGCATTTGAACCATAAGAATTTTGTTATAGTTATATCCCAAATACAACAATTAGCATCTACCATAAAAGATACCATAAATGTCCATGCACTAATCTTTTAACCACCTCCTATATGTGAGATTCATAAGAAGTGTCACACTATTATCAATGGGGTGCACTATGAACGGTATAGATGCCAACCCAACACCCACCGTCATCAAGTTTCTTGTTTTTAAGGGAACTTTATGGAATTTCTTGGTGAAGGACTTGTGGCTGTAGTGGAATATTCTGTAAGATAATGTGCAACATAAGCAGGAGCTCAGAGTAACGCCAGCAGGACAAGTACTTGTCTTAAAATTTAGTAATACATGAGCATACCAATTTCATTCAGGCAAATCTGAAGTAACCACAACAAATCTTGGCTTCAGCAGTGGAATTATAATTGCTCTCTTCAGTGCTGGTTTAACAGATACTAGGTTTTAGTCTAGTAGGGATGGACAATATGATAAGGATGAAAATTTAAAAGACTTCTTACATCTAGTTCGGATAGATCACCACAGTGGGATAACGTTGTGTAACTAATAACTTTAGTATCAACTAGCTATATCTGTTGATGGTAAGATTCTGACGTCAGTTTTTTTTAATCATTATGTAATGTTGTAAAAAAGAAATGTGAGTTGTTTGGGCGGAAAAACGATAGTGCAATTAAATAAATTTTATGAATCCTTTAGTTCTACACATGGAGATAAGAAAATGTCTTGCTAATTATTATTTTGTAGACAATTTATTGCCATTTCAGTAGAGTTACACAAATTGTTAATTGGAACAGTATTTTGTTCTCCATTCGACTTTAATTTTACTTAAATCGGCAGCGCCTTAAAATAATTATATAGCAAAAAACTATTTAACTAGTTACTCTATGTTCAGGCGGTTAAGTAAAGTTAGTTAAAGTTTGTTACTTTATACATAGTTTACAATCACAACGATAAAAATGCCATTAACAAAAGGAATTAAAAGTTAAAACAAAATTTAAGACTTCTTACATCTAGTTCGGATAGATCACCACAGTGGGATTCGTATCGAGCCACAGCAACTATTATTTGTTTTTAAAAATAAATTATTCTTTTTATTTATTGACGTTTAGTTTTTTTTCCTCGTTATAACGATGGATACTAAGAAAATTCTCGTATTACTTTAAATCGAAAAAATGCATCTCAAATGGCACGCAATATCAATGACTCATTGATATTGCATGCCATTTGAGTACGCATTGCTTACGTTATTTGCAATAACGTATGCAATGCGTACTTAATTCAATGATCTAGAACTACTAACGAACGAACTGTGCGTAATTAGTTCAATCGCCTTTGTTTGGGAAATTTCGACTTTACCAATGTATATCATCGAATGAATGGTAATAAATACGAACTGAAGGCGATAGTGGATCGCGGATCCCTCTCGAACTGTGGCTGAGTAGGCGTTGGGATTTGATCGGTAAAATAAAAAGCTTGACAAATGGGTGGTTCACGAACTACGTGACGCGCCGCAAGTGGCCCGAATCCAAGATTGCATCGCAATGCTGAATCCATATGGAAAGATGAGAGGTTTGAGTCGAAAGATGAATCAGCCATGAGGAGAGGATTCTATACGACAATCGCATGCGTTTTAACGTGGATTAAGAATCAAAATACATATCCGTTGTTACACCTGGGGATTAAGATGGAATAATTCGTTTCCAGTAAAACGGTCCCCGGACACCACACGAAATACAGCAGTATCACTGCTAATTGACGCTGGTATTCTGTGAGAGCGTGGTCCTTCCCCTGTCAAGCCGACCCATTCGTGCTACAAGCAAACATAGCTGCGGCGTGGCTCTACCGCGTAAAAACACTTCATTTTATTTTACAACGTTATATATAGCAGTGTTTTGTATGGTGAGTGTAGAGAACCGGAGACCCCTTTTACTGGAAACGAATCATTCCATCTTAGTCCTCATGGGTGACAACGCATTTGCATATTTATTCTTTTACGTGGTAGAGCCCTGCTGCGGTTATAGTAGTAGTGTAGTTGTAGCACGAATGGGTCGGCTCGACCGGGGAAAGACCTTGCTCTCACAGAATACCAGCGTCAATGCTGCTGTGTTTCGTATAATGAGTATAGAGAAACGGAGACCCTTTTTTACTGGAAACGAGGCATTTCATCTAAGTCCTCACGTATGACAACGCATTTGAATTTTGATTAGTAATCGAGGATAAATGTAGATGTCTATGGGCTACAGCAACCACTTACCATCAGGTGGACTGTGTGCTCGATTGTCATCCTATCCTATAAAAAAATTGAGGATAAATGTACTCGTAGATGTCTATGGGCCACAGGATCCACTTACCATCTGGTGGACTGTGTGTTCGTTTGTCACCTTTATCCTATTAAAAAAAACCTGATTTCTGACTGTGTGCTCGTTGGTTGAATACTCTTTCATATGCTAAGTAAGCGAAAAGAAAGAAAGATTACAAGGGTCGCAACAGCCTCTTGGTGTATTTGTTCCTACTCTTCAAGTACCGCATCTTGGAGCTCTTGAAGAGTGGTTGGAGCTGGATCTCGAGCTCGCACGCGCCGTTTTAGGTCATCCCAGAGATGTTCTATTGGGTTAAGGTCTGGACTTCGTGCTGGCCAATGCATAACAAATATCCCTGTTATGCATTGGCCAGCACGAAGTCCAGACCTCCTGTAAATAATCCCGTACAATAGCCGCGGTGTGGCAACGAGCATTATCATGCATTAACATGAATCCATCACCGACATAACCAGCATACGGGACCACATGTTCCTCCAGGATTTCAGTAATGTACCGACCAGCATTTAATGACCCTTGCCCACGGCCACCCCGAGTCCGGGAAACGCACACAAGTTCCGTTTTCCCGTCCACGGAAATGCCGCCCCAAAACATACACGAGCCACCCCCGTATTCGACGGATTCTTCGAAGCAGGGTTGGGTAAACCTCTCCCCCCTGTCTTCTGTAGACCCTTCTACGTCTGTCATTGCAGAAGAGACAAACGCTCGTCTCATCAGAGAAGAGTACAGTCCGCTACTGTTCTAGAGTCCACTCGTAATGATTGCGAGCAAACTCTAGGCGATCTCTGCGATACTGTGCAGTAAGTTTTGGGCCTTTAGCAGGTCTATGGGCTATTAAACTCTTTTCGTGTAACCTTCTTCTTATCGTAGAAACACTCACAGATGTTCTCCGAGTTGATCGAAGCTGTTGTTGCAACTCAACAGAATTTGTAAAACGGTTTCGTAAAGATGTCGTAACGATGAATCGGTCATCTCTTTCTGATGTGCACCGTTTTCTTCCAGATCCCGGTTTTCTAACATAACCACCAGTCTGCTGAAAACGTTTGAACACCCGTCGAACTGAAAAACGGGACAGGTTCAACTGTCGAGCAACGTCACACTGCCGCATCCCCGACTGCAATAGGGCAATCACTTGAGCGGCTTCTTCATAGCTGGTGTCCATCTTTACTTGTTCTTACTTGGGTTACTTGTTCACGTGTGGTCACTGTAAAGTCTAAATTACGACTGACCCATATTTCATCCAGATCGACCCTTTTATACCCTTTTTTAGGTGGTGTAACTAGCGTCCTTACTAACGAGCATTTGACAGTGTTTATTTTTGACGCTCTATAATGATAAATGTTTTAATGATTTCATGATTTTTTTATTAATAATGTAAAGCTATTCAAATACCCATTTCAAACATACCAATATTTATATAAATATAATTAGTTTCTAGCCATTACAGCCATTTTTCGCGCAAACTCAGAGAGGTGCGATTTTTGTGACGCTGAGTGTAGATGTCTATGAGCGACCGCATTAACTTAAGAGAGCAGGAAATCTTCGAAAAGATACCGGTCAAGTTGTAGTAATACCGGTAGTGTGGGACAACGCCCAGACAGTACACGCAATCAGGAACGTTTCGGATTGTCATACGATGTAAGTAGGCATTGTGTTAGCAGTCTATCTCTCTACGTTCCCGTACGGCCCAGTCACGGACTCGTCCGATAAGCCTGTGAGTCCAACGCCCGGTTACCCCGAATTCCCAGCGCCCTTGCCAGAGCACAAGTCCCCTCGCGTTCTCGAGTCCTGACGTCCATCAACGGTTCCCCCAGCCGGCCAAGCATCCCAGATACGCCCTCTCTCGAATCCCAAAAGGCCGATTGGGATTTTTTAAAGAATATTAACAATGCTATAAATATTACTAATATTCCCTTTAACCACTCGTGGTAAGCTTTGAATGTGATTGTACCTGAGATGACCAACACTGCTGTTTCCGATACCGTTCAAATGCACAGGCTATCCTCAGTGTCAGTACGTTGTACCGACGCAAGTCTCTTCCGAATTTTTTTTTCTACTTTAAGTGCGTCTCCCCAGACCTCTACTCCGTAGAGCATGATCGAGTTTGCGACACTCATGAAAGCTCGTCTGCTGCTGCTCCTTGGTCCGCCGATATCTGGCATTAACCAAGAAAGACTCGCCACCGTCGTCGCTGCTTTTGTGACCACACTGATAATCCGTTCCCGAGTCGATCGTCACTCCGAGGTATTTCAGAGACTCTCGATGTGTTGATCCATGATGAGAGCATGGAAGGGCTTCGGAAACCACTTTCGAGCTGTGAGTACTACGACCTCCGTCTGAGCTATGGCTAACGACCATGTTCCTACCATGTTCATTTAGCCACGCGTTGAATTTTGCTGCGACAAGTCTCGCCAATCCCTGTGCTTCACCATGGATCCTTGCAAGGATTAACACTGGCACGTCGTCAGCGAATGCCACCATTAGTTCCTCAGTCGGTTAGTCGAGACGTAGAAGTGCATCGTAAAGGATGAACCAAAGCTCTGGTGCTAAGATCGAGCCCTGTGCCGCTTCCCCACTCAGCTCCTGAACAATTATGGGAGAGATCATGCTCTCCCATAATTGTTTCACATATCAAAAAACATAGGTAATATCCTATACAATAGATAGATCGGTATTTGGTGTCTGAAAATACCCAAAGTTTGCAGCGGGACATAAAATGGAGCTGTACAACCACTTAATTTGAACCGGTTTTGAATTTTATTGGTTCAGTTTCGGTTTTTTTTGTTTTACATGTTCCTTACCTTTGAAACAACGAACTAAAAACATGTACAAGCTGCTAACACAGTTTTATATCAATTTTTGTCTTGAACTTTCCGGTTTAAATTCGGTTTTGACGTGACAGCGTCTAATAAATCGATGAACGTCAGCTGCATGCACGAAAAGAGAAGACTTATTGTCCCGTTACGCTTCAGCCGAGCCGAGCACGATCGGAGCGAGAGCGCGGTACGAACGAGCGAAAGGCACGATCGACTTGAGCGTTCGGCTTGAGCCGCATCTATCTCTCTTCCACAAAGTATGCAATCATTTCATCAATGTTTTGTTATGACGTTGTCACGTTAAACTATCGTCCATAAATTTGCGCATCAGAGATGTTTGCTCAAGCACATGTAGATTGTTTTTACGCAACTTTGCGTAAAAGAGCTGCATCACTGGTGCGTAGGGTAAGGGCCAGCCCCAATGGGGTTCTTAAAATGATAGGTGACAGAGTGAACTGTCCCTATCTGCAACATTGTTGTAGACTGCATATGCCCAGCAGCTAATTTGACTGTTAAATGCTGTAATGCACATAAACTGCTGTTTATGTGCATTACGGCATTTAGAAATATTTAATAGTTTGAATAGATTTGTCTCGTCATATTTTGTAAGATTATTTGATTTAAATATTTTTTTTTAATAATTATAATTTGAGAAAAAAAAATGCAATGTAAATAAAAATGAGTCTTGGATACTTGAAATTAAATAAATAATAAATAAAAATAAAAAAATAAAGCAACTCTTTACAGACAATCAAATTTTTTTTAGTTCGACTTGTTCTGTATCTCTAAAACACCGAATTCTGCAAGCTGTGATACAATTTTAGATATTTTACCAGTATTATTGGTACACTTGTGCGTGGTAAGGTAGTACAAGTAATCCGTAATCTTTAAAATCACATCTGCCCTCAGCAAATCCCCAAAATCAGGTTAAAAATAGGCGCAAGTCCAAAAGTAGGCTGGATTCAAAACGGCGACCGACGTAAAAATCGAGAATATAACACGTGTTTAACTAAACAACTTGCGCTGCAAGACTGCACACGGGACGGGACCTTCAGTTACCCGACCAGGCATAACTAGCAAATGAAAGCGCTTCGCAAACGGCACCAATTGTACTGCGACCCGATCGAAAACCGTGTTGATTATCGGCCAATCCACCCGCATCGGCCACTTCTTCCCTGAGTCGATTCTTTATTAGGCTTTCGAAAATCTTTCCTGCTACGTCCAGCATACAAAGTGCAGGAAACCACGACCACAGAGCAGATTTTGTTCTGATTTCAAAGCAATATCAATCAGTGTTCGGATCAAACTCTCTGTTTGGACCCCAGACCGGGATCACTTTCCCGTGAAAAACAGTGGATCGAGAGACGGCATTCACCCCAAACGAGCCAATAGCTAATTTCCAGAAGAGGTTCGACGATCTCGAGTCTTTTGCCATCTGAAGGGAGAAATCGTGATAGGTGATATGTGATGACTTTAATGCAATGTCCATTGAATGGGGCATGGAATATAGCGATACGCGGGGAAACGAGCTCCTGGACATGATAGCAAGTCTTGACTTGGTCATTGTAAATTGGGGAAATACATCTACTTTCCGAAGGGCAGATGCTTGCGAGTCTATTATAGGTCTTACGTTCGCCACTCAACGGGTAGCTCGTGTAACCTCGGACTGGTCTGTTTCAGAAGATTATAAGGCTAGTAGCCATCCATACATCTCGTATTCCATAAATAACCTGTGGGAAAAACCCCCGATTATCCCAGAGCGACGAATAAGGAAGATCACGTAGAAACCGGTTTACTGGTGGACTGCGGAGATTGTGCTGCTCAGGACTAAATGTCTGTGTCTTCGGAGACAGGCAAGCGCGAAAGCGAGATACGGGGCAATAGAAGAATGACTAGTACAAAGCGGAAAAGAAGCCACTCGTTAATACGATTAAGGTCAGCAAAGAGAAATGCTTCGGTCTGCAGAGAAGTACATGACC
Organism: Parnassius apollo; assembly: GCA_907164705.1. Classification (NCBI taxonomy): domain Eukaryota; kingdom Metazoa; phylum Arthropoda; class Insecta; order Lepidoptera; family Papilionidae; genus Parnassius; species Parnassius apollo. Next base: position 5,761,404 of record CAJQZP010001449.1, on the reverse strand, counting down.
TATGGGAAAACGGCTACCGGATTGTCACTCAAAAATTTTTGGGCCGCAGTTCAGTAAGTCCCCATGGAACCTGATAGGAATGAAGAAATAGTGAGAACTATGTTTCCCGAACGCGAAGACCGTATTTGCACCCAGAGTGCGGTATTCAATGACGAGTACCCACTTTTCTCAGCAGTCGAGTTGCGGGAAGTTTTTTTGTCTGTCAAGGTAGGTAAGGCCCCGGGCACTGACGGCATCCCCGTCAAGGTCTATAAGGTCATAATGAAAAGGCATATAAATCTGCTTCTTGACACTTACACGCCTGCACCACGGCGGGAGTTTTTCCGAAAAGATGGAAGTTGCAAAGGTTGGTCCTGTTAGATGAAGGTAAGGGGCCGCCTTACACGCCTTCATCTTACAGGCCACTTGTTGCTATCATGTGTACTGTGTGCCGGTTTGTCATCCTTATTTTATAAAAAATAACCCCTCCAAAATTAGTAAAGAACTTTTCACTACGGTGCTTCGTTTAAAAATTCGAAATTCTCCAGCCGGCGGCGCCTTTGACAAGATGCAGCACGTGCCAAGTCGGCGCGACACAAAGGTGACCGTATCTATGTGAACAAATTACATTTCCACTAATCTCTCCCACAAACTAAGATATAAGCCGACCATAAGTAAATATAGCAAGAAGGAACCTGCTGAAGCTGGGAGATTTTAATTTGTGATAATTTTACCGTAGTATAAGTTAAAAAAAATGGTATTGTTGATATAAAAATAGATCATTTTTCCCAAAAGTTCAAAATAAAAAAACATACTTTTAGCTACCTACAGTGATGCCAGTAGCACTAATAATTGAAAAATATAGTAAAGCATATCCGTCCTCTAAATCAAAAAAAAATCAGCGTCCATAATATGTTGATGCAAGATACATAACAAGAGAAGTATGATAATGAAAGAAACAACTACTTAGAGAACCAATACTTTTTATTAACAAATCAATAACGATACATATTTTATTATTGCACTATAGTAATTTCTAGGCCTGCACTATCTGTAGGCGCACATCACAAGTTACATTACATTTATGTAATGTATATTATATTACATACATTTTTTCATATGCTATAAAAATGAACACAATAAACTTTAAACAAATTGCACGAGAGTGCGGAGGTATTATACAAGTATCTCCCAATGCACGCAAACACACGGTAATTGGTAAATGTCAAGGTGCGAACAATTCGATGTGAGTCTAGAACATTATTATACGGAATTGCAAACGAACGTCTTTTACATACGTATACATGAACACTCACGCCTGTCACCCAGAGGGGTAGGCAGAGACTACAGACTTCAATTTGGCACGATCCTGACATACTTCCCTCGCTTCCTACACATCCATATACCTTCGCATACATGCTCGTCGGTTAAGGGTACTCTTAATTTGGCCCATTTTTAATATATCGCCAATTTTGTCGACAAACTTTCGCCTAGGCCGTCCCGTTCAGACTCCATTCATTTCTGCAACATATGTTTGCTTTGTCAGTCCTTCCTCATCCATTATTTCTACATGACCAGAATTGGTTTGGTCCAGATTTTTATTTCTTATTCTATTACGCGGATCTTAGCTACTTAAATTTTACCATATTTAATATGATGGATTTCCGCAAAATAACGCCTTCATACGCGGTAGAGCCACGCTGCAGCTATATTAGGCCTCTGCGTCGAATCTTGCGGACAGCGGAGCGACGGCGACGGCGACGGCGGCGTGGGAGCGGGGCAGGCAACGCAGACCCGTTCACGAAACTAGCGGGCAGATCGCGCGACACTAGCGCGACACTATAGCGGCGTAGTGATGTGTTCATAGTTGTGTTGTCGAGATGTTTGCTTTTATTTGCGAATGAAATGTCTGAACAACGGCTACAACATCTTTTTGATTCAAATTTATTTCTAACGCTCGATTTTCTGTGGGCAAAAGAAGAAGTGAATCCCTACTACTTATAGAGCAAGGAAAAGAAAAGGCGAGTTTTATCGAAATTACGAAGAACAGAGAGAATGTCCCGACAAATTCTACGACTACACCAGAATGAGCGTAGAAACTTTTGACTATATTCTTGAAGCTATCAAGGGCGATTTAGAGTCTGTATCCAGTTCGTTTTTAATTTCTTCCCATAACTAGTTAATTACTCTTCTATTTTTATGGTTCACATCTTTGCTGTTCCATATCGGTGTTCTCTCAAAATAATTTGCTCTTGCACGTCCGAGGACATTTCGAAACGTCACAAAAATTAATTACGCAGCACTGCAATGCAGACGCGCGGGCGGTCACCGCTTGACTGGAGTACACCGCTCGTTACCCGCCCACGCGCCGCTGCAAAGCCGCTGTTTTCGAGAGTCGGTCCATTTGATTTTACGCATAAGTTCCTGCCGCTCCCGCGCTGCCGTCCCGCTGGCCGCAAGATTCGAGGCAGAGGCCTTACGGTTGTAGCACGAATGGGCCGTCTCGACCAGGGAATGACTACGCTCTCACGGAATACCATCGTAAAATAGCAGCTTAATATTGCTGTGTTTCGTATGGTGAGTGTAGAGAACCGGAGACCCTTATTCCATCTTAGTCCTCAGGGGTGACAGCGCATCTGCGTTCTTAATCGAGGATAAATGTAGATGTCTATGGGCCACAGCATCCGATTACCATCAGGTAGGCTGTGTGCTCGTTTGTCACCCTTATTCTATATATGAAAAGCCTATATACGTCCCACAGCTAGACACATCCTCTCACTTTTGAGAGGGTTAAAATAACGCTGGATCTATTAATTAACTAAATATTGAGTTAGTACTACATACCGCGTTATTTACTATATCTGTACTACTGTAGGTAACTTCGATCAATTTGATCGAAGGTAGGTAAACAACGCGCTTGTGTGCGTGCGTTGCTAGACGCTTGTATGGAGCTACACCAATCTTATAATAAGTCTTATTCACTCGCTTTTACAGTCGACGAGAAATTAACGCTAATCCAATTAACAATTTGCAACTAATTGTATAACCTGTGTTACTATACTAAATGGTTATAAACTTTTTACTAAATAATCGACGAGACTTTTTTTAATTTCTAGGTGTTGAACGAAAGGATTATGAAATGTAATTGAGTCTTCCCACTAAAAAAACTCACATATTGTTCTTACATTATATAAAGAATATGACTGATTTAAGATTTAAAAATATTAAAGAATTGATAATTAATAAAAAAGGGTACAAGTAGATACAAAGAATTAGGTATACCTAAAAAAATATATTTTATACAATACATTGGGGCCGCGCGGCGGACACTTCCTTGCCCTAAAACCCTCTCAGAAATGAGGGAAGGCCTGTGCCCAGCAGTGGGACGTATACAGGCTGTAACTTTACTTTACTTTACTTTACTACACAATACATCTAATCATACATCTCATTTCAATCATTATCAGATGCCGAGATTTTGAGAAAATAACTTCCGGCATCTGATACTCACTATTTAACCTATAATTTTATCTCCAGCCTGTATTCCAAAAAACTTGTGGACATAAACTTTGACAAGCCAGACGATATTGTAATGACCAAATTTGGTAAAACACAATATACTTACTACTATACTTTCGTGTATTATATTTTCTTTTTTACCATTTTAGAAAGGACCTTCTTTGATTTACTGGCGTCTGCCTTAATCGAACTTTAAGATGAAAATTTTTAAGAAGTATAGACTTACCTACGAGCACTTAACCCTATAGAGACGTAATACAAGGCGACCCGAACCTGTCAACTCGTCAGTGACTAGTCACTGATATATTTCGGAACACTTTTGCTTCCCGCCAGTTGTGACCAAAAACTAGAACCGTAGAGACGGATTACATTTAAAATATAAATTACAATCTATTTACGGCATCATGTCTTGTTGTGCCGTTAAATGGTGCGGAAACAACAGTAAAACATGTAGTGTAACAACAAACAATATTACTTTTCATCGGTAAGTACATTTCTTTATTTTACCAAAATATTTTCGACAATTTTTATTACGCAACGAGGGTCAAGTTAAATTGGACAGTTCCGTCACGCGTCACTCCCCGTCCTTTTTGCATTTACTGCAAACACGTATGTCTGTCTCTCCTTATCATAATTAGCCTCGTGACGCTAATGACTAGTGCGGGGCGGTATATTTATTTTATATTGTCGATAATTATCCACAAAATGATTATTGTATTTAGATATCGTTTTTTTTATTTTTTAGATATAGACAGATACATAATTTATTAATATTATAGATATATATAATTTAATATTAAAGTATTACTAAGATTAGTAGATTATTATTTACTACTTTTAGAAATACTTTATAATATTAATTATAATTATTCTTTTCGTGTATGAGCTTTGGATAAGTACGATAATAATGTTATTTTATTTAAACTGTATGATTTTTTTCCTATAGGTTTCCAAAAAGATGGTAATATGAAAAACAAATTGATAAACGTTACAATAAAGAGAAAATTGGTTTCCATCAAAATATAGCGTCATGTGCTCAAAACATTTTACTGAGGATTGTTTTTTGATGACAAAAAATAAGCGGCGACTAATGAGAAGTACAGAAGAAGTTTCAAAATCAATAATAGCACTTAATAAAATAAATATAATAAATAAACGTGAAAATCTTTTTTATTATCTTTTCAATATCTCCGTACTACCTCGTAATGCCTCGACCTTAAGCCGAACTATCTTGCGTATCTCCTACGGGGCCTTTTTTATAGGATAGGGTGACAAACGAGCACACAGTACACCTGGTAAGTGGTTGCTGCGGCCCATAGACATCTACATCTATCCTCGATTACGAAACAAAATGCAGATGCGTTGTCACCCGTGGGGGAATGCATTATACACTCACCATACGAAACAGCATAAAGCTACTATTTTACGCTGGTATTCTGTGAGAGCGTGCGTCGAGCGTCCTTCCCTGGTCGAGCCGACCAATTCATGGTACAACTATACTACTAATATAACTGCAGCATGGCTCTACCACTTATTAAATATTTTAATGTTTTATGTTAAATTAATTTTATGTTAAAGTTCAACAAATCACTAAAAGTTTTTAAACTCCCTTTAAACTCCAACTTCGAAAAAAATTCAAGATTAAATTAAATCTTGAAATTTTTTCGAAGTTGGCATTTATATTTTACCTGAGTATACTGCTGTAAAATATAATGTTGTAAAATTGTAATATTGAAAATGTTAGTACATTTAAAATTGCATTTCTTAGTTGCATAGAAAATTGAAGTCACAGTCAAAGCTAGTTACTGATACCGAAAGCATGTATTAAAAAAGCGAAAAAAATTATCATTATCGATAGAAAGCATCAAGTCATTACAATGCACGCCCTAGCGATCGTGTCCGGAATCTCTTCGGAATAGTTCGGAGTAGTTCGCAGCGATCACAACTCCCCCCGCACAGCAACTAGTTGACAAAATTGTTTTCTTTTAAATTTGCATGTATTACTTCTCTATAGGGTTAAGTGCTCGTAGAGACTTACATACAAAACATTATAAGTAGTAAAAAATTTAGTACTGTTCGTAAATAAGTTACCAACAGATAGTGATGGGCGACACACTCAATTATATCCTATTATTATTATTTTTATTATATATTTATAAAATTACATCTTATAGATATTTATCACTACTCGGTCAATCGAAAATCATGAATTAAATTTTATTTATCACAGACTACATTTCTAATAAAGCTTACTATATACTAATACAAATAGTCACAATAATATAAGACAAGCATTCAGATAATTCATCTACAAAATAGGGATAGGAATCTAGATATTTTAAGAAATTTTTTTTTCTGATTTACTGGTTACAAGTGCAATATCATCACTCAACATGGAGTAGCATAATATATAAATTAATTTAAGGCACTAAGAAAATCAATACCAAAATGAACACATATTAAAATATCCATTATTTTAATCTTCAATAAAATCGTTTTTAAAAAGAAAATTTTAAATTTTTTGTTTTTTTTTTTAAGTCTCTACACATTTCTATTTAATACAAGTTGCTATTTTTACAAATTAAAATATAAAATATAAACATTTCAGACTACCAGTAGTAGGGTTGTGCACATTTCATAAAAACTATATCCAGCGTTTATTTTTTTTTATTATTACATTATTTTTAAAGCTAGTCAAACAATGTAAACTGAAACTTACCGTGTCGATGCTTGTTACTAGTTTAGAGAAGCAAATTTAAAATACTTGTAGTTAAATTTAGTACTAGATTACAGAAGACTCAAAAAGAAAAGTTAGACGCACATGTTAGAAGATTAAAAACGCAATTACATACCGTGTTAGTTAGCAAAAATGGTATTTAAGAGCGTAGACGGGATGCATTTTTTCCGTACAAATGTATTCCCCTATTCTCTTCCGGGATAATGCCTCTAGAGTTATCGTTTTTGTTTATAAAAATCTAGATCTATCAAAAGCATGCCCATGTCATTTATTTTTCAAAAAGTTATTACAAAAATAAATGTCTTTCCAAAAACCAAAAAAATTTGCCGTTTTTACCTCCGTAATGAGGCAACTACCAAAGAAGTTTAAAAAAATTAAGATAAAAACGAGACGAGAGAAAAAAGCATACATCTATTCTTCCTTTAAATTTTTATACCAAAAATAATTGATTCGGCTTAGTTTTCGAGGCGAAATAGGGGAATACGAAACATCGGTCGGTCATGGTTTTTGTAGGTAAAATCGTTCTGAGCTGCAGTTGTCCCTGTCGCACTCTACGGGGGAGACCAGAGGTGAGGGAGGGTTAGACTAATACGTACACAATTAAGGAAGTGACAACTGTTGAAGTTAGTACTGAGCTACGCACACAAATACAGATTATTCACTCACATATTGACACCTCGGTTGCTCGGCCGCAGCGCGACGCCAATAGTTTCTTCAAATACCTATTTCTCAACTCCCGCGCAGAAAGACCACGCTGTTAACATGCAAATGTGTGTGTGTGTGGGGGGGGGGGTCTTAAAATTTATGAATACCCTCTACCCCATATCGTCCCGTGGTTGTCGTTAAAGGCTACAGAGGGAAACAATACCTAACGATGATCAACGCACCTGCCATATGTAGCAAATACGTGAGGTATGGTGGAGGTATGTACTATGGAGGAAGCCAATGTTCAGCAGTGAACTTTAGATAGGCTGAACAGTAAGCATGCGGCAAAAAAAGAAATAAATATTACGAGGGTAGATTGAAAAGTTTGCTGCCTCATATAGAAATGATTAAACATTGAATAAAACTATTATTTACGAATTTTATCGCGTTTAATTACTTTAATTTATTTTTTTATTATTATCCCGACTTGTCGGGTGCTTTACAGCGCCCATGGTCACGGGGGGGGACTGAGATGTTTGACGTCCCAATGTCATAGTTATTCCGGCTACCTTCAGTTTTTTAATATTAATTTTTGGTCCGATTTACGCAAAACGAGCTTATAGTATCATGAAGTCTTGCAGTGGTATGCTTGGGTTTGGGTTTAATTTTGTTAATTATAGGATCCCAAGCAGATGGTAGCACCCAACCATCTTCTCTATTGAAATTTGGATGTTTTTTAATTTCAATAGCCTCGCGTATCATCCTTGGTAGGAATCGGTGTTCTTTTGCGAGAATTTGTGGTTTATCAAATCTAATGTAATGGTGGGGACAATCTTGAACATGTTCGCAGACTGCAGACTTCCCTGCTGGGATAATAATAAAAAATAAATTAAAGTAATTAAACGCGATAAAATCTGTAAATAATAGTTTTATTCAATGTGTAGTGTTCGCGTAAATTTAAGAAATCAATAAATGATTAAACATTTTATTTCTTTCTGCCTTCATTACAATCAGTAACTCTTTAGTTGTTATTGTATGAAGTTTCATTTTAGTGTTACTTTTGGTTAAAAGTTTATAGTGTTTTATTGAGCGTTAAGTGAAGCGATTTTTAAAAATGGAAAAATCAAACATGGCGCCGTTATCAAGTATCTATTCAAGAAAGGGTTAACGTCGAAACAGATTTAAGAAGATATGATGGCGGCTTTAGAAGAATCTGTTCCATCGTATACAACCGTTAAAAAGTGGTCGGCAGAATTCAAACGTGGTCGGCAGATCATTGAAGATTCACGCACTGGACGGCCCTCAATTTCGAGTACTGAAGAGAACATTGGAAAAATTTGCGATTTGATACCGGGGGGCCGTAGATTGAAAATCCGAGAGATAGCTGAGATCATAGGCAAATCGTATTAACGAACTCAAAATATAATTCATAATGAATTGGGGTTTACGGAGGTTTCTGCAAGATGGGTACCGAGGGTCCTTTCAGCCGAACATAAACGCAACCAACTTGCAATTTCGCGTGAATATTTGGAGTTGTTTCAAGCCGATCCACAAAACTTTTTGGGGAGATTTGTTACTACTGATGAAAATTGGGTGCATTACAATACTCCTGAGTCAAAACAACAATCAAAAGAATGGAGGAGGCCAGAGTCACCGCCTCCGAAGGAAGCTAAAGTGATTTTGTCTGTAATCAAGGTGATGGTATCAGTATTCTGGGATTCGAAGAGTCATTATGGTCGATTATCTACCAAAAGGAACCACCATAAACTCTACTTACTACTGCATGCTTTTACGTCGGTTGCGTGACGAAATTAAGAAAAATCGCCCAGGAATGTTAACAAAAAAAGGGTTATTTCATCAAGACAACGCAAGCCCTCACAGTCCCACGAAACAATGGGTGAAATCCATAATTGTAGGTTCGAATTGATTTCACACCCAGCTTATTCGCCTGATTTAGCACCATCTGACTTCAACCTCTTCCCCAATCCAATGAAACATTTAGGAGGACTGAAATTTTCATCATACGAAGAGATTGAAGCTGCTGTTAATGCCTGTTTTGAGGGCCAAGATAAGGCATTTTTGAAAAAGTTTCTTCCGTCTGGCTTTAGAAACCAGATGTGACGCAGTGCATTGGGAAAAGTGGTGATTAAGTCGACAAATAAAAATAATTTTTAAATCTGCTGGTTTTGTTTTCATATTCAGGCCGCGAACTTTTCAATCTACCCTCGTATTATACATTTTGCATAATATGCCGTGTTCACGGCGGCGTAAGACCCAATTAGGTATCGTAAGAGGCTCCTATGGGATATCCCAGTAGAATATTATGGCTTGGCTGCCAATTAATAATGGCATAACCATCTCGTTTACGTTAAGCTTAATAAGGGCAGATCAACGACGGGCAGTAGTTACTATTTAAGGAAAATTATCTGGCTCATATCCAACAGTTAACTTTTACGTTTATAAACAAAGAAACACATTGAATGAAACTATTTTTTATACTAACCTGGTTTGAATAAACTAAGCTAGTTAACTTCCCAGTGGGAAGTTTTGTAATGGGTCTGATTTTTCAAATTGGAAATTTTAAAAGTTTCCAGGTCTTTAGAGTCGAATAGTATGGTTTTTAAGAGGATGTCCGTGTGTGCACATGTACGTATGTATCTATGAATGTATGTATGTTCGGATTCAATTTTCGCCTCGTGTATCTCGAGAACAAAAAGTGATATTAACATGGGACCAGTTTTCAGTTTTTTTGTGCCGAATGAATAATTGTATAAAATATTAAAACATATGATATTTTTTTATTCTTTCTACTGCGAAGTTAGTCGTGTGGACCTTCCGGGTCGCAACTAGACCGCCTTTTATTAGTTTTGTTCAAACCAGTTCGCTTAAAAAAATATTAATATAAAAAAATTAGAAACACTAAATCTCAAACCTGCGAGACACCTAATCACGATGAGTAATATTGAAGAAAATCAAAGACAAACGAATCCCATCAAACACAACAGCAAATAAAGAAAGATTTATTATCTTTCTTTATTTGCTGTTTGGTGAAAAATATTAAAGCTTACAAAATAGATACCACTTTTTTTAGCATAATTATAATAATAGTATTAAAATACATGTTAAACTTCTTAATAAAACTCTACCATAACGCAACAAATTAAAGAAATACCTTTATACAGCTATCAAATTTATTGGAAACATGGACCAAAAATATTAGTACCTACTGTGTTGAATTCATAACGGCGGCTTCTCAGTGTGTGTTATCACGCGCCGCGACGCCCGTGTTGATTTGTACGCGCACGAGTCCGCGCCACCCGTTTTAACTGGCGCGGCGTGGCGCGTGCTTTCCCAGACTCCGAGCCACTGACTCCGTGTGTTTAGCGCAGTGCACCTGATGTGTGACTCGAATTGCTACCTCCAGCCATGGAGCAATGCCACTGAAGAAGAAGGCATCGCTGTTGCTTCAGCCGCTTTTGTCTTATTTTGTGAATATCATTTACTTAATAAAATTAACAAAAAAAAGAAGAAAAGACGCTGGTGGATGACATCGTTAAAATTAAAAATTCAGCAATCGTCTCATTAGACCACTCCATATCTATATAGACTTGAGAGAGTTAAGACGAAATGAACGAGTAGATTCTTGTAAGCACACGCCGCGCCGCGCGCACCCGCGCACCGACGTGCGAGCCCGCGCCGCGCCACGCCGCGCCTTTGAAGTTACCGATTTTAAACGGATAGCACGCGCCGCGCCACGCCTGCCCGCGCCACGCCGCGCCAAGCCCTTCACAGTGCGCGTGGCGCGTGCGGGCGCGGCGCGGCTAGTGATAACACACGCAGTGAGAAGCCGCCATAAGAGATATCAGTATTTATTCTTTAGAGTTGGTAATCAGTTGAAGTTTTGTCTACATTAATTTCAAATTATAATAGGATAACTCGAAACACGAAATTTATGAGGTATATACGTTTTTTTGCTAAAGATTGGATTGGATTAAAAATTAGTTTTAAGTTTCTTAAAATTTATTATAAAAATATTTTTATTATTTAAAATATTTTAAACGCAAAATAACAGTTTGTATATAAATAATGATGTTATTTTCATGATGATGTAAACAAAAAAATAAGAACAAAAATTCATGGCAGTTTGGAGTGGTGTGTCCCTTTTTTAGAAAATATAAAAAGGATTATCATTAAATAAATAAAATAGATTATTAAATTCGATATATAATTAGATTATTTGAATAAAACATTAATTATATAAGATTATATAAATATTTTAACGATTATTCATATATGCATCACCTACAATTATCGCAACACTACTGTAATGTAACGCTCTTTGCACACGAGTCGTAAGCGTAGTCGTATCCTAAAGGATCTCCTAGGTGTGCGTTATTTCGTAGTTAGCAGTGGCTGCAAATAACCGCCGGTTCGACAAACTCCGCCGATCGTTGAGTCCCGTGATTCCGTGAGGCGTCGAGGTCACCGGCCCCTAGGTGATTCTTGGCACTTTATGCGCTCCGAGCATCCTGTGCCCAGTCGCGTCGTAAAGTGCCACCTCCGCACTTCCCCCAACCCTTTTGGTTTAAAAGGGGTAGGCAGTGCCCACAGTGTTGAAAGTCTCTGTAACAATATCACCACCATCCGCGTCGCGCATCAATATCTGCTGCCGATCGTTTGGAAGATAGATAGGGTCTTAATTAGATTACCGCTGACGCTGACTGTTAGGTTAGGAAATGTCAGGGAACGATAAGGGGGAACCTCCTCCGAGATCGAGGAAACCACCGGACCGGCCAGGCGTACTGGATAGACCCATCGCCTACCGCGATATTTTCAACCCGGAGAGGATGAGAGTTGTCTCATCCTACTCACAAATACCGACCCGGAAACCTTCGTCGCCGGGTAAGGAGTCCGCACCTAGGGTAGCACTCTCGCCCATCGTACCTGAGTGTACGACTGGGCGTGAACCGCTGCCCTCTCAGCCACAGCGGCCTACGAAGACGCCACGAAGGCACACACCGCCCGAGACCGAGGCCTCCCTCTATGAGAAGAGGCAGCGTGTTGGAGGATCAGATACATCATCAGCATCATCTAACGATGAGGAGCCCCAAACAGCATCTAGGAAAAAGGTCCACACCTAACCTCCTAGGTCGCCATCACCACCGCAACAGCCACCATCCTTTTCTCCGGACCGACGTAGTCACGACTCGGCCCAATATGAACAAGGAGGTGAGGAGTCCTTCAGCTGGGGTTCAACAACGTACGCAACCCTAGCTGCATCAGCCGGAAAATCATCTCCGGTACAAACCACCAACCCGTCCGGACTAGCTCATGACGATGGACAGCGGCCGTCAACGAGCTATGCCCACATGGCTGCGGCCCCCGCAGTACCACGACCGCAATCGGCGGAGGAATCTCAAAAGACAGAGAAGGTGAAGGAGAAGTCCAGATATCCGCCGATTATTGCAGAATGCCTCCCGGACTGGACGAGGCACTTCAAGGTCCTTAACGAGAAGTTGGGCCATCCTCCTAATGCCCGTCCATTCGGGAAGGGAGTCAGATTTTCTCCGCAGAGCCCGGATGAGTTCCGTACCATTCAGAAGTACATGGTCGAGCTCTCCGAGAAAGATAAAACTATGTCGTGGTACTGTTACACCCCGGCAGAGGAGAAGCCCACTAAAGTGGGCATCCGGGGTTTGCCAGTGGGGACCGATCCCAAGATGATCGAGGAGGCTATCCGGGCAAAAGGCTTCCCGATAAATTAAGTAAAGGCCATACCACCACGTAGAGGCAGACCGGGTAGCCTCTACTACGCACAGCTGGAGCATCTGAGCCTGGAGCGGCTCCAAGAACTCTACAACACAGACGAACTCCTCTGAGTTGATGAGTGAGAACATGAGAGGAGTAGTCATTGAAGCCTGGCAAAGAAAAACGGGGCCACCACAATGCCACCGTTGCCGGGCTTTCGGACATGCCTCAGCAAACTGCTTCAGGCCAGTGAAATGCGTTCGCTGTGCTGGAGAGCATATTGCCAGCCTTTGCCCAAGGGGTAGAGAGGAAGAGCCAAAGTGCGCAAATTGCGCCAAGAATCATACGGCCAACGATCGCCGCTGCCCGGTCCTGAGGAGGATCGCCAGGAAGCAGGGGATCGTTCCACCTGGGCTACTCCCGGAGAACTCCAAGAGGATCCCACTTCAGAACTTATCATTTATATATTATATCAGAACTTACGATTCTCCGCGCAGATAAGGGAAACGCCACGGTGGTCATGGATACGTCAGATTATAATTCTAAAATACAAGAACTTTTGTCGGATGTAAGTACTTATAAAAAGGTTAAAAACGACCCAACAAACAGCACACTAAAAACAACTAGTGACCTCATAAACACTCCGAAAAATTAAATCTGGACGTAAAATGGATAATACCTACGTGCGCCAAATCACCAAAGTTGTATGGGTTACCAAAAATACACAAGCCCAATGCTCCATTACGCCCCATAGTGAGCCAAATCGATTCACCAACTTACAAATTGGCTCAACACTTAGCGAAAATACTCTCACCGCTCAGGGGACATACAAGAGCACACATAAAGGATTCCTACCATTTTGTCAGCGAGATTAAAGACCTACGTCTGGCAGACAATGAAACTATGGTCAGTTTTGATGTGCAGTCATTGTTTACATGCTTACCTGTTGAAGACTGCATCTCAATTGTAACTAGAAGGCTGGAAGAAAACAACATGCCCGTAGAATATGCAGTATTACTCAGACACTGCCTTACATCTGGCTACCTATTGTGGAAGGAGGAGTTCTACAAGCAAGTAGATGGTGTGGCGATGGGCTCACCTGTATCTCCCATTGTCGCCGACATATTCATGGAAGACTTTGAGAAGAAAGCCCTGCTTACTTCTCCCATAAATCCAAGATTCTACAAGCGGTACGTAGACGACACTTTCACAATTCTACCTTTAGATAAAGTAACTGCATTTTTAGACCATCTTAACTCTATAAATACTAAAATTCAGTTCACAATGAAGTTAGAGGCAAACAATTCCTTAGCTTTTCTAGATGTGTTAGTAATTCGGAATCCTGATAACACCTTGAGCCATACTGTGTATAGAAAAAAGACCCATACAGATAGATATTTAAACGGTGATTCTCACCACCATCCTTCACAGTTAGCTACCGTGGGTAAATCTTTGTTTCAGAGAGCACGAGGGATCTGTGACAGCAAACACCTGGCTGCCGAGCTCCAACATGTCAAGCAAGTTTTGCATGACAACAAGCTTCGGGTCCCGCGCCTACGTCACAGAGAACGAGTGAAGCCGGCCACAGTCGAGCGTGTACCTGCTGTACTGCCGTATGTTAGAGGAGTCACTGACAAGATTGGCTACATCTTGAAGCGCGCTTCCATCAAAACATACTTCAAGCCGCCGAAGAAGATTGGTCAGTTTTTACCATCAGTCAAGTGTAACGTCCCTCTGCAAGATGCAGGAGTGTACAAGCTTGATTGTGAATGTGGTCTCTCCTACATAGGACAAACTAAAAGATCAATTAAAACCCGCGTCAAAGAACATATAGCTGATGTGAAGAATCGACGCTCCGGGAAGTCTGCAGTCTGTGAACATGTACAGGATCGCCCCCGTCACTACATCAGATTTGATAGACCACAAATCCTCGCTAAAGAACACCGATTCCTTCCAAGGATGATTCGCGAGGCTATTGAAATCAAAAAACATCCTAATTTCAATAGAGAAGATGGCTGGGTGCTACCATCTGCTTGGGATCCTATAATAAATAAAATTAAATCCCAACCCAAGCATACAACTGCAAGACTCCATGATACCATAAGTTCATACTGTGTAGATCGGAACAAAAGTTAAATTTTAATCTATGGTAACCGCGGTTAACTATGACAGCTGGACGTTGAACATCTCAGTCCTTCCCGTGACCATGGGTGCTGTAAAGCTCTCGAAACGTCGGGTAAAAAAGTTAAATATACGCGATAAATTCCGTAAAAATTAGTATTATTCCAAGAGGATCCCCCAGAGTCGCCCTAAGGTTGTGACTATACAGGAAGACGGGTGGGCTACCATCACTAGAGGGAAGGGTAGGCAACCAGCCCCCCCCCCCACCCCCCAGTACCAATAGAAACGGTGGCTCCCACAGAGCAAAGGGCAACCACCGGGGCGACTCTCCGACCTCCTGCCAACGAGGCCATTGAGAGGCAACCCTCCCAACGGAAGAGGCGGAGGAACAGGAGCAGGAGAACGGAACAGCCTCCTCCTCAGGCTGTGACCACCTCTACCCCTACAACTACAGGACCGATAGCCTCGCAGGCGCAGGTTACTGCAAAAACACCAGCACCAGCAATGGCAAGTAGAGCGCCAGAAAGGGCCCTACTGGAAAGCAGAGCCCGCTCCACACATAGAGCGCGCTCTGCGCAAAGGAAGACCCTAACCAATGCCCCGAGACCAGTGCCTTCACAAAAGCGTAGTGCAGAACGCAGAACACCAACTTCCGACTTCGAGACGGCTGATGCTCTCCACAGATTGGTAGGCATAGCCATCGAAGTCGGAACACAAGTCCTGGCCGACATCAGGGCCGGGACTGATCCCGTTACCGCCGTCATGAAGGCGCTGGCATCGCTACTGGCAAGGCATTATGGAGGATAATAACCTGCGCCTGCTATACTGGAATCCGGACGGGATTCGCCACAGGATCCATGAACTCCGCACGGTCACCCAGCAACAGGACATCCAGGTGATCTTGCTGGGTGAAACCAAATTACGACCATCAACGCATCTAAAGCTGCCCAATTATACCATCTATAGGAGGGACGAGGTCGATCCTCAAGGGGTCGCTTATAGAGGGACAGCGATCCTGGTGAGGAGAGACATCGTCCACCAGGAGCTGGAACTGCCAGACTTCGACGATGCGTTCAATCGGCATAAAAATGGAGGCGGCGGGCGAGGAACTAAGGATCTTTGAAGCATACCGCCCGCCAGGGACTCCATTTCACTCCTCAGACATCCGGACGGTAATGGAAGGTACGGCACCCACCATCATCGCCGGGGCCTGAACGCCAAACACCCGGCGTGGGGGTCCAGAGTGATCACCCCGCCGGGTCGTGAACTCTACGAAGATGCGGAAAACAACGATTATGACGTTCTAGGTCCGGAGGAACCGACGCACACTCCTAGCGACCATAGGAAGCGTCCGGATGTATTGGACATCGTGCTCACTAGGAACGTCAACTATCCAGTAGTGGTAGAAGTGCTGTACGACTTGAATACACAGCACCTCCCGATTCTGATAACCCTTGGCACTAAGGCAGTGACTACACCGCCCAGAGCCGTCAAGACCAAGATCGACTGGAGGCTCTACCACCAACACCTGCAGGAGAGACCTCCAGTCCATACGCCGATCAACTCAGCGGACGACGTAGAGGCCGCTGCAACCAGAATATCCACGTGCATCAAGGAGGCCCTCAACGCGGCCTCTACGATCGTCCCTCTCACGGGAAGGAAAGAGGAGCTGGCGCTTAAGATCCGAGTGCAGCTAAACCACAAAAGAGCGCTGAGGAAGCTCTGGGCGCGTACTCGCTGCCCTAGAGTAAAAAGGAGACTCAACACCCTGTCAGACGAACTGTCGGTTGCAATACAGGCCCACAGAGGAGAGGCCTGGGAGCGGCGCATATGGAAGGCGGACGAACAGCATGCGTCGCTCTATGCATTGAACCGACAGTTAACGAAAACTCGACCACCTGTTTGCCCGCTGCCTAACAACGCGGGCATACAACGTTACGATGCCAAGGGCAGAGCGGATATCCTAGCAGAGCACTTCGAGGAGCAGTTTATGCCGAACCCAGCAAGTGCGGAGTTCATGGAAATCCATACCCGGAAGGAGAGCCGCGTGCAGGAGCTCCTGTCGTCGCCCGCGCCACCGCTTGCAGGAGAGTGGTTTATATCCCCCGCAGAATTGCGGAGGACAGTAACCCGCCTGCAACCGAGGAAGGCGCCGGGGCACGACGGGATTACCAACGCTGCACTACGACAGCTGCCCAATAGAGTCCTTGTAGAGATAGGTCGGCTCTACAACGGCATATTGCGGACATCCCACTTCCCGGAGGACTGGAAGAAAGGTAAAGTCATCGTCTTGCCGAAACCCGGGAAGGACAGGCGTAGAGCTGCCAATTATAGGCCGATCACGCTGCTACCGCATATAGCTAAACTGTGCGAAAGATTACTGTTAAGACGTCTCCGCCCGTGCATCCAACTTCGGGCGGAGCAACATGGATTCAGGAGGGGTCACTCAACAGCAACACAGCTGACCAGAGTGCTGCACCTGCTTGCGGCCGAACACAACCGTGGCCGCATATCGTTGGGCGTCTTTCTCGATATCGAGAAGGCGTTCGACCGGGTGTGGCACACAGGATTACTCTACAAGCTAGACGTACAAACAAGTATCCCTCCTGCTATATTGCGGCTAGTGGCGTCTTTCCTGGAAGACAGGAAGTTCTACGTCTGCGTAGAGGACGCCGTGTCCGCAATAAAGATCATAACAGCTGGTGTGCCACAGGGCAGCTGTCTGTCACCAGCCCTGTACGCGGCGTACACAAATGACATCCCTACCCTGGCAGGACATTTGCACGAGTGGGAGGACGACGTCGAATTAGCGCTTTTTGCGGACGACAGCGCATATTTCACATCGTCCAGAAGAGCCCACATTGCAGCTGCCAGGATGCAACGTCTGCTGGACCTGCTGCCACCACGGTTGGATGAGTGGAGGATGGCCGTCAATGTTAGCAAAACGACCGCTCTACTCACTCGCCGCTATAGAAATCTACCACCACCGCTAACCCTCGGAGGCCAGGAGATCGCATATGAGAAGGCCGTGACCTACCTTGGATGTCGGATTGACAGGATGTTGCGTATGACTGCGCACGTCGACTCTGCTATACGCAAAGCTCGATGTGCGCGGGCAATGCTCCGCCCTGTCCTGACATCCAAGTTACCGACAAAGTCGAAGTTAACTATTTATAAAACATATATAAGACCCCTGCTAACATACGCTGCTCCGGCCTGGTATGCACTCCTGAGCGATCATCAGAAGCGGCGACTTCAGGCCCAGCAGAGTTTGTCATTACGAACCATAGTCGGAGCGGGTCGCTACGTCCGTAACGACGTCATAGCGGCCAACTTGAAGATGGAGAGCTTGCATGAACACTTCAACGGCTTCGCGCCGTTGCATGCAAGGCCGCCGGACGGGCGACCCTATCCAAGAGAACTCCTCCCTATATAGATTAGGGAGTTTGAGTAAATTCCACAATGCCGCAGAAAGGCCAACTTAGACAAGTAATTTGTGTTAAACACAAATTACGAGACAACCTACTTTAATGAGAAATCTAACCGACCGCGACAATAGTCGTCAAACAACGCCTTTACCATCAAGGCGCCCAGGACCGGCACACTGTAGTGTGCCGTGAGGAACATCCGGGTAAAGGGGCATACCCCGAGGCCCGAGACCTGCACGGCATTATGCCCTGCAGAGGACAGCAACGACGTATCCTAAGCGTATTGTTACGACGCAACGCATACAAGAACTGCAGTGTTCTACAAACAAATCGTCGAGTAGACGTATCGTTTTGTAAGATCTCAGTTCAATCATGGCGAACTTTTACCAGATTCACGAATTCAATCACTTTTTTAGTAAAATTTTTAGTTTAAATTGTTAGTAAAATTTTTAAAGAAATTAATGAACGGTTATTTTTTTAGGCTTGCTTTTTTACGCGGTACACTACGACTATCGTAATTACAATATGCTTGTTTGAATATGTACGCGCTCGTATTGTTGTCGTCCTACGCGCGAATTACGATACGCTTACGATACGACGCCGTGTGCGAGTAGGCTAACTAAACACTAAATGTTTGAAATTAATTAAAATTTTATTTTTTGATTTGTATAGAAACACTCAAATTAAAATGAGTGTTTAAGAATTATACATGATTTAATGAAATACAAATTACTTCATAATTCTTATGCTTTACGTAAAAGGCTGTTTGAGATTGTTTTAAAGTTTTTAAAGAAATTGAATATATGCTTGAGCAAGGTTACAGCAGTATGAAAAATATGATTCATCAAATGGTATTTCTTAGATTTGTTGCACCGTAAACACCGTTTTCGCTGTTCTACTGATAAATAAATCATACTTACCTACTATATTGTAGCAGGAGGTAGGTACGATTTTATTCTAGCATTTGAACCATAAGAATTTTGTTATAGTTATATCCCAAATACAACAATTAGCATCTACCATAAAAGATACCATAAATGTCCATGCACTAATCTTTGAACCACCTCCTATATGTGAGATTCATAAGAAGTGTCACACTATTATCAATGGGGTGCACTATGAACGGTATAGATGCCAACCCAACACCCACCGTCATCAAGTTTCTTGTTTTTAAGGGAACTTTATGGAATTTCTTGGTGAAGGACTTGTGGCTGTAGTGGCATATTCTGTAAGATAATGTGCAACATAAGCAGGAGCTCAGAGTAACGCCAGCAGGACAAGTACTTGTCTTAAAATTTAGTAATACATGAGCATACCAATTTCAATCAGGCAAATCTGAAGTAACCACAACAAATCTTGGCTTCAGCAGTGGAATTATAATTGCTCTTTTCAGTGCTGGTTTAACAGATACTAGGTTTTAGTCTAGTAGGGATGAACAATATAATAAGGATGTAAAATGACAAGTCAATGCAGGAAATAGAGTAAACTGGGCTCTACACTCTATTGTAGGAAGTCAGTATGTGTCAAAAAAAGGCATGTATGGCAATTAATGTATGGAAGTAAAAATAATGTGTGGCAGAAGAAGCACGAGAGTAGAATAATTGCTAATAAATAAGATCACCACAGTGGGATAACGTTGTGTAACTAATAACTTTAGTATCAACTAGCTATATCTGGTGACGGTAAGATTCTGACGTCAGTTTTTTTTTTTAATCATTATGTAATGTTGTAAAAAAGAAATGTGAGTTATTTGGGCGGAAAAACGACAGTGCAATTAAATAAATTTTATGAATCCTTTAGTTCTACACATGGAAATAAGACAACGTCTTGCTAATTATTATTTTGTAGACAATTTATTGCCATTTCAGTAGAGTTACACAAATTGTTAATTGGAACAGTATTTTGTTCTCCATTCGACTTTAATTTTACTTAAATCAGCAGCGCCTTAAAATAATTATATAGCAAAAAACTATTTAACTAGTTACTCTATGTTCAGGCGGTTAAGTAAAGTTAGTTAAAGTTTGTTACTTTATACATAGTTTACAATCACAACGATAAAAATGCCATTAACAAAAGGAATTAAAAGTTAAAACAAAATTTAAAAGACTTCTTACATCTAGTTCGGATAGATCACCACAGTGGGATTCGTATCGAGCCACAGCAACCATTATTTGTTTTTAAAAATAAGTTATTCTTTTAATTTATTGACGTTTAGTTTTTTTTTCCTCGTTATAACGATGGATACTAAGAAAATTCTCGTATTACTTTAAATCGAAAAAATGCATCTCAAATGGCACGCAATATCAATGACTCATTGATATTGCATGCCATTTGAGTACGCATTGCTTACGTTATTTACAATGACGTATGCAATGCGTACATCGCTGGGATTTTACATAAAAAAGACTTGTTAGAACTTGCACTTCTTGATTTTGAAAATAAAAATATTAGTATTGATATAATATGCATTAGTGAAACTTTTATGAAACAGGGTACTGAGTCTAATTTAAGGCTTAATAACTACAAATTAGCATCGGCCTTTTCGAGACCGAATCAACGTAGAGGTGGCACCTGCATACTAGTTAGGAAGGAATTAGATTATCAACCCATAAAAAAACCTACCCAACTCGGTTATTTATACATTTGAATTCTGTGCTATTGAGATAGTTACACTAGATATTTGCGTTGTATGTATATATCGGATTCCAAATTCTAATATAAAATTATTTTTTGAAAAGTTTTAACAACTTCTAAATAAACTTACTAAAAAAAAATAATAAAAGAGTTATAGTTTGTGGAGATTGGAACATAGATATTTTGAAAAATGATATTCATTCTAAAGAACTTTATTCTATTTTATACAATCATAACTTAAATAATCACATTTGTAAACCAACTAGAAAAATGTCGTGTATTGATTTGATTGCCAGTAATCTTCCTAATGTACAACCAAATATTCACTTTTTAGCACTATCAGATCATGAAACTTGTCAAACAATAACTTTTCAGGCAAACACAAATAAAATTCATATTAGGAAATCGTTTTGGTTTGAGGAAAAAAGAGACATTAGTAGTGAAAACGTGAAAAAATTTCTGTTCTATATTTCGACCCTATCATTTTCTGATGTATATGAGACTGAAGATACTAATTTGGCTTTCAACTGCTTTCATGACACTCTTACCCTGTTTTATAATTTGTGTTTCCCTAAAATTATCGTAAAAGTAACAAATAAATCTATTAAAAGTAAGTGGATTACACGGGGTATTAAAAAATGTAGCATTAATAAAAGACGTTTGTATTTGAAATATCGTCTTTCGACAGCAAACAAAAAGAGAAATTGGAATATATATTACAAATATACAAACATTTTAAGAAAATGCATTATGCAAGCCCAAAAACTGGACAATACACGCTACCTACTTAATTCTAACAACAAAAGTAAGGCAGCTTGGCGAATAATAAAAAACGTTAATAGTGATATGTCAGTTATGAATGACATTACTACAATAACCTCTAATGGCAAAACATATTATCACCCAGATAAAATAGCGGAAGTGTTTAACAATTACTTTATAAATTTAAATAATTACATTAAAACACCAAATAAAATAATAACCAATAACGACTATGCGTCTAAATTGACATTTTATCCCAATTCTATATATCTAGTTCCAATACATAACACTGACATTATAAAAATTATTAATTCTTTAAAAAATACAAATTCTACAGGTTATGATGATATTAGTACTAAAATCTTAAAACAATGCTCCAAATATTTGTCTTTCCCACTAACTTACATTATCAATTTATCTTTTGTTCAAGGCATTTTCCCAACTAGACTAAAATTTTCTGTCGTTAAACCACTACACAAGAAAGGCGATAAAACTGACATAAACAATTATAGGCCCATAACACTGATATCTGTTCTATCAAAAGTGTTTGAAAAGGCCATACATACCAGAATCTATAACTTCTTTAACAAACATGAAATATTAAAACCAGAGCAATATGGGTTTACAAAAAAAAGTCAACCACTTTAGCATGTTTCAACTTAATAAAACTAATAACAACTAGCCTAAACAACAAAACACCTATAACATCCATTTTCATTGATATGTCCAAGGCATTTGACTTCGTTGACCACGAATTATTGTTACACAAACTTAGCAGATATGGTGTAAGAGGCAATGCATTAAAATTAATACAAGATTATTTAAGTCAGCGAAGGCAATGCGTTGAGGTATCAAGTTACTCAGGACGCAATAGAAAAAACTATAGATCACAGTATTTCGAAAATAAATGCGGAGTGCCACAAGGAAGTATACTGGGTCCTTTATTATTTATAATATATATCAACGATCTTTGTAACGTAACTACTCATAAATGTGTGCTATATGCTGATGACATTACCATTAATATTGAAAATAATAATAAATATTTTGACTACGAACATGAAATAAATAGGACCTTAGAAACAATAATAGATTGGTTAAGACATAATAATTTACAAATTAACATCGAAAAAACTAAGATGATAAGATTTCAGACATATAATAGTAAACAAGAACCACTTAAAATAGAATATGGGAAAAACATAATCGAAGAAGTTAACCATACTAACTTTTTAGGTGTAACAATAGACAAGTTCTGTAATTGGAAGACACATATTGATAGCCTATGTAAAAAGTTAGATAAATTTGTCTTTGTTTTATATCGGTTAAGACGAGTGGCTAATATGGAGGCTGCACTCTTTGCCTATCATGGATATGTTTCTTCGATCCTACGTTACGGCTTAATAATATGGGGTAATTCTGTTGATTTAATTAGAGCTTTTCGTGGACAGAAAAAATGTGTACGGTCTTTATGCGGAGCACACCAATTAGATAGTTGTATTCCTCTTTTTCGCAAACATAAAATATTGCCGCTTCCAGCATTATACATTTACGAAATCTGTATCTTTGTTCACAAAAATAGTAATTTATTTGAAAAACACAATGATGTTGTAATTAGGACTAGTAGAAATATACATAAATTGTGTGTACCAAAGCAAAGAATACAACTCTACTCAAAAAATGTATATTGTATGGCAATATATGTTTACAACAAATTGCCTGTTTGTTTCAAAGAGATGAAAATAGGAATCTTTAAAAGTAAATTGTTTCAATTTCTTTTAAATAAGTGTTATTACTCAGTAAATGACTTCTTAAAAGATAAATTTGACTCGAATAGTGTTTATTGAATTGCTGAATTTAATTTTTTGAAATGTTTTAACTAAAGTATTATGAATTAATTGATGATTGTTTTATATAGATTTGGTTTCCATAAATATTGCGGCAAGTATCTTTATACTATATAATAATTAGTGTCTTAGTTTTCTACTTTATTAGAAAAATTATCTATCTGAAAATATTTGTACGCCGGAAACGGCAGAATATTTAGGATCAAAATTCTTTTGTAACAACAGTAATGTACCATATTCTGACAAATAAAGCATCCTATCTTATCTTATCTTATCTTAATTCAATGATCTAGAACTACTAACGAACGAACTGTGCGTAATTAGTTCAATGGCCTTTGGGAAATTTCGACTTCACCAATGTATATCATCGAATGAATGGTGATAAATACGAACTGACGGCGATAGTGGATCGCGGATCCCTCTCGAACTGTGGCTGAGCTGGCGTTAGGATTTGATCGGTAAAATAAAAAGCTTGACAAATGCCCGCATCCAAGATTGCATCGCATTGCTGAATCCATATGTAAAGATGAGAGGTTTGAGTCGAAAGATGAATCAGCGATGAGGAGAGGATTCTATACGACAATCGCATGCGTTTTAACGTGGATTAAGAATCAAAATACATATCCGTTGTTACACCTGGGGATTAAGATGGAATAATTCGTTTCCAGTAAAACGGCCCCCGGACGCCACACGAAATACAGCAGTATCACTGCTAATTGATGCTGGTATTCTGTGAGAGCGTGGTCCTTCCCCTGTCAAGCCGACCCATTCGTGCTACAAGCAAACATAGCTGCGGCGTGGCTCTACCGCGTAAAAACACTTCATTTTATTTTACAACGTTATATATAGCAGTGTTTTGTATGGTGAGTGTAGAGAACCGGAGACCCTTTTTACTGGAAACGAATCATTCCATCTTAGTCCTCATGGGTGACAACGCATTTGCATAATTTTTCTTTTACGTTTTATGCTGCAGTTATAGTAGTAGTGTAGTTGTAGCACGAATGGGTCGGCTCGACCGGGGAAAAACCTTGCTCTCACAGAATACCAGCGTCAAATAGTAGCTTAATGCTGCTATGTTTCGTGTGATGAGTATAGAGAAACGGAGACCCTTTTTTACTGGAAACGAGGCATTTCATCTAAGTCCTCACGTATGACAACGCATTTGAATTTTGATTAGTAATCGAGGATAAATGTAGATGTCTATGGGCCACAGCAACCACTTACCATCAGGTGGACTGTGTGATCGTTTGTCATCCTATCCTATAAAAAAATTTAGGATAAATGTAGATGTCTATAGGCCACAGGATCCACTTACCATCTGGTGGACTGTGTGTTCGTTTGTCATCTTTATCCTATTTAAAAAAACCTGATTTCTGACTGTGTGCTCGTTGGTTGAATACTCTTTCATATGCTAAGTAAGCGAAAAGAAAGAAAGATTACAAGGGTCGCAACAGCCTCTTGGTGTATTTGTTCCCACTCTTCAAGTACCGCATCTTAGAGCTCTTGAAGAGTGGTTGGAGCTGGATCTCGAGCTTGCACGCGCCGTTTTAGGTCATCCCAGAGATATTCTATTGGGTTAAGGTCTGGACTTCGTGCTGGCCAATGCATAACAGATATCCCTGTTATGCATTGGCCAGCACGAAGTCCAGACCTCCTGTAAATAATCCCGTACAATAGCCGCGGTGTGGCAACGAACATTATCATGCATTAACATGAATCCATCACCGACATAACCAGCATACGGGACCACATGTTCCTCCAGGATTTCAGTAATGTACCGACCAGCATTTAATGACCCTTGCCCACGGCCACCCCGAGTCCGGGAAACGCACACAAGTTCCGTTTTCCCGTCCACGGAAATGCCGCCCCAAAACATACACGAGCCACCCCCGTATTCGACGGATTCTTCGAAACAGGGTTGGGTGAACCTCTCCCCCCTATCTTCTGTAGACCCTTCTACGTCTGTCATTGCAGAAGAGACAGACCCTCGTCTCATCAGAGAAGAGTACAGTCCGCTACTGTTCTAGAGTCCACTCGTAATGATTGCGAGCAAACTCTAGGCGATCTCTGCGATACTGTGCAGTAAGTTTTGGGCCTTTAGCAGGTCTATGGGCTATTAAACTCTTGTGTTGTCTTCGTGTAACCTTCTTCTTATCGTAGAAACACTCACAGATGTTCTCCGAGTTGATCGAAGCTGTTGTTGCAACTCAACAGAATTTGTAAAACGGTTTCGTAAAGATGTCGTAACGATGAAACGGTCATCTCTTTCTGATGTGCACCGTTTTCTTCCAGATCCCGGTTTTGTAACATAACCACCAGTCTGCTGAAAACGTTGGAACACCCGTCGAACTGAAAAACGGGACAGGTTCCACTGTCGAGCAACGTCACACTGCCGCATCCCCGACTGCAATAGGGCAATCACTTGAGCGGCTTCTTCATAGCTGGTGTCCATCTTTACTTGTTCTTACTTGGGTTACTTGTTCACGTGTGTTCACTGTAAAGTCTAAATTACGACTGACCCATATTTCATCCAGATCGACCCTTTTATACCCTTTTTATGTGGTGTAACTAGCGTCCTTACTAACGAGCATTTGACAGTGTTTATTTTTGACGCTCTATAATGATAAATGTTTTAATGATTTCATGATTTTTTTATTAATTATGTAAAGCTATTCAAATACCCATTTCAAACATACCAATATTTATATAAATGTAATTAGTTTCTAGCCATTACAGCCATTTTTCGCGCAAACTCAGAGAGGTGCGATTTTTGTGACGCTGAGTGTAGATGTCTATGAGCGACCGCATTAACTTAAGAGAGCAGGAAATCTTCGAAAAGATACCGGTCAAGTTGTAGTAATACCGGTAGTGTGGTACAACGCCCAGACAGTACACGCAATCAGGAACGTTTCGGATTGTCACACGATCTAAATAGGCATTGAACTGTCCGTGTCCAGTAAGGAATTGTATGTGTTAGCAGTCTATCTCTCTACGTTCCCGTACGGCCCAGTCAAGGACTCGTCCGATAAGCCTATGAGTCCAAAGTCCGGTTACCCCGAATTCCCAGCGCCCTTGCTAGAGCACAAGTCCCCTCGCGTTCTCGAGTCCTGACGTCCATCAACAGTTCCCCGCCAGCCGGCCAAGCATCCCAGATACGCCTTCTCTCGAATCCCAAAAGGCCGATTGGGATTTTTTTTTAAAGAATATTAACAATGCTATAAATATTACTAATATTCCCTTTAACCACTCGTGGTAAGCTTTGAATGTGATTGTACCTGAGATGACCAACACTACTGTTTCCGATACCGTTCAAATGCACAGGCTATCCTCAGTGTCAGTACGTTGTACCGACGCAAGTTTCTTCCGAATTTTTTTTTCTATTTTAAGTGCGTCTCCCCCAGAACTCTACTCCGTAGAGCATGATCGAGTTTGCGACACTCATGAAAGCTCGTCTGCTGCTGCTCCTTGGTCCGCCGATATCTGGCATTAACCAAGAAAGACTCGCCATCGTCGTCGCTGCTTTTGTGACCACACTGATAATCCGTTCCCGAGTCTATCGTCACTCCGAGGTGTTTCAGAGACTCTCGATGTGTTGATCCATGATGAGAGCATGGAAGGGCTTCGGAAACCACTTTCGAGCTGTGAGTACTACGACCTCCGTCTGAGCTATGGCTAACGACCATGTTCCTACCATGTTCATTTAGCCACGCATTGAATTTTGCTGCGACAAGTCTCGCCAATCCCTGTGCTTCACCATGGATCCTTGCAAGGATTAACACCGGCACGTCGTCAGCGAATGCCTCCATTAGTTCCTCAGTCGGTTAGTCGAGACGTAGCAGTGCATCGTAAAGGATGAACCAAAGCTCTGGTGCTAAGATCGAGCCCTGTGCCGCTTCCCCACTCAGCTCCTTCATGATCTCTCCCATAATTGTTTAACATATCAAAAAACATAGGTAATATCCTATACAATAGATAGATAGGAATTTGGTGTCTGAAAATACCCAAAGTTTGCAGCGGGACATAAAATGGAGCTGTACAACCACTTAATTTGAACCGGTTTTGAATTTTATTGGTTCAGTTTCGGTTTTTTTGTTTTACATGTTCCTTACCTTTGAAACAACGAACTAAAAACATGTACAAGCTGCTAACACAGTTTTATATCAATTTTTGTCTTGAACTTTCCGGTTTAAATTCGGTTTTGACGTGACAGCGTCTAATAAATCGATGAACGTCGGCTGCATGCACGAAAAGAGAAGACTTATTGTTCCGTTACGCTTCAGCCGAGCCGAGCGCGATCGGAGCGAGAGCGCGGTACGAACGAGCGAAAGGCACGATCGGCTTGAGCGTTCGGCTTGAGCCGCATCTATCTCTCTTCCACAAAGTATGCAATCATTTCATCAATGTTTTGTTATGAGGTTGTCACGTTAAACTATCGTCCATAAAGCAACTCTTTACAGACAATCAAATTTTTTTTAGTTCGACTTGTTCTGTATCTCTAAAACACCGAATTCTGCAAGCTGTGATACAATTTTAGATATTTTACCAGTATTATTGGTACACTTGTGCGCGGTAAGGTAGTACAAGTAATCCGTAATCTTTAAAATCACATCTGCCCTCAGCAAATCCCCAAAATCAGGTTAAAATTAGGCGCAAGTCCAAAAGTAAGCTGGATTCAAAACGGCGACCGACGTAAAAATCGAGAATATAACACGTGTTAACTAAACAACTTGCGCTGCAAGACTGCACACGGGACGGGACCTTCAGTTACCCGACCAGGCATAACTAGCAAATGAAAGCGCTTCGCAAACGGCACCAATTGTACTGCGACCCGACCGAAAACCGTGTTGATTATCGGCCAATCCACCCGCATCGGCCACTTCTTCCCTGAGTCGATTCTTTATTAGGCTTTCGAAAATCTTTCCTGCTACGTCCAGCATACAAAGTGCAGGAAACCACGACCACAGAGCAGATTTTGTTTCTGATTTCAAAGCAATATCAATCAGTATTCGGATCAAACTCTCTGTTTGGACTCCACACCGGGATCACTTTCCCGTGAAAGACAGTGGATCGAGAGACGGCATTCACCCCAAACGATCCAATAGCTAATTTCCAGAAGAGGTTCGACGATCTCGAGTCTTTTGCCATCTGAAGGGAGAAATCGTGATAGGTGATATGTGATGACTTTAATGCAATGTCCATTGAATGGGGCATGGAATATAGCGATACGCGGGGAAACGAGCTCCTGGACATGATAGCAAGTCTTGACTTGGTCATTGTAAATTGGGGAAATACATCTACTTTCCGAAGGGCAGATGCTTGCGAGTCTATTATAGGTCTTACGTTCGCCACTCAACGGGTAGCTCGTGTAACCTCGGACTGGTCTGTTTCAGAAGATTATAAGGCTAGTAGCCATCCATACATCTCGTATTCCATAAATAACCTGTGGGAAAAACCCCCGATTATCCCAGAGCGACGAATAAGGAAGATCACATAGAAACCGGTTTACTGGTGGACTGCGGAGATTGTGCTGCTCAGGACTAAATGTCTGTGTCTTCGGAGACAGGCAAGCGCGAAAGCGAGATACGGGGCAACAGAAGAATGAATAGTACAAAGCGAAAAGAAGCCACTCGTTAATACGATTAAGGTCAGCAAAGAGAAATGCTTCGGTCTGCAGAGAAGTACATGACGACCTATGGGAAAACGGCTACCGGATTGTCACTCAAAAATTTTTGGGCCGCAGTTCAGTAAGTCCCCATGGAACCTGATAGGATTGAAGAAATAGTCAGAACTATGTTTCCCGAACGCGAAGACCGTATTTGCACCCAGAGTGCGGTATTCAATGACGAGTACCCACTTTTCTCAGCAGTCGAGTTGCGGGAAGTTTTTTTGTCTGTCAAGGTAGGTAAGGCCCCGGGCACTGACGGCATCCCCGTCAAGGTCTATAAGGTCATAATGAAAAGGCATATAAATCTGCTTCTTGACACTTACACGCCTGCACCTCGGCGGGAGTTTTTCCGAAAAGATGGAAGTTGCAAAGGTTGGTCCTGTTAGATGAAGGTAAGGGGCCGCCTTACACGCCTTCATCTTACAGGCCACTTGTTGCTATCATGTGTACTGTGTGCCGGTTTGTCATCCTTATTTTATAAAAAATAACCCCTCCAAAATTGGTAAAGAACTTTTCACTACGGTGCTTCGTTTAAAAATTCGAAATTCTCCAGCCGGCGGCGCCTTTGACAAGATGCAGCACGTGCCAAGGCGGCGCGACACAAAGGTGACCGTATCTATGTGAACAAATTACATTTCCACTAATCTCTCCCACAAACTAAGATATAAGCCGACCATAAGTAAATATAGCAAGAAGGAACCTGCTGAAGCTGGGAGATTTTAATTTGTGATAATTTTACCGTAGTATAAGTTAAAAAAATGGTATTGTTGATATAAAAATAGATCATTTTTCCCAAAAGTTCAAAATAAAAAAACATTTTATTAACAAATCAATAACCATACATATTTTATTATTGCACTATAGTAATTTCTAGGCCTGCACTATCACATATATATATACATTTATGTAATGTATATTATATCACATAAATTTTTTCATATGCTATATAAATGAACACAATAAACTTTAAACAAATTGCACGAGAGTGCGGAAGTTATTATAAGTACAAGTATCTCCCAATGCACGCAAACAAGCACACGGTAATTGGTAAATGTCAAGGTGCGAACAATTCGATGTGAGTCTAGAACATTATTATACGGAATTGCAAACGAACGTCTTTTACATACATATACATGAACACTCACGCCTGTCACCCAGAGGGTAGGCAGAGACTACAGACTTCAATTTGGCACGATCCTGACATACTTCTATCGCTTCCTACACATCCATATACCTTCGCATACATGCTCGTCGGTTAAGGGTACTCTTAATTTGGCCCATTTTTAATATATCGCCAATTTTGTCGACAAATTTTCGCCTAGGCCGTCCCTTTCAGACTCCATTCATTTCTGCAACATATGTTTGCTTTGTCAGTCCTTCCTCATCCATTATTTCTACATGACCAGAATTGGTTTGGTCCAGATTTTTATTTCTTATTCTATTACGCGGATCTTAGCTACTTAAATTTTACCATATTTAATATGATGGATTTCCGCAAAATAACGCCTTCATACGCGGTAGAGCCACGCTGCAGCTATATTAGGCCTCTGCGTCGAATCTTGCGGACAGCGGAGCGACGGCGACGGCGGCGCGGGAGCGGGGCGGGCAACGCAGACCCGTTCACGAAACTAGCGGGCAGATCGCGCGACACTATAGCGGCGTAGTGATGTGTTCATTGTTGTGTTGTCGAGATGTTTGCTTTTATTTGCGAATGAAATGTCTGAACAACGGCGACAACATCTTTTTTGATTCAAATTTATTTCTAACGCTCGATTTTCTGTGGGCAAAAGAAGAAGTGAATCCCTACTACTTATAGAGCAAGGAAAAGAAAAGGCGAGTTTTATCGAAATTACGAAGAACAGAGAGAATGTCCCGACAAATTCTACGACTACACCAGAATGAACGTAGAAACTTTTGACTATATTCTTGAAGCTATCAAGGGCGATTTAGAGTCTGTATCCAGTTCGTTTTTAATTTCTTCCCATAACTGGTTAATTACTCTTCTATTTTTATGGTTCACATCTTTGCTGTTCCATATCGGTGTTCTCTCAAAAATTGCTGAAATAATTTGCTCTTCCACGTCCGAGGACATTTCGAAACGTCACAAAAATTAATTACGCAGCACTGCAACACAGACGCGCGGGCGGTCACCGCTTGACTGGAGTACACCGCTCGTTGCCCGCCCCCGCGCCGCTCGAGAGTCGCTGCGTCGTTTCGAGAGTCGGTCCATTTGATTTTACGCATAAGTTCCTGCCGCTCCCGCGCTGCCGCCGCTGCCGTCCCGCTGGCCACAAGATTCGAGGCAGAGGCCTTACGGTTGTAGCACGAATGGGCCGTCTCGACCAGGGAATGACTACGCTCTCACGGAATACCAGCGTAAAATAGCAGCTTAATATTGCTGTGTTTCGTATGGTGAGTGTAGAGAACCGGAGACCCTTATTCCATCTTAGTCCTCAGGGGTGACAGCGCATCTGCGTTCTTAATCGAGGATAAATGTAGATATCTATGGGCCACAGCATCCACTTACCATCAGGTGGACTGTGTGCTCGTTTGTCACCCTTATTCTATATATGAAAAGCCTATATACGTCCCACAGCTAGACACATCCTCTCACTTTTGAGAGGGTTAAAATAACGCCGGATCTATTAATTAACTAAATATTGAGTTAGTACTACATACCGCGTTATTTACTATATCTGTACTACTGTAGGTAACTTCGATCAATTTGATCGAAGGTAGGTAAACAACGCGCTTGTGTGCGTGCGTTGCTAGACGCTTGTATGGAGCTACACCAATCTTATAATAAGTCTTATTCACTCGCTTTTACAGTCGACGAGAAATTAACGCTAATCCAATTAACAATTTGCAACTAATTGTATAACCTGTGTTACTATACTAAATGGTTATAAACTTTTTACTAAATAATCGACGAGACTTTTTTTAATTTCTAGGTGTTGAACGAAAGGATTATGAAATGTAATTAATTGAGTCTTCCCACTAAAAAAACTCACATATTGTTCTTACATTATATAAAGAATATGACTGATTTAAGATTTAAAAATATTAAAGAATTGATAATTAATAAAAAAGGGTACAAGTAGATACAAAGAATTAGGTATACCTAAAAAAATATTTTATACAATACATTAGGGCCGCGCGGCGGACACTTCCTTGCCCTAAAACCCTCTCAGAAATAAGGGAAGGCCTGTGCCCAGCAGTGGGACGTATACAGGCTGTAACTTTACTTTACTTACACAATACATCTAATCATACATCTCATTTCAATCATTATCAGATGCCGGGATTTTGAGAAAATAACTCCCGGCATCTGATACTCACTATTTAACCTATAATTTTATCTCCAGCCTGTATTCCAAAAAACTTGTGGACATAAACTTTGACAAGCCAGACGATATTGTAATGACCAGATTTGGTAAAACACAATATACTTACTACTATACTTTCGTGTATTATATTTTCTTTTTACCATTTTAGAAAGGACCTTCCTTGATTTACTGGCGTCTGCCTTAATCGAACTTTAAGATGAAAATTTTTAAGAAGTATAGACTTACATACAAAACATTATAAGTAGTAAAAAATTTAGTACTGTTCGTAAATAAGTTACCAACAGATAGTGATGGGCGACACACTCAATTATATCCTATTATTATTATTTTTATTATTATTTTTATTATATATTTATAAAATTACATCTTATAGATATTTATCACTACTCGGTCAATCGAAAATCATGAATTAAATTTTATTTATCACAGACTACATTTCTAATAAAGATTACTATATACTAATACAAATAGTCACAATAATATAAGACAAGCATTCAGATAATTCATCTACAAAATAGGGATAGGAATGTAAATATTTTAAGAATTTTTTTTCTGATTTACTGGTTACAAGTGCAATATCATCACTCAACATGGAGTGGCATAATATATAAATTAATTTAAGGCACTAAGAAAATCAATACCAAAATGAACACATATTATAATATCCATTATTTTAATCTTCAATAAAATCGTTTTTAAAAAGAAAATTTTAATTTTTTTTTAAGTCTCTATTTACACATTTCTATTTAATACAAGTTGCTATTTTTACAAATTAAAATATAAAATATAAACATTTCAGACTACCAGTAGTAGGGTTGTGCACACTTCATAAAAACTATATCGAGCGTATCAGTATTACATTATTATTATTTTTAAAGCTAGTCAAACAATGTAAACTGAAACTTACCGTGTCGATGCTTGTTACTAGTTTAGAGAAGCAAATTTAAAATACTTGTAGTTAACTTTAGTACAGATACAGAAGACTCAAAAAGAAAAGTTAGCAACACATTAGCTCTTGCCTTCTCCTACTAACGCACATGTTAG
The DNA here is from genome assembly GCA_907164705.1 of Parnassius apollo. Taxonomy (NCBI): domain Eukaryota; kingdom Metazoa; phylum Arthropoda; class Insecta; order Lepidoptera; family Papilionidae; genus Parnassius; species Parnassius apollo. The sequence continues at coordinate 5,727,928 of CAJQZP010001449.1, read as the reverse complement.
AAGATTAAAAACGCAATTACATACCGTGTTAGTTATCAAAAATGGTATTTAAGAGCGTAGACGGGATGCATTTTTTTTCGTACAGATGTATTCCCCTATTCTCTTCCGGGATAATGCCTCTAGAGTTATCGTTTTTGTTTATAAAAATCTAGATCTATCAAAAGCATGCCCATGTCATTTATTTATTTTTCAAAAAGTTATTACAAAAATAAATGTCTTTCCAAAAAACCAAAAAAAATTAGCCGTTTTTACCTCCGTAAAGAGACTTAACTACCAAAGAAGTTTAAAAAAAAATTAAGATAAAAACGAGACGAGAAAAAAAAGCATAGATCTATTCTTCCTTTAAATTTTTATACCAAAAATAATTTATTCGGCTTAGTTTTCGAGGCGAAATAGGGGAATACGAAACATCGGTCGGTCATGGTTTTTGTAGGTAAAATCGTTCTGAGCTGCAGTTGTCCCCGTCGCACGCTACGGGGGAGACCAGAGGTGATGGAGGGTTAAACCAATACGTACACAATTAAGGAAGTGACAACTGTCGAAGTTAGTACTGAGCTACGCACACAAATACAGATTATTCACTCACATATTGACACCTCGGTTGCTCGGCCGCAGCGCGACGCCAATAGTTTCTTCAAATACCTATTTCTCAATTCCCGCGCAGAAAGACCACGCTGTTAACATGCAAATGTGTGTGTGTGTGGGGGGGGGGGTCTTAAAATTTATGAATACCCTCTACCCCATATCGTCCCGTGGTTGTCGTTAAAGGCTACAGAGGGAAACAATACCTAACGATGATCAACGCACCTGCCATATGTAGCAAATACGTGAGGTATGGTGGAGGTATGTACTATGGAGGAAGCCAATGTTCAGCAGTGAACTTTAGATAGGCTGTAACAGTAAGCATGCGGCAAAAAAAAAGAAATAAATATTACGAGGGTAGATTGAAAAGTTTGCTGCCTCATATAGAAATGATAAAACATTTTATTTCTTTCTGCCTTCATTACATTCAGTAACTCTTTAGTTGTCATTCCATGAAGTTTCATTTTAGCGTTACTTTTGGTTAAAAGTTTATAGTGTTTTATTGAGCGTTAAGTGAAGCGATTTTTAAAAATGGAAAAATCAAACATGGCGCCGTTATCAAGTATCTATTCAAGAAAGGGTTAACTCCGAAACAGATTTAAGAAGATATGATGGCGGCTTTAGAAGAATCTGTTCCATCGTATACAACCGTTAAAAAGTGGTCGGCAGAATTCAAACATGGTCGGCAGAATTCAAACGTGGTCGGCAGATCATTGAAGATTCACGCACTGGACGGCCCTCAATTTCGAGTACTGAAGAGAACATTGGAAAAATTTGCGATTTGATACCGGGGGGCCGTAGATTGAAAATCCGAGAGATAGCTGAGATGGCTCGTTACCTCTTTCAATGATTGGGGTTTACGGAGGTTTCTGCAAGATGGGTACCGAGGGTCCTTTTAGCCGAACATAAACGCAACCAACTTGCAATTTCGCGTGAATATTTGGAGTTGTTTTAAGCCGATTCACAAAACTTTTTGGGGAGATTTGTTACTACTGATGAAAATTGGGTGCATTACAATACTCCTGAGTCAAAACAACAATCAAAAGAATGGAGGAGGCCAGAGTCACCGCCTCCGAAGGAAGCTAAAGTGATTTTGTCTGTAATCAAGGTGATGGTATCAGTATTCTGGGATTCGAAGAGTCATTATGGTCGATTATCTACCAAAAGGAACCACCATAAACTCTACTTATTACTGCATGCCTTTTACGTCGGTTGCGTGACGAAATTAAGAAAAATCGCCCAGGAATGTTAACAAAAAAAGGGTTATTTCATCAAGACAACGCAAGCCCTCACAGTCCCACGAAACAATGGGTGAAATCCATAATTGTAGGTTCGAATTAATTCCACACCCCGCTTATTCGCCTGATTTAGCACTATCTGACTTCAACCTCTTCCCCAATCCAATAAAACATTTAGGAGGACCGAAATTTTCATCATACGAAGAAATTTAAGCTGCTGTTAATGCCTGTTTTGAGCGCCAAGATAAGATTTTTTGAAAAAGTTTCTTCCGTCTGGCTTTAGAAACCAGATGTGCATTGGGAAAAGTGGTGATTAAGTCGACAAATAAAAATAATTTTTAAATCTTCTGGCTTTGTTTTCATATTCAGGCCGCGAACTTTTACATCTACCCTCATATTATACATTTTGCATAATATGTCGTGTTCACGACGGCGTAAGACCCCATTAGGTATCGTAAGAGGCTCCTATGGGATATCCCAGTAGAATATTATGGCTTGGCTGCCAATTAATAATGGCATAACCATCTCGTTTACGTTAAGCTTAATAAGGGCAGATCAACGACGGGCAGTAGTTACTATTTAAGGAAAATTATCTGGCTCATATCCAACAGTGAACTGTTACGTTTATAAAGAAAGAAACACATTGAATGAAACTATTTTTTATACTAACCTGGTTTGAATAAACTAAGCTAGTTAACTTTCCAGTGGGAAGTTATGTAATGGGTCCGATTTTTCAAATTGGAAATTTTAACAGTTTCCAGGTCTTTAGAGTCGAATAGTATGGTTTTTAAGAGGATGTCCATGTGTGTGCACATGTACGTATGTATGTATGAATTTATGTATGTTCGGATTCAATTTTCGCCTCGTGTATCTCGAGAACAAAAAGTGATATTAATATGGGACCAGTTTCCAGTTTCCAGTTTTTTTGTGCCGAATGAATAATTGTATAAAATATTAAAACATATGATATTTTTTTATTCTTTCTACTGGGAAGTTAGTCGTGTGGACCTTCCGGGTCGCAACTAGACCGCCTTTAAGAGTTTTGTTCAAACCAGTTCGCTTAAAAAAATATTAATATAAAAAATTAGAAACACTAAATCTCAAACCTGCGAGACACCTAATCACGATGAGTAATATTGAAGAAAATCAAAGACAAACGAATCTCACCAAACACAACAGCAAATAAAGAAAGATTTATTATCTTTCTTTATTTGCTGTTTGGTGAAAAATATTAAAGCTTACAAAATAGATACCACTTTTTTAGCATATTTATAATAATAGTATTAAAATACATGTTAAACTTCTTAATAAAACTCTACCATAACGCAACAAATTAAAGAAATACCTTTATACAGCTATCAAATTTATTGGAAACATGGACCAAAAATATTAGTACCTACTGTGTTGAATTCATAACGGCGGCTTCTAACTGTGTGTTATCACGCGCCGCGACGCCCGTGTTGATTTGTACGCGCACGAGTCCGCGCCACCCGTTTTAACTGGCGCGGCGTGGCGCGTGCTTTCCCAGACTCCGAGCCACTGACACCGTGTGTTTAGCGCAGCGCACCTGATGTGTGAGTCGAATTGCTACCTCCAGCCATGGAGCAATGCCACTGAAGAAGAAGGCATCGCTGTTGTTTCAGCCGCTTTTGTCTTATTTTGTGAATATCATTTACTTAATAAAATTAACAAAAAAAAAAGAAGAAAAGACGCTGGTGGATGACATCGTTAAAATTAAAAATTCAGCAATCGTCTCATGAGACCACTCCATATCTATATAGACTTGAGAGAGTTAAGACGAAATGAACGAGTAGATTCTTGTAAGCACACGCCGCGCCGCGCGCACCGCGCACCGACGTGCGAACCCGCGTCGCGCCACGCCGCGCCTTTGAAGTTACGATTTTAAACGGATTGCACGCACCGCGCCACGCCTGCCCGCGCCATGGCTGCCCGCGCCACGCCGCGCCAAGCCCTTCACAGTGCGCGTGGCGCGTGCGGGCGCGGCGCGGCTAGTGATAACACACGCAGTGAGAAGCCGCCATAAGAGATATCAGTATTTATTCTTTAGAGTTGGTAATCAGTTGAAGTTTTGTCTAGATTAATTTCAAATTATAATAGGATAACTCGAAACACGAAATTTATGAGGTATATACGTTCTTTGCTAAAGATTGGATTGGATTAAAAATTAGTTTTAAGTTTCTTAAAATTTATTATAAAAATATTTTTATTATTTAAAATATTTTAAACGCAAAATAACAGTTTGTATATAAATAATGATGTTATTTTCATGATGATGTAAACAAAAAAATAAGAACAGAAATTCATGCCAGTTTGGAGTGGTGTGTCCCTTTTTTTAGAAAAATATAAAAAGGATTATCATTAAATAAATAAAATAGATTATTAAATTCGATATATATATTTGAATAAAACATTAATTATATAAGATTATATAAATATTTTAACGATTATTCATATATGCATCACCTACAATTATCGCAACACTACTGTAATGTAAACGCTCTTTGCACACGAGTCGTAAGCGTAGTCGTATCCTAAGCGTATTGTTACGACGCAACGCATACAAGAACTGCAGTGTTCTACAAACAAATCGTCGAGTAGACGTATCGTTTTGTAAGATCTCAGTTCAATCATGGCGAACTTTTACCAGATTCACGAATTCAATCACTTTTTTAGTCAAATTTTTAGTTTAAATTGTTAGTTAAATTTTTAAAGAAATTAATGAAAGGTTATTTTTTTTAGGCTTGCTTTTTTACGCGGTATACTACGACTATCGTAATTACAATAAACATCTACGATTCGCTGCAGTAACGCTTCGTGTGTGCTTGTTTGAACATGTACGCGCTCGTATTGTTGTCGTCCTACGCGCGAATTACGATACGCTTACGATACGACGCCGTGTGCGAGTAGGCTAACTAAACACTAAATGTTTGAAATTAATTTAAATTTTATTTTTTGATTTGCATAGAAACACTCAAATTAAAATGAGTGTTTAAGAATTATACATGATTTAATGAAATACAAATTACTTCATAATTCTTATGCTTTACGTAAAAGGCTGTTTGAGATTGTTTTAAAGTTTTTAAAGAAATTGAATATATGCTTGAGCAAGGTTACAGCACTATGGAAAGTATTAATCATCAAATGGTATTTCTTAGATTTGTTGCACCGTAAACACCATTTTCGCTGTTCTACTAATAAATAAATCATACTAATCATACTTACTATATTGTAGCAGGAGGTAGGTACGATTTTATTCTACCATGTGAACCATAAGAACTTTGTTATAGTTATATCCCAAATACAACAATTAGCATCTACCATAAAAGATACCAGTCCATGCACTAATCTTTGAACCACCTTCTATATGTGAGATTCATAAGAAGTGTCACACTATTATCAATGGGGTGCACTATGAACGGTATAGATGCCAACCCAACACCCACCGTCATCAAGTTTCTTGTTTTTAAGGGAACTTTATGGAATTTCTTGGTGAAGGACTTGTGGCTGTAGTGGCATATTCTGTAAGATAATGTGCAACATAAGCAGGAGCTCAGAGTAACGCCAGCGGGACAAGTACTTGTCTTAAAATTTAGTAATACATGAGCATACCAATTTCAATCAGGCAAATCTGAAGTAACCACAACAAATCTTGGCTTCAGCAGTGTAATTATAATTGCTCTTTTCAGTGCTGGTTTAACAGATACTAGGTTTTAGTCTAGTAGGGATGAACAATATGATAAGGATGTAAAATGACAAGTCAATGCAGGAAATAGAGTAAACTGGGCTCTACACTCTATTGTAGGAAGTCAGTATGTGTCAAAAAAGGCATGTATGGCAATTAATGTATGTAAGTAAAAATAATGTGTGGCAGAAGAAGCACGAGAGTAGAATAATTGCTGTAGAAATTTGGTCATTAAGGAGTATGTTAGGGCCGAATCTGAATGACGGTAACATTTGTGTGATAAGAGAAAAGAGTAGTTTGCAAGATGATGTTGTGATCAGGATTAAGAAATCAATGCATCATGTAGAAGTAAGGAACAAGGAAAGAGTGACAAAATAAATCTATAACGAAGTGAATATCGGAGTTTGGAATAGTCGCACAAAGTTTATCAAACAAATGGCGATATATTTAAGATGGGTAAGATTAAGAGTACCCTTAATCGACTAGCATGTATGCGTAGGTACATAGATGTATAGGAGGCGAGAGGTGTGTCAGGATCGTGCCAAATGGAACTCTGTAGTCTCTGCCCACACCTCTGGATGAAAGGCTTGAGTGTTTATGTTTATGTATGTATGTTTTTAAATACTCGGCAGTAAAAAAAACACTATAAGAAAACCCGTATGATTGAGAAATTAACAAAACACTTTTGGGGATATGTAAAATCCATTAACTTGCATTAGGGAGGCACTCTCAACCCTGCTTCAACACCCTCTTTAAATAGTAGCTTATGTTATTTATTTCAACATTATCATCATCATTACAGCCCTATACAAGTCCACTGTTAAACATAGGCCTCCAAAGAGTAATGCAACAAGCACAGTCCTGAGCCACCTGCATCCATTGACTCCCTGTATGTCTTACCGGATTGTCACTCTAGTGAGGGAGTGGCCTTTGTACATGACCAGTTGTCATTCACTGGGACTTTCTTTCAACACAAAAATATAATATTTTGTCATAAATATATCACCAACCTGCTCTACTCTTCCTAGATTTATACAAACTTCTTAGTAGTTTAAGCTTTTATGAATCAAATATAACTAACCTATATCACTCATAAAAGAAAAACAGATCATTTTTAAAATTATCTATGTAATATTACCATATCTGTATACCTGTTTATGGCATATCCTGGAATCACAACAGAAGCCAAAGTTTGCCACAGCAGTGCATCCCCCGTTTCTATCAATACTTTTTTAGGTCGCCCGTCTTTCTGAAATATTGATACAAAAGTAATGAGGTATTTTATAAAAATAAAATGCATGCAATCAGGAAGTGGAAGTCAGAGTGGTTTGTACAAAAAACGGGAAACCTGGAGTATAAAATAAGAATACCATTCATAAAAAAATAGCTCAGAAATTCAATTAATAAATATATATATATATATATATAATAAATTGAATCAGTTTGCAATGTTTTTACTTAATTTTTCTTGAGAAATAACTGCTGGACTTATTGGATAAAAACATAATCAGATTCTAATGACATGAGTGCATCAAATGAAAACAGTCCAACATGTCATTATCATATAAATTTCCATAGTCACAGTACAGGTATTGCCTAGCATGAAGACTGTGGCTATGCCTGACACTTTTGAGAATTGCCATCAAGCTATTATATGTGGTCATCCATCAGCGTGGCAGGATTTTTCATAAGATAGCAGGGCAGTTTTACACATAAAATGACTCATTAATTGGGCCCCCAACTATTGATTTCTGGCCACCTGTGCTTCAGATCCTAACAGCCTCCATAACTAGGCAGCTGACACTAAGAAACAGACACACCAGAAGCGGTTATCTGTGTGTGTCACCAATTGCGCTCCTGACCCATTTTCCCAAAAAAAAAAGCGCTTCATCTAACATCACACTGGAACACAAATTACGTCATTTGGTGGTGTCTTTGCCCGGTGGGTAGTGACAAACCCTCAGCTGGGTCTCCCACTAGTGTTCCTGCTCTCTGAGTATATGTGTAGGGGAGTCAGAATTTAAATATGCAAGAATTTAATGCTTCATCTCCCAAACAATAAACTATATTGTTTACTTAATATACACAACATTTACAATACAGTAAAAATTTAATGGCATTTTCATATACTCAGAAAATATTGCGGCAAATTATAATACAGCCAACATTTGTTTGGCTGCATTTCCTTTCAAAATTGCTACACTTAATATCTAGGCAAAGAAATAATGTCTGTCTTTACAGCCGCTGCTATGAATAGTTGCTGATTTTTTCAGAAACTTTACCATGCAAAATCATTACAGACTGATATCAGAGTGAATAAGAGTATGACAGCTAAATACAAGTATCTCATAATACATGCACCCAAATGTAGAGTTAACATACAGTAGCAGACATAGGAAAAAAACAAATCCGATGTCAGCAGTACTTAATGTATCATTACTTTCTGCCTTACATACATATTCAAGTATTACCACATTAGCACCAGTATAGCCATATAAACACACCTTAAACATTTTCCAACTTTTGTCCACAGTATCTGCAAGTACATAAGCAGAGGCAACTCCGTAACTAGCTTGCACTACTCGCAAAGGCACCATTGAGCGGAACGATTCTCCTACTTCATTTGCATAGCCTGAAAAAAAGAACATGGATCTATTCAGTGACAATTATATAACTAAGGACGAAAGGTAAGCAATTATAATAATGAATAAAATTATTGTATCAACCAAAAACAATATCTTACCAGAAAAATTAGAAATTTTATCAATCCATAGACAGATATGTTATTTTATAATAGAGCAATTAATTAAATGATCAAAATATCTGCATTAGAAAATAATATAAATAGAATATTTACCTAAATAACGAATCCATGTGTCGCGAAAAAAATCCACTTCGTATTCCGGCATTTTTAAAATAATGGTTATGTACACAACTAGAGTTTTGCTAGAAAGACCCTGATACTAATTATTTAAATATTTCCGTGTTTGTTAATGATAGTATTTTGAATTTATTGAAATATTTTAAATAATTGTTACGCAAGTTAGGTCTTACTAGCACCCTGACACTGATTTATTCTTTCAGCTTTTCCTTTTTGATAGTAAGTTAATTTCATTGAGATATTATGTACTACATACGTACATTATACTCTGATGGTCTAATCAAATTGTAGTAGTCTTTGTGTTTAATTAACGATACTACAGAGATAAACGAGGTTTCGGTTAGATAACTTTTACAGCTGTACCTACGACCTACAAGGTTATATTGATCAAGGCGTCAAAATAATTACCTATAATAAGTGTGCCCAATTCAAATTTACTCTCAAGCAGAAATTTAAATAAAGTTTTAAAGCAGTTTTGTATTCAATTCAAGTAGTTTTCCTGTACATACAACTTTATAATTTGTGAGTAGTTCTTCTCGAATTTGTTTATTGTCTAACACAGAAACACTATCCATAGCCATAGAGTAGGTAATATATACAGAAATATGACACTAGGTATCACAGATAACTATATACTAGTCAGAGAAACATTATTATGGTTTAACATGTAGACAGAGATAGCATTCTCCATTAAGTAATCTATGGCATTCTCTGTAAAGTCGTTCAAAACGACTATAAATTTCTAGCGCGCTATTAAATACGCTATGTTATAGCGCGCTATTTATAAGAAAGTGTGTAGGAGGCCGGCAAGCACGTTAAGTTTTGCAGGACGCTATATCTCATAGCACGTTACATTACATGTCGTTCATTGGATAGACCGCGTGCTATATAAAAACATTATTTCGTAATAAGTCGCATTTTAGATTAAAATAAAATAAAGTGGTAAAGAAAAACCAATGAATGCTTTTTCATACTTTTCAGGCTTACGAATTTCTATAATCCTAAAAATATTTTTAAGGCATGTACTTTTCAAGTAGCTAACTAAATAGCGGCTATTCACAAAATAGCCACGGCTATGATATTCGTCAACACGATCTAGCTATTGGCTACTTTGGTGAGGCGCTTCGGTTATCCAACAACGATCATAACTTTTTTTTAAGTGGTCGTCGTGTGAAATTTTGACGCAGTGTTATCACTTCAAAAAATATTTAGCCCTAAAGCCAGAAGCCAGGTAAAGTCAAAAACCCCTTAAATCACCTTATTTACTTGGAAATGGTTTCAATTATTTAATATTTCAATTATTATTACGATTTCTTCTGATGGTTCCAATATTTTAAAATCATACATTTGGATATTAAATAAACATACATTTTGGATTAAATATTATAAATGATGTACTATTTCGTTGCAATGTGAGTCAGATCATCATCACTCTTTGGGTTGAATGGCCTAAGCTCTTGGTAGCATTTTAACGGGTAGTTTTTCATTCACCGGCACGGCACCGGCACTGTCCTGGCGCAAGCAACGGCCCGGCTACTGGAGAAGTAAAAATATATAAAATGTATGAAATATATATGGCATGTATTTCCACTTACTGACTCCCACTGGTGTTGCCGCTGGTGTCGAGCGGTAAAAATGCATGTGTATTATGTACGTATTTTAGCCATTTGCGTGTTTGCGTGTGCTTGGGCCGAGTTAGTTATTACTCAAAATTGGCTTGAGAAATGATGAAATGTCTTCCTGTTTATGCGAAAGTAGTTGATTAATTTTTGGAGTTCATTTTCAACTATTATAATAGGAAGTAATATTATATTCCTTCTAAGTATCTTATTTTTAAGATTGAATGAATTCAAAATTTGACTTCTTTGCGTTGCTCATACCTTCAACACAAACGAGATATAACAAACAAATACATAGACTTGACGAGACCATTTTTACGTGTTGCAGAACTGAAATCTGTTAGTACTGCCCAGCCCATAGATAAGAGTGTACTACTGCCCAAAAACCAAACGTACTAGATTAGTACGGCACCGGTGCAATGAAAAAGCGAATTGCAGTGGAAAAACGTGCCAGTGCACTGCCGGTAAATGAAAAACCACCCAATAGATAACAAGAAATTGCAACCGTGATAATTAATACAAAATAACCGCAAAATATAAAGCCCTTAAAAACAAAATAAAAGCCTCAACGCACTTATTTACCCTCTAAATTAAGGGGAAAAAGGGAACCCTGGTTTGACTTTGAATTTGGTTGAGTTTGACGTTTTCTTTCAAATTGCGTTCATTGGGTGCGTTTGGCAGAAAAAAGCGCTAGCAAGCGCTTATAAGCGCTAAAATAGTTTTCGGCCAGGACACGATTGCTACTTCAGTAGCGCTGACACAATCCGCCATTTTGTTTATTTAATTTGTTTGTTTTGAAGTAGAGTTTATAAGTTGTTTTGTGCAATATTAGTTTTAAGTAATATAATGACATGAATAAACATATACATGCTATTAAAAACTCATGATTGGTAAGTTTTTAATATGAATACTTTACAAACATATATTTAAATTAGGTTAGATTCCCCCGGTTAAAACTAACATCGTGTCCTGGAGGAAAATAGCTACTTACGATTTGACAGCGCTTACCGCTTACGATCGCCATTTTGCTTACAAGCGCTTGCTAGCGCTTTTTTCTGCCAAACGCACCCATTGTGTCCTCATTTAAATCTACGGTTCTGCTAGGGTAGGAACAAAAACTGCTAAAAACTACTATTTTTAAAGATTTAATTTTTTTAAACAATTAAATAATTTATTATTTATAGGTAAAGCTAATTAATATTTAAAAATTAATTTATAAATATTAATTACCTATACCTACGTAATATATAATTTTCTTTTAAAAAAACAGATATTTGATTTTTGTTGCTTTCCCGTAATTTTTATGACTGAACGTATTGTCACATTGTTATTATATTATATTATTACATTGTCATAAGAGATGCTGAGGTCTGTGGATATACTGGAAGCTGGGTTCAGTCAAATTACGGACGCTGTTAACACGCAACCAAGCGTAATTTACCAATTATAGGCTCACTACAGGGCTACAATAAATGTAGCCGAACTTGACCGATAAAGATACAGACCGTCCCATCTCAGAGACCATACCGATTTCTGCAAAATGTTGCAAAGAGGCAGCCCCAGATCTTCATGATCTTCCCCAACATTTTAACAAGGAAGAACAGAAATTTATTTCATGGGTAAAATTGATAACCTAATACTCAATAAGCTAAGTATGTACGTAGAGGTAAGGAGAGTAATTGAAAATGTGTCCATATGTAAGCAGTAAGAAACAGTTCAAAAACTCTTCACAACAGCGCTCGAGTAGCTACAGGGTATGATAAATCGCCGTAAAATACGTTGAGTGGTTTTGAAAATAAAAATTTTGAAAGCAATAAAATAATTATTGTAAAAAATATGGTGAAAGTCTGTGCAATAAAAAAATTATAAAGAGTTCTTTAAAATTTAAACTGTAGCTACAGTGGCGCCACCCTTATTTAACGCTTTCCTACGGACACTTTTTTATACAGAGTCTGTACTCCTTACCTCTACACTCCTTAGGTATGATATTATAGTGTTTATAGTATAAATTACAGTGTGTTTCATGCTGGCATTTTTGTATGAAATTGTTCTTTTTCACTAGGAGTATATTGTAAGCATGCAGTTATAGATAGAGATCAATATATAAAGATAAAGATCTTTATCTATAACTACATGATTGTAGGTGACTGTCACGATAGTGAACGCCTAATTTTATAGATTTTAAAAAAAATTATCGAAATTTTTATTTTAATAAAAATAATTTTGATTTTTGTTTTCCTTGATTTCAATTAAACGTAGATTAACACTTAGAAACTCCGATTCGTCCAATTTATTCTTAGTGGACCCAACCTACGTATGTATGTAATTACTCTGACACATGCCTACTTTTACATAACTGATTTAGTAGAATTTTAGAATCATATAAGGTTAACACTGATCATTTTATCACCATCAGCTGTTTATTCGACCTTCACTACAGAAGTGTCAAATAGAGAACTGGAATTTACTTTAGTGTAGTGAAAGGTTATGTTTTTATTCTGCTTATAAAAAAAGTGAAAAATAAAACGTAGTTTGTGAAAGCGTAAAAAATAAGCAGTGTTAAAGATTTGTTGTTTCCTCTTATCACAAGATTCATGCATTCATCATAATTTTACACTCATTAAAATATATCAATCGTCATAGAAAACTTAACTATATTGTGTGAACAGTGAAAGAAGAAAATATGTACTAGGTAATTTAGGTAATAGGTATGTATATGTAACTGGAGATGCTAAAATTGTAATTCATACTTTGTTAGTAATGTCTAATCTAATTAATATATACATAGGTATTTAATCATATTTTACAACATTATCACGAACAATAATTCCTATATAATATTCGTGTTATATTTTTTATTTGTTATTATTGGTACTAATTCCCAAGCAACTTGATTGATTACAATGTAAAATTATAGATTTTTTATGTAATCATCATCATAATATTTAGAAGCAGTGAATTTGAAATGATATTCTACAATTAAGTTTTATCATAAAAATTCTATCCCATTTTTGGTAGATAGTGCTTGTCTTTATGATTACGTATCATAAAGTAACCTGCATAATTTTGTCAACATTCACAAAGTAAATTCACACACAAATAACACTGTAAATTAATTTTTCTTTGTATATAAATTTTTATACCCGACTATAGAAGAGACAATCTCATTCTATCTAATGAGGCCATGACACTACAGATCAAAGAATACTACTATTCTTTAACCTCTAACCTTAATCCATAGATTTTTTGTAATGTGTAGTGTGTGTGTACACACTGTTGTCCCGCGAGCCATTACGGTAAAGGTGCTTTGCTCTAGCGGCGCGGTAAAAGTATTTTAGGGACCTTCAAGAAACGAGCTTACTCCTTTTTTAAAAGGCGGGCAACGCACCTGCAATTCCCCTGGTGTTGTAGTTGTTCATGGGCGGTGTCGGCAATTTCCATCAGGTGAGCCGCATCTTCGTTCGCCCCTTCTATAAAAAACGAATTGCTGTTCACATGCCTACTTCAATTTCCGAAAAGAAAAAATAAAATATTGCGAAGGAAATAGTCCGCTGAACTGCTTCAATGCGTGTTGGCTGACTTCACACTTAAAAAATGTTTATGTACCTCAGTATTTTTCTTCCTCGCGGTGCGCCACCGCAATATTTTCGCTTCGAAACGCAAGCTGAGCTTTGCTGTTTTAACTCGGAGCTGGCTAAATTGCGCCGTAAGCAAAAAGCGCTAAATCTAGCACCAAAGCGCCAACTAATTTGGTTTTGGATGCCATTCTGTTATCGCATTGCGTCAACATGCTGTGACGCAACGCAATGCCAAGATTATATCCTTATAAAACTGAAAAAATTGACGAAAATACAGCCTATCTGATGGTAAGTGGTTTCTGCAGATAATAGCAGCCAACTTTAAACAAAGAAAGTGCGTTGTCAAATCTGAGGACTGAGATGGAATGTCTCACAGCCCGTAATTATACTGGCTCTCTATACCCTTCAGATCTGACCTAGAACACTGCAGAGTAAACACTGCTATGTTATTTGGCGGCAGAAATAGGTAAGACGGTCGTCACGCGTACCGGTACATTCGGATTGATCATTCAAACGGATCATTTTGGGCTCCAGTACCATACACTAAAAAAAATCATTCAGATCATTCAGGATTCGCTTGCTAGACTCTCATTCACAATTCACACCAATTACGAGTTTAAAAGGTTTCGTCAATTGTTTGTGATTGGTTGTACAGGAACATCCAAAAATAGATTAATGAACCGTCAATACTTTTAAGTGTACCAGCTCAAATGAACGAATCATTCATGATTGACACATGTCTACTGTACAGACTTCTAGGCATAATTGGTAACCCTACTACAAAATCCTAGATGGTAAATAGCACTGTCTTAGCCTATCAAGATTCTATTCAATCTTGCTGTGAAAACAACCAGATTGTAATCGGATAGAAAGACAAACGACGGAGTAATTATTCCACAATACAAAAATCAAATGCGAACAGTTTGTTTCGTGCATAGGATTTGAACAACAAAGGTAAAGAGATTGTCTGGTTGTCGGATGGTGGATAGCATATATAGTATACTATAATGGAAAGGGACGTGAGGAATTAAATTGTCATTCCTGTGCATATTCTCCGTGATTCTGCGCCTGTGTTCAATACATCACCAATTGGACTTTCGCTTTAATAATACGCGAACACACGTGCATACTCCAGCTATTCCCTCGCTCTCGTAGTTCGGTGGGACGTTAATCCGAAACGATCAGACGGAGGTCAGGCGCAGGACCTACGGCTTTACGTGTTTTCCGAGACACGGAGATGACACCGCCAACTTCCTGACTTCGGGCTGCTACCGAGAATATCTTGACAGAAAAACCCAATAACTGATTTTGACCTGACCCGAAATTCGAACCCGGATCCTCAGAAACAGAAACAGAAACTTTTTAATTCAATATAGATTATAAACAATACTTATTGAAAGTCAATTTTTTCATATACCACTGCTTCGCAAAAAAACCTCTATCCTGGGAAGAACCAGCAAGAAACCCAGCGGGACAATTTTTTTTTCCAAATAATAGCTTACAATCATGTTTACAATTATCAACATAAGACAAATTAGTAGCGATCACCCTTCCCAGGGGTTATTATCATCCATAAATTCCTTAATATTATAATAACCCTTTTTATACAAACTTAGTTTAATAAAATTTTTGAACTTTGCATATGACAAATTTTGTATTTTTTCTGGTTCTGATTTTGTTGTAAAAGCGTATACATCGCCCCAAGAAATAATTACTGACTCGTTGGAGTGGAGTAACTGGTACTACTAGCTTGTGTCTGTTCCTAGTATTTACAGAATGAATATTACTTATTTTTGCAAAACTACGTTTATTCTTGTGTACGTAAATTACATTTTCATAAATGTATTGCGAGACTAGAGTTAATATATTAATTTCCTTATATTTTTGTCTCAGTGACTCTTTTGGTTTTAAATTATATATTGCTCTAATGGCTCTCTTCTGTAAAATAAATATAATTTCAGTGTCAGTCGCGTATCCCCATAGTAAAATGCCATACGACATAATGCTATGGATATAACTAAAGTAAACTATTCTAGCTGTTTCAACACTGGTAAGAGTTCTATTCTTTTTTACAGCATATGCTGCAGAACTACGTCTGCTAGCTAGTTATGATATATGGGGGAGCCATTGAAGCTTTGCGTCTAGAGTGGTTCCAAGAAAAAGGTGGTATCAACAGGACTCAGTTCTTCCCCATTTAAAATTACATTCGTATTAACATGTTTGACATTAGAAGTTACGAATTTCATAAATTTAGTTTTATTACCATTTAAATTCAAATTATTAACATTAAACCAATTGACTAACTTAGCTATAGCATTATTTACTTCGTCGTAATTTAATAACTGTCGTTTTAATTTGAAAATTAATGAAGTATCATCAGCAAATAATACTATATCATGGTTATCCCCTACTATGTAAGGTAGGTCATTAATATATACAAGAAACAGAAAGGGGACGAGAATTGAGCCCTGAGGCACGCCCACTTGTACAGTCGACCCGGAAGAACTCATACTATTATAGACAACTTTTTGCGTTCTGTCACTTAACTATGAAGTAATTAATTTAAGAGCATCACTTCTTACACCGTAGTGTTGAAGTTTCCTGATTAATGTTTCATGGTGAACTCAATCGAAGGCCTTGGATAGGTCACAGAATATACCCAAAGCATCCTGTGAATTCTCCCATGTATTAAAGATATATTTAATAAGCTCAACACCAGCACCACTTGTCGAGCGACCCCTTGTGAAACCGAATTGATTTTTATGAAGTAAATTATTTACATTAAAAAAATTTAACATTAGATCAAGAATAATTTTTTCAAAAATTTTACTAAGTGTTGGCAGTACAGAAATAGGTCTAAAATTAGCGGGGTCCAATGTACTGCCAGATTTAAATAAAGGTATTACTTTACTATGCTTCATTAAATCAGGAAACACACCAGATTTGATACTAGTATTAAAAATAATAGTTGAGGTGCGATTGCATCTATTATAAATAACTTTAACGGAAATCCCCCACAGATCGGCGGTTTTCTTAATATCAATAGTCTTAAAATATTTTAGAATATCTTTGGATGAAACTTTATGAAATGTAAAATTCATGATCAAAAATCGCGTTACCACCTAAACCACTGGCCCAACGAGGCAGTCAAGCTCATTTTTATATGTAGAACAGTGCACTGCACCATCTTTTAAATTATGTTGCACCGGCGTTACGCATCGCACCACAGAAATCTAAATATTAGTACATACCTCGCTTTAATTCACGCCGTGGCCTCGCTCTTACAACCTTGTCAGAAAAGTCCCGAGCAGAACGCGTCCGAATCCATTACAATTCATTCATGGATTGTGTTTTAAAATGATGGCGGTATTAGACAATCCTTCCCCCCCATATCGTGGGTGGTGGCGAAATGCCAGGGAAATCGAAACATGTCAAACGCGGTCTGGCAAGTATATATGTACTCGTACATATGTACGTATATACGAGTGTAAGTACTAATAAGAAATACAAATATTTGAGCTATACCTGTCATTTGTGTACTTTAGAGAATTACTGTACTTCAAGGTTGCTCAGCAAAGACGCTCAGAGGCGACAAAGGGAATGTAACAAGAGACGAGCAGCACCAATTTTTTTTTAGGATAGGGTAACAAACTAGCACACAGTTCACCTGATGGTAAGTGGTTGCTGCGGCCCATAGACATCTACATCTATCCTCGATTACAAATCAAAAATGCAGATGCGTTGTCACTCGTGAGGACTAAAATGGAATGCCTCGTATCCAGTAAAAAGGGTCTCCGGCTCTCTACACTTACCATACGAAACAGCAACATTAAGCTACTATTTTAATCTTGTATTCTGTGAGAGCGTGGTCCTTATGTGGCTATGGAGAGACCCATGCTCGGGGCTTCTCTGCGTGATAAACTTAGAAGTGAGGATATCCGCAGAAGAACGAGAGTAACCGAAATAATCCAATGGATTAGTATGCTGAAGTGGCAATAGGCCGGCCATATAGCTCGAAGAACGACAACAGATGCGGAAAAAAGTTCTCGAATGGCAGCCTTGTACAAGAAAGCGAAGTGTAGGCCGGCTTTCTACTAAATTCAACGATGCCGTGTTGAGACATGCAGGAAGTAGATGGATGCAGGTGGCTCAAGACCGTGCTTTGTGATATTCCTTGGAGTAGGCCTATGTTCAGCAGTGGACTTGTGAATGATGATAACTACGCTTCAATACATCGGACTTTATTCACGTGCTATTTCACTAATATAATATGTCCAACCAAAAACCTTTTAAATTTGAAGTTATATATTTGTGTACTTAATTTTAA